>JAUPMV010000018.1:11117500-13585839 GCA_030848855.1 Branchinecta sandiegonensis
TCCGCCCCACCAATGGCTAGCGAGCTCTTCTCCGAGTCCCCTCAGCCAATCAGCTACAAGGAAAAATCTGGAGTTATTGTTGATGCTGAAATCCGGCCGGAAATGAAAGAAGAACTTGAACTGAATGTAACAGAGAAGCTTAAACATGGACAAACGGTGGAGACGAAGAATGTGAAAGTAAGCTTAGATGAAAAGGAGGGAGCGCTTAGAATTGAAGTGGAAACAGTCGGAAAACAAAAACAAGAGGTCCCTCCGAATAAGTTGGACGAACGTCGAGCTGAAAGTCAGAAGCGAGTATGAGGTTTTAGAAGATCTCGTACATCCATTTATTTTTGCCAACCAGCATTCAATATCTCTAGTTAAGGTAAAACGTGCTGTATGATGTATAAGATCGACGAATCCTGTTTTCGTGAATAATACGCGCACACAGCCGAGGTTCGGAATTCAGTGCGAAATCCGTATATGGATCCAGATTCGTATACTGAGTCTTCGCGCCCGAATACTGACATCCCAAACTTGCATAGTTATTGTGTGTGCTGTATGCAAAAAGTTATTCACATGTTCGAACACCCTGCAAGGGATAAGGTGGTTTGCTCTAGCGCTTTCGCAGTCATTCGTATAGATTTATCTAACCTCGCATTTAGAACGTATAATTGTATTGGAGAATGTACCTCTTCACATTTCCCATTGTCAAATTTGACGGCGCTAACCGGATATGTCAGCTAAGTTTTATTCAAGTGATTTTTCGGCCCTTCTTGGGGAAGATTCTTTTCAGGTTCAAACTAGACAAACGTGAATTGTTTCTACCTACTCTTTTATTTTCGTTTAAATCTTTATTTCTTTTTTCTAACTATAATAACTATATAATGTTTATGATTCTTCGAAAATCGCTATCATTAACGCAAAATAATTTCAAAATGTTAATGAAGAATATTTAGAACTGCCCAGGGATCCGTTTCCGCGGTTCGTCGTTTCATGGAACGAGCCACTAACTAACAACAGAAATAATGACTCATGCCAAAGCCGATACCTACGGAATTTTAAAACGTAGCGGACTCGAATTCCTTCACAAAACGATCGTGGTTTGAGAGAAATAATTTAAAAAAAAAAATTGCTGAAATCTTTAACAGTTCTACGTCCATTGTCGACAAGCGATGATTGAGGACTTCCAGTTGACCTGATTTAGGCTGTCTTTTGACTGGCCGAATCAAAGACGCATTTCCTGGTGCGTTCAGCCTCGTTCAACTAAGACTAGGATCCTAAAACCAGTGGAGCCTTAAGCCGCTTTCACATCGACGCTGCGATGCGTTCCGTATGCGTTTATCTTGCGTTGCGTACAGGTAGCGTAGCGTATCTTTCACACCTGGGAGGGAAGCTCTCACATTGGATGCGTATTTACGTTTTCCTTTCTCGGTTTCTTCTGCTGAATTTTCGTTTCTTTCATCCTGAGTTAGTTTTTCTACAACATTAATAGGTTTTCCCCCAGTTTTTCTTCAAAAACTCCCATTTTTCAGCGGTTTCTTCTGCTGAATTTTCGTTTCTTTCATCCTGAGTTAGTTTTTCTATACCATTAATAGGTTTTCCCCCAGTTTTTCTTCAAAAACTCCCATTTTTCACTGAAAAAAAATCTGATGTGTACGCGTCGACGCAACGCAAAAATAGAACTTGGTTCTATTCTTGCGGTTTATTTGCTGCGTAAGCTCTGCGTTGCCTCGCCGAAAGCGCAACGCAGATGTTGCGTAGCTCAGTGTGAAAGCCTCAACGCGTCAGTGTGAAAGCTGCTTTATTCGTTAATGAAGAAATAGTGAAAAGCCTCCTCTCTTCATTGAAGTTAACGTTAAGAAGGCTTCGTCCTAGAGGAAGAAGCTAGAGCAGAACCCCCTGCTAGGACAGAGGTCTTTCCCCCTGTCAATTTTTGCGTGGGCCCTATCGTCCGACGTAGGGTAGCTTAACCCCTGGTTCACATCGCTGCGTTTTCGCGCAATTTTTTGGGGTATAGCACAAATCGTGCGACTAGATTTAAAACGTTGCGTTTTGTCGCAGTGTCGGATGAGTTGAAAAGTTTCAACTCGTCAGATACAATGCATGCGATTTTTTAGGGAAAGAAAGAAAAAAACAAAGATTTGTTAATTTTCAAGACTAAATATTACTCTTTATGAAAGAAAACATTGTGATCCTTGGATGGTTGATTCAGTATCTTCCGAGTAAACTATCATTCAACCCGATCTGAACTAGATGACTTTTAAAGTTTCCCAAAAACTCCCAAGTAGTGGATTGTCCTCAGGGTCGTCGGAACTATCTTCCGGAGGTTTCCGTGTCCCCTGCGAAAACATTTTGACATAAAACCTGAGTTTCCTCTTGCGTCTGCGTTGCTGTATGAACCTTCATGCGATTATACCGTACGTCAACACTGTCTGAAGTGTCATGACAGATAACACAAGGATGCGCAGTTTCAACAGATACCACTTGGGATGTAATCTGTTTTGAAAACGTTATGCATGAAATGTTATGCATAACAAGCGTTACCGAAGAGTAAAAAAATGCCGAGAACGCATCTGCTCACTTTTTTGTTTGTCTTCATAATATCGGAAAATTCAGCAGATACTTTTTGGCATTTTCCAGCTCTTCGGCAATGCTTGTTCTGCATAACATCCCATGCATAACGTTTTCAACAAGACCAAAGGTTTCGATGGGATCCCAAAAATTTGGACGTTTATCAGACTTCTTGATCCAGACAATCGAATCTTCTACATTTCCAAATCTTCGCTAGACCCCTTTAACATTTTTGCTATTTATCCATAATCAACCGCTTGAATATGTAGCCTAAAACAAAAATGTTACCATTTTGAAGTTTTTTGCTTACGGGCAACTTTAGTACACCCACTGAGTAACCCCTCACTTATCCAGTACATCTTTTCTCCCGTGAGTAACCCCTCCCTTGCCAAGTACACCTTTTTTCAGTGAGCAACCCCTCACTCACCCAGTTCACCCTTCTTTCAGTGAGTAGCCCCTCGCGTACCCTAGCAGTTCCCTCTTTGGTACACCATGAATCAACCCCCTCGCTTGGCTCACCCAAGTGTCTAACCCCTCGAGTACTCCTTTAACGGGTACACCCAATTCCTAACCCCTCGCGTGCACCTGGGATTGGTTCACGAGTACCTGGGACCGGCTGACCCCACCCCTCCCCGAACAACTTTAGTACACCCACTGAGCAACCCCTCACTTATCCAGTACATCTTTTTCCAGTGAGCAACCCTTCCCTTAACAAATACCCCTTTTTCAGTGAGCAACCCATCACTTATTCCTACATTTCCTACAATCACACATAAGATGTCGCACACACTCTCGCTCTCCACACATCGGGAAGAAGTAAGGACCAATTCTCCCAATCGGCCTACCCGTATACCTCCTCCTATCTCCCAGCGGTAAAATATCAGCACGCATACTAATTAATAATTTCAATTCCTCCCTATCGAAACCCGCTATAACATAAACACATTCACCCCATGTCTCTTTCGCCTCGCCCCCGTTCGACCTTCGATTACGTCACTGGAACAACACAGGGCCACGGCCACGTGCCACGTGCGCAGAGCTATAATGTGCGCAGAGCTATAATCGTTTGAGAATAAAGGGGTAGACCGCTATAGCCGAAAACTGGTCGACAAGTTTTGTGTCCGGTTTTCAGCGGATTCCGGGTGAACTACTAGTCCGGCAACAAAATAACATTCATATTCGGATTCGTCACGTCTCCTTACCCTTAAATCAACTATCTCAATTGCTTTAAAAAAAAAAATTGCCCCTTAATTTGAAACCCCCTCCCCCACCCGTAAATGTAGAGCTACAGAGCCCATCTACGAACTTGACCTTACCCTTGATCCAAAGAATCCTTACACCAAGTTTCATCAAAATATCTCATTGCCTTCGACAGTTATCGTGCTTACAGACAGACGGACATTTTTTGCGATGTCATAGGTATCCCTCCACTTACGTTTTGGGATCCCAAAAACAGATTACATCCCAAGTGTTGTCTTTTCAAACTGCGCATCCTTGTATTGTCTGTTAAGAAACTTTTGACAGTGAAGAAATTAAAGAAAAAATCGTGTCGCATAAAACGCAGCAATGTGAACTAGGGTAAGATATAGACCGTGTTCCACCCTTCTAACAATAGTAACTAATAGTTACTATTTCCGTTCAAACCTCACGAAAAGATACTACGCCGACCGTTCCAGCCTTCTCGAAATAGTAACTATTTGCTTACCATACTCGGGAGCGTAGTAAGCGTGGTAAACGGATCTCTGTAACGTGATCCCTGCAGTGATATATTGGCGAAAATAGAATAATAGGTTCCAGCCTTGAAGCCAGGATTCGTGTCGTCGTGCGTAGTAACTACGGAAGTAGGGTGGAACACGCTCATACAATTTCTGGCGCTAAAAAGGGTTATAATTAACTTCGTGAGCTACCAGTCTTTCGTGTAGCCAGATTAGCATGGGATGAAAGGTGCTTGCATAATAAGTTTGTGTTAACGTATATTGTGTGTGGATTCACCTTTAAAGCACACTTCGTACTATTTACTGTTTATGTTCCAGTATTCAAAGTATCTGAATAGATCATCGCGACCTTGACTATTTTTAAGCCTTTTCCCAGGCCAACCACTTCTAGCAAGATCTCGGCAAAATTATGAAAACCGATCTTACGCACCAATAGGCGAACATTCGCCCGGAGCATAATGCGCATGGAAGCTAGTGAATCGCGGCACGTGCAAAGATTACAGAGGCGTCGTTAGCGGGTTCAGAATCTAGCACAAGAAATTTGGATCTCCGGGTTTAGAAATAATGAATGATGTTACGGAAGTAGGTTACTAAGCAAGATTTAAACTAAGCAAGCAGTCCTTTCATTATAGGCGTTTTTCCTGTCACATGTGTGTTTGTGTGTCTCACATTTCTGAGTGCTTGAACGGGAGAGTTGTGTGACACACACTCGACCCACATAACACCGTTTTGTCTTTGTTTTGGCGGTAATTTCAAGTTTGAAAATCAAATTCAAATCCAGACAAAATCTGTATAAATAGAACTTCAGGCTTGCGTCCTTGCAATTCTGTACTAGAAGGATCCTCAGTTTTATGTGCACCTTACTTGATACAGTTGGTAATTCTATTCATTGGACATGAATTTGCCGCTAAATTTAAATTTCCCGCCGGAATCGAGCCACAAAATCTGAAGACCACCTCGACAGTTATTTATCATATTCGAGCCACCACAAATGACCGCGGAAACACTCTTTACGAGCCACAAACAAGGCACAAACAGTTCGTGGGATTGCGGAAAAACACCTTATTACATGCTTATTACTTTATTATTATAATGTTTTGTCAGTGTGGGAAAAGTTAAGTTGTACCTATACCGAAAGTTTCAGTACAAGAGTATCAAGACTAATGACTCAAGGGAAGAGACAATTGTGAAGACCTATCTCCGAACGTAGTTGCATTTATTTGGGAATTATTTGTTAGTCTTGTTAATTATTTTCGAAATAAAATATGATTTTTTGACAAGCAGTTGACCCACCGTGAAATACGCACGAAAACAATCGTTGGTAAGGTTCCCGAAGGAACATCGCAGCCCTTTTCACTTGAGCTGTCTCACTGTTAGTCCTCATACAGCGAAAGCTTGGACCTTCTCGACTGAAAAATCAGCTTCTTATGAAACTGAAATTTAAAAATTTTCAGTTAAACTTTGTATGTGTAGGCTATTTGTTTTCGAAAGAGGTAGGTGTATAGAGGTAGGCCAAATCCAACACTACCTGAATACTGTATAGCTATGTAGGCTCTGCTTTTACCAAATTATCCACGGCCTTGGCTGTTTCAAGCCTTTTCCCAGGCCCATTGACTTCCAGCAAAAAGTCGGCAAAATTCAGATTACCGGTTTTACGCATCAATACTAATCAACAGCACGATGCGATCTCGGCAAAATTCAGATAACCGGTTTTACGCATCAATAGCCTGAGACACGAACATTCTTCGAGAGCATAATGCGCATAGGAACTAGTAAATCGCGGCAAGTGCAAAGATTAGTGAGGTGTCGTAGGTTCAGAATGTAACATCCGAAATTTGGGTCTCCGGGTTTAAGAAGTAATGAATTTTGTTACAGAGGTAGGTTGCATTGGCAATGCTGGTGCGACAGGTCCTTTAAAGAGTTTAGGGAAACAATTAACGTCACCGAGTGAAGAAAGCTATTACGTGGGATAAAACACGCTTCGGCAGTCCTTTGCAAATTTTGGGAACACTTTGCGACCCCCACTTTAAAAAGTATGTCCGAGTAAGGATTACAGTTAACTGCAGTATTTGCTACTGGGATTCATCTTATCTCTATTTCGAATTAATGTTATCTCGTAGGGATAAGAATAGTCCCAGTAGCAAATACTGCAGTTAACTTTAATCCTTACTCGGACATACTTTTTACAGTGCCCTTATCTATCGCTTGCTCTTTTGAGGAATGCGTTGTCAAGCGTCTCAGGCGATTTTTGCTGCCAAGAGCCGTACATTACCTGGGAACCCAGTGGCCGAGTACAGTATCTTGAAACTCAGAAGCCTGCAACGCCGTATTCCATTTGCCAGAAACGCTGCAAGTCATCTCACCCCGTCCTTCCAACCAATGCACAAATCTGCATGTTCACACGCACCGAGAATCGTCCGTCTCTCCGACTTCAGGACCGAACGCTTGGCTTAAAATCCTACTAGAACGAGCTTGCTACAGAACTCATTAGAAGTGGTCATCACAGCCCGCAAAGGCGTGTCCCCTGCAATCTCATTCGCTCCGAGAATCGTCCGTCTTTCGGATTCCATCACCTCACACCCAGTAGGTACCTTCCTTCAAAACGGAGCCTGCAACAGAACGCAAGAAAATGAGGGGTCAAGCGGCTCGGACTGATTTTTGCTGTCATGCGCCATCATTTATCTATTGACATGCTTCCGCTAGCTAGAGCTATTTTGGTCAAATAAAGCATCATTCATACATTACCTGGGAACTAGGGGGCAGCGTACAGTATCTTGAAACTCAGAAGCCTGCAACGCTGTATTCCATTTTGCAACCCTTTACCCCTGGTCAGTAGCAAGAGAGATAAGAATCCTCTAGGGCCTAGCCTAGACCATGCCATCAGGATGGGAAGCACTTGACGATTGCTATCTTCCAATGGCAACTGAAGGCATTCAGAGTCGTATCAGCGAGTCCATCTAACCCAGATGGGAAAACGTCGGGGCAGTGGCTTAAAGCCAACCTTCACCTTCCAGATTCAAAGATATCCACGGCTTCCGCACTGTCACCCTCCCGGAAATTCATTTACTGACGACAGATAACTTTGGCGTTCTTCAACATTTCATGTCTCCTTCGCAATTCTTTTGCCTCATAACGACAAGTTTAATCACTCTCCTTTTATCTCAAGCCCCAACCGTTTGCTCGTGCTTAAGTGATACCATTCCAGGTTCCGGAGACTAGGGGGGGTCCCCCCCCCCCCCAATTTCCAGACATGTTGAGCCTGGCTTTTACCTTGCGGGTCCACCTCGACGAAAACGGATCTCTGGAATTCGGAAGAGACATATGGAAGGTGAACGCTGGCATTATATGAGACGACTCTTTTTCGAAGCCCTAGCCAGCCTCAAGATATCCAGGAGGAACTAAGGTCTTAAGCCCCTTTCACACTGAGAGCGAAATTTGCCACGCCTGGCGATATTCGTCACGCCAGGCTTTGAAAAAACGCATCGTCAGATAAAAAAAGCTTCGTCAGCCAAGCCGAAAACACTCGCAAGGCCACGCAAAAAACGGGCCCATGATCATTTCTGCCTCAAGGGTCTTACAAGTGAATTCGTTAAAGTACAAACAATAGTTTTGAACAAAATTTACACTTTCATAATCCCGATTAGCTTTTCATCATTTGTGCTCTAAGAGTGGTCGTTATAGATGGATCTCTAGCGCTCTTAAAGTGCGCATCATTACAGACAAATTAAAAAATAAAATAGTTTTTACGAACGATACATTCTCGTGATTTCCAAGGACCCATGATCATTTTTATCTCAAGGGTTTTGCTTACAAATGATCACAACAAACCCACGAATTGACGAATTCCTACTTTCATCCTCTGACCCAGCCTTGCAAGTGCCATATGAGCTTCCACAAACCATGGACATAGAACAGCTAATCAGTTTATTTTAGAGTTACCCAGTCACCTACGATATTGGTATGAAGGAGCATCAACTCAATAAGAGAAAATGAATGGAAGGAAATAAAAAATTCGGGCGAATTCGCTCTCAGTCTCTCATCCCCTGCGATTTCGCCTAGACCTTGCGAAATATAATTTGCATATTTTCTTTTATATAGTTTCTGACACAAAGAGGGGGGAACTAGTCTCAGGACTAGTTTTTTCTCTACAGTTGTACTTGAAAGTAATATGCCCGAATAAGATATGTAGTCGGTATAGAAGCTTCAGTAATTTATTATAGGTTTGTTTCCTTCCCCGACGTTGACCCTGAAGATTGACAGCCTGACAAGGACCCTTGCCAAGAAGGGCCGAAATATCGCTGACGAAGCATCGTAGCTGACGTATCCGTTGTATACATTACTTGAATATAGCGAGGGGGGGTCATTTGACCTCCCTTTTTCCAAAGATGTGAGGTGAATGGTTGTCTCAAGATCTGATTCGCTGCCCGTAAAGTTCGGACAAAACAGTTTTAACTTCGGTTTAGAAAAACATTGTAATTAAGAGACTGCGCTAGTGTCAAATACATGACAAATTATAAAATATCAAAGTAGCTTTTGAGATCTCTTTTGAGCTCATCACGTCCTAATTCCTACATTTACACGACTGAAAAAATACAAACACACTCCACAACAAAATTAAGAAAAAGGCCGGGCAAAAGCGCCGCTAATCCCGATGAAAAATTTGTAGCCTGCGTAGTAGTATGGTAGTAGTACGAAAACGTTGCATGTAATACTATGTAATAGCAAAGAATACTATCATTTAATGTGCCTCAGACTGGTCCAATCTTATGTAGTAGTATCCAGTAGCATCCTGTCTTGCCACAGTAGCATCCAGTCTTGCTAATAGTAGCATATAGTAGTATGCAGTAACACGGTAGCCTTGAAGTAGAAGCATGTAGTAGCATCGTTAGTACTGCATGCAACTTTTTCGTACTACTTCATAGTACTATTTTGAGATAAATTTTTCATCGGGATTGCAGTGGAGGTATGCTTCTTTAGAAGGTATGGCTTCTTTAGAATGCCCGCCTACACACTCGACGACAAGATTTTTAACTCCTTCGTGCCATACTACGTGAAGCACTACAACGACAATATCCTCAAATAGAAGTGATAGCTCATCATGTGTGTTCTTCATGTTGCGTCTTTTTGTGTTTTTCTCTTCATTTGTTTGACAATACCCATGTTATTGCATTGTGATAAAGGGAAACAGTTACTTATTTTGAAGAGTACCATTTCGTCAACTTCCTGTCTCCAAAATGAACTATCAGTCAGCCAACATAGCTAATTAAAGGACCCCTCTTGCTTATTCTGCCTTTTAGAATATACTTAGCTCCCACATGGAATTATAAGCTTCTAAAATCCCCACCTTTCTCAGCTGTTTTGTTTCGTAACTACGAATTTTTAGCGCTTTTTCAGCCTTGCCGAGTTTTCCCGTCACCCAATGAAAAGTTTGCCGGAATCTTCATTGTCCGCTGACAACTCTTTCACACAGAAGGATATGATAATCTTCTGTTTATTAATTCTTTTATTTGCTTAGTTTCCCACTTTTTAACCAAGGCACGTCCAGTTTTCAAATGTTTTGCGCCCGGCCGCCGCGTCGGAGAGCAGGAAGGCTGGATATAATCGACAAGCCCTAACAAGAGAATAGCTAGTTTCAGGTGGAAAGTAATGGTATTTTCCAAAACGTTTTTTCTGATTCATTTTATAGGGAAAATATCATTTCTAGTAAGAGTTGTGCTTTAAGGGTTCCTAGGAACACCTGAAATGGTGTTTTAAATTTAAAGTCTGTAAACTGAAAAGGCAGCTTATGTTACATCTAATATTTGAATATATTCAAATATTTTGACTCACCTCATGTATTTGTATTTTTTCACCCGGGGCTATAGTAATAACGTTCAGAGCCTGCGCTGCTTGCCCGACAACCCAAAATTCACCCAGACGCTGGAACACCTGAAATGGTGTTTTAAATTTAAAGTCTATAAACTGAAAAGGCAGCTTATGTTACATCTGATATTTGAATATATTCAAAAATTTTGACTCACCTCAGGTATTTGTATTTTTTCACCCGGGGCTATAGTAATAACGTTCAGAGCCTGCGCTGCTTGCCCGACAACCCAAAATTCACCCAGACGCTGAAAATTTGAATTTTAACGACTTCATTTCCCGGGTTAAAGATGCTAAGCTCGAAAAAGTTACGCCTCGGGAAAGTAAAATTATAAGTCAGCGATTTTTCGGCACTTGCTTATTTTGTGGTTGCTAGATATTTTAAGCGTAGAGCCACAACGTTCAGTTCATTCGATGAAATCGATTGTCTGTGGATAACGAAAAAACGAAGTAACGCATTTTTGTTGAGTTTCCAGCCTATTTAAGTGAATAAGTAATCGTGTAATACCTAATACCTAATCGTGTAATCTCATCATGAGGTTTGGAAAAGCATTGCTTTCAAACCCAACCCATCGAGACATCCTACCCGCAGACGCCCCGCCGAACAGCAGAACCAGACTGAAACTCAAACTGACCCCTATATGTGCGCGGACAAACCGTTATTCTAATTCATTTGTGCCTTTTTTTACGTCTATGTTTAACAGTGCCTAATCGTTGTATGTACATTTTTTTTGCAACTGCAAATTAGCCAAGAGCTACGAAAGTTGTATAATAAACCGCTCTTTCTCTCTCTAAACTTAAAGTGAGTGTTCAAAGAAGCATACCTCTACTTTACTCAGAGAGAACTGTAAATGACCCTTCTGCCCAGGCAGCTCAAATTAACTAAACAAAAATAAACAAGCATAACTCACATTTGCACTTTAGAAACTACCACAAAAAATCGAAATTATCTTAATCAAAACTACTATTATCTACTGAACTATAAGGTCAATAAGGGCCACCCATACAGAAAAGCAAACTTAGATCTTCAGAAACAAATCAATATTTCAGTTATGACTATAGAAAACCCAAGGCACGAACAAAAAAAAAATTCCATACAATCAAAATCAATATTATTTACTGAGCTAAGGGTCAACAAGGACCACTCATACAGTAAATCAAAATCAGATCTTTAGAAACAAATCAATATCTCAGTTACGACTAGAAAACCCAAGGCAGGAACACAAAATTAAATTCCTAAACTCTCTGAACATCATTTCTTTTTGTTGTTTTTGGTTTTATCGTTCGCCTCCTTGTCCTTTCCCTGTTTTCGCTTCCGTGAGTAGGGACCTCCGCTATTTTGTTTTGGAGATTCAAACTTCGTGCCATTCTGAAGCGCATGACTGTTGACCTCTCTTTGACGGTTTGGTTGACGTGACCGGGAGACATGGGCAGTGCTGCGATTTTGTGAGCTCTGAAACAGACAAAATAATCCGAAAGAGGTCCAAAAAATTTCCGAAATTAGCTGCTATTAAAAAAATAGTTCACTTTTGTTGTTGAGTTCTAAATGAGTTACTAAAGGAAGAAGATTCAAGAGAAGCTAATGTGATTACAAATGAGAAGGAAAATGAGTTTCTAAAATTAAGGGAAAATAAGGGTAAGAGAAAGAGTTAAAACTGTACAAAATTAAAAGTAGAGACAGAGGACAGTCGGTGAAGCTAATTAGTTATGTCGGTCAAAAAAATAAAAGTAAAACAAACAAAAAAAATACCGTCACCTACTTAATCAAGGTATTAAATACCTTACACATATTTAAATATGTGTAAAGATAAGATCAATGATGAGGGTAGGGCGACATCCCTGGATGCTACACTTGACATTTTTTAATTTTAGTTATTTATTTTATTTGCTGAAATTTAGCGATTGTGGGAGATCGATGTGGACCTGGAGGTGCACTCTGAGGATGGAGCGGTAAGTAAAAATAAAACAAATTCTTCAATTGTTCTTTCTTTGTTTTATTTTAATAGTGAAGAGACTCCTTTATTTGTTGATTATTTTGGAGTAACCCCTACTCTGAGGATGGAGCGGTAAGTAAAAATAAAACAAATTCTTCAATTGTTCTTTCTTTGTTTTATTTTAATAGTGAAGAGACTCGTTTATTTGTTGATTATTTTGGATTAACCCCTATGTAATGGGCCATGGAGCTTTGTAGGGGTCGAAACTTATTTTGTTCATTTATTTTTGCATTTAATGTATCACAACTGAACTGAATGGAGGGTAAATGGCTTGTTAACTAACTGTTAATCAAACAACTGGTCACGAAACTACTCTGGCGAGGTGCAGCACTAAGCGCTGCGCCGAAGGCGTCTAACCCCCAGCCACACTAACTAACCACACCCAAACCGCCTGGTAGAGTAACCACAATTATAAATATAAAACTGTTATTCCCAAATCGTTCGTGTTTTGTATAAATTTCAAAATAGTTGGTTCATTTATCATGGATGCTCAACCTTGCCGAAGCGAGATAATACATCTGTTCTAAGCAAAATTGGTTTCCCTGGGCCGGATGTCACGACCGAAACCTTAAAAGGAAACGGGTTAAAAATTCGTATCCAAATTTGGTTTACGAGACTGATATTGCTAACGGGTAAAAATTACCAAATTAGGCGGGAAGTAATGGGTAGATTTGCTGGGTGTATACCATCGTTTATTATGTGGGTGGTTTCAAATGGTCTTCATGTGTACTTTAAGGAATGGAAATCAGTACCTAGGCTCAATCTGGAGTCATCCGGTAATTACTACAAAACGTAGCGGCACCAGCCCAAGATAAATTTGTTCGCGATCTCCAATAATTGTTAATATGTGATAATCGTATAGCCTAGTAAACCTTATATTTCCAACCTTGTCGCAGACTCTGACATGTCCAGGACGTACAAATGTGCACTTGATTATATTTTCCCGGTCCGGTCCGAAAAGTCGTCACAGAACGTACGTCTAGTATTTCACCCATGGATAATTCAGAGACAATGAATTTCAGAGACAATGAATTTCCCAGCCTATTCCTTTCGCGGACGTTCCAATGTTGCAATCACTAGTGGACCCAAAAAAATATATGAAAGTGGAGCTTCAGAAACCCGATACTGAAAGTGTCGTAAATGCAGAAAATTTTAATCAGTTTAAGGCAGGTGTTGAGAGTCGCCCGGATGACATTCAATTTAGTGTACATACTATAATGTCGTGAGAAATTTAAAGAGGCGAAAGCCTTTTTGGTGCAACTACGTTATTATATATTATATTTAAACAGTTTACGGGAAAAAGACCGCGACCAGTAGCAGAGCAAAATAACACTAGGGAGTAACGCCAAGACTTGAGAAAAGTGACACACACTCGAACAGCAGCGACACTAGCACCACTAGCGAAAGAAAACGTCCCTACTGAAACTCAATCAGGCTGGCCCCAATAACTTAGAATTCTGAACAAAGCAGAAAAATGATAAAACCTCCCCTGTTTTTTAGATGGGCGCAGACCGCATTTTAGCTTTACCAGAAATTTCTAAACCCGCTGCCTCGCTTTAAATACCCCAGGCATAGTGGACGGCGCTACGAGTATAGCCCGATTGTGAAGCAGAACAAGCATAGGTCTTGGTGCTACTCCCTAGTGTTCTTTTGCTCTGGCCACTAGTGAGTATTCCGGCTGTGAAGAAGGCAGCTATTATTCACCAAGCAAAGACAGCCTGGGCCATGACGTCAAGATATGGAAGCAACAGACTCCCAAACGCTATCCTTCAGCGGCAACCAGGGGGATACGGACGGAGAGGACGAGCGAAGAACACTCTTCGCCGCACCTAACCTCCGCGACGCGTCCAACGAGCCAGAATCGGGAGCGAGTTATACGAGAGACAACCAGGGTTGTCACATCAGAAACATTTATAGTGACTTTTGGCAGAAAACAGAGAGTGAACTGGGAGTGAAGTTTATTTTCATGAAATGTTTACTTTTGGTCGGAATCGCCTCTGTAAAATGACACATCTTAATTTTACTTTCACGAATCCCTGAAACCCCTTTTGGTCAGAATCCTGCTGCAAAAATGATACATTGGTCATAATATAAGGTTTGAAGCCAAGCTGACCATTCATTACGAAAGAAATAGAAAACCGTGATTTTCGGGGTTTTTATTGGTCAGCTAATTGTCCCTCTAGGATGATGTGCGAGGGATAAATATAAATTCGGATATTTCGGTTGTACTTCCGGCAAACCGTCCTTTTTTTTGCCGGAAGTGCAACCGAAATATCCGAATTTATATTTATCCCTCGCACATCATCCTAGAGGGATAATTAGCTGATCAATAAAAACCCCGAAAATCACGGTTTTCTATTTCTTTCACTTGGTCATTTTCTGAAATAGAGTGATTTTTATGTCCTACGTGTGGGCAAGAGTGACAAAAACAAACAGAGTGACGATTCACACTATCGTGCGACATGTGACAACCCTGGAGACAACTGGCGACTCTTCTGGAATGCTCTAAGCGCCTAAAGAGAAACTAGGGTTTAAGGTAAGGTAAGGACAACCCGTGGTGGAATTTCACTTACCAGGCGATTTCCGTAAGCTTTCCGGTAGAAATTCCCAAACAGAACCAGGAAAGACATCATGTACACAACCAGCGCGTACTGCATCCAAAGAGGGAAGTCACAGCCCACTATGATGGCACGGATGCCAAGAACCATGGCGGAGGTAAACTGAGCCTAAAATAAATAGGAGATAAAAAAGATAAAACAAGAGCTGTAAGCTCATATGGCACTTGCATGGGTTAAGATGATTTGATTGATCAAAAGTAAGTTTCGACTTTGCGGTTGAGATGCGCACTCTAAGGGAGCTGGAACTTCATTTGTAAGCAAAACCCTAGAGGCAAAAATGCTAATGGGCTGATGGGCATCATGAAAATGCATATACTGCTCAAAAGTATTTTTTTTACTTTGCGGTCAAGATTGGTACTTTAAGGAATAATCGGATTTGGGAAGTAGCAATTTCTAAGCAAATGTTGTTGAGTCTCCAATTTCCCAGCGAAGTTTCATCGTCCTAGCACGTCTGGAAGTACCTTAACGCGCGATCACCGGAATCCCAGACCCCGCCCCCCCCCCCCTCCTCCAACTCCACCCACAATACCCGGAGCCAATCCGGTTCTGTATATGATTAATCCAGAGCATCTGTTTGTCATTCCCACGAAGTCTAAGCCCACCAGTCGGCCACCAGCGGCCACCAGTCTAAGCCGGTCAAGTATTTTCCGCCCTCGACCCAATAATTGCCGGATTCGGTCCCGAAATGAAAAAGATCACCAGAGAAAAATGTCCTCTGTTTAATTATTAAATTTCACTCGAATCCGATCACCCGTTCCAAAGTTACGCATGACTCAATATTCCGGATTCCCCTCCCTCCACTCCCCCCACCATTATCAGATCGACTAAATTTTTATTTTGAAGTCAGTTTGATCGGGTCCCCGATATGCCTGCCAAGTTTCATCGTGAAAATCCCCAAAACCACCATCATCCGGGAAACCCCCTCCTCCCCACCCCCCATAAGTGTCCGGATCCAGTACAATGGTCTAAAGGACTTATCTAGAGCAGATACTTGTTCTTCCCAGCAAGTTTCACTCCGATCCCTCCATTCTAACCGTTTCTTGAAATTTCCGGTCTCCCCCCCCCCCCAACTCCCCCCTGGCTACCGAATCCGGTCAAGACTTTAAACGCGACATTATAGATATATATTCTATTCAGTTATGAAGTTTCATTACAATCCGATCACCCGTTCGAAAGTTACCCACTTCTCAATTTCCCGGATTCCCCTGCCCTCCACACCCCCCGAAAATGGTCGGATCGGAAAACTTATTATTTCTAAGTTTGTTTGGTCGGGTCTCTGATACGCCTGCCAAGTTTCATGGTCCTAGCACAACTGGAAGTACCCGAACTCGAAAAAGTGTGACAAAATGCCCTAAATTTTCATGTTTCCAGCGCCCCCACTCCCCCGCATACGGTCGGATCGGGAAACTGATTATTTCCAGGTTAGTTTGGTCGGGTCCCTGATATTTCTGCCAAGTTTCATTGTCCTAGCTCATCTGGAAGTACCCTAACTCGAAAAAGTGTAACAAAATGCCCTAAATTTTCAAGTTTCCAGCGCCCCCACTCCCCCGCATATGATCGGATCGGGAAACTTATTATTTCCAGGTTAGTTTGGTCAGGTCCCTGATATTCCTGCCAAGTTTCATTGTCCTAGCTCATCTGGAAGTACCCTAACTCGAAAAAGTGTGACAAAATGCCCTAAATTTCCAAGTTTCCAGCGCCCCAACTCCCCCGCATATGGTCGGATCGGGAAACTGATTATTCCCAGGTTCGTTTGGTCGGGTCCCTGATACTCCTGCCAAGTTTCATTGTCCTAGCTCATCTAGAAGTACCCTAACTCGGAAAAGTGTGACAAAATGCCCTAAATTTTCAAGTTTCCAGCGCCCCGCACTCCCCCGCATATGGTCGGATCGGGAAACTGATTATTTCCAGGTTAGTTTGGTGTGGTCCCTGATATGCCTGCCAAGTTTCATTGTCCTAGCACATCTGGAAGTACCCTAACTCGAAAAAGTGTGACAAAAAACTCGGACCGACCGACAGACCGACAGACGGAATTGTGATCGGTATATGGCACTTCAGCCAGAGTCTGCAAGTGCCATAAAAATGAGATCGCGTTCTTTTAAATAAGCGAAGCACCAGATCCAGTCCTCAAAAATGTCATAACCATATATTGACGGAGGAGTTCAAAACTCAAGATGTAAGTATTACCCTTGTGATGCCTCGTCGCTTTAAAAAATCAAAGACAATTGGGCCCAACCAGTGCAGATGTTATCCACTGCTTCCTGGCCGAAGATCGAAAATTAGTGTCTTTTTCTGTGTCTTTATGTGTTTTATTTATTTTCTTTCATTTACTCCGCTTTTCGAAATGGCGGGTTAAAAATAAATTACAGTCACGACAAGCCTATGACTGAACTGTGGCAGTCTCCTACAAAATATTTCAAAGCTCACGGCAGATGGTTCAGGTTCTTTAATTTAAAAAAACACTTCCTAACAATATATTTCGATCACTGGGGGGCCGGCAAGGATACGAGCACCGTTAGCTCGGCCCCATGAGTATAGACTCACGTCGATGCGCTTGCTTTGTTGACGGCAGGGTAGGAGTGGTTCTGTGAAACCATCCGCGGGATTCCAACCCGAAATTAAAAACGAGACCTAGGGGAAAGGTCGGTGACAGAAGGGTGTTTAGCCCTCAACCACATACTAAATTCATGGCTGATGCTTTATAAGCATAAGCGCGAATTTAACTTTCAGGCAGAAACACGCGACAAATTATTAAATCCTACTTCAGGTCCTTTTACACCATCCGCACGTGTCATATCATGGTAAAGTAAACACGTAACGTTCCTCTTAAAATGAGCGTGAGGGAACGTGACGGGGCCAACTCGCTCAAACTTGCCTGCTTTTTATTAATTATTTGCCTATCAATATCCAAAAAACATGTTTAAACCTTAATGCTCAATGAAATGAACTTATGGCCTAAAATAAGCATTTAGTTTAAAGAACCCCTCGCACTATTTACTCTTCAACTTAAAGCATTTTAAAACATTTGAATACTTTAAAACTAGGCTGTGCTTTCAACAAATAAACCACGTTTTTGGCTGTTTTAAGCCTTTTCCAAGACCCGCTGACTTATAGCGAAAACAGGGAAACAATTTACATAACCGATTTTTCTGATAGAAAAAACTTCTCGCGGACAACCGTCGACAGCGTGATACACACCGAAGGTAGCAAAACACGGCAAGTGAGAAATCAGTGTGGTTTTGTTAGAGGGGTTAGAATGCACTGTACGAAATTGGGGTCTCCGGGTTTAGAAATATATGGAGTGATTATGGAAGTAGGTTGCATTTGTATTATAGGTCCTTTAAGTTTACATGAAAAGGCATATTTGACAACGAAAAACGCATACGTCAGCTACATATTTTGGTAGAGCCATATTTCGGCCCTTCTTGACAAGATCCGACTATCCAATTTGCATTGTCAATATTACGATTCGCAGTCAGTTTGGGGTGAAGGAATGTTTACTGAAAAGGCAGCTTATTTTTACACCTGATATTAAATTTTTATTTTAATTTCAAATAAATGCGGCACAACATTTCATGCGCGAGCAAATTAATTGGCACGTGTCACTAACCTACAAATAAAACATATATACAATTGTCATAGAATAAATAGAGTAATTTGTGAATACACTGAAATATTTTCACTCATCTGAGGGATTTTGTTTTTTTTTCACCCGAGGCTTTAGTAATAACGTCCAGAATGTACGCAGCTTGCACGGTAGCCCAAAATGCATCCATGCGCGGAGAACTTGAATTTAAAAAAACAGCATTTCCAGGATTAAAGACCCTATAAGCCCGGAAAATGAGTAGAAAATAATTTCGACAAAGCAAGGATTCTGCTATTTTTAGTTTATTTTCAGCAATGGTTTCTTTATAGTTGGAAAATCTTTCAAGCATAAAGGGACAGGCGCATAGGGGTAACACAAATCTGAAAGAATTAGTTCATTCGAAGAAAACGATTATCTGCGGATAGCGAACAAACGGAGTAACGAATTTTACTGAATATTTAAGTGACTAAATCATGTGTAACTAGACAGTCGGAAAAGTTGAAGAGTAAATAGTGCGAGGGGTCCTTTAAGTTCCCTACGTTACTATGAGCGTGTTCCACCCTGCTTATCGCAGTTACTACGCATGACGTCACGAATTCTGTTTTTTTGCCGTCAAGGCTGGAACATTTTCCAGCAGAATATCATGCCATGGGCGAATCCGACCAATCACGTTACAGAGATGCGTAGTTCCACGCTTACTACGCTCCCGAGCATGGTAAGCAAATAGTTACTATTAGTTACTATTTCGATAAGGTTGGAACGGTCAGCGTAGTAACTTTTTACGAGGTTGGAACAAAAATAGTAACTAATAGTTACTATTGTTAGAAGGGCGGAACACGCTCTACAGTAGAGGTATGTTTATGTGAACAATTGTTGACATTGGACTTTGACATTTTCATGCACCTGTTGTGTCTAAAGCTAACTACCAGTTAGCCAAAATAGGTAATTAAGGGCATCTGAAAACACCTGAATAGGTATTTTGGATCTTCACTCTACCATTTAACCCAAAACTGCGCTGTTCACATTGAAGTAACTGTTCACATTAACATACCTCTATTCATGTATGTCGACCATTTTGGAGCACGATGGGTTTCTTTCTTTATGTACATAACAAAAATATATTTATGGCTATAATATATAGAAAAATATATATATTTTAAATATATAAAAAAAATATTATTTATGCAAATTTTTACTTACCAGCTGAAGTATGGTGAGGTATTTCTTCCACCACAGATATTTTTGTATTTTGGGACCGAAGGCGGAGAGGCCGTAATAAGCGTACATGAAGACGTGAATGAAACTGTTGACCATTGCAGCTAAAAATGCTGCAAGAGAACATTCACTTGTAAGTTATAGGCTCAAGACACTCTAATACCAAATTAGTCATGTGCGCCAAAACGGCATGTAGCTAATTAGAAAAAAAAAGAAAATATGAGACGGAGAAAATGTACCAAGTAAAGAAAGAGAGAATGGTTGTAATGTTCGTACATCAATATTTGTATTTGAATGTTTCTGAAGCTTTTTTGGCAACGTCCTGCAGAATTATAGCTGAATTAAAGTGCATTCTATAGTTGTTTTTGGCTGTGGTGTAACCACTTGTTCTTGTGTCTAACCCAAAAGGATTTCCACATTTTCAATAAGGTTTCTGAAGTTAAAAGTCGCTGTGGTCTTTTTCATAGGCTATTCTATGTATGTATGTTTGACTCTACCACCTGCTATTCGGCTAGTCCGCAATTGGTGTTGAAACAAAACTGAATTGAATTGAAGTGAAGACAGGCAAACTTATCCTGACATCAAACCGAGCCCTGAAAGTAAACTACAAAGGATGTTTTTGACGGTGCATACGTCAGCAAGATGTTATTAGAACTATATTTCGGCCCTTCTTGGCAAGGGTCTTCTTCAGGCTCAATCCGCTCAAGCTGGAAAATCAGAGCAAAATAACACTAGGGAGTAGCGCCAGGACTTGAAAAAGGTGTCACGCTCGAACAGCAGCGACACTAGCACCACTAGTGATAGAGAACGTCCCTACTGAAACTCGATCAGTCGTGCACTAGCGCTGGCTCCAATAACTTAAAATTCTGAGGAGAGCAGAAAAAAGATACAACCTCCCCTGTTTCTTCGATGGGTGCAGACCGAATCATAGCTTTACTAGACATTTCTAAATCCACAAGTTTGTCTCGCTTTAAATATCACAAGCGTAGATGGCGAGGCTACGAGTAAGGCCCGATTATGAACCATGGCAAGCATACACTGTAAAAAGTCCCTCCGTATAAAGATTAAATTTAACTGCAGTATTTCCTACTCAGATTCATTTTTTCTCTATTTGGTATTAATCTTATCTGCGTAGAGATAAGAGTAGTCCGAGTAGCAGATACTGCAGTTGACTTTAATCTTTATACGGAAAAATGTTTTACAGTGTAGGCCTTGGCGCTACTTCCTAGTGTTTTTTTGCTCTGCGAAAAATGAACTTGTGGGAAAACAATTTAAGATTCTTCCTTAAATATCTGATTTTTGTGAATTTCTTCTCTGAAAATTGGTTGGAGTTATAGCTGGGGCTGTGATTTCATTCTGGACACGGCTGCTGCTCGATTGGGTCGCCGAAAGGCTAGAGATTCTTCTGCATTTTGGTTTTGGAGTCACCTATCTCTTCTTCTTCTTTCCAGCTAAGATGGATACTTGTCGGCGGCATTTTTTTGGCGATTTGAAGGGATGTTGTTTTCCATATATCTATAACGCCAATGCAACGTAATTCCGTAATCGCTCATCACTCAACCATCACTCAATCGCTCAACCGGACCATTCTAACCCCTCCAACAACAAATGACTGATTGTCACAGAATATACTACATTTTACACGAAAGCCCGAAGGACGTGGCAAAAACATATAGTGTCAACACTGGTTTTGAATAAAACATAAGCTACGAACAACACACAAAGAAAAATAATTTCTATTAAATAAACAAATCGCGGCGGCGGAAACCAACCCGGAGTTATTTCCCCAACAATCTCACACCACAAAATTGTTTACTTTTTAGTTATTAGATATCCACTTTTTACCAAACACTCCTTCACCAAATACCTCAGATCTTAAATCATTCAGCTCTCTACACTCACACATAAAATGGCTCAAATCATCATTCGCAATCCCACACATTGGACAGAAGAAAGGAAGACCAGTCTTTCCACGACATTTACGAATATAACTTCTCTTCTCACCAAACGGTTAAAGTTTAACTGAAAAGGGCAGAGATGGGACAGTCTTGTTACCCCTTACTTATTCCCTTAAAGAGGCTTGAAGACCCGGTGAAAATGCGTTACTTCGTTGCTCCACTATTCACGAATAATCACTTTTCAAATAGTGGAATTTCCCTGTCAGATTTGTGGTACTACCTGTGTCAGATGCTTGACGAAAAAGATTTATGAAATATGTTTGCTCAGGCACTAAGCAGTATTCACCAAGCTTATCACCGCCTACTGAAAAGCCGCGTTTGTGTTCAGATTCATTATTCCGCGTCATAGTAGAATTTGCGCTGTGGGGACAGCCGTAGATATTCTGAACCTCAGTACTAGAGAAGATAGTGGAAAATAAGAAAATCTTTAGCAGAATCCAAATAACTCAGTGTATTCAACTAAATGATACAAAAATAAGTTTGCTTTTCAGTTAAACTTTAACAGTTTCCCCGAAAACTTAATAACAACCTTAATTCCTCCCTTCTTAGCCCCGCTTTAAAATAAACCTCCTCCACCCAACTCTATTTGAATTGTTTCGCTTTTCACTCACGACGAATGTTTACGAGAAGCTCCACAGTCAGAAAAACCGGTTATGTAAATTTTTTCCTGTTCTTGCTAGTAGTCAACGGGGCTGGACAAAGGCTTAAAACCGCCAAAGCGACCTGTCTTACCTATAATACTAACGTAACCTACTTCCATAATCACTCCACATATTTCTAAACCCGGAGACTCCAATTTCGTACGGTACATTCTAACCCCTCTAACAAAACCACCCTGATTTTCTCACTTGCCGTGTTTTGCTACCTTCGATGTGTATCACGCTGTCGACGGTTGTCTGCGTGAAGTTTTTCCATCAGAAAAACCGGTTAGAAGAAAAACCAAAATAGTTTTATACCAAGATTGTTGAAATTTTAAATAGCCTTTGGCCATTTGTACGTGCGTTTTAAATGTTTATGTTATGACAGTACTCACCAATTTTGGTTTTGTAACCGTGAAAGTGGGAGTGAATAAATGACTATTCTACTATTATTCTATCTATTATGTATACTGTTTCCTTGTCTTCGCTACAAGTCAACGGGTCTCGGAAAAGGCTTAAAACAGCAAAAACCGTGGGTTATTTGTTGAAAGCACAGCCTAGTTTTAAAGTATTCAATTATTTCAAAATACTGTAAGTTGAAGACTAAAAAGTGCGAGGGGTCCTTTAAAAACAGAAGCTAGTTTTAAATTATCCAACTGCTGTAAAATAGTTTACTGCAATGTCAACAGTAAACAGTGCCAGAGATGCTTTAAACCAAACAATGCTACCAAGTTTTAATGATTTTTTTTTCAAGGAGGTCAAGCAGCTTCAGTCACACAGTCATACTTACAAGAGCCACCAGCCACCCATTTGATCCCAATCCACCACAACACAAACATGGTGGAGTGATGATAGATGTGAAGAAATGTTAACTGGTTTGTTTTCTTCCTTAGGACGAAAATAAGCGAATCGGACATCTCCACCAGACGTGAGAAGTAGTACCACCATAAGGCTTTGGCGATCTGAAAAAAAAAATGAAAACTATAATTAAAATTTTTAGAAAATGTCGAAAACGAAGGCTACGTTCCCCGAGATTTTCCCGCACTATCAATTACATGCAATCTTGCCTAATACAGCCAACAAAGATTTAGCGTGTTCCACCCTACTTACCGTAGTTACTATGCATTACGTTACTAACTCAGTATCCGACCAATCACGTCGAAGATATTCGTAGTTACCACGCTTACTACGCTCCCGAGCGTGGTAAGCAAATAGTTACTATAAGTTACTATTTCGAGAAGGTTGGAACGGTCAGCATAGTAACTTTTCACGAGGTTGGAACGAAAATAGTAACTAATAGTTACTATTGTTGTAAGGGTGGAACACACTCATTTTCTCTGGGTCAGGCTTGTACAGACCTGGCGCCATCCGATGTCCTTCTTGACTTTGTCACGCATGAAGAATGACTTTACCGCCTCAAATGAAACGCAGCCATATCATTTGGAATGCACAACTCTAAGCAGTTAAAAGTCATAAGGCGTATTCTCGCCCTTCCCCGAGGACTCCTCGGGGAATCGAAGGGAACGGCGAGAATAGAAGGAGTCACTCCACGCGGACTCGCCTAGGAAAACAACGAGAAACACGGGGAATGCTTCTAAAATGGATTTCGTTCGAAAAAAAAATATGCAGTTGACGAAACTAGTCTGGATCTGTTTATTCGGATTCTTTTTTATTAATTTTACATTGCACCAACACCAGCAAAAATTGATTCCCCTCCGAATCTGAAAGGGAGTCCTTTTTGATGATGGTGATGATAATCGGAGCATTCACCGTCCGTTGGGACTCGCGAGAATACGGGCAGTGAGTCCCCGGGACAAATAAAAACGCGGGGACTTCTTAAGTGGAGTCCTCGGTGAACGGCGAAAATACGCCTATAAGTATTCTACCAAAGTATTTTTTTGAAATTTCTCTTTGTTATCGTTTTTTCATTTCTAGATTTGGGGATTACAACCTGAAGAGGTAAAAAGCCCCAAAAAGATCTGTCAAGCCTCAATCCTTCAAACCCAAAATGTCAATATCATGCTTATGGAAACATGGAATAAAAAAAAGCACGAAAACAAACTTACCCTGACTTCATACTCATTATTGCTATAGTCGACTGGTTGGCAAAGGTAATTGTATCCTCTGGCAGTGGAAGAAATCACTAACTAGAATAAAAATGAGATTATATCAATCAATTTTATTCCAACCCTAGTTGCAGTAGGCTCAAACAGGCAGTTTTCTTCCTACTCGGACTCGAAAGGGGACATTTTAAGGATTTCACTTGAAGAAACAAGATAGTATAGGATTTTCATCAATAAATGAAGAAATAGGGTAGAGTAGAGCAGAGTAGACGACAAGACCTGAAGACGGAGTAGGCTTAAAAACGAAGAAAAAAAACATAGTTCAACAGACAAACGTTAAATAAGTAACGATAAACCCACGTGAGATAACCGTGTAGCCGTTTATCAATCAAAGAGGTAGGATACATTGGACGGAATTTAGCCTACTAATGAAATAACCATTCCTGGTTCATGGACGGTAACTAAGAGAAATTTAGCCAAACGGATATAGGCTCTAAGAAAAGACTACTTTTGAGATTGAATAAAAAAAGAGTGAAGCTTAGAGTAAGTACAGTAGTATAATGAATCTTCGCCTCGAGACACAACTGGGGAAAATAGCATGGAGCCACGACATCACACTTCCGTAAATTGGAAAATATCCCGTAATGTCTCCACAGAATTGAATGCTACATTTACCATCTGGCCTAATGAACTTTTATGGAATCACGTCTGAAAATGAGCAGGATTGCACCCAGTGGCGAAACTAGGGGGGGGGGCAATTGCCCCCCCCCCACACACGAAAATTCTTGTCGGGAAATCGGTAGTGTTCGACAAACCAGAGCGCATTGGGTCGTCGAAAGGGTAGAGATTCTTCTGCATTTTGGTTTTAGAGTCACCTGTCTCTTCTTCTTCTTTCCAGCTAAGATGGATACTTGTTGGCGGCATGTATGGGCGATTAGTTCCGTACTTCGGTGATAGATGTTCCTACGGCCCAAGCTCAAATATGATTCGCAGTCAGCTTGGTCCGTAGGAACATCTATAAACCAGAGCTCTATCGGTAAACCAGGAAAGCTCTCTTCGGGAAATCAGCAGTGTTTTGTCGGTAAAGAGCAGAGCAGGGGCAAACAGTTCTCTTGTGTCGTCTGTTGGTTGTTTGTCAGAAAAAGCCGCGTTGGCAGATCGGAAGCACGAACAAAGTCTTTTCTTTTTCTGTTTCTGGTACCGAAAAGGCTTTTTTGGAAAAAACCGACGATATGAAAAAATGCAACTTGAGATCCTTAATTTTGATTGCTGGTGACTCTTGCTATCACCGAAACAGTATTGTCGGTAATTCCTTGTCAGAAGAATTCCTCGTCAGGTGATCGGTAAAAGCCGTATCAGTAAACTGACAGCCTCTTTTCGTTTGTTTTTTACTTTTCGATGCGGTTATTCGTTCCATTTTCTCCTGGACTCGACAAAAAACTTGTCGGTAAATCTAGCGATTGTGAAATCATGAAACAGAAAAGTCTCGTCGGCAAATAGGGAAACTTTCTTGATTAAAAGTACTTTTCTGCTCGGTAAATGGACCACACTGACAAACCTGTTTCCTTTTTTTTGTTCTTTGATCGTTTCTCTATTCGCACCACAAACTGCCCTTTTTGGTTGGTCTGGCTGCACACCATTATATGGTCGGAAAAAAGCCTTGTCGGCAAATCGGGATTCTCATTTCGTTTACTGGAAATGTGGTGATAAAAGGATAGATAAACTCGGTATAATACCTAGGTAAAATAGCAAACCTAGGGCATATAAGCTTTGCATCGTCCAAGCGTTAATACAATCGTTCAACCCGTTTGGGCACTAGGCATTTCGGAAAATTTCCAAGACCCCCCCCCCCCCCCACTACCACCACCAACCCCCTATCGTGGCAGTTAGGACACATCAACCTCAACCCACTGACGTCGGATCCAGTTCGGGTCTCAAACTACAGACCTAGGGTCTAAGAATTCAGTACCTTTCCAGTTTCATCCCAATCATTGATTCACGACGCGTGTCATGAAATTTCCGGGACCGCCCTATAATTCCTCCCACCATTGTCGGATGGGGATAAGGGGTACATCCCGAGCAAGTTTCAGACCTTCAAGGACCCACGAACTTGACGGACCCATGAACAAAAGCAGCACATTTGGCGAATCTGCTACTACCAACCTTAAACCGGAGCCTCGTTTTTGTTGCATGCTGCAGGTCCACTTCTCGGCCGATTCCGGACTGATTCTCCCTACATCCGTTTTTGCACTGCAGCGCTTCCGAGGAAGACGGCAGCGCTTCTCGAGAATCAGGGACTTGCTCATCGACCAAGTCCGTGCTTCCCTGCAAGATGCTGCAGCGCTGCCGCTTCAACCAAGAAGAAAGTGAACCCAAAAACGCATATTGTGCAAAAGCAAAGAAGTGCTGCTGCAGCGATGCGGCAGCGCTATTGGAACAAAAACGAGGCTCGGATTGCCCGTTCACAACTTTACGCATCTCATAAGATCCCGGGCTCCTCCTTACTAAAGCCCCCGCCCCCACCCACCCCTCACACACACACACGAAGGGTAGGAAAGAGAAGTATGTTTTAATATTAGGTAGGGTCGTTTATGGCATATCTGTGGGTTTCACTCCTGGACGTTCCACGAGATTCCCTCAGCCCTCCGAACTTTCCACAGTCCAGTCCATTAGATACACGGCATACTTACGGCTTAAGAGCGTCCTAACTACCGGCCATCACTATAGGACCCAGTTGACAAGGCGTAAAAAAAATTATTTTTGCGTTCACATGTTGTGAACCAATTAACTATTTCGATCTTAACCTTGAAAGATTTGAATTTATGAATGCGACGAGGTGCCGGGACGATGCCCCTTAGGTTTCCGCGAAATGACGCTTCTGCTAGACAAAGTCTGGCGGGCCAACATGAGTGCCATCAATATCATCAGTAATGCAGTGCTTCTAGCACAGTGTCTATCAGACAAATTTTCATTACAAGCAACAATCCGAACTGACACGTTACAATTTATTATTACAACGGTTTAATGATGCGTTCGCGCGAAATGTGCGCCGTTGCCAGTGCGCTTCGTCGGGAAATTGTCAAGTCCTGTCGGTAAAATCTGAGCTTGACCCATCCCCCTCCACAAAAATGGGGTAGTTTCGCCACTGACTGCCTCCAACAGCAATGTAAAAAAAGAGTTCAACATTTCCACTAGCCTACTGAAAGAAGCAAAAACTAAAATGATGGTGGAAGTCGCTTTGATACCCCCAATTCAGGCTAGAAATGCTTACAGTCTGTATGCAATTCAAAAATCACACTTCAGGCTACTAATTTTTTCAAAAAGCTTAACTAAAAAGCCAACTTATTTTTGTGTCATTTAACTGAATAGGTACACTGAATTATTCGGATTCGGCAAAGGGATTTTTTTTATTTTCCACTATCTGCTCTAGCTATGACGTTCAGAATATGTGCAGCCGTCCCCACAGCGTAAATTCTACTATAACACGGGAAATTTTAATCTCAACGCTATTGCGGCTTTCAGTGGGTAGTGCTGATACTGGTGAAGATTGCTTAGTGCCTGAACCAAAAAAATCTTTCTCGTAAGACATACACAAAAGCAAAAAGTAGCGCGGTTTCACTGTGTCTTCAAGCCAATTTAAGTGAATAAGTGATGGGTAACTAGATTGTCCTATCCCAGCCCTTTTTGGTTAAACTTTAAGGATAGGTGACTTACAAAAAATTAAAGTAAGCTAGTACCGCACAAATAAGTATAGGCGTAACTCAACCTTCAGGCAGTTTATCTGCATTGGCCCACATTACAAGCAAAAAAAGAAGAAAAAAAAATGCTGAAAACAAAAGTTTGCTCAACGAAGAACAACACACCAACATCTAAGGAAGACTTTCTGAAGATCAAAATACAAGGAAAGATGTGAAATCAGAAACAAATAGTGTAACATCGCAAAGACCTCAATACCAGCATTATGAAGAGAACAGTAGACTACTACCCAGAAATAATGCAGGGACACCATTGTCTCAGGGACCTGGGACATTACTTTCAAGATAATATTGATTATGCCTACTATATGTATGAGACTTATATGTAGGCCTACCATTAGCAAATTGTCATGTGGTTTTTTATTATTACTTCTTGTGGTTTACTCACAAGTTTTTCGAGAAAAAAAAAAATAACACATTTGTTCATTTTGTTTATTAATAAACCCACCTCTTGCCCGTTTTTCACTCTTCAAACATGCTATAGCTTACTAACCACGATGACACCAATAAATAGATTTCGGTTTTCTTCCTTTTTTCTTTAGCCTACAGTTGAGAAATAAAGTTACCGTAAAACGCCCATACAAGGGACAGTTTTTCATGTTTTTTGTGAATAACTTCAGCTCTGAAAGTCGCAGAAACTTCAAATTTCGCCCCAACGTGGGTCTTAGCGAGTTGACCAAGTTTGCCAAGTTTCAGATTTTTCTTACAGTTAGTTTTTTTATATTTTTTTTAGAGGGTGTCCCTTGCTTGGCAGCGGGTTCCTATCTAGGGATGGTGAGCTTTAATGCACTTTTGAACCTTGTTTGGAAGCCTAAACTGATCAAGGGACAGCACAAATGTTTAAAAAATTCCTGATGAAAAAAGTTTTGAAAAAATGTTAAAAAAGGCACAGATATCCATGTTTTTACGATTTCAAGAGGTAAAAATCCCTTAAAACTTGTAATAAAAGGCACTTGCACACAATGGACTTCAGATAAATTACCAGACTATTCATGTCTTAAGACTCGACTAATAGACCGTAATACTATGCTATTCTCGCAGAATGCTCACCTTTATGATGTTGTACGGAATTTTGCCCACTCTGTTCCTGGGAAATTGTTTATGAATATGTCAAAGAATGAACTATCCTGTCCAGATGATATTTACTGAAGCATCGCAAGTCAGATGATGTCATGGGGTATCCCCATCCGCAACACAATATAATCCTTTAAACAAGGTCAAGTTCATCTACTTCATCAGTGATTGAGTGCATCCCCATTTTTTAAACTTTGTAGTTTTGTTTGTGACCTTTTCTAGGTCAAAATATTACAGTTTTTAGAATTCCAAACTATCTCATGGTATAAAATACCAGCATTCAGAGCTTTAAGGGCAACTGCCAGCTTTCCTCTGTCGACTTATTTCCTCTTTTTTTTACATTTTCTTCGTTGTTCCTAGTTAGGGCACTCGAAGACATGAAAAGATCCAAAATTGGAAAAAAATCATAAAAAATAAATAATGAAGATACTCAACTGAAAATTGGTGTCAACACTGATACATAACAGGCCATCAAAATGACATATTATTCTTGCTTGTTGGAGCCGTAGGTTCCTGAAGCCAGATCAAGATTTTTCTTTATAAAAAAAAAATGTTTTTCAGCACTTCAGCGAAAAAAAAAATCCTCAAGGAAAGGTATGAGAGTTACCAGAAAGGTGACTACATCTTTGGATTCAGTTTTTTGCCTGCTATCCAAAACTGTAATGAATACAGATTTAAGTCATCTACTTTATTTTGTGCAGAATTTTTATAACTTTTCCAATTTTTTGTCCCTTATTTGGCAGTGTTCCTTGTTAGGGCGTTTTACAGTACTATTTACATCCTAATAAGAGAAAGAAGATACAATGGTTATTTGTTTGGAACGGAATGCCAAGGCATCTTATATAGCTACTACAGATATACAAATTCTCTGACATACACTGAAAGAAACAAAATAAAAACAGAATAAAAGGAATGAAGGATTTTCTCTGAATACTGAAAAACAAGGAACTGATACAAACTTGCTCAACAGCATAGCAACAGCCAAACTCATTGCAAGAAGCATGCTTAGAATGAGCAAATGGCTTCTTATACGGTACCTCATAACCTATATAGAGGTTCAGTATAGTCATGGCAAAGTTATAAGTGACCATCACCCACTTCAGTGAAAATGGTTTACGATTTGACATATACCTTGGACCATACGTCACCATGAGAAGATAACAGAAGGTAAGAATTAGGGTGGGCCATGGACTGGACATGAGTAGCCATGATTCAACTCGTGGGTCTGAAAAGAAAAATTGTAAAATGGAATGCAAACAGTCTTTATAAAACTGCTACAGCCTCTAAAGTGCAGAAGCCCAAACAACTAAGATTAAGGCTAAAACTTTTCACTAACGAGCCTACATAAAAAATTTAACATCATTTTGAACAGGCACCAGCTGTTAGTCAGGCTATGCTACTGGACACTAACTGGACAAGAGTAATTTGTAGGTGCTTTGGATGTTTGTTCTATGTTTTAACAGTTTTCTTTCAATTTATTTTTCATTCTTCCTTCAATTACTGCTTTTTTTTCTTCTTTCTTCTTCTCTTCTCTAGGGTAACAAAACAACAATAATAATGACGCATACATAGTCTGATATTTCAAAAATAACCAAAATAATGCATTCTGGGTTACCTGTATATTCTTTTTTCTAGCTTCAGCCCAAAGAGGACTCTACCAAGAAGGACAACAAAAAAATCAAAAGATCTCTAGAACTACCCTATGGTTAACCAGCAAAATTCTGACAGATCTTAATGTTATTCTTCCTTCTTTAATGTTTGCAAGGACAGCATTGTCTTTCTCACTTCACAAATTATGCTAGATGAAGGAGCAGAATGGCTGACGTTTTCTTCTCCTCTCCCAAGATTTATGTCCCTTCCAAAATAAAAGCTTGCTGGCCTGGAAGGGGCAGCCCAGTGTTTCCGTATTCAAAAAGAAATGCTGCCCAATTCGGACCGATACCTGACATGCATCAATAGTAAAACGCTATGGTCAAATACTTGTTTGTTATGCTTCTAGCCCCAACAGATGCAATCCAGTCATTTGAATACTGATAAAATACTATCTTCGAGTGGCCGTAATATTTTTCAGACAAGTATTCAAACAAAAATCATTGCCTGATATTTCAAAACCAGTGACATTTAGTAATCTTAACAATTTTTATATATTATCCCTCCTCAACAGAAACACTGACCTTTTCCCACTGATCTATTGCTTCCAGATTGCTTCACAGAACCGTTTCCAAACAATTAAAAGGTAAAAATTTGGCCATCTTTGATTAGAATTTTCTCTCGCTAAAACGTGTCGCCAAAAGCTGTCAGCAGTTGAGTTTGGGGTTCTTGCAACTTTTGGCTAGGCCAATATGTTCAAAATTCAATGACAATGTTTTACCTTAAAATAAATCTCAGTTGAAGTAGTCTTATCTGTTTAGCCTCATCAACTCTGCATCTAATCTACTGGAGTCTTGGGCTGGCGCTCCTCTCGCAAGACTACTGATTTATATGTTCCAGTAGGCTACTGGCTGAGCTATGACCAGGCTGTGAGTGTGAGTATGACCAGGGTTGCCACTTGCTCCTGTCCAAAGTGTGCTATTTTTGTCGAGAACAGGGTGCAACATAAGTTCTGCACAAAAATTTTTGCTAAATATGCAATTTTCACGTAATCCTGCTTGGTGTTGATGAATTAACTTTTATTCGCGTTTTTGATCGCACAAAGATTACAGCATTTCCACGAATACCTTTGTTATTCCCACTAAAACATTGTATGCACATGCGTAATAAGCGGCATGGGTTGACCGATGGAAAAATCGCACTCTTTCTAGTCCAGACAGCCATTTTTGTCGAGATCTATTTTTCCTTGTGCAGCATACTTGGCACATTTTGAGTACAAATCATCGCTGCGGCAGTGCAGAACGTCTTCTAGCACCTTCTTACTCATATTTTAACTATGTTTTCGAAACAGTTTTACTATAGCTGTCCAGTTTATCAAGTTGCAGTTGCATTGCATTACCCACTGCTTACAATTCGAAAATAGTTTACGCTGGTTTTGAAAAGTCTTTATCTTTCAGTGAACTGAACTTAGTGAACTGTAGTCGTTTTTAGAGGCAAATTTTTCCGAGTGATGCATGTGATCAAAAGCAGGACTATTATTCGACTCATCTAGCAAAACTAGGCAGTAAAGAGGCTAACTTCCTCCCCTCACTTGCTGACTCTGGTCCTAATATTTTTTTTCCCGAAAACTGCAGCACTAAGGTGCTACATTTTTCCAGATTTTCCGAAATAGTGCTACATTTTACCCTGATCGTGCTATGGTGCTACATAGGCAAAAATATTGCTACAAGTGGCAACCATGAGTATGACTGAGTTCTGCCTTTTTTACTGAGTTATTCCCCTTACCAGCAATTGTGAGACTCCATGAATAGAATTCTTTCAGCCTGGTAAGTTGGGGCTGCAATGTCTCCATTCTCCTAACTGTGTATTTAATTTTACTAAACAAAATTCACAAATAAACAAACAAAAAATTCCAATTATTTTATTCCGCTTCTTCAGCAATGCACTGATTGGCGATATCAAGAATGGCGGCAGGAAAGAAGTTCCTTCTACAGTCTCCTGACATTAGGACACGTCGTTGGGAACGAAACCATGGCAACTTTTTGTTTGAAGTAAACTCAGTTTGTTTGGTGACCAGAAGCAGTTTCTAAGCATTTGAATTTTAGTCGCAAATATTTAGTCTGTACTTTAGTATCTCTGGTTCAAGTCAAACTACAATATCGTATAAAATAAAAATTTAAATTGTGGAAACCTCAAAAGTGTTTATTATTGTACTGGTTTAATTTTTGTTTACCTTTGAACTTTTTTTACTAGCAAGAATGCCTTATGAAGACGAAGACTCTAATAAAAAAAGCTCCAGAGACCGAAGAAGGCAGAAGAAAGAAAAATATGTTAGTGAAGAAGATCTGAGTGAAGTGGATAGTGAAAAAGAACAGCGAAAAAGACGAAGAAGTCGGAGGAGAATTGAAGATGACGACCGTTCCCTCTCACCAGAGCCCAAAGACGATGAAAAGAACAATAGGAAAGAAAAGAAAAAACGGAGGGAAAGACACGAGAGTGACAAGAATTATGAAGAACGTAAAAAGAAGTCGTATGATAATGAGGGTTACGAGAATGAAGCAAAGGAGAAAAGTAGAAGAAAACGGAGAAAAAGGAGAGACGAAGAAAAAGTGTCGACCATTGAACTCAAACATTTCTCGGATCCCCAGATCAGATTCGATGCTGCAAAACAGGAGCTAAATGGAGATTTGAATGGATATCTCAGATCTTTCTTTGAACCTGAGTATGGCGAAGATGTGGCGAACCGAATCAGTTACATCAGAAGAAGAGTATCAACATCGCATCAGTTCTACAAGTTCTTCTTGAAGTTCTGCAGAATCATTCAGGGATTGCTTGCTGGCATATGTCTCTGGCAAATTGTTATCGTAAGAACTTCTTTTTTTCAACACCCTTTCCTTCCGACTTTTCTCTTTTGATTTTTCTGGTAGCATCAGTTGTTTCACGGAGCAAGATGATCCAAAGCCTGAAAACATCAACGCCAGTAACCGTGTCCATTTGTCTGAACCACCGCTGTGTATTCTTAGTTACTAAATTCTTATTTTCACCGTATATTCAAAAAATGCATTGACATAATGCATTGACATAATGCTGTTAATCTTCATGGTAAACGTCGGGGAAGGAAACAAACTTGCAATAAATAACTGAAGCTTCTACCGACTGTTGATATCTTATACGGGGAAATTACTTTTGAATTTCACTGTAGGTATAAAAAAAATAGTCCTGAGATTCAATTTTTGACACGGCCGCTGTTTTTGCTGCACGATTGGGGCGATGACAGTTTTTTTTTCTGTATTTTGATCATATTCGGTTTTTTTATTAATAGCCTAAGGGATTGAAACCTTAAATTTATTCCGTTAATATTTGAAATAAAATAAATAAATAAATAAAATAAATAAATAATGATCTCGTTCCACGTTTCTGGTAGGGAGTACTCGCCTGTATCTTTAACTATTAAATATCACTGCACGGAAAAACTAGTGCTGAGATTTAATTTTTGACACGGCTGCTGTTTTTGCTGCACGATTGGGGCTACGACAGGAAAGGTTTTTCTCTGTATTTTGATCGACTTCGGATTTGTTGTTAATAAGGGACTGAGGCCTAAATTTCCTTCCGTTAATAGCCCCATTCCACGTTTCCGGAAAGGAGTACTCGCCTCGCCTGCTTCTCGAATAGTTTGATGGAGTCCGGTGCATATTGCAAGAATTTGGGCTTTTTCAGAATATACTGAATGGGTATTTTTTAACTTTGGGTATAATTAAGTTTTTCAGAATTTAAACCTAAGGACTATTTTTTTCCGTGCAGTGGTATTTAAAAGTAATTTGCAGGAATAAGATATTTATAGTCGGTACAAGCTCCAGTTATTTATTACAGGTTTGTTTCCTTCCCCGACGTTGACCCGCCTGGCGAGGACCTTGCCAAGAAATGCCGAAATATCGCTTCTAATTAAAGCATCGTAGCTGACGGATCCGTTTTGTGCATTATTTGAATATATGTTTCAAAGTCAGCTTGGGCTCAAGGAATACTTATTTTCACCGTGTTTTGTCCTACCCAGAATCGCAGTTTGTCTTGTTTTCACCATGCACGTAGATAAGTCACGTATGGGAGAAGGCGGGGGAGCCCCCCCCCCCCCCAGTTTTGTCGGCTAGTCGATAAAAGAAAACTGAATTTGCGCGAAGCGCCGAAAAATCATCGATTTTAACGTTCCTTTTCTTTTGAAAACTGATATACACCGAGCATTGCGTGGTGTTTATGCTCAGATGTTTGGAGATAGGTAACCACTTTACAACTAAGCTATGCTCACAGAAAATTACAAATGGTTTCGGCTGTTTTTAGCCTTTTTCTGTGCCATTCCTTCAGCCCAAGCTGACTGCGAATCATATTTGATAATGCAAGACGGATACATCAGCTGAATTTTATTAGAGCTATATTCGACCCTTCTTGGCAAGGGTCCTCTTCAGGCTCAAAGCCGCTCAAGTTGGAAAAAATGAACTAAAAACAAATGTTCGAAAACGAAGTTCGTTATTCCAACTTAAGCGGCTTTGGGCCTGAAAAGGACCCCTGCCAAGAAGGGCCGAAATATAGCTCTAACAAAATTCAGCTGACGTATCCGTTTTGCACTATCAAATCTTTCTGTGCCTCTTGCCTTCGATGGCGGTTTTGTCAATTTACAAAGCCGGTCTTCGGACGAAATCAGCTCCTCGGGATTGAGCGCCTGATACAACACGCAAAACGAACAAAACGTGGCAAGCGTAATAATCAGTGTATTGCTAATACAGGAGACAGGACTTATGAAGTGAATAATCTCGCGAAGAAGAATGAATGAAAATATTATTGAAGTAGAATAATTGCTATCGTCAGTACGAAGAGAAGAGTAGATTTTTCTTAAAAAAATGGTAAAAATGACCAGCTAGTCGTTAAACAGTCCCCCCCCCCAAAAAAAAAGAATAAATAAAAAATCGGCTAGTGATGACTCTGCTACCAAGTATGAATATCTGGAAGCAAGTGCTGCGAAAAGACTTAGGGGGTTTTCTTAAAAATAACATTTGCTTCCATTGTCCATACTTTGTCAGTTTTATTTTATGTGTGGTTACGCCCGTATGGAAATAACTTTTGTATTATGGGACATTTTTCCAATCGTAAACAATTAAAAACAATTGGAAACGATAGTAAACAATTGATTTGTTACAATTGGAAACAGTTGTTTACGGTTGGAAAAAGTTACTTACGCTTGTAAACAGTTTTTTTCCATTGTTTCAAATCGTTTGTGATTGTAAACAGTTGTTAAATCGTAAGTTGTTAATTGTAAAATTAAGATTGGAAACAATCGGTTTCAATCGTCAAAATACAATAGTTAACATTTGTTTACAATCACAAACGATTGGAAACAATTGGAAACAACTGTTTAAAATCGGAACCACCTGTTTCCAATCGTAAACAACTCTTTCCAATCGTAAAAAACAATTGTTTACGGTCGTTTCCAATTGTTGACGAATGGAAAAATGTCCCATAATACAATGACTTGAATTGTGTCCACACCGACTTCTCGAACAACTTCTTCGCCAGGGAAGAGAAACTGGAATTTTTTGTTCAGCTACTAGTCGCACTAACGCCACAGTTTTAATAAGTAAGTAAGTAAGTAATTTATTTATGATCCGCCATTTTGAAAAGGCGGAGTAAATGACAAAAGTAAAGAAAATAAACAAAAAACATATATACACACAGAAAAAGACACTTAATTTTTAATCTTCGGTCAGGAAGCAGTGGACGACATCGTGTGCTGGTTCGGCCTTGTTGTCCATGAGTTTTGAAAGTGATGACGAAACATCCAAAAGGGTAACACTTGGGTCTTGAATTTTGAATTTCTCCGTCAATGTATGGTTATGACATAATTTCGACAAGTGGAGGAGGTGCTTTGCATATTTAAAATAACATGATCTCATCTTTTTAATCTCCTTCTTTCGCAGAACATGAGTGACGCCAGAACGAAATAGTATAGAAGGAGCGCAGAAGGTGCTGTACAAATTTCCCAAAGGTTTACGATTATAGCGCCCCCGGTTGGGGACGATGCGCCCATAGGCGCTACGGATCGACTTATAAACTTCTTGAACAACCGATGAGCAAAATTTTGACAATGAAGATTTGAATGTTATGCCGAGCCACCGTAGAGAGTCTGTTGATTTGACGATGAACGATCCAAGAGATATAGAAGCTTTAGATGCACTCGAACAATTTGACGAAGGCTTGAAATGCAGGTACTCACATTTTGAAAGGTTAACTTCAAGGCCAATTTTCAGAAGTTCTGACGACAGCTTACTTACATTTTTTCTGAGTGTGGATCGGCTACGGCTTACTAAGAGCAAGTCGTCCGCATAGGCTATGTAGCTGAAGGCATAGTCTTTATAGAAGTAAGCAGGAAGCAAAGAATCGAGACAAGAAGATATGGCCGATTTGAAGATGTAGGGAGATAAGACTCCCCCTTGGCGAACACCAGTTCGGACAGAAATAATCTCTGACAAGCTACCTTGCAATTTGAACCTTAATGGAGACGTTGTACTTATGATACTCCTTACTTCTACTTTAGTAGTATTTCCATCCATTCTTGTTTCCGTGATTCTTCACTTCATAAGTGTGTCATGTCTCCTGCATTAGAAAATACACTGATTATCACAATTTCTTCTCTTTACGTGACATATCAGGCTAGGCCTTAAATCGCTGTTATATTCTCTTAAACCATCCTATGTTTTAGGTATACGGCGGAGGCGCAAAGGATCCTGAAGATTTCATCCATTTTTACAGCCCACTTGCAGTCCCATTCCAGGCCATTTACTGCGTCTTTGCTGCTATCTCACTTGTCTTCATTGGCGACAGGTTAGTACTCCCACACTCAGGCAGCTTTCTTGCGGCATGCACCTCCCTCCTTTTTTTCTAATCCCTCTCCACTTCATTGGTCCTTATCGAGCCCATTTTCTGTGTGCTTGACAGACAACTGAGCTGGGAAGTGGTCTTGCCCAACCAGCGTTATCCGCATTTATTGGCGACAAGTTACTACTCCCGCACTCGAGCAGCTTTCTTGCTGCACGCATCTGTCTTTTTTATGTATTTTTTGGGATCCCTCTCCATTTCTTTGGTCCCTATCCAACCCATCTTCTTGGTGCATGCATTCAGGTGGTAGTGCCTTTGCCCGACCCGAGTTACTCACGTCATAGTACATCATGACGCGGCTATCCTGATTCGGACAACTAGAATAGAATGGATGAAGATCACCTCGTCTTCCCTACTTCATTCATGCCGCTTCAATCTGACTTCAAATGACTTCAAAGAAAAACTCAATAATTTCCAACTTCGCCTGCAGATCATGCCATTTACGTTTTCGACCACGACATTTGACGAAAAGGCCCGACCGGAGGTTTTGCTTGTTCAAGTCGTAGTACCCGAAGACTAAGAGGGTGTTCCCCCCTACTTACCTTAGTTACTATGCATAACGTCACGAGCTCTGACTTTTTGCCGTTAAATCTGGAACAATTTTTCTAATTTCCAGCAGAATATCATGTCACGGGCGAATCTGACCAATCACGTTACAGAGATGCTTAGTAACCACGCTTACTCCGCTCTCAAGCATGGTAAGCAAGTAGTTACTATTAGTTACTGTTTACTTGAGTTTGTTACTTGTGTTACTGAGTTTGGAACGAAAATAGTAACTAATAGTTACTATTTTTAGAAGGGTGAAACACGCTCTAAGGAGTCTTTTTTTACAGACCCTAACCGATCATTCACCGTACTTTTCGTCCACACTTTATTGGATTCACACTCTGCTTACAGCTGTTCTTTCAGGTTAATCTGCCGATTCTTGTCGAAAACTGAAGTTGAGCCACTGCCTCTGGTGTGGAGGATTTTTAGCTGGACTACACTTGCTGGGATCATTTATTTCATCGGCTTTGTGCTCAGCCTCGTCCAAGCGCCAACGGACATGTCTATCCACCTTGCGGCTGAAAATGTTACTCACTGGCTGGAGTATTCGGTAAGACCTTAGACGTATTCTCGCCGTTCCCGAGGACTCCAGTTGAGGAGTCCCCGTGTTTTTGTTTGTCCAGGGGCCTCACTTTCCGTATTCTCGCCAGTCCCCACGGACGGGGAATGCTCCGATTACTATCACCATCATCATAAAGGACTCCCTTTCAGATTTGGAGGGGAATCACTTTTTTGCTGGTGTTGGTGATATATAAAATAAATTTAAAACAATCAGAATAAACAGAACCAAAAACAAAGTGGATCCAGACTAGTTTCGTCAACTTGATAAATTATTTTTTGAACAAAATCCGTTTTGGAAGCATTCCTCGTGTTCTCGCTGTTTTCTGTAAGTGGAGGTCCGCGTGGAGTGACTCCCTCTATTCTCGCCGTTCCCTTCGATTCCCCGAGGAGTCTTCGGGGAACGGCGAGAATCCGCCTCTTATTTTGACAACAATCGGTTTTCAAGTTGACCGCTGCTAGCGGATTAGTTACGATTAGAAACGCTGCTACGAATTGACGGTTGAAAATCTTCGAAAAACCTGGGGTTCTCTGATTCCGATGTCACCGTTCTTATTACTGTTGACTATCATGCTATTAGCTTCCATTATTTTCACTGTATGTAACTTTACTACCAATCATCTACGCTGAAAGACTGTTGACGCGACTGTTTCCATCTGTAGTTAAACCTACTAGGCGCTGAACTAAAGAGCTCTCCTTGTTAGTTTAAAGCTGTTGTACGGTTTAGTTTCATTTTCACCCCAAGATCATCACCAGCAACAGTCGTCGACTCAACTAAAGCATTTTATGTTTCTTCAGAATATCCTCTAAGAAAAATTAATTATTGGAAGAATAGCCTACTTGCTACGTAACTAAGAAAGGACATGCAAGCATATTATGTGTGTGTTCATTTATATCCATGACTATACCGAACAAATTTGGCGTGAGCCATGATCAGTTTTTGGCGAATAAAAAGATTTATCTATCTATCATATCTATCATAAGTTTTTTTAAGAAGTTGACTGAAGTTTGACTTAGTCCGAAGTCGGGGTCGGAGACCGGTTCGTTGATCGACATATTCAAGGGCAGTCCCAAGTCCCTCAACGAACCTGGCTCCGTCTCTAGGACAAAGCTACACAGCTTCTTCCCACTCTTCAAGAGTCTAAACGGTACTTAGCTCGGGAAAAGCAAAGTTTTGAACTCGCAACAGCACGAATCTGAATTTAAGAGGGTCGTTGCTGTCGACTTTTAATCACTTACTTCGGGTTAGTAAAAACAAGTATTTCTATCTTCTAGGAATATTTCAAGCATCACCAAGCCCTTTGTATTGTTACAAGTGTTCGTCCAGCTCACCCATACTGTGTTTTGAAATTATCAGGCTAATATAAAAAAAAAATATAGGAAATATTCATTAAAACCCAAGATTTGTGCTCTAGCTGTCGAGCGCAAGGGCTCTGGAAATAGAAACGATCAGTCTTGTGAGAATTCACTAAAGTTTAACTGAAAAGTCAACTTCTTTCTGTACCATTTACCTGACACTGAAGTATTTGGATTCTGCTAAGGGATATTTTGATTTTCCACTATCTCTTCAAGTAGTGACGTTTAGAATATCTACGGCCGTCCGCACACCGCAAAATTTTACTGTGACGTGGAAAACTGGAATCTCAGCACAAACGCGGCTTTTCATTGGCTAGTGATCAGCTAGCGGCAGGGAGCTCACTTCTTTTTCGTAAATCGTTTTTGTCAAGCATAGAACAAATGGATAGAGGTACCAGAAATTCGACAAAGAAGGTCCACAATCCGGATATTCGTCATTCGTAAATAGCGGAGCAACGAAGTATTGGGTCGAATCTGCAAGCCAATTTAAGGGAATAAGTAATGGGTAACTAGATTGTCCTATCTCAGCCCTTTTCGGATGAACTTTCGGGCACACCTCGCACTAGTCACTGTTAATGTTTCGTATTATTCTTAATTAGTTAAATAGTGTAAAACCAGACTCTTCTTCTAACAACTTGCCCATGGTTTTCCTCTTTTAATACCTTCTTCGGGGTCTACTTCTGCAAAAACAGGGGAAAATTTACATAACCTTTTTTGCTCACGATCGAGTCGGGAGAATTTTGGACATCCAAAATATCGAAACAAGGCAAGAGTGAAAATTAGGGAATATACTGTATTAATTTCGGGTTTCCGGCTCAAGAAGGGGTGGATTGACTACGAAAGCAGGTTGCATTGTCGTTAAAGTTAAACCGAAAAGGGTTGAGATAGGGCAATTTAGATATCCATGACTTAATTACTTAAATAGGCTCGAAGAGCCGATAGAAATGAGTCACTTCGTTGCTTCACTTTCGCGAGTAATAACCGATTCTGAACAATAAACTTTCCCTGTCGGATTTGTGGCCCCTCTGTGTGCTTGTACCTGTGTTGTGTGCTTGACGAAAAAGATTTACGAAAAAATTTTCTTCAGGCAACAAGCGGTCTTCAGCAAGCTCGCCAATGGCAATTGAAAGCCGCGTTTGTGTTGATATTCAAATTTTGCGCGTCATAGTAGAATTTGCGTTGTGGAGACGACTGTAGATATTTTGAACGTCACTACTCGAGAAGAATCCAAATAATTCAGTTTATTCAGTTAACTGAAACAAAAATAAGTTGACTTTTCAGTCCAACTTTGAATGTAAGATGGGTCCGTTTATACGTAGTGAACTGAAAGACAAACATGCTCCTCAGCCGGGATTTGAACCCAGGACCCTCTGCTTACAAGGCAGGCGCTCTACCATTTGAGCTACCGAGGGGCTTGCGAACAGAGTTCGCAAACCACTACACTAGTCTGGTAGGAGCCGGCCATAGGAACAGTGATCCCGCCGGAAGGCAAATTCATCAAACCAGTTCACATCCCCATGTCACGGAAATTAATAATAATACATAGATGGCACTTTACACAATGGACTTGTACCGTGACCAATAAACCAGAAACAAATTTTCGAATGTAATTTAAAAGTCTAGGACTCCATTGTCGGAGCCACGTAGATATACCAGGACCCACGAGGCGGGGTCTCATGGTGAAAACCAAATAAAAACAAATATATAATTTTCAGTGGGGAAGACGCCCTTTTTAATTTTAAACTGTTTTCATTCCAGGACAACACACATTCTCTTCGGGCTTGGCAGATCGGCACCCTCTTCCGATGTCTTTGTGGTCTCATTGGATTTCTGGCTGTAGTCTTTGAACCCACAATCACCTTCTCTTAAAAATCAAACAGTTGAGATACTCTTGCTGTTATTAGTCGTTTTTTCCAAGGGTTCGGAAAATTTCCTGGTCGAACTCGATCAAGTATAGTTAGAAGCGAAAAGTAGTTCAAAATTGATCCAAATTTCACCTTATTCGATCTCAGTATCATTTCTTAGATACATTTTTTTTTTACTGAGGTCTGAAAAGCTTGAGATAGTCGACCTCAAGTGGGGTTGAATGGAAAACCACGTCGAAATCCGAAAAATTTTCTAAGTCGCTTTTCTTAGAACGAAACTCGGATCAAGGTCTCAATGAATTGAGATATTTTCCATCAGGTGAGGTTGGATAGGAGAGCAGGTAGAAATAAGCTTAATTTTTTTCAACCTGATCCCATATTGAAGTAATTTTGTTTAAGACACGAGTAATTATCACGGTCGAAAGAGCTTAATGGATTCTAGATGAAGTGAGGTCGAATGCCAGGTTCAGGTTTGACCCGAAAGGTTCAATTTCAGCCTTTGAAAGGAGCCACCTCTGGTTGCGTGAAGAAAAAGTTGGAGCTGTTAACGGACCCAGACTGTCTTACCTATAATACTAACGCAAACTACTTCCATAATCACTCTATATATCTCTAAACCCGGAAACCCCGATTTCCTACGGTACATTCTAACCTCTCTAACGAAACCATGCTGATTTTCTCTCTTGCCGTGTTTTGCTAACTTCGATGTGTATCACCCTGTCGACGGTTGTATGCCAGAAATTTTTCCATCAGAAAAAACCGTTCCGTAAATTGTTTCCCTCTTTTCACTACAACTCAATGGGGGTCGGAAAAGGCTTAAAACAGCAAAACCGTGGGTTATTTGTTGAAAGCACAGCCTAGTTTTAAAGTATTCAAATATTTTAAAATACTGTAAGTTGGAGAGTAAATAGTGCGAGGGGACGTTAGGGGACGAGGAACGTTAGACATATCCGGCGTTTGGCGTAGGGTATCCAAAAATCAGGGGTTTTGTGGTTGACTGGATCAGACTCAAGAGCGTTGTTTCCAGGATGCTTATTCTTCTGAAGACCAGTTGTGAAAATTTTGCCAAATTTGTCATCTAAAGCCAGGGACATCGAAAGAGGCTGTGAACAGATACAGTGTTGTGGAATTTGCTTTAGGCATAGCTAATTTTAAAGTAGTCAACTAATCTCGGAATATCCTAGCAGAATCACTATGCAGTGCGAGGTGTCGTTTAAGCATGGGAACCAATCCCAAAGTATGTAATAAATTTTGAGAGGGTCCAATCCGGGTAGGCTACTATCGACGAAAGAAGTCCATCAAGCAATCCAAGGAACACATAAGTAAAATGAAAGGGACTTCCGCCGTTAACTGTTTTCCGTCTAGTCATTTGATATATTTGTAATTACTGTCGTCTTTTAATAGTCTGGTTAATGCAATAAATTATTTCGTTCAAACCCGACGTACTCTTTCTCAGGACCTTAGCCTACCGTTCTTACAAGCCTTGCTAAGTGTTCACTGCGTTTTCGATTCAAGTTTGAGGTTGCCTTCTAACTCGAAAGTCTCTTGATGCAGTTTTTGGTCGCCGTTTCCTTGTCGTCGTGGCTGGTCAACATTAATTTTTACACGAACACGAAATTTAGCGTTTTGGCGTTAATTCTAATCTTGTGTTTAGCATTAATCTTTTTCGTCTAATGAATAAATTCCAAAATCTGTATCTTTATCGTCCGCCATTGTGTTTCATTTCGTTCTTTCCCTTCAAACTTCGAGCATAGGCGAGAAAAATTGCAACGTTGACCAAACGGTGACCGGTTAAGTATCGCCGGAACGCTAATACTCTTGATGATTAATGCAGCGTTTACAAGTAGAGGAAAACTTAAACGGAACCCGGTCTTACTGGCAAGATTCTGTCTACACTCAAAGAGGAAAAAGTATTTCTTCAAGCCAGAAAATCTGACAAAAGCAAATTCACTAGAAAACAAAGAAATGTTTCGATATCATTTATGACATCAGTACTGAAGAGCGCCTTCACCAGCGCCGTCGACGAGATTCCTTTCAAGTAGACCGGAATTCCTTTCATGGTGAAAGGAATTCCCGTCCCGCTAGACTTTTTTTCTATTAGTCTTCACGAACGTAATCCTTTCAAGTCGACCGGAATTCCTTTCTACTCGACGGTATTTCTTGTCCGTCCAAACGCTACTTAACTCTTCGTGCCGCTGAAGAATCGCCGTGTGCCTAGTGAAGAGCCGGAAGCGTCTCCACAGCTGTCCCCAACGGACACGGTTTATTGGTTGGCATAGGATTTGAGTTTTCATTCGGGCGACGTGTTTCGTTCTCGCCGAGGTTAACTGGAGTGTTTAACATAGAGTATTAAGCAAACGGCAAACTTCCATGGCAACTTGAGTATCTGGCGAAGCTAAGGCTCGAGCCAAGGGCCAGCAAAACTTGAACCTCAATCAGCCGAATCACAAGTTGTTTAATTGGGCTCGGTGATGATTTTAATAATAATAATAATTTATTGAGGCACGCTATACAAAAAATGAAAGAGCGGAGTAATAGAAAGAAAGAAAAATGAATTACACACAAGGAAAACGAAACACTATATAAACTTTATAAGACTTATAGATACGTTAGGCGGGTCAACGGCGATTCGTATCTGTTTTTGAAAGCCCAGGATCTAGGACGACACTCTATGGTTTTGCACTTCGCGGGAGCATCGATAATGTGGCACTTCTTCGACAGGGCTGAATTAGATTCCCTTATTTTCTTCTTCACTTTGAACTGCAGTTACCTTGCTGTTCATTGAACGGACGTTATCTACTCTTTGAAGAAGTAAAATGAGAATTTGACTTGAAGGACCAACAGCTTGTTACGGGATAGCTTGTCGAGGGAGCGTGAACAAGCTGGTGTGCTGTGTCACACATGAACAAGAAATAATACAGAACGAAACGTTTTTCTGAGGTACCTGTCCATTACTGTTCTTGTTAGGCTTAACCCTATGTTTAACTTTTTCTTCAAACAATCCCAAGCTTTGTTGTAGCGCATCGTAAAGACCAATCGAGGTTTCAGGTATCCAAAACTATTGTGCTACAGAGAAACACATTTCAAGCAAGAAAGAAGTAAACATAAAAGAAGATATTCTGGCATGTGTAAGTATAATTTATTCGAAAGTTCACCTATAAAACAAAACAAACGAATATAGACTACCATTGCCAGTTATTCAGAGACGACTTATTCAGCTCACAAACGGAATTTTAAAATTCTATTTTACAGTCAGTGAACAGCAAAGAAGTTAGACTCTGCAATTACAGTCCAAAGAAAAAAATAATATATAATTTAATAGCAAAATTAATATTTCAAATTTAGATTTAAATATTTCAGATTTTTTGAAAGTTTTAAGAAACGATCAATACCTTTTCGCTTATCGCAGCGCGAAAAAGATTTGAAGTTTCGTCCACCGAGTCGGTGTGGAGCAGCTTGCGAAGACCGGATTAGGACCGGGTTAGGAAGTCCAGGATTGACACGGACGTTAAGAAACGACCAAAACAAATTTTTTGACTGTGGCTACGTATTGGGATTTAAGGGAAGAGTTAAGGCATTTTTCCGTGACAATCCGGATTGACGATTCGCAATCCGGACTCTCCAAAATGCGTTTTCTCCGGCAATCCAGATTGCGAAAAATCATTTTCTCTGACAATCCGGATTCGTTCATGGATCGTCGATTCGGGAATCTTGCAACGGAGTTTATAATATGAGATAGTCGACTTACTGTTTTCTCTGACGAATCAGCTATCTATGATTATATCCTTGGATTCTCGCGGAAAAACACCTTTAAAGGACCCCTCTTGCCTATTCTGACTTTTATATCATCCATAGCTCCCTATGGAATATTTGATATTTTCGCCATTGTTTCGTTTTGTACCTACAACGTTTTAGCGCTTTCGGCCGAGCCAAATTTTGCCAGTCACGCAACGGAATCTTCGTTGAAAGCTTCGAGGTCAGCCGACAACTCTTTCGCTTATAAGGATATCAGAAGCTGCGAAGTCATGGTCAGAAGACATGGTAGGTCACCAGGTCTATCTTCTATTTTGGACTTATTTTGCTTGTATTTCATACTTTTTAATCCCGTCGCAATATTTCCTGCGTCAAAGCGCAGCGTCGGAGATCATGAAGGCTGAATAGAATCGACAAGCGCTAACAAGGAAATAGCCAATTTCACGTGGAAAAATGGTATTTTCTTAGAATTTCTAAGCCATTTCAACGTGAAAAGATTATTTCTAATATAAGTTGTGTTTTAAGTTCAAGTTCAAGTGCGTTTGTTCGTACATTTCTTCAATACTTAGTTGGCTAGGCTTAAAGAGTGGAACACTCGAAGATACGAGGTCTAACAGGGACATAAACTATATTAAAAAAACCGAATGGGGAAGCAACATCCAGGGTTGCCACTTGACGCAAATAAAATGTATTACCCATGTAGCAAAAAAATACTACCAAAGGAGAAAATGTACTACCACAAAATAAGTTTGTGCACGCGTTGCAGACCCCGCATTGTTTTCCGCCGTTGCTGATGAAAATTACTTTAGCATGACCCTACCAATATTATCTGAATCGAACCTTCGTCAAAAATAGGGGTTTCATTCAGAACCAAATTAAGATTAAAGCAATCAGATGAAGTATTTCAGATAAAATGGGCAAAATACAACTACGCCCACAGGAACTTTGACAGAAAAGATGTTTTTTAAAAATAGTACTACTTATCTCACAATGTACTGCATAAGTACTACTTTTTTCAAATGTACTAACTACTCACTACTCTGGAAAAAAATGTACTAAAAAGAGTAAAGTTTTACTCTTGTCCGCAAACTAAACAATAATAAACAAACTTCAAGAACCAAACAACAAAACATCAATAAATAAAAACAGAGACAAAATCATAAGGAGATAATACGGGAGCGGGTAGAAGTCTGGGACAAAAGCCAGTCTTTGGACCATGGCTGAGCGAGTTAAAACATTGTTCAAGCAATAGACCAAACATTTGCTTAGGGATTCGGAAAACTCTTGGTTTTTTAAAGTCTTTTTTTCCTTCAGCAGTTTTTTTCCTTAGGAAAAAAATGACACCATCTATTTTGTCCCAATGCTTGACGACCGGTGGGGATCTGGGACATAGTGGTGGGGTGGATTGCCCGGAGACCCAAATTTCACATGTTACATTCAATGCCCGCTAACGATACCACGCTAATCTTAGCTCTTGCCGCTATCCACTATTTTCCATGCTCATTATGCTATCGACGAGTTTTCGCTTGTCAGCTATTGATGCTTAAAACCGGTTCTCAATTTTGCCGAGTCTGCGCTGAAAGTCGACGGGCCTGGAAAAAGGCTGAAAACAGACAAAGCCGTGGATAATTTGTTAAAACAAGAGCCTACATTTTTACCGTTTTCAAATACTTCTGAATGTTGTTTCCCAGATTCGCTATATTGCTTCTTCAACTTTCTAGTGGATCTCGGCAGGAACGTCACAAGGGAGGGGGGGGGGGGTGCAGCCCCCCCCCCCCAACCTTTTGAGATTCGGAAAAATTTTGGGCCAGAGGTTCAAAACTTTACCAAAATTTTTTGGTATTTTTTCGATAGCAGAACTATTTGGTATATTTACGGGGATTCTAGTTATATGCAGAATCCCAAATAGGCTATCGGTACAACCTAACCTAATAAGTCTAATGATCGGGATTTGGTATAATTGCCAGTAGGTCTATTCGGTAGTTATCACGAATTTGACGAAAGAATTTACTGAAGTTATTTGGATATTATGGAGATCCGGCCGTCACACAGAATCCCAAATAAGCTATCGGTTCAAAACTGTTCGGTATCATGATTGGGATTCGGTTATTTATTCGGTATAATGTGGGGATTCGGTAGTTACCACGAATCCCGACTTCTGTTCCAGTTTCGACGAAATTGTACCGAATACTAATAATATTCGGTGGTCTTTCCATACAAAAACAATTCGGTATAATAACCGGAATAGGGTAGTTATGCATAATTCCGAACATGCTATAGGTCTAAACTTATTGGGTATAATAACTGTGATTCGGTAATTTATTCGGTATAATTGCTACGATTTGGGAGTTACCACAAACCTCAAAACTCGGAACAGGTCGAGTGAAGAACTGGTCGCAGGCAAAAGAACAGATCTACCATTTCATGAACAGTCGTTTCTTTTATTTTGGTATAAAAAAAAGATCTAATCATAAATGCGGCGCTTTTCGTTATATTCTCTATTTGTGGAAGGGCGCCATTTGACTGGGTTTTTAAGCCAGGTTTAGGCTTGGGGCTTCGAAACATTAAAAGCTAGAATCTGGATGGAAGTAGTTAAATTTGGCAGGAAAAAGCTAACTTAAAGAAAATCTCGTCTGCGGCGCTCACTTTATGTGATCTTTATGTGATGACTACAGTAGCAGACGTCGTTCTATCCGGGTTCTGGAACTTCTCAGAGTGTCGGTATTTAATCCGCGGTAAATGATAGAATTTACAAGAAAAGCAGATAAATTTTAGCCTACAGGAAAACAAGAATTGGATTTCGAAAATTTTTGCCTGCGGCTTTTAATTTAGTTTTATCTTGACTATCATAGATAGAAGCTGTTACTGCAATCGTGCCCGGCAATATCTTCTACAAGTGAGCTTCCCCAAAACGCCGCCTAATAGTTGGCTTAACGTCTTTCATGCTTCCCTTTAATGTTACTTTTCCTACCTAATCCTTTCTGTTCAATAATTTGAAGGTCGATTTCTCAGCTTCTAGGATTCGGTAAAATTTTTGATAGATTCGTTAAATTTTGGCTTTGCAGCCCCCCCCCCCCCAAATAAATTGCACTTGCGAAGCCGCTGGGTCTCGGAACCGGTACTTGCTTTATAAGTACTCTATGACAGACTGTATTAGTAGATGAGGGACTTGTCGTGAACTTCAGTAATAAGAATCTTGCTCACCCATGGATAGGTATTCTTTTCTGATGAGATTTGTTTCGTTTTGTGTCAAGGTTAATGTTGTCTGTTTTTATCGTAGTTGTTTTCTTTACTTTTTCCCAAACTCCATCTTTTCTCTTTTGTGTTGTTTATCCCTTTTGTCATGCTATCCCATTTATTATCCCGTTTCTGGAAAATCGAATTGTCCTTCCATGTAGAAACAAGTACAATTAGTCAAATATAGGCCAAATACCTGTTCTTTTACAGCAGTACGTCATGCTGCATTGTTCCACTTTACAGATGGTTATCACAGGTTGTTTCCTTTGTCTGTTCCACATGTATACCAATATTTGTCAAGTCTGTATCTCAACGTGGGCTTTAAAACCTTGGTCACGAGTGTTTTCCCCAGTTCACAATCGGCAGAGGATGTGGCCGATCGCTGTTGCAACCTTTGCAGGTAGGAATTTTAAACATTTTCCTCCAGAGGAAAAAATACCCCTAGAAGTGTTTTTCCAGGATCGAGAAAGAGGCACGGCACGGCACGACATTCAAGTATTCAAGTATTTATTTACGTACTAGAATTGTATAACACTGCACAACTTGGTCTATTGGCCTAGAAGGAAAATAATCTTGTGTAGGCCTTGTGTAGGCCCTACATAGTGTAGGAGGCACGAGTACTAAAAAGAGGCAGGAAAACTTAAAGGGCCCTTTCAGGGTTCAGAGTGAGGGTCAGGAACAATGTTCTAACGTGCCTCTTTTTAGGTTCTGGAATTACGAACTTATGACCCACTTGTCTACTTGTACAATTTGCCCGATGAAAAATTTGTAGCCTGCGGAGTAGTATGGTAGTTGTACGAAAAAGTTGCATGTAATACTATGTAATAGCAAAGAATACTATCATTTAATGTGCCTAAGACTGGTCCAATCTTAAGTAGTAGTATCCAGTAGCATTATGTATTGCCATAGTAGCATCCAGTCTTGCTAATAGTAGCATTCAGTGGTATGCAGTAACACGGTAGCCTTGAAGTAGAAGCATGTAGTAGCATCAGTTTTCGTATAACTTCATACTACTACTTTGAGACAAACTTTTCATCGGGTGCTAAAATCTTTTTATTACTCGTGCCTCCTGCGCCATGCCGTACCGTGCCGTGCCTCCATTTAGTCGATCCGTCCGAGCGTGTTGCACACGTTTCTAACTATTCCTCACGGAAAAGTGAGTGTGTGGGACAGAGGACTTACCAGTTAAGACAAGGTAGAATTTTGTTGAAACGGAAACCTTCTGAGCACATTCTAAGAACTGTGAATTGTTCAATGTAGGCTAGACCCTCGTGTTGTTCCCCCTTCACAATAAAAAAATCGGTTCTGTGACAAAATTACATTTGCTAAATAACGTCACAATATCTGGACTCGACAGGGAAAAATGTTAATTTGTTTCCGACCTTTCAACAAGAGCTGAAAGCTAGTATGGCACTTGTAAGAACAGTTAGCATGTTTGTCAGATACGGTTTGCAGTTTTCAAGGCTGGATCTCTCTCCCGATATTCATTTCATCAGAAAATGGGTTTGATCTAGTAAATCTGAAATGGTTCTACCACTCATTGACAACTCGAACATGCCTGCTAAGTTTCACTGTCATAGCACATCTGGAATAACCCTAACTCGTGATTATCGGAATTGTGGAAAACCCCCTCCAACTCCCCCCTCCCACTGTGACACGATCTGGTCCTGTTTTGTCAATATTATGTCTACGGCTTCTGCTTGTTCTTCCTTCGAAGTCCCATCCCGATCTGTCGACTCTAAGCGTTTCACGAGATTTCCGGCACACACCCCCTCCAGCTCCCCCCCCCCAAGTTATCGGATCGGTTCCAGACTTGAAATTGATCATCTGAGATACTCGTCTTGACACTTGACAAGTTTCATGCACGTCTAATCACACATTCCAAAGACATGCATGTTACTAGAATCCGGATTCCCCATCCTTCCACTCCCCCATGACCATCGGATCGGGAAAGGAACTATTTTCAAGTAGACCTGGGAGAATACCTGATATATTTTCATGGTCCTAGTTTCATGGTCCTAGTACATCTGGAAGTACCCTAACTCGTAATCACCGGAAGTCCGGAAAACCCCATCCAACCCCCAGTACTCTGACACGATCCGGTCTTGTTTTGTCAATAAATTATCTAGGGTTAATGCTTGTTCTTCCCTTCAAGTTCCATCCCAATCCCTTGACCCCCCTCTATCCCCTCCCCCAAGTTTTCGTATTCGGTCAAGATTTGAAATTGAAAATCTGAGACACTTATTCTTCACAATTGTCAAGTTTCATGCATTTCCGATTATCCGTCCGAAAGTTATGCATTTTTCTAGTTTCCGGATTCCCATCCCTCCACTACCCCCGCGATGGCTGGGTCGGGGAAGTGATTATTTCCAAGCTCATCTGGTTGGTTCCCTCATATGTCTGCCAAGTTTTATTGTGCTAGCTGATGTGGAAGTGTTTCACGAGATTTCCGGTCCCCCCTCCAGCCCCCCCCCCCCCAGTTATCGGATCTAGTCCAGATTTGAAACTGAGCATCTGAAGCACTTGTTCTTGATATATGTCAAGTTTCATCCATGTCCGATTACCCGTTCCAAAGTTATGCATGTTGCTAGTTCCCGGATTTCCAATCCCGCCACTCCCCCCACGATGGCCGGATCGGAGAAGTAATTCTTTCCAAGTTATTCTGGTCGGTTCCCTGATATGCCTGCCAAATTTTATTGTCCTAGCTTATGTGGAAGCGTTTCACGAGATTTCCGGTGCCCCCCTCCAGCCCCCCCCCCCCAGTTATCGGAACTGGTCCGAATTTGAAACTGAGCATCTGAAGCACTTGTTCTTGACATATGTTAAGTTTCACGCATGTCCGATTACCCGTTCCAAAGTTAAGCATGTTACTAGTTTCCGGATTTCCCATCCCTCCACTCCCCCCACGATGGCCGGATCGGGGAAATGATTGTTTCCAAGTTAATCTGGTTGGGTCCCTTATTCGCCTGCCAAGTTTCATCGTCCTAGCTTATGTGGAAGTGCCCGAACTAGCAAAACCGGGACAGACCGACAGAAATTACGATCGCTGTATGGCACTTGAGTATGCTCAACTGCCATAAAAACCAATAACTTATTAAATAATCACTAAGGTCAGAGGTGTCACTTGCACGTGGAAACACCTCTTTTGTCTTATTTTTAGGTTGTACTTTTAAAATCTGGCAGGGTCTACTACTTAGTCGCTACGCGAGCCACCGATAAGAAGAAAAGCTAATACTCTTGATGACAAAATCTTCTTCCCGACGCAGAATTGCCGTGTCTCTAGCAAAGAGCCGGAAGTATCACCAAAGCTGTCCCCAACGAACCGCGTTGATAGGTTGAGATGGATTTGAGTCTTCGTTCGGGCGATGTTTCTCGCTCTTCCCGAGGTTCACTGGCGTGTTGTGGACTTAGTCCTATAGAGTATTCTCGATACAATCATAGGCGTCTTCATCACTTTTTTTAATTCCTTTTCAGATATTTCAGTAGCTTGGGGAAGTTTTGGGGATTTTGAATGAAAGTTAGCGGTTAGTATGACATCCCAAATTTGTTTGTCGATCCGAGACGATTGAGATATTCCGATGAAAGCTTTGGACGGAGATTCCTTAGGTCAAATGCAAGGTTAAGATGATAGTCGGTGAAGAGGTGGATTTATGAGTTTCAAACGACACACTTGCTCGATTGCCAGCAATTTGCAACACTGTCTATAAATAAATAACTTATCTTGAACAGGTATGTAACGTATAACATCTTCTGATCACCGGTCACTTTTATTACGATAAACATCATAGAGTAAAATAGCGGTGGGTATGACTTGGGGTTGATATGAAGTCATATCCACCTCTCACTTTCTGTGTGACGATTAATATGATGGGACTAAATTCTTATGCATGGTTAATGGGTTAATTGTTAAAATTTCTGTTCGAAAATATTATAACAGCTCATATGCTTCCGTCGTGGATGATGAATCTCGACGCCCTTTTAAAAATATCATCCTCGCTGCACTCGTTAGATCTTTCTCTACCTCGTCTTCGGCTTGGATAGGTTGCTTTTCAATGGCCGTCTCGATGTTATTTTCCTGCTTACTTTCGTTAACAAGGGATTTCTTTTTTTAATGGTTTCTGTCCAATATCTTAGTGGCACAACACATTAGAAGAAGTTCACTTCTATCGCAATTGCGCTTTATGTATTTGTTCAACGTTCGCTTGATTGGTGTCCCCCCAGCGAACCGAGGAAAGAGCAGCGTCACCAGGGTTGCCACGGGAAGCACTAAAGTTCTTTTTTGTTGGAAGTTGAAATTACAACATTTCTCCAACTGCTAATTTTTAGTTCGAGGACCAATGCTGTCCATCCGTTAATTTAGTAGTTTTTGACAATATAACGGGAGTCAAATTGTACTCGTACGTGTACTACGAACACTTTATCTGATCTTTAGAAGCTCGGAAAATTGGATCAGTGTGGCGACACCGAACGTTGCATTGACAAGAACCTTTTACTTTCAATTTGAACAAGGATGTGTGTGTACTAAGACGTAAACATCACGTATAGTGCTATGCAGCTTGTTAGACCTATTTGAACAATGCTTTCACCACCCCATTAGCTTAATTCTTATTTGTGATTAAACTTCTCTGAAATTTTGTACATTTTTTTTTTTAGTGTTTTTTTGTTTCTTTTTACTCTTGTACTACAGTTATGACCGAGGGCAATGCGTAATAAATTCATTTATTCATTTACTTGCACAGAAACTAGCCCTTAAGTTAACATTCACTTCCGTCATGTCAATCACTAAAATTATAAGTTGTAAAGTTCAGTTGAGTTCCGAAAAGGTGGGCAGACAAGAAGATCAACTTCAAAATGTATACTACATTTAGTCAAGGATCGCCTGGATAAAGGCCTAATTGGCTTCGGTGGACGATTCTTCAACTGTGTAGTACAGTTACAGCAAAAGGCGGACAATATTACTCCCTTCCACTTGGTGTGTAGAAACCGACCACAACGCCATGCTGTACAATCGGATTCGGCATCTTTTTGTTCAGCTTTTAATCTTTTTATGATACGAAAAGTATTACTTTCACAGGTGATATCAATATTCTTCGTCGTAAACTATTCTGTAAAGCGTTGGTCACTGCTTCTTTGCCACAGTTTATCTACATCATCGTTAATCTAATCTGCGTTTCGATACACTGGGTCTAGGGCCTTAAGCTAAGTGCACACACAGTCTGGTAAGATTCCGCACGCGAAAACGCGCATACGAAATTCGCGTCACGATGCCCGACAGGTTTTTCAGATAAAACGAAATTCAGACGTGAAACTTGGACCCAGGTTTGAAAAATCCACTGCCTAGCCTACAGTCAGATGATGCTGATTGATTGCCGAATGAATGAATGCAGCTGACATTAAATAGGTCGTATAAACAGTTGAAATTTCTAATTCTAATGAGAATGTTTCCATTCTCAGGGCACAATTTCGCATGCGTTTAAAATTCGCTCCGGTAAAAGTAGAATATTTTCTACTCAAATCGGAACGAAATTATCGGACCGAATCCGCATGAGATGCGTCAAAATTCCGGAGCGGAGAAGGAAATTCGCACCGGACTGCGAAATTCGGACTGTGTGTGCACGCTACTTTAAAGTCTTGTTCACAGCCATTTTCCAGCAGTTCACAATAGGTAGGAGATGAGCTTAATCGCTGCTGTAACCTTTGTAGGTAGGAATTCTTTAAATCACACAGGGCATCATACTTTGTATTGATTTATACTTGTCCGTATATACACCTGAAAGTCACTGATAAACAGTAGGCTATAGTTGAGATTTTGCAGGTACAATGGTATCTGATACCAAGGTCCAAAGTCGTTTTCGTAGATACCGTGGTATCTGATACCAGGGTCAAAAGGCGGTTTTACAGTCACCATGGTATCTGGCTAGTTACCTTGGTAACTGCTATTGAGATACCACGGTCCCGACCGTGGTAACTGATTGTAGTCTCTGAAAGATTTAACTCACTTTTATTACTTGCGATTATTATCTCAATCTCCTTGCAATTCTCTTCTCAATTCTCTTCTTTCGCATTTGATGACTACTGAGAATATTGCCAATTGTCAAGAACCGAGAACGGGGAAAGCTTTGCGATTCTGCAGAGTCGGGAAGTTGCTTCGATAGTGAATTCTCGATTTGTCTTTTGTGTTCTTCTTCCTGATTGGTCAACGAAGGGCGGATGTTCATCCTGTTTAAACAGGTTTAAGCGGATAGTAAAACTAGTATTTTCGTCAAAAGCGAGACTGGAGAATTGAGAAGAGCAAAAACGATAATTTGGATCAAGAACTAAGTAAGTAAGTAAGTAATTTATTTATGAACCGCCATTTTGAAAAGGCGGAGTAAATGACGAAAATAAAGAAAATAAACAAAACACATATATACACACAGAAAAAGACACTTAATTTTTAATCTTCGGTCAGGAAGCAGTGGACGACATCATGCGCTGGTTGGGCCTTGTTGTCCATGAGTTTGGAAAGTGATGACGAAACATCCAAAAGGGTAACACTTGCGTCTTGAATTTTGAACTGAGAATTCAGAGGAAAAACGTAACTATCATCACCAACACACGAACCTGACAGTGAAATGCCTGACCGGAAATCATCCGTTTTCATTTACCTGGCTAAAAATTCTGCTGGTCATGATTGTGATGGCGTATGTTAAAAAATTGGTGACTAGAACTGTCATAATTATTTTGCACTCCTTCACTGTTCGTTTTAAAGGTCCGAGAAGCAATACAATCATCTTATTCATTTACAAACATGGCTTTTATAATAAACTCATAATTTCTACGTCACTTTTAAAAGTCTTTGATTCATGTGGGCCGAGAAGGTGGGAGACACCATCATTTCCCGATGGGTTGGATTCTTACGAACACACTGTTACCTTTGTTTTCCCCAAAATCCTCACGGTAGCCAACGTTATCCACAAAATACTTGAACACAATTCACTCATGAACGCCAATCCGCCATTGCTAATTAACTATTCATTGATCTCCTGTCACTGGTCACAAGATTATTAGAACCTTCGAGAAGACTGAGTGGCGTGTAAGAGGATTAAGACAACTAAGTATATCACCATGTGGACGTTTAGATATGTAGGAAGAAGAAATCATCGGCCAGTTTGACATTTTTGGGTCTTGGAAGCTGAGTGTTATTTAGCTCACCTACAGAATCTTCAAGAAACCACTATAACGGATTTTAGTATAATTTACGGCGTCTGTTTATTGTGATCTGGTTTATATCCTTAATTCTTTGGACTTACGGGAATTAACAAGAAAAAACAGAAAACAAAATACTTAAAGAAACCGACAATGCAAATAATTAGTTTAATTTTTCTACACATTTTCCATATGCCTGCTACAATAAAAACATTTTGTTAGACCCAAAGTCAAACTATGATTTCATCTTCCCCATGACGGGCGCTTCCGACCCGCACCGCTAGATGACCCAGCGGTCGGATCGAGCCGTGGCTTTATCTTGGGTCTTGGGTGGGGGGTTCTAGACGTTGCAAGTGCTAGAACGCTTATGATATAACTCCTTTAACGTAGCAGCTTCCAGAATCCAGACGAGCGTCCGATCTTGACCAAGACGAAACATTTTGCTCATAAATGTGCACGGCAATGAGTGCGCGGCCGATGCGAGTTTGTCGTTAAATAGCATCTTGCATCATCTCAAACTCTGAATACATAAGAATTGAATTACGGATAACATATTGCTCCAATTTCGGATAAATGAATGTATGTTATGTTAGATTATTGATAAAACATATGAACGAACAAATATCGTTTTCGATATTGATATTTACTTTTCGATATTGGATACCAGTATTTTGTCCGATATACCGTTATCGATATCGAATATCGCCCAACACTAGATGCGACCCCGAATAGGAAACAAATTATGTGAAAATGAGAATTTAGTGACTGAACATACACAATCGGAGTGGGGGAAAAGAATGAATGGGTATAGGGAGTGGCATGGCTGCTTTAAAGTGTTCTAGCATAATTTGCATTTCAAGTGCATCTGAATTGTAAATGAAGCGAAGCTCAAGAAATGATCTATTCCAAATTGTAAGGTCGCTTCTTACAAAAGCCCGCAATTTCGTGTGACTCGAAAAGGACATGTTTTGGGGGATCGCTTACCGTTTAGTTGCTAAATATTTCAGGTATATGAGGTAAAAATCTCATAGGGGTACCACAAATCCGAAACAAAAATCCATTCTATGAAGATCGATTATGTGAATAGCGGAACAACGAAGTAGCGCATTTTCATTGGGTCTTCAAGCCTGTTTAAGTGAATAAGTTATGTGTAACTAGACCAGGGGCGTCACGTATGGGGGGGGGGGAGGGGGGACGCCCCCCCCCCAATGTTGTCAGTCATTTGGTAAAAAATAGCCGACTCGGCCCGAAGCGCTACGATTTTTCGAAAAACAGTCGGTTCATTTCGTCAAAACAGCCATTTTTCCTTGAGAACGGTAAGTTTTTTCCGCAAAAACAGTCGGTAAAAACGACCAGCCAGTCGATAAATACCTTGCCCCCCCCCTCCAAACATTTTGGCTAGTAACGCCTGTGAACCCGACTGCCATATCTCAGTTTTCCGGATAAACTTCAAAGAATACGAAAAAAGACAGTACAGAAACAAGACCATAGGTTTCGATGGGACCCCGAAAACTTAATATTTGATACAGACACTTTAATATTTTTACTTCTAAAATTTAGAAAAAGATCAAGGCTTATAGTGAGGGTTGACCTTCGAAACTTTGAAAAAAAGAATCGTTTTTTATAACAATCATTATCTATTTATCTATTTCATTTTAGTACTGTTTGCCAGTAGGTCCGATCCGCAGGGAAGACCCCCTCCGAAATTAATTCCTGGATACGGATCTAGCCTATAGTCTTTGTCAAAAGAGGACCCTTGCGCAAAATTTAGTTGACTTATCCGTTTTGCATTGTTCGATTATTAGCTTGTTAAACAGAAATTCCATTGCAGTTTTTCTGGGGAGTCTTGGGAACTCCAACGCAGCCACCAAGACCTTCTCCGACCTCGCCACAGTAATCACCACTCCCATATGGAATCCTGAACGTGGCTTCCATCACTATACTGAATCTCTCGCCAGCAGCCCCACCCCTTTGGTTGCAGCAGAGCTCGACAGCTACCGTGTGGAGAACATCTCAGTCATCTTCCGCTACTATGTCTTCGATTCATTCCTGGCCTCGAACGTATCTTCAACCTTCTTGAACTCGATTGTAACTGACCTGAACACAGCTAAGGCATCGGGGTTCAAGATTGTTATGCGCTTTTGCTACACCCTCGTTGAGAACAAATACCCAAGTGATGCTGCTCTGTCCCAGCTGCTTAAGCATATTGAACAGCTTTCTCCCATTCTACAGGTAAGCATGTGTTTATTACGACCACCTCGTCCAACATGGATATATGCCCAGAGTGGGAAATTCACTGTTTTGGCCGCTGTAGTTGGCGCTTGATTCTCGGTTTTCAGCTATTTCCTTGGTGGTCGTACATTGTGAACAATAGTTGCGTTTTTGCAGATACCCTGGTATCTGTTACCACGGTAACTGGACTCTGCCATTTGTCGTTTTTGCACATACCGTGGTATCTGATATACCGTTACTCTGCAAAAACGACAATTGCCAAAATTGCGCTTTTCGAAGTCATCCCAAAAGAAAAACTGATATTAAGCCACATCACTAAGTGCCAAACTTCTTTCCCACCAATTTGAAAAAAATTGATGAAAGTGAGATGACTTTTTCAGTTACTACGATCAGTTACCACGGTCGGACCGTGGTATCTGAACATCAAATACCACGATAACTGGCCAGATACCGCGATAATTGTAAAAAGACTTTAGACCGTGTATCAGATACCATGGTATCTGCAAAAACGCAACTAATGGCAGGTATCAAGTTGAGAGTTGGTGTATTTGTTAGCGCATGTGTCTAGAGGTGCATCCTGGTGGTCACACCCTTCTGGTACTCTCATACACTCACTTTCCCAAATCCTGTGGGGATGGGAGAGAGAGAAAAATGCTCCTGACTGATACTTTAAAGCCCAGGTTACAACGCAGAATCTTGATACAGCCCCCTGTTTTTAATTTGTTTTTTCCAACTAGGATAAAAGGAGCTTGGCTCTTCCTCAACACGACAGGAAAATAAAATAAAAAAAGGTAACAGGCGATAATGGAGTCAAAAATACGGTTCATGTTTTCGGTGGTAGGACAAGAGAAAGCTAATATTTTATTGTAGGTTGATGTTGTGGTACGGATAGGTATTAGTTTGTTTGATAGTTATTTAGTTAGTAGAATTATGAGCTGAGTGTTGAATATTTGGATTGGTACATTGCAGTTGGAGTTCTTATTTGTTTTTATATTTTGTCCCGCTATGGCCCATACGGCTTTTTTGGGAATACATTAATTCATTCATTCATCGTTAGGACAAGAGGATACCATACAGTGTCACCTGACTCGAGTAAACGAAGCTCAAAATGCAAGTCAAAGATCGATTGCTAGAGAAGGGCTTTGATAGTAGCCGATTTAATTCCAAACGTTTAGGACTTACTTGTGTCAGAATGCAAGCTGTGCAGCTCGTCTTGGTGATAGCAGCTGAAGGAAACATGTAGTGTTATGAACTTCAATCTTTCGTGAAGTGCATCGAGAGCTGTAGCTAGGCTCTTTCCATAACGGCGCTTCTCTCCTCTCTTCTTTTTTTTTCTCTTACAAGCACAGCCTCGCAAGCCCCGCTTTTGTTGTGCTATTGAAAACAAAATGTTTATTTTCAATAAAACTGTTCTACTACTACTACTATCATGCCGGTCGCAGCTTTTTCCATGGCGGCGAAAGCTCTGATAGAGGTGCCCCTTTGATGGTACTATTACACGTTTGACGTTGGCCTCCACAAGCTGGGCAGTGGGGTGGCGAACAAAACCATCAAATATTGGTCTATTTCTAGGCCAACTACCACACCATCCTCATTCTTCAGGCTGGGCTCATCGGCACCTGGGGTGAGTGGTACTACTCGAAGAACTATGCCGTTGACGACGGTCAGGGAAACTTCGCACCTACAGCAACGCAGTGGGGCTATCGAGTCCAGATTGTGAACGCTTTGCTCAACGCTCTGCCCTCCAACAGAATGCTCCAGATACGTTACGTTGGGGCTATACAGGTAATATATGATAAGAGTGATCCTAAGAAAAAAAAAACGCTGAAAAAAGACAGTACAAGAAAAAAAACAGTAAATAAAGCCGAAAATCGTCTCATAAACTTCATTTGTCGGACTAATGAGCTTAAGTGAACAAGAAATTGTAGACCACAGAACAGAGTAACACTCCGAAATATCCGAAGACCTAGATTGAAAAAGGCAGCGAAAAAAAGGAAAATAAAAGCACTCGAAGCGCAAAGAGGAATGAAGAAGTTTTTTACTTTTTATTGCAAATCTTGCATCTTATCAGTCGACATTTACAGGGGATTCTTAATCTTACAATTTAATTAGAAAAGAGGGCTATAGGTAGCTAGGCTAGCATTCATAAACTTATTAAGTACTTCGTAAACGAAAATTTTTCTTCTTTAGCGTTACCTCAACAAGACAACCAACATCGCTTCTACCTCAGCGTTCACTGGAACAAAAGAAGCTCGTCTTGGATTACATAACGACTGTTTCCTAACCCCTTACATGGACATGGGCACCTTTGACTCGACCGCACATCAAACCTGGTTGGCTGAACAGGGCAAGTACGTCATGGTGGGTGGAGAGACATGCCAGGTTACGACCGGACGTACTGACTGTACCAACGCCATGGCTGAAATCACCAAATACCGCTGGACCTACCTGAACACTGACTACCACGACACTGTTGTCGCTAGCTGGAAGTCGGGCGGTTGCTATGAGAAGATCAAGTCCATGTTGGGCTATCGCTATCAAATCATCAATGCTACCTACCCCACATCTGTCGCTCTGAATGGTGCTATATCCGCCACCATCACGCTGAAAAACACTGGCTCCGCAACTTTGTACAATCCTCATAGCGTTCGTCTTGCCTTGAGAAACAGAAGCACCCAAGCAATTACTTTCCTTCCAAACCTTGCTTACGATATTCGACGCTTGCTGCCTGGTGTTGTGTCAACTTGGTCCTTCGCTAATCAGTCGCTTTCTGGAGTTGTTGCCGGTAGTTACGATCTTCTCGTTGACATCAATGACGACGCCCTTCCTACTACGAAGAATTACCGAGTCCTTTTCGTCAACCCTGACACTAGAGACGCCACGCGCATGAACCTAATTGCTCAGCTTACAGTTGCCTAAGGTTTACTTTTGTGCTGGGTCGTCCGGAAACAGTTTATGTGATCGAATGTTTTTAATAATCAACTATTTAGGAAATAAAATGTGTTATTGCCAGGGGAACTTCGTTGTTGCAACGAAACCAGATGATGATTCCTTACCCGATATTCAAGAGGGTTTGGTCGGATCTCGCGAGAACTCCTTGGGCGAAATCTAGTCAGCAACACAGCAAACAGGAGGAACCGCCGACAGGCTCAAAGTCTTTTTGACGGTCACCTAACCAATTCTTGAGCTGTCCGTGCATACATCTCGTGATATTAAAATGTTTCTTTTACGGGCATCTTCCCGACCTCCCGGGTCATGGGAAATTGGGTCCGAATGCATGTATGTATTGTACACGGAAAGCCCAAAGCATGTATTGTGCACGAAAAGCCCAAAGGGCACTGAAAGCCCCCCGAGTGACTCGCTAGTGGCTCGAGTGACTCGCTAGTACCGAGCGAGAACAGTCGTAATTGTTATTCGCAGGTATTGGTGAGTGACTCGCTGTCTTCATTTAGGCTTTCAATTCTTCCCATTTCGTTTTAATTTTCGGTTTCTTGTTGGTTTTCTGCATTTTTTTGGTTTTCTTGGTTGTTGATCTTCATCCTCGTTTTGGCATTTTTCTTCGAAATTTTCCGTCTGCGCCGAAGAATGGAGGCGGTTGTCATCCCGAAATGTTCACCTTTTATTTAAGTATGTTAGTTGGCCTTTACAAACCCCATTTTCGTTGGTTTCTTCGTTGATTTTTTGTGATCAATTTTGCTTTAGAGGTAACACTTGGTGTAAGTAAGCTTACTGAACACTTCGTTGGGTAACACATCCACATATGTATTCGTTCACACACTTAAATACTGTTATTTCACTTCGTGTTAGTCACTATCCAAAAACCGTCAAATAAAGGGAATTGAATTGAATTGAATTGAACTATCCACTCAAGATACGAGGATACTATAGTGAAGATCTGCGGTTGGTTGGCTCGACCACATCCATAACCCAAAGATACGATGCCAACCTGGGTGAATTTCTCCGTTTCCGTTCGGTATGTAAACAGAGGACTGCCCGAGTCACCCTGGAAAAGGTTGAATTCAAAGTTATAAATGGAAGATGTCGCGCTTTATTAATATGTGTTTCTGAGAGTGACATGATTCGTGGGTACTGGCTTTTCTTGTTCAAGAATGGCACGGTGGCCTTCTTGGCATCGGCATTTTCGAGTCCTTAATACGCCAGCCCAGGTTTCATCGTCCTAGTACACCAGGAAGTACCACACTCGTGGGATCCCCAGTATTCCGGACCTCCCCCCCCTAAACTCCCCGCACAGTGCCCGAATCTGGTTCGGTTATGTTAATGGTGTATCTAGGACTTGTGCTCGTTCTTCCCACCAAGTTTCCGGTTCCCCCCTCCAGCACCCCCAAAGTCACCGGATCGGGTCCGGATTTTAAGTGGGTTGTCTGAGGCACAAGATCTTTCCAGTTTCATTAAGATCCGATCACCCGTTCTAAAGTTATAAATACCTAAGGATTCCGGATTCCCTCCCTCCACTTTCCCCACAATGCTCGGATCGGGGAAGTGACTGTTTCCACTTGCAGTCTGGAATTCTTTACCAGTGAGCATCAGGGCGGCTGAGCATCTTTTAGAGTTAAGAGAAAATTAAAAGAATATTTAATAAAAGATGGTTGAGAAATGTATTTATTTGTTAGGGGGTAGGGGGTGGTAGGTAGTAAGGGTGGTCTGGTTGGTTGGGAGGAACGGTTGGTTGGGGGTGGTAGGGAGGAATTGGTGGATGGGTGATCAGGGTGTAGGCAGGGAGTAGGGTTGTTGGGAGGTTTATGTTTATTTTGAAGGTGATACTGTGAAGGAGTTTGGTCTGTTTTTTTTTTTTTTGGTGGGGGGGGGGGTCTGTTCTTTTCTTTTTTTTTTCTTTTTTTATTAGTTATTTATTATGTTATTTGTTGGTGTGTTTAGAAAATGGTTAACCTTTACTACTGCACGCCAGCAAAAACGTAGGTTTTTCCGTTAGTGCAGTAGATGTAAATGCAAAAGAGTTAAATTGTGTTTATTGATAAAATAAGTATCAAGTATAAGTATCAATCATTTGGGGTCCCTGATATGCCTGCCAAGTTTCATCTTCCTAGCTTATGTGGAAGTTCCCAGACTAGCAAAACCCTGACCGACCGACAGACCGACCGACTGACAGAAATTGCGATCGCTATATGGCACTTCGCCGAAGGGCAAGTGCCATAAAAGTATCTTGACTGGGCAGGCAGTTGACATTGATCCTCTTCCGTCGTAGATATAGTGAGTGATGAAAATTCGCAATATTATTGTAGTAATATAAACGCAAGGGTGGATTATTCATAAATCCGCAAGAAGACGGGACAAAACCAAACCGCTGCTCTGCAACACAATGGTACAAGGCCGCTCTACGTCTCTACATAGTAATCACTGACGTGACAGTCTTCTGTAGAACAGAAAAAGGGATATACGATTTGTATGATTGGCCTGCAATGGATCTGATAGATACTCACCTGTTCCATATGGTCAGCAAGATTGTGCATGAATTAGTCTAGAAGCCTAGCACTTGTCCCTGTACAGCGGCAAGCACTAGGTACTTGCATGTGCATCACTTAATTTTTAGTCGTGCATATAAACATGCATAACGTACTGTCCGAGGGGAATAATTGCAGTAAGAAGGAGAAGTAAATATGAAAGAATCGGAGGAAATAACTTAGAGAACATGTTTTTCCATCGCAGTATTTGTAGGGTAGTAAAGAGTAGAGCTTTCATCATAAAAGTAACTTTCACAGTGCATGTGCAGAATTTGACATCCTCAAACATAATCAAACGAAAATACATATTCAAAATCAAGCAATTCGTCATTTCCGAAACAATCATAATACAATGCATCTAATAGGCCGTTGGCCTAAGCAAATCAGGTCTGGAACAACAAATCATTTTAGATTCATTCGTTGTAGAATTTTTTTGGTTAACACTAGCTTCTGGGGTACTACTGGCACGATCATAAAAAAAGAAAGTTACCGATTGTCAACAATGTCAAGCACAGCGCACATTCTGGAACACTGTGTCTCTCCTTGAACAACCATGGGGCTCGAATCTAATTCCGCAAGAGACATACGGCCGAGGCAGTCCGTCAGTTGTGATTCAGATTGCTTGCAACACTGATCAGAAGGCGGTGTAGGTACTGGGCCGAGTCATGGTTTATAAGAGTTGCGTTTTTGCAGATACCATGGTATCTAATATACGGTTGCTCTCCAAGAACGACAATTGCCGAAATTCCGCTTTTCGAAGTCATCCCAAAAGAAAAATTGATATTCAGTCACACCAATAATTGCCAAACTTCTTTCCCACCAATTTGACAAAAAATGATGAAAGTGAGATGACATTTTCAGATACCACGATAACTGCCCAGATACCACGATAACTGCAAAAACGCCTTATGACAGTGGTATCAGATACCACTATAACTGCAAGAACGACTTTAGACCGTGGTATCGGATTCCATGGTATCTGCAAAAACGCAACTAAGGTGTGGTTCTGGTCACCTCAAGTCGGTCAGTTCGACTCAGTTAGTACAGGTTAGTCGGCTAAGGGCAGCTTTAAATTGTCTGACCAGCGTGGATCTTTTTGTCAGTTCCTCCAGGTCCCTTCTGGGTCTGAGTGCTTTTCGTAATGACATGTTTTATATATATCTTTTCTGAAGTAAATGATTTATGTTTCATACTCGAGCGTTCCAAGGTTTTCTCTCAGTTTTCCGCAGAAAGGGTTTACTTCGGACCACCCAGAGGCCCAGATCAGCTACCATAATTTCAGTTACTGGAACTACTCGGTTTTCCAGTAGAACGGGGAGTTGAAAATCAGCGCTCACCTGACAAACACCTTGTCCTCCTGTCTTGAAAATGGCACATATCTCTTATCCAAAGAAGGCATGGAAATCATTAAACAAAGCCGAAAAACACTCGGACGCCGGCACAGCTGGCATGTTGATGGCTTTCAGTGCCAGGCTTCCATTCCTGCCCTTTTCTCCCACCGGAACAACTCCTGTAGCGCCCCAACCTAGAAATATTCGAAAACAGGGGCGCATAACTCATGAGCTACACCATAACCACTAAAACACCAAAAGCGTCTGTGTTGACACCCTCGATTGTTATTTTATTTTCATTTTATTTTATTCAATAAAGGAGTAAGCCATACGGCTTGTCGCATAATACAAGAAACATAAACACACTTCAAGTGGCAAAAAATACATAAATACTAATACAAAACAAAACATAGAACATCCAGATTTGATAAGTCTTTAACACATATACATGTTTTCATAAAACTTTGGTCCCAACTATAGTGGTCTTAAAAGCTGGCAAGTTTTGCATAGTGACCACTTCCTCTGGTAGATTGTTCCAAGGCTCGGAAGCCCTGTTGACAAAACTACAACCTACTTTTTACACTGACCCAGTTTTCGGTTGAGCTCCAGAAAAATTTCATCAGTACCTGAACAACTTATATCTATTTGTATGCTGGGATACGGAATTTTTCATTTTTAGCAAGAAACGGGAAGTTTTCCTTTAAGCTTCAGACAATTGACGTCCAGCAACAGGAAACTTCAGCACCTGAACAATTGTATTTATTTTTAGGCTGGGATATGGATTTTTTTTTTGCAAGAAGCGTGAAGTCTTTCGTTGAGCTTAAAACAAATTACGCTACTGTACAGGATTGTTCCGTTGGGAAAGAAAAAATAAGACTGCCGCACATATTTAGTACATTAACAAATACTCCTTGAGCCCAAACTGACTCTGAAACACATATTCAAATAATGTATACAACGGATACGTCAGCTAATCCGTTTTATGCATTATTTGAACATATGTTTCAAAGTCCGCCTGGGCTCAAGGAATATTTGGCGCTTTAATTAGAAAGTCATTTGTAGGCAAAACTTTTGAGGCAGAAACGATCTGGCCCCTGGGAGTCGCAAAAATGTATCTTTTGGTCAAAAGTATATATACAATATATACTTTGTATATTGTATACGTTGTATACAATAATGTATACAACGGATACGTCAGCTAATCCGTTTTATGCATTATTTGAACATATGTTTCAAAGTCCGCCTGGGCTCAAGGAATATTTGGCACTTTAACTGGAAAGTCATTTGTAGGCAAAACTTTTGAGGCAGAAACGATCTGGCCCCTGGGAGTCACAAAAATGTATCTTTTGGTCAAAAGTCTTTTTTTCACTTTGGAGTTAAGATATATATGCACTTTAAGGGGGCTAAAATCTCATTTATAAGCACATACTTGAGGTACAAATGATCATGGGCCCTTGTGGATCTTGAAAGTATATCGTTAGATCAGAAACATGTCCTCTTGTCCAATCTTCGGGTCCGACCAACCGTTCAAAAGTTGTGCATCACGCAAAATTTTGGTATTCCGGATTCCAGTTAACAGTACGACTTCCGCGACCCGAGCTCTCTCCAACTGTCAAGTTTCATTCGTGTCCGATGCCCCGTTCGAAAGTTACGCTTGATTCATGACCCCGGATTTTCCTTCCCTCCCAACCCCCATGATTGGGTAGGCGCCTGCCAAGTTTCATCGTCCTAGCACATCTGGAAGTACCTTAACCCGTGATATCCGGAATTCCGGGACCCACCCTCCAGCTCCCTCCACAGTGCCCGGATCCGATCCGGTTATGTCAACGACGGATCTGTGCTTGTTCTTCCCATCAAGTTTCATCCTGATCCCTCCACTACAAGCGTGTCACGATATTTCCGGTACGCCACTTCCAGCTCCCCCCACAGTTGTCGGATCCGGTCCGGACGTAGGACGGGACATGTGAAGCATGTGATCTTTCCACGTATCAAGTTTCCTTCAGATCCGATCACCTGTTCGAAAGTTAGGCATGCCTCAACATTCCGGATTCCCCCTCCCTCCACTCCCCCCGCGATGGTCGAATCGGGGAAGTGACTATTACAAGTCAGTTTTGTCGGGTCCATGATATGCCTGCCAAGTTTCATCGTCGTAGCACATCTGGAAGTACCCTAACCCGCGATCACCGGACCGACCGACGGAAAGACAGACAAACAGACAGACAGACCGACCGACGAAAAAGTGATCGGTATATGGCACTTGGCCGGAAGGCAAGTGACATAAAAACCGGGACAAAAACATAGTGTTGCTCTCGCAACACAAAAAGGTTTGGCTTCTCCCTCAGTGCCGTTGAACAACAAGGAACTTATAAGAAACACTGTTTCCAACCGTTCTCGAGTAGAAACAACCGGTTTTGTTTTAAGTTCTTCAGTTGTACTTTTTTTGCCCAGTTTGACGAACTGCTGATTCAGACTACTTTCAAGACTTGTAAAAGCCACATAATCGTTTGAAAAGCCGAGCTGCAATCCGTCCTTTTGCTATTTTCGATTTTCTGTTAAGTTAAAAAAAAATTCTGAATCAGTTTGAGGATTTAATGTCTCGTCTAAAATGACAAAGCCTCAACTTGCAAATTTTAATGAGTGCTGGCATTTATCGGTATTCTAAAGAATGTACTTAATTTTCGGTATAAAATAGGCTACAGCGAAAGAGTTTTGCAATATGGAAGTATAAACTAATCTCAGACTCTCGGTGTTACTTCTTCAGATGAAAGAGTTTGAAGTACCTTGATTCTGAATTTATGAATTAGACAAGGATGTCCAGGAAGATCAATCTCTTCCTAACCACCGTCCCTTGCGCTGGAGCGGCGAGGCCTCAGATAATTTTCCGTTCCAGGAACGGAAAAAGTACCGTAACGGCTGCTGCCGACATTTTAAAATTAAAATTTGTCAAATTCACCTGAACTTGATGATTTCTAGGGAATCTACCGGATTATTGCTCAGGGAACCTACCGGATTTTGCTCAAGGAATCTACGTTGAATCTTTCACAAGGAATCTACCAGAACTTGTCGGAACGGAAAAAGTACCGTAACGGCTGTTGCCGACATTTTTCTGTTCCTGAAATGAACTTTTCAGTCCGTGTACAGTAAATTTTACACCACCGGAACAGGAATATTCTGTTTTGCTACTGAACTTTTATGCTTGGGTACAAGAACTTACCGCCCGTGAACAGAAATCTTTCCGTATCAGTACGAGAATTTTCCGTCCCTGTACAGTAAAATTTCCGTTTCTGTGCGACAAACTTCAGTTCCTCGACAGAACTGCTGCAGCGGGACAGGAATATTATGTTCAGCAGCAGATAAGTTTACGCTTGGGCGCAGAAACTTTCCGTTTTTACTAATTTTTCCAAAGTTCTGAAACGGGAAACTTCTGCTCGTCAACGGAAAGTGCATTACGGAAATTTTCCTTCACTGACCAAAGTTGCTTTGGCTCGCTTTTTCAGAAACTTTCCGTACACGGACGGAAGAAGTACTGTAACGCCTGTTGCCGAAATTTTTCTGTTCCTGAATGGTTTTTCCCTTCGAAAATTTTTTGAGTGTACTTTAAGTTTCACTGAAAAGCCAACTCATTTTGTGTCATTTAATTGAATACACTGAATTATGGATTCTGCAAATGGTTTTTATTTTCCACTATCTGCTCTGGTTATGACGTTCGGAATAATGCGGCCGTCCCCACAGCGTAAATTCTACTGTGACGCGGGAAATTTTAATTTCAACAGAAACGCGGCTTCTCAGTGGGCATTGGTGAGATTGCTGAAGATTGCTTACTGCCTGAACAAAAACTAATCGTAAATCTGTTTCGTAAGGCATAGCGCATAGAGGTACCAGAAATCACACGGAAATTCCACTATTTGAAAATCGATTGTTCGTAAATAGCGGAACAACGCAGTAACACGTTTTCGGCGAGTCTTCAAGCCAATTTAAGTGAATAGTATTTATTATTTATTTACGTACTAAAATTGTATAACACTGGACATATATAAGTGATGGGTGAATAAGTGATGGGTAACGAGATTGTCCTATCCCGGCCCTTTTCCGTTAAACTTTAAGTATATACGCTAACGAATTGCAGGTGCATATGGATCTGTGGTATCTAATAAGCTACGTTTTCAACGGCCTGTCCTCGCGGCAATCAACAATTCAATCGCTCTACCTTATATCCTGAATTCTGCACCATTCTGAAGACTTCTCACCAAATCGGACAAAAAACAAATCCAGTCAACATTCAATATTTTTCCTAAATATATACTACGCCTCCCTGCTTGGATCAGAAATTGGAAAACTTCCAGTCATTATCAAGACCCACTAGCAGCAGTGGAGAAACAAATAGAAGCATATAGCCAAAATATTGATAACGACTGGAAAATCCTCTTGGTTTAGTTCTAGGGTAAAATTTTATCTTGTGCATATCGTAAGTTAGTTCTCTTTCGTATTTTCCTTTCTTTTTCTCCTTTTTTTCCTTATTATTTAATCCGTCTTCGTCAATTGTCTTTATTTTTACGGGTTAAAAATAAAAGTCGTCATCATCATCACGCCGTTGAAAAAGATCAATGGAGAAAGAATGAAATGTAAGGGGAGTGAGATTTAAACGTATCGAAAAATAAAGCTTTTTTCTCAGTTATCTAAAATTTATCTGTTTCGATTTACACGTATCAGAATGAAAGCTAGTTTCTAAGTTATCTGAAACCTCTGCGTATCTAACAGCAGTAAACAATAAATAATATTGGAAGAGCAAATATTAAAGGATTGCCTTCAAAAGCAGTAAACACCATAAACAAGTTGCATAACTCAGTCGTGCTTACTAAAGTTAGATATTTTTTATGAACTAGATTAAGTATAAATTGTTTTATGTCACTTTTGCTGATAGGAGAATAATATAAATCGTTCCTGCGACTGGTTTACGTCAGTGCATACCAGGCTGATTAAAATGAAAGGTCTGGTCTTTTTGGCTCTTTTGGGGGCAGCCTGGGGACAATATGCCCAGGGGCCCGAATGTGGGGGAAAGCAGGCATGTGTCCACCTGTTCGAGTGGAAGTGGACCGACATTGCGGAGGAGTGTGAGAGGTTCCTTGCAGCAGCAGGGTATTGCTGCGTCCAGGTATGCATAACATTGACAAATAGTATTGGGGAAATACAGACAGAGTTTTGCTTTGAGGATGGACTAGTAAATGTTCTTACGTCGCTGCAGAAATTCTGAATAACCGGAATGTCTGGACACGAAGCTTAGTCTGATGTTGATGCGCAAAAAAAGCCAAGGACTTCTTTTGCCTCACTACGGATATGATGGTTCAGATACGCTACGGTTTGGCCCGGAATCAGCTTGATGATTTCGTAACTGATCTCCTTGCTCTGATGTGGTAGCCTCCTGGGGCCGACTGATACCTAGATGAAGACACCTTTCTTTCTCGGAAGAACGTTACCGATGTCGTTAACGTTCTTTACTTATTTCCGTTTTAATACTATTACTTTATTTGTGTGAAAAGACGACTCGACCCCGCTCTGGAAATCACCATACCATTGACGGTTCGGACACCGTGTCTAAGCCTTCGCCGAGGACGGTCGATGGACCGTTTTTGCAATTCTGTGAAACTGGAATGTAAACTGAGTATCCTACCTAGATAAGTTTAGAGTAAAACACGGGAAGCGTTCGGACGGTTCCGAACGCATCCTGTCCGAAGGTAGTTACCCAGGAGGTCCTGCTAGACGCGACCCTTGAAGGGCTTGCATGCCAAAGTTGCTTTCTCATGGCACTTGCAGCTCCGCTCAAGTGCCATCTATCGATCACTTTTCGGTCGGGCGGGCGGGCGGTCAGTCAGTCGGGCGGGCGGTCGGGCGGGCGGTCGGGCGGGCGGGCGGTCGGGCGGGCGGTCAGTGAGTCGGGCAGGCGGTCGGGCGGGCGGTCAGTCAGTCGGGTGGTCGGTCCGACGGTCGGTCTGGCGGTCCACTTTTCTCGAGGTAGGGTACTTCCTGATGTGTTACGGCGATGAAACTTGGCAGGTAGCCTATATCGGGGACCCGACCAAACTAACTTGGAAATTGTCACTTCCCCGATTCGACTATAGCGAAGGGAGTGTGGGGGTGGGGAATCCGGGTTCAAGACGTATGTATAACTTTCGAAGGGGTGATCGGTTAACATTTGGAGAGACCTCATGTCTCAGATATTTCATTTTAAGTCCGAGGATTCGATGACTGTGGGGGGAGTTGGAGGGAAGGGGGGCAGGAAAATCTTGTGACAAGCTTAGAGTCGAGAGACTGGGATGAAATTTCGTGGGAGAACAAGCACAAGCCTAGATAAATTATTGACAGAACCGGAACGAATCTGGGCGCTGTGGGGAGTTGCAGGGGGATTTCCGGAATGATCCAGATTCCAAGTACTTCCAGATGTGCAAGGACGATGAAACTTGGCAGACGTCTCATGGACCCGACCAGATAGATGAATAGTCAATACCCCGATCCGACCATCGGGGGGAGAGTGGGAGAGGGGAATCCGGTTTCGAACGAGTGATCGGATCTGACTCAAACTTAAAGCCTGAAGAGGTCAAGTGTCTCGGATCTTCCATTTTAGGTCCGGAACGGATCTGATAACTTTGGTTGGAGTTGGGGGAGGGACCGGAAATCTCGTGACACGCTTAGAATGGAGGGGCTAACACGAAACTTGGTGGGAAGAACAAGTACAAGTCCTATATACATCATCTATAGAACGAGACCGGATCCGGACACTGTGGGGGGAGTCGGACGGGCAGGTACTTCCAAATATGCTAGGACAATGACACTTGGTAGGCTTATCAAGGACCGGACCAGATTGAATTTTAAATAGTCACTTCCCCGAACCGATCATCCTGGAGGGAGTGGATGGAAAGGGAATTCGGAATCTTCTGTCACGGATGACTTTCGAATTGGTGACCGGCTCCGAATGAAGCTTGATAACTGACAAGAGCACGTGTCTTTGAAGTTCCGTTTCAAGTCCGGACCGGATCCGAATACTTTGAGATGAGTTAAGGGAGTGAAATTTTTACAGTTTAGGGATGTAACTTGTTGGGAAGATCAAGTAAATGGTTACAACAATTCATTTACAGAACCGGACTGGAGTCGGGCAACACTTACAGTTTTAAGCAACTAAACCGCCAAAAACACATCTGCTGACTTTTTTTTATTGTCGCCATGATTTAGAAAATTCAGTTTTGGTGCTTTTTTCGGCTCTTCCTGGCAATGCTTGTTATGCATAACATTTAATGCATAACGTTTGTCGCGACAACAGATAACATTCCAAGTGTTCTCTGTTGCGTGTTGTCTGTTGAAACAGCGCATCCTTGTGTTATCTGTATAAAACTTCTGACTGTATAGTTAGTGGTTCTGGAAAGCGCTATCGGGTAGCAAGAATTAAGGTCTTCCATTCATTGGTCAATCAGTATTCTTCTTAAGCTTAATTTGCAAAAACTGTCTTATCCTCCCTTATTCCACCGAGACAGTGACCACCACTGATGACGTATTTTAGTTAATTTGATTATACAAAACTAAATGAGACCCGGCATGGTTCATCCGGAAAACTCGAGGGTTTCAAATATGCTGCGATTTATCACCGGGAGAAAAGGCCTGCTAATTACATTTCTGCTCGATACAATGAATAAGTCTGAACTAGTTGCAGTTCAGGTCACACTGTAAAAAAAATCTTGCAGCATTTGCTACTGGGATTAATCTTGTCTCTAAAAAGATAATCTTATTTCTAATTCGGATTAATCTTATCTCAGTAGAGATAGGATTAATCCCAGTAGCAAATACTGCATTTAACAAATTTGTGTCCCGATAGGAATATTGTCGTCTGTGTGATCTAGCATTACACCATTATTTTCATTCGGTTGTAATCTGCCAAATTGCTTGCAAATACGTTTAGTTTTTTGGCGTTTAGGGCTAATTGAATGTCGTACATCTTTACTGTTCCAAACCAAGGACTTGAAAGATACATTCTGCAAAGATACTGGTAGCTTTCAGCGACTACTGAGGTGGTTGGAACACACATTTAGCTGGGAAGACCTAAGTCTAAGACTAAGCAAGTAAGGTAGCTTCAAAGGATCCCTTCTAAAAATTCCTTCATAAATTCCCTCCTTCACTAGTGTTTCATTCTGCAGCTACGACTTTTAACATGTTTTTGGGCTGAGCCGAGTTTGTCAGTAACGGAGCAGAAATTTCGCTGAAAGCTTCAGGGTCCGCCGTCAATTTGTTTTTTAAAGTGCATGGAAGTTGCGTTTTCACTTTTAAAAGACTTGGTAGGCGTCAGGTCTACCTTGTGTTTCGGACTCCATTTCATTTGCTTGCTTTTCCCTCTTTGTAACCAGGGTGAGCGCATTTCATAAATATTTTGCATCCAAAAACTTTCGAGAGCGGGAAGTATGGATAGATTCGACAAGTGCCAACAAAAAATCGTTAATTCATCGAGCAAGTATTGGTATCTTCGAAAGTGATATTTAAACCAGCTGGTCCTGATAAGATCATTTCTAGTAAGATCGTGCTTTAACCTGCTCTTTCCTGTCGCTCTTAGGTGTCACCGCCCACTGAGCATGTGATTCTTCCCGATGACAACTATCCTTGGTGGCAGCGATATCAGCCTGCGTCTCACAAGCTCTACTCTAGATCCGGCACAGAAGCTCAGTTCAAGGACATGGTTCGCAGGTGTAATGCTGTCCAAGTCAGGTGAACTAGTTTTGGGCGATTTCGATATCAATATTGAAAACTGAAACGTAAATAATGATTACAAAAACGATATTTGAACATTTGTTTATTTCCTAATCTAATGTAACTAAAGGTGCGATTTTTATGCAGTTTCGGTGTTGTTTCACTGAGGTTTGACGTACTGTTGTTTTAATGATGAAAGTAGAATGTGGAATGGACAAATAAAACGGTATAAAACTGAAACAAAAGTACGTCAAACTACAGTAAAAATACACCAAAACTACATTTAAACAAGAGCTGAAAGCTCATATGGCACTTGCAAGAATAGGCAAAATGTTGGCAGGAGTTTTTTGTTTGGGAACTTGGTACAGAGTAGAATATTATTTTATTATACACTAGTAAGTAAAAAGTAGACTACTTGAACATTTTTCCGATTAAAATTCAAAAACAGATTAATCATCTGAGAAAACCAAGTTCAGATACTGAATCAGCATGTGTGTTTACCCCTATAAGTCATATCTGTTTTGACGAAGACTTCCTGCCGCTCTAACTTTTAACAATTTTCGGTTTTGGCCGGATTCCGGGCGAACTAATTGTCTGGGTAGAAAATTGTTTTCACATAAGTGTCCAGCATGTCTTCTTACTCCTAAATCGAACATCTAATCAACTCCGAATAAAACTTTTACTTTAAACAAACTTTCCGGTTTTGGCCGGATTCCAAGCGAACTACTTGTTCGGTGAGAAAATGGTTTCCACCATTCTGTTCAGCATGTCTTCTTACCCCTAAATCGAACATCTAATCAACTTCAAATAAAACGTTTACTTTAAAGAGACTTTCCGGTTTTGGCCGGATTCCGGGCTAACTATTTTTCCGGCGAAAAAACGGTTTTCACCATCGTGTTAAGCATGTCTTCTTATCCCTAATTCTAATCAACTTCAAATAAAACTTTTACTTCAACAAACTTTCCGGTTCTGGCCGGATTCCGGGCGAACTACTTTTCCGATGACAACATGGTTTTCACCATCGTGTTCGACATGTCTTCTTACCCCATAATCGACTATCACATTATCTGTTTAAAAATATTTCATTTACCCCTTAATTTAAACCCCTTCCAAACCCCTAAATGTAGGGCTACATAGCCCATATACGAACTTGACCTTACTCTCGACCCAAAGAATCGTCACACCAAGTTTCATTGAAATATCTCATTCCCTTCGAGAGTTACAGTGCGCACAGACGGACAGACGGACGGACGGACAGATGGACAACTTTTGCGATGTCATAGGTATCCCGCCACTTACGTTTTGGGATCACAAAAATTATTTTATTGTTGAACTTGGCTGTAATAATGCGGACTTTAAAGGCGCTGGAAATGCACCTGTAAGCAAAACCTTTGGAGGCAAAAACGATAGCAGGTTCTTAGGGAACATCCATACATACCGTTTGGTCAAAAGTAGAACCCTTGTGGCACAAATGATCATGGGCTGAGATGTCGTTTGATAAAAAGTACTTTTCGACCTTGCGGTGAAGATGCGCACTTCAGGGGAGCTAGAACCTCATTTGTAATCAAAACCCTTGAGGCAAAAATGGTAATGGGCTCATGGGGATCATGAAAATGAACAGTTTGCTTAAAAGTATTTTTCTTAATTTGCGGTCATGATTGTACTTTAAGGAATGGTCGGATTTGGAAAGTGGAGATTACTAAGCCAATGTCGTCGAATTTACAACTCCACTGTATTTCAGCTTCACAATATCATAAATATTCGCAATCTTTCTACAATGATTGTTTTATCACTAGGCTACTTGCTTTAACTGCTTGCTTGTTCGAACAAAGGCTTTACCATCAAACACAAATAACACAATAGACAAACACTGCACCAGTATTTCGTCGCAAGAAAACGTAGTAATTGCGTTGTAACGACTAGGGAAGAGTTCTGGCGTGTCAGAACTGCGCGTATGACCGCATAGAGGCCATCTAGCGTTTCACATATACCCTGGTAGTTTTGTTTGGTCAGAGAAGCCGCTGACACTTGTCATATTAATCCAAACCTCTTCGACCTTCGATTGCTCTAGCTGTCTCCGAACGAAGTTAAGCAAAGAATGACTCAGCCACGAGCAGAGCCATACCAATGTGAAGAGAGAACGACTCATCAACGCGCAGAGTTAGACTAGTGTGAAGAAAGGGGTAGGGGTTTGACAGAAACTAGAAAAAGCATGCGGGGGTCCCCCTCCAGCCCCCTCGCCAGTTATCGGATCCGATCCAAATTCGACAATGAACATCCAAGACACTTGTTCGTGATACCTGTCAAGTTTAATGCACGCCCGATTATCCGTTCCAAAGTTATGAATGTTACTAATTTCCGGATTCCCCATGTTGCCACTCCCCCATTGATGGTCGGATCGGGGAAGTGATTATTTCCAAGTTAATCCGGTTGGGTCCCTGATATGCGTGCCAAGTTTTATCGTCCTGTGTCATGTGGAAAAGCCCAAACTAGCAAAATGCGGACAGACCGACAGACCGACAGATTGACAGACAGACATTACGATCGCTATATGGCACTTGAGTAAGCTCAAGTGCCATAAAAACGCACCTCAACTCTTATAGAACCGAAGTTGGGTCAACATATCTGTCGTTGTTCAGTTATTTAAGTGCTTAGCACAAGATAAGACACAAAATGCAATCTGACTGCAACTTTAAAATTTCTAGCAACAAGATACGTATTTGAGAGCTCGGTCATCGAAGATCGACAGTCAAAATATCGAGATGTCGAAAAATCCACGTATCGCCCAACACTAACCTCAAACTTAAGGTTTGGCCATCCAGCTGCTGAAGGCACTGAACAATTATTATTTACGTTTCTGAACGTTTCCAGGAAACTTGGGTGGAACTAATGAGGGGTCGGAAAATTCAGGCAAGAATGGCGGGTCCACGAATGTCAGACCCTGACCAACAGCCTGCTTTAAGATAGTGAAAGAAAGTGCAGAACATATCAGCTAGGTTTCTGATTTTTCAGAGGAAAGGAGCCTAAATGTCTGACTTTAAGATACACAGCTTCATCAGTCTTTAGCACGTAACTATTGAAAAATCAAAGGAAATCGATTTTTATATTCGGCAGACCCTGGACAGCGGTAATCTTCAACAACAAAAATAGAGCCGTATGTTTAGAAACCACCGTAGCATAACAGCTAATCTCAATTTCTGACATACAAACACAAACAATATGATTTCATTTTAACGATCGATTTAGGTAGAAAAAGGCACAAACGAGAATCCCTATCGATTTGTTCGGACTTTCAGAGGTTGAAATTTATTTTGTTGCCGGGTTCGATGGTTGGGGGGAGGGGTCTATTTTTGGTAATAGAACAAAACTGCATTCTCATGATGTAGAAGAAAATCGGAGAAGTTTGCCGTATCTAACAATTGCCAAAAAACTGTTTTTGCTAGTTTCCCTCTCGTTTTGACTTTTAAGTAGATTTTGTTTGTATGTGTTATGTTTTGCCTAATTATGTCTTCATAAATTCTTTTGTACTCCACTGTTTTCGTCTTGTACGATTTGTGGGTTAAAAATAAATTATTCTTATTTCCCATTCGCACTGTAAAATCAAAAGACCGGATGAAAAACGTGGAGGAAGCAAGAGTACTAAAAAGAGGAACTGCACTATAAAAGAAGGCATATTTGTACCAGGAGGCATGCACTTCTTTTAGTTCTCGAGCTTTTTCGCGTAAAACAACAAGCAGGGCTCATGTTCTAACGGGCCTTCGTTTAGGGTGTGGAATAATTAACTTTTAAAATTTGCCGTTTCATGCCTTCTTTTGCATGCTCGCCTGGAAGTTACGAGGGCAGGGCCAATGTTCTGACGTGCCTTCTTTTAGATTCCTGAGTCCTCGTAAATGCCCCTGTGAAAACCATATAGAGGCAGGACCCCTGTTCTATCATCTGCCTAACTGTCACCAGATATCGTTTCGTTCCTTCTTTTAACACTAATTCCGGAGCCTAGAAAAGGCACGTTAGAAAATGGGCCCTGTCCCATTTTTCACGCGAAAAAGTTCGATGATAAAAGGAGACACGCCAGATCGCAGGCCCCATAAAAGGCATAGGCGGTACAGGCCTCCTGGTGTAAGCATGCCTTCTTTTAGTATGCCGAGCCTCTTTTTATTACTCGTGCCTCCTGCACCATGCCCTGCCGTGCCATGCCTCTTTTTAGTCTATCCCGCTTTTGTCCATGCTCCGCTTCATTCAGGACAGTACCAAATTGTTTAACGTCGTGAGCTTGCAGGCGGAGGATTTTCAGATCAATACTTTTCAGGATCATTGTTGATGCTGTCATCAACCACATGACCGGTCTTGGCCGCCTTGGAGTTGCTGATGGGGGCTCTTCTTACGACGGCGATGCGCACAGCTTTCCAGGAGTACCCTTCACAAAAGACCACTTCACCCCTAGAACCAGCTGCCCATCCGGTGACGGTAAGCATTCCAAAAAGTAAGGCTTCCCCTTCTAGACTTCCAAATATGGGGCCTTCGCAGGGTCAAGCCAAGCAATCCGGATTTTCATGATAATGATGAGACCTAGTTTTCCTGGTCATCTACATTTCCCGGATGCCCACTTCAAATATCATTTTCGCTGTTTCTCCAACCACATTCAGTTGCATATTTACTGTGTCCCGTCACTTAAATGAGTTGCTTCTATGAAAAGTTTCCAGATTCCAGAATCTGTGTGCCCATCCTGTTCCTCCAGTTATTTTTTCCTGCGGCTCTAAAGTTTCTGTGATGGTAAAAACTTGTGTGTTCACATACGTGAACGAATTCACCAGGACTAGATACGTCTGCATGGATATGATACGTAAGACTAGAATAAAATAGGGGGAAAAGTCAACTTTATGGTTACATACTCTATATCTGGTTATGTCTCTACTTTGGCCAGGTTGATTGCTGATTTCCTGAATTTCCTCAGCGCGAACTAAAAATAATTCGACTTGGAGTTGAAACGGCACGATGCGAAATTTTCGCCTAGCGAAGCGAACTTTTCCGCTGGAGACATCAAATTCGCCTAGGCGAACGCAAATTTGCGTTTTGTGGGAACCTACCTTTACTCGAATTTTATTTTCCCTCTGGTTAGCAAAGCCAACTACGTTCGTGTAGACTTTGAGTATCGAAAGACAGCACTCATTTCATAAATGCTCATTGCAAGCACATTCTAGGCTTAGGGGAAGGATGACAGCCGCGGGCTGAAGAGATTATTCCCTATATTGTGCCCTAAGGTTGCCTCCTTAGGTCTCCATGCATCATATCAAGTTATCTATTCTTTGGCTAGGTAACGTCAACAACTATGGAGATCCTAACAACGTTAGAAACTGCTACTTAGTTGGTCTTACCGATCTGTACGGAGTTCTCCCCTACGTCCGACAGAAAATCACTGACTATCTGAATAACCTTGCAAGCATTGGTGTTGCTGGTATTCGTATTGATGCAGCAAAACACATGTGGCCCGCGGTACGTATTTTTATGACATCTATTCTTGCCGAAAATGAATTTATCTTTATATTTTCTAAGGTTTTATTCTCCCCTTAAGTCTTAAGCTCACGGACTTATTGTAGTTCTTGACAAAAATCGTAATTTGGATATAGACCCATTTGGAAAATTGACTTTACTGATTGTTTATTGTGTTGCGAAGCTGTTTGAATGTTTGGTTTTGTTCCGTTTTTTTCGCCAATTCCTTCTCAGTGCTAGAAGACTGTTCACACCGCTTCGATTTTCACGAAAAGTTTGGACTTGGGCGAGGTTCATGGACATGATATTGCATTTTGAAAAGTTTGCTAGAAATCTCGCGGCCAGAAAGGATGGAACTAGGTCTTACTAACCTTTATTTCTTTAGGTATTGAGTAATTCCTGAGTTTTCTTTCTATTGCTGCCCTTTTCAGCCTATGAAATTATTAGCCAGTTTGTCATTCCAGAACCCGTTTGATGCGCTTGTCACTGTGTAAAAACTTCAGTCTATTCCAGTGGTTCCCAACTGGGGGTACGCGTACCCAAAGGGGTACGTGAGACCCTCGTAAGGGGTACGCGAAGGTCCCAAATCTCCGAATTCGAAAATTTCTGCTTTCGTCAAGAAATTAGAGTTTTGGCTTACGAAGTTTCAAATAAACAGCGCAAGTGTCTTTTTGATCCTTGACCAGTTTATGGACGAAAATGAAATTGACAGCCTTGCAGCCTCAAGTATCCCTTTTATTTATATATATTTTTACACATTAATTGCTTACCATTTATGACAATAAATGACGTCTTTTTGGTGTTCCGATCTGGACAGCTCTTAGTAAAATAATAGAACATGATTCTTCAAAAAAGGGCACGCAACCATTTTGAACCTTAATAAGGGGTACGCGATACGGAAAAGGTTGGGAACCAGTGGTCTATTCAGTGTGTTTGTAAACTATATGAAAATAATGTAGTCATGTTTATTTATATTGTTTTGTTTAGTGTTTAATATGTGTATTTTACTTTGTGTATTTTACTCGTACTCCACTGGTATGCAAAAAGCGGGTAAAAAATAATTAAATAAAAAGCTGCGTTTAAGCTCAGTAAAATCGCATATCAAATATGGAATTACATCGCTGGAATTACATCGCTGGAACACAACAGTCTGAAGGGAAATTCCCAATCTGGGGAATCCGTTAAGCAGAAACTGTTTATCTGTAGAGTCTTAGCTATTCATGGGGTTCCACGGCGAGTGGAAAGAGGAAGTTTGAAATCAGTTTACTGTGCCAATAACTATGTGATTGGCTTCAATGTAAAAAAAATCTTGCTGTATTTGCTACTGGGATTAATCTTGTCTCTATTGAGATAAGACTATCTCTAATTCGGATTAATCTTATCCCTGTAGAGATAAAATGAATCCCAACAGCAAATACTGCAGTTAACTTTAGTCCTTACCTGGAGAAACTTTTTACAGTGCTGGTAAATAAAACTAACCTCGAACAAGAAAAACTAAGCATAGAAAAACTTGTCAAAATCCTTACTGTGAAGTTTTTCTTTTTCTCTTTCTGGAGAAACTTCTTGCTTCATAGGTCAATTAAACGTGTAATTCAAAACCCATCTTAGATAACAAATATTCGTTATCCCCTTTCCTGTATCCTCCAGTGACAAAAAAGAAGTATCCCCACAGCCAAAGCTGACTATTTTCTTCATTTACTCCGCCTTTTAAAAATGGCGGGTTACAAATAAATTACTTACTTACTTACTTACTGCGAATACTGTTAGATAGCGATGGACGAATAAGCTAGCTGAAAGTTGTTCTGACAATATTCCGGCCCTTCTTGGCAAGGTTCCTGTTCAGGCTGTAGCTCAAGGAAAGAACCTACAATAAAATAAATGAAGTTTTTAGCAAATGTATAGAAATCCTATTTTGGAGATTCATTTCATACGAATTGCTGGAGGTGAAAAATCACTGTAACGCATATGGTCATCGAGTATAGATACTTTAATTTAGCCGTTAGGCCATACACAAAATCATACATTTTTAAACACTTCGAGAGAGCGATTATATAAACTCACATGTAAAACGCTTTAAACTCCCACCACCAATAACTACTTACATCTCTTTAACGCTTCTTTGACAAAACCTGTAACTGCCATTATCGCTGACCGTGAAGATGACTTTAGGATACCAGGAAAGAGCAACCCATCTTCACCAAAAAATCTTACTCTCAAATCCGAGAGCCCCTTGCATCTTGACAGGAAGTGGGACAGATTCTCCTCTTCCAAACCACATAACGAGCAAGTATAACATGACTTCGGGTTTCGGGAATTTTTTTCAAATAATTTAACCCTACTCTTAAGAGGGAGACTGTTCGCTCGGATCTGGAACCACAAACGCAGGTTTTCAGCCGGTAAACGTAACTTAAAATAAAATTCAAAACCAACCGACTCTTTAATATTCCTATAATCTTTCAGAGTCTCTGAATTAACAGTCTGATCATGCCAAAGTTGAATTTCCTGATCCTCCTGAACTCGCGCAAAACTGCGACAAAGTTTATCTTGATCAGTTGTAGGACCGAGACCCTCATTCCAAGCATAAGACAGCCCTGCTTTATCAAGTAGGGCTTTCACTTGAAATGGCCAGGATCTCTTCTTTCCCTGCTTTAATAGTTCCACATACGCTGCCTTCAACAGCCTCTCATCTGGTAGTTGAAGAAGTTTTATCCAAAACCTAATAACCTGGACAGCTCTATCTTTCTGCAAAGAACAGAGCCCTAAATCCCCCTTAAGGGCTAGCGTGGGAGTTGTAGGATGGACCCCAATTAATTTCTTATAATGTTGCAGCTGAACGGTTTCAAGTTGCGGGATAGCCTCATACCCCCAAAGCTCAGCCCCATAATGGATAGTAGGGCGAATTTTTGACTGAAATATTTGCTTATGCATTTTTAAATTTTTTATTCCACTTATCACTGGATTTATCAACACAGCAGCAGACACTGCTTTACCTCTACGAATCATTTCTTTAACATGATCTTTCCAATTTCCTTTTTCATTCAACAAAAACCCAAGATACTTGAACGTATCACTTCTTTTTAAATCAGTACCTTTATAGAAAAATTTGTGATTATTTTTATTATTACCAAAAACTACTATTTCTGTTTTTTTAACATTCAGCTTCATCTTCTTATTGTCCAAATAATCTGCTAATATATTTAACAAACTCTGCAGTTCTTCGGGGGATTGAGCTACCAGCGCAGCATCGTCAGCAAATAGCAACAATGATAATGTCAAATTCCCTAGACGCACCGTGGGTGCCCATTTCTCCTGGAAATATTCAACAATATCATTTACATATATACAAAAAAGCCTCGGTGACAAAGTGCTTCCCTGCTTCACTCCTACCACACAATCAAATAAATCTGAAATCTGTGTTTTTCATGAATTTTCAGTCCCAGTTAGAAATTAAGTCTAAATTTTGTGTGTTTATACTGTTATTTATCTTGTGTTATTTTTCGTTGTTCTCTACCTTGTAGATTTGGCGGATTACAGATAAAATATGTAATGTTTATATCAGCTGGCTTACCCATTTAGGACCATCAGATAATGATAATATCGCCTTTTGCGGGTCGTATGGTTGTATGTTTTTGATTTTCTAGGACATCAAAGCTATGCTTGCTGGTGTCCAAACCTTGCCCACAGACCAAGGATTCCCTCCAAACACCAAGTTCTGGGTTTTCCAAGAAGTCATTGATCGAAATGATGGAGCAGTAACAGTCGATCAGTACTACGATACTGGTAAGCTCTTTACTCGATTCCACATCGTCAAATTCCAGAGCAGTTTCTCATCAGCGTTTCGCAGACTAAAAAAAAAAAAAAATTAAAAAAACCTCAAGGTCGTTATTCGACACCTTCCATACCATCTTCTTGACGGATGTGGATAGTAAACAGCCCCTTCTTCGGAAGTGTGGTCCCGTTTCTCCCACATGGTCTCACACTAGTGACTGAACACTGATTAATGGCATCGGCTCTCAAATGTTTCAAATGGGATCGACTAAAAAGAAGCACGGCACGGCACGACATAGTGTAGGAGGCACGAGTACTAAAAAGAGGCACGAAAACTTAAAGGTCCCTTTCAGGATTCAGAGTGAGAGGTAGGAACAATGTTCTAACGTGCCTTCTTTCAGGCTCTGGATTTAAGGACTCTCACTTACTTGTCTACTTCTACTACATACTAACAGCTTTTTATCACTCGTGCCTCTGCGCCTGGTCGTGCCGTGCTGTGTCTTTTTACATCTTTTATCACTTGTGCTGTCAAACCCACCATGCGTTTCTTTTGTACTCAGATCTGCTGCAGATTTTCTTGTATTATTTTATAAGTTTCAAACTGTTTTATCTGTTCTTACCCCCCCCCCCCCCCCCCCCCCCTCTGTTTCTCGTTAACCCGACACACAGTCCGGTAAGACTTCACATACAAAATCGACGTCACTCGTGGTACACTGCTAAAAGTTTCTCCGAGTAAGGATTAAAGTTAACTGCAGTATTTGCTACTGGGATTAACCTTGTCTCTACTGGGATAAGATTAATCCGAATTAGAGATAATCTTATCTCAGTAGAGACAAGATTAATCCCAGTAGCAAATACTGTAAGATTTTTGTCTACAGAGTAGTCCTGCATCCGACGCGTCAAAGTTTTGGAGCGAAGGAGGAAATGCGCACCCAACTGCGAAAATCTGACTGTGTGTAATCGTACCTTAAACTAGCCTGTCAAGGCCTCCTTATTTTTTACTCAGGCTTGTTTTATATTTTCTATCGTATCAAAACATTTAAGCCGTTCCTCACCTTTCCTCTCTTCTTGTGAAAAGCTATTGCCTTTCTACTGCTTGGCTTATTGTCCGAGCAAATAACACTAGGGAGTAGCGGCAAGACTTGACAAATTAACACACACTCTAATAGCAGCGATACTATAAGCTCCAATTGCGATAGAGAACGTCCCTACTGAAACTCATTCAGCCGTTCGCCAGCACTGGCTCCGATAACTTCATATTCAGAACATAGCAAAAAAGTGATAAAGCCTCCAAATTCTCTTTGGTGTGTGCAGACCACACCCTTCCTTTACTAGAAATTTCTAAAGCCGCAAGTTTGTCTCGCTTTAAATGCCGCAAGCATAGTGGGCGGAGCTACGAATATTGCCTGTTTGCAAAGCATGGAAAACATAGGTCTTGGCGCTACTTCTTAGTTTTATTTTACTCTGCTTGTTGTCCATCGAACCGTTCGAACCAGTGACAACAGGGGGTTTAGCAGGGCAAAATAACACTAGGGAGTAGCGTCAAGACTTGAAAAAAGTGACACACACTCGAATAGCAGCGACACTAGCACCACTAGCGACAGTGAACGTCGCTACTGAAACTCAATCAGTCGTGCACTAGCGCTGGCTCCAATAACTTCATATTCTGAACACGGTAAAAAAAAGATAAAACCTCCACTGTTTCCTCGATGTGTGTAGGCCGCATCTTAGCTTTACTAGTAATTTCTAAACCCGTAAGTTTGTCTTGCTTCAAGTGCCGCAAGTGGGTAGTGGGTAGGCAGTGGTAGTGGGTGGCAAGTGGGTAGCGCTAAGAGTATGGCCCGTTTGCGATGTGTGGAAAGCATAGGTCTTGTCGCTACTCCCTATTGTTATTTTGCTCTGGGGTTTAGTAATGACTCGTCTGTTTCAGGGTTAGTCACCGAGTTCCGCTACTGCTCTAAAATAGCCTGGGGAGCTCGAGACTTCAGCCAGCTCGGAGGCCTTGTCGACTATGGCTGGGGAATGGCGAGACAGGACAAAGCTATGGTTTTCACTGACAACCACGACAACCAAAGAGGACACGGTGGTGAGTCTTTAATTGTTCTTCAAGTCTAGTGAAGTAAGAAATCCAACCGTCACTTAAAACTACACTGTCAGAAGTTTCATGAGGATGCGCGGTTTCAACAGATCATGCGTAATAGATAACACTTCGGATGTTTTCCGTTGTGTTTGAAAACGTTATGCATGAAATGTTATGCATAACAAGCTTTGTTAAGAAGAGCCAAAAAAGCATCTACAGACTTTATTCCTTATCGTCGTGACGTCGGAAAACTCAGCAGATACTTTTTGGCGGTTTTTCGGTTCTTCCTCATGGAAATGCTTATTATGCATAACATTTTGCAACAAACAGATAACATCCGAAGTGTTATCTATTACGCATTATCTGTTGAAACCGCACATCCTCGTGTTATCTCTTATGAAACTTCTGACAGTGTATTCTTCAACCATCTCAAACTTCCCCACTATTGGTCAAATCAGTAAATGGAAAGAATTATTGTAAGAGGCTGAATGATAGAAGCATAGATGCTGATGAAATTCCTTGGGCTGTGAACAAAAATAAGACGAACATTTGCCTCCATCTGCATGGGAATGCAATGATACGGTACGGTGTGACGATATGGTTGATTTGATGGATTTCTCTGGGCTTCTTTGAGCAGGTAACAGTAGACTGTCAGCCACACTGGCAGAAGTTGGATATGTGTATCCTTAGGTTAATTATTCTAACGAATGCTGATAATAGTTATGGTGTAGCCGTAACTGTTCTGCTCCGCAAACAGATAACACTTAAAAGCGTTATGATCTTTGTTATGATTTTTTTTTATTTCGTGAGTGTCAAATTATTTGGGCATCCACCACAACATTTATCACACGGATGCACAACCCGGTGTTAAATATTTATGACTTCTGACAGTGTATGCACCACACAGGTATTTGCAGTCGCGAAATCACTGGATTGTCGTACTGCCTATTGACAAGACGACAAGTAACCTAGGCGAAACTGCTTGTAATACTGCATTTGGTAGTCGAACTTTAAAGCAGCTGATGTTCCTTATTCTCGATAATTACGTTACTGATAGCCAGCTGATGCGAATACGTTCGGTCAGTCTGGACAGTTTTGGTGCACGGTGCCGGTGCACAAATTTAACACCACTTGAACACTCGGATTTTGAGTCTAGTGATAGCGGCTACGATTGTGTATAAAGGTGTTGATCAGGTCTGACCTGGTCTAATGTCTTCTTTCAGGTGCTGGCGACGTTATCACACACAAGAGCCCTCGTGACTATAAATTTGGTAACGCCTACATGTTGGCACACCCATATGGTTTCCCCAAGGTTATGAGCTCGTACTCCTTTACCAATACAGACATCGGGCCCCCAACCAGTGGTGGAGGAAGGTAAGCAAACTTATATCACCGTCTATTTTTCAGTTCGCCCTTAAAGGACCTGTCTTACCTACAACACTATTCAACCTACTTCCATAATCACTCCATATATTTCTAAACCCGCAGACCCCAATTTCGTACGGTACATTCTAATGCTGACGCTGAAAATCATGCTGGTTTTCTCACTTGCCGTGTTTTACTACCTTCGATGTGTATGACACTGCAGACGGTTGTCTGCGAGAAGGTTTTCCATCAGAAAAAATGGTTCTGTAAATTGTTTTCCTGTTTTCGCTACAAGTCAACGGTCTGGGAAAGGCTTAAAATAGCCCGAACCGTGGGTTATTTGTTGAAAGCACAACCTAGTTTTAAAGTATTCAAACATTTTAAAATACTGTAAGTTGAAGAGGAAATAGGGTGAGAGGTCCTTTAAGTACGACGTGCTATTTCCTGGACAAGCCAATTCGGAACCACTTTCCGCTCGTTTCTGCACTTCCGTTCAGCTGTCCACACCGGTTTCCGCACTCCGATGATTGGGGCGAAACGAGCCTGAGAAAATGGAAAATTGGGCGGAATGGAAGTTTATAAAAAAAAAGGAAAAAAGAAGCAAATTTGGTGATACTGACATCGCTGGAACACAAAAGTCTGAAGGGAAATTCCCAATCTGGGAAATCCGTTAAGCAGAAACTGTTTATCTGTAGAGTCTTAGCTATTCATGGGGTTCCACGGCGAGTGGAAAGAGGAAGTTTGAAACCAGTTTACTGTGCTAATAACTATGCGATTGGCTTCACTGTAAAAAAAATCTTGCTGTATTTGCTACTGGGATTAATCTTGTCTCTATTGAGATAAGACTATCTCTAATTCGGATTAATCTTCTCCCAGTAGAGCTAAAATTAATCCCAGCAGAAAATCCTTACCTGGAGAAACTTTTTACAGTGCTGGTAAATAAAAATAAACTCGAACAAGAAAAACTTGAAAAATACTTGTTGGAAGCGTTTTCCAGAATCTTGTAAGAACCGTAATTTCTTTGAACGGTAATACAGTTATTGCTTATTTGCTGTACAGATCTTATAAGAATATCTCAGAGAATCAAGTTTCTTGTCCGTCCAATGCTATGTCGTATGGTTTTCTTTGAATGTACTTAACTGACAAGAACAAAGTTTTTGCGTGTTGAAACTTATGCAGTGTTAAAATAATTCATATCATAATGTCGTAAAACGAAAAAAAAATAATTTGAATTCAAAAGGTATCATCCATCTCATTAAGCCTTCCGAAAAAAAAGGCATTTCGAATAAATTCACGTTCTCTTGTTCAATGAGAAATTATCCCCAGAGGATTTAGGGATGTGCTTCTTCTTCAGAATGACCTTCCTTCAGGGATCGTTTTGAGATTATCTGTTTCATGTCATTACCTTTTTAGTACTAATGACGTCATCATTAACGGTGACAATTCTTGTGGTGGTGGTTGGGTGTGCGAGCATCGTTGGAACGCAATTTTCAAAATGGTAAGTGTCTTGGATTTTTGCAGTTGCCCGCCCACCAGGCCAAGAAATATGGAACTATCAGGGCTTGTAGACAGTTAACAGAGTTGAAGCCTCCTTTTTGGTAATTTAGCAAAAAACTAACTTATATTTATTTTGTACTTACTGAACTTATTCTGATATTTAAAAATGGACAAGCAGACTTGGAAACGAAAAAGAAAAGTACAAAATTAATCTTTCTGAGCACGTAATTTTTACATTTACAACATAGAACCCGTGATCCCTTCCGAGACTGGAGCCCTAGGCAACTGCCTAGTTTGCCCACTATCACTTAGTCATGGTTTACTAAGATCTGTCACTCATCCTTTTTCTGTTACACATTTTTGCTTATAGGAATAAGCAAAGACTAGTTTCTACTAGTCTTTCAAATACCGCAGAACCCAGACCCCTTAAAGTTTAACTGAAAAGCAAACTTATTTTTGCAACATTCAGTGGAATACATCGGGTTATTTGGATTCTGCTAAGAGATTTTTTTATTTTCCACTATCTGCTCTCCTAGTGAGGTTCGGAATATCTACAGCTGTCCCCACAGCGCAAATTCTACTATGACGCGGAATATTTGAATCTGAACACAAACGCGGCTTTTCAGTAGGCGGTCGTAAGCTTGGTGAAGACTGCCTGAACAAAAAAATTTCATAAATCTTTCTCGTCAGGCATATGACAGAGGTAGCACCACAAATCTGACAGGGAAATTCCACTATTTGAAAATTGATTATTCGTGAATAGCGGAGCAACGAAGTAACGCATTTTCATCGGGTCTTCAAGCTTCTTTAAGTGAATAAGTGAGGGGGAACACGACTGTCCCATCTCTGCCCTTTTCAGTTAAACCTTAAAGAAGGCCCCACCTGTATCGTCTCGCCTTTCTTATGGGTAAGTTAGAAGATGCAGCTCTACCCTACTTTCATTTTTTCCCTGATTCTCCCAAAGCAAATGAGGAAACGGAAAATTAATCGCAATGACTGTAGAGAGGGGGAAGGGGTCTTGTCTGATGTCGAGCCATTGGGTTCTCGTAGCTTTCATGTTTTCGAATAGCCTTCCTTGCACGGATCGTCTAAAATAGGGAACGGGACGAAAATGCAGGTTACAATCGGAACGCAGTACTAAAAGGAGGAATGCTTCGGAATGGCGTACTAGAAAGAGGAACAATCAATCAATCAAGTTTATTTTCCAAATAGCGTACAGGTAGAAGCCGAATACAATATTTAGGAAATACACAGACCTGAAACAAATTAACTAATACACATACTAGATATGACCAGAAATAAATGATGGAATGAAACTAAGTAAAATCTGGGCAGAAGAATTAGCAAGATGTGGAGAAAACCGATTGCCAGTATTCCTCTCGGACCGACGCACAGAAGACGGGAGGGGGGAATAAATGGGCGATCTGGGGGCAATACATTATCTTTGCTCAAAATTTTTTGAAAGAGTATTTCTTCGGTAAGCTAATTTCGGAACGTCCAGTTTAATGAGAGCCTCTCCATATGAGATATTATGATCACCCAGAATGATTCTCTTTTGGACATTTTCCAGGCGATCATAGAGCTCTGCAGAAAGAGAAGAATGCCAAACCACTGAAGCAGATTCTAAATGAGGAAGGATATAAGTTTTAAAATAACAGAGGAGGCATTTAGTATCCAGATCGAAATATTTAAGAGCAATGCACCGTCACTGTCCTTCTTTGCTCATGCCGAATCGGTTCACCAAAAGAAAGAACGCATCCGTTAGAACATGGGTTATACCTGGGCAGGCTCTAAAATTCGTGGCCAAACGATTGAATAAAATAAGGGAACGACGGTGAATCTATTCTTCTTTTAGAAACCTGTAAGCCTATTTATTCAACTATTTAATCTCTTAATCCTAGCTAAAGAGAGAGAGAGAAGAATCGAAACCTGTAAGCTTTTTGCGTCCAGGGGGAGTGTGTGGCTCCCCCTCCCTCAAAGCTTAGATAAAGATAAAATTTGAATCTCTTCCTCTCTCTCTCTTTAGCTAGGATTAAGAGTAACTACTTCACTCCTGGTACAGCGCTCCTCTTTTTAGAGCTCGTTTCGCCGGTAACATGCACTTCCGTTTCGTCCCTCTTTCATTCGATGACTTCCTTACAATCAGAGATCAAACTTCAAAGTTAAGCATTGTCCAAATAGGTGTAATAAGGTGTATTACCGCGTATAAGACATATTACAGATTCCTCTTTTCCTCGGAGCGCGCTGTAATAACGTGAATAAGGAGAATAGACTAGCGTTCCATTCTGGCTTATGCAGGGCCAATCAGATCGCTTGGTTGGTTCCGCCAGCGGGCCGAGGAAAGGAGCAGCGTCGTCAGGGTTGCCACGGGAAGCAGTAAAGTTCTACTTTGTTGGAAGCTGAAGAAACAACTTTTCTTCAAAATAACACGTTTTTTTCTGCTGCGACTGCTTAATGCTACTTCGAAGACCAATGCTGGCCATCCGCATATTTAACTGCTTTTTATAATGTAGTGGGCGTCAAATTGTACTGGTGTACTTCAAGTAACACTAAGAACACTTTTCTGATCTTCAGAAACTCGAAACACTGTATGACCTTGGCAACACTGCTCGCTGCATTGATAAGAGCCTCTCGGGTTCGTATTTGAAAGGGCCGTGTTTATTAAGACGAAAACATCGCGTATAGCGTTATTCAGCTTCTTGCACCTATTAGGACAATGCTTTACGCTATTCCCATTTAAGGTCAAATTCAGAAACGCAGTCCGTGGTACCGACATGGCCAACTATTACAACGATGGCAACCTCGTTGGATTTTCTCGAGGCAACAAAGGCTTCTTTGCAATGGTCAGGTCTGGAACAGGAGGTCGCACTATGCAGACAGGTAATACTCCAATTCCGGTCATAGCTATTAGTAGTTCTTAGAATTTATAATAAACCGTGCAGAGAAGCTGCATGTAGTGTTTGAAGTACCGTAGCCGTAAATTGAGAGGGTAGAAGATTTCTTCAATGGTTTCGTTTTCTTGATCACAGATGTAAACGGGAATGACTGTGATAACTCTCAGAGTAAAGATTCAGTCAAATCGTAAGTTTGGGGTCGTTTGTAGGTTACGGACAGTAGAGTTACGCCTATGTGAACAGTTACTTTAATGTAAACAGTGCAGTTTTGGGCTAAGGGGTAAAATGAAGATCCAAAATACCTATACAGGTGTTTTCAGATGCCCTTAATTACCTACTTTGGCTAAATGGTAGTTAGCTTTAGACACAACCAGTGCATGAAAATCCACTGTCAACAATCGTTCACATAAGCATACCTCTACTGTACGTTATGTGTCGTCAAAAACGAAGCTAAAAAGACCCCATATTCTTTCGAAGAGATTAGAATCTCCTAAGAAGTCGCCTAGGTATGTAAATACTACCCCAGCAGTAAAATTTAAAATAAATTCTTAGTGACTGCTTATAAATAAGCGAAACAATTTACCTTCTTAAAAAGCAAAGCTCAGTGATTTGAACCACCTATGAATCTGTTTGAACCATCAGAAATTCAGTGGTAGGATCCTTGAAGAATTCTTGAAGCAAAGTAAAGTAGGGGCAACTGAAGCTGAATAAGATGAATAAGAATATAAAGGGTTCTCTCCGATACATGAATGCTTCGCAATCTCGGGTCCGGAATTTACCGGCCTGTCATTTATCTCAACTAATCGAGACATGTGGCACTTTATATCTTGGAGAAGCGCTACACATCTCAAAGCAACTGGTCCCACATCCATCTTTCCCGAATAAGAGACTGTGTCCCTCAATCTTATTGCAAAGCTTCGAAGTTTTTTCTTTCCTTTTTTTAAACTATATCCTTGCACCTGAATACCGAGGCAAAATATTAAACTATGCTTGATAATTTCATATCCTTGAGACATTTCTTTGGGGGATTCTTCAGTCAATCAATCAATCATTTATTTCCAAATATCTCTTAAAAGTGATAACATAGGATGGTCAATATAAGAACAAGGCATAACACACTTGCAAATCAAATACACTTACGAATTCAAGCCCATTATATTTATATACAATTAGAAGTCTATCAATCAAGTAGTCGAATTGTAGTTTTTCACAAAGTACGGTACAAAGGACTTGAGAAATCTCTCTGACGAAGCAGCTGGGGCTATTTCTAGCAGCTGATGTCCGATTCTTCGCTTGGTACCTAAGACCTTGTATTTATAGATTGCTGCACTTTCACTTGTGTACATATTGTTGCTATTGTTGCTGTGTTCTGATAACATTCGATTAATTAAATCTTTCACTTCCTCAGGACTGCCAGCTGGGCAGTACTGTGAGACAATCAGTGGCTGTGCCCAGACGATCACAGTTGGCGCGGACGGCAATGCTATGATCAACATTAACAATGAAGACTCAATAATAGCCATCTGCCAAGGCTGCAATGGTGACAGCCCAGGGGTTGTTACGCGAACTCCTGGTCCAAGTAAGTAGACAACGTCCCAAAGTTCTTTTCTATTCCGGCGGATAGACTTAATCAAGTTTGTAGAGAACGGCTCCGTATTTTCAGCGAATTTTACTTAAGTCAAAGTGGACGTGTGCGAATTTCCCGCAGAATCATCAATCTGCACAGTCTTCTTTGTGATAGAGTTGGCTGTTTCTAATAGTCTCTTACTTCGTCCTTAAAAACGGCCAACAATAAATACAACAAATAAATCTATTAAGTAGTTCTGCGAAAGATCGGAGTGATTGTCGTTTATCATGATAATTATTATAATTGCACGTATCCATGCAGAGATGTGATTTCGGTGAATCAGTGACGAAGCATCCTCTTAATTGGAGGGTGTAAGAGAACACCAGAAAGAAAAAAGACGGAGAAAATAAATATACAAAATAAATATATTCAGACAAGATAAAGATAAGTACATCATAGCTGAACGGATGCGTCGTTACGGTGGGCCTCATAGGGTAGGTAGATACTTTATTCGTGAGTAAAAGGATACACGGCATTCTACAGAGGCCTCTGGGGTCTTAATTTTTTAAAGTAAAGGTAAGGTCACTTCCTGAAAGTTCGTGATACGTGCATAGCATTGAATTTGCTATAGGCTCAATAGGTCTTTGATTTCGTCCGCCCGGGGTAGTACTATGTTTTTAAAACAATCCTCAAGTTATTTATGAAGAAAATGGGGCTATTTTTATGGAAAACCTGGGGGGGGGGGATTGAAGGGATGCTGGGCAACTCCAGACATTGCATCGTTTACCATGTTTAGAATTTGGCTTCCCTCATATTCCCTGCTAGCATCGTGATCATTCGTGATTATTTCCCTGTGACCGAATCAAATAATTTGTGCAACAGTATTGTATACGATCACATACAACAGTGAATATAAAAACTTCTCCTTAGCAACTAGTACCACCTCTGGACCTACGCAGCCACCAATCACATCTGGTACCCACCGAACAGTCATCTTTATCTACCAGACGACCAATCCAGGTCAAGACATGTTTGTCCGAGGAGGAATCGACCACACAATCCGTCCAGGATGCACCCAAAACGCTTTGACATCAGCGTGTGCAATCGACATAAGCGTAAGAATTTTACTGAATATCAATAGGTCAAATTGACCATGAGCTGCAAGTGGATTAGTCCCTCTTAGTCCTCCTCGCCTTCTTTCAGCAATCACGTAACAAGAAAAGGGAAGCTTTCACCTTTAAACTGAAGGGTAGGGTAAATCAGGGAAGTTCTCTCCTTTTTCTGCTGAAGGAATATAAACAAGCACAGAGATTTATTTAAACTTTGATGATGGTGATGACCATTAGGGTACTGAAGAAAACTAAGCGGCATGGTAGCCCTGAACTGGAATTAAGAATAAAAATATCCCCAATCCTTGCACCGCAAATGACCCTATGACTGGTTAAAATCACAGCGATTTGCTGTGCTAGCAGTTTTGGATTCCCCGTAAAGCAATCGAAGCTTGCATGGAAAATAGATTTGAAACCTATAGCAGTACCGTCACTTAAAGCGTTTTGAGGCATAGCCCTATCTATCTCTGTAGAGCGTTCCAGCGTTCGGGAACGTTTAACCTAACCGAACTACACCAGCAACTCCCCAAAGCGACTCCACGCTGAATCCGAGAATCCCTTTTCATGATGGTTATGATAAACGTAGTATTCCCCTTCCATTCTAGGCAATCGCAAGCCCACTGGGAAGGAGTCCCTGGGACAGAACAACACACGGGGACTCCAACGCGGGCTTATACGCAAAGTTTAGGAGTCTTCTGAGGATAGACTGACCTTACTTCGAACTTGTGATTTATCGTCACACTTGGCAAGTCTTCCAATGTTAAAAAGAGAGTAATGAAATTGGTCCTGCGGTCTTAAGCAGAAAAAGCTCTGGTAAACCCCCAAAACGCGGAAGCACAATTGTGTGCCCTACAGTTTAGACTCGCGAAGACGCCACTTTGTCTGTTTTCTGCTGTAATTCCAGATTCTGAAAAAAAAACCAGATAAAATCTTAGCAAGAAAAACCTTAGGCTTCCATCCTTACCATTATGTGGAAAAATATTGTCTATTTAGACTCCCCGCAAAATTCGAGCCACAAAATTGAAAACCATCTCGACAGTTGTTTTCAGATTCAAGCCACAAAAACCTCATTCATTCATTCATTCATTTATTCGTACTAGTTAGACTACAGAACATAAATATAATACAAGAAAAAAGACCCCCTGAAGCTATCTTGTTGGGGGTCCACTACCTATAGACTAACCTACACTACAAAATTCACATTACAATAATTACATCACATTACAAGCATAAATAAACTACACATACAGCGCGCGAATACACTAGTTGGCAACACAAACGACGGCGGCTCTTTCCGAGCACCAAACACTTTGCGAGATCGCGGAAAAAGGCCTAAAGTGACAAAAATCTGTTGAATTATGTCCACCCGCAGGTCAACAGTTTGGGAACGACGACGCATTATGCCAAGTACAACTCCTGGAACCTGGGAGAATCCAAGCTCGACTGGTACGGTGTCCAAGCTGGTCAGGGATCTTATAGTGGCCAAGCTGCAGCCGGAACTGCCCTTGCATGGACATCGAAGACTTCCACCAACCCTGGATATCAATCTTTGAACTCGTAAGTATTTCAGCAAGGGGAAATTAAGTGACTTAGTTCCAGGCTTCACCTTCCAGATTTCCAGACATCTGGGACTCCACATAGTCAAGCCAACCCTTCCGGGATTGCATGATAATGATGACAGCTAAATTTACTGTTCTTCAACATTTCCGAGATGTCCCCTTTACATTTGAAATATCTCTTGCATCCTAGTCACAACTGTCAATCACTTTCCCTTTCCTTTCCCATTTGCATATTTGTAGTGTCTCTCGAACGGGTTTGTCTCTATGGCACCTTCCAGACACCCGGAATCTGGGTTGTCCAACACCTTGGACTTCCAGACGTGTTTGCCTGGCTTCACCTTCCAGATCCGTCTCGACGAAAACGGCTGTCTGGAACCCGGAAGCAAAATCTGGAAGGTGAAGCCTGGCTTTTAGTTCCACGTTGCAGGCCTCTGCCGTATACTGCCATATACAACCAACTAGGCAGTAGGCTATACTGCCTAATTCCTTCATACTATAAGGATGGGATTGTCGTTGTAGTGTCCAGGTGGATTAAAGGCAATTCGCCAATGCTCTTTTCATTCTGTTTACCACATTTCCGTTCTGTACATTCTGTTTACAACAGTCTACCACAAACCCCTGATTTCGGGAAAGCCTATGCCAAACGCTGGGTATTTCTAACGTTTGGTATACCCTATGCCTAACGCTGGATACACTATGCCAAATACTGGGACCCAATAAAATGTTGATGATTTGATTGAAGCTGAGAAATCAACGAATCAGGCAGTACTTTCATGCCAAGGATGGGATTGTCGTTGTAGTGTCCAGGTGGATTAAAGGCAATTCACCAATGCTCTTTTCATTCTGTTTGCCACATTTCCATTCTGTACATTCTGTTTACAACAGTCTACCACAAACTCCTGATTTTGGGAAAGCCTATGCCAAACGCTGGGTATATCTAACGTTTGATATACCCTATGCCTAACGCTCGATACACTATGCCAAATAGTGGATACTGGGGCCCAATAAAATATTGATGAGTTGTGAAGCTGAGAAATCAACCAATCAGGCAGTACTTTCATGCTAAGGAAGGGATTGTCGGTGGAGTGTCCAGGTGGATTAAAAGCAATTTGACAATGCTCTTTTCATTCTGTTTACCACATTTCCATTCTGTACATTCTGTTTACAACAGTCTACCACAAACCCGTGATTTTGGGTAAGCCTATGCCAAACGCTCGGTATATCTAACGTTTGGTATACCCTCTGCCTAACGCTGGATACACAATGCCAAATACTGGATACTGGGACCCAATAAAATATTGATGAGTTGAGTGAAGCTGAGAAATCAACCAATCAGGCAGTACTTTCATGCTAAGGAAGGGATTGTCGGTGGAGTGTCCAGGTGGAGTAAAGGCAATTCACCAATACTCTTTTCATCCTGTTTACTACATTTCCATTCTGTATAGTTTTAGAATAGAATATCGTTTATTTAGCCTCGAATGGGCCATACACAGATTTTTATATACACGACATAAAGATATGTTAATGCATTGAAAAATAATGATCCTACTACACATAAACAATATCCTATTTAAATTACCTCTCACATATTCTACCACCGCTTGAATAACGTTGTCTTTCGTCGATGTCAATATACCAGAAGATCAACCCTCCCCAAAACTGGTCCGGTAGAGGAGACTCCTGGCACTGCCCTAGGAGGTGGGAAACAATGTCCTCTCCAATAAGACAAATCGGACACCTGTAAATATCAATGATTAACCCAGATGTTCCTACGGCCCAAGCTGACTGCGAATCATATTTGACGGTGCAAAACGGATAAGTCAGCTACATTAATGTACATTAATGTAGCTGACCACCGTCTGAAGCCGTGCATTGATTTCCACTTTCAGAACCAGTCAACAAACGAGGGGCAGGGATGTCCCGAGTAGCCTCGGGGCCAAACGCACTGAACTCTTTCTCTCCAATTAAATAAAATATATACTTCTCAAGTAATATAAAAAGGTATCCCTTCAACAAGATGGTAAAGTTGTTGGTGTCGGTGCTACCGGAAACGCGATTATGCTGAGGACGAACCAGCATCATTCAGGTAATAAAACATTACAGTCGCAGAGACGATGAGGCATCATCTACAGGCAATACTCTGAGCCAATGCCTAAGGCGTATTATCGCCGTTCAAGGGGAAAGGCGAGAATAGAGGGAGTCACCCCACACGGACTCCGCGTACGGAAAACTACGAGAATACGGGGAATGCTTCCAAAATGGATTTTGTTCGAAAAAAAAATGCAGTTGACGAAATTGGTCTGTATCCACTTTATTTTTGGTTATGTTTATTCTGGTTGTTTTTAATTAATTTTACGTTGCACCAACATCAGCAAAAATTGATTCCCCTCCGAATCTGAAAGGGAGTCATTTTGATGATGGTGATGGTAATCGGAGCATTACCAGTCCGTGGGGACTCACGAGAAAACGGGAAGTAAGTTACTGGGACAAACAAAAACGCAGGGAGTCCTCAAAAGGAGTCATCGGAGAACGGCGAGAATACGCCTCTATATGGCATATTTAGATAGATAGATAGATAGATATTTTATTGATCCAACTCGTAGCGCCGACATGGCACTAAATACGTCGACCATTACATTTCATGTGTTAAAATACTTGAATATACACAATTATTACATATAAGAAAATAAATCATTTAGAATTCACTTGTTTTTTGTTAATCTTCTCAGTGAAATACGGTACAAAGGAATTCAAATGCCGGTTTGTGCGACATTTAACTGGCACCAGGAGATTTTGATGCCTCGTCCGTCCTGTCACCGGTGCTAGATCGGGCAGAATATCTCTATGTTTTTCACTGGCAAGGACTGATCGGCCAGAACGTAAAATTAGGTTTTCCCGGCGGACATGGAGTGGCTCAAGTCTTAATAGGAGGAGGGAAGCTTCGTAACCATTGTATTTCAGTCCTAGCATAATGCGGCACGCTCTGATTTGCAGTGATTCAATCTCTTCGTTATGTTGCATGCTCCTTTGTACAAAGGGTCCCCAAACTGGGCAGGCATACTCCAGTAGCGGTCGCACGTAGGTCACATTGGCCAATTTCATAGATTCTACGCCGAATCCAAATCGCTTCATTGCAGTGATGGACTGGAGTGCAGCATTCAACTGTTACTACCTTGGTTGGAAATGACAATACATATTAAGTGAGCCCAAAAATCCTGTTCAGGATCAAGCTGAAGACCCTGGACAATCTAGTTACCCATCACATATTCGCTTAAAGAGGCTTGAAGACCCGATGAAAATGCGTTACTCCGTTTCTCCGCTGTTCTCGAAAAACTGATTTCCATATGGTGGAATTTTCCTGTCGGATTCTTTGTGCCCTTATGCGCTTGTACATGTGTTGTATGCTTGAAGAAAACAATTTAAGAAAAAAAAACGTTCACGCAGTGACCTACCTTCCGCAAGATGATCACTGGTCAGTGAAAAGCCGCGATGGTATTGAGATTCAAATTTCCCGCGACATAGTAGAACGGCCTTAAATATTCTGAACGTCATTTTAGAGCAAATAGTGAAAAATAAAAAAAAATCCCTTAAAAACCCGAATAATGCAGTCTATTCAGTTAAATGGTTCAGTTTGCTTTTCAGTTAAGCTTAAAGGACCTGTCTTACCTACAATACAAAAACAACCTACTTCTATAATTACTCCATATATTTCTAAACCCAGAGACCCCAATTTCGTACGGTACATTCTAACCCCTATAACAAAACCCCGCTAATTTTCTCACGTTCCGTGTTTTGCTACCTTCGAGGTGTATCACGCTGTCGACGGTTGTCTGCGAGAAGTTTTTCCATCAGAAAAACCGGTTATGTAAATTTTTTCCCCTGTTTTCCCTATAAGCCAACGGGTATCGGAAAAGGCTTAAAACAGCCAAATGCGTGGGTTATTTTTTGAAAGCGCAGCCTAGCTTTAAAGTATTCAAATATTCAGAAGTATTGCAAGTTGAAGAGTAAATTGTTCGAGGGGTCCTTTAAAGGACCCCTCTTGCTTATTGTGCTCCCATACAGAATTATAAGCTTCTAAAATCCCCACCTTTCTCCACTGTCTCGTTTTGTCCCTATGAAATTTTAGCGCTATTTTGGCCTTGCCGTGTTTTGCCCGTCAAACAACGAAACGTTTGCCGGAATCTCCAACGTCCGCTGATAACTCTTTCACACATAAGGATCTCAAAAGCATCTGTTTATTACTTCTTTTATTTGCTTAGTTTTCCCACTTCTTAACAAGGGCGCGTTCGGTTTTCAAATGTTTTGCGCCAAGCCGCCGCGTCGGAGAGCAGGAAGCGTGGAGGGAATCGACAAGCGCTCACAAGAAAAATCGCTAATATCAGGTGGAAAGTAATGTTATATTCGGAAACGTTTTTTTATTATCCACTTCATTGTGAAAAGATCATTTCTAGTAAGATTTATGCTTTAAGGAATACTTAAAAGACATTCTTGTAGGCTATATAATTTCCTTATGTTTTATAATCATCAGGGGCTATGCGCAGGCCTTAACACAACTAATAAAAAAGAAATACTCCCTACTACGACAATGAATAAATGAACAAATCCAGATTTTTTTTCAATAGGAATATAATGTTATAGAGAAGTAATGGAGAAACTATCAAAATAAAAAAAAAGAAAGGTACAGAAACACCTTGGATCCTTAACAACTTTGTAAAGAAACATCACAGTCTCAACGCAGTTAGGTAGCCTATGTTAGAGTATTGGAACAGAAACTGCATCTACTAGGAGCGTGTTCCATCCTACTTACCGTAGTTACTACACATGACGTCACAAATTCTGCCTTTTTGTCGTCAAGGCTGGAACGATTTTTCTATTTTCCAGCGGAATATCATTCCACGGGTGAATCCGGCCAATCACATGACAGAGATTCGTGGTTACTACGCTTACCACGCTCCCGAGCGTGGTAAGCAAATAGTTACTATTTCGAGAAGGCTGGAACGATCAGCGTAGTAACTTTTCGTGAGGTTGGAACGGATTTAGTAACTAATAGTTACTACTGGTACGAGGGTGGAACACGCTCTAGGACTTTTGCTTTACGATTTGCCGTATTTCAGATATGGTGACCATTACTGGATGGTTGAGGTAATGATGGACTGTTCTCAGACTGAAGGCGGCTGGTTTGATGTGAAAGCGTTTGTCACAAACGGTAAGTTCCATACTATTTTGGGCTTGCAACCCTGACGGTCGGTCAGAGTCCGATATGAGACTCGTGACGCGGTATTCAGCCGGTCTAGGCATCCACCTCGAAGAAAACCTTCCCGCCACCCGCCCACCTGGTGCCTCCCAACCAAAATAAAAATAGAATGCAACTATATCGGAGATCATACAAATCTTAACAAAAACTGCAGTTTTGACTGCAAGCACCTAAGACTTTTTCCTAGACACGCGAGTATACTGTAAACGCATGACTTTTCTTCACCTTTCGTAAGAATATATATTATTTTCCAAAATGTTATCAGCACTTTTTCAGACATCTCCGATAAAGGCCTAATGACTGTGTGCTTGGGGGGGGGGGGTACCAGGTCGTTCGCCGGATCTTTTTTCACCGTTCACTAGGTGTTACAGAATATTTCCGTTCTGATCTTTAAAGCAGAACCGACTCTTGACAATATTCCGTTATTTCACTACTTTGTAGCGAGCTCTGTCAGCAGTCTACTTAGTTTCAATCTTCATTTTACGCTTTTGCTCTCAAGTTAGATCCAGTCTTCCCATGGAGGTTCTTTTCATTAAGCCCCACCCCTCCGGTTATTTTTGATTGATTCAGGACGAGGTGCAAGTTGCACAAATCAATCGCTATCGCGCTCTTTGTGGACACAATAATTCGTAATAGAAAGAAGGCGGCAGAATGGAGTTACAGGAAGGGTCATGTCAGTTCAATTCAGTTTTATTCATAAAAATAGTGAACACCATTGACTCTTTAAGGCCCCACCATAAGGTCTAACATAAGGACTGGCAATTGTTGGGCTTATTCTTGATTCATATTAAGTCCCAAAGAAAACAAACCAAAACAGAGCAGAAAAGGAAGGAGAAAAAAAGAATTAAGACATAATTAACTAGAAGACGAGAAAAAATAAAAAATATAACCGATAAGAAGTAAATCCACTAACGAACGATATTCCATCAATAAAAAGAAGAAAGAAAATTATGTTTTCGATAAGAAATAGGACTTGAAAAGGTGACGTTAGACTCTGCACAGTCTCTAGGTCTATTGTGGAGGGGCTCAAGGTTAAAATGGCAAAGAAGATAATAATTTGACACTTTAGGCCCTCAATAAAGGGATTAACTAAAAATGGGAATGGAACGGAGTGACATGGTGCAGGAGGAACGCGTACGAAAATGGGCAATGCATCTGGTGGAACACTAATAAAAGGGGGAACGCTGCACCGTCCTTCCTTCTTTTTAGTAGCTTGTTCGGGCACGAGTTCTAGATCATTCCCGTTCAATATTCCTGTCCTATAGTAGTCCTGTTCCTTTTCGTAGTCGAATTAACCCCCGAACGGCAAGGGGCAGGGCCCCTGTTCTTAATACCATGTTGGAGGAGGAACAAGTACTAAAACGGGAAGTACAGTGCCTGTGTTCTGTTCTAGCTGTTGTTTTCTTGCCTTTGTTGACCTATTAGACAAAGTACTCGATTAAGAGAAACCAGCTACTAAAAGAAGAAAGGACCGTGAATTGCTCACCTTTTTGATAGTTTTCCTCCTGGTGCAGCATTTCCGATATTAGTACGTTGTTCCCATTTTTAGTACGTATTCCCGTTTTTAGTACGCGTTCCTCCTGCACCGTGTCATTCCGTCCAGTCTCGTTTTCAATCGATCCCCTCAATAAATACTGCACCACTTTAATTGAGTAGACTTATACTTAGTTTATGAGAGCAGCTATGGCTATCATAAAAATATTGATTTGCGAAGAAATTTGTTCTGTTTAATTGTTCAGTTTAATATAATATTTGTAGGTAATAGTTTGATTTCAAATATTTTCTCCTTGATCAGGTGTTAGTGGACCTGAAGTGGAAGTGGACTTAAAGGAGAAATGGGGTTTCGAGTGTCTTTTTAGTCAAGATGAAGAAGAATAAATTAATCAATTTATTTTAGGAATTGGCTGGGAGGCAGATGTGACGCAAGGTACTTGCAGAGGCACTGGAGCAAGTTCACCTCCTTACACCTCAAAGAATCACATTGCGAAATGTGGTTATGTCAACGTCTTCAAGTTCGGTCAATCGTTTTGTGAAATCAACCAGTTCCCTGGCCGGCCTTAGTAGATCAGGACCTATTCGGAACCCCGGTGAAATTGTGATTGCATTACACCTATTTTGTAAACCCACCTGTAAAACCATATTGTTTCTCAACGTAAAATTTCCCGTCTTGCATTATTCTGAACTATCTGAACTAGTGTGTATTCAGCCCCATCTTGATCAATTTTAACTGGTTTCAGGCAAGGAATAGAATAGTTCCATTCAGCCACGAGTGTCCTATACAAAGAATTTACATATAAGTCAAATAATAATAAAAAATAATAATTTATGAGCCATTCGTTCAGTGTCGGACCCACTGCTAAGGTTTTTGATGTACGAGTTCTGTCCCTGTCGTTTGTCAGTAATCTGCACCGTCAAACTCTATCCGTTCGGGAAAAGCTTCGTGTTCACTTACTGCTGAAATGACAAATAATGTCCCCGCAGTAACTACCACATTTAAAGTTGAGCAAGAAAAAATCCTCCTCGGCGAACCTCTGTCTAAACTACTATTCCTTCTTCCGACTGTGCAACACTTGCTCCTTTCTAGCCGAAGGCTAGTTTGACTTGCCAACAGTTATCCATCTGCAATACCCTATCAGCGTGTTCCACCCTACTTACCGTAGTTACTACGCATGACGTCACGGATCCTGGCTTCTTGGCGTCAAGGCTGGAAAGAATTTCCGTTTCTCGGCAAAATATAATGCCGCGGGCTGATCCGGCTAATCACACCACAGAGATCGTAGCGCTGACCATGCTCCCGAGCGTGGTAAGAAAATAGTTCCGATTAGCTACTGTTTTGAGAAGGTCGGAACGGTCAGCGTAGTAACTTTTCATGATGCTGGAACGAAAATAGTAACTAAGAGTTACTATTGTCAGAAGGATGGAACTCGCTCTAAACTCAATATAACCTGTTTTGAAAGACGGACGATTATCATAATCGCTATAGTCGGTGATCCTAGGGAAGAACAATAAAAAAAAACGGCCAATTGTCATAATCGCTATAATTTTTACAGAAATCCCAAAACGAAAAAAATGTTGCTTCCACCAGGAATCAGTTCAATTATCCGACGGTTTTGTAGAAGATCGACTACAGCTTTTAAATAAATAAATAAAACTATAGCCGAATAAAACGGAAACTAGGGCTGGTCATCTACAGAAATAGATGCCTTTTAGTGGATCGAACGCGGCTCTCAGCTTTACATAATCAAGAATAAATAAGCCAATAGAACCTCCGTCTTTGGTACCATGCACCGACTATGGGTATCCCTATAAAACTGAGCAGAGCTAGAGCTACTTGCTGAGCTTTGATTTGACGCCCGTCCACTTCCTTTTTAGCCGCTGCGCATTGACAGGAAAAGACTGTAGCAGGTGTGTATGACCCACATCTGTCGTAACATCAGAATGTTAAACAACCAACAGCACGGTTTACTCTCGACTGAGTTACTACGGTTACTACGATGAGCTATTTGTAGAGTTAACGACCGTGATGTTCCGCGCAGCTCCCACCCTCCGCTCGTTCGCATCGGCAGGGCATTGGAAATCTATTTGACTCCGCATGGTCGTATTACAGAGATCGGGAGACGGATGTTCTTTTGCTTATTTGTCCTTTGTACGATAGAAATATGAAATACACAGTTTTCGAATACAGATGTGAAGATTACCGATACTCTAAGAGCGTGTTCCACCGTTTCAACAATAGTTACTATTAGTTACTATTTCCGCTCCATCCTCATGAAAAGCTACTATGCTGACCGTTCCAACCTTCTCGAAATAGTTACTAATAGTTACTATTAGCTTATCATGCTCGGGAGCGTGGTAAGCGTAGTAACTACGCATCTCTGCAACTTGATTGGTCGGGTTCGCCCGTGGCATGACATCCTGCTGGAACAGTGCTGGAAAATAGAAAAATCGTTCCAGCCTTGACGGGAAAAAGCCAGAATTCGTGACGTCATGCGTAGTAACTACGGTAAGTAGGATGGAACACGCTTTAAGTCAAATCAGTAGGGAGGGTGACGACTGACCAGAAGCTTACCCAGCACGGCTGCAAGAAACACGTTTGGATGTTTGATGATATATGTAACCTTCACATATTTATTCGCAGTTCTGTTTGCTTTTGTGTTTAATAAAACGAACTGCGAATCCGGATGTAAAGATTTACTTATACTTTAAGTCAAATTTATTGGAGGGTGACGGTGACCAAAAACTGTCCGGCGCGACTTTCAGAAACACGTTTTGGGCCTTTCTTGGTAGTCCGTTGAATCGGAATCGATTAAAAAAGAGGCACGGCACGGCACGGCACGACATAGTGTAAGAGGCACGAGTACCTTTCTAGGCGTTAGATAGTGAGGGGTAGGAACATTGTTCTAACGTGCCTTCTTTTAGGTTGCGGAGTTACGAGCTCTCACTTACTTGTCTAATTCTCTTACTTGCTGATCTATTTTTTTAATCGTGCCTCCTGCTCGATAACAGGCCGTGCCGTGCCCTTCTTTAGTCGATCCACGTTGAATCCACCTCATATCATTGGGATACTAGTCTTAGGGAAAACGAGCCTAAAGAACCTTATTGCTCGGCGTACAAAGCTTTCCTCAATAGACCGTTGATGACATTTTATTTAAGAAAAAAGTACATTACAAAGAGAGAAGAGAAAAAAAAGAAAAAAAATCCGAAGAGAGCAAGACACTTCTTAATGAAGATTTCGAGAAGGTTTGCACAATCTTGGTAGAAAATATTGCAAATATGGGGTCATTCCTTCATTATTTTGAACTTAAAATTGTATGGATTCCAAACACGGTACCAAATTTCAAATCTGATTTGAACCTCTACGCAAGCAGAATTCATGGAAGCATATCAAATCCAACTGAATTTTCTTAACTCTCACAACGTAGCTTTGTGCGAGATTAGGGTAGAAAAAAAACAGAATTTTTCAGTTGTACATTGTCACCTGTCACCTGATAAGATTTATATAGACTTAAAGCCAAAGCCCATGGCAAATACATGAAAAATAAACACAAACAGACAAAAATAATACCTCCTATAAGCACCTATACCTAATTCACACTTTGTACTCCAACATACTTATCTGTCAAGAAAACAAGTTTCGCCGTGTCGCTGAAAGTAGGGTTAGAATTTGTACAGGGACAAAAAAGCAAGAGCTAGAAGCTCACATGGCACTTGCAAGGCTGGGTTAGAGGATAGAAGTGGGAATTCGGCACTTCGTGGGTTTGTTTTAATCATTTGTAAGACATAAGAATGATCATGGGCCCTTGGAAATCCCGAGAATGTATCGTTTGGTAAAAAGTATTTTATTTTTGCACTTGGCTGTGATGATGCGCCCTTTAAGGACGCCAGAAATTAATCTGTAATCAAAACCCTTCAAGCACAAACGATGATAGTCTCACCGGGATCACGAAAATGTGTATTTTGTCCAAAAGTAGTGTTCGTGCTTTGAAGAATTCACTTGTAAGTAAAACCCTTAAGGCAAAAAATTAGCGACGGCCCTTGGGGATCATGAATCTATGTCATTTGGTAAAAAGTATTTTTGTTACTTTTCGGTTGAGATACGCTCTTTTAGGATGCTAGAAAAGGGCTCGGAGCTCATGGGCTCATGGGGATCATAAAAAATGTATATTTAGCTTAAAAGTATTTATTTTACTTTGTGGTTAAGATGAATACTCTAATGGATGGTCGGATTTCTGAGCCAATTTTGTCAGTCTCTAATGTTCAAGCCAAGTTTCATCGTCCTAACACATGTGGAAGTACCTTAACTTTCGATCACCAGAATTTCAGACCCCCCTCCAACTCCTCCCATAGTGCCCGAATCCAGTCCGGTTCTTCACTTATGTAACTAGAGCTTGTGCTTGTTCTTCCCACCAAGTTTTATCCCGATGGCTCCACTCCAAGAGTGTCCCACGATTGTCGATTCTCCCCTCCACCCCTAAATTCATCGGATCCGGCCAGGACTTAAAATGGGACATTTGAGACACGTCTTTCCAAATATTAAGTTTCATTAAGATCCGATCACCTGTTCAAAATTTATACATAGGCCTACCTCAAGATTCAATATTCTCCCTCCGACTACCCCCACGATGGTCGGATTGAGGAAGTGACTATTTAAAAGTTAGTTTGGTCGGGTCCCTTACATGCCTGCCAAGTTTCATCGTCCTAGAAATTCTTGAAGTACCCTAAGTCGAGAACAGTGAACCGACAGACCGACCGATCGATATATGCACTTTTATCATCAAGCTGATAAAATTTCAACTTTTCTAGATGGAACTAGACGTCATTCTTTGTTCTCGATAAATTCCGGACAGTGCCTCAGATCTGGTAACACAATAGTCTATATGACTAAGTCCAAAACACGCCAGTGATCCTCAGGAAGAAGGAGTAAGCGTCTCCGTAACGACTCAAACTGTGTCAGGCAATGACGGCGATCTTTGGGAGCAGCTCTGAAACCACTTCTGCCTTTCTTCTGCGAGGCACCAGGAGAGGCCGGAGATTTTGCATCAGCAAGGAGAGACAGTCATCAAGATTATTCTCCCGAGACTTATCAGCTCAAAAGGTCCAATCGAGCTATACGACTGAAAGTACGATTCTTGGAGGCATGGGGGATTGCATCACACCTGAACTTTAAACGTGATGTGTTTGTTTATTGTGTTTGAATAAACTGATTTGCGTCAACGACCACTCCCTTTTGACCGTCGGTCATCTTACTTTGAAGGGGGAGGGGCTCTGACTTAGTGATAACCCATCTTCTTGGCTACGTTTGAATTCAAGCTGAGTCGACCCATGGACTCTCTGTCCCAATTATATAACTCCTTTACTAGGTATTAGATTACTTTTCTACGTTGCTACCTAGAACTAAGCTAACACCTATGGATCAATCTATTTACTCACTATTGATAAGGTTATATATGCTAAAAATTCTAGAAAACGTCGTCAGTTGAAGATTGGATTCATCCAAGATGAAGGGACTAATCTTGTTGACCCTACTAGGGGTAGCCTGGGGCCAGTACGCCCAGGGACCCGAATGTGGGGGAAAGCAGGTCTGCGTTCACTTGTTCGAATGGAAGTGGACAGATATCGCGGAAGAGTGTGAAAGATTCCTTGGTCCTGCCGGCTACTGTTGTGTCCAGGTTCGTTATTTTTATGTTTTAAAGATCTTTAGAGGACCCTGCGTACTTATCAGTAACTTTGAAAGGTATAGGTAACTGCTTTGAGGCTCAAACTCGAAAACAAGCCTGGGATAAAGTGATGTTGAATGGTAATTTTAATCATTCAAACTGGAAGTACTAACACCACTAGGTCGAGGGAGCGCCTAAAATCCCGCTCAAGTCCCTTCAGATCACTGTTGTTGTATCGATCGCGGCTCTGAAAGCTGGACCGGTGTCAATCCTGCGCAATCCGATTCATTGTTAATTCATTCAGGAATTTTTAGATATAAAACAGTAAATTTTGTTTCGAACATTCTTAAACTTTTAACTTTATTTACTTTCGTGCTTGCATTATGTTGCTATTTAACACAAGAACGTTTGATGCCCAAAACCGTGTCGTCTCTCTACGGTAGGCAGCAGCAGAGGGTGGGTTAGTTTGAAGCACAACTGGAACATTTAACAAGGTCCGAGTCAAGTCCGAATTTGGATATGGATTTTATTCGCTATCCCATGTCCAGTCGTGTCGGGTTCAGCGAATGGCTTTCAAATGTTCATGTTCGAATCATGTCGGCGTACCCTGAAAATCCATGGAAACAAGACTGGAAATAAGACCGGACTAAAATATGCTTTCTGCTGTATTGCAACAGCTGGCTTAAAAAATATAGATTACTCTGTAGATCACTATTCAAATCTCCCATTTTCTTTTTGCCGGAATATTTAAAAAAAAAGTCTGTGCTTTCTCGAAGAATTTGAGCTGAAAGCTGTGTCAAGGTTTCAGTAGTGTCAAAACCATCAGGCCTTGTTATATCATTGTCATCACTGTTAACTTCACCCATGACCAGGGTTTTGACTTTTGGACTATCCAAATTTTCAATTGTACACAGAAGAGGTTGTTCAGACAAATGAAGCAAGCACCGCAGGGAAACAAACTTCGTACAGTCAGTGCTTGTCTAATGATTTAACGGTAACGTACAGAAAATGCCCTTTTAAAACTAAAGAACAACGTTTTGACTTCTAGTGTCAAAAGATTTCGGCTTTCCTGTCAAGCTGGCAAAAACCTTCCTCTAAAATAACCGAGTTAAAACTTAAAGGACCTGTCTTACCTATAATAATAACGCAACCTACTTCCGTAATCACTCCATATATTTCTAAACCCGGAGACCCCAATTTCGTACGTTACATTCTAACCCCTCTAACAGAACCACGCTGATTTTCTCACTTGTCGTGTTTTGCTACCTTCGATGCGTATCACGCTGTCGACGGTTGTCTGCGAGAAGATTTTCCATCAGTAAAACCGGTTATGTAAATTATTTCGCTGTTTTCGCTATAAGGCAATGGGTCTCGGAAATGGCTTAAAACAGCCAAAACGGTGGGTTATTTGTTGAAAGCACAGCCTAGTTTTAAAGTATTCAAATATTTTAAAATACTGTAAGTTGAAGAGTAAATAGTGCGAGAGGTCCTTTAAAGGGCTATCGCATATCACTTCTAAGGCTCCTAGTCTGATCCCAGTTATTGTTTCAGGGAAGCTGATTCCCCGTTATGCAAACTAGGGTTTGGTGCCGATAGGCCGTCCGTCGTGATAGCTTGTTCACACGGGACCGAAATAAGCGCGTAAACAGCGGCTGATCTGTTCAGACGACAGATCAACTATTTTGGGTTGACGGTAGAATTAAAAAGAAAAACCTAACTCCGAATATTCTTTTTGTTTGAAACAAATTATATAAAATCAACAAACACATCTTGTGAGTTAGTCGAAGTCAAATATAGTTGACTTGTAGTCTTTTGACTAGGAAAAAGTCACAAAAGTAAATAATGCCAAATTTTAGGCGACTCGGCAATTTTAAGTTAAATAGCAAATAAAATACATTAAATATTTTTGTTTTTAAATGAGAACATAATTAATAATAAATATAAACAATACGAGAACAGTATGCAATCATTTGTGTTGTTCAGTCACTTTTTAGTGAAGATTGAATGGAAAAGTTATTCAATCAATCAATCAATTTATTTAATTCGTGATATTACACATCACATAATAAGATTACACTAACACATGAATTTTCTTACTAAATATATACAATCATTTTAACCATTCGGTGGCTCGGGGCAATAGCACAGTCGACGGAAAAGTCGGTAAAAATGTCCAGAACGGCATTCTGCATTCTCACGAATTGCCTTTAAAAGTGGATTATCGGAAACTTCTAACCTTGCAACAAAACTAACTATCGCTTTCCGCCTCATAACATCAAAAGATTCAGTTTCATTTTCTAAAAACATTTGACTAGCAGAGTAACGTCGATTATATGAAAGGAGATGACGGAATGCATTGTTAAAACAAACTTTTAGTTTACGCATCGTCGTCTCAAGATAGTTATCAAAAAGTGGGAGACAGTATAGTTGTGTGCAATACGTCTTAAATAAAAGAATTCTAACCGACACAGTACAAAATTTAAAATTACGAATTAAGTAGTTCGCACGCGCGCAAAGACCCCGATACTGACTCGAAACTGCTGAATCGTCATACAGGTCATCATCTAAAAAATAACCTAAGTACTTCACTTTGTGCACTCTCTTTAAAACAAAATCACCAAGTCGAATAGCCGGAAATATCAGGGATTTAAAATGTTTCGGGATAAAATTCAAATTATTCTTTTTTTTTTTCAAAGAAAAACAACGAAAATAAATATTAGACATAAACAGAACATAGATTGTTGTAATTAGACAATTATTCTACCTTTTTTTCGGAATCATTTAGTAATCCTGGGATACTTAGTATAAAAATCATGTTATTTTCACATTGGTCTGATAGAATCTGAACTGGATTGACCTACAATTCGCCAAGTTCGACCTAATTCTTCTAATTACAGTCTGTTTACTGTCCCAAGAGTCATGAAAGGTCACAATCCAAAGGATTTAGTTTATCCCGATCGGTGCCGCGATGAAAATAAGCGCCTATTTGAAGAATCAGCGGCTGATTTTTGGATTTTTTTCAACCGCTATTTACGCGCGTAAATCAGCCGCTGATCGACAATCGGCCGCTGTTTCAGCCCCGTGTGAACAAGCTATGACGCCAGTTCTGCAATACGTCCTTCATAAAATCCGTAACAATAACAATCACACGTGAGATGGGGGGATAAGTTATCTGACGGGTGAATAAGTGATTAGGCTTTCGCTTCATATCGAGTCGCGCATTAGCCCCGTGGAAAAGTCAGTCAGCACTCGGCACTGAAGTCGGAAGCCAGAAATGACAAACTTGATGACGCTTGACAGAACAAAGTTGGGTAAAGCAAAAGAGGGGAAGAGGCATTTTAAACAGTTTTTTAAGATGGTTAGACCTAAGAGGAATTGAAAATAGCAAAACAAACCTGTATAAACGTACACAAAGAAGTAACGTGTCATTGTTTTTTTACGATAGCGCACCTAGCGGCCAAAAAAGAACTAATCTGAGAGGAACTTTATGAGGGGCGTATCTTTGGCGCGTGTGTGATGTAACCCGGGGCCCTGAAGTGCGGCTAAGAAATTACAGAACGGCTTGAACTTTCTTTTTTAAACAGAATGTTTTAAAAGGATCATTTATCCTCATCTCCTCAACTTGTCCACTTTGTAAGATGCAACGTAGTCGAACCGATGAACGACTGAGACGGAGTCGTTTCAGAAATAACAATTTACTAATTCTGTATGTTCCGATTCAGAGCCACCATACGGTTTATTTCCTACGATTCCCCTAATGAACATTGCTATCGTCAAGGTTTAGCTAAAATTACGCTAGTTTATTTGTTTACAGCACAACTCTTACTAGAAAAGATCTTTTGCCTATGAAAGGGATCAGAAAAAAAGTTTTCCATAATACCATTACTTTCCACGTGAAATCAGCGATTTTCTTGTTAGCGATTGTCGACACTATCCAGCCGCGGCGGGTGGGAGCAAAACATTTGAAAACTGAACGCGCCGTGGTTAAAAAGTTGGAAAACTAAGCAAATAGACAAGCAAATAGACAAAGCGAATAAACAGAAGATTCTCATATCCTTATGTTTGAAAGACTTGTCCGTGGACATTGAAGACTCCGGCAAACTTCGCTTTGTGTGATGGGCAAAACTCGGCATGGCGTAAAAAGCACTAAAATTCGTAGGCACAAAACGAAACAACGGAGAAAGGTGGGAATTTTAGAAGCTTTAATCGGACAAGGGAGCTAGGTATATTATAAAAGGTAGAATAAGTAAGAGGGGTCCTTTAAGTATACTCCTTCTGTAGAAGCCAGACGATGAGAAAGCTCTTTTCTCTCTAAAAAATCTATCTAAGTGTGATGGACGCTGATAATGAAGCGAAAAGGGACGAGCAGGGACTAATCTACTTGGAGCGCTGAACTGGTGCAATGTCAATTAAAGTTTAACTGAAAAGACAACTTATTTTTAGGTCATTTAACTGAATGCACTGAACTATTAGGATTCGTCAAAGAGATTTTTAATTTTCTACTATCTGCTCTAGTTATGAGGTTCAGAACATCTGCGTCCGTCCCCACAGCGTAAATTCTACTATGACGCGGGAAATTTTAATCTCAACACAAACGCGGCTTTTCAGTGGACATTGGTGAGATAGGTGAAGATTGCTTAGTGGCTGAAACAAAAACAATCATAAATCTTTCTCTTCAGGCATACAACAAAAATACAAGCGCATAGAGGTACCACAGATCACACGGAAACTCCACTATCTGAAAATCGATTATTCGTGAATAATCGTGAACAACTTAGTAGCGCATTTTCATCGGGTCTTCAAGCCAATTTAAGAGAATATGTGATGGGTAACTAGATTGTCCTACCCCAGCCCCTTTTCGGTTAAACTTTAAAGGACTTATCTTACCTATAATACTAACGCAACCTACTTCCATCATCACTCCATATATTTCTAAACCCGGAGACCCCCATTTCGTGCGTTACATTCCAACCCCTCTAGCAAAACCACGCTGATTTTTTCACTTGCCGTGGTTTGCTACCTTCGATGTGTATCACGCTGTCGACGGTTGTCTGCGAGAAGTTTTCCTTCAGAAAAACCGGTTATGCAAATTGTTTCCCTGTTTCCGCTACAAGTCAACGGGTCTCTGAAAAGGCTTAAAACAGTCAAAACCGTGGGTTATTTGTTGAAAAGCACAGCCTAGTTTTAAAGTATCCAAATATTTTAAAATACTGCAAGTTGAAGAGTAAATGGTTTGAGGGTTTAAAAAAGATATTACCACTTTCATTCTAGGCTACATCAGTTTTTGTCGCGACTTGCTCATTACTTCAACGAAAGTTTCCTTATAGGTCTCACCACCAACTGAGCACGTCATTCTCTCCGATGACAACTACCCTTGGTGGCAGCGTTATCAGCCCGCTTCACATAAGCTCTACTCCAGGTCTGGTAATGAGGCTCAGTTCATTGACATGGTTCACCGCTGCAATGCCGTCCAAGTGAGGTAAGACCGTGTAATATGCCCTTCATAAAATGTAATCCCAGTGAAAAATTTGTAGCCTGCGTAGTTGTATGGTAGTTGTACGAAAAAGTTGCACATAATACTATGTAATATCAAAGAATACTATCATTTAATGTGCCTCAGACTGGTCCAGTCTTATGTAGTAGTATCCAGTAGCATCCTGTCTTGCCATAGTAGCATCCAGTCTTGTTAATAGTAGCATGCAGTAGTATGCAGTAACACGGTAGCCTTGAAGTGGAAGCATGTAGTAGCATCAGTTAGCACTGCATGCAACTTTTTCGTACAACTTCGTACTACTATTTTGCGATAAATTTTTCACCGGGATGAGGAATTGCCACCAGAAGCTCCGAGACAGACTTCGTGGGACGATTTCACGTTCCGACTAGAAAAAACAAGGCCAAAGGTTTCAATGGGATCCCAAAAATTTAATATTTGATCCAGACAATTTGGTCTTGTAGATATCCGGTCTTCGCCAGACCCCTTGAACATTTGTATTATTAAGATTTAGAAACAGAAGAAGGTCAATGGCTAATCATCTGAGAAAACCAAGTTCAGATATGGATTCACCATGTGTGTATTTACCCCTAGGCTATACGTCATATCTACTTTGACGAAACTGATCAAATTTCCTGTCTTACTTCTGCCAAATCTCCGGTTTAGACTGGATTCCGGCCGAACTACTTGTCCGGCAAAAACTAAAGATTAAAGACGAATTCAGCGTATCACCTTACCCCTATTTCGAATATCTAATCAACTTCCGATAAAACTTTAACTTTTAACAAATTTCCCGGTTTCAGCCGGATTTCGGGCGAACTATATGTCCGGGTAGAAAATGATTGTCAAAAGCGTATTCAGCATGTTTTCTTAACCCTAAATCAAACATCTAATCAACTTTATATAAAACTTTTACTTTTAATAAGCTTTCCTGTTTTGGCCGGATTCCGACGAACTACTTGTCCGACTCGGAAATGGCTTTCATATTCATGTTCAGTATGTCTTCTTTCCCCTAAATCAACTATCTCTTTATCTGTTTTAAAAAAAATTTGTTAGTAACGTAGTAACTAGAAATCTCTGCACCGTGATTGGCCGGATTACCCAGTAGAGCAGCCGTGGAGTAATATTTTATCGAAAATTTAAAATGCGTTCCAGCCTTGACGCTAAGAAGGCAAAATTCATGACGTCACGCTTAGTAACTACGGTATGTAGGGTGGAGCACGCTCTCGATGCAGTTTGACATGAATGGAGAACGAAAATCCGCCACGAAAAATGAAAAGGGCAAGACCCTTGTTCTTATTTTCTTCCTCCTCCTCCTTAAGAGTTGAGGGATAGGAGCCTTGTTCTACGTGACGAGTTTAGAGGATCGGAACCCTGTTTTGTAACGTCAACCTCATTGACGAACAACTCTCCGACTACTTAGGAAACAAGTTCGCCGGCACTCGAAAGCGGGGCGTGAAAGTATGAATTAATTTCAGGTATCGAAGATGTGCAACATAAACTTAATTATTTAATGGCTTACCAGTCGCTTCATTTGTGTATCTTCTTATTTCCATAACAGTCAACGCCCTACAGCTAGAGCCATAAAACTATCGCCATAAATTCAAACCCCAATCTTACAAGTCATTGGTCCTTCCTACTGCTTCATCTGCGGGGATATGAATGACGATGTGCTGCACCTGATTTGTGAATGTGATGAACTGGATGGGTTGAGGGAAGAAGTGCTTGATGACGAGGAGTGGGGTTAAAGTGTGAAAGATGAATGCTTTACTGGAGTTCTCCAGTTGGGAAGAATCCTTATGCTTTTGATGAAGCGTCAAGAGGGGTTTATCTAGTTCGAATTTCGTAAATACCTAATGTCTTTCTTTTGTCAAATTTTGTACTGGATTGCCATGGCCTTCGGGCTTTTTGTGCAAAGATATATCATAACAAATCATGCGATAATAAATACCAACTTAAAAACTTCTTCACATCGAACTGCAAAACTTACGCGCTTGCCTAATCAAAGTTGTGGGGAGGGGGAGGCTTTCAAAAATGCTCAGATTCTAACCCCAGTATCTGAATATATCCTGACAAGCGTTAGGGAACTTGGTGCCCATTTTTCTATGAACCAAGTCTTTGGGACCCTGTAGATCCGTTGCTTAAGTTCTTCACATCGAACTGAAAAATATACGCGCTTGCCTAATCAACGTTGTGAGGGGGGGTATATAGGCTTCTAAAAGTACTCAAACTTTGGCCTCAGTATCTGAATTTACCCTCACAAGTGTTAGAGCATGGCGCCCATTTGCTCGTGAAAAAAGTCTCTGGTACCCTGTATTATAGATCCAGGAGATAGATAGGGGCCCAGTCATACCTTAAAGCACAACTCTTACTAGAAATGATCTTTTCCCTATGAAAGGGATCAGAAAAAACTTTTTCGAAAATACCATTACTTTCCACCTGAAACTAGCGATTCTCTTGTTAGCGCTTGTCGACTGTGTCCAGCCTTCCTGCTCTCCGACGCGGCGGCTGAGCGCATAACATTTGAAAACTTATCGTGCCTTGGTTAAAAAGTGGGGAAACTAAGCAAATAAAAGAAGTAATAAATAGAAGATTATCACATCATTATGTGTGAAAGAGTTTTCAGCGGACATTGAAGATTTCGGCAAACTTTTCGTTGGGTGACGGGAAAACTCGGCAAGGCCAAAAAAGCGCTAAGAATTCGTAGCTACGAAACTAAACAATGGAGAAAGGTGGGGATTTAAGAAGCTTATAATTCCATATGGGAGCTAAGTATATTATAAAAGGCAGAATAAGCAAGTGGGGTCCTTTAAACTGATACCAGTTCGCAAACTTGAACAACGGGGAGGGTAAATGAATTCCATAGTGATGTGGTTTCGACGGTTGTTGACAAAGCTAGGTCTTGAATTATGTCACATGGACCTTGTGGATAGCGCGATTTTCTTCTGAAGAAACTCTTGGGGCACTCTTCAGCCACAACACATAGTTAATTCCGTACCCTTGGATCTATAAACGCACGACAGTTCTTCGTTCTATCTCCAGGCGTGGTCAAGTTCCCCACTCTCCGATCCACTGAGTAACTCCAGGTCACGTTTTTTCTCCTGCACAGTCTGTAGTGGAAGCTTCTGAACATGACTATGATGTATTTCAGGATCGTCGTCGACGCTGTTGTAAACCACATGACTGGTCTTGGCCGTCTAGGTGTTGCTGATGGCGGCTCTTCATACGATGGTGATGCCCATGACTTCCCGGGCGTTCCATTCGTTAGAGAACATTTTACACCAAGAGACAAGTGTCCCTCCGGAGATGGTAAGGTTACATCGACATCATGTGAGGCTCTGGCCTTTTCTTATAGGCTTAACAGTGTTTCGAGGTTGGGTTGGGCTTTTCAGTCGACTAAGGTGCTGGAGGTTCAAACATTAATTCCTTCTCCAACAAGAGAGAGAGCCGGAAGTACGGCCTAATAGAATTCTAAATAAAGTTAGCCTCCTACACAGAAATAAAATCTGGTTCTGACATATTGAGCCCAGTTTCTTCCGAAATTGTGTGAGCATAATTTCCGGTTCCGAATACCTGTGCAGATCGACTTTTCGTCGAGACAAAGTTTGTCTTGAGTTCAATTGGCTTTGAGGTGAAACAAGGTATGTCAGTCTGCTTTGATTTGACGTGTTCATGTCGTCAGTAGCCTAATAATAATTTAAGAACAATTCTGTGTGTTAGCCATCAAGTACAAAAACATAGTCGGAGTACAGTAGAGGTATGCTTATTTGAACACCTCCCTAAATTTTTCCATACCTTGTCTGTGTTTTTGCTTCTGAAACAGTCAATCAGAAAGGCCAAATGACAAACTTGATATCGATCAACAGCTCACTGTTTCAGCAATCCTTTTGGCACTAAATAAAAACTGAAGTATTTTTTTTTAATTAAAGTTTCTAGTTTAAAACTTCTCCTTCTTCCTTTAGCTGGTTCGGACACATCATATCGAAGTAAATAGCTTCGGATAGAGTCATCTGTTGGTTTAGACTCGCTACTCTCGCAGTGAATTTACACATCTCGGCCAGATGTCTTGCAGCGTGGCGGGGGGCACCAGCCGTTCGCTCTGCTTGATATCGCCTTGCGTGACCTGTTGAAAATAATGCGCTTAACACTCTCGATGACTATCTCTCCCTGCCGGTGCAGAATCTCCGGTTACCTGCGGAAGAAAGCAAGAAGCGGTGTCACATATGCTCCCAAAGATCGCCGTGATTGTTCGACACAAGATTTGAGTCGTTGAGTTTGAGTCGTTACGGACATGTTTACTCCTTCTTCCTGAGGATCACTGGCGTGTTTTGGACTTAGTCATATAAAGTATTTCGGAACGTTTGGTGCTGTTCTGGGATCTTCTAAGGAGAATGAGAGGAAACTAAAGCCCAGAAGCTTCAAACCCCTGATGAAAAGTGGCTAATAGATGTAAATTGAACGTTTCCATCCAGTATTTTGCTGTAAGAGTTGCCTGGTACGGTTTAATTGTCTTCTTCGGCGACGGTCCATTGTTAGCAGACGTTCACATAAACATACCTTCACTGTAATAAAAAAGGAAAACAAAACACGACTTAAAAAAAAGAAAAATGGACGAAGATATGTCTATCCATCTACATCATTATCGTCTAGAATTTAAGGAAGTGTGGGGGCGGGGGCATATCAGTTTGAGTGACTTGCTTTAAGTGTGAGATTTTCTCTAGGGAAGCGTGCGTTTCGAAGCTTCATATTTTGAGGATTCAGTTTATACTCTATGCCTTTCCCAGGTAATGTGAACAACTACGGAGACCCGAACAACGTTAGAAACTGCTACCTCGTCGGACTCACAGATTTGTACGGAGTCCTCCCTTACGTTCGACAGAAGATCAGTGACTATTTCAACAGTCTCGCTAGTATTGGTGTTGCTGGCATTCGTATCGATGCAGCTAAACATATGTGGCCAGAGGTAAATATCTTAATCTCAGTTCTTTGCACTTTGTGTTTTGCTTAATCAGACTTCTTCGAAAACTTTATGGAACAAAAACAAACCTGACTATTTCTCCATCTAATCTCTTCGCAAAGAGGATATTTAGATAAGATGCCCGATAAGTTCAAAATAAATTAAAGGCAAACGTCTGTCCTGTTTTCGAGGCAAATATCGTCTGAAGTGACAATTTCTACTTCAACAGTGGAAGTTTACAGTGTCCTTTTAAGCCATTTGCCCGGTAGCAACTGCTTCAGTTTTCGAACAATCGCCGTGCCTCTTTTAGTACGTGTGCCTCTTTTTAGTAACATGCCTCCTGCACCATGCCGTGCCTCTTTTTAGTCGATCCCATTTTAATGAGTTCATCTGTAAAAAAACCGGAAGATATACGAAGACGACGCTGATCGCTTCAATGATCTCAGCGTTGAATATGTGCCATGAAACAGTCTTCTCTTCCAGTCATCCTGAATCAGGTACACTGGGTTGAGATTGGAAAATGACGTTTGCTAAATTGAGAACTGTTAGGGGAAACTAGACCCCTGATACCTAAGCTTGTCACTTGAGAATTATTATCATCGGAGTAGTCAGGACTCTTTCCACACACTTGGTTCGAGGGCAACTGGGTCGAGACTGTGCAATGACATGTGATAACTTTAGGGTATTAACTGTTAGTGAGAACAAGGCGAAACTAGACCCCTGATACAGAAGCTTGTAGCTTGAGAACTATTACCACCGGGACCCTTAAGGCTCTTCCCACACTCTCGGTTCAGGGCTACCTGGGTCAAGACTGTCCACTGACATATGATAACTTTAGAAAGATAAGACGAAACTAGACCCCTTGCAGCTGCATCACTATTACTATCGGGACCTCTAGGGCTCTTCCTACACTCTCAGTTCAGGGGCAACTGGGCAACAATTTTTCTGTGGCGTTTGCTTTAACTTGATACATGTAGAGATCAGAACTGGTGGTTCTGAGAGGATCCACTACTAAAGCCTCAGCCAATTATTCCCGGCCACCTATTTCCGGCCACCTAAAGAGATCATGAGGAACTGCGCCCAAGAAGGCCGATTTTGCGGAGCTCCTTGGGCTACCAGTATTACTTATCAGAGCATGAGAGCATGAGAGCATTAGAGCATCAGAGCATTATTATGCAACCTCGATCCCTCACAAACTCTCCCTACACTGTCAGAAGTTTCATAACAGATTGCGCATAACACTTTCAAGAATAACACCTTTTCACTTAGAAATAAATCGTTATGACCAATTAAGTTTATACTATTTCGTGCCTAGATCTCCAACAACACCTTCAATAGGTACAAATACTACACTGTCAGAAGTTACATAACGACAACAGCAGGATGCGCGGTTTCAACAGATAACACTTTGGGATGTTATATGTTATGTTTCTTTCGTTCCCGTTAGTATTTTTACCAATTGAAGGTGTTGTTGGAGATCTAGACACGAAATAGTGTAAACTTAATTGGTCATAACACTGTATTTCTAAGAGAAAAGGTGTTATTCTTGAAAGTGTTATGCGCAATCTGTTATGAAACTTCTGACAGTGTATGCAAGGGAAATTGAGCCAACATTGTCTTGTTCTTTTCAACAAATATTTCCCCTGCTACAGTAAGTCAGCTCAAACAGTTTTGAGAAATTCCAAAATCAGTGACGAGAAATTCAATCATAATACCCCGTTAGCGCGTTTTTAGGAATCAAAATAGATAAATGAGCTTCCAAAAGTCCCAAGAGATAATGGAATTTTACAAAATAAGGTGAAAGACTTTCCATTGTTGGATGATATTTTTGTGTAACATGACATTCAGAAAGGGTCTGCCATGTCCATTTGCTAACCTCCAAAGACTTTTTTTTAGGATATCAGGGCTATGCTCGATGGAGTTATGGACCTTCCGACCGACCAAGGATTCCCAGCGGGAACCAAGTTCTGGGTTTTTCAAGAAGTTATCGACAGGAACGATGGTGCAGTCACAGTTGACCAGTATTACGACACCGGTAAGTCGCGTTTTTTTTCTATCAATCAATCAACTAATCTGTTCGATCAATCCTTTAATTCAGTCAATTAAAAAAATCAATTAAATCAGTCAAGCAATCATTTACCTATAAAAAACCGTAGCCGGCCGCAGGCGATATTTGGTTTGTTGTCGTTCGAGGTATAAATATGAAATAGTATATTTACATTTGCGAATTCAGTTTGTCGTAACGATTTCTAGTGTACCAACTACCGTCCAGTTTTTCAAAACTAACGACTTATATGGGATCCTTTTCTCAGGTTACGACCAGGGCAGATTAGGAAAAAACTTAAAATTGAATAAAACAAAAAAAATAGTCAAATGTTATCTAGACTATAGTCTAAATAACATCTGACTGTATTTTTACAGGTTACTACTTCAGACAGACTTATTCTTTGTATATGTATACATATGAAGAATTAGCCTGCTTCAAGAATATTAGCCTGTTTCATGTAGTATGTATTTATATACAAATAATTTTTGTGACAGAATACTAAACCTGTTTGAAGTAGTAATGTGTTCCAGTCCGCTTTAGAATGAAAACAAGTTGTTGGTAGTCACGAATATTAAGATCTAGCAACACATCAAGTGCTACTTCAAAACCCCAATTAAACTCTAGCTTGATCTTTATGAGGACCTTTACCAAGAAGGACAGAAATACCGCTATAAGAAATTTAAAAAACTCGGCTAAAGTTTACGTTTAAAACAGGCAACTTAGTTAAACTCCGTATAGCCAGTTTGCTCACTCTCCGTTCAGGTTGGATGAATCATTGAAGACGCCTTATAGGCAGACTTGAGGATTAAACTGAAACTGCCCAGCAGATAAATTGCTAAGGCTATCGACATCAAAGCAGCATACCAACATCCAGGGACATACAACGATTAGATGATTTGATGTTCTTTGAGCTTGTTTTTATAGTTTGAATACAGGTTTCCCACAAGCTCTTTGGTTAGACTAACTATTTCTAGGCTTGGTTACTGAGTTCCGTTACTGCTCCAAGATCGCCTGGGGCGCCCGTGATTTCGGTCAACTGGCCGGACTTGTCGACTACGGCTGGGGAATGGCAAAGCAAGAGAAGGCTATGGTTTTCACTGACAACCACGACAACCAGAGAGGACACGGAGGTAGGTATTATCACCAGTCATTGGTGCTCAATCCTTTTGTTTTACTCAGTGGTAAGGGAAGAATGATTTAAGGAAAGGAGCACAAAAAGGTGTGTTTGGCTAGGGCAGAACACTAACCAATTTCAATTAAAAAACAAATATAATCAACATTTTAACTGAATGTGCCAAGAAAGAAAAAAGGAGAGAACACGAACAAATTAAACTTTGGTTTCTACTTGATTTAAAAAAAGAAGAAGTTGAGAGAAAACAAAAATGGGGAGGAATACCTGGTTCGAATAATGTTCAGGGGTGCCATAGGTAATGGGTGACTTTAAAAGTCTAACCGTGGAAATTCCGAGTTTTGGAAAGAGCCCCCATATTTGAGATTAGAGCCACCATGCTGTTTAGTTCCTATCTGTCCCCGAGGTCGTCAGCATCATCAATGCGTAAATCTCGTGAACTCTAATAGGACAAGTCTTTCCTTAGAAAAAAAATGTGAGCCTCCCTGACGATGAAAGTTTTGCACAACCCCTCTATTTAACAAGACCAAAGGTTTAGATGGGATCCCAAAAATTCATTATTTTATGAAGACAATTCGGCCATGTCTTCGCCAGACTCCTTGAACATTTTTAATATCAAGATTCAGAAACAGATTAAGGTCAAATAGCTAATCATGCATGTGTGTTTACCTCTATAAGTCGTATCTATTTTGACGAAAACTTCCTGCCTTATTTCTGCCAATTTTCCGGTTTAGGCCGAACTCTGGAACTACTTGTCCAGCGAAAAAAGCAAGCTAAAAAACAAATTCAGCGTATCTTCTTTCCCCAATACCGAACGAGTATCTAATCAACTTCAAACACAAATTTAACTTCTAACAAATTTTCCGGTTCCAGCCGGATTCTGGGCAAACTATATGTCCGGGTGAAAAATTATTGTCATATAAGGATTCAGCATCTCTTCTTACCCCGAAACCGAACATCTAATCAACATCAAATAAATCTTTTACTTTTAACAAACTTTCCGGTTTTTGCCGGATTCCGGACGAACTACTCTTCCGGCAAGAAAATGGTTTTCATCATCGTGTTCAGCATGTGTTCTTACCCCATAACCGACTATCACATTAGCTGTTTAAAAATATTTTGTTTGCCCTTTATTTCGAACCCCCTCCCCCACCCCTAAATGTAGGCTACAGAGCTCACCTACGAACTTGACCTCAAACTTGACCCAAAGAATCCTCAAAAAGTTTTATCTAACTTCGAGAGTTATCGTGCTTACAGACGGACGGACAACTTTTGCGATGTCAGAGGTATCCCCCCACTTACGTTTTGGGATCCCAAAACGAGAGCATTCATTTTGTGGTCATTAATTTATGACTCGATTGTACCATCTTTGTGTGATAGGTGATGATAATGAGGCAAGGCAGAATGAAAGGAGAAACTACTCCGCTTGGAGCGCTGAACTTCTCTGAGGCCAAACGATTCGTTGCGTTTTTACAGATACCACGGTCCCGACCGCAATCACTGACTGTACAATTTGCCTTATTTCAGTTCAGCGCTGCAAGCGGATTAGTTTCTGTCAGTCCCCCGATCGTCTCATAATCAACATTTGTGTAGACATAGTAAAAATTCCGATCATTAAGGTAGTTGCTAACTTTCACTTTCTACCACTAAGGCAGATGCAAAACCTCCATCACCTGGGAAGAAGATTGCAGATTTTCTACTCATCAAACTCTGGATCTATTTTACTATGTCTGTCAATAAGTGCTGATGGTGAGGCATGGGGGGATTAACAGAAACTAGTCCACTTGGAAGCTCTAAACAGGAATATGGCCAATTGTCATCACCATTAACACAAGAGCCTAGTTTTCTTGTCAAATTGGGGGGAAAGAAACTTGGCACTTGTGTCATGGGGTGAGTGGCAAAAGCAGTTCCTTTTGGGAGACAAATGTGTTTTAAAAACGCGTTTTGAAAAGCAAGTCTAGGGTCAGATACCATGGTAACTGCAAAAACGTCAAAATGCTGATTCAGTTACCTTGGTAACAGACGCTATGGTATCTGTAGAAACATAACTATTGTACAGAATTTCACAAAATGAATCTTTTGACGAGAGGTGTGCAGGAAGCCCTTGTTTGCTTGACTAACCACAATATCTATGCCGCAGGTGCTGGTGACGTTGTAACCCACAAGACGCCACGTGATTACAAATTTGCAAATGCTTACATGTTGGCCCACCCATATGGTTTCCCCAAGGTAATGAGCTCTTACGAATTCACGAACTCCGACGAAGGACCCCCAACCAGTGGAGGCGGAAGGTAAGCATTCCCGAGTTGTTTCTCGGTAAAATTGGTGCCGAAAAATATGATTTTTTCCGCTTGCGAATACTCTTAATGACTAACTCTTCGCGCCAATGAAGAACCGGCGTGTGCCTAGCGAACATCCAGAGACAGCACGACAACAAACGTTGTTAACTGGTTTACACGTGATTTGAATCAAGGGTTCGTTTTGGTGACGTTTCTTGTTCTTCCCGAGGTTCGCTGTCGTTTTTCGGACAGTCAGATATATGGAATTTCTTTGAGGCTAAATACGTCAAAAATGTTTTGTTTTTCTGTATATGGCTTAATAGCTTTCAATTACAGATATATATACATATATATATATTCGAGAATCCCCGAAATGTATTCGAGAATCCCTTAAATGTCTTCGACGAATCGGTGTAAGGATTCAAGAATCGACGAAAAATTTTCGAGATTTTTCTTAGTCTTGGAGAAACTACAAAAATTATTCGTGAAAGGTTAAAATTATTCGAGAATTTCTAAAATGTATTCGACATTTAAATTGGAATAAAAAGCTCAAGAATGACACAAATGTATTCGAGAATGACAAAAATACATTTGATATGTGTAATGACATGGTACTCTTGAAGATTTCTGTCATTCTCGAATACATTTACGTCATTCTCGAATATATTTATGTCATTCTGGAATACCTAATTTCAATATTAATGTAAAATACTTTTGAAACATTCTCGAATACTTTTTGCAGTATCACGAAGACTTAAAAAGAATTTCGAAGACTTTTTATCGATTCTCGAATACAAACACCGATTCCTCGAAGACATTTGAGAGATTCTCGGATACATTTTCGATGTAGTTATCCTCAAATCCGTTCCATACAGATAGAGTATTCGTATAGCGATAGTTATGCCTGGCTTTTAGAAGACCCTAGTCTTGGATAAGAGCAGGGTAGACATTTCTCTTCGTATCATGCTTCTCTTTTATCACGCTGTCTGGATACTATATACCTATGGTATAATAAGAATAATTTGAAATACCTACAGTATATTTACCCCTGTGTTACTGTTTACAGCACCAATGACGTTATCATCAACGGTGACAACTCTTGTGGTGGCGGATGGGTATGCGAGCATCGTTGGAATGCCATCTACAAAATGGTAAGTTTTTCTGACGAACCAAATACAGCATGAATTCAAAAACCTAAGACAAGGGAAGAATTTCATTTTATGACATATCTCTTTAAAGTGGAAGTTTAGTAAAGAAATGAAAAAGAAATAAACAACACTTCAACAACAACCAAAATGTTTAAAAGTTACTAAATTGAAATATCACGGAGCTCCACGGGTGATAACAATTTTCCTTCATTTCATTGATGAATTCCAGGGCAGCACATAGAGGGATCAGTAATACGGAATTTTTCTATAACTGGCTATTTTTTTGTTGAAGGGGGGGGAGGCTTAGTCAAAACTTTGAAAACCAAAGGAAAATAGAACAGTGGCTCCACAACCCTATTGGTGAGGCCGTTGTAATTGTAAAATGCCGGGCACGTCGTGATGGAAAAAAGGCAGGCTCAATGTCGTTGTTATATAAGCAAACTTGAGTCAGGACTAATGACACACAAAAAATGAAAGAAAGGAATGCTGTACTACACCACTGCTCTTCTGTGTTTCCAAGTGGGGTTCTCGACAACAAAGAAGGTAACATCATCAGTGTTTAGACCTCTCATTCATCGAAAGAGACTGCAAAATGTCGCTTGTTTGACCCTGGTCAAACCTGAATTGTTGTTTTGTGCTTGTTTTGTTGTAGATTAGACAATCTTTTTTTAACTCCATGTAGTATCATTGCCGTCAACTATGATTTGCCCAGGTGACCACTCTTCCACTTACAATCGGTGGAGCCGAAGTGTCTTTACGTTTTATTTTGTGTTTTCCTTTCTTATCCAAAAAAAAACATAGATAATGACCGAACTAGCGAATTAGCGTCACCTACACTATCCATTATCTCTACTTTTCATTTTTACACAATATTTAACACTTTCTCCTACCCTTATTGTCACATTTTTTTTTCATTTTCCTTCACATCTTTCACCGTCAGAAGTTTCATAACAGATAACACGAGGATGCGCGGTTTCAACAGATAATAGGAGGGTTTTTGCGAGCTGGAAAGCAAAGTCGGAATCACTTTACAATGGTTTTCCTGCTAGTTCGGAAAGTTGCAGAACTTTCCAACACCGTTTTCGCGCTTTGGAAACCGAAGCAGCTTTCCAGGAAAGTGATTCCACGAGGTTAGTGGAAAACTCCGCGGAAAGTTGAATGTTTCGGCGGGAATTTCAAAAGTGTGTAGAAAAAAACAGTGCAAGTGTCACTAATAAATACAAAAAAATGACAATCGTAATTTAGGTGAATTGAGGTGGGATATATGAGAATCAAAGAACCGTTAAGTGAACCATATTTAGTCGAAAAAGTTTGCAATTCAACATTTTCTCGGCGATATCAGCTTTCCAAGCGTTTTCGCGATCAGTCCAGCGGGAAAGTAATTCCGGGAATTACTTTCCCACAGTTTTCGCGATGCACTTCGCTCGCCGGAAAGTGATTCCGAGATCTCGCGAAAACCTCCTAATACGTAACAGACAACACTTCGGATGTTATCTGTTGTGTTTGAAAATGTTATGCATAACAAGCTTTGTTAGGAAGAGCCGAAAAAGCATCTACTGACTTTATTCCTTATCGTCATGATGTCGGAAAACTCAGCAGATACTTTTCGGCGGTTTTTCGGTTCTTCCTGATCGTAAGCTTATTATGCATAACATTTAGAAACACAACGGATAACATCCGAAGTGTTATCTGTTACGCATTATATCTTGAAACAGTGCATCCACGTGTTATCTGTTATGAAACTTCTGACGGTGTTACACCCCTATACTTTTAAGAAATTTTGTTATTTTAAAAATTCATTCACAATTCAGGAACATCATTATAATAAAAACATCATGTTTCTTCTTATTTACAAGAATAAATACTCGTTGAGCCCAATCTGGGGAACATGTATTCGAACGATTCATAAAATGGATACGTCACACTGTCAGAAGTTTCATGACAGATTGCGCATAACACTTTCAAGAATAACACCTTTTCACTTAGAAATAAAGTGTTATGACCAATTAAGTTTACACTATTTCGTGCACAGATCTCCAACAACACCTTCAATAGGTAAAAATACTACACTGTCAGAAGTTACATAACGACAACAGCAGGATGCGCGGTTTCAACAGATAACACTTTGCTATGTTATATGTTCTGTTTCTTTCTAGTATTTTACCAATTGAAGGTGTTGTTGGAGATCTAGGCACGAAATAGTTTAAACTTAATTGGTCATAACACTTTATTTCTAAGTGAAAAGGTGTTATTCTTGAAAGTGTTATGCGCAATCTGTTATGAAACTTCTGACAGTGCAGCTACGATGTTTTGGCAGCGATGTTTCGCCCCTTCTTGGCAAGAGTCCTCGTCAGGCTGTAAACATTGCATTGCATTGCTTGAAAATCACAAGGAAGTAATTTGGAAAAAGCCAAGTTGTAGATTAGAAATGGCTTCCCTTGAAGAAAAGTATTTCGTTCATTTAGTAAAGGTCGTCGTAAGATATTTCCGAAATGCCCACACCCCTGCCAGCAAAGTGAGGTGGATTTTCGTTTTAGGTCGAGTTCCGTAACGCCGTTCATGGTACAGATATCGCTAACTATTACAACGACGGTAACCTTGTTGGATTTTCCCGAGGAAACAAAGGCTTCTTCGCCATGGTTAAATCTGGAAATGGTGGCAAATCCATGCAGACTGGTAAGCCAAACTTTAAAATGTTCGTCCATAATCAAAGTACACGGCGGTATTTTCCCCGGAGACAAGAGGGGAAAGTGTTCACACGGTACCCGGGTATTTTTCAAGGGAGAGTACTGTCATGTGGCAATAGATTCCAAGATTTTAAAGCTCAGGATATCTCTCTACAATGGACACCAACATGTATCCATTTGGATCCCTTTTTATATGGTCAAAATTATTGCTCGAAAATCCAGTTTTGTTGTTGCTGACGTCGAAGAATAAATGGTGGCAAATCCATGCAGACTGGTAAGCCAAACTTTAAAATGTTTGTAGCGCCCGGATTCTTTATTTGGTATTTTCTCTAGTATGTTTCAATGCGTGACCGTTGCGGGTCCTTAAAAATTGTGGTGATCAAGGTCTGCAACAATTCCACCTGCGCTTATTCACTCAGCCGTAACCTGAACTTCCTGTACTGGAGATTTTCATGAACCCTGATTGCTACTTGTTCGTCCGCAATAAGTTAACATCTTTGGTAAAATACTATGGTAATCAATTTTTTGTGGGAATATCTAGCCACTGACGATTTAAAATACAACCATGCGAATCGACATCTTGTACTATATGTTGCACCATGAGGTAGGCTACTAAATTCAGTTCCAACACGACATTGGTTCAATTTTATGTTTTATAAGTAGTCAACTGAAAGACAAAAATGCTCCTCAGCCGGGATTTGAACCCAGGACCCTCTGCTTACAAGGCAGCCGCTCTTACCATTTGAGCTACCAAGGGGCTTGTGGACAGAGTTCGCAAACCACTACAATAGTCTGGTAGAAGCTGGCCATAGTACAGTGATCCCACCCGAAGGCAAATTCTAGAAGACAAATTCATCTTTTGCACCATCAAATATGATTCGCAGTCAGCTTGGGCTGAAGGACTATCTGTCATCTTTTACATTTGGATTTTACACAAGGGAAACACACACACCGAAAGGGCTGAGATAAGAAAGTATAGTTATCCATCATCTGTTCACTTAAAAGGTTTGAAGGCCCGATGAAAAAGCGTTACTTGGTTACTTCCTTGTTTCGGAATAAATCGATTTTTATCAAATGGGCTTATGCCCGGGCCCCACTACGGACACACCTTTTCGTAAATCGTTCTTGACCCGTTTTTAAGAATGTTTTTTAGCGGTTTTTAAGACGCTCCTTCTTCAGCCCGTTCATGAAATCTGAGATGGATCATGCCCGGCCCCACTACGGACACACCTGTTCGTAAATCGGTCTTGACCCGTTTTTAAGAATGGTTTTTAGCGGTTTTTAAGACGCTCCTTCTTCAACCCGTTCATAAAATCTGAGATGGATCAATCCATCTCGCGTTTTTAATTTGTTATGAACACCCAATGAGAGAGGAGCGTCCTAAAACGTATTAAAAACCAAATTACGAACAGGTGTGTCCGTAGTGGGGCCCGGGCATTATTCTTCCGTACTTGTCGCAGCTCCCCGATGAAAAATTTATCTCAAAATAGTGCTATGAAGTAGTACGAAAAAGTTGCATGCAGTACTAACGATGCTACTACATGCTTCTACTTCAAGGCTACCGTGTTACTGCATACTACTATATGCTACTATTAGCAAGACTGGATGCTACTGTGGCCAGACAGGATGCTACTGTACTACATAAGATTGGACCAGTCTGATGCACATTAAATGATAGTATTCTTTGCAATTACATAGTATTACATGCAACGCTTTCGTACTACTACCATACTACTATGCAGGCTACAAACTTTTCATCGGGTCTACGTCGTTGTACCTCTATGTTCAGAATATTTTACTTTTAGTCCTCAGGCGGAATATCCTCAAATCCTGCGCTACTCGAACCTTAGCCGGCTTTCATGCGAAAGTTTGCTTTTTTGCGAGGTCCATCAGAGTAGCATCAGTCCATAGCAGAGTAAAATAACTCTAGAGAGTAGCCTAATGAGAAGACCTATCCTTCCCATGCATCAGAAATGGGCCTCCGTCGCAGCGCCGCCCAGCTCGCTTTGTTCGTGTTGTGCAGTGGCGGACGTAAACATCGAGGATCAGATCAGAGCCAAAGACAATAATAGTGGGAAAGACCGGTGACTTCGCTAAAATCGTGTCTCTGAAAATCGATCGGAACGCCGCCTAGCGTTTGGACTTTGTCCAATTTCGAGTGGTAGATGATTAATATAATCAAAGCAAGAGGGCGTGAGTAGGCAATGTCTGTCAACATTAACTGATTCGAAATCGTGAATTCAACAATTTTTTCCATAAAAAAGCGATTTATTCTTTTCCTACTATTCTAATTAAAGAGGAAATCTGAATTGAGAGAGGATGCTCATCATAAACGAAAAAAAAAATTCAACAAAACGTGCTTTGAGGATGATTCTGCGGAGAGCGATGGAAGAAAATGTCAACAGAGCGATTTTTTAACGAAAGAACATCCGCTAAACGGCGCTGATTGTTGTGACTCATGGGGCTTATGGGAGTTTCCGGTCTTTCCCACTGTTACTGTCTTTGATCAGACCCAGCGTTCGTTAACGGTTGGTTGAGCAGAGCCAGCGCTCGTTAACGATTGGTTGAGTTTCGGTAGGGATGTTCGTGTCCTCGAGAGGAGCTGGTGTCGCTGCGATTTGACTGCGTGTCACTTTTTCAAAGTTCGCGCATTACTCTCTAGAGTTATTTGCTCTGATCCATAGGGATACGTGTCTCTAGTCGGTCATATCTGTTTTCATTTTGTGTTTTAGTGTTTATTATTTATGTATTTGCCATGGCCGTCGGCTTTAGAAAAATTGAGTCTCATCTTATCATATAATCCTCATGAGCTCAGAAAAGGGATTTGGCTCCGAATGAATGCTTGCAGTGTTTGAACGTCATTTTAGAAAAATAAATCCACGATGTTAATAACAGTTAATAACGGAAAGAATAAAAGATACAAGGTGTAAAGGTGTCTGTTCGTCCGTCCGTCCGTCCGTCTGTCTGTTAATACGATAACTCTCGAAGGATATTATTTTGTTCAAGCTTGGTCTATTTATTGGGTCAAAGTCAAAGTACAGGTCAAGTTTGTAGATGGGCTAGGTGATAAAATTCCATACTGAATAATAAGACAAATAACAGTAATTAATCCACTAGATTAAATCCTTTTGTCCTGTTGGAAACAGTGTTGCCACTGGAAGCAGATTTTTGCGGTTTGTCACAAATTCTGGACTTCTTTTACCAAGCGAGCCAGAATACTGCGACTTGTTCATTACCAGTAAATGAAAAAAATAATCAACAAAAATTGAGGCGTATACTGATGAAGATGATAAAATGATATTTCTCGTTAATACTTGGTAAAAAGGACCCAAGTAAGTTCGTGAGGGGATTGGCTAAAAAGAGGCAACCACGGCACGACATAGTGACCAGTAAATACAAAAATTAATCAACAAAAATTGAGGCGTATACTGATGAAGATGATAAAGTGATATTTCTCGTTAAGACTTGGTAAAAAGGACCCGTAAGTTCGTGGGGGGGTTGGCTAAAAAGAGGCACAGCACGGCACGACAGAGTGACCAGTAAATACAAAAATTAATCAACAAAAACTGAGGCGTATACTCATGAAGATGATAAAGTGAGATTTCTCGTTAGTACTTGGTAAAAAGGACCCAAGTAAGTAAGTTCGTGGGGGATCGACTAAACAGAGGCACTGCACGCACGACTCAGTGTAGGAGGAACGAGTACCCAAAAGAGGCACGAAGACTATAGGGCCCTTTCAGACTGAGTGGCAGGAACAACGTTCTAACGTGCCTTCTTTTAGACTCTTTAGTTTCGAACTCTCACTTACTTATCTACTACTATTACTTCCTAATCTCCTTTTATTACTCTTGCCTCCTGTGCCATGCCCTGCCTCTTTTTAGTCGATGCCGTTCGTAGGCGGTAGGATATTCAAGTGTTTTGCAGGAAGAAAACGTTGGTTCCTTCAGAGAAAAAGGGCAACACTGGTTGGAAAGGACATCAGGTTTCATTCTTCAAAAATAAAAATCAGGAGGCCGTTGCTCGAAAAAATGGAAATAAACATCGGGTGATAGCTTCAGGGGTTCTTGTCTCTTGATATATATTTGTGTTATGTAGGATGTGTAGTACCAATAAATGAATGAATTAGATGACAATCTTTCTTTCAGGCCTGCCCGCTGGAGACTACTGCGACATCCTTAGCAGCTGTGCAAAGACAGTAACAGTTGGTGCTGACGGCAACGCTTTGATCAACATTGACAACGAAGACTCAATCCTGGCAATCTGCCAAGGCTGTACTGGAGATGGACCTGGGGTTGTCACCCGTACACCTGGACCAAGTAGGTTGACAATCCCTAACTGGTAGCTTTCACCATGCAAATGCTACAGTAACACTGGAAGCATTGATCAGTTTGATTTCTGTGGCAGCATAAATTGATTTTACTGTCCAACCCTCTTCAAAGTCAAGACTGCTTGGGAATTTCGAAACATAGATCCTCAAGTTTCCAACCCTTAACCCAAAAAGACTGGGAGTTTAAGGGGTGGGGTATACTGGTCGGTCATTACACTACTGTGAGCTTGAGCCGAGTGGTTCACAACTCTGTATAGCACTCGTACACCCTCGAGTATGGCACTTAGGTGGCAATTGTATGGCACTGTATCGGACTTGTAAGGCACAAAGACTCTGAACCTTATACAGCAAAAAATGCCAAGCTGTGTGGCACTGTATGCATTGCATTGTGTGGCACTTTTATGGCACTGAACGGCACTTGTGTATCATGACGCTCGCACACCCTGAAGATGAGTTGTCAACCCCTCGGCTGGAGGAGAAAAGAAAGTATCCAGCTCTAGAAATTACCCTCAGTATTTATAACTTGTGTTTCCCTTTACAGCCACTTCGACCACGTCTGGGCCCACTCAGCCTCCCATCACTGACGGCATCCACAGAACTGTCATCTTCATCAACCAGATGACCAACCCTGGTCAGGACATGTTTGTCCGAGGCGGTATTGATCATGCTCTTCGACCTGGCTGCGTCGAAGATGCGCTAACATCTCCTTGCGCCATTGACATCAGCGTAAGTACACTCTGGACTGCTGCACAAAAACAGCGTAGGGAGTTTATTACTTGAACTTTAAAGTTTGGTTTTAACTTGAGTTGGATCACATCTTTATCGAGTGACAGAATATTCGTGCCATTCAACCTTCGTCGTTCTCAGAAAAGAATTGTAATTCCCCTGCCCTCACTTTGTAAACCTTCAGTTCTGATTAAGACGAAAGCCATGACATTAAATAATTTTTTATTGCGAAACTGGCTACCTCAGTGGAGTGGTTACCTGATTATTTGTTGGGAAGAGTGTATTTTGTACCGATTTATCAAAGGTGCAATATTGTAATATACTTCGGAGGGTCACACGACAACAGAAAATTGGTTACAAATCCAAACCGCTCCACTCCACTTTTGTCTTTGTCAGATCTTCGCAGATCCTTTTATCGCTAGCCAGATCTTCATCCGAAAAAGACTGATGATCTCAAGCAGTGCTGTAGCCGAAGGCGCTTTTGCCCTTCTATACCCCAAATGTATCGTAAATGTTTGTAAATGTGTGACTAAAGGATTTAGTTTCAGGAATGAAAGTTTAGCTTAGTTTACGTAGCATAATACTTCTAGAGGTGTAATAGTTTATTTGTGAAGTGTAACGTTATTAAATCTTGTAAGGCCTTTTGGCTCAAGAAACAAGCGTTATTATTATATTATTATATCAAAACAACCAAAGGAACAAACTGTACTCTTTTCAATGATCATTCCTTTTGGGCACTAGAAAATTGCCATGGGGCTCCCTCACGAGGAGATACTCGAGTCCTTAGATACAAAAATCGAATCCAGCAACGCACCTCTTCTCAGGATCAAGCAAAACACCCTTACACCACCATCACGCCTACGCTTACAGATAAAAGATTCTCTATATATTGTATGTCAGATGTCCTAACGAGTAATTTTTATCGCAGGTCAACTCCCTTGGAGCAGTTCAGCATTACGCTGGATACAACGCCTGGAACGAGGGAGAGTCCAAGCTCGACTGGTATGGACCACAAGCTGGACAAGGAAATTACCTTGGAACGCCTGCTGCAGGCACTGCCCTTGCCTGGACGTCCAAAACCGCTTCTAACCCAGGATACCAGCCTCTAAATATGTAAGTCCTCTTTGGAAATATCTTATTTGGCTAATATCTTTTCCTTCCAGTGGAATCGCAGTCGGCCTCGTCAACGCGGATAACGTTGAAATACGTCAAGGAAGAAGAAGAATAACTACGACAGAATAGGTCTCCTGACTTTTATATCCTTTTATCGTTTGCAGATCTTCCTATGTCTATAGGGAACCGGAGGAGGTGCATGATAAGGGGTTTAAACGGGAGAACTGGTCCCTAGTTCTACCCGATTTGCCCAATGAGACTTTCGGTCAAATTGGATACGATGAGGAATGGATGGTGAGAATGATGAAGAGTGATTGTTTTGCGGTGATTACGAGTTTGGGATGATTCCTCAAGCTAGCAACGAGGCATCGTGAGAATTTCATGTGGGCTAAAACTGTTAGGTTATTTTTTTTTCTATGTAATGTTTGTTTGTTTGTTTCGTGGTGTATTTGTGTTGCCATGGCTTTCTTGCAACAAAAGTCAAATATTATATATATGAACATAGACTGATGATTACTTTTCAGTTACGGTGACCACTACTGGATGCTTGAAGTAATGATGGATTGTTCTGACACTGAAGGAGGCTGGTTCGACGTCAAGGCTTTCGTCACAAACGGTATGGCTTGATGGAAATTGTTCTCGTCCCTGATTATTGGTTCCGTGAAAGGAAGGGCTAAAACAGAGACCTGCCTCGATGAAGACGCCAACTCTCTCCCTTGAGGCTGCTCTGAAAATGTCCTTATTTTTAAGAGAATTGGCTTCTGCCATAGTTACATGAATCTAATTTGAGGTCAAACGAAAAACGTCACTCCGCTTGCTTAAAGGCTAAAATAATGCGGGTGAAATACGAACATCTAGTAACAGAAATATATGTAAACCACCTTTGTTTTTTTCGCTTGGGCCCTTTCAAACCCTCTTGTACCTCTACGTAAGATCAAATATATAAAACAGAGTAAAATACAACAGAGTAAAATACTCCACTTGGCTAGGTCCGAAACACGCCAGTGAACCTCGGGAAGAGCGCGAAACGTCACCCGAACGATGATTCCAATCCCATGTCAACCAATCAACAGCGGCTGCTGGGGACAGCTGTGGTGACGTTTCCTGCTCTTCGCCAAGCACACGGCGATTCTTCATTGGCTCGAAGAGTTAGTCATCTAGAGTATTAGTTGCGTTTTTGCAGATACCATGGTATCTGATACCACGGTCTAAAGTCGTTTTTGCAGTTACCGTGGTATCTGGCCAGTTATCGTGGTATCAGATATTCAAATACCACGATCCGACCGTGGTATCTGAAAGATTCATCTCACTTTCATCAATTTTAGTCAAATTGGTGGGAAAGAAATCTGGCACTTAGTGACGTGACTGAATATCAGTTTTTCTTTTGGGATGACTTTGAATAGCGCAGTTTCGGCAACAGTCGTTTTTGCAGAGTAACCGTATATCAGATACCACGGTTAATGCAAAAACGACTAATCGCTGATCCAGTAACCGTTGTAACAGGTACCATGGTATCTGCAAAAAAGCAACTATTGTCTTTTGTCAACCGACAAACTTGCCATTCGGCTGAAACTTAACGGGTGGCAGAGTCAGATGCCAGAGATGTTCCAGAAACGTCCCTAACCAAAGTCGACCCTGGGAGGGGGGGGGGGGGGGTAGAGGGGCTAGAAGGGTCAAAGAAATGTTTTGTTCTGATTACTTGAAGAAGTATCATAACCTATTTGACTGCAATAAAAGGGCAAAAAAAAGTCTAAAAAAAGGGCAAAAAAAGGTCAATAAAAGTCCCCTCCGGCCCAAGCTGGAAAAAAACGAGCTTTTGAAGCTAGAATGTTCTAGCTTCATCTCGAAAAAGACCCTTGCCAAGAAGAGTCAAAATATTATTGTAAGAAATCCCCACCAACTTATGTTTTTACGTGAATCAGATATTGAACTGAGTTGGATTTTATGATAACCTGTATAGGTAGAGACGGAGTATGGTATAAAAATGAACAAAAGAACAGCTTTTCGTCAGACAGATATCGGAAGGTAGGATGTAATAGTTTCAATTCAATTCAATTCATTTATTTGTATCCGCCAAAGCTGGCGAGTAGAAAAAATATAATAAAATACAGACAATCGGTCTACAACTGACTAATAACTAGACCATATACTTTCATAAAAACCTACGTCATTTAAAAGTAATTAGCCAACACTTTCCTAAATGATTTCTACTTAACACTTTAACCAAAATACAATCAACGCAACGCATCGGACAAAGTGTGCTTTATGGTATAAATTTTTGAAAAAATGTTTCCCGTTTCTTTTTCAAAATATCAATGGGGTTTTTTAGACCATAATTTTCCCTCATAAAAGAACTGGATTGGTATTTCGAAAACCGGCATAAAAATTTCCCAAAATTAAAAAAGTAGTTTTAATACGAGATAAATTTGAAGCGGGAAGCCGGTCATTGTCTAGCTGACGATATACTGCCTTCTCTGCGAAGGCGGGTGGTGTCCTATCAGTGGTAACGATGGGATCTTTATCAATATGATCTTAAACGCCCGTTCTAAAATTCCTTCAGATTAGTTATTTTTTTGCCACCAGATTCGCTAGTGTAAAGTAAACAGCGACGTGTTACTTGTTGGTGAACGGTTGACGAGGCTTGTTTTGTTGTTGCTCTTTTTTCAGTTTCTTTTGTTGGCCGCTTGGGACTGGCCAAGTTTAAAACTTTTAAATATGCATTGTAAACAATTTTGTTATGTCAAAGTTCATCAAGTTTGTCAATTCTGGCTTCAACTTGCGCTGACTGACTTTTATACGAGGCTAATGTACTATTCCTCCTGCAGACAACTTACACCAAGATCTAACGTGTGATTATTAATAATAATAACAACTTTTATTTCAGCCAAAGGCCATATCCACACACAAACAAAAACACAACAAAAGTTAACAAGCACTAGAACGAGCTAAGGACACACGTCCCTGAGGAGCGCTCTCCTCACAGGAAGGCAGCTGAAAAGGGGATCAGCGGCATTTCTGACAAGAAAATTCTCAGACCCAAAAATTCTCTGGTGAAAGGACGCTTTAGATCGCCTCACTATCTCATTCAGTGAACAGCACGTTCGGGAGACAAGTTCATGGCTCACGCTACAAATCTTTGGTAGTTTATACAGGCGACGCGCAACTCGATTGTAGCCAGTTTTGAGTCGTCTGGCTGATTTGAGTAAAATATTGAATAGCGTATCAGGCGGCGATTCGTCATTGACTTTTAGGAAGGACGTATTTCAACGCGATTTATTTTCAGGTGTTGGTTGGGAGGCTGACGTCGCACAGGGCGGCTGTCGAGGCTCTGCCGGTGGAACTGCGCCTTACGTTTCCAAGAATCACGTCGCTAAGTGCGGATTCATCAACGTCTTCAAATTCGGACAGACCTCATGTGAGATCAACGAATTTCCTATCAGAGGATGAAGCAATTAAATGTTTAATTTTCTAGTCAAATATTTTGGTGATTGGTTAATGTTGTTTTCTGAATAAATTTGCATTTCAAAGTCGCCGTTCTGCAGGACGTCAACGTTTAACGTTTCGGCGAAACCATTTATTTTAAGCCCTTCTTCAAGAACTATATTGTCTTCGATTTGTCGAAGAAACTATGTCATTTCAGTTCCTCTTCTAGCTTTAAGCTATTTCGAAAATAAACTTGATTGATTGAAAAAAAAATGATTTCTTGGTTAGCTAGTAGCACTGCAAAGTCTTAGAACATTTGTTACTACAAGAATGGAAGACTGACCTGTTATCAACCAAGAAGCTATGAGCGTGTTCCACCCTCGTCCCAATAGTAACTATTAGTTACTAAATCCGTTCCAACCTCACGAAAAGTTACTACGCTGACCGTTCCAGCCCTTTCGAAATAGTGGCTAATAGTAACTATTTGCTTACCACGCTCGGGAGCGTAGTAAGCGTAGTAACTACGCATCTCTGTCACGTGATTGGTCGGATTTGCCCGTGGCATGACATTCTGCTGGAAAATAGAAAAATCGTTCCAGCCTTGACGACAGACCTCTGACAAATCAAATGTTCGTTTCATCTTCGCACCATTTCCTTTTGCGTACATGGCTCCATTCCTCTGCATTAACCAAGCCTCGAATTCATTCCTGGTTCTCGCAGCGTTTACAAGTAGAGGAAAACGAACGGAATCCAGCCTTCGTTACAAGATCATGTTTACACGCAGAAGGAACAAATTTTTCTTCAAGCCAGAAACACTGACAAAAATAAATATACTAGCCACTCACTACCCATTCCCTAACTATTTTTTCTTTCGTTGTTGTTGATGTTTTGTTTTGAGGGTAATTAGTCCCTGACAGGTTCGCCTCTGTGCATTGAAGATTCTACTTTTTTTTTAATAAACCCTTGATTCATTCATTCAAATAAAACAATATTTTGATAGCATTTATAACATCAGTACCGACGACTGCTGCTCTCAAAAGCCAGCCATAGTTTTATTTAGTCTTTTCACCAGCTCCGTCGACGACATTCCTTTCAAGTAGACCGGAATTCCTTTCATCTAGAAAGGAATTCCCGTACCGCTAGACTTTTTTCTAGTCGTCCTCACGAACAGAATCCTTTCAGGTTGACCGGAATTCCTTTCTAGTCGACGAAATTTCCTGTCCGCGTAAACGCTACATCACGAGAAGAAACCGTTACTAATCCGGGAAACGCAAGCAAACCTAGAATGTGGCTACCATTCCAGACGGTTTGGGTGCGATTATTAGTGTGGTCTATCCTCTACCTCCCTCCAAGTAGGGTAGGGTTCACCCTACTGCTAGTTTGTCGATCGTCATCGCTCTCACCGAAACAAAAAAAGTACCACTTCCTTGTACTTATGTGACGAGCCATGGAACCTTGTGGTGGTTATTGTTTATTTCGCTTCTTTTCTGCATTTATTGAAAATAACTGGAAAAAGGAACTGAATGAAAGTCGTTTCTTTTTCCCTTCGTGCTTTGGCAGACTGTCGGCATAGTTGCTTCCTGCATATTTGCCTTCCTTTGAAAATTAAGTGTCTTTATGTGTTTTACTTATTTTCTTTCATTTACTCCGCTTTTTCAAAATGGCGGGTTATAAATAAGTTACGGTACTTACTTACTTACTTACTTCTATTAAAGATAATCGGAGTTCAATTCTATATCATACATCGTCCTTATTTATTTCTTGACTTGTCCCAGTACTGGCGTGCTGCAAGTGAGCAAGTGATCTGGATCTGCCTCTATAATTATAGAATTTACTTCAGACTCTCAAGTTCAAGTATGTTTAAATAGAATTATAAATGACCCGTGCAAAGAAAGAGAAGAATTATGTAGAGAGCAAAAGCTCATCAGTTTATTTCACAGTGTTTTCAGATTTAAGACTGTGTATATTCGATTTCTGTTGGGTATGATTATGGTATCAAGAACAAATAATCAGATAGGACCTCCGTCTGCCTATCTCTGTACTATGACTATGCGGAGTCGAGTATTTCCCCATACCTTTTCCGCAGTGAACGAGCAGAGGTTAGTGGCTTCGCGCCACATCACGTTTTGTTACCTCTATAATTAGCTATATCGCTGTGAAACCACCTTGAGGAAAAATAGAAGACAAAGCTGATTAGTTCTTTGGACACGCTCAAGAGCGGGTCAGCGCGCAGAGGACGCCTCCTATTTTCTTTCTCTGCGATGAGCAACGGCGAAGACGAAAGTCGAGTAGATAGGTAAAAAGCTACAGTAAATACATCGAGGTCCGCTCAAGTTTTGTCGGGGCATTCATAGTCGCTGCATGGTACCAAAGACAGAGGTTCTATCTGACTATTTGTTCTTGATGGCATTCTCTCTTTTTTCTGTGTAGTTTTTGTATTTCGTGCGGGTTCCCCAGTAGCTATACTTCTGGAGGAAGATGGGACCTGACCTGACCTCTCGTGCTTCAATTCCAATTTGTGTATGTAGATCGTAGATAATAAATGAAGTGGAATGGAATACAATGCACTCATAATTGAACCTGAGTCAGATGGAATGAAGTACTATTGGGCAATCGTAAATCGTATTCAAGAAATGGAGTGGAATGGAACGCAACAAACTTATAACAGAACCTGAACAAAATAGAATAAAGTTTTGTTGTATAATAGTAGTATGTTTAATAGTTGTAGTTGTATACTAGTACATAGTAGTAATAATGTAATTAATTTAGTAGTTAATGATAGAACCTGAACCAAACAGAATGAATGTCTAATGTATTATCCAGACCAACTCAACTTGTTCATTACTTAAACAAAAGGGGGAGTGCTAAATAGATTGCAATACCGGTCACGGCAGAATGCAAGGAGGAAGTGACTCGGGTGTAGCCGTTGGAAAAACGTTTCTTAATTATTAAATGAATCTAAACCAAACGAGAATGAAGGTCTGTCGCATCGTCCAAACCAACTCATAAGTTTTGTTAATCAGTTGTATCACTGTCTGTGTGAATAAGTAAATTGAACCTGATCCAGACGACAAACCAACTCATAAGTTAACTTGTACATATATTTAAAAAAAAAAGTGGAGTGCTCAACCGATGACAATACCAGTTTCGGCAGAAATCCAGTCAAGGAATGAGGTGACTCGAGTGTAGCCGTGGGGATAGCCAGACTCGCAGCCAGCGCTGGCAACGAAGGAGGTAACACCAAGGGTCTCGGTGCAGCTACCGTCTTCACGAACGTGGTTGAGTGGTCCGCCAGAATCGCCCTAAAAATGAAGAGCGTCGATGCTTTTGATTGCTTCTGACCAGTATCGTGCATAACTAACTGTTCTTCACAGTATAAACTATTGTTCGTCACAACATAAACGACAACTACTGCGCATATCAAAAGTGTTTTTCCAAAAGGTGATAAGCCAGATTATCAGCTTAGCAGCTGTTAGTAGTATCGGGCGACATTAGTTCTCGATATAAACGGAATTGAATATGGAAGCGCCAATATTGATATCGAAAACAACATCAGGACAATTTAATTCCTTTTCAAATTATTGTGCACAATCCAATCTAATTGACTGTTATATATCCGAAGTTGGAACAGTATGTGTTTGTAACTCCGTTTCTATACTATTCGCAGGCTTTAACAAAGCATGATGCAAATGCTATTTCGCTGCAGATCTTGTTCTTAAATTTTATCTAAACGAGACGTAGATGAGAGCCAAAATGGTCCCGAAATACCGATATCGATAGCAAAAGTCTCGATCCATAGAAAAACCCAAATATCGCCCAATACTAGCTGATAGATCACAATTGTGCCTTCTGAGAAAGTTCAACTCAAAACAAGTTGCCATCGAACCCGGATACAAGTTTCTTCATGCTGACCTCCTGAAATGGGACTGACGTGTCGAAAAAAAAAAGTATCGTGACTGGGAGACAAACCCACACCCTAATCTACTGAATCTGGGAACAGCAGATCAATATAACGCTAGGGAGTAGTGCCAAGACCTATGCTTTCTATGCTTCGGAAATGGGCCACGCTTGTGGCGCCACCCACTACACTCGGTACATTCAAAACGAGACAAACTTGTTTTCCGTGTGCTTAGATACGGTCTGCACACATCGAGGAAACAGGGGAGATTGTATATTTTTGTTTGCTGTGCTCGGAATGTGGAGTTATCGGAGCCAGCACTGTTGCGCGCCTTATTCTCTTTCAGTAGGGACGTTCTCTGTCGCTAGTAGTCCCGATGAAAAATTTACCTAAAAAAAGTAGTATGAAGTTGTACGAAAATGTAGCATGCAGTACGATGAATGATGCTACTACATGCTTCTATGTCAAGGCTACCGTGTTACTGCATTCTACTATTAGCAAGACTGGATGCTACTATAGCAAGATAAGATGCTACCAGATACTACTGCTTAAGACTAGCCCAGTCTGAGGCACTTTAAATGATAGTATCCTTTACTATTACATATCAATACATACATGCAACCTTTTCGTACAACTTATCATACAACTACGCAGGCTACAAATTTTTCATCGGGGTGCTAGTGTCGCAGCTATTCGAGGGTGCGTCAAGCCGCGGCGCTACTCCTATTTTGCTCTAGAGACCACATGAAACTTGGGGGTTGTCTACTTACAAAGCAAGCACCAATGCCTCCGGTGGTGTCAAGGCAGATCTGGCTGTCAGTAATGATGCCATAGTAGTCATTGCAAGGCGCGTTTTCCATGATGGGAACATCGACTTTACGGAGGACTGGGGCGATTCCACTTCCAGCTAAAGCAGAAAACTACTGTTACGAATAAACAAGATTCTGAATATGCACGGTAAGATTCCTGATACCAATACTGAAATTCCATAAGGGGTAACTAAAAATAAGCAACTTTTCACGAGATCCAACAAACCATTGTTTTTTCGTCGTTGGTCTGTTTGGAATAACCCGATTTTTAAAAAAAGAGTCAATTCCTATTGACCACTTAGCCATTTGAGATGTCACGAGAAAGCGGAAACGAACAAACGAAATCTCCGTGTTGCTATTGCGAAATGGATATAGAAACAAAAGGTCTTGTGTTATGTGATACGTACTTACACAAAAGAAGATCTATACATTTAAAAGAGTTTTCAACAGGGAAAAGCCCAGAAATGAAGTGCTGTCATTCATCATCATGGAGTTAGTCATAGTGAGCACAGTGTCAATAGAATACTCTTGATGACTAGCTCTCCCTGCCGATGCAGAATCTCCGGGTACCTGCAGAAGAAATGAAGAAACGGTGTCACAGCTGCTCCGGCCTTATTGGCCTTATTGTTTGAGACAGGATTTGAGTCGTTGAGTCTGGGTCGTTACGGACACGTTTACTCATTCTTCCTGAGGATCACTGGCGTGTTTTGGACTTAGTCATATAGAGTATACAACATTAAGAGGTTATAGTATAAAATAGAGAACAGTCACCGGAAGGGGAACGCTACCTAACCGCGGTAGAAGTACACGTTGCGTGGTGCAGATGTCACCATCGCAACAGTTTCACAACTCGGGAGACCGGAGTCTAACCATTCTGTCCACGAAAATCGGAAAGACAATCGATTCAAACAAAAGCTATCATTTACAATCAATGTAGTCTAATCTTTGACACTCCCGTGTTGCATCTGCTACACTTGGCGCAGTAAGAATAAAGTGAAACGATTCCTGACCTCTCACAGGTAGATGACTTAGCTGGCCTGTACGACGCACCCCGTATACCTTACGGTTTAGAAGTCAGTTAATGAGTATATGAACAGTTACATTGCAGCTAGTGTTCAGATACCAAGATCCCGATCGTAGTAACTGACCCTGGTATCAAAAAATGTCAACTTTCTTTAATCATCACAGACAAAAGGAGGGTTTTTGTCAAATTCGTGGGAAAGAAGTTTGGCACTAGTGATATGAGTGGATATAAGTAAATATTTACATAGATCTGCTGGTCTATTGACTCCGTGGTTCTAGTGTGGGTTCTTGACAAAACATCCTGGTAAATGGCCACAGTCATACGACTAATACTTCGAAATATCCAGCGTAATCAATGAGTGTCATACAAGGTTCCTGACTGTTGAAAGGCCGTCAAGATGCGCACGTCAATGGTAAGAATCAGTTTTAAAACCAAAGACAAATGTTAAGTGTTAAGGAATAAGTAAAGGTAACTTACCATCAGAGCTCTGTCCCCAACCTGAGGCAGTTACAGTAGTTCCGGCAAAGGTAGTGCCTACATCACTCTGTCTAGGAAGGCAGACTGGGCTGTAGGTATCTAAAGAAAGACAGACGTAAGCTGAAGAAATTTCCTCGTTACATTAGTGGAAATACTTCCAAGGAGACGTCAGCCAGATCCATGTATGTTAAACAAAAGAACAACTAAGCAGAGGCGTTACTAGCCAAAATGTTTGGGGGGGGGGGGACGAGGCATTTACCGACTGGCTGGTAATTTTTACCGACTTTTTCTACAGAAAAAACGACTGTTTTCAGCAACAAAAATGACATTTTTGAAAAAAAATCGACTGATTTTCAGAAAAACCGACTATTTTGACGAAAAATTGACCATTTCATGAAAAAAAATCGACTGTTTTGACGAAAAATCGCGGCGCTTCGCGCCGATTCGTATTTTTTTACTGACTCGCCGGCAGCATTGGGGGGGGGGGGCGTCCCCCCCCCTCCCCCCCCCCCAGTCGTGACGCCCCTGCAACTAAGGGACCACTGCTCTCAAAGTGAACATGGTAACAACTGACAAAAGTACTCTCAGGGCACGGGCAAGAACTTCAGAAAATGCAGAAGCTTGGAATCAAGGGATAGGGCTCCTCCTTGTCCTCCCCTTTTTCCTCACCACACTGTAGAAAGTTTCTGCGAGTCATGATTAAAGTTAACTGCAGTATTTGCTACTGGGATTCATCTTATCTCTACTGAGATAAGACTAATCCGAATTAGAGATCTTTTTAAAGACAAGAAGAGACAAGCCTGGGAGCACCCGACCCTGATCGTGTGTCCAAGGTGTTAGTCCAAGAACGCGTTATAAGACCGGCGAGCAGTCGCAGCTGAATCCAAAACGCGTTGTAAGAAGAACCAGTGAGTACTCACCGGACAACGAACGCACCTATTATTGGGAATTCCCGGCCTACACTGTCTGAAGTTTCATAACTGAGAACACAAGGATACGTGGTTTCAACGGATTCAACAGATAACACTTTGGATGTAATCTGTTGGCGCGACAAACGTTGGCGTGCCGCCAAAAATCATCTGCTGACTTTTTTGTTTGTCGTCATGATTTCGAAAAATTCAGCAGATTGCGGATGTTGGAAGTTTTTCTACTCTTCCAGGCAATGCTTTTAATGTATAACATTTCATGCATAACGTTTGTCCTGACAACAGATTGCATCCCAGGTGTTGTCTGTTGAAATCGCGCATCCTTGTGTTGTCTGTTAGGAAACTTCTGACAGTATAGTCGGAGCGGTTGGAGCGAGGACGGGCGGACATTGGTAGTCTACTGTACACGGTGATATTATTAGTTCTTGGTTAATTTTTTTTCAAGCCCAAACATGGAATCACGCATTGTTGTGTTGAAAGTCAGGCATGCTAGACCCCTGATACCCAAAACCGAGGAAGTGATCTGAAAGGGTTCTCGCTCAGAAAAGTTTCGGGACATTGACGCACCAGAGCCGTGGCGATTCTCTCTTGAGTTTGCATCAGAAAATATGGGATGCGTATCGACTATGTTTACTGTTATCAGTCGATAGTTGCCAACCGCAATGCACTAAAGAGCTTGGTCACACTTGGCTAATTTCCTGGCTTTTAGGGTTGCAAGTGCAGAAAAAAGAAAAAGAAGAAGATATGACTAATTCTGAATGTTGTCGTTTTAAATTCAGGAGATCAGTTCGAGCAAAACAGCGTGTATAATTATGTTCCAGGAACCCTAATTGACCCCTAATCGCAGTCTTCTAACTCGCCCCAAGATGCCACAAAGCCCATCAAGTCTCACGTCCCCTAGGGATTTTCAGTTGTTTGTCGAATAGGCGGCTTTTTCAGGACAGTGTGCAATGGTAAAATATCAAAAGTTCATTCTTAAAGATCAGGTGAAAAGAAACTTACCAGTGAAGGTGATGGGCTCTGGGAGCTTGACCAAGGCGATGTCGTTAGCTAGTGTAAATGAGTTCCATCCAGGATGGACAATCTTTTCAGTCGATCTGATCTCAATGCGTCCGGTTTCTGCGCTATCATAGATGGAGTGACCACCCAGAACGACATCGAAGGTGGAAATTCTAGAAAGAATGTGCTCATAAAGGAGGAGAGCATTCAACACAGTGAGTTGGTGAAAATAAAAAATTACTAGGCGGGTTAAAGGAGGCTTACCTGGTAAGCTCAAGTTTGATCCGCGTTATACCTCCCTGAGCAGTGGCTCTGAAACTTAGCTCATTTCTATGTTACTTTGCAGGAATTATTTTCTGAGTATTTGTTATTGGTTCCATAATCGTTCTCATCAAAGAGAAAATTGGATGTGATCAAAGGTGTCGGGAAACTGAACATCCCATACGCTCACAAGAGTTTCTCCTTGATTTGCGTGGATAAGGAGAAGTGAAAGCCCAGTCCGCAGATGTCGGTATAAGTTATATCCTTTGAATTTTTGTCTTTTAATGTTCTACACAGATCTCGGGCTGCTTAGAAATCAAATAATTAGATTTTAGCATATATTATTAGAATAGAGGAACGTTTTTATTCGTGTGTTGTCTTTCTGTTTGTTGTATTTCATTGTTGTCATGGCCTTCGTGCTGGGTAGCAATGAATCAAATACCAACATCAAATCAAATCAATCAACATCAATCAAATATAACGATGTGCCTAAAGCTAAGCAAGGCCAAAGACTTCCTCGGGATCCAAAACGGATTCAAGCGAGCATCCTGCAACTTTTTTCTCTCTAAGATTTATATAATTTTCCTTTGTTGTGTTTTGTTGTTTGGGGGTCACGCAAGGCAACGTTTTGTAAAAAAAATAAAAAATTTGTATCGGTACATGGTCTCATTCTCCATATTCTCTTTTCTCTTCTTTTTTTCTTATAAGTTAGCACAGTCTCGCAAGCCCCGCTTTTGTGGGGCTATTGAAAACAGAATGTTTATTTTCAATAAAAATGCTCTACTACTACCAACAACCTTTCAGAGCTACATTACACGGAGCTGATAGTAATAGTGAGCACACTCTGGCGATGATAGTTAATCCATGCCATCTGTACCGAACGTGCCATCTTTACAGACATCACACACAGGCTTACCGACGAAACATCCCGATGGCAAAACGTCCTCGATGAAATATCCCAGTGGCAGAAGGTCCCCATGGCGAAATGTTGCACATTACACGGAGTTAATATTCAGCGCACTCTGGCGACTATTACGGGGACGTTTTCGCGTAGATGGCCCTGGTCCCGTCGAGCTCGACGGACATTTTTGCGCGGATGCCGTCTATCTTTTTATCACTTCCGCGTATACGGATGAACAGGTGAACTGGCCATCCAGCTCGATGGACGCCTTCCGTTCAACACCGCTCCGAGGACAGCGTTGAGCTGAACGGCGATATGGGTGGAGCTTCCCACTCATATGCTCCCATCCAGCTGAATGGGAATTTTCGCCTGAACGCCCGATCGATTTTCTTATTTTCGCGTGGACGGGATCACCCGTTCAGCTCTATAACAATCCCCGCGAAAACGTCCCATATGCGTCGTGACGTCAAAAGAGAAGTCAGAAAAGACGTCACGCGCCAATATGAAGTAAATTGTTCACAAAAGTTCGGTATAGTGACCCTTGTGCGGCTGTCCTGAAATCCATTAACAGAACAAAGCTAAACTACGGTAAAAACCTATGGAGCTCCCGGACGTTTCGTTTTAATTGATTCTAATTATTGTGTTTGTTGTTATAGCGTTGTTTCTTTCTTTTCATTTTTACTGTACTCTGTCTGTACAGCAGATGGGTTATAAACAAAATTCAAGTTAATTTAACTGAGGATATAGAAAAGTTTTTGGGTTGACTGTTTGCCACTGGGGATGTGGAGGATATTTAGAGGAATAAATTGGGGCGTACCATTTCCTACCTCTGACCGACATCTTGGAAGCGAGAGTTGCATCTGCTGTGATGCTGCGAGCGAGAGAGAACCTTCGGTTGGAAGTGTAAGCAAAAAGTTAACAAGTTCGATAAATAGCGTGATTGGAATTGTTTGCTTCTAGGATAATGAAAAACTAGTAAACCTTATGAAGTTATCTCTCAACCACAGAGCATAGATTCTTTACTTCTATACACTGTCAGAAGTTTCACAACAGACAACACAAGGATGAGCGGTTTCAACAGACAGTGCGTAACAGACAACACTTGGGATGTTATCTATTGTGTTGGAAAAAGTTATACATGAAATTTTATGCATAACAAGCATTGCCAGGAAGAGCCAATAAAGGCATCTACTTCTTTCTTTGTGTGTCGTCATGATGTCTGAAAATTCACATTTTAGGCGATTTTTCGGCTCTCCTGATGGCAACGCTTGTTATGCATGACATTTTCAAACACAACAGACAACATCCGAAGTGTTATCTGTTACGCATTGTCTGTTGAAACCGCGCATCCTTCTGTTGTCCGTCATGAAACTTCTGACAGTGTAGTTCAGTCTCTTCTCTTCAGTTATATTCCTAGGGCTGGGGATCTTCGTGACTATCTACCTCGTCGTCGACGTCAAGCATGGAGTTACAGAGAACCATTGTCTTACCCTTCGGCGCAATGAGCAGCAGTCAGAACCCACTGGTCTGAGATCAAAGAGCCACCGCAGAAGCTGAAGACATCAAGGAAAAGTCCGACCTGCCAGGGGAACTCGTTGGGAGTAGCCTCAACGCCTCCGACAATGCGAGAGGCTTTGGTCTTGCCACACACATCTGGAAAACGAGAAAACTTGAATAATGGTAAATTACTCCGGACTAAATCAGACCTATGATAAAGGTTTTCGAAAGCTAAATTGGATGAGCTGCAATACAATATGCAATCTTGCGTGGTTCAGTGCAAGATAGTCTTGAACACCTCTAAGGACAGTGCCAAGAACTGCGTTCTTTCGGTATTCCATTGTAGGTTGATTATACTTTCTTCCCCCATATCTTAGTCTTTCATTCAGCACTTGAGCTGATAAGAACTCGGGTGCTTCGAGCGTTCAATGGACTGATATATATCGGATTAAAAAAAAAAAAAATTAATCGGATTAAAATAAAATTAAAAAAAGTGAAAATTAGGCATAAATATGGCAAGTCAGGATGCCTTTAATGACGCATTGCCAGTAGCCCAGGAGACAGTAGCCGACGCAAGGTCAATGCTCAGTTTATGCAGGAAAAGAACTTCAAGTTGGACTTGATTCCGCCACTTACAGGAGGCATTTCAGCTAGCAATAAACAGCTTGATCAAATGAAACTTAATATTGCGGGTTAAGATGAAACAACTGTATAATATATATATATATTGTGAAGAAATCAACCGACAATCGCGATACTGGATAATAATGGATAATCAATCTGAGATAAATGCATTTGGAAAAAGAAACGGATCGTGTTTTGGAATTTTTTTTAAAGGTTTTCAGGTTGGGTGTCAAGGCGCTTCATCTGCTGGATGGATTTTGGATTTTTGAATAAACAATATTTAGGAAAGGTTTTGAGGGTTGGTCATCTGAATTTTATCTTGAATCTCTCCAAGTTGAATGTCAAGTGCTAGATAGATCTTCGATTTTCTACGAAAAGTATTTATTTCTGTGGAAATGAATGTACAATATACATATTTGTGGAAACGGTTGTAGAAGCAGATACATGCCAGTATGTTCAGTTGCTAGGCGGCGGTGACTGGTAGGAGTTTAGCTGCTCCTTTGTGAGAGGTTAACCGGGGTGACCCGAGTTAGTTTGGTGACCAACGTGTGAAAGACCCCAACCATCGTCACATACTTCCCCCTCCCGACATTCCCCAACGTACAACAGACTGGCAGACAACAGAGACTGGGCGGAGCTAGCTCCCTAAGTATGCAACCCATGTCTGCAACCCATGCACGGTGCGAGGGAAGTTTTGTTCCCTCCTTTGCGAGTTTTTCCAATGCAAAATTTTCAGAAATTTTGAAGTTTAGTGTTTAGATTGTTTCAATTTTTGTTTTCGTGTCATTAACGAATGCTTGACTATGTAAAAGTGTGTGTAAACATATATATAGTATGCCTGACAAAAGAAGAAATGTTCAATCTTTCCCGTATGGAAATAATTCAAGTCATTGTATTATGGGACATTGTTCTAATCGTAAACAAATTGGAAACAATTGGAAACGATCGTAAAGAATTGTTTTCTACGACTGGAAACAGTTGTTTACGATTGTTTCCAATCGTTTGCGTTTGTATACAATCGTTAACGACTGTTTCCAATCGTAAAAGACAATTGTTTAAGATCGTTTCCAATTGTTTTCAATTGTCTACGATTGGAAAAACGTCCCATTATACAATGACTTGAATTATTTCCATGCTGGTCAGTATACTGAACGAAATACTTTTGAACAAGAAAGGTTGATTGATTGAAGAGACAAAGGTGATTAATCAAGGAAGACTGACGAAGTCTAAGCTTTTTGTTGAGCTAAGATTACTTGGGCTACTCTGTTCAGCCGTCGGCTCAGTGATCACTGATCTTGTTAGTCTCTGATAGCCAACAACTACATTTCCAACTGACCAAGAAGTCAGAGAAGCGCGTGTTTCTTATTCTTGTTTCCACAAAGTTCCACCTTCCCTAATAATTTAAAATGGGCTTTTCCAAAAAAACAGAAAGGAAGTAATGTAGCAACTAAAAAATCAAGAAGCTCAACGTTTGATATCGAAACCTGTACTCACCGCTGAAGTCCTTCATTTCTTTTGGTACTGGAAGCTCATACTGAACCTCCTTGGTTTCTTTCAAGGTGATTGTGTTTGCTGGGACTTTTGGGGTACGGGTCTTGATCTTTGACAGATCTCGATGACGGTAGTCACGCCATGCGGTGGCAGCGGTGGCCTACAACAATGTATATAGCCGTATCAACTACTCTAGGATTACCTAACTACATAAAAGTTCTCTTAAGTACAAGTCAACTGGAAGATGAAATATTCCTCTGGCGGGACCTGAACTCACGATCTTCGGCTCTATACCCAACACCCTACTACTGAGCTACCGGAGGGCTTGTGAACATCATTACATTCTCGGGCTACACGATCAGGGATCTCAAAGATCAAGGAGACAAGTTTGTCGAAGCAGTAGACATTCCATCTTTACCCAAGCATCATAAAGTCAATCATTGAAGCAATCCTTTTTAGAGCGTGTTCCATCCTTCTAACAGCAGTAACTATTAGTTACTATTTTCGTACCAACCTCATGAATTCTTCAGATACCAGGATCAGCTGACTGGCCAGATACCACGATAACTGCAAAAACTTCTTTTGAACGTGGTATCAAATACCACGGTCTAAATTCGTTTTCGCAGTTGGTATCTGCAAAAACGTCGTTAAAGTCGTTTTCGCAGTTGGTATCTGCAAAAACGCAACTATTATCCAGTGTTAAAGCACACATTGCACTAATTACTTTTTTCGTTCCAGTATTCAAAACTATCCGTGTACTGTAAAGCTCGACTCTGCTTTTAATAAATTATCAATGACCTTCTCTGATTGAATGGTGTTCCGGAAGTAGGTTGCATTGGCGTTCTAGGTACTACAGGTCCTTTAATATCTCATGTTGGCGATCCAGGTGAAAGATTTATTTAAAATGTACCATGAGCTAATGGAGCTAGATAATCCCAGCGGTGAGATTTTCTCTCCCCCAGTCAGAAGATCTCAAAACTTTTGCAAGATGGACGAGTGGGTTAGATTTTACAATAAAAATGGATGCATTTGTGCATACTAGTTATATTAATTCACTGACATACTAATTATAGTTCTTATCCGTCATAGCATTTAAGCTACTCTTCCATAACCTACTAAAGATTACCGAACATCCGACGGTGTTTAACAGCAATTTGCAATGTTTGAAGAAAAGCCTCTAATACGATATTTCTGTTAGAGGGCTCATTCTCCCCCCTTGTTACTAATTATTTTAATAACCAATAAAATTTCACCTTTGTTGTTCATTTGTGCCTGTTCGGTTCTTGATTTGTTCTTAACCACCATTTGTTCTTACCACGCTCTAAAGTCGTTTTTGCAGTTATCGTGGTATCTGATATTCAGATACCCACTATTCGACCGTGGTAACTGATCGTGGTATCTGAAAAGTCATCTCACTTTCATCAATTTTTGTCAAATTGGTAGGAAAGAATAAGCAGAGCAAACGGATATCAGAAACCGCGGTAACTGCAAAAACGACTATTTGCTGATCCAGTTACCGTGGTAACAGATACCATGGTATCTGCAAATACGCAACTCATTTTCCCATTACATTTTGTCTTCACTGCTTTTTGTTTATGTTTTTGAAGAGACATACACACTATCTGTAAAGGCAGCAATTTTTACCTCGGACGCCACAAGTAGCAAACAAACGGCAACAAAAGACTTCATTTTGAAGACTGATTCATTATCTGTCTAGTTTGTCTTTTATGCATACGAGAATAGTTTCATTATCAGTTTAGACAACAAACACCGAAGAACTAATTTCGAAAGGAAAAATGATCGACTTATTCAAACAAAAATAATTCTGTTCAAACAAATCTGGTGGAAAATCATCGACCTTTGATCAAACGATATTTTTCTGTCTTTTGCGACCGTATCATGACAACATGCTTTTGTTTTCTTGGAAAAATAAACAAAAGAGAACAGAGGTTTATATTCCAGCGTTCAAATGCCACGGGTTCCAGATCAGGTCTATCGTCCATGAGCTTGACACGAATGAATACTTTTCAAAGGAGACCCCAAGGGTTCCCATCCTTTCTCCCACCACAGACGGCGAATCGGGCAGTGGCGCCATTTGGGGGGGGGGCAGGGGGGGCCATGGCCCCCCTTGAATTTTAATGGGGGCCCAAAATCTGAGTTTTTTTGTCTTTATTCCTTGTTGTTTGACATACTGAAGTAAAGGCATTTACCAAACTGTGAATTTCACACTGAACCGCACAGTTAGTAATCTGGTTTTGAACCAAAATCTTTGAATTTTAGCCGAAAAAAGGCTGATGTTTTAAATTTTGTTTGCCTGCGGCGCTCAGTTTCAATGTAATTTGGTGTTTGTTAGATGTTTTGTAATGTTAATCCCATATCCAAACTCAAAAGTTTTCATGAATCCAGACCTACTTCTCGAGATCGCGACAAATCTCGATAGGGTTTCGATCGAAAGCTTATAAGAGGGTCGAAAGTCGATTATTCTGTCATATGGGTAGGCTTCAAACTCCAAGTCACGTTGTTTTTATTTGTGAAGGGTCTTTCAACAATGCGTGGTTCTTGCATATGCTCATTATGGTATATTTTAGAACTGCTTTAATTTTAGCCTGAAAAGCAATTAAATTTTGCGTTTGAGCAAAAAAAAAATCTAGGATGGGGGCCAAAAAAGGGTGCTTGGCCCCCCACCCCCCTGAGGTTTACTGAAATGGCACCACTGGAATCGGGGCCCCAGGACCCCAATTCCCGGAGATGACGATACAGTCCCCGGATCCCCTCAACCTAAAGGGTGACCGGATGCAACAAATCTACAAAGTCAGTCCAATCTGACCAGACAAGACATAAGAGGCTTTCAGACTGACAACGCAATAGTCTTGGTTGCTCTAGTGTAGAGTCGGCATTTTGAATTAGTGGCATCGGTCCTTCCAAACTGCGAGGGTTCGTACTTATGGAAGTGAGGCGAAACTGGTGAAGTCATGATATTAGTTGCGTTTTGATCGAAGTTTCGTTCGCCGTGTGCTTAGGCGCCGTCGAAGTTCACCGTTGCTTAATTAGTGGTTTTACGACTCGGCTGTCCTCCGGCAAAACCTAGTATCTACCAAGTTGATCCCACCTAATGGGACCACGAGGAATCCAATGGTGCAAACAGAATTTGTCTCCGATGCTTACTTTCGGAGATCTCACCTAGTATCTACACAGGGCCTCAGCTTATTGTTTTCGTGTTTTACCTAGTATGTAGCCTACATACTATAAATACCCAAACCTAGTATCTAACAAAGTACGCTATACCAGCAGCCGAGAACCATTGTTGAGAACCATAGTTTAAAAGTATTAAAAATCATGTGGCAAAAGAAGCAGCTTAACGTAACAACGTTTTCGCGCGTTTTTCTCGGAAGTTACTCAGATGTAGATACTACGTTTTGCCGGAGGACAGCCGGACTGCGGCGATCCTTGCTCGGTGCCGTTTCATCAACATTGCAGCCAAGCTACGAATTTGCTAGCTCAGGAAGTTCGCCGGTCAGAGTCTGAAGGACAAAGAAACTATGACCGCCGTCCAAAACTGTATTTTAAAAGAGACTTCGAGTTTGAAGGTAACTTCAGTCAAACTTCGATACAAAAAAACGCAACTTTTTATTTCTGTGAGGATTAAATACATTTCCATATTAGTATTTTATGCATATTGTTTAATTTATATACATTACATACTCGATGAATGTCCTTATTAATATTTCGCTTCATTAGAATGAAACTATTCCATCTCCAAATACGTCCCTCTGAAATCTATCACATCAAGAAAGTGTCGGTTTGGCTTACCGCGAAAAGGTGAAACTCCTTGGAATCACGATTGACAAGAATTTAAAACGGGATTCTCATGTTGACACTATCCTACACAAATCTTCTCTACTTCTGAAATCCCTTGCGATGCTCCGGAGATTTGGAATCCCAACGAAACTCATGAGATCCTTGTATTGCACGTATGTACGCCCTAAACGGAATACTCGTGTCCTGTTTGGCATCCTGGCCTTACCAAAAGTCAGACGGAGAAACTAGAGGGGGTACAGAAGCGGGCTTGCAAGATTATCCTTGGGCAAGATTATTCCACATATGAAGATAGCCTCACAAAACTTAGTCTTCCCACTTTAGCGTGCCGTAGAAACAAGCTCACCATGGATTTTGGACTGAAATGTCTATCTTCAGATAATCACAGATCCATTCTACCTGATTACCAATCGCCCAACCCCAATCGGCCCATCACTAGACTAAGAACTGAAAACAAAAATCGGCTTCAAATTACCCCGCCCCTAGTAAATTCGTCTGACCGATATTTATCATCATTCGTACCTTATTTTATTTCTTATTTTAACTCTTGATATTTTATTTTATTATTTACCATTTTAATTCTTGTCGTGTGACATGTATTATATTATGTAGGCCTATTCATTATTATCATATACTGTATATTTACGCTAACGCAAAGACTAGAATAGACTCTAATCGTAAAGTTTCTTTTGTGACAAAGCAGAATAGGAGTTAACTCTCTTATCGTGAAAAGCTTACATTTCAGTACGAAAGCAGCGATTCAGGCTACGTCCAATCAATTATTCCGGTAGCGTTCCAGTGAGTTATTACAAGCTAGGAGCGGCGAGCGCCGTATTGTGATAGTTATAACACTCTCTAGAACGGAAATAATCCCAACGCCGACATATGTCATCACTCTTCACGGGAGTAGAGGTGGGCGATATTTGGATTTTTCGATATATCGATGTATCGATATTTTCACTTTCGATAATCGATATATCGATATCTATATTTCTTTAGCATATTTCGCTATATGATACGTCTCATTTCGCCAAAATTTACAAACAAAATTGTCGTTGAATAGCATCTTGCAACACCTCAAACTCCGAATAAATGAGAACAGAATTACGGAAAACATATTGCTCTAACTTCTGATATATAAATGTAGGTTCTGTTTGATTATTTACAATAATTATGAATGAAAAAATATCGTTTTCGATATCGATATTTACGTTTCGATACTCGATATCGATATTTGGTCCGATATATCGATATATCGTTATCGATATCGAATATCGCCCAACACTACACGGGAGTTCCTGCAGAACCGACGGTTATTGTCACTTAAGACGCTCGCGACCACAGTTTCTGTTTCAGTTTTCAGTTTCAGTTTTATTCATAAAAAATAATCAACACCATTAACTCTTTATGGCCCCACCATAAGGCCTAAGATAAGGCCTGGCACTGGGCGGGCGTATGGGCGGGGGCCTGGCAATGAGCGTGGCGTATTAAACTGTAACGATCGTAGTAGTCGTGGAATGAAAATAAGAAGAGGGAGGAGCTAATTTACTTATTACGGCGCTGCAGGTTCTATGAAGGCACGATAGAAGGAGGTTGGGACAGCGGAAGCACGCGGTACAGTTGAAGCTCTGATAAAACCAAGAGCGTGTTCCACCCCCCTAACATAGTAACTGTTAGTTACTGTTTTCATTAAACCTGATGAAAACTCGAGTTCTAACCTTCTCGAAATAGTAACTATTTGCCTACCATGCTCGGGAGCGTAGTAAGTAAGTAATTCATTTCTGACCCGCCATTCGAATAGTGGAGTTTGCAAAATAAAAAAATAAAAAGTAAATAAAACACAAAAATTCAATATACAATTTTTCATTCATCGGCCAGAAAACCGTTGACCGTGGTATCATACACCACGATAACTGCAAAAACGACTTAATACCATGGTATCTGCAAAAACTCAGCTAATGACAAATGACCATGGGCGTTGAAATAAGTCCTATGGATTTGTTGTCAGCCCTCGGTTTAACTAAACAAGACTTATATGGTTCATGAAGGCATCAGTTGAACTACAAGTCTTGTTTGGTACTAAGCTAATTTGGTAAATATTACAAACCTGAATGGGTTGAATTTGACTGAGACGTTATTTGCGTTCTTGCAGATACCGTGGTATCTGATACAACGATCTAAAGTCGCTTTTGCAGTTACTGAGTATATGGTCAGTTACTCTAAGTTTTTCTTTTGGGCGGACTTATAAAACACCAATCCGGCAATTGCCGTTATAGAAAATCAACCGTAGGCTAAAAAAAAACCTTTCCTATCATCGCCCCAATCGTGCAGCAAAAACAGCGGCCGTGTCAAATATTAAATCTCAGGACTAGTTTTTTCCCTACAGTGGTATTTAGAAGTAATTTGCCCGAATAAGATAACTATAGTCGGTTAAAGCTTCAGCTATTTATTACAGGCTTGTTTCCTTCCCCGACGTTGGACCTGAAGATTGACAGCCTGACGATGACCCTTGCCAAGAAGGGCCGAAATATCGCTGATGAAGAATCGTAGCCGACGTATTCATTGTATACTTTATTTGAATAAAGGAACAAGATTGTTCAGAACACAATGGTATCTTCAAAGTGCAACTATTATTTTACACCAAAAAGAGATACGACTAATTGGCTTTCGAAGCTCTTATGTTTCAACTTATGTTCCGTCGATGCGGCGTGTCACGCTAGAAGGAAAGTTTGACCCTTGAGTCAAAAAGTGCAACCTTTTGGCAATGCTTCGTTCTGTATTCGTAGAAAGTTCAGTAAATTGACGCAATTGCGATAATAGTTGTGTGATTGGGATATCGGGTGTGTTGGTTCACACTTGTAATTCATTATTTCACTGATTGATTTATTTGTTTATACACGTATGGCATATGCAGACGCTTGCCACGTATGGCAACCACCACATGATTCAGTTGACTATTACTAAATATCACACCCCTGATTGATGCTGGTGATAAATGATGATGGTAGAGGTGAAGATGTTGCAAAGCCAAGGAGGGTTTTCGCGAGCAAAGTCGGAATCACTTTCCAATGGTTTTCGCGCTACTTCGGAAAGTTGCCGAACTTTCCAACCCGGTTTTCGCGCTTTGGAAACCGAAGCTGCTTTCCCGGGCAGTGATTCCACGAGGTTGGTGGAAAGCTCCGCGGAAAGTTGATTTTTCGGCAGGAATTTCAAAGGTGTGGAGAAAAAACAGTGCAAGTGTCACTAATAAATACAAAAATGACAATCGTAATTAAGGTGACTTCGATGGAATATGTGAGAACCAAAGAACCGTTAAGTGAACCATATTTATTCGAAAAAGTGTGTAACTCAAGATTTTCTCGGCAATATCAGCTTTCCATGCGTTTTCGGGATCAGTACCCCAGCGGGAAAGTGGAAAGTTATTCCAGGAATCGCTTTCCCGCAGTTTTCGCGATGCGCTTCGCTCGTCGGAAATTGATTCCGAGGTTTCGCGAAAACCCTCCTCTAGTGGCAGTGGCAAGATGAAGATGAAAATTTCGACTAAATTGTATCGTAATTCCATACAGTCGTGACGTACATAGCGACATCGTGTGATTGAGGACCCAACGTAGGATTTGATCGTCCCGAGGCCGTTTTATAAATGTAAACGAGCTCGGCTCTATATGTAGGCCTATATAATTAAAATATATACTTACCGATAAGAATAAACTACAGTTTTTCGTTTTCTGATGTAAGATAGATCAGATGGGTGTGACGTCAAGCTTGTATGGAAATACGATACAACTTAATTTAGACCGAAAATTTTGCCCACTTCGACTGTTTTATTGTTACATCCTTGTTTGTTTGGTTATTTGTTATTTTCTGGTTGAATTTTCAACGGTTACATAGTCTACGCCATCTATAAAAAAGTAGCTTCCACTCTCAGCGAACTTCGTCGGATAGTCATAGGTGTCACAGGTGTTTTTGTGTAAAACAGCAATTTTGAAAAGACTGAGACATGGCTTTTGTCTAAAAATCCATTCTCAATCGGCCAGCAGCAGTCCTCTTTGCAAGTAAGGACTATTTGCCAAGTATCTACAGTAGGTATGCTTCTTTGAACATCCCTATTAATTTTTCCATAACTTCGTCTTGTTCCTTGCATTACTGTACTGTAATATATACGGCATGGGGTATCCAAAAATCAGTTGTTTGTGGTTGACTGGGTTTGACGTGGTGTGACCTTACCTAAAAGAAGAAACAGTAAAAATGAACTGCAAATATTTGAAAAAGGATTCAGGTTTGGGGAAACTGCTAGCCTTCGGAAATTGGAGATTAATTCCTTGTTTTTTGCATTTTGCAGTATAAACCTGGTATAAACTGCCTGTTCTGGGTTTCAATGTTCTGTCAGTGACAGTTCTTTGCCAGGAGACATTCAAATGAGTATACCTCTACTTTACTGTACACCAAAGCTATGCTTTTCCTAACAATTCTAGATTTTAGACGACCTTGGTTGTTTTTCTCGCCTACAGCAGTCAAGTGGAAATAATAGACTAAGAACATACTATCAGATAGCCCAAGAGCCAGCAAAGGATCAAGTGTTCCAGCTTTCTTTTGACAGAAAAAAAACGAAATCTGATTTGTCCTTTGATTTTTGTACTTTCTGTGGTACTTGCCCTTCGGCCAAGTGCCATAGTGATCGCAATTTCTGTCCGTCCGTCGGTCTGTCGGTCCGGGTTTTGCTAGGTCGGGCATGGAAATCGGAAACTTGATATTTGGAAAGACCTCGTGTCTCAGACGACCCACGTAAAATCCAGACAGGATCCGGTGACATAAATAAACCGGATTCAGGCACTGTGTGGGGAGTGGGCGGGGGGGTCCGAAATTCTGATGATCCCGCGATCTCGGCACTTCCTGATGTACTAGCATAAGGTAACGAGCCTAAGCCCTAGATACGTTCTTGACTGAACGAGATCATATCGGGGCTCTTTGGGAGGAGTCGGAGAGGGTTTCCCGGAATTCCGGTGATTGCGAGTTACGATACTTCCAGATGTGCTAAGGGCGATGAAAACTTGGCAGGCATTAGTGGCTCGACCAAACAGGATTAGGGACCTGACACAATGATCTAGAATCGGGAAATACTGACTTAAGTAGTTTGCGAAAGGGTGAGTCGGATCCCGTAATGGAACGATAGTCGGATCAGGCAAACGACTATTCTCAAGTCAGTTTATTGGAGCCCCTGATGTTCCAGCCCCGTTTCATTTTCCTAGTATACCAGGAAGTACCGAACTCGCGGGATCATCAGAATTCCGGACCCCCCCCCCCCCCACTCCCCACGTGGTACCCAAACCCGGCTCATTTATTTCTATGATGTATCTAGGACTTGTGCTTGCTCTTTCCACCAAGTCTCATCCCGATCCCTCCACTCTAAGCGTTTCCCAAGATTTCTGGTTCCCCCCTTCAACTCCCCCCAAAGTCACCGGATCCGGTCCGGGTTTTACGTGGATCGTCTGAGACAGAGGTCTTTCCAAATATCAAGTTTTATTAAGATCCGTCCACCCGTTCAAGAGTTGTAAATACCACAAGATTCCGGATATCCCCTCCTTCCACTCCCTCCACAATGCTTGGATCGGGGAAGTGACTATTTCCGACTTAATCTTATCGGGTCCCCCTGATATACCTGCCAAGTTTCATCGTCCTAGCTTATGTGGAAGTGCCCGAACTAGCAAAACCCAGACCGACGGACGGACAGAAATTGCGATCGCTATATGGCACTTGGCAAGTGCCATACAAATCCCGATGAATTTCCGAATTCGGTAACGAATCAGAACCAAATAAATCTGACTAATCACCGAATTATGACATGGACTGACGGAATGCGATAAAACAGATACGGACTCAGTAACGACTGAGACCAAACAAACACGTCATCTAGGCCTCTAGGGCACATGGTTTCTCTACTTTCCTAGTTTCATTCAAATCACTCCACTCGTTTGACCCCTACGCGAGGCACAAAATTTCCCCCTCCAACTCCTCCCACTGTGCCCGAGTACGACCAGGACTCATAAACCTTCGCATCTCTGACATCTTCTCTTCTCGTCCTTCTTCGTTGTTTCGTCCTTGACTGAACCAGATTATATCGGGGTGTCAGAGTATCTGTAGGTGGAAATTAAATAGTAACACTTCAGACTAAGCCGCATTCAAAGAAAGACCGATTTCACTGTAAAAAACGGTCATCATCGAGGGCACGCGCACAAGCTTGTGATCATGATTGATAGGATTTTTAACTCTGATCAGTTCGATCCCGATGAAAAATGTGTAGCCTGCGTAGTAGTATGGTAGTAGTACGAAAACTTTGCATGTAATACTATGTAATAGCAAAGAATATTATCATTTACCGTGCCTCAGACTGGTCCAATCTTATGTAGTAGTATCCAGTAGCATCCTGTCTTGCCATAGTAACATCCAGTCTCGCTAATAGTACCATATAGTAGTATGCAGTAACACGGTAGCCTTGAAGTAGAAGCATGTAGTGGCATCGTTAGTACTCCATGCAACTTTTCCGTACTACTTCATAGTACTATTTTGAGATATATTTGTCATCGGGATTACTCAAAAATTTTGAGAGTTATTTATAGACGAAAGCCTTTTCCGTTGCTTTGTATAACTAACATCGCATTATGCCTAAAATTCCACTTTTTTTCTTTTTTTTTATCAAAACCGACAGGAATACTTCTGAGGAAATCAGTCGACATAATTTTGCCCAAAATAAGCTTTTGTCCAACGGACAAAGAATACTTCGATTAGCATTACCATCATCAATTAGGAATTTCTTTTCAGATTCGGTGGAGAGTCCATTTGGGGAGTTGCTGGTGTCGTTGTTCGCTACAGACAGATGGATGTTAAGGAGAATTTAGATCAAAACTGGATTTAGTTCCAGGATAAGACTCGTTGTGAGGAAAAAACGTCTGCTTTCTTGTGATTATGGTTTTTTTAAGCAATAAAAATATAACTTTAGGTTTAAACCTCAAACCAAACATTGGTAAAAACAAAGTGGACCATAACCTTTGCAGGCTGATTGTGTTAAATCCAAACAAACCTGGAACAAGGTACACCAACAAGTAACGTGTCATTGTTTACTTTATGCTGAAGCCTCTGGTGGCCCAAAAATAACTAATCTGGACTGAATTTTATGAAGGGCGTATTTCGACTACCATCATTTTGTTTAATAACAAGAAATCTAACTCACGCCAATATATCGTAACAAATAATCATACACTGTTCCGGGGCCTCGAAACTAATGAGCTACAGTAAATTGTTTAGCGAACTGAAAAACAAAAGTGCTTCTCCAGTGGGATTTGAACCCGGCTCCTTCGACTTGGCGCGTCGACTCTAACCATTTGAGCTATCCTTCAAATTTCAGTCTGGTTTTCCTTTGGTTTTCTCCATGAGGTCCCGCCATGCGTCCTTGAACTGTAGACGAGATTCCGACATTGGACCTAGAACTCCAGATTCAAAAACATATAAATTAAATCTGCACTAAATATTCAATGAACTATACATTTGTTTTGTTTGCTGAATTAAGAACTTTTTTCGAATGAAACGTGGACTGAACATCATCTTGCATCACTTCGTGTCTCTTCCCTGGTATTGAAGATAATGAACAAGTTGGGAATAGCTGTGCATTCAAAATGTCACACATGCTATCGGACGTTTTTTCATGTCTCCAAACAGGGTCGTTGCCTGAATGTCAAGGTCGGAGCCCGGTTCGTTGATTGACATCTCCGAGGGGAATCCCAAGTCGTTCAACAATCGCGGCTCCGTCCCTCGGTCTAAGCCTGGAGGAAAATACAACACAGTTTGCACAATTAGCTTCCTGCCAATACTCTTGATGACTAACTCTTCTTACTCTTCTTGCCGATGCAAAATCGCCCTGTAGCTAGCGGAACAGCCGGAAGTGGTACCACAGCTGCTTCCAAACATCGTCGTGATTGGTTAGCACAGGACTGATTTGTTGAGTTTGAGTCGTTAGTGCTACGTTTTCTCGTTCTTCTCGAGGAGCACTGGCGTGTTTTGGACTTCGTCATATAGAGTATTAGCTTCCTGAGCGCAGCATCCGGGTGCTGGAAAAGTCTATAAGACAGCAAACAAGACGAGCGTCAACTAAGTGCGTTATGTAACGACACAAAGTATTTAATGCCAAATGTTTATAACAACTATCGCGAAGTGCCTTTTTATCGAAGCACCTTTTTCTCGAAGTGGCATTTCCTCACTCCTGTTTTATGCTTTCAAGAGTGAAAGGATTAAAGAAAAAGCAGGATTATAAGGATCAATATATTTGTATTAGGAGTTAGTCTTAAGTCAGTCCTAAGACAGTAGTGATTAAGGATCGTTGGATTAACAGATGTATTCGATGTATACAAAACTTCCATATTAAAAGTAAGTGTGTTTTCTAAACACTGTTTATTGAATGTAGGACCTAGGACCTACTGTCCGAACTTTGCCCTCCACAGTTACGAACCAACCCTCCGAGGATTAAGATCAGAGTGCCGCTATAATCCAATATGTACCAACCGCTCGGGTTCACGCTACACGTATATTAGATACTCGGTATCGGACAACAAGTTAAACGTAAAAGACCTACAAGAGAGGCTTATTTAACAATTATCGACAGAGAGAATAAAATGTGCCGGATAACCCGGGAGTGAGAATTCAACGGAAATGTTACAGAAGTAGAGTTTATTTGGAGCTGATTGGTACTATGGGTAGGAGGGTCCTTGAGTGATTTGACCAACCTATCTCACTCCATCACAACCTCGAACACATGCTCACGTCTGAGCACATCCGATTGATAATGTTTTCTTAAATTCATTACATAGATTTTCTCGATATGTCACTCTCCAGTTTATTAGCTCGAACAAAGATGAGAGTAAAAAAAAATTATAACGTCTAGTTGATCGCTTTTTAATGCTTAGATAAGTTTGCTAAAAGCGTTTTAAATTGGATGTACGGTTAATGTTGATTACTAGTTCAGATATTTTTATAGCAGTTGGTCTACTGTTCTTACAAATTTGATTAAATGTGAAAAATTATTTCGGCTGCATATTTTGGGCACAATCAAACTATCAAACATTATTTTTACCATTATTCTGCGTAAGACGTCAACGTTTCCGTCTTTAAACGTTTCGTAAACCTTTTCTCAGAGCTTGCCTCTACGTATGGATGGTGGCACGGATCAGTTGTTCCAGGAATAATAATCAGTAATGGTTTGAGTTTCAGACATAACCTGGATATAACTTTGTGAACAGTCCATATGACGGACACTTTTCCGATAATTGAACTACCTCCCTATTTCCACGATATACAACACAAGGTCAAGGGTCGTGAAAAGTAATAAATGGAATGCATCGATTAGGAATGAAATGCAAAGCTTCGGACGATTTACGTTGAAACGAGTTTAGTTAAAGTGGATTTAGTGAGTGGGCAGATGTAAGTAGTGTTTAAGAGAGAAAGCATAAACGATAGACCTGTTTACGGCTTCAGAGAAAACCAGAAAGGTTAATCGTAACCGGATCCACAAATCTGGTGAAGTGAAAGCTCGCAAATATCTGTCTCTTCTTTTATTTTTACTTTCTTCCCAGTTCAAAAAAGGTATTGCTTTCAACGTCTGATGCCAAGCATTATATTTATAAGTTGTGAACTGAAAGAGAAAAGTCAGTAATTAATTTATTTTTCATCCGTCATTTTGGAAAGCGGAAGATCAAAAAGAAAAGAAGGAAAGAAAAACAAAGAACAAACATAAGAAAACGCAGTTTTTTATCCTAGGCCAGGAGACAGGGTATAGAAGGTTATGCACTGGTTGAGCCCGGTTGTCGATGGTGTTTGGTAGAGACGAGGAGAATTTGGGCAGGGTAATACTTACACCCTTAACTTGGTACTTATCCGTTAGCGCGTGGTTGTGGCAAAATTTTGAGAGGTGTGGCAGATACTTTGCATATCTAAAGTTTAACTTGTTAGTGCCATAACCATATGCTGCACTTGTCGAAATTATGACATAACCATACATTGCCGAAGAAGTTCAAATTTCAAGATGCAGGTGTTACCCTTTTGGATGTTTCTTCGTCGCTATCAAAAATCATTGGCAACAGAGCCCAACCAGCGAACGACCTTCTCCACTGCTCCCTGGCCGAAGATTGAAAATTAGTTTCTTTTTCTGTCTTTATGTGCTTTATTTATTTTCTTTCATTTACTCCGCTTTTTCGAAATGGCGGGTTACGAATAAATTACTTTCTTACTTACTGAAAAGGCAGCTTACTTCTACATCTGATATTTGAATACTCTAAATTATTTTGACCCATCAAGGGATTTTTAATTTTTATTTTCAGCAATGGCTTACCCTTGTATTTGCTAAGCATTTCGAGCATAGAGGGACAATCATATAGGGGTACCCCTAATCCGAAAGAATAACTTCATTCGAGAAATCGATTATCTTTGGATGGCGGACAAACGAAGTGCCGTATTATTACCTTTTTTTCAGGCCTATTTAATTAAGTAAGTGAAGTGTCTAAACTGTCGGATCTCAGACCTATTCGGTTAAATTTTAAAGTGACATGGTCTTATACTTTTTACTTATTTATTTCGCAGAACTTAAAGTGATTCTAAAACGGCGCTTTGAACCCAGGATTGAACCCGGACCAGGACTGAACGCCAGGACCTACAATTGGTCCTGCCTTTGTCTGCGAGGCTGCGATTTTCGAGTCTTAGACTTCAAGTTCGAGTCAGAGACTCTACTTCTGGTTTATTTGTTACGATTCATTGACGTACAACTTTCTATCTACATAATGTCGTGCGTCATTTTTTTTCTCCAAAGCCATTAAAAGCCGGAAGCTTGCACTGGCAAGGCTGGGTCAGATGGAAGTGATGGTCAGAAGTATTTTTTTCACTTTTCGGTTAAGATGCGCCAAACTTGCAAGGCTGAGCCAGAGGATGGAAGTGATGGTCAAATGTATTTTCTTTCACTTTTCGGTTAAGATGCGCACTTTAAAGGTACAAAAAATGAATCTCTAAGCAAAAATTAGGCAAAAAGGATCATGTGCCCATGGCGATCGTGAAAAAGGAAATTTTGCTTAAAAGTATTTTTTTTATTTTGCTGTTAAGATCAGTTCTTTAAGGGATGGTCGGATCGGAGAAGTGACGATTTCTAACCCAATGATGTCAAGTTTCTAGTGCTCCAGCAAAGTGTTATCGTCCTGGCGCATCTGGAAGTACTTTAACTCACAATCCCCCGAATTCCGGACACGGCCCCTTACAGCCCCCCCCCCCCTTGGGTACCCAATCCGGTTCGATTCTTCCCGGTTCTCCCCTCCGATCCCCCCTGAAATGGGACATCTGAGACATGAGGTCTCTCAAGGTATCAAGTTTCATTTAAGATCCGATAACCCGTTCGAAAGTTATGCATGCCACTAATTTCCTGATTCCGCCGTCTCCCCCTCCCCCACGATGGTCGGATCGGGCGAGTGACTGTTTCCAAGTTAATTGGTCGGTTCCCTGATATGCCCGCGAAGTTTTATTGTCCTAGCCCGCTTGGAAGTACATTAACTACGGATCGCCTGAATTCCGGAACACCCCCCCCCCCGACTCCCCCACAATGTCCGAATCCGATCCTGTTCTTTTAACTATGTATCTAGAGCTTTTGCTTGTTCTTCCCACCAAGTTTCATCCCCATCGCTCCACTCTGAGAGTTTCACACGATTTCCGGTTCCCCCTCCGACTCCCCCCCAGATTCATCGGATCCGGTCCGGACTTGAAATGAGACATCTGAGACACGAGGACTTTCGAGATATCAAGTTTCATGAAGATCCGATCACACATTCAAAAGTCATGCATGCCCCTATTTTCCGGATTCCGCCACCTCCCCTTCTCCCCACGGTGTTCGGATTGGGCAAGTGACTATTTCCAAGCTAGTTTGGTCGGGTCCCTAATATGCCTGCCAAGTTTCATCGTCCTAGCACTTCTGGAAGTACCCTAACTCGAGAAGAGAGTACCGACAGACTGAAAAGTGATCGGTATATGGCACTTGCAGCGAGCGAAGCTGCAAGTTATAACAAGAGCTGGAAGCTCATATGGCACTTGCAAGGCTGGGTCAAATGAAAGTGATGGTCAAAAGTATTTCTTATCACTTTTCGGTTGAGATGCGCCAAACTTGCAAGGCTGGGTCAGAGGATGGAAGTGATGGTCAAAAGTTTTTTCTTTAACTTTTCGGTTAAGATGTACACTTAAGGGTGCTAAAAATTAATTTACCAGCAAAACCCTTGATTAAAAAATTATCATGTGCTCATGGCGATTGCGAAAAGTAATGTTGCTTAAAAGTTTTTTTTTGTATTTTGCGGTTAAGATGAGTTCTTTAAGGGATGGTCAGATCGGAGAAGTGACGATGTTTAACCCGATGATGCCGAGTTTCTAATGCTCCAGCAAAGTTTTATCTTCCTAGCACATCTGGAAGTACCTTAACTCACGATCACCGGAATTCCGGAAACCCCCCTACAGCCCCCCCCCTCGGTACCAGAATCCGGTCCGATTCTGTCACTGATGCACCTAGGACTTGTGCCTGTACTTCCCGCCAAATTTCATCCTGATCGCTCCACTCTATTCGTGTCACAAGATTTCCGGTCCTCCCCTCCGACCCCCCCCCCCCCCCCAGTTCATTGGATCCGGTCCGGACTTGAAATGGGACATCTGAGACATGAGGTCTTTCAAGATATCAAGTTTCATTAAGATCCGATAACCCATTCGAAAGTTATGCATGCCACTAATTTCCGGATTCCGCCGCTTCCCCCTTCCCCCACGATGGTCAGATAGGGCGAGTGACTGTTTCCAAGTTAATCTGGTCGGGTCCCTGATATGCCTGCCAAGCTTTATCGTCTTAGCCCACCTGGAAGTACATTAACTACGGATCGCCGGAATTCCGGAACCCCCATCCAACTCCCCCCACAGCGCCCGAATCCGGTCCAGTTCTGTCAGTTATGTATCTAAAGCTTGTACTTGTTCTTCCCACCAAGTTTCATCCCCATCGCTCCACTCTGAGAGTTTCACACGATTCTGTTTCCCCCCTTCGACTCCTCCCCCCCCCCCCCCAGATTCATCGGATTCGGTCCGGATTTGAAATGAGACATCTGAGACACAAGGTCTTTCTAGATATCAAGTTTCATTAAGATCCGACCCATTCGAAAGTTATGCATGCCCCTGTTATTTTGTTTCCGCCACCTCCCCCTTCCCCCACGATGGTCGGACCGGCCAAGTGACTATTTCCAAGTTAGTTTGGTCAGGTCCCTAACATGCCTGCCAAGTTTCATCGACCTAGCACTTCTGGAGGTACCCAAACTCGAGAAGAGTGGACCGACAGACCAACGGACCGACAGACAGAAAAGTGATCGGTATATGGCACTTGAGTGAAGCTGCAAGTGCCATAACAAACGAAGGGTCTGTTCAACACACAAACTAATGGTTGGCTTTCAGGATTGTGAATTACAAATGTCCCGCAGAGACTTTCAAAAAACTTCAAATTTTTTATCGATAAAACAGAAAAATTCTTATCTAGTATTATCTCCCGTTGACGCATACGGCTGAACCTTTTGTTATCGGAACAGTTGTTTCCACATGTGGTACACTTAACGGCTTTCTAACGCCGTAACTTCACATGGTCCATATAGTCAGATCTGATATCAAACGTGCCAAAACTATGTTATTTCGGTTTTCCGTGGGAAGGAACTTCGATTACTGATTTATAAAATTGGATAATGTTTGGGTAAGTTCTGAAACGTTTTTGATGTCATGTAAATTAATTATGAAGTAGCGTTTTGTCGTCTCCTTTTTTTCTTCTTTTTTAATGGTAACCCTAGTGTACAGCGAAACTGGCAAATTAAATTTTCGTATCCCTGTTTTCGTATCCCTGCCGGCCCCCGGTGATCTCGTATCCCTACCGGCCCCCAGTGATCAAAATATATTGTCACGAAGTGTTTTTGAAATTGAAGAACCTGAACGTAACAATATTTAAATTGGTTTGTGCCTTTCTTATCCATGTGAAACTGTCAAAGAAATTTAAACATTATTTTTGCGATTTTGAGAATTTGGAAAGGGCCAAATTTTTGGCTTTTGTTTCATTAGTGAAATTCCTATTGCACTCTCAAATTAGTTAAAAGATTTAGGAAATAAGTCTTATTTGGTTTTGGGGATCCCAAACCTAAGTGACGTGATGCCTATGATTTTGTAAAAGTCGTCCGTCTGCCCGTCTGTCAGTCTGTCCACTGTTAGCACGATAACTCTCCTGGGGGGTTGAGATATTTTGTTCAAACTTGTCAAAAGGACTCTTTGGGTCAAATTACAGGGAAGTTCCAAATGGGCTCTGTGTCCCTATATTTAGGGGAGAGGGAGCTGTTTCGATTGAAGGGTAAGGAGACATGCTGAATCTAAACATGAAAACTCTTTTCTCGCCGGACAAGTAGTTAGCGTGGAATCCGGCCGAAAACGGAAATTTAGAAAGATGTTTCAAAACCCAATGATATCTTCGATACATGGTGAAAAAACATGCTTTTGCAACTTTTGAATATACTAAAGATAAAAAAAAGTGTACGCGATCAGTTGGGTTATCTTCAAGAGGCAAAAAAGCAGAATTTGGGCAAAACCGGAAAAATTTGACAAAGAAAATCTTATCTGAACTTTATTAGAGGTTCGATATAGGGGTAAAGAGACATGATAAATCCATTTCTGAAACTAATTCTCTCGCCGAACAATTATCTCGTCCTGAATCCGGTCAAAACTGGACGTTCGAAAACGGATATTCTGAATCTATATCTAAAAACAAAATAATTCATAATAACAATTCATCACAATTCGTTACCTCTACAAATAGATATATCGCTGTGAAGCCGCCTAAAAACTTTCGAAGTAAAAGCCAATTGGTTCTTTGGACGCGCTCCAGAGCGGGTCAGCGTTCTTCCTGCACTAATTCCTCTGATATGAGCAAAGACGGAAGTAGTCGGATATCAACTCGAAGCTCAGCAATTACCTCTAGCTCAGCTCAGTTTTGTCGGGGTATCCATTGTCGCTGCATGGGACCAAAGACGGGTGCTCATATTCAACACTTGCAGACATACTTAAAGTTTAACTAAAAACCCAACTTATTTTTGTATCATTTAACTGAGTACACTGCATTTTTGGGATTGTGTTAATATTTTTTTTTTCACTATTTGCTCTAGAAGGACTTTCAGAATATCTGCGATTGTCCTCACAGCGCAAATTTCTATTATGACGCAGAAAATTTAATCTCAATACATACACGGCGTTTCAGTGGCCATTGATCAGCTTACGGAAGGTAGCTCACTGCGTGAACACTTAATTTTTCGTAAATCGTCTTCGTAGAGCATACAACACAGATACAAGCGCAGAGAGCATACAAATCAGACAAGGAAATTCCACTACTTGAAAATCGATTATTTATTAATAGCGGAGCAACGAAGCAACGCATTTTCGCCGGGTTTTCAAGCTTCTTTAAGTGAATAAATGACGGGTAACTAGATTGTCCTATCTAAGCCCTTTTCAGTGAAACTTTAAAAGTCGGACTGAAAAGATAGTGAGCTTTCATTTTCTATGTAGAAAAACAATCAGAATCACCTACTGTCATTTTTTTTCAGGTCAGGGGGTCGATTTCAGTTTCGGAAGGTCATCACTGTCATTCTACTCTGCTTCGTCGTCATCGTCTTCGTAAAGATCGACGTTCGGTCGAGTAGCCTTTCCCAGGTCCGCGACGTTTTGTTAAACCATCCATCAACACTTGTGCTTAGCAATGACGCTATCGAAATTGATTTGGAACAAAACGAAATAGTTTTCGATGGAACGAAATTTGCCAACGACACTCCCGCCTCATATTTTCTAGCGCCGAACATCGTACACTATATTCGGTGGAATAAGACGGAGTATAGCTTCGTGGATTATATTTGTTTCCGTTCGGCTTATGTGAACCACAAGCCGGCCTATTTTTACATCCATACGAACCGGAATTTCACCGGAAAATGGTGGAACAAAATACAGGAGGAGGCGGATTGGAGCAGAAGAATTAAAATATTCTGGCTGGAGCCACCGACGGAAATCTGGGGACAAAAACTTAGCACAGGTACGTTACCCTTCTGTACTTTCCTCAAATCCATTACTTGTTGGGACCATACTGTAAAAAGTTTCTCCGAGTAAGGAGTAAAGTTAACGGCAGTATTTGCTACTGGGATTAATCTTATCTCTATTGAAATAAGGTTAATTTGAATTAGAAATACGATTACCTTTTTAAAGACAAGAATAATCTCAGTTGCAAATCCTGCAAGATTTGTTTTTACAGTGTAGTGTATTCTTGCAGACACATCAATTTATGACGGGCGGTGGGATCTGGAGTGGCACCCTAAGAGCAAAGGACAGACCAACGTCCGGCAAGTCCAAAAAAATAAAACAAACTAGAAACAGCACCAAAAACACGGCAAAAAGTTTCATGGTTTTCAAGAAACATTAGTTAGAAACATTAGTTTTCAAGAAACATTAAGTTACCTTCAAACTAGAAGCTGTTTAAATACCGTTTTTTGGTCGCCGGTCACAATTTCTTTGTCCTTGAATCTCTGACCGTGGAACTTCTTGAGCTAGCAAGTTCGAAAATTGCTTGAAAAGTTAAAGAAACCGGGGCAAGGATCATCGGAGTCGTAAAAACGCTAATTAAGCTAACTTTGAGCTTCGAAGGCATTCGAAAACGGAGTTTAAGCAACCGGCTAAGCCAGCGGCGAAAAAAACTTCAATATAGAACGCAACTATTAGTGCAATTTTGTCTCAATTCTCCTCGCGATTCTCCCCCCAATTCTACTATTACGCGAATTTTGACTTTTGAGATGAAGTAAATAATCCTTTTCTTGCGTGAAACAAGAACGGGGAAAGCTTCGCAGCTCTGCAGAATCGAGAAGTTATCCCTATAGTCAATTCGTGATTCTCGTTCTCCCTAGTTCTCCTTCACTGGTCAACAAAGGGCGGATGTTGAATACGTACAGGTATTAACAGAATTCCTATACCCTGCCCGATGCAAACGATAGTGGTGTATGAGCTACAATTCCTTACCTCTACAAACAGCTATATCGTAGTAAAGCCCCAGTGCTAAATTGGTGTTTTTGTCAAAAGCGATAACTTAAAATCGAGAAGCGAAAAATGCTACTTTATACGAGAATTAAGTAGTGAGAACGGAGAATTCATATAAAAACACAACTATAAACAACTTAATTTTTGTACTTATGAAAGGACAGAGTACAAAAGAGGAAAAGAACAAGAGCTGTAAGCTCATATAACATTTCAATCAATCAATCAATTAGCTTTGTTTCAGCACAAGTGCCATAAATAACAAAAAAGAAAAAACAAAGAAACAACACTAGAGATATAAGAATTGTCGTTTAACGACCGCCAAATGGGTAAATATAAAAACATAAGCTTAGAAGCAAGCGCAATAAGCCCATTATCACACAGTTTAAGTCGTGACAGTAGAGACACTTGTGCTATCCGGCGAATTTCAGTGAAAGTGTGGCAGTGATTCGACACTTGCGCAGAGCTAACACTGCAAATACGCGGAAGCCGAAAGAATCGACGATATGCATTGCTGTAGCACACTTTCATACTGCGTCTTAACAGTAATATATATAAAAGTTACGAGTTAGAACGTCTGCTCTCTTGCAAAGGCTACCCATCGTCTGTTCAACATGTAAAAAAGAATCGAAAGAATCGACGATATGCATTGCTGTAGCACACTTTCATACTGCGTCTTAACAGTAATATATATAAAACTTACGAGTTAGAACGTCTGCTCGCTTGCAAAGGCTACCCATCGTCTGTTCAACATGTAAATCATCCCGAAGGTTAGACTGAAAAGTATATCCAAGATAACGAAAATGTTCAACATATGACAGGTTTCTGTTAAAAAGGTGCACAGCTTTTCTGGGGGCACGAATTCCAGGTTTCGAAAAAGCTAAAAGTTTTCTTAGTGTTAAAGTTATCATGCTCCACTGCAAATCTGTCACAAATACGAAGAAGGATATCCAAACCAAACCAAGTAGGAGCGAGCACAACGGGATCGACTAAAACCAGGAAGGGAAGGGAACGCGAGAAAAGCAGGAAGGCATACTAAAACCAGGAAGTGCATACTAAAACGAGGAAGGGCACACTAAAACGAGGAAGGAATTCAAGGCTGCAAAAAAATGGAACGCTGCACCGTTCCCTTCCTCTGTTTAGTATTCTTCGAAGGGTCGGCAACTTTTCAAACTCAAAGTTCACCATCCCTTCCTCGTTTTAGTATCCCGACATGGGTTCAGTGAGGGGTCAGCAACTATCAAAATTGTAATTCACGTTTTCATTTCTAGTTCAGACGGATACTAAAACGACGGATACTACAGGATATTAAAACGAGGAAGGGATGGTGAACTTTGAATTTGGAAAGTTGCCGAACCCTCAAGGAATACTAAACAGAGGAAGGGAACCAGTTTTGGCTTTCCAGTTTTGAATTCTGGCGACAGCCTTCCTTGTTTTAGTATGCCCTTCCTGGTTTTAGTATGCCTTCTTGCTTTTCTCGCGTTCCCTTCCCTTCCTGGTTTTAGTCGATCCCAGCACAACCAAGTCATCAGCAAAGAAGATATGATTGTAGCACTTGCCCCCCACATAGCAACCCGCAGCCGAAGCCGAAAGGCGCGAAGAAAGCGAATCAATATAAACAGAGGACAATAGAGGGGATAAAACTCCTCCTTGTCTCAGGCCATTTAGAACCCCAAAATTCTCACTAACAGAACTCCCCCACCGCACCTTAAATTTCTGGTTACGAAACCAAAAAGCCATAAGCTTCAAGTAACAAGAAGGAACAGATCTTTCCTCAAGTATTTTAAGCATAATACGGTGGTTAACACGATCAAAAGCTTCAGTTGAGTCTATAAAGCAAGCATATACTGGAGTAAGACCAAAAATACTCGATAACAAACCTTAGTAGGAAAATGGCATACTTGACACTGCAACGACTCTAAAAACCAAACTGGTAAGGTGAAGTTGACAAATGGGTGGTTAGCACACTAGCGAGGCACTTCTCGAAGGGATCGACTAAAACCAGGAAGGGAAGGGAACGCGAGAAAAGCAGGAAGGCGTACTAAAACCAGGAAGGGCATACTAAAACGAGGAAGGTCATCCTAAAACCAGGAAGGCTGTCGTCAGAATTCGCAGCACTGTTCCCTTCCTCTATTTAGTATTATTTGAGGGGTCGGCAACTTTTCAAATTCAAAGTTCACCATATCCCTTCCCCGTTTTAGTATCCTGACATTCTGTTCTTTACCTTTCTGGGTTTTACCCTATATTTAAGAAAAAAGATATTAGTGATATTCGATCTTCTTACTTCCGATTCTGTAAATTTCTTCTCTATCTTCCTCTGTGGTACAAGAATCGAAAGATAGTTCAAAAGTTTTATCTTCCCAATATTACTGAGAAACTGACTGACCTACACAAAAAGCTCTCAGAAACAGCGTATCGACGTTTGTCGCCTCACCACGGTTTGATCCGTTTGTTTGATTAATGTTTTGTTGACTCTAGTTTTTGTTATACGCCTTTTTCCGTCTTTTTTTCCTTCTTCATGTTTATACTCCACTATTAATCTTTTTGATGTAAGTGGGTAATAAATAAATATTATTATTATTATTATGTAGGCATTATGTTCAGTGAAGGTGAAAGCCAGGTCGGTAACTATAAAAATTGTAATTCACCTTTTCATTTCTCGTTCACGGTAGGCGACTAACCAGGACGGGCATGCTGAAACGAGGAAGGGATGGTGAACTTTGAATTTGAAAAGTTGCCGACCCCTCAAATAATACTAAATAGAGGAAGGGAACAGTGCTGCGAATTCTTGCAAAAGCCTTCCTGGTTTTAGTATGCCCTCCTGCTTTTCTCGCGTTCCCTTCCCTTCCTGGTTTTAGTCGATCCCCTTTTCGAACAATTTTGAAACAATTGTTGCCAGTGCTATGGGGCGGTAATTGTGAGACCCAGATAACGGTCCCGCTCGGTTTTTAGGGACAGGCACAATGTTAACTGCCATGAAGGTCCAGTAAGTAGCCATGAGACACAAAAGCATTAAAGTTTAACTGAAAAGCCAACTTATTTTTGGATCATCGAACTGAATGCACTGCATTTTTCGGATTGTGTTAAGGGTTTTTCTTATTTTTCACTATTTGCTCTAGAAGGACGTTCAGAATATCCACGGTGGTCTTCACAACGCAAATTTCTACTATGACGCAGAAAAAATGGAATCTCAGTACATACGCGGCGTTTCAGTGGTCAGTGATCAGCTTACGGAAGGTAGCTCACTGAGTGAACACTTATTTTTCTTAAATCGTTTTCGTCGAGCATACAACATAGATACAAGCGCATAGAGCTTACAAATTAGACACGGAAATTCCACTATTTGAAAATCGATTATTCGTGAATAGCGGAGCAGCGAAGTAACGCATTTTCGCCGGGTTGTCAAGCTTCTTTGAGTGAATAACTGATGGGTAACTAAATTCTCCTATGTAAGACCTTTTCAGTTAAACTTTAAACAGGGCCGCAAGTAAAGCAGTCTTTAGCCTTGAAGCACATTTCAAGTGTTTAACAGACTCCAGCTCCACCAGCCCATTATCGAGTTTATTAATAAGAGTTTCAATCTCAAACTCACTTATTAATCTAATAGGACTAGACACAGCACAGAGGATTCCCGACAATCACTATCTACAGAAGAAAATAGTTCCATGTATTTTTGTCTCCAACGGTTACATACCGCCATCTCCCCACAATACCATCAACACGGAAGGTATACAAATTCTAAACAATTCTCCTCAGGAATTCGACCTTCCTGAAAACAATATCGTAGTTTCTGTTTCGTTTGTCAAATATAGACAAAATAAAATTAGCCTGTCGTGATTGAATTTTTTTTCATCAGCTAGCCTAGTATTGATGAAATCTATTTTGGCTCATCATTCGAAAGAAGAGAACACGGGGTTGACTGAAATAGAGACACGGCACGGCATGGTGTGATGCAGGAACGTTGGAACATAGTTCCTGCCCCTAACTCCGAAGCCAGAAAGGGCCCTTTTAGTTGTCCTGCCTCTTTTTAGTACTCGGGCCCACTACACTATTTCGTACCGTGCCGTGCCTCTTTTTAGTCGCTCCCGATCAAAACTCTACAACTATTTGATTTTTGATTAAAAAACGTTTTTTCTCTGTTTAGTATATTTCCAAACGTTCTAGGCTGGCAGCTGCCCCACGGCTCTGACATTGAACGTATTCGTCTCCTCATGAAACATGGTGGCATCTGGTTCGACAACGATGTCTATGTAGTCCAGAATCTCGATTATTATAGACGATTCGAGATGGCTCTAGCTTGGGATGAAAATCAGTTTTTGGGAACGCAAGTACTGGTAGCCAATAAGAATGCAAGGTTTCTCCCTATGTGGTTGGATACTTACAAAGTATACTATTCGGATCGGTAAGTATTGTTTGATTCGGACCCGCCTACCAAAGTTGAAGAATGTGCATCAACTCCTCCGAGAGTTATCGTACAATCAGGCTGACAGACAGACAGACGGACAGTACGGCTGAGCTGACTGGGCGTGTGAAAAAGCGCACAAACCCCTACAATGGCCAGTTAGTATCCAGTGGCATAAACAGTGTTGATCTAGTCTCAAGGCAATTTATCTAAACCGTTCACATCCCGATGTTACGTGATTTATGTGATGAGTAGACGCATGGAAGAAACTTTTACAGTGAAAAAAATTAGTTAGTAACCAGCGGCAGGAACAGTACGTGATCTGGTCTCGAGGCAATTTTCTCTAAATCGTTCACATCCGGATGTTACGTGATTTATGTGATGAGTAGGCGCATGGAAGGAACTTTTACAGTTACAAAAACAAGACCTAAGGTTTCGATGGGATCCCAAAACTCTGATATTTGATCCAGACGATTGGGTCTTGTCTTCACCGGATCCAGTCTTCGCCACGCTAATCATCTGAGAAAACCAGGTTCAGATATACCTCTATAAGCCATATCTAATTTGACGATACTGACCGTAACTCCCTTTTACTTCTGCCAAATTTCTGGTTTCGGCCGAATTCCGAGCGAACTACTTGTCTAGCAAAAAAAGAACAATTCAGAACGAATTCAGCGTATTTCCTTATCCCTACAAAGAACAGCTAATCAACTTCAAATGAAATTTTAACTTATAAAAAATAAAAAATGTCCGGTTTCAACCGGATTCCGGACGAATTATGTGTCCAGGTAAAAATTATTTTCATATACAGACTACTTTACAGACGTCTTTTCTTAGCCTTAAATCTGTCGTTTAATCAACTTCAAATAAAACTTTCGCTTTTAACAAATTTTCTGGTTTGGCCGGATTCCGGGCGAACTAGTTGTCCGAAAAGAAAATGGTTGTCATCATCATGTTCAGCATGTCTCCTTACTCCACAATCGAACATCTAATCAACTTCAAATAAAATTTAATTCTAACCACCTTTCCGGTTTTGCTGGATTCCGGACGAACTACTTATCCAACAAGAAAATGATTTTCATCACCGTGTTCAGCGTGTCTTCTTACCCCATAACCGACTATCACATCAGCTGTTTAAAAATGTTTTGTTTGCCCCTTAATTTGAACACCCACCCCTAAATGTAGGGCTACAGAGGCCATCTACGAACTTGACCTTATCCTTGACCTAAAGAATCCTCACACAGAGTTTCATCAAAATATTTCATTCCCTTCGAGGGTTATCATGCTGACAGACGGACGGACAGACGGACAACTTTTGCGATGTCATAGGTATCCCTCCACTTCCGTTTTGGGATCCCAAACAGTCAGAAATAGACCAGAATTTCTGGAATATATTTCACGGTAGAAGTCCCTTGTATGTGATCCGTCATCACATAAGTATCGTTCAATACAAAATAATTCCAATTTTCCAAGTGTCCAAATTACAAGTGTAAACAATAGTATTCGACAATACAGCGATTGTCAGGGTCGTCTAACTTCAGAGATGTAGGACACAGGCTCACGCGAGGAGTACGTGCCTCTAGCCTTGTCCTAGACAGCCTGACATATATATACAAGCCGGAAACATCTTCACGTCAGACTAGATCAGATTCGCGTATACTCAACATCTTTATACTTACTGTGTTAATTACATATATACCATTTCGTACCACCGTCAGTTCTGCATAGACAGCCTTACCACTCTACGTCTTGCCTTACCACTCCCCCACTTTGACAGCGATCAATCAATCAATCAATTTTATTTCAACCCTAATAGCGCCTTGCTAACACGGGCGGGATTTAGAAAGACAAACGTACACTCACTAACAATACAAATAAAACACAAACTAACAAAGCATAAATACGAAACGAACATAAAAGAAAGTACAGTTAAAATGCTTAGTGAAATACGGAACGAACGAATTTAAGTATCTTTCTGAAGGTTTCGTAGGTGGGGGAACAAGCTTGGGTTTCGGGTCGTTCTTGCTTCGCGTGTTCAGTCCATGAGAGGGTGTAACGAAGCCCGGAAGGTGGTCCTGTGGTATCGAGAATCCAAATTTGGTGGCCAAAACACATGGGACGATTATGTATTCTTTCAGACAGTTTTTCGAAATCGAGGATTTGAAGGCTTTGTAGGATGTGTCATTGTGGCCAAGTATTGTTCTGCAGGCTCTTGTCTGCAGTCGTTCGATTTTGGCATTCTGAGCTTTACTTAAATCAGGATGCCAAATTTCACGAATTTTCACCAAATTTTGCCAAGTGTCACTAGTTCATGGCGTCGAATCCCAAACCGTTTCAGGCATGAAAATGAACGAAGGGCAGCACAGCTGTTTTTCACTATTTTTCCCACTTGAGTTTTCCATTGGAGGTTATCATCTGGAATGATGCCAACAATTTTTACAGAATTTTTAGTTTTCACTGACGATTCTGACTCGACTGTTTGTAACACTTGTTTAGTGAAGTTAATCCTCATGACGTGACTTTCGGAATTGCTGACTTCAAATTTGACATCCGAGCATCCTTGATGGAGATTGGCGATCATGTCGTGGAGCATCCGACCTTCATTGCCTCGAGCCTCACGCAGAAGAGGTAGTGTGAGGTCATCACCAACCTTTAAATGGTTTCCTATGTTCTTCATGAGTTTGTTGACTATCATCAAAAACGCCAAGGGCCCGAGACGAGTCCCTTGCGGTGCTCCACAAGTTATCCTAACAGGCGGTGAAATGTCTTTGATTCTTAGCTGTACACAGCGTGATCTGTCAGTCAGAATACTAGCGATCATCACAACAAGGAATTTACGTACACCCATGTCTATAACAGAAATTACAACTTTTCCGTGATCGAGGTAGTCAAACGCTTTAGTGAGTTCGGCGTTCAGGAGGTCTACGTAAGAGCTTGCCTTTTCAAGATGCTTAAGTACTTCGTCAAGCAGGAGCGCGAGATAATGAATTGTGCAGTCGCCAGGCCTAAACCCAAATTGTCGAATGTCTAGAGAGACTTCCATGTCACTGTACAGCCAGCGAAGTAGGAAACCTTCAAAGACCTTTGAATTGTTTTAGAGATTGGTCTCAGATCCGTAAGGCCAGTAGGGTTCGACATTTTAAATGTTCAAATTGTTCTTCTCCTAGCTGACAGCTGTATTTTTCCAGATGGTACTACAACGCAGGCGAACGACCAACTGTAGAAGTGCTCTACAAGACACCATCACTAGTTCACCGAGTCAAGCTCAAATTTGGTGCACATATGTTGGTCCATAACTTGTATAAAACATATTGGCCTGAATGGAGAGACCAAATTTGCATGCACTTACTCTTCAACCACCGGTCATATTTGGATAAGGAAAACTTTGAAAAATACGGAGGATTCAATGAAACAACAATTAGGGAATATAACAACACCTTTGGTTATATGGCAAGGGAGCTATTACTTCCCGAAGTGTATCCAGTTAAAGATTAACAGTGATTGTGGCAGAGAAAACCGTGAAGTCTGCTTAGAAGATGTTGCTTTTTTGGGTTAGTGAACCGAAATTTTTTCGATCTGTTTTCTTCATTCACGGATGACATTTAAGCTGACTGACCTGGCTTGCACCAATATGGCAGAAAGCATAATTAGCAGTCAGCTTTAGCTCAAAGACACTTTGACTTAAAATCAGAGAACCCGTACTAGAGTCAACTGAAACCCCTTATACTCGGTTGTTCCTAAACACAATGCTGGGATTTCTCCATGATTAAGAGTCGTCTCTTTCAGTCTCAATTGATTAAACTATATGTTATTTAAAAATATACGTTACTGAAATACTATTACATAGTATTTTACAGTAGTCTTTACGCCTCTGTTATCTTTAGTGTTATCGCTGTTATCGCTAGATGCTACTGATTTATATGTAGCAAGTACACCAGCTTGCAATTGATGCAAATTAGTCTGCTGGCTTAATTCCTAACCCGATCGTGCCTGTTTTTTAGGCTACAAGATTTAGAGAGTACACAGCTTTACAGTTATCAGTACCTTTGAGGGAAATTTATTTCTGTGTTTTTTACCCACATGAAACAACTTTATAATTAGCGTACTAACACCTTAAGTACGCAAATGCTTATCTCGTTGTAGGCCTACCCGTATGGAAATAATTCAAGTCGTAAACGATCGTTTTTTCCAATTGTGTTATTGGACATTATTCCAGTCGCAAACAATAGGAAACAATTGGAAACGATCATAGACAATTGTTTTTTTTTTATGATTGGAAACAGTTGTCTACGATTGGAAACAGTTTTTCACGATTGTCAACAGTTGTTTCAAATCGTTTGTAAACAGTTGTTACCAATCGTTTGCGATTGTAAACATTTGTTAACGGTCGTATTTTACGATCAAAACCAGTTGTTTCCAATCGTAGTTTTACGTTTGTAAACAGTTGTTTATGATCGAAACCGATTGTTTCCAATAATTATTTTACGATTGAAAACAACTGTTTCGAACTGTATTTTTACGATCGAAAACATTTGTTTCCGATGGTATTTTTCCGATAGGAATTTCCGACTGTAGATTCTTTTCCAACACACCCTCGACCCTCGCCCCCGATGCCCTAAACTGTGGCTTGTCGCTTGTCCTACTTGACCTAATGCTTAAATTTTTGTGATTCAGTTCAGTCAGTGACATGAAGGAGCAATATTTGCAATGTGGTAAGTAGGCTACAGGCAAATATTTTTTCTTCAAAATCATCGATTTCCAACCGTTTGTGATTGTAAACGATTGGCAGCACTCTAAAAAAATTACCAGATGACGCTTTAGCAGTAAGCCTATAGAGGGAGCTTTGACTGCGAAAGCTGCTTTAGAAATATTTTGCGCTTCAGTGAAGAGTGAAAATAGCAAAAACACGGATGACAGCTCTCAACTTCAAGCATTTCCACGTCTTTTAGAACTTAAAAAAAACAAAAAACAATCGTGAACAGTTGTAAAACTACGATTGGAAAACTGTTTCCAATCGTTTACGATCGGGATTTCAGATTCAGCGTTTCAGTTAAACTGTTTTTATCGTTTACAACTAAAAAAAAAAATCAACTTCCCTTTTACCCTTGTTAATACTCAGGTCTGTGTTTCGCGACTTGAAACAATTGTTTCCGATCAAATATAATTGAAAACGACTGGAAACAGTTGAAAACGATGGTTTTGAATGGATACGATTTTTTCTTCAAAATTATCGATTAAACGGCAGCAGAATTGGAAACAGTTGAACACGATCGTTTTGAATGGATACAAAAAAAAACGATCGGAAAAATACGATCGGAATCAATTGTTTCCAATTGTTAACAATTGTTTACACTTGTTAACAGTTGTTTCCAGTTGTTTACAATTTTATTATTTCCATACGGGTAAATATTCTCTAGTGATCAACACTTTCTTGTTTGTCAGAAATACACCATTTTAAAGTTACCAGCCGCTTGAACTGTGGTGAATGTATAGGAAAAAGGTATTTTTCCGCGGCATCCTTGCGAGCATGATATCGTATGATATTTATTGCAAAAAAAACAACTGGCCATAGCAACTACCACAAAAAAAAAAATCACGTACAAGAAAAAACAAACAACAAAAAAGAAAAAAGTGAAAATCCTAGATATTAAAGGTTAACTTCAGACATCAAGATTGATATCGGAAAACAACAACGAGACGGTCATTGAAAATAAACTGTCCGAGGCACATTACGAAGAATATCAGCCGAGCGCAGAGAGGATAATATTTTTAAATGGCCGTAGAGGTTGTTATACCGATATCAACCGAGATGGAGGTATGTTAACTCTTATAACTTTTTCGAACATAATGTTTTTATAGGTATGTCTTACTCTTCTTTGTCAATGGCGTAGGGAATTTTATTTTAATAAAGTAGCAACCCAAGCCTACTGTAGACCTACTAAAATGACTACTGTAGGGACCCAAGCACTTTAGTTTCTACCAATAAAGTCTTTTATTTATTTGGCGATTCAGATGCCATCTAGCGGTCGTTAAAAACAAACTCTAGATATAATAAAATGACTATTCTAGGGGTCGTGGATGTAAAAGGTAAACAATAACAAACGCCACGTGTTGATAATTCCAGAACAAAGGCTGTGATCAGTGCTGAATAACTAGCCTTTCCTTTGGAAAGAAAGGGATAGTAGGATGTTGTTTCAGTCGACAAGCTGTATTTTCAGTAGAAATCTGATTGTTTTAAGGTATGACCTGGAGAATAGGCTGGCTGTCTATGAGAGTAAGATGTTCTGTAATTTTTCAATGCTGAATAACTAGCCTTTGGAAAGCAAAGGATAGTAGGATGTTGTTTCAGTAGTTCAGTTGACCAGCTGTATTTTGAGTGGTAATCTGACTGTGACAAGCTATGACCGAGGGCATATACTGGTTGTCTGATAAAGTAAAATGTTCTGTCATTTTTCAACATTTATTTCTTTTTTATTTTATTTTTTACTTTTTTTTGTGTTTTTTTACTCAAAGTATTTTTTTTTTTTTTTTTGGAGGTCAGCTTCTACTTCTCAGTATTTGAGGAAAAGTGCTCGATGAACATCTTCGGAGGCTGTTATGGCTTCGTATCAGCCTCTCTGGAGGATGATACGAGGCCGTAACAGCCTCCACAAAAGTAATTATCATAAAATAACTTCCCGTGGGACATAGGAAGATATGTATTGCATACCTGTTCGAGAAAAGTTATTACTTGATTACACTTACATTAGGTCCTCCCAATGCTTCGCTGCCAACCGGACGAACGACGCCAAATTTCTCATTACTGCGAATCACTTATCTCCAATCAGATCTACTAACCCCTCCTCTCCTAAAGCACTCCTCCCAAGCATTTCCTCCCCTAATCCCCCCCAACTAACCACGTTTGCACATAAAATGTAACAGATTCTCATCGATTTCACCAAATATAGGGCAAAAGTATGGGCCAACACGTAACCTGTTTTTCCCTAAATACTTCCTTTTTTCCCCAAGTGGCAGTGCGTTCCCCCTTAAACAAACTAGTGCCTCTATAAATTTCCCATCGAAACCCGCCTTAAAATATGGTTCCTCCCCCACCCCTCTCCAGCTTTTGCATAAGCTTTCAATGATTCAGGCTGGTCCTTCAGACATTGCCATTTGCACTTCTTGTTCACACAGCACTCTTTCTACCTCTTTTGACACTGACCCTAAACCAGTGGTGCCATTTGGGGGGGGGGGGGAAAGGGGGGGCCAAAATCGGAGGTTTTTCGTCTCATTTCGTTGTTGTTTGACATCGTGAAGTAAAGGCATTTGCCAAATAGTAAATTTCACACTGAACCACACAGTTAGTAATCTGGTTTTGAACCAAAATCTTTGTATTTCAGCAGAAAACAGGCTGATTTTTTGGCCAGTGGCGCCCAGTTTCAATGGTGTTTGTTAGAAGTTTAAGATGTTAACCCCGTATCCAAACTCATAAGATTTCATGAATCCAGATTTACTTCTCAAAATTGCGACAAATCTCGATAGGGTTTCGATCGAAAGCCTGAGAGGGTCTAAAGTCGCTTATTCTGTCATATGGGTAGGCGTCAAACTCCAGGTCACAGCATTCTCATTGAACTATGCGCGATTCTTGCATATGCTCATTATAGTATATTTTAAAAATGCTTTAATTTTACCTTAAAAAGCAATCAAATTTTGCGTTTGAGCAAAACAAAAACTAGGATGGGGGCTCAAAATGGATGTTTGCCCCCCCCCCCCTCCCCTGAGGATTACTGAAGTGGTGCCACTGACCTAAACCTGCTGACAACTTTCCCCCATTCCAAAACACAGACATTCCACATTCATCCAATACCGTCTTAACTTGCTGTGGCCAAGATTCTCTTGATTCGTCCTCGCGAGCCTCAATATAAGGTCCCTTCCAAGGGCGTACTCTTGGTAATGTTAATATATTCTCCCAAAATCAGACCATTCTAACTAACCGTCTGTTTCTTAATGAATACAGACCAAGATCTCCCTCCAAAACAACATTACTAAACGACTCAGTAACTCCCAACTTACGCTTAAAATTTTTGTTTTGAATTACCTCCATTTTTGGTGCTTTTTCATGACCCCAGACTTCTGAAGCATAATGCATCGTTGGTACAATTTTTGTTTGAAATACCTGTTATGTAACTTAAGATTTTTAATTTCACGAAGACTGCTACCCGTCACTAGCCCCGCACTACGGCTACCTACAGCCACGGTGCTACGGCTACGGTGGAAGCCCCAGCGCCCAAAGTCATCTGTGATTGGTACGATACCCAACGGTGAACTACTTGGCGTTTAGTCCGCCCTGAACATTCAGGTCAGGAAGCTATTTATTGGTCGCTTAGCCCCTGATACCGATCATCTGACTCTTGTATCTTCTCTTTCTAAGAAGCTCCGTTATCGAGGGAATGCGATCCAGTGTGAACGTTTGCACAGCCGTGGCACTTTTAGTGCTTCTTTCGAATTGGCGTTACCAGCGAATCTTCTTGACAGTGTTGTGAAGCCTGATTTTTTGCTTAGTGTTAGTACGTAATTTCCACGAGCGATCAGCAAGCTCGCAGCCATAGCAAACAAACCAAAATGATTAGAGTGTGTACGTACAACTGTCGCTCTGTTCGGTCGTGTCGCCATGAGCTTCAGAGTGTATTCGAGTCATGTAATGTGGAGCGTGTTCCACCCTCGTACCAATAGTAACTATTAGTTACTAAACCCGTTCCAGCCTCACGAAAAGTTACTACGCTGACCGTTCCAGCCTTGTCGAAATAGTAACCAATAGTAACTATTTGCTTACCGAGCGTAAGCGTAGTAACCACGAATCTCTGTCACGTGATTGGTCGGATTCACCCGTGGTATGATATTTCGCTGGAAAATACAAAAAATCGTTCCAGCCTTGACGACAAAAAGGCAGAATTTGTGACGTCATGCGTGGTAACTACGGTAAGTAGGATGGAACACGCTCGTGATCTTCCTACAAGAAAGTTGGCTGAGTGAGTCTGATCTCTCTCTATTGCAGTATTTACACCCACTCTTCTTCGGTGCCGGAGTAACGCCGGTAAAAGATAGTGAGCTACTTGTTGGTAGGCCGTTTGGCGACATCAGAGGTCATTGATTTAAAAGATGATCGTCTGGTTGCTTGGAAATTAACACTTCGGGAAAAAGTTTTCTTCTTTGTAAATGTTTATTTGCCTACTTGTGCCCCGGATCACGAAGCAGAATATCTCGACTGCTTGAATAGAATCCAGTCAATCATTGAGTGCGATAATTATGATTTCTTGTGTGTTCTTGGGGATTTCAATGCAAATGCCCGAAGTAGCACTATCCCATCCGTTCTTTTTGAAGAGCTTATGGCTTTCGCGCGTGATAACCATATGTGCTTAGTTGATTTACTTATGTTACCTAGTGATTCATTCACTTATGTCAGAGAACGTCAGCTGGGAGCTTTATCTTGGTTGGATCACGTTCTGGTTTCTAGTCCATTATCACCTCTGCTTACTCATTTTAAAATGTTGTAAGATTTTGGTCCGGATCTCCTCCCGCTGTTCTTTACGGTCAGTGTTGGTTCTGTGTTACAATCCGTGCCTGCCAGCCAGTGTACTTCTCAGCCACTGGTTGATTGGGATAATGCTTCTGATGAAAATCTCTTTGATTACCTTGTTAAAACACAGCGGCGATTTGTGGGGATTAATGTCAATAGTGTCGCGTTGAAGTGTGACCTTGGTGATTGTCATGATCAGAGTCACGTTGCTGTGATTTCTGTTCTGTTCCTGAGTATTTTAATATCGTCGGCTTTCAACACTTTGCCGACTAAACAGCAGAACCGGAAGCGTGGGTTTAATATACCTGGGTGGAATACTCACCTTAAGGACCTGTACCATCCAGTGGCGCATTTTTGGGGGGGGGGCCCTGAATTTGAAAGGGGCCCAAAAATTTTGTCTATATTCCTTTTTGTTTGACTGAGGCTGATTTTTTTTTTGCCTGCGGCGCTCAGTTTCAATATAATTTGGTGCTTCATAGATGTTTTAAGATGTCAATCCCATATCCGAACTTTCATGAATTCAGACGTACTTATAGAGATCGCGACAAATCTCGATAGTGATAGGGTTTCGATCGAAAGCCTCAGATCGTTCAGAGGGTCTAAAGTCGCTTATTCTGTCATATGGGTAGGACTCAAACTCCAGGCCACATTATTTTATTTGTGAAGTATCTTTGAACAATACGTGATTCTTGCATATGCTCATTATGCATTTATGGTATATTTTAAAACTGCTTTAATTTTACTCTAAAAAGCAATTGAATTTTGCGTTTGAGCAAAACAAAAATCTAGGATGGGGTCCCAAAAAGGATGTTTGGCCCCCCTGAGCTTTACTGAAATGGCGCCACTGGTACCATCAGTCTTGAGCTTTTTTTCCTTAGATGTGTTGTGCTTGGTCGACCTATTCAGGGACAGGTGGTTGAAGTAATGAAAACTGCTCGGAGGGTGTTTAAGTCTCGACTGATGTCTTGCCGTAAGGCTGCATTAAAATTAATAATAATAAAATAATAATCTTTATTTTTTCCCTTTATCAGAATGCTATAACCTGGCTATCGTTAGACAAGAAGAAGAGAATAACACAAAAAGACGCAAAATGAAGAACACACATGATAAGCTATCCCTTTGATCTGAGGATATCGTCATTGTAGTGCTTCACGTATGGCAAGAAGGAGTTTAAAAATCTTGTCGTCGAGTGTGTAGGCGGGCATCCTAACAGTTCTTTTCCCTCTTTCAGAGTTGCCACACTGTCAGAAGTTTCATAACAGATTGCGCAAAACACTTTCAAGAATAACACCTTTTCACTTAGAAAAAAAGTGTTATGACCAATTTAGTTTATACTATTTCGTGCCCAGATCTCCAACAACACCTTCAATAGTTAAAAATACTACACTGTCAGAAGTTACACAACGACAACAGCAGGATGCGCGGTTTCAACAGATAACACTTTGGGATGTTATATGTTATGTTTCTTTCGTTCCCGTTAGTATTTTTACCAATTGAAGGTGTTATTGGAGATCTAGGCACGAAATACTGTACACTTAATTGGTCATAAAACTTTTTTTCTAAGTGAAAAGGTGTTATTCTTGAAAGTGTTGTGCGCAATCTGTTATGAAACTTCTGACAGTGCAACCTCGTCTTGTGTGCGTGGGTTACTGAAGTAAACTGATGCAAGATCTCTCGGTGCGTTCGGGACTTCAGGATGTCTGCTCCGAACTTCAACAAGGTTTCATGCCTCCTTTCATCCAGGGTTGGGACCTTGAGTTCGCTCAAGCTTTCTTCGTTGTTTTTGTAATGTCCCAAGAATTATTTTGCAGGCTCTCGTCTGAATTGTTTTCAGTTAACTTCTGTGTTTCTCTGTGAGCGACGGGTGCCAGACAGGACAGCCGTACATGACTATGGGCATGACTTGAGTTTTGTAGCACGAAAGAAGGAGTTGTTCTGTCATTCCAGACCTTCTGACATTTGCGAAGGATTTTAGAAGACCAGCTGTTTTTACTGTGATCTGGTTGATGTGATCTCCGAACGAGAGATCGTCACTTAATGTGATGTCGAGTATTTTGACTGATTTCTTTGTTTGGAGAGGTGCAGATTCGTCAATGCTCTTCTTCTTCAGGAAGTTGACACGCGTCACACAGCTTTTCTCGAGGCTTACCTGGAGCTTCACTTGATCAGCTTGATGTCGAAGCTCTGCAACCAGGGGTACAAGTTGGCTGTGTGTTTGTGACCGGAATCGCAGCAGGCTTAGCTAAAGATCATCTGCGAACTTATACCTCTGTATGTATTGTCTCACCAGTTGGTTGATGACTATGACAAATAAGATGGTACCTAGCTTGCTTCCTTGGGCCGCTCCATATGTGATGTCTTGGAAGTTGGATACTTCCCCATTTTCGAGTTGTACGCACTGTTGACGACCAGAAAGGAAACTTGCAACGCTACATAGCAGAAACTGCGAGACATCCAGGGCACGGGCTTCGTTGATTACAGTCTCGTAATCAAGCAGATCGAAAGCTTTCACGAAATCAGAAATAATTATTTCAGCAAGGGCCTCCAAAATTTCTAAGTGTTCTAGTAGAACATGAAGTAATCTGACCACATAATGTGTTATGCTGTGTCCTCGACGAAAACCGAACTGCATAGGGTCGATTTCATGTTTTACTTCTACTAGTAGCCACTGTAGAATAAAGTCTTCGAAGACTTTCGATACGATGGGCGTCTTCGAAATCGGCTTGAGGTTGGATGGAGAGGTCGGTGATGTTTTCTTCGGAATTGGTGTGATAAATGCATTTTTAAGCTTATCTGGAAAAACACCTTCCAGTAGACACTGGTAGTACACCATAGCCAATGGCGTGGCCAGGAAGGAGAAGCGTGCATGTATCAGCCTTATAGGAATTTCGCCAGGGTATGAGGTTTGAGGAGTGGGCATTAATTGTTTCCGCGGTTAAATTCTTTCCTTGCTCGTCCCTCAGAATGGATTTCGACTTCTGCTGTCCCATTAGTTTCCGTACAGTTGTGTGGAACTTCCTTGGACAACTTAGCGAAAATTTGGTGTCCATACAAGACGCCTAGCTTGCTTTAGTAGTCAAAAAATACTTTAAAGCAAAGTATTGATTTTAACTCAAATTAATTTTTAGAACCCTTAAAGTATGTTCCTTAACCGAAAAGTAAAAAAAAAACCTTAACCAAACGATATATATTCATGATTCCCAAGGGACCGTGATCATTTTTGCCTCAAGGGTTTGGCTTACAAGTGAAATTCTTAAAGTACAAACAATAATTTGAGCAAAATATACATTTTCATGGTTCCAACGAGCGTCTCATCATTTGTGCTTCAAGAGTCTTCATTACAGATGAATCTCTAGCGCCCTTAAAGTGCGCATCGTCACGGTCAAATTCACAAATCAAATAGTTTTTACGAGCAATACATTCTCGTGATTTCTAAGGACCCATGATTATTCTTATCTCAAGGGTTTGGTTACAAATGATCACAACAAACCCACGAATTGACGAATTCCTTCCTTTATCCTCTGGCCCAGCCTTGCAAGTGCCATATGGGCTTTCAGCTCGTGTTGATTGATAGTTAGAGGATTATTGTATGTTTCGTATGTTATTATCCTATTGTTTTTTGTTCTTTTCTTTTTTGTATTTATTTCTACTCCACTCTCCTTTGTTGTAAAACATTTGTGGGTTATAAATATACTTACTTACTTACTTAACATCCTATGTGTGAACAAGTAAACTGAACCTGATCCCGACGACAAACCAACTCATAAGCTAACTTGTACATGTATTTAAAAAAAAAGAGGAGTGCTCAACCGATGACAATACCAGTTTCGGCAGAAATCCAGTCGAGGTATGAGGTGACTCGCGTGTAGCCGTGGGGATAGCCGGACTCGCAGCCAGCGCTGGCAACGAAGGAGGTAACACCAAGGGTCTCGGTGCAGCTACCGTCTTCACGAACGTGGTTGAGTGGTCCGCCAGAATCGCCCTAAAAAATGAAGATCGTTGATGTCCTTGATTGTCTGACCAGTATCGTGGATAACTAATTGTTCGTCAGAACGTCAGTTGTAGATTATATATTGAAGGTGTTTTTACAAAAGATGATGAGACTGAGCCTCGTTTTTGTTGCAATAGTGCTGCCGCATCGCTGCTGCAGCTCTTCTTTGCTTCTGCACAAGATGTGTTTTGGGATTCAATGCCTACTCGATTTCTTCTTGGTTGAAGCAGCACCTCCCGATGAAAAATGTGCCGCCTGTGTAGTTGTATGATAGTTGTACAAACAAGTTAAATGTATTGATAATAGTACAAAATACCATCATTTTTGTGCCTCAAGACTGGGCCAATCTTAAGCAGTAGTATCCTGTCTTGCTGCATAGCATCCAGTCTGTATGGTAGTGGTAAAAGTGCTTCTACCAACGCAGTGGTAAAAGCTACTATTGTAAGCCATTTCAACTTAAAACTCCAGGTAACTACTTCTTGAAAAAATGTCATCGGCTTGCAGGGAGCATTGACTTAGTGGGTTAGCAAGTCGCGATTCTCGAGAAGCACTGCCGTCTTCCTCGGAAGCAGTGCAGTGCAAAAACGAATGTAGAAAGAATCAGCACGGAAGCTGCCCAGAACTGGACCTGCAGCGTGCAACAAAAACGAGGCTCAGCTGTTTTTTTTGTCAGCTGTTAGTTTTATTTGGCAACATTCAATATCGAGATAAATGGAATGGAATCTGGAAACGCAAATATCGATATTGAAAACAATATTAGGACAAATTCATGAATTTTCTAATCTCTGTGAACAATCCAATCTAATGAGCTGTTACAAGTTTTTTCGAATATATATGTAATGCATATCTTCTTATGATCCACGTTCAGCTATAAAAGTTTAACTTCAGACATTGAGGTTGATATCGGAAAATAAAAACGCGACGGCCATTGAAAATAACCTGTCCGAGCCGAAGGCGAGGCAGGTTATGAAAAATATCAGCCGAGCGCAGCGAGGTTGATATTTAGAAATGGCCGTAGAGGTTGTTATATCGATATGAACCGAGATGGAGGTATGTTAACTATCATAACTTTTCGAACCGAATATTTTTATAGGTAGGTCTTATTCTTCTTTTGTTGTACTTTTTTGCCAATATTTTAATAAAGTAGCAACCCAAGGCTACTGTAGACCTACTAAAATGACTACTGTTGGGACCCAGTTTCTACCAATATAGTCTTTTACTTTTTTGGCGATTCAGATGCCATCTAGCGGTTATGAAAAGCTACTGTAGAATTACTAAAATGACTACTCTAGGGGTCGTGGAAGTAAACAATAACAAACCACACGTGTTAGCTTTTGAGAAACAAGATAATTCCAGAACAAAGACAGTGATCAATGCTGAATAACTAGCCTTTGGTAAGCAAGGGATAGTAGAATGTTATTTCAGCCGACAAGCTGTATTTTCAGTGGAAATCTGATTGTTTCAAGTTATGACCTAGGGCATAGGCTGGTTGTCTCTGAGAGCAACGTGTTCTGCCATTTTTTCAATGCTGAATAACTAGCTTTTGGAAAGCAAGGAGTAGTAGGATGTTGTTTCAGTTGACAAGATGTATTTTGAGTGGTAATCTGACTGTGACAAGGTCATGACCTAGGGCATAGACTGGTTGTCTAAGGGAGTAAAATGTTCTGTCATTTTTCAACATTTATTTTATTTCTTATTTGATTTTTATAGAATAAAGTATTTGTTGTGTTTTTATTTACTGAAAGTATTTTTTTATTTATTTTTTGGGGGTCAGCTTCTGCTTTTCAGTATTTGAGGAAAATTGCTCGATAAATATCTGCGTAGGATGTTACGGCTTCGTATCAGCCTCTCTGGAGGATGATAAGAGGTCGTAGCAACCTTCACAAAGTAATTGTCATAAAATAAATTCCTGTTGCACATAGGACAATATGCATTGCATACCTGTTCGAGAAAAGCTATTAAAGGTTAACTTCAGACTTGGAGGTTGATTTCGGAAAATAATTCCGAGACGGTCATAGAAAACAACATGTCCGATCCGAAGGTGAGGTTGATAGTTTTAAATGGCCATAGAGGTTATCACCCCGATATCAAACGAGATGGAGGTGTGTTAATTTTTTTAACTTTTTCGAACAGAACTCATCTCTGGAGGCCGATATGTCAGATATATCCTCTCATATCTACCGCTAACTTTCCGTGTGAAGATTATTGTAATATAACTTTTATCGAACATGTATGTAATGTATATCTTCCTATGTCCCACGGGTAGTTATTTTATGACAATAAATTTTGTAAAGGTTCATACGATATCGTATCAGCCTCCAGAGAGGATGATACGAAGCCTTGTCGACCTCTGCAGATTTTCATCGAAGACTTTTCCTCAATTCCTGAAGAATAGAGCCTGAAGCTCAAAAAATAAATAAAAAACACCACTTCCAAAAAGAAAAACACTAAAAAACAATACAGAAATGTTGAAAAACATGAAAGAAAAATGCTCGAAATATGAAAGAAATGTTGCTTTACTAGCCAACCAACTTCGGTCATACCTTCTTACAATCACATTCACACTGAAAATGCAAGTTGGCAACTAAGACAACCTTACTTCCAACTTACTTTAACTTGTTTTACTCCATTCTTCAAAAGGTTAGTTTATTGAGCAATTACAACAGTCAGTTTTCTTGATTTTGCGCTGATTAAACAGTCCATCAATAAAAAATCCAATGTTGCCAATTTTCTGATGGAACCTTTGACTTTTGGGCGGAAAAAACAATGAAATTTTCGCACCGACAAAACTAGGTCCTTTTCACCAACTATTAACGAGAAATATCGGTGTATCATCTTCATAGTTATATTCCTCAACTTTATGCTTCATTTTTGTATTTAATAGTAAGTAACCGGTCGCAGAGTTCTTGCTCGCTTTGTCGAAGAAACGAAAATGTATGACCAATCCAAGAGGTGATTTCAGCTTGATTAATTCTATGTATCTAAGAGTCCGCCTCGAGATGGCATCTGCTTGGCCACAAATGAAAAAGATGGTGTTAGATAATAAATGTATTGTCATGAACAGAAATGTCTGGGTCACAACAGTAGTAATTTTCACATTTCAACAGCAGGCTAGGGTTGGCATTTCACTATAAAAAAAAATCTTTAGAAAAGTAGGAAATAAGTCCTACCTATAAAATATTATGTTCGAAAAAGTTATAATAGTTAACATACCTCCATCTCGGTTCATATCAGAACAACAACCTCGACGGCCATTCAGAAATATCAACCTCTCCTTCAGCTCGGTAAATATTTTTCATAACCTACCTCGCCTTCGGATAGGTTATTTTGAATGACCGTCTCGGTGTTATTTTCCAGTATCAACCTTTATGTCTGAAGTTAACCTTTAATAACTTTTATTGGACAGGTATGTAATGTATTTCTTCCTTTGTAGAGGTTGATACTATATTGTATCAGCCTCCAGAGAGGATGATATGAAGCCGTATCAGCCTCCGCAGAAGTTCATCGAGTACCTTTCACAAGTACTGAAAAGTAGAACCTCCCAAAAATACATCAAAGACATCACTTCGAGAAAGAAGAAAACAAAAATAATACAGAAAAAAATAAAATTTCAAAAATTGAAAATATATATTGCTTTCCTAGCCAACCAACCTGGGTCATCCCATAACTCAAAATGCAATTTGTTACTGAAACAAAACTACTTCCAACTTATATCAACTTATTTTCTTCTACTCTCCAAAAGGCAGCTCTTCTTAAATTTAAGCGAAACAAGACGTAAATAAGACCGAAAAATGGTCCCGAATATGGGTATCGATATCAAAAGTCTCGATGCATAGAAAATCCAACACTAACTGATGGATCACAATCGTGCCTTCTGAGAAAATTAAATTCAAAATTACATGTCATCGAATTACGGACACAAGTTTCTTCATGCTGACCTCACCAAACGTGTCGAGAAAAAAAAAGTTTCGTGATTGGACAAAGACAAACCCAGACCCTAATCTACTGCCTCTGGGAACAGCAGAGCAAAATGACGCTAGGCAGTAGTGGATTCCAGCAGCTCGTAGCACCACCCCACTACGCTCGGTACATTCAAACCGTGACTAACTTGTTAGTTTAGAAAAATTATAATACGCTAAGCATCGGTCTGCGCCAACAGAGGAAGTGGGAGCCAGTGCTGTTGAACGACAGATTAAGTTTCAGTAGGGGCGTTCTCTATAGCTAGTGGTGCTAGTGGCGCTGCTATTCGAGTGTGCGTCAAGTTGTGGCGCTACTCCTGAATGTTGTTTTTCTCTGGGGACCACATGATATTTGAGGACCGTATACTTACAAAGCAGGCGCCAATGCCTCCGGTAGTGTCAAGGCAGATCTGGCTGTCCGTAATAATTCCATAGTAGTCGTTGCAAGGCCCGTTGTCCAAGATGGGTACATCGACTTTACGTAAAACTGGGGCGATTCCACTTCCAGCTAAAGGAAAGAACTGCTGTTATGGATTAACATGGTATTAACTGAGGTCGTTTCGCCCCCTTACGTATAATTCTCCCTCTCTTCTCTGGATAATTTTCCCCTGTTTCACAACTCAGGAGATCAGTGTCTAATTATTGTGCTCACGAATATCAGAATGACAATCAAGTGAAACCAAAGCTATCATCCACAATCACTGTAGCGTTAATTCTTGACACTCTGCAGTGGTCCCTGGTGCGTCTACTACACGTGGTATGGTAAGAACAAATTTAAACAGTTCCTCACCTCTCACTAGGTATGTGATTTAGCTGATCTGTACGACCTACCACCCGATCTGTTCGCATTAGGAGTTACTCAGTTGCATCGATAGATGGGTCTAATGATTCAACTCAGCCTTCAGTGGCCTGGTCTTCCTTTCAATAGATTGACTTAGTGCTTCATCTCGAAGGGGTTAGAATTTCCTGGTTAATGAGCGAAGAGATTGGGATTGGGATTGGGACACAGGACAGACTGTTTGAAACTGTTGTCTTGTGAGTTTCTAGTATGAGTTCTTGAACAAGTCTTTCTTGTAATTGGACACTGTCATTTGACAAATAATTCGAAAGAGCTGTTATTATCTGTGACTGTCGTAGAAGGCTGTGTCAACAGGTGAAGTTTCATGGTGCGAATCAGTTTTAAAAACCGAAGACGGAACGTCTCGTGTCAGGAAGGGAGTAAAAGTAACTTACCATCAGAGCTCTGTCCCCAACCTGAGGCAGTTACAATGGTTCCAACAAAAGTAGTAGCAACATCACTCATCCTCGGAAGGCAGACCGGACTGTAGGTATCTAAAAGAAGTACAAGCATATCTACAAGAACTCCAAGCGTCAGGTAGTTCCGAAGCCGAGATTGGCCGTTACTTGAGTTGGCTCCTCCTTATGGGACGATTCAAATAGTGAAAAGTGACAGCTTGCCCACCTTGGAAGAGAAGGCAAGTCGATCATAGTTTCGGCGACCTAGTTAGATTAGTAGAAATACATGCAAGGTGAAGTCAGCCAGATCCATCTATGAATGGATTTGTTCGCACAAAACCCGTGGGGCTATAGCAGGAAAACAAAATAAGTACAAAACAGCACTAGAAGAAACTCAACTGAAACACCAAAAGGAGGAAGTTCGTATTCCATAAAGCGCTCCCGACGCTCTATAGCCTGCTTGAGGAACTTCCCAAGCCGATGAAGGTTAGTCAAATTTTTCTTCCTCATGACACTAACCTGATTCTCCTCTTCCAATGTTAAACAGTAGAACAACGATGTGGTCTTTCTTACATAACACTGTTCTCACAGTAAACGTGGCAAAGCCCCACAAGTTACTCTCAGCAACGGACGCGGACAAGAACTTAAGTGTATCTGCCACTGCCCCGAGCAAGAATCCGTGATCGCGTCTTGTAGATATTCAAAGGGTGCTTATACCGGATAGCTTGTAGACCATCTTCGTCACGTAGCACCCGAAGGCAAAATCGCCGTTCCTGATCTCGGTTCCCCTTGTTTATCGTTTTTGATCTGCTTCCGAGCTCGCAGTTCATATGTAGTTTGCATCATTTTTATTTTTGCTGAAACGGAGACCCAGTAAAGTCTCAGTTCTTCAAATCCTGTGAGTGAAATGGCGAACTATGTCCCCTATGTAATTCACGGTCCAAGTTCGCCTGTCCTTCGCTAGTTCACCCAAATACTTTAAAGGTCCTCTAAGTGTGTTGTTCAAAATAGACGACACTGATTGTAGTAAAAGTGGGGGTAGTTATTAGTAGACCACGGGGAGTGTTCTTAGTTCTTGATTCTGTTCATTATTGTTTTTCAAACTTCATACCTTTTTAGATTTTGAAAAGCAGGTTGTTTCTAGATTTCATGGTTGCGTGTTTGTTGGAGATAGTTTGTAGCAATGAGTACGGTTGGAGTTTATATGTTTCATGGTGATGGATTATGCGTTTGTAGATAAGAGAAAAAAAAGTATAAAAACTATTAAAGAAAATAAGATTTAGTAAAAATTATAGGAGAAATGATTATAAGATAAAATGTGGATTTGTCATTCAAAATGCATAGAACAGTTTAATAATTGAAATAAACATTATAGTTTTGAAGCATAATTTTTTATTTTTTTTTATGGAAAGAGTAGGTGACGTTGAAGAGTTTAAGAAAACATTAAAGTTACCGAGTGGAGGAGGAGTCGTGCCCCAAAAATTCGAAAAAAGGATTATTTTATAGAAAAGATGCTACGCGGGATTAAAATAAAATAAAATCAATAATTAGAATACCTTTGCACCAATGCGGAATCCTTCATTACTGTGTCTACAATGTTTCCTACTTGCAATGACAGCCAAGCCTACCTACTAGACCATCTGAAAGGGTTCTGACTCAACAAGATTTAAGGACATCAAAGCCGCGGCGGTTCTCTGCGTCAGAAAATATGGGTCAAGCGGCTCCTCCACTGGTAACTGAAATCTGTCGGAACCGTTCGTAGCGTGTCGTAAGCGGCTATTTTAGCGATTTATAACAATGAGAGCTCACTGGGCCTGGACGAGCACGGTTACGACAGTCAAGGACCGACTTCAGAGTAGTGCTCAAGTCGATAGTTGTCAACCACACACAGCTTATCAAAGATGTGTGGTAAAACAAAACGATTTGTGATTAAAAGAAAATTACCAGTGAAGGTGATGGGCTCTGGGAGCTTGACCAAGGCAATGTCGTTAGCTAGTGTGAAGGTGTTCCATCCAGGGTGGACAATCTTTTCAGTCGACCTGATCGAAACTCGTCCTGCTTCTGAGCCATCATAGATGGAGTGACCACCCAGAACGATGTCAAAGGTGGAAATTCTAGAAAGAATGTGTTCATTAGGGAGGAGAGGATCCAGCACAAGCACAGTGACTCTATAGGAGCGACTGGAGTGGCAGAAGAACTCGAATTCGACAGCTCTCTTTATTACTTCGCAGGAAGCATTGTCTGAGTGTTATTTATTCCTTCCATTATTGTCCGTGTCAAATATAAAAGATAGATGTGTTTGGGGTTTTGTTTTCGTGTTTCATTGTTCCATGCCCTTGACTTGCTTATTTAGAAGTCGATCTGAAATCTGGATAAGAGCTAGAAGTTGAATAAGGGTCAAAGGCTTCTGAAGGATCCAAAATGAATGCACGCCATCATTCTACATTAACCGAGCGGAGCTACATCCCGATGAAAAATTTGTAGCCTGAGTAGTTGTACGAAAAAGTTGCATGTATTGATATGGAATAGTAAAGAATACTATCATTTAATGTGACTCAGACTGGGTCAATCTTAAGTAGGCTAGTAGTACCCAGTAGCATCCAGTCTTGCTAATAGTAGCATGCAGTACACTGCAGTAACACGGTGGTCTTTAAGTAGAAGCATGTAGTAGCATCAGATAGTACTGCATGCTACGTTTTCGCACAACTTGTTACTACTATTTGAGATAAATTTTTCATCGGAATACACATAGCTCACAGTAATCGCCAGCGCACTCTGGCCACTATTAGCAGCCGTGAAGTCAGAAGAGACGTCAGAAAAAGACATCGCACACCTATGATAAGTAATTTCAGGATATTAAGTAAGTAAGTAAGTAATTTATTTATGACCCGTAGGCGGAGTAAATGAAGAAAATAAAGGAAATAAACAAAACACATAAACACACAGAAAAGACACTTAATTTTTAACCTTCGGTCAGGAAGCAGTGGACGATGTCGTGCGCTGGTTCGGCCCTGCTGTCCATGATTTTTGAAAGCGATGAGGAAACATCCAAAAGGGTAACACTTGCATCTTGAATTTTGAATTTCTCCGTCAATGTACGGTTCTGACATAATTTCGGCAAGTAGAGAAGGTGCTTTGCATATTTAAAATAACATGATATCATCTTTTTAATCTCTCTATTGAATAGGTTTCGGGCTGACTATTTGCCATTGGGGATTGCGATGATCCGAACAATTAACACTTTGTGTTGTTAAAGTGATAAGGCGGTTTCTCGCCGTTCCCCGAGGACTCCACTTGAGGAGTCCCCGCGTTTTTGTTTGTCTCGGGGACTCACTCCCCATATTCCCGCGATCCCCACGGAAGGGGAATGCTCCAATTATCATCATCATCATCAATAAGGACTCCTTTCAGATTCAGAGGGGAATCAATTTTGCTGGTGTTTGTGCAATGTAAAATTAAAATTAGTTAAAAATAGTTGGAATAAACAAAACCAAAAATAAAGTGGATCCAGACTAATTTCGTAAACTGCATTTTTAGAAAAAAAGTCCATTTTGAAGCATTCCCCGTGTTCTCGCTGTTTTCCGTACGCGGAGTCCGCGTGGAGTGACCCCCTCTATTCCTCGGGGAACGGCGAGAATACGATTTTAGTGAACGATTAGCCCCTCGCATCACCGGCAGCGATGCAAATACCCGGCGCTGACGAGAAGGAAGGGAAAGACAGATTAAAATTTATTCCATTCAGGACAGTCGACCAAAGCAGATATTGAACATTGTTAATAATCAACTTTGTGAACTATTAAGGGTAAACGGAGAAGTAAGTAAGTAAAGTATTTATTACCCTATTTTCCACTTAGAACAAAACGGAGTAAAGAAGAAAATAAAGAAAAAGAAGAGAAATTTAAGGCACAGCACAGATACAGACTTATGACATCTTACATAACAGTTACGCAATCAAGAACTATAAAGCCGCGTCATTGTCGACGACCAGCCCTAGATGCCGTTTTATTTAACTACGGCGTAGCGTTTTTGTTGTTTTATTTAAAACTGTAGTCTTAGTTCTACGAATCCGTCGGATAATATCCGAAATTCCCGACGGAAGTTTTTTTTCCTTTTTATGATTTCCGTCGAAGTTCTAGCGATGATGAAAATCGTTCGTCTGTTGTCGTTCGATTCCCTCTACGAAAATGGAAATTTGCGTTGAGAATGACGTCCTTATTCGCGAATAAAACGACTATAGACAATTTTGGGATAATATAGTCGGATAACCGTAGATGAATCGAACGCGGCTTAAATGTGTTCAAGCCAGGGGTGGTTCCAGTTCCATTTTTCAATCATGTAAGTGTTCCTCGTCCACATGGGACAACGCAGCAGAAACTTTGCAAACCTGAAGTAAAGAGACCGGATTTTGGGTCTCGGTTCACAAATTCCAAAACGGCGTGATATACCGAACATGTATATCGCATGTCTGTATAAAGTACATTTTGGTTTAGTTGTTAACACTTTTGCCAGTAAAACCCTAATTTTACTGAGACTATATTGAGCCAATCCTGACAGGCATGTGGAGGAAGTGTACGCAGAACAATAATGCTTAAGTTGGATTAGCAGCGGATTGGAAGTGCGTGCTTCCAGGAATTAGGAGACTGGTTAGGTTCCTGAAGTTAGCTTTCATCCACAGAGAAAGGTTTCTTAAATTCCGTATAGTTTAGACTAGTATTTTAGTATATGTTTCTTATTATTTGTTTTACCGCCATGGCGATTAAAGTAAATATTCCTAGGTAGGGGTTGTTCGTGAATATCTACCTCATCGTCTAAGTCAAGCATGGAGTTACAGAGAACCATTGTCTTACCCTTCAGCACAATGAGCAGCGGTCAAAACCCACTGGTCTGAGATCAAAGTGCCACCGCAGAAGCCGAAGAGATCAAGAAAAAGTCCGGCTTGCCAAGGAAACTCGTTGGGAGTAGCTTCAACTCCTCCGACAATGCGAGAGGCCTTGGTCTTGCCACACACATCTAGAAAACGAGAAAATTTTAATAATCGTAAATCACTTTCGACTAAATCAAACCTTAGACAAAGGTTTTCAAAAGCAATAGTGAGTAAACAGCAATACATGCGCGGTCCAGGGCAAGATAGTCTTGAACACCTTTAAAGACAGTGCAAAGAGTTACGTTCTCTGGGTATTCTATGATGGGTTGATTATACTTTCTTTCCTGATATAGATAGGTTCCCCTGATAGGTTTGTCTGAATTTTATCTTGAATGTCTCCAAGTTGAATGTCAAGTGTTGGATGGATTTGGATTTTCTAATAGAAGTATATTAATATATGCAGAAATGAAGATACAATATACATATTTGTGAAAACGGTTCAGAGAGCAGCTACTTGGCAGTTTGTCGAGCTGCTAGGCAATGGTAACCGGTAGGGATTGAGCTACTCGTTTTTTAGAGGTTCTCGGGGATAAGACTGGGGTGATTCGTCAGGGAAGACTACCAAACACAAAGTTATTTGTCGAGCTAAGAAGTTGTATCAATAAAACTATCTATGTGTCTACCTATTCTATTGTAAGTAATTTATGTTGGCGTAATGATCAAGAGTACGACCTTGCCGGTCTCAGATGCATTGGCGCCAACAACTATCTTTCAACTGGCCAAGACGTCAGAATAGAAAATTCTCTTGTTCTTGTTATCACAAAGTTCCACCTGCATTAACAATTTAAAACATGGCTTCTCCCTTCTAAAAAAGGCAGAAAAGAAGTCCTAACGTAGCAACTCAGAAATCGAGAGCTCAAAGTTTGAGATTAAAATCTGTACTTACCACTGAAGTCTTTCATTTCTTTCGGCACTGGGAGCTCATACTGAACTTCCTTAACCTCTTTTAGGGTGATTGTGTTAGCTGGGAACTTTGGGGTACGGGTCTTGATCTTTGACAAATCCCGATGACGGTAGTCACGCCATGCGGTGGCAGCGGTGGCCTAGAACAAGGTATATAACCGTATAAGGTACTCGATAGTCCCGAACTACATAGAAATTGTCATAAGTATAAGCCAACTGAAAGGTAAAATATTCCTCTGGCGGGATCTGAACTCACGATCTCCGGCTAATAATACTGAGCTACCGAAGGTCTTCTGAACGTCATTACTCTCGGGCTATAGGATCAATGATTCCAAGGATCAAGGAGACAAGTTCGTCCAAGCCGTAGATATTCCATCTTTACCGAAACATCAGAAGTCCCAGTCTGCCCCCACTTGAGGCCCCGCTTGGGGTAAGAGCCATACGATCAGACAGTGATGGCAGTCAATCATTCAAGCTGTTCTTTTTCGTGTTTTCTAGAGACCTTATGAAAAGCTAGACCAAAGATTTCGATGGGAACCCAGAATATTTAATATTTGATCCAGACAATCGGGCCTTTTTTTTTCTTTTTTTTTGCCACGTAGTATCTTTTCGGTTCTTCCTGTCCAATATGATTTGGCCAGGTGACTACGTTTCCACTTTCCCTCGGTGACACCAACGGTCCTAACATCTCATATTTTAAATTATTATTTCATTTGTTTTTGTTTCAATGACCGACCTATATATTTAGCGTCACCTACACTTTCCTCTATCTCTACATTTAATTTTTTAATATTCTTTCTTATTTCCTCTTTTATCACTTATTTCTCTTTTACCATTTTCATGTTTAAAACCTTAAAATTTTCTTTACTTTTTCCTTTCTTAAAATCTCCTTTCCTAAAAAATCGGGTCTTAAGAGGTCCAGTTTTCGCCAGACTCCTTGAGCACTTAACAAATAGAATTTAGAAACAGATTAAGGCAAATGGTAATCATCTAAGAAGACCAAGTTCAAATATGGATTCACCATGTGTGTTTACCCCTCTAGCCTGCGTCATATCTACTTTGACGAAAGTTCCTGTCTTACTTCTGCCGAATTTTCGGTTTCAGCCGGATTCCGGGCGAACTACTTTTTTAGTGTAATTGTAACCCCTTAATTTGCTTTGCACTATCAAATATGATTCGCAGTTAGCTTGGGCTGAAGGAATATTTACCCTCCACTTACGTTTTGGGATCCCAAAAAACAAGAGGAAGAAAGTAACATAGCAAGGAAAACAACACACTAGTTCTGAAGACAACGGCTTTAAAGAAACAAGACCAAACTTTTCGATGGGATCCCAAAAATTCAATATCTGATCCAGACAACTGGGTCTTGTCTTAGCCAGATCCAGTCATCGCCAGATTCCTTGAACATTCTTACAATTAAAATTCAGAAACAGATTAAGGCCAAATAGCTAATCATCTGAGAAAACCAAGTTCAGATATGGATTCAGCATGTGTGTTTACCCGAATAAGTCATATCTCTTTTGACGAAAAGTTCCTGCCACTTCTGCCAATTTCCCGGTTTCGGCCGAACTCTAGAACTACTTGTCCGGCGAAAAAAGAAAGCTCAAAAACGAACTCAGGGTATCTTCTTTCCCCAATGATGAACATCTAATCAACTTCAAATAAAAATTTAACTTATAACAAATTTTCCGACTCCAGCCGGATTCCAGTCGAACTATATGTCCGGGTAAAATATGATTGTCACACACGGATTCAGCGTCTCTTCTTACCCCTAAATCGGTTATCTAATCAGCTAGAAATAAAACTTTAACTTCTAACAATTTTCCGGTTTTGGCCGGATTCCGGGCGAACTACATGTCCTGGAAGAAAATTGTTTTCAAATAAAAGTTCAGCATGTCTTCTTGCCCTAAATCGGACATCTGATCAACTCCAAATAAAACTTTTAATTTTAACAAACTTTCCGGTTTGGGCCGGATTCCGGGCGAACTACTTGTCCGTCGAGAAAATGGTTTTGACCATCGTCTTCAGCATGTCTTCCTACCTCTAAATCAAACATCTAATCAACTTCAAATTAAACTTTTACTTTTAACAAACTTTCCGGTTTTGGCCAGATTCCGGGCGAACTACTTTTCCGATTACAAAATGGTTTTCACCATCGTGTTCAGCATGTCTTCTTACCCCATAATCGACTATCACATTAGCTGTTTCAAAATATTTTGTTTGCCCCTTAATTTGAACCCCCTCCCCCACCCCTAAATGTAGGGCTACAAAGCCCATTTACGAACTCGACTGGTCCGCCGACCCAACGAATCCTCACACCAAGTTTCATCAAAATATCTTATTCCCTTCGAGAGTTATCGTGCTTGCAGACGGACGGACGGACAGACGGACAACTTTTGCGAAGTCATAGGTATCCCTCAACTTACGTTTTGGGATCCCAAAAATACTTCGGTGGTATTTTCTCTGAGTGGTTCTTCAGAGTGGTAAACTCTGTTGGCAGAGGTTGTATCTTATCATTTCATCATTTCGATCGTATCTAAGATCATCAATTGTTAATGTTTCATGTTGACGATCCAGGTGAAAGATATGATGAAGATAAGAGAAAAAGGCGTAAAAGCTTATTTCAGCAATATCCTCATTTGTTTTTTTTCTGTTTATTTGTATCCTTTTGGAGATTACTACTCGCACTACATAGTCTTTTTTCTTCTCAGATATACTAAGCTACAACTAAGCTATGCTTACAGAGAATTGCACACGGCTTCGACTGTTTTTAGCCTCTTCCCATGTCCCTTCCCTTGGATGACAATTTATTTATTTTCTTACCCACTAATAACAACAAACGTAAATAGCGGAGTAATCTCAAGAACAAAGAAAAAAAGAGAAAAGAGAAATATAAACTACAAGAAATAAACACATTCAAGACCGTGAAACGGTGGCAATTGTGATATCAGAAAGCTTCCTGCTCAATAAGGCAACTTTCGCGAAAACATCAGTCTTCCCAGATTTAGACATAATCTTCCTATTACGGTACCAAGGCAAGGGGGGAGGAAAAGAAGGAATTTACAAAAAGGAAAATACTAGACCCGCAAAGAAGAGATATCTTTCTTTTTGGGATCCCAAAATGTAAGTTGAGGGAAACCTATGACATCGCAAAAGTTGTCCGTCTGTCCGTCCGTCCGTCCGTCAGTCCGTCCGTCCGTCTGTAAGCACGATAACTCTCGAAGGGAATGAGATATTTTGATGAAACTTGGTGTGAGGATTCGTTGGGTCGGCGGACCAGTCGAGTTTGTAAATGGGCTTTGTAGCCCTACATTTAGGGGTGGGGGTTCAGATTAAGGGGCAAACAAAATATTTTGAAACAGCTAATGTGATAGTCGATTATGGAGTAAGAAGACATGTTGAACACGATGGTGAAAACCATTTTGTAATCGGACAAGTAGTTCGCCCGGAATCTGGCCAAAACCGGAAAGTTTGTTAAAAGTAAAAGTTTTATTTGAAGTTGATTAGATGTTCAATTTAGAGGTAGGAAGACATGCTGAAGACGATGGTGAAAACCATTTTCTCGACGGACAAGTAGTTCGCCCGGAATCCGGCCCAAAACGGAAAGTTTGTTAAAATTAAAAGTTTTATTTGGAGTTGATCAGATGTCCGATTTAGGACAAGAAAACATGCTGAACTTTTATGTGAAAACAATTTTCTACCCGGACATGTAGTTCGCCCGGAATCCGGCCAAAACCGGAAAATTGTTAGAAGTTAAAGTTTTATTTCTAGCTGACTAGATAACCGATTTAGGGGTAAGAAGAGACGCTGAATCCGTGTGTGACAATCATATTTTACCCGGACATATAGTTCGACCGGAATCCGGCTGGAGTCGGAAAATTTGTTATAAGTTAAATTTTTATTTTAAGTTGATTAGATGCTCATTATTGGGGAAGAAGATACGTTGAGTTCGTTTTTGAGTTTTCTTTTTTCGCCGGACAAGTAGTTCTAGAGTTCGGCCGAAACGGGCAAATTGACAGAAGTGACAGGAACTTTTCGTCAAAACAGATATGACTTATACGGGTAAACACACATGCTGAATCCATATCTGAACTTGGTTTTCTCAGATGATTAGCTATTTGGCCTTAATCTGTTTCTGAATTTTAATTGTGAGAATGTTCAAGGATTCTGGCGATGACTGGATCTGGCTAAGACAAGACCCAGTTGTCTGGATCAGATATTGAATTTTTGGGATCCCATCGAAAAGTTTGGTCTTGTTTTAACAGAGGGTAGAAACCAGAAAGGGATAAAACTGGATGATCGCAAAATACCGAATATAGTTTAGATAAAGCTTTACGATTATACCGGTCTTGGGGCGAAAACAGGTCCTCGACAGTGACTGGGCGCCTGATCCGTCGAGTAAACAGAACAAATCGTGGCAAGCCTGATAATTAGTGTATAACTAATAGAGGAGATAGGATACACTTACGAAGTGTAGAATCTCGGGAAGGAGAATGGATGTGAATACTACTGAAGTTAGAATGAACTACTCTCATAGGTGCGACAGCGATGTGTCAGTAAAAGTTCACCCATGAAAAAAAAGCGTGCGTAAGCGTCGTCCCACGGAAATTTGAAGTATTTGTACATAGGCTACTCTTATAGCACTTATCTTACAAACAACTTAATATAATCTTGTCCGTCATAACATTTGGCTACACTTCCATCACGATTGAAATGTCCAACAGTGTACAACAGCAAATTGCAGTAGTTGAACTAAAGGCTCTTGGATTTTATCTTCGACATTTCTACTACATTTTTTTTCACTGATATTTTCTTTTCCTGATTTTGAAGAGATATATATGCCACACTATTTCGACAGGCATTAATTCTTACCTCGGAGGCCACAAGCAGCAAACAAACGGCAACAAAAGACTTCATTTTCAAGACTAATTCACTATCTGTCAAGTTTGTCTTTTATGGAAACGAGATCTAGTTCCATTATCAGTGTATCAATTTAGAAAACAAACATTGAACGACTAATGTCAAAAGAAAAAATGGTTTCCTTACTCAAACAAACATAATTCCGGGGAAATAGATCTGGTGGGGAATCAGCGACCTTAGAGCGATATATTTTTTGGCTCTCATGACCGTTTCAAGAAAGCACGCTTTGTCCTCTCAGAAAAATAAATATAGGAGAACACGGGTTTATGTTTCAGCGTTTAAATCCCACGAGTTTCAGATGCTAGGTATGATTGATGCTTCACTCAACTTTCAAAGCAGACCCCCACCCATCCTTTCTCTAGACACAGACAGTGGATCAGGACCCCACTTCCTTGGATAGATGCGCGATATGAGTTGTGTTTTTTGCAGGTACCATGGTATCTGATACCACGGTCTAAAGTCGTTTTCGCAGTTACCGTGGTATCTGATACCACGGTCAAAAGGTGTTTTTACAGTTATCGTGATATCTGGCCAGTCATCGTGGTATACGGTATTCAGCATGGGGAGCTGCGTCCCCTTTCCCCCCCTGAAACCACACCTGAGTTGGCTGGCCTGTAGGGCTTGGTAAATGAGGGGTGGCTCAGGGGTATGGGTAGGGGTACCCCATTGGGAGTTCGGTCTGCAACCCAAAGTGTGAACTGATCACCGGTTTTCATAACGAACCTGTGAAGCTCTGCTTGTGTAGTAACCAATTCTAATCACTGCAGACAGAGGCGTCACTAGCCAAAATGTTTGGGGGGGGGGGACGAGGCATTTACCGACTGGCTGGTAATTTTTACCAACTGTTTCTGCAGAAAGAACGACTGTTTTCAACAACAAAAAATGACAGTTTTGAAAAAAATCGACTGATTTTCAGAAAAACCGACTATTTTGACGAAAAATCGACCAATTTTCAGAAAAACCGACTGTTTTTATGAAAAAAATTAACTGTTTTGACGAAAATCGCGGCGCTTCGCACCGACTCGGTTATTTTTTACCGACTGGCCGACAGCATTTGGGGGGGGGGCGTCCCCCCTCCCTCCCCCCCCCCCCAGTCGTGACGCCCCTGACTGCAGATCGTCCTGACATCACTGTATAACACATTATAAATTTGCCAGCTTGCATCCGTCTTACTTACTACACCCCTACCTCCCACAAATACATTTGTTGTCACAGATGGACCGGATTTATTTTTATGTGGTGACACACCAGTATCAAGAACGTAACTAATGTTTCTTGACATCGATGAAACTTTCTGCCGTGTTTTTGGTGCTGTTTCTAGTATGATTTTTTTTTTAGACTTGCCGGGCGTTAGTTTGTCCTGTGCTCTGAGGCTGCCACCCCAGATCCGACCACCCATGATAGACTAACACACTAGTCCCAACAAGTAATGGATTGGCGGAAAGTACAGAAGGGTAAAGTATCTGTGCTAAGTTTTGTCCCCAGATTTCCGTTAGTGGCTCCAGCCAGAATATTTTAATTCTTCTGCTCCAATCCGCCTCCTCCTGTATTTTGTTCCATTATTTTCCGGTGAAATTCCGGTTCGTGTGGATGTAAAAATAAGCCTGCTTGTGGTTCACGTAAGCCGAACGGAAACAAATATAATCCACTAAGCTGTATTCCGCTATTCTAAGCTATTCCACCGAATGCAGTGTACGTTCTTCGGCGCAAGAAAATATGAGGTGGGAGTGTCGTTGGCAAATTTCGTTCCATCTAAAACTATTTCGTTTTTTTCCGAATCATTTTCGATTGCGTCATTGCTAAGCACAAGCATTTGACGGATGGTTCAACAAAACGTCGCGGAACTGGGAAAAGCTACGCGACCGAACGTCGATCTTGACGAAGACGATGACGACGAAGCAGAGTAGGATGACAGTGATGACTTTCCGAAACTGAAACAAACACCATGACCTAAAAAAAAATGACATTAGGTGATTCTGATGTATATTTCATTATATTTATTTCTGCCTGCTTACAAAACGGGAAAAGAGTAACGAGCAAAGAAGAGAAACAAGCAAGAATAAAAACAATTAAATGTGCAAGCTATGAATATTAAGTATTCCTAATACGTCTCTGTCAGGATTGTTATTTGGGTTCAAGGACCCATGCCAGTAATTATATATAGGCTAAATATATGTATTTATAACCCTTCAAATGCACCTGGCGACAGTTAGGTAAGAGAAAACAAAAGGAAAAAGTGCAAAGCAGAATCAATATCGACACAGAAAAATGGACAAAATTTCAATTGTGCCCAAGAAATTTATGGAGAAGATCATGTAGACGTTGAGCTGGATGATGTGATGTGAATAGTATATATACTGTGTTCATTCATTATTTTAGGGACTTCACGAGCAACCGTTTCGCCAGGAAAACAGAAAACGGTCACTCGCTTATCGCGCAACGTAAGTGGCGTCAACATTGTCTTCAAAGACCGAACATTTTTAAAGGACCCCTCGCACTATTCACTCTTCAACTTAGGTTATTTTAAAATATTTGAATACTTCAAAACTATGCTGTGCTTTCAACAAATAATCCACGGTCTTCGCTGTTTTAAGCCTTTTCGGAGACCCGTTGACTTGTAGCGAAAACAGGTAAAACAATTTACATAACCGGTTTTTGTGATGGGAAAACTTCCCGCAGGCAACCGTCGACAGCGTGATACATATCGAAGGTAGCAAAACATGGCAATTGAGAAAATAAGTGTGGTTATGTTAGAGGGGTGAAAATGTACAGTACGAAATTGGGGTCTCCGGGTTTAGAAATATATGGAGCGATTATGGAAGTAGGTTGCATTAGTAGCCTATTATAGGTAAGACAGGTCCTTTAAAGAATCTGCCACAGTAGATTGCCATGATTTTCACTGCACTGTCAGAAGTTTCATAACAGATGGCGCATAACACTTTCAAGAATAACACCTTTTCACTTAGAAAAAAAGTGTTATCGCGGCTGCTGCGTGCACACCTCGTATGATGAAAAAACAAATTGTTCAGGAGACGATAAAAACTGATTTGCTCGTTCGATTTTTAAGATAAAAATACCAAAAATTTCCAAGTGACTCAGAAAAAATTCACACATACGAAGATATTAATTTTATTCATCATAAACAGTTAGAAGTGGTATAAACAGCTCATACGAGGTGTGCGCGGCTTCCCATTTGCTTTGTACGAGGTGTGTCAACCGGTCTTCTTTGACAGTTTAAAATTTACGAGGTGTGAACAAGTTAAACGCTGTAAAGAGCCATTTTTACGAGGTGTGCCACCGAAAATTTGTTTGCGAGCTGTGTCCGATACATAGAGTTGTAGGCTAGAGGCTACACATTTATAATCGGTTTGTTTTTTTTAAACGCTATTCTAAGAAAACAAAAGTAGTTTACAATCAAACAGATGTATCCCTTAGATTTTATACTTCTATAGAAAGCATGAGTATCTTGTGGCAACGCATCCAGTAATTCCATGAGGTCTTGCACCTTACATGCATCAAGGTTGACGGTTTCTGTGTGAAGTGGACGTATTCGAAGTTTAGGGTCTTCTCGTCCAGAAGCTGTCCAACAGACATGTCCTCTCGCTTTCAGAAATGACTGAAGATTCGAAAAGTCTCAGTATTCGTAGGTATGTTTAGAGGGGTGGCATAATATTAACAGAAGCAATGTTGTAAATTAGAATCCCTGAGTGCCAGTATATAGCCTACACCACTGGGCCAGAAGCTGCCAATCAGGGGCTGTTGCCAGGAAATCAGCTACGTACATAGCTGTAATCAAGTGTTCTTTTATAAAAAAAAATAAGCTACAAAAACGGAGTTGCCGGGTTCTATTCTACACTGACAGGAAATGGTGTGACGACGTTGGGCATAGAGCTAGTATTACTTATCATAGGCCAAAAGAGAAGTTGAGTCAGCGCAAACCTGTACAAAAGAAATGAAGCATTTCAGCACTGGATCAACAGTGTAAAAGTAATTTTTGTCAATCTAAAGGGCACTACGACTGCTGAGGAATTAGTGGAAGGGTTGCATATTATTAATAAAAGGCAGTATCTATTGTTCCCGCACCTGGAACTGACGCCTCAAATGCTAAAAGTACTCGACCGGTTGAGTACTTCACGACGAAGGAGCTAATAGTACTCGACCAGTCGAGTAACAAGGGTCACGGGAGCTATAGGACTATAGACCAGTCGAGGAATTTAACCTTCAGCTGCTTTTAGTACTAGACTGATCAAGTACACTAGTCTCGGAAAGCTAAGAGTACTTGACTTTATGGAAGGAACTTGGAGCCAGAAGGTAATAGGTCGAGTACTTTCTACCGTAGGAGCTATCTGCCCTCGAACTTGACAAATGAAATTCGGAAAGTCGTAAGGTCGAGTAACCAACCTACCAGCGACTAATAGTGTTCGACCATATTATTAATAACTCAGTAAGTCGAATATTTATAGCAGTGGCAGCTATTCGCACTCGATCTAAAAAGGAGTATAGATAGTTCGAGTATTTGACATCCCAGCAGCTTATTGTACTCGAACTAATATTCAGTATTCAGGGTGGTGACGGCTATTAATACCCGATGTATATGAGGATAATTTTTAGGTCGAGTGCTTGATGCCCTAACAGTTGTTCGTACTCGACCTCTTATAATGGGAGGTCGGGCATAGACGGTGGTGGTAGCTATTAGTACTTGATCTAATAAAGGGGACATTAATAGGACGAGTACTTGACGTCTCAGCAGCTATCCGTACTCTAACTAGTATAATAGTTGGAGGTAGAGTATTGAAGGTGTTGCTCGCTATTAGTACTCAACCTAATAAATTGTGACGTGGAAAGTGAATCCACTTCGCTAATGGAAAGTGATGTCGGCAAGTAAGCGAGAAGTTGCAAAGGCAAACAACTTTCCGTTTGTTCTTGCGCTTGGCGGATTCTCGTTTTGCTTTTTAGAAAGCGAATCCGACAACGCTAGAATCGACCTCTTATCCCCTGTTCAAGGCATTACTGAGATTAGGTCGAGTACAAATAACTGCTGGGACGTCATATACTCGACCTACCAAATCCTCCTTCAAATCCTTCTTCAAGTCAAGTATTCATAGCTGTCACCGTACTTAACACGTGACTTCCTATTTGTAATGTTAGGTCGAGCAAGATTAGCTGCTAGGGCATCAAGTACTCGACCTAATAATCCTCCTTCAATAGGTCGAGTATTTACAGCCGTCACCACCCTGAATACTTGACCTCCTATTAGTAATATTAGTTCGAGTGTGAACAGCTGCTGGGACGTCAAATACTCGACATCCTTTATAGGTCGAGTGCTAATAGCTGCCACTGCTATGAGTGCTCAGCCTACTTGACAATTTATATTATTGCTAAGTAGCCTACCATTAGTCGCTGGGGTTGGTTACTCGACCTTACAATTTTACAGATTTCATTTGTAAATTCAAGGACAGATAGCTCTTATGGTAGAAAGTACTCGACCTGTTCCTTTCTGGCTCCAAGTTCAATGGTCAAGTACCTCTAGCTTTCCAAGACAGGAGTACTCGACCAGTCTAGTAATAATAGCGGCTCGAGGTTTAATTCCTCGACTTGCCGAGTAATTATAGCTCCCCACGACCCTTGTTACTCGACTGGTCGAGCATTATTAGCTCCTGTATGATAGAGTATTCGACCGGTCGACTACTTTTGGCATTTGAGGTACCCAATTCCAGGTTCGAGAACGATAGACACTGCCTGATATAGTAAAAACGTGTTGTCCCTCAGTGACAGTGACATCAGTGACTGCAGAAAACATAGAATTGGGTAGTTGAAAATCGTAAGGAAAAACAAGTCAACCGTCAAAAACTTCATCATTTACTTCTCTTCTGTCTAGCACACTAGCCCCCTGTAGCTACAGAATAACTTCACCAAGGTAATAGTATAGTACTTTACTTCTCTCCAGTCTAAAGAAGTAGCCCCTTTTCAAGCATGATCCATGGACATCTAAGTAGCCTACCCTGACAAAGCATGGTATATGAACGTCTAGCCCCTAGGTTATACGTTTGTGTACCGTGACTAAAAAGAGCTACCGTAGTGTACTAGGCTACCGTAGTGTACTAGACTGCTTCAACACAGGACCAAGGAAGTGTCCACACTGACCATCATGAACCTAAGTCAACCAAGTTGCAGTAATGCAGTTTTTATGTAATCAACGAACGAGGATGCTGGTGAAAGTACATGAAAAGATTGACGGCACAACTCGTATAAATTGTGCAGCCAGATTACACTATGCGCACACCTTGTATAAATAAAGGCTTATGAAACCATTCCGGTACACGACTTGTATATATTTACTGAAACTGTTCAATATTTTATGAGGTGTGTTTCTGTCGTTTTGACGCAAAAGCATCAGAGATGGAATTTTTTCATTGCCACCAGAAGACGCGGCATGAAAAACTGCATCGGAAACGAATGAAAAGTAATTTTCGGTAAAAATTGACTATACGAGGTGTGCACGCAGCAGCCGCATTATGACCAATTAAGTTTATACTATTTCGTGCCCAGATCTCCAACAACACCTTCAATAGGTAAAAATACTACACTGTCAGAAGTTACATAACGACAACAGCAGGATGCGCGGTTTCAACAGATAACACTTTGGGATGTTATATGTTATGTTTCATTCGTTCCCGTTAGTATTTTTACCAATTGAAGGTGTTGCTGGAGATCTAGGCACGAAATAGTGTAAACTTAATTGGTCATAACACTTTATTTCTAACGCAGCGTTTACAAGTACAGGAAAACTTGAACAGAATCCGATCTTGGTGAGAAGATTGTGTTTACCCGCAGAGGGCAAAAAAGAAATTTTTAAAAGAAGAAAATCTGACAAAAATAAATTCACTAGCCAATAAAAAAAATGTTTTGAGAGTATTTATGACATCAGTACTGATGATTGCTGCTTTCAAAAGCTAGCTAGCATTTATTTTAACTTTTTCCAGCTCCGTCGACAAGATTCCTTTCAAGTAGACCGGAATTCCTTTCTACTCGACGGGATTTCTTGTCCGTGTAAACGCTACATAAGTGAAAAGGTGTTATTCTTGAAAGTGTTATGCGCAATCTGTTATGAAACTTCTGACTGTGTACGATTCAAAGCCATCTGTATGATCTATTCGGACTGGCGCTTTCATGTGCAAATTACAGAAAGGGCAAGTAGTCTATACATCAGCTGGAAAACAAAAAATGATGTCATAGTTAGGTTGCATTAGTAGCCTATTATTGGTAAGACAAGTCCTTTAAAGAATCTGGCACAGCAGATTGCCATGATTTTCGCAGCGATTCTAAGCCATCTGTGTGATCTATTCTGACTGGCGCTTTCATGTACAAATTACAGAAAGGGCAAGTAGTCTGTACATCAGCTGGAAAACAGAAAATGATGTCATAGGTGCTTTAATTAAAGGCTTCATTTGCGTGATAAGAGAGCTCCGAAGAGAAAAGGCTCGAAGTTATAAAAACAAGAATTTATTAGCAACGTTCGTCTATGAAGGCGTGACATACATAACCGATAACCGTCTTCTCCGGGGTCTCCTCGGAAGTTAGTTTATTGACGGAACTAATAACAGAATGAATGATAAGTATACAGGACGATGAATGGCACTGGAATAGGTGACGTACCATCACACTCTAAATAGTTTCTGGTTTCTAATCCCGAGCAGCTCCTGTTTTCTCTAGATAAGTTGTATTTTAAGAAGCCTCTTCTGGAGATTTCTGCCCATAACTTGCTTCCCCATCAGGTTCTATGTGTTCATTACTCAATCAGCTATTGAATCTCAAGAATCTTCCCTAGAAAATTCTTCCCAAATCCGAGTCTTTTCTTGGCATAACTAGGCAGACTCCATGACTCACATCCCAACGTCATTTCTATTCAGCTTACGTAATTCCAGCATCTGGAAAAATTTGTTGCCCTCCCAACCATTACTCAGTTGATTGATGTCCGCTTCGAAGTATTAGTAGGGACTTTCCATCTCGCTTCCCGATGAAAAAATGTGTAGCTGTGTAGTTGTATGATAGTTGTACGAAAAAGTTGCACGTATTGACATGTAATGGTACAGGATACTATTATTTAACGTGCCTCGGACTGGGCCAATCTAAAGCAGTAGTATCCAGTAGCATCCTGTCTTGCTATAGTATCATCCAGTCTTGCTAATAGTAGCATATAGTTGTAACAGTTACTGCTGTATGCTATTAAAGCTTACAAGTCCACAGAAGTAATTCTTGAAATTTTTTCATCGGGTTATTCAATTAAGCCCATGACGGAAGCTGTCCGAATTCTAAAAAATTCTCCTGGGGAATTCGACCTTGCTGAAAACAATATCGCAGTTTCCGTTTCGTTTGTCAGACGTAAGCAAAGAAAAACAAATTTAGCCTATTGTGACCTGTCGTTATTGTACAAATTTTTTAGCAGCTAGCCTAGCATTGATGAAATCTATCTTGGCTTCTATCCTTCGAAAGAACAGAAATCGGGATTGACGGAAATAGAGGCACGAGTAATAAAAATGGATTAGCAAGTAGTAGAAGTAGACAAGTAAGTGAGGGTTCATAGCTCCAGAGCCTAAAAGAAGGCACGTTGGAACATTGTTCCTGCCCCTCACGCTGAAGCCAGAAAGGGCCCTTTTAGTTTTCCCGCCTCTTTTAGTACTTTTAGTAGGCTACTCGTGTGCCCACTAACTTCACTATGTCGTGCCTTGCCGTGCCGCTTTTAGTCGATCCCGGTCAAAACTCTACAACTACTTGATTTTCTATTCAGAAAAACTATTTTTCTCTATCTCCTATACGAACGTTCTAGGCTGGCAGCTTCCCCACGGTTCTGACATTGAACGTATCCGTCTCCTCATGAAACATGGTGGCATTTGGTTCGACAACGATGTCTACGTAGTCCAGAATCTCGATTACTATAGACGATTCGACATGGCTCTGGCTTGGGACGAAAATCAGTTTTTGGGAACGCAAGTACTGGTAGCCAAGAAGAATGCAAGGTTTCTGCCTATGTGGTTGGATACTTACAAAGTATACTATTCGGATCGGTACCTACTGTTTGATTCGGACCCTCTTACCTCAACTCACCCGAGAGTTACCGTACAAACAGGCTGACAGATAGACAGACGGAAAGTACGGCCGAGCTGACCGGACTTGTCAAAAAGCTCGCAAATCCCTACAATCGCCAGTTAGTAACCAGCGGCAGGAACAGTGATCTAGTCTCGAGTCAATTTATCTAAACCGTTCACATCCCGATGTTACGATATTTATGTGATGAGTAGACGCATGGAAGGAACAAAAAAAAGTAAGAAATATACCAGAACTTCTGGTCTATATTTCACGGTAGAAGTCCCTTGGATGTGATCCATCATCTGATCCAACTCTCCCTATCTTTTGGAAATAAAACCCTGTCGAGCCCTATTCGCCGAAATATCCTCCCACCCCAACATGAACCGGCTCGGGTAAGGCCAAGCAGGTCCAATGGAGAGCCTGGACCGAAACTTAAACCTGTGACTGCTTCACATGCTCGAGATGAGCTTAGTTTTGAGGGACCTCGTTTGTTAAGATGTTTGATTTTTTAACCTGCAAAATAGTTATTAATTGTATATATTGTACCTTTGAGTATGTTAATTTGTGGCTCGTCGATTGATATGCATGTTTATTTTATGACAACAGAAACTAATAATCGGCTCTGTCCGTCGCATGTATTGCATTCAATCGCATACAACACAAATTATTCGAATTGTCCAAGTGTCCAAGTTGCAAGTGTAAACAATAGTATTCGACAGTAAATGTTCCAATTGTCCTCATCCCAGCTGACAGCTGTATTTTTCCAGATGGTACTACAATGCAGGCGAACGACCAACTGTAGAAGTACTTTACAAGACACCATCACTAGTTCACCGAGTCAAGCTCAAATTTGGTGCACAAATGTTGGTCCATAGCTTGTACAAAACATATTGGCCTGAATGGAGAGACCAAATCTCCATGCACTTACTCGAACCACCGGTCATATCTGGATAAGGAAAACTTCGAAAAATACGGAGGATTTAATGAAACAACAGTTAGCGAATATGATGATATGATGATGATATATTTGCTGAACTCTTCTAATAAATCTTAACTACAAAAACTCTTCTCTATGCTTCCAGCCTATCCGCAAAAACCTTCCAAGCTGCTTTTGTTCTACAAACAAACTTTTCTCCTTAAACTTTTCCACCAGCCAATGTTTCCCGAAAATTTGCTCCCCAAATATTTCAGCTCTCAAATCCTTCAGTTCCACACATTCGCACATAAAATAAAGCAAATTCTCGTCCACACAACCACACATTGGGCAGAAGTAAAGCCCACTAGAACGCCCCTTTACACTTCCCATATATTTTCTCCGAATCCCCAGGGGGAGGCTATCACTACGAGCGCTAACAATCAATTTTAATTCCTCCGAAGATAACCCTCCCTTAAAAAACATTTCTAAACCACAACACTCTTTGGCCTTAGCGTAAAGGTACACGGACGATTTAGAATCCTTCTCTTGGTGCCATTTTTGAGTTTCTTGGTCTTGTAGGACCCGTAGAACCACCTTACTTACCTCGCCTTGGGTGTCCCCTGGACCCTGGCCTTCACACCACTTTTCAGATATCCCGCATTGGTTAAGGATACTTTTTATCTGGAGTGGCCATGAATAACCAGAAGGGTCTCTAAGAGCCTCTAAATACGCAGCTTTTGAAGGTCTTATTCTAGGTAAACTAATTATTTTTTCCCAAAATCTTACCATCCGGAAAAGCCTACTACTACGTATCGAAAATAATCCTAGATCACCTTTTAAAACTAAATTACAACTCTTCTCTCATAGCCCTAGAACTCGTTTAAAATATCTATTAGCCCCAAAATGTATACACGATGTCACTTTCGTATTAAAAATTTATATCTGAAACCTCATGTCCTTAATATCTTTCAAATTACTACGCAGAATACCGTTAACACATCTGTTTCCCTTCACCAAAGCACTAGCCACGTGCTTACCAAACTTACCATTCGATGTTAATTTACCCCCCAGAGAAAACCGTGAAGTCTGTTTAGAAGATGTTGCTTTTTTGGGTTAGTGAACCGAAATTTCTTCGAACTGTTTTCTTCAGACGCGGATAACCTTTAAGCTGACTGACCCGGTTAGCACCAATATGGCAGTAAGCATTATTAGCAGTTAGGTTTCGCTCAAGGCACTTAGACCCAGGCTTCATAGAACCCGTACAAGACTCAACTGAAACCCTTTATTCTAGGCTGTTCCTGAACATGAAGTTGGGTTTTCTCCGTGACTAAGAGTCGTCTCTTTCTACCTCAATTGATTCAAGCGTTATATATGTTACTAAATACTGTTACATAGTATTTCACTACTATTACATAGTATTTCACAGTAGTCTTTACTCCTCTATTATCTTTAGGCTAGACGCTACTGAGTTGTATGTAGCAAGTACAACAGCTTGCAACTGAGGCAATTTAGTCTGCTGACTTACTCTCTAACCCGATCGAAAACTATTTTTTAGGCTACCATTTTTGAGAGTACACAGCTTTACAGTTATCTGTCCCTTTGAGGGAAATTTATTTCTGTGTTTTTTCCCTAGATTAAACGACTTGATAGTTAGCGCACTAACACCTGAAGTGTACAAATGCTTGTCTCGTTGTAGGCCTAAATATTATCTAGTGGCCAACACTTTCTTGTTTGTCAGAAATATACCATTTTGTACCAGTTTGCACCAGTTACCAGCCCCTTAAGAACTGTGGTGAATGTATACCGCCTCTTTGTCAGTTTTGGGGACGGTAATCTCAAGTATTTGACAACAAGAAAAAAATCCAAAAAAAATTCAATATAGACGTTCTGTTCGTGCTCGAAACGTGTTGATCTGTATGAGAATGATGTTTCATGCCTGACATCTTGGCTTGAATACCCTGAACACTCTATATGACCAGGGACCCATGAATTTCCTGTAATGAGTCGCCATTCAGGGGGCTTGTCAATAAGAGATTTCTGATGCGCTCTTGACCGAGCGTCAGATAGTTCGAGAACTACCCACGGGGATAAAATACCCGACTATCCAGATAGACAAAATTTTTCGCAGCTGTTGTGCTGAACGAGGAATATTTCTCTGTAATGGAAGAGTATCCTGAATCTTCTGTCCTATAGCTTAGGTACCTGGTGGCATGATGAATAGTCCTGACTGAAGATGGCTATCTATATCTATCTGAGCAAGAACGCCGATTCGATCCAAGCGGAGTTTTTGGAAACTAGGTGAGGCTCGTGCAACATAGCAACATAGAAGCATAGGAAATGACAAGCCCCCTGAATGGCAAGTGATTACAGGAAATTATGGGTCCCTGATATGACTAAGTCCGAAACACGCCAGTGATGCTAAGGAAGAACGAGAAACGTCACCCACACGAATCCTGAAAACGGATTCGAACCCTATGTAAACGAAACAAAACGTTTATTGTGGTCGGGTTGTGGTGATGTTTCTGGCTCTTCGCTAGGCACACGGCGATTCTTCATCGGTGCAAAGAGTTAGTCATCAAGAGTATAAGAGTACCCACAATACTCTCAATGACTAAAGAAGGGTTTTCGCGAGATCTCGGAATCACTTTCCGGCGAGCGAAGCGCATCGCGAAAACTATGGGAAAGCGTTTCCTGGAATAGATTTCCCCTTTCCCGCTGGACTGATCGCGAAAACGCATGGAAAGCTGATATCGCCGAGAAAACGTTGAATTACAAACTTTTTCGACTAAATATGGTTCACTTGACGGTTCTTTGGTTCGAATATATCCCATCGATGTCACCTTAATTACGATTGCCATTTTTCTCTATTAATTAGTGACACTTGCACTGTTTTTTCTCCACACTTTTGAAATTCCCGCTAAAACAAACAACTTTCCTCGGAGCTTTCCACTAACCTCGTGGAATCACTTTCCGGGAAAGCTGCTTCGGTTTCCAAAGCGCGAAAATCGGGTTGGAAAGTTCGGCAACTTTCCGAAGTAGCGCGAAAACCATTGAAAAGTGATTCCGACTTTGCTTTCCAGCTCACAAAAGCCCTCCTTAACTCTTCGTGAACATGACGAATCGCCGTGTGCCTAGCGAAGAGCAGGAAAAGTCACCACAGCTGTCCCCCAACGCCGTTGGTTGGTTGACATGGGATTTGAATCATCATTGGTGAGACGTTTCACGTTCTTCCCGAGATTCACTGGCGTGCAAACCTCGTTGGTAATTTGTTAAGAGCCCTTAGTCATATAGAGCGTATTCCACCCTTCTAACAATAGTAACTATTCGTTCCAACCTCTTAAAGGACATATGAACAATGAAAAACAACGAAACCATACTTGAACACACCATGGATAATGCATTTACAGACATGGCCACGGAGAGCATTCTTCTTCTGAGCGTGACGTTTTCAAAATAGGGATGTTCGTTTCTGGAGGTTTGCACATGCAGACTCCAAGACAAAAAGCGCAATTCATTCAAATCTTGTACAGCGCTGGCCGGATCGTGTTGGAATTTCTTCTACATATACGTTTGGGCTTAACTGGTTAAAAAATATTCCAGAAGAAGGGTTGATTGGAGACATTTGTTCATTTCTAAATTTGTTCGGTACTGAAATAAGGACAGATGCAAAATGGAGCAAAAATCATAGCTTGGAAACACTATTTCGTATTTGGATTGGGTTTTCTGCAGGCAATGTTAACGGAAGTCATTCAGATAGGGATGATACTTGGTACTCTTTATCCAGGTGTCCTTTGAAAAGTTAATACGCTGACCGTTCCAACCTTCTCGAAATGGTAACTTATAGTAACTGTTTGCTTACTCGGGAGCGTAATAAGCGTGGTAACTACGCATCTCTGTAACGTGATTGGTCGGATTCTCCCATGGCATGATATTCTGCTGGAAAAAAGAACATTGCCCTGACGGCAAAAAGCCAGAATTCGTGACGTCATGCGTAGTAACTATGGTAAGTAGGGTGGAACACGCTCATAGAGTATAGAGTACAGACGGTAGAGTTGTTTGAAGAAGAACACGAAGAGTGGAGTAGGACTGATGTGTCTAGGTCCGGATATGGACTGTTTTGAAATCAGGCGCTATTAGGCCACGTCGATGGAGGTTTCCAATGAAAATAGGTATATTTCTAGCCTTAAAGTATACAACCCTCTCGAAAGCTAAAACACCATGACCAAATTTTCCAAACGGTGACTAGACCTGAAAAGTTAAACTCTAAACGTAAGCAAAAAGGTAGAGGAAGAATACCGCATTATTTCCAACACAAGGGGCAACTCTGTAATAGGCTCATTTAACCTCGTAAGGTTTGTGTTACATTACAGGTGAAGTTACACCAAGAACGCATTATCCTTCAGGAGAGCAGCGCCAGGTATGACTGAGATGGCCACTAAAAATTAACGCCTGAAACTCTTCACCAAAGCAATCTGGTGTTACGGCTTTTATAACATATTATTGATTGTTACTATTAGCTTGCCATCATATAAGGTTTGAAGCCAAGCTGACCATTCATTTCAAATACAACAGACAAAACGAGATTTTCGGTTTTTTTTTAAATAAATTTATATATTTTATAGATAAATTTAATAAGATAAATAAATAAAATAAATTTATTTATCCCTCGCACATCATCTCGGAGGGGTAACTAGCGGATCAAGAAAAAAAACACAAAAAAACCGAAAATCTCGTTTTTTCTATTGTATTAGCTTGCCATAGTTTTCTTTTACTTTCCAATGATCGAGGATGAAATTCACCAGTTCTTGAGTTTTCAATCTTATTCTGGTGATGATTTCTACGCGTCAATTCTTAAGTGGCGTTTCTAATCCTTTTTCGCAAAGAGTGCTGAATTGCAAAAGGGTGAAATCCCTCCAGTATAATGTTACTATACACTAAAACCCCTCAGGTTCATCTTTTGGCCATCAAGCCTGCTCTGTGTCATGAAGTGATGCAAGATTAGTTTTGAATATTTGTTCTTGAATACTTGAACATTTTTAATATAATACTATAACTGCAGTAAAAAGGCTTTCGCCTCTGTTAATATTTATTTAGGTGAAGTATCCATAGGCATACACTATGCGAAGTCAAAAGTAGTAATCGGCTTAAATGGCACTGGACTTAGATGATACTGAAACTAGTTCTCCAGAAAGAATATCCGTTCTCGGATCTCCATTCAAGGGCCCATAATGTACTTTACATAGTTTCACGTCTTCCGTTAGCATGAATTTTCGGCGATTGATTGTCCGCACCTAAGTTTCTTCTTTTACCGACAGATGGCGCGCAGGTAGTGCGCGATGTACTTTAGATACAGAGAAAACTGATTTCACCTTACAAAGCAAAACAAAATGGGCATCCTTGATTGAAGTTGGCTACTTTATTCAATCCAGTAATAAAAAAGTACCATCCGACGCAATGCCATACCGAAGACAATTCCGTCAGATGGCCGTCTATCGCACTGTCAAGAATTCGGCAGTATCGCCTGCGAGATCTTGGGTCAAATTTGTGCCAAACCCGCCATCTACAAAGAGAAAATGCACTACATCGCGACGAATTTTCAGAACAAAGTATTGACAACCGAGACTAAAGAACGAACAAGATTGCTATGTAAAAGGGTAACTAGACGAAGGCCTCTGTAAATAACTAAATGAACAACGGAGTATGAGTCCTTGGTTACACAAATATACACATATTATAAACTCGTTACCCCCAAGGAAATCCTCACTGATTCATTTGCGCCCTGTCCCTCTCGACTTGACTCGAATCTAGCTCTATACGACTTGACGTGCTTCAAATATGATGGTGACAAACTGATAAATTACGCTGAGATCTGTTCCAGCAACATTTCGGCCCTTCTTCGCAAGAGCCCTCGTCAGCCAAACTAGTCGGCAACAAAGTCGTCCCGGTCCCCCTTGACTTTTTCAAATGCAATCTCTTACACAAGATCAGAGATAAAGAAGTAATAGCTGCGTTTTTTGCCCTTTCTCCATAGGTCGGTTAACCTACCTATTTGCCACTAATGACCGTTTTTTCATCTCGCCGGTCGGTTCGACTGAGCTCCAAAAAACGGCTTATAAGAAAAAATGGCGTCTTCCCGTCGCCGGCGCCTATCTCTCGAATGAGAATTTTGAATTTCGCGCCGTGCCAAGAGCGTAGGTCGGTTGGACGGAGCTCCCGCCTCAGTCCACAGGTCGGTTAACCGACTGGCAAACCTAGCCGAAAAAACAACTTATAAAAACTTCGGTCGGTTCACTGAAGGAAGAAAATGAGCTATAGTGGGAAATCTTGTGGGTGGGTTACCTGGATGAAGGCAAAAAATGCAGCTAATGAAAAGCTTGTCAAATTTACCCGAAGGATTTCTCGCAGAGAATATTTTTATGAATATTCGCTCCTCGTTGGCGTGGCTATGGTTTTCCTTTCTTGACAATTTTGGGGTTTATTTATGGGTGGCTGCGGGACCCGCTGGAACACTATAGGCATGGCTAATTATCCACCCCTGCCCCCCAAATGACACCTTCCAAACGAACCTGCAATCGTTCCAGATACCAGTTAATTATCTTACTCATTGTCAAAAGTTCTTTCTAAGAGGAACCTTCCCAAGAAGGGCCGAAATACTGCTAGAACACTGTAAAAAGTTTCTCCGAGGAAGGGTTAACGTTAACTTCAGTAATTGCTACTGGGATTAATCTAATCTCTACTGGGATAAGATTAATCCGAATTAGAGATAATCTTATCGCATTAAAGACAAGATTAATCCCAGTAGCAAATACTGCAAGATTTTTTTTGCAGTGAACATCTTAGTTTTCTTTTCTATTGGCCGCCACCAAACATGATTCGCAGTCAGCTTGAGGAGGAGGTACACCAAGTCACCGAGTGAGCATTTCCTCAAGTTTCACAGGTGAAGGATAGGAATTCAGGTGCGAAGGAGTGCTAGGATTGTCCTAAGGCTAAAAGGAATAACTCCTTGTGATATGTCGCGGGTTATGTGAAAGTTACAGACCATATCACACATACAGAAGTGAGCTTTCAGGAGGCCAGTGGATCACAACGATGTCACATGAGTTTGATGGGGGGCGGTAAGTACGAAGGGGCAAAAGTGGACAATACACCTTCACAAAAGTTATATTGGGTTCCCGAAACTTGTATTGAATTCCCAAAAGTTATATTGGGTTCCCAAATTTATATTGAATTCCCAAAGGTTGTATTGAATTCCCAAGACTTATGTTCAACTGACAGAGCTTTCATTGAAGTTCCCAGAAATTATATTGAATTCGCAGACGTTTCATTGAATTTTCAAATTTCCCGTTGAAATGACACGTAGAAAGACCATCTTTTGTGGTCCGCTTTAAGCTTTGGCCTGAACGATACTGCCCAACACCCTGTCGGCCGATACGGTTAGTGCACAGACAGTGGACTCATTCAAATCCAAGCTTGACAAGGAGTGGGAAGCCAAACCCTGGAAATACGAGTGGGATGCCCCGGAATCCTCTACCAGACACTAACCAAAAACCAGGCTATGTAGTCAAATCCTAGGCTAGCCTAGTCAAACCAACATGAAGTTTCTTACTTTTTTCTATCAGACTAGTTCCGATACTTTCGATACCGCGATACTCGACACATCTGATGTATCGTATCGTTACATTGTCCTGTTTTACCCCGTTGTTTCGCAAACGAGATATTGAACTTCCCAAACGTTCTATTGAACTCGGAAATTTTTCGCTTGTCGTGTAAAAACTGTGATTTTTCAATGAAAGTTTCGCAAAATTTAATATCTCTCATGTCATTTCAACGGGAAATTTGAAAATTCAATGAAACGTCTGCGAATTCAATATAATTTCTGGAAACTTCAATGAAAGCTCTGTCAGTTGAACATAAGTCTTGGGAATTCAATACAACTTTTGGGAATTCAATATAAATTTGGGAACCCAATATAACTTTTGGGAATTCAATACAAGTTTCGGGAACCCAATATAACTTTTGTGAAGGTGTATTGTCCACTTTTGCCCCTTCGTAGGTAAGGGCCCATGATCTTTAAATCACCGGACTACTTCCAGTGGATATTTATCCCAATGCTCTTGATTTCTATGCCATCGCTCGAGTGGTATTTTTATGTTTTGTTGTTAATTTACATTCTTCTTTGTTCGGCATGCAGTTCGGCAGGGTCAGCCGCGGTTTCAACAGACAATGGGTAACAGATTACACTTCGGATGTTATCTGTCGTGTTTCAAAATTTTATGCATAATAAACGTTACCATCAGGAAGAACCGAAAAACCGCCAAAAAGTATCTGCTGAGTTTTCCGACATCATGACCATAGGGAATAAAGTCAGTAGATGCTTTTTTGGCTCTTCCTAACAAAGCTTGTTATGCATAACATTTCATGCATAACGTTTTCAAACACAACAGATAACATCTCAAGTGTTATATGTTACGCATTGTCTGTTGAAACCGCGCATCCTAGTGTTATCTGTTATGAAACTTCTGACAGTGTTGTAATACACTGCGAATTAATTTTTGAGTCAGTTAAAAATAAGAGCTTGTCTGCCAATTGGGACCCACTTTATAACTTTTTGTTGTTGTTGTTTAAGTCGTAAATCATTGAATATTGTCGGAGAACAATTTTGTACAAACTGCATTATATTTGTAAATGATGAACCGCATCGCAGGGCTAACTTTTGAGCAACACTGATTCTCTGGACGCTGATACGGTCACCACTATTTATAAGCATTGTTTAAATCGGTACAGTAAGTTGTATTTTAAACTCCCGCCTTATCATTTCTTGACTAGCTAGATCAACCCAAGCAAGCGGACAGTTCGATTAGAGCTGCATAAGAGAATATAGGATAAATTTCTATTTTTCTTCTCCCCGCCCGTCACGTCCTACTAGCAGTATCAGCTGACGCTCTTATGCAGCTTATTACACCAATTTGAGCAATACAATCGACGCACGATATCATATCATAAAAATGCCAGTTTATGGTTTTTGGTCCAAAACCCCTTGAACAAATTTCTCTTTCAGTATCTGTCCGTATATATAATTCAGTCCCAGAACCATGTGAGTCTTTAAGATATCTGGGAATCCCTTATGGCCCGACTTTGTCATTAACGAGGGCTCTAATAGTAAAAGATGTGGAGTCGCGTATTTCTTCTAGTTTCGGGGCGGTGATTTGTCTCAGGGATTTCCTATCTAGACGCAATCTTGCAAAGATTTTTAACACTGCTGCTCTTCCACAGGCTTTGCTTGCATCTTCTTTTTTACCTTTTTTAACGTTGACAAATTTATCTCATATTAAAACTACTTTTTTTAATTTTGGGAAATTTGTATGCCGGTTTTCGAAATACCAATCCAGTTCTTTTATGATGGAAAATTATGGTTTAAAAAACCCCACTGATATTTTGAAAAGAAACGGGAAACATTTTTTTCAAAAATTTATTCCATAAAGCACACTTTGACCGATGCGTTGCGTTGATTGTATTTTGGTTAAAGCTTAGGTAGACTTCATTGAGGATAGCGTAGGCTAATTGTTTTTTTTTTTTTTTTTGTTTTTTTTAAATGAAGTAGAGTTTTTATGAAAGTATATGGTCTAGTTATTAGTCTGTAGACCGATTGTGTGAATTTTATTATATTTTCTTTACTCGCCAGCTTTGGCGGATACAAATAAATGAATTGAATTGAATCGTGACCGACCCGGTCCTTATTCATGTTCGATGTGTGGTAGCATGGATGAGAATTTAAAACATTTATTGTGTGGATGCGAAGGTTTGAGTGAACTTATTGTGTGAATGCGAAAGTTTGAGTGAACTTAGGTTAGAAATTTCTGGAGTGAATGAGAGGGAATGGATGAAGAATGGATGTGTGGTGTAATGGGGGATAACTGATTTGGAAATATAAAACAACTGGTGAGGTTCCTCAGGGTTGCCCTAGACCATAGGGATAGATGCCTATAGAAGTTTAATATTTTTTGTTCTATATGTATTTGCCATGGCCGTTGGATCTTAGCGCAAATAAAATCTTAAATTATCTTCGACTCTACCCATACCCTCAAAGGTGTCGTCTATCGGGACGAACAAAAGAGGTAGGCTAGAAGAACCCTGCGACAGGAGATGATGAAAGATCATGAGCCCTTGATTCAACCAAGCTTTTGAAAAGAGAGAGTTAAAATAGGGTGATAAGTTTGACCCCTACCTCATACTTTGCATAGTAGCCTAAACAGGCAGTAACACACAAAAACAATTCAATACCTCTAGGAATCCTACCACAGCAGATTGAAAAAAAAAACGCTTGATATAACAATCCAGATGTAAAACAGGGTCACATTATCACCCTGAAGCTCGTCTTACCACCCGACCGAAACTCTCTGGCCTTCTCGAATTCTAGATATGAAACAAAATTCGAAGGAGGTAATGCTCTTGATGACGGGTTCCGGCTAAAAAAAAACCGGCGACCCCCCCCCGGCTAAAATAAACCCGGTACCAAAACCCCCCGGACCCCCCCCCCCCCCCCCGTGACAAAACCCCCGGATCAAAAAACCCCAGGTACCACCCCCCCCCCCCCCCCCCCCCCCGGCGAAAAACCCCCAAATCCTTTCCATTTAATACGAATGCAAAACATTTAAATTGACTTCGGTGATCTTAGTCTGTCAAGGGGACTTCTGGTACAACAAGAACAAGACCAAAAGTTTCGATGGGATCCCAAAATATTTCATTTGCCCCTTAACTTGAACCCCCTCACCCACCCCTAAATGTAGGCTACAGAGCCCATCTACGAGCTCGACCTTACTCTTGACCCAAAGAATCCTCACACCAAGTTTCATCAATATATCTCATTCCTTTCGTTTGTTATAGTTTGTACCCAGCTAATCCCTTGTACTATATGTAGCGTAGGGATTATTTGGGACTAGGAGATTCTTTTGGGATTGTGTTTTTTATTAGGATTCCACTTTTTTTAAGGATTCGGGGGTTTTTTCACCGGGGGGGGGGGGGGTTGGTTGGGGGAGATTGTCACCAGGGGTGGGGGGTTTGTCCGGGGGGTTTTGGTACAGTTTTTTTTTAGCCGGGGGGGTACCGGGGGGGGGGGGGTTGCCCGGGGGGGGGGGGCTCGCCGGGGGTGTTCTCGCCTAGACCCCTTGATGACGAGTCAGTCAGTCATCATTCAGTCACATCCCATTCAGTCACATCACATCAGAATTTGCCGCGTACCTAGCGGAAGAGCCGGAAGCGTCACCACAGCTGTACCCAGCGAACGCCGTTTATTGGTTGACACAGGATTTGAGTCATCGTTCGGGTGACGTTTCTCGTTCTTCCCGAGGTTGACTGGCACGTTTTGGACTTAGTCATATAGAGTTTTGCGAGGAGCACCCAAGGTCCCGTGGTTACGCTCTCAGTCGTCTGAATTGACCAGCCACTATTTAAGCACGTCTTTCGATCCCGCATGAAAAACTACGAGCACAGACAGTACCAGGTCGTTACTTCCTTAAATCTCGTCCGACACGATCGTTTTCTCAACGAAAAACGAAAAATTCCGGATCTCTGTTCTTTTGGTTCTCTTCTTCCTTAAGTCAGGACCCCTGTTCTGAGGCAGGATCCCTGTTTTGATTTCAGTGGGTATACTGGTGGCAAGAGCCGGGTTTCCATCAGCGTCTTTCTCAATTTGACAACATACGACTCAGGCTCCAGTGGATACGCTAAACACAGGCACTACCCGGTTGTTGTTTCCTTAAAGCACGTCCGACATGACCGTTTTCCCTGAACGAGGCAAAGCTTCTGTGACTCCTTATGTACCTCCTAAAGTCCTTGCCCCATCGTAAACCGATTTCAACATTTAAGCAAGAACAAATAATCAGAAAGAACCTCTGTCTTTGGTACAATGCAGCGACTATGAATACCCGGGAAAAAACTGAGTGGCCCTAGAGGTTTTTACTGTAGCTCTTACCCGTCTCCTCGACTTCCGTCTTCGCCGTTGCTCATCGCAGAGAAAGAAAAAGCAGGAGGCGTACTCCGCGCGCTGACCCGCTCTTGAGCGCGTCCAAAGAACCAATCAGCTTTGTATTCTACTTTTCCTCAAGGTGGTTTCACAGCGATATAGCTAATGGTAAAGGTAACAAAACGTGATGTGGCGCGAAGCTACTAACCTCCACTCGCTCGCAGCGGAAAAGATACGGGGGAATACTCGACTCCGCATAGTCATAGTACAGAGATAGGGAGACGGAGGTTCTATCTGATTATTTGTTCTTGAATCAAGACAGCATCCATCCACTTCATCGGACATCTTCAATCTTCTCACCCGCCCACCAATCCTGCTTCTCCCAGCCATGACACCTTTTGTTCTTTAACGATACAATTCCAGAGGATGTTTGGTATTAAACGTCAAAATGTTTGCCACTGTGTAAGAATGTCATCCAATTGTAGGTATTTCGTTAGGGTTTTCATTCGGGCCTTTTCTTTGTTTATTTTGTGTAATTCCGCTCTATAAGCGGGTTAAAAATAAATTATTATTATTATTATTATAATGTTCTCCGGTAATACTTCCAAATTCAAGATCAATAAGACCATAAGAGAAGTCGTTCAGATGGGTAGACGTGCTATATATTTGCCAAGGTAAGTGGATCGAAACGCGTAACAAACACACTCAAAAACGTCATATAACCTGAACATCACAAAGGCGCAAGAAAAATATGTCAGTTTCAATGTTATTCATTCAGTATCAGTGCTTTCATAACATTTCCACAGGGATGGGCAATTTCAACAAATGTGTGATAAGACACTATTAGCTGAGGCTACAGAAAATTGGTTGATAAGCCTTTAAGTGTTGTTTCTGTAAAAGGTAACATTTAACAAGAGAGAGATAGAAGTTTAGTGCAAACCAACAAATTATAAACTTCCGTTTGACAATCACACCAAGAAGTAAATCTTGTCCTAGAGGGTGATGTCCATGATTTGCAAAGTTACTTTCCGCGAAAAATAATACTTACAAGTTCATAACGGAAACGTTCTGCAACGTTACCAGAGCCTCGTTCATGTTGCAAGCTGCAGGTCCACTTCTCGGCCGCTTCCGGGCTGATTCTTTCTACATTCGTTTTTGTACTGCAATGCTTCCGAGGAAGACGGCAGCGATTCTCGAGAATCGCGGACTTACTTTCCGACCAGGTCCGTGCTTCCCTGCAAGGTGCTGCTTCAAGCAAGAAGAGTCGTGCAGGCAGGGAATCCGAAAACGCACCTTCTGCTGAAACAAAGAAGTGCTGCAGCAGAGATGCGGCAGCACTATTGCAACGAAAACGAGGCTCAGATGGTGTGTTCATCTTATATCTGTTGGAATTACGCATGCTTGTGTAAATCTTATGCAGTTTCTGACATAGTAGGTGATTGAACACTAATCTTAACCAGCATTTAAAGCAGGAGTCACAGAATGGTTGGGGGCAACCAACAAATTATGACGGGAACATTCCATATGGTTAAGACACAAAAAACAACCCACAATAATCCTGCCTGGAAAACCATGAATTCCAACGCGGATTACAGCTCGAAACTGTTTGTTATCGTTCTAACAAATCACGTTTGAACATGGGTAATAGTGTTTGTAGTTTCGTCATTATAGTTAAACCAGACGTTACGTCTCTCTCTTAACTTCGTACTTAACTACGTTAAACCAGATTTAAATTACTGATTGAGTTTTCACTAAAAGTAACGTTGCAAACGTTAGGGTTATCTTTTACAGAAATGTAACACTGAAAGGCCCATAACACGCTTCTTCTGTAACATCAACAGATAGTGTGTTATTTCATAATGTTGAAACTGGACATCCTCGTAAAACTGTTACGAAACTTCTAACAGTGCTCTATCAGTTTTCATGGGTGTGAGCGGAAAATCTTGGGTCAAACTGCGAAGCTTCTCAGCATCAATTCTACCAGATTTATTCGCTCCACATCGGCTTCAGGCATTCTACCGACGCTAGAATAGTTTACACTTTAGATTTTCCGAAAGGGACATTATCCTTAACCCCGCCATATGGTGAATTTCTGGGACCAAAAATCGGTACTTAGCTTAGAATTTTCTTAAGTAAACACGTTGTATAAGCACGGAACGCAAATAACTCAAAGCAAGTAGTCGAGTCAGCCCTATCACGGTTCTGTAAAAAAATTGAAGCCAATCATATGTGCTAGCCAGAGATTTTTGGAGGATTTGTACCTTATATTTAACTCTTCTTAATATGTTTCATTTAAAAACCCTTTCCCAACGCCGCGAAACCCTGTAATTTAACCTTGGATCCTACAAGACCCAACCCTACGCCCCATCCTGCCCCCTGATTTCGCCGCAATTCGAGTCAGGCCTGGCAGAGCAGCTTCCCACCCGATTCCGGTAATACAACCGGTCATATGCTCTCATGCTCGGTATCAGCGTAGCTTCGTGCCCTCTTTTGTGAGCCGGCTCAATTCTGAAGCAGTTTCAACAACTGCCAGTATCTAAATTTTTACTAACTTTTATTGCTGTCTGAGAATCTTGTTTTGTTGTTGTTGTTGTATTTATTCACTTTACGTTTGACGTCATCATTGTTGTTGTTGTATTTATTCACTCTACGTTTGACGTCATTTTATCTTGATACAGTTATTTTTGCTGACAAAAAACCGAAAATTCGGCTAGTCCGTGAATGGTTTGGAAACAAATTGAACTGAATTGAATTGAACCTTATCTTGTGACCTTATATAACGAAGCTCAAAGGACCTCTCGCACTGTTTACTGTTTATGGTCACAAACTTTAAAACAGTTAGTACTTCAAAATTAGGCTCTGCTTTCAACGAACTACCAACGGCTTTGGCTGTCTTAAGCAATTTCCAGCCCCGTTGAAGTTTAACTTCTCGCAAACAAGGTAAGACAGCCCCTTTAAGCTGAAAGTATTGACCTGTTAGTTCCGTCTTTTCGTTTTTAATTATGCGACGTTAACAAATAAATTTGGCGTAGGGCATGACAGGTTTTTGGTGAATAAAAAGATTCATCTATCCATCTATATCTTCACGATTAGGCGACTGAAAGTGGAACGTGACGCATTTACATTATTTTGACATAGTCCATGTCAACTATGTAGTTTGCAAGATGTATGTGCCAACTGACATAATCTTTGTGTTTTAATCATAACGTCAATCCAGTATCGATTTATGGCCCCAAAAACTCTCATCAACCACTGGCACCACTATTGTGTCCCTAGGGTAACAAGGAACATGTACGGTAGAATTTATACTGTAAATCTAAGTGCAAAAAGTAGGTACAGTGCCTGAACTGATAACAGAGAAGAGTAATTATAGGATTTTTAAGAAAGGCAGGACATTGAAGATGGGGTGTGCTCGATTATCACGCAGAGGTACGGAATGGATTTGAGGCTAAATACGTCGAAAATGTATTCGAGAATCTCCGAAATGTATTCGAGAATCCTTTAAAGGTCTTCCAGGAATCGGTGTTTGTATTCGGGAATCGACGAAATTTTTTCGAGATTTTTCTTAGGTCTTCGAGAAACTATAAAAAGTTTTATAGAAAAGATAAAAAGTATTCGATAATCTCTAAAATGTGTTTGACATTTAAAATGAATAAGGAATTCGAAAATGAGACAAATGTATTCGAGAATGACAGAAGTACATTCGAGAATAAAAATATAAAAATTTTCGAATCCATTTCCGTCATTTCGAAAACTTAATTTGAGGTTTAAAGGTCAAATACTTTTTTTAGTTTCTCGAAGAGTTAAGAAAAATCTCGAAGGCTTTTTATCGATTCTCGAATACAAACACCGATTCCTCGAAGACATCTGAGTGATTCTCGATTACATTTTCGACGTACTTAACTTCAAATCCATTCCATCGAGACGAAGAAGGCACAAGGAAAGAATGCAACTACTTATATAGATAACTTAACCTGAACACAATGCAAATACTTAAATAATCATTTTCGTCTTGATGAGAGGTGATTAAGAGCGTGTTCCACCCTACTTACCGCAGCTACTACGCATGACGTCACGAATTCTGGCTTTTTGCCGTCAAGGCTGGAACAATTTTTCTATTTTCCAGCAGAATATCATGCCACTGGCGAATCCGACCAATCACGTTACAGCGATGCGTAGTAACCACGCTTACTGCGCTCCCGAGCTTGGTAAGCAAATAGTTACTATTAGTTAGTATTTCGAAAAGGTTGGAACGGTCAGCGTAGTAACCTTTTACGAGGTTGGAACGAAAATAGTAACTAATAGTTACTATTGTTGGAAGGGTGGAACACACTAAGTTTCTCAGAGGCCGCGACGATTGAGTTGCGTATTTTTTCATAATGGCTGAAATTCAAAATTCAACGATTTGCAAGAGAGATGCGCCCATCATTCCGGCCTCGTCTCACAAAGACATTGCAGAATGGAATATTAATGAATTAACCATTAGGATGTTTACCTCTACTTCTTCTGTTGAGAATAATAGATAGTTTAGGGGCCGAATTCCCCACCCTAGACAGTTAAGTTTTAAACGGGAGAAACATGAAAGCCTTTAACTGAAGAAAAATAATAAATAATGTATTCCTGATAGCTGAAAGGACGGCGTTCGTAAAGTGCAGAAGGTCGTTCGCACAATTGTCCGTTACCTTCGTAAATTCCTGTACGGCAGTACGCAATAAGTCCAACTTTACACAATTTTTCTTAAAGTTGACCGAAAGGAGAGGAGACCCAAAGCAAATTTTCAAAACAAACCTGCAAATGATTTGAATCAGGTTTGAATCAGGAAACTGAAAACATGCTGATATGCTTTATTTATGATGGTATGGTATAATTATCTGAAGATTTTTCTATATAAGAATCTGCTGCGCAAATTCTGGCAAAGCGAACAAGGTCAAGCTAGTTTTAGCAGCGACAAACTTTATGGAACATACTTTGCGAAAAACTATATGAATCGTAAGAATACCGTCTGAGTCGTCCTTAAGATAAGGAAGACGATTTTAAGATAAGAACGAATTTGTTAGTTTTTCACGATGTTTCAGAGCACTTTCACGACACCACAGGTTACCATGAAACGAACAACTTGAGTTCACGTTTTTACCAAAGTACGGCAACACAAACTTATTCAGAGGCTCAGTCGGTCGAACTTCTTCACTGACCAAGAACAAATAATCTGATAGAACCTCCGTCTTTGGTTCCATGCAGCGACTATGGATACCCCGATAAAACTGAGCGGAGCTAGAGGTACATGCTTTGAGGTCTAAGTTGATACCCGTCTATTTCCCTCTTCGTCGGTGCGCATACCATAGCTGCGTTCGTTGTACTCCGGGCTGTCTCTGGTGTTTTATCACCGGTGTCCGGTTCTTCTGTTGTAACGCGTTCTTTGGTTCAGCGGCGGGTAGTCACCGGTGAGTGCAAAAACTGCCTAAATTCTGGGTTTTGCCTAAAACCCGGTCAATTGGCTAACTTCTCGGTAGAGCTGGACTCCCGAGTAGGTTCTGGTTAGTCCGCACCGGTGAGATAAAACCAGACACCGGTTCGTTCAGAAACGGGTTACAAGACTGGTGAGTAGTCACCGGTGGATGCAAAAACGCCTTATAAGAATAACCGGAGACCACCGGTGAGAACTCCAGCGACAAAGAACGCAGCTCATTTAGGATGCCTGCAGGGTGGAGAACCCGGTCTGTAGCGATATAGACGTGACGTCACAATGGAAGACAACCAATCAGCTGTAAAGGACGACTCATCCGGCGTTCGTATTACTCTGCATTTGTGCTGTAAAACAGGTGTTCGTAAAGGTAACGAATTATGGAGCTTGTTCCACCCTTCTAACAATAGTAACTATTAGTTACCTTTTTCGTTCCAGCCTCGTGAAAAGTTACTGCGCTGACCGTTCCAACCTTCTCGAAATAGTAAACAATAGTAACTATTTGCTTACCACGCACGGGAGCGTAGTAAGCGTGGTAACTAAGAATATATGTGACGTGATTGGCCGGATCAGCCCGTGGCGCGATATTTTGCTGAAAATAGAAAAATGCGTTCCAGCCTTGACGCCAAGAAGGCAGATTTCGTGACGTCATGCGTATTAACTACGGTAAGTAGGCTGGAACACGTTGATGATGTTCTGCTTAGGTCCTCTTCCGCTAGTTTGCATCGGATAGGATATATTCGAAGAATATATTCGACACCGCATGGTCGGGTTACAGAGATAGGGAGACGGAGGTTCTTGTGGATTATTTGTTCTTGAGTAACACATTACTTCATCACTCCCTGAAGAACAAGCACACGAAAATACTCCGAAAAATCGTGATAAAATTGCATTTCCTGACGCAATTACGAACAGTTGGGGCCTTGTTCGTTGACAGTGTAATCGCAAGTCTAATTACGCTCCGATCGTCGAAGTTTGTCAAGGAAGAAGGAGAATAATGACTCTAGAACAGAGTTCCTGTCTCTCAGTTTTAAGGAAGAAGTAAATTAGAACATAAGGCTTCTCGTTTAGTTACATCAGAACAGGCCCTACATTCAAATAACGCATAAAACGGATGTGTCAGCTATAATGCTTTAGCAGCGATATTTCGGCCCTTTTTGGCAAGGGTCCTTGCAGGTTTGTTTCCTTCCCCGACGCTGACGCTGAAGATTGACAGCCTGACGAGGACCCTTGCCAAGAAGGGCCGAAATATCGCTGCTAAAGCATCGTTGCTGACACATCCGTTTTATGCATTATTTGAATATGTGTTTCAAAGTCAGCTTGGACTCCAGGAATATTTAGAACAGGGCCCCTGTCTCTCAACCCTTAAGGAAGAAGAAGAATAAAATTATAATAGTGGTCGTGCTCCTCGCTTTTCATCCATCTTACAAATCACAGAATTATGTAGCCTTGTCAACGTGCTCTCGAGAATGTCCAAAATCATAGACGTCACGAAACGATGAATTTAACACGAAAACGTAGAGTTTAAAGGAAGATATGCCAGACGGGGTAAGATCTATTAACCCACGCGTAATCTAAGGAACTTACTGTGCAGTACAACACGCTCATATCCATTCTCGAGGGATGAGTTCCAACTCGAAAAAGGTCTAACACTGCACTCGACACTTATGAACTATCAGCAATCCTAAATATACCCGCCTTAAGGTACTGTGCAACTCCAAAGTTATACAGGCCATAAATTGTAAGCCCACTCAATATTTACGGACTACAAACGCGAAGGACCATCGATGCATTGACTATAAAACTAAGTTCTCATCATTATCGGTTCTTACTTAGTCTGCACAAAATCGCACTATTCCACGACTGAGCAGCCAATTTAGAGACATTCAAGGTGATGAAATCTTTTTTTTACAAAAAAAAATCATAAACTCGATCAACGCTGAAACACCCACAGTTAACGGTAGAAACCCCTGACTCAGGTTCAAAACAAACAAACGGACACAAGAACTGGAGGTCAATCGACCAAACAACCTCATAAAACGCTCGACGAACTCCGCCGTACTCTTCAAACCAAAGCGACCGAAAACTAGGCCGACAAAGGGTAGCCTACACAAAAAAGTGAGCACACAAGCAATAATTGATCAAATGGGTGAATTGACCAATTATGAGGCTCTGAAAGTGTAAGGGAATGTTCCACAAATACAAGCTGTGCAACCCACTTACACGGGAAGTTAAACACTCTTAGACTTAATAAGAAATCCAAGAACACTGCATAAAACACTGGGGTAAGAGGGCTCAGTAGCTGTGGTGATGTGATACTTCATATCCTTGACCCTATTACTTTTATACACAGGGATGCACCCTCTGCAACGAAAATGGATCTGAGTCAATGTTAGAAGGACTGACCAATAGAAAGCTAAGCTTTGACTCGAAGAAGAAAACTCGGCCAGCAGGACTCGATACTTCCACTATCCGTTTTCGTTGCGCCTCCGGTGCAATCCCTCCACAACCTGCTAAAAGTTTACGTCTGATCGATGGAGTCATTGTCCCAACCGTTACCTGATTCGCACAATACTAGATGCAGGGTTGCTATGGGGTGGTTATTTGTAACAAAATTTTGTGATTTCAGTTTGTTTAACCAAAATACTCAATTTTGGTTATTTTTCACACTGGAATTACAAAGAAATCACCAAAATTAAAACATCAAATTTCCCAGAATTGTCCGCGCGGGTTCGTCGCAATTTCTTCTTTTGGTGATTTTTTGGTATTTTCTCTAAAAAGATGTGATATTTTTGTCTGGCGTGGCAATACTGGCTAGCTGAGGCCGTGAAACCCGCAACCACTGTAAGAGAAATTAAGCCGCCTTTCTTTCTGCAACTTTTCCCTTACCCGATCAGTCCCGATTATTACATGTCCATAACCAACAACAAATAGGTTAAAAGGTAGAAATTGGAATGTAAACTATCTACAGAATATTTAGTTCATAGAATCTCAAAAAAATTTCAATCTGAGATCGCACAGCATGACGTCACACGGGAAGGCACGAAATAATTCGCGAAGCGGCGCTGCTATCACACAACCGTCTCTGGGTCATCTGAGCCATTTCGCTGGAAATATTCTTGACCTGAAATGAAATCAATCAATCAAATTTACTTCCAAATAGCTTAAAGCTAGAAGAGGGATAAATACTTACGAAATACACGAAAACGAAATAAATTAACAAGATATGACCAGAAATAAATGATGGGATGAGACTATGACAAAATTGGGCAAAAGAATTAGCAGGATATGGAGAAACTGAATGCCAGTATTCCTCTCGGACCAACGCACGGACGAAGGGAGGGGACGGGGGGAATAGACGGCTACCTCGGGACAGGCTTAATAACAGACATGCGGATAAAGCTTGGTGAGAAGAAGACGGACAAGTTGTAAATACATTTTTGATAGCCAAAGGACTGGATCGGCGCACTGTGGGGGGAGTCAGAGGGGGTTTCCCAGAATTCCGATGATCGCGAGTTAAGGTACTTACAGACGCACTTGGACGACGGAATCCGGCAGGCATATTAGGGCCCTGATCAGAATGACCTGAAAGCAGTCATTTCTATCCGATCCGGCCATCTTCGTGGAGGGACTTGGAATCCGGAATTTTGTGTCAAGCATAACTTTTGAACGGTTGATCGGATCCGTAGAAAACTTGATAATTGACAGGAAGACGTGTTTCTGATCTTCATAATCCCCAAGGGCCCATATCATTTGTACCTCAATTACACATGAGTTTTTACCCTCCTAAAACTCGTATCTTAACTGCGAAGTGAAAAAAATACTTTAGACCAAAAGACAGTCTACATTTTCGTGATTCCCAACGGCTCATGATCATTTTTGCCAAAAGGGTTTTCCTTACAAACGACTTTCCAACATATTTAAAGGACACCTGAATGAAGAGTACCAAGTATCATCCCTATCTGTATGGCTTCCGTTAACATTGCCTGCAGAAAATCCAATTCAAATACGAAATAGTGTTTCCAAGCTATGATTTTTGCTCCATTTTGCATCTGTCCTTATGTCAGTACCGAACAATTTTAGAAATGCATAAATATCTCCAATCAACCCTCCTTCGGGAATATTTTTTAACCAGTTAAGCCAAACGATCTCTAGAAGAAATTCCAATACGATCCGGCCAGCGCTGTACAAGATTTGAATGAATTGCGCTTTTTGTCTTGGAGTCTGCATGTGCAAACCTCCAGAAACGAACACCCCTATTTTAAAAACGTCACGCTCAGGAGAAGAATGCTCTCCGTGGCCATGTCTGTAAATGCTTTTTCCATGGTGTGTTCAAATATGGCTTCACTGTTCAAATGTCCTTTAAAGCGCCAATATCACCGCAAAGTGGGAATTTTTTAAGAAACGATACATTTTTAAAATCCCCAAGGGCCCATGATCTTTTGTGTACCAGTGCTTTTGCTTACAAAATGGATACCCAGCCCCCTTGCAACACTTACACTGTAACCGCAAAGTGCATGGCATATCCTAAACCATACGTTTTCATGAAACCGAAAGGCCCATAACCGTCTGTGCCTCAACGCAGCGCAAATTTTTAGCTAATACCCTTAGCTACTACGCCTGCTTTCAAGTGTCATATGAGCTTACAGCTGTTTTTTATTAAAGTTGAACTGAAACCCGACAGTACTTCATAATGTTCATTATCAATGATAAGCGAGAGCTAATGAATAGAAACTGAAATATTTATTCTTCCGAACATTTTAAACAGGAGTGCAGCAGCTCTATGCCTGCGGTGGGGAACAGGAACAATACGCTTTTTAGATAGATCTGTTCGTAATTTTACTTCGTTTTTCGCAGCAAAACTAAAAGAATAGACTATTCATTAATCAAATAAAAAGCAACATTAAGATATCGTTGGAGAAAATACCTACACATGAAGCAAAGCCCGGATTCCATGATAATAAAAAAATGTTACAAATGTTATAAATTACAAAATAAATGTTTGATTTATTACTGATTGATCTTTTGCCAATCGGATAAGAAAAATGTCCTGTTGTTGTAAAGTGAAGTTTTTACGTACTGTACTGCATAGCCATCTGACTAATGTTAATAATTTCTAAATAAAAAGCATGCCAAAGATCGTTAGCCCTCTATCCCAATTGGGCTTTGGAAACAAATTTGGAACAAACTACAGCCTGGCTTACTTTTTAAAGCAAGCTTAAAGCGGGCCACAAAAAATGGTCTTTCTACCACACACACAATGCTAACCATCCCTTCTGTCACTATGAATGTTCAAAACCACGAAAAACACCGTAAAACAGTGAGCAAATAAAAAAAGCCACCAAATTTCCTAGGTTTGAAATAACTCTGTCTGGACTAAATCTCAGCCGATTATCACGGACAGCTGTTATGGCACGTAGGGAGCCAAGGGTAAAAATAATAATTTCCATCTAATGCTCCAACTGTTTATTACAAATACAAATAAATTATAAAACCAAGACGAGTGTTTTAACTCTGAAGAGATACAAAAAATATCAGTTAGGTCTTATAATTCTTTGCTAATCAATCCTGGAAAATTCCGCCATCTAGAAAAGAAGACGTTGTGCGTGGGTTTTTTCTCAAGCCAAAACAGCAACTCAGCAATCGGGTTCAAATCTAAACAAACCCGTGTCATGCGATCAAGGAGAGAAGGTAAACAGAATGTTTGGATTAGGTCTTTAAGACCGCTTATCCTCTCCGTCCGTTCTGTTCTCAATTACGCAGCAACTAAGCGAAACCTAAATTACTTACTAAATACAAAGCAAGTGGAAATCGAATGAATTCCTCCCATGTTGTTCATGTAGGCCTTGGCCGTTGTGGAATCTGTCATGACTCGTATGTGAGAAAATTTAACATCACGACAAACAGAGAGAGAATTCCATATTCAATCGCCAACAGCTCTAGTACGTTTATACGCTGCTGACCTTCAACCAGCCCTTAAGGTCGTTCACTTTTGGCAAGTTTCTTCGCCGGTTTAACAGCTATGAGTCTAATCCAGTAATGAATAATGATTATAATATGACTGTTTATCACAAATAAGAATGAAAATAAACTTAAAAGCCGAATTGCTTCTTTCAGTCATAGAGCTTGTTACTATCAGGATATCTATGACTTTAGTATTATGACTACTGATTATTTATATTATGCATAGTTTTTTAGCTTTTCCTTTTTAACATATACACCGAGTTCGGCGGAAAGAAAGAGAATAATAACTAATTTTAATAAAAATCCCCTCCGACGGGCCAGGCGGTATGGAATTCACTCCCAGATAGTGTTAAGGCGGCTGAACACGAACAATTGTTTAAAAAAAGAGTAAAGAAATTTTTGTTGGAGGGGTGAGGAGTCCCGATTCAGAGAATAAAGGTATAAGTTATTATTTATTTTTTTATTACCTTTATTTATTTATTTATTTTTCTTTCTTCTTCTTTTTCTTTTGTTTGGTTTCTGGGAAAAAAATTGATTAATTAGTGTTGACACGAAATTATGTTATTGTTTAAGTTAAGTTGAAGTAGTTTGTGGTAACCGCCCAGGGCCAGTCCATTTATGTCTTCTCATGGGCGGTTACCTATCATGATTGGTTATTATGAAATTTAGAAATAAAATAATCTAATCTAATCTAATCAATTCTGTTTGGAATTTCCTCGCAACTAAATGAGACATTACTTACTTTCTAAATATAAAGCAAGCTCAAGGTCGTTCGCTCTTTCAGCCAATTGTCTTGGAGTGTTTCCATCTTTGTCTATTAGACTAAGGGAGCCGCCGGCGGCAACAAGCATGCAGCAGACGGAGCGCCGCTTATTTTGAGCCGCTTGGTGAAGCGCCGTTTGACCCCTGAAACAGAACACACCGATTAACTGACTTAATAAAATTCCACTGACTGCAAATACAGAAAAGATACTCTCGATTCTATCTTAGTAATTTGATGAATTCTTGTCCATTGTTAAGGAAAGCAGGGATGCAAAGACTTTCAAGTTTATTGACAGGAAGAAGGACATAGCGATTAGCGAAGACATGTTTACAAAGAATCCCAAGACCAGCGATAGGCATGTTGTTACTAGTAATGCGGCTTTCACATTGACGCGTTTGCCTTTCACACTGAGCTACGCAAGCCTTGCGTTGCGCTTGCGTCGACGCAACGCAGAGCTTACGCCGTTAAATAAAACGCAACGCAAGAATAGAACCAAGTTCCATACTTGCGTTGCGTCGACGCGTACGCATCAGGTCGAAAATGGAAGATTTTGAAGAAAAACATGCTGATGATCAAGAAAAACTTGCTACTAAACTGTCAGAAGTTTCATAACAGATTGCGCATAACACTTTCAAGAATAACACTTTTTCACTTAGAAAAAAAGTGTTATGACCAATTAAGTTTATACTATTTCGTGCCCAGATCTCCAACAACACCTTCAATAGGTAAAAATACTACACTGTCCGAAGTTACATAACGACAACAGCAGGATGCGCGGTTTCAACAGATAACACTTTGGGATGTTGTATGTTATGTTTCTTTCGTTCCCGTTTTACCAATTTAAGGTGTTGTTGGAGATCTAGGCACGAAATAGTGTAAACTTAATTGGTCATAACACTTTATTTCTAAGTGAAAAGGTGTTATTCTTGAAAGTGTTATGCGCAATCTGTTATGAAACTTCTGACAGTGTAGTGGAAGAAATTAAAACACAGCAGAAGAAACCGAGAAAGGAAAATATAAATGAGCATCCAGCGTGAAAGCTTCTCGCGCAGGTGTGAAAGATACGCTGCGCAACCTATACGGAACGCAAGATAAACGCATACGCAACGCATCGCAACGACGCGTCAATGTGAAAGCAGCTTAACTCTTTAAAAACTTCAAAACTTAAGACTACATACAAATATTCCTAACAACAACACACCAGCCGATTTAGAAACAGTTACATGAATGTAAAGCAAGACCAACACTCACATATTAACCTACTGAATATAGAATTTAATCAAAATCTAAAGACAGAAAAATAAAAATAAACATCGGGGCACTTTTTAAGTGGAAAAGGTTGTTATGTTTTAGGGCAAAAGTTTTGTATTTTACTATTCAAAATATCAAAAAAATACTTACACTTTACAATACTTACACTTACACTTTAAAATTAGAGGTTAGAAAACACTTGGGAAACCACGAAGGAATTTAATGACATTTTAAGAAGTAACTTTTTATTTATTATCTGGCTGGAACACTTGTCTGATCTAACGCTTGTCTGATTTCCGAGGGGTTGCCCGCTCTCGATTAGAGAGAATGGCAAGTGCATCCAAACAATGCATAAAACGGATACGTTAGTTACGATACTTATGATACTACGATACAGCCATAGCATCGTAGCCGTTTTATGCATTGTTTAAATCTATGTTTCCCAGTCAGCTTGGGCTCAAGGAGTATTTAACAGCATGTGCCCGGTGCCGACACCGGTTGCCCCATGTGTTGAAACATAAAAATCAGAATTCTTAAGGCGTATTCTCGCCGTTCTCCGAGGACTCCTCGGGGAAGCGAAGGGAACGGCGAGAATAGAGGGAGTCACTCTACGCGGATTCCGCCTAGAAAAACGACGAGAACACGGGGAATGAAAAAAAAAATACACAGTTCAAGAAATTAGTCTGGATCCACTTTATTTTAGGTTTCGTTTATTCGTTTATGATGATGGTGATGATAATCGGAGCATTCCCCGTCCGTGGGGACTAGCGAGGATACGGGGAGTGAGTCTCCGGGACAAACAAAAACGCGGGGACTCCTCAAGTGGAGTCATCGGGGAGCGGCGAGAATACGCCTATAGAAGTGTTTGAAAGATGAATCGCTTAATTTACGGCCGGCACCGGTGACGGCACATACGGTTTCGGTCGGTGCCGGGACAGGGTGTACAGCAGGTCCCGAGGAGTGGGTAAGCCCTCATTGCTTTCAGAAATCGCAGAAACAGCAAAGGTTGTGCTGGGCACAACTTCCCGATGAAAAATTTGAAGCCTGCGCAGTTGTATGGTAGTTGTACGAAAAAGATGCATGTAATACTATGTAATAGCAAGGAATACTATCATTTAATGTGCCTCAGACTGGTCCAATCTTAGGTAGTAGCATCAAGTCCTGCTAATAGTAGCATGCAGTAGTATGCATTAACACGGTAGCCTCGAAGCAGAAGCATGTAATAGCATCAGTTAGTACTGCATGCTACTTTTTCGTACAACTTCGTACTACTGTTTTGAGATAAATTTTTCATCGGGTTTATTTCTTGCCCTGTACGAACGGCTCATGCGAATGCAAACTCATAACTTTCTTCACACACACCTTCTTCAGATTCTCTAAATACTTACTTCGTCTCCCCCATTAGACAACATAAGAGACCCTGAGCTTGCTATTGCTAATCTGATTAACAAGTATAATTAAAAAATCCAGTCCCACCCCTGGAAGTGTGTGTATGTAATCGTGTTCAGTTGTCAATCAGACAGTTTTCAGTTGTATTTGTTGATTTTTTTTTTCTTATGAAAGTGTTATGTTTTTCTTCGGTTTTGCTTTTCTTTTCGTTTTTGTACTCCGTCCTTTTTCTTTTTGAAATAACGGGTGATAAATAAATAAAAAAATTAATTTATGGCCACAGGTATCCATGGTTGGAACGTTGGTATGGCGAGAAATAATTTAACGTTGGTGTACCGGAAAATGACATTGTTTATTCAGATAATAATATTTATTCTCGCTTCAGGGTGGATAGTCCGGCCGGAATCTGGTCAAAACCAAAAATTTATAGGAATGAACCTAATTTTTTGACATTTTCGGTGGTAAGTATTATATAGGGAGTGTTCCACCCTACTTACCGCAGTTCCAACGCATGAAGTAACGTCAAGGCTGGAATGAATTTTTCTATTTTCGGCAAAATATCCTGCTAAATAAGGCCAGTCACGTCACATAGATTTTAGTTACTAAGCTCACTACGCTCCCGAGCGTGGTAAGCAAAACGTTACTATTAGTAGCTATATCGAGGTCAGCGTAGTAACTTTTCACATGGTTAGAACGAAAGTAGTGTCTAATAGTTACCTGGGAGATCGGAGGAGGTACACGGGTAGGTTGATTGGGAGAATTGGTCCTTACTTCTGCCCGATGTGTGGAGATATGAATGAGTGTGTGCGACATCTTATGTGTGATCGTAGGGAATTGAATCACTTGAGAAGTGAAATATTTAGAGTAAATGAGTGTGATCAGGAATGGATGGAGCAAATGTTTAAGAGTGAGTGTTATGCTACTATAAAGAAAGTGGGTAGATTCCTCAAGCTGTCAATGATGCACAGAGAACATTTTTTATAGTTTTAGTAGTGGCTAGAAATAAGTTCGTCAATTTGGTTTGTTTTTATGGCACTTGCAGCCTCTGGCTCAAGTGCCATATACCGATCACAATTCCGTCTGTCGGTCTGTCGGTCTGTCGGTCGGTCCGAGTTTTTTTGTCCCACATATCCGAGTTAGGGTACTTCCAGATGTGCTAGGACAATGAAACTTGGCAGGCATATCAGGGACCCAACCAAACTAACCTGGAAATAATCAGTTTCCCGATCCGACCATATGGGGGGGAGTGCGGGGCGCTGGAAACTTGCAAATTTAGGGCATTTTGTCACTTTTTTCTGAGTTAGGGTACTTCTAGATGAGCTAGGACAATGAAACTCGGCAGGAATATCAGGGACCCAACCAAACGAACCTGGAAATAATCAGTTTCCCGATCCGACCATATGCGGGGGAGTGGGGGCGCTCGAAACTTGAAAATTTAGGGCATTTTGTCACACTTTTTCGAGTTAGGGTACTTCCAGATGAGCTAGGACAATTAAACTTGGCAGGAATATCAGGGACCTGACCAAAGTAACCTGGAAATAATAAGTTTCCCGATCCGACCATATGCGGGGGAGCTGGGGCGCTGGAAACTTGAAAATTTAGGGCGTTTTGTCACACTTTTTCGAGTGAGGGTACTTCCAGATGAGCTAGGACAATGAAACTTGGCAGGAATATCAGGGACCCGACCAAACTAACCTGGAAATAATCAGTTTCCCGATCCGACCATATGGGGGGGAGTGCGGGGCGCTGGAAACTTGAAAATTTAGGGCATTTTGTCACACTTTTTCGAGTTAGGGTACTTCCAGTTGTGCTAGGACCATGAAACTTGGCAGGCATATCAGAGACCCGACCAAACAAAATTAGGAATAATCAGTTTTCTGATCCGACCATTTTTTTTTGGGGGGGGGGGGGGTGGAGGGCAGGGGAATCCGGGAAACTGAGAAGTGTGTAACTTTCGAACGGATGATCGGATTGTAATGAAACTTCATAACTGAAGAGAATATATATCTGTAATGTCCCGTTTAAAGTCTTGACCGGATTCGGTAGCCAGGGGGGAGTTGGGGGGGGGGGAGACCGGAAATTTCAAGAAACGGTTAGAATGGAGGGATCGGAGTGAAACTTGCTGGGAAGAACAAGCATCTGCTCTAGATAAGTCCTTTAGACCATTGTACTGGATCCGGACACTTATGGGGGGGGGGGGGGCCGGAATTCCGGTGATGGTGGTTTTTTGGATTTTCACGATGAAACTTGGCAGGCATATCAGGGACCCAATCAAACTGACTTCAAAATAAAAATATTGTCGATCAGATAATGGTGGGGGAGTGGAGGGAGGGGAATCCGCAGGGGAATCCGGGAAATTGAGAAGTGTGTAACTTTCGAACGGATGATCGGATTGTAATGAAACTTCATAACTGAACAGAATATATATCTGTAATGTCCCGTTTAAAGTCTTGACCGGATTCGGTAGCCAGGGGGGAGTTGGGGGGGTGGGAGACCGGAAATTTCAAGAGACGGTTAGAATGGAGGGATCGGAGTGAAACTTGCTGGGAAGAACAAGCATCTGCTCTAGGTAAGTCCTTTAGGCCATTGTACTTGATCCGGACACTTATGGGGGGGGGGTCCCGGAATTCCGGTGATGGTGGTTTTGGGGATTTTCACGATGAAACTTGGCAGGCATATCAGGGACCCAATCAAACTGACTTCAAAATAAAAATTTTGTCGATCAGATAATGGTGGAGGGAGTGGAGGGAGGGGAATCCGAAATTTTCAGTCATGCGTAATTTTGGAATGGTTGATCGGATTCGAGTGAAATTTTAGAATTCAACAGAGGACATTTCTCCGATGATTTTTTTCATATCCGGACCGGATCCGGCAACTATTGGGGGGGGGGGGGGGAATACGTGCCCCGTTTAGAATGGAGAGATCGGGATGGAACTTTGTGGGAAGAACAAACAGATGCTCTAGGTAAGTCATTTGCTGAATCGGATTGGCTACGAGCACCGCGGGGGAACTGGGTGGGGTGGGGGGGGGGGGGACCGGAAATCTCGAGAAACGGTTAGAATGATGGTATCGGAGTGAAACTTGCTGGGAAGAACAAACATCTGGTCCATATAAATCTTTTACATAATTTGACTGGATCCGGACACTTGAGGGGGGGGGGGAGGGGTATCCCGGAATTCCGTTTTTGGGGGATTTTCACGACGAAACTTGGAAGGCATATCAGGGACCCGGTCAAACTGACTTGGAATAAAAAAAAAATCCTCGATATGATAATCTTGGGGGGGGGGGGGACTTGAGGGAGGGGAATCCGGAATATTGAGTCATGCGTAACTTTGGAACGGGTGATCGGATTCGAGTGAAATTTAATAATTAAACAGAGGACATTTTTCTCTTGTGATCTTTTTCATTTCCGGACCGAATCCGGCAATTATCGGGGGGAGGGCGGAAAATACTTGACCCGCTTAGACTGGTGTGATCTGGATCGAACTTCGTGGGAATGACAAACAGATGCTCTGGATTAATCATTTACAGAACAGGATTGGCTCCGGTTATTGTGGGTGGAGTTGGAGGAGGGGGAGGGGGGTCTGGGATTCCGGTGATCGCGCGTTAAGGTACTTCCAGATGTGCTAGGACGATGAAACTTCGCTGGAATATTGGAGACTCAACAACATTTGCTTAGAAATTGCTACTTCCCAAATCCGATTATTCCTTAAAGTACCAATCTTGACCGCAAAGTAAAAAAAATACTTTTAAGCAATATATGCATTTTCGTGATGCCCATCAGCCCATTAGCAGTTTTGCCTCAAGGGTTTTGCTTACAAATGAAGTTCCAGCTCCCTTATAGCGCGCATCTCAACCGCAAAGTCGAAACTTACTCTTGATCAATCAAATCATCTTGACACATGCAAGTGCCATATGAGCTTACAGCTGTTTTTTCTGATTGTATTGCCATGGCCCTTGGGCTTTTAGTGTAATAAATATCATATCATATCATATTGTTAGAAGGTGGGACATGCTCCCAATGGCTCTGGTTCTAAGGGGAAAACCAGAAATCAGCCAGACGCACTGTGGAAATAAAAACATGTGACCAGGCATGGGTTTGGAGATCAATTTGAAGGATCGGAGATAGACGGAGAAAAATATAAATACAAAAACCAAAAATCAAACAACAACAAAAGTGGACAAACATAGAAAGCGAAAACACAGAAAATAATTAAAAAAATATTCCCCTTTGGGATCCCCATCAAAACCTTCCGTCTGATTCCAACTGACGTTAGATGGCTTTCACGGGTAGTCGTTTCCTGCAGTTGATATGGTGCCAGCCAAACCAAAGAAGTTCTATTAAACGATGTCAGAAAATTTGTGACTTTCGCATTTCGTAATATGATTGATTATTTTCACGAGATGGCACGGAATTATTTAAATAAGAAAATACGACAATGATTGATGCTATGTGATTCGCCACGGGGGAGGGAGGGCGAGGTTCTCGACGAGGAGGGGTCTCACCGGAACCCATCTCGTCGAATGAAATGGGTAAGACGAGAATAGAGCAACAAAAATCTTGAGGTAAACATAAACTAGTCAGAAATTCTATGTATAAAAATACTGATAATAAATGCAGTAAATTTTCTTTGCAAGCCTTCAAAAACCACATGGCATCGGAACAGAAAGAAACACTAAGAATTAACCTACGACCTTGACACACGCCCAATGTTGTCCGTAGGCGGTTAAGTATCTATTTTCGGTTAGACTTTATAGCCTAGATACGTAAAAGGAAGTCTTTGATGTTTTGCGAAGCCAGGGGACATCAGATTCAGAAAGCTCTCTTAATCTTCTTTCTACTTTCTAAAAGTCTATACTTTGTCATCAAACTGAAGACTTCTTAAACGACACGTCGTAGGGGAGAGGGGAGCAGGTCCGGACATGGCTCCACAAACCTCGCTAACGAAATTTAAATTACGCAAAATTGTTTTTCAGAGCTGTTACAGTTGTACCAGAAAGTTTGTCAGAGGAATGAAATAAGATCGAGGGGTTGCTCTCTCTCCGCCACCGGTGTACACCTCGGCATGGCACCGGCATGGCACCGCGGCACTGGCACGGCACCGGCGCCGCGCCGGCGCGGCACGGCACCGAAGCGCCTCCGGCACGGCACTGGCACGATACCGCCGGCCACCGACACATTTTCTGCAGATTACTGTTCGCCATCTGGCACCCAGTAACGAAGGTACTTGAACGAAAGAATTATCGAAAACATGCTGCCGAAGAAGAAGCAGAATTTGATATGAGGAGGATGCTGTTGACCAAAAGCGCCAAGTAGCCAACCATGTTTCTGTGCTAGTGTTGGGCGATATTTGGATTTTTCGATATAGGCCTATCGATTCGATAATCGATATATCGATATTTTCGATTTCGATATTCAATAATCGATATATCGATATTTTCACTTTCGATATTCGATAATCGATATATCGATATTGATATTTGTTTACCATGTTTCGCTATAGGATTTCGTTAAATAGCATCTTGGATCATCTCAAACTCCGAAGAAATAAGAAATGAATTAGGGAAAACATATTGCTCCAATTTCGGATATATAAGTGTAGGTTAGGCTGGATTATTACAATAATTACGAACGAACAAATTTCGTTTTCGATATCGATATTTACGTTTCGATATCGATATTTGGTCCGATGTGTAGATCTAGCGATATCCGATATATCGCATCTTGGATCATCTCAAACTCCGAATAAATAATAAATGAATTACGGAAAACATATCGCTCCAATTTCGGGTATATAAGTGTAGGTTAGGTTGGGTCATTTACAATAATTACGAATGAACAAATATCGTTTTCGATATCGATATTTACGTTTCGATATCGATATTTGGTCCGATATATCGATCTACCGATATCCGATATATCGCATCTTGGATCATCTCAAACTCCGAATAAATAACAAATGAATTACGGAAAACATATTGCTCCAATTTCAGATATATAAGTGTAGGTTAGGTTGGATTATTTACAATAATTACGAATGAACAAATATCTTTTTCGATATCGATATTTATGTTTCGATATCGATGTTTGGTCCGATATATCGATCTATCGATATCCGATATATCGCATCTTGGATCATCTCAAACTCCGAATAAATAATAAATGAATTACGGAAAACATATTGCTCCAATTTCGGGTATATAAGTGTAGGTTAGGTTGGATTATTTACAATAATTACGAATGCACAAATATCGTTTTCGATACCGATATTTACGTTTCGATATCGATATTTGGTCCGATATATCGATATATCGTTATCAATATCGAATATCGCCCAACACTAGAGTCAGATTCAGTATATTTTGCTTCTGATGAAGGTAATTCAGTAGCGACCAAACTTTTTTTCATATGTGTAGGATGTGCTAAGAATGAAACTTGGCAGGCATATTTAACTTGGAATAAGTCAGTTTCCCCATCAGACCCTCTGGGAGTGCAATAGAGGTATGCTTTCATGCACTTGCTGTGGCTAAATATTTGTACCAGTTAGCCAAAGTTGGTAATTAAGGATTGACAAGATTGGTTTATAAATTCTCATTTTATAGAGCCAATCAACAATCACATTCCTTAAAGTACTCATCTGAACCACAAAGTACAGAAAATGCTTTGGAGCAAAACATATATTTTCACGATCCCCATGAGCCCATGATCATTTGTGAAACAAGGGTTTTGCTTCAAAATGAATTTCCAGCTCCCTTAAAGGACCCCTCGCACTATTCACTCCTCAACTTTTTGAATACTTTAACTATGCCGTGCTTTCAATAAATAACCAACGGTTTTGGCTGTTTTAAGCCTTTTCCGAGACCCGTTGACTTGTAGCGAAACAAGGAAACAATTTACATAACCGGTTTTCCTACGGAAAAACTTCTCGCAGGCAACCGTCGACAGCGTGATCCACATCGAAGGTAGCAAAACATGGCAAGTGAGAGAATCAGCGAGGGTTTTGTTAGAATGTACCGCACGAAACGTGGGTCTCCGGGTTTAGAAATATATGTAGTGGTTACGGAAGTAGGTTGCATTAGTATTATAGGTAAGACAGGTCCTTTAAGGTGCACATCTTAACTAAAAAGTGAAAAAATACTTTTGACCAAACGATAAATATTCATGATGCCCAAGGGCCATGACAATCTTTGCTTCAAGGGTATTGCTTACAAATGAATTCCTTAAAGTCCAAAAAATAGTTTGAGCAAAATATACATTTTTATGATCCCCATGAGCCCATATTCATTTTGCCTCAAGCGTTTTGATTTCAGATGAATTTCTAGTGCCCTTAAAGTGCAAATATAAGATACTTTTTAACAGATCATTCTATTGATTTCCAAGGGTCCATGATCAAGTACCATATGAGCTTCTAGCTCTTGTATTCAACCCAAGCTCAAGAACATTGCAGACTTGCTTCATTCTTGGCCAATATCATGGTTTAACGCAATATTTTAATTTGAAAAACAAAAAAAAACGCGGCACCGGCACGGCACCGGCACGGCAGCACCGGCTCGGCACCGCGGCACGCGCCACTTGGTGTACATCGTTTTTGGGAGTGAGGAACCCCTCGGATTAGATAATAAAGCCTACTAACCTTTCATTCTCAACCATGTCGAGTAAAGATGGCGGCCCAGTGACGAGTAGATATTTGACCACATCTTTGTGACCATATTTTGCCGCTAGATGGAGTGAGGTCTGCCCAGTTGAGTCGATAGTGAGCAAGGAGTAGCCGCTCTCGTAGAGATCCCGCAACTGAAATAAAAATAGTCTTATTGATAATAAGAATAATTTATTCATGACCCACTCACAAAGAGAAAGACGGAGTATAAATACATGAAAGAGGAAAAAGTAATATACGGAAAGACATAACACCATACAAAAAACAAAACGAAACCAACTATTATTCTATTCTAAACTAATTTATCAATTATTACCCTCCAACAGCTGGAGCCTGTTAATGACGGAGTACAAATATGATATCACATCTTTGTGACCACACTTATTTGCAGCTTGATTGAGTGACGCCTGCCCGGGTGAGTTGATAGCGAGAAAGGAGATTCGCTCTCGTAGTAATCCCGTAACTAACAAGTAAACGTTCTTATCTTATTTCTTTATAAACCGTAAACAGGTCCCCCGCCCCAGGCAACTCCCCTGTTGTCGAAACAGTCCTGGATGTGTAAATGGCACATCTAAGGCGTAAGATCTCAAGTTCAAGTTCAATGGGTTTATTAACAAATAGGAAGATAAATCAAACATAATCAAAATACTAAGTCCATTCCTGGACGCCGAGAACCACAATCTTTACATTTTAAACATAATACGCAGATTTGTCACTGCTCCTACTGTCATTCACAAGCTTACCTCTCAATTTACAAAATAACTAACCAATTTCCATTTTACCTTCCTGCACCTTACCCAGGGGGAACTAGATCTCTAAGACCCGCAACGTTCCGTTCCAATCACTCTTTCGGGAGTTGCGCATGCCACAAGATTTCCGGGGCCCCTCTGCGACTTTCTTAACGGTGCCCGGATGCGGTCCGCATAATGATACATGTTATGTTTGTCCTTTCCGTCAAATCACGCCCCGATCCCTCCACTCTAACCGTGTGATACGATTTCCATCTACCCTCACTACAACCTTCTATGCCGGATCCTGAAACGGACATGTGGGCTTGCCAACTATTAAGTTTCATCCAGATTGAATAACTCATTCCAAAGTTACGCATGCCACAAGGTTCTGGATTCAATCCCCCCACTCCCTGCTGGATGTTCGGATTTTGTAAGTGACAATTTGCAAGTCAATCTGGTTAAGTCCCTAAACGCCTGACAAGTTTCATTGTCCTATTGCCCTTCTGGAAGTAACATAACTCGATCAGAGGACCGCCCGGCGAACGGAAAAGCGATCGGTATTTACCACTTGAGCTGAAGGCTGTAAACAGGTGCGTCCCGAAGCACTCAGACGAGGGGGGTGAGACCCCTCATTTCAACGACTTCTGGATCTGGATCTACGACTCGCACGTACAGACAAAAATGAACTGTTGCTACTTCGCGGCAATGGCACACATTCCCGGCCAACAAATAATAGAACTAGTATAGAGCTAACTGCGATGTGCCAGCTGAAGTTATTCTTGTAATCAAATTTATTCATAAATAAATTCACATCCTCAGCTTTTCATCCAGCCTTTGTTAAAGCGGAAAGCTTCCAACGCCTGTACCCAGGACAAATTAAAGCAAGAGCCGCAGGCAAAAATTTTTAATCTGCCTATGTCTGGCAAGGTGTAACTACTTATCATACAAATTCTAGCCCTTAATACGTTTCAAGTTTCAAAATCGACAAATAAATGACATACCGCTGTTCTAAATCGAGAATACTACGAAATACGCTACATGCGAAATTTTGTGAAACGCGGACGAGCCGAGCGTCTTTTTGCGATCCCAGTAAAGAATATCTATGGAATAACAAATCTGTCCGTCAAAGAAAGTGACAAAATAGGGGCCATCGAAAAGAAAGTAGACACAAAGTAGATTTGTTCGAGTTTATAGCAAAAAAAAGTAACTTTCAAGTTAAAGACACGCTGACTCAGAAACAAAACGAGGAAAACAGGTTCGCCATTGCCTTTAACAAAATAAAATTCGGATTTACGGATGTAACAAACTTTTGGTCTTCGAAAGAAAAAGGACTTGACTTTTGATGTTTAAAAAGACGCCGGTTCGCCGACGAGACTTTGAGTTGCGTTATTTTTCGGGTGTGGTTTCACTGTAGTTTTGACGTACTTTTGTTTAATTATGAAAGTACAGTATACCGCTTTATTTGTCCATTCGTTACATTGCACTTTCATAACTAGAACAAAAAGTACGTCAAACTACAATGAAATTACATCTGAAAAAATGTAACTTTAAACTGGTTTCCAGAATCTGATTACTTCTGTGTAAAAACAAAACCCGATTCATTGGCGAAACAAACTTTCGCCCGATAGAAACACTATATCTTTGTCCATTGCAGCACATCAAAGCACATTTGAAAGGTTTCTATCTGCTATCTATCTTTCTATCTTTTGTGACCTTTCCAGCAAATTAAGTCCGAGTCTCAATACGCGACGGAAGATGCTACACACAACAATTGTAACGAGAAGTCCGCTTTCAGAATAAATGACATAAAAAGAGATCATTTTCCAGTTGTATAGGAGTGTCCTGATATTTTCATATCATAGACTGTGGAATTTTACGAAGGCTTTTCAGATATGCTTTAACACTAGCATAGAGGCGTAGAATTTACCTTCCGACTTGAATGAGCTACCCAGCGTCTGCAGAACCCCTCCTGTCCTGGGAGACGATTTTCTATTAAAATCTTCCTTATCCTTTTCAAGCGTTTTACCACCTCAATCTCGCTATGTAATCAACATTTTTCCACTGTCCTGGCTGCACTTGCTGCCCGGGTCTCCTTTCATTTGAATTCTGATGGCTTTTCCATTACGCTAAAAAATTCTACGCTTTCTTTTCCAGTTGTAGTTAAAGTTTGTTAGTCAAGTAGTAGTCAAGTAGTCAAAGTTTGACCCACTAACCACGTACATAACCTTGTCTCTCGCTTTTGATCTATAAGGTTTGTTCATGTTATAAAGTAAAACTTCACTTTGACAATCAACCTCTAGTAATTTTGACAGGCTAAAATCTGAAAGACCTAAGTGAGACAGATATAAATCTCATGGGGGTAAAACAGGTAGGCGAATTGCTGCCGCCACGAATCATGTCTCCGACCTAACGGAGTGCTGGATTAAACGACTCGGCTTTGCTTTGCCAGAGACGGGTTTAAGACTGAAGCGGAGCATGCCAAAATTAACAATTTTTTTTAAAACGACTCGGGATTCTCTTTGACTAAAATGAACGCCCGGGACTTCGGCGAGGCAAAAATAAACGACTGATACGACTTAGCAAAAGGCAGGGGGGAGGGGGGAATCACCCACGCACCCCCCCCCCCCCCCCCTTCGGGCCAACCGTGGCTGTAAAGGCCATAGATCTAGGCCACGTCAGTCGACGTTCTTAAAGAGAATCTGAAAGGCAAGTATTCAATTTAAGATACCAATAACAGTTTAACTAGTTATTACTACAGCAATGATACTTTTGAATGAACTAAAACTTGTTTGTACTAGAACTTGATTCATCAAAATTTCGTCATCTTATCCGTCATCTTGCTTTCCTAATGGGAATCGGAAAAGCAAGTATTCAATTTGAGAAACCAAGAACAGACTTAAACTTTTGTTTGCTCTAGCAGTGAAACTCTTGGTCGAACTAAAGCTTGTTTATATTTGAATTTCATGCATACAATTTTCGAATTATGAGCTTCTGTTCCTAAACCATTAGCCCCTTGCTATGGGGGGGGGGGGGGGGGCTGAGATCCCCCCTATTTCATCCAAAATTAGAATAAAATATAACTTTATAGTTTTCGAATGTTGTGCAGTTTTTGTAGTCTCTACAAAATGGTGTAAAAATCATTTCAGTTGCAATTTGTTTGCGGTCGGATCACACATGATGCTAGAGTGACTGTAGGCCTACTTTTTTCTCAGTAATCTCTGTACAAGACCTTCCGTATTCCGATTCGTGTTCCATTCAAGTATTTTAAATGTGGGCATTTCGAGACGTGGACATTCTTCACGTGGGCATGTCGAAGCCGGGTTCCGGCGAAGAAAACTGATAATTGCAACCCCCCGCACATGCCCCCACTGCCAACCCTCGTTATACCAAACCCCCGCACGGAGAAACAAGACCAAAGGTTCCAATGGGATCCCAAAAATCTAATATTTGATCCAGACAATTGTGTATTTTCTTCGCCAGGCTAATCGTCAGATATGCCTATAAGCCATATGCCTATGCCTATAAGCCATATCAATTTTGACGATGCTGACCGAGGCTTCCTGCTTTACTTCTGCCAAATTTCAACTTTCGGCCGAATCCCGAGCGAACTTGCCGTCCAGCCAAAAAAGAAAATTCAGAAACGAATTCAGCGTATATCCTTATCCTTATCCTTATGAAGAACATCTAATCAACTTAAAATAAAACCTTAACTTATAAAAAATTCCAGTTCCGGACTGATTCCGGACGAATTATAGGCCAGGTAAAAAATGATTGTCATATACAGACTCAGCGTCCCTTCTTACCCCGAAATCTGTCACCTAATCAACTTCAAATAAAACTTTTGTTTAACAAATTTTCCGGTTTTGGCCGGATTCCGGGCGAACTAGTTGCCGGGTAGAAAATGCTTTTCACATAGGTATTCAGCATCTCTTTTTGCCCCTAAATCGAACTTTTAATCAACTTCAAATGAAACTTTTAGTTTTAACCAACTTTCCGGTTTTGCCGGATTCCAGACGAACTACTTGTCCGTCGAGAAAATGATTTTCACCATCGTGTTCAGCATGTCTTTTTATTCCATAATCGGCTATCGCATTAGCTGTTTTAAAATACTTTGTTTGTCCCTTAATCTGAACCCCCTGCCCCACCCCTAAATGTAGGGCTACAAAGCCCATCTACGAACTTGACCTTACCCTTGACCCAAAGAATCCTCACACCAAGTTTCATCAAAATATCTCATTCCCTTCAAGAGTTATCGTGCTCACAGACAGACGGACAACTTTTGCGATGTCATAGGTATCCCTCCACTTACGTCTTGGGATCCCAAAAAAGACAATCTCAAAAATAATCTCCTAGTCACAAATAATAATTAAGCTACGGAGCACGGGATTAGCTGAGTAACCTCTACCAAAGACCGAACCGAATAGTAGCCAAGCCCTGGTCGCCCCCCCCCCCCCCTCCAAGGCACAGACTTTAAGGCACTTAACTTTCATAGAAGAAATGTGACTCGGGAATCTAGATATTTGCTGCTGATTCCTCAAAACCTGCCAATAGCTTTGACTTTTTCTCATTTATTTTTCTTCATTTTTCTTGTCTTTTAATCGGTTACTAGGCGAACCATCCTGTATTCTTGCTCCATCCCCAAATTAGTGGAGGGATAGAATTTTAGTGAAAAGGACTCTTAATTGGACTAATGAAGAGTGCACAATACAACATAAATAGATAACGGAAAGAAATTCAGAGACGAAGAATAACTTCAATACGCGAAATGAAGAAGGAGAAAATTCTAGAGAAGAAGCAATCTAATTCTGACTGTGTAGCCTGGATAGAAAATCTGTAAAGTAAGGAAGTAATTTATTTATAACCCGCCATTTTGAACAAGACCAAAGGTTTCGATGGGATCCCAAAGATCAAATACTTGATCAAGACAATTGGGTCTTGTCTTCGCCAGATCCAGTCCTAATCCTCAGAGAAAACCAAGGTCTATCCCACTCCCCCACCCCTAAATGTAGGGCTACAAAGCCCATCTACGAACTTGACCTTACCCTTGACGCAAAGAACCCTTACACAAAGTTTCATCAAAATATCTCATTCCTTCTAGAGTTATAATAATATAATGACAATAATCTTTATTCGTTCCCTTTATCACAATGCAATAACATGGGTATCGTCAAACAAGTAAGAAGAGAAAAACACCAAAAGAAGCAACATGAAGAACACACATGACAGGAGGTTGGGAATTATAGGGGGATACACCTGGGGAATAGCATATCAAAGATTTTTTGTAAGATTTTAGATAATAGGTTAAAGAAATGGTTAGATTGTAAGGAGGTCTTAAATCATGTACAGGCAGGGTTTAGACAAGGGTATGGACCGATGGATAATATTTTCGCATTAAAAGTGGTGATCGATAAGTAGACTAGGCCTAGAAATGGAAGACTGTATGCGGCATTCGTAGACCTGAAAGGGGCGTTAGACAATGTAGAGCGAGTTCTATTGATAGATAGTCTGTTAAGTATAGGACTACCAGTAACATTTGTGTTAATGTTAGCAAAAATATACGGATTTACACGATTGATAGTAAGGGTAGGGAAACAACTATCTAAAGTAATAAGTTATAACATGGGTGTAAAGCAAGGTTGTACTCTGTCGCCGAAACTATTTGGAATATTTATTAATGATCTTGTGGAGTTTATGTTAAAAAAAAGGAGCGCCCACGGTTTCTTTAGATATATCTTTGCTGTGTATGCTCTTGTTCGCTGACGACATAGTTTTGTTAAGTGATAGTAGAAATAATCTGCAGATTTTACTTGATTTGATGAGAGAGTACTTAGAAGGTAAAAAATTGGAGCTAAACACAGGTAAGACGGTAGTTTTAGTATTCAGAAAAAGAGGAAATTTGAGGACGGACGATAAGTTTAATTATGGAGGTAAAGAAATAGAAGTTAAGGAAGAGTGGACATACCTGGGAGTAAGATTTATAGCTAAAGGTAAGACGTTTAGTAAACATATTGAAAAGAGTGTAGAGAAGGGGAGATTATGTTCGAATTCGATACTTAGGAGTGAACTAAAGGATGTTAGAAACCTTAGGGCCCACAAAGAAATATTTAGGTCTAAGTTGGTGGGGGTAATGCATTATGGGTCTGAAGTATGGGGGTATGAGAAGATAGATAAGATAGAAGTAGTGCAGTTAGGTTAATTTAAGAGGTGGCTAGGAGTAAGTAAATCGAAAAATAGTGTAGTTGTTAGGGGTGAGTTAGGTTTAACTTCTTTAAGAAATGTAAGACTAGTGAATATGGTTAGGTTTTGGGAAAGGATCGTTAGGATGCCACTTGTTAGATTATTAAAATCTGCATATTTAGAAGCGTTGAAAGAAGAATCCCCTACTTCATGGCCGTATATAGTGAAAAAGATACTGGATGATTGCGGAGTTGGAGAATTATGGAATGATTGATTAGGAAAGGAGGAAGGAGTGACTAAGGTTGTGAAAGAAATACTTAAGAGCCAGGAAGTACAGGTTTGGCACGCCCAGAAGGACGATCTTTGGGGTTTTATGCTGCGGTAAGGGAGACATGGGGTGAGAAGATAATGTTTAAAGCGGGTCTTAGACGGGATGAGTTGAAGATAATTATTGAATTGTTGGCATATTGTTTACCAATTGGGGGTAGAAGACGTTATATTGGTAATTGTAAGCAGAAGTTCGGTCCTTACTTCTGTCCGATGTGTGGGTGCGTGGATGAGAGTGTGATTCACATGCTTTGCGATTGTATTGAGCTGAGTGAATGGAGAAAAGAAGAGTATGGTGTGCGCGTATTTGACGAAGGGTGGGTAAAACGAATTTTTAAGGATGAGTGTTTTGCTGGTATAAAGAAAATGGGGCAATTTTTGAGGCTAGCGATGGAACACAGAAGTAGGTTTTTGGAATAAGTTGAACAAATTAAAAGGAAAAGAGTATTATTATATATTAGTGTTTTTTGTTGTTGTTTTTTTCGTACGTTAAATTTTTGCCATGGCCCTCAGGCTGCTTATAGCAATAAACTAACTAACTAAATAACTAACTATCACTTCGATTTGAGGATATTGTCGTTGTAGTATCGTGCTCATAGACATACAGACAGACGGACAACTTTTTCGATGTCATAGGTGTCCCTCCACTTACGTTTTGGGACCCCAAAAAGCAGAGTATATTAAAGAAAATCAATAAAAAACATGAACAAACAGAGGAAAATTACTACTTAAAAAGAACATGAAGTACTTAAAGTTTAACTACAAATCTAGCTTTTTTTTGTATCTTGTATCTGATCATACTGAATTGTCGAGAAATCTTGTGGTCTGTCTGGTCTTCGAAAATGATTCATTCTCAGCAGAATGTTATGGCGAAGGCAAGTGTAGTAAGCCGGACAATATATGGTAAATGTGTTATAATGGTATAAATATGTTATAATGGTTGGTATAAATGTTTTATAATGGTATAAGGTGTCATAAGGTCACTGACGTCAGGATGGAGAGCTTCAAGGGCTTATTCTGGAAACCGTTGGTCAATCCATACTATGATTTGCAGACCAAATTCACACTAGGCTATAACCACCCATCAAAACCAGGCCTTGCAGACCATCCCACTCTAAAGGCCTTTTTCCGCGACACAGTTATGGGCCACACACTTCTGAGCGTTTGTCACGGAAACACGATTGTGCGCCACACAGTCTAGCCACTAGTTGAAACTCACGGAAACGGCGTTTTGTCTATTTTTTTGGCGGTAATTTCAAATATCTACAAATAAAAATAAAATTTATATAAAATCTCAATAAATAGAACTCCAGGCGGTATTTCCTTACCATTCTGTACAAAAGCATCTTCAGTTTTAAGTCTCCATGCTTGAAAAAATAGTTAGCTTTATTGTTTAGTCACTATTTTGCTGCTTAACTTGAATTCTCCGCCAGAATCGAGCCACAAAATCGACAATCACCTCGCCCTTGTGCCACGAAAATCTCGTTGGTCGCGGAAACACTCTTTTCGAGCCACAGTCGGCTAATAAACTGTTTGTGGGAGCACGGAAAAACGCCTTAAGAGGCTTTAGTCAATACTGATTCACAGATAAGGAGCTAAGCGCTGACTTCGGTTCAGCCATGGTCCTTCTCCACTCCCAAATCCTCCCTCCCCCCTACCAAAATGTTAGAAGTCGACCAGAACGAGTGGTAAGTTCTAGGGTTCTCACGCTCTGTCCCGTACCTACAAAACACGCCAGATATGCAAAAAGTTTTATTCCCGAGTTCGTGAAATATTTTAATTAAGCGTGAATTGTTTTAAGCGTACCGACATTAGATACATATATTGTAACTTATTCTGTTTGTTTGACAACAATCGCAAATTTGGTTTATAACCACGATTGTCGATTTTTACAATAAACTTCCTATCCATCTATCTGTTCTGAAGCCTATGGTCCTGAATATAAATAACTTGTACTCTGTTCTGATAAAGACCAATAAATAAAATGCACTTTACAAAAACAACCTTTAAAATGAAAGAGTTGTTAACCGGTGGGCATCCGGGAATGAGGTGCTTATTTCGTTTGTTGGTCCCTTTATAATAATAGTATCAGATTTATTGCACATCATAGTTCACAAAAGTACAAAAAGACGGAGTAATTAAATAGAGAAGAAAAAACGAAGAAAGAAAGGAAAAAAAGAATATTAATAGCAACAACAATAATGCAGAAAACGCAAGAAGCGTAGAAAACACACTAACAAAATTTAAACTGAACAAAGCATGTGTTGATCTAAGTTAAGGCTGCGCTGAAAGCGCTCTCGCCTTTCTAGAATTGCAAGTATAGGTCGTGCTACTCTATATACTTAAGACGACAAACTATTGCCACTTGTCAAAGGTGGAACCCGAAGGAGATAGTTTACACGAATATCATTTATAACCAAGCAAGAGAGTAGCTTCCAAAAAGGTGCCAAAGCAATAACATGCGGAACTACGAACGAATTTTTACATTTTGCGAATTTTATATTTTTATCAAGAATAAATCCAATTTCAGCTTCATGGAGGCAAAGATTCCGTATGCTTTACGAGCTTTGTCCCAAAAAAAACTTTCGATGCGGTGAAAAATTCTTGTCGGTAAAGTCCGTGCTTGCCACCCAGTACGAGAATGGTCTAGTTTCGCCACTGATTACAGCTACTATTCATTATTTCTGGTTGTTCGTTTTCTTTTCTTTGTCTGACTTTTTTCTTTAGCCTGCTGAAAAACAAAAACAGCTACTTAAACAGAAGTGAAAGAAGAACTCTTACCTTTTTGAGATCTCCAGATTTTGCAGCACGTAGAACTCCCTCCGAAGGCTTTTCAAGCAAAGGACTAAAAAGAAAAATAGAGTTTACGGTACTATACCTGTAGTCTACATTTCCAGACGTTTCTAAAACTCACCCTTTGCGTCAAGATCAGAGAAATATCACATCAGAAAAATATCATTTGACGAGAAAAACTCGTCAACTGTAACTGTAAAAAGGCAAACTTCGCCGGAATCTTCAACGTCCGCTGAGAAATCTTTCCCATATTACGGTATGAGAAGCTTGAAAGTGTTGTTTTCCATTTTGGAAGACATGGTAGACCATCAAATCTATCTTCTGTTTTGGGCTTCTTTTGATTTGCTTAGTTTTCCCACTTTTTAACCACGGCGCGTTCAGTTTTCAAAAGTTTGCGCCCAGCCACCGCGTCGGAGAACCGGAAGGCTAGGTAGAGTCGACAAGCGCTAACAAGAAAATCAGTAATTTCACATGGAAAGTAACGGTATCTTAAAAAAACCACATTCCTGGTCCATTTCATAGTGATAATATCATTTAGAGTAAGAGTTGTGCTTTAAAGGACCTCTCGCACAAAAATATACTGTGCTTTCAACAAATAACCCACGGTTTTGTCTGTTTTAAGCCTTTTCTGAGACCCGTTGACTCACAGCGAAAAACAGAGAAAAAATTTACATACCCTGTTTTTTTTATGGCAAGTGAGAACATCAGCATGCTTTTGTTAGAGGGGTTACAATGTACCGTGCGAAATTGGGGTCTCCGGGTTTATAAATATGTGGAGTGATTATGGAAGTAGGCTGCGTTAGTATTATGGGTAAGACAGGTCCTTTAAGAAGAGAAGCAAAGACAAAATTGGTTTTTATAGTACAGTCGATCTAGGGTTTCAACTAGAAAAAACTGCAATAGGCTATAATAGTTTTGACATTGTCCGAATCAGAAAAAAATCCCAACACATTCCAAAACCTGAAGTGGGTAAATTTTTTTTTGCACTTTTGACCCTTTACATGGATAATGTTGATAAAGTTGGACCAACTTTTGCTTGCGAAACATTTTTGGCCCACAGCCGAACCGCGCCAGAACCGCACCGAACCAGTACGTGCAGAACTCCGAACGAATTTTTACATTTTACGAATTTTACATTGGCTTGCCACCCAGTACGAAAATGGGCTAGTTTCGCCACTGATTAGAGCTACTCTTCATTATTTCTGGTTGTTCTTTAATTTTGGCTCACAGCCGAACCGCGCCAAAACCGCGCCGAACCGCGCACAGCTAAGGGTTAGCCACTTGCCAACAGAAACAAGAAGGAAGTGAACCCATTTCTCGTTGCTGGTGGAATATTCGCGGAGAAAATATTGCTGGTATTATGGCATCCAGATGAGAAGCCAGTTTGGGCAGAAACAACGGACTCTGATGCCGTATTAAACAACCCCAAAAATGTCTTTAACAGAAGCCTACATACCCCAATCATCACGTGACGAGCTATAATGCCAGTACCAAATAAATATTAAAAATTCCCGATATATAAAGGAGAAACTCCAGGAGCTTCATGGCAAGTTAACTGTTCAAGCACACAAACCGCTTTCTCCATATGAATGAACGATGCTTTTTATTTATTTGCACATTAAAGCCATCAGGCCATTGCAATACCAAACGGTACAAAAACACTAACACACTCTCAACATCACTTTATGTACACTATATACACTACTTCTCGATCAAGAAATCTTTTCGGTGTTTAAAAGCTAACTGAGGAACTTACAAACATTTCTTATGTCTTTAAAATATTTGCTTCTCATCATTTTAATAATCAGTTCTTATCCATTCCCCCTACCTCAAAAATCTCCTCTCTTAGTTCCTGTAACTTTCTAAGTCCCACAAAAGGTCGCATACATCCTCATTTATTTCTCTAAACAGAAGGCAGAAGTAGTAAGGATCTGCTCTTCCTATTTTTCTCCACATACTTTCTTCTTGCACGGGCTCATCCGTTTGTTCTGTTCATTCTTGTATATTCTCTTGTATTGTTGGTTCCTTTTCTATTACCTTCACACCGTCCATGTGCAGTGGGTACAAATACATTAGTTGCGTTTTTGCAGATAAGATGGTATCTAATACCACGGTCAAAAGGCGTTTTTGCAGTTATCTTGGTATCTGGCCAGTTACCGTGGTATCTGATATTCAGATACCAAGATCCGACCGTGGTAACTGATCGTAGTGTCTGAAAAAGTCATCTCACTTTCGTCAATTCTTGTCAAATTGGTGGGAAAGAAGTTTGTCACTTAAGTGATTTGACTGAATATCACTGTTTCTTTTGGGATGGCTTCGAAAAGCGGAATTTCGACAATTGTAGTTTTTGCAGAGCAACTGTATATCAGATACCATGGTATCTGCAAGAATGCAACTATTATTATTCCTAGAACAAACAAAACTCTTTGCAGCTTGACTTGATACTTTTACATCGTCTTTCTTTTGCTGGGACATTCAATTCACTTCGAAATTTGATCCCGAGTCCCTGTGGCCTGTCATATTCCAACACAAAGGAAAGCGAAAATAGAGGAATGCTTTTCGATACCGAAGAAGATTACATGGGACAAGGGCCTTAAAGAAGAGGCTAAGTATTTCTGTATGAAAGGAAGGGCATGTTGGATAACGAGCGATAAAGAGAGAGAGACTCAAGTATGATGCGAAGAAAGAAAAAAACCTTTTATGGTTTACGAAACCGAGTAGAAGGAAAACCTTTTTCCAATGATCCGGCCGAAAAGAACAGCGGTGACCTTTTCAAGCCATACTTGTGATAATACAAAATTTAGTTCGCTTTGGTATTTGATCCTGGGTCCGGGTGATCGTTCATGTTCTAAGGCAAAGAAAAACACCGGAATACTTTCTGAAAGCAAAGTGGATTAATGGGGAAAGAGTTGCGAAAGGAGAGGGAAATTGGTTTAGCTGTGTGGAGGGGTAGACAAGAGAACGAGTAATGTGGAAAGCAAAGACGCAAACATTTACCATAGACGGATTTTTTTTATTATAATCGGCAGTGATTTCCCATACCAAAATATTTTCCCCTTTTCAAACAATAATGCTCTTATGCAATGTAACTTTAAGTGTCTCGATTCATTTTTTGAACTTTTTTGATTTCTTATATTACTTCGAAGGAAAATAATCAATAGTAACAATAAATACTCCTTCAGCCAAACTGACTGCGAATCACACATTTTTTGTTTTAAATATGAACAAATTAGGAACCAAGTATGGGGATCATCTTCTAATGACCCCATCAAAATTAGAAGGAAAAACTAGCATGGGGCAATAAAATATGGCAACGGGCGATTCCACTTTAAAACTCCTTGAATTCAAGCGATTCAAGTAGCAGGGAAGAACTGTGGAGGAGACCGGATCGTACGTCAGAGAGAGAGATCCACCTCCGTATTGTCCAAGCAAACGCATGAAGGCGCAAGCGGCGATTCGGGAAATGCTCCTCAGAGCTGAAACTGAGCCTGCTCAACTACAGTCTTGCCCAGAGCAAAATCACACTAGGTAGTAGCGCCAAGACTTGACAAAATTAACATACACCCGAATAGCAGCGAAACTATCACCACTAGCGATAGACAACATCCTACTGAAACTCATTCGGTCGTTCAACAGCGCTCGCAAAAATGATACAGCCTCCATTGTTTCCTTGGTGTGTGCAGACCGAAGCTTTGCTTTACTAGAAATTTACAATTCTGCAAGTTTGTCTCGCTTTAAGTGCCGCAAGCATAGTGAGCGGCGCTATGAGTATCATCGAGTATGCTCTTTTTGCAAATCACGGAGAGCATATAGGTCTTGGCGCTACTCTCTAGTGTTATTTTGCTCTGGTCTTGCCTATCATTTTATACAACAGTGAATGCTGGAAGGTCAGCAAACAGGAAGTTCTCGCCTTAGAGGTTAAAGCACAACTCTTACTAGAAATGATCTTTTTCCCATAAAATGGATCAGAAAAAAACGTTTTCGAAAATACCGTTACTTTCCACCTGAAATCAGCGATTCTCTTGTTAGCGCGTGTCGATTATATACAGCCTTCCTGCTCTCCGACGCGGCGGCTGGGCGCAAAAGATTTGAAAACTGAACGTGCCTTGGTGAAAAAGTGGGAAAACTAAGCAAATAAAAGAAGTAATAAACAGAAGATTATCAAATCCTTATGTGTGAAAGAGTTGTCAGCGGACAATGAAGATTCCGGCAAACTTTTCGTTGGGTGACGGGGAAACTCGGCAAGGTCGAAAAGTCGCTAAAAATATTGTAGTGACGAAACGAAACAGTAGAGAAAGGTGGGAAATTTAGAAGCTTATTATTCCATATTTTAATATATTTTAAAAGGCGGAATAACTAAGAGGGGTCCTTTAACCATCGTCAATATTAGTTGCATTTTTATCGAAGTTTTGTTGCCGTTAGCCGTTGGTTTGGACGGTTGCTTAATTTCCGTTTTGAAACGCCGTCAAACTTCAATCGTATCAACCATTCCTTACCCCTATATTCCATTCCAAAAACATCCCTCCTTGAATCTTTCAGTTATTCGCAATCAGTCAAAAGTGCCAAGTATTTTCTTGCGCCTCTCCACACATCGGCCAATCACAAAAGACTACGTGAGAAAAAAAAGCTACCCTAACTTTATTTAGACATTTTTTTCTTCAATTGTAATGAATTTAGCGTGTTTCATACACGTTTTCAACGATAAATGTTAACGTTTTCTTATGTCAAATAAGTGCAAGCCCAAAAGTGTAGTTCCCGAGAAAATTAGTGAACCGAAGTAAATGAGTCACATTCAAGCCAACGAAACTTATCATAATATTAGGGACTTGGTCAAAACATTGTCAGTCAGTCACTTGAGTTGGACTGATGAAAATGATAACCTTCAAATAACAGAATCAGCTTTAAGTATTATTGAGATTCTGTCACAAAACTGTCAATTGGTCTATTGACTAAGTTATCAACCCAAAGGCCTTTGAACGAATGGTGTTGGAATTGCTCTATTACTGCTGGGATTCAATGGAACAATAGGAGTACCAAACTGAATCTCTCTGGTTCAATAGGTTATGATTTATGATGAGTGAATCACTGGGAAATCAGGGCAGATTTGTCCCTCGTCTAGAAAGAGGGAGGCGGATCCTCCAAGAGCTGCAGTCTATTAATACAAAGTTATCAGAGACAAGAAGTTTCTGTTTAAACGATCAATAGATGGATATATATGTGGCGTTTCTCGGGATTTGAAAGTCACGTCCTAATTTACGGTAGCCAGCAAAGAACCCACCGAATTTTCCATGGCATTATAACAGTAATAATTAACCACATACGGACGAAACATTTCGTTTAAGAAAACTCGTAACTCCTCATTCTCCGAAAAAGCTTTAACTTTTTCAAGTGTTGTTCAACAACAGTATGAATGCAATTAAAAAAATAGGCCACTATGGCATTCTCAACAATTTTCTTCGAGGTTTTTATCATTTCTCCTCAAACATCCACCATATTTTCAAGTAGAAAAGGTGTGTCCGCCCAAAGACAATAATTTGTCCGCCAGGGTCAGTGACTAGTTCATGAGCAGATTAGAAAGAGGAAGGAACTGCTACAGAGGTTGAAACTGGTTTCTGTTACTTGCCAGTAATGTTGGCAGGTACTGGGATTTTGCAGTTCAAATGTAGTTGCGTTCATAACATCCATTCTTGGCTATTGGTAATAATTTTTAGTGGTGTTCATTTTCTTCATTAAAAAAGTAGTTGTGTGCATAACACCCATTCTTGTCGATTGGTAGCAGATCTAAGTGGAGTGAGATGTCTTCCAAACGCTGGGATACAAGGAATCTCACCGCTGTGGTCAAGGTACGCACTGGACAATCTGGGCCCAATTGTCCCTGAACCGGGTGGGGGTGAGGGCGGGACCCCCAAAAGGCACAACTGAACCACAATGCCAACAAGTATAACAAGTTTCAACTTGATACCTGCCACGGTTTACGAGTTATTAACTCCACACAAAACGGTGAAAACCCGAAACCGGCTACGTAACGGCCACAAGAGATGAATATTTGACAAAACAACATTTGACAAAAACATATTACAGGCACCATCGTCATAGATTATTGTACAAGCAGAAAGTATAATAGTATTATCCTAACAGCTATTCCCATACCAGTTCCGTGCATTCTTTTACAAACACCTCCTCTCCGCTATTCAAAAGAGCAGGCTCACTGCCTGCTTTCTTTTTTCGATACAAAGTTGAAATGTCTCTCTCTATCTCTCTATTTACAAAGCAGTGAGGTTGAAATAATCAATGTAAGAGCACTGTCATCTTATTCCATTTCGTAATCCCTTTCCGGGAAAAAAGGGAAATGAAATCTATTGTGAATAAAGCTCGGGGGCATGGAGTGGAGGGGGTGAAGGCAAAGCAAGAGTGAATGGGTAATGGAAGAGAAATTAATGAAGGGGCATTTTTTTTATCTAACAACAAAAAACAACGTAGGCATTCATTTTAAGGTTTCGGCATAAGTGAGCGGATTGCAGAGATAGTCAAAAGGTTTGAATGCATCGAAAGCTTCTATCTCTCTTGGATCTTTCGTCGTCAAATCAACAGACTCTCTCCGATGGCTTGGCATAACATTCAAATCTTCGTTGTCAAATTTTGCTCTTCGGTTGTTCAAGAAGTGTGTAGATCAATCCGTACCGCCTACTGGCGCATCGTCCCCAACCGGGGGCGCTATAATCGTAAAGCTTTGGGAACATTGTACAGAACCTGTCACTTATGTTCTGCGAAATAAGGAGATTAAAAAGATCAGATCATGTTATTTTGAATGTGCATATCCGCATATCCGAAACTGCATATCCGCACTGCAAAAACTCTCAACTGTCTATTTCAAAATAGTAAACGTATTGCTTTTTTAAAGACTGGTACTATCTTTACCACGGAGTACTGAAGATCTTGTTATACAATCTAGTTTCAAATACAAAGTTGTCCCACTGAAAAAGCAATAAAAGGAACATAATGCCAGTCGACTGCAAAAATACAACAGGAAATCCGAAGCAGGTGGAGAAGGGGGGGGGGGGCAAACCCCTCACAGGTATGTTCAACAGTCTCACCTTCTAGTAGTCATGCTGGGTGCTAAGATCCGGTCTTTCAAGCTTGAAAAAGTAAATTGTTTAGAGCCTTCGTAAACACAAGAGAATTCGAAAGAACGGTCACCGACCGTCAAATTTATTCCGTTTAAATTCGATCTCCCAGCAGTTCCCGGTGCAAAAATGAGTAGCAAAACACAAAAAATTCAAAAAATCTGTTCAAAACAAAAAAAGGTTAAACAGATCTGCAGATTCCTACAGCAAGGATAAAAGTAGAGATCTAAGCCCAGAATCGTTTGCATTAAGCCCTTGTATGGATATTAGAGTTCGCCAGGAATGGCGTTATCTCCTAACATACAGCCTTCACTGAAACTGACAAACGTTCTTCCAGAGTTGAAATTTCTCTATAGCACAAATTTGTCATACTCTAGTTTAGAGCCCCCATGCGGTTTAGTTACTTGTATCCCAACGGAAACTCACAGCGGAAATTCTACTATTACGCGGAAAACCTGAATCTGAACACAAACGCGGCTTTTCAGTGGGCGGTAATAAGCTTGGTGAGCATTGCTTAGTGCCTGAACAACAAAATTTCATAAATCTGTTTCGTCAAGCATGCGACACAGGTAGTACCACAAATATGACAGGGAAATTCCACTATTTGAAAAATTATTATTCGTGAATAGTGGAGCAACGAAGTAGCGCATTTTCATCGGGTCTTCAAGCCTCTTTAAGTGAATAAGTGAGGGGTAACAAGACTGTTCCATCGCTCCTATTTTCAGTTGAAATTTAACATAGTCAAAATAATTAAGCGTTTTCAAATCCAAGATATAACAAGACCAAAGGTGTCGATAGGGTCCCAAAAATCTAAGATTTGATCCAGACAATTAGGTCTTGTCTTCGCCAGATCGAGTCTTCGCCAGGCTAATGATCAAAGAAAACCGAGTTCAGATATTCCATCTATCTATCAATCTATACCTCTATAGGCCATATCTATTTTGACGATACTGACCGAAACTTCCTGCTTTACTTCTGCCAAGTTTGCGGTTTCGCCCGAATTCCGAGCGAAATACTAGTCCAGCAAAAAAAGAAAATTCAGAAACGAATCCAGCGTATCTCCTTATCCCTATAAAGAACATCTAATCAACATTAAATAAAACTTTGACTTAAAAAAAATTCGGGTACAACCGATTCCAGACTAATTATATGTCCGGGTGAATGAAGATTGTCATATACAGACTCAGCGTCTCTTCTTACCCCTAAATCTAACATCTAATCAACTTCAGATATAACTTTTGCTTTTGACATATTTTCCGGTTTTGGCCGGATTCCAGGCGAACTAGTTGTCCGGCGAGAAAATGATTTTCACCATCGTATTCAGCATGTCTTCTTACCCCTAAATCAAACATTTAATCAACTTCAAATGAAACTTTTACTTCTAACCAACTTTCCGTTTTTTGCCGGATTCCGGACGAACTACTTGTCCAGTGAAAAAATGTTTTTAACCATCGTGCTCAGCATGTCTTCTTACCCCTAAATAAAAAATTTAATCAACTTCAAATGAAACTTTTACTTTTAACAAACTTTCCGGTTTTGGCCGGATTCCGGACGAACTACTTGTCCGGCGAGAAAATGATTTTCACCATCGTGCTCAGCATGTCTTTTTTCCCCTAAATCAAACATTTAATCAACTTCAAATGAAACTTTTACTTTTAACAAACTTTCTGGTTTTGGCCGGATTCCGGACGAACTACTTGTCCGGCGAGAAAATGATTTTCACCATCGTGCTCAGCATGTCTTCTTACCCCATAATCGACTATCGCAATAGCTGTTTAAAAATATTTTGTTTGTCCCTTAATTTGAACCCCCTCCCCACCCCCAAATATAGGGCTACAGAGCCCATCTACGAACTCGACCTTACCCTTGACCCAAACAATCCTCAAACCAAGTTTCATCAAAATATCTCATTCCCTTCGAGAGTTATCTTGCTTACAGACGGACGGACAACTTTTGCGATGTCATAGGTATCCAACCACTTAAAAAAAAATTACTTTTTAGTTAAACTTTAATCCAGTTGAAATTTTGTTACCTGAATGTTCTCAGCCCTGATCATATTGCAAAAGTGACGGGCATGGCCCCTGTTCTACTTTTCTTCTTCGTCTTCAAAGAGTTGAGGGTCAGAGCCTGATTCTGGTGTTATTTTTCTCGTTCCTTGACACATTTCGATGTCCGGAGGCTTGTTTTAGCAACATTAAAGCGCACCTCGCCCTATTTAATGTTTATGTTCCAGTATTCAAAACTATTTCATACTATAGAACTAGACTCTTATGCATGGCCTTGGCTGTTTCAAGCTTTTTGCCGGACCCACTGACTTCTAGAAAGAAAAAAAAACTCGGCAAAATTCAGGTAATAGGTTGTACGCGTCAATAGCATGATACGCGAACACTCGTCGGGAGCATAATGCGCATGTAAAATAGTGAATCGCGGGAAGTGCACAGTTTGGTGAGGCGTCATTAGCGGCTTTAGAATGTAACATATGAAATTTGGATCTCCGGGTTTAGGAACTAATGAATGGAACTACGGAAGTAGGATGCACTGGCAGTAGAGGTACGGCTTCCCTACTAGATTTTCTGGGACTAATGTGTGGAACTCTGTTCCGGAGAGCATTCGGGCGGCTGAGCACCTGGTGTTATTTAAAAATAGAAAAAGTATTTGTTAGGCCAAGGTTCATAGTTTTTTTCCTATTTTCTTATTATTTTTCTTTTTTTCACTATCATTATTAAATGAGTTGATAAGAGATTGGTTATTAATTTTTTATTTCAGTGCTTTTTTGTTATGCTTGTTTCTAGTTGATTATTAGTTAGGAAATGAGTTTTATTTACCCGCCCAGTTGCAAGTGCTTTTTTGTACCTTTCTTGGGGCGGGTACTAGCATCATAGTTAAATGTGTTTGGGTCATAAAATAAACTGAACTGAACTGAACTGACTGAAATGTTCATTTCGCGGTGCACAGAATACTCGTTTAGTTGACGCAGGTCAGAAACGATCAAGTACATATCCAGACAAGGACCTGAAAGCGACTCGGTCTCTACTCTATCAATGACACTGATATGCACAATACCTAGATCCAACAAGCTATTTCAGAGACATTATTATCTCATGAATTATTCAGAGAGAATTCAAATTACGGAGAAGACTATTCAGATATCGATCTCTACCAAAACTATTTTGGGACGAAAATACCATACTAAGCTCACGTCAAACCAGGAAAGACTCTAAATTCCAAAAATACTATCATAAGCATACTTGAAGTCAGGACTTGGGAGGGCGACCCATCTCTTGTCGGAGATCACCCAGAGAAATTCCGAGAAAAACTTTTAAAATCGGCACAGAGGCGGACAATGAGTTAAATATATCACAAAGGGATAAAACGAACAGATGACTTGACAAGGATTTTCTGCGTGCGTCTTCATCACTAGCAAATATTTTATTCGTAGTTTTCATAGTGACTTAAGATTCGCATTTGTAAGTGTTGTTTGATCTTTTGGGGATTAGAGTTTGAAAAACTAAGAAAACTAAACAAAAAAGAATAAGCTATTCTTTAAAGGACACCTGAACAATAAAACCATACTTGAAAACACCATGGAGAATGCATTTACAGACATGGCCACGGAGAGCATTCTTCTCCTGAGCGTTACGTTTTCAAAATAGGGATGTTCGTTTCCGGAGGCTTGCGCATGTAGACTCCAAGACAAAACGCGCAATTCATTCAAATCTTGTACAGCGCTGGCGGGATCGTATTAGAATTTCTTCTATGTATACGTTTGGGCTTAATTGGTTAAAAACTATTCCAGAAGAAGATTTGTTCATTTCTAAAATTGTTCGGTACTGAAATAAGGACGGATGCAAAATGGAGCAAAAATCATAGCTTGGAAACACTATTTCGTATTTGGATTGGGTTTTCTGCAGGCAATGTTAACGGAAGTCATACAGATAGGGATGATACTTGGTACTCTTCATTCAGGTGTCCTTTAAAGTATATTTTAAATGCATTTTCCACCGGCTTTTCTGTTGCAATCACGTAACTCCGGATTTTTTGGCGCCAGAATATTCGAAACCACAAAGAAGACTACAGTATCATAACGTATATTAATTATTTGTAGTTTTATCTAAGAGATAGCCAAAGGGGGGGGGGGGGGGTCAGAAACAAAAACAAAAGAAGTGACGCCTCCATTATTAAAAGCACAAGGCCCCAATCCGAAAAGATCAAAGCCACAATATACATACCCATAGATCTGGCTTCAGCCCCAGCAGACTGCGAATCATTTTTGACGGTGCAAAACGGATAAGTTAGCTACATCTTGTTAGATATATATTTCGGCCCTTCCTGCAAAGGGACCTCTTCAGGCTCAAGCCGCTCAAGCTGGAAAATGAACTTGTGGAAAAACAATTAAAGAAAATGCACCAGGGTTAACTCCAACAAACCTTCAGACGAAGTTCACAGAATCAGATATTAAGGAAGAATCTTTTATTGTTTTCCACAAGTTCATTTTCCAGTTTGAGCCTGAAGAGGACCCTTGCCAAGAACGGACGAAATATAGCTCTATTTAAATGTAGCTGACTTATCCGTTTTGCACCGTCAAATAAAATATAGATACCCCTCCCCCTAGTTCACCATACACGAATAGTTAAACGAATTTAACTGGTTTAGATGAGGGGCCTACCAAAAGAAGCAGAAGCAACATCACCGTATACCAACTTTTCACAGTAGGCATTGAACATGAATGCCGATCCTTCGCTATCCCTCCTGGAGGAAAGGGGCGGAGATTCCAGAGGAGGATTAGCGTCGATTTCCGGAATTTCCGGTGTTGATTCCGGAATCTCTCTTCTTTCCGGTGCAGTTTCGGAGACGGCGAAAACCGAGTCCTCCTCATCGAAAACGGAGTCACTCAGATTCTCCTCGCTGTATGCAAGTTTGTTAGTCTTTCTATGCTCTTCTACCCGTGCTCAAACACATTTCTGACAAACATAGCTACGACACATCAAACTGACTAGAATCAATTTCCGGAATTTCCGGTAGCCTACTGAATCCGGAATTTGTCTTCTTCCAGGTGCAGTTTCCGGAACGATTCTCCACGCACAATTTCTTTTCTCCACCACAAATCTGCAATCATGATTGCAGGTTTGTTTCCTTCCCCGAAGTTGACCCTGAAGATTGACAGCCTGACGAGGACCCTTGCCAAGACAGGCCGAAATATCGCTGCCACAGCGTCGGAGCTCACATATCTGTTTTATGCATTATTTGAATATATGTTTCAAAGTCAGCTTGGGCTCAAGGAGTATTATGTATGAATATTGAAAAGTAGACAATTTAATAATGTGAGAATCCTTCCCGATGAAAAATTTGTAGGCTGCATAGTTGTATGGTAGTTGTAGGAAAAAGTTTCATGTAGTACTATGTAATAGCAAAGAATACTATCATTTAATGTGCCTCAGACTGGTCCAGTCTTATGTAGTAATATCCAGTAGCATCCTGTCTTGCCATGGTAGCATCCAGTCTTGCTAATGGTAGCATGCAGTAGTATGCAGTAACACGGTAACCTTGAAGTAGAAGCATGTAGTAGCATCAGTTAGTACTGCATGCTACTTTTTCGTACAACTTCGTACTACTATTTTGAGATAAATTTTTCATCGGGTTGGGATATCCTTCTGGGTGATTTGCGTCACCGTGAACTGTTTTACTCAATAGTCATTATTTTATGTTGTTTAGTATGTCTATTCAAATCAGTGTTAAAATGAACTCTTGCCTTGGCCTTCCGGATTTTGTGTCAACATATTATTTTCTATTTAAAAATCAAGATATTCTAAATCAAGGAAAGCCATCGCATTGTCCTCGAAAACATGAGGCGACGTAACTGGATCATCATCTTCACATGATTCCCAACAGAAACCCACGAAACACATGATTATTCTTCTTGAAATTTTGTCTTCTATTTTAACACACGAAATGTAATGGTCGACGTATTTAGTGCCATGTCGGCGCTACGAGTTGGATCAATAAAAAATATTTATCCCAATTCTGGGCCAAAAGACTCGGCATTTTACGAAAAGAGGGGATGCGAGTACTATTTTTGGTTGAATATACATCTCTGAGCTAGCAATCAGAACCAGTACGAAACGCTAGCTTGTATTACTGAAAGCTAATATCCCGCCTTAGCGAGCACAGAGAAACTCTGCTTTACAGATTTCATCCTCCACATGACTTTACATACCTTCTCATAACGACCTCTCCCGCGATAAATCCCCTTTGATTCCAAGAACCCTTTCCTTTCCCGTATCACAGCTTAGCGTGAACTTTATCCAGGCGTCTAATATCAGTTATAACACAAAGGAGACTAAAAACTTTTCTTTCTTTTCTTTACGATTTTGTGAAGCAAGAAATTAAAAATATCTCCAAAACTCAACCGATTTTGCGCGGCGAGCATCAAAGCAGCCGTGCCAGTCAATATACTATTAATTCTTGCATCCACTCTGGTTGTGTATTTCAATCCCTAAATTCTCATTTTCACATACTTTGTTTCCAACCCGGAATCGCGTCAGTCTTTCTTGTTACCTGTACACTTTTTCAGCAAAATGTTTTATCTTAATCAGGGATCGAACGCTCAAGATCTGAAAAGCTGGAAGCCTATGACGTTTAAGGTGACGTGAAAACACCGAAATCTGTTCATAAAAGCGATATACGTACATATACGATTTAGTTTTCTGGGGTTTTGGAAACTGAAATACCGGACAACAATGAAGAAAAGAGGTGCAAAATAATTCAGACAGTTTGTGTCACCAATTTTACAACACATGCTATCAACAAAAAATTGTGCCCGACAAAACTGTGGCGAGGTAAAGAGAAACGAACATGTTCTGATACCGATACCGTAGCCTTATGACCCAGGCTACTTACTGCGCAGTTGAACTCTAGGTACAGGTAATGCAAACAATGGCAGCCTTGATCACAGATGACTGAATTTCCCGCAAAAGAGTAGCACTAAGTCGGACCCAGAGCAAAATAACAATAGGGAGTACCGCTAAGACTTGAAAAAAATGACACTTGCTCGAATAGCAGCGGCACCAGCACCTCTACCGATAGAGAACGTCGCTACTGAAACTCAATCAGTCGTGCACCAGTGCGGCTCAAACAACTTCATTTTCTGAACACAGCAAAAAAAAGATACAACCTCCACTGCTTCCTCGGTTTGTTCAGACCGCATGTTCGCTTTACTAGAAATTTCTAAACCCACAAGTTTGTCTCGCTTTTAATGCGACGAGCATAGTAAGTAAGTAAGTAATTGAATCCTGTAACAAGATAGCGGTGCTCATTCGATACTTAGGCCATACAAATCAAAACGAGTTATCAAACTCATTATCTTTTAATGAAATCGAACTTTTTTTACACGTACCGTACATCCTTCGCACACACAGATATAGAAAGACCGGTATTGAAACTAGATTATCTGTCCTCAAATTCATCTCCACCGATCAGACTTACACCTGGTGATGACCCCATCATTTTAGTCCTTTAATAAGCCATCGGCATCTAAAGTCTACGATTAAACCACTTTTCATCATCATTTTCATCGCATAACCTCGATGTCAGCAAGCCGCGTTGTTTTTTTCCCGATTCTCATTTACCGGGGGTGGAGCTTCGCGTGTTGCTTATTGCAGTATTAAGAGTTACCTCTAGAGAAAAGGTGATGAAGCGGTCAGAAAAGGCGGGTGAATCAAATTGTGCTACTATGAGTACGGCCCACTTGGGATATAATCTGTTGTTTTCTCGCAAACGTCATGCACACATAAGCGTTGCCAGGAAAAGCCGCCAAACCGCCTAAAAAGCATCTGCTAACTTTTCCGATATCATGATGACAAACAAAAAAGTCAGCAGATATTTTTTCGGTGGTGTTTCTGCTCTGCTTGTATGCATAACGTTTAATGCGTAACATTTGAAAAACATAACGGCTAATATCCTAAGCGTTAGCCTATCTATTGAAACTGCGCATCCTTGTGCTATAGTAGAAGCAACAGGTAAGACACTTACTGTACTGGATCAGCAGCGAGTGTTGATACACTATTTCCTATGATATCCAAGTCATCGCTGTCGCGTCGACCTTCCGACATGGCATCAAGGATGAGCACATCATCAGAGGTGATATCACCAATGAAGTGTAGATGCTCTTGGGCGACGTCAACTCGGAAACATCGGTCAGCTGTACACGCTACAAATACAAATTTGAACTTCAGCTCATAAAATCAAGACATCTGATTTGGGCTCCCACGTGTCGTATAGCCATTACATCGTTAATTTGTCCGTCCACTTGCAAATATTAACAAATTTGACTGTAGTTAAGTGCTTTAATATCATTAGAAATTTGGTGGAGTTTGGCTAGCAGTGAAGCCTCTTTTTCACACCAATGTGTAGAGCGGAATCATAGTATTTGTTATCATTTAAGAAACTGAATTCAGTTACGCTATGATGTTTTTGAAACATACCTCTCTCTCTCTCTCTCTCCCAAGTCTTGTAAAGTCATAAGTAGCTTGGCCCATCTGTGGTCCTCACCGTTTTCCCGTAACACCTTCCTCACACCGGTTCCTCATATCCGAGCGCATTTTTTCTAGCCCTACACACAAACTGCGGCATTTTTTTCACGCGTTGAGTCACAGGTGCTCCGACTGTGGTTAATTATCGCGTTGCGGTGGTAGTTCGAGGGAGACATCTGGAGAAATCTCGACCTTCCTATTGTGGGAAGCTGGATAATTAACTATTGTTTCCAAAGAGGGTCTCGCCTCATGTCATTTTCTTTTAACACGTGACCGACCAGATATCTGTGACGTAATTGTCATTAGAAGTTTTTGAGGATTGTTGGGTAATTTATGGCTTGCCTTTGCGGAGACAATGTAACTGAACAGCCAAGGTTTATGCATGATTCTGTTTATAGCTCGATTATATCTGTTCGGTAGTAGATAAACCGAAACAGAAGGCCCCAAGTAAGACAATGCAGTCAGATAGGAAAATAGCTCTGATCAATCAAAGTAATTATTTACTGAATATCTTTTTTTCTTCGCCATCTACCCTGAGACATATATAGCCTACCCCAGTCAACCACAAACCCCTGATTTTTGGATACCCTATGCCAAACGCTGGGTATGTCTAGCGTTTAGTATACCCTATGCCTAACACTGGATACACTATGCCAGGTGCTGGATACTGTACCTAGCAAACTATTGATGATTTGAGTGAAGCTAAGAATCAACCAATCAGAACTCATTTATATTGAGGTAGGTCAGGGTTAGGTTACCAACAGGTATCCAGCGTTTGGCATAGGGTATCTAGCGTTAGGCATAGGCTATGCCAAATGCTAGATATATCCAGCGTTTGGCATAGGGTATCTAGCGTTAGGCATAGGCTATGCCAAATGCTAGATATATCCAGCGTTTGGCATAGGGTATCCAAAAATCAGGGATTTGCGGTAGACTGGCCTACCCTGAAGTTTATTCAATATTTTTGCCATTTAAGAATCTATTAACCCACGATTAATCCACTCCCGATGACATAGTTTTTTTTTACAATTTTGTTTACGCACTGTGCACCACAAATCAGATGATTCGATATCTAGCGATCCGAAATCGGAAATCTTTCGATGCGAAAGTCTCGGAGAATTTCAACAAGTCGCCGACTCTTAACTCTAGTCTTGACATCCTATGGCTTTCCTTCTGGTTCCCAAGCCTTGGTCGGAATGGAACACAGCAATCACTTATGGTCGGGAATCACCCTTGGAAATAGTTTACTCTTTTCCTCCATTGATCTTCCAGCAGTTCCACCTATTGACAACACATCTATTTACTCGATTATGCTTTTTATCCCAGACCAGGCAAGCCGATATCTCTTGTATTAAAATCATTAGTTACGAATATTCAGTTTGTAAATAAGGTTATCAATATATTCAAGTTCAATGGGGGTTGTAAGTTCAAGCTCAGTAAGGGTCACTGTAAATATTAAGTAGTTACAGAATCGGGAATTTGTTAATATGTAAAATGTAAATAAGTGTCGGTGCTTGAGTGTAACTTGTGATATTGATATTATGATATTATTGTAGAGAATAGTGGAAATAAAGTAGGGTTAGTCTGTCAAGTTTATATGACAGAAATGGCGACCACGGCAAGACATAAACTGTAAATAGTGTATATAGTGACATAATGGCAGAAAAGACAATGAACATAAGTGTACCTCCTCTCTTTCTAGTTGCAGAAAGTTTTCCCGAGTTTAGTGGACATTCTCGTTGTAACCTTTGACCAACCCCTTTGGTGGAAAGTCAAGAAAATGGTTGAAGCAGCTTCACCAGGAAGTGGGCGTTCACAGTTCGTCCTGAAACTTGGAGGATTCCATTCCACGATGAGCTTATTTGGAGCATTGAGTACATCCTGGAGTAGTCAGGACTCGGAGGTGTTCTTGAACATGTCTATTCGCCTAATATTGCCCCTCACCTTCTCAGCGGAAAAGCAATCGCCAGAACAATACAATACGTGGCCATGTACTGATTGACGCTGCGCCACACGCTATTCTGCTATCCAAGACTACAACCTGAAGAAATCATGGACCTTAAAAGCTTGTACAAGAAGCTGATAAAATCAATATTTGATCCAGGAAACTGGGTCTTGTCTTCGCCAGACTCATTGAACATTTTTAATATCAAAATTCAGAAACAGATTAAGGCCAACTAGCTAATCATCTGAGAAAACCAAGTTCGGATATGGATTCAACATGTGTGTTTACCCCTACCTATAAATCATATCTATTTTGACAAAAACTTCCTGCCTTACTTCCGCCAATTTTCCGGTTTCGACCGAATTCAGGAACTACTTGTCCGGCGAAACAAGAAAGCTAAAAAAACAATTCAACGTCTCTTCTTTCCCCAACATCGAACATCTAGTCAACTTCAAATAAAAATTTAACTTACAACAAATTTTCCGGTTCCAGCCGGATTCCGGACGAACTATATGTCCAGGTAAAAAATTATTGTCATATACAGATTCAACATCTCTTCTTACACTTGAATCGGATATCTAATCAACTACAAATAAAACTTTTACTTTTAACAAATTTTCCGGCTTTGGCCGGATTCTGGACGAACTACTTGTCCGGGAAGATAATGATTTTCACGAAAGTGTTCAGCATGTCTTCTTACCCCTAAATCGAATGTCTAATCAACATCAAATAAACTTTTAGTTTTAACAAACTTTCCGGTATTTGCCGGATTCCGGACGAACTACTTGTCCGGCGAGAAAATGGTTTTCATCATTGCGTGCAGCATGTCTTCTTACCCCATAGTCGACTATCACATTAGCTGTTTCAAATGTTTTGTTTACCCCTTAATTTGAAACCCCTCCCCCACCCCTAAATGTAGGGCTACAGAGCCCATCTACGAACTTGACCTCAAACTTAACCCAAAGAATCCTGACACCAAGTTCATAAAATATCTCATTCCCTTCGAGAGTTATCGTGCTTACAGACGGAAGGACAGACGGACAACTTTTGCGATGTCATCGGTATCCCTCCAATGACGTTTTGGGATCCCAGAAACGCAACTGATTGGGACTGCTCTAGGATCGGATGTCAAAGCTGTGGTTCCAGTATTTGGAGATGCTTCGATACTGCGAAGCTTCATAAAGAGCGTGTTCCACCCTCGTACCAATAGTAACTATTAGTTACTAAATCCGTTCCAACCTCACGAAAAGTTACTACGCTGACCGTTCCAGCCTTCTCGAAATAGTAACTAATAGTAACTATTTGCTTACCACGCTCGGGAGCGTGGTAAGCGTAGTAACCACGAATCTCTGTCACGTGATTGGTCGGATTCACCCGAGGCATGATATTCCGCTGGAAAACAGAAAAATCGTTCCAGCCTTGACGACAAAAAGGCAGAATTTGTGACGTCATGCGTGGTAACTACGGTAAGTAGGATGGAACACGCTCAAAAAGTGAACGATCTTGATCATGGGAAATGAAGACTTTTTGCGAAGACACCCATCTGTGATGCTTCGAAATGAGGAGACCTGAATAAGCCCCGAAGGGAAGTTTTCGAAAAAAGTGACAACGATAGGCTAAGCTCGTTTGTTCACTCAGAACAGTCACCAACAACGGTGGATGTAGCAAAATTTCACAGCTACTGATTTTTTGTTTTATCAAGTTTGAGTAAGATCGGGTAGCTTGATCATCGATTGAAGGGGATGGAAGAATCAAGATTACTTCTTGTATACAACTTGTCCCCATTAGCAAATGACCTCACACAAGCTCCGCGCATGCTCTTAACTCTCGACTGGAGTGTCATTCAAAGAGATGTACACACTAAAAAGTTTTTCCGTATAAAGATTAAAGTTAACTGCAGCATTTGCTACTCGGACTACTCTTATCTCTATGCAGATAAGATTAATACCAAATAGAGATAAGAGGAATCTGAGTAGCAAATACTGCAGTTAACTTTAATCTTTATACGGAGGGACGTTTTACAGTGTAGCTGCCTTAAAAACGATTTGGTTTCTACTCAAGCATGCAGAACCCGCAAGGGGGACAATGTGTTCCAACTCTACAAAATTGACAAATACTATGATGTAGGAAACCCAAAAGCTTAGTCGCTCCTAATCCATTCCAAAGGACAAAGCTGTGAACAAAATTCAACACTTGTTGCAGCTGTGAACACTATTCAACACTTGTTGCAATTTGATTATCTCTTTGGAAAACAGTTTATAAGGTGTACGAAGGGTGTTAAGCACGATCTCCAACAGTGATCTTGAAAACCAGTTTGGTTCGTACTTGACTTTTCTTAATAATTTTCTTGTTTTACTTAAATCCGTAGAGATGAAATGAAATCACATGCACTAGCTTTAACTCCAACGCATTTTCAAAGAAGAAGTTCACAAAATCAGATATATTTAAGGAAGAATCTTTAATTGTTTTCACAAGTTCATTTTCCCGCTTGAGAGGCTTGAGCCTGAAGATGAGCCTTGCCAAGAAGGGCCGAAATATAGCTCTAATAAAATGTAGCTGACTTATTCGTTTTGCACCGTCAAATATTTTTCAATCCGATAAGCCTGGTCCTCGGTAAGGCCAAAATGCCAAGATTCCACCAGGTATTCTAGCCCCGGACGTATAAACGAAATGTAAAAAGGGGTAAGATCTTCTTCGGGGAACCTGTTTTAGCAAGTTATCTGAACATATAAAGGCCGGTATGAACTACACCGTAAAAAGTTTCTCCGAGTAAGGATTAAAGATAACTGCAGTATTTGCTACTGGGATTAATCTTATCTGTATTAAGATAAGATTAATCTGAATTAGAGATAAGATTATCTTATCTGACAAGATTAATCCCAGTAGCAAATACTGCAAGATTTTTTCTGTATAGTGTAAGTCCTATTTTCGTACGCCACAGGCACGTTGCCACTTTATTTAACCTACTACTCTTTCCGATTCAATAAGTTTCCCTGACCTTACGCCAAATTAGACCTCAGAATCAGCGGGCATGGAAAAACAATTTCTGCACTGTACCAAGTCTCTTTTCACAGATCCATTAGCTCTCACCCCAAGTCCTTCTCTCCACCTCATTGTTTTTCTAAGAACGTGCTTGTCCCTAAAAGTGATAAAAGTTTGAAGAACCTCTTTTCTACGTGACCTCCTCCCCCACCGTTCCTTTTATTAACGATGTGCTGTATTGTAAACTCTAGGGACTTGCCAAGTACTTCCAATGGGAAAAGAATTGTGCAGAGAAATTTCCCCGAGGAAGATAACCTGAAGGAACACCGTCTTCACGAAAGCTGAGCGGACACATTTTTTTCATTTTTTTTCACAGAAAACTTGACTACGCAACTTTCGGCCATCAAACCGACCTGGGGGGCTTAGATAAAAACACATGGACTTTTTGTCGACAGGACCCCCCTTCTTTGTTATCTCGAACCCCCTCCTTAGTGTTCCCAAAGCTAGCTGGCAGGCCCTTGCCCCTTATGCACTGTAATTATGCACTTATGCACTGTAAAAGTTCGCCGTTGGCCGTGTTGACTAATACATCTTGATGATGGTCAAGAGGTCTTGCGTTCGAACCCTACTCCCGGCACACAAACCTTTTGCTTTTTTTTCTACTAACTCAAAAGTCGAATTCTCGGAAGCTGCCCGGAGACTGTAATGGTCGTAACGAGAATTTTTCTTACTCTCAATATCGACTCAGGGTACATTCTTGATCTGTCAGCTAGCTCCCCGAGTCAAGTTTGAGTCAAGTTTTCTGTTCCTTTAATAGTAATAATCGTTTGTTTCTGACTCATCATGTAATCTCCTAGGAGAAAAAGATGGACTATAAATAAACAACAAAAAAGAAACAGGCTACCGTCTCCTCCAAAGCTTAGTGGAATTTTTGTAATAGTAATAATTTATTTGTGACCCATCTCTCACACTAAAAGAGAAAAATATAATTCAACAAAAAAAGTATAAATATTACTAACGCAATAAATAATAGACTATTTTTAATCAATTTACAAAATAATGGAGTAGTCAAACAAAAATAACAATGACAGTCCCCCAACTAAACAGAATAAAAACATAAAACTAAACTCTAAAAATTTAAAGCGATCACCATATTTTAAATGCCATAAAGCGGCCGTAAAGTCTGGTGGTCATAGGTCTATCCGAATTTAACTAAGCGCACATTTATTTTAAATATTTGCGGAAACATATTTGAGGCTGTATATGTCACAAATGTATTCGAGAACCCCGAAATGTGTTCGAGAATCCTTAAATGTCTCCGAGGAATCGGTGTTTGTATTCAGAATCGACGAAAAGTTTTGGAGATTTTTCTTATGTCTTCGAAACTACTAAAAGTATCCGAGAAAAGATAAAAGTATTCGAGAATGTTTTACCAGTATTTGACATTAAAAATTTGAATAAGGAATTCGAGAATGACACAAATGTATTCGAGAATGACAAAAATACATTCGAGAATTTAAAAAAGGAAAATTCTCACATATATGTTTGTCATTCTCGAATACATTTATGTCATTCTCGAATACCTAATTTCAATTTAAATGTCAAATACTGGTAAAACATTCTCGAATACTTTTTATCTTTTCTTGAATACTTTTTGTATTTTCTCGAAGACTTAAAAAAAAATCTCAAAGACTTTTTATCGATTCTCGAATACAAACACCAATTCCTCGAAGGCGTTTAGGGATTCTTGAATACATTTTAAACGTATTTGTTGAAACCAATTCCTCGACGACGTCTGAGGGATTCTCGAATACATTTTCAACGTATTTAACGAACGGTGACTGAAACGGTATGTACGACGAGGCCTTCGAGTTTGAAGAACCTCGAACTTCGATTAAAAACGCAATTTCTATCAATGCTTTCAAGGTTTCCTTGGACAATCTTTTCGCCAAACGAAAGAATTTACATGAAAAAAGTGGTTTATACAAATTTTGCAGGGGCAAATTGTCCATTTTGTATTATTATTCTGCCCGAAGTTTGGAGGCGAGAAAGAAAGTTTGATGCATTCGATGTGTGAATATCGCGAATTAGAGATATTCCAGCCTATTTCATCAGCCTAAGAGACACAATGAGGGGAGAGTTTAGTTTAAGGCTGGTATTAAGTGAGTGGATAGTGATTAGTTGCCAGACTGATTATTGCCACTGAGGCTAAGTACTAGTCCGTACTTAGTGTGGCGTGAATGTCGAGCTAAAGATATCAGCGCAAGAGGCATGAGGGAGGGGGGAGAATTTTATTTTAAGGCTGGAGTTCAGTGGATGGATATAAACATAGCCTAGTGGTCAGACTGCAAATGTTCGAAAATAAATTAAGGTTTCGCCCCGATGCAAGGGCATGCAACGAAACCGGATTTTAAGGTCGGATTTTCGGTCCCGACCGTAAAATGGATACTGACCGTCTTGGTGAGGATTCGCATTCATCATAGCTCAAAGAGGGATGCCTACAATACTCGGTCACCAATTACTACATTGTATCTTTTGTGTGTGAAATGACTTAATAATAAAATAAATAAAACCAGATTTTCTCCCTGTTCTTCTTTGTGGCACTCCACTTTGTGTACTTCACTTGTTGAGTGAAGTTCTTTCTTTTTTGGGGTTTTTCTGCCATTGCTAGAAATTTATTATTTTGTATCATTGGCCAGTACTCGAGCTTGTCTCCCCATCCGAGCAAGTCGAATTATCTGATCTACTATGATTTTTCTTTCGAAAATAAAATTAAAATAAATTCGGGTGAGAATTGGGGGAGGGGGGAGGGATAACGCAGATGGCACTTACTGTCAATGAAACACCATTCAGAAGATTCTCGATTCCCATTGGTCGTCACGCCATTCTCATTTTGCTCGTTGATTAGTTTTCGGACGGATTCCAAAACGACGTCTGGTTTCACGGTGATGGTAGTGACTGGTGATGCTAGAAAAAATTGTGAACCAATTTAATACTAATTAACTAACTTCAACGGTCCGAGTTCCACTCGTAAAATATCTGCACCCCACAAGATCTAGTTTATAAATAGGGTGTCTAGTATATTCACGTTTAATAGGGTTAGTGTAAATACCCGGTTCTTCAGGGAATTTGACAAATATACAGAATGTGAAGAAGTCTTCGGATTTTAGCATGTTGTAAGTTAGATATTCTATTTTAGTTTGTGTCAAGGCTTTGTAGACGACAGCAGAGGCGCCTTTTCACGGAGGCAACGGCGTCATAAAATATAGTCAGGACCGGAAATGCAAATTATAGAAGTAAATATGATAAGAAAATGTTGATTATTTTTACAAGTAAGCTAAATTTACACAAATAATTTTATCCAAAAAGTGTCTTATATAAAGAATATGTTCATTTGTTTTTTATCTGATTTTGGTCAACTTGTCTTTTCTTACCAATTTTGAAATGGGTGGCCGAGGGCCCCCTTGGAAAGACAGGGTAGGCAATTGCCCCCACCCCTCCCTCCGACGAAAGAGGACTAATTGACAAAATAAATAATTAAATTTTAGTTTATTTTAGTGAAGTTTCGATTAGTTATGTAATATGGTAGTAAATGTGTACTTGTTGCGTTTTTCAAGCACGTATGTGCTTTGTTTGCAACCGGTCGTCAAGCCGGAATGATTTTTTTTTAGTAAAGTTGCTGAATCCTAATCTCCACCAACAAAAAAGACGCTTTTGGATGTCAGTGAAAAACACTATAGCGTAGTCTGCCCATATTTTAAGACGCGCACTTTCATAGAGATGGAACAAAATTGTGGGATCCCAAACTGTTGTTTTTCAAAGCAAAATAAGCTAAGACCTATGCTTTGCTTGCTTCGCAAACGGCCATACTTATAGCGCCGCCTACTACGCTTGCGGCATTTAAAGCGAAACAAACTTCCGGGTTTATAAATTTCTGGTAAAGATCAAATGTGGTCTGCACAAATCGAGGAAACAAGGGAGGTTTTATCTTTTTTTTGCTTTGTTCAGAATACGAAGTTATTGGAGCCAGCACTGGTGCACGACTGATTCAGTTTTAGTAGGGACGTTCAATATCGCTACTGGTGCTACTGCCGCTGCTACTCTAGTGTCAATTCTTTCAAGTCTTGACACTACACCCTAGTGCAGAGAAAAATAATGCTAGAGAGTAGCGCCATGACTTGAAAAAAGTGACACTCGAGTAGCAGCGACACTAGCACCACTAGGGATAGAGAACGTCCCTACTGAAACTCAATCAGTCGAGCACCAGCGCTGGCTCCAATAACCTAGAATTCTGAACAGAGCAAAAAAAAAAGATATAACCTCCCCTGTTTCTTCGCTGTCTGCAGACCGCATCTTAGCTTTAGTAGAAATTTATAAACGCGCAACTTTGCCTCGCTTTAAATGCTATAAGCGTAGTGGGCGGCGAAGTATGGCCCGATTGTAAAGCATGGAAAGCATAGGTCTTGGCGTTACTCCCTAGTGTTATTTTTCTCTGGTTTTGTCAAATATGTTTTGACTTTCTATAGTCACACGGGCAGAAGTTTGACATCGTGGTCGCGCATCCTTGTGTCGAATGATGTTAACATATTTTACGTTATGTTTCGAGACACTTCTGTTATTACCCTTTTAAGTGTTATATTTCGCAAAAAGAAAACCGGCTACTTCCATTCGTCTTGAGTCATTATCTCCCCTCCCGTTTTCAAGAGAAACATGGAAAACTTGCATAACGAATTGTAGTTAATAGGACTGACTAAACAAGTTAGACATGCATGAATTCACGTTACGAACAGACGAACGGACTGACCCCGCCGGTTTTCTGCACTTTCATCGTAAGTTATAAGACATCCCAACTTTTCTACCTGGCACTGATAACGGTAAAACATCAGTTAGGAAAACACAGCCAATGACCGCTCATGGTGCATTTACACACAAATCACACAAAATTCGAGCGTATTTTCCGCACGCATTTGGGCTTGAAAAGATCTCTAGCAGAACGGACGTATTTGAGAAATCGGTCCGTTTTGTATCTAAATACGTCCGTATTGCTAGAAATCTTTTCAAGCTTAAATACGTGCGTAAAATACGCTCGGATTTTAAGCAGTGTGTAAACCCACCATCATTCGCTGGACAGATGACAAGAGTCGGGTGCTCGCGGATGTGTTCGCACTAAGGGACATGATCGCTGTAGAAAATCTTAAGCTACATTTACCAGTACTCCGCAGGTATTTTTCTCCACAACAGCAACAGTAATTTCGCGAACTTTTTACCCGGGGATTTGTTTGTCTAAGGGTATTCTTCGACGTCAGCAACAACAAAACCGGATTTCTGTGCAATAATTCTGATTGTCCATATAAGAAGTGATCCAAATGGACACATGTTGGAGTCCATGTAGAGACATATCTTGAGCTTTACAACCTTGGAATGTATTGCCACATACCAGTACTCTCCCTTGAAAATTACCCGGGTACCGTGTGAACACTTTTCCCTCTCGTCTCCGGGGAAAAATACCCGTCGTGTAAATGATCCGTTATTATAGCAAGTCATTCAAAGGCGGATAATTTGAATTTCTGCCTCAATGCTGTTTCATACTGAAGCTTAAAGGACCCCTCTTGCTTATTCTGCCTTTATAATATACTTAGCTCCCATATGGAATTATAAGCTTCTAAAATCCCCACCTTTCTCCATTGTTTCGTTTCATAACTGCGAATTTTTAGCGCTTTTTCGGCCTTGCCGAGTTTTCCCGTTACCCAACGAAAAGTTTGCCGGAAACTTCATTGTCCGCTGACAACTCTTTCACACATAGGTATGTGATAATCTTCTGTTTATTACTTCTCTTATTTGCTTATTTTTCCCACTTTTTACCCAAGGCACGTTCAGTTTTCAAATCTTTTGCGCCCAGCCGCCGCGCCGGAGAGCAGGGAGGCTGGATGTAGTCGACAAGCGCTAACAAGAGAATCGTTAGCTTCAGGTGGAAAGTAATGGTATTTTCGAAAACGTTTTTTCTGATCCATTTTATAGGGAAAAGATCATTTCTAGTAAGAGTTGTGCTTTAAGCCTTTCAAATTGCCCTATGCAAACGTTGCGGTGCGTGTGTGACAATGCAACACTAGCTTTGTGCACAGAAAATCTATGCAACGCAAGAATGGGGTTTGCGAGTCTATTTCGGTATTTGCATTAACGCCGCCTAACGCCATAAAACCCGCAGAGAATTAAAACCCACATAAATATTAATCCATAGTAGTCTGTAGCTAAGTGGCCGACGGACGTGGGTTCAAATCCCACCTGAGGAGCACTTTTGTTAGTCTGTAGCTAAGTGGCCGACGGACGTGGGTTCAAATCCCACCTGAGGAGCACTTTTGTCTTTCATTTCACTCCTTAAAAATCTGTCCCGCCCTGTTATATCCAACCAGTCCTATTCGCGAGACCACGATAATTATAATCTACAAAAGATCTATACAAATTTCAGCAACGTTCCACATTTTTACACTCTTGTTTTTGGTAAAAACACAAAGTAAAACCGGCACAAGCAGAGAGAATTAATGTGTTTACAATAATTTCTCACACACGAAGAATCGAACACCTGGTGTTTTCTCTTAGACAAGATCTAGAGCATGAAAGTTTAATGGGTGACAATTAATGCAAATTTTAGAGTGCGGTAGTGGAATAGCTGCTGGTTCATAATGTCTCTAAGCTACGCGATCGTCTCACCGTGTTACGCCTCGCTGCTACCATTTCGTGTTGGTATTAGGAGGGTTTTCGCGAGCTGGAAAGCAAAGTCGTAACCACTTTCCAATGGTTTTCGCGCTACTCACTACTTCGGAAAGTTGCCGAAGTTTCCACACCGGTTTTCGCGCTTTGGAAACAGAATCAGCTTTCCCGGAAAGTGATTCCACGAGATTAGTGGAAAGCTCCGCGGAAAGTTGAATGTTTTGGCGGGAATTTCAAAGGTGTGAAAAAAAACAGTGCAATCACTAATAAATAAAGAAAAATGGCAAGCGTTATTAAGGTGACTTCGATGGAATATCTGAGAATCAAAGAAGCGTTAAGAAAACCATATTTATTCGAAAAATTTTGTAATTCAAAATTTTCGAGGCGATATCAGCTTTCCATGCGTTTCCGCAATTAGTCCAGCGGGAAAGTGGAAAGTTATTCCAGAAATCACTTTCCCACAATTTTTGCGATGCGCTTCGCTCCCTGGAAAGTGACTCCGACATTTCGCGAAAACCCTCCTATTGTCGTATCGGTGGCACAACCAAACTCAGGACTTTTAGTAGAGTAGTTACGCCTGATTAACAGAAACTGCGTCTTCGCGTCAAAACACTGCGTTTCTGCGTTTTGAAACAGCGGGCATCTCGACGCTATCATTTTGCCTGAAATAATAGTAACTTTTGCTTCGCTAGAGAGCAACGTAGGACTTTTAACAAAGGGAAAACGCCTGGTTCATAGAAATTGCGTCTTCGCGTAAAAACGCTGCGTTTCTGAATTTTGAAAGAAAGGAAATCTCGACGCTATCGTTTTGCGTTGGAATAACACAGCGCAGGATTCCATGGCACAATTAGACTTATCACTCAGGTCTATGAATGATTGATTTCGTGCGTGACCGAGATATTTTGAATTTTCCGCACCTTGCAATTTCTATCTCCGAAACTGTCTCCGCCGAGACGCCAAAGAGGCAATGACATGAAATAACTAGGAAACGACTTATTTTCGAAATGCCATCGAGGAAGTTTCGTTCTTGAAATATACTATGAAAATAAAACATAATTAATGCCCATTTTACTTTAAGGAGAGATTGCTGAAGGTGGTTATTCAATATGTGTCCTTACCTGCAGCGCAAAGAAGTTCTTTGTCGTGATGATTCAGCTCGTACTGGCTCATTGTCACCTTCCTCACTGTGACAGAGATGGATTCGACGGCAGGTGCACTAAAAAACAACATTTTCTCTCAAAAATATTTAAATACTTATTTTCGCTGCGCCCAAGGAGATCTGGGGCGGACAGATTTTATTTAATAAGCCGATATTTTGCAAAGCTGACGGCAAGCAAAAATGCAAAGAAATAAAATGCGTCCAAGAAGAGCAAACGCTTGGAAAAATGTGACCCACCCATAGCCCTATAGCTCCCAAAAAAAGATGTCTGGGGGACCGGGCCCAAAAACTAAAGGTTGAAAGCAAAAGAAAATTCAAAGAAATACAATATGTCCAAGATGAACAAAAGCTTGAGCAAACTTGCCACTTCCGTCGGCCAGTATAGCTTCCGAAAAAAAAACATCTGCGTGACCAGGCCCAAACATTCCCTGATGGGATTTTCATCCCTGAGTTCCACGAAATTGTAGTGGGAAAACAGTTTCCCCGCTGTATTCCCAGTAATTTATCGGACACGCAAGGCATAAAACGGCTCTAAATAAAAATTGATGTCTGACAAGTCCTTTTAGCGCTTGAGGGTCCGGGTCGGTGTAGACCATAGACCCAGACCCAGTCGAGACCCCCTCGAGACCCAGTCTCTGGGATGCGCAGGCCATTTCTCATGTGAACCTTTTTGTACGCTGGCTTAATACATCAACGAAAACGGACGGTGCTAGAGAAGCGTTGCTTTAACTAATTGAACAAGACCAAAGGTTTCGACGGGATCCAAAAAATGTAATGTTTAGCGGACTTCTTGATCAAGAGAATCGAACCTTGAACATTTCCGAGTCTTCGCTAGACCGCTTTAACATTTTGCTATTTATCCATAATCATCCGCTTGAATATGTACAAACAAAGTGTTACCGTTTTAGAGTTTATGACAACTTACGGCCAAACAACTAATCAAATGAGAAAACCAAGTTCAGATTTGGATTGAGCAAGCCTATTTACTCCGATATCTCATCTCTAATTAATTGACTTCAGAATGTCTTTCAGATTTAAATTTTTAACAAAATTCCTCCTATTTTAGCAGCATTCCCAGCGAAGTGCATGCAAAGCAAAAGAGCTAGTGAACTTGAGAGCCAAACTTTTCAATCCCAAATTTCCAGGTTTTTGCAAATTTTACCAGCTTCAAAAATTCGATTTAGCATGTATCCGATACCGAATCTCTAATCGACTTCAGAAACAACTTTGGGGTTGATACAAATTTCCAGTTTTGGCCGAATTTCTGGTGAATCATTTGTCCGGCAAGAAAACGAAGTTCAGATATGGATTCAGTGGGGCTCTTTATCCCTTAAACGAATATCTCATTAGCTTATACGACATATTTTTATTACCCTTAATTTGAAACCACCTCCTCTGCCTCTAAATATAGGGCTAAAGGACCTATCTAAGAACTTGGCCTGTACTTTGCCAGTGAATCCTCATACCTTTACCTTTTTATTTATTTATCTATCACCCGACGGTCATTTCAACAAAGAATAGGGATGGAATTCGAAGGAAAACAAGACCAAAGGTTTCGATGGCATCCCAAACATTTAATATTTATTATTTTTCTTGATCCAGACAATCGAATCTTGTACATTCCCGAGTCTTCACCAGAGCCCTTTAACATTTTGCTATTTAACAATAATGAACTGCTTGAATATGTACAAAAAAAATGTGACCGTTTTGGAGTTTTATGAAAACTTACGGACAAACAACTAATCAAATGAGAAAACCAAGTTCAGATATGGATTCAGCAAGCATGTTTACTCCAATATCTCATCTCTATTCGACTTCAGAAGGTCTTTTAGATTTTTTTTTTTATTACCAAATTCCTCGTATTTTAGCAGCATTAAATGCATGCAGAGCAGAAGAGCTAGTGAAATGAGATCCGAAACTTTCCATTACAAATTTCCGGGCTTTTGCAAATTTTACCAGCTTATCCGTCATAAAATCATTGAAAGCTGTAAACTCAAATACTAAATTTTTTCTTGGGAGGTCAATCCTTACCGCCCCCTCCCCCACAACACAACCTTTCAGTATGATTGACTATGATGATGATGATGATGACGAAATTTTATATACGCACTTAAGAAGAGGAAAATAGTGCATTGCAGACAAATAAAAGTAAAAAAAAAGACACTGAGCTTTCAATAATGTAGTAAATGCAGAAGATAAAAAAATAAACATTAAAAAAGACTAATCGGGTCTAGAAAATCTTCTTCTTCAGATGGAATGCGGAGAAATATCAGCTCGCATAGTTCAGCTCACTGTCAAAATGTTATACCTGTCATTGTAAAAATACTGTTTGCCTTGGTGGTTCAAGGTGAACAAGGTGAGGTTCAAGGTGAACCTTGAAATACAGTTCATAATGCAATTTGGCATGTCTCCGGTACCGAATCTCTAATCGACTTCAGTAACAACTTTGAGCTTCAACCAAATTTCCAGTTTTGGCCGAATTCCTCGTGAACCATTGTCCGGCAAGAAAACTAAGTTCAGATGTGAATTCAGTGGGCCTCTTTACCCCTTAAACGCATGTCTCATTAGCTTATAAAACATATCTTTTCACCCTTAATTCGAAACCCCTTCCTCCTCTGCCTCTAGATGTTTTTGCCAGTGAATCCTCATACGAAGTTTGATCAACCCCTATCAACCCCTCGACCCCCCTAACAACCAAAAACCCAAAGAAAGGTTTTAGTAGTCTTCGATTAAACCCAATAAACTTTGCTCGCTATACACGCGACCACGCCCACAGATAACAAAGAGTATCGTTACCCACGCACAGAGCTTTCGCCTGTGTGAAAAAAGGGGTAGGGTAGGGACTGGTATAGCCACCTGTTTCCGAAAACTGGTCAACAAATTTTAAAGACTAAAGTGGAAAGACTAAAGTGGACAGAGAATAGTGGAAATACTAAAGTGGACAGACTAAAGTGGAAAGACTAAAGTGGACAGACTATAGTGGAAATGACTAAAGTGGAAAGACTAAAGTGGACAGACTAAAGTGGACAGACTAAAGTGGAAAGACCAAAGTGGACAGACTAAAGTGGAAAGACTAAAGTGGACAGACTATAGTGGAAAGACTATAGTGGAATGACTGTAGTGGACAGAATAAAGTGGAGACTATAGTGGAAAATTGTTCACCAGGCAGTTGTCGAATACATTCTGCCTTTTCGGCCCAGTAAATGCCGGTTGGGATTTTGAAGATAACAAAACTGATCGCATACACTTTTTGTTTATCATTAATATGTTTGAAATTTGCAACAGCATTTCTTCTCACCCTGTATCGACTATATTATTGGGTTTAAAACATGCTAAATTTCCTGATTCAGGGAGAACTACTTGTCCGGCGAGAAAATAATTTTCATTTTCGGATTCAGCATGTCTCCTTAACCCTAGGTCGACCACCTCATTGGCTTCAAAAAAATATTTATTTTCGCCCCTTAATATGACACCCCTCCCCCACCCCTACATATACAGCTTTGGGGCCCATCTACGAACTTGGCCTGTCCTTTGATCCTAAGAATCCTCATACCAAGTTTCATTAAAATATCTCATTACCTTCGAGAGTTATACCGTGCTCACAGACGGACGGACGGACGGCAGGAAAGACGGACAACTTTAACGAAGTCATAGGTATCCCTCCACTTACGTTTTGGGATCCCAAAAGCATGAAAAAGTTAACTGGATTTGAAAAGTGCTACAAGACTTCGAAAACTCGCATCCATGGCCATATCTATGTATGTAAGGGGGGAGGGGGGGGGAGAGGGGGTCGATCGCCCTTTCGACCCTACAACCTCACCAGCGGCAATGTTATTTAAAGCAAACAGTTTTTTTACAATGACAGGTACAACATTTTGACAGTGAGCTGAACTATGCGAGCTGATATTTCTCCGCATTCCATCTAAGAAGAAGACTTTCTATACCCGATTAGTCCCTTTTAATGTTTATTTTTTTATCTTCTGCATTTACTACAATATTGAAAGCTCAGTGTCTTTTTTTACTTTCATTTGTCTGCAATGCACTTTTTTCCTCTTCTTAAGTGCTTATATAAAATTTCGTCATCATAGTCAATCATACTGAAAGGTTGTATTGTGGGGAGGGGGCGGTAAGGATTGACCTCCCAAGAAAAATTTTTGTATTTGAGTTCACAGCTTTCAATGTTTCTATCCCGGATGTCTTCACGAGGATGTATCCCGGACTGTCGAAGACGTTCCACCATCGGGTAATAGACTTCCGAGTTAGATCAGTTAAGTTTATTTGTAACGATAGACAAGCCCTTAAATAAACTCTATATTCGCGTAAAAGTAGCCTTTTTCAGTTCTCTAATTTGATTATTTGGACAACTCGATACGATAACCAACTTTCCGAACCGAAGAAATGGCGAATCTATAATTTGAGCCTAACTTCCAAATCCCTTTGCATTTGAAGTTGAATTTCGGATGCATGGCTTTCCTGGATTCCCCAGTGACTTTAGGAAGGGTAGAGAGTGGGTCCCAGATTTTCAAAGCCATGACTGGTTGCTGACTGGTTTTCTCATCGTACTTCAACCCTTGATTACAAATTCTGCAAATTACAAAAAACGAATACTAAATCCCTTTTGCTTTCCAAGTAGCATGGAAGTTCGACTAAACTCGATTCGAAATCAAGCCCAAACTTTACAAAAGTTGCTCTTGAAGTTGTCCAGGATCAAAGTACACGAAAAGCACTGAAAAGTACACAAAAAGGTTCCAATATTTCATTTCAAGTAAAAGTCCCAAGCAGATACAATTTTTGTACAGTTATTCCGAAAATTCTGAAATCTTCAAAATTATATACTATATATAAATTATATACTTATATAATTATATAAAATTATATATTATATACACAGAAAAGCTGATATTCGACAAAAATTTTAGCCACAAAGCAGTCTCTAGTGATTGCCTCATTGATTTTGTATATATTTCTACACATGTATGCCTTATCATCTATGATAATAAATATCGAATTTTCACGTTCTGAAAAAGGGGTACCCAATCTTTTCGAACCTTGATTAGGGGGTACGCGGTACGGAAAAGGTTGGGAACCACTGCTTTAGATGATTTTAGAACCAAATTCGGCCGCGGTAGGGGCAGTTGGAGGGAGGTACCGGAGACCGTGTGGCACGTCTAGGGATCAAACAAGTGGGTTTATTGGGCTGAACTTGGGGCTTGGGGAGTTAGAACTGTCATTTGCCCCATATGATCCGATCCGATGTCGGAAATGCTCATACTTGAATGAAACTACATATCCTATTTCTAGGTCCGAACCGCATTTTTGGACGGCGGGTGTATTTTGTTCTCATTTACTTTCTTGTACCTCCTAGTCGTAACAAGTGCCATATGAGCTCGTAGCTCTTGTTCTTTCAGATCTTTACTTCTTTATTACACACTGATGCCTTTTGGTGCGGACAAGATAACGAACGAAGTTTAAACTTTCGAGTACAGGAACACATGAGTCGTCAGGGAACTAGAGATGACATTTGGGGAGGGGGGCAGCTGACCCCTGGGTTTCCAACGGGGCCCAGAGCTACCGAAGAAAAAAAAAACAAACCATAGGAAACATAGTCTCTTAAATGAGAATTAGCTGAATGCAGTCGTTATACCCTCTAGCAGAAATGTAAGCTCTATGGCAAAACCAAGACACGACCGTTTTTTTTTGCAGAGCCTTCTCACTGGCCCACGCGGAGCTGGGGACGAGTACACAGCAAAATGTGATCGTTAAGCAAGTTTCTCACCCTCACCACTTTGAAACACTTTCTAACTCTTTCTTGAAATAGTTCTGATTTGCTGAGAGGGAAATTTCAGGTAACTTGAGGAACGATTCACGCTGATAAATGCATAGAAGCATTTCTGTACAATTAAGGAAACCCTAATTTCTCGCCAACTTGAACACCCCGCAAAAGAAACTACAGATCACAAATATAATGCGAATTTCCTGCTATTTATGTAAGCAACCATTCAATTCCACGTCTCCAAACAACGTCATTCAACCTATAAAACAACGTCCATTCAACGTCCCCAATTCAACGTCCCCAAACAACGTCATTCAAGGTCCAAACAAAGTTCCTTTTCTTCGTTTTTTTTAAATGTTTATTTTTTTATCTCGTGCATTTACTACAGTAATGAAAGCTCAGTGTATTTTTTCCTTTTATTTGTCTATACTGCACTATTTTCCTCTTCTTAAGTGCGTAAATAAAATTTCATCATCATCATCATCAAAGTCGTCCGTTCAACGTCCAAATCAACGTCCATTGTTCCAATTCAACGTCCCCAAACATGGTCATCCAATGGCCAAAAAAACTTTATTCAACCTTCCCAGTCTTCCCGTCCATTCTTATTTCCAAGACTTGGGATTCTAACACAACTTGTATCTAACGACACAGCACGAATTTTTGCATAGCAATTACTTGGCTCTGTATGAGGCAGATCTGGCTTCCACTATTTTCCTCAGAACGAGCTCATTGGTCAGAAACACCAATTATGTAATTTCTTTTCCGTTTCTCACCAAAGCTGAGGTACTGAGCGTGGGCCCGGGCGGCCAGGACTGATGGTAGTCGGAATATTTGGAAATAAAATGTACACAATGCAACTTGTGCTTTAAGATACGAAAGGGTTGAGATCCGACAGTGTACTTACGCATCAGTTGTTCACTTAAATACGCCAAGAAGTAGCGTGTCATTGTTTAGTGAAGGCTAGCATATCTAGCGACCCAAAAAGAACTAATCTGGAAGGAATTTTGTGAAGGAATTAATTGTCACGGGGAACACCTTTTGTTTTAACCGTCCCCCTGCTACTGATTGGTACATGCATTTTTTAGAAAGGCAAAAGTGTCGCGTGATGAAGTGATGAAGTCACATATGCGCGATGAAGTCACACAACGATCTTATTGCTTTTATTGGAAGTCATGTTTTCCACGACTTACCATCATGGAAAACCATTTACCGGTCGACCTGGCCAAACCGTTGCTTTTTTTTCAAAATAAAAAGACTAAAGGTTTTGATGGGATCCCAAAATTTTAATATTTGCTCCAGACAACTCGGTCTTGTCGATATTCGGTCTTGAACAGATTTCTTAAATATTTTTACTTTTAGAATTTAGACGCAGATTAAGGCCAATGGTAATAATCGGAGAAGACCAAGTTCGTACCGTATTTGACAGAGCAAAACGGTTACGCCAGCTGAATTTCACCAAGTTAAGATATATTCAGATATCCATTTTGCGCTGTCAAATATTCAGATATGGATTCAGCATACGGTTTACCCTATAGCCTACGTCGTATCTCCTCCCTTCCTTACTTCTGCCCAACTTCCGATTTCGGCCGGATTCCGGACAAACTACTTTTCTGGCAAAAAATTTAAGCTAAAAACGAATTCAGAATGTCTCCTTGCCTCTACATCAAACCTCTATTAAAGTTCAGATTAAACTTTTACTTTTAAGAAATTTTCCGGTTTCAGCCGGATGCTGAGCGATCTATACGTCCGGTGAGAAAATGATTGTCACTTACGAATTCAGCATGTCTTCTTACCAGGAAATCGAACGAATCAAATTTAAGGAAGACTTATACTTCAAACAAATTCGGATTCCGAATTTGTCGGATTCCGGCCGAACTAATTGTCCGACGCGAAAATAATTTATATTCGGACTCTAGCACGTCTCCTTGTCCCTAAACTGAACCTCTAATCAACTTCAGATTAAACTTTTACTTTTCACAAATTTTCCGGTTTTCGACGGATTCCGGGTGAACTATTTGTCCGGCGAGAAAAAAAATATCATATTCGTATTCAGCATGTCTACTTACCCCTGATTGACTATTAAGTAGCTTTTAAAGAATATATTTTGTTCCCATTAATTTCAAACCCCTCCCCCACCCCTAAATATAGGGCTAAATAGCCCATCTTCGATCTTGACCTAAAGAGTCCTCATGCCACGTTTGATCAAAAAATCTCAACCGCTTCGAGAGTTATCATGCTAACAGACGGACGGACGGAAAACTTTTGCGATGTCATAGGTATCCCTCCACTTACGTTTTGGGATCCCAAAAAGTTCTGTGTGTAGGTATGTGGCTTTTGCTGAAATAAAGTGATCCATCCACTCACAAAAGTGAAGTCCCTGAACAAGGCGTCTCTGAGATGTGAGCAGGAATCCTCTGTTTGAGCTATAATAATGACAATATCAAGCCATTTCTGACCCATCAAACACTCAAAGAAAAAAAGATGGAGTATAACTATATAAGTATAAGTATATATATATAAAAGTATGACTTTTATGCGACAAGCCGTCTGGCCTACTCATTTATTGAATAAAATAAAAATAAAATATGCAGAAATAATGCGCCATCATATGACAGCAAATCTAAAACCCCCTAGGAAAACAAACAGAGCTAAACACCAAATAACTTATAAAACAGTGAAAAAATATGAAACATATGAGCATTTTTTCCACTCCCGATTTCCATGTTTCAGAGAAGTTTTTCAACAGATTGCAAACGTTTGCTGACTGTTTTCGTCTCTGCTTAAAAATGGCAGTTCATCATTTTCCTTTTCCTTGGGCAAATATTTGCCAAAGGTGTTAACCGATAGCCGCAAACAGATACGCTGATTATGAAGAGCTACCGCGCAAAAAATTATCCATCCGACACGGTTATCACGGAGAAAAAAGGATATTAGAAGTTCAGGAAAGTGGTAACAAGCAAGTCAATGGCTAGCTTGGTTGTCCTCGCTGATGACATAAGCGTTCTCCGTTGCAAAAGCGGTGGAGCGGAGAACTGGGAAAGCGGAAAAATGACATTCAGATACGCCCTTCCTAAGGCCCAATGATTGCCGCCAGATACGCTGGAGAAACAGTAACAATCACACATTAGATCTGATATATAAACAGTTGGAATGGGGATCAAATTTTTTAAGTTTAAAGTTTGTATGATTATTTTGTTCTGGATTCTTTGTTCTTATTTCAGTACAGAACAATTTTAGAAATGAACAAATGTCTCCAATCAATCTTCTGGAAGTGGTCCGCGGAAAGAAGTTGTCTTTCAAGATAACTGTCTCTCCTGGCTGCGTCATCTAGTCATGTAATGGATTGGCTGCAAAACCACTGGAGTAGTGCTTTCAGCACGGCCATCTTCCAAAAAAGTAGCCTTTAGAATGAAGTAGATGAAATTATTTTTACTTTTTGCCAATTTGTGGGTTTGCTCTCATCTTTTGTAAGCAAAACCCTTGAGATAAGAATGATCATGGGCCCTTGAAAGTCACGAGAATATATCGTTTGGTACAATGTATTTTATTTGTACAAATGGCTGTGATGATGCGCACTTTAAGGGCGCTAGAAATTCATCTGTAAGTAAAACCCATGAGGCAAAAAATGATGATGGGTTCGTTCGGTATCATGAAAATATAGATTTTGCTCAAAAGAATTTTTTTTTACTTAAGGAATTCATTTGTTAGCAAAACAAAAAGTAGCCCTTCAGAATGAAGTAGATTAAAGTAAAATTGTTCGATTATCAGTTGAAAAATATACAGTAGAAGTATGCTTATGTGAACGTTTGTTGACAATGGACTTAGCCATTTTCATGCACTTGCTGTGTCTACAGCTAACTACCAGTTAGCCAAAGTAGGTAATTAGGGGCATCTGAAAACACCTATATAGGTACTTTGGATCTTCATTTTACCATTTAGCCTAAAACTGCGCTGTTCACATTAAAGTAAGTGTTCAGATAAGCATACCTACACCAAAAGAAGTGCTTAATAAGGAGTATTGCAGTTATCAGACCCGTCATTTCACCTTCTGTCAAGATTTACTAAGCCAATGTATGCAATACCTTGCCCCAGGTTTAATTTAAAAATCAACCTCTTTTCTTCTAAAATAGCTAGGTAGCCTAAAGGGAGTTTAGACAACTAGACAAAGAAAACTATGTCTAATCTGTGCACACCAGGCAAAACTTTAAAAGACCAGCTTGTTAATTGATGCTAAAATACAGAGGTTCTGATTTTCAGCATCTTTCGGGCAAGCAAACAGAGATTTTTTTTTTTCAAACCAGATTTTAACTTCTTTTTGCTGTTTTCTTCTTGATCCACCCGATGAAAAATTTGCAGCCTGCGTAGTTGTATGATAGTTTTACGAAAAAGCTGCATGTAATACTATGTAATAGCAAAGAATACTATCATTTAATGTGCCTAAGACTGGTCCAATCTTAAGTAGTAGTATCCAGTAGCATCCTGTCTTGCCATAGTAGCATCCAGTCTTGCTAATAGTAGCATGTATTAGTTAGCATCGGTTAGTACTGCATGCTACTTTTTCGTACAACTTGATATTACTATTTTGAGATAAATTTTTCATCGGGCACCCACAATACGAAAAGAGTAAAGATGAAAAAGAGTAGTAATAAAGCGGTAGAGTCGAATGCAAAGTTACTAAGTAGAATGCTGCGAAATTAAGTGTTCTACTTCTAATTAATTAATTTTTAGTTTATTTTAGCGAAGTTTTGATTAGTTATATAATGTGGTAGTAAATGTGTACTGATTGCCTTTTTCAAGCACGTGTGTGCTTTGTTTGTAACCGGTCGTCAACCCGGAATGATTTTTTTTTAGTAAAGTTGTTGAATCCTAAAAAAAACTTCAAATAAAGTAGAAGTGGAAGAACTGCCATGCAAGTAGTACGTGAAAGACTTGAATGACGCTCCCGCGACAGGCGTTGATTAGGTTGGTAACATCAGTGCGAGGGGAGAAATATACAGAGAGAAGATTCCAACGTGACTAATCTTTTCCTAAACTTTGACTTAACACACATCCCAGCTTTTCTCGAGGGACGGGGGGTCCGAAACAGCTGTCTCTCTTTCATCTGAAGAATTCCACTAATGGAAGAGCCATGGGAAGAAGTTGACTTTCAAAATAATTGTCGGTCCTCCATTGGACAGTGTAGGCAATTCCTTGTTCACATTATTTACTTTCGAAACTGGTGTTGAAGTCTAGTAATAGTTTCAATCGGGTCTCAAGTTAACTGTTATATTAAATCCCTTAAGGGATTTAAGGGAGGAAATTTTTAGGGTGGGTTTTTTCTCGAGGGAGGAACTTGTTAGAAAATTAAAAAGTAAACATTTTGGGGATTTAAAGAGATTTGGAAGATTCCTTCGGATCGCTCTGTCATATCGGGAAGGATTTTTGTAGGTTTGTTATTGTTGTTGTTATTATTTTTTTTTGTATTTGCCATGGCCCTTGTGGCTTTTTAGCGCAAATAAATCTAAATCTATACAAACGAATATAAGTAAGTGCGAGGGCTGATTCATCTTACGGTCACGCAGCTTTTCTCAGGGGGGGGGGGGGCTTTCACAACAGCTGTCTTTCATCCATTTGAAGAATTGCACAAAAGGAAGAATATGTTGCTTTTCACAAGAGTTATCTGTCTTCCGTTGGAGGGAACAGGCTCTTCGGCTATGTGTTTAAAGCCGACCTCGCACTACTTTCTGTTTATGTTCCAATACTGCTATCTGAATACTTTAAGCTAGGGCTCTGCTTTAAAAAAAAATACCTACGACCTTGCCTGTTTTAAGCAACGGGCCCACCGACTTCTAGTAAGATCTCGGCAAAATTCAGAAACCGATTTTACGCATCATTAGCGTGATACGCGAACACACTTCCGTCCACACTTCCCACAAATTGGCAAATTCCTACTTTCATCCTCTGACCCAGCCTTGCAAGTGCCAAATAAGCTTCTAGCTCTTGTTTAGTTTGCTTTAAAAGGAGTCGAGGCAAGATGGGGTCGGGCAAGGTTCCCTTCCGATTCAGTTGTCTGTCAAGCATTAAAAGCAGCTCACACTATTTCCTGTTTATACTCCAGTATTCAAAAGCATCTGAATACTGTAAAACTAAGCTCTGCTTTTACCATATTATCCACGGCTTTGGCTGTTTTCAGCCTTTTCCCAGACCCATTGACTTCTAGCAAAAACTTGGCAAATGGAGAAAACCGGTTTTACGCATCAATAGCATGATACTCAAACACTCGTCGGGAGCATGATGCGCATGGAAACTAGTGAATCGTGACACGTGCAAAGATTAGTGAGTTATCGTTAGCGGTTCAAGACTGTAACGTACGAATTTGGGTCTCCAGGTTTAAGAATTAACTAATGCAGTTATGGAAGTAGGTTGTATTGGCATTAAAGGTAAGACGGGTCCTTTAAGAAGAGATGGCCATAAGAACAAGGTGTATTACTGTATCTGGTGTATTAAGTCGGGATGCTGGTGGTGGGGTATACTTAGGGGAAAAACGATCCGTCGGAACTACCAGAGGGACCTTGCAAACTTTCACGCGAGTCTGCAACCTGAAGATGTCAGGGCAGTAACCCACAAGAGGGAAGACTGGCGCTTATTCGAGGATGCCCTAGTGGCCCAGGAGGATCTAACAGAAAAGCTAAATAAGGGCCACCGTAAGGAGGGGTTCCCTAGGACGGGAGGGAACCCTTCCTGCGGGAGTTTGCATTTGTTTTATATATTTTGATGGTTTGTTATTGTAGGTTGCCTGATTTGAGAGTCTGCTTTTTCGCTGCTACAATTAAATTTTAAATAATATTGGTGTTAAAGTAGAAGGGAAAATAAAGAGGATTCAGAGAACAATTTTATTGTTAAATAAAATAGAAAGGACCCATGAAATTGAAAGTTAATTGTTTAGAAAATGTAGAAAATAAAATAATTATTGTTTAGGGGCAGATTGAAAGTTTTTATGTTTACACAGAATTTGCTAGTATTGATTAAAGTAAATACTGTAGTTCGTAATAATGGATTTGGAGTGTGTTTGTAGTTCTTAGGGGCTCCTGTCTGGGGGTGTTTATTTCTATTTCGTAGTGGTCTTTTTGGTTGGGTTAGAGTCTTGATGTGTAGAGGTGAGGATTCGTAGATAAAGAAAAAATTGTATTGAAATAAGAGTAAATAAGTATTAAGATTGGTAAAGTTAAATTCAAAAATAATTTGAATAGTTGAAATGGTAAACGGAATTAAAAAAACAAAAAAAAACAAAAAAAAACAGAAAAGCCCTTAATAGTTTTTGTCTGTCTGCAACCTTTTCGGAATTTTTGGTAATCGTTAAGATTTAAAATGTATCAGGACTTATTATTAAAAATATGTTAAATTTCTCTTGTACCTTCCTCGACGTTATAAGAATTCCTGTATAACGGCAATTATTTTGCCCTCTTATCCTTGTGCAAAGTTATCTTCAACTGCCCGGGACCTTCACGTTTCTGCCCTTAGCCAATTCTCCGCATTCCATCTAGGAAGAAGTTTTTTTAGACCCGATTAGTCCCTTTTCTTTTTTTTCAATGTTTATTTTTTTATCTTGTGCGTTTACTACATTATTGGAAGCTCAGTGTATGTTTTCCTTTTATTTGTCTGTACTCCGCTATTTTCCTCTTCTTAAGTGCGTAAGTAAAATTTGTCATCATTATCATCTAAGGTCTAAGGTAAGTTGTGAGGAGTAGTCTATTTTAGACAGATGATATTTGAACTTTGGTGTAAAATCACAAGTTTGCCTCGGATTTTAACGAAGGGCACCAGAAACCAATAAGGGCAAAGTTACCGGTGTATACCGGTGACATAGGGATAAATATTTTTGATTGACTGAGCGCGTCAAAAATGCTAAGTTGCGTGAAAGACTGGTTGAAAAATCTCCTTCGATCGCTTATCGCTGGGAGTTCCAATGGTAAACAGTTTAGGTTTCCAGCTGTGCTTTCACAGATTTCCAAGAAAATCGAAAGATGGATCCCAACGACTAAAAGAAAATTCTCGCTGTCTTCCTTGCCTGTCTCTTAATCTCCAGATTAGTACGGATAAGAACAAAAAGTGCAGAACTAGCACAATTAGTCTTAGTAGATTAATCGTTGTTGGCACTACAAAGACTATTTTTTCTCCCCCATCTTCGTCAAGACGACCTTAAGATTAATCCAGAAAGAAATCCTTAAAAGCTGGAAAAAAGATACAGAAACACAATAACACGAAAATGTTCAAGTTTGCAAAAAAATGAAGGCACTTGAACTCGTATTCTTTGTTTGGACTTCAGCCAATACGACAAAAAGATAGTATGATAAACGAAAGACTAAATGAACCCAAAAAATCCCTCGCATATCCCCGTTGTACGGACAAGAACGAAGAACGTGCGGAACTAGCAAAATTAGTATCAGTAAAATAACTGGTATTGACAATAAAGATTATTTTTCTCCTATATTTCATCCCATCATGTTCGTCATTTACGTCAAGAAGACTTTAAGATCAACAAGAAAAAAAAATCTGGGCAATCGCAAGGGAAATTGAGAAACACGATACCGATGAGAATAGCTGCGTTTTTTGCCGTCATCCACCTACAAGATTTCCCACTATAAGTCGTTTTCTTCCTTTGGGTAACCGACCTAAGTTTTTATAAGCTGCATTTTTGGCTCCGTTTGCCGGTCGGTTAACCGACCTGTGGCGGGAGCTCCATCCAACCGACCTACGCTCTTGGCAAGGCGCGAAATTCAAAATTGGAGAGATAGGCGCCGGCGACAGGAAGCATGGATAGCAACAAAAAGAAAATACACTCATGGAAGAAAAGAAATAGAGAGAAAAAGACAAGTACAATCACGAAAAGTTTTCAAAGAACACATGAAAATATTTCGGAGCTAAAGAATACAATGTCATTACTATGTCAGCGAAGCGAAAGAAAAAATATTAACGGTAGGCGGGACAGTCAAGTTTTTGTTCACCGACATGCCAATTCCCTGGTCAGTTGCATTGGTGAAACTGGTACGAACTCAATTTTTCATTTTTTTTTTAACGGATGAACTAAATCTCCCGGATCTCGGATCTCCCAACTAACATCATATTCAGATTCAAACATGACACTGTTCAACCGCATCGACTCTTCAGCAGACCTATCCAGGAACAGAACTCATGTCCCTCAACTCTTGAGGGCGAAAAAGGTTAGGCTTTAATTTCAGCCTATTAGTAGTTGCACTTTTGCAGATACCATGGTATCTGATACCACGGTCCAAAGTCGTTGTCGCAGCTACCGTGGTATTTGATACCACGGTCAAAAGACGTTTTTGCAGTTATCGTGGTTTCTGGCCAGTTATCGTGGTATCTGATATTCAGATATCACGGTCCGACCGTGGTAACTGGTCGTGGTATCTGAAAAGTCATCTCACTTTCATCAAGTCTTGTCAAATCGATGGGAAAGAAGTTTGGCACTTACCCAATGAAAAATTTATCTCAAAATAGTAAGAAGTTGTACGAAAAAGTAGCACGCAGTACTAACTGATGCTACTACATGCTTCTACTTCAAGGCTAACGTGTTACAGCATACTACTGCATGCTACTATTAGCAAGACTGGATGCTACTATGGCAAGAGAGGATGCTACTGGATACTACTACATAAGACTGGACCAGTCTGAGGCACATTAAATGATAGTATTCTTTGCTATTACATAGTATTACATGCAAATTTTTCGTACAACTACCATACAACTACGCGGGCTACAAAGTTTTCATCGGGTAGTGATGTAACTGGATATCAGTTTTTCTTTTGGGTCGTTTTTGTCGTTTTTGCAGAGCAGCCGTGTATCAGATACCACGGTAACTGCAAAAACGACTAATTGCACATCCAGTTACCGTGGTATCAGATACCATGGTATCTGCAAATAAGCCACTAATGAGAGTCTACTTACGGGTTTCTTGGCCGGTTTCCCCTCATCTTCGCTAGCAGAGGTGCTTTGTTCAGCAAGTCCAACGTGATGATAGAAGGATTCAGTCTGCATGCTTCTCCGTCCACCTTTGAAGAAGAAATGACTTAATTTCACAGATAAGCTTAATTTCCCTGGGCTACGAAGTGCGTTAATATTCTAGTGATAAATGATGTGACGTTCGGCTGTTGTTATTTTCAATAATGTAGTAGGGTGTTAGAAGACACGAGGTTAATTATGTTCAAACTGCATGCCTCGCCCTCCACTTTTAACGAAGAAATCTCTTAGCCATAAAAAGAAATGAAATTAAACCCATAAGCTGTCTGGGAAACGTGTTAATTTTCTAGTGCTAAATGGTATGTGACTCAACTGATATTATTTTTAATAGTGTAGTCGGTTGTTTAGAAGACATGTGGTTAATTGTGTTCAGTCTGCATGCCTCGCCATCCGCTTCTAAATAAGAAATAGCTTATCCTTAAAAAACACTGAAAGTAGACCCATAAACTGCCTTGGAAAAGTGTTAATTTTCTAGTGCTAAATGGTACGTGATTTAAGTGGTTGTTACTTTTAGTAATTTAGTAGGTTGTTTAGAAGGCATGTGGTTAATTATGTTCAGTCTGCATGCTTCGCCATCCACTTTTAAAGAAGAAATCGCGTATCTTTAAAAAACACTGAAATTAGACCCATAAGCTACCTTGGAAAAGTGTTAATCTAGTGATAAGTGGTATGCGATTTAGCTGTTGTTATTTTTAATAAGTAGGCGGATAGAAGGCATTTGGTTGATTATGTTCAGTCTGCATGCCTTGCCATCCACTTTTAACGAAGAAATCGCTTAACCTTGAAAACCCACTGAAACTGAACCCATAAAACTGTCTGGGAAACGTGTTATTTTCTTGTGCTAAATGGTACGTGATTCGACTGTTGTTATTTTTATCACGTAGTAGGTGGATGGAAGACATGTGGTTATTTGTGTTCAGTCTGCACGCCTCGCCGTTCACCTTTTAGGAAGAAATCGCTTAACCTTTAAAATCACTGAAATTACATTTAAGCTAGCTGCACCTGCGGATCTGTCTTGGAAATGCGTTCATATTCCAGTACTAAATGGTATGTGATTCGGGTGTTGTTAATATCCAATTAGAAGACATGAGGTTAGCTGTGTTCAGTCGGCATGACTCGCCGTCTACCCCTAAGGAAGAAATCACTTAACTTCAAGAAAAGGGTCTAAGTGACCCCCCGGACATAGCCCCTCCCGGAACCAGCCCCCCCCCCCAAAAAAAAAAAAAAAACAACAAACAAACAAACAAAACAGGTGTAAACCCCCGAGTACAAACAAAACCCAGCCCCCCTCCCCCCCCCAAATCAAAAATACAGGAAATTAGACAGAGTTATTAAAAACTGCAGTTTGGACCACGAGCACTTGAGGAGCACCCCTAGACGCACGAGTTAAATGTAAACGCGCGACGGCGGCTCGCTGGCCGCTTGCCTCATTTACTGTTTATAAAAATATTTTGCATTTTATTAACATTGTGATGGGGGGGGGGGGGGGGGGGTATCCATTATTTGTTTTTGCCGAACCCTCAAAAAACGCTGGAAATCGACCGATGAACTTGCTTTCCCTTCAAAACTGTCTTGGAACGCTTATCTGTCTGACGGGAATTCCATTTGAGTTTACATGGTGAACTTGGTCAAAACACCTCCGGTTTCCAAAACTTCGTTGAGGATTTGGATTAGAAATGAATATCTCCTAGAAACTTCATTCTAAGCCAAAATAAGCTATGCAAGATCCGTTTATGAAATCATGAGGGATCTGCTACAGGAATGATTAAAGTCGGTGCTAAGACGTTTCGGCTGGACTTGGTAAAATTCCCACCTAAGAACCCGACCTTAGTCTTATCCGAGTTCACAAGTACTGACCTCACTTTCATTTCTGTAGCTTTAGCCCGAAGAGGACGCTTGCCAAGAAGGGGCAAGATGTCGCTAACGACAAGCTTTTAGCTTACCATTGTTTGGAAATAATCAATAATAAAATGAAATAAAACTTAGCTGACGTATCCGATTTCTACAGTCAACTACAACACCCCGAGTTGCGTTGTTGCTGATCCATTGGTGGCTGTCGATCAGCGCCAGGCCGAGTTTATTTATTACTATATTTATTTGTAATCTTTAAATCCTGAAAGCACACCTCGCCCTATATGCCCTATATAGAATATTCGAAACTAAATGAATAATGTAAAAGTATGCTCTGCTTTCAACAAATTAACCACGACTTTGGCTGTTTTAACCCTGTTCCCAGACCCATTGACTTTTAGAAAAAAGCTCGGCGAGATTTAGATAATCTGTTTCAGGCATCAGTAGCATGATACGCGAACACTCATCGTGAGCATAATGCGCATGGAAAATCGTGAATCGTGGCAAGTACAAACATTGGTGTGGTATGGTTAGCGGGTTGAGAATGTAACATATGCAATTTGGGTCTCCATGTTTAAGAATTATTGACTGCAACTCGGAAATAGGTTGCATTGACAATATAGGTACGACGGCTCCTTTGAGTGTAAATGATAACTGAACACATCATTACAATAGCAAGTTCACAAACAGTTACATAAGTATAAAGTAAATAACCAACACTACAGAAATATTAGTAGATCTATACTCCTTGAGCCCAAGCTGACTGGGAAACATATATTAAAACACGAGCTACGAGCTCATATGGCACTTGTAACGAGTAGGTGATGCAAGAAAGTAGATGAGAGTGTCACAAAATACCACTTTCAGCCACCCTAGGTTCGAACCTAGAAATAGGATATCCAGTTTCACTCGAGTCTGAGAATTTCCGGTACTGCGTCGGATTACCTAGGGCATATTTCTTTTCTACCTTTTAAGTTTAGATCCACTCTTTTGATTCCAAAACGTGCGGTACCCCCGGTACCCCCCCCCCCCCTCCAAATCCCCTTAGCTCCCTCAAAAACGGTCGGATCCAGGAACGCAAGTTTTCTTAGGGCATCGTGACGGGTTCTTAAGTCTATTTGGTCGGGTCAGTAATATGCCCGCCAAGTTTTGTCTTCCTTGGCATATCTGGAAGTGTCATAACTCGCCATCACTCGAATTCCGGGAAACCTCCTCCAACTCCCCCAAAGGGCCCCGGTAAGATCTGGTTCTGTCGAGAACGTGTCTACAGGGCTTATGCATGTTTTTCCTACCAAATTCTATCCTGATCCCTCGACTCTAAGCGTTTCACAAGATTTCCGGTGGCCCCCTCCAACACCCCCCACAAGAATCGGATCCGATCCGGACTTAACGTGGAACATCTGAGAAGATAGCTCTTTCCACTTGCCGAGTTTCGTTCAAATCCGTTCACCCGTTCAAAAGTTATGCATGCCACTAGATTCCGGATTCCCCATCCCTCCATGCCACCCATGATGGTCGGATATGAGAAACAACTAATCTCAAGGCAGTCTGTTCGGATCCCTGATATGCCTACCAAATTTCATCGTCCTAGTCCGAACTTGCGAGATCACCTAATCCCCCCCCCCCCCCAACTCTCCCCGCTGTATCCGAATCTGGTCCGGTTATTTCAACGATCTATCTAGGACTTTAGAAAGTTCTTCCAACCAAGTTTCGTCCCAATCCCTCCACTCTAAGCATTTCCCAAGATTTCCGGTTCCCCCCTCCAGCTCCCCCCAAAGTCACCGGATCCGGTCCGGATTTTAAGTGGGTCGTCTGAGGCACGAGGTCTCTCCAAATATTCAGTTTCATTGTTATCCGATCACCCGTTCGAAGGTTATAAATACCTCAAAATCCCGGATTCCCCACGATGCTCGGACCGGGAAGTGACTATTTCCAGCTTAATCACTTAAGGTCCCTGATATGCCTGCCAAGTTTCATTGTCCCAGCACATCCAGAAGTACGAAAACTAGCGCGATCACCGGAATTCCGCCCCCCCCCTCAACCCCCACAGTGCCCGAATCCATCCCGGACATGTCAACGATGTATCTAGGACTTGTGCTTGTTCTTCCCACCAAGTTTCATCCCGATCCCTCCACTCTAAGGCTTTTCCAAGATTTCCGGTTCCCCCCTTCCAGCTCCCCCCAAAGTCGTCGGGTCCGGTCCAGATTTTAAGCGGGTCGTCAGAAATACGGGGTCTTTTTAAATATCAAGTTCCATTAAGATCCGATCACCCGTTCAAAAGTTAAAAATCCCTCTAGATTCCGGGTTCTCCCTCCCTCCACTCCCCCCACGATGCTCAGATCGGTGAAGTGACTATTTCCAACTTAATCTTTTGGGGTCCCTGATATGCCTGCCAAGTTTCATCGTCCTAGCTTATGTGGAAGTGCCCGAACTAGCAAAACCTGGACAGACCGACCGACAGAGCGACAGAACGACGGATGGACAGAAATTGCGATCGCTATATGGCACTTGGGCGAAGGGCAAGTGCCATAAAAAACGGATACGTCAGCTACAATTCATTGGCAGCGATGCATCGACCCTTCTTGGCAAGGGTCCTCACCAAGCTGTGTAAAAAATTAAATCTTGGCACTAGTTGTTTTCCCTAAAGTGGTGTTCAAAAGTAATTTAGGATATTTAAATTAAAAATAGGATATTTATAGTCGGCAGAAGCTCCAGTTATTTACTGCAGCTTCGTTCCTTTCCCAACGATCACCTGACGTTCGACAGCCAGGTCCTCCGTACCCTAATTCGCACACGACTTTAATTCTACGCTGTAATCAATAAAGTTAACTGTAAATAAATATAGAAAAAACGGGATTTTCGGGGTTTTTCCTTGATCAGCTAGTTACCCTCCAAGATGATGTGCGAGGGATAAATACAATTTCGGATATTTCGGTTGCACTTCCGGCAAAACCGTCCTCAGAACACAAAACTAAATCATAAAATAAACCACAATAACAACAGGAAAACGATGCGGAACCAACAAACACATGTTGACATGTAACTAAAAACCAGAAGAACGATGCGGACTGAACGACATGCAGATAAAAGTAAAATAACGAAAGATAAAATGTGCGTGTTCAAAGTGTATATGTACAAATCTGTGATTATTTACAATTCTGTTTATATTTACAATTTACCATCCGTCTGGGAAAGCGCAAAAGCTTTCACCCAGAAAACGGCCCACTCGAAAAATCCATAATGTGTTCACTTTGAATAAAACCTTCCACAGAACAAACCCCGAAAATCTCGTTTTTCTACTTTTATTTGAAATGAATGGTCAGCTTGGCTTCAAACCTTATAAAGTTAACTGTATATGTTAATTTTAAATGTGTGCATAACTTTAATTCTATGCTGTAATTAATAAAGTCAACTGTATATGTTAATTGTAAATGTGTGCATCACTTTAATTCTATGCTGTAATTAACAAAGTCAACTGTATATATTAATTGTCAATTTGTCGATCTGAAATCTGAAGTCTGAGCTGTGAAAGTTCCGTACTTCGTAGAAAAGTATATATTAATAATAATAACTCATTTATTTCCTTAATAGCATTTACAACTGCTAGCTGCGGATCGTCAACATAACCAATTACGAATCACGACTGATTGATATTTTGACAGTTAAATTCGAGGACCCTTGCCAAGACGGACCGAAATATCTCTGCCAATAGCTGACATATCCGTCTTATGCATTATTGAATATATGGAAACTAAGTTAAAGTAAAGGAAAAGCTATTCGTCGCTTGGAATGAAAACAGCAAATCCCGATGAAAAATTTATCTCAAAAGAGTACTACGAAGTAGTACGAAAAAGTTGCATGCAGTACTAACGATGCACTACATGCTTCTACTTCAACGCTACCGTGTTACTGCATACTACTATATGGTACTATTAGCAAGACTGGATATTACTATGTTTATTCAAACAATGTTTACAACGGGTACGTCAGCTACGATTCTTCATCAGCGATATTTCGGCCCTTTTTGGCAAGGGTCCTCGTCAGGCTGTCAATCCTCTGGTTCAACTTCCGGGAAGGAAACAAACCTGTAATCACAGGTTTGTTTCCTTCCCGTTTCCTCCCTGTGTAAGCAAGAGGGGTCCTTTAAGAAAGGTTTCACCCCGTGTACACAGGGAAAGGAACTGCTTTAATGTACGTGGCTTCGCTGCAACTTATGGAAGAGACAATGTACGTCAGCTACGATGGGCAACAAAGCTGTGCTTCATTTGCCATGAAGTCGGCAGATTGACCAAAGAAAAAAGGCGTCAAACCAGCCGAAAGAAAACAAGCCGTAGGCCTATAGCCCGTAGGCGTCGGGAGGCACATCCAGGGGCGTCACGACTGGGGGAGGGGGGGACGCCCCCAAATCTTGTCGGCCAGTCGGTAAAAAATAACCGAGTCGGCGCGAAGCGCCACGATTTTTCGTCGAAACAGTTGATTTTTTTCATGAAAACAGTCGCCTTTCCTGAAAATCAGTTGATTTTTTGTCAAAACAGTCGGTTTTTCTGAAAATCAGTTGATTTTTTCTCAAAACAGTCGGTTTTCTGAAAATTAGTCGACTTTTTTTCAAAACTTTAATTTTTCTTGAAAACATTCGTTTTTTCTGCAAAAACAGTCGGTAAAAATTACCAGCCAGTCGGTAAATGCCTTGCCCCCCATCCCCAAACATTCTGGCTAGTAACGCCTCTGGGCACATCTGCTCCTACCCAAAGACCCAGCGATTCCGAAAACCTACGAAAGGATATCCAAGGTACAGCTGGACTGACGCCAAATCAGGCAGTCAATCTGGTGGTTAAATCGTTAAGTGCGCAAGGAACAAATAAGGGATCAAAAGAGACAAAAAAAAACAGAGAGGAAAAAACGAAGAGAAAACAACTGAAAAGGCAGGAAAGAGCGGCCCGTCAAGGATCCCCGCAAAAAGAACCAAGCCGGTAGTACAAAGCCCACGGATGCCACACCAAAGAAGCAACTAAGCCAGGTGGCTCCGGACTAGGGGATTGTTTCCCTGTTTTCGCTATAAGTCAACAGGTCACGGAAAAGGCTTAAAACAGCCAAAACCGTGGGTTATTCCCGATAAAAAATTTATCTCAAAATAGTAGTACGAAAAAGTAGCACGCAGTACTAACTGATGCTACTACATGCTTCTACTTCAAGGCTACCGTGTTACTGCATACTACTGCATGCTACTATTAGCAAGACTGGATGCTACTATGGCAAGACAGGATGCTACTGGGTACTACTACATAAGATTGGACCAGTCTGCGGCACATTAAATGATAGTATTCTTTGCTATTACATAGTATTTATTACATGCAACTTTTTCGTACAACTACCATACAACTACGCAGGCGACAAATTTTTCATCGGGTTTGTTGAAAGTACAGCCTAGTTTTAAAGTATTCGAATATTTTAAAATAATGTAAGTTGAAGAGAAAATAGTGCGAGAGGTCCTTTAATGATGGTTCATTATCTTCATGGAAGGAAATTAAGAAACACGGCGTCACCGGTTTTTGCACGCGGTTTTTAGTGTTTACCGGACGTAATAAACAGTTGGAGCATTAGATGGAAATTATTATTTTGAACCTTGGCTACCTACGTGCCATAACAGCTGTCCGGGAAAATCGGCTGAGATTTAGTCCAGAGAGAGTTATTTCAAACCTAGGAAATTTGGTTTTTTTTTTTTAATTTGCTCATTGTCTTACGGTGTTTTTAGTGGTTTTGAACATTCATAGTGACAGCAGGGATGGTTAGCATTGTGTGTGGTAGAAAGACCATTATTTCTGGCCCGGTTTAAGCAGAAACAGCTTAAACACCCTTCCTAAACTCCAGTGACGAATCGCCACCAGATGTGCTAGAGAAACAATAACAATCACACGTTGCATGTTGGTATAAGTTATCTGAAAGTGGAATAAGCAATAGGGCTTTCGGTTCACCCACCGAGACGCGCAGAAACGTCAGTCAGCACTGAAGTCAGTGACAAATTTGATGAAGTTTGACGTACCAGAGTTGGGTATAGCACACATAGAGGCATAGGCATTTTAAACAGTTTTAAACATCGCCAGAACCAAGCCCAACATATTTTAAGCGTTATCAGAGACCTTATCATGAGAAGGGACGAAATGATACAAAAAAAGATTACAGAGTGGGACCTCCTAGCCCTTATTGATGCTGACATCGTTAAAGCATATGACTCGGTGATACGTCAAATATTGTGGGTTCTGATGAAAAGAAAGATGCTTTTTTCGAGTAAGGCTATAAGAAAGTTTGAAATGCTGTATAAACGCCCACAGCTAGTAATTAAAGTTAATGGTGGGCTAACCAGAAGATTTAATATGGAAAAAGGCCTCAGACAAGGAGACCCTTGTTCAGGAGCACTATTTGAACTCTACATCAACCCCCTTTTCCGATATGTTGAGGAGAGAATTGTTGGCTTAGAACTAGGTTCTCATAGACACCTAAAATGCGCTGCGTTCCTCGATGATGGTAACTTTGTGACAACATCCGTTGAAGACGTGAAAAAGGTCTGTGAAGGTCTTCTGTGGTTTGAGAAACATTTCCATGTGCAGGTTCATAAACAGAAAACCAACATCCTACCGCTTAACACCAACAGTGATTATTCAGACGTGCTAGCAAATTGCTGGCTACCAGAAGTTGCCCGGACGAAAATTCTGGGTATTACTTTTGAGCCACTGATGTCAGTAGAAAAACTATGGAACGAGAAAGTTGCTAGGATAACTGGGAGCATCAACGGAGCAAGGAATGGACTCCTCGAAACAGCATTTGACAGAGCTTTGTTTATAAACACGTATTGCCTACCTCACCTATTTTACTTAGCCGCGGTGTACCCTCTCCCCGAAGAACAAGCAAAGAAAATCGAGAGAACGATCTGGAGATTTGTGTGGATGGGAAAACTAGAGAAACTAGGCATGAAAATGCTATATGTTCCGTTAAAATTTGGTGGGCTTGGCGTTTTGGATTTCAGAGTCACGTGTAAATCTCTTTTCTTGAGGAATATTTGTGAGTTGATAGTAAAAGATGAAGCCCCGTCTACGCTAGTGCGACAGTGGTTGCTCCCGGTTATTAACCAAATAGAAGATGAAACCGCTGATGAAATGTCAACAAAATTACCAGTCCCCCTACAGTGTTCCGTGAGTGACCTTAGGAAACTAAAGCAAGCCGGCGCATTTTCAGCTAGTGGCAAAGATGATTTGAAACAAATTGTAGCTTCAACACTGACAAATACTGACCCCGTCAGCTTTAACGCTAAATTGAAAGATCCTTCATTCGATTTCGAGCTTTCGTTTTCGAACCTGCACGATCTACCATGTGAACAACTACATAAAGAATTGGCCTTTAGCATAATACACGGGATTTTGCCCTACAGAAACAGACTTAGCCGGATGCTACGCTCCGAACCCCCGGAGTGCCCGTTCTGCCATGAAGTAGTAACCGACGGTTTATTACACGAGTTCGTTGAATGCCCGGCAAGTGGAAACGTGTGCTCAGACCTCTTTGCAGTTTTCCGGCAAGAAGGTGTAAATGCTGAAACGACAGAACAAAGGAAAAGGGTGCTGAAACTCTCTTTTTCGCACAAAGATGAGAAAAGAAAAAAGGCACTATGTGTCCTTGCCGTATGTGTGTGCGTGATCATATGGAAAACAAGGAAACGGAAAAAGTGGGTCGACAAAATAAAGCTAAATTACTGGCTCGTGAATTACTTGAAGGTGATGTGTGAAGGTCTAAAATGGAAATCCCATTTAGATGTTGACTGGCTGTGTAAAATAAGTTTGTGAAAAAAAAAAAAAAAAAAAATTGTAAATAAATAATTATTAAAGATTTTAAAATTTGTAAATATAATTTTGATACTTTTTATGTTTGATAATATTTGAGCAGTTAAAAGGGATTATGGTTAAATAAATGTGAAAATGTGGGGAGTAAAATCCTCTATCTACGTATGATTTATGGTGTTTTGTTATATCGTTGTGTTGATTTTTTTTTGAGATAGAGTATTTTATTTTTAGGTCTTTTATTGGGGGGTTGGGAGGTTGGAATGATAGTAAAGTGGTTAAGAGCCGTAAGAGGATTTTTATTTTATATTATTTTTGGTAATTTTGGTCACGGTGGAAGGGGTTCCCTATGCTGGAAGGGCACCCTGTGATACCGGCTGAGCCATTATTTTAATGTGAATGTTATAGATTGATTGTAGGATACGGCTCTTTTTGTGTTTTTTTGGTTTAACTGCTCAAATAAAATTAAAAGATTGATAATTAATTAAAGTAAGAAATAAGAAATAATTTGAATTTAGTGTATGAGTAAAGTGTAGGTGACGTATAAAGATAAGATATTTGATTTTGTAATAATAAAGAAAGTTGCGTCACTGAGAGGAGTGGAGGTGGGATTAAATAAAATTAAAATAAAAAAAAAAAAAAAAAAAAAAAAAAAAAAAAGAAGTAAACATAACAGAAATTGAAAAAAAGCCAAACAACCCTGATTAGAGTACAACAAGAAGTAACGTGTCGCTGTTGACTTTACGCTAGTGCATCTAACGGCAAAAAAAGAATCGACCCGGAAGGAATTCTTATTTTTTAAAGGACCACTCTTGCTTATTCTGCCTTTTATAAAATACCTAGCTCCCTTGTGGAATTACAAGCTTCTAAAATCCCCACCTTTCTCCACTGTTTCGTTTTACGCCTACGAATTTTTGACGCTTTTTGGTCGTGCCGAATTTTGCCCGTAACACAACATAAAGTTTGCGAGAATCTTCAAGGTCCGCTGACAACTTTTTCACACTAAGGCTATGAGAATCTTCTGTAATAGACTTTTTTTTTCTTTGCTTGGTTTTCCCACTTTTCAACCACGGCCCGTTCAGTTTTCAAATGTTTTGCACCCAAACCGCCGCGTCGGAGAGCAGGAAAGCTGGATGGAGTCAACGGGCGCTAACAAGAAAATCTCTAAATTCGGGTGGAAAGTAATGGCATGTTCGAGAAACGTTTTTTCTGAGTCATTTCATAATGACAAGATCATTTCTAGTAAGAGTTGTGTTTAATAAAGACCGTCTTTATAGGAGAAAAGAATAGGACGATACAAAAGGGAACAATCAATAAACTGAAAGCACCCACCTGCATAGGAATGGTTTTCCTCGTAACGATTCTAGCAGACTTGCACTGGGCAATACATGTTCCATGCCCACCAGCTTGCAATAATGGCTGAAAAAATATCAGATTAGAGCTGAACGGAGGATAAAAAAATGGCGACTGTCGTTTTTTGCAAAGCAACCGTAGACACCATGTTAACCACAAAAACGATAAAGTGCAGATTCAATACTCTATGCGACTAAGTCGAAAGTCGAAAACACGCCAGTGCTCCTCAGGAAGAAGGGTTAAACGTCTCCGTAACGGCTCAAACTCAACAACTCATATCCTGCGTCAAACAATCACGGCGATCTTCGGGAGCAGCGGTGATACCCGAAGTGATACCGCTTCTGGCTCTTCCGCTAGGTAGCCGGCGATTTTGCATCGGCAAGGAGAGTTAGCCATCAAGATTACTACCGTGCTATCGGATACACAGATATCATGGTGTCAGCGAAACGCAACTATTGTATTAGAAAAACTCCACAGACAAGACCTTCTACACCAAGAATGATTTATAGTTTCATGCGAAGGTTCTTTTTTTTCACGGAACCTTTCAACTTCGTCAGCAGTTGGTCGTCTGTTCAGAAGTTGGCCCCGTTCGCTAATTGTTTCATCTCCCGATGATGATAATGTTGTGAATTGTGTTGTGCTAGAAATTCACAAGGGCGATTCTGGCGGTCTGGAAAGCTCTGCTGGCTTATCCGCCGCGTGCTCTTGCGACTGTTCTTACGCATCCTACAACGAAAGTCTTCAAATACTCGGCATCAAACAACTGTATGGAAGAAGACATAATCTTCCCATGCATTTTGGCCACAAAAATTTTAAATTCTGGACACTACAGGACCAACCCATCCGGACTTCGTTGCACCCTCTTTTGGCCCTAACACGCGAAGCAACAGTGTAAAAAAAATCTTGCAGTATTTGCTATACTGGGATTAATCTTATCTCTAAAAAGATAATCTTGTCTCTGATTCGGAATAATCTTATCTCAACGGAGATAAGATTAATCCCAGTAGCAAATACTGCAGTTAACTTTAATCCGTACTCGGAGGAACTTTTTACAGTGAAGAATGACCCGAGACCCAAGCTTTCTCCCCCGCCAAGGAGATCTTCAGAAACATACCTAAAGTCATTCGTTCCATATTTCATCAAACATTTTTATTGTACTTAATTTTTATGTTCGTTTCATATTTTTTGTTTGTTTAGTTTGTGTTTTTTTCGTATAGTTCCTGAGTGTTTTTTTTTTAATTTATATCGTGCCCAGTGCTATTAGGGTCCAAATAAAACTGATTGATTGACTGCGAGTGGAACTCGAATTCGTGGAAAAAAACGGCTTCTCTTCAACGAGTTACCAAGAAAAATTACCAAGAATCTCGCAGCGTTCCTTCAGACGGGAATTGGACATTGGTCTCTTTTTGTTGATTTATGTACTATGGGACTTTGGGCTTGCAAGAGTAGCTACATACGGTAAACCTGAACTGGAGACAAAACTGTAGTGGAAACAACGATCAACGACTAACTATTTATTTTCCTGATCAATAGTTTTAAGCTGCAAGACGGAGTTTTTTTAAGAAAAAATCTTTTAAATTTTTTTTTTAACCGACTGGACTGGCCAACAAAACTGTAGTGGAAACAAAGATCAACGACTAACTATTTATTTTCCTGATCAATAGTTTTAAGCTGCAAGAGGGAGTTTTTAAGAAAAAATCTTAAAAATTTTTTTTTTTACCGACTGGACTGGCCAACAACAATGGGGAGGGGCGTCTCTCCTCATCCCCATAAGCGAAGCCCCTGACCTTTAGAGATAAGCCGAAATCGACTAATCCAAAACCAGTTTTCAAGATCCCATATAAAAGCAAAGCCGAAATCGACCAATGCAAAACCAGTTTTCAAGATCCCATATAAAAGTAATGTACAGTTTTGCCCCAAATTTGGTTTCATGTCTCGGTCCCTAACTTTTCAGTACGGTAAAGGAACTTGGCTGTTAATCACTGGAAACACATGTGGAAAAAAGGTCTCTGACACGTCTGCCAAGGACGTGGTCATGGTCATTGGTCGAGCATAAGTTTTTAATTCGGCCAAGATATTGCATTCGGTTGTTTTGCCTCAAAGTTCGAAAGGCTTATCCTTTAGAAAACACGGAAATGTTACAAGAAAATATTAGTAAGAAAGATTTGTTGAATTTTTTGGAAAAAAAGCAAAAGTAGGCTACTTGTACGAGAAAATAGGCCAGTGCCAGACGAGGTGCCAGATTATCTTGAAACAGCGTATTTTAGATTATCTTAGAAACAGTGTATTTCAGATTATCTTGAAACAGTGTATTTGTTGTATAGGCCGAAATGAGTAGAACTGAATTAGGATTTGTTTGCGGTTACTACTAGACGAATTCAAAACTTAATACTTTTTTTTATTTTCTTGTAATTTATTTTATCTTAGATAGTTTTTCTCCTCTAGTTTGTTGTGTCTTTCTTTTTCCTTTTACCCTCCCTTTTTCTGCTCCGTTTTGGTTTGTTTCCTTAGAAACGTAATATGAATTAAGATGAAGCCCCACCAAGTGTCGACTAAATTTAAGCCGATTATCCGAGGTCTGTGACGTCACATAAAGTTACATGAGAATTTCATGTTTTCCATTTCCGAACCTAACTGATTCTCCCTAGAACGGCTTATAAATCAAAACGCGTCCGGCGCCTCGCTGGCTGCTCTGCTCTATATATACAGATCCAAATGCATATTCAACAACATATGCATGTTTAATCGAAGTTCCCAACTTTTTCCGTAACGTCACATCCACCTCACCGGTACCGGATAATCGGCTAAGATTTAGTCTAAACCTTGCCAGGCCATATGTTAGGCCTTGTGGTGGGACCCTAAAGATTTAATGGTGTCACTTTTTTGTTTATGAATAAAACAGAATGAACACTGAATCTTAAAAAAATAGTACAGCAATAATACTTTAATACTACATCTAAAATCACGACGATTACTATGGAGAAAAATACGGCCTTTGCCAACCGCATTTCAGGTCAGACAGAAGTTCTTCTCCAACTGTGTAATTCCTTTTTTGAATGCTTTCAGAAGGCACTGTCCCTCAAGAAGTCAAAAAGTTTAAAAAAATTATCGCGAACCCAAAAACCAGGAACACTTACATGACTGAAAAACACCAGATTGCGGACCCTAGTATCGCAGTGAATCAGGTAATTTCAAATTTCCAGCGGAAATGGAACCACTCCTGGCTTAAAAACTTTTATAGTTCTTGATTGCGTAACTGTTATGTCAAACGTCATGTATATGTGTTGTGCTTTAAATTTCTCTTCTTTTTCTTTTCATTTATTTTCTTCTTTACTCCGTTCAGTTCTAAGTGAAAAATACGGGTAATAAATACTTTACTTACTTACTATTTACTGGAAGTCTAAGCCCTGGATGGATTACTGGTGCGCTCCCGGTTCTGCAACCCAAATTAGAGTAATATCATCATCATCTCCGCAAGCTACTCACGTGATTATAATTGCTTACAACTTTAATTTAAGGTAATAACAAAGTTTAGGATTCCTTTCATCACCCCACCCCCCTCCTCAATGCCTAGGAGAAAGTTCTCCTGTCAACCGACTTCCTTAAGCACGAAAGATGGACCGATGGACTTCAGTCATCAACTTGAGACATACAGATTTAATTTAATTTTCTTCTAAATACTCGGTTTGTCACTTCAACACTTTCCGAAGTTTCATTACAAATAACACGAGGATGCGAGTTTTCAACAGATTACACTTAGGATGTTAGCTGTTATGTTTTCAAGCGTTATGCATTAAAACGTTATGCATATAAGAAGAGCTGAAAAAAACCTCGAAGCTACTGACTTTTTTGTTTGTCATCACGATACCGGAAAAGTACACTGTCAGAAGTTTCATAACAGACAAAACAAGGATGCGTGGTTTCAACAGACAGTGCGTAACAGAAAACACTTGGAATGTTATCTCTTGAGCTTAAAAAGGTTATATGTTGTGCTTAAAAACGTTATGCATGCAATGTTATGCCTAACAAGCATTACCAGGAAGAGCCAAAACACAACCAAAAAAACATCTGCTGACTTTCTTGTTTGTCGATGAATGTCGGACAACTCCCGATGAAAAATTTATCTCAAAGTAGTAGTACGAAGTTGTACGAAAAAGTGGCACGAAGTACTAACTGATTCTACTACATGCTTCTACTTCAAGGCTACCGTGTTACTGCAGACTACTGCATGCTACTATTAGAAAGACTGGATGCTCCTAAGGCAAGACAGGATGCTACCGGATACTACTACATATGATTGGACTGGTCTGAGGCACATTAAACGATAGTATTCTTTGCTATTACACAGTATTACATGCAATTTTTTCGTACAACTACCATACAACTACGAAGGCGACCAAATTTTTCATCGGGTTCAGCATATGCTTTTTCGGGTCTTCCTGGTTATGCTTGTTATGCATAAGTTACCGATGGCAAAATCAAAACAGATAACAACCTAAGTGTTATCTGTGCTGAAACTGCGCATCCTTGTGTTATCTTTTATGATGACTCATCAATGAGGTTTAAGTTGCTAACACAAGGCTCCAAACTTTGAAACGTGTCAAGAAGAAGGTGAATATCTACACCAGAACAGGGATCCTGTCTCTCAGCTCTTAAGGATAAAGAAGAAGAAAATTAGAACAGGTGTCCCGATGAAAAAGTTGTAGCCTGCGTAGTAGTATGGTAGTCGTTCGAAAAAGTTGCATATAATACTATGTAAAAGCAAAGAATACTATCATTTAATGCGCCTCAGACTGGTCCAATCTTATGTAGTAGTATGCAATAGCATCCTGTCTTGCCATAGTAGCATCCAGTCTTGCTAATAGTAGCATGCAGTAGTATGCAGTAACACGGTAGCCTTGAAGTAGAAGCATGTATTAGAATCAGTTAGTACTGCATGCTACTTTTTGGTACAACTTCGTACTACTATTTTGAGATAAATTTTTCAAGGGGTCGTGTCCCTCGATAATCGCTTCCGAATTTCTGCGTGTCGCGATTGGCATTAGTGTCGCTAAAAGCGATTTAAAGTTTGACTGAAAAGCCAACTTATTTTTATACCACCGATTTCAATTTTTACTCCTCTATAGGGATTTTAATTTTTTTTTTTCCTCTCGTAGTCTAGTAGAGACGCTGGGAATCTCCACTGCCTGCACGACAAATAAAAATTCGTCAAGTGACCGAGAATCTGAATATCTGCAAAAGCTTGCGCCTCAATGGCCAACAAAGTAAAGGTTCTGAAATGTTCTATTCCAGACTGCATAATCACATTAGAATGAACTTGTATGGGCGAATGCCAAGTGCTTCCTGGTCACTTCCCATATTCAAGTCACTTTCATCTTCCTGGCTTGAATAATGAAAATCGCCATTGCTGGTTATTTTTGGCAACTGTTTGCCGCTGTAGTTGCTAAACATTTCAAATAGATGTACGTCCGTATAGAGGCACAAGAATTGCGAAAGAATAAACTGGCCAGCTAACATCCAGTGTTAGTGGATAACAAATCAAAGAAGTAACGCGTTTTTGTCGGGTTTTCTAGCCTATTTATATAAAAATATGATGAGTAACCAGACTGTCATATCTCAGCCCCATTCAGTTCCCGATGAAAAATTTGTAGTCTGCGTTGTAGTATGGTAGTAGTACGAAAAAGTTGCACGTAATACTATGAAATAGCAAAGAATACTATCATTTAATGTGCCGCAGACTGGTCCAACCTTATGTAGTAGTATCCAGTTGCATCCTGTCTTGCCATAGTAACATCCAGTCTTGCTAATAGTACCATATAGTAGTATGCAGTAAAACGGTAGCCTTGAAGCAGAAGCATGTAGTAGCATCGTTAGTACTGCATGCAACTTTTTCGTACTACTTCATAGTACTATTTGGAGATAAATTTTTCATCGGGTTAAGCTTTAAAGCACTTACCAATTGGTAGGTCGTGAGTCCAACAACTTCAATTATACCGTCGTCAGTTGCTTCTGCCCCAGACGCTTTATTCCAAGGATGAGTGCCACCACCGTAACTAGAAAAGATGAACCTTCAAGTACATTACATAACTTATCCATATTATGCAAAGATCATAGGGATTAGAGGGGCGATTAAGGAATCAGATTAGATGTAGGTTGGACAGTCTGCAGGGGACAGAAAGAAGCACAATCTTGGGAGGGCCAAAATTCGATCTGGTCCTTACTTCTGTCGTTGATTTCGTTCTGTCTGTCATTCTGTTTACCTATCTGGATTTACGCCAATGTTTTAAATAAATCAATGGATCAAAATTCTAAATCCTTAAATATTGCTTGAGTCCAAGCTGACTTTGAAACATTTATTCAAATAATGTATACAACGGATACGTCAGCGACGATGCAGGGATATTTCGGCCCTTTTTGGCAAGGGTCCTCGTCAGGCTGTCAATCTTCAGGTAAAACGTCGGGGAAGGAAACAAAACTGTAATCTGTTATCTAAATCCCTGTGATCAGGGGCGTCGCAATGAGGTGGGGGGGGGGGGTAAAAATATTCCTTCAGCCCAAGCTGACTGCGATCACATTTGATAGTGCAAAACGGATAAGTCAGCTGAATTTTATCGGAGAAATATTTCGGCCCTTCTTGGAAAGGGTCCTCTTCAGGCTCAAAGCCGCTCAAGTGGAAAATACGAACTTGTGCCCCCCCCCCCCCCCCCTCGAAGAAAGAACAAAGCTAGTGCGCGCTCGCAAAGCGCCCGACCACACAACTTCAGCTAAACTGGGCGCTCACCCAGGAAAGCTAAACGGGGGGGGGGGGGGGGGGGGTTGGCAGTGCGTCCGGAAAAGTCAGTAAGGCTAGTTCTCAACCTTGCCAGATTGACAGAAAGAGGCGGGCTATTTCTAGTCGTTCGGATACGAAGAGATTTTTTAAGCATATTTTGTCAGAATGAGAAGTATGATCGTCAGATTTGAGCTTCCAAGATCGACAAAAGACAATTCTCAAATCATGAATTTCACCCTGCACCGCACAGTTTTAACCCAAATTTTAACACGATTTGTTTGTACCAGTATCGCTCGATTCAAGTGAAATCAGGCTCATTTTGCTTGTGGTGTACATTTTCAAGAATTTGTTAATCTCATGCAAAAAATTATTTGTATTTTTACAGAAAAGAATTTGATGATAGGAATTTCCCTTCAGTGCGACGTTAAAAAATAAATCGGCTTCGTGGGCAATGAGAGAAGATGTAATGACGGGCCTGGTTATTGCAACACGTCATTTGATTTTTATGTGGTTTCTTAACTGTAAATTCAGAACAAGTCTGCTCTGTTTACATTTTTTTCTGGATGATCAGTCCTTCTTTTTCGGAAAGGGTCGAATAGAAGCAAAAGGGTCTCACATTTTTCTGGATTCGTCGTGAACTAAGACAAACGGGCAGAGTCGTGATAAGTGTCCCTTACTTTCATTTGAGATCCGAAAAGACATTCTGATCAGACCGGATTCCACAAAATTGCCTGCGGCGCTGGCTGTATTTACTGAAAGATCACCTAATTTCCTTCGGGTTTTAGGCTTGGCTTTCGGGGCTTGGGCCACATTAAAAGCTAGACTTTGTTAGGGGCAAGTAGTGCTTTGCCCGGCAAAAGTCATAGCTTACTTTGAAATTTCGCCTGCGGCGCTCAGTTTTCATTCTGTCAGATATACAGTCATCATAAACTGCTGCGGGTCAGGCTATTGCGGAAGCGAGTTCTCTTATTACGAATGACATTCACCTTGACCTTGACCTTGACAAATACTAGCTTTAATGTTTCTTTAGATTCGTACAGTTTCCCGTATGTGGTGCTGTGCTTCTTGGCTATTGTTATACACTGTTATGTCTTGAGAATTGCCGGACGTCTGCCAGTAGTATATTTTGAGGTAGTCACCTCCCACGCCCAAGCCTTTCAAACCGCCCCTGAGCTTGATGAAACGACTAGGCTTCTTCAGTCTTCAACGCTTGCAGTTATCACAAGTTTTATTATTACATATGCGACGAAAAGCTGAAATGGGCGACAGGGCGCCTTCAGGCACCCTGCCACCCCCGCTTCGAGTTTTGGCTAGTGATGCCCCTGACGGCAAGACGGCAACAGTTTTATACCTTACCTTAAATTGTAAGTTGCAGAAAAGAAGTCTCCTAGCAGATTATTTTTGTCACAATTCGCCAAGGTCTAAAAGCCTTTTGAACTGCGTAGTGTACCGTATTACTCATATCCTATGCAAGATATTTCCCTTGGAAAACGCGGCTGGCCTTATTCGTTTCAGCTGTTTTTTTTTTTTGCGTGTCTCCCTCAGGGGCGTCACGACTGGGGGGGAGGGGGGGACGCTTTATTATTACATATGCGACGAAAAGCTGAAATGGGCGACAGGGCGCCTTCAGGCACCCTGCCACCCCCGCTGTAATAAGGTAAAAAAATTAACCCTGACCAAAAAACAAGCTCACTCTGTGGTAGACTTGTAAAACTACTGGGAACATTTTCCGAACCCCTTTTCTATCGCTGGCTTTTTAAAGAATGTGCAGTAAATCCAACTGATACAATAACTGTCACTACTGTCAAGAACCCCACTTCTGAGTTCGGGAGAGCAGTGGCAGAGCATACTATCTTGAAACAAACCTACAACGTATCCCTATTGCTGCCCATACCCCTGGTAGAGCGAGCGATAAATATCTAAGGAGACCAACTTTTTAACCCTGTCAATATGAGGGAGGGAGAGCCAGTCCCTAGAATTGGCACAGTGCCAGACAGTGAGCTCGTATTTTCATGGGATAATAATCCCACATAGCAACTCTATACTGGGAAAGAGCGATTTAAACCCCTTCAATGGCATTATTGGCATCAATGGCTATTATTGTATTGCAGCATTTAATAAAATGGCTAGAATCTCAGACAGCACTTGCTCAAGTGGGGGTAGCACTACATCTCACATCTTTACGATATTATTGGCTAGATATTCGCTGAAGCAATACCCTTTAGCTGGCTGCAAGAAGCAAGAGCTGAGAGCTTTATTGATATGGCACTGTTGCTTTGAGAAAGTGAAAATTAGACCCTTTCATGGGATTAATGAATTGCAAACTTTAATAGCACAGCTAGAAACTCAGATAGCACTTGCTGAGGTGAGATGAGAGTAGTACATCAAACATCTTTATGATACTGCTAGCTAGATACTCGTTGGAGAAAGCTGGCTGCAAGAAAAATAACTTGGAGCTTTCCATGGTACTGTTATTCTGGGAAAGAGAAAATTAGACCCCTAATTAATGAATTGCAACCTTTAATAAATCCGCTAGAAACTCAGACACCACTTGCTAAGGTGGGACAGGGGTAGGCTACATCTCACATCTTTACGATAGTATTAGCTAGATATTCGTTGAAGAAAGGCCTTTTAGCTGGCTGCAAGAACAACAGCTTGGAGCTTTCTATTCCACTGTCATTCTGAATGAGAAAATTAGATCTCGTTCTGGGGATTAAGGAAGTGCAACCTTTAATAAATCCGCTAGAAACTCAGACACCACTTGCTAAGGTGGGACAGGGGTAGGCTACATCTCACATCTTTACGATACTATTAGCTAGATATTCGTTGAAGAAAGGCCTTTTAGCTGGCTGCAAGAAGCTGGGAGCTTTCTATTGCACTGTTATTCTGAATGAGAAAATTAGATCTCGTTCTGAGGATTAAGGAAGTGCAACCTTAATAAATCCGCTAGAAACTCAGACACCACTTGCTAAGGTGGGACAGGGGTAGGCTACATCTCACATCTTTACGATACTATTAGCTAGATATTCACTGAAGAAAGACTTCTTAGCTGGCTGCAAGAATAACAGCTGGGAGCTTTCTATTGCACTGTTATTCTGAATGAGAAAATTAGACCTCGTTCTGGGGATTAAGGAAGTGCAACCTTTAATAACTCCGCTAGAAACTCAGACACCACTTGCTAAGGTGGGACAGGAGTAGGCTACATCTCACATCTTTATGATACTCTTAGCTAGATATTCATTGAAGAAAGACTTTTAAGCTGGCTGCAAGAAGCTGGAGCTTTCTACTGCACTGTTATTCTGTTTGAGAAAATTAGATCTAGTTCTGGGGATTAAAGCACAACTCTTACTAGAAACAATCTTTTCACTATGGAACGGGTCAGAAAAACGTTTCGCGAGAATACCATTACTTTCCATCTGAATTTAGCGCTTGTCTTGTTAGCAATTGTCCATCCTATCCATCCTACCTGCTCTCCGACGCGGCTGCTGGACACAAAACGTTTTAAAACTGAACGCACCGTGGTTAAAAATTAGGAAAATTAAGTAAATGAAATAAGTCAAAAACAGAAGATTCTCATATCCGTGTGTGTCAAAGAGTTGTCAGCGGAAGTGGAAGATTCTGGCAAACGTTGCGTTGCGTAACCGGCAGAACTCGGCACGGAAGAAAAAGCCCTAAAAATTCGTAGGCACAAAACGGACCAATGGAGAAAGGTGGGGATTTAGAAGTTTATAGTAAGTAAGTAAGTAATTTATTTCTAACCCGCCATTTCAAAAAACGGAGTAAATAAAAGAAAATAAATAAAAGACATAAATACACAGAAAAAGACACTAATTTTCAGTCATCGTCTAGAAAGCAGTGTAGAAGGTCGTGCGCTGGTTGGGCTCTGTTGTCAATATTTTTGATAACGACAAAGAAACATCCAAAAGGGTAATACTTGCATCTTGAACTTTGAACTTATCCGTCAATGTATGATTATGGCATAATTTCGACAAGTGGAGCAGGTGCTTTATCCCATATAATCCCATAAGGGATTATAAACTATTATAAAAGGCAGAAAAACCAAGAGGGGTCCTTTAACGAAGTGCAACCAGGTGGGATAGGTGTAACCTATATCTGGCACCGTTACGATACTATTAGTCCCATACCAGCAACGCCTTGAAAGACTTACTCCCGACGCTGGCATACCGTTTCCAAAAGGGGGACCTCACTGAGACATAGAAGCTATACCGCGGTATGTATGAAAAGATCGAAGAGGACGACATCCTCAATTTCATTTTAACAACTTACGCGGCCATAGCCTTAAACTCACCGGAGAGGGGTCTGCAAAGATATTGATTTCGTTTTTACAGATACCATGGTACCTGATACCACGGTCTGAAGTCGTTTTCGAAGTTACCGTGGGTATCTGTTACTACGGTCAAAAGGCGTTATATTGCAGTTATCGAGGTATACGGTCCGACCATGGTAACTGATCGTGGTATCTGAAAAGTCATCTCACGTTCATCAGATTTTGTCAAATTGGGGGGGGGGGTGAGTTTGGCAACTAGTGATGTAACTGGATATCAGTTTTTCTTTTGGGATAACTTCTATAAGTGCAATTTCGGCAATAGTCGTTTTTGCAAAGTTGCCGTGTATCAGATACCACGGTAACTGCAAAAAAGACTAATTACATATCAAGTTACCGTGGTATGAGATACCCTGGTATCTGCGAAAACGCAACTACTGGTCGGCGGAGATTCAAAAACCGCGTGCCGCACTGGAATAAACTGCCCGAGGAAACAGCAAACCCTCCATCAATGAGCCGATTCAAGAAAGAAATTGATGAAATGTTTATTTCCCAAATGTATGACCCTAAATGTTTTAAAAGAACTTAGAGTAGAGGCTTTGTGGCCTTACTGTTTCTGCAATAAATAATTAGTAATAAAAATGTATGACTCTAATTTTTTTTATTCATTTATTTATTTATCACCCGTTATTTCAAAAAGAAAAAGGACGGAGTACAAAAACGAAAAGAAAAGCAAAATCAAAGAAAAAGATAACACTTTTATAAGAAAAAAAGTCAACAAATACAACTGAAAAACTCTGTTTGAAAGAACTTTGTAGAGGCTTAGTGGCCTTACCGTTTTTGCAATATATTATTCTTAGCTCGACTATTAGCTAGTTATTCGTTGTAACAAAGAGTTTAAAAGAACTTTGTAGAGGCTTTGTGGCCTTACTGTTTTTGCAATATATTATTATTAGCTCGACTATTAGCTAGATATTCGTTGTAAGAAAGAGTTTTAGCTGGCTGCAAGAACATGCGCTGGGAGACGGCAGTGGGAAAGGTAGGACCGGATTAAGCAGACTCGTTTAAAACACAATAAGCTATTAAATATATACCATTTTAGCGAATTCAAGAAGAAGAGGGGGAAGCAAAATACGGCATTTCAAAATGTAAGCTGACTTGATATTACCATAAATGAGAGTCCAAGGCATAGCATGTGTCTATGTGAAAGCTTGGCGGAACTCAGATTATAAATATCTAGAGGAAATGGAATGTTCCCGACAGGGGAGTCGTTTCGAAGAAAACCAACGAACTTCAAGACCCCACTGGGCGATTTCAGATGGTCTTGCATAGCTAAGACCAGAAATATTAATTAACAAAATGTCCAATTTACACGAGGCGTGTCTTGCATTAAAGGACACCTCATCTGAAAATAAAGTATTTATCTTATGACATAAATACTATTTTATGAATCTTTCGATGATTTACTAATGTCAAATGGTTTGTCATTTTTGTTTATTTTTAACAAGAGGGTAGTTTTTATTTACGTATTTGGTAGATAGCAGGTCATTTTATACAGGTCAGATAAATTAAGTTATATTATTTTTGTTAGATTTATAGGGTACGTAGTTGTTGTTATTATAGTAAAATTTTTAACAAGCACTGCATGTTCGAATTTTTGTTCTCCACAGTGCCTGTATAATGTATTTGTACTTATGTGCAAAACTAAAAAAACTTGAACTTCAACTTGAAGTGACGTTAAAGCGCGATGTTAAAGCAGGGCAAACTGTTAGGTAATTTTGGTATTAACGTCACTGAGTTGGAGGTGGAGACGTAGCAACTGTTTTAGTTCAATCTAAAACAGGAAAAAATGGAAAAAGAAGCTATATGGGAATTTATAAAAAAAAGGACACCTCACAATACATAATGTTTCTGCTAAGATGTTAAATAACTAATTAAACTTGAACTGATCGGCTGAGATAAGACAATCTAGTTACCCATCACTTTTTCACTTAGAGAGGAACGAAAATGATTTACTTCATTGCTCCACTATTCACGAGTAATCGACTTTCATAAAGTGGAATTTCCCTGTCGGATACCTAGCTATACTGTATGCCTAACGAAAACGATTTACGAAAAATAAGTGTCCACGCAGTTAGCTAACTTCCGCGAGCTGATCAGTGGTCACTGAAGAGCCGCGAATCCGTATTCGACAATCATTTTTTACCCGGACATTTAGTTCGCCCGGAATCCGGCTGAAACCGGAAATCTGTTATAAGTTAAACTTTTATTTGAAGTTGATAGATGTTCGATATAGGGGTAAGGAGATACGCTGAATTAATTTTAGAGATTTACTTTTTCGCCGGAAGAGCAGTTCCGAAATTCGAGCGAGACCAGAAAATTGGCAGAAGTAAAAGGCAGGAAGTTATCGTCAAAATAGATATGACTTATAGGGGTAAACACACATGCTGAATCCATATATGAACTTTGTTTTCTCAGATGATTAGCTATTTGACCTTAAAGTTCAGTGGGCGGATCAAACAATCATGATACCACATTACCACCCCCTAAAATACAATGCCACATCAGAAATCAGCAGATCCCTCAACAACTTATTTTTCCTAATATATCAATATGCCGTTTTTTTGCTGACTGCCATACTCCGATTTACTAGCTTCGACAAATATAAGCGGAGTTTCTTATTTCTTATCCATTCGTTGTTATTACATACTCCGGATTATTTGTATTGTTGACAAATATTCATATTAACGGGGTTAAGTGAGAATTCCTTGTAAGCTATGGAATCAGCTGCAAATAGCTCGGTTATATTTGTACATTTTTGGCAGTGTTGTAACTTTACATCCAGAAAGCAAAACTGTTCTTCGGTACTACAGAGTAACAGACTACAGAAAGTTTCATCAGATAACACTGGAGCAATCTGCCAGCTACTATTATAGCAGCCATGGCACTTTATAAGAATTTTATAAGAATCAAAGCATAGTTAGTGCCCATTGTGCTTTTATCTGTTTCTAAATTTCAATAGTAAAAATATTCAAGGAGTCTGGTGAAGACTGGATCTTGCGAAGACAAGACCCAATTGTCTGGATCAAATGATGAATTTTTGGGATCCCATCGAGACCTTTGGTCTTGTTCTCATTTGACAGTACTTATGTGCTGCTTGGGTGGAAAATTTTATTTTAGTGGAGTGGCAACTATGGCCCCAGTTTGTCATCTCCTTCGTTGCATGGAGATACAGAAACAAGCACTGTATAACGTTTCCCTGAGTAAGGATTAAAGTTAACTGCAGTATTGCTACTGGGATTATCTTATCTCTGGGATAAGATTCAACCGAATTAGAGATGATCTTATCTCAGTAGAGACAAGATTAATCCCAGTAGCAAATACTGCAAGATTTTTTTACAGTGAGGGTATTAAACATATCTAGTGAGTTTTCAAGTCCGATTGGTTATCCGGTTTCGATCCGGCTATACCGGAAAACTTTAGGAACGGGCTTCATTAAAGTGTTGATGTAAGGCTGATGTAAGGATATATTTATTAGGTCTGGGAAGGAAAGTCGATGTGTTTTTTTTAAGTTTCTTTGCTTTCACGAGAATAACTGTCCGGTATTGATAATATTAACTGAACTTGAATTTAGCAAACCCGGGAATCTGCATTTATTAGCGAATTCGATGACTACAACAGCTGCAAATATCGAGAGGAAATAAGTATATAACGCCGAATATCTTGGCTAGACATGAAATATGAGATCCAAACTTTAGGAACGGCCTGATTACGAATTGCATGTAAGGATATTTTTTTTACGTCTGGGAAGGAAATTCGATGTCTTACTTTTAAAGTCTCTTTTGCTTTCATGAGAAGAACTGTATGGTATTGTTTATATAAACTATACTTGAACTTCAGAAAACCTGGAATCTGTGAGATCAAAAATCTGCATTTATTAGCAAATTCGATCACTGAAACAGCTGCAATTAACGCGGGTGAATAAGTATATAATGATGGATATCGTTTAATCCAACCACTTAAAACATAAAACAGAAAATCGTATGTGAATTTGAATACTCGCTGGATTTTTTTTAACAGTTCTGTCGGAAGAAACCTAATGACTTCTGTCAATTTCTTTAAAGAATATTCCTGATGTTATTCTCTTACAGCCTTCAAGGCATCAGCGTTCAAGCAACCTTATTAAAACTGAACTACAGGAAAGCAAACGCTTTACATCGATACACTGAGGGGAAACTTCCTGTGCTCCCATTTCCTAGATTTACCGCCCAAGGCATGATTTTAATTGAGTTGGAGCAAGACACTTTCTAGGGCCAATTAGAAACCGCAAGTTAGTGAAGAAATATTGCTCACGGCAAGCCCGAGATAATCGCCTTTAGCTACTAGAACCGAAATTAATCAAAATGCGGAAAAAGCTCTATTTCAACGACCTAACCGAGCAGAAAAAACATCAGATTTGTCAAAAATGAAATCTCAGCATGAGTTCTCCCCTACAGCAATTTCTTAGAAGTAATTCTCCCCAAAAGGATATATGTTGCTGCAAGTTTGATTTCTTAATTACAGCACTAAGTGGAAAGGTTGCAGTTTTTGCCGTCTAGTAACCCGTGATAGGACAGAAAAGACTAGCTGATACCTATTAAAACTGAAAGGGACGAGCTTCATTCTTATCATCCTAAAGGATAGCCAAGGACTAGGAAGTTTAAAGAAGTACCAAGCAGAGATGGGCGAATCCCGATCCGGATTGGAATCCAGAATTCGTTCTTTTGACTGGATTCGAATCTTCTGCTAATCTTAAAAATTATTTATTTTTCCCTTGTTCACCCTTACATTGATTACGGTTGTGTTCACTGGGCTAGCATTTTTTTTTCTAATGATAGAAGGATCCAGATTTTGCAAAATAAAAGAATTCGTTTGGTGCGGACATAAACAAGAGCTGTAAGCTCATATGGCACTTGCATGTGTCAAGATGATTTAATTGATCAAAAGTAAGTTTCGACTTTGCGATTGAGATGCGCACTCTAAGGGAGCTGGAACTTCATTTGTAAGCAAAACCCTTGAGGCTGCTACTGCTAATGGGCTGATGGGCATCACGAAAATACATATATTGCTTAAAAGTATTTTTTTTACTTTGCGGTCAAGATTGGTACTTTAAGGAATAATCGGATTTGGGAAGTAACAATTTCTAAGCAAATGTTGTTGAGTCTCCAATATTCCAGCGAAGTTTCATCGTCCTAGCACATCTGGAAGTAGGCTACCTTAACGCGCGATCACCGGAATCCCAGACCCCCCCCTCCTCCAACTCCACCCACAATAAGCGGAGCCAATCCGGTTCTGTAAATGATTAATCCAGAGCATCTGTTTGTCATTCCCACGAAGTTCGATCCAGATCACACCAGTCTAAGCGGGTCAAGTATTTTCCGCCCTCCCCCCAATAATTGCCGGATTCGGTCCGGAAATGAAAAAGATCACCAGAGAAAAATGTCCTCTGTTTAATTATTAAATTTCACTCGAATCCGATCACCCGTTCCAAAGTTACGCATGACTCAATATTCCGGATTCCCCTCCCTCAACTCCCCCCCCCCAAGATTAACATATCGAGGATTTTTTTTTATTCCAAGTCAGTTTGACCGGGTCCATGATATGCCTTCCAAGTTTCGTCGTGAAAATCCCCCAAAAAACGGAATTCCGGTAAACCCCCTCCTCCCCCCCTCAAGTGTCCGGATCCAGTCAAATTATGTAGAAGATTTACATGGACCAGATGTTTGTTCTTCCCAGCAAGTTTCACTCCGATACCATCATTCTAACCGTTTCTCGATATTTCCGGTCCACCCCCCCCCCCCCCCCAGCTCCCCCGCGGTGCACGTAGCCAATCCGATTCAGCAAATGACTTACCTAGAGCATCTGTTTGTTCTTCCCACAAAGTTCCATCCCATCCCTCCAAAAAAATCATCGGAGAAATGTCCTCTGTTCAATTCTTAAATTTCACTCGAATCCGATCACCCATTCCAAAATTACGCATGACTGAAAATTTCGGATTCCCCTCCCTCCACTCCCCCCACCATTATCTGATCGACAAAATTTTTATTTTGAAGTCAGTTTGATTGGGTCCCTGATATGCCTGCCAAGTTTCATCGTGAAAATCCCCAAAACCACCATCACCGGAATTCCGGGACCCCCCCCCCCCCCCATAAGTGTCCGGATCCAGTACAATGGTCTAAAGGACTTATCTAGAGAAGATGCTTGTTTTCCTAGCAAGTTTCACTCCGATCCCTCCATTCTTACCGTTTCTTGAAATTTCCAGTCTCCCCCCCCCCAACTCCCCCCTGGCTACCGAATCCGGTCAAGACTTTAAACGGGACATTACAGATATATATTCTAATCAGTTATGAAGTTTCATTACAATCCGATCATCCGTTCGAAAGTTACACACTTCTCAATTATGGTCGGATTGGGAAACTTATTATTTCCAGGTTACTTTGGTCGGGTCCCTGATATTCCTGCCAAGTTTCATCGTCCTAGCTCATCTGGAAGTACCCTAACTCGAAAAAGTGTGACAAAATGCCCAAAATTTCCAAGTTTCCAGCGCCCCACACTCCCCCGCATATGGTCGGATCGGGAAACTGATTATTTCCAGATTCGTTTGGTCGGGTCCCTGATATTCCTGCCAATTTTCATTGTCCTAGCTCATCTAGAAGTACCCTAACTCGGAAAAAAGTGACAAAATGCCCTAAATTTCCAAGTTTCCAGCGCCCCACACTCCCCCGCATATGGTCGGATCGGGAAACTGATTATTTCCAGGTTAGTTTGGTCGGGTCCCTGATGTGCCTGCCAAGTTTCATTGTCCTAGCACATCTGGAAGTACCCTAACTCGGATAAGTGGGACAAAAAACTCGGACCGACCGACAAACCGACAGACCGACAGACGGAATTGTGATCGGTATATGGCACTTGAGCCAGAGGCTGCAAGTGCCATAAAAAGGAGGTTGAATTTAAAACCATTGCCAGCTTTTCCCGGTGCAATGTTCTGAACGTTGGTCAGATTCGTGATTACCAGGCATCAATTTTTGTGTTTCAAAGCATGAACCATATATGCCCTGATTATTTCCATGATTATTTTTCTATTAATCAAGAGCACCCCAATTACGAGACTAGAAATGCACAGCTTTTAATGAATGAAAAAAGAAAACCAGTTAGATCATCTTATATGATTCATAATCTGGTGCCTTCTGTTTGGAGTAATCTGCCGGCTAGCATCAGGGAGTCTGCCACTTTATACGGTTTTAAAAAGAAACTGAAAACTTTCCACTTAATTAATACGTGTTGAAGGGTATGTGGTCTTTTTCTTCTTCTTTTTTTTTTTTTTTTTTTTCACAGTTGTTCGGGTTGGGCTGAAACTGGTAATGAGTAAGTATTAAGGATTCTTGTTGTGTATAGTGTTCACGTTTAATTGTTTGTTTATTTAAGTCATAGGCTAGGTGGATAATAAGTTGTTGTGTCTAGTTATTTATTTATTAGATACAAGTAGTGTTATTAAATTTCAGCACAAGTCCTTAGGACTTTCTTTTTGCTGCAATGCAATGGGATATCAGTAATGTTATTTTATTTAATTTTCAATGTTTTGGTTAAAAATAAAAAACCTACCTACCTACCTAATCAGACTGGTTGCAGATTCGGACTGATTCCAAACCCCTTAGTCTTACGAATACACTCAAATATCTCGTCTGCATCCTTCCAGTTTCCATTTCCCAACTTTGACACAGCGGGCTTGGGCAATCCTTATCTCCACCACCAAGCATCATCAGTAATCTATCACGTTATCCGATTACCTTAGACATCGGTGATTTCTGTCACCTCTGATTTTAAAACTATAACCTACGTACAGGACTTGATTTTTGTTAAGGTCGGATTCGAATCCTCAGCATGAAATGATGGATTCGTATTCGTATCTAGACCAGGATTCGGATTCAGAATCGAATCCTTTGACTTGACTTGCTTTATTTACTACTTAATACAAAATAAACTATAAAACACGCAACCGCCGGGGGAAGGCTCAAAAAGCCTGATGATGGACGACTGCAATCCTCTGATTCTCAACCTATATCAAACCTTCATAAAAAAAGGACAAGAATACTCTCTCTCAACTAACCTTTAAAAAAATTCTCACCTTTCATGGTGAGATCGCCCATTTCTGGTCCCAATTCTCTTATTCTTTTAAGCGTACGACATTAAACACATATATTGTAATTAATTCTGTTTGTTTGACAATAATCGCAAATTTGGTTTATAACTACGATAGTCGAATTTTACAATTATCTATCTAGCCTTGTTATTTTTTTTTTTTAAATTATCTGTTGACAACTTATTTTATCTCTATTTATGACTACAAAAACATCGTATTTGGGCCCTGCCCACGAGAGATATGTTTTGCATTATTATTAAATAAATAAATTTAAAATATCTAACTATCTATCTATCTATCTATCTATCTATCTATCTATCTATCTATCTATCTATCTATCTATCTATCTATCTATATATCTATCTATCTACCTATCTATCTATCTATCTTTCTTAATCGAATCTTCAGCTTCTGCTTGACACAAACTACTCTCCAGGGCAAAAAAAAATAGGGAGTAGCACCAAAATCTATGCTTCCAACGCACCGGAAACAGGCCTTACCCGTAGCACCGCCCACTACGCTCGCGGAATTTAAAATGAGACAAACTTGCGGGTTTAGAAAACTCTATTACAGCCAAGAAGAGTCCGCACGCATCGAGGAAAGAGGGGGAGGTATCTTCTTTTTGCTGTGTTTGGGATATGGTGTCATCAGAGCCAGCGCTGTTGCACGACTGATTGAATTTCGGCAGGGAGTTTACATATCGCTAGTGGTGCTGGTGCTAGTGTCGCTGTTGTTAAACTGTGACTCACTCTTTCAGGTCTTAGCGCTATTCCCTAGTGTTATTTTTGCTCTGGCTGGTAATGGCGGTAAACCACAAGAGAGGATACACAGGGTACGCTCGAATAGTAGCGACACTAACACCACTAGCGATAGAGAACGTCCCTAGTGAAACGCGCACCAGCGCTGTCTCCAATAGCTTCATTTTCTCAACAGAGCAAAAAAAAAAGATGCAACCTTACATGTTTCCTCGCTGTGTGCAGACCGCAACTGGGCGCATCTTAGCTTTACTAGAGATTTCTAAACCCGCAAGTTTGTCTCACTTCAAATCACGAAAGCGTAATGGGCGGTGCTACGAGTATGGCCTGTCTGCCAATCATGGAAAGCATAATTCTTGGCGCTACTCCCTAGGGTTATTTTGCTATGGAGGTTACTTTATGTCAAGCAGAAGCTGAAGCTTGGATTAGGACTTGCTACTTCCTTTAACCTCCCTAGCTCTAGGCTATTATCGTTTGGCATGATACAAATGAAACTCATCCCTTTCAGTTTAATAGGTATCAGCTGGTCTCTTCTGTCCAATTACGTGTTACTAGTCGGCAAAAACTGCAACGCTTCCACTTAGTGCTGTCTAGAAAAGCACGAACCTGGAAACGTCACTAATCCTAAATTTCCCCGGATACCGTAGGGAAAAACGTGATGTTCTGTCGTCTGCGTCACATCACTCAGTAGTCCACTAAAACCTAATGAGCTAAAGGCCCCTTCGGACTTGCCAGTAAAACTTGCACTAGAATTCCGTAATCCAGTTTATTACGTCAACTCTTTCACACTAGCGGGGACATGGCGACCGGAGAGTCTCTTCGAGGACGACATCCCCCAGCTTTAAAGTTGAACCAAAAGGCCTGAGATACGACAATTTAGTTACCCATCACCTATTCAGTTAAAGTTTAACTGAAAAGCCAAATTAGTTTTGTATCATTTAACTTAACACCAGGGTCGTATCCAGGAATGTATTTCGGGGGGGGGGGGGGGGGGGGGGGGTTGCCTGCGGGTCGGACAAAAAGTACAAAAAAGACATAGATCAGAGGGAAAAGCCTGTAAAATGATTATTTTTGTAAGTTTCGGGGGGGGGGGGGGGGTCAACCCCCTACCCCCCCCCCCTGGATACAGCCTTGCTGAACACATTGAATTATTCGGACTGTGTTAAGCGAATTTTTTTTTCAACTTTCACTATCGGTCCTTCTTTGCAAGGGTCCTCGTCGGTCCTTGCCAAGAAGGGCCGAAATATCGCTGATGGAGCATCGTAGCTGACGTATCCATTGTATACATTATTTGAATCTATGTTTCAAAGTCAGCTTGGGCTCAAGGAGTAGGCCTACTCAGGAAAATCATGTCTGTTCTCTTATTCAACTTTAGTGCTTCAGTTGTGGAGCATGTCTTGTCGGGAGGTCATCCATCAACATCCCTATTAGAGTCTATTGTGGAAAAACTGAAAATCCCTCAGAGGGCTAAAAATAATTCTATGTTTCAAAAACAAGCTGAAAACAAGCTGACTGCGAATCACGCTTGATATTGCAAAACGGATACGTCAGCTGAGTTTTATTAGAGCTATATTTCGGCCCTTCTTGGCACTTGGCACTCGGGCTCAAAGCCGCTCAAGTTGGAAAAACGAACTTGTGGAAAAACAAACTAAAGATTCTAGCTTAGCGTTAAATGTTTGAATTCGTGAATTCCATTGTGAGAGTTGCTTGGAGTTAAAAAAGTTGCTGATAAGCTGGCTTTCCAGTTCAGCTTTAAAGAGGAGAGTGGTGGCTGAACGTCGTCAGTAAATCACTTCATTCAAGTGATTGGCTGACCCGATTCATTCCATTTGCACAGTGTTTTCCAAATTTGGAATGACCAGAAAGCAACTTGCCTTTTATAGAGAAACAGTGACCAGGATTGCACTGGCGAATAACCTTTTACCTCGTCTTTTTCATCCCACCTTTTCATCGCCTTCATTGAAGGCAACACTATATACTTATAAATTCAAGTTTTTCGATGAGAAACGAATAATTTAGTCGTGAGAATCCCTTTTATCTAATTTCTCTTCTTACTTTGCCTTTGTTTACGTTTCCACCGGATTTAGCCTGTAAATTTCAATATCAAATGCTGTTTAATACTGGAATTATTGGTTTAGTTTTTGTAGGATGTTCCTTGATTGTTTTATGGTAAAATGGTCCGCATAAAGAGAATTTTAAATATTATTTAAAATATATTTTGTTTTTAAAATGTATGATAAATGGTAATAGGAATAAAAAAAAATAATGTGTATTTATATGATTGTTATAGATTTTTTTTTTTTTTTTTTTTGAGGTTGAATTTTGTAATAGAAATAGTTTGAATGATGAGAATAATAATAGTGGAAAAATAATCACGTTAAAATTATATTATATGATTAAAATGTATAGATAGTGGAAAGAGTAATTATTGTTATTGAATTTAGTTTCGTTAATTTAAATTTATAAATAAAGATAGGATGGAAGTGTTAAGATTAGAAAGAACTGAAGGAAAAAAAAAATTAATAAATTAAAAAATAAACGTAGAGATAGAGGAAAGTGTATGTGACGCTAAATAGATAGGCCAGTCATGTGTTAAAAAAAAAAAAAAAAAAAAAAAAAAAAAAAAAAAATGCTGGAATTATCCCAGGTATTGTGATAAATAAGATAGGATTTATTCCGTAAAAGCACAGAGGGCCATGGAAACAAGAAAACAACACCAAAACGAACCGTAACCTCAACAACAGAACTAACTATAAAAACTTTCCCTATGGACCATAGCCACCTTAAGGAATATTCACAAATTTCTAACATCTCTAAAACTTTTACTTTTCGAAATTTGTTCAATCTCTCCTCCCACCTCAGCACCGGTTTCGAAAAAAGGGACACAGCGCAATGCGAGTCTAAACGTCCTATTAACGTATCACCTTGATTGCGTAAATCGATGGAGCTGCTGGCAATGGCAATGCAGAGCTGAATGCAGTATGCTTACCTCCTGATCCACAGTATGTATCAGAGCAAAATAACACTAGGGAGTAGCGCCAAGACTTGGCAAAATTGACAAACGCTCGAATAGCAGCGATACTATCACCACTAGCGATAGAGAACATCCCTACTGAAACTCATTCAGTCGTTCACCAGCACTGGCTCCAATAAATTCATATTCTAAACATTACAAAAAAATTATACAGCCTCGATTATTTCCTTGGTGTGTGCAGACTGCACCTTTACTTTACTAAAAATTTAAAAGCCTGCAAGTTTGTCTCGTTTTAAATGCCGCAAGCTTAGTGGGCGGCGATACGAGTATGTTCCGTTTGCAAAGCATGGAGATGGGCATAGGTTTTGGCGCTACTCTTTAGTGTTATTTTGCTCTGGTTTGGATGCAAGCACGGAATGAGTAGGGAACATGGTGACGCTATCATAGCTGAAGTTCTAATAGATAGTGTTAAGACAGGAGAGATCTCTGTACGTTTCCGGGTTTGACATTCGACAAGCTTTCGACTCGGGTGTGTCGTGAGAATAGTTGCATCTTCGACACATAAATCTCTCAGCTTAACACAGTTCTAGTATTTAAATGCAAGAAATTTAATACAATTTCAGGAATACTGCACGGGAATAATAGTTACGATTTAATCTGCATCAAGTAAAGTCTCTTATTTGAGGGTGCAAAACGGATAAATCAGCTACATTTTATTAATGGTTTAATGGGTTTCGACCCTTCTTGGCAAGGGTCCTCTTCAGGCTCAAGACGCTCAAGGTGGAAAATGTACTTGTGGAAACACGATTAAAGGACCCCTCTTGCTTATTCTGCCTTTTACAATATACCTAGGTCCCTTATAGGCTTACAGGTTTCTAAAATCCCCACCTTTCTCCATTGTTTCGGTCTATCGCTATGAATTTTTAGTATTTTTGATTTGACCGATTTTTGCCCGTCACACAACGCAAAGTGTGCCGGAATCTTCAATGTCCACTGATAACTCTTTAACACACAAGGACATGATAATCTTTTGTTTTTTTATTTCTTTTATTCGCCTTGTTCTCCCACTTTTTAACCACGGTGTGTTTACTTTTCAAGTGTTCTGCGCCCATCTGCCGCGATGGAGAGCAGGAAGGCTTGTAGGAGTCGACAAGCGCTAACAAGAAAATCGCTAAATTCAGGCGGAAATGAATGGTATTTTCGAAAAACTTTTTTCTCATCCATTTCATAGTGAAAATATAATTTCTAGTAAGACTTGTGCTTTAAAGATTCTTCCAGCTTAAGCAGTTTGAGCCTGAAGAGGACCCTTGCCAAGAAGGGCCGAAATATAGCTCTAATAAAATAAAGCTGACTTATCCGTTTTGCAAAATATGATTCGCAGTCAGCTTGGGCTGAAGGCATATCTAGATAAAGCCTCTCCAGTAGAAGCAGGAGACATTATACAAGATGCCAATATTCAAATTCAGAAAGAGTTGCTGAGAGTTCAGTATTCAAATTCAGATCTTACCTGGAAATATTCAAGAAGAGGACAGCATGTACTTTCGCTTCACGGAGACGATTCGTAACATCTTTCCCGTCGCACTCAAGCGTGACGAACTCCGAGAGGTCTTTCCATTTCCTCTGAAGCAGATCCTTTCCTCCCGCCTGTCCGTAGAACATTTTGTTTCTCAACCGGGAATTGAACTTCGCGGGTTTCGCCTCTGAAAACAATAGGCGTAAACGATGGATGTCGTCGTGCGACTTGCCGGAGATCGACGAGAGAGACCGAATTTCCGAGGGATTTGGGAGAAAGCTGGTGTGTAACATTTCAAAAACAAATGCGAAAATGGAGCCTTAGGAAAATAGGCGAGGGGCTATTTAATTTTCTATCATTTTCATTCTTCGCGCATCACAGATGGAAAAGTGGAGCGATTATAAATACAGAGAAAAAAAGGAGTAAATATTAGAACAAGAAAATAAAGGCCTATTATCGCTGTTCCCCGAGGACTCCTTTTGAGGAGTCTCCGCGTTTTTGTTTGTCCCGGGGACTCACTCCCCGTATTCTCGCGAGTCCCCACGAACGGGGAATGCTCCGATTATCATTACCATCATCAAAAAGGACTCAGAATAACCAAAACCAAAAATGAAGTGGATCCAGACTAATTTCGTTAACTGCACATTTTTTTGCGAACAAAATCTATTTTGGAAGCATTTCCGTGTTCTCGTTGTTTTCCGTACGCTTCGTCCACGTGGAGTGCTCACTCTATTCTCGCCGTTCCCTTCGATACCCCGAGGAGTCCTCGGGGAACGGCAATAATACGCCTTAAGGCTATGAAGGAACAAAGCAAGTTTCACGTATACGGAATACAAGACAGCAAGTGAGGACGTCACGAAATCCCCCTTTCCAGCCCTCCCCAAAGAACCGGATACGGTTCGGACCTCGAAATGATATATCTAGGGCATCTGCTCATATCAACAACCAAGTCTCATTCGGATCTGAGGGTAGGAAAAGTCCTGTTCCCCAGTCAAACTCCCCCCCCCCCTACCAGAGTCGGATCCGACCGGGAAAACTAAACGGATAATCCAGACTACTCTAGGCCGAATCCGGTACGGAAACATAAAAGGATCGTTTTCGGGATCTGCCAAGCACCCAGTTTCACTCGAATGCGATAACCCTTTTGCAATTTATGGAGAAGGTCTGGCCTGTTGACAAATTTGTAGCCGGTGTGGTTGTATGATACAATTTCATCCGTAAAGTTGTCTGTGGTGATATGCAGTATAATACCAAATACTTCTATTTAGCCGTGCTTCAGACGGGGATAATCTTAAGCAGTAGGCTAGTATCCAGTTTCAAGTATGTGTGTTTATGTGTTTTATTTATTTTCTTTCATTTACTCCGCTTTTTCAAAATGGCGGGTTAAATAATTTACTTACTTCCTTACTTAGTATCATCTGGTCTTGACATGGTAGCATGTAGTGGCATCAGTTAAAGCAGCATGCCATAATACTAAATCCTAAAATTTCATCCAACTAATTTTCGACAATTTGTCATCGGGGATTGCCTTTCCCTTCAGAGCCCCCCCCCCCCCCCCCCACCGACGGTCGGGCCCGTGAACGTATTTCTAGATCATTGGGTCTGGTCCCGTTTAAGCGTACGAAGATCATCGTCCTACTTCTCTTGAAGGTCCCAAACTAGAAAAAGTCGGACAGACCGACAGACATTGCGATGAGAGCCGAAGCCTGGAAGTGCCATCAAAATCAGAACAAAAATCGAAGGCTATGAAGGAATAAAGCAAGTTTTCTAAAACTATTTCACTCACCTCTCGCTTCGTGGAACTCCAGGGCAATATGTGCATCCACACCAAACGAGAAGTAGTTGTTAACGACATCTAACGGCAGTGTATCCTTCCCTTCTTCCGTTGGTTGGTTTTCGGTATTAGGCTCCACCTTCAGCTGCCATCGGTCAAGTAAGACTGTGTCGGCTTCCGCGGTTGCCTCAAGGATCTTCGAAATGGGTTCGTCTGTATATCCCTTAGAAAGATATTCCGTTAGCTCTGGGGCTCGTAACAGTGTTTGCAGCAGAGCAAAATAGAACTAGGGAGTAGTTCAATGCTTCAAAGGGCCATGCTCGTTGCGCGCCCACTATGCTTGAGGCATTTAAAGCGAGAAAAGACTTTCAAGTTTAGACATTTCTAATAAAGCAATGGTGGGGTCTGCATACACCAAGGAATCAATGGAGGCTGTAAAGTTTTTTTTGCTATGTTCAGGGTATCAAGTTATCAGAGCCAGCGCTGGTGAACGGCTGAATGAGTTTCATTAGGGACGTTCTCGATCGCTAGTTTCGCTGTATTAGAGTGTGTGTCAATCTTTTCAAGTCTTGGCGCTATTCCCTAGTGTTACTTTGCTATGGTTTGCAGACTCTTTTTTACTGCCCAAACGGTTTATTCATTTTTTTTTCAGTTTATTCATGTTTTCATTTACGACCCGCTTTTTGGTTATAGCGGAGTAAAAGACACGAATTAAAACACTAAACAAAACAAAATAAATATAAATGTTTACATGATGTAATGTCATGATATACTTTAAAAGCACTCTTACACATGGAATTTTGACATATTGACACGTAAGTACACTAAATCGGTTCGGGATAAAAAAAAAACTGGCCAAGAATGTCGTGGCCTGGCAGGCCAGAATGTTTTCCACGACAGAAATAATATCGTCCCCAAAAGAAGTTTGCCCGATTTTATGGTTCCCACTAAATAGCATAAGAACAACAGTGCCCGATGAAAAATTTATCTCAAAATAGTAGTACGAAGTTTTACGAAAAATAGCATGCAGTACTAACTGATGCTACTACATGCTTCTACTTCAAGGCTACCGTGTTACTGTATACTACTGCATGCTACTATTAGCAAGACTAGATGCTACTATGGCAAGACAGGATGCTACTCGACGATACTACATAAGATTCGACTAGTCTAAGGCACATTAAATGATAGCATTATTTGCTACTACATAGTATTACATGCACCTTTTTCGTACAACTACCATACAACTACGCAGGCTACAAATTTTTCATCGGGTGGGATTCTGAAGAAAATGGTCCAAGAACTGTGTTTTATAAAGGGATATGATCCGAAAAAAGAAATGTCGTTTTGAAGAAATGTGTCAGGTTTTATCTTCGCCATTTACACCATGTGTCAGAATGCGGTAACGACAGATAGTAACAACAGTAATAACACCAGCTCGAGACGGCGTGATTTTTTACTGTTGAAGCTGAAACTAGATTCTGCATCTAGTCTGGCGTATCAGCGACTGCACAAGACCTGGAGCGTGTTCCACCCTACTTACCGTGGTTAATACGCATGACGTCACGGATTCTGGCTTTTTTCCGTTAACGCTGAACGATGTTTCTATTTTCCAGTAGAATATCATGCCACGGGTGAATCCGGCCAATCACGTTACAGAGATGCGTAGTTACCACACTTACTAAGCTCCCGAGCATGGTAAGCAAATAGTTACTGTTAGTTACTATTTCGAGAAGGTTGGAACGGTCAGCGTAGTAACTTTTTACGAGGTTGGAACAAAAATAGTAACTAATAGTTACGATTGACATACGTCGACCTTTCTTTTGGATCGAGGCGCCTTTTCTCGATCCCACAAAGTTTTGTGGCTCGAACAGAGAGTTTCCATAACCAACAAGATTTTTGTGGCTCGAGATTTGACAAACAGCTGTCGAGGTGTTTTTGATTTTGTGGCTCGATTTTGGCGGCAAATTCAAAGTTAGCGGCAAATTCATGTCCAAATAATAAAATTAGCAGCTTTATCGAGTAGATAAACATAAAACTGAGGACCCTTCTAGTATAGAATGGTAAGCACGAAAGTCTGAAGTTATATTTATGAAGGGTTTATCCCTATAACATTTTTTTTCAAACGTATGAAACTGCCGCCAAAAAAATCAGGCCCAATGGCGTTTCCGCGAATTCAACTAGTGGATCGAGTGTATGGTAACAAATTCTGTTTTCACGACAAAGGCTCTGTCGTCAATGCCGCGGACACACGCCTTAGATCTGGCCTGATTGTTTCGTATCGTAGTGACGTCCGTGATCTCTATCTACTCCCTCAATTGCATTTTTTTTTCAGTACCAAATGTGTTCAGGATCGGCTGCATGAAAAAACAGTTCAGATTTTATCTCACTTTCAGAACTCAATCGACCTTGCAATTCAGCAAGTCAGGGGAAGGTGACTTTTAAAAGGGCTTCTAAAATATCTCTCTACGAATGGACCCAATTAAAATTTCAGGAGTGGGAATTACTGAAAAGGTTCACTCAACCTGAACCCTTCATGCCCCAATTCGCAATTTTCAAGCATTAGTTTATGACCGATTTCTTTAATTGCTTATTAAAATGTCAATTATTCTTTCTTTTTTCATTTTTTTCTACTATGTTGTCATGTCGTATATTTAGCGGGTGACATATTATTTAGGCTATTAGGCTACTTACAGGTTAACTGAAATACAAGGTTTCTAGTAGGCTACTTGGACTTCATCTACTGAATTATTTTAAATGAGCAGAGGGATCAATAAGTTTGTTCTGTCTACTTTGATGGCATCTAGCAGGCTACATTTGTTTATTTAATTTAATAACCCGCGAAAAGAGAAAATACCGGAGTACAAACAGGGCAAAAACAAAAACTAAACAAGACACTAACAAGTGCGCAAGCGCTAAAACGTGGACTGTTAAAGTAAAATATTCGATCACATCTTATAAAAAGAGCGTTAGAACCAAGAAATTCCAAATCCCCAGTAACCAAACAAGTATTGAAAAACCTAATTTGAGATCATCCCACTTTAAGAGCCTTGAATGTAAACGAACCGGATGTAGAAACAAGACAATAACAAGTGCGCAAGCGCTCATACGTGGACTGTTAAAGTAGAATGTTTATCACACCTTAGATCCTCAAGGCGGCTTATAAAGAGAGTATTTTAGATACTAGAATAGATTCTGGTCTTCCCAAATAAGATGTACTTGAGATGGTTGCAGACTGTCCATGTATCTGCAATTGGGAAAGCCGAGGAATTAGCCGTCACGCTTGAGAAAACCCTTAGATGGAAACGCAGGACGTTTTGGAACAACAATTCCAAGATAAAAATACCAAATCCCCGACTAAATCCCTGAGAATATCGACCGCACGTGGTGAACTCATTTTCGGTGAATATCAAGCTCTAACCGCCGCAAAAACGCAATCCATTTGTCAGAAAAGAAAAAGCCCGGATGAAATATATTTTAACTAACGCGAAAGCTTGAGGTCCCCCCACAAAATTTTCGGCATATGCATTAGGAACGACAGGAGAAGGAAGTCAACATTTTCGGAAGGTATTTCCGAACGATACCAGAAGTAAATAATTTCCGACAGAATGATCGGTCAAGAAGGAATATCTCAATCGGACTTCTCAATTTCAGTATTTAATTTGCAAGTATTGACTATACATTTATTTTCAATGCTTTATCATGAAACGTCATTCGGTATCTACCTTCTAGTGCCCACGACCGCCCACCGTCTGATTGGCTATCCCTCTCGCGTCCGGCATAGAGCGTGTTCCACCCTACTTACCATAGTTACTACGCATGACAGCACGAATTCTGGCTTTATCACGTAGAGGCTGGAAGGATTTTTATACTTTCACCAAAATATCCTGCCACGGCCTAATCCGGCCAATCATGTCACAGAGATCCGTAGTTACCACGCTTCCTACGCTCCCGAGCGTGGTACGCAAATATTGACTATTTCGAGGAGGTTGGAACGGTCAGCGTACTAACTTTTCACGAGGTTGGAAACAAAATGGCAACTAATAGTTACCATTGTTAGAAGGGTGGAGCACCCTCATAGTGATATATGCCGAATTCTCTAGGCCTACCCGGATGGTTTAATATCGGAGTAGAGTCCGTGACCCCCACCCACTCCCTCCATTACCTTCCTTTCCAACCCTCAACCTCAAGCCCCAAAACCCAATAAGACCGACTTCTCAACCGAAAGATATTTTTCTTTGTTTGCGCCTTGTTTTATTCGTAATTTTAACTGTTTGTAAATATCAACCAGCCTTGATTCGTAATTTGTTATGTTGACGATCCGCACCTAGTAGTTCTGAATGCTATTACGGAAATAAATGAGTTATTACTATTGTTTTGAAATCAATTTGTTAAGCAACTTTTGTTGAACAAAGGTTCTAAAGAACCTGGAAGCTCATATGGCACTTGCAAGGCTAGGTCAGATGAAAGTGATGGTCAAAAGTATTTTTTTTTCACTTTTCGGTGAAGATGCGCCAAATTCGGATCGGGCAAGTGACTGTTCCCAAGTTAATCTGGTCGGGTCCCTGATATGCCTGCCAAGTTTTATCGTCCTAGCCCACCTGGAACAACATTAACTACGTATCGCCGGTATTCTGGAACCCCCTCCAAATCCCCCAACAGTGTCCAAATCCGGTCCAGTTCTGTCAGCGATGTATCTAGAGCTTGTGCTTGTTCTTCCTACCAAGTTTCATCCCGATCGCTCCACTCTGAGAGTTTCACACGATTTCCGTTTTCGCCCTCCGACTTCCCCCCAGATTCATCGGATCCGGTCCGAACTTGAAATGAGACATCTGAGACACGAGGCCTTTCCAGATACCAAGTTTCATTAAGATCCGATCACCCGTTCGAAAGTTATGCATGCCCCTATTTTCAGGATTCCGCCACCCCCCCCCCCCCCCCTCCCCCCACGATGGTCGGATCAGGCAAGTGACTATGTCCAAGTTAGTTTCGTCGGGTCCGTAATATGCCTGCCAAGTTTCATCGTCCTAGCACTTCTGGAAATACCCGAACTCGAGAAGAGTGGACCGGCAGACCGACAGACCGAACGACCGACCGACCGAACGAAAAATTATCGGTATATGGCACTTGAGCGGAGCTGCAAATGCCATAAAAACTATGGAGTACGGTACAGGTGTCAACTTCTGGTCCGTAAACACTGTATTAAAAAAAAATTGCACATTTGCTACTGGGATTAATCTTGTCTCTACTGAGATAGGATTATCTCTAGTTCGGATTAATCTTATCACAATAAAGATGAGATTAATCCCAGTAGTAAATACTGCTGTTGACTTTAATCCTTACTCGGAGAAACTTTTTACAGAGAACACAAGCGACGTCCAGCGGCTAAAAAGATCGTGTTCCACCCTACTTACCGTAGTTACTACGCATGACGTCACGAAATTCTGGCTTTTTGGCGTCAAGGCTGGAACGTTTTTTTGTTTTTTTTTTATAAGCAAAATATCGTGCCACGGGCTAATCCGGCCAATCACATCACAGACATTCGTAGTAGCCAGGCTTACTACGCTCCCGAGCGTGGTAAGCAAATAGTTACCATTAGCAACAACAAATAATCAAACAGAACCTCAGTCTCCTATCTCAGCACTATGACTATGTCGTAATGCGGAGTCGAGAATACTCTTGATCACTATCTTTCCCTGCCGATGCAGAATCTCCGGGTATCTGCGGAAGAAAGCCAGAAGCGGTATCACAGCTGCTCCCAAAGATCGTCGTGATTGTTTGACACAGGATTTGAGTCGTTGAGTTTGAGTCTCCTTCTTTCTGAGGATCACTGGCGTGTTTTGGACTTAAGCTAAGTGCACACACAGTCCGGTAAGATTCCGCACGCGAAAACGTGCATGCGAAATTCGCGTCACGATGCCCGACAGGTTTTTCAGATAAAACGAAATTCAGACGTGAAACTTGGCCCCAGGTTTGAAAAATCCACTGCTTAGCCTACAGTCAGATGATGCTGATTGATTGCCGAATGAATGAATGCAGCTGACATTAAATAGGTCGTATAAACAGTTAAAATTTCAAACACAGCTTCTAATTTTTCAATTCTCAGGGCACAATTTCGCATGCGTTTAAAATGCGCTCCGGTAAAAGTAGAATATTTTCTACTCAAAACGGAACGAAATTATCGGAACAAATCCGCATGCGATGCGGATGCGTCGCACCGGACTGCGAAATTCGGACTGTGTGTGCACGCTACTTTAGTCATATAGAGTATTTCCCCGTACTGTTTCTGCTGTGAAGGAACGGAGGTTACTAGCTCCGCACCACACCCCGTTTCGTTACCTCTACAATTAACTATATCGCTGTGAAACCACCTTGAGGAAAGGTAGAAGACAAAGCTGATTGGTTAGACGCGCTCAAGAACGGGTCAGCGCGCGGAGTACGGCGCCTGCATTTTCTTTCTCTGCGATGAGAAACGGCGAAGACGGAAGTAGAGTAGAAGGGGTAAAAATCTACAGTAAATACCTCTAGGTCCGCTCAGTTTGTCGAGGTGTTCATAGTCGCTGCATGGTACCATGACAGAGGTTCTATCTGATTAGTTGTTCTTGCTATTAGTTACTATTTCGACAAGGTTGGAACAGTCAACGTAGTAACTTTTCAAGAGGTTGGAACGAAAACAGAACTAATCGACACTATTGTTAGAAGGGTGGAACACGCTCACAGCATTCTCGCTAGAAATGCGATTTAGGTATCTTGTCTAGGTTAACTTTTTGTAACTGCATAGTGTTACAAAAGCCAACGAACGAATCGTCGAATCGTGAAAACTCAAGTAAGTTCGAAGACGCGATGAAAGTACGTTACTTCGCTGCTCCGCTGTTCATATAATCGATTTCATGGAATGAACTTTTTCTTTCTGATTTGTGGTACCTCTAGGTTCTTCTATTCAAGTATTCAAGTATTTATTTACGTACTAAAATTGTATAACACTGGACAACTTGGTCTATTGGCCTAGAAGGAAAATAATCTTGTGTACAACTACAACTACAACTACAACTTAAAGATTAAAGGAAATGAAACACAACCGAAAAAGACTACCTCTATACTTTTAAATATTCAGCAAGTACAATGGTAAACGATTGCCGAAATATAAAATCTTTTTGGGTCGCAAGCTTCAGAGGGCTTTCCTAAGAAATGACCTTGCAATCTGGAACAAAACGTTTCCTGGGCTTCGCTTCTTTAGCCATTGAAATGCACGCTTTCGTTGAAATCCAAATTCTCTGCGTCTGGATGAATTTTTTCTATTCGGACTAGCAGTGCATCTTGTGGAGGTCACTACTAAAGCCCGAGATGATGAAATAAGAAATACCAGTTGGGCAAAAATACCCCGTTCCTCGAGCAGGCTGAATCCGCAACCTTCGGCTTCATCAGAGCGCAAAGAGCCCAGAGCAATGGCCTTCATCTACCGCCGCTCTATCCAATCGAGCTAAGGAGGGGTTGTGAACAAATTTCGCAAACCACTACATTTGGCAGTTAGTAACGGGCTCCATGAACAGTGGCAAATCTATATGAACAGTTCAAATAACCATGTGACGAGATAGTGATATAGTAACTTATATCATAGCTTTTGTTCTCCCTCTGTTTGCAACCTGTATGGAATTTTTGGCATTCTGACTGAGACGAAAAGATTTAAAACATATCAGGACTTTTTATTACAAATATCGTACATTTCTTTTGTACCTTCCTCGACGTTACAGGAATTCCGTGCAACTGCAAATTCGTTGCCCTCCGACCCTTGTGCAAAATTATATTCCATTACCCAGGACCTCCAGGTTTCTGCCCTTGACCATTTCTCCGCATTTCATCTAGGAAGAAGAATTTTTTAGACTCGATAAGTCCCTTTTTAACATTTATTTTTTATCTTGTGCATTTAGAACGTTATTTAAAGTTCGTTGTAATTGTTTCCTTTTCTTTATCTGTACTATGCTATTTCCCTTTACTTGTGAAAGGCGTAAATAAAATTTCATCATCATCACAGTTAGATCTTTATCTCCCATTCATCGAAGCTACGTTTACACGGAGGGTATTTATCCGTACTCCACGGGTACTTTTCCCCACAACTGCAACACATTCCCGGGTATTTGGACTTCAATTTCGCGAACTTTTTACCCGGGGATTTGTTTGTCGAAGGGTATTTTTCGACGTCAGCAACAACAAAAATCGGATTTTCGAGCAATAATTTCGTTATGACCATATAAGTAGTGAACCAAATGTACACATGTTGGTGTCCATTGTAGAGGATATCCTGAGCTTTACAACCTTGGAATCTATTGCCACATGACAGTACTCTCCCTTGAAAGATACCCGGGTACCGTGTGAACACATTCCCTTCTCGTCTCCGGGGAAAAATACCCGCCGTGTGAATGATCCTCAAGTCCTTGGTGGACCGTCTACGAGGCTTCGACACTGGAGTCCTAGATCTCCATATTAAATTAAAATCATTTATTTATAACCAGTCTAGGTGAAAACGGAGTATGATAACAGATTTGTATACAAAACAATTATATCTGGTGCATTTGTCACGGTAAAAGTCCCTTGTATACATTCAAACGTTACACAGTATGGTTTTAATATGGAAGTTTGGTTTCGTAAACAGCGCAATCAAGATTAGGCTGTTTAAGACGTATTGCTACCATTTTTGTGCGCTAGCTTTGTTTTATCGTTGTACTGACAGGTCGTACTGTAATCTGGAGGCTTGTTACAAGAGAATATTTAGGCGTCTGATTCGTCTGTCGGCTCGAGAGAGCATAAGTCAGGCATTTGTCCAGAACCATTGCTGCAGTTTTGCTGAACTTGCTCGTAAAGCCCGGTCATCCTTGGTTGTAAGGTTATGGCGGTCGGAGAACTGTCTTATCATCCTGGCAGCAAACCCCATTTTCCACAATCTAACAGTCTGTCCATATCGCTCTTGGCGCATCGTCACGATTTGCCCAGTCTTCAACTGACCGTTGACCTGAACGGTCGCAAATACCGGTTAACTTTTTGTTTGTGAAACCGTTGAAAGCCGTTACTGAAAGTCTGCGTTTGTGGAATGGCGCCAAGGAATGACGAGATGTCAGTTAGTCTGGTTTATCAGCCAGTTTTGAATTTTTTTCAGAAAAGTCTTGACTCGGGAGTTGATACAAATTCGGTCAAAAAGTTTGCTGCAGAGTTCTTCACTGTTGACGCGATTGTGGCTGCGAAAAAGTTTCTGTGGGCTCTTGCCTTTCCCAGTGAGCTCCCCCCGAGAACAAATGCCCAGGCCAATCATCTGTGTGATATTGTGGATGCTTTCCGTCGCTGTGATGACTTGGACGTTGCTGTTCCGGATTTCGTCATACGATTTCCGAGCGAAGTTCCGGTCGTTCCAGCTGTTGCCATATCTGTATTGAGTAGCAAGCTAAGCGCTGTTGCTAACGATGTCCGTTTTATTGCTGAAGCAGTTTCTACTCTTGATCGCTTCACTGCTATTTCCACTCGTGCCGAGGCTTTGACGGCCATCCCTCCCTCACCACCTTCAGATACGCACATTGTTGTTGTTAGTAATGTCCCGTCGGATCTTCTTAACATTGATTCCAGGACGCAACACATTGACACCGTTGAAGGTAACGAAGGGATTACTAATGTCAGAGCGAATACTCAAAGAAGTCGTCTCATCGTCCACACTTCAAGTGCTTCTTATGCAGAGGTTGTTGCGAGATCAATCACCAAAGGTTTGCCGGAGGGTACTACTGCCAAAGTTATCTCTCCTAAATTTTTGGGTGTCGTCAGGAGTGTTCCAGCCACCATTACGGCCGACGCCTTGAAGACCCTGATTCCTGATTCTTGTGAAGTCGTGCCTATTTCGGGCTCTCGTTCTTTCAAAATCGGGTTCAAAAGTCAAGTTGGTCTCCTTACAGCTATGAAAATCGAGGTAAAAATCGGGTATGAAGTTTTTCGTGTTCATGAATTCCACCGAATGCCCAAGCGCTGCTATCGCTGTCAATCCCCAAACCACGGTATAGCCAAATGCCCGCATCCGTCTGATTCTCCAAAATGCGCTCGTTGTGCTGGTTGCCACAGTTATAGCAAAGATTCCCCTTGCTCACTGCCTCCAAAGTGTGCCAATTGCGACGGCTGTCATGTCTCTTTTAGCCTCAGATGCAGCGTTATGAGGAAGGCCGTGGGACTTGGAAAATAATGGTTTTTCAGGAAAAGAAACTGCGCTGTGTGTCATTAAATGTAAATGGCACTAAGGACAAAGATCTTCTACTTGATGATTTGCTAGGCAGCTCGGACATTCTTTGTCTTCAAGAGCATCTGCTATCCGCCCCTAGTAGCGAAAGTTTGCGCCGATCTCCTGAGCACTTAGTGTTCATTCAGCCGGCAATGAAAACTAGAGGTCGTCCTTCCGGTGGGTTAGCCATTTTTCTTCGAGCCAGCGAGTGTTCAGCACCACCAAAACTGTTCCAGTCTGGGCGTTATGCTCTTGCCGTTCAGTTGGACAATATTGTTCTTGTTAATGTATATTTACCTTGCGACCGGCGGAACATTGCATCACACAGTTCATTTGCTAAGGCTTATCATAAGATCAGAACACTTCTATCAGACATTTCAAGGAAAGGAATGAAATGGGCTCTTGTTGGTGATATTAACACTGATCTTCTAACTTCTTCTGTACGGACTGATTTATTTTTCGATTCTTTACCGGTAGCTCACAGTCTCATTGAGAAGTCTCTACCCTTTTCATATATACATAATCGTGGCGCTAATGTTTCCAACCTTGATCATTTGATTGTTTCTGAAACAAGTCTCATTGACGGTATTGTTGAGGTTGATGAGGAGAAAATTGAGGACGACCATCTGCCTCTGTCTTTCTGTTTGGTTGTCCCTGTTGCTCGAATCAGTTGTCCAAATCCCAAGAAGGCTTGGATCCAAAAGCGTAACTGGAATTGTATAGATACTGTGCTCTACATTTCTACATTAACTAATCTTCTCTCGCTTTTAAAAGTTCCTTTTCACCTTCTTCAGACTGGTATAGCAGCTACTACTTCGTCCGTTGATATTAATTGTTATTATAGCGAGCTTGTCCATTGCTTGAAATTGGCAGCCGATATTGCTGTACCGACTGAGAGAATTCGAGTTGGTACAAGGAAACCTATTTGGAAAGTCAGTCCTGAAGTTAAGAAGGCAAAAAACACGGCAAAATTTTGGCTAAAAATTTGGATTGCTTGTGGACGCCCAGAGAATGGTACTGTTTTTAATCTAAACGCTAAAACGAAGCGTGAATACAAATCTTCACTTAAAAATGCTCGTTTGAATGGCTTAGATGCTCCCAGTGACAAAAAAGCGTGGCAAAAGGTCCTTCGTACAGATAAAGGTTCAGCTGTACCTCCTTCCGCGCTAACTATGGCTGACTGGACCAACCACTACCGTGGTCTATTCAGTGGTTGCAAAAACCAGATTCAGCAGCACTTTGAAAATTTACTTCTTAAATACCTACCAAGGAAAATATTTCAACCTTCTGTTCTTCCCGTTACTTGTTCTTCCATCGAAATTGCTTTCCGAAAATTAAGAAGAACTGGTTCTACAGATTCTGATGGCCTTAGTGCCGATTTTTTCAAAATTGAGTGTCCAGCTTTAACACAACACCTTCAGCTGCTATTTCAAATTTGTTTATGCCAGGGTTTGGTTCCGAATAGTTTCCTCATGGGTACTATGACATCGGTGATTAAACGAGGGAAAGACGCGGACCTTTGCAAAAGCTATCGGCCAATTACAGTTTCTTGTACCATAAGCAAAATCCTGGAATACGTCCTTCTTCCAGAACTAGTTGAAAAATGTAGCTTTGGTTCAATGCAGTTTGGATTCCGTTCGAGCGCCAGTTGTGCGCACGCTCATCACATATTGACAAAAATGATGAAACAGGCTACCCGCGACAAGTCTTCTATACATATATGTTCTATAGATATAGCTGGTGCTTTTGACAATATAACGCATTCTCAGGCCCTATTTTCTCTCATTACTTCTGGCGTGAATCTGTCTGTCGTCTATCTGTTAAAATTTTGGTATGGTCATTCTTCAGTAAGGTTCAAATGGCAAGGTAGCTTGTCAGAGATTATTTCTGTCCGGACTGGTGTTCGCCAAGGGGGAGTCTTATCTCCCTACATCTTCAAATCGGCCATATCTTCTTGTCTCGATTCTTTGCTTCCTGCTTACTTCTATAAAGACTATGCCTTCAGCTATATAGCCTACGCGGACGACTTGCTCTTAGTAAGCCGTAGCCGATCCACACTCACAAAAAATGTAAGTAAGCTGTCGTCAGAACTTCTGAAAATTGGCCTTGAAGTTAACCTTTCAAAATGTGAGTACCTGCATTTCAACCCTTCGTCAAATTGTTCGAGTGCATCTAAAGCTTCTATATCTCTTGGATCGTTCATCGTCAAATCAACAGACTCTCTACGGTGGCTCGGCATAACTTTCAAATCTTCACTGTCAAAATTTTGCTCATCGGTTGTTCAAGAAGTTTATAAGTCGATCCGTAGCGCATATGGGCGCATCGTCCCCAACCGGGGGCGCTATAATCGTAAAGCTTTGGGAAATTTGTACAGCACCTTCTGCGCTCCTTCTATTCTATTTCGTTCTGGCGTCACTCATGTTCTACGAAAGAAGGAGATTAAAAAGATGAGATCATGTTATTTTAAATATGCAAAGCACCTGCTCCACTGGTCGAAATTATGTCATAACCATACATTGACGGAGAAATTCAAAATTCAAGATGCAAGTGTTACCCTTTTGGATGTTTCGTCATCACTTTCAAAACTCATGGACAACAAGGCCCAACCAGCACACGATGTCGTCCACTGCTTCCTGACCGAAGATTAAAAATTAAGTGTCTTTTTCTGTGTGTATATATGCGTTTTGTTTATTTTCTTTACTTTCGTCATTTACTCCGCCTTTTCAAAATGGCGGGTCATAAATAAATTACTTACTTACTTACTTACTTACAGTTTGGAGCCATCTGCTGGAGATACATTGATGTTGTACCATAGTGCTGTTTTTGTTTGTTTGTTATTTGTATGTTAGTTTATGGCGAAAGATGAATTAAAAAGTTAATATATATATATATATATATATATATATAAGTGGGAGGATTAAGAAGCCTCTGACCTGTGGCAGGGGATGGAGTTCATCTCCCGTCTTCTTCAAACCCTAAGCCTCCCCTATTTCCTAACCCTTCTCCAAGCCTTCTTCTCCAGTTCTAACCCCAAGGGAAGACACCCGACACATGTCATACTGTCTACTGGACACCCGTAATTAGGAAGGTTACGAAAGTATCAGAAAAAAAGTTAGCAAAGACTGTTTATTACTTATGCAACAGGACGGGGACCGTGGAGAGAACTTATCATTCAGGTCAGTGTATCGCACCTTATTTATTATTTAATACAAGGGGATGTTGGTCGACTAAAAGCTTACACTTTCCTTCTAGCTTGCTCATGACAACAGAAGTGAATGAATCAATGAATCAATCTTTTTATTTACCCACTTCTACAAAATAGAAAATAGTGGAGTACACAGAGAAAAGAAAGAACACAACTTAAATTAGAATATAAATATTCCTTCAGCCCAAGCTGACTGCGAATCATATTTGATAGTGCAAAACGGATACGTCAGCTGAATTTTATTGGAAATAAATCGACAAGATCGCAGGTTAGTTTTTCTAGCTTGTGCCTGAAGGGGACCCTTGCCAAGAAGGGCCGAGTATTCGATTAAAGGAAGCCTTAAGGATTATTCCCAGATCCCTCATGACGACAGAATGAATGAACGAATGAATCAATCTTTTTATTTGCCCACTTCTATAAAATAGAAATAATGGAGTACATAGAGAAAAGAAAGAACACAACTTAAACTAGAATACAAATTTACACTTCAAACAGATTACACTTCAAACAAACGGACAAGACCGTGATGCGGAGAAAATAATAGACAAGATCGCAGGTTTGTTTTTCTAGCTTGTGCCTGAAGGGGAACCTTGCCAAGAAGGGCCGAATATTCACTTAAAGGACCCCTCTTGCTTATTTACCTTTCATATTATTCCCACCTCCCTTATGGTGTCGCACATGTTCTACGGAAGAAGGAGTTGCAGAAGATGAAAAGATGCTCCCGTATTTTAAGTATGCGAAGCACCTGCTTTATTTGCCAGAGCTATACCACAGCCACATGCTAATGGAGCGTTTCCAAATTAAAGATGCAAGCGTACCACTTTTGGAAATTTCGTCGGTCTCCCAAAAATCATGGAGAACAGGGCCCAGCCAGCACATGACACTCTACATTCTTTTCTCGCCGATGAACGAAAAATTGTATACTGTATTTGTTGTGTTTTATTTAATTATTTTATTTTATTTTACATACTCCGCTTTTCAAATGGCGGGTCAGAAATAAATTACTTATTTACTTATGCTTCTGAAAACCCCGTCTATAGCAATTCTTTCGCTTTGCTATCGCCTTTTTAGTCGACCTAGCCTACTTTTGCTAGTCACGCAACGCAAACTTAGCTGAAAACTTCGAGATCCGCCGACAGCTTTTTCACACATTAGGATGTGAGAAGATTGGAAGTATTATTTTTCATTTTCTTCTGTCTGTCTTCTGTTCTATTTCTTGGTTTTCCCACTTTTTTAACCGTGGCGCGTTCAGTTTTCAAATATTTTGCGTCTAGCCGCCGCGTTGACTACCGCTAACAAGAAAACGCAAATTTCTCTGAAAATTAATGGTATTTTCGAAGAACGATATTCTGATCCATTTCATCATAAAAAGATCATTTCTAGTAAGCGTTGTGCTTCAAATAAATCACAGATGGCTTATCCGTTCAGTTTGGTTTAAAAAAGCCCCCATTCCCTCTCTTTTCATCCTTGCACCTCCATGGCTTGAAATTAACGCTAAAGACCCCAGTTTAATTGCTATGCTAAAAGTCATTAATCACTCATAATAACTTGCTAAAACTATGTCGTATACAGACCATTTTCCTTGCTGGTTTTTGCGAGTATGATCAATCACTAGAATGTTTCGTGTTAGTCTTGCGAAATTTGGTTTCGTTTCGAGAAATTGTGTAAAATGTTACCTTTAACGTTCAAGAAAAAGATGTAAAGAAGTGGGGTCAGCTTTAACAAAACGAACCTGATTGGTTTTGTGAAGGAAACTGAAACTCGGGGGCAGCACGGTAACGGAGCATTACTTCTAGCTATTTTTTATCCAATCAGTGATGACAAAACAAACAAAAAAGAACATATAACTCCTTCCCAACAGGCGAATGTGACCATATAGTAGAGCTGCAAGAGCTGCAGTAGAGGTATGCTTCTTTCAACACTGCTTTAAATTTATTGTTTTACGCTTTAGAATTAATCAACTGGAAATAATATATTAAGAACTTAATATCAGCTTAGAACCAAGTATTTCAGCTTCCTTTTGAAATAAAGACTGATGTGAAATTATTTCCCTTTACTATTTTGTTTATTTTAGTAAGGTTATTGTTCTGTTAGGATGAGGCATGCTTCTTTCAACACTGCTTTAAATTTATTGTTTTTCGCTTTAGAATTAGTCAACTGGAAATGATATATTAAGAACTTAATATTAGCTTAGAGCCAAGTATTTCAGCTTCCTTTTGAAATAAAGAATGATATGAAATTATTTCCCTCTACTATTTGTTTATTTTTGTAAGGTTATTGTTCTGTTAGGATGCTTCGCAATGAAAATTTTTGAAGATTTTTAGGATTTGTAATTAATAGCATACAGTTGTAACTGTTACCGCTGCGCGCGCTAGCAAGACTGGATGCTACTGGATACTGCTGGCCCAGTGTGGTTACTACTGGCCCAGTGTAGTTACTACCGGCCCAGTGTGAAGCACATTAAATGATAGTATTCTGTACTATTACATATCAACACATGCAACTTTTTACTTGATACAACTTTGGGAAGAGAGAGAGGGTTGAGGAGAAAGGGTTACCTTGGGTACGAATCGGTTCTGGATTACCAAGAAGTTCAATTGTCTTCTAATTATATATAATACTGAATTTTTTATTTTTTTTTATTATCTTTATATAGTTGTTCAATACTAGTATTGCATTCTTTTGTTTCCCTTTTCTTTTTTGTTCCCAATATAACAATAATAATAATTTATTGAGGTCCGCTATACAACAAATGAAAGAGCGGAGTAATAGAAAGAAAGAAAAATGAATTGCACACAAAGAAAAGAAACACTATATAAACTTTATAAAACTTATAGATACATTAGGCGAGGCGATTCGTATATGTTTTTGAAAGCCCGGGATCTAGCACGACACTCTATGGTTTCACACTTCGCGGAAGTATCGATAATGTGGTACTTCTTAGACAGGGCTGAATTAGACTCCCATGGGGGGAGTTCGAGAAGGTATTTTGCCAGTTTGTAATATTTTGTCCGAATTTGCTAAGTGATTAAAGTATTGAATCCTGCCACAAACAAATCTGTATACAGGTTTACAGGTCAAATCTGTTTACAGGTTTGTTTCCTTCCCTGAAGTTGAACCAGAGGATTGACAGCCTGACGAGGACCCTTGCCAAAAAGGGCCGAAATATCGCTGATGAAGAATCATAGCTGACGTACCCGTTGTAAACATTGTTTGAATAAATGTTTCAAAGTCAGCTTGGGCTCAAAGAATATTTAAATCTGTATATATTTTCACGTGGCAGGTCTGTTATGATATTGAATTTTTTTTTGTAAAATTCCATTATATTATAATGGTCTCTCTCTCAACAACTAAACAGGCTACAAATTTTGCATCCGGTTGGGACGTCATGAAAGTAAAGGAAATCTATTGCAACACTTTGACGCCCTAACCTGGCCATTATGGTAGCAACAGAGCACCAAATAGCAATAAATATTCTTTTATTATTACAGGTTTGTTTCCTTCCCCTAAGTTGAACCAGAGGATTGACAGCCTGACGAGGACCCTTGCCAAAAAGGGCCGAAATATCGCTGATGAAGAATCGTAGCTGACGTACCCGTTGTAAACATTGTTTGAACAAATAGCAATAGATGAAAAAAAATAAGAGCGTGCTATATTTTTTGCATTTAGATTGCTGTTTGCTCTAATTACTGTGGATAAATACTTGTTTGGTCTGAATTATTCGGGCTGCATTCAAAATTAGCCTGAAGATGACCTTTTATTCAAACAATTGTTTACAACGGATACGTCAGCTACGATTCTTCATCAGCGATATTTCGGCCCTTCTTAGCAAGGGTCCTAGTCAGGCTGTCAATCCTTTGGGTCAACGTCGGGGAAGGAAAAAAACCTGTGACCCAGAGGATTGACAGCCTGACGAGGACCCTTGCTAAGAAGGGCCGAAATATCGCTGATGAAGAATCGTAGCTGACGTATCCGTTGTAAACATTGTTTGAATAAATGTTTCAAAGTCAGCTTGGGCTCAAAGAATAGTTAAGATGACCTTTGCCAAGAAGGGCCAAAAAATCGCTGACAGATCGTCTCTGGTTCGAGTCATTTACAGAAGAAATTGATTCTTTGAACAGTTACTTTTGGTCAGCTAGGATATTTCGGCATGTTTATTTCTTCCAGATAAAGCCTGGAGATGACCCTTGCCAAGAACGGCCGAAATATAGCTGAAAGATAGTCGAGTAAAGTTAAGAAAAACTTGTGCCTTTTGTTCTTGAAGTAAGTAAGTAAGTAATTTATTTCTGACCCGCCATTTGAAAAGCGGAGTCTGTAAAATAAATAAAAGAATTAAACCAAACACAATTTTTCATTCATCGGCCAGAAAAGAATGTAGAGTGTCATGTGCTGGCTGGGCCCTGTTGTCCATGATTTTTGGCAGAGCCGACGAAATTTCGAAAAGTGTGACGCCTGCATCTTTAACTTGGAAACGCTCCGTTAGCATGTGGCTTGATATAACTTTGGCAAATAGAGCAGGTTAGAGAAGTTAGAAGCTTCTTTATTTTAGGGAAAGCTACTTACCCCTCCCCATCCAAGGGCTCTTGCCAGGTCATTACCAGTTCCAAGGGGGAGTACTCCAACAGGGGGTGGAGGGTTGAATCCAATTTTGTCTAATATAGACAATACCCAACCGACAGTTCCATCGCCACCACAAGCAAGTATCCGGACACCGGGCACTTTCTTGAACAGCTCTAGGCTAGAAGAAAACGTAATGTAAGCACTAAAGTTTGACAAAGCTCCCAGCCTTTGATTTCTTCTTTAGTTTGCAGATACCATGGTATGCATGGTAGCTGCGAAAACGGTTTTAGACCGTGGTATCTGATACCACGGTCAAAAGACGTTTTTTCAGTTATCGTGGGATCTGACCACGGGTCGGACCGTGGTAACTGACGGTGGTATCTGAAAAGTCACTTTTAACAAATTTTGTCAAATTGGTGAGAAAGAAGTTTAGCACTTAGTGATGTAACTGGATATCAGTTTTTCTTTTGGGATGACTTCGAAAATTGCAATTTTCGGCAATAGTTGTTTTTGCGGAGCAACCGTGTAACAGATAGCCTACAACGGTAACTGCAAAAACAACTAATTGCAGATTCAGTTACCGTGGTAACAGATACCATGGTATCTGCCAAAAATGTAACTACGGATTGCTCTATCCCAATCTAATTATATTACATTAGGAAGAATATTTTAAGGCGAAGCTTAACAGGGAAGAGTTAAAGTCGGTTATATGAGTAAGGGAAAACTTTCTACAACTTGGTAAAGACTTACAGGAGTTGAGGCAAGAAATTTATTCGGGGTGTTTGGAAAGTAGGTAATCCTGATGAAAAATTTGTAGCCTGCGTAGTAGTATGGTAGTAGTACGAAAAAGTTGCATGTAATACTATGTAATAGCAAAGAATACTATCATTTAATGTGCCTGAGACTGGTCCAATCTTATGTAGTAGTATGTAGTAGCACCCTGTCTTGCCATAGTAGCATCCAGTCTTGCTAATAGTAGCATATAGTAGTATGCAGTAACACGGTAGCCTTGAAGTAGAAGCATGTAGTAGCATCATTAGTACTGCATGCTTCTTTTTCGTACTACTTCATAGTACTATTTGAGATAAATTTTTGATCGGGATTGCTGGGGACCATTTGAAGGATAAAGAATCCAAGAACGTTGGTTAGTTTAGGAATGCATATGGCACATGATTTTTTGCGGTTGTTTATTTTAAGCCGAGTTGGGATGAAAGGCTCGCTTACTGAATTATAATATTGGCCAAAAAAATCACGACAAAGACCTTTTTTCATCTCTGATCACATGCCAACTAAATAGCTTTTTTTCACTGTGACCGTGAGCTAATGTGACAGTGCCCAGTAGTGCAATTCTATGAATCGTGCCAATATTTATTTATTTATTTTAACAGAATCTCCCTAATATCAATCAATCAAGTTAATATAATAAAAATAATAATGCAAATAATATAGCTTGACCAAGTTAAACTTTCAATAATTTGTACTGAATGAATGAATGAATTTTATTTATAGCCCGCCAAACAACAACAGAGGAATGGGCGGAGTAAATAAACAACGAGCAAAAAAAAAAATAAACTAACAAGAAAACTTCGTATTAAAGGTTAACAGAATAGGGCTAAGATACGACAATCTGATTACCCATCATATTTTTACTTAATTAGGCTAGAAGAACCGACAAAACGCGTTACTTCGTTACTTTGTTATCCACGATTCTTGAATTTTAGCTGACGTAATTTCTCTTCCGTAACTGTTGTACCTCTAGACGGACGTAGCTCTATGTTCGAAGTGTTTAGTAACTACAGCGGCAGCCAATTGCCGTAGTAACAAGTCATGGCGGATTTGCATTCTTCAAGCCAGGAAGATGAAAGTAACATGGGAAGTGAAAGTGACCAGGCGGAAGAAGTTGGCGTTCGCCCATATATGTTTGAGCCACAGTGCTCATCAGATTCGTCTGATGAATCGAACATTTCAAAATCTTCGCTTTGTTAGCCATTGAAACACACGCTTTTGCAGACATTCAAATTTTCCGCGACTCGCCGTAAAGTTATTTGTCGTGCAACCAGGGGAGATTCCAAACGTCACTACTAGACTACGCGACGTAAAAACAAAAATCCCTTACATGAGTCAAAATAATTCAGTGTATTCAAATCAAACGTATTCAAATAAGTTGGCTTTTCAGTTAAACTTTAACAACATATATACAAAACACGAAAAATCGAACATACAAACAAACTGTTATAAAACAATTCATGACACAAATAATAATTATACCACGGATATCTAGTGAATACTGACGACTGCTTGAAAACCCGAATGGGCCAGCGACGGCAATCAAAATAAATCCTTACTTTAAACTGACCAACAAATATTTTGTGATATAAGGAAAGAACACTAAAAGATAAGAAGAGTTTGAAACAAGAAAGAAAGAAAAATCATTACTATTGTAACCCTAATAGCCCTCGGGCAGGCACTGAAAATCGGTTGATGACCCCATGGTCGTACCGAGACCTGAGCCCTGGTTTGAACTGGCGTCTTGAAAGTGCGTGGTCTAGATACCAGACTTCTCACATAAGGAGGGACCATAGCTCGTCCAAAGGCCAACCCCGAGCCCCCTGATGTACACCTACAGCATTTCCATCTGTTGATCTACCCTTGACTGGCTTAACTGGGAGCCATACCATCATTAGATTAGATTAGATTATTTTATTGCTAAATTACATAATAACCAATCACGATAGGTAACCGCCCATGAGAAGACATAAATGGACTGGCACTGGGCGGCTAACACAAACTACTTCCACTTAACTTAAACAATAACTTAATTTCATGTCAACATTAATTAATCAATTTTTTTTCCATAAACCACACAAAAGAAGAAAAAAAAGAAGAAGAAAGAAAAATACATAAATAAAAGTAATAAAAAAGAAATTATAATTTATACCTTTATTCTCTGAATCATGACTCCTCACCCCTCAAACAAAAATTTCTTTACTCTTTTTTTAAACAATTGTTGGTGTTCAGCCGCCTTAACACTATCTGGTGGTGAATTCCATACCGCCTGGCCCAAATGTTTAATTAAAAAGCCAGTTCGTCTACCACTTCTATACTCCGTCACCAGATTAGTAGCATTCCTTGTAAAATAATCATGCACATCATTATTTTGTCTATAAAAATCTAAAAACAATGACGGACACACTTCATGCAAACACTGGTAAGTGTCATCAGAGGAAACTTTTCACGACCAGCTTGGACAAGAAGAAACTTCGACTCTAAGATGCAGTACGGTTTCCGCTGTATTTATTGATTTGTGGGGGGAGATAATAAAAATCCAGTATGGTTTTCGCAGATTCAGGAAAACCCTAAATCTGTTTCTTTTAAAAATGCGAGAATGCGCTAATACTTTCGAATTAACTTAACTCCTTTTTATCCCGAAACCTTTGGTCTTGTTTATGAAGTCGATTTGAGATTCGATGTAAAAATAAATCGGGAAATACTTGAACTTATTTATTCTTCGGACAAGGAATCCGGCAAAAACCGGAAATCCCATACTAATGCCTTTAAACTGGATATCAGAACTCCATACCTTTCTACATAAGTAAACAACATTTCATGCCGCATTAGATTCTTCTACATTGTCTGGAAATTAAAAACAGAGCAAACAACGTTTCCGACAAGCATTCTAAGCATTTCACATCCTGACTAGATATTTATGTTTGTAAACCCTAAGTGTATTGACTCTAAAAAAAATGACTTCAAACGAGACTTCAGGCTGGAAGGGAGATTCGCAGAACTAGCCGGTTGGAAATTTTTTCTCTGTTACAGAAGAAAGAAAGAATTTGATCCCCACAATATCGGTTTCCTGGGGAGCCACCCCCCCCCCCCCCCCCCCACCCCCGCTCGCAGCTTAGACGCACCATTAGCAGTTCTAGGTCGTTTAATGAGATTAATGAAGACGAAGACGTGTTGACGAAGACGCTTTGAAGACGTGTTGTTCTAATCATTGTCAGTTTTTGATGTACCTTCCTCGTTCCTGCCGCAACCACACATTAGTTCAGAAGTTCGGCGTCCAAGATGTGATTCGCTCACTCGAGAAAACCACTACCATGTACATCTCGTCATCCTGGTCTTAGAGTACATGATGTTTTTCATGAATTTTTCAGGTCCAGTTATAAATTATGTCTAAATCTGATGTGTTTATACTGTTGTTGTTGTGAATATCCCACTTATGATGCCATTGTTGTGAGGATGGACGAGTGGAGGCGAGGTTTAATGAAGTTAATGGTTCCTGGGGTGTGGGCTGAAGACATTCTGACACCGTAGGTGCCCACTAGCCCCAGGACCAGTCAGGAAACCGGACAAAAGAGACAAGGCAAAGTCTCAGGGAATTCTATAGCTCAGCCGCAGTCAATCCAGAAATCCCTAATCAAGCTGGTTCACTCATCCTAGCGAAGCTGGAATTCACATATCCAGTCAAGCCCTAGGCCTACTAGCCGAGATGGACCATAACGTATACCAGTTTACTCGTACGGCAAATCATGTACAATAAATAATACAGCACTAATGGGTCCCTAACTAAATATATAAACTGGTCCTTACCATAAATTATAATATAGAGAGGTCCTGCTTGGACCAAGAATCAAAGAGAACTCTTTTGGCTACGACTCATTCCGTAGCCAAAATACTTTGAATGAAACGGATCAAAGCCTGACCTCGGATTAGCCAGCAGCTAACTGGAGCTAGTGGATAAAGACCGAGTGACCTATTGTCACGATGCCGGGAAATTAATAATGGTGATGAAAACCGAAGAGATATATAGAAAAGTAGGCGATAGAGGGAGGGAATAACTAGGAGGACTATTGCAGAGCAAAGTGCTATGGGGTGTCTCCATAACACTGTTATTTATCTTGTGTTGTTTTTCGTTATTCCCTTTACTCCACTACCTCCTTGTGTATTTGGCGAGTTACAAATAAAAAAAATATATATATTAGAGATATCACAAAGACGAGTCATTGAAATATCCCGATGAAAAATATGTAGCCTGCGTAGTTGTACGATAGTTGCACGAAAAAGATGAATGTGTTGAATTGTAATAGTAAAGAATACCACCATTTAATGAGCCTCAGACTGGACCAATCTTAACCCGATGAAAAATTTGTCGCCTGCGTAGTAGTATGGTAGTAGCACGAAAACGTTGCATGTAATACTATGTAATTGCAAAGAATACTATCATTGAATGTGCATCAGACTGGTCCAATCTTATGTAGTAGTATCAAGTAGCATCCTGTCTTGCGATAGTAGCATCCAGTCTTGCTAATAGTAGCATATAGTAGTATGCAGTAACACGGTAGCCTTGAAGTAAAAGCATGTAGTAACATCGTTAGTACTGATGCAACTTTTTCGTACTACTTTATAGTACTATTTTGAGATAAATTTTTCATCGGGAAGCAGTAGTATTCAGTAGCATCCTGTCTTGCTAACAGTACCATGCAGTAGAATGCAGTAACACGGTAGCCTTAACATAGAAGCATGTAGTAGCGTCAGTTCGCACTGCATGCTACTTTTTCGTGCAACTTCATACTCCTATTTTGAGATAATTTCATCGGGATAGCAGAAGGACGAGGCTTTTTCGAAAAATAACGGGCTATTCAAAAGGGCTATTATTTATTAGTAATTACAAGCGGGGATGTTTTCGTTCGGGATATATTCTCGGATATACTGTGCCCCGAGTTCATATTTGCAGCTAGTTCAACCAAAGAGGGAACATATCTCACGTGGCATAACGCCATCTAGGCACTAGTGTTGGATGTTAGTCCCGGTCGATGGTGTGTTTTTTCGTCAACTTGATGATAATGATCATCATCGTCATTGAGTTCCGTCTATACTGCCTGAACTAGCACCAGTGACAGGACAGACGCTGCACCAGAACCTCTTGGTTCCAGTGAAGGGTCGCCCTAACCGATATTTAAATTATTTTGTAGCCTACCATATTTTACTGAGAAAATTAACAAACTGGTGGATTCCAAGTGACATGTTTTTTTTGTAATGATTGTATATATGCAAGTTATTTTAACTCGTTAAATGTAATGGTCGACATATTTAGTGGCAATTAGGCGCTACGAGTTGTATCAGTAAATCTATCTATCATCTTGTAATCCTGCCCAATACACTTTTGTACCATAGCCGATAGCCGAGAAGATCTTTCTGTAAAGAGAGATAGAGAACGGTGAGGCCTAGGCTAGATAGAAAAGTAAATTCTTTCCGTCTTTTAACTGGTTACTTATGGCTTTCTTTCATATCCTGCCCAGAGCATAGGGATTATTAGTTGCGTTTTTGCAGATATTATTGTATATACAACGGTCAAACGCCGTTTTTGCAGTTGCTGAGTGTTTGCAAATACTCGGCAACTTTTTTGAAAAAGCCATGGCTTTTCACCGTGGCATCTGATATTCAAATACCGTTATTCGGACCGTAGTGACGGACCGTGGTATCTTAAAAATTCATCTCACTTTCATCATCACTCTGTTATAGCCACCTCAAGAGCCTAGGTATTTTCAAAATGGTGGGAAAGAAGCTCTGTACTTGTGATGTCAATGGATGTAAGTATTTCTTTTGGGGTGATTTCTAAAAGCGCGAATTTGACAATTGTCGTTTTTGCTATGCAATCGAAGTATCAGATGCCATGGTAACTGCAAAAAAGACAAAGTATAGATCCAATTACACTGGTATCAGATACCACGGTATCGGCAAAAACGCAATTATTGCCACGAAACAGCGAGATGAGCTGGAAATTTCTAGCGTAATGTAAGTAAGTAAGTACAGGGTTCGTGCGCTTGCTCTTCCACGTTTTCCCTGACTACCCTGACCTTTTTTGGTGATTTTCCTGACCTTTTCCAGCAGTTTTCCAACACCTTTCGATTACCTCGGTGAAAAATGTCGCAAAAATCTAAGATGTGACTCATACAATAGCAAAGATTCATTCGACTTCTTCCTGAACAAACAAGCCGTCGTATACGTTGAAGCACAGACTGGGACGGCTCAAAGAATAGAGTTATCGACTGATAAACTTTGGGCAGAGAACGGACGAAAAAGAAACTTCCAGTAAAAAAAAACCCGATGCATAAGTATAGACTGAACTGTTTCATTAATTTCCCTGACCTTCTGCGACTTTTCACGATTTTCCCTGACTTTTCCCTGATTTCCCTGACCAAAAAAAAATTCCCTGACTTTTCCCTGATTTCCAGAGCCGAACGAAACCTTTTATTTATAACCCACCATTTCGAAAAAGCGGAGTAAATAAAAGAAAATAAATAAAACATATAAGGAAACAGAAAAAGACACTAATTTTCAATCTTCGGCCAGGAAGCAGGGTCGCAGGTCGTACGCTGGTTGGGCTCTGTTGTCAATGATTTTTTATAGAGAGGAGTAGGCTATTCTTTGCTTTACTTACCCCGCTTTTGGTCCCCCTTGCGTCAGATCAAACACCTGCCTCGGATTTAGCAACCACTGGAATTTTTGAAGTAGCTTTGCTCCCTGGTTCCCTCCTGACTTGGGGTTCAGGAACACAACGAGGGGTCGGAGGCATAGGGTAGGAATGGATTTGATGACAAACGTTTTTGGTTCCTGGAAGAAAAAGTTGGTTAGCTCGCCATTGTTTCCCGCTGAAAAATTTATCTCAAAATAGTAGTATGAAGTTGTACGAAAAATAGCATGCAGTATGAAGCGATGCTACTACATGCTTCTATGTCAAGGCTACCGTGTTACTGCATTCTACTGCATGCTACTACTAGCAAAATTGGATGCTACTATATCAAGACAGGATGCTATTGGATACTACTGCTTAAAATTGGCCGAGGCACATTAACTGATAGTATGCTTTACCATTACATATCAATACATGAAACTTTTTCGTACAACAATCATACAACTACGCAGGCTAAACATTTTTCATCGGGTTGTGATTGACCCAGGATTGACCTGATATTACGATGGTGAAATCAACTCGGCCGCCTGATAAACAGAGCCACGAAGAAGGGAGAAAAGCAGAATGAATCAGTACAGTGCAGACTGCAGCGTCGCCATTGGTCAATTCGGCGATTTTACATTTCAATTTCGAAACTGAAAAAAAAAAATCGAAATTTTTCGACAATTTCGATTTCTTCGATAAAGTGAGACAGAATTCCGTGACCGGATGCTTACAAGTGAATACAAAAATGAAGGAAAAAAATTGAGGCATATATGTTGTAATGCGTGTTTTTTTTCTCTCTTTCTCTCTTTGTTTACTCCGTCTAGGTCCTCTCGGGCCAACCCGATGAAAAATTTGTAGCCTGCATAGTTGTATGATAGTTGTAGGAAATAGTTGCATGTAATACTATGTAATAGCAAGAATACTATCATTTAATGTGCCTGTTGTGATTACCGATTCATCCTACCGCTCTAGGCGAGCCAGCGAACACAGCAGCCGAGAGACGGGATCATTCGGCTGATTACGGAATGAACTGGCAGTAACGTGTTGAATGCCAGAGAGTAACGTTATATATGTTTTATGATTAGGCTAGTGCGTAAATAAAGAGTGTGTTTAAAACCCTCATGTCTAACAGTGGTGCAGCGGAGTTGCAAAACAAGTTAAAACCTTATTTAGCAAGGACCTTGTGATTTTGCGGTTTCCGTGAAAGGCTGTTTGGCCTACGGAATTTTCGGATAATTTCGCAAACACATATACTATCCCCCATTTTCATAACTTGGTGAAAGGCTGTTCGGCCTACCGAGTTACTCTACTAACTTTGGCTGTGGTGAAAGGCTGTTTGGCCTATCACGCATGAAAACAAAGGTGAGGATAGTTCTGTTTATTGCACTAGCCTACGGCGTATAAGCACGGTATTACGTACACCTACGTGAGCGCTGGGATAGACGTCTCCGTTCTCCTAGCATTTAGCCCTCAGCCCGGTCATTCATACAGGCCAGGGCCATCAGCTTCAACGACGGAGAGTTTCAGCACTTGCAGACAGGTGTCCATTCGCCCTTTACCTGACTGCACTTCCATTACGGAACCTCCGGTGGAAAATTCTGGGGTCCGGAGGGACCCCCTCATCCTCACTCATCCTCATCCTCAAACTCATCCTCAATGCAAGCAAGTGCCATGAGAAACAGGGAAAAGAAGACAGCACAAAGATGACTGCTTCTGCCGTGAGCCAACCAGGCTCTTGTAAGGTTAGTGGTCTAGGAAGCGCGTCTGGCCAAAACTTCGTCAGGTCGCTCTTGTTTCAGCCACAGGAGCCAAAGAACAAGCACAGGCTGGAGCGGCAGTGTTTCTTCGGCGAGGAACACTCTCGCCCCTCGACACTCCCTCTAGTCTCTCAGGTTTCGAGTGACGATTTACAGTTTACACAAAAGAAAGCAAGACTTTCGGAGAACTTTCCAATAGAGTTGCTCGTTAGTAAAGTCTCTCAGAATCTCCCAAGCCTTTTATCGGTTGTCACAGGTTTTAAATCGAGAAGAAAGGTTAAGGAGCTAAAAAGAGCAAAATGGTCAAAGTACCATCGAAACAAGAGAAAAATAAAAACTAATCTTTCTCTCTTCTTAGGTGGGGAGGGATGTTGTGATTACCGATTCATCCTACCGCTCAAGGCGAGCCAGCGAACACAGCAGCCGAGAGACGGGATCATTCGGCTGATTACGGAATGAATTGGCAGCACCGTGTTGAATGCCAGAGAGTAACGTTATGTATGTTTTATGATTAGGCTAGTGCGTAAGTAAAGAGTGTGTTAAAAACCATCATGTCTAACAGTGCCTCAGACTGGTTCAATCTTAAGTAGTAGTATCCAGTAGCATCCTGTCTTGCCATATATAGTAGCATCCAGTCTTGCTAATAGTAGCATGCAGTAGTATGCAGTAACACGGTAGTAACAATCACAGATTCCACGCAATTACCCGATGAAATTTTTTTAGCCTGCGTAGTTGTATGGTAGTTGTACGAAAAAGTTGCATGTAATACTACGTAGTAGCAAAGAATACTATCATTTAATGTGCCTCAGACTAGTCCAATCTTATGTAGTAGTATCCAGTAGCATCCTGTCTTGCCATAGTAGCATCCAGTCTTGCTAATAGTAGCATGCAGTAGTATGCAGTAGCACGGTAGCCTTGAAGTAGAAGCACGTAGTAGCATCAGTTAGTACTCCATGCTACTTTTTCGAACAACTTCGTACTACTATTTTGAGATAATTTTTTAATCGGGAATTTTGATGGGAAATAAATTTTTTCATTCACTGTAGCGTAATGGCGAATAGCCTAGCTTTTGGAAATATTAAACGGTTGATGAGGTTCCTAGGGGTAGCCCTAGCCAATGGGGATGCCTATAAGGGGCAGAGCAAAAAAAAACAAATAAGGAGTAGCGCCAAGACTTGAAAAAAGTGACACACACTCGAGCATACAGTAGCGACAATAGCAACAGTAGTGATAGAGAACGTCCCTACTGAAACTCAATCAGTTGTGCACAAGCGCTGGCAATAAAAATTAAAATTCTGAACACAGCAAAAAAAAGATACAAGCTCCCCTTTTTCTTCGATGTGTGCAGACCGCATCTTCGCTTTACAAGAAATTTCCAAACCCGCGAGTTTGTCTCGCTTTAAATACCAAAACGTAGTCGGCGGCGCTACAAGTATGGCCCTATTGTGAAGCACGGAAAGCATAGTTTTTGGAAAAGTTCATGGAAAGCATAGTTTTTATGGCACTTGCAGCCTCTGGCTCAAGTGCCATATACCGATCACAATTCCGTCTGTCGGTCTGTCGATCTGTCGGTCGGTCCGAGTTTTTTGTCCCACATATCCGAGTTAGGGTACTTCCAGGTGTGCTAGGACAATGAAACTTGGCAGGCATATCAGGGACCCGACCAAACTAACCTGGAAATAATCAGTTTCCCGATCCGACCGTATGCGGGGGAGTGGGGGCGCTCGAAACTTGAAAATTTAGGGCATTCTGTCACACTTTTTCGAGTTAGGGTACTTCCAGATGAGCTAGGACAATGAAACTTGGCAGGAATATCAGGGACCTGACCAAAGTAACCTGAAAATAATAAGTTTCCCGATCCGACCATATGCGGGGGAGTTGGGGCGCTGGAAACTTGAAAATTTAGGGCATTTTGTCACACTTTTTCGAGTGAGGGTACTTCCAGATGAGCTAGGACAATGAAACTTGGCAGGAATATCAGGGACCCGACCAAACTAACCTGGAAATAATCAGTTTCCCAATCCGACCATATGCGGGAAGTGGGGGCGCTGGAAACTTGAAAATTTAGGGCATTTTGTCACACTTTTTCGAGTTAGGGTACTTCCAGTTGTGCTAGCACCATGAAACTTGGCAGGCATATCAGAGACCCGACCAAACAAACTTAGAAATAATCAGTTTTCTGATCCGACCATTTTGGGGGGGGGGTTGGTTGGAGGGCAGGGGAATCCGGGAAATTGAGAAGTGTGTAACTTTCGAACGGAAGATCGGATTGTAATGAAACTTCATAACTGAATACAATATATATCTGTAATGTCCCGTTTAAAGTCTTGACCGGATTCGGTGGCCAGGGGGGAGTTGGGGGGGGGGGGACCGGAAATTAGAATGGAGGGATCGGAGTGAAACTTGCTGGGAAGAACAAGCATCTGCTCTAGATAAGTCCTTTAGACCATTGTACCGGATCTGGACACTTATGGGGGGGGGGGATTCCCGGAATTCCGGTGATGGTGGTTTTGGGGATTTTCACGATGAAACTTGGCAGGCATATCAGGGACCCAATCAAACTGACTTCAAAATAAAAATTTTGTCGATCAGATAATGGTGGGGGGAGTGGAGGGAGGGGAATCCGAAATTTTCAGTCATGCGTAATTTTGGAATGGGTGATCGGATTCGAGTGAAATTTAAGAATTGAACATAGGACATTTCTCCGATGATTTTTTTCATATCCGGACCGGATCCGGCAACTATTGGGGGGGGGGGGGGAAATACGTGACCCGTTTAGAATGGAGGGATCGGTATGGAACTTTGTGGGAAGAACAAACAGATGCTCTAGGTAAGTCATTTGCTGAATCGGATTGGCTACGTGCACCGCGGGGGAGCTGGGGGGGGGGGGGGGGGGGTGGACCGGAAATCTCGAGAAACGGTTAGAATGATGGTATCGGAGTGAAACTTGCTGGGAAGAACAAACATCTGGTCCATGTAAATCTTTTACATAATTTGACTGGATCCGGACACTTGAGGGGGGGGGGGGGGAGGAGGGGGTTTCCCGGAATTCCGTTTTTTGGGGGATTTTCACGACGAAACTTGGAAGGCATATCAGGGACCCGGTCAAACTGACTTGGAATAAAGCTAGGACGATGAAACTTCGCTGGAATATTGGAGACTCAACAAAATTTGCTTAGAAATTGCTACTTCCAAAATCCGATTATTCCTTAAAGTACCAGTCTTGACCGCAAAGTAAAAAAAATACTCTTAAGCAATATATGCATTTTCGTGATGCCCATCAGCCCATTAGCAGTTTTGCCTCAAGGGTTTTGCTTACAAATGAAGTTCCAGCTCCCTTAGAGTGCGCATCTCAACCGCAAAGTCGAAACTTACTTTTGATCAATCAAATCATCTTGACCCATGCAAGTGCCATATGAGCTTACAGCTCTTGTTCTTTTTAAGTTTCTTGCGTTCTTTTCATTATTTTTTTGACAGTAATGTTCTATTTTTCCAATTCTTTCTTTGTTATTTTCTTCTTTTTTATTTAATTACTCCGTCTTTTTGTACGTTTGTGCATTACGATGGGCAATAAGTCTATTATTATTATTATTATAGGTCTTGGCGCTACTTTGCTCTAATAAAGGGTAAGCTATTAGTTTGTGTGTGTTTTAATGTATTTGCCATGGCCGTTGGCTCTTAGCGCAAATAAAATCTTATCTTATCTATATTATGAAGATGATAAAGCGATATATTTCGTTTATTACAGATGTTCTAAACGACCCAGTTTCGTAGAGCCAGACGTAACAGAAATTTGCGGTCGAAAGTCATACGTTCCATCAGAAAGTGGGAACACTAGTGGAATGACATAGAGATCTGACATTAGATAAGTTTTATTGAAACAGTTTTATTGAAACAGTTTTATTGAAAATAAACATTATTTTTTCAATAGCACAACAAAGCGGGGCTTGCGAGGCTATGCTAACTTACAGGAATAAAATAAGAGAAAATATGGAGATTGAGATCATGTACCGATACAAAAAAAAATTTAACAAAAAACATTACCTTGCGTGATCCCCAAAAAACAAAAAACAACAAACGATAATTACATAAATATTACGATGGTGAGACGCCTATTTGTTTAGGCTAGTGTTGTAAAATGAAGGGTGCGTTACGAAACTTTCAGAAGCCATATAAGGCCGAATCTGGCGATAGGGAAAGCTCCGCTTGTTTTTGCGACGATAAATTTCCCGGTTTTGGCCGGATTCGGGCGAACTACTTGTCTGGATAGAAAATGATTTTCACATAAGTGTTCAACATGTCTTCTTATTCCTAAATCGAACATCTAATCAACATCAAATACAACTTTTACTTTTAACAAACTTTCCGGTTATTGCCGGATTCCGGACGAACTACTTGTCCAGCGAAAAAATGGTTTTCATCATCGTATTCAGCATGAACCCACTCCCCCACCCCTAAATGTAGGGCTACTGAGCCCATCTACGAACTTGACATTACCCTCGACCCAAAGAATCCTCACACCAAGTTTCATCAAAATATATCATTCCCTTCGAGAGTTATGGTGCTCACAGACAGACAGACGGACGCAGGAACAGACGGACAACTTTTGCGGTGTCACAGGTATCCCTTCACTTACGTTTTGGGATCCCAAAAACTTCTCTCCTTAAATCCCCAACTTACTACAATAACAAGTTTTCCACATTTTCATCCATCTTTCCGCATAACGGGCAAAAATAAGGACCAGAACCGTAAGTCGCGGCAAGGAATCTGGTATCTTTAAGCATATTCTCCCTGTTCCCCGAGGATTCCCTTAGCAGAGTCCCCGCGTTTATGTTTTCCGCACTTCTGGACCAGGAAATTCAGTCATGGCATCTGGCAAAAAGTCAACCAAAGAGTCAAAGCCAAAGACATGGCCAAAGAGACATGGGGGGAAGAGGTATACTTTAAGGCCGGGATTAAGTGGGTGGATTAAAGGATTTTAATTTGTTGCCGGGCTGATTGTTTGCCACTTGAAAACGGAGGAAATATTTGGGGAATAGATAAGGACGTACGGGTGGTGTTTGAACGCCGTGAGTTAGGTGACCTGCGGGTCGATATTTTTGGGAGGGTTACTACAATAAATGATGAAGTGTGGACAGGCCCGCATCCAGGAATTTATTTCGGGGGGGGGGCTTGCCTGCGGATCAGACAGAAAAGTACAAAAAAGACATGGATCAGAGGGAAAAACCTATAAAAATGATTATTTGTTATGTTTCGGGGGGGGGGGGGGATTTCAACCCCATACCCCCTGGATACGGCCCTGAGTGTGGATGAGGAAAGTTATTGGAAGTACGTGGAAGATTTGAAGAGACTCGTAAGTTTCCTAAAGGTAGGTTTAGCCCACAGAGAAAATTTCTTTTGGGAGTTTTCCTTTAGTTTAGTTTCATTGTTTCGTTTAAGTGTTTTCTTTTTCTTACCACTTTTTCCATGACCTCAGACTTTTTGTGCAATAAATTATGTTATGTTATGTTTGTCCCAGGAACTCACCTACCATATTCTCGCGAGTCCCCACGGACGGGAAGTAAATAAATATTCTTTGAGCCCAAGCTGACTTTGAAACATTTATTCAAACAATGTTTACAACGGGTACGTCAGCTACGATCGTAGCTGACGTACCCGTTGTAAACATTGTTTGAATAAACGGGAAGTAATCCGATGATCATCAGCATCATCAATTAATGGTGATTCAGTGGGGTCGGTTCTGGGAGTTGCTGGTTTTTTTTTTTGGTTTTTTTTTTACAGTTATCAGGGTTAAAGAGAATTCCTGACAATAATACTAAGTTTAGTTATAGGACAAGACTGGTTTTGAGAAAAAGATACATCCTACATTCTATCAAGGACATGTCTGCTGGTCTCGTATACGTACGCACGCCTGAAACGATTTGCAATTAGTCCCGGTGCTTTTGCTTCTAACAAATACAAAAGTAGAATTAAATAAAAACAAAACAGAATAAACAAAGCTCTTTACAGACTAATTCGTCACCTAAATGATTTTTTGCGAAAAAAACTAGTGGAGATATCCCCGCGTTATAGTAGTTGTCCGTACCGGGAGTCCCAGGAAATGACTCCCTCTATCCTCGTTGTTCCCTTCGCCTCCCCAAGGAGTTTCCGGGAAACGGCGAGACTAAGCCTTGCCTTTCCTCATTTTTGTTACTGTAGTTCATATTTCATGTCGAGAAGAAACAATCACAGATTCCACGCAATTACCCAATGAAATTTTTTTAGCCTGCGTAGTTGTATGGTAGTTGTACGAAAAAGTTGCATGTAATACTACGTAGTAGCAAATAATACTATCATTTAATGTGCCTCAGACTAGTCCAATCTTATGTAGTAGTATCCAGTAGCATCCTGTCTTGCCATAGTAGCATCCAGTCTTGCTAATAGTAGCACGTAGTAGTATGTAGTAACAAGGTAGCCTTGAAGTAGAAGCAAGTAGTAGCATCAGTTAGTACTACATGCTACTTTTTCGTACAACTTCGTACTACTATTTTGAGATAAATTTTTCATCGGGTAGTCCGTAAAGAGCTTTGCTTTTTCTGTTTCATTTTATTTAATTCTACTTCTGTATTTCTCGGTCTCCCTATCTCTGTAATACGACCATGCGGAGTCAAATATATTCTCGATACTCTGTCCGATGCAAAGAAGCGGAGGGTAGAAGCTACGCGGAACATCATAATACTCTTGATGAATGAAGGATCATTTACACGGCGGGTATTTTTCCCCCGAGATGAGAGGGGAAAGTGTTCACACGGTACCCGAGTATTTTTCAAGGGAGAGTACTGACATGTGGCAATAGATTCCAAATTATGAAGCTCAGGATATCTCTCTACAATGGACACCAACATGTGTCCATTTGGATCACTTCTTGCATGGGTATAATCAAAATTATCTCTCGAAAATCCGATTTTGTTGTTCCTGACGTCGAAGAATACCCTTCGACAAACAAATACCCGGGTAAAAAGTTCGCGAAATTGAAGTCCAAAATACCCGGGGATTTGTTGCTGTCGCGGGGAAAAATACCCACGGAGTACGGGTAAATACCCTCCGAGCGTGTTCCATCCTACTTACCGTAGTTACTACGCATGAGGTCACGAATTCTGGCTTTTTGCAGTTAAGGCTGGAACGATTTTTCTATTTTCCAGCGGAATATCATGCCACGGGTGAATCCGACCAATCACGTGACAGAGATTCGTGGTTACTACGCTTACCACGCTCCCGAGCGTGGTAAGCAAATAGTTACTATTTCGAGAAGGCTGGAACGGTCAGCGTAGTAACTTTTCGTGAGGTTGGAACGGATTTAGTAACTAATAGTTACTATTGGTACGAGGGTAGAACACGCACTCCGTGTAAACGTAGCTTAACTCTTTGCGCCGATGAACAATCGCCGGGTGTCCAGCGAAGAGCCAGAAACGTCACCACAACAACCACTGTTTGCATGAGGTTTGAGTCAGTTAGATTGACGTTTCTCGTTCTTCGGTAGGATCACTGGTGTATTTCACCTCTGCAAACGGCTATGTATCGCAGCAAAGCCCCGCAGAAAAAGCTCCTGAACTGAAACTGAACCTGAACTGTAGGCTTTTCTGGCAATTTGGTTTCGAGGTTGGATAGTCCTCCTGTATTCAAAAGCTAGAAGTAATGATGTACCAAGCAGGCGGGAGAAACGTTTCCCAGACAAAAACTGCAGGATATCATTCTGCTCTGATACGCGAGGTGATAGCGCTTCTGGCTCTTCCGCTAGGTACCAGGCGATTTTGCATCAACAAGGAGAGTTAGTAATCAAGAGTCTTCTCGATACCCTGCCCGATGCAAACGAGCAGAGAGTAGGATCTACGCGGAACATCATAATTCGTTACCTCCGCAAACAGTTATATCGCAGTAGAATCCCGCAGAAAAAAGCTCACAGCAAGTACGTCTACCTTCGCTCAGTTTTGTCGGGGCATCAATAGTCGCTGCATGGCGATTCTGCAGATGGAGGTTCTATTTGATTATTTTTTCTTGTTCATGCTTCATATCTAAGACACTTTTCTGGAAATTCGGTTCGAGGTTGGATATTCCTCCTGTCAGAGCCGTTACTAGCCTAAATGTTTGGAAGGGGGCAAGGAATTTACCGACTGGCTGGTAATTTTTAACCGACTGTTTTTGCAGAAAAAACGACTGTTTTCAAGAAAAAAACGACAGTTTCGAAAAAATCGACTGATTTTCAGAAAAATCGCGGTACTTCGCGCCGAATCGGTTATCTTTACCGACTGGCCGACAACATTTGGGGGAGGCATCCCCCCCCCCGGTGGTGACGCCCCTGCCTCCTGTAGTCAAAAGCTAGAACTAATGATGTACCAAGCAAGCGGGAGATGCATTTCCCAGACACAAACTGCAGGATATCATTTTGAAACAGGATATATCACTCTTCCTCTCATCCGTACTCATTAGAGTCAGGAGAATTGGTTTTCTATTTTCCTCGGGAAAAAAGTGAGAGGAGAAGAATCCACGTATCAACAGGTCCCTCTGGCATTTTCCCCTATCAAGGTACTGCAGACCATTAGGGATCCCGGGAAACAAGAGAATGCGTTCCGCGGAGATACAAAAACATACTCAAAAGTTCTTTGGTATTGTTTTAACTATGGATGGGTTTAGAAAAAATTCGAGATGCCGTTCAGTATTCTACAAAAGCTGTATCATTGAGAGTGAAAATTTGTATAGCAGAAGGCTTAAAGAGGAAGTGGAGACAATTACTCTTCGAAGTTAGGAAACGGAAGGAAAGAAATGACATTCGAACACACCAAAATGTTTTGTCTCATCTAAGGGACTTTGTCTTTTATCACCCAAGGCTCTAGAGGCGTCTTTCCGTGCTCCCACAAACAGTTTGTGGGTCGCATGTGGCTCGAATTTGTGTTTCCGCGACCTTTTCTGCGGCCCACAAGTGTGTTTCCGCGACCAACAAGAATTTCGTGGCTCGCTTTGTGGCTCAAATTCGACAAACAACTGGCGAGGTGATTGTCGATTTCGTGGCTCGATTCTGGCGGGTAATTCAAATTAAGCAGCAAAATAGTGTCTAAACAATAAATCCAACTACTTTTTCAAGTCTATAGACTTAAAACTGAGGATGCTTTATGGACAGAATGGTAACCGATATTTGACCGATATTTGAAATTACCGCCCAAAAAATAGACAAATCGGCGTTTCCGCAGGTTTCAACTAGTGGCTCGACTGTGTGGCACACAATCGTGTTTCCGCGACAAACACTCAGAAGAGCGTGGCCCACAATTGTGTCGCGGAAAAAGGGTCAGAGTGTACGCTTCCTGCACGACAACTCTAAAAAATTCACCGACGCGGAGAATTTGAACTTTCAACAAATGCCAGCATTTTCTTGGCTAAAGACGCTAAGGTCAGAAAAGCTATGACTGAAGAAAGTAAGAAAATATTTTTAATGTAAGATGAGTACTGTAAGGGATGGCCGGATCTGAGAAGTGTCAATTTCTAAGCCAATTTCATCAAGCCTCTTATGTTCAAGCCAACTTTCGCTGTCCTTGCACATCTTAAAGTATCAAGCACCTTAACTCGTGATCACCAGAATTCTGGACCCCCCCCCCCTTCAACTCCCACACAGTGCCCGAATCTGGTCCAACTTTGTCACTGATGTATTTGTAGGGCTTGTTCTTCCCACCAAGTTTCAACCCAATCGCTTAACTCTAAAGGATCGTTTACACGGCGGGTATTTTTACCCGGAGACGAGAGGGGAAAGTGTTCACACGGTACCCCAGTATTTTTCAAGGGAGAGTACTGTCATGTGGCAATAGATTCCAAATTTTGAAGCTCAGGATATCTCTCTACAATGGACACCAACATGTGTCCATTTGGATCAGTTCTTGCGGGTATAATCAAAATTATCGCTAGAAAATTCGATTTTGTTGTTGCTGACGTCGAAGAATACCCTTCGACAAACAAATACCCGGGTAAAATGTTCGCGAAATTGAAGTCCAAAATACCGGGGATTTGTTGCTGTTGCTGGGGAAAATACCCACGGAGTACGGGTAAATACCCTTCGTGTAAACGCAGCTTAAGCGTGACACAAGATTACCGGTTGTCCCCTTCAGTGTCTTGCAGGAGTCTTGCAAGGAGTGCCCGAATCTGTTATCGAATCTGGTTATCTTCAGTTGCCCAGGACCTTCACGTTTCTGCCCTTGGCCATTTCTCCGCATTCCTTCTAGGAAGAAGATTTTTTAGACCCGATTAGTCCCTTTTCTTTTTTTTAATGTTTATTTTTTGATCTTGTACAAGGACTACATTTTTGAAAGCTCAGTGTATTTTTTCCTTTTATTTGTCTGTACTGCACTATTTTCCTCTTCTTAAGTGCGTAAAATAAAATTTCACCATCATCATCATCAGGAGTCTGTATTTTTTTTATTTTTTTTAAGCAATGGCTTACCTTTTTGGTTGCTATATATTTCAAGCATAGAATGAAAACCACATAGAGATACCACAAATCCGCATATAACATAATTTCCTTCTTTTTAATATGATTTCTGAACTATGCGAAAGTAGAGTGGTTCAAGTTTACAAGGGGGGATGTAAGAGTAAAGACAGGACATTGTTTACAGTAAAGCAAGTGGTTCAGAATAAACACAGAAAACTAAGTGTTCTAACTGGTCCTGTCAACTAAGTGACAAGGGAAATTGACAAATCCTCTTCAAACGCTTCAGCAGCAACATATACATAAGTGAATTGTGCTTTCCGCCAGTCTGCAATATCTGAAGCTTGTGAAATGTGTAAACCGGTCTAAGTATAACTGAAAGGCTTTATATTTCTTTGTTTTCAGCTTTTTGCAATAATTCCGTACTTTATCTTTCTGGCACTTTCATTCTGTTGAAAAAGAGTGACATGTGTAAACTACGTAGATGTTACTACAAATACTGTAAGTACCTGCTTTATTTGCCTGTATCGTATCGAAACCAGAATAATCCGAAAATACAAAGCTTCCGATATAACAGCAAAACTCCAGGAGCTTCATGATAATTTATCTGGACAAGCATATCAACGGCTTACTCCATATCACGGGCTCGTCCGTTTGTTATTTTGATTTTTGTGACTATTTTGTTGAACTAGTGTTTCTTCTGTTGTTTATTTGTTTTCTTTCTCTTTTCTACTCCACTATCTTCAAACTGTTTTTTTTTTGCAGTGGGTTACGAATAAATTATTATTGTCATTGTGCATCGTCTGCAAAGTAGCAGTAGGCTACGAAATGGGGGCGAGTCTCGACAGGGGTTCCTGCTGAGACTCTTCGGACTCGACAGATACTCTACGGACTCTACCCTCTTCGGCAGTGCTATCTATTTCTTCATTAATTTCCCTCAAAACTGAGGAATAACATAAAATAATGAGCGTTTTCCACCCTAACAATAGTAACTATTAGTTACTATATTCGTTCCAACCTCGTAAAATATTACTACGCGACCGTTCCAACCTTCTCGAAATAGTAACTAAAAGTAACTATGTGCTTACCATGCTCGGGAGCGTAGTAACCACGCATCCCTGTAACGTGATTGGTCGGATTCGCCCGTGACATGATTTTCTGCCGGAAAATAGAAAAATCGATCCAGCCTTGACGGCACAAAGACTGAATTTGTGACGTCATGTGACTCATGTGTAGTAACTATGGTAAGTAGGGTGGAACACGCTCAACATATCCAAAAAACTGACCCATTCACTGACACTGCAAATGCTATGTAAAAAAAAAAGTTTGAACGACTAAATTATTTTTGAACGTATTCTCACCCGTAGCCTATATTTGTTTTTTGGGGAGAGGGGAGTGGGATAGTTAGCAGTGTGTTTTATTTACAAGTTTGCGGGCTCGGTTCCTTTCTTTCCTTTTTCTTTTCTGTTATTCTTTCCTTTTTCAAGTAATTTGCTTTTATTGTTGTTTTAGGGTTATTTGGTCCCATTCAGGTTTGCCCCTGGGCATTGAAGAGTTGGCTCTTTTTGGGTTATAATAAACTCATTAATCAATTGTGAAAGAATGGTACAAGTTACAGATCATTCATAATTATATTAGCAACGATCTTAGAAACTTCTCACTTTCCTTTTTAAGGTTTTAAAGATGGGATGGAAGTGTAAAGATTAGAAAGAATTAAAGGATAAAAATAAAAATTAGAAATTAAGAAAATAAACGTAGAGATAGAGGAAAGTGTAGGTGACGCTAAATAGATAGGCCGGTCACGCGTGATCACGTTTTAAAAATTTAAGATTGATAAGACCGTTGGCGTCACCGAGGGTAAGTGGAAGCGTAGTCACCTGGCCAATTCATATTGGACTGGAAGAACAGAAAAGATACTACGCGGCATAAAAAAAAAGAACAAAAAAAAGAAACTTCTCACTTTCAACTTCTTCTTTCACGTCATCTTTAAGGTAATTGACATCAGAATGAATGTGTTGTACAACAATTCTCGTTATGCTTCTTTTTTTTTAACTGATATTAATTTTTTTTCCTGCCACAGATTTCTGAGTATTTGAAACCGAAAAAAAAAATGTGCCACACACACGCTCGACCAACAAGTGAAACTCGCGGAAATTTGCGACGAACTTTGTCGTCAAGAATTCGTCACTTCGTCGGAACGGAGTTCGTAATTATTTGAGAACCAGGATTTCTGACGTTTTAATTTTCAGAAATGGGTCTTCAATTAAGTAAGTAAGTAAGTAATTTATTTCTGACCCGCCATTGGATAAGCGGAGTATGTAAAATAAAAAGAATTAAATGAACACAATAAATACAATATAAATTTTTCATTTATCGGCCAGAAAAGAATGTAGAGTGTCATGTGCTGGCTGGGCCGAGTTGTCCATGATTTTTGGCAGGGCCGACGAGATTTCCAAAAGTGTGAAAAGTGTGAATTTTGCTACGAAATATGGAGAATCGAAATAGAGCTTGCTTATCTTTCCTTTAGAAATCCTAACTCTCTTTTTTGGCAAATTAAAACAGCCACTTACCTTTTCTTTCTTCTTGGACCCCCTCTTTTTAGGAGACTTTCTTAAACTGGACTTAAATGAATCCTTGCTTGGTAACTTGACTATCCAAGATGGAGGTACAATGGAAGCCGCTTGGGGCCCTAGACAAAAAAAATCATAAGAAATGACTATTCATTACGGGGTGACAGCTGGGGGGGGGGAGGCCCGATAAAAAATATATCTCAAAATGGTAGCATGATGTTGTAAGAAAAAGTAGCATGCAGTACGAACTGATGGTACGACATGCTTCTATCTACATGTCAAGGCTACCGTATTACTGCATTCTACTGCATGCTACTATTAGCAAGCCTGGATGCTAATGCAACTGGATACTACTGCTTAAGATTGGCCCAGTCTGAGGCACATTAAATGATAGTATTCTTTACTATCACATATCAATACGTGCAACTTATTCGTACAACTATCATACAACTACGCAGGCTACACATCATCGGGGGGGGGGGACGCCCTCCCCGGGGACGTCCGTCCTGGCGGAATGGGTAGCGCGCCAAACTCCCAAGCGAAGGGTCACTGGTTCTAGTCTCGGTTGCGCCTACAGTTTGGTCTGAGACGGGGGTTTGTATCGTAAGCCTGCAAGGAAAGCCAAAGTCCACTCAGCTTCAAATGGGTACTTGGAGATGTCTGAGGAAGGTCACAGGAAGGGTGTGCAAAAGCACCAGGATGGCTGGCCCCCAACCGCCCATTACACTTCCTGGCTGAGAGTCGGAGATCAGCACCGCCAGCTAGGCCTGTGTAGGCTGATACTAATACCTTACCTTTTTTACCTTATCTAATTTTGTCGGCCAGTCGGCAAGACAAAATAAATGGGACTTTTTCGCCGCGATTTTTCTTAAAGCACAACTCTTACTAGAAATGATATTTTCCCTATAAAAAGGATCAGAAAAAAGGTTTTCGAAAATACCATTACTTTCTACCAGAAACTAGCGAATCTCTTGTTAGCGCTTGTCGGTTATATCCAGCCTTCCTGCTCTCCGACGCGGCGGCTGGGCGCAAAAGATTTGAAAACTGATCGTGCTTTAGTTAAAAAGTGGGAAAACTTATCAAATAAAAGAAGTAATAAACAGAAGATTATCACATCCTTATGTGTGAAAGAGTTGTAAGCGAACAATGAAGATTCCGGCAACCTTTTCTTTGGTTGACGGGAAAAAAGGCCAAGGCCGAAAAAGCGTTAAAAATTCGTAGTTACGAAACGAAACAATGGAGAAAGGTGGGGATTTTAGAAGCTTATTTCCATATGGGAGCTAAGTATATTATAAAAGGCAAAATAAGCAAGAGAGGTCCTTTAAGAAATAGTCGATTTTTTCTTAACAACAGTCGATTATTCTTTAAAAGCAGTCGATTTTTTCTTAAAGACGTTTTTAAGTCGGTAAAAATTACCAGGCGGTAGATACCTTGCACTCCCCAAAGATGTTGCTGCCTATGCGCCAAGCCTGCGCGGAAGGAATAAGTCACAGAGATTATCTGTTCTTGGTCTAATAATGCCTTGGTCTAATAATGCCTTGAACACACGATCAGGATTTCCCGGTCGGATTTCCTGCACTTTCATCAATATGCTGAAAAAAAAAATTTCAATATGGAAATGATGATGGTGCCGACAATCCCGGCAGGAATTCCAGTCCGGGAAGCTACCGATCTTGATCGTGTGTTCGCACTTTAAGTGAGTAAGTAATAATGGTCGGTGTCAAATATGCATTTCGAACTGTTCGGGATAGCATACAAGGACAGTGGGAACATGCTTCAGAAGTGGGTACAATCTTCGTGCACTTTAAAATTTGTTAAAGTTTAAATGAAAAGCCAACTTGTTTATGTGTCATTTATCTGAATACACTGGATTGTTTTGATTCTGCAAAGGGATTTTTTACTTTCAAATGTCTACTCTAGTTATTACGTGCAGAATATCTGCTTCCGTCCCCACAACGAAAGTTCTACTATGACGCGGTAAATTTTGATCTCAACACAAACGCGGCTTTTCAGTGGGCAGCAATGAGCTAGGTGAAGACTGCTTAGTGCCTGAACAAAAAAAAAAATCATAAATCTTTCTGGTAAGGTATACAACACAGATACAAGCGCATAGATGTACCACAAATCACACGGAAATTCCACCATTTGAAAATCGATTATTCGTGCATCGTGGAGCGACGAAGTAACGGATTTTCAGCGGGTCTTCCAAGCCTAATTAAATGAATGATTGATGGGTAACTAGCAGGCCCGTATCCAGGACTTTTTTTTTTGGGGGGGGGGGGGGGGGGTCGCCTTTCGGGGGGGGGGTTGCCTGCGGGTCGGACAAAAAAGTACAAAAAAGACATAGATAAGAGGGAAAAGCCTGTAAAAATGATGATTTTTGTATGTTTCGGGGGGGGGGCGGGGTTCAACCCCCTAGCCCCCCCTGGATACGGCCTTTGGTAACTACATTATCCTTTATCAGCCCTTTTGGGTTAAACTTTAATGTTTTAGTTATAATCTTTAACACCACTATGTGGAGATGGAGCCGTAGCCCTTCGCTTTGGTTCACTCGACTGTGACGGAGAAAGAACAAGAAGCTATGCTGAGGAAAAAATTAGTTAAGTCGGAAGCATTCCTGTATTTGCAATATTCATTTATTTATTTGTTCACTTATTTCCCTCAAACTGAAGAATTATGTAATACATAAAACAAAACAAAGCATATGTTAACGAGCGAATGTTAACGAACATTGATAAAAAACAAATTCGCTCTATTTATTTTCGTTTCTGTAAATTCCTGCTCCGCCTCCCTCCTTGGACCCGAAATAGAAAAATCGTCACTACTTCCAACATCACTGACCCACTTACAGCAGTTGGACAACTTATACAGAATTACAACAATAAGATTAGGCATCAATGGGAGAGCATTCTTCTACAACAGGATAGTTTTATGGATAGTATAATGTTGTCTTAGTCTCTATGTTGTGTCTGGTTTCCTCTTGTTATAGTGTTTCCTTCTTCTTTTCTTTCTTTATTCATACTCCGTCTATGCCATGTGCTTTCTGATGGGTGAAAAAAAAATTTATTATTATCATATAAATGTACAGGTCACCTACTCTCTAGTCTAGAGGACAGATTGTAGCAAGATTCGGTATTACCGTGGGATGATGTAGTACCGCGCTTTAGAAGTATTTCCGAGCAAAAACAATCAAAGAGAAAGAAAATCATTTAAAGTATAGAAAGTATAGGAATAAAAAGTAAAAGAATTTGGCAATACATATTTATTCATCAATAACTTGATTAGACATTGCTATATTTTTCAATCAGTCAATAATTTAATTTTCTTCAAAGAAGAGTTCTAAAGGTAACAAAACTTCCGAACGATTGTCAAAATACCCATACACTGGATTCACACAAAGTCGAACGATTTGGCAGTGAAAATACAAAGATAAAAATTGCGACGTTCAATCAATCAATCAATCAACCGTTTTAGTTTGCCAGAATATTGTACAAAATAGCAGCGGCATTGTCAAAACATGGTTAAAAAAAAACAGTTAAAATGAGCACACACACAAAAACAAGACGCACATTATCTGGCATTGTAGTGCTGAACAAAGTAGGGGGAAAAAGATGAATTGTATCGCTCGCTGGAGTTTGCAGGTGGTTGCTTTAAGGTGACTTTTGAGGCTGCTTTACTTCTTGTCACGGGACCATGGACCGTAGGCGCCGCAAAGTCGGGGAGGATCTGCTTGTGCCTTTCGGAAGCAAGACACTGGTTCCCAAACCTCATAACTGCTTCATGCCTTCGTTCAGATAGTAGCTTGAGCCCGAGTGTGCGAAGACTGTTCTCGTACGAGGTGTGATTTTGTCCGAGAATGATTCGGCAAGCCCGTTTTTTAATTTTCTCGATCCTCTTTTCCTGGGCTTTAGTTAGTCCTGGATGCCAGACCTGGCACCCATATTCAAGGGCAGGTAGGATGTACGTCTTTAAAACGTTAGTCAGTACCTGGGTGGGAAAACCAAATCGCTTCAGGTGAGCGAATGATCTCAGCAATCCAGCTCCTTTACTGACTATTCTATCAACTTGGTAGTCCCATTTCAGATTTTTATCGATGACGACTCCAAGAATCTTAGCAGACTCGACTGGTTTAAGGCCTCCTCCGCTTCAGTATCTTCAACATTTTTCTTGAGGAAATTTATCCGCAGGGCGACGCCTTTTTCCTCGCTGATCTCCATCTTGGCAAGCTGGGCCTCCCTTGTTAGCTCGTCAAACGCTAGCTGAAGCTCATATTTTGCTGTGGCTATTTGACGGAAGACGGGCGAAGAGAGATCATCGGCGGATTTGGCCCTGTTTGGTCTTTTCTTCAGTAATTCGTTTACTGCTATGACGAAGGCAATTGGACCCAAAATAGTGCCTTGTGGAGCACCGCACGTGATCTTGAGGAACTCAGAAAATATGTCAGGGGAGAGCTGGACGCATTGGAGTCTCTCACTCAGAAAGCTAGCCAGTAGCCTAACAATGAATTTCCTTGCTCCCATGCTATTGGCCCCACTGACAACTGTGAGGTGGTCCAGATAGTCAGAAGCTTTCACCATATCAGCAATCAGAAGGTCAACGAAGGAGTCCGGGCATTCGAGGTGCTGCAGTATCTCGTCGAGGAGTGTGACCAGGTAGTGTATTGTGCTGCACTCCGGCTGGAAGCCCAACTGTCTTGGGTCTATTGAGTCCTTAATATCTTCATAAAGCCACTTAGAGATAAGCCGCTCCAAAAGTTTGGAGAAAACAGAGGTCTTGGATATCGGGCGGAGATTTTTTATTTCGGTCGAATCTGCTACCTTTGGGATTGGTACTATATATGCATTTTTGAAGCAGCGGGGGAAGGTACCTTCGATTAGACATTGGTTGTAGATCCCTGCCAGGGGAACACAAAGTTCCTTGGAGCAGTGGACCAGGACATTTGGGAGAACCTCATTCGGTCAGGCTGCCTTTCGGGGATCAAGTTCAGTTATTTTTCTTTCAACTTCTTCGGGCGTAATGATTGGGATTGCAGATGCATCTTCTTCTTTGGGCGGGATTTCCTTTAGGGCGGGATGCTTACTGCAGATGCTTGTAAAAAAGGCATTTATTTGGTTCGAGTCCAGCTTATTCCCACATTCATCCAGGATTTTCGGTTTATCTTTTTTTCGACCCATTAGTTTTTGCACATTGCTGTGGAAACGCTTGGGGTCGCCTTTCAAAAACTTCTCAACTGTTTTTGATCCGTGGGCTTTGCGGGCATCGCGGGCATCTTGACGACTAAGTTGCGTATGCGCTTCGCTTCGTCTAGGCGGTTCGTTTCGAACAAATTGTCTCTTTGTAAGATGAGCTCTCGAATTTCGTCGGGATCAAGTGGTTTAATTGTTTTCTCTTTCCTAGGAAAACATTTTTCGAACCCCTTGAACGTTCGGACCATGAAATTCTCTGCCATGGAGTTTGCGTCGTCAAGTTTCAGGATGTCTGACCAGTTCTGAGACTGCAACCACAGCTTGTAGGATGTGATGGTTAATAACGGAAAGATATGACTTCTTTGTCATTTCCAGGCTTGAAGTTATTTGGTTGCAGCCGTACAGTCAGATGGTCACTTCGGCCAAGAGGATGTTGTGTGACTGGGTATTTATAGTATTCACTGCAGTTGGTGAATACTAGGTCAAGTCGTCGTTGGACACTTAACCAGTTGCTGAAGGGACAGGGTATCAGCGACCCACTTCGGTTTGATGTCGTTGAAATCCCCAGCGACGAACAATGCAGCATATGGATATTTGCATCTGATTCAGTCTACACATTTCTGTAGGTATGAAATCAGCTGCTTCCTGTACGGGCCTTTGGGAGGGGAATAAACGACTCCATAGATTACTGAACCGAACGTTATGGGCAATTTCTTAGGACGAGTCCATACCCATAGATCTTCGAACTGGTGTTCGCGCTGCATGAAAAGGAGATCAAATGGGGTCGCTGTTCATGCAATAACCGCTGCATGAAAATGAAATCAAATGGGGTCACTAATGATGCAGTGGCCGCTGCATGAAAACAAAATCAAATGGGGTCGCTGTTCATGCAGTGGCCGCTGCATGTAAACGAAATCAAATGGGGTCGCTAATCAAATGGGTTCACTGATCATGCAGTGGCCGCTGAATGAAAACAAAATCAAATGGGGTCGCTGTTCATGCAGTGGCCGCTGTATGAAAACGAAATCAAATGGGGTCGCTGTTCATGCAGTGGCCGCTGCATGAAAACGAAATCAAAAGCGGTCGCTGATCACGCAGCGGCCGCTGCATGGAAACGAAATCAAAAGGGGTCGCTGATCATGCAGTGGACTCAGTACATTGGGTAGTGACATGCTCCAATGCGGTGGCTGGACAGACTGCGGTAGGTTTCTGATTCCGGGTTACTTAAAGATTTATGTTGAGAAGCTTCACAACGGAGGGAAGGAATATCCTAGTGCACATGAGATATACTCCGCATTTACCTCCTATCATTTCTTCTTAACGGTCCGCCCCATTTTCAAGAAGAAAAGTGTATCCGACAAGCTCAGTGAAGAGTAACAGACCCACCAAATCCTTCACGAGCTGCCGACGAGTTGCTAAGAAATGGTTGATTCGCTTTCTGTTTTTTTTTTTTAGGATTTTGCAAACAAAAAGTACAGTTATGTTCACAATTGTTCTTATCGAACAGTACATCTCCGTCACATTAATCAACACTTTTTGAAGTACTGAATATGCACCTGATATTAAACTGGAAAATGGCATTGTAAAAGTAAGCTCACTTGAAACTTAACAAGTTTACTTTTAGACTGAACTCGACATGCAAAAGATGTGAAAAGGACGAGATGGAGATGGAAAAGTGCCCTAGGAGACAGTTTAGAGAAAATTGGAAAATTGGACATCTGATGTTTTTTTAGCCCAAAAACCATGTGAGATAGGTAGCAGGCTTAATTTAAAAAAGGTGAAATGATGCATACGGAGGAAGTTTCTATCTGATACTACACTGTCATAAGTAAGACATATAAGTAATATACAATAACAGAGAACACCAGGATGCGCGGTTTCGACAGACAACACGAAAAAGACAACACTTGAGATGTTATCTGTTGTCGCGACATACGTTATGCATGAAATGTTATGTATAACCTGCATTGCCAGGAAGAGCCGAACAACCGCCAAAAATCATGCTGAATTTTCCGATATCATGAGAATTGGCGGTTTTTCAGCTCTTCGACACCTCACGGATTTTCTCACTTGCCATGTTTCGCTTCCTTCGATGCGTATCATACTGTCGACGGTTGTTTGAGAAAAGTTTATAAATCAGAAAAAAACAGTTATGCATATTTTCCGCTATTTTTGCTAGAAGTCAACAGGCCTTGAAAAAAGCTTGAAACAACCAAAGAAGTGGGTTGTTTGTTGACACCAGACTCTAGTTTTAAAGTATTGAACGATTTTAAAATACTAGATAAACAGTGCATATTGCGAGGGGTCCTTTAAGAGTCGGTTATGGTATACAATACACCGATCCCACTGAGCGTATGAGCTGGAACTAAGCTACAACCGGAAGTACTTTAGACCTGTAAGGCCAGTTCAAAAGAAAAGTGATTCGTGACAGGATTTTCTTTCAGCCCTATTCAGTAAGTCTTTATTTAACATTTGCGGGTAATCAAAGCTTAATTTTAACTGAAAAGCCAGCTTATTCTTATATCTTGGATTTGGTCCAGTGAATTATTTAGACTCTGCTAAAACATTTTTTGTTTTTTCATCTTGCGCTCTAGTAGTGACGTCCACAGAGCACTACTGGTCCGAATAGACAAAATCCATCCAGACACCGATATTTTGAATATCAACAAAAGAGTGTATTTCAATGACTAATGAAGCTAAGCTCGCCAAATGTTAAATTCCAGATCAGTAAGGCCAAATCCGACGAAAGCACGCTGTTGCGTGTAACAAAAAAAAAATCAATGTTTTGACCCAATTGAGCTTTTGAGCAAGAACTAGGCTACAACTAGACAACTCGGCAAAAGCGAAAAACTTAAGACCTGTTTGGACCAGCCAAGACAGTTTAAGTGAAAAAGTTATTCGCGACTGGTGCACGACTACAGTGCAAAACCGATAAGTCAGCTACATTTTGTTAGAGCTATATTTCGACCCTTCTTGGCAAGAGTCCTCTTCAGGCTCAAGCTGAAAAATGAACTTGTCTGATCTCTAATAAAATGTAGCTGACTTATCCGTTTTGCACCGTAAAATAAGATTTGCAGTCAGCTTTGGCTGAAGGAACATCTATGACTGGATTTTGGTTTCAGCAGTATTAAGTGAACCTTTATTTAACACTGTCGGGTAATCAAAGCTTAGAGTGGCTGGGCTACAATGTTTTGATCCCCTTGTGCTTTTGGAGCTCAACCGGGAAGTCTTTCGAAAATTAGGAAACAAAAGTTGTCCGACTCTTTGTTCCCACTCTATTTCCCTTGAAAGGCGTGGTGAGTCTGTCTGTCAGACCTTTTGCGTCTCTATAGGCGGCCTTTAGAGAGACTCTGAAAAGGAACAAAGGAACTAACAGATATCGAGGTTCTTTGGAAGTTCTACGATCAACTCTTCGTTCTGGTGGAGGGTAAGCTGGACTGGAGACGGCATCAGTACGAAAAAAAAAGATAACGAGTTTTTATTTGTCCAAGAACAGTGTCGCCAAGTCGACCGGTTTTATTCGACAACACTTCAGCCTCCTGAACACTTCAGTTGACTGAACTTGAGCCGATTATCTACGGGTCGTGACGTCACACGAAAAGGCTATGTCTTTCGTTTACTAACGGAATTGATTGTCCCTAGGACGGTTTATAAGTGTAAACGCGTCCACCACCTCGCTAGCCACTCGGCTAGATACAATATATATCTGCAACATTAATTTAACCGAATTTTCCTATTTCTTTAATGACGTCATAAAAAAGTCACGGACCGTAGACAATCGGCTAAAGTTAAGTCAATACCCTTGAGGGAGGTCGACCCGTCGATCCCGTCGCACTGAAAAAACGGGAACTCATCCTTTTGCTCTTGTCTTTTGTAACTCAGTTGAGTAGAGTAGAATATATTCATAAAATACCTATCACAGAAAGGACGCCACATTTTACTTCATCGTCAACATAACAGAACTCTCTAGCCTAAACATGTACAACATACTTATCGTAAACCTTCGAAAACGTGTCAAAATCTAAGTAACTCCTCTTAAAGTTTAATCGAAAAGGGCTGGGATAGGACAATCTAGTTACCCAGCACTTATTCACTTAAATTGGCTTGAAGACCCGCTTAAAATGCGTTACCTCGTTGTTCCGCTATTCAGGAATAATTGATTTTCAAATAGTGGAATTCCCGTGTGATTTGTGGTAGGCTACCTGTATGCGCTTGTATTTTTGTTGTTTGTTATTTTTGGGGTCCCAAAAGGTAAGTGGAGGGATACCTATGACATCGCAAAAGTTTTCCGTCTGTCCGTCCGTCTGTCAGCACGATAACTCTCGAAGGGAATGAGATATTTTGATGAAACTTGGTGTGAGTATTCTTTAAGTCAAGGGGAAGGTCAAGTTCGTAGATGGGCTATGTAGCCCTACATTTAGGAGTGGGGGAGGGGGTTCAAATTAAGGGGAAAACAAAATATTTTAAACAGCTAATGTGATAGTCGATTATGGGGTAAGAAGACACGCTGAACACGTTGATGAAAACCATTTTCTCGTCGGACAACTAGTTCGCCCGGAATCCGGCGAAACCGGAAAATTTGCTAAAAGCGAAAGTTTAATTTGAAGTTGAGTAGATGACATATTTAGGGCTAAGAAAAGACGCTGAGTCTGTATACGACAATAATTTTTTACCCGGACATATAATTCGTCCGGAATCCGGTTGAAACCGGAAATTTGTTATAAGTTTAAGTTTTATTTGAATTTGATTAGATGTTCTTTATAGGTTAAGGAGATACGTTGAAGTCGTTTCTGAATTGTTCTTTTTTTTGCTGGATAAGTAGTTCGCTAGGAATTCGGCAGAAAGCGGAAATTTGGCAGAAGCAAAGAAGGAAGTTTTGGTTAGTATCGTCAAAATAGATATGGCTTAATAGAGGTATATCTGAACTTGGTTTTCTCAGATGATTAGCGTGGCGAAGAATGGATCTGGTGAAGACAAGAACCAATTGTCTGGATCAAATATCAGAGTTTTGGGATCCCTTCGAAACCTTAGGTCTTAGGTCACCAATCTCACCACTGCACACTGAAAAGCCGAGTTTGCTTTGTGATTAAAATTTCCCGCGACATGTAGAATTTTCGTTGTGGGACGGCCGTAGATATTCTGAACGTCATAACTGGAGCAGATAGTGGAAAATAAAAAAAATCCTTTTGCAGATTCCAAATAATTCAGTGTATTCAATTAAATGACACAGAAATAAGATGGCATTTCAGTTAAACTTTAAAGAAACTCTTCTCATACGTTACCTTCTATCGTCCATGCTAGCCCATGCCATGGTTTTGGTTCACAGAGTCATGGTTAAGGCAAGATCAGTTTGTTTTTGGGATCCCAAAACGTAAGTGGAGGGATGGATACCTATGAGATCGCAAAAGTTGTCCGTCTGTCTGTCCGTCTGTCCGCACGATAACTCTCGAGGGGATTGAGATATTTTGATGAAACTTGGTGGGAGAATTCTTTGGATCAAAGTACAGGTCAAGTTCGAAGATCGGCTCTGTAGCCCTGTATCTGAGGGTGGGGGTTCAAATTAAGGGACAAACAAAACAAATTTAAACAGCTAATGATATAGTCGATTATGGGGTAAGAAGACATGCTGAGTACGATGGTAAAAACATTTTCTTGTCGGACAAGTAGTTCTTCTGGAATCCGGAAAAAACCTGAAAGTTGTGTAAAAGTAAAAGTTCCATTTGAAGTTGGTTAAATGTTTGATTTAGCGGTAAGGAGACATGCTGAAGACGATGACTGAAACCATTTTCTTGCCAGACAAGTAGTTTGTCCGGAATCCGGCAAAAACCGGAAAGTTTGTTAAAAGCGAAAGTTTTATCTGAAGTTGATTAGATGACATATTTAGGGGTAAGAAGAGACGCTGAGTCTGTGTATGACAATCATTTTTTTCCCGGACATATAATTAGTCCGGAATCCGGATTTTTTTTAAAGTTGATTAGATGTTCTCTATAGGGATAAAGAGATCCGCTGGATTCCTTTTTGAATTTTCTTTTTTTTTGCTGGACTAGTAGTTCGCTCGAAATTCGGGCGAAACCGGTAAAGCAGGAAGTTTCGGTCAATATCGTCAAAATAGATATGGCTTATAGAGGTGTATCTGAACTTGGTTTTCTCTGATGATTAGCCTGGCGAAGACTGGGTCTGGCAAAGACAAGACCCAATTGTCTGGATCAAATATTAGATTTTCAGGATCCCATCGAAACCTTTGGTCTTGTTATAACCGTCCGGACCCCACTCTCGCTGTCACTAGCATGAAACTAAAACACTAGCTGGCTCTACTTTTCAAAACCGAGGAGGCGAACTCCTTGGCGAACGGACGTCAACTTGCGGTACTTCACGGTTTCCGCGCCTTCTCTGTTATGCGAAACTGAGAATTTATCTTTCCATTATGAATTAGGCTCTTGTTCTAACCAAACACAACAAGATCAAAGTTTTCGACGGGATTCCAAAGGTAAATATTTATTGAGATATTGCGCCTATCTTCTTACCTTCAATCAAAAGATTAAATCGACTTCGTAATTCACTTTGCGAGAAAGCTTGTCTAGCGAGGAAGCAAAGTCTACAGATGGATAACAGCGCGTATTACCCTTAGCCTATATCGATGCTCCGATCGTAGCCTATATCGATGGATAAAACTTCTACTTCTACCAAATTTGAGGTTTGGGATGGGCTGTTGCTATACTACTTGTCCGGCGCGAAGATATAGTTCATATTAATCATGTATTATCATCCCCAGATCGATGCTGCAATCTACTTCAGGACATTTTTTTTTCACTTCTATAAAATTTCCGTGTTCTTTCGGATTCTGGTCAAACTACTTGTCCGGCGAGGAAAATAATTTTAGATCAGCAAGTATTCTTGGCGCTCCAACTGATTTCAGAATAAAACTTTACTATATACAAATATGACTATATAAAAGGAGAAGTCAGTTGGGATATATTCTTCAGAAATGTTTCGGCCCTTCTTGGAAAGGGACCTCTTAAGGCTTTAATAGGAAAAATGAACCTGCAATCAGGTTCGACCCTTGCACCAACGCTATAATTTTACTTCTATCAAATTTCTTTTTTTTGATGGACCCCGGGCGAACCACTAATCCGGTGAGAAAAAAAGATTAGATCTTCAGCATGTCTCCTTTTAGAACAGGCAAAAGTAGTTTGACCCGGAACAAATTGCAACAGAAATGGTTTTTACAACATCTTGTAGAGAAAAAAAAGTTGAACAACATGTCCAAAGTTCCATATCTTGGCTAAGCTAGACGCAAAATAAGCGTTTTTGGCTTTAATGCCATTTTTTTTTACGTTTTTCGAGAAAAAAATATAAAATATTCGTGGATGTGAATTATTCTTGAACTGAAGTACGATTTTAATACTAAATGACAAGCTTATATCAAAAATGGAGTCAGATCTGGCGTATATAAAGCACCAGAAAAAAGTTAATGTCATTAATTTTCGTCCTGGCCCGATCTGAAAGTGCGATTATCCTGACATAGAATCACGAGCTGAGACCGAAAATGGAATCGAACTGGGTGTCTAGTGTACCAGAAAGAAGTTTCATAATCATCAACATATTACCCCTAGGTGAATATTAGTAAAACAAGAAAATATTAAAAAAAAGTCAAGTACGAGCCAAACTGGTTCCCAAGATCAATTTTCGAAATCGTGCTTACACCCTTAGTACACCTTACAAATTGTATCCGAAAGAGATAATCAAACTAGAACTAGTGTTGAATAGTATTCACAGCTTCCTCCTTTGGAATGGGTTAGGCTACCGACTAAGCTTTTAGGTTTTCTGCATTATAGTAGTTGTCAATTTTGTAGAGTTGAAACACATATTGTTCATCTTGCAGGTTCTGCATGCTGGAGTAGAAACTAAATCGTTTCTAAGGGGCTGCATCACTCTGATCACACTGCAAATCATGCGCGGAGCTCGTAGTAGGTAATTTGCTAACGGGTACAAGAAATAATCTTGATTCTTCCACCCCCATTCCTCTATTTTCAACTGAGGATCAAGCTCGAGATTAATTCCTTAACTTGATAATAAAAAACAATACAAACAAAAAAACCTGAGCTTCAAGCTCATATGGCACTTGTTACAAGTGGGCGGTACAAGATTATATTAGATAAAAAAATTTATTTTACAAATGTGTACAAAACAATTTGCGGCACCTGCTAAGAAAGACCCAAAGGGATTGTTGGCCGCAGGTGAAAGTCTCTCGATTCTACCTATTCTGGTAACACTATTTTTACATTATTCTACATGCCATTCATACACGGTTCATACATATGCAAGAAGCATTCTGCTTACAAAAAACACTCACGCATCATTACTATTTTTTTGCAAGGAAAAATCTCTTCGCTGTAGCTTTGAAGGATGCCAAAGTAGATGAGAACGTCACAAAATACACCCGCCATCCAAAAATGCGGTTCGGACCTAGTAATAGGATACGTAATTTCACCCGAGTATGAGCATTTCCGGCAATACCGAGGATCGTTTGGGGCAAAGTACTGTTCTTAACTTCCAAGTTTCAGCATAATAAATCCACTGGTTTGATTCCTAGAAGTGGCACACGATTTCCAGTTTATCCCTATACAACTCCCCGTACTGCGGCGAATCTGGTTCGGACTCGTGACTGGATAATTTAAAGCATTCTTATCACCTATCAAATTTCATTCGAATCTGACCATTTTCCGGCCCGCGCCCCCCCCCCCCCCACACACACACACAGTGGTCGGATCCGGTTCGGAATTTTCTGTTAAGTTCCGGAAACTTAGAAAGGCATTAAAGGCGAAAAAACACTTATTTTGTGTCAAGCCAGGATACGCAACTTTGGATATGTTGTTCAGCTTTTTATTCTCTACAAGAAGGTTAAAAAATCATTTCTGTTGCAATTTTTTCCAGGTCGACCTCTTTTTGGAGCTCATTCTCCTGTACCCATGAATCAACTGTCACATTAGCTTAAAAAGAGATGTTCACCCCTCCCACACCTCTAAATACAGGGCTTGAAGAATATATCTCAAGATAGTACTATGAAGTAGTACGAAAAGTAGCATGCAGTACTAACGATGCTACTACATGCTTCTACTTCAAGACTACCGTGTTACTGCATACTACTATTTGCTACTATTAGCAAGACTGGATGCTACTATGGCAAGGCAGGATGCTACTGCATACTACTACATAAGACTGGACCGGTCTGAGGCACATGAAATGATAGTATTCTTTGCTATTACATAGTATTACATGCAACTTTTTCGTACTAATACCATACTACTACGCAGGCTACAAATTTTTCATCGGATACGGAGCCCATCTATTTGACCCAAAGGATCCTCACAACAAGTTTGAACAAAATATCTTAACCCCTTCGAGAGTTGTGCTTACAGACGGGCACACTTTGCAGTATCCTAGGCTACCACTAGCGTTTTGGGATCCCAAAAACATAAGCAGGGAATATATAGCTACGACCATATCTATAAAATGGAATGTCAATGCCCTTAAATATGAATTTCCAGGCAGAGACCTAACTCGCCCGGGGAAAGGAACTTGGCAAAGACATTGCAAGTTAAATATTTAGGTAGGCTGCAGATGGAAAATTAGTCAAGGGAGTTTTGCCATGAAGCTCCATCTGCAAGCGGACTGTTTCGACAAATTTGACTCGGGCGAGATCACTGTTCCAAGAGTCAGTTCCTAACTGGTGATGGTAGTGGTTTGCTAATCCTGTTCCCAAGCCCTTCGATAGCTCATTTGGTTGAAGCGTCTGCACTGGAAGCCGAAGATTGCGATTTCAAGTCCCGCTCCAGGAACATTTCTACTTTTTCTAGTTCACTACTATTTACTGTTTGAACCTTGCAAGTTGCTATGAACTCCGCGATCAAATAGGTTTGACTCAAATTAAATTTCCATAGGTTTCAATGCATGGAAACACGCGAAGCTTGTCCTGTCCCCTCTAGATAAAAGGTACACATGAAGGTTGGATGAGAGGGTTATTAAAAACATGCACAATCCTTCAAACATATGATGATGTGTAGTAATTTGAATAAGACCCTACATCGCTTGATGTGTAAATGTGAAGCTTGAGTGAACTAGCATTAACTATTTTGGTGGAGACAGCTTTCCTTCTTGATAATATGTCTCACTGGAACCTCACGATTGATCGTTCGTTGTTTTTTTCAGAAAGTGAATAATACATACAATACTGTAATGAACAATTAATAGAACAATCATTATTTGACAGTGCAAAACGGATATGTCAGCTGAATTTTATTAGCGCTATATATCGGCCCTTCTTGGCACGGCTCAAGCTGGAAAATGAAGTTGGATCGCGCCACTAGATGAACCTATGGTCGTACCGGGTTTGAATGAATGAATGAATGAATCTTTTTATTTACCCACTTCTACAAAATGGAAGTCGTGGAAGACATAGAGAAAAGAAAGAAACACAACTTAAATTAGGATACAAATTTACACTTCGAACAAATTTAACGTCAAACAAACGGACATGACCGTGATGCGGAGAAAACGCGGCGACCAACAGATTCCTATGCAGCTCGTCAAGTTTAACAGTTATATTAGTTACTGAAAATTTATTTATCATTTTTCGATTTTTATACCAAATTGGCAAGTAGAGGAGGAATTTACAGTAGCGGAAGTATGCTATAGGAATAGCTGCTACGGTACATCCTTTTCCTTCAGCAGGGGTAAAGTCCAGAAAGGTAAAGGACCGAGTCTTGGTTTGAACTAGCGAACTGAATATCGGTTAGCGTAATGCTTTTGAATTCCTTTAAGTTTAGAGGCTGTTGTTGGAATGTTATGCGATTAAGCCCCTCAAGAGCCTAAAGGGCACATCCAAGCACCAGAACCTTCCGTCTCCCTATTTCTGTAATACGACCATGCGGAGTCGAATAATACGACCATGCGGAGTCGAATAAATCCCTGAAACCTGCCCGATGCAAACAAGCGACGGGTAGGAGCTACGCGGAACATCAAATTTCGTTACCTCTACAAACAGCTATATCGCAGTAAAATCCCAAAGAAGAAATTTTCAATTAAAGGCACAGAAAACTTGACTACGCAACTTTCGGCCATCAAACCGACCTGGGGGGGCTTAGATAAAGATACAGGGACTTATTGTCGATAGGACCCCCCTTCTTTGTTTTCTCAAACCCCCTCCTTAGTGTTCCCAAAGCTAGCTGGCAGGCCCTTGCCCTTTATGCACTGTAATGATGCACTTATGCACTCTAAAAGTTCGTCTTTGGCCGTGTTGACTAACACATCGGGATAGTGGTCAAGAGGTCGTGCGTTCGATTCCTACTCCCGGCCCACAAACCTTTTGTTTTCTTTCTACTAACTCAAAAGTCGAATTCTCGGAAACTGCCCGGAAACTGCAATGGTCGTAACGAGAATATTTCTTACTCTCAATATCGACTCAGGGTACATTTTTGACATGTCAGCTAGCTCCCCGTGTCAAGATTGAGTCACGTTTTCTGTTCCTTTAAAAGCTGATTGGTTGTCTTGACGCGCTGCAGAGCGGGTCAGCGCGCCTCCTGCGCTAATTCCTCTGATATGCGCAACGACGAAGAGGGAAGTAGACGGGCAGCAACTCAAAGCTCAGCAATTACCTCTAGCTCAGCTTAGTTTTGTAGGGGTACCTAGTCGCTGCAAGGGACCAAATAAATTATTTGTTCTTGTTGTAAAACACGACACGGTTTTGCCTTCATGGGATCGTTATGAATGTTGTTCTGTTGAATGAGTGATCAAAATAAATGAACTCGAGGTCATTGTTCAGAATGACCGGCTTTGACGTTTTTCCGTGTCTCTCAGGGGGCCGACTAAAGCTTGTAACAGCCGGGACCGGCTTTTAAAGTTTAACCGAAAAGGGTCGAGATGGGACAATCTAGTTCCCCATCACTTATTCGTTAGGTTAGGCACGAAGACCCGATGAAAATGCGTTAATTCGTTGCTGCGAAATCCGCGAATGAAAATTTTCGAACAGTGGAATTTCCCTGTTCGGATTTGTGGTAGCCTTATGTGCTTGTACCTGTGTTGTATGCTTGATGAAAAAGATTCACGCAAATGTGTGTTCTGCCACTAAGCAGTCTTCAGCAAGATCACCACTGGCCATTGAAAAGCCGCGTTTGTGCTGAGATTCAAATTTTCCGCGTCATAATAGAATTTGCGTTGTGGGGACGGCTGTAAATATTCTAAACGTCACTACTAGAGCAGATAGTGGAAAATCCAAAAAACCCTTAGCAGAATCCAAATAATTCAGTGTATTCAGTTAAATGATACAAAAATAAGTTGGCTTTTCAGTTAAACTTTAATTCTTTGAAAAAAGCCAGTTTTAAAAGAGCCAGGGAATTAAGATTAGATTCACGTTATTTTTAACACAATACACACGGGTGGATCTGCCACCCGAGCGCCTGGAGAAAGAAGCTTAAGCGGATATGCTAGCATCCAAGAGGAAGTCATCCTGGCCGTATAGAATAAAACGGATCCTAGACGAAACCGGGTTCTCCTATTTATGGAATGAAGGGAAAGGCCGCAATGTAAATACCAGTGAATTTCTAGGTACATTAAAATCAAGAATTAAAGACCAACAGATTCAGTTTTGGTGGAGCGACCTTCACAGGTCATCTAGTCTAAAATCAGGAAATTAAAGAGTATTTTAGTACTGAGTTTTATTTAAAGTTGAAAATCCCAGTAAAATTTATTCGTTTATGGATCCAGGCAAGAGCAAACTGTCTACCAGTACTTGGTAAAAGTTTTTGGAAAAGGAAAAGTGGTGGTGGAAGCGCAGTATCCTTTTTGTAATTCGAGTGATGAGGGGCTGGGCCATGTTCTCTTGAGGTGTGAGGAGCTTTCAAGGGGTATTCTTTTTCAGAATGGGGGGGATGAGCTACTTCTAGGTATCCTTAAGTCTACAAATGCTAGGTCTATAGTGTGTTTTGGAAACATGATAGAAAAAGTTATTAGTTCAGCAAAAGTCGGTAGGATATTAAGTTAAGAATGTGAGGTTGTTTGTCACTTGAGATTGTTTTTTGTTTTGTTTTTATGTATATGGCTTAATAGCTTTCAAATACAGATATATATATATATATAATTCCTGGAGCAAACTTCATGTACGCCTACAAAAAAGAAGCAATGCGACCTACGGGAGCGAACATACAAGTAAGGAGCTGGTTCAATAATACTTCTTTTTAGAACAAATGTAAAAATAAACGTTATTGTTTAAATACATTTACAAATACCAACTCTCAACTACTATCACATAAAAATTTCTCTTTCAGCTGTTTTTTAAAAGACTGAAGGGTTGTTGCATTACTAAAACACAGAGGTATTTCATTCCATAAAACGTTGAAACATAAAACGCTGAAACAGAAAGCTGAAACATAAACCGTTATGAATGTTGTTCTGTTGAATGAGCGATCAAAATAAATGAACTCGAGGTTTTTGTTCAGAATGACCGGTTATGCCGTTTTTTCGTATTCCTCAGGGGTATTTCTCAGCTTGTAACAGCCTTTTACCTACCCACCTACCGTACTTACTTACGTAGTACTTACCGTACCTACTGCAACTTGTGCTTTGCGATAAGGGCTCTCATAACAAGCGGATCTCTCAAGCCTCATGGCCCCAGCGGGTTACCGGGCGACAAGCGTATCCAGCCCTAACGCACGAACGAAAAAATCGCATTTTCCCAATAATTTCATAATATGTTCATTTAGGTTTATATTCTTTAAAGTTACGTAGGGCTATCCTGATGATTAGATTATGGTTAAAAATTATAAATATGAGTAAGGATAGACTAGCTCGGTTAGCTTATGATGAAATGCTGAATAATGGTTTGAAACATTCTTGGCCATTCCAGGTAAAGCGGTTACTGGAGCGAGTAGGAATGCCATATATATGGAATGAAGGACTTGGTTGCGTTGATTTGCCAAAAGATCTAGAACGTCAGATTAGAGTGGTTTTAGAAGGTCAGGAAATCCAGTGTTGGCAGAGTATTGTTAATGGTTCTATAACATTGAGTCATTATCAAGTGGTAAAAGTTTGTTTTGGAGAGGAAGTGTATTTTAAGTTCAATCTATCCGGGAAAGTTTTATGTCGTTGGATCCAACTAAGGGCAAACTGCCTTCCAATTCAGAGCAGGCAGAAGGTTTTTGAGAGAGGTAGTATGGTTCCTGATGGGAGGTATGCTTGCCCACTTTGTGAGAAGGAGGAAGAAAATTTGGACCATTTCCTCCGTAGTTGCCCGAAACTTTCAGATTTAAGGAAAAGTTATCTAGAGGGTGTGATTTTATCACTACCTGAAATTTTGAGTAATACTAACCCTACCGTTATTACTCGAGTGGGCGTGTACATAGATAAATCTTTAGAGTTAAGAAGGAGTCTGATTGTTTAAGTTATGTTTCTGTTTTGTTTGTTTGTGTATATGGCCCATGGGCTTTTGAAATACACTGATCTATCTATCTATCTATCCTAGCTACCGCCAAAGAAGTGCGAGTCCTGCCATTTAGCTTCTAAATTGGCGGAGTCGATGGATCTCGACGTCACCCAGGGGTTTGGCCACTCTCGATTTTGGTGCACAGCACGTTCTCGGCGCCGGCTAACACCAGCGGCACCGATGGTCACGTGTTAGAACATCTGAATCAGCAAGCTTAGAGGCGTTTGAAAGATAAATCACCTAATTTATTGCTGGCAAATCTTGTTTCGGGCGAATAGGGTAAGAAGGGCCCAGTTTGACATGCATCAGAACACTTTTGGGTGAAGCTTGTCGTTGTCACATTTTTCGAAAGCTTCGTTTCGGAGCTTATTCAGGTATCCTCCTATGCACCATAGCTCATGAGCCATGAGCTCCCTTAATTCGACCCACCATTCGACACTTAATAATTTATGGCCGGCACTTCTGGTTTCGGGCGAATACGCCCCTCATAAAATTCCTCTCAGATTAGTTCTTTTTTGGCCGCTAGGTGCGCTATCGTAAAAAAAAAACAATGACACGTTACTTCTTCGTGTACGTTTATCCAGGTTTGTTTTGCAATTTTCTGTTCCTCTTAGGTCTAACCATGTTTAAAACTGTTTAAAATGCCTCTTCCCCTCTTTTTGCTTTACCTAAGTTTGTTCTGTCAAGCGTCATCAAGTTTCTCATTTCTGGCTTCTGACTTCAGTGCTGAGTGCTGACTGACTTTTCCACGGGGCAAATGCGCGACTCGATATGAAGCGAAAGCCTAATCACATATTCACCCGTCAGATAACTTATCCCCCAATCTCACGTGTGATTGTTATTGTTCATCTAGCGCGTCTGGCGGCAATTCGTCATCGGATTTTATGAAGGACGTATAGGGTAAAAAGAACCCAGTTTCACATGCATCAGAATGTAACAGGTTTTTGCTGCCAAATGCCGTAGATTCCGTCAGACCAAAGTGGCAACACTGTTCTAAGCCAAATACTCACCGAAATTACAGCTCTCCTCCAGCCGATTGATTCCGAAGCAAGATTCCTTATTGTGGAAGGAGTCCTTGCACCAGGAACAGCTGATGGCGACAATTTCTTTGGAGGTGAAAGACAATTTTGACTGGAATGACTGAAATGAAAAATAAAACAAAATCAGAGTCGGGTCTAGGCGAGCGGCTGTAATCCTTGCAATAGGCGTACAGCGGAATTAACGTCAATAACTCTGTGCAGATTTTGAGAACAATTATAGGTAGTGAAATCATAGACAAATAGGGTGCTCCACCCTTCTTACAATAGTGACTTTTAGCCTCGCTACTATTTTCGTTCCAAAATCGTGAAAAGTTACTACGCTGACCGTTCCAACCTTCCTAATAGTAACTATTTACTTACCACGCTCCGGAGGGTAGTACGCATGATAACCAAGAGCGTGTTCCACCCTCGTACCAATAGTAACTATTAGTTACTATTTCCGTCCATCCTCACGAAAAGTTACTACGCTGACCGTTCCAACCTTCTCGAAATAGTAACTAATAGGTACTATTTGCTTACCATGCTCGGGAGCGTGGTAAGCGTAGTAACTCCGCATCTCTGCAACGTGATTGGTAGAATTCGCCCGTGGCATGATATCCTGCTGGAAAATAGAAAAATCGTTCCAGCCTTGACGGAAAAAAGCCAGAATTCATGACGTCATGCGTAGTAACTACGGTAAGTAGGATGGAACACGCTCTAAGATCTCTGGTCGTGTTCCATCCTAGTTACCGTATAAACTACTCATGACGTCATGGCTTACAGCTTCTTGGCGTCAAGGCAGGAATGTATTATTCTACTTTCGGCAAAATATTGCGCCACCTCCTAATCGCGCCAGTCCCTTAAAGAGATCGCAGTTACCACGCTTACTAAGCTCTCAAGCGTGATAAGCAAATAGTCACTATTAGTTACAGTTTCGAGAAGGCTGGAACGGCCAGCGCAGTAAATTTTCACGAGGCAGGAAATAGTAAACAATAGTTACTACTGTAAGAGGGGTGGAACACGCTCTCTGTGGCGCGATATTTTGCCAAAGGTAGAAAAATGCATTCCATCCGTGACGCCAAGAAGCGTGACGTCATGAGTAGTTAGTTACTCGGTAAGTAGGGTGGAAGGCAACTAAAAACGCTCCTCGAGGGCGAAGGATTGAGCGAAAGGGGTTCATTCAAGTTTCTGTTTTTGGGATCCCAAAACGTAAGTGGAGGGATACCTATGACATCGCAAAAGTTGTCCGTCCGTCCGTCTGTAAGCACGATAACTCTCGAAGGGAAAGAGATATTTTGATGAAACTTGGTGTGAGGATTGTTTGGGTCAAGGACAAGGTCGAGTTCGTAGATGGACTCTGTAGCACTATATTTGGGGGTGGGGGAGGGGGTTCAAATTAAGGGACAAACAAAATATTTTCAAACAGCTAATGTGATAGTCAATTATGAGGTAAGAAGACATGCTGAGCATGATGGTGACAATCATTTTCTCGCCGGACAAGTAGTTCGTCCGGAATCCGGCAAAAACCGGAAAGTTTGTTAAAAGTAAAAGTTTCATTTCAAGTTGATTAAATGTTTGATTTATGGGTAAGAAGACATGCTGAGTACGATGATGAAAACCATTTTCTCGCTGGACGAGTAGCTCGTCCAGAATCCGGCAAAAAACGGAAAGTTGGTTAAAAGTAAAGCTTCATTTGCAGTTGATTAAATGTTTGATTTAGGGGTAAGAAGACATGCTGATCATTATGGGGAAAATCATTTTGTCGCCGGACCAGCAGTTCGTCCGGAATCCGGCCAAAATCGGAAAGTTGGTTAAAAGTAACAGTTTCATTTGAAGTTGATTAAATGTTTGATTTAGGGTTAAGAAGACATGCTGAACCCGACGGTGAAAACCATTTTCTCACCGGACAACTAGTTCGCCTGTAATCCGGCCAAAACCGGAAAATATGTTAAAAGCAAAAGCTTTATCTGAAGTTGATTAGATGATAGATTTAGGGGTAAGAAGAGACGCTGAGTCTGTATATGATGATCATTTTTTACCCGGACATATAATTAGTCCGGAATCCGGTTGTACCCGCAAGTCAAAATTTTATTTAAAGTCGATTAGATTTCTTTATAAGGAGATACGCCGGTTTCGTTTCTGAATTTTCTTTTTTTTTGCTGGACTAGTAGTTCGCTCGGAATTCGGGCGAAACCGCAAATTTGGCAGTAGTAAAGCAGGAAAGTTTCGGTCAGTATCGTCAAAATAGATATGGCTTATAGAGGTATAGATAGATAGGTAGATAGAATATCTGAACTCGGTTTTCTCTGATGATTAGCCTGGCGAAGACAAGACCGAATTGTCTGGATCAAATCTTAGATTTTTGGGATCCCATCGACACCTTTGGTCGTGTTTGTGAATGATGTGTTGCAGAAAGAAGAGGTGCAGTTGTGTCCAAATCCACAGCAACCATTCTTATTGATTGATAAAGGTGTCTCCCCAATACCCGCAACAGTAGTAGGAGTATCGTAGCTTTGACAGCCATGGTAAAATAAAAAAAAACAACTAAAAAATGAAACAAAATTTACATATTATACAAACAAACAAAACAAAAAGAACCTAGAACCCGGGGTAGACCCCCCCCCCTGGAACCCCCGGCGAAACGTCCCCAGCGAAACGTCCCCAGCGAAACGTCCCCAGCGAAACGTCCCAATGACAACTTCAAACAAAGTTTGTGCCAGGACAACCCTGAAACAATTGGCTGTTAGCTCATATCAAGTTTGTTATTTTTTCTTGCCATATGATTATTTTATAAGCAAGTTACATAAACATGGTAGCTTACTAAAACAGTTGGAGACGCTTGCCGATGAAACGTCCCCATAGCAAAACGTCCCCAGCGAAACGTCCCCGTGGCAAAATGTCCCAATGACAAAACGTCCCCGGCTAAAATGTAACAATAGAAAATTATAATATTTTTTTAATTTTTTTAGGAAGGGATTTTCATGATTTATATCAGACCCGGTCTTCTTTCAAAGCGGAAAATTTACCTTAATTAATTACCTTAATTTGCACTTCGGAGCAAGTTAAGATCTGTAGATCTATTGAATGCTCCCGAGTTGAATCGGTGGTATCTCATAGCAGGTATGAGCAGGACGAGCATTTAAGACCAGGGCATGATCATGAGAGATTAAAATCGCGAAGGTGGACAATTTAAATATTATCCCTGGCAATACAAGGCTCACTAAAAAAAAATCTACAACTTCCCGTCCCATTTTTTGATTCCTTGTTTGATTCTCCCTTTTAGCCAAATCAGGTTTCCGCTTGTTTCCTCCGAGGAACTTATTGGTAAAAAAAACAATACCACGATATACATGTTTCTTTGAACGAAATAGAACTAGCCTACTACTGATCTGTTACGAGAAAGGGGAAAGGCGTATACACTGTTTATTTTGAAGGAAAGCGGTGCATATCTGAAGCAATTGGTCCCACGTCCGCCCTTTACTGACTATAAAGAATATTCCCACATCTCTAATGCAAACACTGAAGCTGTTTTACCTCGGTCACGCACCTGAAGACCAAGGCAAACGTAAAAACCTTAAAGGACCTGTCTTATCTATAATACTAATGCAACCTACTTCCATAATTAAGCCACATATTTCTAACAAAAGCACGCTAATTTTCTCACTTGCCGTGTTTTGCTACCTTCGATGTGTATCACGCTGTCGACGGTTGTCTGCGAGAAGTTTTTCCATCAGAAAAAACGGTCATGTAAATTGTTTCCCTGTTTTCGCTACAAGTCAACGGGTCTTGGAAAAGGCTTAAACATCCAAAACCGTGGGTTATTTGTTGGAAGCACAGCATAGTTTTAAAGTATACACATATTTTAAAATAATGTACGTTGAATAGTAAATAGTACGAGGGGTCCTTAAAAATCTTCCACGGGTACGTTTTGTCGTGGGGATGTTTCGACATGGGGGCGTTTTGCCATGGGTGCCACGGGGACGTTTCGCCAGGGGGAAGTTGCGCTGGGGGGACGTTTCGCTGGGGACGTTTTGCCATGGGGACATTTCGTAGAAAATGCTCCCTGTGCAAAATTCTCAAACAGGCAAAAAAACAGGTATTCCTATAAAAGACTTCTTCTCCCAACCTCCGTATCAACCATTATTTTCCCCCATATTCCGCCCAAAAATCTCCCTCCTTAAAAACCTTCAATCCTTAGTTCCCCCTCCGCAAATATCAATCAACTCCTTTGAAAATATAAACACAGCAAAGAGGTCTTCGGCCCTACAAATTAATGGCCGGGATAACCTTCAGCTTGGGTTAACTGTTAGACTGGGTATCGCACTTACGCCACATGTATTTTTACAGGATATTTTTTCCTCGGTTTTTCCATCAAAAACATCTATTTTTCTACTCACTGACGCTTAAACAGAATTCCGCTGTTATTACGCATATTACCCTCGTCTTTTCCGGTGCTTAAAGAATCCCATAAAATATTTACAACAGCTAGTAGCTAGGCAACGTTTGCCATGTGCATGAATAAATGGTGAACTGCTGGGATAAGCTGTGGAAAGAACGAACGATACAGCGTGAAGCTAAAAGCAAGCTTTCCGAGACCCACTTTCCAGAAAGATAATTAGGAAAGTCAGAACAGAAAGATAGGAATAAATGAATACAAGATCTAGCTCGAATTCACGTCGGAAAGTTTAGAAATAAGGTTGACTGTGAGAAAGAAAACAAAGGGACAGAATAAAAATACCTGAGTAGGCCTGAGTGCTCGGATAAGTTGTGGAATGAACGAACGATACAGCGTGAAGCTAAAAAGCAAGCTCTCCGAGACCCACTTTCCAGAAAGATAGGAATAAATGAATACAAGATCTAGCCGGAATTCATGTAGGAAAGTTTAGAAATAAGGTTGACTATGAGAAAGAAAACAAACGGACAGAATAAAAATACCTGAGTAGGCCTGAGTGCTAGGATAAGTTGTGGAAAGAACGAACGATACAGCGTGAAGCTAAAAGCAAGCTTTCCGAGACCCACTTTCCAGAAAGATAATTAGGAAAGTCAGAACAGAAAGATAGGAATAAATGAATACAAGATCTAGCTGGAATTCACGTCGGAAAGTTCAGAAATAAGGTTGACTGTGAGAAAGAAAACAAAGGGACAGAATAAAAATACCTGAGTAGGCCTGAGTGCTCGGATAAGTTGTGGAATGAACGAACGATACAGCGTGAAGCTAAAAAGCAAGCTTTCCGAGACCCACTTTCCAGAAAGATAGGAATAAATGAATACAAGATCTAGCCGGAATTCATGTTGGAAAGTTTAGAAATAAGGTTGACTATGAGAAAGAAAACAAACGGACAGAATAAAAATACCTGAGTAGGCCTGAGTGCTAGGATAAGTTGTGGAAAGAACGAACGATACAGCGTGAAGCTAAAAGCAAGCTTTCCGAGACCCACTTTCCAGAAAGATAATTAGGAAAGTTAGAACAGAAGATAGGAATAAATGAATACAAGATCTAGCTGGAATTCACGTCGGAAAGTTTAGAAATAAGGTTGACTGTGAGAAAGAAAACAAAGGGACAGAATGAAAATACCTGAGTAGGCCTGAGTGCTCGGATAAGTTGTGGAAAGAACGAACGATACAGCGTGAAGCTAAAAAGCAAGCTTTCCGAGACCCACTTTCCAGAAAGATAGGAATAAATGAATACAAGATCTAGCCGGAATTCATGTAGGAAAGTTTAGAGATAAGGTTGACTATGAGAAAGAAAACAAACGGACAGAATAAAAATACCTGAGTAGGCCTGAGTGCTAGGATAAGTTGTGGAAAGAACGAACGATACAGCGTGAAGCTAAAAGCAAGCTTTCCGAGACCCACTTTCCAGAAAGATAATTAGGAAAGTTAGAACAGAAGATAGGAATAAATGAATACAAGATCTAGCTGGAATTCACGTCGGAAAGTTTAGAAATAAGGTTGACTGTGAGAAAGAAAACAAAGGGACAGAATGAAAATACCTGAGTAGGCCTGAGTGCTCGGATAAGTTGTGGAATGAACGAACGATACAGCGTGAAGCTAAAAAGCAAGCTTTCCGAGACCCACTTTCCAGAAAGATAGGAATAAATGAATACAAGATCTAGCCGGAATTCATGTTGGAAAGTTTAGAAATAAGGTTGACTATGAGAAAGAAAACAAACGGACAGAATAAAAATACCTGAGTAGGCCTGAGTGCTAGGATAAGTTGTGGAAAGAACGAACGATACAGCGTGAAGCTAAAAGCAAGCTTTCCGAGACCCACTTTCCAGAAAGATAATTAGGAAAGTTAGAACAGAAAGTTAGGAATAAATGAATACAAGATCTAGCCGGAATTCATGTAGGAAAGTTTAAAAATAAGGTTGACTATGAGAAAGAAAACAAACGGACAGAATAAAAATACCTGAGTAGGCCTGAGTGCTAGGATAAGTTGTGGAAAGAACGAACGATACAGCGTGAAGCTAAAAAGCAAGCTTTCCGAGACCCACTTTCCAGAAAGATAGGAATAAATGAATGCAAGATCTAGCCGGAATTCATGTAGGAAAGTTTAGAAATAAGGTTGACTATGAGAAAGAAAACAAACGGACAGAATAAAAATACCTGAGTAGGCCTGAGTGCTAGGATAAGTTGTGGAAAGAACGAACGATACAGCGTGAAGCTAAAAGCAAGCTTTCCGAGACCCACTTTCCAGAAAGATAATTAGGAAAGTTAGAACAGAAAGTTAGGAATAAATGAATACAAGATCTAGCCGGAATTCATGTAGGAAAGTTTAAAAATAAGGTTGACTATGAGAAAGAAAACAAACGGACAGAATAAAAATACCTGAGTAGGCCTGAGTGCTAGGATAAGTTGTGGAAAGAACGAACGATACAGCGTGAAGCTAAAAGCAAGCTTTCCGAGACCCACTTTCCAGAAAGATAATTAGGAAAGTTAGAACAGACAGTTAGGAATAAATGAATACAAGATCTAGCCGGAATTCATGTAGGAAAGTTTAAAAATAAGGTTGACTATGAGAAAGAAAACAAACGGACAGAATAAAAATACCTGAGTAGGCCTGAGTGCTAGGATAAGTTGTGGAAAGAACGAACGATACAGCGTGAAGCTAAAAAGCAAGCTTTCCGAGACCCACTTTCCAGAAAGATAGGAATAAATGAATGCAAGATCTAGCCGGAATTCATGTAGGAAAGTTTAGAAATAAGGTTGACTATGAGAAAGAAAACAAACGGACAGAATAAAAATACCTGAGTAGGCCTGAGTGCTAGGATAAGTTGTGGAAAGAACGAACGATACAGCGTGAAGCTAAAAAGCAAGCTTTCCGAGACCCACTTTCCAGAAAGATAATTAGGAAAGTTAGAACAGAAAGTTAGGAATAAATGAATACAAGATCTAGCCGGAATTCATGTAGGAAAGTTTAAAAATAAGGTTGACTATGAGAAAGAAAACAAACGGACAGAATAAAAATACCTGAGTAGGCCTGAGTGCTAGGATAAGTTGTGGAAAGAACGAACGATACAGCGTGAAGCTAAAAGCAAGCTTTCCGAGACCCACTTTCCAGAAAGATAATTAGGAAAGTTAGAACAGAAAGTTAGGAATAAATGAATACAAGATCTAGCCGGAATTCATGTAGGAAAGTTTAAAAATAAGGTTGACTATGAGAAAGAAAACAAACGGACAGAATAAAAATACCTGAGTAGGCCTGAGTGCTAGGATAAGTTGTGGAAAGAACGAACGATACAGCGTGAAGCTAAAAAGCAAGCTTTCCGAGACCCACTTTCCAGAAAGATAGGAATAAATGAATACAAGATCTAGCCGGAATTCATGTAGGAAAGTTTAGAGATAAGGTTGACTATGAGAAAGAAAACAAACGGACAGAATAAAAATACCTGAGTAGGCCTGAGTGCTAGGATAGGTTGTGGAAAGAACGAACGATACAGCGTGAAGCTAAAAGCAAGCTTTCCGAGACCCACTTTCCAGAAAGATAATTAGGAAAGTTAGAACAGAAGATAGGAATAAATGAATACAAGATCTAGCTGGAATTCACGTCGGAAAGTTTAGAAATAAGGTTGACTGTGAGAAAGAAAACAAAGGGACAGAATGAAAATACCTGAGTAGGCCTGAGTGCTCGGATAAGTTGTGGAATGAACGAACGATACAGCGTGAAGCTAAAAAGCAAGCTTTCCGAGACCCACTTTCCAGAAAGATAGGAATAAATGAATACAAGATCTAGCCGGAATTCATGTTGGAAAGTTTAGAAATAAGGTTGACTATGAGAAAGAAAACAAACGGACAGAATAAAAATACCTGAGTAGGCCTGAGTGCTAGGATAAGTTGTGGAAAGAACGAACGATACAGCGTGAAGCTAAAAGCAAGCTTTCCGAGACCCACTTTCCAGAAAGATAATTAGGAAAGTTAGAACAGAAAGTTAGGAATAAATGAATACAAGATCTAGCCGGAATTCATGTAGGAAAGTTTAAAAATAAGGTTGACTATGAGAAAGAAAACAAACGGACAGAATAAAAATACCTGAGTAGGCCTGAGTGCTAGGATAAGTTGTGGAAAGAACGAACGATACAGCGTGAAGCTAAAAAGCAAGCTTTCCGAGACCCACTTTCCAGAAAGATAGGAATAAATGAATACAAGATCTAGCCGGAATTCATGTAGGAAAGTTTAGAAATAAGGTTGACTATGAGAAAGAAAACAAACGGACAGAATAAAAATACCTGAGTAGGCCTGAGTGCTAGGATAAGTTGTGGAAAGAACGAACGATACAGCGTGAAGCTAAAAGCAAGCTTTCCGAGACCCACTTTCCAGAAAGATAATTAGGAAAGTTAGAACAGAAAGTTAGGAATAAATGAATACAAGATCTAGCCGGAATTCATGTAGGAAAGTTTAAAAATAAGGTTGACTATGAGAAAGAAAACAAACGGACAGAATAAAAATACCTGAGTAGGCCTGAGTGCTAGGATAAGTTGTGGAAAGAACGAACGATACAGCGTGAAGCTAAAAGCAAGCTTTCTGAGACCCACTTTCCAGAAAGATAATTAGGAAAGTTAGAACAGAAAGTTAGGAATAAATGAATACAAGATCTAGCCGGAATTCATGTAGGAAAGTTTAAAAATAAGGTTGACTATGAGAAAGAAAACAAACGGACATAATAAAAATACCTGAGTAGGCCTGAGTGCTAGGATAAGTTGTGGAAAGAACGAACGATACAGCGTGAAGCTAAAAGCAAGCTTTCCGAGACCCACTTTCCAGAAAGATAATTAGGAAAGTTAGAACAGAAGATAGGAATAAATGAATACAAGGTCTAACTGGAATTCACGTCGGAAAGTTTAGAAATAAGGTTGACTGTGAGAAAGAAAACAAAGGGACAGAATAGAAATACCTGAGTAGGCCTGGGTGCTAGGATAAGTTGTGGAAAGAATGAACGATACAGCGTGAAGCTAAAAGCAAGCTTTCCGAGACCCACTTTCCAGAAAGATAATTAGGAAAGTTAGAACAGAAAGGTAGGAATAATTGAATGCAAGATCTAACGGGAATGCAAATCGCGAGGAAAGTTAGAAAAAGGTCGACTGTGAGAATGAAAACAAAAGGATACAATACAAATATCTGAGGAGGCGACAAGTAACAGACAGATTATAATTTCAGCAGAAGACACTTCAGATGTCAGATGTTCGTTCAGATGACAGTTTCAGAGGTTACAGATATGTAAGTGCAACACAACATTTCCATCGAGATCTTTTAGGTGTTATCTTTCTTTTAAGTTTCTTTTAACTGAATATACTGAGTAATCAGGATTCTGTTAAGGGATTTTCTTATTTTTCACTATTTGCTCTAGTTATGACGTCCATAATATCTACGGCCGTCCCCACAACGTACATTCTACTATGACACGGGAAATTTAATCTCAGACAAAAACGCGGCTTTTCAGTGGGCAGTGGTAAGCTTGGTAAAGATCGCTTAGCGCCTGAGCAAAAAAAAATCATAAACCTTTTGCCTTACAGCACAGATACAAGCGCATAGAGTTACCACAAATCACACGGAAATTCCACTATTTGAAAATCGATTATTCGTGGATAGTGGAACAAAGAAGTAACGAATTTTCGGCGCGTCTTCAAGCCAATTTAAGAGAATAAGTGATGGGTAACTAGGTTGTCCTATCCCAGCACTTTTCAATTAAACTTTAAAAGTAAAGTTGCAAACCATGCTGCAAACTGAGGTCTACCAAGGCCACCAATTTGAGGGCCGATAATATGCCACTGATCCAAATAAGAATATTTACTTCTAGGCCACTCTAAACGGACCATTGCTATGTCCGTCCTAGCCAAACGGTTAGCACGCTGAACTCGAGTTCAGCGTTACGAGTTCGTAAGCGAAGTGTCGCTGGTTCGAGTCTCAACGGTGCTGACCGTTTGGCTCACGGTTAGCACGCTCAACTCGTAAGCGTACGTGTCGCTGGTTCGAGTCTCAATGGTGCTGACCGTTTGGCTCGGGCGGGGGTGAGTGGCGACACTCTGTAAGACATGCCCAAATCCAGCCAGCTTCGATTTGGGGGGAGAGGGGACTGGAAGGTGCCTGATATGGGTACCTCGAGAAATTTAACCTGGGTAGGGGAACAGGAAAGGTGCTCGAAAGAAATAGGATGGACAAAAAACCCGAATGGCACAAAACATTGCTGGTTCGAGTCTAATCTTTATTTCATGCGCCCACTTCTGGAATACTGTTGTCCTGTGTGGCACTTCGGAATTACTCGTGAACAGTCTGATTCGCTTGACAGGATACAGTTTAGAGCCCTCCTTATAGTTTCCAAGTACCGTGTATAGACCTCCTTAATACTTATAATTTAGAAACCCTGTTGAAGCGCCGTGAAAAACTTTTGTTAGTGTTAGGAACTAATCCTGAATACACCAGCACTCCGTGATATCCTCCCCCCAGATTTTTCAGCGGCAAGAGTAAGGCCTGAGAGAGTGGTAGCCTAGACAATACCCAAATTTCAGCCAATTAAACACACAACGACCGTTACCTAAGAAGTTGTGTTCCCGCTTTCGTCAACCTTTTTAACTCGCATCATTAATTGTATATAGATTTGAATATTTTGTGTTATGTTTGACAAATCTTGGTTATATCCAAACTAGTGTAGAATTATTTTTTGTATATAATTAGTGTTAACATGGACGGGAACCACCAAATCGGCTTGACCGTTGTATCGGTTTTGAAAATAAACTGAGACTGAAACTGAAAAGTGATGCTGACCGTTTGGCTCGGGGCGGGGGTGATTGGCGACAATCACCCCCGTGACAGAAAGGGTGTTAAAAAAAAAAATTATCATAAAACAGAAATGGAAAAAACGGAAAAGTCAGTCACGATAGGCTACAGCAAAAAGAGCAAATATCGCTGAAGAATCGTAGATTATTTTTCAGTTTCGAATACGTTTATTATCCCCAGTCAGCTCGGGCTGAAGGAGTATTTATATTTTATTTTATATAATATATTACGCAGGCACCCTGTGACATGTTCTGACCTTTATTCCCTACACCAAATGCAAGATCGCATCATTTCTACTCAGTACTAGGCTATAGATACAACAAAATGGAGATGATTTGCCACCTTTTCTCCGAATATTCCGACGCATATTCAACAACTGGCATCTGGTGGGTTTTCTTGGGCTATTCTACACTCCCCGGTATCTGTATTACACACATGCACACGGTTAATTATTACGATACAGGCTATTACTACACATTACACATAGTCCCCTACTAGCGCCAAGCAACATAATGAGCAGATTATCGGAGCTATTCTAATCCGGATAGAACGGGAAGATTTCCGTACTTGGTCAGTTATTATCCTCCTATTATATCTAAGAGCTCTTCCCGCAGAGCTGCTCCATGGAAATATCACTTGAATCAAGAACATATAATCACTAGAACCTCTGTCTCCCTGTTGTGTTGCGAGAGAATCACTTTGGTTTTGTCCTATTTTTGTAAGTGGAGGGATACCTATGACATCGCAAAAGTTGTCCGTCTGTCTGTCCGTCTGTCCGCACGATAACTCTCGAAGGGAATGGGATATTTTGATGAAACTTGGTGGGAGGATCCTTTGTGTCAAAGTACAGGTCAAGTTCAAAGATGGGCTCTGTGGCCCTATATTTGTGCTGAATACGATGGTGAAAACCATTTTCTCGTCGGACAACTAGTTCGCCCGGAATCCGGCCAAAACCGGAAAATTTGTTAAAAGCGAAAGTTCGATTTGATGACAGATTAAGGGGTAAGAAGAGAGGCTGAGTCTGTATATGGATGTCCGGCAATGAGATATTTTGGTATCTTGGATTCATTGGGTCAAGGGTAAGGTCAAGTTCGTAGATGGGCTTTGTAGCTTTACATTTAGGGGTGGGGGAGGTGGTTTAAACCCGGACAAGTAGTTCACCCGTAATCCGGCGAAAACCGGAAACAAAATTTGTCGACCAATTTTTGGCTATACCTTTATTCTCAAATCATGATAGCTCTGCGGCATGGATGTCGCCATTCGTTGTTTATGTTATCGTGACTGACGCGCCATCTATTGTTAATTCAGTAGTTACAAGCATAATCACTACGTAGCTCTTCCATTATGAGCGTGTTCCATCCTACTTACTGTAGTTACTACGCATGACATCAAGAATTCCGTCTTTTTACCGTCAAGGCTGGAACGATTTTTCTATTTTTCAGCAGAATTACATGCCATGGGCGAATCCTACCAATCACGTTACAGAGAACTTGAGTGTGGTAAGCAAATAGTTGCTATTAGTTGCTATTTCGAGAAGGTTGGAGCGGTCAGCGTAGTCTGTAAAAGACAATTAGTTTTTAAATATCAAACAATATCAACTTTAATCTGTTCCTAAATATTACAATTAAATTATTTATTTGTCTACATTATATATTAGATTTTTGGGATCCCATCGACACCTTTGGTCTTGTTGATATCGATATTTACGTTTCGGTATTCGGTCCGATATATCGATATATCTTTATCGAATATCGCACAACACTAGAGTTAGCTTCAACATATTTTGCTTCTGGTGAAGGTAATTCAGTGGAGACCAAACTTTTTTTCATATATCTAGGGTGTGCTAGGACAATGAAACTTGGCAGGCAAATTTAACTTCGAAAAAGCCAGTTTCCCCGTCAGACCCTCTGGGAATGCAGTAGAGGTATGCTTATCTGAACGTTTATTGACTTAGAACTTTGCCATTTCCATGCACTTGCTGTGGCTAAAGTTATCTACCAATTAGCCAAAGTAGGTAATAAGGATTGACAAGATTGGTATATAAATTCTCACTTTATAGAGCCAACCATTTCTTAAAGTACACAAAATACTTCTGAGCAAAATATACGTTTTCATGATCCCCATGAGCTCATGCTCATATTTTTGCCTCAAAGGTTTTGCTTACAACTGAATTTCCAGCTCTCTTAAAGTACACAACTCAACCGCAAAGTCAAAGAAATACTTTGACCAATCTATACGTTTCATGATCCTGAAGGGCCCATGATCATTTGTGAAACAAGGGTTGTGCTTAAAAATTAATTTCAAGATCCCTTAAAGTGCGCATCTTAACTAAAGTGAAAAAAAAATTTGACCAAACGATGAATATTCATGATTCCCAACGGTCCATGATAAATTTTGCCTCGAGGTACTTCTGCGGGTAGGCCTAACTTAAAATAAAATTCTAATCCAAACAAATTCTTAAACTTCGGATAATTAGTGAGTGACTCCGACTTCCGAATAGCCTCATTCCATAACTGAGTTTCTTGGTCCTGAAGTACTGAAGTTAATTTTCCTATCAAATTTTCCAAAACTTCCATTACCTGGGCAGCAGATTGCAGATTTTCTACTCATAGACCTGTGAATCTATTTTAAGAGTATAGTCTGTCATTAACTGCTGATGGTGAGGCATAGGGGGTTAACATAAACTAGTCCGCTTGGAAGCGCTGAACGGGGATATGGAGGATAGGAATGAACGATGCCGAGGGTCTTCAAAAAGAATAGGGAAAATATGACAGTAAATCAGTGAATCGACCATGGAAATTAGTACCAACATCTTCGGTAGCGTTCCAGTGAGTTATTACAAGTTATTATGATAAGAGGAGGGGCGAGCGCCGTATTGGGGTAGTTCTAACGCACTCAGAAGCGAAAATAATAACAACGCGGACATACAGTCGAGGTATGTTTATGTGAACAGTTACTTTAATGCAAACAGTGCGGTTTTGGGATAAATGGTAGAATGAAGATCCAAAATACCAAGATCCAAAATGGATTAGGATTAATCCTCAATGAGTCCAAGCTGACTGGGAAACATATACTAATACAATTGATCAGAACGGAAGCGCTTTGGCACCGACATTTCGGCCCTTCTTGGCAAGGGTCCTCGTAAGGCTGTCGAACGTCAGAGACAACGTTGGGGAGAGGAAGAAACCATCACTGTAAGAAGTCTCTCCCGCAGTTGCGCATCACCGAATTCGGAGATTTTTATTCCGAATTAGGAGAGTTGTAATCCGATGGAGGATCAAAACACTAGAATGTAAAATACTGCAGATTAAGTTATCTGAAAGCGGAGAGTTTTAATTTTTATAGTGAACCTGCATTGCAAGTAATACTCCTGATGACTAACTATCCCTGCCGATGCAAAATCGCTGCGTACGTAGCGGAAGAGCCAGAAGCGGCACCACAGCTGTCCCCACGATCGCCGTGATTGGTTGACACAGGATTTGAGTTGTTGAGTTTGAGTCATTAGTGAGACATTTTCTCGTTCTTCCTGAAGATCACTGGCGTGTTTTGGACTCAGTCATATAGAGTATTGCAGGAAGAGTCGAAATATCACTACCAATGCGTCGTAGCTGAGGTTTCCGTTTGTATCAACGGTATGAATAGATGGATCTGGATGTTGTTCACTTCATAGTAAATAATGAACCAGGGCCGATGTTCCTCTTATGATGGAGTCAAGCATCGTTGTTTCCAGCACTGAAGGATCTCGATTCAGTGGTCTTTCTGAAGTGGTACTTATGAGATTTCAATGGAGGCCTCGAGTTTAAACCCCGCAAAATCCAAAGGAAGTCGGTTTAACTTAAGAGCAGCTTAAGAGGATTAGCCTGTTTGTTTGGGAAGAAAGAAGTTCGAAGGTATGGGTATTTATATACAGTGGTTAATAAAGGGTTAATTAATTATTATTACTATTATGTTAAGCTTTTAGGTTAATAATAAGCTTTATTACATTCATAAAGTGGGATTCTTATTACCAGAACCTTTGTCTGTTCACTGTATAAAGATTAAAGTTAACTGCAGTATTTGCTACTCAGATTCGTCTTCTCTCTATTTGGTATCAATGTTATCTGCGTAGAGATAGGGATAATCCGAGTAGCAAATACTGCAGTTAACTTTAATCATTATACGGATAAACTTTGTTTGTTTAATAAAAATTATAATTAGATATTACGTAGATGAAACGATATACAAGGGACTTGTACCATGATCAGAACTATATTTTTGAATTGAACTTACATGTCTATGACTCCAATATCAAAACCTCGTAGACAAACCAGGACGCTGGGGCCTTGTGTTGAAAACCAAACAGAACCAAAGATTTAATTTTGATGGGGGAGACTTGATGCTTACTTACTTTCTTGATACTTTTAATAAACACAATTTAACTCTTTACTATTTACATCTACTGCACTAATGGAAAACCAACGTTTTTGCTGGCGTGCAGTAATAAAGATTTACCATTTTATAAACACACAAACAAACAACATAATAATAAATAAATAACAAAAAAAAAGAAAGAACAAACCACAAAAAACGCCCTTGAGATGGAAACAAATACATGTTTACAATAATTATTGTAACTATCAAAAGGCTATTTAAATGTAGACATAGGAATACACTAATCTGATGTGTGAGACAAAGATATGCAGCGGAGGTATGCTTATTTTGAATTCGCCTCACAGCAAACTATCGCCGTAGAAAGAACTAAAACGCATACCTGGCAACTTTTACAGCAAATCTTGCCAAAAACGTTTAACTCGTACCCTGTTCAGTCATGCTCTACTCTTTTTTTGAAAATGTTGTTGTCTGTATGTTAACTGCCACCTGGAGTTCCTTTCACAATTTGTGTACTACCTTTGTGTACATCCAACAGAGAAGATGGCGGTAAAAATCAACTGACACGTCAGATGGAACAAGACCAAAGGTATCGATGGGATCCCAAAAGTTCAAATTTGATCCAGACAATTGGGTCTCGTCTTCGCCAGACTACTTGAACACTTTTACTATTAAAATTCAGAAACAGATTAAGGCCAAATAGTTAATCATATGAGAAACCTAGTTCAGATATGGATTCAGCATGTGTTTACCCCATTAAGTCAAATCTATTTTGACGAAGAAGATCAAACTTCCTGCCTTACTTCTGCCAATTTTCCGGTATCAGTGGAATTCCGGAACTACTTGTCCGGCAAAAAAATAAAGCTCAAAAACGAAGTCAGCATGTCTCCTTACCCCTACATCCTACCTCTAATCAACTTCAGATTAAACTTTTACTTTTAACAAATTTTCCGGTTTCAGCCGGATTCCGAGCTATCTATACGTCCGGTGTGAATACTATTGTCATATACGGATTCAGCATGTCTTTTACTTTAAACAAATTCTCCGGTTTTGGCCGGGTTCCGGCCGAACTAATTGTCCGGCGAGAAAATAATTTTCACATTCGGACTCAGCACGTTTTTTTGCCCCCAATCGAACCTCCAATCAACTTCATATTAAACTTTTACTTTTCACAAATTTTCCGGTTTTCGCCGGATTCCGGATGAACTATTTGTCCGGCGAGAAAATAAATTTCATATTCGGATTCAGCATTTCTCCTTACTCCTAACTCGACTATTTCATTAGCTTTTAAAAAATATTTTTTGTTCCCTTTAATTTTAAACCCCTCCCCCACCCCTAAATATAGAGCTACATAGCCCATCTTCGAACTTGACCTTTACTTTGACCTAAAGAGTCCTCATACCAAGTTTGATCAAAATATCTCAACCTCCTTCGAGAGTTATCGTGCTAACAGACGGACGGACGGACGGACGGACAGACGGACAGACAGACGGACATCTTTTGCGATGCCATAGGTATGCTTCCACTTGCGTTTTGGGATCCCAAATACGAGCAAACTTATGATAAAATTGGAATACCTGGACAACCCTGAAATACTTGGCTATTAGCTGATATCAAGTTAGTTATTTTTTCTTTCGATTTGACTGTTTGTAAGCAAGTAACAAAACCAGGGTCGTGAAACAGTTGGAGAAGTGTTCAAATAAGCATCCCTCTGCTGTACAACAAAATGCATTACGCAAGAGTTGCAAACTGACAGAACTACGTACCTTAGTACATGCTTTGCACCGTCCTGTGTCTGACCTTCGGTGGACCCAGTGATGCGGCGTCGTCGTGTTCTCGCGATACTGTCGAACGTCAACGTCCCGAAACGTCGGCTTACAACCGAAGTTGGTTTTGTCCATCAAATGTGGAATGCAGGATATGTGACAGACGATCCGACAGGCGGAACATTTCATCCTTGGGCCGGATTTCTGAAATAAAATTATTTGATTAGCAGCTTAAAGCACATCTCGCAGTATTTACTGTTTATAATATTAATTATAATAATAATGTATTGCAAAAAGCAGTTAGGCCACAAAGCCTCTACAAAGTTCTTTTGAAACATTTAGGGTCGTACATTTGGGAAAGATACATTTCATCAATTTCTTTCTTGAATCTGCTCAGTGATGGAGAGTTTGCTGTTTCTTCGGGCAGTTGATTCCAATGGGGCGGCACGCGGTTTTTGAGACTCCACCGACCAATATCTTTGCAGAACCTCTCTGCGGTGAGTTTGAGGCTATGACCGCGTAAGTTGTTAAAGTTGAAGTTGAGGATGTCGTCAGCTTCGACATTTTCGTCCATACCGTGGAATAGCTTGTATGTCTCAATGAGGTCCCCCCTGTGGAAACGGTATGCCAGCGTAGGGAGTTCAAAGGTTAACAGAACAGGGCTAAGATACGACAATCTGATTACCCATGATATTTTTGCTTAATTAGGCTAGAAGAACCGACAAAAACGCGTTACTTCGTTACTTTTTTATCCACAATTCTTGAATTTTAGCTGACGTAATTTCTCTTCCGTAAATGTTGTAGCTCTATATTTGAAGTGTTTAGCAACTACAGCGGCAGCCAATTTCCGTAGTAACAAGCCATGGCGGACTTGCATTCTTCAAGCCAGGAAGATGAAAGTAACATGGGAAGTGAAAGTGACCAGGAAGAACTTGGCGTTCGCCCATATATGTTTGAGCCACATTGCTCATCAGATTCGTCTGATGAATCGAACATTTCAAAATCTTCGCTTTGTTAGCCATTGAAACACACGCTTTTGCAGACATTCAAATTTTCCGTGACTCGCCGTAAAGTTATTTGTCGTGCAACCAGCGGAGATTCCAAACGTCACTACGAGACTACGCCACGTAAAAAAAACAAAATCCCTTACATGAGTCAAAATAATTCCGTGTATTCAAATCAAACGTATACAAATAAGTTGGCTTTTCAGTTAAACTTTAAGTCTTTCAAGCCTTTGCTGGTATGAGAGATGTCTCAGTTTAGGCAGGAATTTCGTGAGCCGCCGCTGAACAGTCTCGAGGGCATCAATATCTCTATTGTAAAAGGGTCTAACTGAGCAGCCAACATTAACAAGTGCGCAACCGCTCAGACGTGGACTGTGAAAGTAAAATATTTATCACATTTTAGATACAAACAGCTTTAGAACCAAGACATTTCTCATCCCCAGTAGCCAAACAAGTACTGAAATAACATAATTTGTAATCATCCCACTTTAAAAGCTTTAAATGTAAACAAAACGCAATGAAAGTTATGGAAGTATATGGTCTAGTTATTAGTCAGTTGTAGACCGATTGTGTGTATTTTATTACATTTTTTTCTACTCGCCAGCTTTGGCGGATACAAATAAATGAACTGAAATGAATCAACTGAAAGAAATGTTGAAGATCTTGCACGAATAGCTTGAGTTCGAACAATGGTCTGCCAGCCAGTCCGACCCTTTAAACCTCGTTTCCATTAGCAAGGTAATAACAAGTGCAATAAACCAAATCGTAGCAGCCTTACACCCCTTTGTCACAATTCATTAAGAATATCATTGATCATACGACAAAACAGTCCAGTTTCCAACTGTTCCTTAAAGATTAAAGTACGTCGCGTCGTCTTATTTTTTGCTGTTACACCAAATCTTCATCCACAGATATATCTCCCCAAATATACAAGAGTTGGACTTCAGACCTGTCATAGACGAACTTAACTCATGGGAAATCTGGGCCCAGCTGCCCATGAACGGGAAGGGGGGAGGGGGGCGGCACCCATCAAAATGCGTATTTACACCTCTTTTTCCTCAAGTATACCAGCTTAAAGTTTGATTCCAGTCACGGGTCAAAAACTTTTGTCATGGGCAATTTGTGTCCACTTGCCCATGAACGGGGAGGGTGGGGGTGGTCCAACTCTCCCCAACCCCTATCCAAAAGCACAAAGGAATGTCATCGCCTTATCTCCAGTTACCGACATGTTAAAAACATTAAAAATGGGCAATCTGGCCCAATTGCGCCTCCTTTGGGACCCGCAAAAAGTAAAAGTCTGGGCCCATTTGCCCCTGAACCAGGGGATGGGGGGTGGGATCCTTAAAGGCACAACTAGACCCCAATACCAACAAGTTTACGAAGTTTGAACTTGATACTTGCACTGATTCACGAGTTATAAGCTCAACAAAATACGATGAAAACCGAAAACCGGAAGCCGAAAGCTGCTACAGCGCTCGCAATACTGGATTGTTCCAAGGAACAGTCCACTCAAAACTATTTGAGTATTGTGAAACTAGGCTCTACTTTTACCAAATTATACACGGCTTTGGCTATTTTAAGCATTTTCCAAGGCCCATTGCAAAAATTTGGTTTTTCGAATCAACACTGTATATTACTAAGTCCAAAACACGCCAATGATACTCAAGAAGAATGAGAAAACGTCTCATGAACGACTCAAACTCAACAACTCAAATCCTGTAACAATCAATAATCATGGCGATCTTTGGGAGCAGATGTGATACCGCTTCCGGCTCTTCCGCTAGGTACCCGGCGATGTTGCACCGGCAAGGAGATTTAGTCATCAGGAGTACAGGTGATACTCGAAACCTAATCGGGACCATAATGCGCATGGAAAATAGTGAATCCTGGCAAGTGTAAATATTAGTTCGGTACTGGTAGCGACCTTAACATGTACAAATTTGGGTCTCCAAGCTTAATAATTAATAAATGCAGTTATGGAAGTAGGTTGAACTGGAATAATAGTCACGAGGGGTCCTTTAAGAGTCCGTATTAAATATCATGCCGCCTATCGTGGGGAGTGGAGCCACTTGCTTAACAGGGCTTGTCAGGTTCACGAGGGTTTCAGCGTTTTCAACTACAAGCTTTTGATTCAAAATGAATAAGTTGGAGTTCGTGAATACTCTTAGACTAACTCTTAACGCCGAAAAAGAATCGCCGTATACGTAGCGAAGAACCAGAAACGTCGCCACAACAAACGTTATTGATTGGTTTACATAGGATTTGAGTCAGTTCTGAGGATTCGTCTGAGCGACGTTTCTTGTTCTCCAATTACCGGCGTGTTTCGGCGTGTGAGGATGTACGAGACTGCTGGGGAAGATATTTCGGTATGGGACGATTTAGAAAGGACGTCGTTGGCGGGTCTTGCTATGCCGGCCCTAATTGCGGCCTTAATGCGGACACAGAGGAGCCGGTGTTAGAGGGGGTTTTCCGGGAGTGGCCCCTGGAACAGGAGACTTTGAGGCGAAGCGGCATAATATGCTAGTCTCGTCCAATTGTCAGCTTCAGCTTAACATATATTACCCTTTCTTTTAAGGACCGTTCACGCTTGTGTTGTCACATGAATTGTGAGCCTTGTGAGCCTTATCCTCCTCTTCCGTTCAACTTGAAAATCAAGTTATACGCCCACGTATGCGCAGATTTACAACACTGAGCGAGGAGCCTGACAATGAATCCCAAGAGAACCTAACCTTTGATGACTTAGGGACACCGGGTCGCTGTCACTACCGCAACACGTCAGTTCACATAAACGTCAGTTCGCATAAACAAAAAATTCGACAGTTCGTCAACACGTCAGTTCAACTACACGTACGTTCGCCTACCGTCAGTTGACATAAACGTCAGTTCAGTCGCCGTCAGTTCGCCTATTTTAGAAATCCGTCAGTTCGGCAACACGTCAGTTCAGCTAAACAGCAGTTCCTCTACGCGTCAGTTCCTCTACACGTCAGTTCTTCTAAACGTCAGTTCCTCTACACGTCAGTTCCTCTACATAGACGTTAGTTGACATTAACGTCAGTTGACATAAACGTCACTTCGCCTACAAAATCCGTCACCACGCGCAAAGATTCAGACCCGCCTCTTAGTTCGAAGTCGACTGGGTCACCGAAAGCAATTAAGCAGAGGGAATAAAACCCAGGGGATTAGTAAAAAGAAGCCGACATTTGCGCATAATGATAAGGGTAAAATTAGTTCAGAATCACCGAGAGCTTGCAATCAGATGCGGCAGGTAAAGTCAAAAAAGGAAGAACAAATGCAAAATATTCAATCAGTACAAGCTGTTGCGAAGGTTTGAACGGGGCTAGTCAAACGAAAACTGAAAAATATGAGGTGAACGTATAATTAAACATATATAAGGGCTGAAAAACCATCGCAAGGTGAAGGACAAACATGTGCCAGTGATCCTCAATCTTTGCCGAAGGGGTATCGGAAACAGTGAGGGACGAATTACTTTTCTCTTGGCCAGTGCTTCCACTACTATCTTCAAACAAGACCAAAGGTTTCGACGCGATCCCAAAAATTTCATGTCTGATCCAGACAGCTAGATCTTCTAGATAAGTTTCCGGTCTTCGCCAAACTTCTTGAAAATTTCAACTGTTGAAATTTAGAAACAGATTAAAGTTAATGGCTAACCACCTGAGAAAACGAAGTTCAGATATGGATTCAGCGTGTGTGTTTACTCCTATACGTCGTATATACTTTGACGAAATTGATCAAAACTTCCAGCTGCCTTACTGCTGACATATTTTCCGGTTTCTGCCGGGTTCTTGGCGAGCTTCTTGTCCGTTAAAAAAAGCTCAAAAACGAACTCAGCATATCTCTTTCCCTTATATCTAACCTCTAACCAACTTCAGATACACATATAGGTTCAGCATGCCTCCTTACCACACATCATCCATCCTCTAATCAACTTCAGATAGTTTCAGTTTCAGTTTTATTCATAAACAAGAGCTGTAAGCTCAAATGGCACTTGCAACCGTCTGTAGTAGGTAAGGGCTATGTCAGATGGATCGGGTCCCTGGTATGCCTGCCAAGTTTCGTCTTGAATAACGCCATCGCAGGAATTCCGGAAGACCCCCTCCACCCCCCCCCCCTCCAAGTGTCCGGATGCAGTCCAACTGTGCAAACGATTTATCTAGAATAAATGCTTGTTCTAGATAAGTCGATCCCTCCATTCTAACCGTTTCTTGAGATTTCCGATCACCCCCTCTCAACTCCCCCACAGCTGTTGAATCCGCTATCATAAGCTGAGATGAATCATTTGATAAAAAGTACTTTTCGACTTTGCAGTTAACATGCGCACTTTAAAGTTTAACCGAAAAGGGCGTGGATAGGACAACCTCGTTACCCATCACTTATTCACTTAAATTGGCTTGAACACCCGCTGAGAATGCGTTACTTCGTTGTTCCACTATTCACGAATAATCGATTTTCAACTAGTGGAATTTCCGTGTGATTTGTGGTACCTCTATGCGCTTGCATTTTGTTGTATGCCTTACGAGAAAGATTTATGACTTTTTTTTTGTTCAGGCACTAAGCAATCTTCACCGCGCAAGCAACAGTGTGTCGCAGACAAAAATTTTAAGATGAATGTATTTTCTGCTTGGTAATCCGCCTGAAAGACAAAAAAGAGTAGAACTGAAATATTAAAAGGCGAAAAACGGTAGAAATAAAGATACAGTAGATTAGAAAATTAAAAGGTAGAATCGTTTGAAATACAGTATTCAGTTCAGTTCAGTTCAGTTCGATTTATTTTCAAAAATTCACTCACGGACGAAGCCGAACATTGAATTTCTTCCGTCATGTATAACTTAACTATTAACAACAACTATAACTAATGTTATTCATTTGGTCAATGTAAATATATCTCACAATAAAACTTTAAGTAAAACCTTTTATCATACGTAACATGTCAACTAATCAAAACATCTTTAAATAAAAATCAGAATCTGGTCAAATTTACACCAAACTAAAAACTAGATAAGATCAACAATTATTATATCTACAATTCAATAACAACAAACAGAAACAGGATTAAATTGTGGAGGTGTTTCGGAATGCCCGTTAAACAGGTCAGTGAACGAAGGAACAAAACTGTTTTTGTATCGGTCATGGGAATAGGGTAATGGCTGCAACTTTGGAACACGCTGGGCAGCAGCTCGTGCTGGTCTTGGCCTAATAGGCAGGTATTCAGGGGGAAGAATTTCTCGTAGACCAGGGCTCTCCAACGTTTTTAGACCAAAACTGAAACATAACTTTTTTCGGCGCTGTGCTAACAATTCTAAATCAAATCTTTTCAACAATTCGAGATATGGGACTTTAGGGGACTTCGATGCCACAAGGAGGGATCTATACTGCACCCGTTCGAGTAGATCCGACTGTTCACGGGTCAACCCGAAATGCCAAACCTGACAACAGTATTCCAGGGTTGGACGAACAAAAGTCAAAAAGATCACCAACAGATGGTCAGTGGGTACTCCATAACGGGCCAGGAGTTTAAGTCAGTGGTTCCCAACCGGTGGTACGCGTACCCAAAGGGGTATGCGAGACCCTTGCAAGGGGTACGCGAAGGTACCAAAAGTTTAGTCTATATCTCGCCTCACTCATTTTTGATTGCCAAAAGTATAATATTATCAGCAGAGGCATCACCAGCTAAAATGTTTTCTGGAGGGCAAGGTATTTTTACTGACTGGCTGGTCATAGTTACCAAATATTTAAAAAAAAATGTGTTTTTACGAAAAAATCGCGGCGCTTCGCGCCGACTCGTTTCTTTTGAACCGTCTGGCCGACTACTTTGGGGGGGGGGGGGGAGAGGTGTCACCAACCCGTGTGTGACGCCTCTGATAACAAGCCCTAGTGAAAGTCAATGAAATAATGTTCCAAAACAGCTAGCCTACTGCCGTAAAATCTGTTCCTGTGTCAAACAATATTGTTTCAAGAAGAATCGAAGACATTGCAAGTGATATTGTCATTCAGGTTCCGAATTAGCTAACAAAAATGTTTGCGATGCAGCTTTATGAAAGCATGGAGATCATCAAAATCAAACACAGAAAGTGGCCGACTGTACAAAAAGATTGCCCTTAATGACGTCGGGCAGAGATTTGACAAAAATTTTAGCTACAAAGCAGTATCAAATATCTCATTGATTTCGCATATATTTCGACACATGTATGCTTTATCATCCATGATAATAGCCTAAAAATCGTCTTTTTCAGCTTCTGGAAAAGGGGGTACGTAACCTTTTCGAACCTTTAATTAGGGGTACGCGGTACGGAAAAGGTTGGGAACCACTGGTTTAAGTGACCGGATTGCCATATTACCTTTTTTAAGCATGCTATCAACTTGCTTATTCCATTTTAGATCATGGGTGATGTGTATTCCAAGCAACTTGATATTGTCAACCTGTTGGGACTTAGGAAGGGATGGGAAAAACTGTGGTTCAGTTTAAAAAAAAAAAAAAACTTCTACTGAAGATCTGCCCTTGGCATCACATAATTTATTTAAAATTTGAGGATGGTTAGCCGGAAGTGCAACCGAAATTTCCGAATTTATATTTACCCCTCGCACATCATCTTAGAGGGATAACTAGCTGATCAAGAAAAAACCCCGAAAATCACGGTTTTCTATTTCGTTCGTAATGGATGGTCAGCTTGGCTTCAAACCTTATATTCGTCAAGCTTACAGGGAGCATGTGGCCAATTGTGTGACTGCTTATATTTGAGGACGGTCTGCCGGAAGTGCAACCGAAATATCCGAATTTATATTTTTCCCTCGCACATGATCTTAGAGGGATAACTAGCCGATTAATAAAAAAAAAACCTGAAATTCACGGTTTTCTATTTCATTGCTATATTCTAATCTAATACTGATGGCGACTGCGAACTGGACTGTTAAGTAGAGCATTCTACTCAAACTGGCTATTCTTTGGGTAGCGGCCATTGTGCAAAACAGAAAATTAATCTTGGTGCCTCAGCCAAATCATGTCTAATTTTATTTTATTTTTCACGGAAAAGTAGCTGCAATAATTAATAATGATGTATAAAATGGCTTACCGACGAAACATCCCCATGACAAAAGGTCCCCTGACGAAACGTCTCCGGCGAAACGTCCCCATGACAAAACGTCCCCTGACGAAACGTCCCCGGCGAAACGTCCCCGTGTCAAAACGTTTCCATGGAAAAACGTCCCCGTGACAAAACGTCCCCAAGCATAGATTTTAAGTACGCCTCGATCTTCAGGTGCATGATGGAGGTAAAATAACTTCAGAGTGTGCATTACAGATGTGGGAACATTCCTTATAAGCAGGAAAAATCGGACATAGCACCGGTTGCTTCATAAATGTACTGTTTTCAGCTGGATGGGTTTGATCCTTTAATAAAATCTTTTAATAATAAATATCACCAATTGGTGATATTTATTATTAAAAGATTTTATTAAAGGAGAGGACTTTATTATTGGAGATCAATGACTTATATCGCTTCATAAGTGTATTGTTTTCAGCTGGAATGGTTTGATCCTTTAATAAAATCTTTTAATAATACATGTCACCAAATTAAATATGGAAAAAAGCGACATCAATGAGTTATATCGAAGCGTAAACTAACACACAACATTAACGAATTAAATACAAGATAAAACGAAAACTGACAAACTACTAAATCTTTGCGATTTGTTTAAGAAATGGCTATAGCCGGGAGTAGGCCTATCGGTTAAATGCTGAAGTAGTCAACCCATCGTGGTTTTCAAAAGTTTATATACCAAAAACATATTTTGTCTCAACTGATGAAGCAATCAGTAGTTTCATAGGCCTAGCTATCCCTCAGCGACGAAAAAAAAATCTAATTGTGTTTTAGTTGCCCAGCAACTAGTATTTATATCTTGAAGTTTTAAGTTAGCTCTCTTAAAAATAAATTTATCAGAACCGACTGTCTTCATTCGCCTCACTGACCGCAGCTTAGCAAAGCTGTTGATTACAATGAAAATTTCCCTTGTGCCTTTCAACCGTCTTATTTCTTTCGTAACATGAACCAAAACTGTCAGAATTGACGAGAGGCTGCTGACTTAATTTTTTGCCTCATTAAAAGTGAATTGACGGCTTCTCTTATTAATCCCCTGGGCGAGCTTCCGTAACTATCCCATCGACAACAATATGTGAGCGAACAGTCGGAAAATTTGTGTGGACTGACGTTTATGCCAACTGACGTTTATGCCAACTGACGTTTATGCCAACTGACATTTATGCCAACTGACGTTTAGGCCAACTGACGTTTATTCCAACTGACGTTTATTCCAACTGACGTTTATACCAACTGACGCTTATGTGAAGTGACGGTAGGCGAACTGACGGTAGAAGAACTGACGTGTAGCTGAACTGTTGGAGTTCAGTATTAGGTGAACTGACGTGTAGGTCTACTGACGTTTATGTCAACTGACAGTAGGCGAACTGACGGTTGGACAACTGACGTGTAGGTCACCTGACGTGTTGATCAACTGACGCGTTGGTCAACTGAAGTGTTGGTCAACTGACATGTTGCTGAAGTGACGTGTTGGTCAACTGACGGATTATTGGGGGTCAACTGACGTGTAGACGAATTGTCGGAAAATGTTGGCGTACTGACGGAATTCTGTGGCGAACTGACGTTTATGTCAACTGACGTGTTGTGGTACTGACGGGACCCCGGGACACCGAACATCCTGTAATGTGGAATTTTAGATCGGCCTCAACCGGTTTTGTGCAAATTCAGTATAACATAATTTGCTGTGTCTGTTTGACTGACGCAGATTTCTCGATTTAATTTTGAGCCTACCAGGATTGCTGTAATTATTTCAGAGAAGGTAAACGCTTGTAGTTGTCAAAATGCAATTAGCTGTACAGTTTAGTATGATTGAATTTCCCTTCAAAGAGCTCTCTCGGTTTCAGTTATATTACAAATATCTCTCCTTATCCGTTTCTCTCTTTCTTCCTTAACAGTCACGTGATGGAAACGCACGCTCTGATTGGTCACGTATACCTTTTAACACACAAAATAGTACAAGTTCCTATCAATTTTTTACCACAGCAAGCCTGGCGGGATGAAAGTTTTACCACAGATATTCGCGGATAGCAAGTATAATTCAGAAATTCTGCGCCTTAAACGTAAGCTTGAACGGTGCATTAGCCGACTCCGATCTTCTGTCCACGGCACGACGGAAGTTCCTGCCAGGATTTAAGCACCGTTATCCCTCACGCTCTTAAAGAACCCCTCGCACTATTTACTATTCACTATCATTATTTTAAAATATTTGAATACTTTGAAACTAGGCAGTACTTTCAATGAATAACCGACGGTTTTGGCTGTTTAGGCCTTTTCCGATAGACCCGTTGACTTACAGCGAAAACGGAGAACAAATTTACATAACCAGTTTTTCTCATGGAAAAACTTCTCGCAGACAACCCTCGACAGCGTGATACACATCGAAGGTGGCAAAACACAGCAAGTGAGAAAATCAGCGTGGTTTTCTTGGGGGGTTAGCAGAATGTACCGTTCGAAATGAAATAGAAATATATACAGTGATTATGGAAGTAGGTTACGTTTGTAGTATAGGTAAGACAGGTCCTTTAAAAATTGCACCTCAGTCGAACTATCCCGGCAGGAACTGAAAAGACTGGAGAAAACCCGAAGGGCAAAACCCTATCGTATGTACACACAATTTCGGGCAAACACATGAACAAGGTTTCCCGGCCGATTTTTCTTCACTTCCATGATCTAGATGAAAGAGCCTCAACATTTCCGCACTGAAGGGACGATGTCGAGGAAAATCCTGGCAGGAATTCCGGTACCCGACCGCGTCGTGACCAATGCCAGTCAAGATTTTAGGTATGAAATATTCTTCCCCTACTTAGCAACCGATTTCGAAAACAGAATACCACCAGGGACCCATAAATTTCCTGTAATGACTCGCCATTCAGGGGGCTTGTCGATTAGAGATTACTGATGCGCTCTTGACCGAGCGTCAGATAGTTCGAGAAATACCCACGGGGATAAAATACCCGACTATCCAGATAGACAAAATTTTTCGCAGCTGTTGTGCTGAACTAGGAATATTTCTCTGTAATGGAAGAGTATCCTGGATCTTTTGTCCTAGCTTAGGTACCTGGTGGCATGCTGAATAGTCCCAACAAATTTTGTCTATCTGAGCAAGAACGTCGATTCGACCCAAGCGGAATTTTTGGAAACTAGGTGAGGCTCCGGCAACATAGCAACATAGAAGCATAGGAAATGACAAGCCCCCTGAATGGCGAGTCATTACAGAGAATTTATGGGTCCCTGATACCACCAACTACACTTCCTGGTTGTGGGTCGACAATCGGAGATTAGGCATGTATAGGCTGATGCTGCTACCTTTAACTTTACATTGGGGACAAAACGACAAAAAGGATATAGCCTTCCTTCTGGACAAAGAGAAACATCAACTATCTAAGAGACATGGATTAATTCCTTTGGGTTAATATCCCCTCTCCCCATATTCCCGGCCTAATTCCAACTGTCGGGCAGAGTCTCCGCACTATCTGAAGGATTAGGTTTTGTCACGGTGCACTTTGGCCTGATTACTTATTACCTATGGCTTACATGACTGGAAAGCAGACAGGAACTAATGCAGCGTTTACAAGTACAGGAAAACTTAATCCGATCTTGATGACAATATTATGTTTACACGCAGAGGAAAATAACAAATTCTTCAAACCAGAAAATCCGACAAAAAAAACTTCACACTAGCCAATAAAAAAATGTTTTGAGAGAATTTATGACATCAGTATTGATGACTGCTGCACTCAAAGGCTAGCTAGACCTTTTTCTGGTATTTTTACCAGCGCTGCCGACGAGATTCCTTTCAAGTACACCGGAATTCCTTTCTACTCGACAGGATTTCTTGTCCGTGTAAACGCTAAATAATACTAGATAAGAGGTCAGTGTTGCCACTGGTCGCAGAATTTTGCATTTGCAACAGGTTTTCTACATCTTCGACAAAGCGAGCCAACATTAGGAGAATGGTAAGTAAATAGAGCAAAAGCATATGATTATGAAGCTGCAAAGCGAGATTCCTCGTTAATAATTGGTTTAAAAAAAAAAAGTGTCATAACTGCCAGAATAATACAGGTTTATGCGGCCATATGTCACTGGTACGGCCAGAGATAAGTGGCAACACTGTGAGATGCCCCCTAGTCTCCGTCGGGAATCCCTTAGCAATTTTCGAGCTCGGACTTAGGTCTTTAACAGGAAGACTCGAAAGCTTTTTTCGGTAATTCGGTTAAATTTTCGGTAAAGATTAACTGAAAAGCTAGCTAATTTTTGTATCTTGTACCTAAACAGGCATACACTAAACTATGAAATGTAATTTTTCAGCCCTCTTAGCGACGTTAGGAAGGCGTCAGACAAGACCAATTCATATTCAGACCGCGCAATTTGAATTCCACCAAGGCCGTGACTTCTCCTATAATATAAAGACGCTGCTGCAAAATAAGTTCAAGTTCCAGAACTATAGTAGCAGTCTCGCAAGTTTGTTTATTGACAGCTAAGCTGGCAATTTGGTGCTGTGGTTGATGAAAATATTTTAAATGACATAGAGCTACCGAAAGTTAAAAAAAAGCGTTGTTCAGAGCATTGTAATTACGCATATTTATCGGGCTTTCGAGCCACCCCCCCCCCCCCCTTGAAGTTGTCGGCGACTCGGTAAAAGGCGGTGGAGTCGGAAATCGAAGAGCCAAATCTTTCAGACAGTGCACAATTTTCTAATCGGTTAAATAAAACAGTCGATAAAAAAGACAAGCCAATCGGTAAAACACCTTGGCCCGCCTCTTCCGCCGGAACATTTTTGCTAGTAACACTCCGGCTTTGAGTCCTTTAACTGTACAGAGGTAAATGTAAAATATTCAGTAGTGCAAAATACTCCTTGAGCCCAAGCTGACTAGGAAACGTACACTCAGATAATGCATAAAACGGATGCGTCAGCTACGATGCTTTGGCAGAGAAATTTCGGCCATTCTTGACAAGGGTCCTCGTCAGCCTGTTGGCCTGTGTGTGACAGGCTGACGAGGACCCTTGCCAAGAAGGGATGAAATATCACTGCCAAAGCATCATGGCTGACGTGTCGGTTTTATGCATTTTCTGACTGTCATTAGTTCAAACTAATTATTTTCCTCCAAACTTACTACAAGAAAAATAGATTGCCACTGTTCCTCTCCCATCCAGAAACCTGAGACCAAAAATCTAAAAGATTTTCCTAAGCATTGGAAAACAACAATCTCAGACGAGGAATATCATCGCACGGGGATCGTTAACACTGACCTATTCCTTCAAGAAAACACTCGAGCTATTGATCAGAACCACGGCCGGATTTCTAGAGGCAGCTTTCAGGTTAATGACGGAGATGGTAGCAGATTTCTAATCCCACGATATGAGATGAAAGCAAAAGCAAGAGGGGCCCACAAACTGGTGTAGGCGAGATGGAACAGAGCCAGGATTTCGATTTAGACGAGAAGAGAACAAGATAGAGTAGGCTAGAGAAACAAGACTAACGATTTCGATGGGATTCCAAATTAAATATTTGCTCCAGACTATTCGGTCTTGTAGATATTCGGTCTTAAACAGACTTCTTAAACATTTTTACTTTTAAAATTTAGAAACAGATTAAGGCCAATGGTAATAATCGAGAAGACCAAGTTCGTATTTGACAGTGCGAAACGGATACGCCAGTTGAATTTCACCAAGTTCAGATATATTCAGATAACCATTTTGCGCTGTCAAATATTCAGATATGGATTCAGCATATGGTTTACCCTATAGCCGACATCGTATCTCCTTCTTTCCTTACTTCTGCCCAACTTCCGGTTTCGGCCAGATTCCGGACAAACTACTTTTGTGGTAAAAAAAACTAAAGCTCTAAAACGAATTCAGCACGTCTTCTTTCCCCTACATCGAACCTCTTATCGATTTCAGATTAAACTTTTACTTTTAACAAATTTTCAGGTTTCAGCCGGATTCCGAGCGATCTATACGTCAGGCGAGAAATTGATTGTCATATTCGAATTCGGCGGGTCTTCCTACCCGCAAATCGAACATCTTTTCAAATTTAAATGGAGACTTTTAATAGTTAAAATAGTTTTCATATTCGGACTCAGCACGTCTCCTTGCCCCTAAACTGAACCTCTAATCAACGTCAGATTAAACTTTTACTTTTCACGAATTTTCCGGTTTTTGCCGGATTCCGGGTGAACTATTTGTCCAGCGAGAAAATAAATTTCGTGTTCGGATTCAGCATGTCTCCTTACCTCTAATTCGACTATTTCATTAGCTTTTAAATAATATTTTTTATTCCACTTAATTTCAAACCCCTCCCCCACCCCTCAATATAGGGCTATATAGCCCATCTTCAAACTTGATCTGTACTTCGGCCGAAAGCGTCATCATGCCAAGTTTGGTCAAAATATCTCAACCCCTTCGAGAGTTATCGTGTTAACAAACGGACGGACGGACGGAAGGACAACTTTGCGATGTCATCGGTATTCCTCCACTTATGTTTTAGGATCCCAAAAAATACCAGTCGTTTCTTTTAAAACACAGCTCTAATTAGAAAGGATCTTTTCGTGATAAAATGGTTCAGGAATATCGATTTTCGAAAATACTAATGGTTGACCCGTGGAACTGGCAATATTCTCTGTCCGGATTTCCCGCTCTCCGCAGCGGAGCTTCGACGCAAGATATTTGAAAAATGTGCGCGCCATGACTAAAAAGTGGGAAAAACCAAGCAACAGAATACGAGTTCGAAAAAAAAGATACGCCATTTGGCCTTCGAAGTCTTTCACAATCAGGCGAAGTTTGCACATTGCTTGACTTGCAAACTAGGCTCGGCCAAAAAAGCGCTTAAAAGCCGTAGGTGCAAAACGAAACAACGACTGAGGGTTGGGATTTGCGAAGCTTAAAATCCCAAAGGAGACCTATTGAAAGTATAAAAGACAGAATGATTACAAGGGGTCCTTTAACGTTTCAAATCTCAAATACAGTAGTTAACTATTTTCTGCTTAAGTTCTCCATTCTAAAATTAATTCAAAACCAGTTTTAACTCGACATTAAGGTCCCCAACAAAACCTGGAAATACTAGTCCCAATCAACTAGTTCTAATTCAAGTTCTTCTTGACACAGTTCCAGAGGGTCACCATTAAGGTCAGTAAAGATTTCAGGCACACACTCTTGTCCTACATTGCAATCCAACTGCGAGTAAGAACGGATATAAAAATGAAGGGAGACACTGAAATATTCACATGGATGCACATATACGGTGATGAGGAAAAAAGAAAGATTTGCACAGCTAAATTCTTTCAAGATGATTAACTTTCTTATAGGCTAATCTGTTTCTCAGCTGACATGTAGAGGGAGATTTTTTTACTTTTATTGAACTGCAATGTTTTCGGCCGTTTTTAGGGCGGTTTGCCGGAAGTGCAACCGAAATATCCGAAATTTATTTATCCCTCGCACATCATCTTGGAGGGGTAACTAGCTGATCAAGAAAAAAAATCCGAAAATCTTGTTTTTTTTCTATTGTATAGCCTATTCGGGATTCTTTATAACTACCAAATAGGGGACAAACGACTTGAGTTAGCGCTGGGATGACTGAACCGGACGATGAAACTTGTCAGGCTTGTGAGGTACCCGAACAGATTGACTCGAGAATGTCGCTTCCCCGATCCGACCATCATTGGTGAGTGTAGGGATGGCGAATCCGGAATCTAGTGGCAAGCTAAGCTATTGAACGGGTTATCGGATTTAAATGAAACATTATATTTAGAAAGACCTCGTGCCTCAGATGTCCCATTCTAAATCCGGACCGGATCTGGGTAACATTGGGAGGAGCTGGAGGGGGAAACCGGAAATCTTTGGAAACGCTTAGAGCCGAGGGATCGGGATGAAACTTGGTGGGAAGAACAAGCACAAGTCCTAGATACGTCATTGACATAATAGTACGGAATTCGGGCACAATGGGGGAGTTGGGGGGGGGATCCGGATTTCTAGTGATCGCGCCAGTTCGGGGGACTTCCTGATGTGCTAGGACGATGAAACTTGGTAGGCATGTCAGGGACCCGATTATATTGACTCGAGAATAGTGGTTTTGTCGGTCCGACCATCGTGGGAAGAGTGGAGGGATGGCGAATCCGGAATCTAGTGGCATGGGCAGCTACTGTACGGCTGATCGGATTTAAACGAAACTTGATATTTAGAAAGACCTCGTGCCCCAGACGTTCCATCTTAAATTCGGACCGGACCCGGTGACAATTGGAGGAGTTGGAGGGGGGAACCGGGAATCTTTGGAAACGCTTGGAGTAGAGGGATCGGGATGAAACTTGGTGGGAAGAACAAGCACGAGTTCTAGATATGTCATGGACATAACAGGACGGGATTCGGGCACTCTGGTGGATTGAGGGGGGGGGTCCGGAATTCGAGTAAGCGCCCGAGTTCGGTACTTCCTGATGTGCTAGGACGATGAAACTTGGTAGGCTTGTCAGGGACCCGAGTAAATTGACATTAGAATAGTCGTTTCCTAGGTCCGACCATCGTGGGAGGAGTGGAGGTACTGGGAATCCGCAATCAAGTGGGACGGGCAGTTTTAGAATGGGTGATTGGATTTGAATAAGACTTGGCAAGTGGAAAGAGCTATCGTCCCAGATGTTCCATGTCAGGTCCGGGGAGTAGTGGAGGAAGAGGGAATCCAGAATCTTGAGGTATTTAGAACTCTCAACGGATGACCGGATCTTAATGAAACTTGATGTTTGTAAAGACGCCGAGTCTCAGACGACCCAGTTCAAATCCGGATCGGATCCGGTGACTTTGGCGGGAGCCGCAGGAGGGAACCGGAAATCTTGGGAAATGCTTAGAGTGGAGGGATCGGGATGAAACTTGGTGGGAAGAACAAGCGCAAGTCTGATACATCGTTGACATAAGCGGACCAAATTCGGACACTGTGGGGGAGCTGGGGGGGGGGGCTCAATTCTCGCGAACCCGCAAGTTTGGAACTTCCCGATTTTCTAGGACGATAAAACTTGGAAGACGTTTCAGGGACCCGAATAGACTGACTTGAGAATAGTCCTTTCCCCGATCCCACCACCAGGGGGGTTGCGAGAAGTTTTTGACATGCACATAAGGGTCAAACAAGTCGAGTGATTTGAACGAAATTTGGAAGGTACAGAGATCATATGACCTAGATGACATATTGTTCGAACCGGATCCGAACACCGAGTGAGGGGGGGGGGGGTAAGATTACCGGAAGTTCCGCAAACAATGCTCGGATCTTCCCCAAACAATGCTCGGATCGAGTGAAAGATAGGTGGTAAGAGAAAATGCTTCAGGTGATACAGTTAGGAGGCCAGACCAGATTCGGCCACGGTATCTGGGAAGTTGGAAGGGGGTACCAGAAATCTTGGGCACGTCTAGGGACACAGCGAGTGGATTTCTTGGGTTGAAACTTGGAAGGTTGGCGATGGCTTGGAGTTGAGGGACTTGAGTGAAACTCGATATCCTAATTCTACACTGTAAAAAAAAATCTTGCAGTATTTGCTACCCGGACTATTTTTATCTTTATTGAGATAAGATTACCCCTAATTCGGATTAATCTTATCTCAATGAAGAGAAGATTAGTCTCAGCAGAAAATACTGCATCCTTAATCGGAGAAACTTTTTACAGTGTAGGTCCGAACTGAATTTTTGGATGGCAGGGTTTTGTGAAGTTCTCTTTTAGTTTCTTGTACCACCTACTCGTAACAAGAGCCACATGAGCTCGTAGCTCTTGTTTTTACTTATTTATGTATCACCCGTCATTTCAACAAAGAAAAAGGACGGAATTCAAAGAAGAAAACAAAAGGAAAACAGTCCCTGGAGCTCTATGCAACGGAGAACAAATTTAAATACAGAGGAAAAGATAAGAGACTAAAACAACTGGCCTAAGAGGTTGAAACTCTGAATGGATTTATTCAAATAATGTATACAACGGATACGTCAGCTATGATGCTTCATAGGCGATATTTCGGCCCTTCTTGGCAAGGGTCCTCGTGAGGCTGTCAATCTTCAGGTCCAACGTCGGGGAAGGAAACAAACCTGTAATCGTAGATTACTAATCGTAGTATTACTCATTAGTAATAGTATCGTACTAATTCGTATCGTATTACTAATTAGTAAGTAGATTAGTAATCTACGATTACAGGTTTGTTTCCTGAGCTTGACGAGGACCCTTGCCAAGAAGGGCCGAAATATTGCTGATGAAGCATCGTAGCTGACGTATCCGTTGTTTACATTATTTCTCAGCTTGGGCTCAAGGAATATTTACTCTGAATGGAGTTTGGCTTGGGTTCTTTGTCTGCCTTTTGCAAGGAAGTAAACACTTGGAAATACACGGAACAGGAGATGAAACTTCCCACTTATTTCAAGTTAAAAGTTACTTCCGGCTCGTGCAGGTTTTTACTTTCACTGGTTTTAATTCAATTCAATTTAGTTTATTTATAACATGTCGAAAGAAACAATGGAGGGTGTGTAGCCGTATTGACAGTGTACAACAACACACAAAGATAACAACAACAAAGAAAAAAGAGCTACGAGCTCATATGGCACTTGTTACGAATAGGTGGTTAACAGACATTCCTTCTGCCCAAGCTGGCTACGAATCATGTTTGACAATGCGAAACGGATAAGTCAGCTACATTTTATTAGAGCTATATTTCGGCCCTTCTTGGCAAGGGTCTTCTTCAGGCTCAAGCTGGAAAATAAGCTTGTCAAGCTCATTCCTGCTATAGTTCTGCTCTAATAGCATCTAGTTTTGGTGGTATTAGTATAGAATGGCAACAGTTACTAAAACTTAAACTCGATACAATTAATTCTTGAATATTTTTCATCGGGTTAAATGTTATGCATAAGAAGAATTGCCAAGAAGAACCAAACAAAGCATCTGCTGAAGTTTTTGTTTGTCGTCATGGAATCTAAAAAGTCAGCAGATGTTTTTTAGGCGGTTTTTCGGCTCTTACTGGCACTCTTATTATCAATAACATTTAATTCACAAAATTTTCAGAATCACAATTCAGATTACGTCCCAAGTGTTGTCTTTTGAAACAGGGCATCCTTGTGTTATCTGTTATGAAACTTCTGACGGGTAAAGTTTCCACACAAGGTTAGAAACCAAAGATATAGATTTGGTGATGGGTTGTCCTCTCTCGATTATGATGTACACTTAGTGGCCGGCATCGGTTGCCACGTGTTAGAATATTAAAATCAGCATATTTAAAAGCACTCAACGATGTATCGCTTAATATACTGCTGAAATCGCCGGTTCTGGATGATGTAGGGTAGGTGCCGGCCAGCGACTGGAAAGGGTGTATATCAAGTGCCAGGGATTGGTTAACCCCTCGATATTTGGAGGAGGAATAAAGATATTGCATCATATCCAACCAGAAAGGATCCGTGTCAATATTGGCGGTACTGCCCATTATAGGAAGCCAGTCTTTGATCCGAACGCGCAAAAGAACGACCAAAATGATGCGAGACGTGTTTTTGTGGAAAGAGCTTGAAACCCTCAAAATCTCATTTCTGACAAACTTGTCTCCAAAACTTTGGTTAAACAATCCAAAAGGGGTCTGCAAACGATTCCAGCATATTTAAGGTTCTGAGTAGTTAGGCTACCTAACGCTGAAAATTCCTATCCTAGCCCTATAGGCTCGATTCTTTGATCATACTTTTCCCGAGGCTGGTGTAAGCATGTTGGTTTTCGCTGGTAGGTTGGAATTTTTCTAGAGTCGGCATTAGACCTTTGATGGACTCTAGACTGGGCGGCACCGTAAGATTAACTGCTAAAGTCGATCGCATCGAAAGCTCTGCCACCAAATGAAGGAATCGTCCTAGAACCAAACTAGATGTCACTTCACTTACCGTACATTCCGCATCAGAGACATAGCAGAGGTCACCTGAAGCGGAGGTGGGACTCCATAAATGATCCCCATTGGTCGCTTCGCTGGACCAGTCCGGCGTGGCTCTCAAGACCCGTCTTTCTCCAGTGTCCGATTGGATGATAACCTCTCCAGCACCAGTTTTTCTAGAAGACAAGATCAAGTTTAAAAAAAGTTAAATGTTGTTTTTGGGGATTACTTGCTCTCCATCAGCACTATTGTAAAAAGCAAATATTTGAGTCGCAATTGGGGGGGGGGGGGGGCTTGTCCCCCTTGATCTTTAAATATTCTATCTTGGTCTTATTTTAAGGCCACCAAATATAGGTTCCAAAAGCTTCAAAATTCCCTAAAAAGAGTAGGCCTATTAAAAGTTTAGTTATGAGGAATGAACCTGGAATCAGCGCCTAAAATTAATCTTCGCTTAATCAGCAGTAAAGCGACAATGCCAGACAGATGGCACTTGATGGTACTGTTGAGACACAAACTCAGGTAACCTAGTGATTCCACTGCCAAATCACCAACATCTTCGCTTCCTTCTCCTTCACATCAACAACATTTTCGTTTTTTTATTGCTTTTTGCGAGGGATTACCCATGCCCCGGCGCACCCTTTCCCGGCACCAACCGAAATCAGCGGTGCCGGCACCGGTGACGTCCATAAATTAGGCGACTAATCTTTCAAACGCTTCCAAACATGCTTAATTTAATGTTCTGACACGTGGAAATCGATACAGTTCAATTTTTGTTCAATTTATTTATTTAAGGACCTGTTTTGCATATGATACTAACGCAACCTACTTCCATAATCACTCCATATATTTCTAAACCCGTAGACCCCAATTTCGAACGGTACTTCTAGCACCTCTTACAAAAACTACGCTGATTTTCTCACTTGCCGTTTTTTGCTACCTTCGACATGCATCACGCTGCTCGATGGTCGTCTGCGAGAAATTTTTCCATCAGAAAAACCGGTTATATATATGTGACTAATGAATCATTTGGAACGACGCATTTCAGACTTAAAATTCAAGGTCATTGACGGCTCTGGCTAGAAGCTGCGTCAGCCTTCACCTCGCCAACCTCGGGCGATACACAGATTCCGACGTGGTAACAGTTTCTGCATACTCGGCAAGCCGTGACACCGTAAGCAGTTCCGGGCTATGAACTCGAGGATAACGCGCGCTCCGGAAGCTGGAGCCAGACCCCGATTAAAGACTATATAAGTGCATTTCGCATGGTGGCGCGAGCTCAGAAAAGTTCAGAAAGACTAGATTTATATTGCAAATGCAGTCACTCCGTTGTTTTGATTATTTGACGTCCCGCATATCAGTCATGTAAGTGTGATCACGAATACACTCTTTTACATCGATCGTCCTCTATCGATTTGCCTTGTGTCTTACCCCTTTGGTTCTACCCTACAAGCTCTTCGCTCCCCTACTCGCGTTTCGCTGTAGCACAGCACATGTTCGGCGCAGCCTTGGAGTTCGGTCACCGCGTAAACTTCGGATTCCCCCTTAAGAGTAAGGTTGATCATACCAGGCTTCGGTACGATTTCCGGAATCGGATCTCGCGGTACTGACTTCGGACTTGCGGCAATCGGCAGACCTTATCCCGGAGTCACAAGTATGATCAGACCTGCCTCTTGCCTTGATTCTCCGACTACTCCCTGGTAGACCGAATAAGATCGAACTCCAACAAACAATTCGCCTATCATAAAATAGCGAACCAGACAAATCTCTTATCATAAACGGGTCTCGGAAAAAGATTAAAACCGCCAAAACCGTGGTGTATTTACTGAAAGCACAGCCTAGTTTTAAAGTATTCAAACATTTTAAAATACTGTAAGTTGAAGAGTAAATAGGGCAAGCTGTCCTTTAACAAAAAACAAACTGATGCCGGCACCGCGGGAACCGCAGCACAGGGCATTTGCTGTACACAAAAGCTAAAAAAGAAATAATTCTTCCAATGGATGAAATAACGTTTCATGAAGTATAGCTATCCATCGAGAGTAGGCAAGCCCTTAGCTTTTTGTTGCTTGTTTATGTATCAGTCATATTAGTTGCATGGCTGCTATCTGATGGGATTTCTGAACCCTAAACGTAGAAAAAACAGCAGCAATTTTGCGACGATGCCAGACAGATGGCACAGTTGGTTCACAAACTTAAGTAACCTAGTGATTTCATTGCCAAATCACCAGCGTGATTGCTGCCTTATCCTTTAAACGAACAAGATTGTTATAAACATTAAAGTTCAAATGAAAAGGCACCTTATTGTTACACCTGATATCTGAATATCCTACGCTGAAATATTTTGACTCGTCTAAGGGGATTTTGTATTTTTTCACCTGGGGCTCTAGTAATAACGTTCAGAGTGTGTGCTGCTTGCAAGGCCACCCCAAATTCGTCCAGACGCGGAGAATAAATTTCAATAGCGGCCTGCATTTGGGTTAACGATGGTAAGCTCGGACAAGCTACGAATGTAGAAAGTAGGAAAATTATGTTAAGATACGTGTTGCAAGTAATCGGACATTTTTATTTTAGTTTTCAACAGTGGGTTACATTTGCAGTTGGTAAATATTTCAAGTACAGAGGAACAAGAGGGACAAACACGTAGAGGTACCAAAAATCTGAAAGAATATCTTCATTCGATGAAACCAATTATCTACGGATACCGGACAAACAAAGTGACGCATTTTAATCAGATTTTCCGGTTATTTAAACGAATAAGTGATGTGTAACTAGATTGTCGTATCTTAGCCCTATTTGGTTAAACTTTAAAGACCCTTCTTGCTTATTCTGTCATTCACATTGTCTCTGCTATCTTATGGATTATAATATTCTGAAATCCCCTTCTTTCACTTTTGTTTCGTTTTGTACCTACGACTTTTTAGCGCTTTCTGGGCCTAGCCGAGTTTTGAAAGTCACGGAAAGCAAACTTCGACGAAAGGTTTAAGGTCCGTTAACAACTCTTTCACAAAGAAGCACATATGAGGCTTCACAGTATTATATTTCATTCTGGAAGACATGGTAGACCATCAGGCATCTACCTTTTATTTCGGACTTATTTTGTTTTGCTTCGTTTTCCCACTTTTAAACGAAGGCGCGTTCAATTTTCAAATAGTTTGCATCTATCCGGCTGCCGCCGCGTCGGGGAGAAGGAAGCTGGATAGACTCGACAAGCGCTAACAAGAAAATCGCTACTTTCTCGTGGAAAGTAATTGTATTTTAGAACACGATATTTCTGAGCCATTTCATTTTAAAAATATAACTTGTAGTAAGAGTTCTGCTTCAAGAGTACCAGTGACATTAGCTCCAAATACATTGCTTTCTAATGGCATTTGGCTGTTGCCTCAAAACTGTGTGGACATAACCAGTTTATGCTGGTTCTTTAATGTTAGAATACCACTGACACTAATTCCTATCATTTTACTGATTTACGATGGTTTTTCGGGACCCAGACTTAAAAACAAGAACTTCTTAAAATAAGTACTTTTTAAATAATGGCTCGCAATCGTCTCAGTGATGCAAACGTGATTGCTGTCTCACCTTTGTGCCAAAATTATCGGGGTTATATTGGTGCTTGTATCTTTAAAGTATAAAGTAACTGAAAAGGGCTGAGAGATGATAATCTAGTACCCATCACTTATTCACTTAGAGAGGCTCGAAGACCCGATGCAAATCCGTTACGTCGTTACTCCGCTATTCACGAGTAATCGATTTTCGTAAAGTGGAAATTCCCTGTCGGACTAGTGGTACCTCTATGCGCTTGCACCTTTGTTATATGTTTGATGAAAACGATTTACGAAAAATAAGTGTTCACGCAGTTAGCTACCATCCGCGAGTTGATCACCGTCCACTGAAAAGCCGCGTTTGCGTTGAGATTCAAATTTTCCGCGTCATCGTAGATTTTGCGTTGTGGAAACCGACGTAGATATTCTGAACGTCACTACTAGAGAATAGTGAAAATAAAAAAATCCCTAAGCAGGATTGAAATAATTCAGTGAATTCAGTTAGATGATACAACAATAGGTTTGCTTTTCAGTTAAAAAGTACCTAAACATCACTTCCTATGATTTCACTTCTATTTGATGGGATTTCGGGACTCCAGACGTAAAACAAGAACAATGTATTAGCATTATTCAAATAAATGACTCAAATTGCCTCCTTCATACAATCGTGATCGTTGCCTCTCCTCTGTGTCAAAAGTATCGGGGTTATGTTGGTGCGTTAATCCTAAAGTACATGTATCATCACTTCCTATAATTTGATTTGATGGGATTTTGGGACAAGATGTAAAAAAAGGAACTTTTTATTATTAGTCATTTTAAATAAATAGCTCACAATTGCCTCCGTCATACAAACGTGATCGCTGTCTCCACTTTCTGTCAAAATTATTGGGGTTCTGTTGGTGCGTTAATCCTAAAGTACATGTATCATCACTTCCTATAATCTGATTTGATGTGATTTTGGGACAAGACGTAAAAATAAGAACACTTTTTATTATTAGTCATTTTTAAATAATGATTTTCATTATTTAATGCAAACCTTCATGCAAACGTGATCGCTGCCTCCCCTTTGTGTCAACATTAAATCAGGGTTATGTTGGCGCTTTAATCCTAAAGTACCTATACACCCACTTCCTATAATTCGACTTGATGGGATTTTGGGACAAGACGTAAAAATAAGAACACTTTTTATTATTAGCAATTTTCAAATAAATAGCTCACAATTGCCTCCATCATACAAACGTGATCGCTGTCTCCACTTTGTGTCAAAATTATCGGGGTTATGTTGGTCCGTTAATCCTAAAGTACATGTATCATCACTTCCTATAATTTGATTTGATGGGATTTTGGGACAAGACGTAAAAATAAGAACACTTTTTATTATTAGTAATTTTTAAATAAATAGCTCACAATTGCCTCCGTCATACAAACGTGATCGCTGTCTCCATTTTGTGTCAAAATTATCGGGGTTATGTTGGTGCGTCAATCGTAAAGTACATGTATCATCACTTCCTATAATTTGATTTGATGGGATTTTGGGACAAGACGTAAAAATAAGAACACTTTTTATTATTAGTAATTATTAAATAAATAGCTCACAATTGCCTCCTTCATACAAACGTGATCGCTGCCTCCCCTTTGTGTCAATATTAAATCAGGGTTATGTTGGTGCTTTAATCCTAAAGTACCTATACACCACTTCCTATAATTCGATTTGATGGGATTTTGGGACAAGACGTAAAAATAAGAACTTTTTATTCGTAGTAATTTTTAAGTAAATGGCTCACAATTTTCTCAGTCATGCAAACGTGATCGCTGCCTCGCCTTTGTATCAAAACTATCGGGGTGATATTGGTGCTTCAATCTTAAAGTACCTGTAACATCACTTCCTATAATTTCACTTCCATCTGACTGGATTTCGGGACAAGACATAAAAATAAAAGCTTTTTATTAGTAGCAATTTTTAAATAAATGGCTCACAATTGTCTCCGTCATGCAAACGTGATAGCTGCCTCACCTTTGTATCAAAATTATTGGGTTTATGTTGGTTTTTTAATCTTAAAGTACTACTGACGTCACTTCCTAATATTCTCACTGCGATCTGATGGGGTTTCCGGAATCGGGTTTACCAAAAAAACTACTAGCTTTATAATGTTGCTGGAGGTCAAACAACCTTTGGTCCTAAAGTTTTATCTTTTCTCAATGATTTTTTTTTTGAAGAATGTTCCATAACCGTATTAACCCCTGGTGATAATGCTAGGGATGAGAGTTGTAGGAAAGTGAAACCCTATTAGTGACGAAGGGAACAGACAAAATGAATAAGCATATTTTACAATTCACAACCCCCCCCCCCCAAAAAAAAAAAAAACTACAGCTTTGGTCTGACAGTGAAGACACATTCATCCAATTTGACAATCAAGTGACATATCACATAGGTTGACACTGCTGCAAGTTCACGCACATAACATAGGTTGATACTGCTGCAAGTTCACGCACATTTTCGCATTTTGCGACATAAATCGTTCGACAGGCCACGCAAATATCCGAGGGGTTACCAAGTACCCGGCACCCGCTGTACACCCTTTACCGGCACCGACCAAAACAGCGCTGCTGGCACCCATGCTGGCCAAATTAAAAAAAAAAAGAAAATTAGGCGATCCATCTTTTGATGCTTTCAAACCTGCTTATTTTAATGTTCTAACACGTTAGCAACCGGTGCCGGATGGTGTCAGCCGATGCTGGCACCAAGGGCGTCACGACCGGGGGGAGGGGGGACGCCCCCCCCCCCCAATGTTGTCGGCCAGTCGGTAAAAATAACCGAGTCGGCGCGAAGCGCCGCGATTTTTCGCCAAAATAGTTGATTTTTTTCACTAAAACAGTCGATTTTTCGTCAAAAGAGTCGTTTTTTTTTCTGAAAACAGTCATCTTTTTCGAAACTGTCGTTTTTTTCTTGAAAAACAGTCGGTCAAAATTACCAGCCAGTCGGTAGATTCCTGCCCCCCCCCCCACACACATTTTGGCTAGTAACGCCGCTGGCTGGCGCCGGGCACTTGCTGTACACTAAAATCTAGACTGAGCAACCTTCGAAAATATCTCGGTTTTTCGCAGTGTCGGATGCATACAAGCTCGTCCAACAACAACGTTCAAAACAAATGTTTAGGGGAAAGAAAAAACAAAACAAAAAACAGTGTACATACAAAGAGGGTCTGAGAAATGAAAAAGAAATAACACTACAAACACAAAAGAAACAATTGAAAGTAGTTAAATCAGGACAACATGGATTTCATGATGATCATAACGTAGCAGTGCGAAAATCAGCAATACCCCCCCCCCCCCCACACACCGATCAATCGTGCGAAACTAATGACATCAAGACTGATGATTCACTTCTCTGAGTTCACAATGTAGCAATGCGCAAATCAGCAATATTACCCCCCTCCCCCCAACGATCAATCGTGCGAAAGAAATGAGAACAAGATTGATGTTTCACTTCTCTGAGTACTTGAAAGATATGCACCAGTTCACCCAATTAAAGGATGTGGCCCGTCCTCGTCCAGCTAGAACAGCTGAATTAGGAATAATTATTAAATTGAGGTTATTGTAGGTTGATTTCTTTCAGCGACAGATGACGAGGATCCTTGCCAAGAAGGGCCAAAGTATCAGTGACCAATATCTATCAGACTGGTCCGCGTTGCGTCATTTGTGTATCTGATTCGCAGCCGGCTTGATCTGAAAGAGTATTTAACAGACTAATGGTTCCTTACTTTGAAAAGTTTCCATTGTATCGGTAAGTTCCTGCTGTTAAGTACTCGCTTTTTTCCTCATCTGGCCAGCAGGCTTCAAGAGACCGAGACCTGCACTGGACTGGCAGCCTTTGTGGGCTCTTGTGTATCACTGACGACCTCATTTGGCATTTTCGCCAAAATAGTTGATTTTTTTCACTAAAACAGTCGATTTTTCGTCAAAAGAGTCGTTTTTTTTCTGAAAACAGTCAACTTTTTCGAAACTGTCGTTTTTTTCTTGAAAAACAGTCGGTCAAAATTACCAGCCAGTCGGTAGATTCCTGCCCCCCCCCCCCCCCCCACACACATTTTGGCTAGTAACGCCGCTGGCTGGCGCCGGGCACTTGCTGTACACTAAAATCTAGACTGAGCAACCTTCGAAAATATCTCGGTTTTTCGCAGTGTCGGATGCATACAAGCTCGTCCAACAACAACGTTCAAAACAAATGTTTAGGGGAAAGAAAAAACAAAACAAAAAACAGTGTACATACAAAGAGGGTCTGAGAAATGAAAAAGAAATAACACTACAAACACAAAAGAAACAATTGAAAGTAGTTAAATCAGGACAACATGGATTTCATGATGATCATAACGTAGCAGTGCGAAAATCAGCAATACCCCCCCCCCCCCCCCCACACACACACCGATCAATCGTGCGAAACTAATGACATCAAGACTGATGATTCACTTCTCTGAGTTCACAATGTAGCAATGCGCAAATCAGCAATATTACCCCCCTCCCCCCAACGATCAATCGTGCGAAAGAAATGAGAACAAGATTGATGTTTCACTTCTCTGAGTACTTGAAAGATATGCACCAGTTCACCCAATTAAAGGATGTGGCCCGTCCTCGTCCAGCTAGAACATCATAAAGAAACAACCAAAGGTGGTTACAGAGTGCCTGCCAATTTGAATCCATTCAACTGGCGAACGATAATAAATGATTAATAAATGATTAATAAATGATTATGATAAATGATCAGTATATGCTTCTTATTCCATCAGTTTACTATACAGTTTTAGATACAAATTATTGGTGTATATGCGCACTGTTTGGCAGAAATCAAATTAAATTGACATATGATAAACCGGACATGAAATAAATGTTTCCGGGAACTATTTTGTAGTGAAGTTCTCTGTAGGCTATGGGCTTTAGTGATTTCTTCGGCGACCGTTCACTGTTACGCGACCTTCAAATAAGAATACCTCTACTGCAAATGTTTGTTACTTTAAAGTTCTGATAAATGGTCTCAATATTTATCCATTGTAAGTATCTTTTTCAGAAGTGTCACGTCCCAAGCTAAGACAATAATGAAGTATTGAGAGTACGCTATCTAGCTAGGCTATCTAGCTAGCTAGCTTAGCATGTGTTGTCTTTTGTTCTATGTGATGACGAGACTGTGGTTCTTTTAGTGTGCGAGTGGAAGGAGATGAGCGAATGGAGAAGGGAGGTCTATGGCTATCTGGAGGTGTGTGGGCTATCTAGGTAGCTTATAATAGTTGCGTTTTTGCAGATACCATGGTATCTGATACCGCGGTCTAAAGTCGTTTAAGCAGATACCGTGGTATCTGATACCGCGATAAAAAGGCATTTTTGCAGATATCGTGGTATCTGGCCATCTACCGTGGTAAGTGATATCTAGATACCACGGTAGGCTACCGACCGTGGTAGGTGATCGTGGTATTTGAGAAAATCATCTCACTTTCATGAGCTTAGGATTTTTTTGAAATTGGTGGGAAGGAAGTTTGACACTTGTGATGTGAGTGGATATCAGTTTTTCTTTTGGGGTGACTTCCAAAAGCGCAAATTCAGCAACTGTCGTTTTTGCAAAGCAACCGTAGTATCAGATGCCACGGTAACTGCAAACACGAAAAAATGCAGATCCCGTTACCGTGGTAGGGGAGACCGGCCCACGTTCGCCATTTTTTCAGCACTTTATTTTTTGTGCACACCCTTTCTGACTCTTGATACTTCTGAAAGGCCTAAAATATATGTTATATATGTATATACGAGGACCCTTGCCAAAAAGGGCCGAAATATCGCCGATGAAGAATCGTAGCTGACGTACCCGTTGTAAACATTGTTTGAATAAATATATGTTTATCTGTGGGGTATCTAGAAAAAAATCACAAACGGCCAATATGTTTCTATGCAACACAGAAATGGGTCACAAGGGAATTCTCCAAAGATGGCTAACTAGGGCCAACAACCTGGTCCACGTTCGCAATCATCTTGCGTCAAATTCATTAAAGCACCTATTGCTCCAAATCTAGACCTAGGATTAGTTTTCATTCCAGATTTATATTTGTTACGTAAGTAGGTGCAGAATAAATGTTTTAACCCATCTTATGTCCTGAAAGGTCCACATCAACTTCTGGCGCTCAGCAAGTCTTGGACTGTCACCTGAAATCGAGAATTTTCCCAATATTCCTACAACCTGTGACTTCGGGACCGCACGATTCTTCTTCAATAAGCATGGGAGCTTGCTCTTTTCTAAGCACTTCAATAAGTTCACATTTGGATAGCCAAAGTATCATCTTGTGGGAACAAGACACTTCCAACTAAACTATCTCATTTTCCCAGGACCCAAGGCTTGATCCAACCATTCTGAGCTTTAACGAGCGAGAAGTTCATGAGAATATCCTTCGTTTGTCTAGTGCAGTCTAACAAAATTTGAAGGAAGAACGAATCGGTCTGTTGCAAAAATTTAACTGTCCAGGTTCGCCCTGCCATGTTCACTATTGCTAAGGTGGCGAACCAAGGCTGGTTTTTGCTGGTTTAACGTGGGCTTTTCCCCTCTTTTGAGAAAAACAGTCCCGCTCAGTTATTATCGTAGATGGGGGTAAATACGAATCCCATCATAGTTGATAAGTTGTAGAAAACCATGCCGAGATAAAGAGTTTTCTTGGATCTTTAAGTTAAGGATTGACTTTTGCCATTTTCCTGTGTGACAAAATCTGGTTTTAAAGCACCAAAACACAACTTACCCGATAACATCTACAAAACGTTTTCTAACATCCTTCGGAATCTACTAAGACTTTCGCTACTACATGGCAGCTAAAATGCTAAATTTTATTATGGGATTTTTTAAGTGGGTGAGCTGTTAGAACAAGACCAAAGGTTTCGATGGGATCCCAAAAATCTAATATTTGATCCAAACAATTGGGTCTTGTCTTCGCCAGGCTAATCATCAGAGAAAACCAAGTTCAGATATACCTCTATAAGCCATACCTATTCTGACGGTACTGACCGAAACTTCCTGGTTTACTTCTGTCAAATTTCCGGTTTCGCCTGAATTCCGAGCGAACTACTAGTCCAGCAAAAGAAAAGAAAATTCAGAAACGAATCGAGCGGATCTCTTTATCCCTATAAAGAACATCTAATCAACTTATATAAAACTTTGACTTAAAAAATTCCGGTTACAGCCAGATTCCGGACTAATTATATGTCCGGGTAAAAAATGATTGTCATATACAGACTCAGCGTCTACTCTTACCCCTAAATCTGTCATTTTAATCAACTTCAGATAAAACTTTTGCTTTTAACAAACTGTCCGGTTTTGGCCGGATTCCTGGTGAACTAGTTGTCCGGTGTGAAAATGGTTTTCACCATCGTGTTCAGCATGTCTTCTTACCCTTATATCGAACATTTAACCAACTTCAAATAAAACTTTTACGGTACTTTTAACCAACTTTCTGGTTTTTGCCCGATTCCAGACGAACTAATTGTCCGACAAGAAAATGATTTTCACCATCGTACTCAACATGTCTTCTTACCCCATAATCGACTATCACATTAGCTGTTTAAAAATAGTTTGTTTGTCCCTTAATTTGAACCCCCTCTCCCACCTTCAAATATAGGGCTACAGAGCCCATTTTCGAGCTTGACCTGTAATCTGACTCAAAGAATCCTCCCACCAAGCTTCATAAAAATATCTCAATCCCCTCGAAAGTTATCGTGCGGACAGACGGACAGACAGACGGACAACTTTTGCGATGTCATAGGTATCCCTCCACTTACGTTTTGGGATCCCAAAAAGGCAAACGTCGAACCTGGGATGTGGCTAAGGTGGGCCGGTCTCGTATCAGATACCCTGGTATCTGCAAACACGTAACTAATGTTTTTGTATTTTGTCCTATGTGGTAGCGACAACAAGAATGTTGTAATTTTAGTGTCCGGACAAGGTGTTTACAATGAAGTATGGATGTTGAAGATGATATAAAGATGAACGTTTTCTGCGTGTGTAAATCTTGGAACACTAATTGTGGCTTGGATCTCATCAAAAAATATTCCTAAATTAATGGGGATTAGTGTTAGGGTAATGATAGTTATTTTGTAACGTCGTGTTGCCATGTCCTGTCGGAATTTTCGCACATTATATTCTAAACCCCAAAGGCACCTTTTGGTGCAAAATACTTGCCAAATCGTTTATTTCACGTCAAAGTTTGTCAGCTGTCAGCTGGATGTTGGGTTACTAGCACTCACATTTTTTCCTGTTTCTTCTTTCTAACTGTTGCTGTGGAACCTTAAGAAGAGCGTGATTTCATCAAAAAGCCCCACTGGAAAAAGAAGCATATTTGAAAATCAACAAAACTTAGAAGAAAATAGGATTGCAGCTTACGGTTTTTACCATTTAAAAAAATCGTGAAACAGTTGGTTGCTCGCTCATAACAAGTTTGTTATTTTCCTTTCCATTTGATTGTTTTACAAGCAGGAAACAATAGGCTACAGGAGTACTGAAATATTTAGGGAACTGCTCAAATAAGCATACCTCTATTGTATGGTAGTGTTGTTTTTTTGCTTTATAGTTTGCTAGAAGTGTACGACAAAAACTGAATTAAAAGTTGACAAAAATATAGAATGAGAATCTATATTTTTATTCAGCGGCCTGCTGCGTCATGTCAATCTTCAGCTGTTCATGAAGTCAACATCTTTGTCTTACATTAGTATAAGGAAAATAAACATCATTTACTTATCTAGCCCTATCATAAATTTACCGCCTGAGAAATGGGAGAGGACCAATGGGAGTCACTTTAGTTAGAGACCATTGTGTAGGAGTGGTTGCTTATTCTTCTGGTGAGGATCATGTTGAATGCAGGGACAGATGCTGCTGCGCCGGCCTTGTCATCTTTCACTGATCCGTCTATGTAGACCTGGATGAGGTCTGGGAATTCACTAGAAACATCTGTTGGACCTCTGGGTCTGAATATTTGTCTTCACTGAGTGTAGAAGTTGAGCTCGACTGATAGGCTCCTGAATTCCCATGGTGGTATATACAGGACACGCCACCGTGTTCAGTTTTAAATATTTAGCGTCCACCCGCCGCGTCAGAGAGCGGGAAGGGTGGATAGGGTGGTCAAGCGCTAACAAGAAAATTGCTAATTTCACGTGGAAAGTAATGGTATTTCGAAACCGATATTTCTGAACCAATTCGTCCTGAAAATATCATTTCTAGTTGGCTAAAGTGCGGTCCTTTAAGAAAGAATCTCGTCTATCGACGTAGCTATCATTTTTGTTTCGGCTGGCACGATCGTTTCTAAGCAATTTCCAGTTACTGAAACATCATGGTAAACTCCTGTCTCGAAACAGGGCCCGTTTCAAACAAATGAATTCCATTTCAAAAAGAGTGATTCCTTTGGGATATTCAAATGGATAGTTCAAAAAAACATTTTCAATTATTTATCAGACACTCTACGCTATTGAACATGGACACGGAATCCCGCAATTTTCTTTTATGCGTCGGAAAAGAAAGAAGAAATAAGCCGTGATAGAAAAAGAAAACGGTGATAATCAGAAGGCGATGGAGATTAGACGAAAATGTTTCGACACGACGAAGATTTAACAGAATGTCTCAGATAATAATAAGATCACTGAACGTCCAAGGTAATACCATGAATATTGTAGATTTCGTGTATCGAAATAATATATATCATGACATAAGTACAGTTTTTATTCCAATATTCTAACGTATCCACTGAAGCTGCGTTTAAAAAAAAAAAATATACACCGAACCCGGCTGTTTTAGCCGCTCGCGGACCCTTAGCTTTCGATGAAAAACGCAGAAATAGCAGTTTTCTAACCAACGAGCTCCTCAAAAGTAATACAAGGGCGCTTGAGCCCCCCCCCCCCCCCCCCTCCCGGAAAGACCCAGACACGTCAAACGGGAGGGTCAGTATCATGTGCTCCAACCAGGACAACCAGCAACGAGTTCTGAGGCTCAAGACTGCGCTTCTGCAATTGACAGAAAAAGAGCAGAGAAGAGCCTAATTACTGGAAAAGACGGAAGGCTTTCACCAACGAACATTGAAGACGCACTGATGCTCCACTAGAAGTCTTGAACTCATGCAACTAACAAAAAGAGTTATTGTTTCGGAATCGAATGAAAAGAGTGATTCATGCCTGAAAGCTTGGCTGGCACTAATGATGGGGATCGACTAAAAAGAGGCACGGCACAGATTGGCGCAAGAGGCACGAGTAATAAAAAAAGAGATTAGCAAGTAACAGACGTGGATAAGTAAGTGACAGTTCGCAACTTCAGTGCCTAAAAGAAGGCACGTTAGAACATTGTTCCTGCCCCTCACTCCAACGCCTGAAAGGGCCATTTTAGTTTTCGTGCCTCTTCTTAGTACTCACGCCTCCTACACTATGTCGTGCCGTGCCGTGCCGTGCCGTGCCGTGCCTCTTTTTAGTCGATCCCCTAATGATGTCCCACAAAAGAAGGAGAAGTGTTTGACAAGTAAGAAGCTGAAGATTGAAATGAGACTAATATGTCCAGGGTTGATACGGATTTTAATTTCTCAAGTTTTGGCGTTTCGGCATAACATTGCTTTCTGGGCTCAAACCAAGCATAGTCTGACAACGATCGAATCTAGATGCTTGACCTACATCCCACTTTACAGACTGACAGTAGGCTATAAAAGTTTCTCCGAATAAGGATGCAGTATTTGCTACTGGGATTAATCTTACCTCTATTGGGATAGGATTAATCCGAATTAGGGGTAATCTTATCTCAATAAAGATAAGATTAATCCCAGTAGTAAACACTGCAAGATTTTTTTTTACAGAGTAGGCTCTAGAGTGAAGTGCCGCTCAAGCCTCGATGTTCAGGTTTTGATACGGACTTTAATTTATCAAGTTTTGTCCTGACGGGGTTTCGGCATAACATTCTTTTCCGGGCTCAAACCAAGCATAATCTGACAACGGTCAAACCTAGATAGCCTTTGACCTACATTCCATTTTACGGACAAATAGCAAAGAGCGAAGTGCCGTTCAAGCCTCACATACACTCCAGCTCCACATTCCAACAAAGTTCGGGCGGAAATAATAATAATAATAATATATTTGCAAATTGAATGGCAGGCCGTGAAGCCTCTACAAAATTCTTAATTTGCATTTCTTCTAAATTTGCGCAAGGAGAAAATGTCACTTGAATAATATTCATCAACTTCCTTCTTGAATGTCAGTAGGTTTGTGGAGCATATTACTCTCTCCGGTAAGTTGTTCCAGTGCTGGACCACTCGGTTGCCGAAAGTCCAGCGGCCAATGTCCTTATAAAAGCGTTTATTTCTGCTCAGTTACTAACCGTGCATTGTCCCGTCGTTAATCAGCACCAGACGGCAATTAAGAAATTAAAATGCAACTGAGCGTTCGAAAACATTAAAGCACACTTCCACTCTTACTGGAAATGATCTTTTTACGATAAGAGCTCCCTAAATATCGTTTCTGAAAATACCAATACTCGATAGGTTACCGACTCCCTGGCATCTGCTGAAACCAGCGGCTACCGGCCATAAATTAGGCGATTCATCTTTCAATCGCTTGTAGACATGCTGATTCTAATGTTCCAACACTCGGGAACCGGTGCAGGCTGGTGTTAGTCGGTGCCGGCAGAGGCGGGCACCGCGGCACCAGGCACTTGATGTAGACTAAAACTGAGAGTGGACAACCCTTCTTCTCCAATGCTTTCCCCGACCTACGTGAACTAGCTTAACTTTTACCGCAAGCTTCCCAGGATTAAATAACTTCGGAAACAGGTAGAATAGCTTTTAACGATTAATATATCAATAGCTTCTGTTCTAGTTGTCTCCGATTTTTTTAAATTTTTTCTCTTGGAAAAATAAAATTTGTGTCCTTTTTTCAGTCACTTTACACCAGGCCCGTATCCAGGAATTTATTTCGGGAGGGGGGGTTGCCCGCGGGTCGGGCAAAAAAGACTTAGACAAAGACTAGAGGGAAAAGCCTATAAATGATTATTTTTTTATGTTTCGGGGGGGGGGACCCCCTAACCCCCTGGATACGGCCCTGCATTACACTGAAAAGAAAACTGCATTTTTTTCTGGCATGACTACAGGATAATTTCGTATTAACTGGTACCATTACCTTAAAATACAAACATCAGTAATGACATTTATTTCCTTTATTTCAAAGTACCCCCATTTCCCCGTAATCTGTAACTAATTATTTTAATAGTTTATACCGTTTTCCAGTTTAAAGACGAAAAGGCGAATTAATCCTACTTTGCCATATTAACAAGACGTTTTATTTTAATTTTGTTTATTCTTTATAAATAAAAAGAACCTATGGAAATAGGTTTTTCATTTTAATTCTCCCGTCAACCCCAAAACACTACCAGACGTCTGAGCAGATCAGCCACTCTGAACGCACGAATTTCGGGCCAGTGTGAACAAGCTATCACTGAGAGAAACAAAAGGTGGATCTTCTACTATGGAGTAATATTATCAGTTCTTCGCTCTAGTCTCGTTGCGTCTGTAACAACATTTATAACCAATTACACGTCAGAATTTTCACACCATTTTTTTTTTACATTAGGTTTTGTGACTATCCAACTGTGCAACATCACGCACAGTACGCGACTCGGTGCTCATTTTAGAAACACTAATATCCCATTGTTGCGGTTGAGTTGATTAATGCCTCTGTGGCTGCTACACCCGCGATCGTGCAGATAAATTTATCTCCACGACGTTCGCTGGAATGTAAAAACTGTCACAATTCATCCACGGGCTCTATGACCTCAATTAACCAGAGGTCGGGGATGTTTTCGGTTTTAAGGACAAAGCCACAATTCGAAGCTAATTGCACTTGGAATCACAGCCCATTGCTATACGTGCACGGAGCTTTTGGAAGAAAGTGAGGCTTGTTTTAAATGACCTGTCTTACCTATAATACTAATGCAACCTACACCCATACTCACTACATATATTTCTAAATCCGGAGACCCCAATTCATACGGTACATTCTAACCCCTCTAACAAAACCAAGCTGATTTTCTTGCCGTCTTTTGATGTGTATCCCGCTGTCGACGGTTGTCTGCGAGAAGTTTTTCCGTCCGAAAAACCGGTTATGTAAATTGTTTCCCAGTTATTCGTTACAAGACAACGGGTCTCGGAAAAGGCTAAAAACAACCAAAACCGTGGGTTGTTTGTTGAAAGCACAACCTAGTTTTAAAGTATTCAAATATTTTAAAATATTGCAAGTTGAAGAGTAAATAGTGCGAGGGGTCCTTTAAGACTTTGTTCCTTTCAGTTCCAGGGTCTCGGAAAAGGCTTAAAACAGCCAAAACCGTGGGTTGTTTCTTGAAAGCACAGCCTAGTTTTAAAGTATTCAAATATTTTAAAATATTGCAAGTTGAAGAGTAAATAGTGCGAGGGGTCCTTTAAGACTTTGTTCTTTCAGTTTCTCGGCCTCAAGAAGAACAAAATAAACAAATAAAAAAGAGTTTGTGTCGATTTGTGGAGAAAGATGGAAAAATGAATGATGAAAGATTTACTTCTGTGTATTTTCATAGTAAGGTGTGTGATTTTATATAAGGCTGATCATTGAATATGCTATGCAAAAGTTGAACAAAAATCGATTTCTCGGGCCTCTTTGAGAGGACAAGCAAACAGATCAGTGGGGGCCGATTTATGGAGACAAAAATGTAAAAGAGAAGAAAGTGAAAGTGGTTTCCACGTTCTGTTCCGGTCTACTTCTGTGTCTTGTAAAGTGCATGACCTCCTAAGCTCATAAATCATTTTCTATGCAATCGAGATTCTACGTGTACAGTCTGGGCTAGGATTAAATAACGATTGAGAGGTGGTTCGACTGACGAGTGGACGACCTGACGGGTTTTGGCAGATCAATGAAGATAGAATATCTACAGTAGAGGTATGCTTGTGTGAGTTACTTCAATATGAACAGTGCAGCTTTGGGATAAATGGTAGAATGATGATCCAAAGCACCTATTCAGGTGTTTTCAGATGCCCAATTAACTACTTTGACTAACTGGCTTTAGACACAGCAAGTGAGTGAAAATGGCAAAGTCCACTGTCAACAAACGTTCACATAAGCATACCTCTACTGTATCAGGAAAGGAAACAAAATTTATAGGTGTTAGATAATTAGTAATAATTATTAAATTGAGGTTATTGTAGGTTGATTTCTTTCAGCGACAGATGACGAGGATCCTTGCCAAGAAGGGCCAAAGTATCAGTGACCAATATCTATCCGACTGGTCCGCGTTGCGTCATTTGTGTATCTGATTCGCAGCCGGCTTGATCTGAAAGAGTATTTAACAGACTAATGGTTCCTTACTTTGAAAGGTTTCCATTGTATCGGTAAGTTCCTGCTGTTAAGTACTCGCTTTTTTCCTCATCTGGCCAGCAGGCTTCAAGAGACCGAGACCTGCACTGGACTGGCAGCCTTTGTGGGCTCTTGTGTATCACTGACGACCTCACTCGTCGAAAAGTAACTGGGCCAGACTGATTTGAAAGCTTGTTTCTCTTTGTTATGGTAAACTGGAAGTTCACAAAGCTTGCATCGACGCTTGCAGCACGACCTCTTTTCGGCGCCCCGACAGGTAGTACCGGCACCGTGAGATAGATGTCAGACGGAGGGCTTTGCTCGGCGAAGTCAACTTCGCTCGATGAGTTCACGACCTTCGACTGCTGCCTCCAGTTAGTTGAGTAGTTATACTGGCTATGAGGGGGAGAGGTACTCGGGCTTGCACCCGCACTAAGAGACTCTCGGACACAGAGAAGCTTGCCGGCGTAGGAGCTCCCACAGGAGCTTGGAGCAAGACTTGAGCAAACACTTTCAAAAGACGACTGAGACTCGAAGGACCTCGAGTAGCGACACTCGGTTGGAGGTTGGACGTCCAAGCTCGCGCTTCCCGGGTTGGATTCAAATGAGATTTGCCTACTTACAGATTCCGGAACGTCCAAGCTATTCACTGAAACTTGACTCTCTAAGGATATCTGCCGGCGATCGAAGTCGGGAGCGAGATACTCGAATGACGTTTCTTGATGTTCCAACCACCCAGAGAGGGCTTTCTGCCTTTCAAGGCGAGGGGTTCCAGGACCAGTTGTTCTTTGAAGGAGAAGGGGCAAACCTTGCTTTTCCCCGGCAGGTGACGCAAGAGGGGACACGCCCTGATATGGCGATAAAGACCGCATTGGCGAATTGGGGGAAATCGTCACTGAGATCCCACACGCACTCTCCCACTTCTTCAGGTCAAGTCCAAGCCGATGTCGCGATGAGCTAGACCTGTCTACAGTTTTCATCTCTTCTTGGTTATAGCCACCTATTGAGCGAGTTCGAGTTACAGACAAGCGCGGTGGCTGTAGTCCACCATAGTCGGACTCTTTGCAGACACCAACAGACCGCGCTCTCGTGACCGGCATTTTAGGTGCTGTGAGAAATCCCCCTTCGATGTCGCTAGATGGGGTTCTACTACACGGCTTAACAGGACTTTTGAGCATTGAGGCAATAACGAGGGGTTTGATAAGATTGTGCGTGGTTTGAGCGTCAGAATCGTCAAGTCTACTTCCAAATGAGCGTCCAAGTCGGGTGCGTCTCGATTCTTTCCAGCGCGTACTTGTTTTCTCTCCAGACGACCTTTCAAAAAGCTTCTCGTACTTTCCTTGGCTGCCTGCCGAATCGGAAGAGCTACTTGTCTTCACACTCACCTCAGAATCGAGGCTAAATTCAACAGAAGGATGGGCCATCGTGTTTTCAGTCTGTCGTCTTTCATATTCCTCTAGACACAAGCAGTGAACGCAAGGAGCACTGCCACGATCCGAAGAGGAACTATAACGTGAAAAGGACTTTTTCAACGCACCGAGAAGTGGTGTTTGTGGTTCATCAACGCTCAGATTCGGTGGAGTGCCATGGTGACTACATGGCGCTTGTCTGATCTGCTGCGTCTTTCGAGGGCTAGCGTCAAAGCTTCGTGATCTTCGTCGTCCAGCAAGAGGAACTTTGAGAAAAGGCGACTGCTGCTCAGTTTCAAGGTTATCTTCCGAACTTTCGTCTTTCGACTCGAGGGGAGATGAGCTCCTCGTAAGCCATTTGGCTCTCATTCTCTGCATTTTAAAGACCTACAGCATCGCTTAGAACTTAGTTTTTTAAGGAACTGTAAATACCCTTCAATTCAGTGTTGGATCTGGTCATGTACGCTGAACCCAGACAGAACAAATTAGCAATGCAAATAGATAGAAGCTCTGGGTGCTCATCATCTTCGAGCCAATTACGACCTCTTCTTCATAAAACGCCAGTCAAGTGAATGTTCAAGTATCACAATCAATTTATTCCGCGCATAAGATTTTAACACAATGACTGTCTTCGCACATAGCTCAAAAGTAATATAATGCCAAATTGTTGTGGTATCAACGTAGGCACTGGTCAGGTAAACCCTCTGACCTCACATGCACAAGCTTACCGTATAACTAAGATACATCTTATCTAAAATGTTGAGGCACCAGTATCAGGAAGGAACCGCGCAAGCGGAAACTCCAGAGGATCTCGTGACACGGAACAGCCAGTTCTAAGCAGAGATAGTCGGAAAAGGGAAAGGAACATTTTGCTTCCACACCTGAAGAGGTTACCAAAATAGACCGCTTACCCACATTTATAACACAGAGCTATCAAAAATCACTAAGTTGGTGACAGAGATACTGAAGGGCCCCAGGTTTGGCACGTCCAAAAGGATCAATCTGGATCTTTTGAGGTTAAATGCTTCGGTAAGGGACACTTGGGGCGCGAGTGTAATGTTTTATGTGGGTCTTAGACGGAAGGAATTGAACTTAATTACTGAAAAGTTGGCGGACATTCTGATAACTGGGGTTAGAAGACGATAGTGACCAAAATATGCCATTTTGCCTGGTTCTCAACCCTGAGATAACGTCTTTCGGCAAATGCCCACCGGCAATCAAGTAAATAAATATTCAGTTTGTAAATAGGGTATGTCGTATTTAAGTTCAAGCTTAATGGGGTTAGTAACTTTAGGTTTAAGTCCGTCTGAACATTATTCCGGGAGTATGATATATAGGGTCATCATGTAAATTAATATTCATTTCGTAGTGTACGTAGTAGCATTAAAGTTCAAGCTTAATGGAGTTTGTAAGTTTAATATGGTACGTGCAAATGTTTCTGGACACATTTAGATCAAAGACAGAACGCAAACAGATCCAATCGTGGTGGAACGAGCTTAATTAAAAAGTCTTAATGAAAAATCACAAATTCAATAGTCTTTTGGTGTGGAGTATTATTTGAAGCTGAAAATACCAATCACTTTTTTTCGACTACTTTTTCGACTATCCGAGAGTAAACAGTCTAGCAGTATCTGAAAAAATCTACATCACGCAAATTTATAGTTGCTTTTCGAAATTTTATTACAAGAGTGAGGTAGGCATCAGAAAGCTAGTTAGATCCATCAGTGCAAGGTGCAAGTGAGCTAATTGTGAATGTAAGATAATGAGGTTTTTTGGGGGGTTGCCATTTTATGAATATAAATAAAATAAAAAAAAGTTTTACATATATATATACATATATATATATATATATATATATATATAGATTAGATTATATATGGGGTTTATTGCAAAAAAATACTAGGAACTACAAAACCCTCCAGAAGTTTACACTTGTTAAGAGGTTTAACAATTCCCCTTTGACGAATTAACCTACATAACACTATAATAGAGAGAGAAATAAGAAAAAGAGAGGATATATATATATATATATAAATAGTCGATATATATTATAAGAGCCTATGTCGGATTTGAATACACTGAATTATTTTCACTCTGCAAAGGGATTTTTTTTTTCGTCAAAGGGTACCCCTTGACGAAAAAAAAGACGTCTAGTAGAGATGTTCAAAATATGAACTGCTGCCCGATGAGACAAAGCTCACCCGACGCAGAGACTTCGAACTTAAATAAAAAGCGTGCAAATCAGTGGCTAATGAAGCTAGGCTCCGGAAAAGTTCAGTTCCAGATCACGTCTAAAGAAAATACCCAAAACAGATTTACTATTCGGCGATCGTTTACCATTGTAGTTGTTTCATATTTCAAACACAGAGGTGCAAGCACATAGAGGTGCCACAAAACCGATAGAAAAAGTTCACTCGATGAAACTCGACTATACAAATAGTGAAGCAACGAAGTAAAGCACTTGCAGATGGTCTTCAAGACTATTTAAGTGAAATTGATGGGATAATAGAGTGTCGTAGATCGGCCTTATTCGGTTAAACTTTGAACAGTATCTTGTTCCAAAATCTGAACTTATTTCATTTTATGTGTGAATGCGACGAGCTCAAGGGACTTACGGGGGAGTTTCAGGAGGGAAATTTCAGGGGAGGATGTTAGTGCTAGTTAAACTAATGGGGAATAAACGTTCTGGGGTAAATAAGAAAACAGTGAGTTCCATACCGGCAGCAGTGAAGCATCGAGAAGACTTTTTTTTCAAAATATGTTTTTTGATTATTGATGATGTGACCTGCTCTTCCCTTTTTTATGGCACTTGCCTTCAGGCCAAGTGCCATATACCGATCACTTTTCCGTCGGTCGGTTGGTCAGTCCGGTGTTTGAGAGTTAGGGTACTTCCAGATGGGCTAGGACGATGAAACTTGGCAGGCATATTAGGGACCCGACCAAACTACCTTGGAAATTGTCATTTGCCAGATCCGACCATTGTGGGGGGAGAGAGGGAAGCCGGAATCCGGAATTTAGTGACATGCCTAACTTTCGAACGGGTGATCGGAACTTAATGAAACTTGATATTTGGAAAGACATCATGTCTCAGATGCCCCGTTTCAGGTCCGGACCGAATCCGACGAATTTGGGGGGGGGCGGAGGGGGGAACCGGAAATCATGTGACACGCTTAGAGTCTAGCGATCGGGATGAAACTTGGTGGGAGGAACAAGCACAAGCCCTAGGTACATCATTGATACAACCGGACGGGATTCGTGCACTGTGGGGGGAGTTGGAGGGGATTCCGGAATTCCGGTGACACGGAGTTAAGTTACTTCCAGGTGGGCTAGGACAATGAAACTTGGCAGGCAAGTCAGGGATCCGACCATATCAACCTGGAAATAGTTAACTTACCGATCCGACCAGCGTGAGGGGAGTGGAGGGAGGGGGAATCCGGAATCTTGAGGAATGTATAACTTTGGAACGGGTGGTCGGATCTTCAAGAAACTTGATATTTGGAAAGACCTCGTGTCTCGGATGACCCACTTAAAGTCGGGACCGGATCAGATGAGTGTGGGGGGGGGGGGGGGGGGTCGGAGGGTGAACCGGAAATCTTGTGACACGCTTAGAGGGGAGCGATTACGATGAAACTTGGTGGGAAGGACAAGCACAAGAACTAGATACGTCAGTGATAGAACCGGATCGGATTTGGGCACTGTGGGGGGAGCTGGGGGGGGGGGGGGGTCCAGGATTCCGGTTATCGCGAGTTAAGGTCTTTCCAGATGTGCTAGGACGATGAAACTTGATGACCTCGTGTCTCGGATTTCCCATTTTAAGCCCAGACCGGATCCAATGAATGTGGGGGGGGGCGGAATCTTGTTACACGCTGAGAGCGGAGCGATTGGGATGGAACTTGGTGGGAAGAACGAAGACAAGAACTAGGCATGCCAGTAACAAAACCGGACCGGGTTCGGGCACTGTGAGGGGAGTTGGTGGGGGAGGGGGGAGGGGGGAGTCTGGAATTCCGGTGACCGCAAATTAAGGTACTTCCAGATGTGCTAGGGCGAAACTTGGCTTGAACATTAGAAACTTGACAAGATTGGCTTAGAGGTTGGCTTCGAACATCCCTTAAAGTAATAATCCTAACCACAAAGTACAAAAAATACTTTTAAGCAAAGTATACATTTAACTGAAATTATTTTTTAGAACCCTTCAAGTGCGTTTCTTAAACGAAAAGTTAAAAAAAAAAAATTTAACCAAACGATATATATTCATGATTGCCAAGGGCCCATGATAATTTTTGCCTCAAGGGTTTTGCTTACAAGTGAATTTCTTAAAGTACAAACAATAATTTTGAGCAAAATATACATTTTCATGATTCCAAGAATCCATCATTTTTGCTTCAAGACTGTTCATTACAACTGAATCTCTAGAGCCCTTAAAGTGCGCATCATCACGGCCAAATGCACAAATAAAATATTTTTTACGAACAATACATTCTCGTAGTTTCTAAGGACCCATGATCATTCTTATCCCAAGGGTTGTGCTTACAAATGATCGCAACAAACGCACGAATTGACGAATTCCTTCCTTTATCCTCCGACCCAACCTTACAAGTGCCATATGAGCTTCCAGCTCTTGTTTATATTTGTGGACAGGTGGCTTCTGCGATAAGATATCATATGACCACAGGTAACTGTAGTATTCCAGCGCTAGCTTTTTCCACCTTTCAAAAACCTTTATCACAGATATCTTGGGACTTGGAGCCATACCTGAAATATCAGTGCGGAAAGTTCTAATTCAAAGTAATCTCGATATCCAAATGTAATTCATTTCTAATTTGATTCCGTAGTATCATACCGGAATTTCCATAAACGATATTATCGCAAATTCCAATTTCTGTTGAACGCCCATTTACAATGCTGCATGTTTTGTTTGCTCATGTATTGCCACTTGTAGCCGGGCGGATAAAAATTATAATGATAATAATTTACTCGGACAAAAAGCCTGAGACCACGATAAAGATGGTGACAAAAAAAGAAAAAGCAAAATAAAGAAACTGAATATAGAGGACCTAAATACATTCCCCGTTCTTACGTCTGAGTAACACGTCACAATCAATCCAGAAGAGGATGGTTAAGGTCATACTTTCACCAATTATGAACAAGCGAGTCAAACTTTCCATCTAGAACCTTTAAAGCATAACTCTTACTAGAAATGATCTTTTCCCTATGAAATGAATCAGAAAAAAGGTTTTTGGAAATACCATTACTTTCCACCTAAAACTAGCGATTCTCTTGTTAGCGCTTGTCGACTATATCCAGCCTTCCTGCTCTCCGACGCGGCGGCTGGGCGCAAAACATTTAAAAACTGAACGTGCCTTGGTTAAAAAGTGGAAAAACTAAGCAAATAAAAGAAGTAATAAACAGAAGAGCATCAAGTCCTTGTATGAGAAAGAGTTGTCAGCGGACGCTGAACATTATGGCAAACTTTTCGTGGATGAAGGGAAAACTCGGAATGGCCGAAAAAGCGCTAAAAATTTGTAGTTACGAAACGAAACAATGGAGAAAGTTGGGGATTTCAGAAGCTTATAATTCCATATGGGAGCTAAGTATATTGTAAAAGGCAGAATAAGCAAGAGGGGTCCTTTAAGGACCAGATGCCACAATTAAACGACCAGTTTCGTAAGAAAGTTATGCAGTCAGTCAGATTCCATCACCTCCTTCCCGAAAAATTCCCCGAAACGACTTTTCCAGCACGTCACTGAAATAGATATTCCTTCAGCCCAAGCTGACTACAAATCATATTTGACGGTGCAAAACGGATAAGTCAGCTACATTTTATTACAGCTATATTGCGGCTTGAGCCTGAAGAGGACCCTTGCCAAGATGAGCCGAAATATAGCTCTAATCAAATGTAGCTGACTTATCCGTTTTGCACCGTCAATTGTATCATTGAAATATAGTTGCAGCTTTTCGTTTAGCTTTAGCTTTTCGTTTAACTATTTAGCTTTTGCTGTTGTGGCACGTTTTCATTAAGCCTGACACTTTAACCTGTTTGCGGAATCGCTCATCCGTTCTTAAAGGACACGTCGTAGTCGGAGGCGTCACTAGCCAAAACGTTTGGGGGGGGGGGGGCGAGGCATTTACCGACTGGCTGGTAATTTTTACCGACTGTTTTTTAAGAAAAACGACTGTTTTCAACAACAAAAAATGACAGTTTTGATAAAAATCGACTGATTTTCAGAAAATTCACTGACTTTCAGAAAAAACGACTATTTTAACGAAAAACCGACCAATTTTCTGAAAAACCGACTGTTTTCATGAAATTGGGGGGGGGGACGTCCCCCCCCCCCAGTCGTGACGCCCCTGGTCGTAGTTATGAGTAGTAATTCTTTCTACTTTATTTGTATTTCCATCCATTCTCCTTCCCCAGATTTTTCACTTCATAACTGTGTCCTATCTCCTCTATTGGCAATACAGTGATTATCACGCTTGCCACATTTATTCTCTTCGAGTTAGTTTCATGCGCCCAATCATTGTTTCCGAGGAGCTTATTCGTCTGGGAACCGGGTCTGCAAATATTGCCACGACTGTCATTCAAGGCAAGGGACATGGAAAGAGGCTAAAAACAGCCGAAGCCGTGTGTAATTTTCTGTAAGCATAATTTAGTTGTAAAGTGGTCAACTATCTCAGAACATCTGAGCAAAAAAACTATGTAGCCTAGTGTGAGATGTCCTTTAAATCAGGAGACCCCAATTAATACAGTATATCGTAAACCCCTTAACGACAACTCACTGATTCTCACACTTGCCGGGTTTAGTTGGTTTCGATGCGCAAAACACTCCGATGATTAGATACGAGAGTCTCAATCGTCAGGAGATCATGCAAATTTCTGTTTTGCTATATGTCAACGGGCCTGGAAGAAGGCTTGAAACATCCAAAATCCGTGGATAATTTGTTAAAAGCAGTCTAGTTTAAAGGACATCTGAACAATGAAACCATACTTGAACACACCATGGAGAATGCATTTACAGACATGGCCACAGAGAGCATTCTTCTCCTGAGCGCGAAGTTTTCAAAATAGGGATGTTCGTTACTGGAGGTTTGCAGATGCAGGCTCCAAGACAAAAAGTGTAATTCATTCAAATCTCGTACAGCGCTGGCCGGATCGTATTGGAATTTCTTCTAGATATACGTTTGGGCTTAACTGGTTAAAAATATTCCAGAAGAAGGGTTGATTGGAGACATTTGTTCATTTCTAAAATTGTTCGGTACTGAAATAAGGACAGATGCAAAATGGAGCAAAAATCATAGCTTGGAAACACTATTTCGTATTTGGATTGGGTTTTCTGCAGGCAATGTTAACGGAAGTCATACAGATAGGGATGATACTTGGTACTCTTCATTCAGGTGTCCTTTAAAGTAGTTAACTATTTTAGAATTTAGGACATAATCTGCAACAGCGCGTAAACAGTACATAGCATGTAAACGAATTCACTTACGTCATGACCAGAAGCCGTAAACGACGAATATTTCTTGCCGTAAACTGAACTGGAAACCCTTTTAATGTCACGAACAGTATTGGATGTTCGGATTCAAGAAGTTTCCTCATTCTCGCCAGGTAAAAGCTTAGAATCTCAACTTCTTCAGCGACAAATTGGACAATGGCTGGCCCTTGCGAATCTGTCTTGTGCTCCTTTACCAACAATAAATAGCGTTCTTTAAGAAAAAGTAAAAAAGGAATTTTATCTGTGCGCCAAAGCTACATCCAGGAGCCTTACTTCAATTACTCTTCAGAGGAACAAAAAATGCTAGTGTGAAAATAAGTGAAAATTTAGCCTTTCTTCTTAGCCAACCCCCACTGGACTAAGAATAGTTGTATGTTTGGTTTAATATCTCCTAGCGGACGGGGATCCTCGGAACATTTTTTCTAACGCGGCTCCCGACCCTATTTTGGACGGAGAACTTATCGCTGCACTTTTTACATTTTGACGAATTTTCGGGCACCGGTCTTGACCCTTGAAATAACTTTTTCTAAGGGGGATGACCTTCAAGTTTCTTCAATGGCATCTCCATAGCCTACCCGCGATGGACTAAACTGATGGATGGCTGCAAAATTTCTCTTCTGTGTTAACTTTCCCCACGTTTCCCCCTAGGTCAGCGTTGTTTCTTTAATGTTTTTATGTGAAAGTATGTATACCTACTGATTCCTTTTATATACCTTTTATTTTGACTTTCAATCTTTCGGGCGTCTTGCCGAAGAAGGCAAGATTTTAACCATCTTCTGTTGTGGTTGGTTAAAAATAAAATAAACTGAATCCACACCTATTCATAAGAAAAAGTGCTAGCCATGCGAGTTACCTTAAAAGACCCGCCGTAATGGAGGAAAGCTGGCACTGGAGAAACTTGCCTTTGCTCTCTTTGCAAGTTGGGAGAGGAAGATTTGAACCACTCCCTCTTAGAGTGCAAAGCGTTTTCGCATTTGAGTGTAAAATATGTGCGGTGTGGGTTGGTATCGCTTCCGGGCATCCTGAAATCTACGAACCCGAACTTCATCGTAGAAGTATATAAATATGTGATTAAAGCGTTTAGACATGGGAAAGAAAGTTTAGCCTAGTGAATGTAGCGTATCAGTTCTAGAGGTGTAGCAGTTTGTATGTGTAGTGATACATATACTAAACCTTGTATGGCCTTTTGGCTCTATAGACAAACGTTATGATTAGTATGGCCCATGCAACCTACTTCCGTCATTTCATCCATTAATTCTCAAGACCTGGAGACAAGGCCGTATCCAGGGGGGGGGGGGGGGGGCTTAACCCCCCCCCCCCCCCCCCTCGAAAAATACAAAAATAATCATTTTTATAGGCTTTTCCCTCTGATCTATGTCTTTTTTGTACTTTCTTGTCCGACCCGCAGGCAACCTCCCCCCCCCCCCGAAATAAATTCCTGGATACGGGCCTGCCTGGAGACCAAGATTTCGTATGTTGCATTCTAAACCCGCTAATGACATCTCACTATTCTTTGCACTTAAGCCCCGATTCACTATTTTCCGTGCGCTTTATGCTCCTGAGAAATGTACGCGTATCATGCTATTGATGCGTGAAACCGGAAACCTGAATTTTGCCGAGTTTTTACTAGAAGTCTGTGGGCCCGGGAGAAGGCTTAAAGGACCTGTCTTACCTATAATACTAACGCAACATACTTCCATAATCACTTCCTGTATTTGTATTTCGTACGGTACATTCTAGCCCCTCTAACAAAACCACGCAGATTTTCTCACTTGCCGTGTTTTGCTACCTTCGATGTGTTCACGCTGTTGACGGTTGTCTGCGAGAAGTTTTTCTATCAGAAAAACCGGTTATGTAAATTGTTTCCGTGTTTTCGCTACAAGTCAACGGGTCTAGGAAAAGGCTTAAAACAGCCAAAACCGTGGGTAATTTTGTTGAAAGCACAGCCTAGTTTTAAAGTATTCATATATATTAATATACTGTAAGTTGAAGAGAAAATAGTGCGAGGGGTCCTTTAAAACAACCAAAGCCGTGGATAGTTTGTTAAAGGCAGAGCCCATTTTAGTAGGCTGGTCAAACCGTTTCGAATACTGGAGCATAAACATTAAATAGTACGACGAAATCTACGAGCCCTAGTGCGACCTACTTCCGTAACTGGATTCACTATTCTTAGGCCCGAAGACCCAAATTTCACATGTTACATTCTAAGCCCTCTAACGATACCTAACTAATCTTTGAACTTTGCACGATTATTCGCTAGATGTCACCTGACCCGGGAAAAGGCTTAAACAGCCAAAGCCGTGGATAATTTGTTAAAAGCAGTGCCTAGTTTTACAGTATTAAAACAGTTTCGATTACTGGAACATAAACAGTACATAGTTTAAACCACTAGGTTAGGTTCTGTTACTGGAACATAAACAGTAAATAGTTTAAACCACTAGGTTAGGTTTAAACCACTCCGAAGAGTCTTAAGATTTTGTGTTTTATTTTGTTGTTGTTTTTACCATCGTTTCTATTATTCTTATCTCCACCTCCAACAGCGAAGTTAATAAAAATACTCAACAGTTCACCCTGCTTTAACGTCACTTAAACCTTCGTCTTAAAAACCTGCTTTCTTTTTATACTTTCCTGACCGTATTAAAAAACTATTTTTTTCCATCAAACGACGAATAGCTTGTTCAGCGTCTTTCTGTAAATTGTAAGTTGTTAAGTGTGTTTCTTCTTGTTTTGCAGTTGCTGTGATGAGAAGGTGTTTCGTCTATGTTTGTATCTGCTTTTTCTTCTTTTTCTTCTTTTTTTTCTCTTTATATTTACTCCGTGTTTACACCATGCGTGTATTTCGGGTAATAAATTTATTGATTGATTGATTGATTCCCATATACTTTAATTATTTGCTTTTTTTGTCTCTACTACCTCATCTACAAAAATTTTTCTAATCATACGAATTAATTTTTTTTTCTATTTCCACTATTCTTTGGTTTGGGAGGAGAAGAATAAGTGCGCCTTGGATAAGTTGCGCTGGACATTATGTAAGCCCATGAAACTCACCAATAAATTAAAATACATTCGGGAGGGTTTACTTACATCGGGAGGGTTTACTTGTTTTTCAGGGGCTAGGCCGAGCGTAATTGATTATGTTTTAGTTGATAAGCATCTTTGGCCTTTGTGTAGAGATCTCAGAATTTTGGATGTGGTGGGATCTGACCACGTGCCAATTGGAGTTTGGTTTGTTGGAGAACGAGGGACGAATGAACAGAGAGAAAATGGTCATTTTATTAGGCCTGTTAACAGTAGGCCTACAGCAGAGGATGTAAGGAAACCTCTACGTTTAGGTTCGGTTAATAATTTGGAGTCAAGGTTGAGCCAGTGCCTAGGAATCCCAGACGTAGAGCAGGAGTTAGAAAATTGTGTAAGAACAGCGGAAGAGGGTGATGCAGAACAAGCAGTTACGCTGTTAGTTGAACTTGTATATAATAAGGTAATCCCTATTGGTAAGGAATCTGCATGTGGTAAGCAAGGTCAGCGGGACGGTAAAGATTTTTTTGATAGGGATTGCGACAATAAGAGGAAGGAGGTGAGTCTAGGTCTAGAAGCGGTAAGGACAAGCCGAGAGATAAATCAGAAGGAGCATTTAATACAGTATCGAAAGGCTAGGAAAGAATATAAAAAATTAATTAAAAAGAAGAAACAAGAGTGGGTAATTCTGAAAAATAGAAGAATTATGGAATCGTATGTTAAAAAAAGGGGTGCGGCTTTTTGGAATGAGATTAAATGTTCACTCTCAAATTTTAAAAACGATTCGATCCCGGAAGCTAGTACGTGGCCGGATTATTATATGGAAAAAGAGGCGACAGACCGTAAGGACGCGATTTTTTCGGAAGAATTGGAGGCTAGTTTAGAAAATAGTGTTAGTTACCCTTTACAAAAGGTGGATATTGGTTTGACAGCTCCAGTTACCGAGTCTGAAGTTTGGAAGGCTATGAAGAATATGAAAGGACGGTCAGCGCCAGGGGTGGATGGAATCCCTACGATGGTTTGGAAGTGGGGTAGAGTGTATTTAATAAGTGTGCTGGCTGTTATTTTCTCATGTGTTGTTGAAAAAGGTAAGTGGCCGGATTTGTGGAACAAATCTTTAGTTATCCCGATATTCAAGAAAGGTGATAAGTCCATTCATAATAATTATAGGGCTATTCATTTAGGGAACGCGGTTAGTAAAATATTTTGTAAAGTTTTAGATTTTCGTTTAAGTGATTGGATAGAAAAAAAGGAGGTACTAGACCCTCTTCAGGCGGGATTCAGGAAGGGTTATAGTACGATTGATCAGATTTTTATTTTAAGTGCATTAGCTCGTAAGTATACTAGTCGGAGAGGAGGAAAACTATTTGTTGCTTTTTTGGATGTAAAGGGAGCTTTTGATAATGTAGACAGAGAACTGCTTATGGTGTGTCTTTTGGATTTGGGCCTCCCATCCCCTTTTGTTTTTTTGTTAGTCCAAATGTATAGATGCGTGAAGTTGGTTGTGCGGGTTGCTGGGAAATTGTCGAAATGTTTTGTGTCTAGAATTGGTTTGAAGCAAGGATGCACGCTTTCCCCAAAGCTTTTTTCTTTATATTTTAATGATTTGTCAGTATTTTTAAGAGCTAAAATGTCACCTATGATTTGTGTTGATGTGGTTGAGCTATGTATGTTGTTATTTGCTGACGATATAGTTTTGGTGGCGGAAACAAAGGAAAATCTCCAGTCTTTGTTGGAATTTGTGAATGAATATTTAAGACTGAAAAAATTAACTTTAAATGCTGATAAAACAATAACGATGGTTTTTCGTAAGGGGGGGGAAATTAACACTAGGGATAGGGTAAGTTTGGATGGTAAAGAAATTGAGATTAAGGAATCATTTATTTATTTGGGGGTTAAATTAACATCGAATGGAAAGTTTGGTAAGCATGTGGATAGTGTATTGGTGAAGGGTAACAGATGTATGAATGGTATTCTGCGTAGTAATTTGAAAAATATTAAAGATATGAAGTTCCATAAAGAAATTTTTAATACGAAAGTGAAATCGGTTATGCATTATGGGGCAGAGTTGTGGGGTTTTAATGCAGGGGCTAGGCTAGAAGTGGTACAAAATAGATATTTCAAAAGAGTGCTAGGGTTATCACAGAAGAGTTGTAATTTAGTCCTAAAGGGTGATCTAGGATTATTTTCATTACGTAGTAGTAGGCTAGTCCAAATGGTAAGATTTTGGGAAAAAATTATTAGTTTACCTAGAATAAGACCTCTGAAAGCTGCGTATTTAGAAGCTTTAAGAGACCCTTCAGGTGATTCATGGCCACTCCAGATAAAAAATATCCTTGGTCTATGCGGGTTGTCTGACCAGTGGCGTGACGGCCAGGGTCCGGGTGCCTCCCAAGGCGAGGTAAGTAAAGTGGTCCAGCGGATCCTACAAGACCAGGAAATCCAGAAATGGCATCATGAAAAGGATTCGAAGCCGTCGATGTATTTTTACGCTAAGGCCAAAGAGTGTTGGGGATTAGAAATGTTTTTCAAGGGAGGGTTATCTTCTGAGGAGTTAAAATTAATGGCATGCGCTCGTAGTGATAGCCTTCCTTTGGGAATTCGTAGAAATTATATGGGTAGTGTTAAGGGGCGGTCGAGTGGTCTTTACTTTTGTCCAATGTGTGGTTGTATGGATGAAAATTTGTTTCATTTTATGTGTGAATGTGTGGAGTTGAATGATTTAAGAGTGGAAATATATGGGGAGCGAATTTTTGAGGAAGGTTGGTTGGTTGAAAAGTTTAAGGATAAAAGTGTTTTTGGGGTTAGACAACTTGGAAGGTTTTTGCGGTTAGGGTGGAATCACAGGGAAGAGTTTCTGTAATTAGGATTTGTGGGGGGAGAGATTTGTTTATTTGTTGGTGTTTTTTTTTTTTTTTTTTGTATGCGATGGCCCTTGGGCTTTAAGCAAATAAATCATATCATATCATAAATCATTCCATATCATATGAATGACGCAAGATGACAATCCTTTTTCATTGAGCATCCTATCCAGATCTGGGTCGGACTTGGGTGGCATCCCCGGTACACGAATAAGGACGGCTAATAAATAACCGGACAAAAAACGGTAAATCATGCTTTGATATATTAAGGCACCACTCTTACAACAATGACTGTCATGTAGTGGTACGTTAGAAATGATACCTAGGTGACACGGCAAAAATGATGAAGAAGGGGTTGGGAAGTCGACAAATCGGTAACTTTAAGTGGTAAAGAAGCAAAAATGGAGAAACTGAAGTTGTCCCTGACATTTTACTTCCGAAAATAAAAACTCCCCTTTAAAGCGTACACCGAAATTGTTTCGTTGAAAGAAGCTTCATTCGGCAGTAGGAATATAATAGAATATATTTACACGAAAGCCGAAGGCCATGGCAAAAACATATAAGGTTTACATTAGCTTGAATAAACATACACTGCTAACAACACACAAATAAAAATATTTTAAACTATTGGATAAACAAGTCGCGGTGGCGCAAACCAATCCGGAGGAATTTCCCCAACAACTTCAAATCACTGAATTGTTTACTTTTTAATAGTTTAGACATCCACTCTTTACCAAACACTCTTTCACCAAATACCTTAGATCTTAAATCATCTAGCTCTCTACACTCACGCATAAAATGGCTCAAATCATCGTTCGCCATCCCACACACTGGACAGAAGAAGGACAGAAGAAAGGAATGGCCTACTTCAAATGGTTCAATCCTTGAAATTCTGACTAAACAAAAAAAGAAAAGTAAGTTCTTTCCTTCAGAGTATTTATCGCAAAAAAAGGGGGTACAACATAATGGACACCTTTTGCTGGCGTTAATACCAAGGAAGCTAGCAGTCCCAATCTTTCCAACCGCACCAAGTGAAGGATCACCTGGCAATGCCCTAAGAGATTCAGAACTAGTTCCGCCTTAATATAGCTTACAAGCTTAGAAACACCGGTTTCCTCACAGATGTGGCTGCGAACATACGAGTGTCTCTGAAGAAAAAAAAAAGTGTTAATGTATATTCAAAATATGCATAAAATAGATATGTCAGCTACGATGCTTTGGCAGCGATATTTCGGCCCTTCTTGGCAAGGGTGCTCGTCAGGCTGTCAAACTTCAGGGACAACGTTGGGGAAGCAACGAACCTGCAAATTTCCCTTGGACGAACCCTCCCCAACGTTGTCCCTGAATTTCGACAGCCTGACGAGGACCCTTGCTAAGAAGGTCTGAAATATGGCTGCGAATGCATCGTAGCTGAGGTAACAGTTTTATGCATTTTTTTAATTATATGTTTTCCAGTCAGCTTGGGCTCAAGGACTATTTATAAAGTGTTAATGTTTTTCTTTTTATTGTTTTGTTTAAGGGAGATCACTGGAAAGCTGTTTTTTCAGAAGGTTTAAGAAAAATGTCCAACCACGCAAGGCCCAATGAGTGTTTTTTTAAATCCTATACTTTTTATGATAATGTGTTTTATGTTACGATAGTGCATAAAGATGGCAGGAACCCCTTGCAGTAATGGGCGTTTTATTTTGCATTCCTTTTCTATTCTGTTTACCTGTTCCAGTAATTTAGAAAAGGTTGGAAAGCGTGTGTGGTGTGCCAAGTTACTTTAATGTTTGTTTATGCGTAATAGTAAATGCCCTCGGCACTGTGGCCGTTATATTTACACTGCAAAATGGGGATTTATTTCTAGAGTGACTCTGATACCACACACAGCAAAGGACGACGGCGTTCATAGGGTTCGTTACGTTTTTCTCAATCTATGTTCCGTAAAGTTTGACGACCGCTGAGACGAAAATTTGACCTAGTTAACTTTACGAGAATTCTCTGTGGCCATTTAGTCTTGAAAGAAAAGATTCAAATTACTAGACCTTATTATTTACATATCCAAGCCACAGGTGGATATTTATTAACAATAAAAGCCATAATGGGTCATAGCTAGTACTCAGATACAAAAAGTAGCCTCAAATAAACAGATTTCAAATAAACCCAATAGCCTAATAAAGAATATAAATAAATCAATCTGTTTAAAATAATGTAATCCAAAAAGTAACTCTTTCTCTCTAAATCACCTGACAAAAACCAAAACAACAAAAAAAATGTTTTAAATTTATTTTAAAGAAAAAAATTCAAATTTATTTTAAAATATTTTTTTCGATCTCTTGTCCTATTGGCCACCCTTCCGAACTTAAAAGTTAATCAAAGTTAAACTTCTTGCGTACTTCAGAAAGTACTTTAGGCGGGTTTACGGAGAACTCTGCGAACGCCTTTACGAAGCCGTCTGAGCCGCCCTTAACCCAACCCCTGTTGTTTTAAAGTTGGCGATATAAATGGACACCTAGCTTCATGAAACTAACCGTTTCATGAAAACTCCTAATTTTGTTTACGGTAGTGACTGATTCTATGTAACCACTTCCCTTTCCTAGTCACGATCAAAATTCCTGGTAATCTATCAGTTCTAATACAGTCAGATTGTGATCTTGCTACCATTTTGGTTGACTGGTTGTACAGATGGTCATAATTCAGGGAGGTCTTGGTAAAATGGGCTATCTTCCGACTATATGCGGCGGGTGAAAGCAAGCGCAGGACTGCAGTGTGTAATTTTACAACTTGTCCTAGAGAGCATAAAAACCTTTCAAAATTCAAATAATCGTATGCTTTCGTTTTGCGAACTTAGGCGTCAGGCAGTGTTGTCACTAAAATGCTCTATCTAAGGTCTGATAGTTTTTCTGATAATTTGTTCTCAACTACCACTGCCGCTGAAGAAAAAGTAGTGATAGATTTTTTTGTTTCAATCCTTCGCACAAATTATGGCCTACCGACATCTTTTATCAGCACGTTTTTGCACAGAAATTCGGCAACTCCAATGTAGTTCTCGCGTTCTGCTTTGAATTCAAACCTTTATTTAGAAGTAATATCTAGAAGCAAAATATTTAGAAGTAATATCGCACTATGCATGCAATTTCAGTTTCACTTTAATCAGACCGATATGAATACGTCTGAGCAAAGGCCGTCGGCACAATTTGGATATATAGAGATACAGAGCATGAACAAAGCTCTCAAAGGTTCAAAGAACCGTTTGCCTGCGTTTTACGAACTGTCAGGCAGTGTTGTTGCTAAAACGCCGCATTCCGAGGTCTGGTATTTAATTTTTTCAACTCTCACTGCTGCTCTGGAAAAAATGGAGCGATGAACTTGAGTACGTTTTATTGGTTTGAGTATATTTCCCTAAGTATCTGGCTTTAGCTACAGTTAATAAATAAATAAAAACGACACGGTCTATTCTTCCAAATCAAATGATCATTAAATAATTAGATGGATCGCTCAAGGTGTTTGTAATTGGTTTAGTACCCTACTACACCTTTTTTTAAAGTTATCGCTATCCAAGCAAATGAGGCGTATTATAAAGTAAACATGTTATCTTATATAGCATAGACTATAAAGTAAATACTGTAGTCTGAAATGTTGTAGTTGCAACTGTATTTGTAGTCCTTATGATATATTTTTCTCTTTCTTTTTGTTTTTGGTCCCTCGTCTGGTAAAGTTGTTATCTTCTTTTTTGTATTTATAGTAGTTTGGTTGAGAGTGGAATCTTTATGTTTGGTTATGATTCCAAGTTGGAAGGATACACAATTCAACAAAAAAAAAACATTAGAATGAGATTAAAACGGTTTACGCCACTGTCGTTCAGTAACAAGACCAAGGGTTTTATCAAATTAAAAAAAAGAGCAAATGAGGCAACTTCTACTCTGAGGATAAGATGCGACACAGAAATAAACATTCAAATAATTTTGTAGGAAGTTGAATCACAAATACGAACTTAGCTAATGAGTGGCGAACAGGTAAACGGCCAATCGGAGTAGATAATTCGCCTTATTACAGGTTCAGTGCTGCAAGTTTCATGAAAATTTGTAATCTTTATTCGTGTCTACATTTGTATATATTGACGATTCCGACAAATTTGGATATTACCATGATAGTTCGAGAAGAATAAAGCGACATCTGTCTGTAAAGTGCTGAAAGTGAGGCATTGGGGGTCATCATAAACTAGTCCACTTGGAAAGCGCTGAACCGGACTATGGCGAATTTCGAGGGCACTAGATGGCAGGTATCCATTGTCACTCAAGGTTGCCACACCAAAAATATTTAGAGAGTGACTTTTGGCCCAAAGCAGAGAGTGAACTGAGAGTGAAATTTATTTTCATGAAATGTTCACTTTTGGTAGGAATCGCCTCTGTAAAAAGGCCACATCTTAAGTTTACGTTCAGGAAAAAAACTTGAAATAGTCACTTCTGTCGGAATCCCTGCTGCAAAAATGACATATTTTGTCATTTTCTGAAATAGAGTGATTTTTATGTCCTATGTAGGACAAGAGTGAAAAAAAAAATAGAGTAACAATTCACACTATCGTGCGACATGTGGCAACCCTGTTGTCAGTAGTGGTCGGGAACTGATTCACGCTGGGTGCAGTGTTCCCAAATGACATTTTTGACACTGAAGATTTTGAGTCCACTGCAACCCTCGACACCTGGAATCTAGATATAAAATCAATGTGTGGTCCTTACAAATCCTAATCTGGTTTTCAGTTCAAGGGGATGTGGAGGGCGAAATGCGCCCAATTCGCGCCGAAATTTAGGGAAATACACAAATTCAACGCAATGCGCACACTTGAAAAACTTGAAGCGCAGCCGCCTCTACAAAAGCGCCCAAATGACGCAAATGCGCAACAGTGGCAACACTGGGTGGGTGTGGACTTAAGAGGTTTCGCGCGCGACGGGGTACGTATATCGCGAAACTGAGGCATTTGAATTAGGTATACAAATTTTTCCGACTTCACTTTATACCGAAAGACTAATGATAATCACTATAATACCACAAATTTACGAGATTCTGGGGAAGAATCGTCTATTCCACTGGTCTGTCAATTAATATCCGAAAGAAAAATCCAGAAACAATAGCCCACAACCACAAAGGGGGCTGTACACCATCGCCGAGTCGGTAACACCTTTGATTGTACCAACTTAACCGTGACAGTGGAATAAGGCGCCTGTGTTCCTGGCATATACGCTTTAACAAGCTTGATAAATGATATGTTTGTGAAGACGTGTAAAGTAGACAAGCGGTGATGTCAGCCAAATCTCCGAATCGCAGCAAGTACATGGCAAATCTTCCGATCAGGATTTCTTGAAGGTCGACTATCGAAACTTAAATAGGAAGCAAGATGCACCAGTTTCCTAACAGTCATCCGAAACCTTTAACATGACCTCTTCTCAAAGCTTCTGACCTGCCTGATCTGATGAATAACTCCCAAAGATCTGTAGCGTGAGCCATGAACTTGTCTCCCATAGATGTTGTGCACTCAATGAGGTAGTGAGGCGATCCTTAAAACCTCGGTTGATATCGGAATGACACCCTCGACGGCCATTAAAAAATGTTAACCAAAATATTGTATTAAATATTAAGTGGTTAGATGAATTTGCCTTCGGGCGGGATCACTGTTCCTATGGCCGGCTTCTACCAGACTATTGTAGTGGTTTGCGAACTCTGTTCACAAGCCCCTCGCGGTAGCTCAGTTGGTAGAGCGACTGCCTTGTAATCGGAGGGTCCTGGGTTCAAATCCCGGCAGAGGAGCATTTTGTCTATCAGTTCACTACTTATAAAATGTTTCCATCTCAAGGGCGTCTTCCCCATTAAAAATTTTATATTTGGTTTTATCTGGTTTCCACCATGAGACCCCGTCTTGTGGGTCCTGGTATGTCTACGTGGCTCCGAAAATGGAGTCCTAGACTTCTAAATTATATTCGAAAAAATGTTTATGGTCCCTTGTCTAAAGCGCCATCTATGTATTATTAATATTAACCATGCTGCGCTCGGTACATATTTTTCATAATCCACATGGAATTCGTTAGGTTATTTCAAGAACAAATAAGCACTAGAACCTCCATCTACCTAGCTATGTAATACGACCATGCGGAGTCGAATAAAACCAAGTACCCTTCCCACTGCAAACGAGCGAAGGGTAGGAGCTACGCGGAACATCACAATTCGTTACCTCTACAAACAGCTATACCGCAGTAAAGCCCCGAAGAAAAAATTTCCAAAGTAAAAGCTGACTGGTTGTGTGGACGCGCTGCAGAGCGGGTCAGCGCGCTAATTCCTCTGATATGCGTGACGGCGAAGAGGGAAGTAGACGGGCAGCAACTCAAAGCTCAGCAAATTCCTCAACCTCAGCTCAGTTCTGTCGGGGTATCCATAGTCATTTTAACTGTACTTGATTTTATGTTCGTTTCGTACTTACTGTTTGTTAATTTGTATTTTATTTGTATTGTACGTGAGTGTTTGTTTTTCCAATTTCCACCCGTGTCAGCCTAGTGCTATTAGGGTTAAAATAAAATTGATTGATTGATTTATAGTCATTGCATGGGACCAAAGATGGAGGTTCTATTGGCTTATTTGTTGTTGGTTGTACAATGGCTGCATCGGTGTTATTTTCCGAAATCAACCTCCATGCCGGAAATTAACCTTTAATATTTGACTTGTTCTTTCAGTAAACTGTTTTGAGGTTCTTTTATCATTTTAATTTAAAAATCCGTCACATTTTCAAGAACAAAAGGTGTGCCCACAAGGGTCAAGGAATATTTTCAGACGTAACGAATAATAGTTGATGGGCCAGCTAGAACGAGGAACGAGGTGCCGTAAAGGGTTGAAATTATCTTCTGATACTTGAGAGGACTTTTGGCTTGTGTTAAAACTTTGCAGAAAAAGGTAGAGTTGCACTCATTATCATCAATTTTGTCGACTGGTAATGCTTTCCTTTCCCACCATTTCAATTAGCTCCTATAAGAACTTGACGTGCTACAAGCAACAAAGCGCGAAAGTTTCAAAAGAAGAACATTATCTGACTTTAAGTGACTCTTTCAAATTAAGTCATTTTGTTGCAATTACCGATCGTGCTCAGTACTCAGTTTAAGTATTTTAATTTTTAATGGGTATTAATTAAAATTCCCGATACTCTGGATACCCACAATTAAGTTAAGATAATTGGATAGGCAAATAATTAAAAGGGGCTTTAGTTAAATCAAAAATACGAGGGACGTACTGGGTGACGTAAAACGAAATTTCTCTGGTATGCTCTTAATTGGTAAGAAATAGTTCCCCGATATTCTGAAGACCAGCAATAGAGTTGAAATAATTAAGATCGGCGAATTAATAAAAAGGGCTTTAGGTAGATAAAATGAAACGGACGTAATAAGTGATGTAAAGTTTAGTTTCATTATTTCTTTCATGAATTCTATCGGGCCAATTAACTATCATAATGTTTATAACAAATCCTGTCCGTAAGTTTGTTTCGTCTTGTGCCTTTTTTTTTGGCTCAAGTCATAGTATTAATGTTTGTTCGTCAGAAACTGAAGTAAGAAATTTCATGTAATGTAACTGTATGGCGATTTGACCAATAAACAATACTCGTACACTCTCTATTTTACTATTAGCCGACACCCACATTTGTCATTTGGCATTTTGCTGACACTTTGAAGCGATCTGTCTGCTTTGTTTTCATGCTTAGTTGAGACTACAGACTACCGACGGAATCTGGTGAAAACTGGAAGTTCGCCGACATCATATTATGTCGATCTTATTGCTTCGTTTCCTACGAAAAAATCTTGCAGTATTGCTACTGGGATTAATTTTGTCTCTAAAAAGATAATCTTATCTCTAATTAGTATTAATATTATCTCAGTAGAGAAAAGATTAATCCCAGTAGCAAATACTGCAGTTAACTTTAATCCTTACTCGGAAAAACTTTTTACAGTGTAGGTCTTTATCCAACTCGTCTTGATCAAAAAAGTCTTTATCCAACTGTTTGTTTCAGTATAGAAATAAGAAGACTGCTTTATTACATTACCGTGTTTTTAATGGTACGACCGCATTTTGATGATGCCTTAAACCGAAAATTTCGAAAAATTCCTCCGCTCAAACTTATAAAGATGATGTGCATACAGATAAAAGAATAGGTCGGATCTGAAATTCTCCAAGTTTCCAAGTTCTTCTCGTAATTTAGGCTAGACCGGAAATTAAAGACAGAAAGGAATTACCAAATGTTTTTGGTTGAGCGGTTGATCAGGGATAAATGATTACAGAATCAAGTGAAGATAGGAAATCTCAAGACCAGTCAGTCTGGATGCAAAAGTCCGACAAAGACCCCCCTCTGGGATCCCATCGAAACCTTCGCTCTTGTTCTATAACCGATCCATGTGCTTGCCAGATTGACTTGAACATAGGTCGATCAATAGCTAACCAGAATTTCAGACCGAATCCGGGTCCAAACTTTCAAACGAGGGACTTGATTTGTTGACGTTTGAAATAGCGTAGTTCTGTAAGCCATATCGTAGATGACTGAACTTTTATGAGAGTAAAATGCTTGCTTTCGGCCGTTTCCCGGAAATACTTGTTAAGTCGAAGGGAAAGATTAAAAGACGGAAGCCACTTCCTGGGGACTCTCTTAAACTTTATCTGAAAAGCCAACTTATGTTTGTGTCATTTAATTGAATACACTGTACTATTTGGATTCTGCACAGGTATTTTTTTATTTTCTACTATCTGCTCTAGTTATGACGTTCAGAATATATGCGGCCATACCCGCAGCGTAAATTCTACTATGACGCGGGGAACTTTAATCTCAACACAAACGCGGCTTTTCAATGGGGAGTGGTGAGATTGGTGAAGATTGCTTAGTGCCTGAACACAAAAAAATCTTTCTCGTAAGGCATACAACAAAAATAAAAGCGCATAGAGGTACCACAAATCACACGGAAATTCCACTATTTGAAAATTGATATTCGCGAATACCGGAACAACTAAAGGCCCATTCACAACGGGTTTTAGCTAATACTCGATACCGGCCAGTTCGGTAAATCGCTCTGAGACCGAGAATTAGCTGGGTTTCTGCCGTTCGCAATTGATCTTGGTGCCAGTTTCGGATACCCGCTAGTCTCGCACCCAAGTTGAAATCGGTTCAACTTTTCGAGGGTACTAGCCAATCAGATTATTTTGGGGAATATTCTGATTGGCTAGTTTCGAACCAAGCTCAATAGATAAAATCAGATCCACTCGTTGCTGTCTTGAAAACCGAAAGTGAATTTAGGTCATTGTTCTTCGGTCTGACGTGTTCAGCGTTAGCCAATCGGAACATACCTGAGAATTCCCCTAAGTAATGTGATTGGCTAGTACCCTGAAAAGTTGAACTGATTTCAACTTGGGTGGGAGACTAGATGGTATCCGAAACTGGCACCAGTGTCGATTGCGAACGGCAGAAACCCAGCTAATTCTCGGTCTCAAAGCGATTTCCGGAACTGGCTGGTGCCAAGTATTAGTGAAAACCCGTTGTGAATGGGCCTTAAGTAACGCATTTTCAGCGGGTCTTTAAGCCAATTTAAGTGAACAAGTGATGGGTAACTAGATAGTCCTATCGGAGCCCTTTTCGGTTAAACTCTAAAGGAGTTAAATGATATGGCGTACAACTAAGGCGAAACCATTACAAGCGAGGGGTTGCTCACTATCGAGCTGGGTGTAAACAAATTCCTTATCGATTATCACGTGTTAGAATGCCAGAATCATCATATTTAGAAGCTATGAAAAATGTATCGCCTAATTTATAACCGGAACCGCTGGGCATGGATGTAGAGAATAGTTGCCAAGAATAGATTTTTTTTTTTTTTTTTTTTACCGGATTCGGATTTTGTCTACCTTCAAGTTGAAACTAGTGCCTGTCAGCTTGAAAACGAAAGAAAGGTGGATACAACAGAAAACATTAGTACAACAGGAATATACACAAATAAACATTAATCAACAGAACAAACGGATGAGCCCGTGATTTGGAAAAAGCCTTATATAACAAATAACTTGTCACTGTCAAGTCGTTGACCTCTTCGTGAGTTACCGTGTCAACAGACGGATGTACAAACTCAAAGTTTGACTGAAAAACCCACTAATTTTTGTATCATTTAACTAAATACACAGCATTTTTTTATTGTGTTAAGGGATTTATTTGTTATTGTTTAAGGGTGTTTTTTTTTAGTTTTTCAAACGATATAAAAATAAGTAAATCAAAAAAGATGCTACGGGAGTTAAAAAAAAAAAAAGGTTGGTTTTCACTATTTGCTTTAGTACGACGTTCAGAATATCTAAGGCCGTCATCACAAAGCAAAACTCTATATATATTCTGATATATATATATATATATATATATATATATATTCTGTTGCATGCTCAACGAAAACGATTTATGAAAAATAAGTGTTCACGCAATGGGCTCCACTCCATGAGCAGATCACTGGCCATTGAAAAGCCACATTTGTGTTGAGATTCAGATTTTTCGCGTCATAATAGAATTTTGCGTTCTGAGGACGGCTTTAGATGTTCTGAACGTCAATGTAGAGCAAATAGCGAAAATGAAAATATCCCTTTACACAATCCAAATACTGCAGTGCTTTCAGTTACAGATACAAAAAAAAGTGGCTTTTCAGTTAAACTTTAAGGAGTTCACTGCCTTTTTGTAGTACTAAAAAAAGAAGAAAAATTACCTTGCCATGTTTGCCCGATAACCAGAATCAAATCGAAATATAATGGAACAGCAGCAACTTAGCAAACAAGACTGCTAGAAACTCAACGAAGCCCCAAAGTCCATAATTCCCAAAAGTATAAGGACACGTGAGCTTAGTCTAAGTGGATTACCATAGAAAGAAAACCGCGTCACAGTGCGGCTACACGAGAGAATATGCCGGGAATCCGTAGAAGAGAATCAGGAAGGAAAAACTTTCAAAAACAACATCAGGCGCCGCAACAGACAGACTTCAAATTGCTAAAAAGATATGGATCGCTTATGCTTCACTTGCTTCTAATATCAAACGTCTTAGTCGGTTTCATCTTTCTAAACTTTACAACAGTCTAACTGTACCCCATCTTCTTGCTATGTCCCCCCTTCGGCAATTTTTGTGTCTGCTTCTAACAAGAAAAATGTTCACTGGGTCTATTTTGAATTTGCCAAGTATCTTCTGCATTTGCCCCCTTGGACCAGTAATTTTTTTTTTGGCACAGAAATTTCAACTGGTTCTGCCTGCAAAGATCACTGATAAAAGAGTGGAAGATTTCAAATCCTCCGCTAGTAAACTGAGCCACTAGTGGTATTCCATCTTCGTATGATCCGTAAGTTAAGTCTGTGTTGTGTTTAGTGTAAAGTTTTGCTACGTGTGTTGTCTTTTTTCTTTCTTGTTGTTTTATTTTTCTTTTGTTGTACTCTGTCACTATGGTTACACGCCCTCCATTGTTTCTTTTGACGGAATATAAATAAGTTGAACTGAACTGAAATAAAATTCCACATTATCAGAAGTTTGGCAACGTTTAACTCAGGAATGCACATCCATTGTGTTGGAGGACTTACTTATTTTGCTCTTGTCCCTAGCTCCGCTATGGAATTACAAGGGAGGTTAAGAGATACCCACCCTTCGCCGTATAGGCTATACATTTGACAACTACTTTTAGGCGCTGTTGAGGCTGAGCCGAGTTTGCCATACACGAAGCAAAAGCTTCTGGAAACTTCAAGGTCAGCCGTCAACCCTTTCAAAAATAAGTGCATGAGCTTAAAGATGTGTTGTCTTTCATTTTGGAATTCAGTTTAGGCCGATATTACCCACTAATGATTCACTATTTTCATGGAGGGAAGTTACAAACCTCGGCCTGGCAAAACTAAAGCAGAGCAAAGGGGTTTGACACTGCAAATTTAGCCACAAACTCGTAGCATTTATTCCGGAAAATCCAATCGGTAAAAAGGCTGTAGCCTACCCACCGTTCTTGTCCCTAAATATACAGATATAATTGATTGTCTTGGCTTAAACCACTGATCTACTGCCTTAAAATGTACTTTCAGAGCAAACTAGAATATTAATCCTGATGCTATGCTCCTATGCTCTTGTTTTACTGTTAGATATGGACTAGGTCCGACCGCCGCAGAGAAACTCCCCCCTAAATAAATTCCTGGATGCCAAGAAGTTTCGTCCCGTGTCCCGTCCTTTGTGAACTCAAAAGCTGCCGTCTCCGGCCACCTCTTGGAGCATCTCAACCTTCAGTTCGTGCAGACTGAGAAAGACAAACAGCCACCAGATGGCAAGGAAGTTCTGTTAACCTCGAGCGAGCTGCGATAGGCCCGCCATCTCCAAACCAGCAGCAACAGTGCAAACCAAATAATACCGCATCAGAGACGCTAGATGGCAATCAGAAAGGTGAAACTGGCTTGCCGTCTGAAGTCGCAGAAGAGAGGATGATTAAAGGAATTAAATCGGAAGCGTTCTAGCATTTTCCACGTCTCGATCACCGTCATCCAAGTCGCCAGTTCAAGCTAGGACGACTATGGGATCAGTGTTGGCAAGTGTGACACTTTTGGTGCTTTTGACACCTTTTGTTGTGAGATCATGACAATTTTTCTCTGAAAATTACACCTTTCCACACAAATGACACTTTAGGTCACCAAAGTAGCTTTTCATTTCTCTACAAAGTTACGGATTACCACACCAAAAAACATGTACTTTACTACATTTATTGCACAAAAACAGTCTGAAGCCTTACATAAAGCTCATGTCTGATTAAATTTTTTTCAAAACCTGGGATTTAACAATTAAGAAATCTGTGAAAAATTTTCTTACAAATTCAGAACAATTACCAATTATCAGCATTTTGCGCATAGCGAAAAAAAATTGCAGGGTTTCAAAAAACACCTTTCTGTAAGGAATTTTGACACTTTTATGAGTCGAGCTCTTGGCGACCATGTGTGGGATCACCTAGCAGCGCGATTCGGAAGCACCTTGGGCAGAGCAAAATAACACTGAAGAGTAGCGCATGCACACAACAAGGAAACAACAGAGGCTGTATCATTTTTTTGCTATACAGAATATGAAGTTATCGGAGCCAGCGCTGGTGAACGGCTGAATAGTTTAAGAAGGGACGTTCTCTATCGCTAGTGGTGCTAGTATCGCTGCTATGTGTGTGTCGATTTTGTCAGGACCTGGCACTACTCCCTAGTGTTATTTGGCTCTGACCCTGCGCAAGCCCAAAATAGATCTTAGTACGTAAACCAAAAAAAAAGAAAAGCTGGATTTAAAAGACGAAAGCTTCTTTTTCAGTAAGTTAACTTTGGATCCATCGTACTATCTATGTGTAGTCGATGCTGGTATTGAGAACTGGGATGGCAAACAGAAACTAATCCGCCTGGAGCGGTGAACTGGTATAAGTATGTTGGCACTGAAGTCGATATGGCGGCTTTTTAAACCTAATGTAAGATATAAGCTGTGAAGATTGATCCTTGGTTAGAAAAAGTCAGAAATAAACATACCGAAATCCCCGCTCAAAATTTGGCAGCAAATGTCACGCTCAAGAACATAATTCCGCCACTGGATAGCATGCTGTACTGATTTGGTTTAATTTAAGTCCTTCTTCGCGCAATTAGTAATTACAGCCAAGCACTGGAGTCTTCAAAAGTCAGGAAGTAATAGTTAGCCAAGTATATGAATTAAAATAATCAGGTAAGCCAAGATTAACATTAAAAAGATTCTTGGGCATCCCAGGTAAAGCAGATATTAGACCAGTGTGGTCTGTCAGAACTGTGGAATAATGGTGATGGACCTTGACTTCCTGCTGGCGAGGTGAAAAAGGTGGTGGAAAGTCGTTTGTCGGACTAGGAAATTCAATGTTGGCAAATGGCTAAGGACGGGTCTGTGTCCTTAAAGTTTTATGCAAAGATCAAAGAGATTTGGGGGGAGGAAGTTTATTTTAAAGCGGGATTGAAAAGGGAGGAGATAAGAGATTTGATTAGTTTTAGGGCAGACAGTATGCCTCTTGGGGATAGAAGGTGGTATATTGGGAGAGCAAACGGTCGGTCCGGTCCTTACTTATGTCTGATTTGTGGTAGTATGGATGAGAATTTGAAACATTTTTTGTGTGAATGCGAAAATTTGAATGAACCTAGGTTAGAAATTTTTGGAGTAAATGAAAGGAGGTGGATGAAGAATGGATGTGCAGGATCATGGGAAATAGTTGTTTTACGAGTATTAAACAGTTGCCGAGGTTCCTCACGGTAGCCCTAGCCCATAGGGATAGGTACTTATAGGAGGTACTGTTTTTGTTTGTTTGTGTTTATTTTTCATGTATTTGTCATGGCCTTTGGCTCTTAATGTAAATAAATCTTATATTATACAGATTTTGCCAAGATTGCCATCCAAGGCAAGGGGCATGGAAAGAGGCTAAAAACAGCCGAAGCTATCTGTAATTTTCTGTAAGCATATCTTAGTTTTAAAGTCTTCAACTATCTCAGAACATCTGAGCAGAAACACCATGTAGTGCGAGGTGTCCTTTAAAGTTAACTGAAAAGACAACTTATTTTTGTATCATTTTACTGAACTAACTGAATTATTTGGATTGAGTTAGAGATTTGTTCCACAATATGCTATAATATGTGTGCGAATGTGAGAAAAGTATTTTATGGGTTAGTCACATTGGAAGGTTTTTGCAGATAGGATGGAAGCACAGAGAAGAGTTTTTGTAGATAAGATTTATTAGAAGATTTGATGTTTGTTTTTTATTTGTTTTGTATTTTGTTTTGTATGCGATGGCCATCGGGCTTTAAGTAAATATATAAGCATATATATATATATATATATATATATCATATGACGTTAACAATATCTACGGCCGTCGTCACAACTCAAATTTCTACTATGTCGCGGAAAATTTGAATCTCAGTACAAACTTGGCTTTTCAATGGATAAAAGGTTAGCAGGTTAGCTCACTGCGTGAACACTGATTTGTCATAAATCGTTTTCGTCACGCATACAGCAAGCGCATAGAGGTACCACAAATCCGACGACAAAGTCCACTATGAGAAAATCGATTATTCCTGAACAGAGGAGTAACAAAGTAACCAATTTTTTTCGGGTTTTCAGGTCTACTCAAGTGAATAAGCGATGCGAAACTAGATTGTCGGAAACTCAGGCCTATTCGGTTAAATTTAAAAAATCGGTCAATAAAGATAATGTGCAAATTCATGTCTTCGGCAAGCCCCTGCTAATGAAGGGTCTAAGAAGATGCCGCCAACTAACAAAAGGCTTAATAAACTTCTGGTCTTATCTTATTTATTATCAAGAGGTGAGAAAAGCACTTACTGGACACAGTATGGGTCATGTCATGCATCCAATCAAGTCACTTTGGGAGTCACGACAAGGCCCACACATACGCAATGGAAATTTTAATATATCCCATTTCATACATGCAGTTCATCTTTTAAAACCATGGTTTTCTCGGCTTTACTGGAACCTAAAATGTCAGTGATAAATGTGACCATGTCCGTTAATTTTTGTTATAGTTATTATCTGTTGTACCCACTACCCACATATTTGGCTTATACACGATTTAATTACCAATAAACAATATTCTTGGGTCAGGTTTGTATACTAAAGGGCCGGTCGTACCAATAATACCAACGCAACCTACTTCCTTATCGCTTCATCCGATTCTTAATTTCCTAAAGGACCCCTCTTGCTTATGCTGCCTTTTAAAATATACTTGGCTCCCATATGGAATTATAAGCTTCTAAAATCCCCACCTTTCTCCATGATTTCGTTTCGCAACTACGAATTTTTAGCGCTTTTTCGGCCTTGCCGAGTCTTCCCGCCACCCAACGAAAAGTTTGCAGGAATCTTCATTGTCCGCTGACAACTCCTTCACACATAAGGGTGGGCTAATCTTCTGTTTATTACTTCTTTTAGTTGCTTAGTTTTGCTTAGTTTACACATTTTAACCAAGACACGTTCAGTTTTCAAATCTTTTGCGCCCAACCGCCGCATCGGAGAGCAGGAAGGCTGTATATAATCGACAAGCGCTAACAAGAGAATCGCTAGTTTCAGGTGGAATGTAATGGTATTTTTCGAAAAGTTTTTTCTGATCCACTTTATAGGGAAAAGATCATTTCTAGTAAGAGTTTCGCTTTAATCCAAGGAGACCCGACTTTCATGCGATAGCCTACAGTCTAACCCCTTAACAAAACACAATTACCATATTTCGCTTTTTTTCGATACGTATCACGCTCCCTACGACTGTCTGCGAGAAGCTTATTCGTAAGAAAAAACTTATTCTTCTACGTATCACGCTCCCTACGACTGTCTGCGAGAAGCTTATTCGTCAGAAAAAACATATTCTTCTACGTATCACGCTACGACTGTCTGCGAGAGGCTTATTCGTCAGCAAAAACTATTTTATAAATTTGTCCGTGTTTTTGCTTGACTTCCACGGGCATCAAGTAAGGCACAACAGTGGGTAATTTGTTAAAAGCAGAACCTGATTTTAAAATATTGAGTTATTTAGAACAGTGGATCGCATACACAATAAACAGTAAGAGGTGTACTTCAAGGAGATTTCTTTTTTTAAATTTTAACCGAAAAGGGCTGGGATAGGACAGTCTAGTTACCCATCACTTATTCACTTAAATTGGCTTGAAGACCCGCTGAAAATGCGCTGCTTCGTTGTTCCGCTAATCGCGAATAACCAATTTTCAAATAGTGGAATTTCCGTGTGATTTGTCGAAGTCTATGCGCTTGTATTTTTGTTCTGTGTCTAACGAGAAAGATTTATGATTTTTTTTTTCAGACACTAAGCAATCTTCACCAATCTCATCACTGCCAACAGAAAAGCCATGTTTGTATGGAGATTAAAATTTACCGCGTCATAGTAGTATTTACACTGTGGAGACGGCCGCAGATATTCTGAACGTCATAACTAGAGCAGATAGTGGAAAATAAAAAATCCCTGTGTAGAATTCAAATGATTCAGTGTATTCAATTAGATGACACAAAAATAAATTGGGTTTTCCGTTAAACTTTAATAGTTTTCTCCTCCTCTCAATAACACTGCGACACAAGTGTGACCCCTATATATTCTCTGAATTTTTAAACACACAAAAATTCATTCTCTTTCATTACTTTTGATCCTATTTTAAAATTTTTCCTTTAAATTTTCTCCTTGACGTTTTAATAGGCGAAACTATTAAAATTAAAAAGACTGGAAAGCACTGAAAACGAGTCAAAGCGCGAAACTAAATACACTAAATAAACTAGGCAGCTTAACCCACAGGATGAGGGGCCCTTCCCGCCATCGAGTGGCTCATGGAGTGGCCGCCACTGTGGTGGCTCAGAGCGCTCAGACGTGGAGTGTGAAAGTAAAATGTTTATCACATTTTATATACTAACAGCTTTAGAACCAAGGCATTTCACATCCCCAATAACCAAACAAGTATTGAAAAAACTTAATTTGTAATCATCCCACTTTAAATGTAAACAAACCGCAAGTATAAATCCAAAGAAATGTTGAAGATCCTGCACGAATACCTTGAGTTCCAACAATGGTCTGACAGCCAGTCCGACCCTTTAAACCTCTTTTCCATTAGCAAGGTAATAACAAGTGCAATAAACCAAATCGTAGCAGCCTAATACCCCATTTGTCACAATTCATTAAGAACAGAACAGTCCAGTTACCAAATGTTCATTTAAGAAGTACGTCGCCTTGTATTATTTGCTGCTGTTAAACCAAAATCCTCATCCACAGATATAGCTCCCCGAATTGATTGATTGATTGATTGATGTTTTATTGGTCCACCAAAATTTATGATAATAAGATAAATGATTATATAAATACGCAAAAATAGACCAACACTAAAACAAACTCTAATCTATCGGTACGACTAAAAAAAAAAAAAAACACATGGAAATGGCGAAGGCAGATCAAACACCGCAAACAATCACCGCAAACAAATATACCTACAAGAGTTGAACCTGTCACCTGTCACAGACGAACTTAACTCATGGGAAATCTGTGCCCAGCTGCCCATGAACGGGAGGGGGGGGGGACACATCAAAATGTATATTTACACCTTTTCCCCCTCAAATATACCAGCTTAGAGTTTGACTCCAGTCATGGGTCAGAAACTTTTTCATTGGCAATTTGGGCCCACTTGCCCATGAACGGGGAGAGTGGGGGGTGGTTCAACTCCACATATATATCCCCAACCGCTATGATCCAAAAGCACAAAGGAATTTCATAGCCTTATTCCCAGTTATTGTCAAGGTAAAAAAACTGAAAAATGGGCAATCTGGGACCAATTGCCCCTGAACCAAGTGGGGGTGGAGTTTGGGACCCACAAAAACTAAAAAGATACTCCAATGCTCACAAACCTACCAAGTTTCAACTTGATACCTGTTGATTCCTGTCACAGGTAACGAACTTTACTCCTGGGCATTCTGGGCCCAGTTGCCCATGAGCGGGGTGGGTGGGGGAGGTGCAACTTTAAAAGCAATTTCCCAGCCCTAAGATCTACACGTAAAAGGAGTTTCATCGTCCTATGTCCAGTTCTGGTCAAGTTTTGAACATTATTCACTGGGCAATCTGGGCCCATTTCTCCCTGAACCAGGTTGGAGTCGGGGGTGGGACCCCCAAAAGACACAACTAGACCCCAATACCCACTAGTGTACCAAGTTCGAACTTGATACTTGCACTGGTTCACGAGTTATGAGCTCCACAAAATACGGTGAAAACTGGAAACCGAAAGCTGCTACACCGCTCGCAGTAGTGGATTGTTCCAAGGAACACTCCACTAACAAGACTCTTCTCTGACTCTTAAGGACCTTCTTCGCGCCAACTAGGACCATCAAAAGTCTGGGACTGCGTAATATTCTGTCACTCGTTTCTATTTTCCCTGGAATTCCTGACAGGATTAAATTCCCTCTCCCACACAGCGCTCTTCTGAAAAAGACAATCTTCCTTCAACTTGGAATAGTTCAATAGCAGAGAAAAGTTGTAAGAAGTCTGAGACGTGCAGTATCAATAAATGTAGGGCGAAAAAGGCTCATTGCTAAGAGACTTCCGTAACGTTTAATCTCAGATGCAGTACTACATTAATATTTAGACTTAATGATTATTTGGCGAACATTTCTTTTTCTTTTGCCTAGGTGATTCTTCAGAATCAACCGCGAAAAAGATTTCTCTATCTGCAACAACTTGAATATCAACTAGACCTCGAACTAGACCTACGTTGCCTGGGCAACGTGAAGTGCTACAGCAACATTTGTTCGGCTCTGCCGTCTAAAATATTGCGAGAGCAACATGTTCCTTCGTTATCGATTAGATGCTAAAGTTTTTAACGCATCAAGGTTTTCAAAATGGTATGTTACAAGAAGATTTTCTTTTTCTGCATAACACAATCCGTTATCACATGGCCATCCCTCAGCGTTTAAAAAAACAAGACGAAAGGTTTCTATGGGATCCCACAAATTTAACATTTGATCCAGACAATTGGGTCTTGTAGATATCCGGTCTTCGCGAGACTCCTTGAACATTTGTATTATTAAAATTTAGAAACAGATTGAGGCCAATGGCCAATCATTTGAGAAACCCAATTTCAGATCTGGATTCAGCATCGGTCGGATTCTATGATGAACTACTTGTCCGACAAAAACTAAAGCTCAAACACGAATTCGGCATATTAAATAATAAATACTAAATCGGCAATCTTTAAATATCGTATTCATGTTTATGTACATTGTTTTGTTTAGTGGTTTAATATGTGTATTTTATTTTGTGTATTTTACTCATAATCCGCTGTTGTACAAAAAGCGGTTCCCAAATAAAAAAATAAAAATATGTCTTTACCCCTACATCGAACCTGTAATAAACTTCAGATAAAACTTTTACTTTTAACAAATTTTCAGGTTTTGGCCGGATATCGGGCTCATGTGAAGACAGAAGGACTAATCTATGATTTCATCCTTAGTCCTTACTTTTATTTTGGATCCTAAAAAGACGCTCTAATCATAAATGCTTCGTCAAGCCAGTTTTAGGATTGGGATTTGAGAGACATTAAATCTAGAATCTGCATGGAAATGGTTAAATTTGTCAGGAAAAGCTAACTTAAAAAATCTCGCATGCGGCGCTCACTTTATATGATCATGGGTATTTACTAGCCTACAGTGGCTGCTGCTGTCGAGACGTTGTTCCATCCGGTTTCTGGGAATTCTTACGATCTCGTTGTACAATCCGCGGTAAATGACAGAATTTGCAAGAGAAGCAGTTAAATTTTCGCCTACACGGAAAATAAATATGATTTAGGAAATTTTCGCCTGCAGCTCTGAATTTTATTTTGTCTTGGGTATAATAACTGCTATCGTGCCCGGCAATATATATTATCCATACGTGCGTCGCCAAAACGACGCCTAGTAGCTGGCTTATCGTCTTATCGATTGTACGTTGTTCTCAATTTCTAGGATTCGGTAAAATTTTTAACAAATTCGGTGAAAAATTTTTGGCTCTGCACCCCCCGCACCCCAACCAACGAAAATGCACTTGCGACACCCCTGGCAATGGTAACAGGTACTACTGATTGCTATTAAAACTTACAACTCCATATAACTAATTCTTCAAAAAAAAATTCATCGGGGTCACCTCGATCGGCTACTTATATTATCAGTTGGACGAAAAATTTAATTTTCTCTTGCCTAGGTGGTTCTTTGAATCGCCCACGAAAAAAGAATTCCCCCATCTCTACGACCCTTTAAAGTAGAATTGAAACCTGATACTAGTTAATTATGTTCCTTTTCAATAACAATCGCCATCACCAATCCTCCTTTTTCACAACTGTGTTCACGCCTTTGCTCTCTAGCTAAACAAAGTCTTCCCATAGTCTTTTTCACAATCAAGCTCCGCCCCTCACGGCGTTTCTGATTGGTAAACACCGACACCGTAGAAACCAATCAAAACGTTTGTTGGCGGAATTAGTCAAGAGCGAGTAGCGACGGTAGTGTAATAGGCGTGATGGGTCGTCGCTTCGATCTGCTACTTGATTAAATCAATTGCGCATAAATATTTATAAAACGTATTTACTTGAAGCACAGCTCTTACTAGAAATGATCTTTTCACTATGAAGTGGATCAGAAAAAAGTGTTCGACAATACGATTACTTTCCCCCTGAATTTAGCGATTTTCTTGTTAGCTCTCGTAAATTCTATCCAGCCTTCCTGCTTTCCGACGCGGCCGCTGGGCGCAAAACATTTGAAAACTGAAAGCACCGTGGTTACAAGTGGGAAACAAAGCAAATAAAAAATAGAAGATTCTCATATTGTTGTGTGTGAAAAGAGTTCTCAGCGGAAGTTACAAAATTCTGGCAAACTTTCAGTTGCGTAACGGGCAAAACTTGGCACGACCGAAAAAGCGCTAAAAATTCGTAGGAGCAAAACGAAACAATGGAGAAAGGTGGGGCTAATAGAGGCTTGTAATTCTATAAGGGAGCTAGGTATATTATAAGCAAGAGGGATCCTTTAAGACAACTCAACCCTCGATGCAGTATCGATTTATGCCACCTTGACGACTGCATTCAATTTCGGCACCTAAACATTCATTCCCCCCTCCCTTTAGGCATCACTATGCTTCATATTCTCTAGGTAAAAGCAAAATGAATAAGGGGAGAACTGAGAAGACCTGAATCAAGAGAAGTAGTTTTTTCCGTTTCTCATTTACCGGGGGTGGAGCCTACCCGGCGCCCCACAGAGTAATTATTGGTGTTGTTCGTCTGATCGCCGTTGTTCACGTCAAGAAAGTGCGCAGAAATCAAAATACACGAAAACGGATATACATTTTTCCCATCCCTCCAACAAATCGCAGCTACCACCAGTTTGAAGAAATGATAAGGGCTACTGTACAAAAAAGGCAAAATAGGATCGACAGAAATTTGACCCTACCGCCAATTCAAGTTTAAATGAGGAAAGGGCATACTTCTAAATCTTTTTAACTCTAAGTTTTGAAAGTCAGTTAGAATATCCGTCCCAGGAGACGTGAGCAGAACGATTTACCTTTTTTCATATTCGTGTATATGGCTACGGCTGAATTAAAGAAATAAATAAAATACAAAAACATTCATTAATTTCTTTGGCAGATTCTTAGAGATGGAAAAACAGACTGTTAATAGCAAAGATAATGAAAAACTTAGCCAGATGTATAGTGCTACCACCCGAGATAATGATATACACTTTGACCAAGACCACGTTTGAATGATATCTTATAATTATCAATTACAATAATCAATTCTTAATTTGAAATTAGGAAATACTTTACAGAAAACCAGCAGACAACTGTTTTTCGCAACTACACGAGAAAATGGTCTAAACAGTTGTGTGTAGAGAGTACAACTTAGAAACAAAACATAATAACTCTTTGGTTAATTACACAAGATACCTTTTCCAGAAGCGATTCTTTACGGTCCCGAGACGACTAAAATAAAATTACTACTGTTCGCACCGATCCCACTGAATCTGGAGAAAATGCATACGTGTTCGGTCTGTGCCTCAACGTACCTGTTGCTTAATTGCTCCTTTGGGCTTCATCGTCTTTGAGAAAGGTCGTAATAAAATGAGCTTTTTATTACAAATCTGACTTGAGATTGAAAGTCTTTTCCATTTATATAATCCCACAGAAATCAGCACAGTTCGAACCACATGCCTTTCCTGACTGCTTCATCACCTTTTCTCTACAGGTAAATCTTAGTACTGCAAGAGGCAACACGCGAAGCTCCGCCCAGGCTCCACCCCCGGTAAATCAGAATCGGGAAAAACAAGACCAAAGGTTCCGATGGGATACCACAAATTTAATATTTGATCCAACTTGGGTCTTGTAGATATCCGGTCTTCGCCAGACTCCTTGAACATTTTTTAACATTAAAATTTCAATACAGATAAGGCCTAATCTGCAGCTAGTCTGACCTTATCTGGCTAATCATCTGAAAAAAAAAAAACAAGATCAACTATGGATCAGCATGTTGTTTACCCCTATATGTCATATCTACTATGACGAAAATGATCAGAACTTCCTGCCCTACTTCTTCCAAAATTTTCGGTTTCAGCCGGATTCCGGACAAACTACCCGTTCGGTAAGAAACTAAAGCTCAAAAGCCAATCCAGCAGGTTTCCTTACCCCTACATCGAACCTCTAATCAAGTTCAGATAAGACTTTATTTTTGCAAATTTCTGGTTTTGGCCGGATTCCGGGCGAACTACTTGTTGAACGAGAAAACCAGTTCCAGATTTAGATTCAGCATGTCTCCTTTTCCTAGACCGACTATCTCATTGGCATTTTAAAACTATTTTGTTCGTCACATAATTTGAAACCCCTCCTTCACCCCTAAATATACAGCTATGGGGCCCATCTGCGAACTTGACCTATACTTTGACCCGACGGACCCTCCCACCTAGTATATCTCAAACCCTTCGACAGTTATCGTGCTAATGTAAGGTTTGAAGCGAAGCTGACCATTCATTACGAAAGAAATAGAAAACCGTGATTTCCGGGGTTATTTTTCTTGATCAGCAAGTTATCCCTCTGTTATCCTCTAGTTATCTTCTCTATGTCAGGGAGGACTATCTGAAGTTATGCAGCCAAGCTTTCGTTCCATCAAACCATGTTTCCGCTTTCGAGTGGAAATCTCCGTTCTAGCAGGCAAGCAGGCAGATACCTTTAAGTTCCAAATATGTGCGGCAGTTCCCAGGCCTCACAGCCAATATTATTATCTTCTTTGAGTGATAAATAGAAACAATTTTCAGAAATAAAAAAGCGGACTTTTCCCATTGGGACCGAAACTGCTGCCATCTATTGTTTTTACCCATTTCTGTCCGGGGTTTCTGCTGAGTTTATCATTCCATTTTTTGCACTTGGGACTGATGCAGGGAATTGGTATCAGATGCGCCTCTTCATATTTAAGTTCTTTCATTGCTAAAGAAATTACAGCTTATCCTTCGGCAAAAAATCAACTTTTGAACTCGTACAGATAGATTTTCAGTCGATAGCCCTTGACAGCTGTTTAAGCGTATCCTCAAAGCATATGTTACCCGTTTTTTGGTAAAAAAAAAAAAAATCCTTCATGAGATACACCATCTTGTAAGTTTCGGGGGTGGAGACTCAGTAGTACAAACTTCAGTACACACTGAAACAAAAAAAAATAGGCGGATTCCAATTATGAGACATGTAGGGGACTTGTAAGCAACAATCGGCTGTTAGACCATAATCATCTTCGGCGGCGAGGGGCTTGCAACTTTCGGTGCTTGGTGTATCTATTGTTCCTTTCCTATCGATGGTAAGAACAATTTGGTACTATCACGGGGAGAGGGACTTGTGAGTAAGAATCGGTCACTATAGGGGGTTCATGAGGGGCTAGAAACTTGTGCAAATTAGTGCACATTTTATTTGATCTCTATAAATCTGCGGGTAAGAAGATTAGTCTCAATGGTCTTTGCACTGTCAGAAGTTTCATAACATATTGCGCATAACACTTTCAAGAATAACACCTTTTCACTTAGAAAAAAAGTGTCATGACCAATTAAGTAAAGTAAGGTAAAAATACTAACGGGAACGAAAGAAACATAACATATAACATCCCAAAGTGTTATCTGTTGAAACCGCGCATCCTGCTGTTGTCGTTATGTAACTTCTGACACTGTAGTATTTTTACCTATTGAAGGTGTTGTTGGAGATCTGGGCACGAAATAGTGTAAACTTAATTGGTCATAACACTTTATTTCTAAGTGAAAAGGTGTTATTCTTGAAAGTGTTATGCGCAATCTGTTATGAAACTTCTGACAGTGTGGTCATGGTTATTAGTCAACGTTTATGATTTTGGCCCTTTGACGTTTGTGTCAACTGAGGTGTGGGCGAAACTGGCGGTAGATGAACTGACGATGGAAGAACTGAAGTATTGGCTTGCTGTCGGATTTTTGGATCGGGTGGACACAGACGTGTGAGTGAACTGACTGGGGGGTGAACAGACGGTAGGGGAATCGATGGTGGGTCAACTGAAGTGTGGGCGAACTGATGTGTAGTTGAAGTGACGTGTTGAAGAACTGACGGATTTTTGTCAGCCAACTGACTTGTGGGCGAACTGTCAAAAATTTGAGAGCACTGACGAATTCCTCAGGAGAACTAGCGTTCTGAATTGGCGAACTGACGGGGACCCATTCAACATGTGGTTAATTACTTCATCGATTTGCTATCTGCTAGATTCTTTACCTACCCTGACCGTCCAAGCGAGAGGTCATAAAGGTTGGTAACGGTACAAGTTAATATGTCATTTTGTTTAATAGTGATCCACTGATCGAGTCGCAAGTCTGAAGTCGGAAAGCAACTACACTGTCAGAACTACAATAACAGATAAGAAAATTAACATTAAAGGGCACCTGACTGAACGAGTACCAAGTATCATCCCTATCTGTATGACTTCCGTAACATTGCTTGCAGAAAACCCAATCCAAATACGAAATGAGGTGAGTGAACTGACTGGGGGGTGAACAGACGGTAGGGGAATCGATGGTGGGTCAACTGAAGTGTGGGCGAACTGATGTGTAGTTGAAGTGACGTGTTGAAGAACTGACGGATTTTTGTCAGCCAACTGACTTGTGGGCGAACTGTCAAAAATTTGAGAGCACTGACGAATTCCTCAGGAGAACTAGCGTTCTGAATTGGCGAACTGACGGGGACCCATTCAACATGTGGTTAATTACTTCATCGATTTGCTATCTGCTAGATTCTTTACCTACCCTGACCCTCCAAGCGAGAGGTCATAAAGGTTGGTAACGGTACAAATTAATATGTCATTTTGTTTAATAGTGATCCACTGATCGAGTCGCAAGTCTGAAGTCGGAAAGCAACTACACTGTCAGAACTACAATAACAGATAAGAAAATTAACATTAAAGGGCACCTGACTGAACGAGTACCAAGTATCATCCCTATCTGTATGACTTCCGTAACATTGCTTGCAGAAAACCCAATCCAAATACAAAATAGTGTTGCCAAGCTATGATTTTTGCTCCATATTGCATCTGTACTTATTTCAGTACGGAACAATCTTAGAAATGAACAAATGTCTCCAATCAACCCTTCTTCTGGAATCTTTTTTTTAACAGTTAAGCCCAAACGTATATCTAGAAGAAATTCCAATACGATCGGGCCAGCGCTGTAAAGATTTGAATGAATTGCGCTTTTTGTCTTGGAGTCTGCATGTGCAAATCTCTAGAAACGAACATCCCTATTTTGAAAACGTCACGCCCAGGAGAAGAATGCTCTCCGTGGCCATATCTGTAAATGCATGCTTCATGGTGTGTTCAAGTATGGTTTCATTGTTCAGGTAGGCTATCCTAACATACTGAAAAAAACAGATAACATACTGAAAAAAACACATAACATGTAACATCCTTTTGTTATAACTTATGAAAATACTGATGTTATGACCCTATTAAATGTTGGGTATCGAGAAACGGCAACATTTAAAAGTGTCATGATACACACACTCTGATAACATTAAGACAAGGATCCGAAAGCATGTGTTATCTGTCATCAAAACTCTGACAGTGGTAAACCACCGAAGTGACTTACACCTTTTTGAGGTTTCAAGGACCCCTTAGAAAAACTGTTTATACTAGAGAGTCTAGAGACCAATCGATACACGAATAACGTGACTTAATCCAAAGGTTCGTGATGAAGCGATAAAAGACGAAGCCTGCTGAGAAAGAAGAAACATACTTCAGATGAAATACCGGAAACGGCGAAGAAGCTCAGGAATGGAATTCCTAAAATAAATTCCTCTTCTGTAATAATTGTATATTTTCAAGTATTTTAAGACATGAAATGTAATGGTCGACGTATTTAGTGTCATGTCGGCGCTACGAGTTAGATCAATAAAATATCTATCTATCTATCTAATACTCCAAAAGAGCTGGAATCTGAAGCACAATGTCTATATTTTTGTTCCGATATTTTAACGTACCTTTCTCTTTCTAATAAATGAATAATATCTTTAAATATTCCTTCAGCCCAATCTGACTGCGAATCATATTTGATAATGCAAAACGGATAAGTCAGCTGAATCTTATTAGAGCTATAGTTCGGCTCTTCTTGGTAAGGGTCCTCTTCAGGCTCAAAGCCGCTCAAGTTGGAAATAAGAACTTGCGGGAAAACAAACTACAGATTCTAGCTTAGCGTTAAAATGTAGCTCTAATAAAATTCAGCTGACGCATCCGTTTTGCACCATCAAAAAAAAATATATTTACTGGGAACTGCCGTGCATATGTGGAGTAGAATAGTAAATATTTAAAAAAAAACTAGCAAAAACCATTAACAAAAAGGCACAAAAACCCACACAACGTCTAACGCCGTGCGACACCGTCTTGGTGGATGCAAATGACATCAGGAAATGATATCAGAAATAACAATGGACGAAACCATTAAGCACGCAAGAGTAAAAGCAGGGTTGTGACATAAAAATAAAATAGAGTGTAACTTCTGGCTCAAAACATAGAGTGAATCGAGAGCGAAACTTTAATTGTTGAAACAAATGTCGAAGTGTCATTTTTTATCGGAAACACATTTTCCGAAACTGAGTGAATTTAAAGCATACGGAGGAGACAAGTGAGAAACAAAAATAGAGGAACAGTTCAGATTATCGTTCGACGTGTGGCAACCCTGAGTAAGAGCCCTTTAACTATTTTACTACGCTTTTTTGTCAAAACACTATTTTTGTTTTCTTATTTGTTGTCGGTTTAAAGGCTTATAAGAAAGCAGGGAGGACAGTCTGTTTGTTGGGTTTAGATGACAATATATTTAAAATGGAAGGCAGAAATCCAGCCCTTACTTATTCTGTCCGATGTGCGCAAATTTGACGGGAGTTGACATATTTTGTAGAGAGCTGGGTAAATCGGGGAAAGAACTGAAAAGGGAACTGTATATCGCGGCTCGGCTCGGAGGCCATGGACAAGCTCGTTGAATGATCAAGTGTCAGGGCAGAAGGCTTAGGTGCATTACGCGGGGTGATTTATGTGGGCAATATACAACAAGACTAAAGGTTTCGATGGGATCCCAAAAATTTGATATTTGATCCAGACAATTGGGCCTTGTAGATATCCGGTCTTCGCCATACTCCTTAAAGTATAAAAACAGATAAGACCAATAGCTAATCATCCGAGAAAACCCAAGTTCACATATGAAACTGATCAAAACTTCCTGCCTTACATCTGCCAAATTTCCGGTTTCGACCGGATTCCGGGCGAACTACTTGTCCGACACAAAACTAAGCGCAAAAACGAATTCAGCATATCTCCTTACCCCTACATCGAACGTCTAATCAAACTTTCGCTGTTAACAGATTTTCCGGTTTTGGCCGGATTCCTGGGCGACCTATTTGTCCGGCGAGATTACGGATACGGATTCAGCATGACTACTTACCACAACATCGCACCTCTAATCAACTTCAGATACTAGCTTTTACTTATACAAATTTTCCGGTTTCGGCCGGATTCCGTGCGAACTACATCTACGGGTAGAAAATGATTGTCATATACGGATTCAGTATGCATTCTTACCCCGAAATCTAATATCTAATCAACTTCAAATACAATATTTACTTTCAATATACTATTCGGTTTTGGCCGGATTCCAGGCGAACTATTTTCCGATAAGAAAATAATTTTCATATACGTATGTTCGGACAGTCTTATTACCCCTACGCAGATCATTTCGTTAGCTGTCAGACAATATTTTGTACGTCAGCTAATTTGAACCCCCTCCCCTACCCCTAAATGTAGGGCTATAGAGCTCATCTACGAACTCGATCTGTCCCTTGCCCCAAGGATTCCTCACACCAATTTTCATCAAAATATCTAATTCCCTTCTAGAGTTATTATGCTGACGGACAGACAACTTGTGCAAAGTCATAGGTATCCCTCCGCTTATGTTTCGGGATCGCAAAAAGTAGAGGAAAGAGAAAAGAAGTAAAAAAAAAAAAACTTTGGTCGCGGACGTAATAAATATATCCGTTACTTATCAAATTGTCCACACCCGTTGAGAAGCGGCTGTTGATAATGAGGCGAGGAAGGAATAAAGGTGACTAGTCCGGCCAAATCCAGCCAATCCGGCCAAAACCGAAACCGGCCAAAACCAAAAAGTATATTAAAAGTAAAAGTTGCGGCGTCGAGAAGATCCCCGATGTACCCATCACCGATCCCACCTATGCAGGTCGACAGTATGTTCGCGTACAAGATACCAGGAGTAACAGTATCGGTGTCGATACTATGAAGTAAATAAGTCGAAATATTTTAGTTGCGTTTTTGAAGTTACCTTCAAACTCAAAGGTCTTTTGTTAAGTACCGCTTTGGTCGCCCGTCACAGTTTCTTTGTCCTTCAGACTCTGAAAGTCGAACTTAGTGAGCTAGCAAGTCATAAGTTTGCTAGAAAAGTTGTTGAAACGGTGACCGGGCAAGGATCGCCGGTGTCGTAAAAACACCAATTAAGCAAACGGTCAACTTCAACTACGTTTGAAAAAGAAAATTAAGCAACCAGCTAAGCCAACAGCGAACAAAATTTCGATCAAAAACGCAACTTTTGTCGGTCTACTGTAATATCTGTGTGAACGGATGCTAATAACGAGGAAAGGGCAGACAAACAAAGATTAGTACACTTGGAGCGCTGCACTGGTATAAAGTCAATTTGGTGTTTTTTCAATTTGATGTTTTGATGTCAACTTGATGTCGTCTCTCTCAGAAAAGCAAAAAGTTTGAACAACTGGGAAAGAAAGTGCTGTCAACCCAGAAACACCAATTATTAGTTGCGTTTTTGATCGAAGTTTGAAGTTACTTCAACCTCAAAGGTCTTTGTTCAATTACCGTTTTTGTTCGCCGGTCATAATTTCTTCGTCCTTCAAACCCTGACCGTCGAACGTCGTGAGCTAGCAAGTTCGAAGTTGCTTGAATCGTCGAAGAAACCTCAACCGGGCAAGGATCGCCGGAGTCGTAAAAACACTAATTAAGCAAACGGTGAACTTCGACGGCGATTGAAAACGGAAATTAAGCAACCGGCAACGCTAACGGCGAACGAAACTTCGATCAAAAATGCAACTATTGTGAAAAGTTCCTACGAAGTAGTCGAGCAGATCCCCCCCCCTCCCGGCCCCGCTCTATCACGGCCACAAAGTTCAGCACAGTTACTTCTGAAGCGAAAGTGAAACTTCTTAACTCCCTCAAGACAGAAGGAGGGGAATTCTGGCTTAGATTGAATTACAAGAAGCAAAAGAAAAATTGGAGAAGGTGGTACCAAGGCTTAAATGAGATAGAAATTGGTTCTCTAAAGGTTTCCCCTCAGTCTACAGGCACGAAATCTGGGATCAGGGCAAGTTGAAGATACTACATGGAGAGATGTTTCTTTCCCAGGACACGGCAAAAACCAGGAACATGGAGAAGACGATGATGACACATTAAGAGACCAAACTTTCCCAGACATGGCAAATACCGACGGGGACATGGAGACGACGGTGAACACAAAATGAGACAAATCCGTTAGAAGTGGAGAGACAAGAAATTCATAAGTGACGATACTGAACGCCTTATAGCGGTTGACCTGTCGTAAAAACAGTCGCACTGCTGACACTTCGACCGAGCGTTTTGCCAAATCATCGTTAAAGGACCTGTCTTACCTATAATGCCAATGCAACCTACTTCGATAACAACAACCATTGGTTATTAAACCCGGAGAACCAAATTTCGGATCTTACATTCCTAATCAGATAACGACATCGCACTAATCTTTGCACTTGCCACTATTTACTAGTTTCCATGCGCATTATGCTCTCGATGAGTATTCGCGTCTAATGCTAGGCTACTGATGCGTAAAACCGGTTATCTGGATTTTGCCGAGATTTTACTAGAAGTCAATGGGCTTGGAAAACGCTCAAACAGCCAAGGCAGTGGATAATTTGTTAAAAGCAGAGCTTGGCTATAGGCTACAGTATTCAGTTAGTTTTGAGTACTGAAACATGAACAGTAAAGAGTGCGAAGTTTGGTTTAAACTGGATGTATCACGTAATGTTGTTTACAAATCCTCTTCGTTTGTTTACTTATGCATGTCACTCTCACTGTCATCTTTAAAGTTGGACGGAGACCAAATGCTAGATGACGGGCAGCTCGATTTTCCACGGAGCAATTTCCGCTGTGATCTCCGTCTTTCCTACTTATAAGGTCTTTGCGTCGAGGACCATTCTTTCCCGAACCACGTCAAAAACAGAGAGGACAAGGAGTGGACGGTCAAGAGGCACTGATTGAACATTCTTTCCCTGATCACGGCGGAAATATATGAGGAAATGGAGAGGACAATGAAGGCTGGGGACACAGCGAGAAAGTGAAGACATACTGAGCTGAGATGCAACGACGACGATCTAAGTCGCCCAGGCCGGAAACCTATCAGGAGATACACCCGTGACGGAACGCTTCTGAAAACCTACCAACCTACTGCAGCACCAGCAGTATTTCTTCGAACGCTCTGAATTGTTTAAATTGTAACTTCAAGAAAAACTTCTACCCATATATTCTCTATTATTAATCTTTTTTTTTCGCTTCAGTAAATCAGTGAACGGATAATTTATAACGCAATGCCAGAGGGCACAAGTTCAATAAAGGTAGGTCCAGGCAGAACGCAAATCCTCGTTCGCTAGGCGTAACCGGAATCACAAGCTAACAAAATCCGCGACGTCAGGAAAGAAAACTCGCGCCGTGCCATTTAAACTCCAAGTTGAATCCTATTCACGTCACGTCTCAATTCGTATGCGGATACTCGTTCTGTGGGTACCAAGCTTAAAACGGAGAAAAATGAGACAAAGCTACACCGGATTCCTCGCTAAGTTGCTATGAAGATATGCATATAATTACCAGTCAGCTTGGGCTGAAGGAATGTTTATAAAGAGAAATAGTAAAAATAATAGTAATAAGAAAATAATGATAGCCTAAAATAAGCCCTTCAGTTAAGCTTTTTAGAGTCTAGATGTACCCGCTTCGGGGAAAGTGACTGACTCATGCAGGGTTCTACGAGCAACACTTCTCATTCCTTACGCCTTCACATGATACTTTTCTACTTAGACTTTGTTTGACAGTCAATAATTGCCACCCTAGTGTAAGAAGCGGGGCCTGGAGCAACTGACGCATCAGGAAACAGATTTAGTTGAACAAAATGCTCCGGTTTTTTAAAGATCATCAGCCAAAACGAAGAGGTTCACACGACCCTCCTGAGCACCTTCGTATCAAATTACATCTCACAACATGATCGATGTTCACTAATAAAGAACAATTTGTTTCACGGGAAGAAGAAAATTGCTTCTCAAAAAAGGTTTAGTGGAGATGAATGCGTGTGCTGAAGCTCCTGTACGGACGAGCAAGAACAAATAAGCAACAGAACCTCCGTCTCCCTATCTCTGTAATAGCCTATGCTACATCATGCGGAGTCGAATAGATCCCCATACCCTGCCCGATGCAAACCAGCGAAGGGGAGACGCGGAACATTATAATCCATTACCTATATAAACAGTTATATCGCAGTAAAGCCCCGGAGAAGAAATTTCCAAAGTAAGAACCTCCTTTTCCCTATCTCTGCAATAGCCTAGGCTACACCATGCGGATTCGAATAGATCCCCAAACCCCGCCTGGTGTAAACGAGCGGAGGGTAGGAGCGACGTGGAACCTTACAATTCATTACCTATATAAACAGTTATATCGCAGTAAAGACCCGGAGAAGAAGTTTCCAAAGTAAGAACCTCCGTCTCCCTATCTCCGTAATGGCCTATGCTACATCATGCGGAGTCGAATAGATCCCCATACCCTGCCCGATGCAAACCAGCGAAGGAAAGGAGAGACGGTGAACATTATAATCCATTACCTATATAAACAGTTATATCAAAGTAAAGCCCCGGAGAAGAAATTTCCAGAGTAAGAACCTCCTTTCCCTATCTCTGCAATAGCCTAAGCTACACCATGCGGATTCGAATAGATCCCCAAACCCCGCCTGGTGTAAACGAGCGGAGGGTAGGAGCGACACGGAACCTTACAATTCATTACCTACATACACAGCTATATCGCAGTAAAGCCACGGAGAAGAAATCACGCGCGAATCAATGATCAACTGTTCATTGCATAAAAAAACGCACAGAACAGAGCATGGCCACAATGGTCATTTGATTATTATGGCTGGTTCAACTATTGTGACTTGAGTGCATATTACGCACTGCAATTCTGAGTAGCAGGGACTTTACAATAAGAGATGTGCTGTTTTTGAACAATTTTTTTACTTTTATTTTTTTTCTGGCTTGGTTTGTTTTTTCGTCCTTGGAAAAGTCAAAATGAAATAATAAATTTACGAGCCAAATCTTTCAGCTTTCTTTTCACCATCAACTATTTTGTTGTGAGGTGTATTAGCAAATACACGCATGCAGTGATTTTGCAGAGCTAATGACTGATTCTTGCTTGTATTTATTCATTAAACTATCCTACAACTAGAACGGATGAAATCAGATGCTTTCTCAATATATGGTGTTCCTTGTCCCTTCCAACATTTCCGAATACTATGTCGATTATGTTATTGCTTTTCTACTACTTATGGGCCAATGACTGATTATGCGTCACTCAAAATATATAAACATCATGGCATCTTAGTTACTTATATCTTGTTTAAAGGCGGTAAGGGATGCGGACCATTGCGTTTACAGTAACTTTAACCCGTCATTCAATCGGTATCTATGTGCTACTCCAGAATAAAAAAGAAAAAAAAAACCACATTGTTTGACATATAAACGATTTTAAGCGACGTTTGATGTTTCATACAAAAGCACTTGATTCGATTATATCAAGGGTCAATAAAGAATGTTAACCGCTAAAGATTAGCACAGATCACTGATTCACTGTCGTTGCTGTCTGATTTCAGCGATGGTGACTTTAGCTTACATAATGCATCGGAATAGTAGCTTTTGAACACTTATCTCACATTTAGGCCACCTTGATTTGGTGTTTCGTCCCAAAAAAGGCAAACTGGAATAACATTTTTTCGAGGTTGATATCGGCAAAGATCCAAATATTTGCAAGAGCCAAACGCATTGTAGCGTTTGTACAGCACTAAGAAGACGGTTGGTTCATGAAATACCATTGTCCTTTACTTCCGCTTCCGTTCAAATACACCCTTCATAAAATTCCTTCTGGATTAGTTCTTTTTTTCCACAAGATGCATAGTACCAATATAAAAGTAAACACCGACATGTTATTCTGTGGGGACGTTTATCCAGGTTTGTTTAGCTATTTTCAATTCCTCTTAGGCCAAACCATGTCTGAAACCGCTTAAAATGCCTCTGCCTCTCTTTGTGCTTTACCCAACTCTGTTCTGTCAAACGTCATCAAGTTTTTCAATTCTGGCTTCAGACTTCAGTGCTAACCAGAGCAAAATAACACTAGGGAGTAGCGCCAAGACTTGACAAAATTGACAAACACTCAAATAGCAGCGATACTAGCGCCACCAGCGATATAGAACGTCCCTATTGAAACTCATTCAGCCGTCCACCAGTGCTGGCTCCGATAACTTCATATTCTGAACATAGCATAAAAATGAAACAGCCTCCATTGTTTCCTTGGTTTGTGCAGACCGCACCTTTGATTTACTAGAAATTTATAAACCCGCAAGTTTGTCTCGCAGTAAATGCCGCAAGCATAGTGGGCGTCGTTTGCAAAGCATGGAAAGCAGGTCTTGGCGCTACTTCCTTAGTGTTATTTTGCTCTGGTGCTAACTGGGTGGTTGACTTGGGCTAATGCCCGACTCGGTATGAACCGAAATCCTAATCGCTTCTTCCCCTTCAGATACCTACTTATACCAAGATCTCACGTGGGATTGTCATATTTTCTCTAACGCATTTGGCGGCAATTCGTCATTCGATTTGTGCTATCTCAGAGGCAAAATACCAACATTCAGAGTGCAGGTTTGGGGAAGAAGTATTCAAGTATTTATTTACGTACTAAAATTGTATAACACTGGACAACATAGTCTATTGGCCTAGAAGGAAAATAATCTTGTGTAGGCCTAGCTAAACTACAACTTAAAGATTAGAGGAAATGAAACACAACCGAAAAAGACACATAAAGAGGAAAAAGAACAAAAAAGAAGGAGAAAAAAAGAAAAAGAAAAAAAAGAGAAAGATTTATTGAGAGAAAATGAGTAAGTATGTACGGGTGTTCTTGAAAAAAGTGCTGAAATCTGTTGATTGGTGTAGGTGTGGGTATACTGTTCCATAGTTTAATGCTTTTGTATATGGCAGAATTTCGGTAGGCAGTTGTCAGTCTTAAAGGAAGAATAAATTGATGGAGAGTAGAACGTAGGGATCGATTTTTGTGTACAGTACGGCAAGGTACGTAATAATTTTGGAGAGAAGCAGGTAATTTATCGAGTGAAGCAGAGTGGGCCAGGCGCAGAGTCTGAGCGGTGATTATCTCGCTAAGGGGTTTGATGCCCGTGTCATTATATAGTTGATCTGTTGGGTACAGTTTAGGAAAAAAATGTTCATTTATAATTTCAGATGTTTTATACAGGAAAGCACTTGAAATCGAGCGGAGGTAACACATTTTAGAATAAACATACCTATTTCCTCGTGTTCTCTTATTCCGACTGACATGTGTTGGAGATGTTGGGATAGATAGGAAGAAATCGTTTCCCTCTTCTGTAGGTGTTGATGGATAGCTGTCGTGAGACGGAACCACGTGTATGTACGGGCAACGGCTCCTCAGACTCTCGTCCGAACCACATGACGAGTATGGCGCTACTGACGTTCCAGGTAGAGATACAGTATCTACGTGTAGGGTGAACTGTGACCTCAAGTCAGTGTGAATAAGTTCACCACTGCGACCTGGTTCTCTCACAGGCTTACCAAGGCCGTCACACCTATTTAAATGGTTAGCTAGCAAACCAGCCGGACTGCGACGAGAGGGCAGATCGGATCCGACGTCTGTAGCATAACTTATCCCACCTTGCTGAGCTTCTTCATCCAAATTTATACTCACAAACACATCATCACTACAATTATCTAGCACTCGCGAATTTTTTTGAAACAAATCACTGAGTGATTCCGACTGTGAGGAATGGCCATAGATCACATCACCGGATTCCGTACTTACACTATCCAGAAACCCATCTAGGAAGGTTTCATTAGCAACAAAACCAAATTTCCGGCGGCGAGATGGAGTTGTGCACTGCAGCTGAGGTCCAGATTCGGAGGTTTCTGAGCAACAATCTGATATATTATCCGGTTCTTCAAGTTTCAATTGTCTCGGGAACCGGTGTTTCCGGCTTTTTCTTCGGACGGCATAGTGGCGACGGTGCGGGAAGGGCGAGCAAGTGAAGGAGGCTCGCCTTTGTCGCTCGGCCATGCCGAGATTGATAACACTATTCTGGAAGAAAGTAAGAACTTGATGGCAAAAGTGTTCAGATCTATAAAAAAATTGACTACACAAGATAAGATAAGATACGATTATTCGCTTTAACAGCCAACAATCATGAGAAATACTTAAAGAACACGTCGTACCTGTGCCACTAGTAAATCCTACTTCCGTAGTATTTCCATCCATTCTCGTTCCCGAGATTCTACAAGTAGCCTATATATCCTATCTCAACTATTTGCACTACACCGATTGTCACGCTAGCCATGTTTTTCTCTGTGTGGGACGCATCAGGCTCCCATTCACTGCCACGTTTCTCATCCAAGGCAATGGATATGGAAATAGGCTAAAAACAGCCGAAGCGTTGTGTCACTTGCTGCGCATAGCTAAGTCTTAAAGTAGAACTATCTCAGGACATCTTCGCAAAAACTGTATGTAGTGCGCAGGGGTGTCACTAGCCTTTTACCTTTGGGGGGAGGACTTCCAGTTTGTGCCGAACGGACTAAAAATTTGCCGACAAAACAAGCCGCTGCCGCGAATTCGCGGCAACGGCGTACTTTTTCCGCCAGAAAAGAACAGAACCGGTGCGAAACGAACTGTAAAAGAACAATTCTAAAATAAATATACATACAAAAACACTAGCACATTTTCATTCATCACCCATTCATTTGATCCACATATTTACAATCTCACATTTCCTCGAACTACATGTCAAATGCTTTAGATTATTATTCTTACTTCAAGACATCGTATATTAGTATCACAATATACCACCTTCTCTTCCCCAATGGCACATTGTCGAGGGGCTACCCACTCCCCGCAACCTGCTGTACACCCTTTCCGGTCGGCAACAGCCATCGAGAGTGGATAACCCCTAGAGGAATGAAAATGGGATACTAAGAAAAATGTAGACTATACACATTATATTTACTTGAAGCAAATTCCAGAAAGAAAAAGAATGATCACAAAATAGAGTAATGTTTCACCTCTAGTAAAGGTATCACTGACCGCGGCAACTATTTCCAACTGGGATAACCGACTGAGGAAATCATAACGCGGTTTGACATTTCACTGTCTGATTGCTTACGTGGAAAACATGAACATTCTGACACGAAACTAACGGAATAATCTGATTGCCATAGGAACGATTTTCCACAAATTCGAATATCCTGTGTTCCAGCAATAAAACCAGTCACCTGCAGAGTACGAAGTGAGGGGGGGGGGGCCTGAGTGAGCAAACAAAGCTATGAGCTGGCTTTGACGTGACTGTTTGCAATTACGCCGTTGCCAAGTCGAGCGGTTGATTTGCGTATAATTAAAAAGGCAATAATTAAAAAGGAATAACTAAAAAGGAGAATAAAAGACATTAATTTGTAACTGTTCAACGTACACCAAAGCCAAACGTGAAAAACTCATATTTTCCAAGTTACAAATACAATTTGAAAAAGGACCCAAACGTGAAAAACTCATTTTTAATTCAAGTTACATAAATACAGTTTGAAAAAGAACTTGCGTATAATTACGTACCAACACAATACGATACGGAAAAGGTGAATGAAAGACATTCATTTGTACATTGTTTTACTGTTCAACGTACAGCTAAGCCAAACGTGAAAAACTCATGTTTAATTCAAGTTACAAAACAGTTCGAAAAATAACCCAAACGTGAAAAACTCATGTTTAATTCAAGTTACATAAATACAGTTTGAAAAAGAACTTGCGTATAATTACGTACCAACACAATACGATACGGAAAAGGTGACTGAAAGACATTCATTTGTACATTGTTTTACTGTTCAACCTACACCTAAGCCAAACGTGAAAAACTCATGTTTAATTCAAGTTGCATATACACAGTCGGAAAAAGAACCCAAATGTGAAAAACACATTTTTAATTCAAGTTATAAACATACAGTTTGAAAAAGAACTTATTTACTGCGACGGAATCAAGTAATTTTGTGAGCTTGTCGTGTCTACGGTTCATCTTGTTTCCTACTTATCTACCGCATTTCTATGTTTAGCTGCGAAAAAAAAATCTTATCTTATCGTAGGTAGGGTATACCTATATGTTGTGTTTATTATTCTCACAAATCAAATATATTAGAAACACTAAAGAAATAAATTTTGTGTTACATAATCACAATGCAGTATAAATAGAATTTTATACGTTAAGTGGACATTTTTTACGGATTTCTGCACAAGTCCTACTCACGATGGTAGTTCATTCCACTTCAGTATCATTTCCATTCATTCTTATTCCAGAGTTTATACACTTCAAAAGTTTATCCTATCTCCTCGGGTAGTATTACACAGATTATCGCGCGTGCCACGTTCGTTCTCTTTACGTGACTTATCAGGATACTGATCCCTGCTTCCGAGAAGCTTATTCGTCAGAAGACGGGTTATGCATATTTTGCCAAGTTTGTCACCTAAGGCAAGGGGCATTATGGAAGAGGCCAAAAACAGCCGGAGCGTTTTGTAATCTTCTTCAAAGTGTTAAAGTAGTCAACTATTCCAGGGCATCTTACGATACACACTATGTAGCGCGAGGTGTCCTTTAAGCAAAGATTGCAATCAAGAAAGTATTATTGCAATCAAAAGCTAACTATCGTGTTAAGGAAAAGAACCTAGCATCACAAAACAAGACCACAGGTTTTGACCGGATCCAAAAATTTAATGTTTAGCAGACTTCTTGATCCAGACAATCGAATCTTGTGCATTTCCGAGTCTTCGCCAGACCCTTTCACATTTTTGCTAATTATCCATAATCAACATCTTGATTTTGTACAATTTTTGTTTGCCTTTTTGAAGTTTTTTGCTTACGGGCAAACAACTAATCAAATGAGGAAACCAAGTTCAGATTTGGATTCAACAAGCATGTTTATTCCAATATCTCATATCTAATCGACTTCAAAAAAGGTCTTTTAGAATTGTTTTTTTTTGCTACCAAATTCCTCGTATTTTAGCAGCATTCCCGGCGAACTGCATGCAGAGCAAAAGATGTTATTAAACTGTATATTATTAAGATATTACTAAACTGTAACATATAGTTGTCGGTGCATTCTGACTTTTCCACCTAGTGAATGCCGATTGGGACTTTAGAGTTAACAAAACTGATCGCATACACCGTTTGTTTATCTTTAGTATGTTCGAAAGTTGCAAAAGCATGTCTCCTCACTCTATACCGACTATGTTAAAACTTCATGCTAAATTTCCGGATTCAGCACGAACTACTTGTCCGGAGTGATAATAATTTTCACATTCGGGTTCAGCATGTTTCCTTACCCCTAAATCGACTATCTCATTAGCTTTTAAAAAAAAAATTGTCGTCCCTTAATCTGAAACCCGTCCCCCACCCCTAAATATAGGGCTACAGAGCCCATCTTCGAACTTGACCCGTACTTTGACCCAAAGAGCCATCGTGCCAAATTTGAACAAAATGTCTCAACCCCTTCGAGAGTTATCGTACTAACAGACGGACAGGCGGACCACTTTTGCGATGTCATAGGTATCCCTCCACTTACGATTTGGGATCCCAAAAACAAACAAACTAAACTCCCCTTCACAACGTAGCTTTAGAAGACTGAAAAAAAGAAAATGTTTGATCGATATGAAAAAGGTTAATGAGCCGCTCCCATTCTGAATCCGACACCTTGTTAACGTTAAACAAACACCTATACCAAATGTGAAATGTTCAGGTGCAATTCAAGATACATAAATACAGTTTGAAAAAAAACTTGTTTGCTAAAATGGTATCAAGTTAGTTTTCCAGATTGGAGGCTATAGACTTAATACCGTGTCCTAGTTTTTCTACCCCATGTACTGCGTTTGGCTTTGAGAAAACATAATTTTCATTATCGTCGATACTTAAATATTGCATTTCATATATTCACATATCAAATATATTTAATACACGAAACATATATATGTTGTATTAAACAGATCCAGATGTTATACCAGTTGGTTGAATAGTGAATGAAAGAATGAACGTTTTTTACGGAACTAAGCAAAAAGTATTGCAGTTATGAAATATGTATGAGCATGAATACAAAACCAGATAGCATATCCAGGAAGTATGGAGTAGCACAGCCCGTAATTGCTGGACAGAAGCGTTTACTGCGGTATAGGCAAGATCTTGATCCGACAAGCGATTTGTAGACTCCTGAAATAGTTGATAATTTGTTGTTGATTAACGTAGTGTTGTGTATTGTTTAGCTTTTCCTTATTTTTCCTACTACATTTTTTGGGGTATTTATACATTATGATGGGTAATAAAATAAACAACAATAACATATTGCACGAACAAACATGTTGGCCACGAAACCAAAAAGAAAGAAACAAGTCACTACACACGAAGTTATCTATGAAACATTGCAACTCGGAGGAGTTTACCAAACTTACGAATTTCCGGCATATTTGTATTTTCACCCATCTTAACCACTAACGATTCCTGTTATAGATAGATAGATAGATAGATCAGTGTATTTCAAAAGCCCAAGGGCAATATACACAAAATAAAAAACAAAACAAAAAATATAACAGCGGTGTAGTCGACGGGCCGATTCATACTGACGGGGATGAGGTAAAAGATACTACCTACGCGCTAACAAAAATTAGTCATTTCGGCGAAATAGGGGACTCTGGTGAACCTACTTAAACTTTTAATATTACTGAAACTGGACCCCTAACCAAACTCACTTACTCAAACGCTTCCGTTCTCCATTCACTCAATTAAGCACACTCGCAAACGAAATTACTCACACTTTCGCATAGACATCCTCACACGACATGAGTAAGGAGCCGTCTTCAAATTTTCCGGAAAATATAAAAATATAATAAAAAAATATAGCTCCAATAAAATTCATGTGACGTATCCGTTTTGCACCATCAAACATAGTTTTAAGTTCTGACACACTTTTTTTTTATTTATGAAACTCCAATAAAAGGGAGGAATTAAGGTTTTTATTAAGTTTTCGGGGATTTTGTTTACCGTTTGGTGACAAGAGAAGTTATATTGGTAAATGTCGTGGAAAGACTGGTCCTCCTTTCTTCTGTCCAATGTGTGCGACTGCGAATGATGATTTGAACCATTTTACGTGTGAGTTTAGAGAGCTAAATGATTTAAAGGACCCCTCTTGCTTGTTCTGCCTTTTACAATATACTTAGCTGCCATATGGAATTATAAGCGTCTAAAATCCCCACCTTTCTCCACTGTTTCGTTTCGTAACTACGAATTTTTAGCGCTTTTTCGGCCTTGCCGAGTTTTCCCGTCACACAACGAAAATTTTGCCGGAGTCTTCATTGTCCGCTGACAACTTTTTCACACATAAGGATGTGATAATCTTTTGTTTATTACTTCTTTTATTTGCTTAGTTTTCCCACTTTTTAACCAAGGCACGTTCAGTTTTCAAATCTCTTGCGCCCAGCCGCCGCGTCGGAGAGCTGGAAGGCTGGATGTAATCGACAAGCGCTAACAAGAGAATCGCTAGTTTCAGGTGGAAAGTGAAGGTATTTTTAAAACGTTTTTTCTGGTCCATTCTATAGGGAAAAGATCATTTCTAGTAAGAGCTGTGCTTTAAGATCTGAGGTAGTTGGTGAAGGAGTGTCTGGTAAAGAGTGGATGTCTAAAATATTAAAAAGTAAATAATTTCGTGACGTGAGATTGTCGGGGAATTCCTCCGGATCGGTTTGCGCCACCGCGATTTTTTTATCTAATAGTTATTATTTTTTTTCTTTGTATGTTGTTAGTAGTATATGTTTACTCAGACCAATACATTCTATTCTATGTGCAGGCTACCGATTATTTGTCCATTCCACATACTGTATTTTCATAACTAGAACAAAAGTACGTCAAACTACAGTAAAACTACACTGAAACTAAATTCGAAAAAAGTAAGTCTAGTTCTTCTGGCGACAAGCTCGCCTTCATTAAATTTCTACATCCCACGACCAAAGATCGTAACAGTGGGGAAGAAAGGAAACTCCGCTGAAATCGGGTCGTGGCAAACCGAGCTGACCGCTACCTAGCGTCCGGACTTCCTCCACTTTAAACGATGAGAGTAAACAAACAAAAAATGTAAAGAAGCCCAGATGATTCATAAGCAACAACATATGACTCGTGGGATTTGACCCAGGGATGGTCACCAAAAGTAACTTCGTACACCCTGGAAAGTAACCCAAAAGTATCTCAAAGTAACCCAATATAACCTAATGTAACCCAATGCAATGTAACCCAAAGTAACCCTGAGTAACCCAAAGTATCCTGAAGTAACTCGTACACCCCGGTTCTTGGTGACCAACCCTGGGGTTTGCGATATAATTTGACATAAGCGATCGGTCAAAATGTGGACAGAGAGACGTTTTAACGACAGTCCAGCTGCTAGAAAACGCTAATTAATCTGGTTTTCACCTTCTTTTTCCCTTTCAGGACTATGAATACTTATTTTTTTAGGATCTTTAACAGCTTTATTCTCAGGCCGCTATTTGCGAGTATGATACAAAGCGAATTATTGCACTTTCTATTCTCATCCAAATAGGTGTAATAATATTTCCCATTGGTATAGGTTTTTTTTTTAATCTTGCTTTGATCTATTTACTTATGGGAGTTTCCTGCTTTCGTCTGTTACGATTTTTGCCCACGGCTCATTTACCCTTGTAGAAAGAGTTAAGAATCGAGTTCAAGAGCATCTTCTGCCATAACCGGATATCCTTCAACCTCCTTTCAATCTCTTGACTCAGGGTGCCATTTTCTGACTCTATGTCTTCCCCCTTTATTCAAGACTCTCCAATATCCGAATGGTAAATTATTTTCTTTGGCTCGGACACGAATCTTATCTTCGGTCCTTCAAGCTTTTAGTTAGGCCACTTTCAGAGGTCTTATTTACCCTTAGTAACCTAATTTCTTGCACATTCTGCATTTGCCCAGTCTTGGAATACCTGTCTGTTGTTGGCACCAAGAACAAATAATCGGATAGGACTTCTGTCTTTACTCCCATGCAGCGGACAGGGTATGGGGAAATATTCGACTCAGCATAGTTATATTACAGAGATAGGGAGACGGAGGTTCTGTCAGATTATTCGTTCTTGTTGGCACTCATATCTCGACAACCGGCAGTCCCACTGATAAAATCCTAAAGAGAGCCTACAGACTGATCCTCGGAAGAGGTTATCCTGGGTGCGAGCAAGCGCTGAAGGAAGTTAAACCGGAAGACTTTATTTGTTGAGGCGAAAATATTGCAGTATAAAAAGATGCTTAAAGCACAATTGGCACTATTTACTGTATATGTCCTTAAAACTATCTGAATACTGGAAAACTAGGCTCTGCTTTTAACAAATTATCCACGGCCTTTGCAGTTTTAAGCCTTTTCCAGGGTCAGTTGACTTGGTCCGTTGACGAACCAAAATCTCGGCACAATTCAAATAACCAGTTTTACGCATCAATAGCATAAGACGCAAACACTCGTCGAGAGCATGATGCGCATGGAAACTAGTAAATTGTGACAAGTGTAAAGGTTGTCGTTAGCGTGTTTAGAACGTAACATATGAAATTTGGGTCTCTGCGTTCAAAATGGATTAATGAAATTATTGCATTGGCATTACAAGTACAACAGGTCTTTTAAAATGTGTAAAATAAAATGATAACTTAAAGCAAAGAAATGATAACTAAAAAAGCAATGCCTTAACGAAGCAACGTATTAGACAAATCTTAACTAAACTGTGTTTAATCATTCATGAATGTCACCTTGTCAAGTTGATCAATTGGAACCTCCTTGGCTTAAAATATTTTATAGCTGTTTACAAACTGTCACGACCACAGGGTCAAATTGGCAGCAAAGACAAAATACCGCAAAATCAATCCTCGTCTCGGTATAGTCAATAACCAAAACTGGTAGTGCATAAGCGATATTTGCCTCATTTGTTATCGCTCATTATTGGCACCTCGAGTGGTCACAGAAGATTAGAAATTTCAGGAACGTCATGATTCTTTTTTTTTTAATAAAGCGACGGGACCCCGTAACACTCAAATACGACTTGAAAAGAAAATCAGGCAAAAGGAAACATATAGCTGATATCTGAATAAAAAGAAAAAAATGGTAGGCTATTTTTTATTTCGTTCAATAACTTATTTGATTTTATGGCATTACTGCCTAACAATAAGCCAAATTTTAAAGAAGACACACTAAATAATTCTTGAGCGGGCAAGATTAATGAACTCATTGTCAGAAAGGTGTCGATTACTTTTTCTATTAGATGCGGATTATACTGGCTGGTGTTTGAAGTTTTCAGAAAAAGATACACTAAATGTCATCTTATCGACTAGTAGCCGGTAATTGTTTCTCCCCCCCCCCCCCCATTTTATATATTTGTTTATATTTCACACCATACAAATGCACAAATTTGAAAATCCTTCAAGTTTTTTCATTTGATAATTTTCGCTTGGTGTTGTGATTAGTCGAAAAAATTCTTTCAGCTGGTTTGCAGTGTCTACAGCATGATAAAGTCGTGTATTCTACTCTTTGCAAAACGGTCCAAGTAACATAAACATCAGGAAGCTTTCATGGATATGGATATCATGATTCTGAAGGAACGTCATGATTCTGATTTTTTAAATAATGCGACGAGACCTCATAGCTTTATGTTTCTTTCCAAATATCCTTTCTAAACAGTAAGGTATACTCATTACATACATCGGTAATGAGATTTATATGATACACAAAATCACAGCAGGTTAAATATATATTCTGCCAGTTTAGTTGAACTATTACAGTAAAGATGATCCAGAAAATGTTGCTACTCAACTGAAAAAGAAATTAAATATTCCGAAAAATCAAATTTTAATTAAAAAATTTAAAATTACATATGAGATATTAAAATTAGAAATTCCTATATGCGCTGCATTCCTATATATGCTGCTAAACGCACTAAAAGGATATGTCAGCAGAGATTGTCTTAGTGATGGTTCCGGCTACCCCCCCCCCACACACGCTGACCCTCCCCCCACCCGGGACAAACCACCCTCCTCGACCAAACCCTTCCCTGCACAGTCAGTACACTGTCAACACAAGGATGCGCCATTTCAATAGACAACGCACGGGATGTAATCTGTTGTTGCGGCAAACATTGTGCATGCAACGTTATGCATAACAGGCGTTGCAAGGAAGAGCCGAAACCAAAAAAGCATCTGCTGACTTTTCTGTTTGTCGTCGTGATTGGAAGATTCCGCAGATGTTTTTTTGGCGTTTTTTCTGCTCTTCCTAGCAATGGAAAAGTGGAAAAGTATATATAGAGGCGAGCGGCCAGCGAGCTGCCGCCACTTGTTTAACTCGCGTTAAACAAAAACTAAACAAAACAAAAAAAATCCCTGCCCCTTGCAATCAAATCTGCAGTTCCTAAGAAGCTTTTCTAATTTCCTATATATTTGCATCCATGGGTGGGGGGTGGCCAGGGTGGTTTCGAAACCAGGGGAGGGGGATCGCACGGACCCCCCAGGGATGTTTCAGTATACCTTGGCAATCAATCAATCAATAAGTTTGTTAACCCGTATAAAAATGGCACAGACCATGCCTATACAGAGTATCTGAAAAACAATAAAGGAGAGAAAAAGGAATCCTATTGGTCCTCTTCAGGGTGGAGCTAAAGAGGGACGAATCTGCAATCCGTTTAGCCGTTTCCGTTTCGCGCTATCAAATACATGTATTGTTAGGCTATTACTATATAGTTTCTAACTATTATTATTTATTTTATGGATCCAGAGACACCCAGACGGGAAGGCTCAAATACGACTTGAAAAGAAAATCAGGCAAAATGAAACACATTTAGCTGATATATGAATAAAAAGAAAAAAAATGGTAGGCTATTTTAATTTCGTTCAATAACTTATTCTTTTTATAGCATTTCTACCTAAAAATCAGCAAAATTTTAAAGAAGACACACTAAATAACTCCTGTGCGGGCAAGATTAATGAACTCATTATCAGAAAGGTGATGATTATTCTTTCTATTAGATGCGGATAACACTGGCTGGTGCTTGACGTTTTCAGAAAAAAAATACACTAAAATGTCACCTTATCATCTTAACGACTGGTAGCCAGTAATTGTTTCTCCCCTCATTTTATATATTGTTGATATTTTACACCATACAATTGCACACTTGAAAATTCTTCAAATTTCTTCATCTGATATTTTTCGCTTGCTTGGTGTTGTGATTACTCGAAAAAATTCTTTCAGCTGGTCTGCAGTAACAGCATGTTAAAGTCGTGTATTCTACTCGTTGCAAAACGGTCTAAGTAACATAAACATCAGGAAGCTGTCATGGATATGGATATGCATTAATTTTTCTTCGTTTTTCATTTTCTCGGACAAATCTACTTCTTCCGGTCTTCTTTTTTATTAACAAATGTGCTAAAAAATATAGTAAACGAAATAAAATTATGAACCAGTGTATTAAATGTAAACAGGAATTATTTTTAAAAGACAAACGAATTTCTTTTATAATAATGATATACAAACTAGCAAAATAAGTAGATCATACACGTTCGGGAAACGGATTGGTCTCGGACTTCTAAACGTGTTAAAATGACGTAGGTTTTACCATTCAAAATTAAGTATCATCTACATAAGTCTAGCCTATATATAATATTTTAAAAACTTGATATACAGCTCATATTTATATACTCGGCACCATTTTGAAACTACTACCATTAGAAAACAAGACCACACTGTCAGAAGTTTCATAACAGATTGCGCATAACACTTTCAAGAATAACACCTTTTCACTTAAAAATAAAGTGTTATGACCAATTAAGCTTATACTATTTCGTGCCTAGATCTCCAGCAACACCTTCAATAGGTAAAAAATACTACACTGTCGGAAGTTACATAACGACAATAGAAGGATGCGCGGTTTCAACAGATAACACTTTGGGATGTTATCTGTTATGTTTCTTTCGATCTCGTTAGTATTTTTAGCAGCTGAAGGGGTTGTTGGAGATCTAGGCACGGAATAGTGTAAACTTAATTGGTCGTAACACTTTATTCCTAAGTGAAAAGGTGTTATTCTTGAAAGTGTTATGCGCAATCTGTTATGAAACTTCTGACAGTGCAAAGGTTTCGATGGGATCCGAAAGATTTAATATTTGATTGAGACAATTGGGTATTGTCTTCGCCAGATCAAGTCTTCGCCAGAATCCTTGAACATTTTTAGTATTGAAATTTAGAAACAGATTAATTTAGCAAATAGCTAATCACCTGAGACAACCAAGTTCAGAATGTTCAGTTGTAGCTCTATAAGCCATATCTATTTTGACGATACTGATCGAAACTTCCTGGTTTATTTCTGCCAAATTTCCGTTTCGGCCGAATTCCAAGCAAGATACTTGTCCAGCAAAAATAAAAAGTTCAGCACGAATTCAGCGTATCTCCTTATAAAGAACAACTAATCAACTTCAAATAAAACTTTAAATTACAACAAATTTTTCGGTTTCAGCCGGATTCCGGACGAACTATAAGTCCGGGTGAAAAATTATTGTCACACACGGATTCAGCGTCTCTTCTTGCCCCTAAATCTGTCATCTAATCAACTTAAAATAAAATATCTACTTTTAACAGATTTTCCGGTTCTGTCCGGATTCGCATCTAATCAACTCCAAATAAAAATTTTGCTTATAACAAACTTTCCGGTTTTTGCCGGATTCCGGACGAAATACTTGTCAGCCAAAAAAACGGTTTTCATCGTCGTTTCGCATGTCTTCTTACCCATAACTGACTTTCACATTAGTTGTTTATAAATATTTTGTTCGACCCTTTATTTGGACCCCCTCCAGTAAATTAGGGCTACAGAGCCCATCTACGAACTCGACCTTAACCTTGACACAAATAATCCTCACACCAAGTTTCATCAAATATCTCATTCCCTTCAAGAGTTATCGTGCTGACAGACGGACGGACGGACGGACAGAGGACAACTTTTGCGATGCCATAGGTATCCCTCCACTTATGTTTTGGGATCCCAAAAACTGATACCGGATCTGCATACTTTCGACACGCTCAATTCTAACTCCAACTCCCAACTTGGACAAGAAATTCATATCATTGTTTGACGACATGATTCGACCGATCCAGATACGGCTATAATTTGCATTTAGACGATTAGCCTTCTGGATTAACATTATGAGTGGCATACTATTCTTGCACAGATTTGAATTTTTTGTATCAATTTGGCTGTTGTTGTTTTATTTTACTTTACGTGTTTCGTATTTTTTCTGTGTTCCTTGTTAAGGGGTTTACAATAAATACATATATAAATAAATACCCATATAATAAATACATACCCATATAATTAAATCAAGGTATATGAAGTGATATTCCGCGATTTAAACTCCAGATTCAAACCAAACAGACGCACCTAAATTCGAAAATGGTCACGACAAATCTCGTTTCGGACAAAAACAATGAGTCAAGAGCAACCTACCTACCGCCCTACGAATGCGTCTTCAAGTTTTTCAAACCAGGTAATCCCGCTTGACAAATACAACCAGCGATCAGAGTCGTATGAACTCCAAGAGAACACTGAGCAACGTTTCCTCTGCAAACGCCCATTGGCTTTCTTTATTCAGTAGCCAGAGGCAAATAAGTTTACAGAAAGGAGGAGGTACGAAATTGAAGTAAGGTTAATAGAGCTGGTAAAGTCGGATAGAAACTAGATACTATAAAGGTATTAAAGGTAGCAAGATTTCGTATGCGAACATGCGCATGGAAAAGTGTTTGCGATGAGAACAGAATTCTGGGGCGAATGAGAAAATTCGCAACCGATCTGCGAAATACTAACTCAGTTTGAGTATCGTCCTCAAGATCAGATACACTTCCAATCGTACGCAATTTCAGATTTACAGGAGTGTTGCATGAAGCTGCCCTTACTATGGCACCGCCCACCCCCTAGAAAAGCCACTAAAAGAATAAATTTTAGAAACTTCAACCACATAACTCATTTAGCTGCTTGTTTATTATTATTTGGCTTATTTGAAGCCAGATTTGATTCCAATTGGCCATGGTAAATGATCCTGCCACCTTGGATCATGAAGATGCCACCCCCAGAAAAATCATGCAAATTCCAAGAAAACAGCAAATTTTGTTCTTTGCAATAGGTCAAGGAACCTCTCTGACCAAACAGCTGGCCTCTAACTTCACCATGTAGCAAAATACCATTTTTAACAAAGTGGGCGACTTCATGATCACTTGGGTGCCTATATTCTTTCGTGTTCTCCAGCTTAGCCTTGAACAATTACAAGTAAACTATGGTACCAGCAGAAAGTGAAGGTTCTAAGCTTCCTTTCAGGATACTCCACTGAATTTTATCTCAACCTTTACTCTTTGTCCCTAAGTCATTTCCCCAAAACAGGAGTTTAGGGTGGCGGCTTCACGCAGCACCCTGTACATGCCTTATCACTGATGACAATAAATATCGTATTTCTGACTTTTGACGTAAAAAATGGTAAAACAACAATTCGTCAAAAAAGGGGTACAGAACCTTTTTGAGCTTGATTAGGGGTACGCGGTACTGAAAAGGTTGGGAACCACTGCCGTATACCATTCAACCACCGTCATTTACCAGGCAAAAAGACCCTCCCTTGATCCCAGCCTCTCAAGTTAAGCCAAGCTTCAGCAAGAAAAAGTATATAAGGGTCAGTGGATCCCAAAGACTATGCCATAGAAGGAAGGAAGGAATGTCACAGGTATTCCGGCCAAAAGTCACAAGCTCCGTCCCAGAAAAGTGGCAACACTGCTTAAAGGACACCTGAACAATGAAACCATACTTGGACACAGCATGGAGAATGCATTTACAGACATGGCCACGGAGAGCATTCTTCTCCTGAGCGTGACGTTTTCAAAATAGAGATGTTCGTTTTCTGGAGGTTTGCACATGCAGACTCCAAGACAAAAAGCGCAATTCATTCAAATCTTGTACAGCGCTGGCCCGATCGTATTGGAATTCCTTCTAGATATACGTTTGGGCTTAACTGGTTAAAAAATATTCCAGAAGAAGGGTCAATTGGAGACATGTGTCCATTTCTAAAATTATTCTGTACTGAAATAAGATGCAAAATGGAGCAAAAATCATAGCTTGGAAACACTATTTTGTATTTGGGTTGGGTTTTCTGCAGGCAACGTTAATGGGGTGTCCTTTAATATAGTCTCACTGGAGAGAAGAGGTTCTACAAAACGTTGGTCGGTGGAGCTCCAAAAATCGCGTTTCCCTTCACTGGAACCAACTACCCGACGAAACACTGAGTCACTCAGCCAGGTGAAAATGAGAAAATGATTATTACTCAAATGTACGACCCTATATGGGCTTTGCGGCCTTATTGTTTTTGCAATATACTGTTATTATATCAAGATGAAGCCCATACGTGTAGGCCGAGGGGTCACATACTGGGGATGAGGACTTCCCAGAAAATCACGTCTTTCGTCCTTTCATTATAAACGGTCAGCTTGGCGTCTAACCTTGTAGATGTCCCTCCCCCAGAAAAAAATGTAGCTAAATATTCTTTGAGCCCAAGTTGACTTTGAAACATTTATTCAAACAATGTTTACAACGGGTACGTCAGCTACGATTCTTCATCAGCGATATTTCGGCCTTTTTTGGCAAGGGAGCCTGACGAGGACCCTTGCCAAAAAGGGCCGAAATATCGCTGATGAAGAATCGTAGCTGACGTACCCGTTGTAAACATTGTTTGAATAAAAATATAGCTGGCCAGTCGGTCAAAAAAGAAACGAGTAAGCGCGAAGCGGTGAGATGTTTCGTTAAAACATTCTATTTTTTCGTAAAAACCGTCAATTTTACTGAAAACAGTAGAATTTTTCGAAAAACAGCCGGTAAAAAGGACCAGCCAATCGGTTAAAGCTTCACAGGTTAGGATGAATTCGCATGGCTGTCTATGAAAAGCGTCCCCAAACAAGGCTACGAACATCGGAATGCGTCAAGGAAAAAGAAGAGGAATTGCATCAGGAGTCCTGTCTTAAGAAAGAGAATCAGAACATGAGAGTACTGTCCTTCCTCGTTTTCCACGGCGGCTTAATGTTCAGCTTCAATAAAAAGAATTTTTAATGCATGGTTTATATTTTTCTTTTGTTATTGATATTTTTATTAGCGTTTATGTTCGTTGTTTATAAAAGACGGCGGTTTTAAAGAGAGGTAAGGTTGGAGCTGGCAAGGCAGGATTAAAAAGAAGATTTATTTACGGTATAATAACACGATATATATAATATGATATAATAACTATATAATATGATTCCCAGTCAGCTTGGGCTGACTCAGTATTTGTGTTTATATTCGCTTGAAATGCACTAGGAGGAGTATAACAAAACCAAAAGAAACAAACCGAAAAAAAAAACTTTGTCGCAATCAATTTAGATATTAGCGTAATAACTTGAAAAACGCAGCCGAAAAAAACAGAGACAAAAGCCTACACCGAACATAGTCAATTCTGTTTGGAAAGGGGGCAGGTTTAGATATTTAACGGACGGTAACGAACGGTTTGGAATTCTTTATTTTAACCCGCTAAGAAAAACAGAAAATAAGGAAAAATGAACAAAAAAATTACAAAAAGCCCTGAAAGTGACGAAAAAAAAAGAGAGAGACTGTGATGAGTGAGTAAGCTGAGGGTATTTATGGTTACTTAGGGACTATAGTTTTAAAAATATGTCTGGATGTTTGTACTTTGAAACCAGGTGTTTTTGTTCTGGGAGAGGAGTGATTGGTTGGGAAATAGATGGTTCCTTAATTTTTGTTTTTCACACGTTTTTCGAGGCATTCGTTGCTGGCTGGGTATGCACGGCGTGTCTATTCGTCTTCAAGTCTACTCGGTCATTTGCGACATAATTTGCTTGTATAAATACTTATTGTATAATCCAAAGCCACGTAAAAAGCAGGTCAGTGTTCATTCGCCAACAGGGTTACTGAACCTTGGAATACTTTACCAGCTGAAGTAGTTGAATTAGGTGGCGAACAAATGTTAAAACGTGAAGACGTTTTTATGTACGAGATTTTGTAGTTTGATGATCAGTTTGTTTTTCTTCGTGAATTATGTAAGTTAAGTAATTATATATTATAGTGCATAGTATAGTTCCAGATATTTCGGAGAAATTACTACTGCTACACAGGAAGCTGTCGGCTTCAGCATACTCTCGGTTTTCACCACACCACCCCATTACTTGTTACCCCCCTGTTTATGTGCTAGTGTTTTTGTATGTATAGTTATTTTAGTATTTTCTTCATTTCTTTTTCTTTATTGTACTCCACTTGTTTTTCCTCTGGAATTTGTGGGTTGGAAATAAATCATTATTGTTATTAGTATATCTCATTTGAATCTGTTTATGTGTATTTATTTGCATTTTACTCTAAAAGTGTCTACAGTCGGTTAAAATCCTGTCTATTCCTTCAGCCCAAGCTGACTGCGAATCATGTTGACGGTGCAAAATGGATAAGTCAGCCAAATTTTCTTAGAGCTACATTTCGGTCCTTCTTGTCAAGGGTCCTCTTCAGGCTCAAGCAGCTCAAGCTGGAAAGCAACTTTTGGAAAAACAATTAAAGATACTTGCGGAAAAACAATTAAAGATTCTTCCTTAGATATCTGATTTCGTGAACTTCTTCTCTGAAAATTTGTCGGAGTTAAAGAAATATAGGTCTAATAAAAATGTAGCTGACTTATCCGTTTTGCACCGTCAAATATGCCAGTTACAGGGCTAACATAAGGAGTTAGGCTAAATCAGGAGCATTCTCAACGACTGGATGTTTTTGTTGCCCTCATGCTTAATTAGCCCTGTAACTGTCACCAGTATTCTAACCGACTTTAGACGTTTTTAGAGCAAAACTAAATAAACCTAAACAGATTCAAATGAGATATTCACGCAAAATTCTGGAAGATCCTGTTTGCTCGCATACCGCAACAAATAGGGTTTCGACCTTCCATAAAAATACGACTTGAAAATGTTCGCAAACGACGAAGTCTAGCCATAACTCACGACATGTTCCGAATTACATGCTAAACTACAGTAATTACTTTATATTAGTTTTTGGGTATTTCTCGGCGGCATTGTTCTATTTGAAACTGAGGAAGCTATAAACAATCTTACATAGCAGGATGCGCCCATAATGTTCGGTTGCAAGGTAAACCAAAAACTGAAAAAGGGAGAAAATGATGATGGAATTTTTAAGGTCACGTTAACGATTTGAGAACTTCTTTAAAGGTTAACCGAAAAGAGCTCAGATAGGACAATCAAGTTACTCATCAGTTATTCACTTAAAGATGCTTGAAGACCCGATGAAAATGCGTTACTTCGTTGCTCCGATATTCACAAGCGATCGATTTTCGTATAGTGGAATTTCCGTTTGATTTGTGGTACCTCAATGCGCTTGTCCCTGTGTTGAATGCTTGAAGAAAACGCTGTACGAAAAATAAGTGTTCAGGCAGTGAGCTACCTTCCGCGAGCACTGGCCACTAAAAAGACGCGTTTGTATTGAGATTCAACTTTTACGCGTCATAGTAGAATTTGCGTTGTGAGGACGCCTGTAGGTATTCTGAACGTCATACTAGAGCAAATAGTGAAAAATAAAAAAAAATCTCTTAACACAATCCAAATAATGCAGTGTATTCAGTAAATGATACAACAATAAGTTGGCTTTTCAGTCAACTCTTACTAGAAAGGATCTTTTCCCTATGAAGTGAATCAGAAAAAACGTTTTTGAAAATACCACTACTTTCCACCCAAAACTAGCGATTCTCTTGTTGGCGCTTGTCGACTATGTCCAGCCTTCCTGCTCTCCGACGCGGCGGCCGGGCTCAGAAAATTTGAAAACTGAACGTGCCTTGGTTAAAAAGTGGGAAAACTAAGCAAGCAAAAGAAGTAATAAACAGAAGATTATCACATCCTTATGTGTGAAGGAGTTGCCAGAGGACGCTGAACATTCCGGCAAACTTTTCTTTGGGTGACGGGAAAACTCGGCAAGGTCGAAAAAGCGCTAAAATTCCTAGTTACGAAACGAAAGAATGGAGAAAGGTGGGGATTTTAGAAGCTTATAATTCCATATTGGAGCTAAGTGTATTATGAAAGGCAGAATAAGCAAGAGGGGTACTTTAACAGATGATTTCATCCTAAACTTGCAAGGCTGTCGCAACTGCAAATCATGAAGCAACAAACTGGATCTACAAAAAAAGCAATTTTCATGGAAAAATTATGATTCGTGTTCACGAACTGCCGAAGGGTTCTTCTAGCGTATAAGCCTACAAATCAGCAAGCATAAAACACCGCACGTAGTCCAAAAGTTCAGAGAAGTATTCAAAGAACTCTGCCTCTACTGTAATGATTTCATCCTAAAGAAATTTCGAATGACTCCTTTTATCTGTATTTTTATTCTTGCTCGAAACGGGTTGCTATGTAGTAGAAAAAAAAGTGTCATGCCTGATATAGGTTGGTATTGATCCTGACCCACACGAGGGTCAAGTTCTATTCCTAGTCGATAGTGCTAACGGATACCTCACCTGAGATTCCAGCGATATTTCGGCCGGAATGTATTAGCTCGAACAATGAATATGCAATTGCTGCAATCAAAAGAAGAAACCTGTGAAAGGTTCGAAAGAACAAAATAACGAGAATCTTACAGTATTTAGCTGACAGGGTAGGTCACCAAGAATCAGGGTGTACAAGTTATAGTTAACAAATATATTTCGATATTTTGCGATACTAGGATATACAGTAGAGGTATGTTATGTGAACAGTTACTTTAATGTGAACAGTGCAGTTTCGGGCAAAATGGTTGAATGAAGATCCAAAATACCTATACAGGTGTTTTCAGAAGCTCTTAATTACCTACTTTGGCTAACTGTTAGTTAACTTTAGTCACAGCAAGTGCATGAAAATGGCAAAGTCCACTGTCAACAAACGTTCACATAAGCATACCTCTACTGTACATTCAGATACCTAGAGTCACTTCGGGATACGTACAGATACTTTGGGATACTTCGAGATACATTGTTATCTGATAGGGATTTTGTTTCTTCCTGGCCTCTGCTCAGTTTTAAAGAAAAAAGATATTCATTCCCTCCATTCTTGTTTTTACAGATATGCAAAATTCCCCCATTTCCTACCCCCTTGGTACAAAAACAGACATCTGATTTCGCGTTACAAGCTTCCGGATAGATAGCTGAAACTTTCGGCCCTAAGTAGAAGTCTCCACAACGTCCCATCCCAGCTTCCCCGCACATCACGCCTGTCCCTACTTTTTTTGCGAATTTTAGTGTTTTGTTAATTTTTTGTCTTCTTTTTTCATTCTTTGTACTCCGCTATTTTGTCTTTTCAGCGGGTTATAAGAAAAAAAATATATATATATATTTAAAGGTAAAGGTCAGCTACGATTTTCGTCCACGATCGGCCCTTTTTGGTATGGGTCATTTTCAGGTAAGCTGACTTTTTCGTTTTGAGCCATTGTAGCCTACAATATAATTCAATTTTTCAATAAAATTTATTTTCAAACCATTTACGGACTAGCCGAATTTTCGATTTTTGTCAAAAATTATTGACAGAGAAAATGCTACCAAGATACTAAAACCTATTTTGGGATCCTGATGCGATACTTTCCAGGGTGGGCGAAGATATACTTTTGAAGACCAAACTGGTTTAGCTGATGTATGAATGGAAAGGACGGGATTCAATATTTTCAATATATTGTTTTCATATTCAACTGCATTAGAGGGATAGGTAAGCAGAGAAATTTGCGATATTTATTAAAGATTCAGAAAATTTTCGAGATCTTTTTTTACGGACTAGCCGAATTTTCGATTTTTTGTCAATTAAAATAACTTTGTTGACAAAAAGAAAATTAATGACAGAGAAAAGGCTACCAAGATACTAAAACCTATTTTGGGATCCTGATGCGATACTTTCCAGGGTGGGCGAAGATATACTTTTGGTGACCAAACTGGTTTAGCTGATGTATGACTGGAAAGGACGGGTTTAAATATTTTCAATATATTGTTTTCATATTCAACTGCATTAGAGAGATAGGTAAGCAGAGATATTTGCGATATTTATTAAAGATTCAGAAAATTTTCGATATCTTTTTAAATATTTTCAATCTGTCAAAGGCTCAATATTTTCAACAATTTGCCATCAGATTCAACTGCGTTGCAGGGATAAGTCAGCAGAGAAATTTTCGATATTTATTTAAAGTTCGGAAATTTTTCGACATTTTCGAGAAGTTTGCATACAGGTTTTATATCATTTCGGCTTGAACGTCTGCCTATTCCAATAAGAAAAGTCGCATTTACTCAGCTCAGTAAATGGTTAAGAAACACACCAAACAGCAAAAGAGCTGGAGAAGGTTCACGCTCAGGGCCGTATCCAGGGGGCTTAGGGGTTTCACCCCCCCCCCCCACATACACATATTTTTGTTTGTTTTATAGTTTTTAACCTCTGATCTATGTCTTCTTTGTTCTTTATGGTCCAACCCGCTGGCACCCCCCCCCCCCCCCGAAATAAGTTCCTGGATACGGACCTGACCCTACATGTTTAATTCGGTTTCTTTTAGTTACGAATAAAACTGCCTGGTATTAGGATTCTGCAGAAAGAAAACATATATAATTTATCACATTATATAAAAACATGTGTAAAAAAATATGTGAAAGAAAACATGTGGGATACTATTAACCATTCTCATCGACCGGTAAGCTTGACGAATATAAGGTTTGAAGCATTTCAAATAAAATAGAAAAACGAGATTTTCGGGGTTTTTCTGGATCAGCTAGTTACCCCTCCAAGATGATGTGCGAAGGATAAATACAATTTCGGATATTTCGGTTGCACTTCCGGCAAACCGACCTCAGCGAAAGAAACAAAAAGAAACAAAAATTTGTTTCTTTCGCTGAGGACTTTACCGGAAGTGCAACCGAAATATCCGAAATTGTATTTACCCCTCGCACATCATCTTGGAGGGGTAACTAGCTGATCAAGAAAAAAAAAACCGAAAATCTCGTTTTTCTATTTTATTTGACCGGTAAGCCCCCCACCCCTCCAATTTCTCGCAAGTCAAAAAAGTCCTTTCAGGACTTATCTAACGGAGATGCGTCGTCCTCTCCTTTTCGTTATAGAAAACCATTTATATCAGGTACTTTAGGCTCCACGGAAAGCACCTCGTGAGATACTTTCCGGTAAGCTCTCCCCTAACAAAGACTAATGAACTAATTACTGCGGATCTCATCCTGTTCAGCAAACAAACAACTGGGGCAGTAATGAAGTCCCTTGCAGACACCAGAAGTGTATGTGGAAGGCTTTTTGACCTTTCCCCCCAATATGGGTAAATGGCGGGAACACTGATACAAGCTTAGGTAAAATTCGGTCGTGACTTTCTGTGGGATTAATAGTCTTGATCTCTCCCTGCCGATGCAGAATCTCCGGGTACCTGCGGAAGAAAGGAAGAAACAGTGTCAAAGCTGCGCTGACTCAGGATTTGAGTCGTTGAGTTTGAGTCGTTACGGACACGTTTACTCCTTCTTCCTGAGAATCACTGGCGTGTTTTGGACACAAAACGGACACAGAACGGACAGTCGAATGGTTGTTTTGGTTCCCAAGAAAAATCGACATGTATATATAATTTTGCGGCATTGATCCGACGCTGTTCTCACATGTTTCTCAATTTAGAAATAAGCGATTCTATCAATGTCTTCCCCTACAATGACAACTGTTTCGACCACCTACAATGAACACTGTTTTAGGAAATCTCGGGGAATGTTCATTCCCGATTGTGATGTCACTTATAGATATATCCCGCTATTGCGTGTGACCCAAAAAAGATTTCTTTTCGGCAATCGTTTACCGTTGTAGTTCCTTAATACAAGCACATAGAGGTATCACAAACCTGAAAGAAAAAGTTAATTCGATGAAAACCGATTTACGAATAGCGGAGCAACGAAGTGACACAATTTCATCGGGTCTTCAAGCTTATTTCAATAAATTAGTTTTATTTGCAGTATGGAAACAATCTATTGGGACCTTCCGTCGTTGTACTATTCCAAAACGACTCTCAGTCAAGTTTGAAGTTTTTGTGCAGTCGTTTCAATCGAAAATTCGGCAATCCGATCCCAGCCTGGGCGACTTGAATTACAATTAGGCTGACTTGGTCCCCCGGAGGCACGTTCCTGTTCCAGAAAATTGGACGAAAAAAAATCCCCTCCGCAATAAAGTGGAGCACCAATGAACGATAATTTACTTTTAAAGAATTCGATTACGTTTTTGTTCGGGTTTTGCCTTTCCTTTTTCGGCTTTAGCTTTTAGCCTTTTTCATGCCTTTTTGAACATTCTCGCGTTTTCGTAAGCCACCGTTACTGCTAAGGACTTTTCTCTTTGTTAGGATAACAAGAGCTACGAGTTCATATGGCACTAATTACGAGTGGGCGGTACAAGAAAGTAGATGAGAACGTTACAAAATACACCCGCCATCCAAAAATGCGGTTCGGACCTAGAAATAGGATATGTAATTTCACTCAAGTATGAGCATTTTCGGCATCGCCTCGGATCATCAATCATCTGGGGCAAACGACTGTTACAACTTCCAAGTATCAGCCCAATAAATCCACTCGTTTGATCCCTAGATGTGCCACACGGTTTCCGGTACCTCCCTCAGAATCCCCCTACCGCGGCCGAATCTAGTTCGGACTCGTAATAGAGGATCACTGAAAGCATCTTCACTTGATTCCATGACAACTCGCCACAAGACAACTCGCCACAGCGACAACTGGGAACCGACAAGTCGCCACACAGACATGCACCGATCTAGTAGCTGGACATCTTCCACGAACCACAACAACATAGAGGGTTGGCGGCCTGAAATGGTTCAATGTCGAAGGAAATTTGCGAAAGGCCAACATGGACCGGATCGAGGCAGGTTTTTCTCCTCCTCGGCCAGAGAAACGATTCTTGAAGACTAACCAGAGAATCAAAAGAATTGGCAGTAGGTATAACCGTAGCAGTGCTCTGGATTTATTGAGAGGCATTGCCCATAATTATCTGCTCCATTAAAAAAAAATTTAATAAATAGTTGAATAAAGTACTTTATGCTTTAAATGTGGCGAGATGTCGCGCTGTGGCAAGATGTCTGTGTGTCGGCTTGTCGCTGTGGCAAGTTGTCGCTGTGGCAAGCTATCGGTGTGGCAGATTGTCGCTGTGGCAAGATGTCACCGTGGCGAGATGTCGGTGTGGCGAGTAGTCGGTTCCCAGTTGTCGCTGTGGCGAGCAGGGGCGTCCCGAGGGGGGTTGGGGGGGGGGGGGGGTGTATGCTTTTGTCAGGCGTCGGTCGACTCGTCGGCACATCGGGTTCTGTTTATATGCAAGAAATGAAATCCTGCAAACATCTTTCGGGCAAAAGACTGAATCTACCAGAATTTGCCTCAGGGAATCTACCCGAATTCACCCCACGGATTCTTCCAGAATATGGCTCAGTGAATCTACCGGAATTTGTGCGATATCTGTCACAAGGAATCTACCGGAAGTTGTCTCAGGGAATCTACCGGAATTTACTCCTCAGAATCTACGAGATTCGGCTCAGGGAATCTACTCAGAGAATTTGTGGAAAATCTTTCACAAGGAATCTACCGAAATTTACCCCACAGAATCTACCGGAATTCGGCTGAATCTGAATCCAAAAAGCGCCGACAGCTTTCTCGACTCCTTTCCGGTGATACCGGTGAACCAAGAAGAGTTCAACAAGAGCTGTAACCTCATATGGCACTTGCAACTGTATGTAGTAGGTAAGGGCTCTGTCAGATTGAACGGGTCCCTGATATGCCTCCCAAGTTTCGTCACGAAAATCCCCAAAACTGACATCACCGGAATTCCGGAAAACTCCCCTCCACCCCCCCCCCCCCCCACCCCCACCCCCAAGGGTCCGGATCCAGTCCAATTGTGTAAACGATTTATCTGGGGCAGATGCTTGTTCTTCCAAGCAAGTTTCACTCCGATCCCTCCATTAAAACCGTTTCTCGAGATTTCCGGTCTCCCCCCCCCCTCCGACTCCCCCATGGCTACCGAATCCGGTCTGGACTTCAAATGGGACATCAGAGATATGTCCTTCATTCAGTTATCAAGTTTCATTCCAATCCGATCACCCGTTCAAAAGTTACACACTACTCAATTTTTCAGATTCCCCCACCTTCACTCCCCCCAGATGATCGGATCAGGAAACTGATTAGTTTTTAGTTAGTTTGGTCGGGTCCCTGGTATGCCTGCCAAGTTTCATCGTCCTAGCACATCTGGAAGTACCCTTACTCGAAAAAGTGTGACAAACTGCCCTAAATTTCCCAGATTCCCCCGCCCTCCACTTCCCCGTAGATGGTTGGATCGGGAAACTGATTATTTCCAGGTTAGTTTGCTCCGGTTCCTGATACGCCTGCAAAGTTTCATCGTCCTAGCACATCTGGAAGTACCTTAACTCGAAAAAGTGTGACAAAAAAACCGGACCGACCGACAGACAGAATTGCGATCGATATATGGCACTTGAGCCAGAAGCTGCAAGTGCCATAAAAACGAACTAGCCTTGTTTCGACATGATGTAGAAAGTCGCCGGGATAGCCTCGAAACAAACAAAAAGTTCTAAGATATATTTGAGGTCTCTCGTCAACTGAAAGACGTGTGACATAACAGTATTGTAGACTTTCTGCAGAGATTGTCACTACGGAGAAATTCCGGTAAAACTTCGAAAAATTCCGGTAAAACCTCGAAAAATTCCGGTAAAATTCTGAAGCTGCCCCCCCCCCCCTTCCGACCAGGAAGGTATCGGGACGCCCCTGGTGGCGAGTTGTCTTGTGGCGAGATGTCCCGACACGTCTTCACTTACCACCTATCAAGTTTCACTCGAACCTGATAATTTTTGGAAAATTCCGGTCCCCCCCCCCCCCCGTGGTCGGATCCGGTTCGGACCCTAAGATATATCGTCTAGGGCATATTATGATCTCTCTACAGTTCCTCGCTGCACTCGTTTGACCCCCATGCGAGCCACAAAATATCCGGGACTCCCCCTCCAACTCCCCACACTGTGTCTCCGAATACGACTTGAAAACATAAACGTCGCATCTCTTACATCTCCTCTTCCCGTCCATTAAGTCTGACCGAAATTGGAGCACAGCCTATCTGCAAATTTCCGCTTCCAACCACACCCCCCCCCCCTACTTCGGCCTGATCCGGCCGGGGCGCCAAATAATAAATCTAGGCCGCATAAACTTGGCACTGTCCAACTTGCATCCCATTCGGTCCATCCGTTTGGTTTTTGTGCATGTCAAAAGTTTCCAGACCCCCCCCCCCCCCTCCAACTCCCCAAACCGTGGCCGCATGTAGTTAGGACGCATTTTGCATGTCTAGGTCATCCGTTCTTATCACCCATTAAGTTTCACTAGAATCGGACCACCCGTTCGCAACAATTTCCGTATTCCCCTTCCCTCACTCCCCTAAAAACGGTTGGATCCAGGAGCGAAGTTTTCCTTGGGCATTGTTTCGGGTTCTTAAGTCAATTATGTCCAGCCACTAATATGCCTGCAAAGTTTCATCGTCTTAGCACAAATCATCGTCTGTTCAAAATTCAGTACGAAGTCAAGGTTCATTAACTTGTTTGGGCCTTTTTTTTTACAGAGACTTTTAATAAAGTAAATAGTTCGTGTAACATACTTTATTTTATTACTGTATTGACCAGCGTAATAATCTCCTGCAGAAGATAGCTACGAGATTGGTTTATCAATAAACAATTTGATTGATTGATTTGATGAATAATAAAAAGAAGAAATGCAAAAATACGAAACAACAAAACGCAACACAAGCTTATGTTACGTGGAGTGATAAGAAGTAGTGTTCATTTTTTTCAACAATCTGAAGAATCCATGTCTAAAACTGAATCGCTATTAAGAGGTTTCACCCATACCATCTGTTTGATTCGCAGGATGGACATGAACATGACTTTTAACATTAAAAAATGCCATTAATATACAGGGTCATGCTCCGATGTACAATCAAGACCAAAACATGACAGGTTACACTCTCACTTCTATATTCATTAGCGATACTCATACAAATAAAGGGGGATGCATACGAGATTAATAGATAGGTATACCATGCTCAAAACTTAAAGGAAACTTAAAGGAAACCTAACATGTTGTTTCTGCTCAAGTGTTCTAAAATAGTTGACCACTTTACATCTAAGCGATGCATACATAATATTAGACACGGCTTCGGCTGTTTTTAAGCCTCTCTCCATATCCATTGCCCTTGGGTGACAATCTTGGAAAAATTTGCATAACCGGTCTCCGGAAGAATAAGCTCCTCGGAAAAAAAGATCGGGCACATGATACGTCACGTAAAGAGAACAAACGTGGGAAGTGTGATAATCAGTGTATCTCTAACAGAGGAGACAGGATACAATTATGAATTGAAGAATCTCGGGAACGAGAATGGATGGAAATACTACCGAAGCAGAATGAATTACTATCATAAGTACGACGTTTCTTTTGAAGGTGCTAGTTCGGAGGTATTCTCGAATTTCCCATATCCACAGCCGGGAATCTCTGCGATAATGGGATGATTTATGGCCGATATGGCCGACGGTATGAAAAATTTAAGAATAAAGTTAGTTCTTGGGCATTTTGTTTTCTTAATTCTAAAAAAAAAAGTATTGGTTTCTTACCATGTACTCTTACCATTTAACGCAAATTTTCCCGGTTCATTGTAAGCTAAATTTTTTAGAATAAACAAAAATGATACCGAGTTGTGCCTTTGTGGTGAAACTGAATCGCGTTGCCATTTTCTCTTTGAGTGCAATATTTTTTTGTTCGTGAACGCTCAGATTTAAAATCTCACGTTAATAGGATCAATGTACCCTTTCTATATCATCTTGATTTAGTTTTTAACTGTAACTTGCTTACTTTAACATCCTGTTCTGTCTTTGTAAATAAAATCAAAAGGGCACATGAATGAAAACCATGGAGATACGACTAGAAAGATCAAACCGCCCGATTCCTCCCAGACGACCTGGTTATCGTAAGGTGGCAATCCGTTCATACTTGGTCTAGTCTTCAGAGACTCGTTCCAATCAAATACTTTAACATCCTTTTCCGTCTAATGAAATGAATGAAAACCACACAAGATCAGAGCCACAAGATAAGCATGAAAAGATCAAACCTCCATCTCGTGTCCAACAGTATGGTCAACGAAGCGACAATTCATTCTTACTGGGTCTAGCCTTTACGCTTCCAACCCACTCTCCTGTCCAAGGCAGTAGTGCACATTTAGACAGATATATTTTACAGATTTTCCACAAAACATGCTTTTCCTATTTTAAAGTTTAACTGAAAAGCTAACTTACTTTATTTTTGTATCATTTAACTGAACACACTGCGTTATTTGGACACCATGTGAAAGGATTTTTTTTATTTTTCACTATTTACTCTAGAATGACGTTCAGAAAATCTACTGCCGTCCTCACAGAGGAAAATGCTACTATGACGTGGAAATTTGAATCTTAAAACAAACGCGGCTTTTCAGTGGCCAGTGGTGAACTAGGTGATCACTGCTTCCTGCGTGAAAACTTACTTTTCGAAAATCGCTTTTGTTGAGCATAAACACATGTACAAGCGCATAGAGGTACCACAAATCCGAGAGGAAAATTCCACTATATCAAAATCGGTTATTCATGAATAGCGGAGCAACGAAGTAACGCATTTTCATCGGGTCTTCGAGCCTGTCTAAGTGAATAAGTGATGGGTAACTAGATTGTTTCATCTCATCCCTTTTCAGTTGAACTTTAAGCCTACAATGCATATATTTTTACAAACATGTTGTCACCCAAAAGGGCACATTAATGAAAACCATGGAGATATGACCGCCCGATTCCTCCCAGACGATCTGGTCATCTGAAGGTGGCAATTCGTTCATACTTGGTCTAGTCTTCACAGACTCGTTCCAATCAAATACTTTAACATCCTTTCGGTCTAATGAAATGAATGAAACTACACAAGATAAGCCTGAAAAGATCAAACCGCTCGTCTCCTATCAAACGACATGGTCAACAAAGCGGCAATTCAGTCATACTGGGTAGAGGCTTTACGCTTCCGACCCACTGTCCTGTCCACGGCAATGGTGCACATTTATACAGATATATTTTATAGATTTTCTAAAAAAAACATGCGTTTTCTATTTTAAATTTTAACTGAAAAGCTAACTTATTTTTGTATACACTGCATTATCTGGATTGTGTAAAAGAATTTATTTTTATTTTTCACCATTTACTCTAGAATGACGTTTAGAAAATCTACTGCCGTCCTCACAACGGAAAATTCTACTATGACGTGGAAATTTTGAATCTCAATACAAACGCGGCTTTCAGTGGCCAGTGCTGAGCTAGGGGATCACTGCTCACTGCGTGAACATTTATTTTTCGTAAATCGCTTTTGTCGAGCATAAACATATGTACAAGCGCACAGAGGTACCACAAATCCGAGAGGAAAATTTCACTATATCAACATCGATAATTCATGAATAGCGGAGCAACAAAGTAACGCATTTTCATCGGGTCTTCAAGCCTCCTTAAGTAAATAAGTGATGGGTAACTAAATTGTTTTCATCTCATCCCTTTAAGTTAAACTTTAAGCCTACAATGCATATATTTTTACACACATGTTCTCACCCTGAACAAGCTGAGTTTCATAAAAAGGTGAAAGGTCAAAAGAAGCGAATTAGTTGCAATTTTCAATAGAGTCACCGAAAAGACTGGTTACCGATCGGCAATCATTGATCGAGAAGCGTTCAAAACTTCGCCTTTTTATGGCACTTGCAGCCTCTGGCTCAAGTGCCATATACCGATCACAATTCCGTCTGTCGGTCTGTCGGTCTGTCGGTCTGTCGGTCTGTCGGTCTGTCGGTCGGTCCGAGTTTTTTTGTCCCACATATCCGAGTTAGGGTACTTCCAGATGTGCTAGGACAATGAAACTTGGCAGGCATATCAGGGACTCGACCAAACTAACCTGGAAATAATCAGTTTCCCGATCCGACCATATGGGGGGGAGTGCGGGGCGCTGGAAACTTGCAAATTTAGGGCATTTTGTCACTTTTTTCTGAGTTAGGGTACTTCTAGATGAGCTAGGACAATGAAACTTGGCAGGAATATCAGGGACCCGACCAAACGAACCTGGAAATAATCAGTTTCCCGATCCGACCATATGCGGGGGAGTGGGGGCGCTCGAAACTTGAAAATTTAGGGCATTTTGTCACACTTTTTCGAGTTAGGGTACTTCCAGATGAGCTAGGACAATGAAACTTGGCAGGAATATCAGGGACCTGACCAAAGTAACCTGGAAATAATAAGTTTCCCGATCCGACCATATGCGGGGGAGTTGGGGCGCTGGAAACTTGAAAATTTAGGGCATTTTGTCACACTTTTTCGAGTGAGGGTACTTCCAGATGAGCTAGGACAATGAAACTTGGCAGGAATATCACGGACCTGACCAAACTAACCTGGAAATAATCAGTTTCCCGATCCGATCATATGGGGGGGGGAGTGCGGGGCGCTGGAAACTTGAAAATTTAGGGCATTTTGTCACACTTTTTCGAGTTAGGGTACTTCCAGTTGTGCTAGGACCATGAAACTTGGCAGGCATATCAGAGACCCGACAAAACAAAATTAGGAATAATCAGTTTTCTGATCCGACCATTTTGGGGGGGGGGGAGGGCAGGGGAATCCGAGAAACTGAGAAGTGTGTAACTTTCGAACGGATGATCGGATTGTAATGAAACTTCATAACTGAAGAGAATATATATCTGTAATGTCCCGTTTAAAGTCTTGACCGGATTCGGTAGCCAGGGGGGAGTTGGGGGGGGGAGACCGGAAATTTCAAGAAACGGTTAAAATGGAGGGATCGGAGTGAAACTTGCTGGGAAGAACAAGCATCTGCTCTAGATAAGTCCTTTAGACCATTGTACTGGATCCGGACACTTATGGGGGGGGGGGGGGCGGAATTCCGGTGATGGTGGTTTTTTGGATTTTCACGATGAAACTTGGCAGGCGTATCAGGGACCCAATCAAACTGACTTCAAAATAAAAATATTGTCGATCAGATAATGGTGGGGGAGTGGAGGGAGGGGAATCCGCAGGGGAATCCGGGAAATTGAGAAGTGTGTAACTTTCGAACGGATGATCGGATTGTAATGAAACTTCATAAGTGAACAGAATATATATCTGTAATGTCCCGTTTAAAGTCTTGACCGGATTCGGTAGCCAGGGGGGAGTTGGGGGGGGGGAGACCGGAAATTTCAAGAAACGGTTAGAATGGAGGGATCGGAGTGAAACTTGCTGGGAAGAACAAGCATCTGCTCTAGATAAGTCCTTTAGACCATTGTACTGGATCCGGACACTTATGGGGGGGGGGGGTCCCGGAATTCCGGTGATGGTGGTTTTGGGGATTTTCACGATGAAACTTGGCAGGCATATCAGGGACCCAATCAAACTGACTTCAAAATAAAAATATTGTCGATCAGATAATGGTGGGGGAGTGGAGGGAGGGGAATCCGCAGGGGAATCCGGGAAATTGAGAAGTGTGTAACTTTCGAACGGATGATCGGATTGTAATGAAACTTCATAATTGAACAGAATATATATCTGTAATGTCCCGTTTAAAGTCTTGACCGGATTCGGTAGCCAGGGGGGAGTTGGGGGGGGGAGACCGGAAATTTCAAGAAACGGTTAGAATGGAGGGATCGGAGTGAAACTTGCTGGGAAGAACAAGCATCTGCTCTAGATAAGTCCTTTAGACCATTGTACTTGATCCGGACACTTATAGGGGGGGGGGGGGTCCCGGAATTCCGGTGATGGTGGTTTTGGGGATTTTCACGATGAAACTTGGCAGGCATATCAGGGACCCAATCAAACTGACTTCAAAATAAAAATTTTGTCGATCAGATAATGGTGGGGGGAGTGGAGGGAGGGGAATCCGAAATTTTCAGTCATGCGTAATTTTGGAATGGGTGATCGGATTCGAGTGAAATTTAAGAATTCAACAGAGGACATTTCTCCGATGATTTTTTTCATATCCGGACCGGATCCGGCAACTATTGGGGGGGGGGGCGGAAAATACGTGCCCCGTTTAGAATGGAGGGATCGGGATGGAACTTTGTGGGAAGAACAAACAGATGCTCTAGGTAAGTCATTTGCTGAATCGGATTGGCTACGTGCACCGCGGGGGAGCTTGGTGGGGTGGGGGGGGGGGGGGGTGGACCGGAAATCTCGAGAAACGGTTAGAATGATGGTATCGGAGTGAAACTTGCTGGGAAGAACAAACATCTGGTCCATTTAAATCTTTTACATAATTTGACTGGATCCGGACACTTGAGGGGGGGGGGAGGAGGGGTATCCCGGAATTCCGTTTTTTGGGGGATTTTCACGACGAAACTTGGAAGGCATATCAGGGACCCGGTCAAACTGACTTGGAATAAAAAAAAATCCTCGATATGATAATCTTGGGGGGGGACTTGAGGGAGGGGAATCCGGAATATTGAGTCATGCGTAACTTTGGAACGGGTGATCGGATTCGAGTGAAATTTAATAATTAAACAGAGGACATTTTTCTCTTGTGACCTTTTTCATTTCCGGACCGAATCCGGCAATTATCGGGGGGAGGGCGGAAAATACTTGACCCGCTTAGACTGGTGTGATCTGGATCGAACTTCGTGGGAATGACAAACAGATGCTCTGGATTAATCATTTACAGAACCGGATTGGCTCCGGTTATTGTGGGTGGAGTTGGAGGAGGGGGAGGGGGGTCTGGGATCCCGGTTATCGCGCGTTAAGGTACTTCCAGATGTGCTAGGACGATGAAACTTCGCTGGAATATTGGAGACTCAACAACATTTGCTTAGAAATTGCTACTTCCCAAATCCGATTATTCCTTAAAGTACCAATCTTGACCGCAAAGTAAAAAAAATACTTTTAAGCAATATATGCATTTTCGTGATGCCCATCAGCCCATTAGCAGTTTTGCCTGAAGGGTTTTGCTTACAAATGAAGTTCCAGCTCCCTTATAGCGCGCATCTCAACCGCAAAGTCGAAACTTACTTTTGATCAATCAAATCATCTTGACACATGCAAGTGCCATATGAGCTTACAGCTCTTGTTTATGAACTTCGGAGGAGCAGAAGATCCAAAGACAAGCTACCAAATTCCTAACAGATCTGCGTGATCCATCCTACTTTCAGAGACTTGTAAGTAAGAAAGTAATGTAATTAGCACGAAAATTCAAAAGGAATTAATACGGAGTATAAATTGAAGAAAAAAGAGGGAAAAGAACAAAAAGGCATGGGCACACTAAATATACAACAATTATGTCTTACGGCTTTTTTGTCAATTTACTTCTTCCTTCCATTGCTTGCAGAATTTTTAGAGGAGATTTGACTGACATTCACATTCGCCAGAGGCAGTTAGGCAACTTAGGCAGTTAGGCAGGCGAGCGATTATAAAATTCAGAAACAACCATCATCACACGGGGGGGGGGGGGGCAAACGTTTAACCTAAGCCTTTGAAAGGGACCTATAGAAGAGGATATTTGGAAACAGAACTATTATTTGAAGATTCAAAGATCCCTTGAATGACGAACTGATTAACCCAAATATATAGCAAATAAGACTTAACTCAGTTCAGAACAGTATGTTATTCCCAGTTTCTCCTTTTGCGACGGGGATTTTTTGGTTGGAGTATTTTTCGATAATTCTCACTAATATCTGTACCCGACAATATTTTGTGCAATTTTGAGGAGAACAAAACCATTCGCTGGACTATTTACTAGAAATACTTCGAAGATATATTCAAATAATGCATAAAACGGATAGGTCAGCTACGATGCTACGATACTTGAAAGACCTTGATTAAAGTTGACGTTTTGCATTGTTCTTCCGAAGTCTTGTTGAGAAAAACAAAATAAACCACAATTTCAGAGAGGCAGTCTTTCTTGAGAATTCTCTCCCAATACACAGTAGAAAAAAAAAGTTTTTGGAAGAAATGAATTGATCCCGGAGAGACGGTATACCTATCCTCTCTGTCACGGTGAAATGGAAGACGTTGCCCATCTTCTTGGCAGGTGTCCGGAGATCTTTGATTTAAGGACACTTTTGGGATTGACCATGCTCTCCCAGGAATACTGCAAAACACTAACCAAAAATAATGACCAGAATTTGCGTTTTATAGGAAAATCTATACCATACATGAAAGTTGGGATTTGTTAGATAAAGCCGTGTTCACAAGCATGCCTAGCCAAGCACAGATGCCTAGGCACGGGCTCAAGCGTAGCCGGGCACCAAGTTCTAGGACCTGTAACTCCGCGCTTGGCCCAAATTTGTTCCTAGGCATTGGGGTGAACGGTACGCTGGGCACGTGTCTAGACATCTGTACTTGGCTAGGCATACTTGTGGCCGGGGCTTAAGTTAGATTATCGCAAATGTTACACGGTTTATTCTTACCGTAAGTTGTTTTTTTTTTTGTATTTATCTGTTGTATTTGTGTTCGCATACATGGCCCATTCAGCTTTTGTCAATACACGTCCATCTATTTATCTTCTAGCCTATACGCTAAATGCAGTCAAAAAAGCAACTCAATCGTTGGGAATTTTCTGCGATCACGGGCAGACGAAGAAAAGAAAAAGATGACAGGTTTTTACAAAACAAAGTTGCTAAAGCCAGCTACAACTTTACCCATTTTTCAGAGGGATTCAGTCTCGGTTTTATTCTTGTGTAATTTTGTATTTGTTCTCACAGCATAAACAAGGTGGTTGAGTAGCTCTGCAAAGTAGCTTAATGAGCCAGATTTTTTTTATAAATTTACACATAATTCACCAATTAGTTTTTGACACGCTAAAAGAAACAAAACAACAGAGTTCAAAAACGAAAAATACAATGTAGCATTATTAACGGTAAACGGCATCGACAGCAAAATCAGGCCAGGAGAGCCAATCCTCAATTGGTGGGCACAGTGCTCCAACGCTGGGGCAGCATGCCCTAGAGAAAGAGCACAAGGGCACATATACAAATCTGTTTCAAAATAATTTTCAATTTTACCCATTATTCTGAACCGCGGGAGCACCCGACCAAGATAATAGTTGGTTGACGACGCGGGGTAGTGGAAGCATAGGTCGTAGAACGGGTTTTACAGATGGGTGATCCTCGTGAACTACCTCCGATAGTTAACCCTTGGTTGGGTTGACCGCGGGTCGGAATAATATACTATCATGAGGGTACTCTACGGGTCATTGTAGGTTAAATTTTTTCCTTCACAGAATAAACAAAATTGATACGGAGTTGTGCCTTTGTGGTGAAAACGAAACATGCTATCATTTTCTTTTTGAGTGCCCTATTTTTGCTCGTGAACGTGAACTATTATTTCACCTTAATAGGATCAAAGTTCCTTTTCCATTTCATCTTGATTTGGTTTTTAAATTTAGGAACGTCAGAAATATTGCGTTGGAATATATTAGGAAAACAAAACGTTTGGATTTGGAATTATGATTTGATTTAAAAGTATGTGCTTTTTTGTGTTTGATGATGGAATTCACAGTGTGTATTATTTAGTTTTTTTTCTGTTTTGATTAGTTGTTTGTACAAAGTTATGTGATTTGTAGTTTATTTTAGATGTTTAGTTTGGTTCACTAACGCTGAAGCACTGACATAATTTGAGGATTTGCGTATGATTGGGAGACAAGAAGGTAGCCTAGTCTATAAGCTAACTTGACTAAAAAAATACGGCACTGCATCAATGATGCAACGTAAGCTACACATAGGCTAGGTAAAGAGGGGGTACTTACTTTGTTGATTGGCTATATCTCAGGAGAAAGACGGTAAGCTAGGGATGGCTTCGATAAAAGAGGCTTGGCGTAAGTTCCGCAATGGCACCCCCAGTTCAAACGATAAAGCAAATATCCTTGTGTTTTTTACACATATCTGTTGAAAATTTGCTCTTATACAATTAAAGACTTAAAGAGCAACTGCCAATCCCGGTTTTGGGGCTCTTGGCCAAGAATGCGATGCGTAGTTGGGAGCTGGCATTTGAAGAGGTTACACCCCCCAGGGAATACTCTTGATGACTAACTTTCCTTACCGATGCAAAATCGCTGTGTACCTAGCGGAAGAGCCAGAAGCGGCACCACAGTTGTCCCCAACGATCGCCGTGATTGGCTGACACAGGATTTGAATTGTTGAGTTTGAGTCATTAGTGAGACGTTTTCTCGTTCTTCCTGGGGATCACTGGCGTGTTCTGGACTCATATAGAGTATTTTAATCACATGTATCTCTTAGTATCCATCGAGGGATTACCCACTTCCCGGCACCTGTTGTACACCTTTTCCGGGTACCGTCCGAAACCAGCGGTGCTGGCACCGGTGCCGGCAATAAATTGCCGAACTAAATGCCGATAAACATTAAATTGCCGATAAACATGCTGAATTTAATGTTCAAACACGTGACAACCAGCACGGGCAGGACACCGCGGCACCGAGCATTTGCTGTACAATAAAATGGAGAGTGGGCACCCCGCGGTATCCATTTATTTTTAATTTTACTTATTTCAAATACTGAAAATCACAAATGATATTTTTTTCGATTTCGATTTTTTTTCGGCGCATTGGTGTGTCAAACCTTGAGAAGGAAGTTGGTCGCAACAGTTAAAACGCTTTGTTGTCCCTCCGTTCCTGAGACTACTTGGCATCAACTATACCAGAAGATAAGGGATAGGCTAATATCTAATATTCTCTCTAATAGTATCCCCTCTCTCAAACGCGCTCTCGTCTCGCAATTCAGTTCCGGCAGGATTGCCTCCTGTCCCCTGACCATCGAGACACGCTACCTGAGCTAGCGCCTAAACGAGGACAACCGACAGCAACACATATTGGGACGAAATGCGACGAGAAAGTCTTCCTATCCAACCCACCGGTTCAGCCATCGCAGCGCCATCTCAAGTCAACTGTCACCTACTTCATCAAGAATCCCAACGAAAAAGTGTCAAAATCTCGACAATCTTGACACACAAAATCTTAATTCTCTCAGATAATTCTTTTATCTTAAATTCCACTGCTATTCTCTCGAATATTTGGGACTTCTTTATTAGACTTATTCCATAATCAACCAAAATCAACACATAAAACACTATAGGCCAGCCGTCCCTCATCAAACCATACGAAGGCGTAGATAATGCTACCTCCTCAGACATCTTTTGCGGGATCGACTAAAAAGAGGCACGGTACGGCACGGCATGGCACCAGGAGGCACGATTAATAAAAAGGGATTAGAAAGTAGTAGAGGAATACAAGTACGTGAGAGTTCGTAACTCCAGAGTCTGAAAGAAGTCAGTTTGGAACATCGCTCCTCCACTCACTCTGAAGCCTGAAAGGGCCCTTTTAGTTGTTGTGCCTGTTTTTAGTACTCGTGCCTCCTACAGTATGTCGTGCGGTGCCTCTTTTTAGTCGATCCCATCTTTTACGCATGGGCAGTTGCAGGATCCCCCAAATTGATACCTACATAACCCAGACATACGGTATAGTTGACCGACCCGAAAGCTGGAAGAGCTATTTCAACGACAAAAGTGCAGTCAGAGCGGCCATGAGAGCAAGGGATTCTTTGGTAATTGTCGAATTATCAGTGTGACTTTTCTCTATGTGTTTTGTTTTCTGTTTTCCTTTCTTGTGTGATCTTTTTCTGTGCATTTTTAACTTTACATTCCATAAACTCCATCATTTTCCCTTCCTGTACGATGGGTGATAAATTTGTTGGGTTACCCGAAGGCACTAGCCGAAGAGGAAACCTACAAATTCACTCCGCCGCGCCTACAACAACGACCTGCGACCCCTACGCACTTCAATACATTAGGTAGAACGCCAAAGTGGAGGTTTGCGGTTTTCCTCATACCAATCATTCAAAAACCGAACTGTCCCGAGCAACATTCCTCAACGGTAGAAGATATCGAAAAAAAAAAATCGTGCATAACTGCGAATTCACACTGACGCGAATATTCACAAAATAGCCCGTTTTCGTTCGCCGCAAAAGTAGCGCCACGAAGATAAAGATTAGCTACAATTTTTCGGAGAATTGCTATAGTTGGGAAATTTTAATTATAGCTACACGTCGCGCCAAAAAACATACAAAAATGGATACAATTAATACAAAACTAATAACAGCTGTCAGACTGGGTGGGACCCCGATGAAAAATTATCTCAAAATAGTAGTATGTAGTAGTGGGAAAAAGTAGCATGCAGTATCAACTGATGCTACTACATGCTTATATGTCAAGACTACCGCGCTACTGCATGCTACTGCTGAAGATTATCCAACGCTAAATGCAGTTATATGAAAGTAGTTATACTACTAAGTACTACTGAGCTTGTTGAAGCAGTTGCTTAGAGTAGCACTGATAGTCTTTCATACTCTTGATAAACTCGCTGCGGAGTTGCACATACGATTCTTTACTACTACATACCACTATATTTTTCGGAGCTATAGCAGTATGAGTGATTTTCCGTGGTATTGCGTTTGATTCATAAAACTATGTACACCTACATACTACTGTATGCGACTGTCTCAGTTTGAATCGATTTCGCATGGAAGTAGTTTGAGTTGATCCATGGTACAGATAAGAGTTGCATGCAGTAGTATGAGTGATATTCCGTGATAATACGAATATTTCGTAGAACTGTACTGACACAAGACAAAACACCAACCTGATTCCGTCTTCTCCTCAAGTTTCAGTTTCAGTTTCATTGGACTATATTTAAAGACAAAAAAATTACACAATTTACATTCCTGCCAGGAAAGCACAAATGTAGTGCTTGGCTAGAGCAGGGAAATAACCGATATTAATTTAAACACCGAGATACAGTACCACCGCATGCTTCTGACTTGAATTACAAACCGTTTGTAACTGAGACTAATAGTCGTGTGACTTACGACGATTTTGTAGCTACTACGGAACTAAAACGAAAATGAAGTTTCGAGCAGCAAAAGCAGCAGTCTTGTCCAGCATGAAACCTCAGCACTAGCTTACACCTCCAGCAATTCTAAGAAGTAACTCCCCAAAATAAGATATTAGCTCTTCAGAAATCATCATTCTTCATTCAGAACCATTCAAAAAACATCCAGAATCTTCGCTCTTCTCACTACAGCCTGACGAGGGCCCTTGCCCCGAAGGGCGGATACGTCGCTGGAATATTTATTAAAATAATGTATACAACGGACAAGCCAGCTACGATGCTTCATCAGCGATATTTCGGCCCTATTTGGCAAGGGTCCTCGTCAGGCTGTCAATCCTCGTCGCTGGAATAAATCCACGCTGACTTTTCCGTCTAGCGACATTGACCATGATTCACAGTCAGCTTGGGACTGAAGGACCACTTACGGTGCCCTTGATAACCGCGGGCCATCAGCGAGCAATCATGGCTCCTTGGCTCAGCTGGTGGACTCCTTCCCGGACTCGGACTTGTCTTGGTCTCGTCACTTGTGGAGCAGGACTCTGCTCGTCTCGAAACCCGGCCGAGCCCAAAGTTCAAGTAAACGTCTCAGCCCAGCAAACTCAAATTCACCCGGAGGTCTTCAGCGACGAAGCAACGATTTTAGCCAAACGATGGTTATGTTTCACTTTTTCTCAAAAATTCACGTAGTTCCGAGGCCCGGGATTGGCCGTTGGATGAGTGGACTCCTCCTTACGGGATGAGTCAAGCAGCGACGAGTGACAGGTGATCCGCCTTGGAGTCCTCCTCTCAGTCCTAAGCCCGCCTCTAAGTCCACCAGACAATCTAACTGAGGATCGAAGCGTGGACCGCTAACTCATGTAAACCAACCAAACTGGTCACACCCAGTACATTGAAAGATTAGGGCTTATTCTAGTTATTTATTGAAAAAAAAAAATATTATTAGGACTTGGGGCGGACCCGGTCTAGACACGGCGCGAGAACATTTTATTCTACTCTCGTTCTCGTCTCGTCTTGATGGATCATGTCCAGGACTCGAGCTCGTCTTGACTCATGTCGTGACTTTAGTCTCAGACTCGCCTGGGATTTAGACATGCTAGATTCGAGGGCAGCTTCCACTCTTATTGACCCCTCCACCCTCTTCTTGCTTCAATAGCGAAGGCTGATACGCTTTTAGACTTTCAAAGGAAGTAATTAACTGAACCTGTTTTCCGATCCAGAGAACTAAAGTCAGAATCTATTGCTTCCTTAATCAATAACATAACAGTTTGTTCTTTGATCGCCTAGAGTTTCTACACCACTCTTGGGGAAGATGAAGGGCTTACAGGTCAGTGAAAAAAACTAACGAAGGGCTATCAACTCCCCGGCACTTCCTGTATAAACTTTCTCGCACCGACCCAGGATCAGCCCAGCACGATCCAAAACCAGCGATGCCGGCCATAAATTAAGCGTTCCACTACTTTTTGGGATCCCAAAACGTAAGTGGAGGGATACCTATGGCGTCACAAAATTTGTCCGTCTGTTGTCCGAATTGCATTCATTAATTCTTAAACATGAAGACCCAAATTTCATACGTTAGACTCTAAACCCACTAAAGAAACCACACTAATCTTTGCACTTGACACAATTTACGATTTTCCATTCATATTTGACGGTGCAAAACGGATAAGTCAGCTACATTTTATTAGAGCTATATTTTGGCCCTCTTGGCAAGGCCATCTTCAGGCTCAAGCTGGAATGAACTTGTGGAAAACCTATTAAAAATTCTTCCTTAAATATCTGATTTTGTGAAATTCTTCTCTGAAAATTGGTTGGAGTTAAAGCTGGTGCTGTGATTTCATTCTTGACACGGCTGCTATTTTTGCTGTTCGATTTCGGTCGATTTTCCATGCGCATTATGCTCCGAACGCGTGTTCGCGTATCTTGCAGCTGATGCGCAAAACCGGTATCTGAACCTTGCCAAGTTTTTGCTGGAAGGCAATGGGTCTGGGAAAGGCTTAAAACAGCCGAAGTCGGGGATAATTTGTTAAAAGCAGAGCTGAGTTTTATAGTATCCAAATAGTTTTGAATGTTGAAGTACTAGTAGGAGGTGTACTCTGAACTGATGCTCGAAGAATTTCAAACATGGGGCCAAAGGTTCGGTCTTCCACTCTAAAAAGTTATAGGCTAAAGTTTAATTTTGTATGGTCAGGAGACGATCACGACTCAAGATCTTCCAGTCTAGAGAAACCCATACGATTGTTGCTCCGTGCCTAGAAGTACATCTATTCAACGAGTCGTTCTAACACACGCTCTTGGTTTTAATCCGGCCAATTTCCAATTCAAACAAATTCAAATCCGGAGCAGATTTCTAGCGTGAATCGATACGAAGCCTCTGTGTTTTGTCTTAATTTTCTCCTAAATCCCCCATTGCCCAGGCAACGCAAAACTTTTGCATAAAAAGGTCATCAGTAATTACACCAAAGAGGAACTAATGAGAGAAAATCGGGGAAATTGTTGCCAGGGGTGTCGCTATGGGAGGGGGTACCACCCCCCCCCCCCCCCCTCTGTCGAAGAAATTAAAAATTTAAACTGGGCGCTCGAGGAGCGTTCTGTCAAATAAATGAACGAAGCTGGGTCGCCCGACCACAAAAAAAAAGCTAAACTGGGCGCTCACCCAGGACACCTAAATGGGGGCCTTGCAGTCGGTCCGATAAAATCAGTAAGGCAGGTTAAGGGCACCGAGAAACTGAGTTGACATCGAGCTTGGACATCGGCCGTTTGGGGGCCTCTTACGTTTGAGACTTGAAGGAACTGCATTCCCAGTCGTAGATTTCGAGCTTGCCAGATTAACATAAAGAGGCGGGCTGTTCTGGTTGTTTGGATACGAAGAGATTTTTAGTCACATTTTGTCCGTTTGTCAGAATAAGAAGGATGACTGTCAGATTTGAGCTTCCAAGATCGACAAAAGGCGGTTTTCAAAATCATAAATTTCACCTTGTAGCGTACAGTTTTAACACGATCCGCGTTTAACACGACTAAGTTTGGGAACCCATCACTACGCCCACCCGTCATTTCGCCTAAGAAACCCGTCAGTTCGCCCACTTTTTCCGATAGTTCGCCCACCCGTCAGCTCGCCCGCTTTTTCCGACAGTTCGTCCACCCGTCAGTACCGTCACGTCCACCCGTCACTACCCCCCCCCCCTCCCGTCATTACGGCCACCCGTCACTACGCCCACTACCCCCACCCGTCATTCCGCCCACAAATTACCAATACCTCTCGGTTTTCGTCCACCCGTCAGTACCGTTACGTCCACCCGTCACTACCGCAACCCGTCATTACGCCCACTACCCCCACCCGTCATTCCGCCCACAAATTACAAATATCTCTCGGTGTTAGTAATAATCAGGCTGTGTGGCACACACTTAAGAATTTTAACAGAAAAGAATATGATGGTAATAATTAGCTTCCAGAGCGAGGTTTATTAATAAATCTGCTTCGTGAGCAATGCGGGAAGATGTATTGACGGCGCAAATGATCGCATGTCAGATGTTCTTGTCAATTTTTGCTTGTCAATTTTTGCTTGATTACAGGTTTGTTTCCTTCCCTGAAGTTGAATCCACTGACAACAGTGGAGAAACAAATAGAAACATGTAGCCAAAATACTGCTCATGACTGGAAAACACTTAATTAGTAAGGCGCTAAGTTTTAATGTAGATGTTCTTTGGTATATTTCGTAAGTTATTTGTCTTTCGTGTTCTTCTTTTTTCACTATTATGTACTCCGTCTTTGTGCTCTGTGCCTATTTGACGGGTTAAAAATAAAATCATCATCTCATCATCAATACAAATGCTTTCAACCTTGTGTGAACCCACTGAACCCCGTAGTCCATTTTCTCGGTCTATTCTATTATAATGTCACTTTATTTATCAGGTTCTTGCCCATTTACCCAACCAGAATCGAATAATAACAGTATTAATTTTCGTTTGCTCTTCCAATTGCCATGGCAACGAATCATCTCCATAAAATAAAATCCCTTGCAATACCCACGGCAACATTTTCAAAGACGAGCTGACGAGATCAAATCGGGGGAGGTATTGAAACAAATTCAAATCCGGGAAATTTCTCCGATAAAGCGACACGAAGTTTGTGTGAGTTTTCGTTTATAGGCGTATTCTCGCCGTTCTCCAAGGACACCTTTTGAGTAGTCCCTGCGTTTTTGTTTGTCCCAGGGACTCACTCCCCGTACTCTCGCGAGTCCCCACGGACGGGGAATGCTCCTATTATTATCACCATCATTAAAGAGGACTCCCTATCAGATTCGGAGGGGAGTCAATTTTTGCTTGTGTTGTGCAATTTGAAATTAATTAAGAACAACTAGAAGAAAAAAAAAACAAAAATAAAGTGGATCCAGACAAATTTCACCAACTGCGTATTTTTTTTGAACAAAATCCATTATGGAAGCATTCCCCGTGTTCTCACCGCTTTCCATACGCGGAGCCCGCGTGGAGTGACTACCTCTATTTTCGCCGTTCTCGTTGATTCCCCGAGGACATCCTCGGGGAACGGCGAAAATACACCTTATGTCTCCAGTTGCCTTGGCAACTGATCACCTTAGTACAAGATTTGCCATTGCAAGCAAGAGAGGAGACAAAGGGGAGGGATTCAAACAAATTCAAATCCGGGCCGGATTCCTCAGATAAATCCCAAGAAGCCTCCGTTTATCTAAATTTTCTTGTACCCCCCGTTCCCCTGGCAGCGTATCATCTTTGCACAAATCTCACCACTACAAGCAAAGGGGAAATTTACAAAAGGGAAATTTTATTTCCATGTCAGAACCCTCATGGTGCATTTACACACTGCGTAAAATCCGAGCGTATTTGAAATCCGAGCGTATTTTACGCATGTATTTGGGCTTGAAAATATCTCTAGCAGTACGGACGTATTTTAGATATCGGTCCGTTTTGTATCTAAATACGTCCGTAATGTTAGAAATCTTTTCAAGCTTCAAAATACGCTCGGATTTTACGCAGTGTGTAAACCCAGCACCAGTGCAGAAATCGAGACTTTTCAAGCACCGGGGGTGGAGCTTAGAGCATGTCCTTTAAAGGTCGGGCTTCACTACCCAAATTTTTCGCCCGGATTCTGGGTTCCTGTTTTCTTCGATATCGGTTTGGGTAAAGAAGACAGGTCTGAAAGCACCCCGGACGTCCCTCGTTCCGGACGTCACCCCGTTCCTCGATGAGTAAAAGACGAAGCTTCAATTCCGAGAAGACTAGACGTTTTGACGTCACGGGTCTAATTGTCGTGTTTTTGTATAACTGATGAGCAGGATCTCAATCTCAATAAAGATAAGATTAATCCCAGTAGGAAATACTGCAAGATATTTTTTTTTAGAGTGTAGGCTAGCCATGACAGTGGCTTTAAGAAGGCTATCGGTCTTCCAAACAATGACGTCAAGGGTCCATTTGTAGACACAGGTATATAAGAAAAAGGCGCTGACTATAATAATAATAATGATATAGTAACATTTGAATATTCCGCCAAAATACCATACAAGATTGAATATCCATAGGACAGTGTCTCGAGAAGGTTGTAGGATACATCTTCCAAACAATGGCGTCCACCGCATACACGTAGCCCGTTTTTCACATACCCTACCAAATTCCGTGACAATTTCCATAGCTGTGTAGAGTCAGGAAATGTTGCCAAGTTGCCAACTGCTGAGGTCCAAAAATGAGCCGAAAACTGTCCTGTTCCTGACATCCTACGAGATTTTCGCCACATCTCGGTCAAACCAGTCCTATCACAAATCCCCGTCTTTTCAAGACAGTGCCAAACCCCAGTACGCCTACAACAAACTCCGGGAACCCTAATCTAATAAAAATATCGATGATCGGAGTGAAACACAGAAAACGACCGTTCAAATACTCGACTTCAATGAGCAAGATCAACAGCTGCGTTCGTTGCCCTCCAGCAGGCGTTGTCCTCTAGGCTGTTTCTGGTGTCTAGTCACCAGTGTCCGGTTCTTCCCTTAAAACGCATTTTTTTTGTTCAAATATGAGTTGATGAAAACTGGCTAACTCCTCGCTGAAGCCGAGCTCACGAGCAGGTTCTGGTTAGTCCGCACCGGTGAGATAAAACCACGCACTGGTTAGTTCAAAAACGGGTTATAGCCAATTGGTATAACACGGCTTATAAGAAAAACCGGAGACCACCGGTGAGAACTCCCGTGACAAAGAACGCAGCTAACATTTTTCTGATGGCAAGAAGTATGAAATTCAGAAAACAGACGTTCAAATACTCGGCTTCAAACAAGTTCAACATTTTTCTAAGGGCAAGAAAGCAAAAGGCAAACAAACATTACTCACCGAACTTTCAGCCATGGAATCGACAGGAAGAGATGTGCTAAACTATCCTTCCTCTCCTCGGTCTTCGGGGAGTCCTCTAGATGCCAATTCTCATTTTCACTAACACTTTCAACTTTTATCACAGGTGGCTCTACTACAGAAAAACCTAAATTGTCAAAGGCACTATGATCAGGCAACACGTCTGGGGGAGGCGACCAAATGGCCATGGATGGTGGTCGTACCTAGAAGAAAAGATTAGTTGCGTTTTTGCAGACACCATGGTACCTGATACCATGGTCTAAAGTCGTTTTTGCAGTTATCGTGGTATCTGATACCACGGTCAAAAGGCGTTTTTGCAGTTACCGTGGTATCTGGCCAGTTATCGTGTTATCAGATATTCAGATACCACGGTCCGACCGTGGTAACTGGTCGTGGTATATGAAAAGTCATCTCACTTTCATTAATTTTTGTCAAATTGGTGAGAAAGAAGTTTGGGACTTAGTGATGTGACTGAATATCAGTTTTTCTTTCGGGATGACTTCGAAAAGCGCAATTTCGGCAACAAAAGTTCGGCTAAAGTCGTTTTTGCAGTTATCGTGGTATCTGATACCACGGTCAAAAGGCGTTTTTGCAGTTACCGTGGTATCTCGCCAGTTATCGTGGTATCAGATATTCAGATACCACGGTCCGACCGTGGTAACTGGTCGTGGTACCTGAAAAGTCATCTCACTTTCATCAATTTTTGTCAAATTGGTGAGAAAGAAGTTTGGCACTTAGTGATGTGACTGAATATCAGTTTTTCTTTCGGGATGACTTCGAAAAGCGCAATTTCGGCAATTGTCGTTTTTGCAGAGCAACCGTATATCAGATACCACGGTTACTGCAAAAACGACAAATTGCAGATCCAGTTACTGTGGTAATAGATACCATGGTATCTGCAAAAATGTAACTATTAGTTGCGTTTTTTATCCGAATTCTCCGTTCCAAATTCTTGCTTCTGAATTCTCGATTCTCGTACAAATTACCGTTTTTGCTCCCCTGACTTCTCCATTCTCGCTTTTGACAAAAACACTAATTTTGCAGCTCGTCCGCAACCCGGTATACGTGTATATGCATACTGAACAACCGAACTCTGTTGATCAATCAGGGAGGAGAACGGAAAGAGGAGAATCGACAATTCACCATCGGAGCAAATTTTCGATTCTGCAGAATTGCGAGGCTTTCCCCGTTCTCGATTCTGACAAAAACGCAAGAAAAGGAGAATTCACTTCATCTGAATAGTCTAAAAACGCGAAATAGGAGAATCGCGAGGAGAATCAGGAGGAGAATTCGGATCAAAAACGCAACTATTATCTCGACCGAAAGACAGAAGAAAAAATTACGCTCGATTCGAGTGCCATTTAGCGTTTTAGTACCGATGGACTCGCTTTCAATACAAGCCTTTCAGTGTCTAAAACCATATATGGTGGTGTTTTTTATGTAAAGTAATAGTATATTATGTACTTGTATGTTAGTGAATTTTTATTGACATTTTTCTAAGCTATTTTTCGCAAATGAAGAATTTTTGTATGAATAAAGTGAATCTGAATATAGAATCTAACTAGATTGCCCACCCTTTGAAATGTGCTATCATCTGAAATTAGGTGTATCGTTGTATCTGAGCATTTCAACTCGGGATGTAGAGGGATGTAAAGAAAATATACAAATACATTTTTTAATTTTGTTTTTATTGAACTCGTACTCTTTCGCGCGTGAATCCGGAAAAAACGTGAATTCGTGAAAAGTTTCAGTTTTGCAGAAAGTCTATTAAACCGTCGAACTCGAGATAAGAATCGCGAAATCGTGCTGAACCATCATGTTTTCTTCGTTTTCCGGTTTCTCCTGCTTGGTTGATACTGTGTCTGAATCCGGTGAAAATCGGAAATTCTACATGACTCGTGTTCTCGGCGTTAGGAGTTTCGACATAGGGGTAAGAAACAAAAAAAAAGGTGGATGGGATTTGGGATTCGGCAGCCTCCCTCGGTCCTGAAAACCTGGGGGATCCCAGAAACTCGGCATGAACATAAACGGTAACCCAATATTTCATTTTTACTTTGAAATCTTTACTTCCTTACTACTTCTAATCTTACTTCAACATTTTCCTTAAGAAAATATATATTTTGGTACAAATGTCATGCACCCTAGGTGTGCCGTTTTGACGTCCGGGCTGGATCCAACCTGGGTATGGGAAGCTGGAGCGGTGTGCCAGATTTTCCCGGATATGCTCCAATTCGATCGAAACTAGATGTGTGATTGATCGAACTTTATTACCCGTAAAAGTCTAAAAACACAGAGTAAGGGGTAACACAAATAAAATAAAAGGAGAAACGCAAAAATACAAAAAAAACATCATTTAATTACCCAAAATATAGGGCTCAGCTATAAGACCGAAACGAGCATTGACTCGTCTATTCCGGAATGCCATCTAGGTAGCCGAAGGAGAAACTTGCAACATTTGAAGTACGACACTCGCAGAGCCTGGCGATATTTTTTACGATACAAACGAGACAAGCCGGATACACCAGATAGAAGCACGTGGCAGAAATGCCTTAAAGGTCCCCTCTTGCTTAATCCGCCTTTATATTATCCCTACACTGTCAGAAGTTTCATAACAGATTGCGCATAACACTTACAAGGATAACACCTTTCACTTAGAAAAAAAGTGTTATGACCAATTAAGTTTATACTATTTTGTGCCCAGATCTCCAACAACACCTTCAATAGGTAAAAATACTACACTGTCAGAAGTTACATAACGACAACAGCAGGATGCGCGGTTTCAACAGATAACACTTTGGAATGTTATATGTTATGTTTCTTTCGTTCCCGTTAGTATTTTTACCAATTGAAGGTGTTGTTGGAGATCTAGGCACGAAATAGTGTAAACTTAATTGGTCATAACACTATATTTCTAAGTGAAAAGGTGTTATTCTTGAAAGTGTTATGCGCAATCTGTTATGAAACTTCTGACAGTGTAGCTCCATTACTGAATTACAAGCTTCTGAAATCCCCACCTTTCTCCATTGTTTCGTTCTGTACCTCCGACATTTTAGCGGTTTTTCGCCGGATTCAAATTTTGCCAGTCACGAAAAGTAAATTTCGCCGAAAGCTTCAAGTTCCACCGACAACTCTTTCACACATAAGGATATGAGAAGCTTAAAGGACCCCTCTTGCTTATTCTGCCTTTTATAATATACTTAGGTCCCACATGGAATTATAAGCTTCTAAAATCCCCACCTTTCTCCACTGTTTCGTTTCGTAACTACGAATTTTAGCGCTTTTCCGGCCTTGCCGAGTTTCCCGTCACCCAACGAAAAGCTTGCCGGAATCTCCATTGTCCGCTGACAACTCTTTCACACATTTGGATGTGATAATCTTCTGTTTATTACTTCTTTTATCTGCTTAGTTTTCCCACTTTTTCACCAAGGCACGTTCAGTTTTCAAATCTTTTGCGCCCAGCCGCCGCGTCGGAGAGCAGGAAGGCTGGATATAATCGGCAGCGCTAACAAGAGAATCGCTAGTTTCAGGTGGAAAGTAATGGTATTTTCGAAAAGGTTTTTTCTGATCGATTTTATAGGGAAAAGATCATTTCTAGTAAGAGTTGTGCTTTAAAAGTGGAAGACACTTTCATTTTGGAAGACACATCGAGCGTGTTCCACCCTTCTAACGATAGTAACTATTAGTTACTATTTCCGTTCCATTCCGACCTCAGAGAAAGTTACTACACTGACCGTTCCAACCTTCTCGAAATAATAACTAATAGTAACTATTTGCTTACCATGCTCGGGAGCGTAGTAAGCGTGATAACTACGGATCTCTGTAACGTGACTTGCTGGATTACCCCGTTTAGTGTTTTATCGAAACTTTTAAAATGCGTTCCAGCCTTGACGGCAAGAAGCCAAAATTCGTGACGTCATGCGTAATAACTACGGTAAGTAGGATGGAACACACTCGTCAGTTTTATCTTCTGTTTTCAACTTCTTTTCTTTTGCTTGATTTTCCCGCTTTTTTAACCACGGCGCGTTCGGTTTTCAAATACTTTTCGTTCACCCGCCGCGTCGGAGAGCGGAAATCGTGCGAAATTCGCTAATTTCACGTGGCAAGTAAAAACGTGGCAAGTAAAAACGATATTTCTGAGCCATTTCATCGAGAAAAGATAATTTCTAGTAAGAGCGAGTTGTGCCTTGAATGGACACCTATGTCTCCGAACCGCACCTTTCCACTGTTGGAGGCGGTAAGGCGAGTTAGAGGGGCCGAAAACAGTTTGGCACGTAGGGATCGAACGCGTTGAACGACTAGTGTTTCGAATATCGAAATATCGAATATCGAAACGTAAATATCGATATCGGAAACGATATTTGTTCATTCATAATTATTGTAAATAATCCAACATAACCTACATTTATATATCCAAATTTGGAGCAATACGTTTCCGTAATTCAGTTCTTATTTACTCGGAGTTTGAGATGATGCAAGATGCAATTTAACGACAATTTTTTCTTAAAGTTTGGCGAAACGAGACTTATCCTATACCGAAACATCGTAAAGTAGTATCGATATCGATATATCGAATATCGAAAGTGAAAAGATTGATAGATAGAAAAATCCAAATATCGCCCAACACTACGAACGACTGGGATACAATTTAAAGCTACGAAGATCGTGCTCCCTAGATGTACCTTTAAGTAGTCCGGGCCGGATCCGACCTCAGTGAGCGGAATTGGAAGCCGGGTTTCGGATACGAGACATCCCCAAGAAGCGCCCCAATTCCGCTGAAACTTGGAAGGAGCGATGTTCTTGACATGACAATTCTATTTCCGAAACTTATCTAGCCATAGTGGGGGAAGTCCCTGAACCTTTGTGACACGTCTAGGACCAAAAGATCGCGAAGAATCGGGGATTAAAGTTGGACGGTTCAAAGACGGCAATGGGCCCTAGATGTGCTATTTTGGGTTCCGGCCGGATCCGACTTCAAGACGGCAATGGGCCCTAGATGTGCTATTTTGGGTTCCGGCCGGATCCGACTTCGGTGGACGGAGTTGGAGGGAGTAGCCTACCCGACATTTCCCGAAAATGCTTCGATTCGAGTGAAATGGAAGATCAACAGATCGAGGGGATTAAAGCTGGACGGCATAAAGACCATGGACCCTAGATGTGCCATTTCGGGTTCGGGCCGGATCCGACTTCAGAGGACGGAGTAGGAGAGGGTACCGGATATTTCCCGGAAATCCTTCGATTCGAGTGAAACTGGGTAGAAACAAATGACCTAGATGTGCAATTTATGTGTTTGAACCCCATCGGGCCACGGTAGTTTCAGGAGCTGGAGGGGGGGGGGGGGCTGGAAAAAAAAATAAGCGTAGGGACCAAACCAAACTGTCAGCTTTTTCATCCATTTACAAAAGGATGCGCAACTTCACAGGATCTGAGATAACTCCCTGTAAGTAAGAAAGTAATTTATTTCTGACCCGCCATTACCAAAAGCGAGTATGTTAAATAAAATAAAGAAATTAAATGTTGATGTTACAGAATATTTCTGTTATGACCGTGTGAGTATTATTTTTTGCTAAACAAATGTTAAAAACCATACTTTATGTCGTTTTTTGCAAAAAGTAACCCTTAAATATATATGTAAAAAGCGAATTTTTCAACGGAAAAATTGAATCGAATATTCGCAAAATTGCAATATTCGGAGGCCTCTCGAAAATTGCGAGAATTTCGAAAAATTGAAATATTTCTTAAATTCGAAAATTAAGAAAAATTGAAAATATGGCGAATATTCGCAATTTTCGCAAGAAAAGTGCAATTTTCGCTGCAATTTTTGGGAGATTTGCGCCTCAAACAGTACACAATCGTGTCCAAACACCGCATGGAGACATGCCCAAACAGTTTATTGGGGCCCAAAACGGGATAAATATCAAGTTCGTAAATGCCCCCCCCCCCCCCCCCATAACCGTATGTTTAGGGGCGATAAAAGGGCTAATGGTATCGCCATACAAGCAGTCCGTCCAGAATCCAGCAGAAACGGAAATTTGGTAGAAATAAAAGTATATTCTGAAGTCGATTAAAGATTCGACGTAGGGGTTAAGAATAGATGCTGAATCTGCATCCGACCTATTTTTTTGCTCGCCGGACAAGTTGTTCGCCCGGGATCCGGCCTATTGATAAATTTAAAGTTTACCAATTTGTGGGTCAAGACAGGATAGGGCTTGTATCGGTTAAGACACATTGCTGAACCTTATTTTCTCGCCGGACAAATATTAAGCCCGGAATATGGCCATTTTCGGAAAATAGATGAACGGAAAGTCTGTTTTTTCATACAGTCGATTAGAGGCTGGGTCTGTCATTTTGCCGTAGTCGGAGGGGGGAGGAAATCATAGTCCCCCAGTAAACCAGAAAGTTTGTTATTTCAGAAAATGAAAGGGGAGTCGGGAAATATTATTTATTCTCGTTTCAGATTGACTCTCTGGTCGAAACCTGGCCAAGAATCTAGCCTTCGTGAAAAGTATTACCCAACTGATCCCGCGAAGGGGCCTTTAAAGGTTGTATTACAAGTTTACGGGTTCTGGAAATTCGCTAGACCCGAGACCCCAAAAATTTTCCCCTTGGGATCCCACCGAAAACCTCAGGCCTTGTTCTCTATCTTTACCCAATGCATTTTCCCCAACAGAAAGCTAACTTTTGTTGGTAATTGATGCAAACAATGCAATGCAGCTCCAAACAATATGTACCATAGTCTACATGTGACAGAACCAAGTTTTTCCAATAATTTTTTCATCTAGACAGCAGCTCAAACCGCCCCAAACGAAGGATTTGTGAATTTCTGACAACATCTTACGAATTGCAAATGTTACTTTTAGTTAATTTAAAGCGGAGAAATTAGGATCAAAATATAGTATTTTAGAAAACCTGGAAATGTTCCTGCTTGCTGGACATGCTTCTGGTCAGTGACACGGTGTGAGATAGGATGGGAGGGGGGGGGGTGAAGCACAACCTTGAGTCAGTTCCTTAGTTGTGGCCTGGTATAGATGACAATCTGTAGAAACAATGTAATCAAGCTCAGCATCTTATTTTTCTCTTTTTTTTTAATTTAATTTAATTCTTCTCAATTTTTCGGGGAATATTCGCAATTTTCGCAAAATAAAATTGAGGTACTGAAATTTTACATCTATGCCCTTAAAGGATCCCTCTTGCTTATTCTTCCTTTTCTACCATCCTTAGCTCTCTCATGGAATTATAAGATTCTGAAATCCGTGCCTTTCGCCATTTGTTTCGTTTTGTACTTAGAACTTTTAGCGCTTTGCCTAGCTGAGTTTTGCCAGTCGCGCAACGCAAACTTTGCTGAAAGCTTCAAGGTCCGGCGACAACTCTTTCACACATAAGGATATGAAAAGCTTGAAGTGTTGTTTTAGATTTTGGAAAACATGGTAGAACATCAGGTCTATCTCCTGTTTTTCGATTTACTTGGTTTTCCCACATTTTAACCACGGTGCATTAAGTTTCGAATATTTTGCGTCCAGGCGCCGCGTCAGAGAGCAGGAAGGCAGGATAGAGTTGACGAGCGCTAACAAGAAAATAGGTCATTTCGCATGGAAGGTAATGGTATTTTCGAAAAAGATATCTTTGACCCACTTCATCGTGAAAACATCTAGTAAGAGCTGTGCTGTAATGGCTCATAACAAACTTTTCTCTGACACTAACCAATAGAATGTTGTCTGCCATCTATTGAACAAACTTCTGACAATGCAGGTGAGCCTTGCCAATAAGTCACCATAGCTATTCCTGTAACAAGTGCCTTATGAGCTAGTAGCTCTTGCGTAACTTACATTAATTATATCTTTGGAGCTCTTTCGCTCTTGGGCCATGGAGACTGCGATGTCAAACTAGACGCCAAGCACTACACTTTGTATGATCCATGGTCCCTGAAAAAGAAACGAGGATTAGGCTCTCAAAAGCACTTTTTCAAATTTCCCAAGCAGCCTACTGATCCACAATTCATAAAACAAATACGATTCACTCCAAATAGGGGAACTTTAAACAAGATCTCCGTGCTCGAATCCTTCGTTCTTGCAACCATCCCTGGATCACCCGTCTGTGCGGCCAGGAATGATCGAGTATGATTAGTTACCGTCCTTTAAGTGTTATTGTTATTGTTCATGTACTTTGGGTTTTTGTTTTTTCCTTTTCCAGTTTCTTTTATTATACTCCACTAGTCCTCATTGTAGTGCAGTGGGTCAATAGAATTCATTCATTCATTCAAACAAAACATATTTTTTATAAACGGGATCTATCCAGAATAAGGACAGATTATTTCCATTACTGTAAGTTTCTTCTGTATCCGCCCCGGTCCCATAGTAATTGTAATATCATTAAATCTTACGGAGTTAATTATATGTTATTCTCCTGTCGTCTTTTGTTCTTTTCTTTTTTTCTATTTATCTCTACTCCAGTCTCTTTTATTGTAAAACATTTTGTGGGTTATAAATATAGTTACTTACTTAAACAGAAGAGTGTGAATCAAAACGAACCTATCAATTATGCAAATAAAAAGACTTCGGTTTGGCCTGTTACTTTTTAATTTTTATTGCAGTGAAACCCCACAGCACATTTTCAAGGACTAAATGGAAAATATATGGGCAGCAGCCCAACCGAGATTGGAATGGTGACTATCCTTGGATGGCCTTAGCTCAAAGCGCTTCTGGAGGTCAGTGACGAACTTTTACCCAGGCAAACTATGGCTAGGATGAAATGTTCATTTTTGAATGTTTGGTTGAAAGGAATGAAGTGGAAAATTAGGTTTTGTGGGATGTTCTGAAGGTGTTGTAGCCTATTTCCAACGTTTTCTGTGTTTTAAAACCAACTCGTTTTAGTTTTCTGTCATGGTAGAACACATTCAAAAGAGTTATTTTGTTGTCGTAACTTAAAATAAAGTTACAAAGCTGAAAGGCGTGGTTGGTTTAAATTTATTGTAAAGGAATTTGAGTCTTGTCTTTTTTGTTGTAATTATTTTTGGCCACCAAAATAGAGGTACTCAATGGCAGAAGGCTCATTTCGATGTGAGTTGAGCTTCTCTCATCTTCCAAAAACATTTTGAATGCTTTGTGCTGAATTTTTTGTAACTTTAGTTACCATACAGTAAAAGTACAGAATTTTCTGTTAGTATTTAAAAAAAATAGGAATTAAGGTTAGAAGTACCGGTAGTAAAGATGTAAATATATAAGTAAAGAGGATGAGTAGGGATTTAAAGTAAGCAAATATGGAAGCAGGGTGGAAGAGGAGAGCTGTTGAATGGTAAGGAAACTTTAATTTTGTACAGGCTATGCTTTCAATTATCAAGATTAGATTGAATAGAAAATTAAACTTAATTTTGTTTATGCTTTCAGTTGGCTAACAGTAAATATTACGGAGAGCTACTGAGGGAACCACTTGCAGTCATAATTTCAGTGGCAACCCAGTCAGTGACCCCCTTTAAGGTTTATTGCATTTCGGATCACAGTGCCTTTAGAATTTTTACAGCTTCAAATTTTGTATGTCACACAGTTCTGAGTGTTTGACACAATGACCCACAAGTTCAATCTTGTGGAAATGCTATTTTGTGTCTGTCCATTTTAGCGGTAATCTTGAATGTCTGAAAATAAAAATAAAATTCAGGTAAATCTAAATAAACAGATCTTCAGGTTTATGTCCTGGATTTGAATTTCCTGCCGAAGTTGCCAGAAATCGAAAATCAACTTGACCCTGACAGGTGTTTGTCAAATTCAAGCCATAAAGCAGACAACAAAAACTGAGTTGGATGTGGAAATGCATTTAGGGCTCACACAAACATGACATGACCAACCACAGAAACACTCTCTTTAAGCCATAACTGAGCCAAAAATTCTTCGTTGGATCTCACTCGGAAAACACCTTATCTGGGCAGTATCTGGGTGTATCTGGGATACTGATCAGAACTAGGAGGAGACATGAATGTAAAATTGACATGAAATACCATTCAATAAGATACTATCAAGCTGGATTGGGACTAGCTCCCTTAGTAGGGGTGAGTAGGGGACAGATTAGAAGTTCTAGATTGAAGTGACCAGCCCACTATGAAATGACGCAAATTTGGTATCACTTACTGAATATTTATTTATTTTTTCTAATGACTGGATCACTGCTACACAGAACTGGGACACTAGCCTAACATATTTCACCAATCAAATCCTTCCACCAGAGCACGTTTCACATGTTCAAAATATTTGCCGACGTTTGTTTAGATAGCAACATATTCTGCAGTATAAAAGCCGTCAGAGTGCGAATCGACAAAAAGGAGGATTTACCAGGGATTTACTAAACTTTCATTTTGTTTTCTTCTGGCTTTCATAGCTACTAAAATATTAATTATCGGGCGTGAGTTTGCTCCCGAAAATTTTATCAGGATTCCCAATACGCGATCGCCCGACATTGAGAGTGTGATAGTATTTAGTATAATGACCTTTCCAATCAAACCTTCTCGGACAACCTTCAAACCTTCTCTATCATATAGTATATATAATATATATAGTATACTATGTAGTAAGAAAAGAAAAGAAAAATGGCAACCAAATACAGTTTCTTACGAATATACACAACGGAGGCAATAGCTCAACATTCAACAACTAGGTGGAATTTACAGCAGAGGGTCTTCGAACTGTAAAGAGTCATTAGTCCAAGGATTATCTAAGGCGTTTGCCCGTGCTCCCACAAACAGATTGTGGGTCGACTGTGGCTCGAAAAAGTGTTTCCGCCGTATTTCGTGTGGCCAACAAGTGTGTTTCCGCGACCAACAAGATCTTTGTGGCTCGCTTTGTGGCTCAAATTCGACAAACAACTAGCGAGGTGATTGTCAATTTTGAGCGTGTTCCACCCTCGTACCAATAGTAACTATTAGTTACTAAATCCGTTCCAACCTCACGAAAAGTTACTACGCTGACCGTTCCAGCCTTCTCGAAATAGTAACTAATAGTAACTATTCCCTTACCACCTTCGGGAGCGTGGTAAGCGTAGTAACCACGAATCTCTGTCACATGATTGGTCGGATTCACCCGTGGCATGATATTCCGCTGGAAAATAGAAAAGTCGTTCCAGCCTTGACGACAAAAAAGACATAATTTGTGACGTCATGCGTGGTAACTACGGTAAGTAGGATGGAACACGCTCTTTGTTGCTCGATTTTGGCGGGAAATTCAAATTAAGCAGCAATATAAGGCGTATTCTCGCTGTTCCCCGAGGACTCCACTTGAGGAGTCCCCGCGTTTTTGTTTGTCCAGGGACTCACTCTCCGTATTCTCGCGAGTCCCCAAGGACGGGGAATGCTCCAAATTATCATCACCATCATCAAAAAGGACTCCCTTTCAGATTTGGAGGGGAATCAATTTTTGCTGGTGTTGCTGCTATGTAAAATTAATTAGAAACAATCAAAATAAACAGAACCAAAAATAAAGTGGATCCAGACTATGTCGTCAACTGCATATTTTTCTTTTGAACACAATCCATTTTGGAAGCGATCCCCATGTTCTCGCCGTTTCTGTACGCGGAGTCCGCGTGGAGTGACTCCCTCTATTCTTACCGCTCTCTTCGATTCCCCGAGGAGTCCTCGGGGAACGGCGAGAATACGCCTATAGTGTCTAAAGAATAGATCTAGCCACTTTTTCAAGCATGTAGACTTAAAACTGAGGATGCTTTATGTACAGAATGGTAAGGAAATAAGCCTGGAGTTCTATTTATTGAGGTTTTAGATGAATTTTTATTTTTGGATATTTGAAATTACCGCCAAAACCGCCACAAAATATACAAAAAGGCGTTTCCCCGAGTTTCAACTAGTGGCTCGACTGTGTGGCACACAATCGTGTTTCCGCGAGAAACACTCAAAAGTGTGCGGCCCACAACTGCGTCGCGGAAAAAGGCCTCTAGAGTCAGGAACTTGTTTTTGAAACATGCGACTTTCACAGTAGCTGCAGCTACATACTATAATAGACCAAATCTGCTGGTCACATATTGGTTACTGGACCTGGTTAATGGACCTTTCAAGCAAATACTCCGCACTTGAAGTAAATCATACTTAGAACAAATAAGACAAGAGAACCTCCGGCTTTGGACCCATGCAGCGACCATGGATACCCCGACAACTGAGCTGAGCTAGAGGTAGCTTTGAGTTGTTGCCGGTTTACTTCCCTCTTCGCCGCTGAGCATATCAGAGGAAACAGTGCAGCAGGCGTGCTGACGCGCGCTGACCATTTTGACGTCACCTTCAACTCACAATGGCGGACAACCAATCGGCTTTACTTTCGATATTTCTTCTCTGAGATATATTCAAACAATTCATGAAATACGTTAGCTACGATGCTTTGGCAGCGATATTCGCCCTTCTTGGCAAGAGTCATCGTCAGGCTGTGGAACGTCAGGGACTTCATTTTTGAAGGTTCGTTCTTTCTCCATGTTTCTCGGTTAGCTTGGGCTCAAGGAGTATTTATCTTCTATGAGGCTTTACTGCGATGTAGCTGTTTGCAGAGGTCACGAATTGTGATGTTCCGTGTAGCTCCTACCCTCCGCTCGTTTGCATCGGGCAGGGTATACGCCCCGCAAAAATTCCTCTCCGATTAGTTCTTTTTTGGTCGCTAGGAGCGCTATCGTAAAAAAAAGAATGACACGTTACTTCTCGGTGTACGTTTATCCAGGTTTGTTTGGCTATTTTCAATTCCTCTTAGGCCTAGCCTTGTTTAAAACTGTTTCAAATGCCTCTTCCTCTATTTTTGTTTGTCATTTCTGGCTTCCGACTTCATTGCTGCTGGCTGACTTTTTCATGGGGCTAATACGCGACTCGATATGAAGCGAAAGCCTAATCGCATATTCACCATTCAGATAACTTATACCAAGATCTCACGTGTGATTGTTATTGAACGTGTCCGAAAGCTTTTTAGTGCTGAAAATGCTGCATTTAATGATGCATATATATTTATTTTTGTCCGAAAGCTGTTACCTTAATTTCTTCTCTGACACTTCTAGAATACCGAAATTTAAGTTGGAAGAAGAAGAAGAAAAAAAGAATTAGCTATATAAAGGACGACTCAGACTACGTAAAGTTTTTCGCAAAGTATGGTCCGTAAAGTTTGTCGCGCTAAGCGGGAATTCGACCTAGAAAACATTACGAAAATTCTGTGTGGCAATTTTTTCTAGAAAGAAAAAGATTCTAGGAAGGTACCAGGAGAATCGCCGTGCTCCCTAGTTTCTTCTTGAAAATTCAGCATAAAATTTAGAATCTTTGCTGATTTTTTTGATGAATTTTATGCTGAATTAATGCTGCATTAACTGAGCGAAAATTCAAGTCCGAAAGCAAAATGCTGCATAAAATCCTGAATTAATTCAGCATTTTCGTTCGTTTCGGAGCTTTTGGACACGTTCATTGTTCCTCTAGCGCGTCTGGCGACAATTCGTCATTGGATTTTATGAGGGACGTATAGGGAATCTATTCGACTTTTTCTTATCGTTTCGAGTGCAACATTACTGATACGGACAGATTTAAAGGACCCCTCTTGCTTATTCTGCCTTTTATTATGTAACTAGCTCCCTTGTACAATCATAAGCTTCTAAAATCCCCACCTTTCTCAATTGTTTCGTTTTGTGCCTACGAACTTTTAGCGCTTTTTCGGATGTGCCGAGTTTTGCCCGTCACACAACGCAAAGTTTTCCAGAATCTTCAGTGTCCACTGACGACTCTTTCACATATAAGGATACGAGAATCTTCTTTTTTTTTACTTCTTTTCTTTGCTCAGTTTTCGAATTTTTTTACCACGGCGCGTTAAGTTTTCAAACGTTTTGCGCCCAGCCGCCGCGTTGCAGAGCAGGAGAGCTGGATAGAGTCGACAAGCTCTAACAAGAAAATCGCTAATTTCAGATGGAAAGTAATGGTATTTTCGGAAAACAATTTTTCTGATCTGTTTCATGGGGAAAAGATCAGTTCTAGTATGAGTTGGGCTTTAAGGAAAGTTTGGTAGAACAAACGCTTTATTCATCCAGGCTAGAATATGAAGATTCTCCCCTCACTGTAAAAGTTTCTTCGTATAAAGATTGAAGTTAACTGTAGTATTTGCTACTCGGATTCATCTTATCTTTATTTGGTATTATTCTTATCTGCGTAGAGATAAGGATAATCCGAGTAGCAAATACTGCAATTAACTTTATTCTTTCTACGGAAAAACTTTTTACAGTGCTTGCTTGGGACAATCCTACCATATACAGAACGAACTTTCTAAGAGTATCATCAGTAGCAAGTACACGCGTAGCCTTGAGTGATGTACCGGTTAGGGCTCCAAGGTAAGGAACGGCATAATAAGGTTTGATATCCCTTCCTTCTAGCAATACAAAACACGACGATTGAATTTCTAAAATCATTTTTTTTTTTTTTGGGGGGGGGGGGGGTATAGACAACCATCACATGTACACGACATTTTTGTAATTTCTTAGCAAGACTTTAAAGTTTAACTGAAGAGACATCTTATTTTTGTATTATTTAACTGAAGACACTGCATTATTTGGAGTGTGTTAACGATTTTTTTTTCACTGTTTGATCTAGTATGGCGTTCAGAATATCTACAGCGCCGTCCTCACAACGATTTTACAATGACGCGACAAATCTGAATTTGAAAACAAACGCGGCTATTCGGTGACCAGTGATCATCTTGCGGACGGTAGCTCAATGCGTGAGCACTTAAGCGAGTCCTCCACTGGCAATCGTGAGCTCTCGGAGCGATCGTAACTCGTCGGAAGCAGCCATTTTGGCGGTTTTCAGCCAATGAGAGCACGCCGGGTCAGGACGAGCACGGTTGCGACGGACTTATGATTGCGAGTTGAGATCCCACTTTATTTTTCGTAAATCGTTTTCGTCAAGTATGCAACAAGGTACAAATGCGTAGATGTGCCACAAGTCCGACAGGGAAATCCACCATATGAACCTGATCCACCATATGAACTGATTTTCCTATCTCAGCCTTTTTAGGGTAAAACTTTCAACAATTAAATATTTTAGATAGAACTGGTACAGATTTTTGCTTTACAGGAGCGGCAAGCAGGACCTCAGCTTATGAAAAGTACTAAGGGAAAGAGAAGTTCTTGCCGAATCAGTATTCACTAATTGATTTGCCTAACCTATGTGAAGAAACAAGAGCTAGATGCTTATATGGAACTTGCAAGTATGGTTGTGGTTCAGAAGATGAAATATGGAATTTGCCTTTTCGTGGATTTGTTCTGATCATTTGTAAGCAAAAGCCTTGAGATAAGAATGATCATGGACCTGGAAATCTCGAGAATGTATCCTTTGGTACAAAGTAATTTATTTTTTCAACTTGGCTGTAATGATGCGCACTTTAAAGGCGCTATACATTCATTTGTAAGCAAAGCCCTTGAGGCAAAAACGGTAACAGAACCTTGGGGATCATTACTCTGTACCGTTTGGTCAAAAGCATTTTTTTCACTATTCGGTTAAGATGCGCACTTCAAGGGGGCTTGAAATAAATTTTAAGCAAAACCGTTGTAGCACAGTGATCATGGGTTGAGCTGTGTCGTTCGATAAAAGTACTTTTCGACTTTGCGGTTAAGATGCGCACTTTCAGGGAGCTAGAAATTCATTTGTAAGAAAACCCTTGAGGCAAAAATGAAAATGGGTTCATGGGGATCATGAAATTTACATTTTGCTTAAAAGTATTTTTCTTACTTTGTGGTCAAGACTCGTACTTCAAGGCATAGTCGGATTTGGAAAATGACGATTTCTAAGCCAATCTTGTCTAATCTCTAATATTCCATGTATTCCATGTGTATCCATCGTCCTTGCAAATCTGGAAGTACCTTAACTCGCGATCACCGGAATTCCAGACCCCCCCCCCTCAAACTCCCCCCACAGTGCCCATCCCCACCCTCCCAATAGTTGTTGGACCCGTTTCGGACACGAAAAAGATCACCAAAGACATGTCCTCTGTTCAAATTTTAAATTTCCCTCGAATCCAATCACCCGTTCCGAAGATACACATAACTCAATATCCCGGATTCCCCCTCCCACCACTCCCCCCCCCCCACGATTATCGGATCGAGAATTTTTTTTATTTCCAAGTCAGTTTGATCGTTTTTTATCGTTAAAATCCTCAAAGCCGCTATCACCGGATTTCTGGAAACCCCCCTCCACAACCCCCCCCCCAAGTGTCCGGATCCAGTCCAATTGTGTAAAAGATTTATCTAGAGCAGGTTCTTGTTCTTCCCAGCAAGTTTCACTCCGATCTCCATTCTAACCGTTTCTCGGGACTTCCAGTCTCCCCACCCCAAATCCCCCATAGCTGTCAAATCCGGTCAGAGATATCAGAGATTTATCATCAGAGATATATCATCTATTCAGATGTTAAGTTTCATTCCAATCCGATCACCCGTTCGAAAGTTACACACTGCTGAATCATTCGGATTTCCCCGCCCTCCACCTCCCCGGATGGTCGGATCGGGAAACTGATTATTTCTAAGGAGTTTGGTCGGGTCCCTGATATGCTTGCCAAGTTTCATCGTCCTAGCACATCTGGAAGTACTCTAACTTGAAAAAGTGTGACAGACTGCCCTCAATTTTCCAGATTCCCCCGCCCTACAACCCCCCTCCCCCATAGATGGTCGGATAGGGAAACTGATTACTCCCAGGTTACTTTGATCGTGTCCCTGATAAGCCCGCAAAGCTTCATCGTCCTAGCACATCGGGAAGTACCCTAACTCGAAAAAGTGTGAGGTCGTCATTTTTTCATTCAGTGTTGAACTGGATTGTCGGTTGGACTTGGTTGTTGACAAAGGCAACAATGTCTGTCTTTTGACCCTCCCAGGCTGTAAAGCCATCGTCAAAGTAACATTTGTAACAAGACCAAAGGTTTCGATGGGATCCCAAAAATGTAATATTTGATCCAGACAATTAGATGTTATTACTTTAAAAATTTAGAAACAGAACAATGCTTATAGTGAAGGTTGAGACATGTTCTAAACTTAAAAAATACAATCATTCTTGTAGATTTCGAAAGGCAATAACTGGTAGCGTGGGTGGTTTTTTATTTTCAATCTTGGTAGGTCCGTGGTTCCGAGCCCATCCACGAACTCGACCTGTACCTTGACCCAAAGAACCCTCACACCAAGTTTCATCCAAATATCTCATTCCCTTCGAGAGTTATCGTGCTCACAGACAGACCTTACCCTATATCCAGCATCTAATTCACTTCAAATGAAGATTTAATTCACAACAAATTTTCCGGTTTTGGCCGGATTCCGGACGAACTATATGTCCGACTAAAAATCATTGTGAATACGGATTCAGCATCTCTTCTTACCCCTAAATCGAACATCTAATCAACTTCAATAAAACTTTTACTTTTAACAAACTTTCCGGTTTTGGCCGGATTCCGGGTGAACTACTTGTCCGGCGAGAAAATGGTTTTCATATGCGTACTCAGCACGCCTCTTTACCCCTAAATCAAACATCTAATCAACATCAAATAAAACTTTTATTTTAAACAAACTTTCCGGTTTTGGCCGGATTCCGGGCGAAATACTTTTCTGGCAAGAAAATGGTTGTCATATTGGGTTCAGAATGTCTTCTTACCCCTTAATTGACTATCTCATTAGCTGTTTAAAAATAGTTTGTTTGTCCTTAATTTGAACCCCCAACCCTAAATGCCCATCTTCGAACTCGACCTATCCCTTGCCCCAAAGGATCTTCTCACCAACTTTCATCAAAATATCTCATTCCGTCCGAGAGTTATCGTGCTCACAGACAGACGGACAGACGGACAACTTTTTCGATGTCATAGGTATCCCTCCACTTACGTTTTGCGATCCCAAAAATGGGGAACCATTGGCGCGATGCTGAAAGCAATTTGCTCGATTTTTCTCATGGTTTATTCGGCCAGTCCTTCAGAAATGGAACTCCCCATTGCTGATAAGTGTGACAGACAAACGGACCGACCGACCGACGGACAGACCGACAGACGGAATTGCGATCTGTATATGAGACATGAGCCAGAGGCTGCAAGTGCCATAAAACAAAGTGTTGGGCGGGACTCTTAACTAAATTAGTCTTCTTTATATTCCGAGTCGGAACATCGTCGGAACATGGGAAATAAGACCAAAGGTTTCGAAGGGATCCCAAATATTGAATACTTATTGGAGTACTTGATCCAGATAAGCGAATCTAGTAGATTTCCGGTCTTTGCCAAACCCCTTTAACGTTTTGCTATAACCTATGACCAAGTTTAGATACGGATTTAGCATGCATGTTTACTCCAGCATCTCATCTCTAATCCTCTTCCGACCAACTTGACCACTTAACCAAATTCCTACTTTTAGCAGTACTCTCGGTGAACTGCATTCAGAGCTGGTGACATTGAGAGGCGAACCTTTCGATCCAAATTCCTGGGTTTTGGCAAATTCTTCCAGCTTATCCGTCAAGGGAATGAAATTCAAAATCGGATTCAGCATGTCTCCTTACCCCGATACCGAATCTCTAATCGATCTTCAGTATGCGCGAAAGCTGCAACAGCATGTCTCCTCACATTCTATCGACTATATCACTGGCTTTTAAAACTTCATACTAAATTTTCGAATATGGCCGGATTCCGGCCAACTATTTGTCCGACTAGAACATAATTTTCATATTCAGATCCAGTATGTCTCCTTAACCCTAAATCAAACCTCTAATCAACTTCAGATTAAACTTTGACTTTTCACAATTTTCCAGTTTTTTGCCGGATTCCGGGCTACTTGTCCGGCGAGAAAATAATTTTCATATTCGGATTAGTATGTCTGCTAACCCTGGGTAGACTGTCTCATTAGCTTTCAAACGTATTTTGCCCCCTAATTTGAAATACTACGGATCCCATTTTCGAACTTGACCTGTACTTTGACCCAAAGAGTCCTCGAGCCAAGTTTCAACAAAACATCTTGAACCCTTCAAGTATTATCGTGCTAACAGATGGACAGACAGACGGACGTACAACTTTTACGAAGTCACACGTATCCCTCCACTTACGTTTTGGGGTCCCAGAAACTAATTTAGTAAGAGCCATCTAACGTTATGATAATAAGAAAACTTATTTATTTCCTAAATAATGGTGAAGTTCTAAATAATTATTTGGCGTAATATTAAACATTCTGAATTTCTATATAATTTTTTTTTATACTCTTCTTGAATTCTTGTTTATTCTTTTTGTACCTGCGATATTCTACTACATAATTGTAAAGCTATATTTGTACAGTTAAGTGATTGTTGTCCAGAACTCAAAAAGCCAATCCCTTTAAATTAAGAACTTGAGTTAGGCAGTTAGGCCAGGCCCTGATCAGGGCTGTCTGTAGACCACATGCCAACACATATTTGAAAGAAAGGCTTAAGTCTCCAACAAAATCTGAAAATTGTGTTAAAATAAAAGCACCCATTCTTTTAGTAAGTAACAATACTTTTTATTTGTTTAAGTTGTTTGTGAAGGTAGGGACTACCCAGTTATTCACAAATCCTCAAATTCGGTCACAGTGCTCCAGTTCTAGGAAGTTTAAAGTTTAACTGAAAAGCCCAGTCTAGTACACTAGCCCTTTTTCAGTCACAGGACAGTGCTCAAACGTCTAGCACTCAGTCTAGCACCATGCCTGAGTGCTAGACGTTTGAGCACTGTACCTTGAAATTCATGCATGGTGCATGGATTTCAGCATACAGTGCACACATGAAAAGTAAACTCGAAGCTGGTATTTAGTATGCAACCTTAGAAATTGTGCTTTCTCATGTGTGCAATATCTGCTGAAATCCATGCACCATGCATGAATTTCAAGGTACAGTGCTCAAACGTCAAGCACTCAGGCATGGTGCTAGACGTTTGAGCACCGTGACTGAAAAATGCTAGTGTACTAGATCGGAATAGCCAGGTTCTTTTTGTATCATTTAATTGGATACGCTGAATTATTTGGATTGTGTCAGGATTGCCTAAGGGTTTTTATTAGTTGCATTCTTGATCTGAATTCTCAGTACTCTGTTTTTGCTTCTGAATACTCTGTTCTCATACAAATTACCAGTTTTGCTCCTCTTGTTTCTCCGTTCTCGCTTTTGACAAAAACACTTATTTGGCAGCTCGTTCGCAACCCAGTATACGTGTTATGCATTTTAAACACCCGCACTCTGTTCACCAATCAGGGAGGAGAATGGAGAGAAAAGAATCGAGAATTCACCGCTGGAGCAACTTCCCGATTCTGCAGAATTGTGAGGCTTTCCCCGTTCTCGATTATGACAAAAATGGAAGGATAGGAGAATTCACGTCATCTGAATAGTCCAAAAATGCGAAATAGGAGATTTGCGAGGAGAATCGCAAGGAGAATTCAGATAAAAAATGCAACTAATATTTTTCACTATGTGCTGCCATGTGCATGGACGTCTGCTTATGTGAATGTTTGTTGACATCGGTCTTTGCCATTTTCATGCACTTGCTGTGTCAAAAGCTAACTACCAGTTAGCCTATCTAGGTAATTAAAGGCATCTGAAAACACATGATAGGTGTTTTGAATATTCATTCTACCATTTAGCCTAAAATTGCACTGTTCACATTAAAGTAAACTGTTCACTTAAACATTACCTCTACTGTACAGTAGAGGCAATCTACTTAAATCCTCAATTTTTGGGCATGGTGCCCCAATGTCTGGGCACGCCCTTGAGCATGGGCACGCCCTTGAGCATGGGCACGATACCCCTGTGATATTTGGTTAAACAGAAACTGTTTACATACCTAGATAGGGCTGTCTTCCCATCTTAGATCAAAAGATACCTGATTTGATTTTCTGTCCAACCTCATTTTCTAATTTTCCAAATATTAGAGCACTCCCAAGATACACAGAGTTTTGTCGAAGCCACTTCATTCCCATTGGGTTTACTCTATCTTTCCAGAATATCACCATTAGGTAGCATGGATGAGGCAAGATGAGTCTGTTCACTCGAGCGAATATTTCCTTTAGATTGTTCGCCTTTTATTGCATTTATTTTTAGTGATTTTTGTTGACTATGTTAATGATTGTTATCAAAACTTTAAAGAAATACAATAAAAGGCAAACAATCTGAAGGAATTTGGAAGGAAAGGAAATTCCCTTCCGAAAGGAAGGAAACTTTAGAAGGAAACCTGGAACAATTCCATGACTACCTGTAATAAGATAGAGTAAACCAAATAGGAAATAAGTGGCCTGCAAAAAGCTCTATGTATCTTGGGAGTGCTCTAATTTTGAAAACTGGAAAACGAGGTTGGATAGAAAATAAAATGAGGTATCTTTTGATCTAGGAAGGGAAGACAGGCCTGTTTGGGTATTTAACCAGTCTCAGTCCAAACAAATATCCTGGGGTTACCATGGCCATACTCCAGGGCTCCACAACATGCTCCACAGTGTCTGGGCATGCCCCAACGTATCGGCATGGTGCCCATACATTTGGGGCACTGTGTCCATACATTGGGGCACCGGGCCCAAAAACTGAGTATTTGTGTATGACTGTGTAGAGGTATGTTTATTTGAACAGTTACTTAAATGTGAACAGTGCAGTTTTGGGCAAAATTATTAGAATGAAGATCTAAAAACCTATTCATCTGTTTTTAGAGGCACTTGATTACTGTATCTACTTTGGCTAACTCATAGTTCACTTTAGTCCAGCTTTAGTCACTGCAAGTGCATAAAAATGGCAATACCTAAGTCAACAAACATTCAAATAAGCATACCACTACTTTATGACATTCAGAATCAAAGTTCTAATAATAATAATAATTGTATTTGAAAAAGCCCGAGGGCCATATACAGGTACAGGTTATTAATACACAGAAACGTCAATCAACATACAACTAATCTACGGAAAGCTTTCTATATTCTAATGCTCTAGATACAAACCTACAAATCTTACTAATCGCCTGGGCGGATGTACACTTCAGGATACCAGGAAGTGTCGGGATATACCCACCAAAAATCTCCCTACGGAGATCCGAAAGCTCTTGGCACCGGCTTAAAAAATGACCAATATCCTCATCTTCAGCACCGCAAAGGGGACACGCGTATTTCCCGTCCGGACCCTTCTTATTTCAATCGAACACTTTTTTTTTTCTACCGTGGAGTGGTAGGCAATTCGCCCTCAGTTGGATCCAGTTCCTCAAATAAATCGCGGGTAGATTAATGGAAGTAGAATAATATGAAGGGGACACTTTGAATCTCACATAAACACACCTTTTCAGTGGCAGACAGTGATGCAGGTAGTGACTGCTCACTGCATGGACACAAGTTTTTCGTAAATCATTTTCGTCAAGAATAGAACACACGTACAGGTGCATAGAGCTACCACAAATTCGTAAGAGAAATTCTACTACACGAAAATGGATTCTTGATCATCACTTATCAGCAAATAGCGGAACAATGAAGGAACACATTTCATTGGGCCTTTAAGTTTATTTGAGTGAATAATTGCTGATTAACTACATTGTCCTTCTCAGCCCTTTTATTAAACTTTGGATCGATTGTCCATTTGTGGTAATGTAAAACTTTTCCTTCTGTGGGAGTGTTGTAGCCTAATACGGTAACAGAACTGCAAATAGATTTGCTTCAGTCAACTACAAACCCCTGATTTTAGGATACCCTATGCCAAACGTTGGATATGTCTAGCGTTTGGCATACCCTATCCTTAACGCCGGATACACTGTGCCAGGTGCTGGATACTGTCACCAAGGAAAATATTGATGATTTGAGTGAAGCTAAAAAATCAACCAATCAGAACTCCTTTTTATTAAGGTAGGTCAGGGTTAGGTTACCAACAGGTATCCAGTGTTTGTCGTAGGGTATCCAGCATTAGGCATAGGCTATGCCAAATGCTGGATATACCCAGCGTTTGGCATAGGGTATCAAAAATCAGGGATTTGTGGTAGACTGATTTGCTTCATTCAGATTGTTAATATCAAAGAATTCAAATTTCAAATCATAAAAATCTGTTTGAAAAGCTAAATTGTATAATTTCATTACAGATTACAATACAATAAGGGTACTGTGCCCTTTTTCCAGGGTATAGTGCCTTAACGCATGAGCAACAATGATTATATGCTGAGGTATGTCCCAACATTTTAGCACTATACGCTGAGGTATGTCCCAACATTTTAGCACTATATGCTGAGGTATATCCCAACATTTTAGCACTATATGCTGAGGTATGTCCCAACATTTTAGCACTATATGCTGAGGTATGTCCCAACATTTTAGCACTATATGCTGAGGTATGTCCCAACATTTTAGCACTATATGCTGAGGTATGTCCCAACATTTTAGCAAGGTATGTCCCAACATTTTAGCACTATACGCTGAGGTATGTCCCAACATTTTAGCACTATATGCTGAGGTATATCCCAACATTTTAGCACTATATGCTGAGGTATGTCCCAACATTTTAGCACTATATGCTGAGGTATGTCCCAACATTTTAGCACTATATGCTGAGGTATGTCCCAAAATTTTAGCACTATATGCTGAGGTATGTCCCAACATTTTAGCACTATATGCTGAAGTATGTCCCAACATTTTAGCACTATATGCTGAGGTATGTCCCAACATTTTAGCACTATACGCTGAGGTATGTCCCAACATTATAGCACTATGCCCAAAAATTTGACATATCTGTATGACTGGTTGGTCCTAGCTGAATCAAGTCTGGGTTCATAGCCTCCTAAATGCTGTTGCTGTATGAGGTAGTCTAGCACACTCGTCACATATACAGGAGGGAGGGGGGGGGGAGGTATGTATGTATCCAATCGTGGAATGAAATTTCGAATTTAAAGAAAAGCCTTCACTTTAGAGAGATCTTTCTGGCCTATAAATGAACAATAAACATGCCAAAAATACTAGACTGAAGCTAAAACAACAATATATTTTTGAGGTATAAATGCTTCTATATTTAACCAAGTTAACAACCACAAACACCCGTTTTAAAGCAGGCCCAAACAAAAGAAAAGGCATTGAATAGACTTGGACTTGTACTTCTTGACTGGTACAGCAAAGCATTGAAATTTCATTTTAAAGCACACCTCGCACTATTTACTGTTTATGTTCTAGTCTTCAAAACTGTTCGAACAGTGTAATAATGCTTTTAACAAATTATCCCGGACTTTGGCTGTTTTAAGCCTTTTCCCAAGCCCATTTACTTCTGGCAGAACTCAGCAAAATTCAGATAAGGAATATAGTGATTTGTAGAAGGTGCAAAGGTTTGTGAGGTATTGTTAGTGGGCTTATAATTTAGCATGTCAAGTATGGTCTCCAGGCTTAAGAATTAATGAATGCAACTATGGAAGTAGGTTGCATTGGAATTATAAACACAACAGGTCCTTTAACATTTTTGCAGTCAAGTTTGAGGTTGTGTGATTTGAGGTTGGTTCCCTCACCTGTACTAGTATTGTGCTTGATTCCTGGGATCCCTTTTTTCGTCTGTCCTTATACTCCATCATTGACTTTCCTTGTAAAGATTGGTAGTAGCCTATAGTAAATACATTCGTTCATTCACTAAGCCTTTTTCGATAACCATGCCGAAATGTTGGGGCATGCTGGCAGGGGTGAGAATGGTGCTCATAGGTATTTGTACCCCTCATTCGCCAGTACTGTACCAGTATGCAGCACTTCAGGTTAAAGTAAAATAGTAATACAAATTTTATATGTCGAAATTATGTCATAACCATACATTGACGGAGAAATTCAAAATTCAGGACGCAAGTGTTATGGATGTTTCGTCATCACTTTCAAAACTCATGGACAACAAGGCCCAACCAGCACACGATGTCGTCCACTGCTTCCTGACCGAAGATTAAAAATTAAGTGTCTTTTTCTGTGTGTATATATGTGTTTTATTTATGGCGGGTCATAAATAAATTCATTAATTAATTAATAATTTTTCACCCATCAAAAAGCACAAGGCATAAACGGAGTAGGAATAAAGAAAGAAAAGAAGAAGGCAACACTATAACAAGAGGAGACCAGACAAACGTAGAGACTACAACATTATCCTATCTTCAAAACTACCATATTAAAAAAAAAATAATACTAATCTCAATCTCTAAATACCAATCTCGGCTGGTCCAGTAGTTACAGCACTAAGTATCCCTGCTTCAGGTGAACGCATAACATTTGCTTAGTAGCAACTGATGTCGACCACCTCTTGGTGTCAAGCTTTGCTTTGTTTGTGCTATGCTAAGCAAGATTCTGAACACAACCTAAATTTCTTTGCAACAGAAGATCGTCTAGACTTGTTCCATGTATCCGATTAGTCCATCACGGTTACACCATTTTTTGAACGTTCTTTTTTCTGAAATTGCTGGAGTTGTATAACAAAAAAAAATTCAGATATTCATTATTGTTGACGAAGACCTATCATACATTTATGGAGTCTCCGACCCCTCGTCGTTTATTATGTCTTCGGAATCTTGCCATTCATTCCGTTACTTCATTAACGCGCTTGTAGATAAAAGGGGTAGGACTCAGTACTTTTTGTTCAGTTGATGATAGAGTTTTCAACAAAGCAGTTCCCAAAGTCGACATTCACTCTATAACCTGAACAACTTAGCATTCTTTCTTCACAGCCTGGTGGTTTTCTTACCTCAAACTGTATGTATGTATGTATTATGTATGTATATTCTTTATAACCTGTTACATTCAAACTGAACAAGAACGGAGTAAATGGAAGAAAAAGAAATAAAGAACAAAGTAGAGAAAAGACAATTCGCGATCAATCACTAAATATATACAGCACTACAGATGAAGTAAAACACAAAGGGCGAGTTAATCAGTGGCCATCCATTGGGCACAAAGTACTGGTAACCAAAGTACTGGTAACCACGGGTGTGCGGCGGTTCCAAGAACTTTCTGAACTAACTTATCTACAGCTTCGTCGGGTTCTACCAGGCTGAATTTTCTTATTAGGTACCTGTTGCGTGTCCACGGTGGCATTTTTAGCAGGTATTTTAGGTAACGAAAATAAAGCGACCGACTCCAGACTGCTCGGTGGACTATTCCCCTAAGGCACTCAAGTTTATAACTCCTTTTTTTGTTTTTTGAGATCCCAAAACGTAAGTGGAGGGATACCTATGACATCGCAAAAATGTCCGTCTGTCCGTCTGTCTGTCTGTCTGTGAGCACGATAACTCTCGAAGGGAATGAGATATTTTGATGAAACTTGGTGTGAGGATGCATTGAGTCAAGGGTAAGTCAAGTTCATAGATGGGCTATGTAGCTCTCCATTTAGAGGTGTGGGAGGGGGTGCAAATTAAGGGACAAACAAAAATATTTTTAAACAGCTAATGTGATAGTCGATTATGGGGTAAGAAGGCATGCTGAGCACGATAGTGAAAACCATTTTCTCGCTGGACAAGTAGTTCGTCCAGAATCCGGCAAAAACCGGAAAGTTGGTTAGAAGTAAAAGTTTATTTGAAGTTGATTAAATGGTCGATTTCGGGGTAAGAAGACATGCTGAACACGATGGTGAAAACCATTTTTTCGCCGAACAAGTAGTTCGTCCGGGATCCGGTGAAACCCGGAAAGTTGGTTAAAAGTAAAAGTTTCATCTGAAGTTGACTAAATGTTCGATTTAGGGGTAAAAAGACATGCTGAATACGATGGTGAAAACCATTTTCTCGTCGGACAACTAGTTCGCCCGGAATCCGGCCCAAACTAGAAAATTTGTTAAAAGCAAAAGTTCGATTAGATGACAGATTAAGGGGTAAGAAGAGAGGTTGAGTCTGTATATGGATGTCCGGCAATGGGATATTTGGTATCTTGGATTCATTGGGTCAAGGGTAAGGTCAAGTTCGTAGATGGGTTTTCTAGCTTTACGTTTAGGGGTGGGGGAGGTGGTTTAAAATTAAGGGGTAAAAAAAATATTTTTAAAAGGTAATGAGATAGTTGATTGAGGGGTAAAGAGACATGCTGAATTCGAATATGAAAATTATTTTCTTCCCGGACAATCCTTCCTTGTCTTGCCTTGAACACACGATCAGGGTCGGTTGCTCCCGGTCTAAATATCCTGACCGGATGTCGGCACCATCATCAATTCCAGATGGAAAAGTAGTCTCAAATGGCTGGCAATTTAGTTCCACTCTGGATTCCTTCCACAAGATCAGGATTTCCCGACCGGATTTCCTGCACTTTCATGCAGATATGATTGTCATTTAAAACTAACGCCGGAAATTAGCGCCATCTTGTGGCATTAACACTCTTACTAATGAGCGTCGAAACTGCCAAAAGATGCCGCGTTCCAATCTTTCATAACCAGCAGCAAAGAATGACGCTGAGATATTCATTGAGGGGGTAAGGAGGTATGGTTCATCACGAATTCGGCCGAAACTGGAAATTTGCTTGAAGCTCAAAGTTGTCTCCGAAATCGATTGGAGATTCGGTATCGGGGCAAGAAGACATGCTGAATCCATTTTTGAACTTTAGTAAAAATATTCATGGAATCTGACGAAGACTAAATGGCGAAAACATGACCCAATTGTTTCAATCAAATGTTAGATTTTGGGATCCCATCGAAGCCTTTGGTCTTGTTCTTCAAGAGTTCCATTGTAGCGGGCAGGCATATATCTGTTTGGATTCTTTAAATGTGTGCTTTCAGATGCCTTCCTTTCTAGTCTAGCGGGATGACGTCACTGTTTTTCGTGTAGCTTTAACTTTCTTTCAGACTTGGTTGCCTCTGGATGATTTCAACATAATGGAAAGACAAAGTTTCAAATTTTAGGATGAAGATTTGGATCCCCTAATGGACTGGTATGAATAAGTTTAGCTTAGCCTATTTGTTTATTCAAATAATGTATACAACGGGTAGCTACGATTCTAATTACAGGTTTGTTTCTAACTTACGTAAAGCGCCAAATATTCCTTGAGCCCAAGCTGACTTTGAAACATAAATTCAAATAATGCATAAAACGGACATGTCAGCCACGATGCTTTGGAAGCGATGATTGCAGGTTTGTTTCCTTCCCCGACGTTGGACCTGAAGATTGACAGCCTGACGAGGACCTTTGCGAAGAAGGTCCGAAATATCGCTGATGAGGCATCGTAGCTGACGTATCCGTTGTAGGCTATACATTATTTGAATAAATGTTTAAAAGTCAGCTTGGGCTCAAGGAATATTTAGCCTATATGTAGTTCGGAATCATGATTATAGAAAATAACAATAGTGGCTTTTACTTCTTTAGCCTAGTTATTTTGATTACCTTTATTCATAAAGAACATGATAATCTGTAGCCCTAATTACACCCCCAAACGCCAGATGGCGTTGCTATAGGCGTTTTTCCGTGACACAATTGTGGGCCACACACTTCTGAGTGTTTGCCGCGGAAACACGATTGTGTGCCACACAGTCGAGCATAAGCTGAAACTCACGGAAACACCGTTTTGACTATTTTTGGGGCGGTAATTTCAAATCTCTGAAAATAAAAGTAAATTCAGATAAAATCTCAACAAATAGAACTTCAGGCGTCCGTCCTTACCATTCTGTGCAAAATGGAACCTCAGTTTTACGTCTACGTGCTTGAAACTAGTTTATTGTATTGTTTTGATATTATTTTGCTGCTAAATTTGAATTTCCCGGCAGAAACGAGCCACAAAATCGGCAATCACCTCGGCAATTGTTTGTCGAATTCGAGCCACAAAGTGAGCCACACAAATCTTGTTGATCGCGGAAACGCGTTTGTGGGCCGCACAAAATACCACGGAAACGCTCTTTTCGAGCGACAATCGACCCACTAGCTGTTTGTGGGAGCGCCGAAAAAACGCCTCATAGGGGGGGGGGGGAGAGGTAGGGGGGACTATATATTTATGTTATAATGTAGCAAATATGGATACAATACCTGACGTCACCCGAGAAGTGCATTTTCGGGGGGGGGGGCAGAGTCAAATTTTTTTTACCGTATTTTTTAAATTTTTTACAGAATCCTAGAAACTAAGAGTTCGAGATTTAAAGTATTTCAAATTATGAGCGGAAAGGATTACGTACAAAGATTAACATTAATGCCCCGTTCACAAGCATGCCTAGCCAAGCACAGATGTCTACGCACGTGCCTATCATCGCCGTTCACACCTTGTCTAGGCACAGATTTTGCGCCAGGCACGGAATTGTAGGCTCTAGAATTCGGTGCCTGGCTGCGCCTGAGCACGTGCCTAGGCATCTGTGCTTGGCTACGCATGCTTGTGAACGCGGCTTAAGGTCAGCGTGACAGATGATTAGACAGCTACTAGGCGTCGTTTTGGCGAAGCTCACTTGGACAATATATTGCCGGGCGAGTAGCAGTTTCTATGTTGTAAAACCCAAGACAAAATTAAATCGAGCCCCGCAGGCGAAATTTTGAAAACTGCTTCTCATACAAATTCCATTTTTTACCTTAGATTAATCTCCGAGATCCTAAGAATTTCCGAAAACCGAATGGAGTGACGCGGCAGCAGCAGCAACTGAAAGACTAGTCGATCCTCCCCATTATCACATAAAAGTGGGCGCCGCAGGCGAGATTTTTTTAAGTTCACTTTTTCCTGCCAAATTTAACTATTTCCATCCAGATTCTAGCTTTTAATGTTTTTCAAATCCTAATTCTAAGACTCCCTAAAACCCCAGTTAAACGACGCGCCCTTCTACAAAATAAAGAATATTATCAAAAGCGCCGCAGGCGGAATTTTCGAAACATTTATGATTAAAGCGTGTATTTGCGTTCCAAAATAAAATTAAGGACTACTAATGAAATCATAGATCAACCCTTTTGTCTGAGACCAGTGCTTCACTCTACCTGTTCGAGTTTCGACGGTCTTGGCAACTACCGAATCCTGGCAATTATACTGAATAATTACCGAATCCCAGTTATTATACCGAATAAGTTTAGACCGATAGCCTGTTCGGGATTCTGTATAACTACCGAATCCTGGTTATTATACCGAATAAGTTTAGACCGATAGCCTGTTCGGGATTCTATGTAACTACCGAATCACGGTTACTATACCGAATAAGTTTAGACCGATAGCCTGTTCGGGATTCTGTATAACTACCGGATCCTGGCAATTATACTGAAAAATTACCGAATCCCAGTTATTATACCGAATAAGTTTAGACCGATAGCCTGTTCGGGATTCTGTATAACTACCGAATCCTGGTTATTATACCGAATAAGTTTAGACCGATAGCCTGTTCGGGATTCTATGTAACTACCGAATCATGGTTACTATACCGAATAAGTTTAGACCGATAGCCTGTTCGGGATTCTGTATAACTACCGAATCCTGGCAATTGTACTGAAAAATTACCGAATCCCAGTTATTATACCGAATAAGTTTGGACCGATAGCCTGTTCGGGATTCTGTATAACTACCGAATCCTGGTTATTATACCGAATAAGTTTAGACCGATAGCCTGTTCGGGATTCTATGTAACTACCGAATCACGGTTACTATACCGAATAAGTTTAGACCGATAGCCTGTTCGGGATTCTGTATAACTACCGAATCCTGGCAATTGTACTGAAAAATTACCGAATCCCAGTTATTATACCGAATAAGTTTGGACCGATAGCCTGTTCGGGATTCTGTATAACTACCGAATCCTGGTTATTATACCGAATAAGTTTAGACCGATAGCCTGTTCGGGATTCAATGTAACTACCGAATCACGGTTACTATACCGAATAAGTTTAGACCGATAGCCTGTTCGGGATTCTGTATAACTACCGAATCCCGGTTATTATACCGAATAGTTTTGGTATCGAAAATCTACCGAATAATATTCGTACTCAGTATAATTTCGCGAAACTGGAACTGTAGCCGAGGTTCGTGGTAACTACCGAATCCTGGAATATATACCGAATATATTACCGAATGCCAATCATGATACCGAATTTTGGACCGACCGCCTATTCGGGATTCTGGTTGGGGCATCCATGGTTGGGTCAGTTGGAGGGGGGGGGGGGGGTCCGGAAACTTTATGACATGCACAAAAACTAAAGTAATGGCAAAATGGGATGCAAGTTGGATAAAACCGAGTTTTTGCTTCATAAATTCGTTATTTGACGTCCGGACCGGATCCGACCACGGTACGAGGAGGGTGAACCGGAAATTGGCAGGTATGCCTCGATTCGAGTCAAACTTGCTGGACGGGAAGAGGAGATGTCAGATATGCGAGTTTTACGTGTCCGATTCGTATTCGGCCACAGTAGGGGGAGTTGGAGGGAGAAGCCCAGAAATTTTGTGGCTCGCATAATGGTCAAACGGAGTAAAGCGATTTGAATGAAACTTGGAAAGTAGCGAGGTCGCGCCGCAGATGACATATTTTAGGGTCCGGACCTGATCCGACGACAGTGGGGGGTGGGGACCGGAATTTCCCGAAAAATGCTCTTATTCGAGTGAAACTTGACACAGGTGGTAAGAGAAGAAGCTTTTGATGATCCATCTTATGTGTCAGAACAGGATTCTGCCGCGGTAGGGGGAGTTGGAGGGGGGGGGGGCTACCGGAAATGGTGTGGCAAGACTAGGGGTCAAACGAGTGGATTTAGACTTGGAAGGTAGAAAACTCATTTGCTCTAGATGATCCGAGGCGATGCCAGAAATGCTTAAAATCGAGTGAGACCAGAGAACCTATTTCTAGGTCCAAACCGGGGGGGGGGGGGGTAGAATGGGGTATTTTATGACGTTCTCATCTACTTTCTCGCATCACCTACTCCTAACAAGTGCCATATGAGCTCGTAGCTCTTGTTCTGTTGTATCTACCTTTCTTTCTCTTTTTTACTCCACGATCTTCATATGGTTCATGTGCAGTGGGCTAGAAATAAATTATTAGTATTATTTATTTATTTGTGACCCGCTTTTTGGGTAACAGCGGAGTATGAATAAAACACACAAAGTAAAATACACATATTGAAACACAAACAAAACAGTGTAAATAAACATGAGTAGCCTACATTCTTTTAATATAGTTTAAAAACAAACTGTGTATAACAGTATTGTGTATAACAGTTACAATCAATCAATCAATCAATCAATCAGTCATTGAATAGCATAGGCTGACTACAAAGTAATCCTACACTACACACAAAAGAAACAATTAGGATAGTTATATTCTAATTAGTGACTAGACTATAGAGGGTCATGTTCTTCATCATTTTGTATGACGAAAAGGTCGAATTCGGCGGTATCGCTTTGACAGCTGCTTTCGAAAAAATAAATTCTATTCTATTCTTCTATTCCAACTGGTTCGTCAAATTAATTCAATACACTGCTAGGGTCGGATGACGTCTTGTTTCTTCTGCTGGTCATACCGGCCTAGTGGTTACTACGCTTCCCTCTAGAATTCTAGCTCTTTGGTCCTGCTTAGATTCCGGGATCATTCTCCCCGCTTGCGTAGAAATTCTGAAGTGGGAATCCGGGAAGAGCGATATGCTTCCTCTCGGAAGATTTCGATCGATCTTCTGAAATCCTCATCTTACGCTGAACTTAGTTCAAGTCGTGCTTTCGGCGAGTTTGTAGCCGAACAACTAGTGGTAGCAATATAGCGTTTGGATTAACCTAATTTGATGGAGATTTGGTGACTTTGAAGGTGAGGGTATCAGAAGATACTCACAAAAACTGATTGAGGTCGGCTATATGATTGTATTTTGGTTAAAGTTTAGGTAGACGTCATTGAGGATAGCGTAGGCTAATTGGGTTTTTTTTTTTTTTTTTTTTTTTTTAAATGAAGTAGAGTTTGTATGAAAGTATATGGTCTAGTTATTAGTCTGTAGACCGATTGTGTGAATTTTATTATATCTTCTTTACTCGCCAGCTTTGGCGGATACAAATAAATGAATTGAATTGAATTGAATTGAATTGAATATCAGACGAATTAGGTAGAAATGAAGGTGAGAGAGATAGTCGCGGCTTCCCTGGATTATTCCGCGAACATGACCGGAGAGTCCAGCATAATAGGCATCATTCTTGTTCTATAATGATGATGATGGTGAAATTTTATTTACACACTTAACAAGAGGGAAATAGTGCAGTACAAGACAGAGAAAAGGATAAAAATACACTGAGCTTTCAATAATGTAGTAGATGCACGAGAAAAAACCAAGCATTAAAAAAAAGATAAGGGACTGATCGGGTCTATAAATCTTCTTCCTAGATGGAATGCGGAGAAATGGCCAAGGGCAGAAACGTCTTCTTTTCAGAAAAGAATATTTTCACAAAAATCTTCTTCTATAAAATATGGAATCGTTGTTTCTGTGGAGCTAAAATGGAAGGATTGGAAAATGGCTAACTAAAATCTGTAATTCGCTCGTAGTTGCACATAGTATTGCTTTGGCACCTTTTTGGAAGCTGTTCCCTTGCTCGTGTTGAAATTGAGTTCTGTCTACTAATATGTCTAAGTATGCTATATGCTGAGGGTTCCATCTTGGACAAATAGCAATCCTGCAGGTATGGAGTAGAAGGGCCTCTACCTGCAATTCTGGAAAGGCTAAAGCGCTTTAAGTGCACCCTTAATTTAACTCAGTACATGCTCTTCTCAGTGTAGTTTTAAAGCGTGTTTTCTATGTTTTTGCGTTTCTTACCTTTTTGGGATCCCAAAACGTAAGTGGAGGGATACCTATGACTTCGTAAAAGTTGTCCGTCCGTCCGTCTGTCATCACGATAACTCTCGATGGGAATGAGATATTTTGATGAAACTTGGTGTGACGATTCTTTAGGTCAAGGGAGAGGTCGAGTTCGTAGATGGGCCCTGTAGCTCAACATTTAGGGGTGGAGGTTCAAATTAAGTGTCGAACAATTTTTTTTCAACAGATAATGATATATTCGATTTAGGGGTAGTAAGATATGCTGAACAAGGGTATGAAAATCATTTTCTCCATCATTCGCCAGGAATCCGGCAAAACCGGAAAGTTTCTTAAAAGTCAAAGTTTTATTTGAAGTTGATTAGATGTTCGATTTAGGGGAATAAGAAATGCTGAACATTTACATGAGAATCATTTTTTATTGGACAACTAGTTCGCTCGGAATCTGGCCGAAACCTGAAAATTTGTTAAAAAAAACGATTTAGGGGAAAGAAGACATACTGAATTCGCTTTTGAGAATCATTTTCTATCCGCACTTCTAGTTTGCCCGGAATCCGGCTGAAACCGGAAATTTGTTAAAAGTTAAAGTTTTATCTGAAGTTCATTAGATGTTCGATATAGGGGTAAGGAGATACGCTTTTTTGAGCTTCAGTTTTTGCTAGACAAGTAGTTCGCCCGGAACCCAGTCGAAACCGGAGATTTGGCAGAAGTAAGGCAGGAAGATGTGATCGATTTCGTCAAAGTAGATATGACGCATAGCCTAGGATTAAATATACACATGCTGAATCAATATCTGAACTTGGTTTTGTCAGATTAGCCATTGGCCTTCTTCTGTTTCTAAATCTTAATAGTAAAAATGTTCAAGGAGTCTGGCGAAGAGCGGATATCTACAAGACCCATTTGTCTGGATCAGACATTAAATTTTTAGGATCCCATCGAAATCTTTGGTCTTGTTGTTGATGCCAGTAGGATAATGGTATTTTCTTTCTTGGATTTTTCTTCTATTCAGTTCTATTTCAGTCTTTATGCATCGTGATGGGAAGTAAATTTATTTCGGTGACAATAATCTTTTTAGTTTTCTTTTTGTAGGTCTATTTCTCTTTCTCTACGTGTTTCTTTTATGGCACTTGCCTTCCGGCCAAGTGCCATATACCGATCACTTTTCCGTCGGTCTGTCGCTCGGTCGGTTGGTCAGTCCGGTGTTTGCAGTTAGGATACTTCCAGATTTGCTACGACGATGAAATTTGGCAGGCATAATAGGGACCCGACCAAACTAACTTGGAAATAGTTACTTGCTCGATCCGACCATCGTGGGGGGGGGGGGGGGAGGGAGGGCAGCCGGAATCCGGAATTTAGTGACATGCATAACTTTCGAACAGGTGATCGGATATTAATGAAACTTGATATTTGGAAAGATGTCATGTCTCAGATGTCCCATTTCAAGTCCGGACCGAATCCGATGAATGAGGGGGGGGGGAGTCGGAGGGGGAAACCAGAAATCATGTGACACGCTTAGAGTTTAGCGATCGGGATGAAACTTGGTGGGAGGAACAAGCACAAGCCCTAGGTACATCATTGACAGAACTGAACCGGATTCGTGCACTGTTGGGGGAGTTGGAGGGGGGTTCCGGAATTCCGGTGATACGGAGTTAAGTTACTTCCAGGTGGGCTAGGACAATGAAACTTGGCAGGCAAGCTAGAGATCCGAACAGATTAACCTGGAAAGAGTCAACTTCCCGATCCGACCACCGTGGGGGGAGTGGAGGGAGGGGGAATCCGGAATCGTGAGGAATGTGTAACATTGGAACGGATGATCAGATCTTAACGAAATTTGATATTTGGAAAGACCTCTTGTCTCGGATGACCAGTTTAAAGTCTGGACCGGATCCGATGAATGTGGGGGGGGGGGATCGGAGAGGGAACCGGAATCTTGTGACACGCTTAGAGTGGAGCGATTGGAATGAAACTTGGTGGGAAGGACAAGTACAAGAACTAGATACGTCAGTGATAGAACCGGATCGGATTTGGGCACTGTGGAGGGAGTTAAAGGGGGGAGTCCGGAATTCGGGCTATCGTGAATTAACCTATTTCTAGATATGCTAGGACGGTGAAACTTGGCTTGAACATTAGAGAATTGACATGATTGGCTTAGAGATAGTCAGTTGTCCGACCCAACCATCCTGGGGGACTGGAGGGAGGGGGAATCTGGAATCTTGAGGTATATGTAACTTTTGAACGAGTGGTCGGATCTTAACGCAACTTGATATTTGGAAAAACATCGTGTCTCGGAAGTCCCATTTTAAATCCGGACCGAAACCGATGAACGTGGGGGGGGGGGCGGAAATCTTGTGACACGCTTGGAGTGGAGCGATTGGGATGAAACTTGGTGGGAAGAACAAGGACAAGAACTAGGTACATCAGTGACAAAACCGACCGGGTTCGGGCACTGTGAAGGGAGTTGGAGGGGGGGGGGCAGAATCTAGGGCGATGAAACTTGGCTTGAACATTAGAAACTTATCAAGATTGGCTTAGAAATTCCTTCGTCAAATGTGAAGGATGATAGTGGTCGTCAAGGATTCTTGTCGCTGTGGCCAACGACCTGGGATGGGTAGCAAAGCCGTTAGGCATTGGAGGTTCCTTCGGCAGATTAAAAGCATCATAATTTAGGAGATTACGGGAGTGAGAGTTGGGACTTTTCTGCTTCATTCCTTGGCAAGCGCGATTTTAGGGTGGAGGATGTGGCTTCCTTAATATTATTCTGCTAAATATTCTTTGAGCCCAAGCTGACTTTGAAACGTTTATTCAAACAATGTTTACAACGGATACGTCAGCTACGATTCTTCATCAGCGATATTTCGGCCCTTCTTGGCAAGGGTCCTCGTCAGGCTTTCAATCCTCTTGGTCAACGTCGGGGGAGGAAACAAACCTGTAATAAATAACTGAAGCTTCTACCGACTATAAATATCTTATTAAAATAAATTACCTTCAAATACCACTTTAATGAAAAAACTAGTTCTGAGATTTAATTTTTGACACGAACGCTGTTTTTGCTGCGCGATTGGGGCGATGACAGGAAAGGGTTTTTTCTGCATTTTGATAAACTTAGGTTTTGTTATTAATAAGGGGCTTCCTTCCCCGACGTTGACCCAGAGGATTGACAGCCTGACGAGGACCCTTGCCAAGAAGGGCCGAAATATCGCTGATGAAGAATCGTAGCTGACGTATCCGTTGTAAACATTGTTTGAATAAATTATTCTGCTTCTGGGTAGGCCAAGGACTTATGCCAAAATAATGAGCACAGATGGCCCTCTGTGTCAGTCCCCGTCCCTGTCCCCTGTGTCAGTCTGTCTCAGTCCCCAAAATTAATTCATGACAAGTCTACAGTTGATGAAAACACCACTTATCAAACACAAGCAAAGCATGCAGGCCAGCTCTCAAAGAGTGGAGTACTTCTAGTCGTAATTTTTTCCGTGCTGCACACTGTAAAAAGTCCCTCCGTATAAAGATTAAAGTTAACTGCAGTATATGCTACTCAGATTCATCTTATCTCTATTTGGTATTAATCTTATTACCTATATTATACCAATATTATAATCTACAGTGGGGCAATCTTGAAATGGCTTCCTTACAAGCTTCCTTGTTCATATTCTAGGTGTTCTCGACCAGCGAGTCCGTGTGAGTTCTGTGTGGCCTTGCGTCGGTGACGGTTGTTAAGGAGGGGGCGGTCCCTTCGGCGGCCCCTGGCCCTACGACAAACTGGAGCTAATGGAGCTAGAAAATATAGTAGCGAACACTGTCTATCTGAAAGCCAGGGAAGGTTAGTTACCGTTTTCATTTGTTTCTTTATTATTTACTTACACTTAAAAGTTGCCTCCCGATGAAAAAAGTTGTACGAAAAAGTTGCATGATATGATATGATATGATATATATTTACACAAAAAGCCCGAGGGCCATGGCAATACAAAACAAAATAAAAATAAATTTTCACTAAATTACTAATAAACCTAAATGAATCTTTCACGATCCTTCATCGAAAGCTTAAGGAATCTTCCCAACTGGCGAACTCCCGAAAAACATTCATCCTTCATTACTTTAACCAACCATTCCTCATCATACACTCTTTTTCCAAACACTTCATCCCTCAACCCATCCAATTCACTACATTCACACATCAGGTGCAACACATTCTCATTCATCTCCCCACACATAGGGCAGTAGTAAGGACCAATCCGACTTAAACCCCTTCCGACATACCTCCTCCTATCCCCTAGCGGTAAACAATCACCCCTCATACTTATCACCCACGCTAACTCCTCCCTATTCAACCCTGCTTTAAAATAAATACTTTCCCCCCATGTCTCTTTAGCATCTCTGTAAAACCTCAACGAGCTAGACTTACCGACATCACACTGCCACAGCTGTATTTCCTGATCCATCAACACCTTTTTAACCACACCTGCAACATCTCCTACTTCATGACCTTGCCCCTCCCCGTTATTCCAAAGCGAGCTAACCCCACACTGGTCCAAAATTTGTTTTATTTGGGACGCCCAAGAATCACTCGACTCATCCCGTAATGATTCCATATATGCTGCTTTAAGCACCCGTACTCGCGGCATATTAATAATTCTTTCCCAAAAACTCACCATATTAACCAACCTTCTATTTCTTAACGAAACTAGACCTAGATCTCCTCTCACCACTAATCCATTAATCCTATTGCTTAACCCTAGTAACCTCTTAAAATAACCTAGTTGTACTTGTTCTATTTTTTCTGCCTTACTAAATCCCCAAATCTCTGAAGCATAATGCATTACTGGCACCACTTTCGTTGAAAATATTTCTTTATGCAGCTTCAGATTCGTTACCTCCTTTAGACTACTTCTTAAAATCAAATTACCACAATTTTTTCCCTTTCTCACATTCTGTTCCACCTGCTTACCAAACATTCCCCCAACCGCTTTAAATTTGCATCCCAAATAAACACATTCCTCCTTCACCTCCAATACAGCTTCACCGTACTTAAAAATCTCTCCTTCTTTCCGCTTTCCACCCTTTCTAAATACCACTACCACCGTTTTCTTGACATTCAAATCTAGCTCTTTCTTTTCAAGGTATAACTTCAAAATATCCAATAGTTTCTGCAATTTTGTATGGGATTCTGCCACCAGGGTTAGATCATCTGCAAAAAGCAACAAATAATGAGACACTACGTCAAGCGTTAACAAAGGAGCATTATTGTCTACCATAAACTTTTCAACATCATTAATAAAAACAGAAAACAACTTAGGGGAAAGCGTGCAACCCTGCTTAACACCTAGAACAGACTTAATCTCTCTTGACAGTTTACCAAGTACTCTCACCACCACCCTCGTATTAACATACATCTCCACAATCAACAATACAAACAATTTTGGAAGACCAATTTCTAGTAATGTCTGCATTAACAACTTTCTATTTATATTATCAAAAGCCCCCCTCAAATCCACAAAAGCTACATAAAGTTTCTTTCCTCTACCTCGAGTATATTTTCTAATTAACACATGCAACGCGAAAATCTGGTCTAACGTACTGTATCCTTCCTTAAAACCTGCCTGAATATAACTTAATATTTCATTTTTATTCAACCATTTTTTCAGCCTAACATCTATTACTTTACATAAAATTTTACTCAATACATTACCTAGGCTAATCCCCCTGTAATTCTCATGCTTATTCCTATCTCCTTTTTTGAAAACTGGAACCATCATTGAAATATTCCACTGCTCAGGCCATCTTGCTTTCTCGACAATACATGTAAACAAAAGTGCCAACAATGGAAGCAAATGGACTCTTCCCCATTTCCAAATTACTGCTGGGATACCATCCATACCAGGTGCCGAACCACCTTTCATCTGCTTCAGTGAATGCCAAATTTCCTCCTCACAAACTGCATCTGTAAGCATGTAATCAGATTCTTTCATCGGGAATGGAACTTCTGACCTTAGTGAAGTGGCAAATTCATCCGTAAGAATCTTTCCCGGGTCGTTTTCCGACTCCAGATGTTCAGGCCATGTGTGTGCAGGCGGGACTGCGTTTCCTTGATCTCCTTCTATCTGGTGTTTAACTAATTTCCGAAATTTCTTACTATCCTTAATTTTATAACTCTTAACTATCTCCATATTAATATTATCTGCCATTGCTTTCTTTTTTGCCCTTAAAAGATTTTTATATTCTCTTCTTACCTTCCGATATTCATCTAGCCTACATCCTGATAATGGACCTCCAACTTTTACCTTTTTTAAAGCTTCAATTACCTCGCTTCTCTTAACATCACATTCCTCATCAAAAAATTCCTTATTAATCCTCTTGTGCTTTTTTTCCTTACCACTAGTTCTAGCTGCATCATACACTACCTTCGTTATCTGCAAAACAGCTTCTTCAATCTCTCCTCTCTTAATGACATCAGCACAATTCTCCAACTTTAACATAATACTATCTACGCCTAGCCTATTTAGAAATACACTTTCACTAAGATTATCCGTGATCAGTGTTTTTTTCCGCACGGATGTACTTACTCCGTCTCTTCCGCTTTCTCTTCTTCCTTTGTCTGGACGAGGGTTAGAACCCTCTCTAATTCTCATCTCCAACTGAATAGGAACATGGTCAGATCCAATCACATCCATTACTCTGAAGTTCTTACAACGAGGCCAAAGAGACATGTTTACCAAAATAAAATCAATAACGCTAGGAGCCCCACTCGAAAAACACGTATAATTTCCTATCCCTTTATCCTCACCCAAACGCCCATTTAAAATTATCATATTTTCAACACCACTATAATCCAAAAGATTATTTCCCCACCTGTTCTTTTTTCTTCCCTGGTCCTTGCTACTCCTCCTACCATACATCCTCTCATGCACGCCGTCTTGTTGGGAGTTCCCGTGGGAGTCATCCTGAAGCTCTGAATCCACAATCCAATTCTCAAAATCCTCCCTCACATAAGCATTGAAGTCACCTAAAACAACACAATTATGATTAGCAAACTTTTTTCCATATTTACACGTTTCTGAAGACAGTATATTCCATGCATTTTCACGGCTGGCGTAACTGCTTGACTCAGGCGGAATATACACGCTACAAACTAGATATCTTTGCTCACCTATAACCAAGCGTAACCACACTAAATTCTCTGAATCACTTCGCAATCTTTCACAATCCTTACACATTCCTTTCCTGACTAAAACGTTCACTCCTCCATAAACCCTTCCATTCTTACTTTTCTTCCTACACGCACTATAACTAAAAAACTGTGAAATAGAAATAGGTTCTTCTCTCCATGTTTCAACTAAACTAATCAAATCTAATTCTTTATTTCGAATCAAATTATCAAACTTTTGATCGTCAAAACCTTGGATATTCCAATGTACGAACTTTACAACTTGCTCATGGCCCTCTAGTACCTAATCACGTTTTGCGTGACCATCCGACCCATATTCCGAGCACGCATCTTCGAAGTCTAGATCAAATGTTTCGTCTCTTCCCCGATCATCATTTGAAAACAACTGCCTTGGATTCATTTCACGTGCATTAGCATAATCCCTACAGCCTCTGTTACTTGCCATAGGCCTACCACCACTTCCATGTCGCATGTAACTAGCACTAGGCTGGAGTAGGGTATCACTAGGGGTCACAACCTGGTCACTGCTACGCTTTCCCTGCCTTGTCCCGGCAGCTATTACCTCACCCCCTACCTCATTCACTGGGGTCGCGACCTGGTCATTTGCACCGCTCCCACTTTGCCTATTGGGAGGAACTCGTAAATTGGGTGCCGTCACAACTTGTATCTCATTAGTGCCCCTATCCTGTGCCCGTTCAAAATGATGGTGGTCTCCTTGCTGGACGCGTTGCGCACCATTAAACAATGCTGACGAAGAAGCTGCCGCTCTTTCATCCCTGTCTCTACCCATTTCTCGACTATGGTTTTGCGGCGCTTGGTTTTGTGACTGTCTCCCTTCTCGATCAGTTATTTCAATCACTTTTCCCGCCTTCTTGTCATAAACAAATACTCGACTACCTACGTGGAGTCGTGTACCCCTCAGGCTGGCACTGCGCTGTTCGTTCCTGGCTCTGACATACAACGGCTTCAGTTTATTTCTCGCGATTAGTTCATTTTCGGTGTAGTCCGGGGCAGCCGCAAGCGATACACTTTTGAGATAACGATGAGAACTTAGGATTGTGTTTCGTAGTTCGACGGTTGACAATTTAAGCAGTACAGGGCGGACCCCTTGGCCCGCTGACAGTCTGAAAACGTCTTTTAGATCCGAATTTCCCATATTCAGGTTTGGGATCACAGCGTTTAAACACACCAAAACATCATGGCGGAGGGAGGGGCCTTTCCTCGCAGGATCAAAATTGTAGAGAACTATGTTCGATCTCTTGCTTTCGGCTTCTAAACGGTCAATTTTTGCTCGATCCTGGCTTACGTTATCTCGTAAAACCACAACCTCCTGGTTCAACTCTTCCGTACGTGCCAAAACATTCGCAAGATCAGATTCAAACTTAGTCGTCACAACCGAAAATTCAATCCGTAGTTGGTCCACCTTTTTTTCCAATGGATCTAGGTGGTTCAGCTTTCGGTTCATTTCCTGGAGCATGGACATAATGTTCTTGAGACTAGGAGCAGGCTCACCATCTCCCGAAATCCCATCCATCGGTAAGCCTTCAAGACTCTCCATTCGTTAAGCCTACTAAAAATCAACGATCTACCTGTTTCTGTGCACACAATATACTCCAGCACAAGAGTTTTAGCGCTTGTCCTGATATCGCTCAGGACAGGGCGTCTTCGAAGGCGAAGGTATCAGCGTCGTTAATCCTTATCGATAAACTCGATGTTCACCCTTCGAATACTGAATGAATACTTTTACTATGTAATAGCAAAGAATACCATCATTTAATGTGCCTCAGACTGCTCGAATTTTATGTAGTAGTATCCAGTAGCCTCATGCCTTGCCATAGTAGCATCCAGTCTTGCTAAGAGTACCATGCAGTAGTACACGGTAGCCTTGGAGTAGAAGCATGTAGTAGCATCAGTTAGTACCGCATGCTACTTTTTCGCACAACTTCGTACTACTATTTTGAGATAAATTTTTCATCGGGCTAGCACAGTTGAAAATGTGTCTTTAGGCAACGTATTTTTTTTTCGTCCGAGCGATTGTACCGTGCACTCTTTACTGTCTGTACTGTCTTCTTCGAGCTTATGGTACTATTGACCGCCCCGCCGACCATACAGATTGTTACGAAATTTATTCCCAATAAAGCCCATGGGCCATAGCGGGAAACATAACACAATAAAAAAAACAAAGTATCATACACTCCAACAACAAACCAAAAAATCAACTTATACAAAAATAGTTCCCGGTGGGCCATCGGGAATCTACCTAGCCTTCGGATCTCACCAAAACACTTACTTCCCATACCTGAAACCAAATCCCTTTCCTCCCAAGCCTCCCGACCAAACACTTCCTTTCTTAATTCTTTCAACTCCTCGCAATAACATATCAAATGTACCGCATCCTCTCCTTCAATACCACACATTGGACAAAAAAAAGGACCGGTACCTTTCCTATCTCCACCAATATAATTTCTCCGCATCCCCACCGGAAGAGCATCCGCCCTAAGACTCACCCCACTTCAATTCTGCCCCTCCCAATCCCAACTTAAAATATAATTCTTCTCCCCATGTCTCTTTGGCCATACCATACAACTTCCGAGATTGGTGCTCTGATACACCCCATGCCACCTCTGAATCTCTTGATCTCTTAGCCTTCCTTTCACTAACTTAGCTACCTTACCTAGGGGGTAACCTGGTCCCACTCCATCACACCACAGACCCCCAAAACCACAATCCTCTAATATTTTTTTCCCTTTTCTTACCTCCAAGTATTTCCAAATACGCCGCTTTCAGAGCTCTCACTCTTGACAAACTCGTCACTTTCTCCCAATATCTTACCATAGCTACTAACCTACTATTCCGGAGCGACCCTAAACCTAAATCCCCTGTTATTACTAAACTATTAGTTCTCACGCTAACCCCTAATACCCTCTTAAAATATTGTAAATGTACACTCTCTAGCTTATCCCCCTTATGGAAAACTCCAGTTTTGGAACCATAATGCATAGCAGATACTACTTTAGTTGAAAATAACTGCTTATTTATTTTAATATCCTTAGTATCCCCTAAATGACTCCCGGCAAGCGCATACGCACAACGCTTCCCTTTTCTCTTGCTAGCTTCTATTTGTTTACCAAACTTTATGCGAAGATGTACTCTCAACCTGATGTTATAGGCGTTTTTTAGCTGTTCTTCTCTTTATCAACAGCGTTGACCAACAAACTACTGTTGACCACCAAAACGTACCTGTTGATCAACAGAGGTAATCTTCGCCAGAACGCTCTGTTTGAAAAATCTGGCTGATTACTCCACAAATTGACCAGCAGACTTGACCAACAACACTTTGCGTTGTTGGTCGTTTCTACCAACAATGTTGGCCACAGATGTTTCTGTTGGTCGCTAGAACGCAATGTTGGTCAACATCGGCTAAGTGTTGAACCGCTAAAAAACGCCTTATGGCGAGGGGTGTAGTAGGCCGGACATAGGTGGTAATAGTCAAAAAATACAATCATCGGAGTCAGGATGGCCTAGGGCGTCAAGATGGCCTACTACGCATGCAGAACTTCACGGATTCTTATGGATTCCTCAGGTCAATTCACACTGTTATTTGCATACCGAACATACAACAGGCTATCAGCCACCCATCCTACACTAGGCCTTACAGGCCAGGCCACTCTAAGGAGCTTTAAATAAGACTTGACTTACGCGGTCTGGGACGCCCAACCAAAAAACGACAAGTACGTTTTTTTGCAACCAATGAAATAATTAATATGTATATACATATTATGTAGATGTTCTGAGATAGTTGACCTCTTTACAACTAAGGTACGCTGACAGAAAATAACACACGAATTTTATCTGTTTTGGCCTCTTTCCGTGCCCCATGTGCTGGATGACAATCTTGGCAAAATTTGCAAAACCGGTCTTAGCACGGAAACAGCTCACCGGGAACAATGATCGGGAGCATGATACGTTACTCAAAAAGAGAGCAAATTGTGGCGAGTGTGATAATCAGTGTGTTGCTAACAGAGGAGATAGGGTACACTTATGAAGAGAAGAATCTTTGGAACGAGAATGAACCGAAATACTACTGAAGTAGATTAAATTAATATCATAAATACGACGCGTTCGTTTACGTACAGTGGAGGTATGTTACTTCGGGTGTAGCCTCGCTTTGAACAGCGCCGACGACAATATCTGCTGCATCCTAACTTGAAATGATATCCGTGTTCAGTTTTTTTAAATTCATTTTTTTTTATTAAATTTGACGCTAAGCTTTTAGCTTGTTACCATCAACCTACTCATATTTTTTTTAAGCCTAATAAACCAAAAATGTATTACTGTACTAAATAAATATTCCTTCAGCTCAAGCTGACTGAATCATAGTTGCAGTGTTACACGGATACATACTCCTTGAGGAAAAGCCGACTTAAAACAAATACTCATACAGCGGATAAAACAGCTGAAGACAGCCTGACGAGGACCCTTGCCAAGAAGGACCGAAATATCGCTGCCAAAGCATATATAGCTGCCGTTTCCGTGTTTATTCATTGCATGAATATAAACGGATATGTCATGTGAACTCTGTAAGTGCGATATTTCTGCCCTTCTTGGTAAGGGTCATCTTCAAGCTCAAGCCACTCAAGCTGGAAAGTGAACTTCACTTTCACAAGACGTCATTCAGCTGACGTATCCGTCTAACACTGCAGCTATTACTTTTTTGCACTTAAAAATCAAGCAGTGGTAGATTTATCATATTTCATATGAAGAGACTCTCATTAAACTGGACGTTACCAAATTGACTGGCCGCAGAAATACTCTTTCACGAAAGATAATGTGTTGTCTCGAGATGGGCCGTCTATTCCCCCCTTGGGTCCCGTCGTCCGTGCGTCGCTCCGAGAGGAGTACTTGCAATCAGTTTTCTCCATATCCTGCTAATTCTTCTGCCCAGTTTTTACATAGTTCCATCCCATCATTTATTTCTGGTCATATCATGTAAGTGTATTAGTTAATTTGTTTCGTGTCTGTGTATTTCCTAAATATTTTATTCATCTTCTAGCTTTAAGCTATTTGGAAAATAAACTTGATTGATGATTGATTAAGCACGAACCATTTTTTTTTCCATCGTACGCAACTCCTCGGTCTTGGCTAGCTGTTACTCTGACATTAAACTTTCGTTAAGAGGTCTAAATATTTAGACATGTGGGTTTAAATGGTGCACTCGGGAAAAGATACTGGGCGGATGTTTACTGGGATTTCCAGTCTTCGCGGAGATACGGTTGTGAAAAGTGATTTCTGGTCCTCTGCCTTGTTTGTGGATGTTCATTTCCCATGGGGACTGCCATGGTAACTGCCGAATAGCAGTGCATCAAGCACAATAACTTGACCTCGACCTGTCGCCTTTGAGTACAAAGATCACACGTGCATTATAAGATCCTTTCTAAACACAACATACTTTTCACTGACCCAGGCATCGTCAAGCATATAAGTAGACGCCTAAGGTTGCGTTCGACTGAAGCTGCTTTCACATTGACGCGTAGTTGCGATGCGTTGCGTATGCGTTTATCTTGCGTTGCGTATAGGTTGCGCAGCGTATCTTTCACACCTGCGCGAGAAGCTTTCACGCTGGATGCTCATTTACATTTTCCTTTCTCTTTTTTTTCTGCTGTGTTTTAATTTTTTCCACTAGTAGCAAGTTTTTCTTCATCATCAGCATGTTTTTCTAGTTTTTCTTCAAAATCTTCCATTTTTGACAAATCTGATGCGTACGCGTCGACGCAACGCAAGAATGGAACTTGGTTCTATTCTTGCGTTGCGTTTTATTTGTCTGCGTAAGCTCTGCGTTGCGTCGACGCAAACGCAACGCAAGGCTTGCGTAGCTCAGTGTGAAAGGCAAACGCGTCAATGTGAAAGCAGCTTGAGTTATAAAAAATATTAAAAAATCACGGACAGTAGGGCCAAGCCAGCACATGACACTCTACATTCTTTTCTGGCCGATGAATGAAAAATTGTGTATTGTAGTTGTTGTGTTTTATTTAATCCTTTAATTTTTGTTTTAAATACTCCTCTTTTCAAATGGCGGGTCAGAAATAAATTACTTACTTACTTACTTGTCAGTTACGATCCTGTTATTATTTTCGTTCTACCAACCGGTTTAATAAGAAAATTAGCTCCTTCCTCTTACCATTTTCGTTCCAAACAAGTTACGATTGTTACAATTTACGGGAGCATTATACGTGATAATAATTATCTGTTCAACAGGAATTCCCGCTAGAGTTGTGACGACTATCCGCGCTCGAGGGGCTACCCACCCCCGGCACCTGCTGTACACCTTCCCGGCATACATTAGGCGATTCCTCTTTCAAACGCTTCTTAACATTCTGATTTTGATGTTTTAACACGGTGGCAACCACTACCGGCACCGGCCGGACTCCTCGGCTCTTCGCACTTGCTGTGCACAATCGAAAGTGAGCAACCCTTCGTCCGCGCTGTTGTTATTCTCGTTCCAGAGAGAGTAGTAGCTAGTAATTACCATAATAAAGAGCTGGATCCTCCTCTCGTCATCGTAACGTGTCGGTGTCGACTAAGTTTATACCGGAATTTCATACAGTAGTGACCAGAGCAAAATAATACTAGGGAGTAGCGCCAAGACTTAAAAAAAGTGACACACTCGAATAACGGCGACACTAGCACTACTAGTGATAGAGAACGGCTCTACTGAAACTCAATCAGTCGTGCTGGCTTCAATAACGTCATGTTCTGAACACAGCAAAAAAAAAAAGATACAACCTCTCCTGTTTCTTCGATGTCTGCAGACCGCATCTTAGCTTTCTTATAAATTTATAAACCCGCAAGTTTGTCTTGCTTTAAATGCAACAAGCGTAGTGGGCGGCGCTACAAGTATGGCCCGATAGTGAAGCATGGGAAGCATAGGTCTTGGCGCTACTCCCTAGTGTTATTTTGCTCTGGTAGTGACTTCATGTGATTGAGGACCCAACACGGGATTTGATTGTGCCTAGATCGTTTTATAAATCGTCGGTGTCAAGCGTAAACCAAGTATCTCCCTTTTTCAAAATTTGTCAGGAGGTGAAAAAAACATAATAACTTTTTCTCGTTAGTAGTACAGCCCCCTATGTTAATCCGAGATACGTGGTTTCCATCTTGGTCGTATCTCCCAAACTACGAGTCGGAGGCAATCGAGATACGCACCGTTCGACGCAGAATTTTTCGGCGAGTAGAACTTTGTCAAAAAGTGGAAATCGCTAATTTGACCAGATACGTGATTTCCGCTTGACACCGACGCTAAACGCGACCAGCTCTATACATATATATTCAAATATATATTTACCAATAGGAACAAACTAAATTTTCTTCATTTTAAGGTAAAATAGATCAAATGAGTGTGACGTCACGCTTGTATGGAATTCCGATACAGCTTAGATAAGACCAACGTATCATTGTGTCCTTCCGTAACGTCTCTTTCCGGAATATTGAACCAGTCAACTTCCCTAATCCTTTCATCTATTCTTGTTTTTGTTGTTTTCAGTTTCAGCGGGATATTCTACCACCGTACAGACGATTCTGCAGAGATTTTAAGGTCCCTTTGTACTGACACGTACAAACTCACGTTACGTTTCCGTAATTTTTTATTGACTTGTTATTTTGTTTCTATCCGTCAAAATCGGCGAGTACGTTACCGTGAAAAAAACACAGGAATATGCAAAAAATTAGCCTACAACAATAGATAGCCCACGCCTATTCAAATATAGCAACACCAAACCTCATAGAAACAGTGTATTCCTATTCATCCCTTAGGCTTCGTCGGCTCTTTCACACTGCGAACTTTCCTCTTAAAATATTAAAATTACAAATAAAAATTATAGAATACATAAAATTGCGGAATTTCTTTTTTCTTCTCCATTTTCGTCGATTTCATCTAATTCAGCTTATATTTTTTTTATCGTAACTCCAGTTTCTCTCCTGGACAAACTGACAACCCTTCTAATTAAGCAAATCCATATATTTAAAAATAAATAATAATAATAATAACCTTTTTGTTACCAGCTTATTACATATCGCGGAGGAAAGTGCGATTACAACTAATTTGTTCTTCCTCTCTTACGTTGCCTTACGTTACGTTTCTTACAAATCTCGCACTCTGGATTTACGCAAATATTAAATTAAATTAAATTTTATTTGTATCCCGTCTAGGTAAAGACGGAGTATGTTAAAAGATGAAAAGAGAGAGAAACAACACAACAACAACCAAAATAGTTAAAATTCAGTAAACCGGAACTTCATGGGGCTCCATGGGTGGTTACAATTTTCCTTCATGCTTTTGATGGACCTCAGGACAGCCGTTATATCTTTGTTACGGAGATTTTTTTACGTTTTAACAGTCTTAGAGCTTAGCGTCGACATGAACGCCGTAAGATCGTGGTGCGGAGGAAGTACGTTTCAGTTTTGGTTTTCAGTTTCATTGGACTACATTTAAAGACAAAAAAAAATACACAATTAACATTCCTGCCAGGAAAACACAAAAGGAGTGCTTGGCTATACCAGGGAAATAACCGATATTAATTAAACAACACACAGAGTCAACTAACTGAATACCCTATATAAAGAAAAAGGGAGGAAAAGAAAAAAAATAACCTATGGTTTAAAATTTAAATGGAAAAGATAAAAAAATAAGGAAAACACGGAACGTCGTAAGAGTAAGATCTTGTTTTTTTTCCTTCCTTCTCCACAAGTGTGCGGCACTTACTCTTTCGATTTTTACATTCAAATTCTAATATCTTTACCATTCTGTTCACAACTTAACATTTACCTTAATATTTTGACCGTTACTTTATACAATAAAAAAAAACTATTAAAAATCAAAAGTAATGAAGAGGTTGTTTGGTTCCTTTCGGTACGTTTCCTGTTTCTGGTCGCTGTTTCCGAGAATCTCTTTCACTCGAGTCAAGTTGCCAAAAAGAAAGAATACAAACAGCCTAATCCGTATGTAATTTGCTGAAAGTACAGAGTTTTTAACTATTACTGGAACAGAAACGGTAGATCGTGCCAACTATCATGGTTTTACTTCCTTCATGGTTTTGCGTACGCAAGAGCTTGTTTGGTTCATTTCGATAACGTATCCTGTTTCGGGTCACTGTTTACGAGGAACTCATTCGCTTAAGTAAAGTAGTTTAGATGAGAGTACAGCTAGACCAAAGGTTTCGATGGTATCCCAATACTTTCATATTTGATCCAGACTTTAACAGGCCAATGGTAATCATCTGAAGACCAAGTCCAGATATGGATTCGGGGTGTGTGTTTACCCCTTTATCCTACGTCGTATCTGCTTTGTCGAAACTGAGCAGAACTTACTACCTTACTTTTGCCAAATCTCCGGTTTCCGCCGGATTTCCGGCCAACTGCTTCTCTGGCAAAACCTACAGCTCAAAAATGAATTCAGCATGTCTTCTTACCCCTGCACCGAACATCTAATCAACTTCAGATAAAAAAATACTTTTAACAAATTTTCCGGTTTCATCCTGATTCCCAGCGAACTTTACGTCCGGTAAAAAAATTATTGTCATATACAGATTCAGCATGTCTTATTAAATCGAATATTGATCAAGTTCAAATAAAACTTCTATATTTTAAAAATTTTCCGGTTTTGACCGGATTCTGGGCGGACTACCTGGCCGAGGAGAAAATAGTTTTCATATTCGGATTCAGCATATATTTTCACCCTTGAATCGAACCTTCTAATCAACTTCAGATTAAACTTTTACTTTTTATAAAATTTGTGGTTTTGGCCCGATTCCGGGTGAACTACTTGTCCGGCGGGAACATAAATTTCATATTCGGATTCAGCATGTCTCCTTAGCCCTCTAAGCAACCTCAAACCTCTAAGCATCTTCAGATTAAACTTTTACTTTTTACAAATTTTCAGGTTTTGGCCGGATTCCGGGCGAACTACTTGCCCGGTGAGAAAAAAATTTGCATACTCGGATTCAGCAAGTCTCCTCACTCCTAAATCGGGCATCTAATCAACTACAAATAAAACTTTTGCTTTTAAAAATATTTTTTTCGCCCCTTAATTTGAAACCCCTCCCCCAACGCCAAATATAGGGCTAGAACCCCTCCCCCAACGGGGTAGGGGTAGGTAGGGCTAGAACCCCTAGGTAGGGCTAGAGGGTAGGTAGGGCTAGAAACCCTCCCCCAACCCCTCCCCCAACGCCAAATGTAGGGCTTCGAACTTGACCTGTACTTTGACCCAAAGAGTCCTCATGCCAAGTTTGAATAAAATATCTCAACCCCTTTGAGAGTTATCGTGCTAACAGACGGACAGACGGACAACTTTTACGAAACTATAGGTATCCCGTCACTTACGTTTTGGTATCCCAAAAACAGCCTAAGCTGCATGAAAATTGAATACTGGAACAGGTAGATCGTGCCAACTTTCGTGGTTTTACGTACGTAAGAGCTTGTTTGGTTCATTCCGATACCTATCCTGTTTCTGGTCACTGATTCCGAGAAACTCAGTCGCTTAAGCCAAGAGTAGCCAAGCCAAGTAGTCTAGAAGAGAGGATAGTAACAGCCTAAGCCGCGTGTAATTTGCTGAAAACACAAGAGTTTTAAAACTAGTGTATTATATTAGAATACTGGAGAGAAGTGGCAGACCCTGCCAAATGTCATCTATTGCTTACTTCAGAAATATTAATTACACGAATTTAGAGTTACGTCTGTTTATTACTCGTCATACAAAGAAAGAATATTTTATGGAGGAAAACAACTTTGAATAAGAGAAAAGTACGGAAACACACTGAAAGAATTCACACTAAAAAGAGATAACTTAGTGGCAGTGTGCGCGATTTCAGTGGTAATACAAAAATTTACAGAATTTGTTCAAAAGATCAACCTTTGCCACTCGTGGCCGCTTCTACAATTAAGTCATACGTGTAACTTGTCTAGTTTCAAAATGAGGTCAGCGACGATGGGTTTTTTTTTACTCTTGCACGGATTTCCTTAAAGGACCCCTCTTGCTTACTCTGCCCTTCATATCATCCCTAGCTCCCTTATGGGATTATGAATGAATGAATGACTGTATTTAAAGCCATTTTTCAGGCCGTATACCTACATATACAACAACAAACAACTACCAAACAAAATCGTGTAACGCTCAACTTTCGAATAATAAGACCTTTCCGGACAAAATTTCCAACTGCCACTATATTTACTTTCGACGTCGACTTCAAAATTCCAAGAAGGGGCTCACAACCACCATCCCAAAGAAAACTCCCTCTTACCTCGCTTAGCCACTGACACCTGAAAAGAAAATGGTCCAGCCCATCAAAATCACCGCAAATACTATAAATACGGAGACATTTTGCTCGCACCTGCATCCACGACCTCAGGGATTCTTTGGAATCCCTAATTTGAAATCAAACTCTTCACCATATTTTTCTTTCGCCTTATAATAAGAACTTAAACTTTCCGACTGGCTAAGGTCGCTCCACCATTTCTGGATTTCTTGATCTTCCAGTCTTAATTGGATCTCTGACAGGAAAACTTTGTGATCTGAGATTGGGCCTTCACCTCCGTTCCACTCATACGATAAGCCAGTGCTGTCCAGGAGTTTTTCGACCTGGAATTCTGAAATTCCTCCTTTTGCCGTTGTTTCGTTTAATGCCTACGAATTGTTAGCGCTTTTTAGACCTAGCCGAGTTTTGAAAGCCACGCAACGCAAACTTCGCCGAAAGTTTCAAGGTCCGTCAACAACTCTTTCACAAATAAAAACATGCGGAGCTTCAAAGTAGTATATTTAATTTTGGAAGACATGGTAGACCACCTTGTGTTTTGGATTTTTTTTTGTTTTTCTTGGTTTTCCCACTACCACACGCGTTCAGTTTTCAGATATTTTGCGACCAGCCGCCGCGTCGGAGAAAGGGAGGCTGGATAGAGTCGGCTAACCAGAAAATCGATAATTTTCTGATGATTTCTGATTCTGATGATTTATTCAAACAATGTTTACAACGGATACGTCAGCTACGATTCTTCATCAGCGATATTTCGGCCCTTCTTGGCAAGGGTCATCGTCAGGCTGTCAATCCTCTGGGCAAGAACAAGCGTAAGCATTAGATACCTTCTCGACAGTACCAGATCATATGAGGGCTCTTTGGGGGGAGTTGGAGGGGGTTTACCGGAATTCCGGTAATCGCGTGCTAGATACTTCCAGATGTGCTAAGGACGATCAAACTTGCACACACACAATGCCCTAGGAAGAATTCCGTACCTGCATCTGACCATTTTTCGGGGAGTTGAGGGAGGGGGAATCCAGAAATTACTGACTTCCGTAGGCTGCGGGTTAAACGAACAGGTTAAACGAGTGGAGTTATTTGAATGAAACTTGGAAAGTAGAGAGATATATTTTAGGGTCCGATCCGGACCGGATCCGAGGTAGGGAGGGGTACTGGAATTTCCGGAAAAACGCTAAGATTTACTTTTTCGTTTCTCACACCATCTACTCGTAACAAGTGCCATATAAGCTCGTAGCTCTTGTTTCCCTGAATTTGTGCATGTTTTCAACAATGAGTTTTAGTCTTTCTTGTGCGTGTTTTTCATTTAGACCTTTCAGTCTGAATTATTTATCTTGATGTTACGACTGACATTATCGATTTGACATCATGTATCTTGTCGTAGTCAACATGTCATTTGGCCCCAAGCCACGATTTATGTTGATATTTGAAATAAAATGAAACTGAAACCTAATTAATAACGTAATTAATAACGTAAGAGGAACCCGACTGAAAAGGTTTCATGATAGAAACCAAAATGCTGGGACTTTGCGAACAGCAAATGCAACTACGAATCAACATTTTGTTTGATTAAGAAGGGTCAAGCTATCGCTAGACTTAGATCAGCTGACGTATTCGTTCAACGCAGCCAAGCATGATTCGCAGTCAGCTTGGGCTAAAGAAATATGTCCATTATTCAGTAATTGTCTAATGCCAATAATTATTTCGTCCCTAAAGGTTGTAATTTTGAAGGAATTAAAAGAACGACTGAAAGAGCAGTTGCAACATAAACAGGTATAATTGTTTCTCTGATACTACTATTTATTTAGAAGTGTAAAGAAAGGGCATTCTGAAGACTTGTCACACCAAGGATAACAATTTAGTGAATTTGGTAGAAATGTGGTATTGGGTTTCCGGCCTCGACGGGCTCGACTGTAGCTGCAGTCATTTGTCCTCTTTGCCTTTAAGCTTGTAGTCTTTGTCGGCAAGTCTTCTTCTTCTCTGATGTTTAGTAGAAGCTCCAATTTATTTATTATTCACGACCCACACCATGCAAAACGCATAAATAGTGGAGTACCAAAGAAAGAGAAGGAACAGCATGAACAATAATAACAATGATTTAGTCCGTTATGTCTTTGAAATATATAAAATAGCTTTGGACTTAAGTTCATACATACAATCATATTAGGCTAGGCTGTATCAAAATATAAACAAAGGCCGGTCGAACTTACGAAAGTTTCTAACGAAATACGGTACGAAAGACCTCAGGTAGCGTTCGAATGAATGTACCGGAGGAGGAATTTTGTTGGAGGAATTGCCTAAACAAACAAATGAAGACGAAACAACAATGAAAACTAACCGAAAGTCTGGACAAGATTAAACGGTCATAATCGATGATAAACATGTTCAGAAATGTGAGAATAATCTTGTTCCTGTCCAACCGCTGGATCGCTTATTCCCGACGCTGTGATTGATATTTTCTCGATGTCGTCCTCAGCTGTCTTCAGGGTCTTTTTTTTTTTTTTTTAAATCCCTCCTGCTCATTCCAGTGGCACAAGTAATATCTCAGTGAGACCCACTCTTCCAATTGCTTAAACACTATGATACTTCATCTGTCGAACATCTAGACAATCATAGAACAAACAAACAATGCTAGGATATTTCTTCGTTTCGGAAGTGAACTTGAACCGGGAAGTTGAACGTAGGAAGTCAAACCCCCCGGCTTGAGCGGCTTGAACCTGAAGGGGACGCTTGCCAAGAAGGGCCGAAATGTCGCTCTAATAAAGTTCAGCTGACTTATCCGTTTCTACGGCACTTGTCCTTCGGCCAAGTGCCATATAGCGATCGCAATTTCTGTCCGTCCATCGGTCTGTCGATCGGTCGGTCGGTCCGGGTTTTGCTAGTTGGGGCACTTCCTAGGACGATGAAACTTGGCAGCCATATCAGGGACCCCAAAAGATTAAGATGAGAGTTAAGACGCTGAATCCATATCTCAACTTCGTTTTCTTGCCGGACAGTTGCCGGACTTGTTTCTGAAGTCGATTAATATTGGGTATCGGGGTAAGGAGACATGTTGAATCGTATTTTCAACGTAATTTCCTTGACAGATTAGGTGGCAAAATTTACCAAAACCCGCAAATTTGGATCGAAAGGTTCTCCTCTTAATATCGCAGTTCGCCGGGAGTACTGCTAAAATACGAAGAATTTAGTCTACAGTAAAGGACCTTTCTGAATTTCTGAATCATATATGAACTTGGTTTTCTCATCTGATTAGTTGTTCGACTGTAACTTGACAAAAAACTAAAAAACGGTACAAAAAAATTTGTTTACATACTCAAGCGGTGAATTATGGATGAATAGTAAAGTGTTAGAAGGGGTCTGGCGAAGACCCAGAAATCTACAAGATCTCATTGTCTGGATCCAGAAGTCCAATGAATATTGAATTTTTGGGATCCCATGGAAACCTTTGGGCTTGTAATCGCTTGCACCGGTATTTGGTAGTGCGATTTTCCTAATCTCGCTAGTAATACGTATATTGCAGCACCTTCACTTTGACTGACACACCTACGTGACTTCTCAACTTGACGACTGTAACTCTGCTCTCCATTCATTCCGTCCCTCCCTCAGGACGGCGCTGTTTGACTTAAAATAGGCTACATACAACTCTCGCATTGGTGAACAGTGAGAGACGCGGTAATGCGTAAAATGTCCGGCAAACCGCTCATTGCTCAAAAGAGCCGGCGATAGATATGAGGGCCTTGAAGTTTTCTCAAGATCTGCACAGGAATTCCACAAAGTTATAATACATCAGAACAGTGTCGGTTTCGATGATACGGTGTCAATACGCCTGATGACTAACTCTTCTTGCCGATGCAAAATGCCCTTGTACCTAGCGTAAGAGCCGGAAGCGGCACCACAGCTGTCCCGAACGAGCGCCCTGAATTGATCGACACATGATTTGAGTTGTCGAGTTTGAGTCGTTAGTGTGACGTCTTCTCGTTTTTCCTGAGGATCATCGGCGTGTTTTCTATGTTCGCTTGATTTTTCCTAAATTCTTTGTTACGAAAAATTGTATAGGAATTAACCAACAGAGATACACCGACATCAGCCTGACATGAAAGCACACTGTTACTTTGCATTTCGGTAGGCTCCCTTGGAGATAAGGATCTTGTATCGTACCTGTGATCTTTGCAGTTGAGAGGGAGAAAAGGGCAAAATTATTAAATTTCTGCTGGCGTTGACGTCTTGAGTGATTTGCAAGTTCATCCCAAAATGAATAAGGCACTTGAAATGGACCCCTACTGGCTGTGGGTAGTGGCGAATGCTTCATTGCAGACCGACCTGAAGGGAGACATAGTCACTGCTGGTATACTTAATGGTTTGATACTTAAAACACACCTCGCACTATCTACTATTTATGTTCCAAAATCAAAACTATTTGAATAATGTGAAACTAGGCTCTGCTTTTAATAAATAATTCACGGCTTTGGCTGTTTTAAGCCTATTCCCAGGCTCATTGGCTTCTTGCAAAAACTAGGCAAAATTGAGATTTCCGGTTTTTCATCAATACCATGATACGCGAATACTCGTCGGGAGCATAGTGCGTATGGAAAATAGTGAATCGTGACAAGTGCAAAGATTAGTGAGTTGTCGTTAGCGGGTACAGAATGTAATATATGAAATCAGGGTGTCCGGATTAAGAATTCATGAATGCATTTACGTAAGTAATTGCATCGGGATTATAGATACGACGGGTCCTTTAATACTTTATAATATAGCGAACTTTCACAGCATCATACTGCCGAACTTGCCGTTTTTGTCTGGTACATTCCGAAAAGCATAATAAGGTAATAGTCTGGAAATGAGCTGTAGCCTATAAAAATAGCACTAAAGAGAAAAATATTATAGGCAGTCCATTCGTCATTTTTTCAAGACCTGAATGAATGCTGGCACACAGTTTTTTTCTATATCGCTGGGTTCTTGGATTGATGGGGCTAAGAACTGGAATTGTGGTTTAACTTGAGGTAATCGAGGTTTCGGAGAGATAAGGATATAAGGAGATAAGGATCTTGTATCGTACCTGTGATCTTTGCAGTTGAGAGGGAGAAAAGGGCAAAATTATTAAATTTCTGCTGGCGTTGACGTCTTGAGTGATTTGCAAGTTCATCCCAAAATGAATAAGGCACTTGAAATGGACCCCTACTGGCTGTGGGTAGTGGCGAATGCTTCATTGCAGACCGACCTGAAGGGAGACATAGTCACTGCTGGTATACTTAATGGTTTGATACTTAAAACACACCTCGCACTATCTACTATTTATGTTCCAAAATCAAAACTATTTGAATAATGTGAAACTAGGCTCTGCTTTTAATAAATAATTCACGGCTTTGGCTGTTTTAAGCCTATTCCCAGGCTCATTGGCTTCTTGCAAAAACTAGGCAAAATTGAGATTTCCGGTTTTTCATCAATACCATGATACGCGAATACTCGTCGGGAGCATAGTGCGTATGGAAAATAGTGAATCGTGACAAGTGCAAAGATTAGTGAGTTGTCGTTAGCGGGTACAGAATGTAATATATGAAATCAGGGTGTCCGGATTAAGAATTCATGAATGCATTTACGTAAGTAATTGCATCGGGATTATAGATACGACGGGTCCTTTAATACTTTATAATATAGCGAACTTTCACAGCATCATACTGCCGAACTTGCCGTTTTTGTCTGGTACATTCCGAAAAGCATAATAAGGTAATAGTCTGGAAATGAGCTGTAGCCTATAAAAATAGCACTAAAGAGAAAAATATTATAGGCAGTCCATTCGTCATTTTTTCAAGACCTGAATGAATGCTGGCACACAGTTTTTTTCTATATCGCTGGGTTCTTGGATTGATGGGGCTAAGAACTGGAATTGTGGTTTAACTTGAGGTAATCGAGGTTTCGGCGGCCAAAATGGGGCTTGAAATAGGTGGTTTTGCTACCAGTCTTTCCGGTGCTTCGTTGTTGCATTCCCTGTTATTAAGTCCTTGAGTATTTGGTTTCTGCATGTAATCTTTTCAGTCGAGTTCTCTCTTACGCGCATATAGGTTATAAAATCTACTAAGAATCAAAAGAACCAGATTTCGTTGAAAAAGTTCGGGTGACGTCGGAAAATTAGTCAGAGACTTTCATATACAGTAGTCATGGAGAGTTTGTTTCACACTTTTGCCAATAGTTACCAACAGCTAAAGCCAGCTTTCGGCATCCCCTTTCGTACAAAGTTAAACCGATTAGGACTGACATACGGCATTCGAGTTACCCATCACTTATTCACTTAAATATGCTTGAAGACCCGCTGTGCTTCACTTGGTTGCTGCACTAATCGTGTAATCGATTTTCATCCCATGAACTTTTTCTTTTGGATTTGCGGTACCTTTGTGTTATTGTAAGTCTATGCTTATATTGCTGAAATTTAGCAACTACAACACAAAAGTAAACAATTGTCGGAAAAGAAGTCTGTATTGGGTCGCACGCAATAGTGGGCCTTCTTCTGAAGTAACACTACAGTCTGGAATGGAATATTTCCTAATTCGCTTCATTAGCCGTTGAAACACGCTTTTTGTAAAATTCAAATTCTCCGCGTCGGGGTAACTTTGTCTTGTCGCGTCAGCACTGCATACTCTGGACGTCACTAGCAGAGCTCAAGATGAACCAAAAAATCCTTTAGGAGAGTAAACTAATTCAGTGTATTTGAATCCAAGATGTCAAAATAAACTGGCATTTCTGTTAAACTTTAAAGTTTAACTGAAAAGCCAGCCAATTTTTATGTCATGGATTTGAATGCACTGAATTATTTTGACTCTGCTAAGGGAGTTTCTGTTTTTGGGATCCCAAAACGTAAGTGGAGGGATACCTATGACATCGCAAAAGTTGTCCGTCTGTCCGTCCGTCCGTCTGTAAGCACGATAACTCTCGAAGGGAATGAGATATTTTGATGAAACTTGGTGTGAGGATTCGTTGGGTCGGCGGACCAGTTGAGTTCGTAAATGGGCTTTGTAGCCCTACATTTAGGGGTGGGGGAGGGGGTTCAAATTAAGGGGCAAACAGAATATTTTGAAACAGCTAATGCGATAGTCGATTATGGGGTAAGAAGACATGCTGAACACGATGGTGAAAACCATTTTGTAATCGGACAAGTAGTTCCGGCCAAAACCGGAAAGTTTGTTAAAAGTAATAGTTTTATTTGAAGTTGATTAGATGTTCGTTTGAGAGGTAGGAAGACATGCTGAAGACGATGGTGAAAACCATTTTCTCGTCGGACAAGTAGTTCGCCCGAAATCCGGCGCAAACCGGAAAGTTTGTTAAAATTTAAAGTTTTATTTGAAGTTGATCAGATGTCCGATTTAGGGCAAGAAGACATGCTGAACTTTTATGTGAAAACAATTTTCTACCCGGACATGTAGTTCGCCCGGAATCCGGCCAAAACCGGAAAATTGTTAGTAGTTAAAGTTTTATTTCTAGCTGATTAGATAACCGATTTAGGGGTAAGAAGAGACGCTGAATCCATGTGTGACAATCATATTTTACCCGTGCATATAGTTCGACCGGAATCCGGCTGGAGTCGGAAAATTTGTTATAAGTTAAATTTTTATTTGAAGTTGATTAGATGTTCATTATTTGGGAAAGAAGATACCCTGATTATTTTTTAGCTTTCTTTTTTCGCCGGACAAGTAGTTCTAGAGTTCGGCCGAAACCGGGAAATTGGCAGAAGTGGCAAGAACTTTTCGTCAAAACAGATATGACTTATAAAACACACGTAAACATGTAAACACACATGCTGAATCCATATCTGAACTTGGTTTTCTCAGATGATTAGCTATTTGGCCTTAATCTGTTTCTGAATTTCAATTGTAAGAATGTTCAAGGATTCTGGCGATGACTGGATCTGGCTAAGACAAGACCCAGGGCTCCTCTTGGGCTTTAGTAGTCACGTTCACAAGAGTGCACTGCTGGCCCCACAAGACAAAGTTCATCTTGACGCGGAGAATTTGAATTTTAAATAGAGTGTGCATTTCAGTGGCTAATGAAGCAAAGCTTAGGAAAAGTTCATTTCCAGATTGTAAGGTCACTTCTGAATAAACCTCGCTATTGCTTGTGACCCCAATAAGATTTATTTTTGGCAGTGGTTAACTGTTGAAGAATCGAACATAGAGGTACAAGCACATTGAGGCACGACAAACCCGAAACAAAAAGTTTAATCGATCACAAGAGTGCACTGCTGGCCCCACAAGACAAAGTTCATCTCGACGCGGAGAATTTGAATTTTAAATAGAGTGTGCATTTCAGTGGCTAATGAAGCAAAGCTTAGGAAAAGTTCATTTCCAGATTGTAAGGTCACTTCTGAATAAACCTCGCTATTGCTTGTGACCCCAATAAGATTTATTTTTGGCAGTGGTTAACTGTTGAAGAATCGAACATAGAGGTACAAGCACATTGAGGCACGACAAACCCGAAACAAAAAGTTTAATCGACGAAAATCGATTATCTGAATAGGGGAGCAACGGAGTAACGTAGTTTCATGGGATTTTCAAGCCTAATCAAGTAAATAAGTGATAGACTGCACTGTCATTTCTAGGTCTTTTTCGGTTAAACTTTAAAGTCTAACTGAAAAGCCAACTTATTGTTGTGTCATTTAATTGAATATACTGAATTATTTGGATTCTGCAAATTGTTTTTTTTTTATTTTCCACCATCTACTTTAGTTACATGATTGTCCTACCCCATCCCTTTTCGGTTAAACTTTAAGAGCACACAACTCTCATGTGCTTAGAGGCAAGTCTGTATAACCTCATTTGTTATTATAATCGCCTGACCATTTTTTTTCTATAGGCGGCGGGGATAACAACAAAGGCCGATCCAGGAAATGGAGGAAGATTCTGCAGTTCCCTCACATTAGTGAATGTTTGGATATCAGGGACACCTTTGGTGAGTCTTTTTTTATTCTTCGGAGTATGTGAAAAGCTACTATCATTTGTTTTACCAAAAGCGTTTTTCACGATCCCACAAAGAGTTTTTGGTTCGGTTGGGGCTGAGTGCCCGCGGCCGACAAGTGTGTTTCCGTGACAAATACGATGTTTGTGGCCCGCTTTGTGGTTCGAATTCGACTACCAGCTGTCGAGCGAGGGGATTTTCTATTTTGTGGCTTGGATTTGGCGGGAAATTCAAATTTTACAGCAAAATAAAGTCTAAAATAATCAATTTATCCAATATATAGACCTAAAAGTGAGGATCTTTTTTGCACAGAATGGTAAGGACTTATGCCTGAAGTTCTATTTTGTGAGATTATATCTGGATTTTATTTTTATTTTTAGAGACTTTTGTTGGTGATAGTTGGAAAAGCTAGAATGTTTCCGATTTAACTCCTTCGAACGAGTATTGAGCTCAAGGCCATCCCAACACAGAATAGACCTTTACTCCAGTTGGCATTGCCATGTTCGATATTATTATCATTATTATTAATAGCATAAGAAGGCGCAGACCTCTACGAAGTTCTACGAAAATCATCAGTACAGTAGAGGTAAGCTTATGTGAAAAGTTACTTTAATTTGAACAGTGCAGTTTTGGGCTAAATGGTAGACTGAAGATCCAAAATACCTATACATGTGTTTTCAGATGCCCGTAATTACCTACTTTGGCTAACTGGTAGTTAGCTTTAGACACAGCAAGTGCATGAAAATGGCTAAGTCCACTGTCAACAAACGTCCACATAAGCACACCTCTACTGTACAATATTATCGGTTTCAACACCTTCATTTCCCTGTACTTCCCCTGTACTTACCAAATTTCAACAAAATATCTCAACCCCTTTGAGAGTTATCATGGTAACAGACGGACAGACAAATTTTACAAACTCATAGATGCTAACATTTTGCCCCCCCCCCCAAAAAACCGCTTGGTTTACAAGCGAAAACGACAGCCGCGTAAATCTTCAAGCAGTAAAGTAACCTGATGCAGTGTCTATCACTACTTTTCTGATTTGTAAGACTACTGACTGCATAGTATGTATGTTCCTGGTTCTATGTGATAACCAGTGGGTGCGAGGAAGTTAATGGTGAATTCATTAATTTCATTAGAAAACCATCTCAGTTGATATGTTACAACTTATTATTACAACGGTTGTAAGATGAATTCACGGGAAACGTGTGCCGTTGCATTTTTGGAAGCGTCGACTGATTGCTGGCAACGACGGTTGGCGGAAGTTGGTTCCAAGCCTCCAAAGTGCGATTTCCAAACTTCCACCTGCCGACGAATCGCGGCACATCCGTCCATGAGTGGCGACCCCCCTTGTGGACTGAATCCTAAGATCCCTCTGTTTGCTGTAAGGTGATACGTAGACAAATAGATTCGCTACGGATCTTTGAAATCAAAATGGTTGTCTGACGTAAAAGGAGTAGGCGGGATTGGAAAAAGATATCGGGAGGCGTCATCCAGTAGAACAAACAGTTTAGAGCCTTGATTTCAGAGCTGGAGAATGACTGAGTAAGATGTTTTTTTGGAAGAGAGATAAGATTGAAAAAAAAGGAGGCGCTAGAAATGGATGTTTTGGTTGGGGCGGGATTGAAAACTACCGTGAGGGCTCTGTTAGGACCCATTCCAGCCTCACCGGAATTCTTAAAGCTCAAGTGAAGGCTCATATTTCACTGTTTTATTTCTGATAAAAAAGCGCAATCACTATCGCGGTCAGCCTCCGTCTTCCTGTCACAGGTTCTTGTGCGTTCACTTTGAATCTGAAATCAATCGTTGTAGATGTAATTTAACGCAGTGGCCTATCAGTCGGTAGACCAATCAAGTACAGCGTTTGTATTTCTTAAAGCAGTGGTTCCCAACCTTTTCCGTATCGCGTAGCCCTAATTAAGGTTCAAAATGGTTGCGTACCCCTTTTTGAAGAATCATTGTTCTATTATTTTACTAAAGAGCTGTCCAGATCGGAACAGCAAAAAGATGTCATTTATTGTCATAAATGGTAAGCAGTTAATGTGTAAAAATATATATAAGTAAAAGGGATACTTGAGGCTGCAAGGCTGTCAATTTCATTCTCGTCCAAAAACTGGTCAAGGATCAAAAAGACACTTGCGCTGTTTATTTGAAAACTTCGTAGACTCAAAACTCTAATTTCTTGACGAAAGCAGACAATTTCGAATGCAGAGATTTGGGACCTTCGCGTACCCCTTACGAGGGTCTCACGTACCCCTTATGGTACGCGTACCCCCAGTTGGGAACCACTGTCTTAAAGGACACCTCGCACTAGAAAGTATTTCTGCTCAGGTGTTCTGGGATAGTTGACTACTTTGAAACTTGTATTGCACAAGGGTTCGGGTTCTTAGCCTTTTACCATGTCTCTTGTCTTGGAGGACAGACTTGGCAAAATTTGCATCTTTTCACCAATAAGCTTGTTGGAAACGAGGATCGGAGCCTGATACATCGCTTAAAGTTTAACCGAAAAGGGCTGGGATAGGACCACCTAGTTACTCATCACTTATTCACTTAAATTCGCTTGAAGCCGCGCTGAAAATGCGTTACTGCGTTGTTCCGCTACCTACGATTAACCGACTTTCAAAAAGTGGAATTTCAGTGTGATTTGTGGTACCTCTATGCGCTTGTATCTGTGTTGTATGCCTTACGAGAAAGATTTACGATTTTTTTGTTGTTCAGACACTAAGCAGTCTTCCCAAGCTCATCACTGCCCACTGAAAAGGCGCGTTTGTGAGAAATTTCCCGCGTCATAGTAGAATTTACGTTGTGGGGACGGCCGCAGATATTCTGAACGTCATAACTAGAGCAGATAGTGGAAAATAACAAATCCCTTAGCAGAATCCAAATAATTCAGTGCATTTAAGTGAATGACACGGAAATAAGTTTGCTTTTCAGTTAAACTTTAAAGTTTAACTGAAAAGGGCTTGGATTGGACAATCTAGTTACCCATCACTTGTTCGCTTAAAGAAGCTTGAAAACCCGGCGAAAATGCGTTACTTCGTTGCTCCGCTATTCACGAATAATCGATTTTCAAATAGCGGAATTTCCTTGTTTGTTGTATGCTCGACAAAAACGATTTACGAAAAATAAGTATTCACGCAGTGATCCACCTTCCTCGAGCTGCTCACTGACCCCTGGAAAGCCGCGTTTGTATTGAGATTAAATTTTTCTGCGTCATAGTAGAAATGTGCGTTGTGAGGACGACCGTAGATATTCTGAACGTCATTTTTTTGATGGTGGAAAACGGATACGTCAGCTGAATGTATTAATATTCAGCTGACGTATCCGTTTTCCACCATCAAATATGATTCGCAGTCAGCTTGGGCTGAAGGAATATTTATCTGAACGTCATTCTATAGCAAATAGTGAACAATAAAAATATCCCTTAACACAATCCAAATAATACAGTGTATTCAGGTAGATGACACAAAAATAAGTTGGCTTTTCAGTTAAACTTTAAAGAGAACAGACGTGGCAAGTGATAATCAGCATTATGCCAATAGCGGAGATAGGATACAATTATGAAGTGTAGAATCTCGGGAACGAGAATGGATGGAAATACTGCTGAAGTAGAATGAAATACATCATGAGTACGAAGTGCCGAAGTGAAGGCTTAGGCTTCGCTGTTTCATTACTGATAACTAAACGCGACCATGAGTAGTAGCCTACGCTTTGCCTCCGTCGTCCTTTGTTCTCGTGCTTTCGCTCTGACACTGAGACCAGCCGTACTTCGTTTGATTTTTCAAGGAACAGTGGAAGCTTAAATTTCACTTTTGTTTCTAATAAATAGCTTTTCTTGTTTCTTTGTTTCTAATGGCAAGTTGAAGGGGGCTCCTGATGTCTGACATGCATAACCTTTGAACATCCGGATGGAACTTGATAGATGTTCGTCCTAGATGATATATTTATAAATACGGATGACCCTTGTGACCCTTACCTGAAATACAGCTTTCACTATAACCATTTTCTAACTTACTTAAAATGAAAAGTCTTTTAAGTTTAACTGAAAAGGGCTGAGAAAGGACAATCTAGGTACCCGTCACTCATTCACACAAAGAGGCGTGAAAACCCGATGAAAATTCGTTACTCCGTTGCTCCGCTACTCACGAATAATCGATTTTCAGATAGTGGAATTTCCATGTCGGGTCTGTGGTACCTCTATTCGCTTGTTTCTGTGTTGTATGGCTGACGCAAAAGATTTACAAGAAGTAAGTATTCGTGCAGAGATCAGTGATCACCTAGTTCACCACTAGCCACTGAAAACCAGCATTCATGTTGAGATCCAAATTTTCCGCGTCATGGTAGAATTTTGCGTTGTGAGGACGGCTGTAGATATTCTGAACGTCATATTGAAGCAAATAGTGAAAATAATCCCTTTACACAATCCAAATAATGCACCGTATTCAGTTAAATAAATTGGCTTTCCAGTTAACCTTTAAAGGACCTGTCTTACCTATAATACTAATGCACTGTACTTCCGTAATCACTCCATATATTTCTAAGCCCGGAGACCCCAATTTCGTACAGTACATTCTAACCCCACGAACAAAACCACGCTGATTTTCTCACTTCCCGTGTTTTGCTACCTTCGATGTGTATCACGCTGTCGATGGTTGTCTGCGAGAAGTTTTTCCATCAGAAAAACCGGTTATGTAAATTGTTTCCCTGTTTTCGCTACAAGTCAACGGGTCTCGGAAAAGGCTTAAAACAGCCAAAAACCGTGGGTTATTTGTTGAAAGCACAGCATAGTTTTAAAATCTTCAAATATTTTTAAAAATAGTGTAAGTTGAAGAGTAAATAGTGCGAGGGGTCCTTTAAGCTGTAGTCCTTCTCGCCACTGCCGTTAGGGATCCTCGAAAATAAAAATAATATCCACATGACTAAGGAAGTGTCTGGAAGGAGTCAGACCACAGTACAATCTCCGTAAAACATTATCCTGTAGCCATTAGGGTCCCCAAAAAGGGTCCCTTAGGACAAACATCATTAGTCAAGGATGGAAAAGTGACGATTCCCTTCCAAACATAAAGATTAGTCAGAAAAAATATTATGGAGCTCGGAAATTGTGGGATCGATTGCAGAGATTTCTTGGAAAGAGGGAGAGATGTGTTTGATTTAATACTGTTGATGTTGATGTGTTTTGTTCAGTCTAGTACAGAAAGCCCCTTTTTTATGGCCATGCTGAAACTCTGGGGCATGCAGGTAGGGGTGAGAATGTGCCCCCTTATTCCCCAAACGTTTACCAGTATACAATACTTTGATAATTAGACAAAGCAGAAACTTTGATAATTAGATAAAAGCAGAATTTTATTTTGACTTTGAAATTGTTGTATACTGGTACTTCTCTTCGGAATAAGTCGTATACATACCCAGAGTACCATGCTCACTGCTTGCTAGCATGCCTCGGCGGTTGAGCATGGGTAACTAACAAGATCAGAGGTTTCGATAGGATCCCACACATTTAGTATTTGATCCAGACAATTGGGTCTTGTAGATATCCGGTCTTCGCCAAACTGCTTGAACATTTTAGTGGAGTGTTCATTTGTGAACAGTTCACTCTTGCGAGCGCTGTAGCAGCTTTCAGCTTTCGGTTGTCACCGTCTTTTGTGAAGCGCATAACTCGGAGCCAGTGCAGGTATCAAGTTCAAACTAGGTACACTTGCGGGTATTGGGATCTAGTTGTGCCTTTTGCCCCCCCCCCCCCACACCGTTCATGGGCAGCTGGGCCCAGATTGCCCAAGAGTAAAGTTCGTGACCCGTGATAGGAATCAGCAGGTATCAAGTTGGAACTTGGTAGGCTTGTGATCAATAGGGTCTCTTTTTGCTTTTTGGGGGTCAAAAACCCCACTCCCACTTGGTTCAGGGGCAATTGGGCCCAGTCGCCCATTTTTCAATGTGTTTAAGTTGACAGGAAGCCGAGATAGGGCGATGAAATTTCTGTGCTTTTAGGTCGTACGGTTGGGAATATATATGTGGAGTTGAACCACCCTCCCACGCTCAACGTTCGTGGGCAAGTGGGCTCAGATTGCCCAAGAGTTAAGCTTTTGACCCGTGATTGGAATCAAACTGTAAGCCGGTATACTTGAAGATATATAGGTTTAGTTACGCCCCTCCTCCCGATCATGGGCAGCTGGGCCCAGATTTCCCATGAGCTATGATAGGTTTCAAGTTCAACTCTTGTATACTTGGGATATATATGTATAGATGTGGATTTGCGTGTAACAGCAAGAAATAAGACAACACGACGTGCTTCAGTCCTTAATGAAAAGTTGGAAACTCGGCGGTTTTGTTATATGAGCGGTGGCATGCCGTTCTCAGTGAAGTTGTGACGAAGGGGGTATTAGGCTGCTACGATTTGGTTTATTGCACTTGCTATTACCTTGCTAATGGAAAAGAGGTTGAAAGGGTCGGACTGGCTGGCAAGACATTGAGTATTGAGATCGAAACTGTTCTTTCAAGATGTTCAAGATCTCTTTGGATTTCAAAATGCGGTTTGCTGACATTAAAAGCTTTTAAAGTCGGATGATTTGAACTCTTTATTTCCTGATTCATTTAAGCTTTTCTTTTAAACAATGACAAAATTGCACTTGCATTCACTTCCTTAAGGGTTGTTACTTAGAGACCCTCTAACCCCTTTGCTCTTCGCCTGTCGCTCTTCTTCGCGATTCTGCGACACCAGTATTCCTAAATCCCGTTCGTGAGCTTTATTAATCCTCTGAATGATTGACAGTGGCATATTCATTAGTTTATGATGTCAAATTACCAACAGATAATTCTTTCAAATGTTTTGAATGTTTACTTTTGTTCTTGCTTGAAATGTTTTGCTATGCAGTACAAGAATGTCTAATGCTTGAATGTGTGTCTTGTCTTGAAGGCGGACCACAACAGTGTTTTTTTTTATATAGAAGCAAAAGCCGACCATTACATTAGGGTTATAAGTCCAGGTTTGGATACGGGTTAGATAAAAGTCGTAGTTTAAGAAAAATCAATCAATTGTCATCCTATTCCTCCGTTCTTTAATGGACCTCTCTTACCTAGAATACTAATGCAAATCCAGTATCTATGGTCGTGTCTGGACTGACCTGCTAGCTCGGTGCCTATTGAGAGGGTTTGAGTGTAATTGATGTTCTTTCACTCTTTTGTGAACTGGTAATAAGCACTCTAGAATTTTGAATTTACCTTTCATGTCATTAGAAAACACTCCTCCACAATGGCTTCATCCATTCTTAAACACGGATACTCAGATTTCATACGGTACGTTCTCGCCCCGCCCCTGGCGACACCTCACTGATTTTCTCATTTGCCATGTTTGCTGCTTTCGATGCGTATCATGCTGTCGACCGTTGTTCCTGAGAATCCTATTCATCAGAAAAAAACGGTCATGTAAATTTGTCCCTGTTTGTGCTAGAAGTCAACGGGGCTGGACAAAGGTTTAATGCATAACTCACACCAGAAATTGTCGTTCCATGAGGAAGTAGCTCGGAAATGTCGTTGCCGTTACGTTCTGCGTGAAATTAGTGATTTTCTTGTTAGCGCTTGTCGGCTCTATCCGGCCTTCCTGCTCTCCGACGCGGCGGATATACGCAACATATTTGAAAACTGAATTCACCGTGGTAGTAAGAAAACAAAGGTAAACAAAAGAAGTGCAAAACAGAAGATAGACTTGATGGCCTACCATATCTTCCAAAAGCTTATCATGCCCTTAAGTTTGAAAGAGTTGTCAACGGACATTGAAGCTTTCGGCCAAGTTTGCTTTGCGTGCCTGGCAAAACTCGGCTAGGCGGAAAAAGCGCTATAAAGTTGAAGGTACAAAATGGAGCAATCGCGAAAGATTGGCATTTCCGAAGCTTAATTTCAAAAGGGAGTTAAGGATAGAATAAAAACGCAGAATAAGCAAGAGGGGTCCTGTAACAAAGCCAAAGTGGTGGGTAATTGGCTGTGGGTAAAAAGTATACCCCAGTATTCAATTAGTATAAAATACTGGAACCCAAACAGTAAATAGTGTGATCGGCCCTGTATAGTTTAATTGAAAAGGGCTGAGATAGGAGTATTTAGTTACGTATCACTTATTCATTTGAAGAGGCTTGAAAACCCGATGAAAATGAGTTACTTCTTTGCTCCGCTATTCACCAATAATCAGTTCTCGAAGTGGAATTTCCCTGTCGGATTTGTGGTACCTCTACGCCTTGTACCTGTGTTGTGCGGTTGACGAAAAAGTCTTACAAAAAATTTGTGTTCAGGCACTAAACAGTCTTCACCAAGCTCACCACTGCGAAAATCCGCGTTTGCGTTGAGATTCAAATTTTCCGCGTCATAGTAGAATTTGCGATGTGGGGACGGCCGTAGATATACTAAACGTCACTACTAGATCAGACAATGGAACAAAAAAGATCCTCCAAGCAGAAACCAAGTAATCAGTGTATTCGACTAATTGATACAAAAATAACTTGGCTTTTCAGTTAAACTTTAAAGACTTGCATGTTTTTCTCGCTGCAAGGTCGATTATTTACAAGGATTATATTCATCGCTCTTGCCAAGGTAATGCCTCAGAAAGATTTCCAATGACATACCTTTCAGAAACTACTTACGGACGCTGGAGGGGGTCCTTCCATTTTTTCATTTTGATTTGGTCCCTGTCCTATCCTTCCCATCTCGATCAAAAACTCGTTATTTTTCTTTCACGAAGCTTTACCCTTGGCCCCTCGATTGCCTTTTTTCTGGTAAAGGAAAACTCCTACTCCTCGTATTTTTGTAATTTGACGTTACTTATGTTGAAACTTTTGCTTAATTGGAAAAAATAATGTGAGGAGCCAACTGATGGTTACAGGAAATGCAGTAATTACTTGTGTTTTGTTGGCTTTTTTTCTTTCCCTTTTCGTTGGGGCCTTTAGTCTTTAGCCTACGTTTTTAGCTTTTTTGAACATTTTAAGGTTTTTGGAAGTCGTTGTTCTAACTAAGGGGCTTCTAGCTTCCCTGGACTAAAACCTCAGTTTCGATGAATGCCTTTTCACTTTTGTTTTACGCGTGTAGTTAAATTTGTAATATATTAGATGTTATTTATGTAAATTTTCTGTCTTTGAATTCCAGGACATTAAAAACATACAGTCTATCACTTTGACACAAATCCATCTTTTACAGGATTTTATTTTGTCTTTTATTTAAAGTAAACTGGTAAATAACAAGTGCGCAAGTGCTCAGACGTGGAGCGTGAAAGTAAAATGTTTATCACATCTTATGTACAAACAGCTTAGAACCAAGACATTTCACAACCCCAATAAAAAAAAATATTGAGCCGGCCAGTCCGACTCTTTAAACCTCTTTTCCATTAGCAAGGTGATAACAAGTGTAATAAAACCGAATCGTTTTATTGCCTGACACCCCCCTTTGGAACAACTTCATTAAGATCGGCATATCATCGATCATATGAAAAAACCGTCCAGTTTCCAACTCATCATTAAGGATTAAAGTACGCCACGTGGTCTTATTTGTTGCTGTTACACCAAAATCCGTATCTGTAAATATATATCCACAAGTATACAAGATTTGAACTTGAGACTGAACTCTGACCGAACTTAACTGAAATCACCGGAAATTCTGAGGATAGGGGTGGGGAGGGAGAGGTTGGGACCCATCAAATTGCATATCTAGACCTAAGTATCATCGACTATACCAAGTTAATTTGATTCCAGTCGTAGGTCAAAAACTTTACTCCTGGGCAACTGGGCCCACTTGCCCATCAACGGGGAGTTAAAAGTTAACAAGTTAAAAACATAAAAAAATGGGCAATATGGGCCCATTTGCCCCTGAACCAAGTGTGGATGGGGTTTGGGGCCCGCAAAAAGCGAAAAGAGACCCCAATGCTCACAAACCTCTCATGTTTCAACTTGATACCTGTTGATTCCTGGGCAATCTGGGCCCAGTTGCCCTGAACTGGGTGGGTGGGGGAGGTGCAACTTTGAAAGTAATTTCCCAGTTTGAACTTGATACTTGCACTGGTTTACCGAAAGCCGAAAGCTGTTAAAGCGACCGCAAAAGTGGATTGTTCCAAGGAACACTCCAGTAAAAACCAAAAGGAACCAAAATGTAACCAAAAACCATAAGTTTGCCAAAAGTCAAAGTAGAGCGTAACTTTATCAGTTAACAAGTTTGTCTTTTTGAAAAAAGGCGAGGGGAAAGGCGAAAGTCGGTGTTTACCTTTTTGACATTAGCGGGAAATTGTCAAACCATTTAGGAAGCGTTGTAAGATAAACGATTTTTACGAAAACGCGAAAAAGTAAAAGCCGTGGAAACATCGTTTTCCACCGAAAAAGCCGTTTTCTCCGAACTCCGTATTTTCGTCCTCGCCACGGGGAACCGGAAGGGGAAGTTAGGCCAAACGCGCCTGGACGCCCGTCCCCAGATTCCGAACCGGAAGAGTGTCTATAGGGGCAAATTCTGTGTTGTCGCAAAAATGAGCGAATGGATGGTGTGGGGGAAGAAAGGAAGGGTGATTGACAGTTTTGATAGGGAGACAAAAGATATTGCGAAGGGGACATCAAGAAGATGTTGAAGGATAGAGAACCATCTATCATCCTTTTCGGGCAAATTTGGGAGGGTTGGCTTCGTTGTACAGAACTTTGAAATACGGCGTGTTTTGTCGGTAAATTTTGAGTCTCGTCGGCACAAAGTGGACGTGCCCCAAAGGTAAAAGGCTAGTAACGCCCCTGTACAGACAGACGACAGGCATACTCTACGAGTCAAATATATCCCGTCACTTGCGTTTGGGATCCGTAGAGGAAGCACAACATGGCCCATGTCCGAGTCTCTCCTATATCCCAAGACTTCTGAAAGAAGAAGCCTAGGGATTCAAGGATTCGTTCCTAGGATTCATTCCTTAATTAAGATCATTTACAAGAACATCGAGACCAGTAGCCCATAACAAGAAGCTAATAAGCAGAGACAAGTTACATGCGTCCCGAGCCCGCTGCCACAGCATAGATAGATAGATGATCAATGGCTCTTGGGCCATGAACAAAATCAATACAACATTTACATTCGCGAACTTTTAATCAGCTGTACTATACAACTTCCCTTATGCTCAATCTATCATCACATACTTTTAATTATCTTCCTTAAAGCACTACTTTTACCAGAATGGCTCAGAAAATTGTTCTTCGAAAAGACTATTACTTTCCACGTGATACTAACGATTTTTTTGTTAGCCCTTGTTGACAATCGACTCTACGCGGCAGGTGGACGCAAAATATTTGAAAACTGCATGCGCCGAGCTTGAAAAGTGGGAAAAACAAAGCAAAACAAAATAAGTCCAAAACAGAAGATAGACTTAATGAACTACTATGTCTTCGAGAATGAAAGTCAAAATTTGAAGATGGTCATGTCCTTATTTAAGAAAGAGTTGTCGGCGGATCTTGAAGCGTTCGGCGAAGTTTGCGTTGCGGGCCTAGCAAAACTCAGCCAGGCGAAAAGAGAGCTAAAATCTCGTAGGTACGAAACGAAGCAATGGTGAAAGGCGGGGATTATAGAAGTTTGTAATTCCATAAGGGAGCCAGGGATAAAATGAAACGCAGAATAAGCAAAAGGGGTCCTTTAAAGCACAGCTCTTACTAGAAATGATCTTTTCCCTATAAAATGGACCAGAAAAAAGTTTTCAAAAATACCTTCACTTTCCACCTGAAACTAGCGGTTCTCTTGTTAGTGCTTGTCGATTATACCCAGCCTTCCTGCTCTCCGACGCGGCGGCTGGGCGCAAAAGATTTGAAAACTGAACGTGCCTTGGTTATAAAGTGGGAAACTAAGCAAATCAAAGAAGTAATAAGCAGAAGATTATCACATCCTTATGTGTGAAAGAGTTGTCAGCGGACAACGAAGATTCCGGCAAACTTTTCGTTGTGTGACGGGAAAACTCGGCAAGGTCGAAAAAGCGCTAAAAGTTCATAGTTACGAAACGAAACAATGGAGAAAGGTGGGGATTTCAGAAGCTTATAATTCCATATGGGAGCTAAGCATATTATAAAAGGCAGAAGAAGCAAGAGGGGTCCTTTAAATGGTCCAGAAATGCTCTAATCCTGCATATAATTCTAGGGTTTGCACTAAGCTTGTACATTTCATCTTACTTATTAATGTTTGCCCGTATCAAAACCAGGACGTCTTCTAGGAAGTATTTTGGTACTTTATTTTTGAGGTAACCTACAAATTTCGCTGCTTGAGTTGTTTTAAGATTTGAGGTAAATTAATGATTTGATTGGAAAATTAAAAGATATTAATAAATAAGTATGAATAGAAAAAGTTTTGTAGATGTGGAAGTAGGTTATAGACAGGTTTTTATGGCACATTGCCCTTCGGCCAAGTGTCATATAGTGATCACAATTTCTGTCGGTCGGTTGGTTCTGGTTTTGCTAGTTCGGGCACCTTCACATAAGCTAGGATGATGAAACTTGGCAGACATATCAGGGACCCCAAAGATTTAATTTGGAAATAGTCGGGGTAAAGCGCGGGTAAACTATCAGTTTAAATTTTTGTTAGCGTCACTGAGTTCGAGGTGGAGAAGTATCCACATGCTGTAGTTCAATCTGAAGCAAGAAAGAATGGACAAGAAAAATAAGCTGCGAGGAAAACAAGACCAAAGGTGTCGATGGGATCCCAAAAATCTAATATTTGATTCCGACAGTCGGGTCTTGTGTTCGCCAGATCCAGTCTTCGCCAGGCTAATGATCAGAGAAAACCATGTTCAGATATACCTCTATAAGCCATATCCATTTTGACAATACTGACCGAGACTTCCTGCTTTACTTCTGCCAAGTTTCCGGTTTCGACCGACTTCCGAGCGAACTATGTACAGAAAAAAGACAACTGGGTCTTGTCTTAGCCAGATCCAGTCATCGCCAGAATCCTTGAACATTCTTACAATTAAAATTCAGAAACAGATTAAGGCCAAATAGCTAATCATCTGAGAAAACCAAGTTCAGATATGGATTCAGCATGTGTGTTTACCCGTATAAGTCATATCTGTTTTGACGAAAAGTCCCTGCCACTTCTGCCAATTTCCCGGTTTCGGCCGAACTCTAGAACTACTTGTCCGGCGAAAAAAGACAGCTCAAAAACGAAGTCAGGGTATCTTCTTTCCCCAATAATGAACATCTAATCAACTTCAAGTAAAAATTTAACTTATAACAAATTTTCCGACTCCAGCCGGATTCCGGTCGAACTATATGTCCGGGTAAAATATGATTGTCACACACGGATTCAGCGTCTCTTCTTACCCCTAAATCGGTTGTCTAATCAGCTAGAAATAAAACTTTAACTCCTAACAATTTTCCGGTTTTGGCCGGATTCCGGGCGAACTACATGTCCGGGAAGAAAATTGTTTTCACATAAAAGTTCAGCATGTCTTCTTGCCCTAAATCGGACATTTGATCAACTCCAAATAAAACTTTTAATTTTAACAAACTTTCCGGTTTGGGCCGGATTCCGGGCGAACTACTTGTCCGTCGAGAAAATGGTTTTGACCATCGTCTTCAGCACGTCTTCCTACCTCTAAATCAAACATCTAATCAACTTCAAATAAAACTTTTACTTTTAACAAACTTTCCGGTTTTGGCCGGATTCCGGGCTAACTACTTGTCCGATTACAAAATGGTTTTCACCATCGTGTTCAGCATGTCTTCTTACCCCATAATCGACTATCACATTAGCTGTTTCAAAATATTTTGTTTGCCCCTTAATTTGAACCCCCTCCCCCACCCCTAAATGTAGGGCTACAAAGCCCATTTACAAACTCGACTGGTCCGCCGACCCAACGAATCCTCACACCAAGTTTCATCAAAATATCTCATTCCCTTCGAGAGTTATCGTGCTTACAGACGGACGGACGGACGGACGGACAGACGGACAACTTTTGCGAAATCATAGGTATCCCTCAACTTACGTTTTGGGATCCCAAAAAAGAAACACTGACGTTGGAGTTAAAGACGTTAGAGACTCGGAGAAGTTTAGAGAGCTTGGATATATCAGGGAATAGAGAGTAGGTAAATTCGGATTCAAGCCAAAACATCGTATTTTGTGGCTGTCTTTGATCGCGAACTATTGGCACTGTTCCTTATTTGGCTCATCTTTACTACGAATTACTGCATCCGCTCAGTCTGTTATAAGTATGCCAAGTTTCTACAAAAAATACCACATGGTATTAGAAACACCCATGTCTAAACTAAACGTAACCTCACAGACCCGTTTGGTAGGCAAAAGAAAGGCTTTATTAGTTTGCTTTTGACTTGGACTCTTGCAAAAGTCTTTATAGTGCTTTTTGTAATTTACTTGTCATTTATTTTCAATCTTCTCTTTTTTCTCTTTCTTTTTTCTTTTTTCTTATACTCGATTTAACTGAGTGTTATGTGATATGATTGTACAACAAACTTATAATCAGCATTATCATCAAATGTAATAATAAAGGCGTATGTGAGCCCGTCATAGTGTTTAATTTGAGTCTCGCACGTTTGTTTTGCACGGTTGTAACTTAATCAGTTTCCTGGAAATAATAATATGACTTTTCTCGAACAGTTATATGCCGGAACTCTTTTGCGAAATTTTTGCATTTACTGGTAAGGATCTGGTCGTAAAATTCTGGCTCGTTTTGCCGAAGAAGTGAACATCCGTGACGAACCGCGGAATTTTGATATCAGTGGCATCACTTGTTTGAAGTTGCCATCTAGCGGTTAACTGGTTTCGATTGATTTTAATTGTGCGATGGCTAGATGGCATTTTCATCACCAAGAATGGAAAGACTGCCTTGATAGAAACAGAGCATAGGAAATTTTAGTAGGTCTACAGTAGGTTTGGCTTGCTACTCACCAAAATTAAATTCCCTATCCCAGTAGCAAAAATGTACAACAAAAGAAGAAAAAAGAAATATTCTGTTCGAAAAAGTTATAATAGTTAACATACCTCCATCTCGGTTCATATCGGAATAACATTCTCGACGTCCATTTAAAACATCAACCTCGCCTTCGGCTCGATAAATATTTCCATAACCTACCTCATCTTCGGCTCGGATAGATTATTTTAAATGACCATATCTGTGTTATTTTCCGATATCAAGCTCAATGTCGGCCTATATTGCGCATGCAGAGATGTGTGCAGACCCACCAGTATAGGGGCTGCTCGGTTATCGCGTTAGTCCTCCTTTTTTTATGATGCATAGAGGATTTCTCCTTTTGTTTGTTGGGACTCACTAGGCTATGGTCATTATTTACGTCGGTGCCAGACAGACTATTTATGAGCTAAATCATTATTCCCCTGAGGACAAATGTATAGCCAGGACGTGTTCTAACCCAAAATGGCCGAACCACTGACCCCTGATTTCCCCATTCCCAACCAAACGACCAGAACTATTTCATTGGGACTTGACCCAGCGACGAGTCAGATCCTTGGCCCTCGTTCAGGTCCGAAGAAAAATGAACTGGGGCGAATCAAAGAAGGGCGGGGCCTTTCAAGGCGTTGGTCGTTTTACTCTTGAAAGGTTAAATGCTTCGGCTAAGTGGTTCTCGCCGGGATTTGACCTTAGGGATGTTAAGTATGTTAGGTTCTACTGCCCTTTGTGAGGGGTTGGGAAGATGGGTCAAGGTAGGCTTGAATTGAAAGAAGGGAGCTCATACACCTCGAATGAGATTAGCGACCGTTTTTCATGCTAATAACTGCTTTTCTACAATGTTGAATTTTTTCATTTCTTTTTGGGATCCCAAAACGTAAGTTGAGGGATACCTATGACTTCGCAAAAGTTGTCCGTCTGTCCGTCCGTCCGTCCGTCCGTCTGTAAGCACGATAACTCTCGAAGGGAATGAGATATTTTGATGAAACTTGGTGTGAGGATTCGTTGGGTCGGCGGACCATTCGAGTTCGTAAATGGGCTTTGTAGCCCTACATTTAGGGGTTGGGGAGGGGGTTCAAATTATGGGGCAAACAAAATATTTTGAAACAGCTAATGTGATAGTCGATTATGGGGTAAGAAGACATGCTGAACACGATGGTGAAAACCATTTTGAAATCGGACAAGTAGTTCGCCCGGAATCCGGCCAAAACCGGAAAGTTTGTTAAAAGTAAAAGTTTTATTTGAAGTTGATTAGATGTTTGATTTAGAGGTAGGAAGACATGCTGAAGACGATGGTCAAAACCATTTTCTCGACGGACAAGTAGTTCGCCCGGAATCCGGCCCAAACCGGAAAGTTTGTTAAAATTAAAAGTTTTATTTGGAGTTGATCAGATGTCCGATTTAGGGCAAGAAGACATGCTGAACTTTTATGTGAAAACAATTTTCTACCCGGACATGTAGTTCGCCCGGAATCCGGCCAAAACCGGAAAATTGTTAGAAGTTAAAGTTTTATTTCTAGCTGATTAGATAACCGATTTAGGGGTAAGAAGAGACGCTGAATCCGTGTGTGACAATCATATTTTTGTAAGAATGTTAAAGAATGTTGTAAGAATGTTCATATTGTAAGAATGTTCAAGGATTCTGGCGATGACTGGATCTGGCTAAGACAAGACCCAGTTGTCTGGATCAGATATTGAATTTTTGGGATCCCATCGAAAAGTTTGGTCTTGTTTATTAATGTAGCGTTGCAGTTTCGCTAGGCCTACTCAAGTGTCTTTTCCTTCTAGGCCAGTAAATCATGTTGTCCAGTGTAGTTGTATCATCTAGGATGTATTTAAAACCTGAATACAAAACAAAATGGAAAGGGTTGTTGAGTATGCACGGCTCGACTGTTATACTGTATGTGAGGGATTGGCAAGACAGACAGTTTAAAGAAGGGAGCTAGTAAACAGTGAACAAGAATTGCTACCACTCCTTAGCATAATAACCAATTAGGAGAACTGTCTACATACAGTAGGGTATATTTATTTGAACACTTCTCTAACTGTTTCACTACCCTGGCTTTGTTACTTGCTTATAAAACAGTCAAATGCTTCTTCTTCTGTTTGAGGAGCCTGTTGGTTCGAACCGCCATCTTCTTATTTGACGGTGCAAAACGGATACGTCAGCTGATTTTTATTAGAGCTGTATTTCGGCCCTTCTTGGCATGGGTCCTCTTCAGGCTCAAAGCCGCTCAAGCTGGCAAGACGAACTTCTGTAAAAAACCTTAGTACCTCAGGTTCGCTGACAATAGAATAGTTTTTATTTATTCTCTTTTTCCTTGTAGAATCTTCTTATGGCTACGTTGTTGAAAGGCAACCAATTGGTCGCCTCCTCTTCAGGCAGTTCTGCGAGCTTACTCCGACTTACCAACGATGCCAGGACTTTCTCGGAGCGGTGGTAAGTCCTGTCATTTTTGGACTAGTTAAAAAACGAACCACCGTGATATTCAAAATATGACGGTTGGAGAATCGATAGCTTGGAACCTGAAGTTTCACCCCGTTGACCAAGTTTACGTCATAAACCAAGAGCGTATTCCACCCTACTTGCCGTATACTACACATGACGTCACGAATTGTGGATTCTTGCCCTCAAGGCTGAAACACAATTGTAAATTTGCGCTAAAATATCACTCCACAGGGTCAGCCAGCCAATTGCGTTACAGAGATGCGTAGTTACAACGCTTGCTACGCTCCCGAGCATGGTAAGCAAATAGTTACTACCAGTTACTATTTCCAGAATGCTAGAACGGTCAGCGGAGTAACTTTTCGTGAGGTTGGAACGGAAATAGTATCTAATAGTTACTATTGTTAGAAGGGTGGAACACGCTCCAAGTCTAAGTAGTGGGAGCCATGTTTGTCAATGAGGTTACGTCGAAGTTCAAGGAAGGAGGAGAACAATTTAACCAATACAGGGCTCCTGTCTCAAGAAGAAAATTAGAACAGGGGTCGTGCCCTTTGACGATTTTCGCGCCAGCTGGGAGTTGATCTAGGCTCTTCTTCCCTAAAGTTACTCCTGAGCTTGTTTTCTGGACCTATTGTTTGTGGCGGAACTTTCCTACGGTTATGGGGAGGGCTGAAGCCATACAGGATTTTTATGGAGTTCTTAGAACAGGCACCGACGGTTGTTCAGCCCTTCAAAGGCACACATAACTAGATATCAAAATTGTTTGATTTTTCTCTTCTAGTTTCTTTTCTCTTTCCCTATCTTTTGGTTTTCTGTCTGGTTTGTTGCATACACACGACTTACACCCTCTCGTATCCTAGCAATTCAAGAAGAGAGCGAGAGAGACAAGGATAGAACCGCTTTTCACGCCAGATCGAAGTCAAGCTATAGTTTTACGTAATCGACATCCGTTTTTATGGTACTTGCCCTTCGGCCAAGTGCCATATAGCGATCGCAATTTCTGTCCATCCGTCGGTCTGTCGGGACGGGTTTTGCTACCATATAGCGATCGCAATTTCTGTCCACCCGTCGGTCTGTCGTGACAGGGTTTGCTAGTTCGAGAACTTCAAAATAAGCTAGGATGGTGAAGCTTTTCAGGCATGCCAGGGACCTGACCAAATTAAATTTGAAATTGTCACTTCCCCGATGCGAACTTCCGGGGGGGGGGGGGTGAGTTTTTTTCGAACGGTTGGTCAGATTTTAATGAAACTTGATATTGTCCCACTTCAAATCCGGAACGGATCCGGTGACTTCGGGGGGAGCTAAAGAGTAGGGAACTGTAAATCTTGGGAAACGCTTAGAGTTGAGGGATCGGGATGAAACTTGGTGGGAAGAACAAGCACAAGTCCTAGATGCGTCATTAACATAACCGGACCGGATTCGGACACTGTGGGGCGATGGGGGGGGGGGGCTGGTGATCCTGCGAGTTCGTGACTTGATGTGCTAGGACCATGAAACTTGACAGGTCAGGGACCCGAACAGACTGACTTGCTAATCGTCGTTTCCCCGATCCGACCATCGTGGGGGGAGTGGAGGGATGGGGAATCCGGAATCCAGTGACATGCATAACTTTTGAACGGGTTATCAGATTTGAATGAAACTTGGCAGGTGGACCGGCGATACTTGTGGGGGGGGGGGGAGGAGGAGTTTTAGGAGGCACCGGAAAACTCTGAAACGCTTAAGAGTCGAGGGATTGGGATGGAACTTGGTGGGGAGAACAAGGAGTCGGCCTAGATATGTAATTGACGGAACCAAGTCGTATCGGAGCTCTGTGGGGGAATTGAAGGGGTGTTTCTGGAATTCCGTTGGTCGCGAGTTAGGATAGTTCCAGATTTGCTAAGGACGATGAAACTTTGAAGGCATATTAACGGACCTGAACGAATGGACTTAAGAACCCGCACAATGCAGTAGGAAAACTTCCGTTCCTGGATCCGACCATTTTCGGGCGAGTGAGCGAAGGGGAATACTACATTGACTTCTGTAAGTTGCGAACGGGTGATTGATTCGATTGAAACTTTATGGGTGACGAGAATTGATGACCTAGACATTCAAAACTTGCGTTCGAATCACATGCGGCCACGGTTGGGGGAGTTGCAGGAGGGTTCCGGAAACTTTTTTGCATGCATAAGAACCAAACGGACGGACCTAATGGGATGGAAAGTTGGACAGTACCGATTTTATCTGGCCTTAGTTTGTTATTTGGCTTCCGGACCGGATCCGGCCACCGTAGTGGGGGGGGGGGGAGGGAATCGGAAATTTGCAGATAGGCTATGTTCCGATTCCAGTCAAATTTGATGGACGGGAAGAGGAGATGTCAGAAATGCGACATTTATGTTTTTGAGTCGCATTCAGCCACAGTAGGGGGAGGTGAAGGGAGAATCCCAGAAATTTTGTGGCTCGCATAGGGGTCAAACGAGTGCTATTATTTAAATGAAAACTTGAATGTAGAGAGACCATATTTCGTAGATGCCATATCTTAGGGTCCGAACCACTTCCGAACACGTTTGGGGGGGGGGGGGGTCTAGAATTTAAATAAAAAATGCTCAGATTCGAGTGAAGTTTTATAGCTGGTAAGAGAAGATGCTTTATATGATCCTATGACTGATACTGTGACTAATATTGATCCCAAAAGCTCGAATTATTCCAAACTATTAAGAAAGCTAATTTTTGATACTTAATTTCTAATATACTATTCGTCACATTCACATTCTAGAAGTAGCTAGAAGTAAGAACCTACAATCATTGATCCTTGAAGACGGACCGAAAATAATCTCAGATAACTTGTCCTTTTTTGTGCCTTTAAAAAGTGTTTATGGAAGAAGGACTGACCGGTACAAGAAGCAGCTTAGGTCTGTTAATGTGCTGTGACGTTTTGCCGTGCAGCCAATGACACACAACACCGACACTCCACCAATGACACACAACACCGACACTCCTCACCGACTGTCAAAGTTTTAGGAGTGGGCGAACTGACACCTGGACAAACTGACGCGCGGATCTGTGGGTAACTGACGTGGGGATCAGCTAGGCGAATTGACGTGTCGGGATTGTGACCGGGATACATGGTTTTGTTCTTGTAGGAGAGTTGTAAATTGTATAGTAGCCACCTGCTAGGCTTCATTACTTCCGATGCTAGCATTTAGTATTTCTGCCAATCCCTTTTCAAGTTCAAGTTCTCGTAATTTTTCAGCATGAGCAGAGAGGTGAACTCGGATGAATATCTTCCTCGAAGTACTTACGGTTTAATTTACCTGAACGTAGTTCACAAGGAGATACTATTTTCTAGTTATTGGATCGTTACGTGGAGATAGGACAAACATCAACTAGTCGGCTTAACGCCGTTTCAGGTTTTTGGGGTCCCAAAACGTAAGTGGAGGGATACCTATGACATCTGTAAGCACGATAACTCTAGAAGGGAATGAGATATTTTGATGAAACTTGGTGTGAGGATTCTTTGGGTCAAGGGTAAGGTCAGGTTCATAGATGGGCTCTGTAGCTCTACATTTAGGGGGGGGGGGGGGAGCGGGTTTCAAATTAAAGGGCAAAAACAAATATTTTTTAAAAGCTATTGAGATAGTTGATTTAGGGGTAAGGAAACATGCTGAATCCGAATATGAAAGTTATTTTGTTGCCGGACAAGTAGTTCACCCGGAATCCGGTGAAAACCGGGCACAAAACTTGTCGGCCAGTTTTCGGCTATAGCGGTCCTACCCCTTTATTGTCAAATGATTATAGCTCTGCGCACGTGGCGTCAATCATGTGTTGATTCAGAGACGTAATCGAAGGTCGAAGGGGGCGAGGCGAAAGAGACATGGTGTGAATGTGTTTATTTTATACCGGGTTTCGATAGGGAGGAATTGAAATTATTAATTAGTATGCGTGCTGATATTTTACCGCTGGGAGATAGGAGGAGGTACACGGGTAGGCCGATTGGGAGAATTGGTCTTTACTTCTGCCCGATGTGTGGAGAGCGAGAGTGTTTGCGACATCTAATGTTTTATTGTAAGAAATGTAGTAGGAATTGTAGGAATAAGTGAGGGGTTGCTCACTGAAAAAGGTGTACTTGTTAAGGGAGGGGTTGCTCACTGGAAAAAGATGTACTGGTTAAGTGAGGGGTTGCTCAGTGGGTGTACTAAAGTTGTTTTGGGAGGGGGTGGGGTCAGCCGGTCCCAGGTACTCGTGAACCAATCCCAGGTGCACGCGAGGGGTTAGGAATTGGATGTACCCGTTAAAGGAGAACTCGAGGGGTTAGACACTTGGGTGAGCCAAGCGAGGGGGTTGATTCATGGTGTACCAAAGAGGAACTGCCAGGGTACGCGAGGGGCTACTCACTGAAAGAAGGGTGAACTGGGTAAGTGAGGGGTTGCTCACTGAAAAAAGATGTACTTGGTAAGGGAGGGGTTACTCACTGGAAAAATGATGTACTGGATAAGTGAGGGGTTACTCAGTGGGTGTACTAAAGTTGCCCGTAAGCAAAAACTTCCAAATGGTAAATTTTTTTTTCTATGCTACATATTAAAGCGGTTGATTATGGATAAATAACAAAAATGTTAAAAGGGTCTAGCGAAATAGTTCGCCAGGAGTCCGGCCAAAACCGAAAAGTTTGTTAAAATCGAAAGTTTTATCTGAAGTTAATTAGATGACAGATTTAGGGGTAAGAAGAGACGCTGGGTCTGTATATGACAATCATTTTTTACCCGGACATATATTTAGTCCGGAACCCGGTTGTAACCCGATTTTTTTTTAACTCAAAGTTTTATTTAAAGTTGATTAGATGTTCTTTATAGGGATAAAGAGATCCGCTGGATTCGTTTCTGAATTTTCTTTTTTTTGCTGGACTAGTAGTTCGCTCGGTATTCGGGCGAAACCGGAAATTTGGCAGAAGTAAAGCAGGGAGTTTCGGTCAGTATCGTCAAAATAGATATGGCGTATAGAGGTATATCTGAACTTGGTTTTCTCTGATGATTAAGCCTGGCGAAGACTGGACCTGGCGGAGACAAGACCCAATGGTCTGGATCAAATATTAGATTTTTGGGATCCCATCGAAACCTTTGTTAATGTTTAATAAATAAACTAAATTGAAATTGAGATACAAGATTTGAGGTTTTTGGTCGTATAGGTGATACAAGAGGAGAATTTGGTTAAAAATGTGGGGGAGATCTTTTTTGCGACCTCAGTCCTCCCTCTGAGGATGTTTCTCAAGCAGGCTATGGAGTATATATATATATATGGAGTGTATACTAAAGGACATCGAGGTTGATATCGGAAAATTACACCGAGACGGTCATTGAAAATAACCCATCCGAGCCGAAGGCGATGTAGGTTACGAAAAATATCTACCGAACCGAAGGCGAGGTTGATATTTTGTAATGGCCATCGAGGTGGTCATTCCGATTTCAACCGAGATGGAGGTGTTTTAACTATTATAACTTTTTCGAACAGAAAACATCTCTAGAGGCTTATATGACTTATATCATCCTCTCCGGGGGCATATATGACTTAGATCGTCCTCTCTGGAGGCTGATATGACTTATTCATCCTCTCCGGGGGCTGATATGACTTAAGTCGTCCTCTCTGGAGGCTGATATGACTTATATCATCCTCTCCGGGGGCTGATATGACTTATATCGTCCTCTCTGGAGGCTGATATGACTTATATCATCCTCTCTGGAGGCTGATATGACTTATATCGTCCTCTCTGGAGGTGGATATGACTAATATAATCATTTCGTATCCACCGCTAACTTTCTGTGTGAATATTATCGTAATAAAACTGACCGTTGGTCACAGGGAAGATATGCATTACATACCTGTTGGAAAAAAGTTATTAAAGGTTAACTTCGGATATCGAGGTTGATGTCGGAAAATTACACCGAAACGGTCATTGAAAATAACCTATCTGAGCCGAAGGCGAGGTAGGTTGTGAAAAATATCTACCGAGCCGAAGGCGAGGTTGCTATTTTTAAATCGCCGTCGAGGTTGTTATTCTGATATGAACCGAGATGGAGGTATGTTAAATATTATAACTTTTTCGAACCGAATTTTTGTTTAGGTAGTAGCCTACTCAATATTCTTTGCTTGGTAGTACTTATTTGCTACTTTTGTAGGGAATTTTCGCTTAGTGAAATGGCAACTTTAGCCTACTATAGAAATGTAAATGACTACTGTTGTGACCCGTGCATTTCAGTTTATAGCAATACAATCCTTATCTAACACCATCTTTTTCAATTGGGTTGAAGTAGATGCCATCTAGCGGCAGGCTCGATAGATATAATTTATCATGGCGGGTTCTTAGAGAGATTAAGCAGCCTTAAATCGGTGTTGCCAGTGGCTGCAGAATTCTGCGATTTGTCAAATATTTTCGTTTCTTCGACAAAGCGAGCAAGAACTCTGCGGCCGGTTCCTTACCAGTAAATGCAAAAATGAAACATAAAAGTTAAGGCGTATAATTATGAAGATGATAGAGCGAGATTTCTCGTTGATAGTTGGTGAAAAGGACCAAGTTTCGTAGGTGCCAGAATGTCATTATTTTTTCCAGCCAATTTTACAGGATCGGTCTGAAGTTTTTTAGTAATGGACTGTTTAATCAGAGCAACATCAAGAAAAATAACTGTGGTAATTGCTCATTGGCTGCTTTTGGGGAGTAGAAGAAATAAGCTGACGTAAGCTGGAAGTAAGGTTGTTTCAGTTGACAAGTTGCACTTTCATTAGGAATGTGATTGTAACAAGGGTATGGCCCAGGGTGGATGGCTAGGAAAGCAACATTTTCTTTCAGTTTTGAACATTTTTTTTCTCTAACGTTTTTCTGTATTTTTCTCTGTATTATTTTAGTGTTTCTTTTTTGTTTTTGGGATCCCAAAACGTAAGTGGAGGGATACCTATGACATCGCAAAAGTTGTCCGTCCGTCCGTCCGTCCGTCTGTAAGCACGATAATTCTCGAAGGGAATGAGATATTTTGATGAAACTTGGTGTGAGGATTGTTTGGGTCAAGGGTAAGGTCGAGTTCGTAGATGGACTCCGTAGCCCTATATTTGGGGGTGAGGGAGGGGGTTCAAATTAAGGGACAAACAAAATATTTTTAAACAGCTAATGTGATAGTCGATTATGGGATAAGAAGACATGCTGAGCATGATGGTGACAATCATTTTCTCGCCGGACAAGTAGTTAGTCCGGAATCCGGCAAAAACCGGAAAGCTTGTTAAAAGTAAAAGTTTCATTTGAAGTTGATTAAATCTTTGATTTAGGGGTAAGAAGACATGCTGAGCACGATGGTGAAAACCATTTTCTCGTTGGACGAGTAGCTCGTCCGTAGTCTCTCCGAAATACGGCCAAAACCGGAAAGTTGGTTAAAAGTAACAGTTTCATTTGAAGTTGATTAAATGTTTGATTTAGGTATTAAGAAGACATGCTGAACCCGATGGTGAATACCATTTTCTCGCCAGTCAACTATTTCGCCTGTAATCCGGCCAAAACCGGAAAATATGTTAAAAGCAAAAGCTTTATTTGAAGCTGATTAGATGATAGATTTAGGGGTAAGAAGAGACGCTGAGTCTGTATATGATGATTATTTTTTACCCAGACATATAATTAGTCCGGAATCCGGTTGAACCCACATTTTTTTTAAGTCAAAATTTTATTTAAAGTTGATTAGATTTCTTTATAGGGATAAGGAGATACGCCGGTTTCGTTTCTGAATTTTCTTTTTTTTTTGCTGAACTAGTAGTTCGCTCGGAATTCGGGCGAAACCGCAAATTTGGCAGTAGTAAAGCAGGAAGTTTCGTTCAGTATCGTCAAAATAGATATGGCTTATAGAGGTATAGATAGATAGGTAGATAGAATATCTGAACTCGGTTTTCTCTGATGATTAGCCTCGCGAAGACAAGACCGAATTGTCTGGATCAAATCTTAGATTTTTGGGATCCCATCGAACGCTTTGGTCTTTTTCTTTCTGAAAGGGATGTCTTTTGATTTTATTTTTTTGAGGTCAGGTTCTACTTTTCAGTAGTTGAGGAAAATTCACACGATCTCTTTACAGGAAATGTACGAAGTTGAACAGGACGAAGCGAGGTCAGTTTCTTCGAAAAACCTTTACGAGAAGTTTCTGGCTCAGCCCGTAAGTTCTTTTTTTTATTGGGGGGGGGGGTCTTTTGGACTAAAGTGTTGGCGTCAATGGGTGTGTGTGTGTAAAAGGCATAAGGAAGTGGAACTCACGTTATAAGAATAGTAGAAGAGTAAAGGATTCAGTTCAGTTAACTTTATTTTTCAAAAATTCTTTTCTTAGAAAGGGAAACAGACAGAAAGAATTGAAACAGAAAAACAGAAACACGACAGAAATGCACTGATGTATAAGTGCGTAGGGTGAACCGGGGTAATTCCGGATGTGGGATAATTCCAGACATCGCAAATATCCCAGTAACCGCTCGTTCAAATCCTTATAAAGAAATTGCTTAATATAGTGCCATCTATGGCCTTCTTCGTTTCACAAACCACACTGTCACCGCCCTCGTTATTTAATGGTTATTTAATGGACCTGGTAAGAAAAACATCGCTTAAAAACTAAACAAAAACAACTATTATATATAAAAACTATAAACTATGTTCACTTTTTTGTGGCACTTGCAGCTTCGCTCAAGTGTCATGTACCGATCACTTTTCGGTCGGTCGGTCGTTCTGTCTGTCCACTGTTCTCGAGTTAAGGTACTTCCAGAAGTGCTAGGACGATGAAACTTGACAGGCATATTAGGGACCCGACCAAACTAACTTGAAAATTGTCATTTGCCCGATCCGACCATTGTGGGGGGGGGGGGGGGGAGAGGGAAGCCGGAATCCGGAATTTAGTGACATGCCTAACTTTCGAACGGGTGATCGGAACTTAATGAAACTTGATATTTGGAAAGACATCATGTCTCAGATGCCCCGATTCAAGTCCGGAGTGGGGGGAAACGGAAATCATGTGACACGCTTAGAGTCGAGCGATTGGGATGAAACTTGGTGAGAAGAACAAGCACAAGCCCTCAATACATCAGTGATAGATCCGGACCAAATTCGGGCACTGTGGGGGAGCTGGAGGGGGGAGTCCCTAATTTGGGTGATCGCGAGTTAAGGTACTTCCAGATGTCTAGTGGAGGCAGGGGGAATCCTGAGTCTTAAGATAAGTATAACTTTCGAACGGGTGGCCAGATCGTATTGAAACTTGATATTTGGAAAGATCTCATGTCTTAAATATCCCATTCATGTCCGGACTGGATCCGATGAATGTGTGTATGTGTGTGTGTGTGTGGGGGGGGGGGGGGTAATTGCTAAATTAAACAGACAATGGTGTGTGTTTTTCAGCTGTACTTGGCCTTTAGCTTCTCTTCAAATGTAAATAATTTCTAGTCAACCTGACGGATTACCGGTCGATCTGGTGACTTGATTGGGACTGTGGCAGGAATGAATTTTGAATTTCTGGAACTCAGATTGCAATTTTTGCACTATATAATATTACTATTACAGTATTACTATTATTGTTATTATTATTATTGTATATATTGTAGGAGAATAAGATGAAAATTGATTTAATTAATCTTGTTAACCAACTTTGACATCATTGGCTTCTAGATTCTAGAATCTTGGACGATCCTTTCCTGATAAGGACTAATATTTTGCTAAAAAATTTGCACGGGAAAGGAAAGACTGTTGCGATTCGGCTAGGAAAATTCAAATGTGAAAATAAGGATTTTAGCGACAGAAAAGACAACAGGAACAGAGACAAAGAATTAACGGGCATAGTCAATGTCACGGCTCCATCAACAAGCCTGAAGCATTAGACTTCTCCTTCACTTGAAGAATCTGTTCCAAAATAATTATCAAGCCGTTCTTTTGCAGCAAAAACTAACACATTTTTTCTGTTCATCCTTCCCCATCTCTTCTTGCATTCAAGAACAAGACCAAAGGTTTCGATGGGATCCCAAAAATCCAATATTTGATCTAGACAATTGGGTCTTGTCTTCGCCAGGTCCGGTCTTCGCCAGGCTCCTTGAACATTTTTAATATCAAAATTCAGAAACAGATTACCAGGCTACCAGATTAATAGATTACCAAACAAACTACCAGGCTGCGGTTTTTACTTGCCAGTATTTGCATGAACTGTGTCCCAGTGTTTTTAGATTTTTATAGACATAATAATGATGTGCATGATTATTTTACAAGGAATGCTACTAATCTGGTGACGGAGTATAGGAGTGGTAGACGAACTGGCTTTTTAATTAAACATTTGGGCCAGGCGGTATGGAACTCACTCCCAGAGAGTGTTAAGGCGGCTGAACACCAACAATTGTTTAAAAATAGAGTAAAGAAATTTTTGTTGGAGGGGTGAGGAGTCACGATTCAGAGGATGAAGGTATAAGTTATCATTTCTTTTTTTATTACCTTTTTTATTTATTTATTTATTTTTTATGGCACTTGCAGCCTCTGGCTCAAGTGCCATATACCGATCACAATTCCGTCTGTCGGTCTGTCGGTCCGTCGGTCTGTCGGTCTGTCGGTCGGTCCGAGTTTTTTGTCCCACATATCCGAGTTAGGGTACTTCAAGATGTGCTAGGACAATGAAACTTGGCAGGCATATCAGGGACCCGACCAAACTAACCTGGAAATAATCAGTTTCCCGATCCGACCATATGGGGGGGAGTGCGGGGCGCTGGAAACTTGCAAATTTAGGGCATTATGTCACTTTTTTCTGAATTAGGGTACTTCTAGATGAGCTAGGACAATGAAACTTGGCAGGAATATCAGGGACCCGACCAAACGAACCTGGAAATAATCAGTTTCCCGATCCGACCATATGCGGGGGAGTGGGGGCGCTCGAAACTTGAAAATTTAGGGCATTTTGTCACACTTTTTCGAGTTAGGGTACTTCCAGATGAGCTAGGACAATGAAACTTGGCAGGAATATCAGGGACCTGACCAAAGTAACCTGGAAATAATAAGTTTCCCGATCCGACCATATGCGGGGGAGTTGGGGCGCTGGAAACTTGAAAATTTAGGGCATTTTGTCACACTTTTTCGAGTGAGGGTACTTCCAGATGAGCTAGGACAATGAAACTTGGCAGGAATATCAGGGACCCGACCAAACTAACCTGGAAATAATCAATTTCCCGATCCGACCATGTGCGGGAAAGTGGGGGCGCTGGAAACTTGAAAATTTAGGGCATTTTGTCACACTTTTTCGAGTTAGGGTACTTCCAGTTGTGCTAGGACCATGAAACTTGGCAGGCATATCAGAGACCCGACCAAAAAAAATTAGGAATAATAATTTTTCTGATCCGACCATTTTGGGGGGTGGGGGGGGTGGAGGGCAGGGGAATCCGGGAAACTGAGAAGTGTGTAACTTTCGAACGGATGATCGGATTGTAATGAAACTTCATAACTGAAGAGAATATATATCTGTAATGTCCCGTTTAAAGTCTTGACCGGATTCGGTAGCCAGGGGGGAGTTGGGGGGGGGGGGGAGACCGGAAATTTCAAGAAACGGTTAGAATGGAGGGATCGGAGGGAAACTTGCTGGGAAGAACACGCATCTGCTCTAGATAAGTCCTTTAGACCATTGTACTGGATCCGGACACTTATGGGAGGGGGGGGGGGGCCCGGAATTCCGGTGATGGTGGTTTTTTGGATTTTCACGATGAAACTTGGCAGGCATATCAGGGACCCAATCAAACTGACTTCAAAATAAAAATATTGTCGATCAGATAATGGTGGGGGAGTGGAGAGAGGGGAATCCGCAGGGGAATCCGGGAAATTGAGAAGTGTGTAACTTTCGAACGGATGATCGGATTGTAATGAAACTTCATAACTGAACAGAACATATATCTGTAATGTCCCGTTTAAAGTCTTGACCGGATTCGGTAGCCAGGGGGGAGTTGGGGGGGGGGGAGACCGGAAATTTCAAGAAACGGTTAGAATGGAGGGATCGGAGTGAAACTTGCTGGGAAGAACAAGCATCTGCTCTAGATAAGTCCTTTAGACCATTGTACTTGATCCGGACACTTATGGGGGGGGGGGGGGGGTCCCGGAATTCCGGTGATGGTGGTTTTGGGGATTTTCACGATGAAACTTGGCAGGCATATCAGGGACCCATACAAACTGACTTCAAAATAAAAATTTTGTCGATCAGATAATGGTGGGGGGAGTGGAGGGAGGGGAATCCGAAATTTTCAGTCATGTGTAATTTTGGAATGGGTGATCGGATTCGAGTGAAATTTAAGAATTCATTAGAGGACATTTCTCCGATGATTTTTGTCATATCCGGACCGGATCCGGCAACTATTGGGGGGGGGGGGCGAAAAATACGTGCCCCGTTTAGAATGGAGTGATCGGGATGGAACTTTGTGGGAAGAACAAACAGATGCTCTAGGTAAGTCATTTGCTGAATCGGATTGGCTACGTGCACCGCGGGGGAGCTGGGTGGGGGGGGGGGGGGGACCGGAAATCTCGAGAAATGGTTAGAATGATGGTATCGGGGTGAAACTTGCTGGGAAGAACAAACATCTGGTCCATGTAAATCTTTTACATAATTTGACTGGATCCGGACACTTGAGGGGGGGGGGGGGGAGGAGGGGTATCCCGGAATTCCGTTTTTTGGGGGATTTTCACGACGAAACTTGGAAGGCATATCAGGGACCCGGTCAAACTGACTTGGAATAAAAAAAAATCCTCGATATGATAATCTGGGGGGGGGGGAGTTGAGGGAGGGGAATCCGGAATATTGAGTCATGCGTAACTTTGGAACGGGTGATCGGATTCGAGTGAAATTTAATAATTAAACAGAGGACATTTTTCTCTTGTGACCTTTTTCATTTCCGGACCGAATCCGGCAATTACTCGGGGGGAGGGCGGAAAATACTTGACCCGCTTAGACTGGTGTGATCTGGATCGAACTTCGTGGGAATGACAAACAGATGCTCTGGATTAATCATGTACAGAACCGGATTGGCTCCGGTTATTGTGGGTGGAGTTGGAGGAGGGGGAGGGGGGTCTGGGATTCCGGTGATCGCGCGTTAAGGTACTTCCAGATGTGCTAGGACGATGAAACTTCGCTGGAATATTGGAGACTCAACAACATTTGCTTAGAAATTGCTACTTCCCAAATCCGATTATTCCTTAAAGTACCAATCTTGACCGCAAAGTAAAAAAAATACTTTTAAGCAATATATGCATTTTCGTGATGCCCATCAGCCCATTAGCAGTTTTGCCTCAAGGGTTTTGCTTACAAATGAAGTTCCAGCTCCCTTATAGCGCGCATCTCAACCGCAAAGTCGAAACTTACTTTTGATCAATCAAATCATCTTGACACATGCAAATGCCATATGAGCTTACAGCTCTTGTTCTTCTTCTTTTTGTTTTTTTCTTTTTTCTTCTCTGTGGTATATGAAAAAAAAAATGATTAATTAGTGTTTAAATGAAATCAAGTTATTGTTTAAGTTAAAGTAGTTTGTGGTAACCGCCCAGTGCCAGTGCATTTATGTCTTCTCATGGGTGGTTACCTATCAGATTGGTTATTATGCAATTTAGAAATAAAATAATCCAATCCAATAATCCAATCCAGATTAAGGCCAAATAGCTAATCATCTGTGAAAACCAAGTTCTGATATGGATTCAGCATGTGTGTTTACATAAGTTATATCTGTATTGACGAAAACTTCCTGCCTTACTTCTGCCAATTTTCCGGTTTCGACTGAATTCCGGAACTACTTGTCTGGTGAAAAAGAAAGCTAAGAAACGAATTCAGCGCATCTTCTTTCCCCAATATCGAACATCTAATCAACTTCAAATAAAATTTAACTTATAACAAATTTTCCGGTTCCATCCGGATTCCGGGCGAACTATATGTCCGGATAAAAAATGATCGTCATATACGGATTCAGCATCACTTCTTACCCCTAAATCGGATTTCTAATCAACTACAGTTAATAAAACTTTTACTTTTAACAAATTTTCTGGTTTTGGCCGGATTCCGGAAGAACTGCTTGTCCGGCGAGAAAATGATTTTCACACAGGTATTCAGCCAGTCAAATCGTTTTAAACATTTTACTTTTAACAAACTTTCCTGTTTTTGCCGGATTCTGGACGAACTATTTGTCCGACGAGAAAATGATTTTCATCATCGGGTTCAGCATGCCTTCTTACCCCATAATCGACTATCACATCAGCTGTTTCAAAATATTTTGTTTGCCCCTTAATTTAAACCCCCTCCCCCTCACCCCTAAATGTAGGGCTACAAAGCCCATCTACGAACTTGACCTGTCCGATGACCCAAAGAATCCTGACAACAAGTTTCATTAAAATATTTCATTCCCTTCGAGAGTTATCGTGCTTACAGACGGACGGACAGACGGACAACTTTTGCGATGTCATATGTATCCCTCCACTTACGTTTTGTGATCCCAGAAACGAGTTTCATCGTCCCGTAGTAACTTCGACCGTTCCAGGTAGTAGTTAGTTTGTGACGCATACGTAGTTCCTCCGAAGTAACTACGAAGAGGAGCTGGAACGAACCCTGAGCCTTACACCCATAATAGTACCAGACTCCATGTGTTCGTCATGACATCAAAATTTTGTAGCTCGGATCAATACCTACTTAAGGGTAATTTTTTTTAAGAAGAAAATCGTCAGAAGTGTCCGGAATTACCCTGGTATGGAATTACCTTAGTATTAATTTACAAAATATTCCATACGACGAAACGACGCTATAGTTTGTATAGTTTATTTTCCGTTTCATATAGTATTCTATTCCAAGTATTCTACCCGTACGGAAATAATTCAAGTCAATGTATTATGAGACATTTTCCCAATCGTAAACAAATGAAAACAATTGGAAACAATCATAAACAAATGTTTTTTTTTACGATTGGAAACGGTTGTTTACGATTAGGCCTAAAGAGTTCGACAATGAACATATTCTTTGTCGGACTCTCGGACTCTCTCTCGGAACGTTTAATTTTGATACAAGGTATGAAGTCGTACAAGTTTTAAAGTGAATTGTATATATCAATTTTATTTGGTTTAATTTGGCAGTCCTATGTTATCATGGTGTGAAACAGATATTCAGGAATAAATACGACTATGATGAAGATTTAGGCCTAGCCGGATGGTTTTGTAATGGAGTGGAGTTGGTGGTCTCATCCTTTCCATCCATTGGCTCCCTTTCCAAGCCCCAAACCTGATGTTCTTTCAGGACTCGGAAGTCGCAGCTGTTTTAAACGAACATGACATTGCGGACTACCAAATGCGACTCGCCTCCGGCTCAAAAGACGTATTTACCAAGTGCAGTGTCGTCGTCCGAACCTACCTCAGTGGGATACCCTTTAGAGAATTTGAATCGTCCATGTACTACCATAGGTATCTCCAGTGGAAGTGGCTTGAAAGGTTTGTACACTTCAATCGTGTTTGTCATACCCTTCTTCCTGTCCCCTTCTGAAAATTTGACCGTGAGGTATTCGTCTTGTACTTACAGATCCTAGGGTCTGGAACTACCTGTTGAAGTTGCATCTCCAGTAGAAGTGGCTTGAAAGGTTGGTACACTTCAATCATGTTTGTCGTACCCTACTTCCTGTCCCCTTCTGAAAATTTTCTTGTACTTACAGATCCTAGGGTTTGGAACTACAGTAGAGGTATGCTCATGTGAACAGCTACTTGGATGTGAACAGTGCAGTTTTTTGCTAAATGGTAAAATGAAGATCCAAAATACCTATACTGGTGTTTTCAGATGCCCCTAATTACCTACTTTGGCCAACTGGTAATTAGCTTTTGACACAGCAAGTGCATGAAAATGACCAAGTCCACTGTCAACAAACGTTCATATAAGCCTACCTCTACTGTACCTGTTGAAGTTGCACCTTCCCCACTCCCCATTTGTCGTTAACTAGTCCCGAATACTCTTGATGACTATCTCTCCCTCCCGATGCAGAATTTCCGGGTACCTGCGTAAGAAAGGAAGAAACGGTGTCACAGCTGCGCTGCCTCAGGGTTTGAGTCATTAGTTGCGTTTTTGCTGATACCATGGTAGGCCTATCTGTTTCCACGGTCTAAAGTCGTTTTTGCAGTTATCGTGGTATCTGATTTGCAGTTATCGTGGTATCTGGCCAGTTATCGTGGTATCAGATATTCAGATACTACGGTCCGACCGTGGTAACTGGTCGTGGTATCTGAAAAATCATCTCACTTTCATCAAATTTTATCAGATTGGCGAGAAAGAAGTGTAGCACTTAGTGATGTAAATGGATATCTGTTTTTCTTTTGGGATGACATCGAAAAGTGCAATTTCGGCAATAGTCGTTTTTGCAGAGCACCGTGTATCAGATACCACGATAACTGCAAACACGACTAGTTGCAGATCCAGTTACCGTGGTAACAGATACCATGGTATCAGCGAAAACGCAACTATTGAGTTTGAGTCGCGACGGACACGTTTACTTTTTCTTCCTGAGAATCACTGGCGTGTTTTGGACTCAGTCATATAGAGTATACTCTTGATGACATCTCTCCCTGCTGATGCAGAATCTCCGGGTATCTGCAGAAGAAATGAAGAAACGGTGTCACAGCTGCTCCGAAAGATCTTCGTGGTTGTTTGACACAGGATTTGAGTTCGTTGAGTCTGAGTCCTTGCGGACACGTTTACTCCTACTTCCTGAGGATCACTGGCGTGTTTTGGACTTAGTCATATAGAGTATTGTGTAGTAAGTTGAGTTTGTGACCTGACATCGGGAATCAATTTGAAATTTGGTTCAGTTGTTGGTCTTGGGTCTAGATATGTCTTTTGGGAGTCCTGCTTCCCCAAACCGGTCTTGGTTAACCAGTCCCAAATTGTGCAGTGAGTTAAGCTCGTGACCTGACAACGGGAATCAAGCTGAAATTTGGTTCAGTTGTTGGTCTGGGGTCTAGATATGTCTTTTGGGAGTCCTGCTTCCCCAAACCGGTCTTGGTTAACCAGTCCCAAATTGTGCAGTGAGTTATGCTCGTGACCTGACAACGGGAATCAAGCTTAAATTTGGTTCAGTCGTTGGTCTAGGGTCTAGATATGTCTTTTGGGAGTCCTGCTTCTCCAAACCGTTCCGGTTCGGGGGAAGTGAAGTATGTTTATGACTTGGCAACGGTGATGATGGGACGAAAGAATCTCGTCTAATTACAGACTTTAGTGCCTAGACGGAACAATCTGCATTCTGATCTCCCCCGCCCTTTCGGTACATGATTGCCCAGTGACCTAAGTTCTTAGCTTGGCAGTGGTTAGAGAACTACGATGTCATTTCGTGAACTTTGAGATCCAGTGGTCTTTTTTAATTGTCTCCATACTCTCGGTTCATGGGCAACTTTACTGTGCCCAGATTGCCAAGTGACATACGTAAATTGAAAATGGTTTGACTACTACGATGACCGTCTACTTTAAAATCGTATGTTCTGGTAATGTCTTTTGGCATTGCATCTCCCCCACTCTCCCGGCTCATGGGCAACTGGGCCCAGATTGCGAAGTGAGAAACGTAACTTGACATCAATTTCAGAACTACGATGACATTTCGCATACTTTGAGATTTTATATAGTCTGGAAATATGTTTTGGTGTTGTATCTCCCCCACTCTCCCTGTTCATGGGCAACTGGGCCTAAATTGCCCAGTGATATACGGAGCTTGACAATGGTTTAAGTACTACGGTGACCGTGTAATTTGAGATAATATGGTGTGGAAGCATCTTTTGGTGATGTCTCTCCCTCTCTCCCGGTTCACGGGCAACTGGGCCCAACAGCTTGATAGCGGTTTGAGTAGTGCGATGACATTTCACATTCTTTAAGATCCTATGATCTGGAAGCTTCTTTTGGTGTTGTATGTCCCAGACTCCCCCGGTGGGCAACTGTGCCCAGATTGCCCAGTGACATACGTAGATTGACAACGGTTTGAGTACTACGATGACATTTCGTGTAGCCTACTTTGAGATCCTACGGTGTTGAAGTATCTTTTCGGTGTTGTATCTCCCCCACTCTCCCGGTTCATGGACAACTGTGCCCAGATTGCCCAGTGGCATACGTAGATTGAAAATGGCTTAAGTACTGCGATAACATTTCGTTTACTTTGAGATCCTAGGGTGTGGAAGTATCTTTTGGTGTTTTATCTCTGGTTCTTTCATCTCTTTATGTTCATGGGCAGCTGGTCCAGTTGGCACAGTGAGAAACGAAGTTTGACAACGGTTTCAAACATACGATGACATCTCGCATACTTTGAGATTGTATGGTCTGGAAGCATCTTTTGGTGTTGTATCTCCCTACTCACCCGGTTCGTGGGCAACTAGGCCGAGATTGCGCAGTGGCATACGGAGCTTGACAACGCAGTTTGAGTACTGTGATGTGTACTTTAGGATCATATTATCTGGCAGTGTCGATTGGTGTTACATCTCCCCACTCTTCCGGTTCATGGGTAATTCGGCTCGTACTGCCCAATAATTTTTCTCGGTCACAGGCGGTCCTGTAATGCATAACTTATTACGTCGTCAATATAGTTAATTATATCATCACAGTCTTTAACAACGTAAAAGGGAATTTTTTTTTGAAATCACAAGGGGATTTGTTGGGTTGAATGATGCCTTTTCAGACGTCAGATACGACTCCTCCGTATTTACTTAATCAGAACCAGCCCAAAGTCGTAAATTGTTACAGAAATAGCTAGAAGTTGAAAGATAGTTGTGAAGAAGTTTTAAAGGTCATCTTCTTAATTAGCCGGGAGCTTGTCCTCTCGTGTAATAACAGAGTTCGATTGATATAACAACATAAGGTAAAATTTATTTCAGTGTAAGCTCAAAGGGCCATGGAAAAAACAACAAAAAAAACACAATTTCAACATCTTTTACAAAAAACTTTCCCTGTGACTCAAGGAAACCTTAAGGAATCTTCCTTCATCCCAACCCCATCGGGTTGATACTGACAAGGCTTTAGTCTTGGGATGAATGAATGAATTTATTCCCAATAAAGCCCTAGGGCCATGGCGGGAAACATAACACAGTAACAAAAATAAGATATCATACACTCCAACAACAAACCAAAAAATCAACTTCTACAAAAATAGTTCACGGTGGGCCATAGCTAGCTCCAGGAATCTACCCAGCCTTCGGATCTCACCAAAACACTTACTTCCCATACTTGAAACCAAATCCCTTTCCTCCCGACCAAACACTTCCTTTCTTAATCTTTCAACTCCTCACAATAACATATCAAATGTACCGCATCCTCTCCTTCAATACCACACATTGGACAAAAATAAGGACCAGTACCTTTCCTATCTCTACCAATATAATTTCTCCGCATCCCCACCGGAAGAGCAGTCCCCCTAGTGTTTTCAGGATGGCATTATCACATTTAGATTAACCAGCGGAAATTATAGCAACTTTGTAGTGAGCGATCTAATAAAATACAGCACCATCAAATTGACTGCTCAGTATGATTAATCCCAGTTTCTGTGGGTTGTGATGGTCTTCTTTTGCAATACGTCATTATTACTATTGCTTAGTATGCTTAGTTGCATACTATTGCATAGTAAAAAGACACATAATGGACAGAATGACTCGGAAACATATGTTAAAACAATGACTAAAAACCGAAAGTCAGCTACGATGTTTGACAACGATATTTTGGCCCTTCTTGGCTAGGGTCCTAGTCAGGCTTTTGTTGGACTGGCTGTTGCTAGATCCTTGCCAAGAAGGCCGAAACATTGCTGTCAAACATCGGAGATGACTTACCGTTTTTTAGCCATTGTTTTAGTATTGAAATCGCATTTTTTGTTCTTCGTCGAAGTTTTTGTTGCACCAGATTTCTGAAAATATGATCATTTTATCCTTCTGTATCTCCTTCACCTCTCCCCCCTTCTTCCCAAGGGCTTCCGAATCATTACGCTGCATGAGGAGGTCTTTCGCGTTGGCTAATATCGGAGAACAATTGAATTGTCAGAACAGAGCTGCTGAGCCAAGAGAAACCAATGGCTCGTGGCAATCTAGGAATATGTGGGTGTTGGGTTGCGGATAATTCAGGGCTATTTGCGGGTGTGATCATTTGCGAGGGGAAGCGGCACCGAGAATAACTGAAAAAAGAAACGTTAAATAAAGCAAAAAGTAAGTAAGTAATTTATTTATAACCCGCCATTTGAAAACGCGGAGTAAATGAAAGATAATAAATAAAACACAACACACAGAAAAAGACACTTAATTTTCAATCTTCGGCCAGGAAGCAGTAGATAACGTCGTGCGCTGGTTGGGCCCTGTTGTCCATGATTTTTGATAGCGATGAGGAAACCTCCAAAAGGGTAGCACTTGCATCAATTTTGAACTTCTCCGTCAATGTATGGTTATGGCATAATTTCGACAAGTGAAGCAGGTGCTTTGCATATTTAAAGATGATGATGTTCCAAGAATACGCCAAAAGGGCCCAATGCCCACGCAGGCTTCTTCCTCGTCAATGGGTTCTAGGTGTTGCTAGCGCCGCTGTTGCGTGCTGTTGGCTTCTTAGACCTTTTCGATCAGGTCACACGCTCGCAGGATCGCAAATAGGTGCTGGAAGATCTTGATTTCGTCTGACTGGTGTTGTTCCTGTTTGGTGATATCAGCACATGTGGGATTAATCTTCAGCCTTGCCAGTAGGGATTTCAGCCTACCTCGTTCCTGGTTTGCTCGTGCATTCAGCGATTTGCACATGAACAGGATGTGGTCCATTGTCTCGTCGCCGTTTCGGCAAATCCGACATGTTGGGGATGTGGGGGGGTCTTTGTTGGGGTGGCTGATCTTGTAGTGGTATGCCTGGTGGGCTAGTCCATTTGCGTTGGCTCGAACGCGGTGGTAAACCCTGGTCTCTAGCTTTCCTGGGCATGGAGATGTTCTGGGGCGAGGTGGCTTGACTGTGTGGGCCTTCAGTCGAACCTGAAGCATGTCACGTAAAGGGATGGGGCGGTGTGAGATGATGGGGACTTTTGTTGCTTCTTTTGCTGCTTCATCGACAGTTGTATTGCCGGGTATCCCCACGTGGCTAGGTATGTACTGGAGAGTAACTTCGATTCCCTTTTTGGCAAGTTCTTGAATCAGGTTTGATGCGTTGTGGAGATCGATGTCTGCTGAACTCCATTCCTCTGACATCAGCGCTTGGAGGGCAGATTTTGAGTCAGAAAATACTGCTACTTTGACATCTTTGATTTCTCTCCTATTCAGGTCTAGCAGAGCAAGGTTTATTGCGTGGATTTCAGCTGACATGATGCAGATTTCTGTGGAGAGTCTCTCCATCATCTTCGTGTTCCACTGGGGAAAATAAGCTGCACATCCAGTTGCCTCATCAGTTTTTGACCCGTCGGTGTATATGTGGATGTGGTGGCTGTACTGCTCTTCCACCATTATCTTGAATTCGGAGATCGCAATCATTGGGATGTTCATGAGCTCTGTTTTGTTCCTGCTCGAAAACTTTGGACGTATGGTAGGTTTTACCATCGTCCAGGGGGGGTTTGGTGGAACCCTCGGTGGGATGCTTTGGTTCATTATTGGGAGGTGCATCTTCACCGTCCTGAATTCCTTATGTGGCCCAGGTAAGGAGCACTGGCTTCGTACAGGGTGATGGAGAATATGGTGAGGCGTTGACTCGATCCTGGTGAAGTATCTTACAAGCAGTAGTTTTCGTCGCTCTTGCACTGATGACATGCCTGACTCCTGCAAGAGGAACTGGGTTTTCGTGGTTCTTCTTGCACCAAGAGCAATTCGTAGAGCTGTGTTTTGGGTTGTTTCAAGTTGGGCCATGAGGCGCTTTCGGCATCCTCCATAGATGATTAGGCCATACTCCATCTGTGGCCTGATGTACTGCTTGTAGAAACTAAGCAAGATATTATCAGAGCACCCCCATGGAGTGCTAATGAGCCTCAGCATTATCTTCATCTGCCTATGACATCTGGAAACAATGCCTTGGATGTGGTTTTGGAAGCTTAGTTTCCTATCCAGGGTTATGCCTAGATATCTCACTGTTGATACTTCGGGGATGGTTGTCTGATTCATTGTTACTACAGCTGGTGTTTGGGCCTTCCTGCAATATTGCTCGAATAACATGACCTCATCTTTTTAATCTCCTTCTTCGCAGAACGTGAGTGACGCCAGAACGAAAGAGTATAGAAGGAGCGCTGAAGGTGCTGTACAAATTTCCCAAAGCTTTACGATTTTAGCGCCCCCGGTTGGGGACGATGCGCCCATAGGCGGTACGGATTGATTTACAAACTTCTCGAACATCCGAGACCCGTTGACTTTTAGCGAAAACAGGGAAACAATTTACATAACCAGTTTTTCTGATGGAAAAACTTCTCTCAGACAACCGTCAACAGCGTGATACACATGCAAGTTAGCATAACACGGCAAGTGAGAAAATATGCGTGGTTTTGTTAGAGGGGTTAGAATGTATTGTATGAAATTGGGGTCTCTAGGTTTAGAAATATACGGAGTGATTATGGAAGTAGGTTGCGTTAGTATTATAGGTAAGATAGGTCCTTTAACATAAAGTGAAGTATTTATCGTCCAAAGAGGGCAGAAAAACTTAAAATGAACAACTCCTATGGCTTTTGTTGTAGCGTACTCCGAGCGGTCTATCTTCTTCCAAGTTTATTCAGATACTGCATACAAAACGAAATAAATGAAACGACTCCTAATCCGTACGCTCCCTCGAGCGATACTATCAGCTAAGGGGTTTGACACTCCAACAGCTTTATTTTCCTTCAATATAAAAAGTACCCAAACAGGAGACAGAACGAGAATGTGCGAGAATCTGTACTAGTTTATTCCTTGAAATACAGTGACATTAATATACTGCATTTTTAAACATGGTAATCAGAAAAAAAATAATACTTGTTTACAGCCGAAAATACATATTTTCGTACTTCAATCACTGTTTTCCTGTTCTGTGTCACTAATATGACGGACAAGTGTCCTGTAAAGCCTTGTCCACATAGGTGTTGTAAGGTGTATTACGGCGTATAAGGCTTATTGCAGATTCCTCTTTTCCTCGGGGAGCGCTGTAATAAGGAGAATAAGGAAAATGGAGCTCGGCTCTATTCTCCCTATGCAGAGCCAATCAGATCGCTTGGTTGGTTCTGCCAGCGGGCCGAGGAGAGGAGCAGCTTCATCAGGGTTGCCACGGGAAGCTCCAAAGTTCTACTTTGTTGGAAGCTGAAGAAACAACTTTTCTTCAAAAGAACACGTTTTGTTCTGTTACAACTGCTTACTGCTATTTCGAGGACCAATGCTGTCCATCCGTAAATTTAATAGCTTTTTACAATGTATAGGGATTCAAATTGTAGTGGTGTCTGTAAGTAGTACTAACAACACTTTTTCTGATCTTTAGAACTCGACAAACTGTATCAGCGTGGCAACACCGAACGCTGCTCGTGTGGAACTCTCAGAGTCGAGCGATCGGGATGAAACTTGGTGGGAAGAACAAGCACAAGCTCTAGATAAATAACTGACAGAACTGGACCGGATTCGGACACCGGGGGAAGGGGAGTTGGAGGGGGGTTCCGGAATTCTGGCGATCCGTAGTTGATGTACTTCCAGGTGGACTAGGACCCGACCATATTAACTTGGAAAGAGTCACTCGCCCGATCCGACCATCGTGGGGGAGAGGAAGACGGCGGAATCCGGAAATTAGTGGCATGCATAATTTTCGAACGAGTTATCGGATATTAATGAAACTTGATATCTTGAAAGACCCCATGTCTCAGATGTCCCATTTCAAGTCCGGACCGAATCCGATGAACTGGGGGTGGGGGGGGGGGGGGTGTTGGAGGGGAGAACCGGAAATCTTATGACACGCATAGAGTGGAGCGATCAGCATGAGACTTGGTGGGAAGTACAGGCACAAGGCAACCTAGGATGCATCAGTGGCAATCGGACCGGATTCGGTTACCAAGGGAGGGGGGAGCTGTAGGGGGTGTCCGGAATTCCGGCGATCGTGAGTTAAAGTACTCCCAGATGTGCTAGGACGATAAAACTTTGCTGGAGCATTAGAAACTTGACATCATTGGGTTAAACATCGTTACTTCTTCGATCCGACCATTCGTTAAAGAACTTTCTTAACCGCAAAATACAAAAAATTCTTCTAAGCAAAATTTACTTTTTCAAGATCGCCATTAGAACATGATTCTTTTTGCCTCATATTTTTGTTTAGAATTTAATTTTTAGCACCCTTAAAGTGTGCATCTTAACGGAAAAGAGAAAAAAAACTTTTGACCATCACTTCCATCCTCTGACCCAGTCTTGCAAGTTTGGCGCATCTTAACCGAAAAAGTTAAACAAAAAATTTGACCATTAATCTGACCCAGCCTTGCCAGTTTTTGTTTTCCTTCTTGTTTTCTTTTGCTTTCTCTCTCCTATTTTTATATTTAAAGTGAAAGCATAGGTTAAGTTTTCAGCCCCCTTCATTTTTTCTTGTTGTTGTATTACTTACTACGTATGCTTGCAAGTGCCATATGAGCTTACAGCTCTTGTTTAACAGGCGTGTGTATTAAGACGTAAACATCGCGTATAGTGCTATTCAGCTTACAATGCTTAAGAGAGTCTCTGAAGATTTTTGGCAATGGTTCAGGACTTCATCCGTCTTTCTTTTTCTTTTAACATGAAGCTTGCAATCATCGTTAAAGGAGTTAATGCGCGAGCGTTCTCGCCTTTACATTGTCCAGATCGACGAAATTAAATTCGCTAATTGGAACAAGGATTCAATACGACAGTGGGATCGGAATTCGGAATTCCGATGGTTCGGAATTCCGGGATTCCTTAACAGGGCCGAAATATTGCTCGAATAAAATGTAGCTGACTTATCCGTTTTGCACCGTCAAATAAAAAATGCGATTCGGAAGTGACTGAGCGCTGTCAGTAAAGCTCCTAGCAAACCAAGAGCTCTAAGCTCACATTACACTTGCAATGACAGGTAGTATCTTAGAATACTTTTTTGATAGTGCAAAACGGATTACGTTCGCTGAATTTTATTAGAGCTATATTTCGGCCGTTCTTGGCAAGCTTCAAGCTCAAAGCCGCTCAAGCGATTATTTTCCAACAAGTTCGTTTTTCCAACTTGAGCGGTGAATTGTTTGAATTCTGCCAAGGGATCTTTAACTTTCTACCATCTGGTCTAGTAGTGACATTCAGAATATCTGCGGCCGTTCCCATAACGCAAATTCTGCTATGACGCAGAAAGTTTGAATCTCAGTACAACAGCGGCTTTTCAGTGGCCAGTGATCAGCTCCCGGCAGGGGGCTCACTTCGTGAACACTTATTTATTCGCAAGTCAGTTTCGTCAAGCATACAACAAAGCCAAGCGCATAGACCACAAATCCGACAGAAAAAGTCCACTATCCAAAAAATCGATTATCCGCGAATAGCGGAGCAACGAAGTAACTCATTTTTTCCGGGTTTTCAAGTGTGTAATTACAGAATGTCGGGTGCCCTTTTCGGTTAAACTTCAAGCCTCGCTCCTTCAACTAGCCAATACTAAACCCTACATCCCCGCCGTCCAACCAGCTACTTTCCCCTTCTTCAATGCCCTTTCAATGCACGAAATGACCCATGAATTTCAGGAACGCGGGGGGGGGGGGGGATACGGCATAGTTAGCCAATGAATCATGTATTGACATTCAGGTTAGCTATGTAGTCCGGACGGACGTGTGGATTTCGTGATGGATAACCTTTAGATAGATCAGTAGTCCAATCGATCTGGCCTTCTAGCTCCGCCACTTTGAATCAAGTTTAATGTGGTCTGATTGATCTGGACCTCCGCGAGTGTTTTAGCTTGCCAAGACCGTCTGTTCCCATTCAGTCGAATTGGTGACATTCGGGGACTAACTGTCGGTCCGTTAGTTTTCTGATTGTTCATTTTCGTCGAAAAGATAGAATGCTAAATATTCCTTCAGCCCAAGCTGACTGCGAATCATATTTGACAATGGAAAACGAATACGTCAGCTACATTTTATTATAGCTATATTTCGGCCCTTCTTGAGCCTGAAGAGGACCCTTGCCAAGAAGAGCCGAAATGTAGCTGTAATAAAATGTAGCTGACATTTTATGTACATATGTATGTACATTGTATGTACATAACTCTACATAATACTACTAATATGTAGAGAAGCAAAGTAGGGGACAGAACCATTCTGGTATCTTACATGTCGGCAAAAAATTGGTTGAAGGGTAGGGTCTGGTTCGGAAGCTTGTCTTTGAGGCCTCGTCCTTTCTGTAGCTAAGTCACGGGGTAGGATCAGTGTTGCCACTCAGCCGTCACTGCTTCGCGGTGGCGGCCTCTTGAAAGCGCGATGTCCTCCAGTCAAAATGTGGTAAAGTTTGGCGTATGCCTGAAAGACGGGATTTTTTGTTTGGAGAATAGGTGTCAAAATTGTCCTTTTTACTATGAATTTGATATTTCGGAATCGGTATGTGAATTCTTTCGAGGGATATGCGCAAAAATCTGCGATATATGCGAAAAAACGCGTGCTGACTAGTGCATTTACGGTATCTGGGGCAGATTTTTCTTAGTCTATGCTTAATTATCGCAATAAGGTTTAGAGTAACAGCTATATCCTGGTGAGAATGGATCTGTTATGGTTGGCTCTGGCATTTTTCTGTGCTTCACATCTTAACCTCTATCCTTGTGTATTATGATGTCGATTTCACCATCGTTGGAGTTCTCTTCTCGCCATTTCGCGGTATAACTGCGGCATGCGGTATAAGAAAAATTGTATGTGGTATATTCCTCAGGATCGCGGTATTGTACCGCGAAATGTGGTATCAGTGGCAACACTGTGCAGGATATCGCGAAGGACTGGGTTCAAAAGAGTCTGCTCGCCAAACTTTGGCGCCATCTCGAATTGTTCGAGATCCCCTTAATATAGAGCCTGCCCAACGGCTTCGCTGCCTAACATCACAACCATGGCGCAAAACGTGTATAAGTGGGTGGTATATTTTTAGTCACGGGTGTTCCAAAAAATGGACAACAGTTGGTATTGTGACAAACTGGGTGGTGGTAGTGACAAGCACAAAGTTTCATGACGTTGAGACAGGGTCGTCAGATTATATCTTTGATGCAAGATCGTGCAGGGTGATGGGGAACGACAGACATGTCAGCTTCATTTCAAGGGCGAGTGTCATTCCTGTGGGCGTTGTGTCGGGTGTGCCGCGTTGGTGATCTTTTGAGGAGTGGGCGGTGTTTTTATTCGTTGTGTAACACAGCTTGTGTTATTGTCCCTTTGTCGTGTAGGTGACATTTTCTCAGTAAAGTACTTTCTGGGACGCAGACTGTTCCCTTTTAGTCCATGGAACCAAAGGACGGAAACTTTCAGAGTGCAGACTTAAGGAGTTAAGTGATGTATGGCGGGAAATGGGGGATAAATCGTTACCAGTCGCCAGTGATGTTTATTTTGTGAACACAACTGTACCTTGACATCGCTAAATGGATACGTCAGCTGAATTTTACTAGAGCGATATTTCGGCCCTTCTTGGCAAGGGTCCTTTTCAGGCGCAAGCCGCTCAAGTTGACCTTCAGTTCTTTCCATTTTTTTGCAAATTCACTTTCCAGGTTTTGCGGCTCGAGCCTGGAAAGAACCCTTGCCAAGAAGGGCCAAAATATAGCTCTAATAAATTTCAGCTGACTTATCCGTTTAGCACTGCCAATGTTGATTCGCAGTCAGCTTGGGCTGAAAGAATACTTATCCACAACTGTACCTTCTTTCTGCAAAATTCCGACACCAACCAACATTATTCACATACAACGGAAAATAAATTCACCCTTTGTATTTCTTGCAGCCCAAGCTGACCCTGAATCGGAGCTAAACGGAAAAGTCAGCTTAGATTTATTTTAGCGATATTTCGGCCGTTCTTTGCAAGGGTCTTCTTCAGGCCCAAGCTAGGACAACGATCTTGGGAACAGAAATAAAACATAAGTTGATTGACCCGTTTTTCGCCATAAAAAAAAGTCAGTCCGTCAGCATCGTCCACTCTTCAGAGCGTGTTCCACCCTTCTAACAATAGTAACTATTAGTGACTATTTTCGGTTCAACCTCGTGAAAAGTTACTACGCTGACCGTTCTAACCTTCTCGAAATAGCAAATAATAGTAACAATTTGCTTACCATGCTCGGGATTTCGATATTTCGTCAAACTTGTCGATTTTTTTTCTTGGAAACAGTCAATTTTGAGTAAGAACAGTCGATTTTTCGTTAAAGTGGTCGATTTAAAAAACAAAACAAAAACGGCTTGTTTTTAAGATCAGTCGATGTTTCGTCAAACCAATCATTGTTTTTTCTAAAAAAAAAGTCATTTTTTCTGCAGAGAAAAAGTCGGTAAAAAATGACCAGTCAGTCGGTAAATACCTTGCCCCCCCCCCAAACATTTGGCTAGTAATGCCTCTGGGTACCGTAGTATTAACTTAGATCATTCATGATATAGGCTTGTACTGGTTTCCCCTCTGCATTTTCCACCCCACCAATAAAACAATTTAAGGTAGCAAAGAACTGAAACCTGATACTATTCCGTTATTTTCGTTCTCAATAACAAGCGTCATCACCAGTCCGTCTATTTTCAGTTTTCCTTTCACAGTTGTTTTTGTGCTTCGGCTCTCAAGCCAAGCCCAATCTTTCCATGGAGAGAATGTTCACAACTAAGCCCCGCCTCTCCGTTTGTGATTGGTTCAGCCGGAGGGATTGTGCAAGCCAATCAGAGAAAATGTTAGCTTGCGATATTAGTCAAAATTACGCGTAATGGGTAGCGTGCTTTCCCAGTGGAGAGACACTGCGAGAGTTAATACATAGAAGCTGATGTATTTTTCTTTCGGGCAATTTAATATCCTGGTATGGGGTGTTTAAGCCGCTTTCACATTGACGCGTCATTGCGATGCGTCGCGTATGCGTTTATCAGGCGTTGCGTAGCGTATCGTTCACACCTGCGCGAGAACATGTCACGCTGGATGCGTATTTACGGTTTTCGGTTTCTTCTTCCAAATTTTCATATCTTTCATCAGTTAGTAAGTTTAACATTAGTAGGTTTTGCTTCATCATTAGTAGGCTATTTTCCAGTTTTTCTTCATCAACTTCAATTTTTCACTGAACAATCTGATGCGTAACGCGTTGACGCAACGCAACAATAGAACTTGAGGCGTATTCTCGCCGTTTCCCGTGGATTCCACTTGAGGAGTCCCCGCGTTTTTATGGCACTTGCAGCTCCGCTCATTTGCCGTATACCGATCATCTTTCGGTCGGTCGGTCGGTCGGTCTGTCCACTCATCTCGAGTTAGGACACTTCCAGATGTGCTAGGAGGATGAAACTTCGTAAGCATATTAGGGACCCCACCAAACTGACTTGGAAATTATCATTTCCCTGATCCGAACACCGTGGGGGTAGTGGACCGGACCGGATCCCAGCACTGTGGGGGAGTTGGAGGGAGGGTTCCGGAATTCTGGTGATCTCGAGTTAAGATGCTTACACATGTGCTCGGACGATGAAACTTGGTAGGCATATTAGGAACCCGACCACTGTGGGGGTAGTGGAGGGACGGGAAATCCGGAATATTGACGTTTTTATAACTTTTGAACGGGGAATCGGATGTTATTTAAACTTGATATTTGGAAAGACCTCGTGTCTCAGATGTTACACTTCAAGTCCGGAATGGATCCGGTGACTTTGGGGGGAGTTGGAGGGGGGAACCGGAAATCGTCTGAGTTGTTCAGTCTGGACGGATCGGGATGAAAGTTGGTGGGAAGAACAAGCACAAGCCCTAAATACATCGTTGACAAGACCGGACCGGATCCGAGCACTGTGGGGGTAGTTGGGTTGGGGGTTCCCGAATTCCCGGGTCCCGAGTTAAAATGCTTACACATGTGCTAGGACAATCAAACTTGGCAGGAGGATCAGGGACTCGACAATTTAACTCGAGAATAGTCGGTTCTCCGATTTAACCATCGTGGGAGGAGCGGAGGGAGGGGTAATCCGGAATCTTGAGAAATATCCAACTTTTGAATGGGTGATCGGATCTTAATGAAACTTGATATTCGAAAAGAACTCATGTCTCAGATGTCCCATTTCAAGTGCGACAATGTGGGGGAGTCGTTGGGGGGGGGGGGGGGGGCGTAAATTTTGTGACACGCTTAAATTGCAGCGATTGGGATGACACTTGGTAGGAAGGACTAGCGTAGCTTAATATTAGAGACTTGACAAGATTGGCTTAGAAATTGTCACTTCCCAGATCAGACCATCCCTTAAAGCACCTACTCATCTTAACTGCAAAGTACAAAAAAATACTTTTAAGCAAAATCTGTATTTTCATGATCCCCATGACCCATTGGACCTCAAGGGTTTCGCTTAGAAATGACTTTCTAGCACCCTCAAAGTGCGCATCATCACAGCCAAGTGCAAAAAAACTTTTTTTTTTACCAAACGAAACATCGTGATTTCCAAGGGTCCGTCGTCATTCTTATCAGAAGGGTTTTGCTTACAAATTATCACAACAAACCCACGAATTGGCAAATTCCTACTTTCATCCTTTTACCAAGCCTTGCAAGTGCCATATGAGCTTCCAGCTCTTGTTGTTTGTCCCGGGGACAAACAACCCCGTATTCTCGCGAGTCCCCACGGACGGGAATGCTCCGATTATCATCACCATCACCAACAAGACCTAAGGTTCCGATGGGATCCCAAAAATCTAGTAGTTGGTCCAGACAATTGGGTCTTGTCTTAGCCAGATACAGTCTTCGCGACGCTAATGATCTGAGAAAACCAAGTTCAGATATACCTCTATAAGCCATATCTATTTTGACGATACTGACCGAAACTTCCTTCTTTACTTCTGCCAAATTGTTCTTCGGTTTCGGTTTCGGCCGAATTCCGAGCTAACTACTTGTCCAGCAAAAAAAGAGCAATTCAGAAACGAATTCAGCGTATCTCCTTATCCCTATAAAGAACATCTAATAACTTCAAATGAAACTTTAACTTATAAAATTTCCGGTTTCAACCGGATTCCGGACGAATTACATGTCCGGGTAAAAAGTGATTGTCATATACAGACTCAGCGTCTTTTCTTAGCCCTAAATCTGTCATCTAAACAAATTCAAATAAAACTTTCGTTTTTAACAAATTTTCCGGTTTGGCCGGATTCCGGGCGAACAAGTTGTCCGACGAGAAAATGGTTTTCATCATCGTGTTCAGCATGCCTTCTTCCTATACTCGGACATCTAATCAACTTCAAATAAAATTTTAATTCTAACCATTTTTCCGGTTTTTGCCGGATTCCGGACGAAGTACTTACCCGGCAAGAAAATGGTTTTCACTATCGTGTCAGCATGTCTTCTTACTCTATAATCGACTATCACATTAGCTGTTTAAAAATATTTTGTTTGCCCCTTAATCTAAAACCCCTCCCCCACTCCTAAATGTAGTGCTACAGAGCCCATCTACGAACTTGACCTTACTTTTGACCCAAAGAATCCTCACACCAAGTTTCATCAAAATATCTCATTCTCTTCGAGAGTTGCCGTGCTGACAGACGGACGGACGGATAGACGGACAACTTTTGCGATGTCATAGGTATCCCTCCACTTACGTTTTGGGATTCCAAAAAGGACTCGCTCTTTCTAACTCTAACTAACTAAGGGGAATCAATTTTTGCTTGTGTTGGTGCAATGTAAAATTAATTAAAAACAATCAGAATAAACAATACAAAAAAGCGGATCCAGCCTAATTTTGTCAATTACATATCTATTTTTAGAAAAAAAAAATCCATTTTGAAAGTATTCACCGTGTTCTCGTTGTTTTCCGGACGCGGAGTCCGCATAGAATGACTCCCTCTGTTCTCGCCGTTCCCTTCGATTCCCCGATGAGTCCTCGGGGAACGGCGAGAATACGCCTTTGGTTCTATTCTTGCGTTGTGCTTTATTTGTCTGCGTAAGCTCTGCGTTGCGTCGCCGCAACCGTGACGCAGAGGTTGCATAGCTTAGTGTGAAAGGCTCTACGCGTCAATGTGAAAGCGGCTTTAACCGTTACGCAAACAAATGTATTTATTAAATAATTCCCCCTTTTTTTAGGCGACCTGTCACATGGAAGACGTTTCGAATGTACCGCGTCCTGGGAAAAGGCGGGTTTGGGGAAGTTTGCGCATGTCAAGTGAGGGCCACCGGAAAAATGTACGCCTGTAAGAAGCTGGAGAAGAAAAGAATAAAGAAGAGAAAAGGCGAGTCCATGGTCCTCCTTGAAAAGAACGTCCTGCAGAAAATCAATTCCAGATTTGTGGTGAGTGAAAACTTATTCTACTCTCCCATCTTTGTATGAGGAACGAATTACTTATCATCTCCATTTTGTGTCACTGGTAACCTTGAGTCGGCGGATAGTCCCGAATATTAGCGTCAAACATTTTCATCTCGAGTCTGCAAAAACTAGAGCACCTGAAGTCGGGCCCGTATCCAGGAATGTTTTTTTTTTTGGTTGGGGGGGTGTTGCCTGCGGGTCGGACAAAAAAGTACAATAAAGACATAGATCAGAAGGAAAAACCTATAATTTTTTTTCTTTTTTGTATGTTTCGGGGGAGGGGGTTGAACCCCCTACCCCGCCTCCCCCCTGGAAACGGCCCTGCCTGAAGTAGACCCTATAGTGAAAGTGTCTACACTGTAAGAATTCATTCAGTAAAAGCACATAGGGCCATGGAAACAACAACGCAACAACAAAACGACCGTAACCTCAACAACAGAACTAACTACAAAAAGCTTTTCCTGTGGACCATAGCCACCTAAAAGAACCTTTCCAAATTTCTAAAATCTCTAAAACTAATACTTCTCAAAATTTGTTTAAATCTTTCCTCCCCCCACACCATTTCCCCAAATATTTCCTTCCTCAAATCTCTTAACTCCTGACACTCACCCATTACATGTAAAATACTTTCATCCATTTTCCCGCACATCGGGCAAAAGTAAGGACCCCACAGCAATCTAACCTTACCCAAATGTTTTCTTCTTAGTCCTACCGGTAAACAATCTGCCCTCAGGGTAATTAACTAATTAACTTTACACTATTTTGTATCAATCTTATCTTAGTCGAGAAACGAATAATCCGAGTGGCGAATACTGCAGTTAACTTTAATCCTTACTCGGAGATACTTTTTACAGTTTACTGAAGGTAGCCTACCTTCAGACTGACAAGTAAAGACTTTTATGACGCTTGCTTAATATTTGTAATAATACTACTACTAATAATAGTTTAATGTAAAAATCGGGCCATTGGCCCATGCTTCATTATCCTTTGAGAAAATATAGTGGTGGTGGGCGAATATGCATGATACTACTCGATACTACAAGCTACAGCAGAAGGCTCGTCCCTTTACCTTTGCGCTCTTGACCTTTCAAAAGCGTTTGACAGCGTTGTACACAGTCAAGCTCTCTACTCTTTGCTATCCCATGGTGTTAACATTTCTGTCATTTTCCTTTTGCGTTCTTGGTATGAGAACTCTTTCCTTCGAATTAACAACAGTAACTCACCCTCTGTTCCGATTCGGCGGGGAGTTCGACAAGGGGGGGTTCTTTCTCCTTGTATTTTTAAGATTTGTATATCGAATATTTTGTCAAAAATCCACTCTACATATTCTATTGGTCATTCTGACGTTTCTTATCTTGCTTATGCAGACGACTTGCTTCTGATTAGCAATAGTCGTACAAGCCTTTCTTCAATGGTTTCAAAAGTTTCTAGTCTCTTTTCAGAGGTTGGACTGTCTCTCAATGTGGAAAAATGTGAATTCTGGGTTTTTAACGATCGTTCTTCTTCTCAGTCGTCCCTTGTGTGTAAACATTTTACCATCCCCCTTGCTACTTCTTTCAGGTGGCTGGGCATCACTGTCACTAATTCTCTACCGTCTCTTCGACAACAAACTGTCCTTGATGTAAAGAAAAAAAAATACAATTTGGTTACTCGAAAATTGTCGCTAACCGTGGGCGGTATAGTAGACGAGCTCTTGGTCGGCTGTATTCAACTTTTTGCGACCATTCTATATTCTACGTTTCTGGACTTTATCCTCTTCTTAAAAAGAAAGACCTTCTTTTTCTCCGAAAAAGTTATTTTCGTTACCGTAAATTCCGTCTTTACCTCCCCCCTTGGCATCGGAATAGAGTAATTATTCGTAAGTTTGGTGTTCCAGATATTTCGGAGAAATTACTGATGCTACACAGGAAGCTGTCGGGATCAGCATACTCTCGGTTTTCACCACACCACCCCCTTACCCCCCTGTTTATGTGCTAGTGTTTTTGTATTTATAGTTATTTAGTATTTTCTTCCTTTCTTTTTCTTTATTGTACTCCACTTGTTTTTCCTCTGGAATTTGTGGGTAAGAAATAAATTATTATTATTATTATTGTTACTAGTTTCTTGTGTTACGCACCTAGTCTCTCCGAAGGCGACACTTGGTTCGTAGGTCAATAACTAAATCATATACATTTCTTACTTACTTACAATGGAGTTGGGCGAATAAACACTTGCCACTTATCTCAACTGTGTCGGGACCAGAGCAAATAACACTAGGGAGTAGCGCCAAGACCTATGCTTTCCATGCTTCGCAAAAGGGCCGTACTCATACCGTACCACTACGCTTGCATCATTTAAAGCGAGACAAACTTCCGGGTTTAAAATTTTCCAGTAAAGATAAGACGTGATATGCACACACCATGGAAAGAGTGGAGGTTTTACCTTTTTTTTTTGCCGTGTTCAGAATATCAAATTATTGGAGCCGACGTTGATGCAGGTTTGGTTGAGTTTCAGTAGTGACGTTCGCTATCACTAGTTGTGCTAGTATCGCTGGTGTTCGACTGTGTGTCACTTTTCCATGTCTTGGCACTACTCCCTAGCGTTATTTTTCTCTGGTCGGGACTGTGTTCAGCATGAACTGAACTAAACTGAACTCACTCCTCAACTGGGGAATCTGTTAACTGATCCGGTCCCCAACTTCGCTTACAGTGCATCAGCCAATAGGGTTGCCTTCTCTTCCTTTTTAGCGAATATATATCTAGCCTTTAAGGTTTGATGACTTGGTGACCAACGGGGTCAGTTTTTATGGCACTTGCCCTTCGGCCAAGTGCCATATAGCGATTGTAATTTCTGTCCGTCAGTCGGTCTGTCGGTCCCGGTTTTGCTAGTTCGGGCACTTCCAGATAAGCTAGGACGATGAAACTTGGCAGGCGTATTGAGGACCGGACCAGATCAAATTAGAAATAGTCGATTCCCCGATCCGACCATCTGGAGGGGAGTGGAGGGAGGGGGAATCCGAAAAAAATAGGAAAAATGAGATAATTTTAGCTTACGAACGGGAGATCGGATCTTAATGAAACTTGATATATGGAAGGACCTCGTGTCTCAGACGTTCCATTTTAATTCCAGACCAGATCCTATGACATTGGGGGGAGTTGGAGGGGGAAACCGGAAATCTTGGAAAACGCCTATGAGTGGAGAGATCCGGCTGAAACTTTGGTGGAAAGAACAAGCGCACCGCTCACTTTGGGGGGTCCGAATTTCTAGTGATCCCGCGAGTTCGGTCCTTCCTAATGTGATAGGACGATGAAAATTGGCAGGCATGTCAGGGACCTGACCAGATTAAATAGGAAATAGTCACTTCCCCGATCCGACCATCTGGGGGGGGGGGGGAGTGGAGGGATGGGGAAGCCAAAAATTAAGGTATTTTTAACTTGCGAACGGGTGATCGGTCTTGATGAAAGTTGATATTTAGGATGACCTCCTGTCTCAGACGTCCCCATTTAAATCCGGACCGGATCCGATGACACTGGGGGGAGTGAGAAACGCTTAGAGTGGAGGGGTCGGGATGAAACTAGGGGGGAAGAACAAGCACAAGTCCTAGATACGTCATTGACATAACTTGAACGGCCCCTCTCATTATGGGGGCGTTGGGGGAGGGGGGGAGTCCGGAATCTAGTGGCATGCATAAATTTTGAACAGGTGATCGGATTTGAATGAAACTTGTCAGGTGGAAAGAGTTATCGCCTCAGACAGGCCTCAGATGTTCAGTGTCAAGTCCGGGTCGGGTCCGATACCCGTGGGGGGATGGTGGGGGGACCGGAAAACTCAAGAAACGGTTAAAGCAGAGGGATTTGGACGGAACTTAATGGAGAGAACAAGCATTAGGCCTAGATGCGAAATTGACGGAGCCAGATGGTTTCGGGGCTCTGTGGGGGGAGTTGGAGGGTTTTCCTGGAATTCCGGTAGTCGCGAGTTAGAATAGTTCCACATGTATTAAGACAACGAAACTTTGCAGGCATATTAATGACCCGACGTAATTGACTTAAGAACCTGACACAACATACCCCTGGAAACTTCCGTTCCTAGATCCGAGCATTTTTTGGGGAGCGAGGGAAGGGAAATATGGAAATTGACTTCTGCAAATTGCGAACGAGGGGTCTGATTCGAGTGAAACTTAATGGGTGATAAGAATCGATGACCTACACATGTAAAACATGCGTCCGCACTATATGTGACAACGGTTGGGGGAATGGGTGGGGGTGGGGGAAACTTTTGACATGCACAAAAACCAAACAGATGGGCCGAATGAGATGCAAGTTCGACAGTGCCGAGTTTATGCGGCCTAGATTTGTTATTTGACGTCCGGGACGGATTCGGCCAAGGTTGGGGGGAGGGGTACCGGAAATTCGCAGATAGGCTATGCTCCGATTTCAGTAAAACTTGGTGGACGGGAAGAGAGGATTAAGAGATACGACGTTTATGTTTCGAAGTCCTCTTCGGCCACAGTGGGGGGAGATGGAGGGAGATTGCCGGAAACTTTGAGGCTCGCATATAGGGGTCAAACGAGTGCATTAATTTAAATGAAACTTGAAATGTAGAGAGAGCTATAGATGAAATATTTTAGGGTCCGAACCGGATCCGACAACGGTGGTGGTGGTGGTGGTGGTGGGGGGTACCGGAATTTTCCAAAAATGCTGAGATTTGATTAGAGCTATATTTTGGCCCTTCATATGGCAAGGGTCCTCTTCAGGCTCAAAGCCGCTCAAGTTGGAAAAACGAACTTGTGGGAAAACCAAGAAGGGTCGAAATAAAATTCAGCTGACGTATCCGTTTTGCACTGTCAAATATGAAAACGGATATCTGGAATCCGGAAGAAAATTCTGGAAGATGGAATTTGGCTTTAGTAAGACCTTGCCATACGTTACTTTTCGACGCTATGTCCCCGAAAGATAAGGCCACTCCCCTTTCCGAATTCATTTCTACGGAGAAAGTTCATTCTTGCCAAATTTCCTGGTCAAATGGGGGAAGGTCCGATTGCTGTGACCGCTATCGGAAAGATCTGTGATCGGGTCATTAAAAAGGAGAGATATCTCACGTCTGAGAGGGAGAGCAGAAATACAGAGAAGGGGACTTGGTAATGGTTTAAAAGAAGTTTCAAGGACACCTCTTACTAAAGTAATGATAGTTACGAGAAAATGGTGAAGAAATATAATTTTTGGAAATACCAATATTAATCCTCTGAAACAGATGTTTTATTGTTGGCACTCGTCGACTCTGTCCAGACTTCCGGCTTTCCGAAGGTGAGACTTTACGCTTAGTATTTGAAATCGTTGTCTTTAAAGTTTAGCCGAATGCGGCTGGAATATTGCAGTCTAGTTACCCATCACCTTTTTACGTAAATATGCTTGAAGACCCGGTGAAAGTGCGTTACTTAGTTACTCCGATAATCATATACTCGATGTTCATCGAGTGAACTTTTTCTTTTGGATTTGTGGGACCTCTATGGCCTTCCAGATGGAAAATTTGTAGCCTGCGTAGTTGTATGTTAGTTGAAGGAAAACGTAATGTAGTAAAGAATACTATCATTTAATGTGCCACAGACTCGGCCAATCTTAAGCAGTAGTATCCAGTAGCATCCTGTCTTGCTATAGCAGCACAGTCTTGCTAATACAAGCATGAACTAGAATGCAGTAACACGGTAGCCAAAACAGTTGATTTTTTTCAATAAAACAGTCGATTTTTCGGAAAATCAGTCGATTTTTCGTCAAAACAGTCGTTTTTTCTCAGAACTTCATGCTACTATTTTGAAATCAATTTTTCATCGGGCCAAAAATCAATCTTTGGTATGTCACACGCAATAGTGGACCTTACTCAGAAGTGACCTTCTAATCTAGAATTGAACATTACCCAAGCTTCGCCATTAGCCATCGAGGTGCACGCTTTTGTTGAAATTCAAACCCTCCGCGTTTGGATGAACTTTGCTGTGTCTGACTAGCAGTGCATATTCTGAATGATACTACTAGAGTCCGATGAAAAAAAAAATAAAAAAAAATATCCTCTAGCAAGGTTAAAACAATTAAAGTTTATAGTCCAAGATATAAAAACAAGCTGGCTTTTCAATTAAACTTTAAAGGTTCAGAAGTGACCGATCAAAAGAAATACAAGATAGCCCTGCTGGCCTGCCCAGGTCTTCCAAAATGAAAATGAAAATTTCAAGCTTCTCCTGTCTTGAAGCTTGAAAGTTAAAACTTTTTTTTAGGTCTTAAAGCACAACTCTTACCAGAAATGATTCTTTTCACAGTGAAATATCTAAAAAAAATTTGTTCTTGGAAAATACCAATACTTTCAATGTGAATATAAAAACAAAATATTTGAAAACTGAAAGCGCCATGGTTAAAAAGTGGGAAAACCAAGCGAAACAAAAGAAGTTCAAAACAGACGATACACCTGATGGTATACCATGCCATCCAAAATCGAAAACGACGCTTTGAAGCTTTCATATCCTCATGTCTGGAATCTGTCGGCGTACCTTGAAGCTTTTGGCCAAGTTTCTGCTGTGAAAGTGCTAAAAGGCCGCTAATACTAAAGTAACTAATTGTGAACGGCGGGGATTTCAGAAGCATATGATTCAATAAGGGAGCTAGGGATAACGTAAAAAGCAGAATAAGCAAGAGGGGTTATTTCAAATGAAAATCCGCCATATTTTCAAGAAGTTGTGTGAACTGAAGTAAATAAATGCCATCGAACCTACTAAATAAGTAGATATTTGAAAGTGAAAAACGGATACGTCAGCTAAATATTATTAGAGCTATATTTCGACCCTTCTTGGCAAGGGTCCTCTTCAGGCTCAGTGTCGCTGAAGTTGGAAAAACGAACTTGTGGGAAACTTGTGCTGAAGGAATATTTGTAAATAAGTAGAGACCGGGAAAAAGCCGCCCTTTCCTCTGATAGCTCCGTGAAGTCATTCAGGAAACGCCCATTTTCTCGGAGAAGCTTTTCCTGTTGTCACAACGTACATGCATCTTCTTCATATTAATAATTCCGACGGAACATTACCGGAACTTGGGAATGCCATGCTCGAATCGTTTGATGCTCTAACTACGTAGAAGTAAACTTCCACTTCCTGATCCCCGACATTCGCTTTGTTCTCCATCTGTGCGAGTCTGCCCGGATCCGTCGAAAAGTTTCTTGTGCAGTGTTTCCAGTAGTTGGAAATCAACCGGAATGAGGCGAAAAGTTTGCGGACGTTCCGGTACGCTGAGAATCGTATTGTCTAGGCACTGCTAATGCCGAATGAAGGTACTGGTTGGTAATTCTTCTCTGCTTCCCCCCAGGCGTGACTCACGGAGATGACCAGTCGAGAAGTTCAGGGTCAGTTTTTTTTTCTTACAGATTAAACAACAAAAAGCTCTAGTGCCCGCAGAAAATTTTTCAAATTTTTGCTTAGCGTCCCTCTCCGAAGTTCAAACACGGAGCAAAATACAAAAAAATAATCCCACAGAAACAAGACCAAAGGTTTCGATGGGATCCCAAAATTTCAAATTTGATCCAGACAATTGGGTCTTGTCTTCGCCAGACTCCTTGAACACTTTTACTATTAAAATTTGGAAAAAGAAAAAAAATAAAAAGCAAAATACGAAATAATAAACCCCACCGAAAAAAATAATTAGAATTGAAACCAATGCTCGAGCAAGAGCTCTAAACGCCATATGCTAACTCGATTAGCGGTATAGGTTTAGTATTATGTTTACTGCGTGTATGTATTTTCTTTAGTTTCCTTTTTTTTTCTTTCTTTACTTCGTTTTTTCCCTTATGTAAGCGGGCAAAAACAAATATATGTATAATAATAATAATATAAGGCCAAAAATAGGCAATTGGCCTCTTAAGAACGAACAATGCCTGAAAACGAAAAAATCAGCTAGGATATATTTTCTTTAGCGGTATTTCGGCTATATAAAGATTATTCACAACGGAAAAATCAACTAGGATATTCGGGCCAAAATATCGCTGAAGGTTATCCTAGCTAGATGTTTTCGTTTTCAGCCAGTTCAGCCTAGTCAACTTGGTCTTAGGGAGGATTGTACAGGAGACAAATGCGTGGTGCACGGGATGGAAACAACTTATTAATAAAACGTCAGAGAGAGAGAAAAAGAGTTTTATGTTGAAAAGTAACTTTCACAGTGCTTGCGCCGAATTTGAGCTTTACGTCACATAGTCACACTAAACTGTATATAAATAGTCAGTAAATTCATCATTGCAACAATAGTCATAAAACAATTCATAAAATCTGCCACTTGACCTGACTCATCTAAAACAATGTTAAAAATGAACTCTTCGGGGCATACAAATTGTCAGGGAATCCCTCAAAGCATTAATAAATCGCATATTAGTAGGGTAAATTAAAAAAACAAAAAAATTAGTTTCGAGAATCAAAAAGTGTCACGAAAGATGGAACGAAGCTTTTCCTGTACCTTTCATGTGTGCAATTTACTGGTGTTAGTTTTGGTACTTTCTGGGATTTTTCAAGGAGGGGGGGGGTCTACTTCTAGGAGGGTCATGAGTAAGATCACGGAATCTAGCGTCAGAAAAAGAATTTGAAGAAATTCAGAATTTGTACCGCCATTTGTTCCGGTATGTAACCTGTGAGTGTTATACAGAAGAATACATGTGAAGACGATCAAATTAGTTCCTTAGCAAGTTTTTTTCTAATAAAACTTAACCTACTTATTCACGTACTTCTTTTAGGAAATATAACGTTCATAACACACAGACTATTCACATTACAGGAGAGAATACGGCTCTCCTGTCCGCACCCTGCCCCTCAAGACCATCCGGTCACAAGTACAGTGAATCTGTCATTAAAAATATGTTTCAGTTAACTCGTTGGAGATTTGAAATCCTCCACTCTTTTATCGGTATAATTGTTTTTAGGAGACCGTCTAATGTGATTCCGAAGATTGTGGTTCTTGGGTTTGAAACGGTGCCAGAGGGCCAGATTGTTTGAGCGAAAGTCCTACTCCGTTCTTCTTCGGAGCAGTGCGGTCTAAGTGGCGCCATCAAAGGGAGAATGAAAAAGCTCAGAGAAGGAGAAAAATAGGAATAATCTACGAGAAATCTTAAAGCATCAGTCGATTAGACGTGTCATCTTCTTTACTTTCATTACGTTATCCGTGATCGTATTATTGTAGTCAATTTTTGTTCGGCGACATCCGATGAAAAATTTCGTAGCCTGTGTAGTTGAATGATAGTTGTAGGAAAAAGTTGCATGTATTGATATGTAATAGTAAAAAATACTATATTTTAATGTGCCTCAGAATGGGACAATCTTAAGCAGTAGTATCCATTAGCATCCTGTCTTGCTGTAGTAGCATCCAATCTTGCTAATGATAGCATGCAGTAGAATCCAGTAACACGGTAGCCTTGACATAGAAGCAAGCATGTAGTAGCATCAGTTCGTACTGCATCCTAATTTTTCGTACAGCTTCATACTACTGACAAATTTTTCATCGGGATAGGCTATCAACAGCCCATCATTGAGCTTGTTCAACAATACGCTTCGGCAATACTACTGGAGGCCAGCTCGTTTGAGATACATTTTGTCTTCTTCAGTATGACCATGCCTTGAGTCAGCGTGATAGGACGATCCTTTTCGCCTTCTTGTTCGGTTTCTTCTCTTTCCTCCCTTCTACTGTCACGTCGAATGTCTATGACAATAGAACCCCGGCTGTGAAATGATATCTGAAAATGACAAAGGAATCCCGACTGCGATTATTGTGATCCCTTTGGTGGAACTTTGAAGGCGGTGGGTACCGTGGAAGATTTTTCGGAAGGTGCAAAGGAAGAATTAACGCTCGGATCGTGTTACACCCTACTTGCCGTGGTTACTACGCATGACGTCAGGGATCCTGGCTTCTGGGCGTCAACGCTGGAACGAATTTTCTTATTTTGGCAAAATATCGTGCAGCCGGCTTGTCGGACCAGTCACATCACAGAGGTCATAGTTACCACACTACACTAACTACGCTCACGAGCGTGGTAAGCAAATTTCGAAAAAGTTTGAACGGTCAGCGTAGTAACTTTACAAGAGGTTGGGACGAAAATAGTAACTAATAGTTATTATTAGGGGGGTGGAATACGCGTTATGGCCGCAAGTTTTCTCATCCTTGCTAGATAGTTGAATTCTTCTTTTTATTATCTCATCTCCGCTCGGATAATGGCTTCAACATTGAAATGTATTTTTTTGTGTATTCAATCAATCTATCAATCAATCACGTTTAATCCAAATAGCTAAAAGTGGAACACAAATTTAAAACACAATGATCTGGCGTGCGACCTTCAGGCCTAATTGCTGTATCCGGCGGAAACCGAGACCCGCACCCCTAGCAGGACCGTTAACCACCAGACCTTGGCTCCGAAGCACCTGCACCCTTGCCTTGGCTCAGAGTAGGTCACGTTAGGCCACCTAAAAGCTATTCTTTCCGGTTCTTATCGTGTCTGAGGGGCTTTGGCTGCACGCCATTAATAATGTAGAGGTATGCTTCTGTGAACGTTAGTTAACTTTAAACCAGAGCAAAATAACACTAGCGAGTAGCGCTAAGACCTATTCTTTCCGTGCAGCAGAAGCGGGCCTTTCCGGTTGCGCCGCCCACTACGCCCGTACATTGAAAGCGAGACAAACTTGCGGGTTAGAAAATTTCTAGTACAGCTAAGATGCGGTCTGCACACATCGAGGAAACAAGGGAGGTTGTATCTTTTTTTTTTCCCGTGTTCAGGATATGAAGCCATCGGAGCCAGCGCTGGTGCACGACTGATTGAGTTTCAGTAGAGGCGCTCTCCGTCGCTAGTGGTGCTAGTATCGCTGCTATTCACTAGTGGTGCTAGTATCGCTGCTATTCGAGTGTGTCACTTTTTTAAGTTTTGGCGCTACTCGCTAGTGCTATTTTGCCGTGCGCATGCTGTGACTAATCCAAGTGCCAGTCAGTCCAAGCGGCTAATAAAGGGCTTCTGAGAACACATGAATGTGTGTTTCGGTTCTTTATTTCATCGTTTAGTCCATAAGTGCACTTTTCAAAACAGAGCAAAATAACACGAGGGAGTACCGTCAAGACTTTAAAAGTGTGACACACACTCGAATAGCGGCGATACTAGTACCACTAGCGGTAGTGAACGTCCCTACTGACACTCGATCGGTTGTGCCCCGTCGCTGGCTCCAGTAACTTCATATTCTGAACACAGCAACAAAAAAAAGGATACAACCTCCCCTGTTTCCTCGATGTGTGTAGACCGCATCTTAAGCTTTACTAGAAATTTCTAAGCCCGCAAGTTTGTATCGCTTTATATATATATTAAAAAGAAAATTAAAGAAAGAAATGAAAACAAATACAAAATAGTATGATAACAAAGATTTAATCTTCGGCCAGGAGACAGGATAGAAGGTCATGCGCTGGTTGGGTACAGTTGTCGATGATTTTTGGCAGAGACGAGGAGACTTTGGAAAGGATGATGCTTGCATCCTGAATTTGAAACTTATCTGTCAGGGTGTGGTTGTGGAATAGTTTTGAAAGATGGAGTAGGTGCTTCGCATATTTAAAGTAGCACGATCATCTTTAGAAAGTAGCTACAATGATGCTAAGGTACGTCTTCTTTAGCGCAGGTCGGACATCACAACCACACGGCTTATTGACAGCACCAGTTAATAGACCCATCCCGTTTGGATATAATTCAAGTCATCGTGTTATCGGACATTTTTCCGATCGTAAACAATTGAAAACAATTGGAACCGATCGTAAACATTTTTTTTGTACGATTGTAAACAGTCGTTTACGATTGAAACAGTTATTTACGATTGTAAACAGTTGTTTCCAATGGTTTGCGATTGTAAGCAGTTGTTAACGATTGTATTTTTACGATTGAAACAGATTGTTTCCATTGAAACAATGGAAACATATTATATGAAATATTATATGAAATATAATTCAGGTCATCGTATTATGGGACATTTTTCCGACCGTAAACAATAGAAAACAATCGGAAACGATCGTAAACAGTTGTTTTTCTTTTACGATTGGAAACAGTTGTTTACGATTGGAAACACTGGTTTACGATTGGAAACAGTTATTTACGATTGTAAACAGTTGTTTCCAGTGGTTTGCGCTTGTAAGCAGTTGTATTGTATTAACATATTGTATTAAATATTATATGAAATATAATTCAGGTCATATGGGACATTTTTCCGATCGTAAACAGTTGAAAACAATTGGAAACGATCGTAAACAATTGTTTCTTTTACGATTGGAAACAGTTGTTTACGATTGAAACAGATTGTATCCAATCGTAAAAACACAATCGTTAACAACTGTTAACAATCGCAAACGATTGGAAACAACTGTTTACAATCGTAAAAAACTGTTTCCAGTCTTTAAAAATAACAATTGTTTACGATTGTTTCCAATTATTTTCAATTCTTTATGATTGGAAAAATGTCCGTAATACGATGACTTGAATTATTTCCATACGGGATGCCCCTCCGTAGGAGAATAGAAAACAAATAATTGAAAACACCGTCTTAAGCTTGATTAATCATGTCAATCCTTCTTTAAGTGCAACTGAAAACCCAGCTTATTTATATCTTGGACTCGAACAAACTTAATTATTTTGACTCTGCTAAGGTATTATTATTTCATCATGCGCTGTAGTAGTGACGTTCACGATACGCAGTGCTGGCACAACAAGAAAAAAGTTCATCCAGACGCGAAGAATTTGAATTCAATAATAGTGTGCATTTCACCGGCTAATGAAGCGAAGCTCAGGAAACGTCCAGTTCAGATTGGAAGCTTTCGGCAACCCTTTACCGTTTCAATTGCTGAATGTTTCAAGCATTGAGGTACAGGCACCTAGAGGTAAAACAAATCCGAAAGAAAAAGTTCATTGGATGAAAATTAATTATAAGAATAGCGGAGTAACGAAGGAAGCTATTTTCATGAGGTATTCAAGCCTATTCTAGTAAATTGTGATGGCTATAACACGACTGTCACATGTCAGCCTTATTCGGTTAAAGTTAAAAAAAAAAGAGGAGGGATCTCCAAAAAGTCTAAAATAAGCCTGAAATACACCTACTTTATGAGCCACAAACACCTTGCTTGTTTGAAGTTTTCGTCTGGTCTCAACTTGTTCCGAGTTCACCAAACTTTTCTGGGAATTCGTTACATTTTCAGACATGAGGGGAGAACAACTTTTAATGATGTAATCTGAAAGTAGTAGTGACATGAAGAGGGGTTTCTACTCGAATTCCACTCGCCGATCTAACCACGCAACATCGTCGGTTTCGTAACTGCAGATATTATTGTTTGGTTCCGGAAGTCCGTCTTTGCCCCCTTGAAGATCACCTAAGATACGCTGTATCTGCTTAAAACCATTTATTCCTGTATATTAATGTCATTGTGCTGTGTCAAACGGAATAAATACTACTACTCTTAAAGCACACATCTCGTACTTCAAATGGCCGTTTCACGATAAAATTGTTTCTGAAGCCTATAGTTCCACAGGGGAATTATTGATAATGCAAAAGGCAGAATAAGCAAGTGTCCTTTAAAAAGAGTTATCCCCATTATTTTTTGGCCTTTGGTATCTCATGATAAAATGAGTTTTGAAGTCTACCATTCTAGAGGGGAGTTATTGATCATACAAAAGGAGTCACCCCATGTTTGTAGGCCTTTTGTATCAGATATTCAATACAAAATCAGCGAAATTAGTATCTCTACTTCAGTGGTTCTGTATCATGCTAATAGACCATGGGAAAGAAACAAGCCTGTTTTTACGAACATAACGCTTGTGTGCCTGTCTTTCCTTGACAAAGCTTAGGGGGGGGGGGGGGAACCCATGGCTCCCCTATGTTGTGAAGGGGCACACAAAATTCCATCTTGGTACTTTTTGTTCCTAAATAATAATAATAAATAATAATATAATTGCAATAAGAAGGCTTTCCCTTCTATAAATTTCTCGGGACACTTTACACACTAAATTAAATTTCAGCCAGGAGGTGGTCGACAGCTGCGTTGAATTGGTTGATATTTTTACCACACTTTCTGGGAGATTATTCCAATATTCTACTATTCGGTTTCTAAAGCTACTATTCGGTTTCTAAAGCCAATGTCTTTTCGGAATTTCTTACCACTCAGTTTCAAGTTGTGTCCTCTCAAACCGTTGTGATTGAAAGTGAGGACATCATCAGGCCCTATGTTATTATAATAACTATGGAAAATTTTAAAAGTTTCGATCAAATCACCTCTCAGAAATCTGTAAGATAAACTGGGTAATTGTAATTTTTGAATCCGGTTTTCATAAGGCATATAGCGAATGGCTGGAACTGTTTTTGTTGCTCTAAAATTGCCTAAATAGGTTTCAATAGGCAGAATCCCAAGTAGTGTTATTTAATGTTTGGTCTGAACAACCCGATGGAAAATTTGTAGCCTGCGTAGTAGTATGGTAGTAGCACGAAAACGTTGCATGCAATACTATGTAATAGCAAAGAATACTATCATTTAATGTGCCTCAGACTGGTTCAATCTTATGTAGTATCCAGTAGCATCCTGTCTTGCCGTAGTAACATCCGGTATTGCTGATAGTACCATATAGTAGTATGCAGAAACACGGTAGCCTTGAAGTAGAAGCATGTAGTAGTATTGTTAGTACTGCATGCTACTTTTTCGTACTACTTCATAGTACTACTTTGAGATAAATTTTTCATCGGGAAGGGATGGAGCCCAAGATTCTTTGTCTTCCGCTCCTTAAGGTTTACTGAAATGGCACCTCTAATTGAGTTCCTCATTCTGATGGCTTTTTTCGTGGCTTGATTACCTTTCCAGACTCCAGATGATGATAGGCTACCGCAGGATACAGACTTTGTAGGGTGTCTTCCGTATGCGTCTGTTTCCAGCCACGTCGGGGCTCCTGTCTTTTTATTTTGTCCCAGATCATGTACATTCGTATTCGCTCAGCAAGAACCCCGCAAATGGAGAAATCCGGATTGTCGCCGTACTTCTTCATTCCATGACCCTTTGCATTTCGGAAATGGTCGCTCCTCGTCAGAATACAAATGGTCCCCTTGTGGTTTACCAGACCAAGAAACTGCCACGTCCCCCAACTTTAAATTTTACGTCTGTAAGCAATTCCCAGTCGTCGTGAGATTTCTTTGAATATAGAAGCTGGAATCTTTGGAACCGTGAGATCCCTTCCAAAAATTGCAATTTTTTTTTATGAAGTATCTTGGGAATACAGGTAAGGTTTGGCACAACTTGTGCCGTTTGTGTTTTAAGCACAACTCATACTAGGAGCATCCTTTTTACGATAAACTGGTTTAGAAATGTCGTTCCGAAAATACGAATACTTGCACCCAGCTTGCAACGAGAAGTTAAGGATTTTCTTGTTGTCGAATTGTCAACTTTTCAAACCGACATACTTCTCGATCTCCGAATCGGAGGTTGGACGCAAAATATTTAAAAAAGTGGTCGCCGTGGTCGAAAGAAAAAGGAAGAAAAAATACACATACGTGTGAGTCTCCCAATTATTCTAGAAATTAAGACACGTTTTGAAGCTCCACCGTACATTTTTGAAAGATTTGTAGGTGGACTTTGGAGGTTTGGGCTAATTTCGTGCTATGTGACTGGCAAACTCGGCTTGGCCGAACAAGCGCTAAAAAGTCGTCGGTATAAAACAAGACACTGCGAATGGTGGGGATATCTGAATCATATACAAGACAGCACCCATGAAGGCGTATATTAGGAGAAATCCTATTCGCCTGCAAATTTGCAGGTAATTTGCAGGTATATTATTCAGTAGGATAGCTACTGATTAGGGAAACTGCAGAATACGCAAGAGGGGTCCTTAAATGAAAAATTGCCGTTAAACAGATAAGTTAAATAAATTACTGTAAAAAGCAAACAAATATACATGTAATATACACACAATAGTTTTACACTAGAAGAACAAACCTAATAAGAAGAGATAAAATAAACACAGAATCAGATGGACAAGATTTAAACAAAATAAACGGCGAAAAGTGAAATTTTACTGATTGTTGAAATAACTGGCGGCTAACGCGTTTTCGCGTGGATGGCTCTGGTCCCGTCGACCTCCCGCGAGCTCGACGGACATTTTCGCGTAGATGCAGTCGATCGCATTTCGTCATTTTTGCGTTTACGGATGAACAGGTGAACGGGCCATCCAGCTGGATGGACGCCTCCCGTTCGACACCACTCCGAGGGCAGCGTTAGTTGAACGTGGCTAGAAAAAAAAGTCTGCACAGTTTGAAGACAGAAAGAATGTGGACCTTTCCACTCCCGATGAAAAATTTATCTCAAAATAGCACTTTGAAGTTGTACGAAAAAGTAGCCTGCAGTATGAGCTGATGCTACTACATGTTTCCATGTCATACATTAATTCATTTATTCATACACAAACTACATAACATAAATATAAGGCAAGAAACAAGAACCCCTGAAGCTATCTTGTTGGGGATTTAGGGTCAAGGCTACAGTGTTACTGCATTCTACTGCACGCTACTATTAGCAAGACTTGGATGCTATTATAGTAAGACAAGGATGCCACTGGATACCACTGCTTAAGACTGGCCCACTCTGAGACACACTAAATGATAGTATTCTTTACTGTTACATATCAATGCATGCAACTTTTTGGTACAACTATCATACAACTACGCAGGCTAGATATTTTTCATTGGGCTCGCATGCTCCCATCTAGCTGAATGGGCATTTTTGCGTGGACGGAACCCATCTTCCTCAGCCGTTCAACGCCCGATCGATTTTCTCATGTTGACGTTTTCACCAATGTGAAAACGTCGACTAAGAGTGCGAACAGCGAACGAGTATAGAGTCAACGTGCGGTACTAAAAAAAAAAAAAAAAAAAAAAAACAGTGGCGAAGGGAGGGGATTTCTGAAGTTTATAGTTCCATAGAGGAGTGGATGAGAATATAATGGAAGTTTAGTACTAGGGATCCGAGTGTAATGTTCTCAAATGGACACACATCTAAAAAATACTACGATAATTAACTTAGAAACTTCTGCTTCTTCGTAAGGTCGATTTTGTAGAAAGATGGGAAGAATGTCAGGTCAGGATCACAATTCTTTCTTTATCTGATGCGCAAGGAACCAAGCTAGGAAATGACTGTCAGAAAAAGAAAAAATCGGACTTGTTTTGAAATTGCTTGCAAATCCGGTGGGAATTCTGCTGGAAATGTCTGGAAATTCTCAGTTAAGTGAAAATAGTAACTCCTTTATTATATCCCAACGAAAGGAGACAAGATTTTTTTTTCCGCACAGTAAGGAAAGCTAGTTTCATTTGTTAGTCCGGACTTGGAAACTAGGTACGTAGGTAGAATTTTTACTGAAAAGGAAATAGCACTCGAGGGGTTGTCCACTCAGTTTTTGGGTGCACAGCAGGTGCCCGGTGCCCGTGGTGCCTGCCGGTGCCCGCCGGTGCCTGCCGGTGCCTGCCGGCGCCCGCCGGTGCCTGCCGGTGCCCGCCTCGTTCAGAGCATTTAAATATCAGACGTAAGAACAAGCTGCCTTTGCCGATGAACTTTAACTGTAACAGGTTTTCCATGTTTAGGAGGATTCCAAGCGAACTACTTACAAAGCATAAAACGGCATTTACTTACAAACACAATTTGACATCTTCAGAATATAGTCAACAGAATAACAGAATCGTAAACCCTCAGCCTTAGGCATTTGAACAGTACAACGATAGTAAAACGAAGAGTAAAACCCCTGTTCGACACATGCACTAGCTATGCTTCCGTCCTGCAGCAGTGAGAACCACTGGCATAGGCAACCGACTTCTTTAGCAACTTCAATGACACTGTCAGTGTATGCCTTTACCCTAGCTCCAGCTAGTATGACCAGCTAGTATGAGACATTCAGGGACTTCTAATCTCTTAAGTTCGTTCTCAAACTTGTGTTCATCTTGGCTTTGATCCATAGCCCTAGAGCGTAATAGTGTGAAATTTAGTAAAATGCAATAATGACTGATCAATTTTCAATTTGCTCAATCATGAAAATGACATAATAATGTCTTGGTAAAGCAGACATTAACAGTGGGACAAATACAGGACGGGGTGAAGAAAACTGCACTATCTCTACTTTGTCGTTAATTAACATTTACTTCTCAATCTGATTGCACTAAAACGTTGTGTTCAATCTTAAACGTAACTTAATAACAAGACAAGATGATTCATTGCTAGTGTTTTGCACATACCCTACAAGTACAGTAGTTAGACAATTATTGGTCAATAGAACCTATTACAGCTCATCAATAAAACTTGGAGCTAGCCAGAATTTGTGACACTAGGTTATCAGCAACGTTTTACCAGTCATTTCAAACATTTTGTTTCAAACAATTTTGCACCTATTTTCAGTATACATCTCCATTTGGTGCTCAATAATTGCCCACCTACTGTAATCAGCATAGGTAAAACGAATGGTTCTGCAAACTACTACACTAGCTATCTGATCCAGTAAATTAGTCCTGACATAATCTTTAGTTCTGCTAGTATAGAAGACATTCAGGAGATATACTGAATTCCGCAATGTCTGCCCCCCCCCCCCTTTAATGTGCAAAGATAATGGATATATTAGCTTACGTTAATGATTAAACATAACCATTTCCTCACCTTTCCAATACTGTAAAATCAATTTAAGACCCATCCAAAGAGAACCTATTTTTATGGCACTTGCAGCCTCTGGCTCAAGTGCCATATACCGATCACAATTCCGTCTGTCGGTCGGTCCGAGTTTTTTGTCCCACATATCCGAGTTAGGGTACTTCCAGATGTGCTAGGACAATGAAACTTGGCAGGCATATCAGGGACCCGACCAAACTAACCTGGAAATAATCAGTTTCCCGATCCGACCATATGGGGGGGGGGGGGGGGAGTGCGGGGCGCTGGAAACTTGAAAATTTAGGGCATTTTGTCACTTTTTTCTGAGTTAGGGTACTTCCAGATGAGCTAGGACAATGAAACTTGGCAGGAATATCAGGGACCCGACAAGATTAAACATAATCTTTCAAATCAAAGATCAAAGATTAAACATAATCTTTGAAGTTGCGGCTATCTCTCTTAGTAAATATTCTTGAGCCCAAGCTGACTTTGAAACATATATTAAAAGCTGACATATATTCATAGCTGACGGATCCGTTATATGCACTATTTGAATATAAATATCTCTGAGAACCGTGATCGTACACGAAGTTGACAACTTATCATTTTATTACTGCTTTTTTTTCAGTCCATAAGACCATCAAAAAACGAACATACACGAAAACAGACACTAAACAGAAATGCAAGAGGAATCTACCCCATGCAAAAGATATCCAGGAGGATACCCTTCCATATGGGTAGCGTATAGAAAATGGGTAGGGCAGCAAAGGCTACCAAACCATTATCACAATCTTTTAATCGGTAAAACTTTGCAACATTAGCTTTACGGCGCAGCTCCTTCAGGGTAGCAACTCTTAACAATCCTCCCTAGGACTTTCTCCTTGTTTTTGGTTATAGTGTTTTACTTCAGAGGGAACAGGCAGTCTTGGGCTTCCATGTCAAAATAACTCTCTAAGAGCGTGTTCCACCCTCCTAGCAATGGTAACTATTACTTACTATTTTCGTTCTAACCTCGTGAAAAGTTAATACGCTGACCGTTCCAACCTTCTGGAAATAGTAACTATTTGCTTACCATGCTCGGGAGCGTAGTAAACGTGGTAACTACGCATCTCTGTAACGTGATAGCTGGATTTGCCCGTGGCATGATATTCTGCTGGAAAATAGAAAAATCGGTTCCAGCCTTGACGGCGAAAAACCAGAATTCGTGACGTCGTGCTCAGTAAGAACGGTTGAACGCGCTCTACATTTTTTTTTTTTTTTAGGTCAGTTTAGCATACTCCTACGAGACAAAGGACTCACTGTGTTTAGTCTTAACCCTGATGAACGGCGGTGACCTCAAATTCCATATTTACAACATGGGAGGAGAGCCTGGATTTGACTTAGAGAGGTCACGGTTCTACGCTGCCGAAGTAAGTACCGCTTTACCTTCAAGGGATACCGAATAGTTATGACACAAAAAAACAAGAGCAGGAAACTGATATGGCACTTGCAAGGCTGGGTCAGATGGAAGTGATGGTCAAAAGTTTTTTTTTCACTTTTTGGTTAATATTTGCACTTTAAGGGTGCTAAAATTAATTTCTAAGCAAAACCCTTGAGGCAAAAAGGATCATGTGCTCATGGCGATCGTGAAAAAGTAAATTTTGCTTAAAATAATTTTTGTATTTTGCGGTTAAGATCAGTTCTTTAAGGGATGGTCGGAGAGGAGAAGTGGCGATGTCTAACCCAGTGATAAACTCACGATCACCGGAATTCCGGACACCCCCCTACAGCCCCCCCCCCGACTTGGTACCCGAATCCGGTCCGATTCTGTCACTGATGCACCTAGAACTTGTGCCTGTACTTCACACCCAAGTTTCAACCTGATCGCCCCACTCTATGCGTGTCACAAGATTTCCGGTTCTCCCCTCCGACCCCCCCCCCCCCCCCCAGTTCATTGGATCCGGTCCGGGCTTGAAATGGGACATCTGAGACATGAGGTCTTTCAAGATATCAAGTTTCATTAAGATCCGATAACCCATTCGAAAGTTATGCATGCCACTAATTTCCGGATTCCGCCGCTTCCCCCTTCCCCCACGATGGTCAGATAGGGCGAGTGACTGTTTCCAAGTTAATCTGGTCGGGTCCCTGATATGCCTGCCAAGTTTTATCGTCGTTATTTATCGTCGTAGCCCACCTGGAAGTACATTAACTACGGATCGCCGGAATTCCGGAACCACCCTCCAACTCCCCCCACAGTGTCCGAATCCGGTCCAGTTCTGTCAGTTATGTATCCAGAGCTTGTGCTTGTTCTTCCCACCAAGTTTCATCCCGATCGCTCCACTCTGAGAGTTTCACACGATTTTCAGTTCCCCCTCCGACCCCCCCCCCCCCCCCCCCAGATTAATCGGATCCGGTCCGCACTTAAAATGAGACATCTGAGACATGAGGTCTTTCCAGATATCAAGTTTCGTTAAGATCCGATCACCCATTCGAAAGTTGTGCATTCCCATATTTTCCGGATTCCGCCACCTCCTCCTCCCCCCACGATGGTCGGATCGGGCAACTGACTATATCCTAGTTAGTTTGGTCGGGTCACTAATATGCCTGCCAAGTTTCATCGTCCTAGCACTTCTTGAAGTACCTTAACTCGAGAAGACTGGACCGACAGGCCGAAAAGTGTTCCGTATATGGCACTTGAGCGAAGCTGCAAGTGCCATAACAATATTCAGTTTTGTCCCTCGCATGTGGTTTGAATAAAGCCCCGTTCACAAGCATGCCCAGCCAAGCACAGATGTCTAGGCACGTGCCTAGCATCACCGTTCAAACCGTTGGCACAGATTTTGGGCCAGGCACGGAGTTCCAGGCTATAGAAGTTGGTGCCTGGTTACGCCTGAGCACTTACCTAGGCATGCTTGTGAACGCGGCTTAAAGTGAAATACGAAATAGTGCTGAAATGCAAAATCTTGTTCAGAATCACTTCACTTGAACAGGCATGGAAACCCGCGGTCCATTTCTCCGCTGTTCTTGAGAATGTGTTTTTTGTGTGTGAAAGATCTTTCAATTTGTGGTAACTCTATTCAATTTCGAATGTTTTGGGTCAACGGCAGTACTAAATTGCCTGCTGTTAATAAATAGACTGCTAGTTCTGGGGGTTCTTTGAACTTATTTTGCAGCCAGGTATATAGCAGCGCCTCTTAAAGCATAAGTTTGCGGATGAAAAAGGTAACAGAAAAGGGAAAAGAAGGGTTCTTTAAATCTTAAAAAAATCCGATGGTTTAACTGACAGTTATTTTTATGAACAAACGAATTCTCATATGACATAATCGTCATACGTCATGCGTAGTAACTACGGCAAGTAAGATGGAGCACGCTCTTTGTGTAGCGTTGCGGTGGTGCCATCTGCTTCCCGCACTGTCTACCTCTACCGCCATTAGCGCTACTCCCTTACGTTACTTTGTAGTTTATCTCTTATACTGTCTGTACCTCTTGGAGTATTTTTATTTAAAAAAGGATTTCGCTTTGCAATTCGATCAAGTTTTCACCCCGCACTTGCTTGCATTAGCGGTTCGAACCAGAAAGCATAGAAACTGTCTGAAACTGCCATTAGTGGTTTGGGAGAAGGGGACAGGGATTCATAGAATTGCCGGAGAAGGTAAAGGGAGACGTTTCCGAAAAAGTAGTTCTTTGGATGAAGAGATGAAACTTCTTTGTTAGAAAAGAAAGTTTTATTGGTCGAGTTGATAACGAGGGCCTTGTGCACATTGCTAGTACCATAGTGCGTTTAAAAAATACGGATGCGCTGACCTCGTTCAATTCACAGAAATAATCGGTAGAAGTAGTAGGGAATGTTTTTCGTAAAGCTTTTGGCTGATACTCACCGTTTTCTCTTCTCTACCAGGATTATTATTATTATTTATTTTTCAAAACTGAAGAGTAGTGTATAAAAAGAAACAACAACGTTTCAATCAAACTCATACACACTTGCATACTATTAAACAGCTGACCGTTAAAGATAAAGTCCCGATGAAAAATTTGTAGCCTGCGTAGTAGTATGGTAGTAGTACGAAAACGTTGCATGTAATACTATGTAATAGCAAAGAAAACTATCATTTAATATGCCTCAGACTGGTCCAATCTTATGTAGTAGTATCCAGTAGCATCCTGTCTTGCCATAGTAACATCAAGTCTTGCTAATAGTACCATATAGTAGTATGCAGAAACACGGTAGCCTTGAAGTAGAAGCATGTAGTAGCATCGTTAGTACTGCATGCAACTTTTTCGTAATGCTTCATAGTACTATTTTCAGATAAATTTTTCATCGGGGTAGCCTACTAAATCTGCAATGAAATACAAGGGAAAAAACAAAGTTCCAAATAAACGGATGTATGGCTATTCGGTACGGAATTTAGGCTTGTCTTCTCTGAATTAATCACAATTAGGATTAAGGCTCTTCAGCCGGGATTTGAACCCAGGACTTTTGGCTTTCTAGGCCACCGCCCCACCACTGAGCTAAAGAAGGCCTTGTGAACAGTGATCCCGCCGAAGGCAAACTCATTTAAGCACTCAATTCATCTAGGTTTATTTGTTACGGTACTAGTCTCTTCTCTAAAATTCCACCTACATATTCATAATGTGGAAACTAAAAAGGCAACAACAAACCTACTAACGACAAATTGACAAATTATTATTCTTTGAACCCTTCAGAACTGAAGAACAACAGCTCATCAGTCAATTCTTACATGACTTACGAGAGGCTTACCTAGATGGCGTTCAAACCACTATGGTTCTGTTAGCTTCCAATGGAATATGCAGGACACTAGAAGTTGACTTTTTCGTTCAGCATTTTGTTCTGGCTTGGTTTTTTTTTTTTTTTTTTGCCACCGTCTAGGACAGGATTAACTTTTTAAAAGTATTGAACTGAAAGACAAAAATGCTCCTCAGCCGGGATTTGAACCGAGGACCCTCTGCTTACAAGGAAGGCGCTCTTACCGTTTGAGCTACCGAGGGGCTTGCGAACTCTGTTCGCAAACCACTACAATAGTCTGGTAGAAGCCGGCCATAGGAACAGTGATCCCGAACGAAGACTTCACATACCCATGTCACGGAAATTAATAATAGTACATAGATCTATGTATTATTAGGATTAACTTCTTGGGGTGGTTGTCAAACGGAAGTTTTTGTTTATTTGTTTACAGTGAACTTCTCTCTCCCGGTAAAAATCCCTTGTACAAAGTTTTATCTCCCTCGAATTCTCCCCCCCCCCCCTCCTCCTCCCTATTCTACTAGAATTTGAACACAGTTCCGGGGCGGTGTGTCTCTAGGGAATCATTCTGCTGATTCAGCGAAGAGAGGCAGATTTTTTAAATACCCTACACGTGCCGGAAATTCTGAGTGTCGTCGATCCCAGAAGTCATTTATTTCTTTCGCCGTCTTTGGAAAAACGTCGGTACTTCCGAGCAATGTCAGAAAATAAATAAGAAAGAAATGTGGTGCAGTGCAGGGTACACAGCGGGTTCCACCAAGGATGGATAATTATTATTATTATTTGTTTTTAATCCTTGCCACAAACGAAGTATGAAACTAGTGAAGTAAAAAATTAAATAAATATCATAGCCTACTCTTCAAATAAACCAGAAGCATTTTTTATTTTTATTTTTTTTAACCCGCATAGCATCTTTTCTATATGTATGAACTTCTTTTGGTGATAATAAATAAATAAATAAATAAATTACATTTTAGACTACGACTCCTCCAACACGGCGGGTTCCAGCAGGGACGGATAATTATTGTTATTATTTATTTTTAATCCTCGCCACAAACGAAGTATGAATTTGACCCGCATAGCATCTTTTCTATTTGTATGCACTTACTACTTTTTAGATTACGACTCCTCAACTCGGTTAGGTTAATTTTGTTCCTTAATACTCGTTAACATCACCTACTCTTTACAAAACAAATAAGCGTAAGCTACTAACAAGTATCAAACCAATATTCAGTCTCAGTATCATGTCAACTATTTAAACAACTCTTTTTACTTTCAATATCTGATAAAAAATTTCTTTGGTGATTTTTTTATTTTCTTATTTTTAATGATTCTCATTGTTTTTTTTTTCTGACCAAACCTCAACACATTAACCTATACAAATTTCACTGTCGACCAAACTATTGTAAGAAAAAAAAGGAAGAAGAAGAAGACATAGAATGACAAGAAAACAAGAAGATAGGAAAAAATATATCATTCCGACCTGCATTCCGACGACAAATAAATAAAGGCACATTTCCAACTCCAAACATTTCAGATTAAATTGTTTACTTTACAATCTATACTATAAGACGCAAAATACATTTTTGAATCAAGCTTCATTAATTTACTTTTCACAATCAAAATTTACCTACAATTTTTTTTTGTTCCTGTTCTCGATATCCCACTAAAAATTTATCACGATCCACCTGCTTCAAAAAATTGAAATTGTATTTACGCGCTAGGCAAGAAAAGGGAAGAAAAGGAAAAATTACACTGAACTATATATAACAGAGAAATGCACAAGATAAAAACAAACTAACAACCACAGAAAAAAGACAAATAACTAATCGTCTAAATAAAATTCTTCCCAGATGGAAAGCGGAAAAATGGAGGAGAAAAGTGGAGGCCCTGGTCAATGGATTTTATTTTATTTAATAAACAAGAAGAAAGGGAAAAATATATCATTCCGGTCTGCATTCCGACTAAAATAACTACATACACATTTCCAACTCCAAACATTTCAGACTACAGTATTTACTTTATAATCTATACTACAATACGCAAAAGACATTTTTGGAATCAAACTTCATTATTTTACTTTTCACAATGAAAATTTATCAGGATCCACATGCTTCAAAAAAACAACTTATGATGATGATGAAACTGTAATTACGCGCTAGGCAAGAAAAAGGAAAACGGGAAGTAAAGGAAAAATTACACCGAATTATCAGTAACAGAGAAATGCAAAAGATAAAAACAAAGTAACAACCACAGAAAAAAAGAAAAAGAACTGATGGTCTAAATAAAATTCTTCCCAGATGGAAAGCGGAAAAATGGTCAAGGACGGAAACGTGTAGGCCCTGATCAATGGACGATGATTTTGCATAAGGGGCAGATAGTAAAATGTGTAGAGTTATTAACAGACGGTCTAAAAGTTGGTGGAGAGAAATCGAGAGAACGCAGATTCCGACAGTCTTCGATGAAAGACCGTCAGACATTGGGGACTTGAGATCGATAGATATATGTAATGTTCAACTTTCGCAATAAACATACACTACTAAAAGAAAATAAAGAACGTCCAGATCAGTAGATTAGCTCTTAAAAAAGCTTTCTAGCGACTTCTTCAAGTGTAAACCATCACACTGGGAGCCTGCAAGTATGTAGCCTAAATAACTGAATTCAGGGATAAATTCTCTTGAACTTACGAACTATTCTTTTACTATGCCATATTCAATAATAAATAACAATAACCGTTACAAACGAATCAGGAACCCTAACTTTGGCAAAGAGTTTCAGGCTTCAGCTCATCAAATCATTTTTCTTTTACCTTTTTAGGTTTTATGTGGCCTTGATCATCTTCATACACATGGAATTGTCTATAGAGATTGCAAGCCAGAGAACATCCTATTGGACGATTTAGGTCACGTGCGAATATCTGACCTGGGATTGGCCGTCGAGATTCCTGAGGGGGAGACAGTACGAGGTCGCGTCGGAACCGTTGGCTATATGGGTAAGTCCTATCAAGCAGCCAAGAGAGAGAATAAAGGGTTTGCTCCACCGCTTCAATGCCCATAGCTAGCCTTTAAGGAACCAAATACCCTTAAAGGCACAGAAAACTTGACTACGCAACTTTCGTCCATCAAACCGACCTGGGGGGGGGGGGGCTTAGATAAACATACAGGGACTTATTGTCGACAGGACCCCCCTTCTTTGTTATCTCAAACCCCGTCCTTAGTGTCCCCAAAGCTAGCTTGCAGGCCCTTGCCCCTTATGCACTGTAAAAGTTCGCCTTCGGCCGTGTTGACTAATACATCGGGACAATAGTCAGGAGGTCGTGCGTTCGATTCCTACTCCCGGCACATAAACCTTTTGCTTTTTTTTTCTACTAACTCAAAAGTCGCATTCTCGGAAACTGCCCGGAAACTGCAATGGTCGTAACGGAATTTTTCTTACTCTCAATATCGACTCAGGGTACATTCCTGATATGTCAGCTATTAGCTCCCTGAGTCAAGTTTGAGTCAAGTTTTCTGTTCCTTTAAAGGAGTTTTATTCCTCTTCTAGCTTTTAGCTATTTGGAATGATTGATTGATTAAAACACCAACAATAAGACTGAGAAAAATAAATAAAGACAGAAAGGAGCTTGACTTACCCTGTCTAGAACGCCCAACGAAAAATAACAACAACAACACATGTAAAACCAAGCACACTGTTACTAACTTGAAAAAACAAGACCAAAGGTTTCAATGGGATCCCAAAAATTTAATATTTGGTCCAGACAATTGCGTCTTGTAGATATCCGGTCTTGGCCAGACTCCTTGAGCGTTTTTATTGTTAAAATTTAGAAACAGTAATGCCAATGGCTAGTCATCTGAGAAAACCAGGTTCAGGTATGGATTAAGCATGTGTGTTTACCCCTTTACGTCATATCTACTTCGACGAAATTCATCGAAACTTCCTGCCTCACTTCTGCCAAATATCCGGTTTCCACCGGAGTCCGGATCAACTATTTGTCCGGCAAAAAACGAAAGTCAAAACGAATTCAGCATATCTCCTTACCCCTCTAATCAACTTCCGAAAAACTGTAACTTTTGAAAACCTCCGGTTTCGGCCGGATTCTAGCAAACTATATGTCCGGGTAGAAAATGATTTGTCATTTACGGGTTCAGCATGTCTTCTTACCCCTAAATCGAACATTTAATCAACTTCAATTTAAGCTTTTACTTCAATTTTTTCCGGTTTTGGCCTGATTCCGGGTGAACTACTATCCGGGTAGAAAATGATTGTCATTTATGGGCTCAGCATGTCTTCTTACCCGTAAATCGAATATTTATTCAACTTCAAATAAAACTTTTGCTTTATTTTTTTTTCCGGTTTTGGCCTGATTCTGGGCGAACTACTTTTCCGAGTGGAAAACAATTTTCATATACGGATTCGTACGTCTTCCTACCCCTAAATCAAACATTTAATCAACTTCAAATAAAACTTTTACTTTTAACAAATTTTTCGGTTTCGGCCTGATTCCGGACGAACTAATTGTCGGGCAATAAAATAAGTTTCTTATATGGATTCAGAATGTCTTCTTACCACTAAATCGACTATCTAATTGGCTTTTCAAAACATTTTGTTCGTACCTTAATTTGAAACCCCTCCCCCACCCCTAAACCACGGGGCTTATCCTGTACTTTGACCCCATGGATCCTCATACCAATTTTGAAGAAAATATCTCTACCCCTTCATGAGTTATCGTGCTGACAGACAGACAGACAGAAAGACAGACAACGTTTATAAAGTCATAGGTACTAATCCACTTACGTTTTCGGATCCAAAAAATAATATTCAGAATTTGTTTATTTTCCACTCCACGTACAGAATGCGAGGATAGTGATTTAAAAAGAAAAAAGAATGAAAAATAAACCAATTCAGAACCATTAAAATTACAAAATAAACAAGAGAAACAAAACTCAGGGTTCGTGCGGCTCTGGAAATCAGGGAAAAGTCAGGGAATTTTTTTTTGTCAGGGAAATCAGGGAAAAGTCAGGAAAAATCGTGAAAAGTCGCAGAAGGTCAGGGAAATTAATGAAAAAGTTCAGTCTATACTTATGCATCGTTTTTTGTTTTACTGGAAGTTTCTTTTTTGTCGTTTCTCTGCCCAAAGTTTATCAGTTGACAACTCTGTTCTTTGAGCCGTCCCAGTCTTTGCTTCAACGTAATCGACGACTTGTTTGTTCAGGAAGAAGTCGAATGAATCTTTGCTGTTGTATGAGTCATACCGTAGATTTTGGCGGCATTTTTCACTGAGGTAATCGAAAGGTGTTGGAAAACCGCTGGAAAAGGCAGGGAAAATCACCAAAAAAGGTCAGGGAAGTCAGGGAAAAGTCAGGGGAAAACGTGGAAGAGCTAGCGCACGAACCCTGAAAACTAATGTGACTAATGCTGATTGTACGCTGATTGTAAGCTTGTACAGATAATTTTTCGTGGAAAGAAAAAAAACTCACCGCACGTAAACTAAATTCAAGACTTTACGAAGTGCTTCTTTAGTCTAGTCGTCAGTAGCTATGTGCTTAAGTCGTTAGACTTTTAATTGTGATAGGCCCCGAGCTTACGTTCTCGCTGAGGCACTCCGCAATCGATGGTACCAGTTGTGTGGTTCGTTAATTCGTTGAATTGAACCCAACAACGGGAACCTAGAGAAGTCTAGGGTAAAACACGGGAGGCGTGGGATGCTTGCCCACAACACGCATGGGACTCCCACCCCGAGGAACCTAGCCGACAGTTTTAATTTTTTAAAGCATCTTCCCCGTAACACTGCACATCCATTGTTCATTCGCTCTGCTTCCATTCGCTCATGTTCAACCTAAGTTGAATCAAACTTTCAAATCCACACACCAAATGCTTAAGGTTCTCGTTCATGCTACCGCACACTTCGGGAATGAATAAGGACCGGACAGACCCTTCGCTCTCCCATTATACCGCCTTCTCTCCCCCAGTGATATACAATCTGCCTTACATCTAATCAGTTTCCTTATTTCCCCGCTTTTCGATCCCGTTTTAAAGTATTCCTGTAAACCTGCATAAAGCCTAAAAGACGACGACCCATCCTCTGGCACTTGCCAAGATCGGGCCTCCTTGTCCGACAAACGACTTTCCACCATCTTTCTCACATTCCCCTCGGGAAGCCCGGCCCCACACAGCTATTCCGAAACCCCGATAAACCCGTCTGCCTTACATCTAATCAGTGTCCTCATTTCCCCGCTTTCCGATCTCGTTTTAAAGTATACCCACAAACCTGCATAAAGCCTAAAAGACGACGACCCATCCTCTGGCACTTGCCAAGATCGGGTCTCCTTGTCCGACAAACGACTTTCCATCATCTTTCTCACATCACTTTCGGGAAGTCCGGTCCCACACCGTTATTCCGAGACTCGGATAAACCCGTCTGGTCTAAGACCTGCTTCCACTGGGATCGCCGTTTATTTTTTTTTATAGAACCCTTGGCAACTAAGCGAAATGGGATCATCTACTCATCTCTTTTTCCTTGGACTACTTAGGCCTAGGCTTCCTTGAGAACTATCTAATTTGTTTCATTACCGACTCGTCTGACTTTTTGAAATACATTGGTTGCACTTTTTCAACTTTTGCTGAAATGAATGAGTGATTTAATTAACTTTGGTCTAGGATTAAGCCTAGGATTTACATGTTGAACCTGATAGACAGACGAGGGTCCTAATAACAAAGCCAATATGAGGAAGCCAAAGACTTAATTGGTGGCTAAGTTGATTAGCACAGCAGCAATTCAAGCCTAGCCCATAGTCGCGGGTTTAAATCCCGCTTTCGAACTGCGAAAGAATCTGCCAAAAATGTTTTGATTAATCAAGAACGGAAGTTAGAGGCTCTGGTACTGATATTGATATTTTATTCTAAATGAACTTTAACAGTATGGGATTGCCTAACTTGCCGTTTTTGTCAAGTACATCGTAGTAATCAAAAGATAACCAATCAAAATAAAGCATCAAACAATTAAAACACTGTGGGGGTACGTTTGTCACTTGTTCAGAACTTCGACGGACGCTGTCACAAAACTCTTTCTGTACCGATCGGTTCTGGTGCTGACGAGATTGAGAACCGGAACTGTTTGTGCTTTACTCGAGGTAATCGAGGTTTTGGCAGGCAATATGGGCAATATCAGCAATAGGAGCTGAAAACTGGGTGAAAACGCAGATTATTTCCGGACTTGGTACCAAGAGTCAGAGGCGTTACCAGCCAAAATGTTTGGGGGGGGGGGCAAGTTATTCACCGACCGGGTGGTCATTTTTACCGACTGTTTCTTTTTTTAGAAAGAACGACTCTTTTTAAGAAAAATTGACTGTTTTGACGAAAATCGACTGATTTTCAAAATTGTTTTTAAGAAAAAATCTATTATTTTTACGAAAAATCGATTGCTTTTAAGAAAAATCGATTGTTTTGAAGAAAAAAATAGACTGTTTTTATGGAAAATCGCGGAGCTTCGCGCCGACTCGGTTATTTTTGACCGTCTGGCCGACAACATTGGGGGGGGGGAGGTGTTCCCCTCCGGCACTTAGCAAGGCACTTTGCCCTGGTAAAAGATAATTCTCAGGGCCCTCTTCTGAATAAATTGAAGCCTATCTGACTGATAAACCGTCAGGCCTGAGGCCATGGCGATCAGATAACGCCCGAGTTCTAACCATAAACGATGCCAACCAGCGATCCACAGACGTTCAATTACTGCGGGCAGCTTCCGCTAATGAAGCGTTTACACGGACAAGAAATCTCGTCGAGTAGAAAGGAATTCCGGTGGACTTCAAAGGATTCCGTTCGTAAAGACGACTAGAAAAAAAGTCTAGCGGACAAGAATTCCTTTCGTGATGAAACGAATTCCGGTCTACTTGAAAGGAATCTCGTCGGCAGTGCTAGTAAAAAGACTAAGAAAAAGGACTAGCTAGCTTCTGACAACAGCAGTCATCAGTAGTAAACGCTATCAAAACATTCTTTTGTTAGCTACTGAATTTATTTTTGTCAGATTTCTGGTTTGAAGAATTATTTTTTTCCCTCTGCGTGTAAACATAATCTTGTCACCAAGAGCGGATTCTGTTCACGTTTTCCTGTACTTGTAAACGCTGCATAAATCAAATTCAGTTGGTTCCGGCGGAAATATTGTTGCAAAGCTGTCGTGTTGACTGCTTGTCAAGCGAAGAACGATTGACTTTGTATTGTAGCCCCCAAAGTGGTAGGCAACGTACCTATTATTCATGTTCTGAGGCTGAAGCGCAACAGCCATCCAAGTCGAATTTCGAGGGTTTATGAATGAATGAATGAAGGATTTATGACGCACTGCCCAAGGGCGTAAGTGCAGTAAAAAGGACAAAGAAATATAAAATAATCACAAAACACTAAAAAATATTTTCACTAATTTTGAATCACATTGATGGGATCGTGGACAGGTAAGTTTCCAATCGGAGAACACAGATTAGATGAGAGGGCTTCGAGCGTCAACAATGGGTCGGAAATCAACTAACGGCGGATCAGGTAGCGGTTCCGCGTGCGCCGTGGTAGGTAGAGAAGAAATCTCAGAAATCAGTATGTCGAGCGTATGCGTCGAAGGTCCTTTCTTCTGAGTATAGAATGCAATCCAGCAAGGAAGTTAACATACGGTGCGTAAAAGGCAGTATAGAACTTCCCAAGCCCAGGTCTGCTATACCTTATCTCCCGCCATTGGAGCTTTTTTTGTCTTTAAGTTCGTTTTTTGTGAGGCAAAGAATAACTGATTTTGAATTGCAGCACCTGAAGTGGTAGACAACGAGCGATATACCTTCAGCCCTGATTGGTTCAGTTTCGGATGTCTGATCTATGAAATGATTGAAGGACACGCCCCCTTCCGTGTCCGGAAAGAAAAGGTGCGTGCCCAGCACAATCACAAAAAGGTCTAGATTTCTTTTTAATCTAGGTAGCTTCCGGCGTTACCCCGGATAGATCTTTGTCTTTTAGATCTTTTATAGATCCCACCACACTGTAAAAAATGATCTTGCAGTATTTGCTACTGGGATTGATCTTGTCTCTAAAAAGATAATCTTATCTCTAGTTCGGACTAATCTTATCTCAGTAGAGAGTAGTTGAGATAAGATTAATCCCAGTAGCAATACTGCAGTTAACTTTAATCTTTACTTGGAGAAACTTTTTACAGTGCTTACAGTGCCTTTTACAGTTAAATTCAATCTTTACTCGGAGAAACTATTTACACTGCTTTGTTCTTTCTCTGTATAAGTTGCCCTTCGCCCCCCCCCCCCCCCCGCCTCCCGTTCGAAAACACCGAATCGTAAGACCTTGTTTGACACGAAGGAAACTTCTGTCTATGAAAATGAATCGATGGTCAAAGCTTTCCACATTTTCCAGTCTAGAGTGTGTGTTTCGTGTTGGAAAACTCTCTCGTTCGTGCTCTCGTAATACAGTAGCCTAGTTGCGTTTTTGATCGAATTTTTTTTCGCCGTTGGCTTAGCCGTTTGTTTAATATCCGTTTTCAGATGCCGTCAAAGTTCCCCGTCTGCGTATTTAGTGTTTTAATGACTCTGGCGATCCTTGCCCGGTCGCCGTTTCATCAACGTTTCAAGCAAACTTCTAATTGCTAGCTCACGAAGTTTGATGATCAGATTTGGAAGGACAAAGAAACTGTGACGGGTGAACAGAAATGGTAGTTTAACAAAGACCTTTGAGTTTGAGGTAACTTTAAACTTCGATCAAAAACGCAACTAGTGCCAAGCTGCAAGGTGTCATAATTTGAATACATCTTTTTTTGATCCAATAGAAGAAGAAGAAAGATAGCTAATCCAACAAAAAAGATAAATACAACTAAAGTATACACACGCATGGAAATCCTTGAAAGGAAAAATTCTGAACTAGATATCAGGCGTACAAAACTATTCAACGAAAAGATCTATTAGGCAACAATCCTGGATCGTCTCCAGTTTAAAGAATTTTTTTCCGTTGAGTAGCCTAACTTCAGTCATACAGAAATCCGGTAATTTCTTAGAATACATCTTTAAAGCACAACTCTTGTTAGAAGTGTTTTCGCGATAAAATAATTCAGAAACATCAATCTTCGAAAATGCAAACACTTCCCGCAAAATTACCGATATTCTTGTTACCGCTTGTCGGCTTTGTCCAGACCTTCCGTTCCGCGTAGGTTCGACGCAAAATATTTGAAAACTGCGCGCCTCGGTAAAAAGTCGTTAAAAGCGAAACAAAAGAACAGGAGCCCGAACCCAACTTGCACCTACCAAGTATTCCAGAATTAATGAAAATAATTGAACCTTCTCAGCCCCTATTTTTATTAAATATTTGTTGGCGGAATTCGAGCCGGGTTCATTAATTGACAGAGGAGTCCCAAGTCCCGCAACAAACCTGGCTTCGTCCCTCGGTCTTTGCAGCAAATCGTTTTGACCTTCTTGTGCCCTTATTTTTAAAGAGTTGTCCTCGGAGCTTTCAGCAAATTTTCAGCTGCGTGACTTGCAAACTCTTTTTTGCCGACTAATCGCAAAGAAGTCCTAGTTGCATAACTAAAGAATGGTGATGGTTATAAAACCATAGATCAGCTAAGGGTTATTTGAAATACACAATAAGTATTAGGGGTTACACAGTTGTCATGGAGATGTGATGACTTAGAAGCTGGATATCGTACTACTAACGCTTAGACTCTGGCTTTAGGTTATGATGCACCCGAAGTTTAAAACATTACCTCAAAATTGGGATTGTGCTCACTGGATTGGCCCTTACATGGTGTACTTTTTTCGCCATGGGGATCGAAAAAAGTGACACACTTGGTCCTCTTAGACAGAGCCCCTAAATTGCGAAAGAAATATAAAACCGTGTTAAGGTTTGAATCTAACGTTCGAAGCTAATCGTGAATTGCAAGTTAAACAAAAATAGTAAAACGAGATTCAAACACAGCTTTAGTTTCATAATTTTGGAATATAAGGTTTGAAGCCAAGCTGACCATTGATTGCAAACAAAAATAGAAAAACCAGATTTTCGGGGTTTTTTTCTTGATCAGCTAGTTATCCCTCTAAGATTATGTGCGAGGGATAAATATAATTTCGGAAATTTCGGTTGCAACAAACCATCCTCAGCGCGGTTTTCTATTTCCTTCGTAATTAATCGTCAGCTTGGCTTCAAACCTTATATTCCAAAATTGTGAAACGAAAGCTGTGTTTGATTTGAGTTACTTCAGTAAACCAGTAATTTGTCAAGTCCAAAGTCAGGCTCGGAGCCGGGTTCTTTGACTGAAATTTGACAAAGTCCAAAGGCGGGCTCGGAGCCCGGCTCGTTGATTGACATCTCCAAGGGTGTTCCAAGTTGTCCCCTTGGATTTAGGTGCGAGCCGTGTACCAGTACCCCTTTTAAATTTTCCACCACTCTTCTTTCTGTGCAGTATACACTGTAAAAAGTTTCTCCGATTAATCTTATCTCAATTGGGATAAAATTAATCCGAATTAGGGATAATCTTGTCTCAATATCATTTATATCCCGGGTCATCAGTCTGGAACAAACTGCCGTTTCCAGTCGAAAAGATGAAATCACTGGAAGCCTTCTCCAATAGCCTAAACATAAACATACCATATCTCGAGACTTTCAACGTAGGACGACTTTAAATGGCAATCGTGCCGCAGTCGATCCGCTCTTCGCCCTGCCATATCATTTTTCTTTTAGCAAGTTGTCAGTTATGTAGAAATTTTGTATTGAGAGGCGTGAGGAATAAGTTATTATTATAATAAAGACAGGATTAATCCCTGTAGCAAATACTGCAAGATTTTTGACAGTATAATTTGCCCTGCCCCCTGCTTGAAAACCGCCGAACCGTAACACCACGTTTGACCACGAAGGAAAGTTCTTTCTATGAAAATAAATTGAAGCCCCTGAAAACAGAACGAAAGACAGTTCTTTCCAGTCTTACAAAATCAACCAAACACTCAACATTTCTGCGACGAATCTAATGTTCGAAGCTAACCGAGAATTGCAAGTTAAACAAAAATAGAAAAACGGGATTTTCGTTTTTTCTCGATCAGCTACACTGTCAGAAGTTGAATAACAGATAAACACGAGGATGCGCGGTTTCAGTAAATAATGCGTAACAGATAACGCTTCGGATGTTATCTGGTGTGTTTAAAAATTTTATGCATAATAAGCGTTACCATCAGAACCGAAAAATCGCAAAAAGTTTCTGCTGGTTTTTCCGACATCATGACGATAAGGAATAAAGTCAGTAGATGCTTTTTTGGCTCTTCTTAACAAAGCTTGTTACGCATAACATTTCACCATAACGTTTTTAAACACAACAGATAACATCCGAAGTGTTATCTGTTAGGCATTAACTGTTGAAACCTCGTGTTATCTCTTATGAAACTTCTGACAGTGTAGTTATCCCTCATAAGATGATGTGCGAGGGATAAATAAAATTTCGGACATAACTACGGCGTAGCGCTTTTGTTGTTTTATTTAAAACTGTAGTCGTAGTGCTACGAATCCGTCGGATAATATCCGAAATTCCCGACGGAATTTTTTTTTTCGTTCTATGATTTCCGTCGAAGTTCTAGCGATGATTAAAATCGTTCGTCTGTTGTCGTTCGATTCACTCTACGAAAATGGAAATTTGCGTTGAGAATGACGTCATTATTCGTGAATAAAACGACTATAGACAATTTTGGGATAATATAGTCGGATAAGCGTAGATGAATCGAACGCGACTTTACTAATTAAGAAAAATCCCGAATTTTTTTTTTCTATTTTTGTTTGCAATAAATGGTCAGCTTGGCTTCAAACCTTATATTCGCAAGTTGAACAGCAGAATTATGCTTTCGTTTGACTGGAAACGCGAATCGAACGTGGCGAAAATAGTTTCAATCTAGAGCACTATTGCAGACTGTTCTATCTGGGTGAGAGTTATTGTGTTTTGCAGGTGAAGAGAGAGGAGGTAGACCGGCGTATTCGGGAAGTACCCGAGACTTACTCGTACAAATTCACTGAAGAAGCAAAGTCCCTGTGTCAAGGGGTAAGTTCATATATCTACCCTTCCGAATCGCATAGGCAACGTAGTTCTGGACGTTTTAGCAGGTTTTGGGGCTGTCATTAGTTGCGTTTTTGTAGATACCATGGTATCTGAAACAACAGTCTAAAATCGTTTTTGTAGATACCGTGGTATCTGATACCACGGTCTAAAGTCGTTTTTGATACATTGGTCTAAAGTCGTTTTTGATACCACAGTCTATAAGTCCTCGATGAAAAATTTGTAGCCTGCGTAGTAGTAAGTTAGTTGTACGAAAAAAGTTGCATGTAATACTATGTAATAGCAAAGATTACTATCATTTAATGTGGCTCAGACTGGTCCAACCTTATGTAGTGTATCAAGTAGCATCCTGTCTTGCCATAGTAGCATCCAGTCTTGCTAATAGTAGCATTCAGTAGTATGCAGTAACACGGTAGCCTTGAAGTAGAAGCGTAGAGTAGCATCAGTTAGTACCGCATGCTACTTTTTCGTACAACTTCATACTACTATTTAGAGATACATTTTTCATCGGGTCGTCTTTGCAGGTACCGTGGTATCTGATACCACGGTCAAAAGGCGTGTTTTGCAGTTGTCTTGGTATCCGGCCAGTTATCGTGGTGCTGAAAGAAATAGAGAACCGTGATTTTCGGGGTTTTTCCTTGATCAGCTAGTTATCCCTCTAAGATAGCGAGGGATAAATATAATTTCTGATATTTCGGTTGCGTTTCGGCAAACCGTCCTCAGCGAAAAAAACAAAACTAAATCATAAGACCCAACAGAAAAAGGGTGCGGAACCAACAAACCATAAACCAGAAGAACGATGCGGATTGAATGACATACAAATGCAAATAAAATAACGAATATTAAAATGTGCGTGTTGAAAGTGTATATGTACAAATTTGTGATTATTTTACAGTTCTGAGTTCTGTGTCTATTTACAATTATCAACTATTTGTACAATTATTCCCTGGGAAAGCGCAGAAGCTCCTTAGCTGCGTTTTTGCAGATACCATGTTATCTGATACCACGGTCTAAAGTCGTTTTTGCAGTAATCGTGGTATCTGATACCACGGTCAAAAGGCGTTTTTGCAGTTATCGTTGTATCAGATATTCAGATGCTACGGTCCGACCGTGGTAACTGGTCGTGGTATCTGATAAGTCTTCTCACTTTCATCAAATTTTTTCAGATTAGTGGGAAAGAAGTTTAGCACTTAGTGATGTAACTGGATATCTGTTTTTCTTTTGGGATGACTTCGAAAAGTGCAATTTCGGCAATAGTCGTTTTTGCAGAGCACCGTGTATCAGATACCACGATAACTACAAAAGCGACTAATTGCAGATCCAGTTACCGTGGTAACAGATACCATGGTATCAGCAAAAACGCAACTCTTGTTTTCCATCACTGTAAAATACTTTCACAGAACTAGTAGTTCTGTGAAAGTATTACAGGTGACGAGGAGTAGCTAAATGGTCTGCTCAGAAGCAGATCTTTTGGAACGATTAAAAACTTGTCTGCTCAGACTACGACATTGGTCAGTTTTCGTTTAAATTATTTAAATTATGTAGTTAGCTTTTGTTGAAAAAAGTGTTTTTAATTATGTAGTTATTTTCTTATCTGAACTTCGCTTTTTTTTTGTATCTTCGAACTTTTGGCTTTCAGTGTGCGATTCATACATGCACGAATACAATTGCGGCGATCTAGGCTGTATTAAGTACGTGGAACACAACCTTGGTTCTACGGATTGTAACTAGCAGAGCAAAATAACTCTAGAGAGTAATGCGCGAACTTTGAAAAAGTGACACACAGTGACACTAGCTACGCTTGCGGACACGAACATCCCTACTGAAACTCGACCAGTTGTTAACAGACGCTGGCTCTGATCCAGAGCAAAATAACCGTAGTCCGCCACTGCACACACGAACAGTTTGCTGAAGCTCCTCTCGCGACGCTAGATGGGCGGCGCTGCGACAGAGGCCCATTTTTGATGCATGGGAAGGATAGGCCTTTGCATTACTCTCTAGAGTTATTTTGCTCTGCTAGCGTCAGATCTCATTTTAAGTTGGAAAGAATCCAAAAACGTGCTGTTCAAATTATAATTGGTGGCCATAAAATGCCGTACTCGTATCTCCTAAAGGAGTGTAAGCTGGAACCCCTTTCTGTTCGTAGAGAACAGCTGTGCCAACATTTCGGAACAAATCTGTTATTCCACCCTTTCTACCGAAATATGCTTCCTCCACCCTTTAAACCGGAAAGAAACAGACCTCCAAGAGAAGCAGCTATGAAAGTACCAAAACTCACACCTGTCGCTTGTAAAACTGAAAGGTACCGTAATAGTTTTGTGCCTCAGTTTACCTTGTATCATAACAACCTTACTTGAATTACTGTATTTATTTTATGACAATTGTATATATGTTTTAGTTGTAGGTTAATGACAAGTGCCAATTAATTTGCTCGCGCATGAAATGTATGTGCCGCATTTATTTTGAAATTGAAATTAATTAAATTAAATCATTTACCGGAAGAAATTGACATTACTCTTGTTTTCTTTCAGCTCCTGAAGAAAGCAGTAGCCGACCGTCTCGGTTGTTCCAGCAGCCGACACGGAGCCAATGAAGTCAAAGTACACGAATTCTTTCGACCAATTAGCTTTCGGCGTTTGGAAGCCGGATTATGTGAACCTCCTTTTCTCCCTGACCCCCACGCAGTATACGCTAAGGACGTTTTAGACATTGAACAGTTTTCGACTGTCAAGGGGGTCAATTTGGATTCGGGGGACGACAGCTTTTATACGAAGTTCAATACGGGTTCCGTGTCCATACCCTGGCAAAATGAGGTAGGTGACCACAAAAATAGTAGGTGACCACAAAAAACGTAGGTGACCACAAAAAACGTAGCGGACCACAAAAAACGGTGTTTCTACCACACACACAGTGATAACCATCCCTACTGCCACTATGAATGTACAAAACTACAAAAAAAACACCGTCAAATAAAGAGCAAATTAAAGAAAACACCAAATTTCCTAGGTTTGAAATAATTCGGATTGGACGAAATCTCAGCCGATTATCCGGGACAGCCGTTATGGCACGAGGGAGCCAAGGATGAAAATAATAATTTCCATCTAATGCTCCAACTGTTACTAATACAAATAGCTTCAAAAACCGGATAGTGGAATACTGGAATAATCTCCCCGAAAATGTCGTAAATGCCGAAAATATCAACCAGTTTAAAGCAGGCGTGGATCGTCACCTGGCTGAAATTCAATTTAGTGTACACACTGTCTCGAGAAATTAACAGAGGCGAAAGCCTTTTTACTGCAGTTATATTAAATAATAAATTGGATTAGGTCTTTAAGTTAAAGCGGGCCGCACAAAATGGTCTTTCTACCACACACACAATGCTAACCATCCCTACTATCACTATGAATGTTCAAACCACTAAAAACACCGTAAAACAATGAGCAAAAAAAAAAAAAAACCAAATTTCCTAGGTTTGAAATAACTCATTCTGGACCAATTCTCAGTCGATTATCCGGGACAGCTGCTATGGCACGTAGGGAGCCAAGGGCCAAAATAATAATTTCCATCTAATACTTCAACTGTTTATTACAAATACAAATAAATTATAAAACCAAGACCAGTGTGGTACCTCCGAAGACATACAAAAGTTACCAGTTAGGTCTTATAATTCTTTGCGAATCAATCCTGGAAAATTCCGCCATCTAAAAAAGAAGACGTTGTGCGTGGGTTTTTTCTCGAGCCAAAACAGCAACTCGGCAATCGAGTTCAAATCTGAACAAACGCGTGGCATGCGATCCCTAAGAGAATGTAAACTGAATGTTTGGATTAGGTCTTTAAGTTAAGTTGGTGTCTTATAAAACAAGCAAGTATTCCGTCAGCCCAAACTAATTGTGAATTATATGCCCAAATTGCCCTGTTTCTTAAATTCGTAACTTGACCACCGTTGGAGTAAGGAAGATGAGATAATGTGTATTAACAGATCCTAAGGTGTTGGGGCTAATGATTAAAATTACCTTAATTCGCACTTCGGAGCGATTAAGGTCCAGTGAATATGTTTTGCTCCGTTAGGGATGGCGGCTGACATGTGTTACTTGTCTGGGTCGTCCTAGCATTCCAGACCTTACATGACCACTCGTTATCCAGTGACTTCGTGAAAGCTTCAGGAGAAGGTGCTGAGACTGTGGAATAGAAGTGTGAAAAAGAAGTCTTGTCGCACTCTTGTTTTAACGATGCTCTTGTTTGGACCTCCTATGTAGTGTTGCCAGATCGTGATCCAGGAAATTCGCCGCTGTCTTTGAAGAATACGCCAAAATTTCTTTTTAATTTAAAATTTTAAGAAATCTTCAAAAGCTTACAAGGATTGCCAATAGAACACGAACAATTTCGTCGGTCGTAAAATGCGCCAGTTTGGCGTAGAATCCGCCAATCTGGCAACACTGCCTCCGTTTGGCTTTTCTTCTGTGACTAGTTTTGAACCTCCCTCGTGCGTCGCCACCCGTATGGAAATAATTCAGTCATAAACAATTGTTTACGATCGTTAACAATTGTTTACGATCGTTAACAATTGTTAACAACTGTTAACGATTGGAAACACTTGTTTCCGATCGTAATTTTATAGTCGTATTTTTCGTACCGATTCAAAACGATCGTTTTCAATTGTTTCCAATCGATTTCAATTGTTTTCGATCGGAAACACATGGTTTTGTTTTCAAATCATGAAATACAGACCTGATTTTTAACAACGGTAATAGGGAAGTGTATTTTTTTTTAGTTTTACAGAATAAAAATAGTTCAAATGAAACTGTGAATTTGAAATCCCAATCGTAAACGATTGGAAACAGCTGTTTCCGATCGTAATTTTACGATCGTTTTATTCATACCGATTCAAAACGATCGTTTTCAGTTGTTTCCAATCGTTTTCAATTGTTTCCAGTCGTTTTCAGTTGTTACGATTGGAAATACTTGGTTTTGTTTTCAAATCACGAAATACAGACCTGATTTTTAACAACGGTAATAGGGAAGTTAATTTTTTTTTTAGTTTTACACAATGAAAATAGTTCAAGTGAAACTGTGAATCTGAAATCCCAATCGTAAACGATTGGAAACAGTTGTTTCCGATCGTAATTTTACGATCGTTTTTTTCGTACCGATTCAAAACGATTGTTTTCAATTGTTTCCAATCGTTTTCAACTGTTTCCAGTCGTTTTCAGTTGTTTCGATTGGAAACACTTGGTTTTGTTTTCAAATCATGAAATACAGACCTGATTTTTAACAACGGTAATAGGGAAGTATATTTTAAGTTTTCCACAATGAAAATAGTTCAAGTGAAACTGTGAATCTGAAATCCCAATCGTAAACGATTGGAAACAGCTGTTTCCGATCGTAATTTTACGATCGTTTTTTTCGTGCCGATTCAAAACGATCGTTTTCAGTTGTTTCCAATCGTTTTCGATTGTTTCCAATCGTTTTCAGTTGTTTCGATTGGGAAACACTTGCTTTTGTTTTCAAATCATGAAATGCAGACCTGATTTTTTACAACGGTAATAGGGAAGTTAATTTTTTTTTTACGTTTACACAATAAAAATAGTTCAAGTGAAACTGTGAATCTGAAATCCCAATCGTAAACGATTGGAAACAGTTGTTTCCGATGGTAATGTTACGATCGTTTTTTTCTTACCGATTCAGAACGATAGTTTTCAAATGTTTCCAGTCGTTTTCAGTTGTTTCGATGGGAAACACTTGGTTTTGTTTTCAGATCATGAAATACAGACCTGATTTTTAACAACTGTAACAGGGAAGTATATTTTTTTTAGTTTTACACAATGAAAATAGTTCAAGTGAAACTGTGAATCTGAAATCCCAATCGTAAACGATTGGAAACAGTTGTTTCCGATCGTAATTTTACGATCGTTTTTTTCGTACCGATTCAAAACGATCGTTTTCGATTGTTTCCAATCGTTTTCAGTTGTTTCGATCGGAAACACTTGGTTGTGTTTTCAAATCATGAAATACAGACCTGATTTTTAAACAACGATAACATGGAAGTTTATTTTTTTTAGTTTTACACAATGAAAATAGTTCAAGTGAAACTGTGAATCTGAAATCCCAATCGTAAACGATTAGAAACAGTTGTTTCCGATCGTAATTTTACGATCGTTTTCAGTTGTATCGATCAGAAATACTTGGTTTTGTTTTCAAATCATGAAATACAGACCTGATTTTAACAACGGTAATAGGGAAGTTTATTTTTGTTTTAGTTTTACAGAATGAAAATAGTTCAAGTGAAACGGTGAATCTAAAATCCCAACCGTAAACGATTGGAAACTGTAGTTTCCAAATCGTAATTTTGGAACTGTTTACTATCGTTTTTTTTTCAAGTATTATTTAACAACTGTTTACGATCGTTTTCAGTTGTTTTCGATCGGAAACAGTTGTTTTCGATCGGAAACAGTTGTTTTCGATCGGGAACAGTTGGTTCGGTTCGAAGTCCTGAAACAAGACCTGATTTTTAACAACGGTAGTAGGGTAGGTGAATGTTTTTAGTTGTAAACGATCAAAATAATTTAATTGAAACGGCGAATCTGAATCCCAATCGCAAACGATTGGAAACAATTGTTGATTTTTAGCAGTTGAATTTTTTTTTTCGTTGAAAACGATCAACATAGTTTAGCAAGTGGGCCCAGGTTGTCTAGTGACTAGATTTGTGACCCAATAACGTGTGTCAAATTCAGATTTGGTGTACCTCTAGGCATTGGGGTCTAGAAGTGTGTGTATCCCCCACACACTTCCGAAGCAAGGGCAACTGGTTCCTAGGCTGTTCGGATGGAGTATGATGAATGTTTTACTTCCACACGCTAATTTCCTGCGCTTGCGAACTTAAATTTGAATAGAGATTAGCGCAGTTAATTTGTTTTGAAAAGGCCAAGAACAGACGATCAGTGTCGGTAAGTCTCTGGCTGGAATTTTTCCCTGAATTTCCGCACGATCATCAGTTCCTTACGGTAAAAGTTTTGCAAAGTTTCAACCTTATAATGAAAGTTGAATTCTAATCTTCCAACGATTTTCCTTCTGACGTAGCTGAGCTAGACTCATGTTCAGTGATTTTCTTCTGACCCCGTAATTACATCAAGATCTGCTTTTGGCAAAAAAAACTGAAAGTTCCAGTCATCGGCTGACCATGATGGACTTTTTTCAAACCATCTCAAGTTTGTATCTGCAACGTTCCTGTTAACTCTTCTTTCTTGCTTTTTTTTAATACAATTTTATCGGTAGGTCGTGTTCCTTCGTCTTTTAAAAGTGGTTTGATTTCCCCTATTCTAGGAAATGGAAAGAAGGACTCAAAATCCTGTGGTTCTTATCGGCCAATAACCAAGGCTTGTATTATTGTAAACTTTTTGAAATGTGTTTTAAAAATATGTTTGAAGGCCTTGATGTCGCCTTAAACCAGGTTGGATTTAGAAGGGGGGTTGCTATCACGCGCACGCTACTTCTTCCACTTTTATCAATGATGCGCGAGTGAGTGGACAACCGCTGTATACGCTTCAGATTGACATAAAGGGGACTTTCGACAACTTTTCTCATGCGGCTGCTCTTCTATCTTTTGTGTATAATGGTATTCCCCGTTCTGTTGTGCGTGCTTTAACCCTTTCCGACCCACCGTTGTCATTTGACACCGCCTAGTTCAAAGTCGTGTAGTTTCGTTCTGCGTGAAGATATTGGGTTGAATTAGAGGAACTAGAGGAACAGGTCTGGCATAGGTTGGAAGCCATGCAGATTCAGGCGCTTGATTTTTTTTTTAAAGGGAGGTAATTTCTATTCAGAAAAAGAAAATATTCTCTTTTCAGGAAATGAAGTGCGGGTGACGAGAATACGCTTAGATTGAATAGAATTAACTAGAATTGTTGAAATTATTTCCCTATTCGCGCTGGAGCGCCGTCAGGAATTTTCTAAAGTGTAGCTTTGTCAATTGAAAACCTCCGGCAGGAAAGGAGTTAAAGTTTCAGGTTGAATACCGCCAGTAATTTTTTGAAGATGTAAGACGAACTTTCGGCAAAGATACATTTCTCTGAAAGATGTGGATAATTTTATTTCACAACTTCGACAGATGAATGAACTGACAGACCGCCGGCGATCCGTACGTCCACACATCTCTGGGAGACTTAAATGTCTAACCGGAAAGGGCTAAGATGGGACAATCTAGTTACCCATTACTTATTCACTAAAATTGGCTTGAAGACCCGCTGGAAATGTGTTACTTTGTTGTTCCGCTATTCAGGAATAATCGATTTTCAAATAGTGAAATTTCCGTGTGATTTGTGGTACCGCTATGCGCCTGTATCCCTTGCGAGAAAGATTTGTGATGTATTTTTTTGTTCAGGCTCTAAGCAATCTTCACCAATCTCACCATTGCCCAATGAAAAGCCGCGTTGTTGAGATTAAAATTTCCCGCATCATAGTAGAATTTTCGCTGTGGGGACGGCCGCAGATTCTCTGAACGTCATAACTAGAGTAGATAGTGGAAAGTAAAAAAATCCCTTTGCAGAATCCAGATAATTCAGTGTGTTCAGTTAAATGACAAAAAAATAAGTTGGCTTTTCAGTTAAATTTAAACTGCAATGCTACTCTGTAAGTTCTGCTGACTCTGGAGTCTGAACAGCGGGAACTCATCACGTTCGCACACCGCTTGGAGACATGACTACAATGCTGCCATTTATGTCTTCTTCCGACTTGGAGATTACTCCGACCACATTGACCTACCTGACGCCCCAGACATAGCAACCATGACCATAAAGACATAGTAACCATGAATAAGGGTCCTACTCCAGAAGACTCAGAGGTCTTCAAACAATCACGTTCACTGACCGCTGGGAGACTTGATTGCAATGCTTTGACTGACCTCTTCTTCTGTCTTGGAGATTACTCGAATCTCATCGACCTACCTGACGACTTCGACGATAAGGACCCAAGTTACACTGTTACATACCGGGCTGCCATGAAGGTGGCTGCTATTTGGAGACTAGAGAAGAGGGAAGCTGTTACGTTCACATACCACTTGGGGACTTGGTTGTAATGCTGACATTGATGTCTTCTGCTGCCTTGGACATAGCTCAACCTCAGCAACTTACTTGAAGACTGCGACGATTAGGACAAAAGTTACAGTGCTGCAGACCTAAGTACCATGAAGGTCGCTGCTTTTCCAGGAGACTTGGAAGGGGGAACCTTTCACGATCACAGACCGCTCGGGACTTAATTGCAGTGCTAGTATTGATGTCTTCTTGTGCATTGGACGTTACTCCAGCCTCAGCGACCTAACTCATGACTTCGAAGATAAGGAAACACGCTACACAGCTACAGACCTAGGTACCGTGAGGGTGGCTGCCAATCCTGGAGACTAAGAAGAGAAAACCTATCACGATCAGAGAACAGCTCGGAGACTTGACTTCAATGCTGTCACTGATGGCTTCTTTCGCCTTGAAGATTACTCCGACTTTATCGACCTTCCCGACGACGGACCCAAGGTACACTGCTATAGATCTTCTTGTCATGAAGGTGGCTGCGCTAATGAATACTCAGAAGAGGGAAAACATCGGAGCAGTCTACAAGAACGTAGTCGAGCTCGACCATGAAGAAACATCAAAAGCTGGTAACTCTTGGGAACCTGACACTGCATCAGAACCCCAAAGTAAGGACAAGTCGTCGGACAAGGAAAGGAAAAACAGTAGCCTACAGGTCAGCCCATCGTGAATTTGAAGCAAAGGAAGAATCATGCGATAACCTAAACGAAACAGAGCAAGATGGACTGAATCTTCTGGAGAACTTCGACAGCTATCTGACAAGATTCGTTTTTGACCTTGCTGCTGAGATGACATACTGTCATCACCTAGAAAAAATCTAACTGAAGAAATAAGGCGCAGAGTCACACCCCTAGGTGCTCGAAGTGGTCGTCCGGATTATGCGAGAAGGGGGGGAGGGAAGCTACTAGCCTTCTTCGGTATTGTTTAGCAAGTCGACAACGTGTTCAGCGACATAGTTATCTAGACTACTTCTCGAAAGAAACATATCTGTGTTCTAAATAACTGGTACTTTTACTACCTTGCTGCCGAGCGTTGTCAAATGAACGCTCTAGATTTCTATGTTCCCGTTGAGGTAAAGCCTTGAAAACAGATACAGTACATACTGAGTCCATATACGTTCAGGAACGCAAGATTTTTTTTTTTATCTCTGGAAAAAAGTCGGGTCGGAAAGGGTTAAGGTCCTGATACAGTGGACTTAACGTTCAAATGGCAATTCGTTCCACAAAAATTCTGTATAATTTAATCTCAGTGGGAAAAGGCGTTGGACAAGGTGGAATTTTATCACCCTATGTTTTTAATGCATGTTAAGTCGGTCGTAGGAAAATTAATTGAAGATTTTAGCATTCTAGTGTCTAAATTGGGGCAGAAGGGTCTAACGATTAGTTGTGAAAAGTGTAATTATTTTGTGATTAGTACTGAATTCCCCTCAGGATTGTGGTTTGGGGATTGTTTTCATCTCTGTTGAGAAAGCTATGTATCTTGGAATCCCTTATTCTTCTAATACCAGGGATTGGAAACTTGTCCTAATTCAATATGTGCAAGATAAAATAGGAAGGGTATTCGGTGCTGTTATTCGTGCTGTTATTCTGGGTGATACGATGTATCACAGAGATGTTGTTGGTTCTATTTATACGGCTGTTGCCCTTAAAATAAATTTTCTGAATTCCTTCTTGGTTCCCTTTTTCTGCGAGTAACTTTTTCCTAACTTCTAATTTTAAACTGAAGAATGCTTTGGAAAATATAATAGTAAAATCCAAAACTTTCATAAAAAGGCTGACAACATTTTTCTTCATCACAACCTTTTTCTTTTTTTCACAAAAAAGCGCCCTGATTAGTTTGTTTATTTTGATCTTTGTTTTTCCCCTTGTATTTCATTGTAAATTTAGTAGGCAAATTTTTTTTTAACGGTCAGCTGTTTATTTGGATGTAAGTGTGTGTGAGTTTGATTGACATGTTGTTGTTTCTTTTTATACATTACTCTTATGTTTTGAAGGATTCAAATAAATAATAATAATAAAATCCGGCCTGAATAAAACAGACCATTAGTCTGCACCGTTTGTTTGATGCTTGGCCGAAAACTGAATCGATAGGTGAGCTTTCCGGACCCCCGCTACATAACTACCTCGCTACCTCTCGTAGCGTATTATGGACACGGACATCGGGGTGTGGACAGCTGAGACCTCAAACTTGTCCTTTAAAGGATCCTTCGTACTATTTACTCTTCAACTTACAGTATTTTAAAATATTTGAATACTTTGAAACTAGGCTGTGCTTTCAACAAATAACCCACGGTTTTTGGCTGTTTTAAGCCTTTTTGGAGACCCGTTGACTTATAGCGAAAACAGGGAAACAATTTACGTAACCGGTTTTTCTGACGGAAGAACTTCTCGCAGACAACCGTCGACAGCGTGATACACATCGGAGGTAGCAAAACACGGCAAGTGAGAAAATCAGCGTGGTTTTGTTAGAGGGGTTAGAATGTACCGTACGAAATTGGGGTCTCCAGGTTTAGAAATATATGGAGTGATTATGTAAGTAGGTTGCGTTAGTATTATAGGTAAGACAGGTCCTTTAAATATTACAACTTTGAGACAGGATGTTGCGCTTTTTAACTAGACTAATTCCCTTTTAGATGATAGAAACAGAAGTGTTTAAAGAGCTCAACCTATTCGGTGCCAACAATACTCGGACACCGGATTTAGATTTCGATCAACCTCCGCAACCCGAAAGCAAAGGCTGTTTTTCTTGGACCAGAAAGGTAATCATCTACATAAATATTCCTTCAGCCCAAGCTGACTGCGAATCATATCTGATAGTGCGAAGCGGATACGTCAGCTGAATTTTATCAGAGCTATGTTATTATTAGAGCCACAAGTTCGCTTTTCGAACTTGAGCGGCTTTGATCCTGAAGATGACCCTTGCCAAGAAGGGCCGAAATATAGCTCTAATAAATTTTGCCGTTTTGCACTACAAAAAAAATCATCTACATGTTTCCTTATTTTATTTTCCTAAAGTTTAACCGAAAAAGGCTGAGATAGGACAGTTTAGATAACCCTCGCTTATTCACTCAAATAGACTTGAAGGCCTGATGAAAATGCGGTACTTGGTTGCTCCGCTATACAATGGTCATCGATTTCATCGAATGAACTTATTCTTTCGAATTTTTGGTACCTCTATGTGCTTGTCCCTCTATGCTTGAAATATTAAGCAACTACAAAAGTAAGCCATTGCCGAGAAAACATATAAGAAAGACATTTCTTATGATCACTTCCTACACCCGAGCTTAGCGTCCGAATTTTCCGAACTTAAGCGTCCGTGACACGCGGAAATGCAGGCTTGAAATTTAAATTCTCTGCGTCTGGATGAATTTGAACGTTATTATTAGAGGAGGGTTTTTGCGAGATCTCGGAATCACTATCGGACGAGTGAAGCGCATCGCGAAAACTGTGGGAAAGCGATTCCTGGAATAACTTTCCACTTTCCCGCTGGACTGATCGCGAAAACGCATGGAAAGCTGATATCGCCGGGAAAATGTTGAATCACAAACTTTTTCGAATAAATATTGTTCGCTTAACGGCTCTTTGATTCTCATGTATTCCACCGAAGTCACCTTAATAACCGTTGCCTTCTCTTTTATTTTATTATTTGCACTGTTTTTCTACACACCTTTGAAATTCCCGCCGAAACATTCATCTTTCCGCGGAGCTTTCCACCAACCTCGTGGAATCGCTTTCCGGGAAAGTTGCTTCGGTTTCCAAAGCGCGAAAACTCGGTTGGAAAGATCGGGAACTTTCCGAAGTAGCGCGAAAACCATTGGAAAGTGATTCCGACTTTGCTTTCCAGCTCACGAAAACCCTCCTTACAGCGCCGGCTAATATAAACTACAGTATCCCTTAGACGAGTCAAAATAATTCTGTATATTCAACTATCAGGTATAAAAATAAGCTGTTTTTCAGTTAACAATAACTTATTTACTCAAATAGACTTCAGGTCCGATATTTGTTTGTTTACTTCATTGCTCTGCTATTCACGAAAGATCAATTTTTGTATAGTAGAATTTCTGTGGCGGATTTTTGGTAACTGCATGCGCTTGTACCTGTGTTGAATGCTTGACGAAAACGCTGGACGAAAAATTGGTGTTCACGCAGTGAGCGGTTTTCGCTTGGCTGACAGTAGGCCATTGAAAATTATGATAGATAAATGAACCAGTCTATTGCCAAAAACTTGTCGTGGCTTACTTCAAATTTGTTTGGTATCTTCGTAGATAGACCTCTTGAACACACATATAAATCGTAATAGGCATATGTGTATACAACAATCACACGGCGATTCTTCTTCGTCGACACGAAAAGTTGAGAGGAGTTTTCGCGTGGATGGCCGTAGAGTTGAACGGGTGATCCCGTCCACGCGAAAATGAGAAAATCGATCGGGCATTGATCGGCTGAGGAAGGTAGTTCCATCCAGGCAAAAATGCCCATTCTGCTGGATGGGAGCATTTGAGTGGGAAGGTACGCTCAACGCGAGGGCAGCTCACCGCACCCTCGGAGCGGTGTTGAAAGATTGGCGTCCATCGAGCTGGATGGCCCATTCACCTGTTCATCCGTTCACGCGAAAATGTCCGTCAAGCTCGACGGGAGGTAGACGGGACCAGAGCAATCCACGCGAAAACGTCTCCTAAGTAAGGGTTGCCAAATGGCGCACGATAGTGTGAAGTGGCACTAATTTGTTTTGTCACTCTTGTCCTACGCATGACATAAAATCCACTCTTATTCCAGAAAATGTCCAGACTCTGTCGAATACATTCTTGCAGCAGAGATTCCGACCAAAGTGACCATTTAAGAAAGTTATTTGTTCACAAACATTTTCGTAGATCTTTCTGTTTTGGCCAGTATATGAGTGGAAGTGGAACATTTTCTTTTTTGGTTGAAGGACGCTTGGGGGGGGGGATATGGATCTAAAAAGATAGCATCAAAGCATGGGTAATATCAGTGCATCCCAGTTTTTCATTTTTACAGATCATCACAGGACCCGTTTCGACCCATATAAACTTTACCCACCATGCCCAAAAAAAAGAATTTGATAAACATTTATTTTACTGGCCGCGTCTGGAAACCATGGAATGACCTCACGCCGAAAATCCAGCATCAAACAATATGAATACATTTGAAACTTCACCTGCACCGATTTTTTTGTTGAAATCAGGCGTTTCTGGGCCCGTTACACTGCAAAAAGTTTCTCCGAGTTAGGATTAAAGTTAACTGCAGTATTTGCTACTGGGATAATCTTATCTCTTCTGTGGCAAGATTAATCCGAATTAGAGATAGTATTATCTCAATAGAGACAAGAATAATCCCAGTAGCAGCAAATCCTGCAAACAAAATTTTACATTGTTGGGTTAGGTATCTTTTGTTTTAGTTGTTTTTATTTACAGTAAGTTTACTTATTTTTTGTGTCAATGGTGTCGTGATTATTGATTTTTACTGTTTGCAATAGCGACAACTTTTTAGCTTATCGTATTTTAGAAATAATTAATGAATAATGTATGATGTGCACGTACTTGTTGGTTGATAATGATATGTTATTTTTTTTCTCTTTTTAGAAGCGATAGCGAGAACGTTGCCAAATTTTACCAGTTGTGATTCCCCTGCACTGCAATACTTTATCCTCTTGCCGAGATGTACAGTGAACGCACGATTCAAAACGACCTCATTTAGTGAATAATAGTGAACATCACATTATCAGTGTAACAGTGAAAGCATCACAGTGCTTTTGAATTTGTTTGTGACCGAAGCAAGGTGGTAAAACTCACGAGTTTGCAGAAGAGTACCTATTCACAAAGTTAGTAGTGCGTTAGTGATTTGTGAAATGTGTGTCTGTTGAACGACAGCACAATCACATTAATTCCTAGATCATCACCAAAATGGAAAATACGGAGTGTTCCACCCTACTTACCGTGGTTACTACGCATGACGTCACGGATCTTGGCGTCAAGGCTGGGACGAATTAGTTTCTATTTTCGGCCAAATATCATGCCACAGGCCAATCACGTCACAGAGATCGTAGTTACCATGATAACTACGCTCCCGAGCGTGGTAAGCAATACTATTAGTTAATATTTCGAGAAGGTTGGAACGGTCAGCGTAGTAACTTTTCACGAGGTTGGAATGAAAATTGTACCATAAAGTTACTATTGTTAGAAGGGTGGAACACGCTCACGGATCCAGTACAACCCTGGAGGAGGAGTCAACTCATGACAAGTGGCCCGGCTTGGGGGAGGAGCCGAGTATTTCCAGAATTCTGGTGGTTCCGAGCCGAGGCCCGTTGGATGAGGTGGCCCCTCCTTATGGGAGAGATTGAGAGTGAGAGAGAGGAATCCCGAGAAAACTCACAGTATGATATAGTGAAATTTGTTAATTTGTGAAATTATTTAAACTGTAAGCGCTTTGGATGCCATCCTCCATTTATGTACCGTTATGCAAAAAGGTGTTGACAAGCCGTGGACTGCACTGTTGGAAGTACGATACAAATTTGACACTAGAATGTGTAGGAGGGTGTCCAGCCTGGAATTTGTGTAACCTCGAACTGACCTGAAAATCATCCAAGGAAACTTCAGTGCAACCTGAAACAGGTCCTAGGTCATGCTGGGTTTCCGTCGTGACAGTTTAACCTTTTTAGACCAGGTTCGGGGTTGCATAAATTTGATGTAGGATACCCCTCCTGTAGTTTCAACAGACAACAAGATGGATGTTATCTGCAAGTGTTACATAACATTTCCATCATGACCTTTTCAGTGTTATTTTTTTGGTGTTAATAGAGGCTCGTAACACAGTATTTCTGTAACAGCTTCTGTTATCTGTTGAAATTGCGCGTCCTCGTGTTAATTGCTGTGAAACTTCTGCCAGTTTAGGCTTAGGACTAGGGGTTGCCAACTCCCAAAAAATGGGGTACAGTGTGTCAGACATGTGAGTGGGACCGGCAGATGGTAACATCTCAGCTTAGGAGCACAGAGTTGGCATAGCTTACCATACCAAACGACTAGAAAAATAGCAGTCTTTAGTTGCCAACTGCTTTGAACTTATTTCTTTAAAACTATTTCTTTAACACTATTTTTTGCTCGATCAGGGCTGGTTATATCGATCGATCGAAAATAAATAGTAGTAAGTAAAAATACTATACATCTTTTTCAAAATACTTTTTTTTTCTTCTGTCCAGGGTGGCTATACCTGAGAAAGAAAAAGTTGTATTGAGTATAGACCCGTTTCTCTTTTTAACTTTTTTGGAAAAATCTCATGTTGTTGTCGGTTAAATACCAATCGACCAATAAGCTTTACCTGATGCTTGAACTTCCGCAGCGGGATCACTGTTCCTGTGGCTGGCTTCTATCTACTATTGTAGCTGTTTGCAAAGTATGTTCACAATCCTCTCGGTAGCTTAAATGGTAGAGCGTCTTCCTTGTAAGCAGAGGGTCCTGGGTTCAAATCCCGGCTGAGGGGCATTTGGTCTTTCAGTTGACTAATTAAAATAAAAAAGAATTTGAAAATGCGGCAGAACTGTGTTTCCGGGAGTTTCAACTTGTGCGTCGAGCGTGTCTGACACACATACCAGAAAAAACCCTCAGAAATGCGAAAAATGCCTTAAAATACCCGCTGTACTTGTAATAATGACCCCATGCCCCTAACTGTTTCATCCAATCCCATTCCCAATACTCCGAACTTCCTGTGTAATGTTTATACTTCCTAACGGCGCTAGATTGGTTCTTCCATTCTCCTTATTTGGCACCTTCCGACCAGGATCGGATCCCCTTTGATGAGTCCATTGGTCTGAAGTACCGGTTATGCAAGTTTCCCCGTGTTTCTCATCACAGCCATGGGGGCTGCGCGAGGCTGAAAATAGCTAAGGTTGGCTTGTAATCTCCCACATTTCGTGTAGAGTTTCAAAGGAGTCACCTGTTCGAATATTGGAACATAAACCGTATCTGTTACGAATTAAGCTAAAACCTTTGTCTGTATTAGAACTCAAGTTCACACTTCACTGCCTGAAGAGGACACTTTGTCGAGGTATCGCGGAATAAAATATTGCAGCTAAACCCAATCTGTTTATAATCACCGAAAAATCAAATCGTCACTGTGTTATCATTACTGTTATATTATTTCATACGTTACTTCTTTAATGGTTCCCGGCGGTGTAAACCTCACTAAAAGGAAAAACGACGAAGTCGGTATCAGTCTACCACAAACCCCTGAATTTGGGAAAGCCTATGTCAAACGCTGGGTATATCTTATGCCTAATGCTGGATACACTATGCCAAATGCTGGATAATAAAATAAAATATTGATGGTTTGAGTGAAGATCAGAAATCAGCCAATCAGAATTCGTCCATAGTGGGGTAGGTCAGGGTTAGGGAACCAACCCGATGAAAAAATTATTTTAAAATAGTAGCATGAAGTTTTACGAAAAAGTAGCAAGCAGTACTACTGATGCTACTACACGCTTCTACTTCAAGGCTACCGTGTTACTGCATTCTACTGCATGCTAATATTAGCAAGACTGGATGCTACTATGGCAAGACAGGATGTTACTGGATACTACTGCTTAAGATGGACCAGTCTGAGGCACATTAGTCGATATTATTCTTTACTGTTACATAGTATTACATGCAACTATTTCGTACTACTATCATACAACTACGCAGGCTACAAATTTTTCATCGGGAAAGAGGGTTTGGCATAAGGTATGCCAAACGCTAGATACGCTGTAAAAAGTTTGTCCGTATAAAGATTAAAGTTAATTGCAGTATTTGCTACTCGGATTATCCTTATCTCTACGCAGATAAGATTAATACCAAATAGAGATAAGATGAATCCGAGTAGCAAATACTGCAGTTAACTTTAATCTTTATACGGAGAAACTTTTTACAGTGTATACCCAGCAATAGGGTATCCGAAAATCAGGGGTTTGTGTCTGACTGGTAGGGATCCTTGTTTCTTTGGTTTTCTTGTTCCTCAAGTATGGATCCCTATTCTGAGCCTAAGGTATACCTGTGTTGATTTCAGTCAACGAACCCGGCTCCTACCTCCGTGTTAAATTCACAAAGGAACCCTGCTCCGACTTCGGAAATTTTCAGTGAACCCGGCTCCCCCCTCGCACTTCTTACTGTTCATGTTCCAGTATCTGAAACTCAATCCTTTGAAACTAGGCTCCGCTTTTAAGAAGAGACACACAGCTTTGGCTGTTTTAGGACTTTAGGGTCGCTTGATTTCTAAGCAAAAACAGGGACTGATTTAACCGATTTTTTTTTATGAATAAGCTTCTTTATAACCTTTGACAGCATTATACGCATCAAAGGTAGCAAAACAAAGCAAGTGAGAATTTTAGTGAGGTTTCGAGAGAGATCGGAATATTTTGAAACTATCATAACATAGCCAAATTCAAACACACACTATGAATGTACCTTATGAAGTTAGGGCCTCCGGATTCCGGATTCGAATCCGGAACAGAAGTAGGTTGCATTAGTATTAGGTTCGAGAATTTTAGTGAGAATTTTAGGGGGCTTCAGAGAGAGATCGGAATATTTTGAAACTATCATAACATAGCCAAATTCAAACACACACTATGAATGTACCTTATGAAGTTAGGGCCTCCGGATTCCGGATTCGAATCCGGAACAGAAGTAGGTTGCATTAGTATTAGGTAAGACTTCTAAGCACAGATCCTACCAGAATGATTGTTTTCACGATGCAATGTCTCAGAAATATCGTTTGCGAAAATACCAAGATTGTCCACGTGAAATTAGCGAGTTTCTTGTTAGCATTTGTCAACTCTATCAAGCCGTCCCACTCTCGGACGCGGTGTCTAGACGCAATATGTTTGAAAACTGAACGCGCCGTGGTTAAGTGGGAAAACCAAGCGTACCAAAGGAAGTTCAAAAGAGAAAATAGACTGATGGTCTATACTATATCTTTCAAAATAGAGAAGAACACTTTGAAGCTTCTCATGTCCTTGTGTGTGAGAAAGTTGTCGGCGAACCTTGAAGCTTTCGGCGAAGATAGCGTTGCGTGAATGTCAAAACTAGACTCTTGACGAAAAAGCGATAAAATACTGGAACATTCAAATTCACTTTATTTATCAAAAAATTCTTCATTTCGAAAAATAGCATAGCATAATAAAAATTCACTGACATACTAGTACATTACTAGGAAGGAGTGGCTACTATAAAAGATCGGAAGTACACATTTTTGAGGATATCCGTAAGGTGGCTAGATTCCTCCGCGTTGGCTTGTCCCATAGAGAGCGTTTTTTGTAGTTTGTTGTGTTTTCTTTTTGTTTTGTTGCCATGAACCCATGGTTTTTTTCATGCAATAAATTCATTCATAATATACTATTACTTCACATAATCTTCATGCAATTTACAATTTTGGTTTCTTAGTTTGGTCCATACTAAAGTATTACTAATATTATATACAATTTCTTTCTGTTACAATAATATTCAATCATCGGGTCAATACTTATGACTACGTATAGAAACAACACACTGAAATAATTGTTAATAAAACAAGCATAAACAGTAAGCAGTGCGAGGGGGTAGCCGGGTTCACTGAAAATTTCCGAAGTCGGAGCCGGTTTCCTTCGTGAATTTAACACTGAAGTAGGAGCCGGGTTAGTCGACTGAAATCACTGTAAAAAGATTTTACGTATAAAGATTATAGTTAACTGCAGTTATTTTCTACTCGGATTACTCTTATCTCTACGCAGATAAGATTAATACCGAATAGAGATAATATGAATCTGAGTAGCAAATACTGCAGTTAACTTTAATCTTTATACGGAGGGACTTGGCGAAGTTAGCGTTGCGTGAATATCAAAACTTGACTCATGACGAAAAAGCGATAGAATACTGGAACAGTGAGCAGTGCGATGGGGGAGCCGGGTTCACTGAACATTTTAGAAGGGCCAAAACTTGAGTCAAAGCTTGACTCGAGAAAGTCGTAGTTAAAAAACGAAACAGTGGCGAAAGGCGGTGATTTCAGAAGTTTTTAATTCCATAAAGAAGCTATAAAAGACACAGTAAGCAAGAAGGGTTCTTTAACAACTGTTAACACTTACACTGAGCTTAATAGATTCTCTTGTTCCCAAACGGTCGTAAATAACGAACCTTTGTAAACTCGGATCTTTCCCTTACCTCGAATTTAAGGTCTACCTCGTTTAACTGTTTATAGAAAATATGGACGGTTTTATGCATTTGACTGAATTTAAAAAAATATCTACATCAGTACTTAAAAGACACCTCGCATTACGTGGTATTTCTGCTCAGATGTTTGAGGTAGTTGACTACTTTACAACTAAGCTGTGCTTACGAAAACTGAAACACGGCTTCGGCTGTTTTTAGCAACTTTTCATTTCCCTTGCATTGGATGACAATCTTGGCAAAATTTGCATAACCGGTCTCTAGGCGAGTGAGCTCCTCGGAAACAGTGATCGGGCGCATGATGCGTCAAGTAAAGAGAACAAACTTAATCAGTGTGTTGCTAATAGAGGAGAAAGGACACAATTACAAAATTAAGAGAATGGATGGAAATACTACTGAAGTAGAATGATTTGCTATCATAAGAACGAATTTCTCAGGTCTGACTCAAAACAAACTGAACAAACTTATCTCCATTTATCCATCTCGACCGTGAATGACTGAAAAAAGCAATGCCAGGGATCGGAGTATTCGATTACTGGTCAATGGATAAGGCGTTGGCCGCTCCCTGGTTTGATTACACCATGGTTACGCTTGGCAACAATTTCGCTTGACTCCATTTTGCATAGCGGTACGAAGTAAGCGAGAGCTTTATAATTGTTACGTTTTTTTATCTCATTCTCCTCTCAGTTCTCCTATTTCGCTTTTTTTGATAATTGAGATGAAGCAAATCCTTTTCTTACGTATCTATCCAAATCCTGAACCGGAAAAGCGTCTCAGTTCTGTAGAATCGAGAAGTTACAAAAGTCACTCTTCGATTCTCATTCTCCTTCGTGATTGGTCAAGAAGGCACGGACGTTCTATCCGTAAATACAGGTATTAACAGACGGCCAAATTAGTGTTTTTGTAGAAAGCGAGAACTGAGAAGAGCAAAAATGGTCAGTAGTACGAGACTAGAGAACTGAGAATCCAGATCAGAAACGCAACTAATTAATGGGGACCAGCCCTAAAACCCGTACGACTTCTAAATGTCACTTAGGATCTTTTAATTATTGGAGGGCCTGGCATTACGTCAGTTTTGTATGTGCAATTGGCATGAGTGTACTTTTTTATGTGTTGTTGATGTATTCTTTCACACTGCCTAGTAGCTTTTTTTTTCATTGCGAGTCATGCTACTCTTACTGTGTCGTTTTGGCAAGCATCAGAGGCGACCCCAAAGCCGGACTAAACTTGTTTGCGGTTGTCTTTCTGACATGATTGCCCATGATTTTTTGTTTGTCGACTGTTCAGTTCACATAAGGCCGTTGGCATCAGAGCAAAATAACACTTGGGAGTAGCGAAGGAGTAGCCTAGCGGAGTAGTGAAAAAAGTGACACACACTCGAATAGCAGCACCGCTAGCGATAGTGAACGTCCCTACTGAAACTCACTCTGTCGTGCTCCAGCGCTGGTTCCAATAACCTCATATTCTGAGCACAGCAAAAAAAAAGATACAACCTCCTTTGTTTCCTCGATGTTTGCAGACCGCATCTTAGCTTGACTAGAAATTTCTAAACCCGCGAGTTTGTGTCGCTTTAGTGCCGCACGCCTAGTGAGCGGCGCTATGAATATGGCCAGTTTGCAAAGCAAGGAAAGCGTAGGTCTTGACGCCACTCCCTTGTGTTATTTTGCTCTGGTTGGCATGAAGGAAAATAAACTCGAGGGAAAAGAGTGTTCCTAGATAAAAGCTTGGGTACCAAGTACCAATAAAAACTAGCAACTGCATTCCCGAAGCTATTGAATCAGTTGAATTTGCACCTTTTAATGATCGTTTATCGCACAGGCTCTCGAACAAGGTTTTATATACTAAGGTAGATACTTCGTGACGACAAGAACAAATAACCACAAGAACCTCCGTCTCTCTATCTCTGTAATACGACCATGCGGAGTCGAATATATTGTCGATACCCTACCCGATGCCAGCGAGTGGAGGGTATGAGCTACGCGGAAAACCATAATTCGTTACCTCTACATCGCAGATACTGCAATTTCGCGGTAGAGCCCCGGAGAAGAATTTTCTTAAAGACGCCGTCTTAGTCGTCCTTTAAGCTAATTGGCTGTCCACCATTGTGACGTCACGCCTGACGCGCTGCAGACCGGTTCTCCGCGCCTGTAGGTCTGTACTGTTTTTTATTTGGTATGCGCAACGGCGGAGAAGAAAGTAGACGGGTATCAACTCAAAGCTCACAGCAAGTACCTGTAGCTCCGCTCAGTTTTGTCGGGGTATCCGTACTCTGCATAGGACCAAAGACGGAGGTTCTATTGGATTAATTGTTGTTGATGAAGAAACGGACTTTCACAACACTGTGTCATTTTCAACACTTGAGGTGTAAGCAATACATTGTAAAATAATATTATATGGCAATGACCCCTCAAAAATAAAACACTAAAAAGCTAAAACCTTCAAGAGAACTCATTCACTTGTCCCAGACTTTAACGGATGTTGCCTTGAAGCTCTTTTGGCTGAGGTAGTCCGAGGGGGAGCCGGGTTATTTGAGGGGCTTGGGACTCCCCTGTCAATCAACGAACCGGGCTCCGACCCCGACTTTGTACCTAGTCAGATTTCAGTCAACGAACCCGTCTACGAGCCGGACTTTAGAATTGGCAAAATTTCAGGTGACCGATGGTTTTGGGGCTATCAACCCGACAATTTTTGGGGGGATTTTTTTTTTTTTATGTTTAACCTTGTTGACTGTTTCAGGCAAGCATAGCTTGATACAACTTTCCGCGATTGCACAGATTATTAGTAAAAGTGGAGACTCTAGTCCAGTAGGATGTTTTTTATCGGCCAAAACAGGATACTGATGGGGAAGTAAATCGACTGTCCTACCAGTTGCTCAGTTGCCGTTGAGGGGAGTCTGAAAGATAGGGCTTCAGATCCCTGAATTCAGTATTCTTCTTCAGCGAACGAGCAGTGTCTCAGCGCAATTCTCAAAGTTTTCCTGTACGATGTGTTGAGCGCTTGAATCGCTTTGTTCAAGTATAGGAACTTCGGCAGTTGCCCTTATGTGGCGAGATATCTCCTTTTACCATTAATCTGTGAATCTTCCACAAATAATCTGCTAATTGGCATTGTATGTTGCGCTTAACACTTCATCGATTTATTTATTTTTTTCTTTTCTTTTTTTCAACTTTGAGCTCAAGAGTCATTCTATGAGAAAGGTATTTAGTCCTATTTTCCGTTGCCTACTAGCATGTTAAGTAACTGATCGTGCAGGGTTTCAATAAATCATTTTCAGACTAACAGTGACATTGGGAATTACAGCAAATTCAACACCCGTTATTCCGACTGAGCGATCCAAGAGGATTAAGTACGATTCGAGACGCTACTCCGAATTGACGCATTAGATTCTTCGCCAAAACTAGGAATTTATAATCTCGCGGTTGAAGGAGTGGTCTTCCACTCTAGTGAACGGTTTGGAATCAAATTGTCATTGGCCGGGTGAAATGGTGACCATGAAGTGCTAAGTTGACTCATCTGAAGCAGGAAACTGCTGCTGAACACTATAAATCGATTCAGATCCTGTGTGAGCCAATCAACAACATTCGTCGCCGTGACGCTTCTAAGGGTTTCTTTTAAGACTAACAGATGATACATTGGGAATTACAGTAACTTTAGTCCGTATTACTGAGGTGGAGCGATCCAAGAGAATTAAGTACGATTGGAAACTCTACTCCGAATTGACGCCTTTAACTCTTCGTCAAAACTGGGGATTCCGATTCGGATGTTACGGTAATTGTTGTCTATTATTGATCGGTTTATTTATTACTGATTGGCTCTTTCCAGTGGTTTTTGGGCTGCTTTGAAACCGACGCAACTTTCCCGGATTGTGATACCAGAAAGTTAGTGGAAAGCTCCGCGGGAAACTTAATGCTTCGGCGGGAATCTGGAAACTGATGAAAAAACAGTCTGACTAACAAATAGAAAAAAAAATGGTAAGCATCTTCGAGGGTGACGTCGTTCGATTATATGATAATGGAAGAAAAGTCCAGTGAACCATATTTATTCTGAAAGGTTTCGAATTCAACTGTTACGATTTAGCAGTCAAACGATTGTGCTGTAATACAATCGCGAATTTCTTGTATGGTGATGGATATGAAACACTTTCAGTTGACCGTATCTTAAATTTGATGTGACATTCGAGTTCAGCACATAAAACCACACCATAGATGTGTTACCCATGAAGTAAACACTGACTACTAGAAATGATCTTTTCACTATGAAATGGATCAGAGGCGAAAGCCTTTTTACTGCAGTTATATAGAAATAATCTTTCTCGAAAATACAATTACTTTCCATCTGAATTTAGGGATTTTCTTATTAGCGCTTGACGAATCTGCACAGCCTTTCTGCTCTCCGACGCGGCGTCTGGGCGCAAAACATTTGAAAGCTGAACGCGCCGTGAACAAAAGGTACGAAAACTAAGCAAATAAAATGAGTCAAAAACAGAAGATTCTCATATCCTTGTGTGTGAAAGAGTCGTTAGCGGACGTTGAAGATTCTAGCAAACTTTGCGTTGTGTATAACGGGCAAAACTCGGCACGGCCGAAAAGGCACTAAAAATTCGTAGGCACAAAACGAAACAATGGAGAAAGATGGGGATTTCGAAAGCTTATAATTCCATGAGGGATCTAGCTTTATTATAAAAGGCAGAATAAGTCCTTTTAGTCCGGGATCCAGACCCCGATATGGTTCAAAAACAGGGGGGGGGGGGTGGTAGCTCACGAGCTGCAGAAGGTTTGAAGAAGTTGTCTAGGCCAACTTTTTGTGCTGAGACCGAAAATCGTACCGCACCACTCCGCACCGATGTACGTCACCGACTTTTTAGCATATAAAGGCAGATTAGGCCTATAAAGACCATCCGAAGAAAAACAATTTTTCTAGCCGGACCGCATAAACTAAATAAAACAAACCATACATATTCTGAATCCTCTTTTTATGGGCTATCTAATGATATATTTTTTATTTTTTTAAATTTACAAATTTTCTTTAGAAACGTCTTAGAAACCAAGAAAAAGCGAAAATTCTCTAAGTTTTTTAACTAAATTGTCATTTTTCTCGGGAAAACTTCCAGCAAACTACATATTTTTATTATTTCATTAGAAAGATAAGCCTCTTAGCAATCGTTTGAGCTATTAAAACTTCACAAATATTTAGTTTTAAGAATTTCTGGAATTTTTTAAAGCAGAGCATCCATGTTTTCATCAGTGGGCTACTGTGGATATTTCAAACTAAATATATTAGTCTGGCGATAACTTTAGGGCCAGTTTTATACGTGGAGTCCTATTATGACATTAGTTTTCCCTTAGGATACGTATAGCTCATGTAGGCTATATAGCCTATAGGCTGAATGGCCTACAAATCCTATAATGATCTTTCTTTGAAAACGACAAGCTTTGAATAGTCTTGCCAGACCTAATTTTTGAGCCGAGAACGAACATACGGATAACACAGCACCAGTGTAGGTAACCGACGTTCTGGCCTATAAGGGCAATTTAGGCCTATAAAGACCAACTCTACGAAAACATTCCCCATGCACAACAAAATAAGCAAAACAGAGCAAACTCGAAAAACTATGTATATATTCTTGTTTGTGGGCTATCGAATTAAATATTCATATTTTTTCCACCTATTAACATTTCTAAGAAATGCCTTAGAAAACAAGCAAATACGGAAATGGATCCTCTTTTTGTGCTGACCGTATTTTTTTGTCGGTAGTGCCAACCACACTAGCCTTCCTTTTTTTTGGCCTTCCGCTAGAAAGACAGGCCTCTTGCCAACCTTTTAAATACTCGAACTTTCCAAATTATTGTTGCTATGAATTATTATTAACCAAAATCAAGAACTAAATATATCGATTTAAAAATATAGGATAGTTAGAATAGAATTCAACACTGACGATTACTTCAGCTAAAAAAAATGTACAGCCTATCTTCCCTGTAGGCCAAAGTGATGGGTTTTCCAAGTAAAAAATCTGTTAAGTTGCCATGTGTGCCATGCCATGCTTGTCCTTTTTTGGGAAGCTTTCGATCGCTGAAGCCACTGACTCGCTAAACAACATCAGCCTTAGAAGACAAGAAGTTAGGACTCGCACGACAAATCTTGGCCGGACGTTGTTCTCAACTATTGACCCCGCTTGCAACCGAGTTTCCTTTCACGACCGAACTAGATTGCTCTTCGTGTCAGCCACCAAGCGAAGCCATGTCTCCTTCCACCCATCGCATTCATTCACGACTGGCTTAGTCATCAGGGCGAGCCATTGGGTCTCCCATAGTCTCTGACCCTTCCTAAAGACTACAATCGGTTCGAGGTCCACCTTGACCGTGAGAAGCAATGTCTTTCGTTGCCCCCCCCCCCCTCGTTCACATCTTCCACCCTGGGGGAGGGGGGGGGGAGGTTGACTCGCGCCATAATTCGGACAGAGCAACATCAGGTCGTCGGAGTACGTGCAGGAGCCGTCTTAGTCCGTCTTAGGCTCTGATTGGGGTCGACAGAAGCGGTCGGTGTGATCTGCCAGTGTTCGTACTTCTTCATTACCTGTGATCCTCAGGTTTCATTATCAGTATGTATCGCAGGCATCTATGGCAGAATGCATGGAGTTCACGTGTTTCTGCGGGTTTCAGCGGTGAAGCTTGGGGGTCATATAGAAGTATCGACAGTACAAGGCCCACGTAGTCTGAGGCAATATTTAGTATGTTGTGTGCGCTTTCCATCCTGCTTTCGACTTAATCAGCGAGGAGGTTTGAATCCTCGGTATAGTCGAGGGAAAACCGACGGAAAGGCTTGGACCCCCAAAGGCTTATGCTTATGCATGATCCTTAACTATCGAATCAATGAGCTGGCGAGAGGATGACACCTTGACGAACGCCTTCTTCTATCAAGAACTGCGTTGACTGCTCCGTTTCACCTCTCACCAGAGCCTCCGTCTGGACATAACATGCCAGGATAAGGTGGATTATTTTCTCTGGGACCCCGTCTTCCTGCATTACCCGCTAAATTATGCCTTCCTTTGCTGGGTCGAACGCAGAAACAAAGTCGATGAAGAATTTCGTGGGTTCCTGTTGAGAAGAGCTGGTCCGTGCATCCCATGCTCGTTCTGTCTTGTGACTGATGTCTGAAGTCTCTGAAGCTTTGCAGTAGGATAGCTGCAAAGACTTTTGCCTACTATCAGAAAGATACCACTATAGTTTTTTTACAATCAACCTTGTCACCATTTCTTTTTAAAAGGGGAGGCGGTGGGCCATGATGGAGTTACGCTAGTCTTCGGGGACGTATTCCAGATGTCAAGGATGATGTTGTAGAGGTATAGCAGACGGGGTATTCTAACGGATTGTCTCCGGTTGCATTATCATTGTCTGATAGGGATAGTCATAGATTTCCTTTACAGCGAGCGGGCTGAAGACTGGAATGTTCCTCTAGAAACTCCAGCAGAAATGCTGACAATTTTGTTTTCTTCTGAGCACCACCACATGTATGCAGCATAGATCTTGAATGTGAAGGAACGTTGCCCACGTTATCGTTGTATATTGCAACCCTCCCGTTCTTGTTTCTGTGAACCCCACTGTAACGCACACGGCGCAGTTGTCACGGCTTAAAGTCAGAACAAGCAGATTTATATGCGAATAGCCCATGAGATGCTATAATTGACGACAACTCCGGATTCAGCACAAAAAACTGACATATGGGAGTGAGAAAAAGTTAGTTTTGCGTGGACTTGTTCATTATAGGCTATTGAGCCTGTAGGCTACGCTATATAGCCTATATGGCCTATGCTATCTTACGAGAGAAACTAATATCAGAACTAGATTCCCCGTCAAAAACTGACCCTAAACTTACCGTCAAACCAATATATTTAGTATAAAATTTCCACTGTATCTCATTGACGAAAACTTGGATGTCCTGCTTAAAGAAATTCCAGAAATCCTTAAATAAATTGTTAAGTCTAAAAACTCATCGAATAACGATTGGCAAGGATTTTCTGTTCCTAGTACAAAAATTAAAGAAAACGCAGTTTTCGGGAATTTTTTCCGAATTTTTTTTTAGAGATTTGATGGATTTTGGTCATTATAGGCTATTCAGACATTATGTTATATAGCCTATATGGTCTATGTGCATCCTAAGAGAGAAACTATGTCATAACTGGATTCCACGTCAAAAACTAACCCTAAACTTACCATCAAGCTAATATATTTAGCTCAGAATTGCCACTGTCACTCATTGATGAAAACGCGGATGCTCTGCTTTAAGAAAATCTAGAAATTCTTAAAACTAACTATGTCTGAAGTTTTAATAGCTCAAACGATTGGTATGGAGCTTATCTTTCTAATGAAATAATAAAAAAATGTAGTTTGCTGGAAGTTTTTCCGAGAAAGATGACAATTTAGTTAAAAAAGTTAAAGAATTTTCGCTTTTTCTTGGATTCTAAGGCATTTCTAAGAAAAATAGGTAAGTTTAAAAAAATAAAAAATATACCATTCGATAGCCCACAAAAAGAGGATTCAGAATATGTATAGTTTGTTTGGTTTCGTGTATGCTGTCCCGCTAGGAAAATTATTTTTATACAGTTTGTTTTTATAGGCCTAATCTGCCTTTATAGGCTAAAAAGTCGGTGACGTACATCGGTGCGGAGTGGTGAGGTACTATTTTCGTTCTCAGCACAATAAGTTGGTCTAGAAAAGTTCTTCAAACCTTCTGCAGCTCTCGAGCTACCCCCCTTGAACGATAGAGGTGCCTGGATCCCGGACTAATACAAGTACAGTCGTCGTAATAGTTGTTAGCATACGTAGATGCAATTGTTACCTATTCTTTGAGTGTTACCTATTCTTTAGTGTCTAAATTTGTTTGTTTTTTCCCAATTATTTAGCTTTTGATATTGTGGCTATCTTTCATTAAGCCTGAATCGAAACCTCAAGTAACGTCCCACATTTTTCACATTCATCAAACATTCATTTTTTGCGGCCTTTAACATTTAAACTTCGCTGAACACACTATCTCTATACAGAAGTAGGGACCCTATACGTCAAGGTGGATCGACGAGAAGAGATGGAACGGTCATGGGCGTAGAGTGAAACAGTGATCTAGGCACGACAGGTCCTTCGATTCTCGGAACTGGAACGAGATGGACTTCCTGATTCATCCTTCTATCATATTCTCCTTTTTTTTTATAAAGCTTTCTCAGCGAGCGTTGATCCCTGTGCCGCCACTGCTGCTCAGTCGGAATGCACATCCAATAACGGAAAGTGCGTCCCATCACTCAACTCGAAGGGGTATGAATGCCAGTGCATCTAACGTAAAGGGTGCAAATGGCGCTTGCAGAAGATCAGACGCAGCCAAAGACAAGGTCTACAGTGTCACCCTGCCACTCGCAAGCAATAAAGAATGGTCTGAAGATCTAAGGAACCCGAACTCCGAGGCTTACTTAATATTGAAAGCTGAAGCAGAGAAGTTTGTAAGTAACAACAACCTTTACAAACCTAGTTCAACACTTTCCATTGTCACCCACTAACTGACCTGGAATTTCCATAGACATTTTTTTTCAAGAATCGATCTGTATGTACCACTGCTTCGTATTTTCCTTTGTCTATTCTTTTGGTAATTTCAGTGATACCGTCATCACAGACAATGAAAATGGACGTCGTTCAGTTTGGAATGCTGGCTGAGACCCTCCTGATCAATCTCCAGTTTTCGTTCGTAAAGCACTCAGAGTTATTGAAGACCAGGAAATCAGAAACGGTCGAAGCAGTGTACGAGCCTGAATTTTCTTTTGAGCTTAAAGCACAACTCTTACTATAAATGATCTTGTCACGATAAAATGGCTCGGAAATATCGTTTTCAAAAATACTTTACTTTTACGAGAAATTAGCAATTTTCTTGGTAGCGCTTGCCACTCTACTTACCTCTTTCTGACGCGGCGGCTGGACGCAAAATATTTGAAATCTGAACGCACCTTGGTTGAACAGTGGAACAATCAAGCAGAATAGAAGAAGTTCAAAACAAAAGGTTGACTGATGATCTACCATGTCTACCAAAACGAAAAATTGTTGGCCTAAAAAGCGCTAAAAAGTCTTAGGTGCAAAACAAACCAATTTTTAAAGGCGGGGATTTCATAATTTTAATATACCATAAGGGAGCCAGGATAATATGAAAGGCAGAATAAGCAAAACGGGGCTATAAGCTACATGCAGTTTCTTTGAGGCAGTGGATCCAACTAAACGATAATTGTCTAAAGAAAGATTTGACAGGAATAAGATGGGTATGCCTGTCCTCTTGGCGGTTGTGAAGATGAGGATATTGGTCATTTTTTGGTCATTTGTTAAGAGCTTTTGGATATTCGTGGGGGGATCTTCCATGGGGATTTCCCAGTACTTTCCTGTGTTCGGAAGTTTACCTCCAATCGAAAGGTTTCTAGATTTTTAAAAAGACCGTAGGGACTCAAAAAGCTGTTTGTATTTTAGGGGGATTTATGTTTCTGTGTATTTGGAATTCGTACTTGTATATTGCCCTCGCGCTTTTCCAGATACAATCATTATTATTATCATACTAAGGTCATTTTCCTTCCTCTATAGACACGAAATCACCACCTTGTAAAAGTTTAACCGAATAGTGCTCAGATATGACAATACCCATCACTTATCCATTTAAACTGGCTTAAAGACCCAATGAAAACACATTTCAACGTGGCTCCGCATTTCACATAATCGATTTTCATCGAACGAACTTTTTCTTTTTGATTGCTGGTATCTCTGTACCTTTAATCTTGAAACATTTGGCAACTACAGCGGTAAAGGGTTACTGAAAAATTCATCTTTTTCCGCCGATTGGTCTCAAGCCACGGTTTAGGTTGCTTTGTAAATGAGCCAAACTATACGAAACAGTCCACTGAATCCAAATGAGCTCAATCATAGTACGCAGAAGCTCTCCAATACGATACAAGTCAGACATAAAGACCGTAACAGTGAAAAACAGGGAACACCCATCAGCCGCATGAATCGTGATAATTAGCGCTTCCTAGCGGTTGGATTGTAGTTACAACACATCTCTGTTGACATTTCGGCCGATACCTTCTGCCACATCTAAAGTGGGCTAAAGGCACTGGCAATCGTAATACACGACTGAAGTGACTCAAGAAATAACGAAGTGACTGTACCTAATAAGCTTATTCCAAAACAGTAGTATGAAGTTGTACGAAAAAGTAGCATGCAGTACGAACTGATGCTACTATACGCTTCTATGTCGAGGCTACCGTGTTGCTGCATTCTACTGCATGGTACTATTAGCAAGACTAGATGCTACTATAGCAAGACTAGATGCTACTATAGCAAGACAGGATGCTAATGGACACTACTGCTTAAGATTGGTCCCGTCTGAGGCACATTAATTGATGGTATCTTTTACTATTACATATCAGTTCATGCAACTTTTTCGTACAACTATCATACAACTACACAGGCTACAAATTTTTCGTCGGGCATTAAAGATCAAATTCTGCGGAAAAAAACCCAGATCAGCTCCTATGCATTATCCCTCTCTGTTTATCTCTACTGTGGAAGCACGCTTCCTATCACGCTTAGGCTTGACTTGCATTGCCAACAATAAATTGTTGTCTCAGATTGGTTTGCAAAGCCCGTCCCTGTATCTGAACCAACCACAAACGAAGCGAGGGACGGGGTTTAATTGTATAAAGTCGATCCACGGGAAGATTATCTTAGGCGAGAGATCAAAAGCATGAAACCAACTGTGAAAGGAGAACTGAAAATAGGCGGACCGGAAAATAGAATGGCACTTTTTTCAGATTAGAAAAAAAATCCATTTCCACTTTAAATATTGATCCCTTATTGATTTAAATTTAGCCCTATTAGTGATGTTGTCATATTAGTTTCACGAAATACCATAACCTACTAGAGTAGAACTGTCTTACCAAAGAAGATTGGAGGTTAGACTGCTGCTTTATCTAATGATTTTTGATGATTTAATTAATGGACACTTCCTGACATACAATTTGGTTGTTCTGGAGTTGGTAGTCCCTGTAGCTGGTAGCTGTTCAGACTGTAGTTCCTCAACTCAAGAATGCGTTTCTAGCGGATTTTCAGTGAGTTGCGTCTGCAAAGCTGGATTCAGTCAAGTCGGAACAAAGGGAAATGTCCCTGTCTGCTCAGGTAAGATGACCGATTTCTTTCTCAGAATGCAAGCCTAAGCTTACTGCGAATCATAGTTGACTGCGTTAAATCGATACGCCAGCTGTTTTCTTTTGAGTTATATCAAGAACAAATAATCCGTCTTTTGTCCCATGCAGCGAATATGGACACGCCGGCAAAACTGAGCGGACCTAGAGGTATTTGCTACTTCCATTTTCGTCGTTGCTCATCGCAGAGCAAATACTGCAGGAGGCGCGCTGACCCGCTCTGGAGCGCGTCCAGAGAACCAGTAGGTTTTGACTTCTACTTTTCCTCTACGCGGTTTCACAGCGACGTAGCTATTTCTGGAGGTTACGAAAGGTGATGTGCCGCGAAGCTACTAACCTGCGCTCGTTTGCAGCAAATAGGGTATGGGGAAATATTCGACTCCGCATGGTCATATTAGAGAGATAGGGAGACGGAGGTTCTATCTGATTATTTGTTCTTGCTGATATTTAAGCCCTTTTTGGCAACGGTCCTCTTCAGGTTCAAAGCTAGAAAAGTGAAACTGCAGATCGCTTGTGCAAAATCAGCTGACGTATCCATTTAGTGCTGTCAGCAGGGGCGTCACTACTGGGGGGGGGGGGAGGGGGGACGCCCCCCCCCCCCCCCCTATGCTGTCGACCAGTCGGTAAAAAATAACCGATTCGGCGTGAAGCACCGCGATTTTTCGTAAAAACAGTTGATTTTTTTCATGAAAACAGTCGGTTTTTCTGAAACTTGGTCGATTTTTCGTCAAAATAGTCGGTTTTTCTGAAAATCAGTCGATTTTTTTCGAGACTGTAATTTTTTGTTGTTGAACACAGTTGTTTTTTCTACAGAAACAGTCGGTAAAAATTACCAGCCAGTCGGTAAATGCCACGCCCCCCCCCCCCCCCCCCAAACATTTTGGCTAGTGACGCCTCTACTGTTTACTATCTCCTAGACAAAACTAAATCGAGCGCGGCTATCCCTTTTTTTTCCTGTAGGCTAAAAATTTCGAAGAACCGGATGGAGCTACGCCCCGGCAGCAGCACTGTAGCTAGTCAATAGGCCTACTACCCATGAATATGAGATTTTTTAAAGTCAGTTTTTTCCTGCCGAATTTGACTAATTCCATTCAGATCCTAGCTTTAAATGTTTCTCAAATTCCAACCCTAGGCTTAAAGCCCCAGTTAAATGACGCGCCCTTCCATAAAATACAAAATATTATGAAAAGTGCCACTGGCGGAATTTTCGAAACATTTATGATTAGAGAGTTTAGAGAGTCTTTTGGGACCCAAAATCGAAGCAAGAACTATCGATGAAATCATTGATTAGTCCTTTTGTCTACGACTAGTGCTTGGTCTTTTTCTGCACCGTCAGAATGGTAACAAATATTTTCGCATCCTTGTGGAAAATGACACGAGAATATATCTGTTATGACCCTTTGAAAACTTACCTTTTGGAGAAACGTAACTTTTTTGACATGTCATAACATAATTATTGTATAGAACCATACCGTAAAAAGTGGCATAACAAACAAATTCACATAACGTTCAAATAAGGATACCGAAACACGTGTTATATGTTACAAAACTTCTGACAGTGAGGCTTCAGGTCTGCAATCGCGATTTCTGTGTTCCGGATAACCGTTTTCCGGCCTGCCTGTCGTCAGTTTCGGTTGAAGAACTGACGAGTGACGTTGCTCAGGAACCTCGGAAGAAGAAACACAGGGAAGGAATTGCTGAAGTGGAGGGTGTTAGTTGCCCAACCCTCGTAGGATACTAAAATTTGGAAAGGTATGGTACATTTTGATAGTTGCCGACCCCTCAAAGAACTCAGCATTCACAATTTCTTGAATAAAAAGCTGCAAGTGCCATAAAAAGTAGGGCGGTAGACTTGAAATATGTTAGTTGCCGGCCCTTCGCATTCCGGAGGATTCTAGTTGCCTAAAAACCTCAAATTTTGATAGTTGCTGACCCCTCAAAGAATTCGCAATTTCTTTCCTCGTTTTAGTACTTTAAGGTACTACCCGTCACAAGCTACTAAAACAAGGAATGAAAAGGTTAATTACAATTTTGATAGTTGCCGACCACTCACTGGACTTCAATGCCTACCCATGTCAGGATACTAAAACGGAAGGAGTGGTGAACTTTCAATTTGAAAAGTTGCCGACCCCTCAGAAAATACTAAACAGAGGAAGGAAGAGGGAAAACTTTCTAGTTTTTCGCAACCTTGAATTCTGGTTACATCCTTCCTCGTTTTAGTACGCCCTTCCTGGTTTTAGTGTGCCCTTCCTGTTTTCGGCCTGCCTTCCTGCTTTTCTCGTGCACCATGCCCTGCCCTTCCTTCCTGCTTTTAGTCGATCCCTAATCCACACCCAGATGAGTAAAAGCATCAACACCAGAGCTATGAAACAGGCGTTTTAAGCGACAAAACAAGTCAACTTCTACTGGACCTTACCCTTTCGTCTAGGGATTGTTACTTCACGTTTGCTTTTGAAGGGGAAGGTGACCTGGTTTTGTAATGCTTTTATTTATACCAGATAAATGAGCAAGGACTTATCACATTTCATAACAAAAGAATAAGTAGACTAAAAAAAAGAAATGAGCAAAATGTACATTGACTGAAAGAATAAACACCATTTATCCCTGGTTCACACTACTGCATTATATTCGACACGAGCTTTCTTTGATTTGTCGACGCATGAGATACAGGAGTGAATTTTTACAACGCGACACTGACGCAACAGGAAACTGTGCTTGCGTGTGAGATGATTCTGCAGGGGAAAAAGAAACCCTCGGTATAGGACCTCGGAAATACTCTGAAGATCTTGGTGACTTCTTATTAATCGTAGATATGAAAATTTTAATCCCTCTCTATTTGTCATCTAGTTCAAACAAGGGTGAACCTGGGGTGAACGATGGAGATATTTCTGTTCAAGGAGTACAATATTTGTAAGACTTTTAAGACTTTATTATAAAACTCCAATATTTTGTAAGACTTTTAGTCTAAAAAAACAACAAATCTGTTTTTTCGTTTTTTTTGCCCCCAAATACAGCATGCGTTTTGTCGGAGGTGTTGAATTTTTTCAACGCATCCGACACTGCGTCAAAACGCAATATTTTACGCTAGGTTTTATGTTGCCTGTCGCATTAATTATTCGGAATATCATAAAATGCAGATTTCTGCTCGAAATCGCAGCAGTGTGGACGAACGATTAGGCTTGCTTCTGCAAAATCGACTTCAGTAGAACAAGTATAAAACATGCTTATTTGGTAAGTTCTAGCAAGAATGACCAGGAACGTCTCGCGACACTATAACAGCGATAAAAAATGCAATGCAAACTGGCGAATTTGTTCCGTAAAATACTGTGAACATGATGGATCAGATGGCACAAGCGGCCAATTTTATTAAATAATAAAACCAACTTTGAGCGTATTGGAGTTGCAGAACTATGGAACAATCTGAATTCTACGATATAATAGCCATGCATCGACGGAGGCTAAAACCATCCCCGGTGGTATGTAAGCTAATAGCTGAAATGTGCTCAGCATCGCTAAAAATTAGGAATCACAATGTTATTTCATTCATCACCAGGCCCATCGTTCAAGCAGTGGACACAGACGGGGAGCTGTCCCCAACACTCTCAGAAGTTTAATAACATTTACCCAAGGGTGCAAAATTTCAATGGGTCTGAGATAACACACTATGCCGATGTTACCTTTTTCAAAAATACCCGTACACACTTACTCAGTTTCCCTCAATAAATCTCTTTTTCTTCTTTTCTTCCCTTTTTCTTTTGTTCTGTTTTCCTCTTTTTTTAGTCTTTTTCTTTTGTGTTTCATTTCCTTTAATCTTTAAGTTGTAGTTTAGCTAGGCCTACACAAGTTTCTTTTCCTTCTAGGCCAATAGACCAAGTTGTCCAGTGTTGTATCATTTAGTAAATAAATAAATACTTGAATACAGAAACATTGTACTAAAGGACATCCGAATGAAGAGTACCAAGTATCATCCTTGTCTGTACGACTTCCGTTAACATTGCCTGCAGAAAACCCAATCCAAATACGAAACAGTGTTTCCAAGCTATGATTTTTGCTCCATTTTGCATCTGTCCTTATTTCAGTACCGAACAGTTTTAGAAATGAACAAATGCCTCCAATCAACCCTTCTTCTGGAATATGTTTTAACCAGTTAAGCCCGAACGTATATCTAGAAGAAATTCCAATTAGATCCGGCCAGCGCTGTACATGATTTGCGCTTTTTGTCTTGGAGTCTGCATGCGCAAACCTCCAGAAACGAACATCCCTATTTTGAAAACGTCACGCTCAGGAGAAGAATGCTCTCCGTGGCCATGTCTGTAAATGCATTCTCCGTGGTGTGTTAAAGTATGGTTTCAGTGTTCAGGTGTCCTTTAACAGCCTTTAAGTGTTACGCTTCTGCCAGTGTTACCAACATCGTTCACGATTGTCCACGGAAATCTCGAAAGCGAGATGATCCAGCCACGAATTTCAGTAAACTGATGACGGGAATCCGTGTTGTGCTTCGGGAGTAGGTAGGGACGACCTCCTTGCTCCACTAGGTTTTTGTGCACAATAAAATGATGATGTTCTTTCGACAGAAGAGTATGGAAAGTAACTGAATCTTAGCAGGTAAAGGTTGACTGGAAAGATTTTCGTACGCAGCACAAAGTACTTCGTTTCCGACAATATATGACTTTCAGCTGCCCCTGGAGCTCCAGCCCCCCCCCCCTTCAGACTGCCATTAATATACTGAAATGATGGGCCTGTGAACAAGCGTAGCTAAAATGTAATACCTATACAAACCCTGGACCGACAAGAATAGACTAAAACTGGACCCATGTCATCGGTAAGGCTAACAGAATTCCCAAACTACAAAACATACCTAAATATTCTTTGAGCCCAAGCTGACTTTGAAACATTTATTCAAACAATGTTTACAACGGGTACGTCAGCTACGATTCTTCATCAGCGATATTTCGGCCCTTTTTGGTAAGGGTCCTCGTCAGGCTGTCAATCCTCTGGTTCCACTTCGGGGAAGGAAACAAACCTGTAATTATTATAATTTTTATATATATAATTTTTATATTATTACAGGTTTGTTTCCTTCCCCGAAGTTGAACCAGAGGATTGACAGCCTGACGAGGACCCTTGCCAAAAAGGGCCGAAATATCGCTGATGAAGAATCGTAGCTGACGTACCCGTTGTAAACATTGTTTGAATACAAAACATACCCTAAACACGGGTGAGCGCCCCTTCTACCACGACCTCCGTGGTTTTGGTAACGAGGCTATTTCTTTCCGGCGGTCACACCTACTCCCCCACTCAACACACACCCTTATCCAATACTTGATTTTCCAACAAAGTTCCTAGGATGTCTATGAACGAAGTAAGGCCAAAAATAAAATTATCATCACGTATACCAGTCGCAGGAAAGACATGAGCAAAATCTATCAGCTTCAAAGTCACTAGAGGTCTGAGGGAATGAACAGCACCTTTCACGTGAAAGAGTGGATTGTTCACTGCATTTGGGCCTTCTTCGATCACCTCCATGTTGTTATTGTTCTTTTGGCTATAGTCTGCTAAGGGCACTATGGAATTGGCACTGTAAACTAACAGTATGGATGTGGCGAAGAACAGGTACTCGCGTTGCTCTTCAAACCATTCTCGAAGGGTTTGAAGCTCGTCAACGAAGGCAGAGATGACTCGCCGTGAGCTTGGATTTCTGACGCTCAGGAAGGAGGATATTGCTGAAAAGTGAGCTTTTAACCATCTGTGTCTTCTCTGTGTTTATGGCTGAGGGTTGGAAAGGACGAAGTGGGTGGGGCTCGCGGACCCCGATACCAAACCAGGCCTAGACAGTATGGTACATGTTACTATACCGAACTCGAAGAGGCCTAGTCACGAAAGTCATTGAGCGGCCATTGAGTCATTGAGGTACAATAAGGTAGATAAGGAATCCTGTTTGGGATTAACAATAACCTTTAATTTCCATAGTAGCTCGTCTAATTTACTCGCTAGCACTAGATGGTCATACAGTTAACACCTAGTACGTATAATAGTACTATATAAAGCTTTTTGATAATAAATTCAAAGATCCATATTTATAATTAATACATCCAATTTACTTTATCAATTACAGCACAAAACTAGCAGTGTACACAGTAGGACACGAAGGACTTCAGGTACTTGTCGGTTGAATGTGTGTTCGGGCGAATAAGTTTCGTACAGTATACAGATGCTGCTGTGTCTGGTGTTCGGTCGAGTTGGGTTGAGTTGGGGTTGGTACTGTGGGTGTAGTAGTAAAATTGGGTTTCGATACTTTTACCGTGAGTTGTCAGTCAAGGCTCTAATACTATTGACACCAAAATCGTCTTCCATGCATCCCCCCCCCCCTCTCCCCCGGTTTCCTGTTGCCTGCAAACAGTAAAGACCTCCAGGGGCGTCACGACCGGGGGGGTCGTGACCCCCCCCCCCCCCCCAATGTTGTCGGCAAACGGCGCCGCGATTTTTCGCCAAAACAGTTGATTTTGTTCCAATAAAAAGTCGGTTTTTCTGAAAATCAGTCAATTTTTCATCAAAACAGTCGTTCTGTCTGAAAATCAGTCGATTTTTTCGAAACTGTCTTTTTTTTCTTGAAAACAATCTTTTTTCTACAAACAGTCGGTAAAAATTACCAGCCAGTCGGTAAATTCCTTGCCCCCCCCCCCCCCCCCCAAACATTTTGGCTAGTAACGGCTCTGGCTGTCAGCTATGGCCTTCAGGGGGCGGGGCGAGGGGTAGGGTGCAACTCCAATCAGATTAGCCTTCGTAAAATCCAGAAGAAGTAGCCAACAGCGCCAGCCTATCCGGAGGCATGGAAACTATGCAATGCTGTTTGGTGTTTCTGAAGTGGTATAAATAACCCATTTTTGCAGATGTCAATGAATGTGAAAAGTACAAGCCCTGTGGTACCAATGGGGATACAAAGGCTCAATGTTACAACTGGTTCGGTTCCTACGCATGTTCATGTTCTAAAGGTTACGGGTTCAACAACGGAACTTGCATTGGTGAGTAGCCTAGTGTATATACTTTTGGTTAACTGAAAAGCAAGTTTATTTTGTATCTAAATACTCCTTTAGCCCAAGCTGAATTTGAAACATATATTCAAATAATACATACAACGAATACGTCAGCTGCGATATTCGTCGGGAAGGAAACAAGCCTGTAATCAGGTATATATTATTTGAATATCTTATTTTGTATATTCCGCTGAATTATTTTATTTTGGTGCAGTGATTAATATCTGTCCACCAGAAGGTCTCTAGTGACGTTGAGAATGTGAATGGTGTCCCGACAAGGTCACACTTAAAACTGCAGTTTGTGTTCATCGAGATTTCCTTTTTGAAAATCGCCAAATTCTTTTCATTTCATGTATTTATATCCGCCAAAGCTAGTGAGCAGACAAAATATATCAAAGTATTGATAATAGGTCTACCACTGACCAATAATAAGACCATACTTTCACAAAATCTACATTCAGATCATTTAAAACGAAATTATGCTTATTGAATATCAACCTAAAACTTCAACCAAAATACATACAATCAATTCATGCAACGCGTCAGAAAATTGTGCTTCATATTATATGAATAACAGAAGATAAAGAAAGTAAATGCTTGACTGCAAATTAATCTCAGAAAAGTTTGTGAACTAGCATCCTAGCAAGTCTCTCCATTAACTAAACGCGATTTTGTGATTCCATTGGTCTGAATCTTTGAAATTACATACAGTTACAACAAGTTGATGGACCAAGTTACACCTGGTCCATCTGGGCAACAGCGCACAAATAAGGAAAGGAAACATTTGAACATGATCTATACAGTCGCTTGCGACCATTCTTTTTATTAGCTAAAATGACGATTTTTAGTTCGGTCGCTTTTTTTTACATAACTTTTGTGTATTTTGTTACTTTCGGGTTGTATTGGTAAGGTGAAACTAAAGCATAAAGAAAAAGCCATGAAGATAATTTGCCTACACGATCCTATGGCGCAAATGTTATTATTAATAATGGTTAACATTGTTATGTTTTTTTTTTTCGTTTTAGGCCCCAGTTAGTCTTATCAGCTTCGGTCGAAAATGCCATGCTTTCTGTTGATTTTTCTTTGAGTCACTTTTCCCTTTTTTCTTTGGTGCCTTGTGCATTTGGTGGTGGGTCATAGATTAAATGTATGCATAAGTTAAGATAAGATAAGATAAGATAAGATTTTATTTGCGCGCTAAGAGCCAACGGCCATGGCAAATACGTATAGAACGAAAAAAACAGAACCACACACAAAAAATATTAAACTCTTATAGGCACCTATCCCTATGGGCTAAGGCTACCCTGAGGAACCTCACCAGCTCTTTTTTATTTCCAAAACAGTTATTGCCTATCTATTACACCACACATCCAATCTTCATCCATTCCCCTTCCATTCACTCCAAAAATTTCTAACCTAAGTTCACTCAAACTTTCGCATTCACACAATAAATGTTTTAAATTCTCGTCCATGCTGCCACACATCGGACATGAATAAGGACCGGACCGACCCTTTGCCCTCCCAATATACCGTCTTCTCTCCCACAATGGCAGACTGTCTGCCCTACAACTAATCAAATCCCGTGTTTCCTCCCTTTTAAGACCCGCTTTAAAATATACTTCCTCCCCCCAAATCTCTTTCATTTTTGCATAAAACCTCAAAGACAAACTCATCCTTGGCAACCTGCCAAGATTGAATTACCTGATCCAACAGACGAATTTCCACCACCTTTCTCACATCACCCTTAGGGAGTCCAGGCCCATCACCATTATTCCGTAATTCTGACAAACCACACTGGTCCAATATCTGCCTCACCTGGGATGCCCACGAATCTTTTTTGGAGTCCCGCATGCTTTCCCTATATGCTGCCTTAGCGACTCGAACCTTATATATTGATTCCTATATATTGATTTTGTGTGTCAGTTAATAGCATTTTTCCATCACTATACACATGCGTTCCCCTTTTGTTGATTATGTTGATAAGCAATTTGATGGGGAAGTTGTGTTTTGAGTGTTAATAAAGTATTCAGAGTGAATAAAAATATTAAGAGTGTGTTAGTGTGTATAAAAGCATGTAAGATTGTTCACTTTTTTTTTTTTTTTTTGCTTGATGGCCTGATGGCTTTAATGTGCAAATAAATCATTCATTCATTCATACGCATACATCACTTGACATATCCTTCATTTTCAGGCGAATCTTCAGTCAGGATGAAACTCGAAATAAAAGGAAAAGAAGAAAATGAAATCTACGGATGGACAGCACAAGTCCTTGAACTAGCAGTAAACAGTCGCAACAGAACAAAACGTGTTATTTTTTTAGAAAAGTTGTTTCTTCAGCTTCCACCAAAGTAGAACTTTAGTGCTTCCCGTGGCAACCCTGACGACGCTGCTCTTTCCTCGGCCCGCTGGCGGAACCAACCAAGCGATCTGATTGGCCCTGCATAAGCCAGAATAGAGCGCTAGTCTATTTTCCTTTATTCACCTTATTACAGCGCGCTCCGAGGAAAGAGGAATCTGTAATAAGCTTTATACGCCGTAATACACCTTACAACACCTATTAGGACAATGCTTTAAGCAAACTATAGTCAAAGTCCATTCCGTGTCGTAATCCCATGAAGAAGGGTATTATAGCTAAGAACAGCTGCACTAGCAGGGATACTCATAGAAAAGGTGATATTAGTATGAGTTCTAATAATCGGTCCAGGTGAGTCTTGAATTTGTCCTTCAGTCCGTAAGTCACTAGGGAGAATAGGTTGAGTTAAGCATTGTCCTAATAGGTGTAATAAGGTGTATTACCGCGTATTAGACTTATTACAGATTCCTCTTTTCCTCGGAGCGCGCTGTAATAACGGGAATAAGGAGAATGGACTAGCGTTCCATTCTGGCTTATGCAGGGCCAATCAAATCGCTTGGTTGGTTCCGCCAGCGGGCCGAGGAAAGAGCAGCGTCGTCAGGGTTGCCACGGGAAGCACTAAAGTTCTACTTTGGTGGAAGCTGAAGAAACAACTTTTCTAAAAAAAATAACACGTTTTGTTCTGTTGCGACTGCTTACTGCTAGTTCAAGGACTTGTGCTGTCCATCCGTAGATTTACTTGCTTTTTACAATATATTGGGCGTCAAATTGTACTGGTGTACTTCAAGTAACACTAAGAGCACTTTTCTGATCTTCAGAAACTTGAAAAACTGTATGAGCGTGGCAACACTGCACGCTGCATTGATAAGAACCTCTCTGGTTCGTATTTGAACGGGCGTGTGTATTAAGACGTAAATATCGCGTATAGCGTTATTCAGCTGATTACACCTATTAGGACAATGCTTAAGACCGAACGCGAAAGACAATTTACTGTCATCGTCATAAAACTTAGTAACGTGAACGTGCTTAAGAAAGCGTTTAACCGACTAGCAGAAAGTAAAAACAACTTTAGGGTACCTGAGTCAATGTGAGGATTTTTCAGTGTAGTTAGCTGTTATTTTATTATTATTTATTATTTGTAAATATAACTTTTGAATGAATGCAAACTTGTGCTCTTGGCTGCCTCTCATCCTTGGGACTACAGCTCGTTCCTTTCTACCGTTCTCACAGATTCTGACCTTTTATGAGAAGCATGCCCTTGACAGTTTTGTAATATCAGCATTCTTAACCACCAGGGTACTGTTAAAATCCATTTACGTACTCACCAGTGTCTGGTTTTTATCTCAACCGGTGTGGACAAACCCGAGCCTGGTCGGGAGACAGGTTCTTGCGAAAACTCACTGGTAGATAATGGGACGAAGAAGCTCTATGTAGAGGAAATACTTGACACTAGTAATTAATGATGAACATTTACGGTCTTGCGTGTTGAAAGTGGAAGTCTCTCGAGGTCTCTCAGCTCATCGAATCTTATTTGCACAACCGAAGGCAATATGTGGATGGAGGCGATGTAGAGTCTTCTGAGGTGATGCAGTCCAATCTTGTTGGAGTTCCCCAGGGATCAATATTAGGCCCTCTACTATTTTTAATTTATATAAATGATCTTGCTGATGCGTTGAAGAATTTGGGCCTCACTGTTCTCTTCGCCGACGATACCGCACTTAACTTAAAAGCCACCGATGAAGCGAATCTGAAAAGTAAGCTTGCCAATTCAGCCCTTCAGCTAATGGATTGGTTTCACAGTAACAGCTTATGCGTCAACTGGGATAAAACCAAATTTATGATTTACTCTCGGTCCAAGCAAACGTTTCCCGAATTGAAAATTGTAGCCATGGATGGCAAAATCCCGATGAAAAGAACCAGCAACATAAGATATCTGGGTGTATTGCTGGACTCAACGCTATCATTCAAAAACCACATAGAAAAAATACGAATAACACTAAGCCGGAATGTTGGAATTATGAGATGCTTGCGACACTCACTACCATATCACGCAATGAGAAGTATATATTTTTCCCTGGTACAATCATATCTGAACTACTGTGCACTGTCGTTCATGAATACATTCAAGACACACTGGAATCCACTACAGATTCTGCAGAATAAAGCACTAAGGGTCCTAGTTAACTATCTGCCTTTACCTTCAGCCTACCCAAAGTCATCCCATACGAAGAGCATGTACAAATTCTTACAGATACTTCCAGTTTCACTTACTGTGCCCTATGCGTCTGTGCTTCTGTCAGCGAAGCACTTGAAGGGTTTGCTTCCATCGCTATTTTATATACTTGATCTTCTACCCCTATCATCCAACCATAATCATAACACCCGGCAAACAGATTTGGTTAGGCAGCCTTTGATCAGATGTGAGCGGTCGCGATTTTCATTGAGGAATAGTATGATAATCAGTTATAATAAATATAATAGTAAGATCCAGGTTGGTTCTTCTGTAGAATTAATAAAGAAGAAATTTAAAGAAATAATGATTATGAATTATTAAATTTATTTATGATAAAGAGTGGTTTTCTCCTCTTGAATGGTCCGGAAGGTTGCATTCCCTTGCAAAGGTCCACAGGATTGAAAAGTTGGAGGTGCAAGTCTGGTCTGGTGAATGTGGTATTTGTTATTTATGTTGTATTTATGGTATTGCGGATGATTACTCGTTACTTATTTAAGTTAAACTGTTTTTTTCATTGTATGTTGTTCCCGAGCATTCGAGATGCCTCTCTGCCGGGAAAGAAGTGTTATTTATTTTATAAATTTTTTACGTAAATATATAAACCTGAACCTGAGGCTCCAATCCGAGCAAAACCCATCAAATTGTCAAATGTATTACGGAAATTATAATATTTTCTTGACCTGATCTAGCTTTAAGCTAGTTGGAATTAGGTTTGATTAAATGATTGACTGAAACTTTAAAGTACCCAAGAATTTCAGAGAAGATAGAAATGTGAAAATGAGTTTGGCACTGCCAATTGGCTGGTTCCATTTCAGGGGGTCCTCGAGGCACTTTGAAACGATGCCGCAACCCGATCTGGTAACCCCACCTGAACCGCACCACCCTTTTACTCACACCCACACTCTTTTATAGTTTTGGTTCCCTATCCCTAGTACGGTACAACTGTCAAATTCCGCTTGTGGATTATAAAGCTTTTACTGCAAATGCATTACTACAGAAAATACCCGCCCCCTGCTGTAAAAAATGATTTTGACCATACTGGTTTCAGGTGTCCTAAATCCAAATCCAGGGCTTATCCTTTGTTTACCTAAACTTAACAATCATCATGGCTTACCCCACCCTCTGTTCAAACCCGTAATCGAGCAACTTGGTTCAGAAGTACTTGTATTTTTCAAACCGAAGAATTCTGTAATAACAAGAGATGGAATTCACATAGCATTGCAAGGGTAGGTAGATAGCAGGCATTTTAGCTAAGGGAATTATGGATGCCACAAGGTTCCAGGAGAATTTTCGGTACCCCCCACCACACCCCCTCTCTTCTAGAGAATTCGTCCCTGTCAAACATCAAGTTTACTCAAATCTGATAACTTTCGGAAAGCTCTCCCCCCCCCCCCCCCCATTCCGTCAACACCTTAAATGGCCCAACTATATAGCTCATGATATTTGTGCCTTCCAAGTTTCATCAAACACTCGTTCCGTTTGAGTCTTTATGAATGAATGAATGAATTTATTGCACAAAAAAACCCTTGGGGTCATGGCAACAAAACAAAAAGGAAACACAGGAAACTACAGAAATCGCTCTCTATGGGACAAACCAACTAGGAGGAATCTAGCCACCTTACGGATATCCCCCATATTTGTGCTTCCCATTTTTTCTAGTATTTCGCGTGTCGCGAAATGTCCAGTGCCTCCAGCTCCGACCGATTCCGGTCGGGACATGGCAAATATAGGACATGTGGTCTTACCAACTATGAAGCTCTATGCGCATCGGGCCACCCTTTTCGGGAGTAATATGTCAAGTTGGGTTGGTAAGGCTATGTCTATGCAGGCACTAACGGTGGTACGAAAATATAAATAGGTATTGCACTAATGCACTAGTATTTACAAAGAGATGTTACCCAGACGCGAATCTGATCTAGTCTGACATGATGACGTTTCCGGTTTGTATAAATATGTCAGGTTCTATTCAGGACAAGGCTAGAGGCACGTACTCCTCGGCTGAGCCTGTGTCCTATATTTCTGAAGATAGACGACCCTGACGTAATACATGTCATAACATTTCTTAGATCGCCCTTCCACCACCCCAAAAGGGTCCGGATCTGGCATGTCACTGTACACATGACATTTCAGATGATCAAATCCGGGAAAAAAGGTTTCGTCGAGCAGTGTTGCGGGTCTTTTACTTCCTTGCCAAGTTGCAACATCCTAACTTTCGTAGATTTTTCCAAAACAGCAAAAGACACGGACAGATATTGCGTTCGCTGTATACACTTGAGCTGAAGACGACAAGTGCCATAAGAACCAGGAGTTCCGCCATCGATGATTTGGGTTTGGACTGTAATATTGTGGCTGAGCTATGACGGCTCGGCGCAAAACTTCGCGTTTCTCCTCAAAGTTAAGGAAGAGATTGCACCAGCGAAAAATTAGACCTCGGTTCAGTAAACCTGAACGTTATCATTTTGGTTTAAAGTCCGCTCTTCCTAAAAGCAGAACCGAAACCCGACAGTCACCGTCGATGACCGGATAGTGTTGCTATTCTTTTTGGGATCCCAAAACGTAAGTGGAGGGATACCTATGACATCACAAAAGTTGTCCGTCTGTCGTTTGTCTGTCTGTTAGCACGATAACTCTCGAAGGGAGTGAGATATTTTGATGAAACTTGGTGTGAGGATTCTTTGGGTCAAGGGTAATGTCAAGTTCATAGATGGGCTCTGTGATCTGTCAATGTTCGAACTTCCTCATCAACTGTGATCCTCTGGTTTCATTTTCAGTATCGATCGCAGGCATCTATGACATAATGTATGGAGTTCACGTGCTTCTGCTGGTTTCAGTGGCAAAGCTTGAGGGCCATATAGAAGAATCGACAGGACAAAGCCTTCGTAGTCTGAGGCAATACTTAGTATATTCTGTGTGCTTTCGACTTTATCAGCGAGGATGTTTGAATCCTCAGTATGGAAAGGCTTGGGATGAATTCCACCCACTTGTGCTTTCCCATGATCCTTTACTATCGAATCCGTGACGAACTTGAAAAGAGCTGGTGAGAGGATGAAACCTTGACGAACGCCTTCTTCTATCAAGAAATGCGTTGACTGCTCCGTTTCACCTCTCACCTGGTTATAGTAGGCCAGGATAAGGCGGATTATTTTCTCTGCGACCCCGTCTTCTTGTATTCCCCGCTTAATTATGCCTTTTTTTGCTGAGTCGAATGGAGAAACAAAGTCGACGAAGAATTTCGTGGGTTCCTGTTGATGCTTGAGGCTGTGCTCAAGAATTTGGCAAAGGGAGAAGAACTGGTCCGTGCAACCCATGCTCGTTCCGAAACTTGCTTTGGTTTAGCTTGTGCATCTCTCCGAAGTCTCTGAAATTTTGCCGCGATGGCCTTTTCATAAAATCGTTTGTCCCGGCATTTCCAAATTCGGTGATCGTAGCTGACGTATCCGTTGTATACATTTTTATAATATATAACCCTGAATTCAGCACACAAAACTGACCTATGGGAGTGGGAAAAACTTAAGTTTTGCGGAGAGTATTCGTTATAGGCTATTGAGCCTGTACGCTATATAGCCTATGTGATCTATGCTATCTTACGAGAGAAACTAATGCCATTACTAGATTCCCCGTCAAAAACTGACCCTAAACTTATCGTCAAACCAATATATTTTGTATAAAATTGTACACTGTAGCTCATTGACGAAAATTTGGATGTCCTCCTTACGTAAATTCCAGAAATCCTTCGATTTTTTTTTTAAGTTTAATAACTCGTCGAATAACGGTTGGCAAGGAACTTCTCTTTCTAGTACAATAATTAAAAAAACCCGCAGTTTTCGGGAATTTTTGCCGAAATTTAGTTGACAGATTTGACGGGTTTGATCATTATAGGCTATTCAGACTTAATGTTATATAGTCTAAATGATCTATATGCATCCCAAGAGAGAAACTAATGTCATAACTGGATTCCACGTCAAAAACTAACCATAAACTCACCTTCAAACTGATATATTTCGCTCAAAATTTCCACTGTCGCCCATTGATGAAAACGTGGATGCTTTGCTTTAAGAAAATCCAGAAATTCTTAAAACTTAACATTTTTGAAGTTTTAATAGCTCAAACGATTGGTAAGGAGCTTATCTTTCTAATGAAATAATACAAATATGTAGTATGCTGGTAGTTATTCCGAGAAAAATAAGAATTTAGTTAAAAAGTTAAATATTTTTCGCTTTTTCTTGGTTTCTCAGGCATTTCTAAGAAAAATAGTTGAAAAATTCAAAAAAACACCATTCGATAGCCCACAAAAAAAAAGATACAAGTGTGTAGTTTGTTTGATTTAGTTTATACTGTCCCACTAGGAAAATTATTTTTCTACAGCTGTTCTTTATAGGCCTAATCTGCCTTTATTGGCTGCGATTATTTTGCTGCGATTATTAGCCCTTATATATCTTACGGTTGTGTGTTATGGGCTAGCAGTTTTATTAGTAATTGTAAGCGTGTACAGATTTTACAGAATAAGGCAGTCCGTTTGATAGGTGGCTAGGTTAAAGAGACGAATAATACAGTAGCATGTTTTAGGAAGTTAAAGGTGATGGATGTGTGTCAAGTTACTAGGCTGCGGTTTTTACTTACCAGTGTTTGCATGAAGTATGTCCGTCTGTGTTTTTAGATTTTTATAGACAAAATAATGATGTGCATGATTATTCTACAAGGAATGCTACTAATCTGGCTACTAATCAGCTCACTGAAAATCCGCTAGAAACGCATTCTTGAGTTGAGGAACCACACTCTGAACAGCTACCAGCTACAGGGACTACCAACTCTAGAACAACCAAATTGTATGTCAGGAAGTGTCCATTAATTAAATCATCAGATAAAGCAGCAGTCTAACCTCCAATCTTCTTTGGTAAGGCAGTTCTACTCTAGTAGGTTATGGTATTTCCTGAAACTAATATGACAACATCACTAATAGGGCTAAATTTAAATCAATAAGGGATCAATATTTAAAGTGGAAATGGATTTTTTTTCTAATCTCAGAAAAGTGCCATGGCCAGTCCGCCTATTTTCAATTCTCATTTCACAGTTGGTTTTATGCTTTTGATCTCTCGCCTAAGCTAATCTTCCCGTGAATCGACTTTATACAATTAAACCCCGTCCCTCGCTTCGTTTGTGGTTGGTTCAGTTACAGGGACGGGCTTTGCAAACCAATCTGAGACAACAATTTATTGTTGGCAATGCAAGTCAAGCCTAAGCGTGATAGGAAGCGTGCTTCCACAGTAGAGATAAACAGAGAGGGATAATGCATAGGAGCTGATCTGTTTTTTTTTCCCCGCAGAATTCGATCTTTAATGCCCGACGAAAAATTTGTAGCCTGTGTAGTTGGATGATAGTTGTACGAAAAAGTTGCATGAACTGATATGTAATAGTATTGCAGTTAGTTTTGCACCGATTATATTATTTGTTTGCGGGGAGCGACAACGGCTCACTTTTGTCGGCACGTGCGAGTCGTATATCTTGAGCCATGAGTCGTTGAAAGAGGGGTCTCACCCCCCCCCCCCCACCCGGTCGGAGTGCTTCGGACCACCCCTTATGAGGGCAGACAGTCTGTATGTGAAGCGTTTCTTAAATATGTGAATGTGAATGGCCCTGACAATCTGATTATCTGTTTTTATGGCACTTGCAGCTCCGCTCAAGTGCCATATACCGATCACTGTTCGGTCTGTCGGTCTGTCGGTCGGTCGGTCGGTAGGTCGGTCGGTCGATCGGTCTGTCAGGCCACTCATCTCTAGTTAGGGTACTTCCACATGTGCTAGGACGATGAAACTTGGCAGGCATATTAGGGACCCTACCAAACTAACTTGGAAATAGTCACTTTCCCGATTCGACCGCCATGGGGGGAGTGGAGGGAGGCGGAATCCGGAATATTGACGTATTTTTTACTTAACAACGGTGAATCGGATCTTAATGAAACTTGATATTTGGAAAGACCTCCTGTCTCAGATGTCACACTTCAAGTCCGGAATGGATCCGGTGACTTTGGCTAGAGTTCGAGGGGTAACCGGAAATCGTGTGACATATTCAGAGTGGATGGATCGGGATGAAACTTGGTTGGAAGAACAAGCACAAGTCCTAGATAAATAGTTGACAAGACCAGATCGGATCCGAGCACTATGGGGGTAGTTAAAGGGAGGGTTCCGGAATTCCGGTGATCCCGGCTTAAGATGCTTACACATGTGCTAGGGTGATGAAACTTGGCAGGCATATTAGGGACCCGACCAGACTAACTTGGGAACAGTCACTTCCCCGACACGACCACCGTGGGGGGAGTGGAGGGGATGGGGAATCCGGAATATTGACGTATTTAAAACTTTTGAACGGGGAATCGGATCTTAATGAAACTTGATATTTGGAAAAAAAACTCGTGTCTCAGATGTCACACTCCACACTCACACTCACAGTCCGGAATGGATCCGGTGACTTTGGGGGGGGGGGGGGGGGAATTGGAAGGGGAGCCGGAATCGTGTGACATGTTCAGAGGGGACGGACCGCGATGAAACTTGGTGGGAAGAACAAGCACAAGCCCTAGAGACATCGCTGACAAGACCGGACCGGATCCGAGCACTGTGGGGGGAGCTCAGGGAGGGTTCCGGAATTCCGACTATCCCGACTTAAGAGGCTTACACATGTGCTAGGACGATGAAACTTGGCAGGCTTATTAGGGACCCGACCAAACTAATTTGGATATAGTCACTTCCCCTATTCGATCACCGTGGGGGAGTGAAGGGAGGGGGAATCTGGAATACTGACGTAATTATATTTTTTTAACGGGGAATCGGATCTTAATGAAACTTGATATTTGGAAAGTCCTCGTGTCTCAGATGTCCCATTTTAAGTGCGGACAGGATCCGATCAATGTGGGGGAGTCGGGGGGGGGGGGGCGAAATTTTTGTGACACGCTTAGAATATAGCGATTGGGGTAAGCTTGGTGGGAAGAACAATTGCGTAAGCCCTAGATACATCCGTGATAGAACCGGACCGGATTCGGCCACTCTGGGGATTTGGAGGGGGTCCGGAATCCGGTGATCTCAAATGAAATAAATGCAAACAAATTGGCCCAGCGTATAATACTACAAAAAAAAACAATCTGGCCAAATAATACTAAATATACAAAAAAATAAAATACATACGCGTTAAACTATATTAACTCTTTAACCGCTAAATATAGGTTATGAGTAAGAGAAGACATTTTCGACAGAAATTTCTTTTGCTTTCTTCGTATAATTTGAAGTGGATCTTTCAAATGGTACAAATTTATAGTAGAATGAAATTTTGAAAGTCGACACAAAGATTTACCAAAATTAAAAAAAGTAGTTTTCATATGTGCAATATTAGAGTTAGAAAAATAAGGAAGCCAACTAGAAAATAAAAGGACTTGAGGTAGAGCAACTGTATTGAAGACGCGCACAGACGATCTCCTAGTTAAATAATCTCGAACAGAAATAACACTACCGAAGCTCGCTGAAACTCTCGACCGAACAGACTTCATCATATGAGCTCTGCAAAGGGAAACTGATGGCCCATACTGAATTCCCAAATAAATAAAAGAGTCAAGTGGCTTAAGGACTACATCATACATCTTAATAGTAAAAATAGTATTAATTGGGTCAGCATCATTTGCGTACCAGTGCATAGCTGCTAAAAAACATTCTTAGCCCCCATAAATTGCGCATTGTGACCACAATGTGCAGGTATATTTTTTACTAAACCATGTGCCTCAACAAAGCAAGAATCCCACCTGTTACCCTTACCTACTACGTATGCTTGCAAGTGCCATATGAGCTTACAGCTCTTGTTCTTCGAGTTCTTGGTACGCCATGTCTCTGGATGTCTGCAATTAAAAACATGTAAGATTTGTTCAATTTTTCAGCTATTTGTACTCTTTGGTACCATAAATCCTTACTTGGGAAGCTTCACAGCCTCTGGATCCTCCGCAGAGGTTCTCTTCTACATAAATCCTCCAACCGAAATTACCATCAGTTCGTTCATTGCCTCGATAAAAGCAAGGTTTGCCAACTTGGCAGCAATATTCATAGAAGGAGTTACAGTGGATTTGAGTAACGCTGAGCCTCAGAAAGGACTGATAACCTGCCTCGCTGCAAACACATGCGTTGCGGGATCTGACAAGTACTCTCTTTGCCAAGATGACATCACCAACGGACCGCAATGCACCTGCAGTGAAGGGTTCGTATTTTTTTTTTTTTAAATGTCTGTCTGATCGAGTCTGACTGCCGCATCATTTTTTATTTCTTTATTTATTTGTTTGTGACCCGCTTTTTGTAAAGCAGCGGATTATGAGGAAAATATACATTATTAAAACAATAAACAAAACAATGTACATAAACATGACTACATTATTTTCATATAGTTGAAAAACACAGTAAATAGACTTGTAAAATTTTACACAGTGAGAAGCACATTAAACGGGTTCATGACTGAAAAACGGGCTAATTCAATACCAATTTACGGTTACGGAAAGATTTATGAAGATGCATCAGAAATGTACAGTACTTAAATAAACAGCTTCTCAAATTTTTTACATCTTTTTTCCTTAGGGTATGGTAAATTCCGGAACAATTGTGAATATGTGGGCCACAAATAGCACTATACAACCTTCGGAGCGCCTAGCGTGAATATTTTCCTCCATTTCGGACCAAATGCCCGTAACCAAATCTAATGGAATTTGATAGACTTTTTACGATAGAGGAGCAAGTTAAAGATAATCTGGATTTGAAGGTACGTCCGAACCATTTCAGCGACTCGGACGAGAAAATAGAAAAAGAACCAATTGCAACGGAAGGGCGCTCAGAGGTTGTTGCGCGACCGAAACAAAGATAGTAACATTTTGACAGATTTATCTCAAGTCCGATGTACGAAAGTTTATATGCTAATATTTTCATATTTAGTAGTAGATTTAGTAGTACGGCTGACTAGGAAGATATTATCAGCATACGCAATGTAGCTGATAGAAATCTCCTTGAACAGAAAAGCAGGAAGAAGAGAATCCAAGCAATCAGAAATCGCAGACTTGAAAATATGTGATGACAAAACTCCACCTTGGCGAACTCCATGGTTCACCGGAATATTTTCCGATAGTTGACCCTGCCATTTTAACCGAACGGTAGAATTTGCGTACCAATATTTTAAAAGGCAAAGAATAGAAGAATTGACTCCAGAACGAGCAAGCGAATACAAAGCTTGAAAATGGACAATACAAAATCCCCAGAGATGTCTATGAAACAAATATGAATAGTTGATCTGTTTAGGGTGGCCAGTCGCATAAATTTTGGTCAGAACGTGGTGAGCATGCGCACAACCCGCACCATCATTTACAGTGTCGGAAGTCTCACAACATCTAGCATAAGGATACGCTATTTCAACAAATACCAGTCAACACACTTTCTGGAGACGTTACACAAGCATTGTCTTCTGAGCTTGGAAGTAATGCGTTTTTGCAAAAAAGAACACAGACGTGATTTATTATGTTTTGTTCAACGAGAACATTCTGTGACACGCTTGTAAGTTTAACTATTTTTCGTTCAACGAAAATGTTACGTCCCACATGTAGATAACATCCCATGGCACTTCACTAACTGCCCGAATTCAATTAATTTTACCAGTGGCTTTGAATTGTTGGATAAATTCTGTCGAAGAAGCTATTTAATGTGCAAATCGATGTAATCTAAACAGAATGTACTCGAGATGGTACTTGAAAATTTATTAGTACAAGAGGCTTCAGTCCCCTAGTTATTTTGCTAAAAGTTTAACCAAATAGGACTGAGATCCGACACTTTAGTCAAACTTCACTTATTAACTTAAGTAGGCGTGACAAGCGATAAAAATGCGTTACTTCGTGGTTCCGCTATCCAGATAATCGATTTCACAGAATTCTCGTCGTATTCTCGCTGTTACCCGAGGACTTCACTTGAGAAGTCCCCGCGTTTAGAAGTCACTACCCGTATTCTCACGAGTCCCGACGGATGGGGAATGCTCCGATTATCGTCCCCAGCATCAAGAAGGACTGACTCCCTTTCAGGTTTGGAGGGGAATCAGTTTTTGCTGGTGTTGGGGCAATGTAAAATAAAATAAAAACAATCAGAATAACCAAAACCAAAAAGAAAATGGATCCAGACTAATTTCGTCCACTGTATATTTTTTTTTCGAGCAAAATTCATTTTGGAAGCATTCCCCTTGTTCTCGTTGTTTTCCGTACGCAGAGTCCGCGTGGAGTGACTCCCTCTATTCTCGCCGTTCCCTGTTTCCCGAGGAGTCCTCGGAGAAGGACGAGAATACGCCTTTATTCTTTTGGATTTGTGGTAACTCTATGTTCAAAGACATATCTTATCATCACTTTCCTACTTTCTTGATCAGTGAATTTTTCACTGATGTGTCTGTAACACATGGAAGTGCAGGCTTTTGCTTAAGCTCAAATTCTCCACGTCTTGATGAATTTTGGATTGTTGTGCAGTGTATTCAAATACCAAATTTAAAATAAGCTGCCTTTTCAATTAAACTTTAAAGCACAACTGTTAAAGGAAATGATCTTTCCACGATGAGGTGTCTTAGATATATTATTTTCCGAAAATATCATTACCTTCCACGTGGAATAAGCGATTTTCTTGTTAGCGGTTGCCGACTCTATCCAACCTCCGCTCTCTTCGACGCGGCGGATGAACGCAACATTTTTAAAACGGGACGCGTCTTAGTTAAAAAATGAGAAAACCAAGCAAAAGAAATTAATTCAAAAAGAGAAGATATGCCTGACGATTCACCATTTCTTCCAAAATAAGAAACAACACTTTGAAGTTTCTCATATTTTCATTTTTCAAAGATGAGTCGGCTGACCTTGAAGCTTTTGGCGAATTTTGTGGCGCGTGACAGGCAGAATTCGGCTAGGACGAAAAAGCGATAAAAAGTCGTAAGTGCAAAACGGAATAATGGGGAAATGCGAGGATTTTAGAAGAATGATTATAATTCCATAAATCATCTAGGGATAATAAGAATAAGGATGTGTCCTTCAGTTGTGAAGCAGGCTACTCCAGGAAAGTTTTTCTTAAGTAAAACATAGGTATCCCTTGAAGTAGGCTACTTCCCAACGCCGATGGTGACCAACAGGAGATGGTAGGAGTGTGTCAAGCAGAAGCTTTTAAATGGGATAAGGACTAGTATGGTACAAATTTTTTGTATGCGGACTTAAAAAGACTTTACTATTCCTTAGGTATGAACAGCTGAACAACATCTGTAAAGACATAAATCAGTGTGATGAAAATCCTTGTGACGACAATGGAGATTCCAATGGCTTTTGCAGCGACAGCGATGGCAACTTTATGTGTGATTGTAGCGCAGGATACATCCAAGGAGGAGACGGAAGCTGCTATCGTAAGTATTCTCAGTCAAATTTTGTCTTCAATGGTTGTAATAACATCATATATGATATATTATTATATAGTAATAAATAATTATTTAATTTACGAAATTATTTATTTTACAAATTAATATTTTATCAACAATATTTTACAACCCTTTACAAATGTTAGGATTTAGCAGATTGTGTCGTCAGTGTATTGCGCTGAAATGTTATGGCGAACAAATTGAAATACCTTACCTTAAATACCTTAGATTGCAGTTTGGATCATCGTAAGATTTTCCATCCGGCTCAGCATTTCTTCGGAAATTGCCATGCGGATGAATTCGGGAATTCTGTTTGGTGTTGGGTTGGTATGATTCGCTTGACCTTACGCTCTGGGTTTGGACTTCACGGCATCCCATTCCAGCCTCCATTCCTTCTTGCCCCTTGCCCCCAGTACCATAATGCTTTCCTTCCGTAGAATCTAATCGGCGGAACCAGTTTCGGTTCGGATATTCTAGCGTACGTTCCCTTCTGAAAGTGGACTGTTTTAGCCAAAGGAAATTGCAAGACCACTGAGCCCCTCGACAGGAATAAGAACAGGATGGAGGCGCAAAAATCCCGAGGGTGATTACAACAACAAGAAATTCAAAAGAGACACCGTAGTAACAGTAATATTCCCATCCAAACAGTAGTAACCCTGAACTCCCTTGAACCTAAGCACCTTGTTCTATGATCCATCGCAAACCTGAACAATCAATAAAGTTTCGTGTTTCTTGCCATTTATTCAGTTCGTGTTTGCCCGTCCATTTCCTGGCCCCTTGTTTAATTTGTGTCTCATTGTTAAGTTTTAGTAAGCGTTTGTAGTTGTGTTACGGCGGTGCCATCTGCACCCCGCACTGCTTCACTTATGCCTCCGTTATATAGCGCTACTCTCTTTCGTTCAGTATGTTTATCTTTTATACTGTTTGCAATCTGTACTCTTGTATTATTTTTATTAACTTAAAGGTTGTTTATTTTGTAAGTACAGCTCATACCAGAGAATAAAACCCTTTGTTTATTTTACGGACCCTAGGTCATTGTTATGACTCTTGTTTAAAGCTCCTAAGAGTGGGCTGGCCTGTAAGGCCTAGTGTATGATGGGTGGTTTATAGCCTATTGTGGTCCAGTACGCAAACCTTAGTGTGAATCAACCTGGGGAATCCACAATGAACCCGTGAAGTCTGCACTTGTAGTAGGCAACCAGACGCCCTAGGCTGTCCTGACTCCGATGACTGTATCTAAGGACATTTACCATCCATGTCCGGCCTACTACTACCCTCGCCATAACATTAGGTTGAGAGTGCTTCTTCACATACAAGTACAGTAGTCGTAATAGTTGTTAGCATCCGTAGATGCAATTGTTACCTATTCTTTGAGTGTTACCTATTCCTTAGTGTCTAAATTCGTTTGTATTTTGCCAATTATTTAGCTTTTGATATTGTGGCAATCTTTCATTTAGCCTGAATCGAAACCTCAAGTAAAGTCCCGCATTTTTCACATTCATCAAACATTCATTTTTCGCGGCCTTTAACATTTAAACTTCGCTGAACACACTATCTCTATACAGAAGCGGGGACCCTATACGTCAAGGTGGATCGACGAGAAGAGATGGAACGGTCATGGGCGTAGAGTGAAACAGTGATGTAGGCGATACCGGTCCTTCGACTCTCGAAACTGGAACGAGATGGACTTCCTGATTCATCCTTCTAACATATTTCTCCTTTTTTTTATAAAGCTTTCTCAGCGAGCGTTGATCCCTGTGCCGCCACTGCTGCTCAGTCGGAATGCACATCCAATAACGGAAAGTGCGTCCCATCACTCAACTCGAAGGGGTATGAATGCCAGTGCATCTTCCCCTACGTAAAGGGTGCAAATGGCGCTTGCAGAAGATCAGACGCAGCCAAAGACAAGGTCTACAGTGTCACCCTGCCACTCGCAAGCAATAAAGAATGGTCTGAAGATCTAAGAAACCCGAACTCCGAGGCTTACTTAATATTGAAAGCTGAAGCAGAGAAGTTTGTAAGTAACAATAACAAGTATCAAGTACGAGGGAGAAGTTACGTTCCATTAGCCCACGGAGTGCAGTATCTTCCATTGGAGCTCAGCTGGATGCAAAAGGCAAAACTTTCTCAATATCAGAAACTTTGTTTTTATTTATTTCAAAACTCCGAACAGGCTGTCCGTATTCGCGTCTAACCGCACACATCTAGCAGAAGTAGCAGAAATTGAGAAAAATATATTTCTTTTACAAACCTAGTTCAATACTTTCCATTGTCACCCACTAACTGACCTGGAATTTCCATAGACTTTTTTTTTTCAACAATCCATCTGTATGTACCACTGCTTCGTATTTTCCTTTGTCTATTCTTTTGGTAATTTCAGTGATACCGTCATCAGAGACAATGAAAATGGACGTTGTTCAGTTTGGAATGCTGGCTGAGACCCTCCTGATCAATCTCCAGTTTTCGTTCGTAAATCACTCAGAGCTATTGAAGACCAGGAAATCAGAAAGGGTCGAAGCAGTGTACGAGCCTGAATTTTCTTTTGAGCTTAAAGCACAACTCTTACTATAAATGATCATGTCACGATAAAATGGCTCAGAAATATAGTTTTCAAAAATACTTTACTTTTACGAAAAATTAGCAATTTTCTTGGTAGCGATTGCCACTCTACTTACCTCTTTCTGACGCGGCGGCTGGACGCAAAATATTTGAAATCTGGACGCACCTTGGTTGAACAGTGGAACAATCAAGCAGGATAGAAAAAGTTCAAAACAAAAGGTAGACTGATGATCTACCATGTCTACCAAAACGAAAAATTATTGGCCTAAAAAGCGCTAAAAAGTCGTAGGTGCAAAACTAAACAATTTGTAAAGGCGGGGATTTCATAATTTTAATATACCATGAGGGAGCGGAAGGAAAAGAGCAAATCAAAGGAAAAGAGCAAATCAAAAAGATGAAATTCGGGGATAATATTGTTAATGATCCAAAAGAAATTGCGGAAAATCTGTGTAAATATTTTTCTGAGGAAGGTTCGAAACTGTGTCATGAGGCCGCTAAAAGGTCAACAAGCCCCCCTGTCCCTACACGCCCAACTCGACATGTAACCTCTGAATTCCTGTTTGCGAAATGTGATGAAAAAGAAATAGATGAAATAATCATGAAATTGAAATCACAATCTTGTGGAATTGATGAAGTATCGTTAAAAATTGTTAAAGCAACTAAACAAATTGTCATCCCTATTTTAGCATATTTAATAAACTTGTCACTTGAAGCGGGGACTTTCCCAGAAAGACTGAAAGTAGCACGTGTACTACCCCTTCACAAAGGAAAGTCTAAAATTGACCCAAGCAATTACCGGCCAGTATCCATTCTTCCTTTTTTTTCGAAAATTTACGAGAAAATAGTTCAGAAACGAATGTATAATTACCTTCAAGAGCATGATTTACTTTGCAAAACGCAGTTTGGTTTTCGGAAAGGACTTTCAACGGATCTTGCCATTTTAAAACTGGTTGATTGGGTGAACGACGCATTTGATAAAGGCCTAATTCCCGCAGCATTATTTTTAGATCTTAAAAAGGCATTTGATACTATTGATCATGATAAGTTGCTCCAGATTCTTAAATCAATAGGGGTAGATAACGTAGCTTTAAAATGGTTTGGTTCGTATTTAAGTAATAGGGCGCAAGTTCTGCATAATTCAAACGTAACATCTGAGAGCCCTTTTATAACGTGTGGAGTCCCGCAAGGGTCCATATTGGGACCGCTACTGTTTCTTATTTATGTTAACCAAATACAATGTTATTTAACAGAAGCTAATATAATACTATTCGCAGATGATACACTTCTTTTTGTTGCATGTGAAAGTCTACCTTCATTGTTCAAAAAAATGGAAACAGCTCTTACTGAATTTGTATCATGGGCTGATTCGAATTATTTAACACTAAATTACAGTAAGACAAATTATATTCTATTTTCTAGAATAGCATCAGTTGAAACAGATCTGAAATTAAGAGTAGATAATAATACCACAGATAAAGTAAAAACCAGCAGATATCTTGGATTCACAGTTGATGAGAATGTTTCGTGGAAAGAACATGCGAAATTAGTTGGTAACAAACTTTCAAGGTCCCTTGGAGTCATCCGCCGCCTTAGATTCCGTTTTCCTAAAAAAATACTAAAAATTATCTATCATTCTATTTTTCTCATCTGTCTTATGGGTGCTCCATATGGGCAAGTAACTTCATTTCTTGTTATAAAAGAGTCCAAATCATCCAAAATAAGGCAATTCAAATTATATCACCGGTTCAACACACTGATAACATTAATCTTTATTTCAAATGTGCCAAGATATTTGACGTATCTAAGACTCGAGATTTCCAGATCGCAACTTTTTGCTACAAGTATTTCAATAACCTCCTTCCGTCTTCGTTCCAAAATATGTTCTCACTAAATCAAGACCTGCATTCTTATGACACCCGAAACTCTTGTGACATCGTCCAAGAAGCGCCCTCATCAAAAAGGGCTTCTTTTCTAATTCGATTTTTTGCGCCGTCAATTTGGAATCTACTACCGTTAGATATCCGGAATTCGAATAACCTCATTTCCTTCAAGCGAGCAGCGAAAGGTCATTACAGGAAAATTGTTTAGTGTTATCCTCCTTTAGACCCCCCCCCCTGTTTTTCTTTTGTTTTCTTTCTTCTCGTTCCTTCTTTCCCTTATTTTCTCTCTCCTTTTATTTACAGTTGAAAAAATAGATTATTTTTTTTTTCCTCTCCTCTTTTTTTCTTTAAATAGAATGTTCAGTTAGTTGATTCTGTTTGATGTTTAAATTAGTATAGGTTATTTCCCTGCCCTAGCCAAGCACTACATTTGTGCTTTCCTGGCAGGAATATAAATTGTGTATTCATTTGTTTTTTAAATATAGTCCGATGAAACTGAAATTGAACTGAGCCAGGGATAATATGAAAGGCAGAATAAGCAAAACGGGCCTATGAGCTACATGCAGTTTCTTTGAGGTAGTGGATCCAACTAAACGCTAATTTCCTAAAGAAAGATTTGACAGGAATAAGATGGGTATGCTTGTCCTCTTGGCGGTTGTGAAGATGAGGATATTGGTAATTTTTTGGTCATTTGTCAAGAGCTTTTGGATATTCGTGGGGGGATCTTCCATTGGGATTTCCCAGTACTTTCCTGTGTTCGGAAGTTTACCTCCAATCGTTAAGAAAGGTTTCTAGATTTTTAAAAAGAAGGTAGGGACTCAAAAAGCTGTTTGCATTTTAGGGGTATTTATGTTTCTGTGTCTTTGGAATTCGTACTTGTATATCGTCCTCGCGCTTTTCCAGATACAATCATTATTATTATCATACCAAGGTCATTTTCCTTCCTCTATAGACAGGAAATCACCACCTTGTAAAAGTTTAACCGAATAGTGCTCAGATATGACAATACCCATCACTTATCCATTTAAACTGGCTTAAAGACCCAATGAAAACACATTTCAACGTGGCTCCGCATTTCACATAATCGATTTTCATCGAACAAACTTTTTCTTTTTGATTGCTGGTATCTCTGTACCTTTATTCTTGAAACATTTGGCAACTACAGCGGTAAAGGGTTACTGAAAAATTCATCTTTTTCCGCCGATTGGTCTCAAGCCACGGTTTACGTTGCTTTGTATAAGCCAAACTATACGAAACAGTCCACTGAATCCAAATGAGCTCAATCAGAGTACGCAGAAGCTCTCCAATACGATACAAGTCAGACATAAAGACAGTAACAGTGGAAAACAGGGAACACCCATCAGCCGCATGAATCGTGATAACTAGCGCTTCCTAGTGGTTGGATTGTAGTTAAAACACATCTCTGTTGACATTTCGGCCGATCCCTTCTGCAACATCAAAAGTGGGCTAAAGGCACTGGCAATCGTAAGTCTGTCGTACCCCTGCCCGTCCGGACCCGGCGTGCTTTCATTGGCTGAAAATTGTCGAAATTGCTGCTTCAGTTAGCGGGCAGTTCAATTATCTACAACGCGATTTCAGTGGAATTACCGTCTTCAGGGGCGTCCCGAGCCTTTCTTCATTGGGGGGGGGGGGGGGGCGAACCTGGTAAAAATTGACCGAATCGGTACCTGATTTTGACCGAATTTATAATTATTTTCTAAAACACAGCGAGTTGCCTTCAAGAAGCTACAATGTAAAAAATCGCATAGTATGTACAAAATCAAGTCTAAAGAGAAACTTTGGAGTGTTTTCACGCTCTTCCACTTCTGTTTTTTTTTTCAGGGATACGCCGTCACTAGCCTTTTACCTTTAGGGGACGTCCAGTTTTGCCAACAGGACTTGAAAATGTTCCGACAAAAACGCAGTTGCTGCCAAGCGACAACGTCGTGAACGGCTGTACCCAGGGAATTAAAGCGCCGCAGGCAAAATTTTTTGAATCCCGCCTTTTTTCTGTCAAAATCTAGCTTTTAACGTGGTTCAAGCACCCCAAAATCAAGCCTCAAACGCCATTAAATGACGTATTCTTCTTCTAAATAGTGAAGACTGCTAAATGTGTCGCAGGCGAAACTTTTTGGAAACGCTCATGACCAAAGTGCCTCTTTGCGATCCCAAGGCTACCTATTAAGCCACAGAGCTGCCTGTCGAAAAAAGGGTCCATCCAGGGTAAAGTAGGTGCAAAGTACATTTATTCTGGATTTACAGCAAACAAAAATAGGCTTGTTTTTACGTCAGGAGACGTGCTTATTCCTGAAGTTCTGCAATCATTAGAAGTATAAGTTAAGTAATGAATGGAAACCAGTTAAAACTGCCGTTAAATGATAAGGAACAAGAGCTAAGTAAACGCCACTTAAATTAGCAAGTACAGTAACTAGGGTGAACCAAATAATGAATTCGTACTACCGAAAAAAATCGGGAGCGGTATAACGACCGAATTTCAGAATGCAAGAGTCCTTAATGCTCCTAATGCTAGAGTCTTTAGCCATTCAGACTTGCGATTCCGACGCCGACAGACAGATTGACACACATGTAGGACTGAAATTTCATGTCGAAGTGGCGTGTAAGTTATTATAGGATGATACCCAAGATTTAACCCCCATGTTTTATTTTTAGATCAAAGCTGTATTCAAAGACGCTGTGGCCCAAATTGTTGCTTTCAAGCCAGCGGGATCGTTAGTGAGGAGCGTGGTTCCCTTATTTAGAAAGAAACGTCAGTCAGTTGCGCCGATTGTTGAGATAGGTACGATATTGTCAAGTGCGACGACAGCTTACACGACTGAAGTGACTCAAGAAATAACGAAGTGACTGTACCTGGAATAAGCTTATTCCAAAACAGTAGTATGAAGTTGTACGAAAAAGTAGCATGCAGTACGAACTGATGCTACTATATGCTTCTATGTCGAGGCTACCCCTCCACCCCCCCCCCCCCTCCCAACATTCATCGGATACGGTCCGGACTTAAAATGGGACATTTGGGACGCGAGGTTAGAATTTCAAGTTTCATTAAGATCTTATCACCCGTTCGAAAGTTATACGTACCTCAAGATTCAGGGTTCTCCCCTCCCTCCATCCCCCACGGTGGTCGAATCTATGAATTAATTTTTTCGAAGCTAATCTTGTCAAGTCTCTAATATTCAGGCCAAGTTTCATCGCCCTAGCACATCTGAAAGTACCTTAACTCGCGATCGCCACAATTCCGGACCCTCCCCCCTTTAACTCCCCCTACAGTGCCCGAATCCGTTCCGGTTCTATCTCTGATGTATTTACAGCTTGAGTTTGTTCTTCCCACCAAATTTCATCCCAATCCCTTCACTCTAAGCGTGTCACAAGATTTCCAGTTCCCCGCCTGCGACCCCCCCCCCCCACATTGATCGTATCCGGTTCGGACTTCAAACAGGACATCCAAGAAACGGTGGGTTTCCAAATATCAAGTTTCATTAAGATCCGATCAATCGTTCCAGAGTTATACATACCTCAAGATTGCGATTCCCCCTCCCTCCAGTCCTCCCGTGGTAGTCGGATCGGGGGAGTGACGATTCTGAAGTTAGTTTGGTCGGGCCCCCTGATATGCCTGCCAAGTTTCATTGTCCTAGCCCTTCTAGAAGTACCCTAACTTGAGAACAGTGGACCGACAGACCGAAAAGTGATCGGTATATGGCACCTGAGCGAAGCTGCAAAGTGCCATTAAAATAAGGCTACGGAGCCCATTTACGAACTCAACCTGTCCTTTGACCCAACGAATCCTCACACCGGATTTGAACAATATATCATTCCTTCGAGAGCTATCGTGCTGAAAGACGGATGGACAGACGGCCGATAGTTCGTTGAAAGTGTACAATGTGAATCCGGGACTAATCAAAATGAAGCTACCACTTAAATTATAATTTCTACTACAGAAACTGACAAATACAAAACAATGTAAAAAAGAACACAATACATAGAGCCAATATTGCTACACGAAAGATGCGAAACCTACAAAATATGCAGAAGATAGCTGATATTAAACAATTGATCCACAACAAATAATCTACAAATGAACTAAGTGCGCAAGCATTCACACGAATTCTATCCCACGAGGCCTGGACGACCAACACAATTTTCAGCGATCGAACGACTGCCATCGCGCGATACAGTTTCGTCTGATATTGGACAAAAGGGTAGGGTAGAGACTTGGATCGCCACTTGATTTTGCCGAAAATTGGTCGACAATATTCCTTTTCCGAAACAACGGTGGGGAGAATGTTGCTCAGACCAAAATCAGCATAACAAGGCAAGTTTGCGAATCATTTAGTTGTCCTTAGTCCATTCCTTGATCAAAGTAAGTGAAGTGACGATAGAAATTTTCATTAGCTAGTATAATACTTTAGTCTTCAAATCCGAATCAGCTGATTGTTTTTGTTAAATTATTAGGTCGGGTCTCCGGGTTTAAGAATAGATGGAACCATTACGGAAGTAGGTTGCATTGGCACTATAGATACGTCGGATCCTTGCATGATCCTTACGGGTTCAGCATTGCCACAGGCAAATAAGATTTACCAGTCTAAACTTTAAAAAAAATACTCAACTGATTCGGATTTTCCGAAAAAATATTTACCGACTGATGAAAATTTCTATCTTAAGTGCCACTTCACCTATTTTTATCAAGTAAAGGACTATGTAGGTTTTAAAATGCTTCTAAATTAGAACTGAACAAGGTCTTTAATGATCCTTACCCATACGCAATCGAAAGACTAACCTGTGCATTTGCAGATAACCCGGCCGGATTGGTTAAATTCACCCACACAATGGCATCGACATAATCAACAAGCTTAACTACTTCTTCTTTCATATATGGAGAGTCGCTGCAGTTGACGAAGCTGGTGATGAAAACACATAGAAAAAACAAACGGCACATGGTTATTGCTGAAGGCGAACTCCGAGCGTCTGTTAGAATAAACCACATGCTCTTATTTTTCGAGATGGCTACCTTGGCAGTCGCACATGTTAGATATTTGAAACACAGCATTCGTCATCAAAATGAGAGGACAGTCTTTTTGCAAGACGCGTGATTACATTTTCTGCGTGTTTCTTTAGCAACGTCGGAAGTATGCTGGAAATTCCTTTTTCCCATTTTCGCAGAAGCTGTTGAAAATGAATGTTGTCTTGCAATCGCTGTCGGAAAATCCTTAAATTGACGTGATTGTTCACTGTCGTTTTCATCCTCTCAAGGGAAGGACTCTCAAAGGAATCACCGAAATTTTGCAGAGGGACGGACCGAACGCGGTGAAATCGATGCGGACTGAACAAAAGTTGGATGAATTAGCAAATTCGGTAAAGGAAGGGGACCAAAAAACACGTTAAATCACCCAGTTTGGAAATGTGGGAACAAAAGATTTTATGAAAAAGGCATCACGGCTTCGCCACGATAAATCCCATCGAAGTTGAAACACTGTCCTGAACCCTGGCCCTCTGGAAATGTGGGAACAAACGATTTTATGAAAAAGGCATCACGGCTTCGCCGCGATGCCCGCTTTGACCGAATTTTTTGCCTTCGGCAAAAATTTGACCGAATGCCCAAAACGTAGGGGCGCTGCTTCCCCCCCCCTCGGGACGCCCCTGCTCAGAATACCCTATTTGTGAGTATCCATTTATTTTGCCCAGCACAGCTCTTGTAATATGATAGGATATATTTTACTTAAAGCCCGAGAACCATCGCAGTCAGAGCAAATAGAGAACAAACGTCAACTCTTCTAATGAATCCTAACTACAAAAAAAATCTTCTCTGTGCTTCCATCCTATGTGCAAGAACCTTCCAAGCTGCCTAACAAAAACATACTTTTCTCCTTTAGCATTTCATCCAACCATCCTTCCCTAGAAATTCGGTCCATATATATTTTAACTCTCAAATCATTCAACTCCTTATATTCCCACATAAAATGAAACAACAAATTCTCATCCACACAACCACACATTGGGTAGAAGTAAGGACACTAGACTGCCCTTGAAGCTTCCCAAATAATTTCTCAGAATATAGAGTGGGAGGCTATCGCTTCGACCGCGAATATCCAATTTTAATTCCTCAGTTTCAGTTTTCAGTTTCATTGGACTATATTTAAAAAACAAATGAATACACAATTTACATTCCTGCCAGGAAAGCACAAATGTAGTGCTTGGCTAGGGCAGGGAAATAACCTATACTAATTTAAACATCAAACAGAATCAACTAACTGAACATTCTTTTTAAAGAAAAAAAGAGGAGAGGAAAAAAAAAATAATCTATTTTTTCAACTTTAAATAAAAGGAGAGAGAAAATAAGGGAAAGAAGGAACGAGAAGAAAGAAAACAAAAGAAAAACAGGGGGGGGGTCTAAAGGAGGATAAGACTAAACAATTTTCCTGTAATGACCTTTCGCTGCTCGCTTGAAGGAAATGAGGCTATTCGAATTCCGGATATCTAACGGTAGTAGATTCCAAATTGACGGCGCAAAAAAATCTCCGAAGATAACTCTTCCTTAAAGAACATTTCTAAACCCCAGCATTGTTTGGCTTTAGCGTAAAGGTACATCGACGGCTTACAATCGTTCTCATGGTGCCATCTTGGGGGAATCATTGAACCACATTACTTAACTCGCCTTAGGTGGCCCCTGAACCAGTGTTTCCACTTCTCTTTTTGAAAAATCCCAAGTTCAGGTAGAAAAATCCCCAAGAATCCCCTTTTCTTCAAAGAATAATCCCTTGACAAACCCCCTCCTGCTTCCTATAATACCCGATGATTGAGCCCATCTGTGTGGGTTGGGGGGGGGGGGTGAAGACCTGAAAACATGTGGCTAGACAATGCCCACCAAGACTCAAGAATTCTAACGGTTATAAACAATAGACTTAAAACTGTACGAATTTCAAGAAATATAAACACCAACATCCAGCAGGCACTCATTCCTGCCTTATCTGGTAAAAGCCAAGCTCCAGTAGTAGGTTTTAACAACGGCACCCAAGAAAATTTTAAACTGAGCGCCGCAGGCGAAAATTTTCAAATCCGCCTTTTTTTCTGAAAAATTGTACTACTTCCCGTACAAATTCCAGATTTAATGTCGCTCAACGGGCCCCTAAAGTTCAAGTTCCTTTCCACCAAATGAGAGTGGGCTATTACAAAAAGGCGCCCGGGAGAAATTTCGGACCACCACAGTGTATTTATGGGATTCCAAAAATTTAAGGATTATGGTTCATATGGTTTCATACACCTGTCCGTCTGTATTCGACAGCCTTATTTCTCTTCAAGCCGTGTCCTATCAGCCTGTTTTATGCTAAAATACAAAGATTTCTGTACAAAAGAAAGTAGTTGTAAAACTCTGCTGTTCAGATGAAAATTTTGAAAACCTCCCTGTTTTCCATAAAATATAGTCATTTTACGACAAAAATAGTCTTCAACCTGTTCGTCACAGGGTGAAATTCACTATTTATCATTCTATCAAGATCCAGGCATACGATTGTCATTCTAACAAGCTCTGAACATACTATTGTCTCGTAACGTACGACAAGAACATCTCTTCGCAACTAAACGACTAAAAGCAGGTGATTCGCGGGCGAAATTTGCAGTTTGTAACTGCCTTTCTGTAAACTTCGGCAAGCTCAAAACATAGAGAGTAAGAAGAACAAAAGAAAACTTCGACACTTTTGCCAGAAAGCCGATTTTTTTTTCCAAAACGAGCATTGAACGAAAAGCTCTTCAAAAGTGCCTCTATAGTTATTGTGAAGTTGATGGATTTTTTTCCTTGAGACTCAAAAAGTTCAATATCTCCATTCTAATATTGAAAATCCCTAAATATCTCAGTTATCCCTGAAAAATTCCTTATCCCTCATTAGAAAAAAAATTCGAAGGAAGACCTGTAAATACATCAAAAAGGGATACATCTCTTGAAGTGGAAACACTGTCCGGAACCCTGGCCCTCCCTTGTTAGACTGAGGAGATTGGAGTGCCAGATCCTTTTTAATTTCCGGATTTTCCGATATTTTTTTTTAAATATTTAAAATTATTCGAAAATGAATCAGACATTTAATCATATCTGAGGATATCTGAGAGTAACTGTATGTTAGACGCTGCTTTTTTATACATACAGGAAAACTTGAACAGAATCCGATCTTGGTGACAGGATTATGTTTACACACAGAGGGAAAAAAAGAAATTCTTCAAACCAGAAAATCTGACAAAAATAAATTCACTAGCCAAAAAAAAAATGTTTTGAGAGCATTTATGACATCCGTACTGATGATTGCTGCTCTTCAAAGCTAGTTAGACATTTTTCTTGTACTTTTTACCAGCGCCGCCGACAAGATTCCTTTCAAGTAGACCGGAATTCCTTTCATCTGAAAGGATTCCCGTCCCGCTAGACTTTTTTTCTACTCGTCTTCGCGAACGGAATCCTTTCGAGTCGAACGGATTTCCTTTCTACTCGACGGGATTTCTTGTCCGTGTAAAATCTGCTAAATAGGTAGAACAACGACTTCTGAAATTTTAGCTAAATTCGTTTCTTGAAGTAGTCGATCGTCTCTTTCGATTTTCAACCTCCCCCCGCGACCCCCCCCCCCCCCCCCCCCCTTAGCACGAAAAATTCCTGGCGGCAAACTACGGGCACCAAAACCACGACCGATTTTTAGTGGAGTGTTCCTTGGAACAATCCGCTATTGCGAGCGCTGTAGCAGCTTTCGGCTTTCGGTTTTCACCATATTTTGTATAACTCGTGAACGAGTGCAAATATCAAGTTCAAACTTGGTACACTTCTGGGTATTGGGGTCTAATTGTGCTTTTTGGTGGCAGCGGTTTTAGGGTTGAAACGTAGTGGGCAGGTTTTACGTTAAGCAGATAGGGAAGTTTCTTTGTACAGTACAAGAATGGTAAGATAGATATCATGGTTAAGAAGACGGGGACACATGGGAAAATGGCGAAGAAAAAGAAGAAGAAAAAGAAAATTTTTGCCAAAAAGTAATTCTGTCACGATTTAGCGATTAGAAAATTTGAGTTTAATCGGAAAAAGTAGTGGTTCTTATTTTTAGATTATTGAAGTAGACCATAGCAGAATGTACAGTCCCATTAATCTACTTTGTAAATAGTAGTTAATCCAGTGGATTTAATTTTAGATGTTACTGAACTTCACATATTAAGAGTATGACCACTATTAAGTATCGTCGCAATGGATGTCTGTCCGTACGTTTTTGCTTGGCAAGTCCGTCGAATGAGGTACAGTCTGTTGTCTTAACGGTTGTCATATAGTCCCTATCGGTTGTCCGAGTTGGTGTTGCACGAGGCAACACGACCAGCTCTAACAGAATTTGGTAGACGTCATTTTGGGTGGTGTTGGCAGGTTTGCCCGAATGGTGGCATGGCGTGACCGGAACGGCACGCAGGATACCCTCTACTCATGTAGTAGAAAGTTTGGAGTCAATACTCCTTGATAATCGCCAAGCACCGATTCCCACAGATAGCGCGCATGTCGGGAGTCCGCTTTAGTTGCGTGGAAAAACTGCTGACGGAACAGCAGAATTTGCGGATTGCGCGCTGGCGGCTCACGCACAGTGAGAACACGCCTAAATATATTTCGAGACTCAGGAGAAAATAGTGGAAATAATGACGCGATGAAGTAATGCGTTTCCCACTCTCTCTGAGAATTACAATGAAATATGAGAATTAAGATGAGATGCTGTAGTAAGACGTCTAATTCAAGAGTAAATCGCCCAATGATAGGTGACCTAGGCAACCTAAAAGAAAAAAAGAAAAAAAAGAAAAAAAATCAGCAAAGAAGACTGGAATGTGTCTGTGAACTTCGATGGGCCATCGGTCCCCAGTATTTCACAGCTGAAGAAATTGTCATCGGTGCAGGCACCGAAAGCGAGGCCAAAAGGATACGCCACCCGCAGGGTTGTGTGTACTATACGAGAGTTGTCAAGAGCTCTGGGCCAATGCCCAGTATAAGGCTGTTGGGGCACCACGGGAAACAGAATTCCCCGAATATGGAAGAAACGCGGCTAACATTGAATTAATGGATTAGAGGCATCCACCGCAAATGTAATTCGAAGAAGAATTAGTGAATGCCTATAGAATATCCGGCAAGCATCAGGGTTCACTTGCCGGATCGTGTTAAAAAAAAGACTATCTTTTGGAAAAAGATGAGAAGAGAAAATTGCGGTATGAGCCCTGAAAACCTTGACATAGAGACACCTTCGCCCTTGTATGTTTCGCACAGGCATAGTTCCCCGATCCGACCATAGGGGGGGGGGGAGGGGCTGGAGGGAGGGGGAATCCGGAGAATTTAGGGTATTTTTAACTTACGAACGGGTGATTGGATCTCAATGAAGCTTGATACATAGAAAGACCTCGTGTCTCAGACAAACCCGGACCGGATACGGTGATATTGGGGGGAGATGGAGGGGGGAACCGGAAATCTTGGGAAACGCTTAGAGTAGAGAGATCGGGATGAAACTTGGTGGAAAGAACAAGCACAAGCCCTAGATACGTCATTGACATAACCGGACCGGATCCGTTCACTGTGGGGGGGGGGGGGCCGAGTTTCTAGGGATCCCGGAAGTTCGGTACTTCCTGATGTGCTAGGACGATGAAACTTGGCAGGGGTGTATGTATGTATGTATATATATATTGCCCATCGTAAATGTAAGAATACAACGCTGATGGAGCAATAAAGAAAGAAAAGGAAAATAAACGAGTAACTTCTGACAAATACAAACAGAACAAAACGAGAAGAAAAAGCAGAAATAAGGGCAATCTCATACAGGGACAGACACACAGTCAACGAAGGACCATTTCGAAGGTGCTTACACCAGTAGGCTGCTTCCGATGTCTCTCGTTTTTTTTTCTGCACCGCGGACACTGGACTAGCAACACCGTATCGCGAGGATAGGGAGCTGTTGTTAGTCCAGAGAGGCAGCCGTAGCAAATATTTCGCATGCTTGTAGAAACACTTCCGTATGTCCTTAATATCCGAAGCAGTAAAAAGAGACCAAAATGGTGCAAGGGCAAGCGAATGCGGTACAACAAATGCATTATACACGCTAGCTAGCTGTAAGGGACCCGAATAGGTTGACTTCAGAATAGTCGTTTCCCCGATCCGACCATCGTGGGGGTGCTAGGGAGGGGGAAACCGGAATCTAGTGACAAGCTCAGCTACTGAACGGGTTATCGGATTTAAATGAAACTTCATACTTAGAAAGATCCTCTGCGTCGTATGTCCCATTTTAAATCTGGACCGGATCCGGTGACATTGAAGGAGTTGGAGGGGCGGCAATCTTTGGAAACGCTTCGAGTGAGGGGATCGGGATTAAACTTGATACGTCATTGACATAATAGTACGGAATTCGGGCGCTATGGGGGAGTTGGGGGGGGGGGGTCACATTTCTAGTGGTCGCGCGAATTCAGTACTTCCTGATGTGCTACGACGATGAAACTTGGTAGGCGTGTCAGCGACCCGAACAGATTGACTTGAGAATAGTCGTTTACTCGATCCGACCATCTTGGGAGGAGTGGTGGGATTGGGAGTCCTTAATCTAGTGGCATGGGCAGTTTTTGAACGGGAGATGGGATTTGAATGAAGCTTGGCAAGTAGGAAGAGCTGTCGTAAAAGTGACAAGCTCAGCTACTGAACGGGTTATCGGATTTAAATGAAACTTCATATTTAGGAAGATCCTCTGCGTCGTATGTCCCATTTTAAATCTGGACCGGATCCGGTGACATTGGAGGAGTTGGAGGGGTGGCAATCTTCGGAAACGCTTCGAGTGAGGGGATCGGGATGAAACTTGGTGGGAAGAACAAGCACGAATTCTAGATACGTCATTGACATAATAGTACGGAATTCGGGCGCTATGGGGGAGTTAGGGGGGAAGGGGGGCCGGATATCTAGTGATCGCGCGAATTTAGTACTTCCTGATGTGCTAGGACGATGAAACTTGGTAGGCGTGTCAGCGACCCGAACAGATTGACTTGAGAATAGTCGTTTACTCGATCCGACCATCTTGGGAGGAGTGGGAGATAGGGAATCCGGAATCTAGTGGCATGGTCAGATGTTGTACGGTGATTGTATTTAAATCTCGTGCTCCAGACATCCCATTTTAAATTTGGACCGGATCCGGTGAAATTGGGAGAAGTTTCCTCGGTCCGACCATCGTGGGAGGAGTGGTGGGATTGGGAATCCTTAATTCCCATGGCATGGGCAGTTTTTGAACGGGAGATGGGATTTGAATGAAGCTTGGCAAGTAGGAAGAGCTGTCGTCTCAGATGTCCCATGTCAAGTCCGGGGAGGAGTGGAGGAAGGGGGAATCCGGAATCTTGACGTATTTATAACTTTCTAACGGGTGATCGGCTCTTCATGAAACTTGATGTTTGGAAGACGCCGAGTCTCAGACGACCCGGTTCAAATCCGGATAAGATCCGGTGACTTTGGCTGGAGCCGGAGGGGGGAATCGGAAATCTTGGGAAACGCTTAGAGTGGAAGGATCGGGATGAAACTTGGTCGGAAGAACGAGCGCAAGTCCTAGATAAATTGTTGACATAACCGGACCAGATTCGGACACTGTGGGGGAGTTTGGGTGGGGGGCTTAATCCTGGCGTTCCCGCAAGTTCGGAACTTCCTGATGTTCTAGGACGAAAAAAACTTGGTAAACGTATCAGGGACCATAACAGACTGACTTGAGAATAGTCGTTTCCCCGATCCGACTATCATGGGGGTTGCGATAAGTTTTTGACAGGCACAAAAACCAAACGGATGGACAAAATAGGATGCAAGTTGGACAGTGCTGAGTTTATGCAACCTTGATTTGTTATTTGGCGCCTAGACAGGATCCGGCCAAGGTGGGGGGAGGGGGAGCGGGGGTTTCCGAGTCGGATCAGCCACAGTGGGCTGAGTTGGAAAGGGAGTGCCGGAAATTTTGTGGCTCGCATAAGGGTCAAACAAGTGGAGTAGTTTGAATGAAACTTGGAAGGTACAGAGATCATATGCCTTAGATGACATATTTTAAGGTACGAATCGGATCAGACCACGGAGGGGGAGGGAGATTTATACCGGAAGTTCTCAAAAAAATGCTCAGATTCGAGTGAAAGATATGTGGTAAGAGAAAATGCTTTAGATGATCCAGTTAGGAGTCCAGACCAAATTCGGCCGCGGTAAATGGGAAGTTGAAAGGGGGTACCGGAAATCTTGGGCACGCCTAGGGAGATACCGAGTGGATTTCTTGGGTTGAAACTTGAAAGGTTTTGCGATAGCTTGGAGGTGATGTCGGAAATTTTCAGACTTCAGTGAAACTAGATATCCTAATTCTAGGTCCGAACCGCATTTTTCGATGGCAGGGTGTTTTGTTCTCTTCTACTTGTTACTCTTCTACTTTCTTGTACCATCTACTCGTAAAAAGTGCCATATGAGCTCGTAGCTCTTGTATAATTGGGTTACGGCTTCTGGAGAGAAAACAGAAGATTGACAACATTTAACAAGAGGATGCGTCTCTTGTGTTAAGTGTTGTCACATATCTTACAGTGTCGACCAGTACTGTGGACGAACAGCATTTATTATTGCAGTGAAAATATTTTTAAGAGTGTAAAACGAGAGGGCCTCGTCTAGGAAGTGTGTCTGAAAAGAACTACGAACGATCTGACTAAAATAGTATAAAACGACCAGTCAAAACAAAGAGCCGCCAAAAGCTTGGTGCATTTGCAGCGACGTGGAAATTTGCTGCGTAAATTGGTGTTATCCGTTCCAATGGGTAATACTGGCGCTTTTAATTTGTTTCGAACTGTCCGCCACCGGCTTGGAGTTACCTAAATGAAAAATATGAGAGAACTGTGTTTGGGTCAAGAGTGGAATCTACTTCACAAGAGTAGTAGTTTTTAGTTCTGGCGGAGTTTTTTATTTGGGAAAGAGGATATTTCCTTCCGACCAACCAGGTGAACTTAACTAAAATGGTAATTCTTCAGGTCAAGACCGCTGGAAGAAGACCGTCACTCTTTCTTGAAGACGGCTCATCAGCTACTTACCAAATTCCCGGAAACTTCCGGCTCAGTGCTGAATGCGATTTTGACAACAAGAGATTTACAGCAACTTCATCAGTCTCCCTCACTTCAGTACCTTTCTCCTTCATTAGCTGCAGGAACAATACGTGGCTCTTCAACAAGGAGAACCTTCTCGTCGAAACGATAATAGATGTCACCCTCTCAAATATCGGAGGTGAAAACATTGAACTGAATAAAGTGGGAACGGGAAACCTTTCAGAACAGACGGTCTGAAGAGGTTGGAACATGTAAGAAAAACTTTGTGGAGCCACAGGTGATGATTGCTGTACTTGGACTTCGAGGATCAGGAAAGTCGACGATTGCCTCTCTGCTGTCAGGGAATGACAGGGTGTTCAGACAAGGACGCCGAAGTACCAGAACGACGACCCTCGGCATCGACATCTCTCCTGTCATCCCCCTCCCAGACTATCTGAACGCTGCTGAAGAGCATCTTGGACTGACGAAGGGCGAAACAAGCTTTAAGATGAGCCCGATTATATTCACCGACAGTGAAGGCATGGGCGTCAGAGGAGATGACGTTGACTCAGTTGCAACTGTGCGGCTGTGCCACCCCTACTTTTCTCAAATATCATCTTGTGGATCACTACTGATTCTCTTCGAATTGACGAAGAACTACTGAAGCTGAACAGGGACCTAAACCTCGCGAACAAGATTCAAGATGAGAGCGGAAATTTGTGCAATGACTTCAAGCGGGGAAAACTGATCGTCTTGGTAAACAAAATGCAAGGAGACGAAGGCGACGAAGAACTAACGATAGAGCTTATAAAAGAAGAGTGGGAGTCTGAGGTTGCATCTGCCACGAAGAGGAACGAAATCCGAAGAAAGCTGAAGCAGTGCTTCCAGTCAGTCGAGGTAGTCGGATTTCCTTATCTGAACATACCATCAGGTGTGACTGGCATTACTTATGAGACAATAAATGGCTCAGGTGCAGACAGATTTCGACAAAGTCTGCATAAGATCGCTGGGAAAGTTGTGCAAGCAACCAATGAGCAGCGCACGCTGGCTGGCACCGTCATTACCCCGAGGGACCTCATTCAACTCTTTCACCTGGTACTTGACAAAATTAACAAAGATGTCGTCTTCCTTGATGACGACTTGAGAGATGTCTTATACGTTTTGAAACTCAAGCACGAACTAAAAGACTACGAGATAGTCGTGAGGAACAATATTTCCGCGATGGAGAAGTCTGGTGTTGGAAACCTGGCCAAGTTCACCGATGAAATGAAAGTTATCTTGGAAGAGCTTGTTGGTCGTCGGTCAGCGTTACTGAAGGATAGATCTCCAAGGCAGAAGATCCTTTTTGACAAGGAGTGGACCGATCTTCAAAGTAACCTGCTTTCATCAATCCAGAATTCGCTGCCAACGTCTCAGCCAGCGGGTTTGAATTCAAGATTAGGAATTTTTTATCTTTCTGTGGTAATGTCCCAGCAGAGGGTCATCGTTGCATGAATAGCTTCTTCATATCAGAGATAAGGAAAAGTTTTGGTGAAATTGGCAAGCTACCCCAAGAGATCCATTCGCCTGGAACTGCAATTTTATCAGGGCTGGCTCGAGATATATCTGCAATCCTTGGCTACTGTAAGAGTTTTGCGAAGTGGAATCGTCTATCACGAGCGTTCCAGCTCCGAGCAGCTAAGAAGCTTAAGTATAGCCCTGCTAGAAGATGTCAAGAGAGGACAACCCTCGGAAAAAGCAACAAGTGAGTTCGATATCTTGCATGACCTAATATTCAAACATAAGAAGATAAATGTGCCTTCCGAACTTCAGTGCCACCTAGATGCTCTCATAGATAAAGGGAAAACAGCCTTGAAGTTTTCACAGTCATCATTCGTCCGTGCTGTAAGAACAGTGGAAAATCAACTGAAGTACCAACGGAAACTAACACCTTTCGAAACGCAGTTCGATTTCTTCGGTGACGTAGAGAAAGAAATCCACAGTGGAAAACGCCTAAGAATCTTCCATCAGATCTGCGACGTCCCCGGAATACTTGCCTCGGTTCCAGATCATATCAGCGAGGTTATCATCATATGCTTCGGAGCATCGATTTATGGCCACGTAACAACCAGAATTCGTCACCTTAGCCTCGAGACTCACTGAAATATTCCTAGAAAGGGGTAACCGACGAGCTTCAAGGGATTAAAAGCATTGTCGAAGGTACCGTTGATGATGTTATTCAGCTAACAGCAAGGACAGAAAATGAAGACCCAACGGACATAGGTCCAGTCTTTGACCGGTATTTTGACGCTGTGCAGTTGGCTTTTGACACAGGGACATCGTTGAGCACGACAATCAGTTCATTTGTTGATTCGGTCTTCTATTGTCCAAAGATTGCCGCCCCTCCAACTCCTTCAATGTCACCGGATCCGGTCCAGATTTAAAATGGGACATACGACGCAGAGGATCTTTCTAAGTATGAAGTTTCATTTAAATCCGATGACCCGTTCAGTAGCTGAGCTTGTCACTAGATTCCGGTTTCCCCCTCCCTAGCACCCCCACGATGGTCGGATCGGGGAAACGACTATTCTGAAGTCAACCTATTCGGGTCCCTTACAGCTAGCTAGCGTGTATAATGCATTTGTTGTACCGCATTCGCTTGCCCTTGCACCATTTTGGTCTCTTTTTACTGCTTCGGATATTAAGGACATACGGAAGTGTTTCTACAAGCATGCGAAATATTTGCTACGGCTGCCTCTCTGGACTAACAACAGCTCCCTATCCTCGCGATACGGTGTTGCTAGTCCAGTGTCCGCGGTGCAGAAAAAAAACGAGAGACATCGGAAGAAGCCTACTGGTGTAAGCACCTTCGAAATGGTCCTTCGTTGACTGTGTGTCTGTCCCTGTATGAGATTGCCTTTATTTCTGCTTTTTCTTCTCGTTTTGTTCTGTTTGTATTTGTCAGAAGTTACTCGTTTATTTTCCTTTTCTTTCTTTATTGCTCCATCAGCGTTGTATTCTTACATTTACGATGGGCAATAAATATATACATACATACATACACCCCTGCCAAGTTTCATCGTCCTAGCACATCAGGAAGTACCGAACTTCCGGGATCACTAGAAACTCGGCCCCCCCCCCCCCACAGTGAACGGATCCGGTCCGGTTATGTCAATGACGTATCTAGGGCTTGTGCTTGTTCTTTCCACCAAGTTTCATCCCGATCTCTCTACTCTAAGCGTTTCCCAAGATTCCCGGTTCCCCCCTCCATCTCCCCCCAATATCACCGTATCCGGTCCGGATTTGTCTGAGACACGAGGTCTTTCTATGTATCAAGCTTCATTGAGATCCAATCACCCGTTCGTAAGTTAAAAATACCCTAAATTTTCCGGATTCCCCCTCCCTCCAGCCCCTCCCCCCCCCCCCTATGGTCGGATCGGGGAACTATGCCTGCCGATTTTCATTGTCCTAACACATCAGGAAGCACCAAACTCGCGGGATCACTAGAAACTGGAACTTCCCCCACAGCACCCCCCCAAAGTGAGCCGATCCGGTCCGGTTCTGTCAATCACGTATCTAGGACTTGTGCTTGTTCTTTCCACAAAGTTTCATCCCGATCTCTCCACTCTAAGCGTTTTCCAAGATTTCCGGTTTCCCCCTCCAACTCCCCCAATGTGACCGGATCCGGGTCTGGATTAAAAACTGGACTTCTACGACACGAGGTCCCTCCATATATCAAGTTTCACTGACCAATCGTCAGTTAAAAATACCTCGTTTTCCTAATTTTTCCGGAATCCCCCTCCCTCCACCCCCCCCCCCCAGATGATCGGATCAGGGAAGCGACTATTTCTAATATAATCTGGTCCTGCCCCTCACACGCCTGCCAAGTTTCATCGTCGTAGCTTATCTGGAAGTGCCCGAACTAGCAAAACCGGGACAGACGACAGACCGACCGACGGACGGACGGAAATTGCGATCGCTATATCCACTTGGCCGAAGGGTGCCATAAAAGCCGCTTCCTGAAAATATACCGCTACAGTCATAACGTAGATTTTCTGCTTTTTTTTTACATATGTTACATCCTTGCAACACAAGGATGTCCACTCTAGTCTAAATGTTATCAAAATGCAGACAGCGCAATGTATATGAGAATTATTTTCACGAAATAATAAAACCTTGAACCTCACTACTTAAAGACTTTGTACAAACATGCCCCCAAATTATTAGCTTAGATTTCAAAGACATCTACTTGGTGTGCCTTAAAGTAGGAAAACGAGTATTGTCTTAACTTCCGACTATAAACTTTAAAGGACCCATCTTACGCAAGGCTTGGTAAAAGATGAAAGTAGGAATTTGCCAATTCGTAGGTTTGTTGTGATCATTTGTAAGCAAAACCCCTGAGATAAGAATAATTATGGACCCTTGGAAATCACGAGAATGTATCATTTGGTAAAAAGTATTTTTTTGTTTGCACTTGGCTGTGATGATGCGCACTAACAGGGCTAGAAATTCATGTGTAAAAGAAACCCTTGAGGCAAAAATGATCCTGGGCCCTTTAGGACCATGAATATATATGGTCTGGTCAAAAGTATTATTTTTACTCTTCGGTTAAGATGCGCACTTTAAGGATGCTAGAAAGTCATTTTTAAGTAAAACCCTTGAGGCAAAATGATCATGGGCTCATGAAAATGTATATTTTGCTTAAAAGTATTTTTTGTACTTTTGCGATGAAGAGAGTACTTTAAGGGATGGTCGGATCTGGAAAGTGAAAATTTCCAAGCCAATCTTGCCAAGCCTCTAATGTTCAAGCCAAGTTTCGTCGCCCTAGCACATCTGGAAGTACCTTAAATCGTGATCACCGGAATTCCGGACAACCCTCCAACTCCCCCCAGAGTGCCCGAATCCGGTCCGGTTCTGTTACTGGTGTGTCTAGGGCTTACATTTGTTCTTCCCACCAAGTGCCATCCCAATCGCTACACTCTAAGCGTGTCACAAAATTTCCGGTCCCCCCCACAGACTCACCCACATTGACCGGATCCTGTCCGCACTTGAAATTGGCCATCTGAGACATGAGTTCTGGACATTTCTCAAGATTCCGGATTCCCCCTCGTTCCAATTCCCCCCACGAGGGTCAAATCGGAGAAACGACTGTTCTTAAGTTGAAATTTTCGAGTCCCTGACATGCCTGCCAAGTTTTATCGTTCTAGCACATGTGTAAGAATCTTAACTCGGGATCATCGAAATTCCGGAACCCTCCCTCCAACTTCCCCCACAGTGCTGGGATCCAGTCCGGTCTTGTCAACTATGTATCTGGGGCTTGTGCTTGTTCTTCCCACCAAGTCTCATCCCGATCCATCGACTCTGAACATGTCACACGATTTCCGCCCCCCCCCCCTCCAACTCCCTCCAAAGTCACCGGGACTTGAAGTGTGACATTTGAGACAGAAGGTCTTTCCAAATATCAAGTTTCATTAAGATCCGATTCCCCTTTCAAAAGTTAAAAATACGTCAAAATTCCGGATTCCCCCTCCCTCCACTCCCCCCCCCCCCCACGGTGGTTGAATCGGGGAAGTGACTATTTCCAAGTTAGTTTTGTAGGGTCGCTAATACGCCTGCCAAGTTTCATCGTCCTAGCACTTCTGGAAGTACCCTAACTCGAGATGAGAGGCCTGACAGACAGACCGAAAAGTGAACGGTATATGGCACTTGAGCGGGCTGCAAGTGCCATAGCAAGAGCTGAAAGCTCATATGGCACTGAACATGTGAGACACTTGTTCTTGTCACTTGTCAATTTTATCATGTTACTAGTTTCCGGATTCCCCATCCCTTCACTCCCCTCACAATGGCCGAATCGGATAAATGATTATTTCCAAGTTAATCTGATGCGGTCCCTGATATGCCTGACAATTTTCATTGCCCTAGCTTAGGTGGAGGCGTTTCACGAGATTTCCGGTTCCCCCTCCAGATCCCCCGCCCCAGTTATCGGATCCGGTTCGATTAGAAACTGAACATCTGAGACACTTTTTCTTGACATGTCCATGTCCGATTACCCGTTCCAAACTTATATATGTTACTAGTTTCTCAACTCCCCATCCCTCCGCTCCTCCCACGATGGCCGGATTCAGGGAAGTGATTGATTGGGTCTGTACAACTATTCAAACAGAAGGAACTGGAAGTTTCTATTTTGGAGTCCCAGTCTGGAACAGTATCAAAATATAATTAGGCTACTTTAACCTCATTTGGCCTAGAGTACAAAATGGAGAGAGAAGTAGCTTACTTTCTTGGGAAAAGGCAGAACACAATCAGATAAAAGTTTAGTTTACATTTGTTCTGACCACTTGTCGGTCTTATTTTAATCCTTAAGCTGTACCTGTTTCTGCATTCGGCTCTAAACACAAGCAAGAACGGCGGTATGGGCTAATGGCCGAGGCTTCCACCAAAGAGGACGTCGGATTCATACCAGATCTGGACATTGCCCTTTTGCTCCCTTTGTTCCTAGTTTCCGGACTCCCGGATCCGGGGAAAGTCGGATCGGGGATCCGGACTTGAAGTATGACATCTGAGACAGGAGGTCTTTCCAAATATCAAGTTTTACTAAGATCCGATTCCATGTTCAAAAGTTAAAAATACGTCAACATTATGGATTCCCCCTCCCTCCACTCCCCCCACGGTGGACGGATCGGGGAAGTGACTATTTCCAAATTAGTTTGGTAGGGTCCCTGATATGCCTGCCAAGTTTCATCGTCCTAGCACTTCTGGAAGTACCCTAACTCGAGATGAGTGGCCTGACAGACAGACCGAAAAGTGATCGATATATGGCACTTGAGCGGAGCTGCAAGTGCCATAAAAAGGGGACCAAGGGAAGCTGACAACGGTCAGCTCGGGATTCGGGGTATTCACGGGATTCACGTATTGTTATAATGGAAACTGTAGCAAATACGACGTGTGCTTCAATCAACATGAAGCTCAGCTTTTACAAGACAAAAAATATGTTCTCCTTTCATAAAGACAAACAGATGATACTGGAGCCTCGTTTTTGTTGCAATAGCGCTATCGCATCGCGGCTGCAGCACTTCTTTGCTTTTGCACAATATGCGTTTTTGGAATCACTTTCTTCTTGGTTGAAGCGGGAGCGCTGCAGCATCTTGCAGGGAAGCACGGACTTGGTCGGTGAGCAAGTCCGTGATTCTCGAGAAGCGCTGCCGTCTTCCTCGGAAGCGCTGCAGTGCAAAAACGGATGTAGAAAAAATCAGTCGGAATCGGCCGAGAAGTTGACCTGCAGCATGCAACAAAAACGAGGCTTGGGTACAACAGCTCTGGTATGAGGTGGTGTCATTCAGACAACAACGCCCTTCATCACAGAGGTTTTCAGGGTCCTAGTTTAGGCTAGTTTCAACCTTCAACCACCTCCACGACGAAAATTTAACACTTTCGCTTGTGGTGTTTGTGCTCCGTTCCGGGCACTTTCCTAAACAGTATTTTTTTCTTTTACAGCGTTGCCAATTCATTTGTAAGGCTAAAGCCGTTGACAGATGAAGTGGATTGTTCAAATGTGCCGAAAAACATATCTGACGGTCTTTACATTCTGGCAAAAGCAAATTTGTATCTCTAGGTGTCATTCTATGATTCCAACTACTTTGATAAAGCAAATAACAAGATGGCATTAAAATACTTTTAAATTATAACTGCAGAAGGTTTTTATTGATTCCAACTAATAAGCGAACGAAAGACTAACCTGAGCATTTGCAGATAATCCGACCGTATTGGTCAAATTTACCCACACGATGGATTCGACATAGTCAACAAGCTTAACTACTTCTTCCTTCATATATGGAAAGTCGCTGCAGTCGACAAAGCTGCTGAAAAAAACACATAGAAAAAAAAATAATCGACGCATCTTTATTGCTGATGGATGGCAAGCCTCGAGCGTCTGTTGAATATACTGCATGTTCTTATTTTATAGAACGCTACTTTAGCAGTCGCACATGTTTAAATCTCTAAGCCACACCTTACGTCATCGAAACGAGTGGACGGTGTTTTGGCAAAAAAGTGATAACATGTCTGTTGGAAATTCCCATCTCATGTTTTCGCAAGAAGTGGCAAAAGCTAATGTCGTATTTTTTTTAAATCACTGTCGGAAAACCCTTTTATCCGCTATAGGGACTCGGGATGTCTCTTAAAGTTTAACCAAAAAGGGCTGAGATAGGTTAGTCTAGTTAACCATTAATTATTCTCGCCGTTCACCGAGGACTCCTCTGTGAACGGCTAGAATGGAGGGAGTCACTCCATGCGGACTCGCGCTTACGAAAAACAGCGAGAATACGGGAATGCTTCCAAAATAGATTTCGTTCGAAAAAAATATGCAGTTGACGAAATTTGTGGATCCGCTTTATTTTTGGTTTTGTTTATTGTGATTGTTTTTGACAAATTTTACATTGCACAACACCAGCAAAAATTGATTCCCCTCCAAATGTGAAAGGGAGTCCTCTTTGATGATGGTAATGATAACTGGAGCATTCCCCGTCCGTGGGGACTCACGACGGGGAGTGAGTCCCTGGGACAAACAAAAACGCGGGGACTCCTCAAGTGGAGTCCTCGGGGAACGGCAAGAATACGCCCTTTAAAGTGGCTTGAAGACCCTATGAAAATGCGTTACTTAGTTGCTCCGCTATTCGCTAATAATCGATTTTCGAATCATGGACTTTCCCTGTCGGATTTGTGTGTTCTGTATACGCTTGTACCTGTGCTGTACGCTTGACGAAAAGAATTTACGAAAAGTTTGTGTTCAGGCACTAAGCAGTCTTCACCTGGCTTTGAAAAGCCACGTTCGTGTTGAGATTCAAATTTTCTGGGTCATAGTAGAATTTCCGCTGTGGGGACGGCCGTAGATATTCTGAACGACACTCTGGAGCAGATGGGGGGAAATAAAAAAAAAAACCTTCGTATCCAAATAATTCAGTGTGTACAAGAAAATGATACAAAAATAAGTTGGCTTTTCAGTTAAAACTTTAAGTGTAACAGACAATCAAAAGTGGGCATTTAAAGGTGGCCTCAAAGTACCCTATTTGTTTTTATCCATTCAGTTGTGTCTAACCTTTTTTTTACTGCGATTTGCAGAAGGCGTTAACCCCTCGCGCTCGCCATCGTGGCTCACTATTGTTAGGTTGAGGTCGTACGGACAGGTCAGTCTAAATTCATTCCCCTTTGTCTTTAGTCGCGATCAGACAAGCAAGCGATCACGCCACACGCCGATCGCTGGCCTGGGGTCTTCTGCAAATATATGTTTCGCGACTTAAAAAAATATTGTTCAACTTCCTGCTAATAAACTGGAATGTATGTATGTGTATGTGTTCTGCATGGAAAGCCCAACGTAAAAATATTATGCAAATCAAATACTAACTACAAATTCAACACAATTTCTGAAGACAAAACCAAGAAAACTAACTACAAAATTAAAACACTTTAAAAGAAAAGAAGTTTCTGGTAAAATAAAGGACTCATTACTCAATACTTGTAGATTTTCTATTCACTCACGCTTCACAAACGGTAACAAAACATGGAACAAGTTCAATTCCTTCATTCCCACCCCTACATTTGTATCATATGTAATATATTTACATATATATCATATCCTTTGTATCACACAGCGATTAAGGAACTCCGTTGTAAATTTCGCCATGAATTGAATAACTGATTGATTATTACTATTAGCTTTACTTCAGCTAAAGGCCACAAATCACACAATGAAACAAAAACACAACAAAAGTTAAACAAACATTGCACTGTAAAAAGTTTCTCCGTATAAAGATTAAAGTTATCTGCAGTATTTGCTACTCGGATTCTTCTTATCTCTATTTGGTATTAATCTTATCTGCGTAGAGATAAGGATAATCCGAGCAGCAAATACTGCAGTTAACTTTAATCTCTATACGGAAAAACTTTTTACAGTGTAAGACGCGCTAAGGACATACGTCCCTGAGGAGCGCCCTCTTGTCAGGACTGTCGCTGAAAAGGGGATCAGGGGATCAGACCAGAAAATTCACTGATGGAGGGACCCTTTGGATCGCCTCACAACCTCATTGAGTAACACCTACGGGAGACAAGGTCATGGCTCACGCTACAAATCTTTGGGAGTTTATACAGGCGGCGGGCAACACTGTAAAAAAGTCTCTCCGAGTAAAGATTGAAGTTAACCCGATGAAAAATTTATCTAAAAATAGTACTATGAAGTAGTACGAAAAAGTTGCATGTAGTACTAAAGATGCTACTACATGCTTCTACTTCAAGGCTACCGTGTTACTGCATACTACTATATGCTACTATTAGCAAGACTGGATGCTACTATGGCAAGACAGGATACTTCTGGATACTACTACATAAGATTGGATCAGTCTGATGCTCATTACATGATAGTATTCTTTGTTATTACATAGTATCACATGCAACGTTTTCGTACTACTACCATACTACTACGCAGGCTACAAATTTTTCATCGGGAAGTGCAGTATTTGCTACTGGGATTAATCTTATCTCTACTGGGATAAGATTAATCCGAGTTAGAGGTAATCTTATCTCAGTAGAAACAAGATTAATCCCAGTAGCAAATACTGCAAGATTTATTTTTACAGTGAAGTCCTGTTAGTGTTTATCCATACACTGTAAACAAATCTTGCAGTATTTGCTACTGGGACTAATCTTATCTTTATTAAGATAAGATTACCCCTAATTCGGATTAATCTTATCCCGATAGAGATGAGATTAATCCCAGTGGCAAATACTGCATCCTTATTCGAAGAAACTTTTTACAATGTATCTACGTCTATTCCTCAATACTTGTAGACTTTTTTTTACCGTCTTGATCTTTTGCATTGTCCTTCGTATCTTACCCAGATCAAGAAATTCTAAAATGCTTCCATGAAGTCGGTTAAAGAGTAAAAATAAATATTACATGGATTGTATAAGAAAAATAAGTAACAAAAGTATTCATTTAGCTAGTCGCGCTTGCCTCGCTGATTATCAATCGCTTCTGGGCTTCAAGGTACTCTGCTTCTTTTCTCTGAATGCCTTCTCTTAGGATCCGTACCTAAACAGAAGTAAAGGATATAATCACCTTTTCGTTAGTTAAAGTTCAAATGATACGGCGGAAAACGAGGAATAAACGTTACAAGTCGACAGGAAGCTTAATACACTGTCAGAAGTTTCACAACCGATAACACAAGTATGCGCAGTCTGAACAGACAACAACAGACAAGATCTGTTGCGATTTTGAAAACGTTATGCATGAAGTGTTTTGCATGACAAGCATTATTCAGCAGATTCGTTTCCGACATTTTTCGGCTCTTCGGCAATGCTTGTTGTGCATAACATTTCATGCATAATGTTTTCAAAATCACAACAGATTACATCTCAAGTGTAGTTGTTGTCTGTTGAAACTGCGCATCCTTGTGTTATCTGTTAGGAAACTTCTGACAGCGTAGTTGGAAGAGGCTTCCTTTATTCATTGCAGGTCAATTGCTTGCAGTCTAGCAACGGCGTGACGAGGACCCTTAGTAAGAAGGGCCGAAATATCGAGGACGAACATCGTGGCTGGTTTTCCATTTTTAGCCATTATAGAACTGCAAAGAAAGTGTGGAAGATCGTAGTGCTGCAACGTAGGCAGTGAAAAACTCCCTCGGAGTTATAAGCTTCTGAAACCCCCACCTTCCGCTATTGTTTCGTTTTGTACGCGCTTTTTCAGCCGAGCCGATTTTTTTCAATCAGGCAACTCAAACATGCAGCAAGCTTCCAAGGTTTGCCGACAACTCTTTCATGCATTAAGGTCATGAGAAGTTTTAAAGTATAGTTTTTGGGATTCCAAAACATAAGTGGAGGGATACCTATGACATCGCAAAAGTTGACATTATTTGACAAAAACATTAAATTGACAAAAACATTACATTTTTGGGGTTCTATCGAAACCTTTGGTCTTGACCATTTTGCAAGACACGGTAGACCATCACGTCTACTTTCTGTTTTGGACTTCTTTGGTTTGCTTGTTTTTTTTCCATTTTATGACCACGGCGCGCTCAGTTTCAAAAATTTTCGTCCAGCCACCGCATCCGACGGCGCGAAGGCTGGATAGTCGACCAGCGCTAGCAAGAAAACGCTAATTTACCTTAATTCGCACTTCGGAGGGACTAAGTCCACGATGGATCTGTTATTCTCTGCTTCTGGTTGGTTTTCATGTTCCATCTTCTACTGAATTCATGTGGAAAATAATGGTATGATCAAAAAACGGTATTGCTGAGCCACATCGTGAAAATACCATTTCTAGTAAGAGTTGTGCTTTAAGTATAGGTATAGGTTACTTCAGTCAATATTTTCTCTAAAGGAGAGTGACCGAACATCTCCTAAACCCTAAATCACCCCTAAATATGGGCAACTGGGAGTTTCAGAATTTTCATAACATTTACACACGGGTGCCCAATTTCACCAGATATGAGAAATCAAACTGTCTGTTGAGATCATAGAACATTTTTATAATCAGTTTGTTTACGTCTCTCTCAGACTTCTATACTATACATTATAAAAATAACATACATTACTGCAAGCGAAAAAATAACACCAAAAGGGCCATAACGGAAATATTCTTTAACGTCAACGTGTGTTATCTCGTATCCGTTGGAACTGCACTTCTTTGTGTAAACGTTACGAAATTTCTGACGGTGCGTACTTCAATCCTTTTGGAACCGCTTTCAAACCTTCGAGCTTGCAAACACGACGGTGTCATAGATCTCTCATCGCTGACGATTGGGATCCTCTGCAACGCCAGTTAACCTGGCAAAGACCGTACTTTATCACTTTGAATATATGATGGACGTATGAAAAGCTTACCTCTTCTTCAATATTATAAAGCATAGAGGAAGCCATGCTGGAAGCCATTTCTTCGCCAGCAAAGAATGCAGTTTCGCAGGCGACAGTCAACAGCTTCTTTGCTTGCTCAAACATCATCTCTATATCCTAAAAAGTAGTTTCATTCAACCCTTCACCTAGCTGGATGGTTAGTTCAACTGGTAACAAGAGGAATGCGTTCCTCTCGGCACAGTCGTTAATAGCCATTTTTACCGACTGTATTTTTTTCAAAGCAATCGACCGATTTTAAGAAAAATCGCGTGGCTTCACGCTGACTCGCTCTTTTTCTTCTTTTTTTTTACCGACAGGCAGCCAACAATAGAGGCGTATTCTCGTCCCCTGGGGACTCCTCGGGGACTAAGGGGAACGGTGAGAATAGATGGAGCCATCACGCACGGACACCGCGGATGGAAAACAGCAAGAACAAGGGGAACGCCCCCAAAATACATTTTGTCAACAAAAAATAATCCAGGTGACGGAATTAGTCGGTAAAAGCCTTGGAAGCCCGCTAGGAGGTGGAACACGTCGGACACCGGCTGTTTGTCGCGGACAATCAGAGGGTTAAGCATTGTCCTAATAGGTGTAATAAGCTGAATAACGCTATACGCGATGTTTACGTCTTAATACACGCGCCTGTTCAAATACAACCCAAGAGGTTCCGATCAATGCGGCGTTCGGTGTTGCCAAGTTAATACGATTTTTCGAGCTCTAAAAATATCCGAAAAAGGTTCTTAGTACTACTTGAAGTACACGAGTACAATATAACGCAAATTATACTGTAAAAAAGTTATTAAAATAAGGGATGGGCAGCATTGATCCTCGAACTGACGAAAAGCAGTCGTAATAGAACAAAAACGTGTTTTTTTTAGAAAATTTGTTTCATAGCTTCCAACAAAGTAGAACTGTTGTGCATTCTTTGGCAACCCTGACGGCGCTGCGCCTCTCCTCGGCCCGCTGGCGGAACCAACCAAGCGGTCTGATTGGCTCTGCATAAGGAAGAATAGGGCCGAGCTCTATTTTCCTTATTCACCTTATTACAGCGCGCCCCGAGGAAAAGAGGAATCTGTAATAAGGCTTATACGCGGTAATACACCTTACAACACCTATTTGGACAATGCTTTACGAAAAGCAGACTGTTCAGTCTTGTGCGAATCTCCGTTATCGCGGGATGAAGTCCTACGTACTGTTGCGGGCCAAAGGAACAAAGCCCGCTCGGGGCAAATCTCGCTATACACTTGAGCAGAGTGAATCGCTGAAAGTTTGACCTCGTGCGCATCTCCGTTGCCGCGGGTAGAATTTCTTTGGCCCCCCGTTGCGTGCCAAAGGAGGGGAGCCAGCTAGGATCGAAGTGCGGTTGACGATCGAGCCGGATGCGAATGCGGGGTGATTGTCGTTGTGCGCACCTCCATTTCTGGCCTCTTAGCGTCAAGGCTGGAACAATTTTTTTTTTTTTTGCAAAATATCGCGCATGACCGGAAACTCACATTTTACCAGTAATTAATACTAAACTAACTAATAAACTAAACTAACATACCATACTATTGTAAGTCGATATGTTTAGTTGTGAAAGAAAATCTTAAGGTCCTTTTCTATTAGTAGATACAAACAAGAATATTGCGAAATCATCTCTTAAAATCATTTTCTATTAGTAAATATAAAAAATAATAAATGACTACTTCTATACAAAACATAGTTTTGCGTTCAAACTTTTAGCCAGAGCCTGACTAGACCTTGCCAATTAGGGCCGAAATATCACTAGGACACATCTCAGCTACTTATAGCCAGCTAATTGACATCGCGGTCAGCTTGGACTGAAGCTGTCGATAAACATGCATTTTCATAGGACGGGTACGGACCAGAGCAAAATAAGTCTACAGAGTAATGCGAAGACCTCTCCTTCCCAACATAGGAACTCGGACTACCACGTCACATCATTACCTGGGTAAGAAGCTTCCTCTCGGAAAGAAAACATTATGTCAGGTTTGGAGCTGACGATGGGAAAGACATCTTATCGGAAGAGAACAAAGTCTACTGTGGTGTGCCTCAGGGAACCCAACTCGGCCCACTTTTATTTACTCTGTTCGTCAACAGTATTCCAGAAATCATACAGAAACACACATGTTTCCAGCATGTTGACGACCTATCAATAATAGTAGCCTCTATGACCCAGAAGGCTCGATCAGAGAACTTCTCAGTGTACTCGAAAACTGGGCATGTGAAAATAAAATGAAAATCAACAGAAATAAAACGCAAGCAATTGTCATTGGCTTCGGACGAGAATCGTCAGACCGCCTTAGGCAAGAAATGGAAGACTGTGGCATCCAGTGTGAAAAAACCCTGTCAATTCTCGGGGTTAGCCTTGTAAGACCCTATCAAATGGGCCAGAAACACCGAAGAAATAACCAAGAATGGGTGTAGACGGTTGTTCATGCTGCACGCCCTTGGCAAGGCTGGGCTGGAGCGAGAAATTAAGCTCAACGCTTATGTATCCTACGGTCGCCCAGTCTTGGAATACATGTCTGTTGTGTGAAACACATCCCTCGACAGCCAGCAGTCACAGGCCATTGAGAAAATCCGAAAGAGAGCCTGCAAACTGATCATCGGAAGTGGTTATCGTGGGTACGAGCAGGCGCTACTGGAACTCAAACTGGAGAGACTCGACGGTAGAAGACTTCTGGCCTGTATGAAATTTGGTCAAAGTCTAGCACGGTCATCCCGGTTCCGCGCCCTGCTCCCAAAACGCTCCGAAGAAATTCATCAGTACGAAACTCGCCAGCGGGCAGGCTTCGAACTGGTTAAGTGTAATACGGAGCGTTACGGGCGCTCGGCACTGCCATTCATGGCTAGAACAATTATCTAGTGCTTATTCATGTTCCTTTTTTTTGTAGAACCCTTTCAGTGTCTCACTGCCGGTTGTTTGCATTAAACCCGTCCTCTCTCTCTTTCTCTCTATCAAAACTGGACCTCCGTCGCAGCGCCGCCCAGGCGCCCATCTCGCGTCGCGAGAAAAGCTTCAGCAAACTTGCATGGCACTTGCATGGGTTAAGATGTTTTGATTGATCAAAAGTAAGTTTCGACTTTGCGGTTGAGATGCGCACTCTAAGGGAGCTAGAACTTCTTTTGTAAGGAAAACCCTTGAGGCAAGAATGATAATGGGCTGGAAATGCATATATTGCTTAAAAGTATTTTTCATACTTTGCGGTCAAGATTGCTGCTTTAAGGAATAATCGGATTTGGGAAGTAGCAATTTCCAAGCAAATATTGTTGAATCTCTAATATCTCGGGAAGTACCTTAGCTCGCGATCACTCGAATCCCAGACCCCTCCCCCCCCCCTTCAACTCCACCCACAATACCCGGAGCCAATCCGGTTCTGTAAATGATTAATCCAGAGCATCTGTTTGTGATTCCCACAAAGTTCGATTCCGATCACACCAGTCTAAGCGGGTCAAGTATCAATAATTGTCTGATTCGGTCCGGAAATGAAAAAGATCACCAGAGAGAAATGTCCTCTGTTCAATTATTACGATCTTTTGTTTTCTTCTCCATTCAAAACGATCGTTTTCAATTGTTTCCAATCGTTTTCAGTTGTTTCCGATCGGAAACAGTTGTTTTTGTCTTCAAGTCGTGAAATACAGACCTGAGTTTTAACAACGGTAATAGGGATGGTGATTTGATAGTACAAAACGGATACGTCAGCTGAATTTTATTGGAGCGATATATCTGCCCTTCCTGGCAAGGGTCCTCTTCAAGCTCAAAACCACATCAAACCACGAATCAATATGATTCGCAGTCAGCTTGGGCTGAAGGAATATTTAGGGAAGTTGATGTCTTCTTAGTTCTAAACGATGACAATAGTTTAACTGACGCTGAATCTGAAATCCCGATTGATCATCTCGTAAACGATTGGAAACAACTGTTTCCAATCTTAATTTTACAACTGTTTACGATTGCTTTTTTGTTTTTTTAAACTGGTAAAGACGTGGAAATGCTTGAACTTGATAGCTGTCATCCGCGTTTTTGCTATTTTCACTTTTCTTTGAAGCGCAAAATATTTCTAAAGCAGCTTTGGCAGTCGAAGCAGTAGTGCTGTCGTTTAATCGATACTTTTGAAGAAAAAATACTTGCCTGTATATACCCCACTGCATTCATTGTTCCTTAATATCTTTGACTGAACTGATATTGAGTATTAGTTTATTTTGGAGACAAGTCGAAGTCCTTCCAGTTATCGACAAGCTACATTTTTGGGGTGCGGGGTGGAAAGTATGTTAAAAAAAAATCTGCAGCCGGAACTGATTCAGATCGTAAAAATACAATTGGTTGACAACAACTGTTGTTTTCAATCTTAAAATAACGATTGGAAACAATCGGTTTCAATCGTAAAACTACGATCGTAAACAACTGTTTTCAACAGGAAACAACTGTTTCCGATTGTAAAAATACGATTGGAAACAACTGGTTTTGATCGTAAAAATACGATCGTTAACAACTGTTTACAATCGCAAACGATTGGTAACAACTGTTTACAATCGCAAACGATTGGTAATAACTGTTTACAATCGTAAACAACTATTTCCAATCGTAAAAAAACAATTGTTTACGATTGGAAAAATGTCCCTTAATACAATTGGATAAAAACGATCGTTTACGACTTGAATTATTTCCATACGGGTCCTAAGTGCGAATTAAGCTAATTAAGGTTTCTGGCCGTCCTCATTACTGTCCCCATTTCGACTTGTCACCGTTTTGTTCGGAATTCCTCGAGTCGTGGCATATTAACGGATCCGGCAGCTAATAATCGCCACCTAATGTAAATCGCAGTCACCTTAATTGGACTGGAGCTGTCGATAAATATACATTTCTCCAAAGGACGCGTCCGGACTAAGGTAGCGTTCCCGTGAAGTTATTACAAGTTACGATGATAAGAGGAGGGGCGAGCGCCGGATTGTGGTAGTTATCATGCTCTCGGAACAAAAATAATAACAACGCGAACATACGTCATCAATCTTAAGGGAGTTTCTGCAGAACCGATAGTTATTATCACTTATGATGCTCGCGACCATCATAAGTAAATTGTAACGATCATAACAGACGTGGAACGAAAATAATAAGTGGGAGGAGCCAATTTACTTATTACGGCGGGCTCTGGAACTGCAATAATAACAAGAATAGTAACGATCGTAACTAAGAGAAGGTCGCTGGAACGCTACCTAAAAGCCGCATTTAATTTGTTTCTGGCCGTCCTCGTTACTCACCCCATCTCGACTTGTCCAGCATTTTTCGAGTCGTGGCCCATTAATGAATCCGGCGAAAGGAATTGCTGAAATGGACGCAGAACAAGTCGCCGAAGCATGCAATTCATTGCTGATTCGCAGCAAAGCAAAATAAAACTAGGGAGTAACCCCAGGACATGAAAAAAGTGACACATTCGAATAGCCGACACCAGAACCACCAGCGATAGAGAACGTCCCTACTGAAACTCGATCAGCCGTGTACCAGCATTAGGTACAATACTTCATATTCTGAACACAGCAAAAGAAAAAGATACTACCAGAAACTTCTAGACCAGCAAGTTTGTCTCGCTTTAAATGCCGGAAGCATAATGGGCGGCGCTACGACAATGGCCCATTTGCTCCCTAGTTGTATTGAAAACGAAAACAACTCTTAGCACTATCCAGATCGTGCGGTGTATTCAGTTAAATGACACAAAAATAAGTTGGCTTTCAGTTAAACTTTAACGAATATTTCCATATTTCCATGTTGTTGTATGATTTTTGATTATTCGAAGACCACTGATTAGCAGCCAATTTGTTTGTCCATACAAATAGGTATTACACATATTTTGTTGTAGATGAGTGTCTTTTTCCTTCATTTTTCATACTCTTATTTTTCTCCATTGTTGTAAGGCGGTCAGGAAATAAATCATTATCATTATTAAGCATGCGGAGCTGAAAAGGCCAATTTCCTAAAGGCGCTTTTCCGCGACAAAATTGTGGGCCACAAACTTCTGAGTGTTTGTTGCGGAAACACTCTTGTGTGCCGCACGGTCGAGCCACAAGCTGAAACTCACAGAAACGCCGTTTTGTCTATTTTTGAGGGGGTAACTTTAAATCTCTGAAAATAAAATCAAAATTCAGATAAAAACTCAACAAATAGAACTTCAGGCTTTCGTCCTGACCATTCTGTGCCAAAGGGACCTCAGTTTTATGCCTACATGCTTGAGAAAGTAGTTAATTTTATTGTTTTGACAATAGTTGCATTTTTTATCCGAATTCTCCTCGCAAATTCTCCTATTTCGCGTTTTTGGACTGTTCAGATGAAACGAATTCTCCTTTTCTTGCGTTTTGTCAGAATCGAGAACGGGTAAAGCCTCTTTTTTTTTTTACTCGACTTTGACTTCCTTCTCTTTGACTCCCAACTCTCAGCCATTCAACCAACGACTGAAGAAGAGTTATACCCCTGCCCGCTCACTACGGTTCCGGCCTAGTAAATTATGCCGGACTCTCCGTTCACGGTCGGGGTTTAAACTGAGCACGCCCGCAAATCCCTATCTACCCTTCATCACAACCTAATTAATCCTTTCTTACACAGACCCCCAACCCAACACCAACCAAAAAAAAGGGGGGGGGGGGTCTTACAAATTTCCTGAACTCCAATACCTACGACAATAACAATGCTACCGAATCGACAAGTTGCTCCGATAGTGAATTCTCGATTCTCCTTTCTCCTCCCTGATTGGTCAATAGGGTGGGGATGTTCAATCTGCATAAACAGGTAAACCGGGATGAAGCCGAGCTGCCAAAGTAGTGTTTTTGTCAAAAGCGAGAATGGAGAAGCGAGAAGAGCAAAAACGGTGATTTGTACGATAATCGAGAATTCAGAAGCGAGAACGGAGAACTGAGAATTCAAAAACACAACTATTGTTTTGCTGCTAAATTTGTATTTCCGGCCAGAAACGAGCCACAAAATCGACAATCAAATCGGCAGATATTTGTCGAATTCGAGCCACAAAAATCTTGTTGGTCGCGGAAACAAACTTGTGGGCAGCACAAAAGACCGCGGAAACACTCTCGGAAAACGCCACAATCGACCCACAAACTTTTTTTGGAGGCACGCAAAAACGCCATAAGTCATCGACATGAAAATGAGTCCCCAGACGGTATTGACTAAACATTAGCCGATTATCTACGGTCCGTGACGTTTTGGTGACGTCATGAAAGAAATAGGGAAATTCGGTGAAATTAATGTTGCAGAATATATATTTGTATCTATATATATAGAGCCGAACGGCCAGCGAGGCGCCGGACCCGTTTACACTTATAAACCGTTCTAGGGACAATCAGTTCCGTTAGAAAATGGAAAATACAGACTTTTCGTGTGACGTCACGAGCCGTAGATAATCCGCCAAAGTTTAGTCAACCCCCGCAGACGAAGTTCGCGCCAATCAAAAGCTTCTAAGCAAACAATACTGAAACATATAATGACATCAGTGAAACGGAAAGGGGAACGACGCCATAATTTCAGTAAACAAAAGGAGGTGCAAGGAATATGATGAAATGGCAACTGAGCTTACCCTCAACTCTATCTTTGCTTCATTGATTTGATATCTGAGATTCAAAGAGATTTCATCATCCTTGTCAGAGCTGTACCCAGCTGTTTCAACCAGGTGATCCATGTGTGTCAGCAGACTGTCAAGGGCAAATCTAAAACAAACAAAGAACTCGTCACTATCCTTTTGTACTCTTCACTCGTTAAAAATATAATATGAATATTGTAAAATAGATTTTGTTTTGCCCTATTTCAGCTACCATAAAAATAAGCTGTCATTAACATTAAAATATCATCGATAATATTTGTTGCGCCCATCAGAACTTTTGTCTTTCTTGCGAGTTAGAGAAGGCACTAACCCCTCTCGCTCGCCGTCGTGACGAGTTCATTATTGTCGACTGACAAGTAAGCATGGGCACTGTTCTGTTTTTTTCGAAAAACAGAAGAACAGAAAACAGGGTTTTTTGAGAACAGAACAGAAACAGGTGTCGTAGAAAACAGTTGCCCTGTTCTGTTTCTATACTGTTTTTCTTTAAAAACAGAAAACAGCTGGTTTTTTTCAACAAAACAGCTGTTTAAACAGCTGTTTTCTGTTTTTCCCACACTACCTATAACAAACCGAGTTGCGTATTTGTTTCAAGCGAATAAAGTTCCCCGTCTAGTCAAACGATTACAGGAGAAATAAAAACGATTTTATACTAGATTCACAATGTCATTTTTTCGATCGTCTTCTACGCTATGCCAGTGCTTCGCTTTCGACCAAATACAAACAGACCAAAAAGGCCGATTCACTGGGCAGGATGGTTGCAGTGGTGAGGGGGGTTCCCGTACATTATGTAACATGGGCCTGAAGAAGACCATCGCCAAGAAGGGCCGAAATATAGCTCTAATAAATTTCGGCTGACGTATCCGTTTTGCACTGTCGAATATTTAGATATATCTTTTCGTTATTATTATTTTTTATTTCTCGATTCAAGGGATTACATATGCGAACTATCAGAAAAGGCTGATTCACTCGGCAGGACGGTTGCAGTGGGGAGGGGGCTACATAACATGGCTACATTTTGAAGATAAAAAGATCATGGGGGATCACAAAAATGTACCATTTGGTCAAAAATATTGTTTGCACTTTGTGGTTAAGATGTACACTTTAATGGATTTATTCAGCAGAATCAAATCACTCGTTCCAGAGCTATGCATATCACTTGATTTACGGGAACTCCCATCCTCATCCTAAAAATGAAATGCCAGACTTGAGGAAACAGTCATAGCACAATAAACATAAGCTCAAGTCTGTTCTGCCTTCTAGCCAAGAAACTGGTCTTAACTCTACCCTCCACCCCCCCCCCCCCCCCGTAAGTAAAAAAAGGAAACAATCTTCGTAGCCTGACTCTTATTAAAGTAAAGTGTGTGAGATTACACGTTTTAGGGAGTTTCTGTCAGCTTTCTTGCTCAGTTTTCAGAAATCTTGGTTGGCTTACCTACGCAAGCTATGAACATATACTGAGGAACAGACAAAGGACTAAATATCCCCACTCCTTTCCTCGCATTTCCTTGGCCAAATATTCCCTGGTTTCCTGATAGTACAAAACGGATACGTCAGGTGCATCTTATTAGAGCTATATCTCAGCCCCTATATTCATTTTCCGTTCCGTTTAAGTTCATTTTTCCAGCTTGATCGGCTTGAGCCGGAAGAAGACCGTTGCAAAGAAGGGCCGAAATATAGCTCTAATATAATGCAGCTGATGTATCCTTTTTGCACCGTCAAACATAATTTGCAGTCATCTTAGGCTGAAGAAATATTTGGTTCCTGAAAATAATTTAGAAAACTGGTTGACCTCCTCCCGGTATGTTAAACTTTTCCCAGAAAAAAACTGCCATACAGCAGCTTCATGAAGAAAATTATTTTACACCCAAATTCGAGACATCTCTAAAACTGCAACTGCAGGCAGTCGTTCCAGTCGAGGGGGGGGGGGGGGGGGGGGGATTTTACATGGGGAAGGATGTATTTGATTTTTATTGGCACTACACAACAAGCCTACTGATATATGCTACTGGAGCATGAGACATTATAATTTTGTTTTTACTAGGCTACGATTCCTATGGCTGAAAATGTTTGAATTTAAGCTGCGTTGCAGTTACCGGTCTTTTCGCCTTTATGCCCCTTGGACGTGGATAACCCCCATGAATGATGACTTGATTCAAAGACGTAGGGATGACTAAATCGAAACTCGGTTACCTGAAAATGGTATAAACTATTAATATATTAATTACAGATTCCGGGATAACTGTGTAATTTGGAAATAATGTAAATTTCATTTCAAATATTTTTATTTAAAACTCAAGAAACAGACTGCAGTCATGCCAAACTAAAAATGCAGTGTTCTTTTCGGTGTGGGATGACTGAAAAATTGCGTTAATTATTATTTCGAAGAGAAAAAGAAAAAAATTAGACGTAGAAAGAAGAGTTTTGACCTTCCTTTTCCAAAAAAATGGTATAGTAATTTTGGGATGCTAGATGTAAAAAAGCCATACAAGTTCACATTGGTCTGACAGATTTTGAACTAAATGACCTGAACACTTATTTAGTTTGGTCTAACCTAAAATACAGTCTGCTGGTTGCCCCCAGTCCCCAGAGTCTATTTTTGCCATGCACATGCCGCGTGCCATCAAACAAATACGATACGATCGAGAAAAGTGGAGACGACAAGCCTGTCGTAACGAGTCGTAAACCGATTTAGATGGCCGCCACGACTAGCTTAAGATTGTCAGTGGAGTTCCCGCTCAAAAAAAGAAAAACAGAAATAGGCGGAAAACAGGTACAAAAACAAGAGCTGTAAGCTCATATGGCACTTGCATGTGTCAAGATGATTTGATTGATCAAGAGTAAGTTTCGACTTTGCGGTTGAGATGCGCGCTATATGGGAGCTGGAACTTCATTTGTAAGCAAAACCCTTGAGGCAAAACTGCTAATGGGCTGATGGGCATCACGAAAATGCATATATTGCTTAAAAGTATTTTTTTTACTTTGCGGTCAAGATTGGTACTTTAAGGAATAATCGGATTTGGGAAGTAGCAATTTCTAAGCAAATGTTGTTGAGTCTCCAATATTCCAGCGAAGTTTCATCGTCCTAGCACATCTGGAAGTACCTTAACGCGCGATCACCGGAATCCCAGACCCCCCTCCCCCTCCTCCAACTCCACCCACAATAACCGGAGCCAATCCTGTTCTGTAAATGATTAATCCAGAGCATCTGTTTGTCATTCCCACGAAGTTCGATCCAGATCACACCAGTCTAAGCGGGTCAAGTATTTTCCGCCCTCCCCCGATAATTGCCGGATTCGGTCCGGAAATGAAAAAGGTCACAAGAGAAAAATGTCCTCTCTTTAATTATTAAATTTCACTCGAATCCGATCACCCGTTCCAAAGTTACGCATGACTCAATATTCCGGATTCCCCTCCCTCAACTCCCCCCCCCCCAAGATTATCATATCGAGGATTTTTTTTTTATTCCAAGTCAGTTTGACCGGGTCCCTGATATGCCTTCCAAGTTTCGTCGTGAAAATCCCCCAAAAACGGAATTCCGGGATACCCCTCCTCCCCCCCCCCCTCAAGTGTCCGGATCCAGTCAAATTATGTAAAAGATTTATATGGACCAGATGTTTGTTCTTCCCAGCAAGTTTCACTCCGATACCATCATTCTAACCGTTTCTCGAGATTTCCGGTCCACCCCCCCCCCCCCCACCCCACCCAGCTCCCCCGCGGTGCACGTAGCCAATCCGATTCAGCAAATGACTTACCTAGAGCATCTGTTTGTTCTTCCCACAAAGTTCCATCCCGATCCCTCCATTCTAAACGGGGCACGTATTTCCCCCCCCCCCCCAATAGTTGCCGGATCCGGTCCGGATATGAAAAAAATCATCGGAGAAATGTCCTCTGTTGAATTCTTAAATTTCACTCGAATCCGATCAACCATTCTAAAATTACGCATGACTGAAAATTTCGGATTCCCCTCCCTCCACTCCCCCCACCATTATCTGATCGACAAAATTTTTATTTTGAAGTCAGTTTGATTGGGTCCCTGATATGCCTGCCAAGTTTCATCGTGAAAGTCCCCAAAACCACCATCACCGGAATTCCGGGACCCCCCCCCCCCATAAGTGTCCGGATCAAGTACAATGGCCTAAAGGACTTATCTAGAGCAGATGCTTGTTCTTCCCAGCAAGTTTCACTCCGATCCCTCCATTCTAACCGTTTCTTGAATTTCCGGTATCCCCCCCCCCCCAACTCCCTCCTGGCTACCGAATCCGGTCAAGACTTTAAACGGGACATTACAGATATATATTCTGTTCAGTTATGAAGTTTCATTACAATCCGATCATCCGTTCGAAAGTTACACACTTCTCAATTTCCCGGATTCCCCTGCGGATTCCCCTCCCTCCACTCCCCCACCATTATCTGATCAACAATATTTTTATTTTGAAGTCAGTTTGATTGGGTCCCTGATATGCCTGCCAAGTTTCATCGTGAAATCCAAAAAACCACCATCACCGGAATTCCGGCCCCCCCCCCCCATAAGTGTCCGGATCCAGTACAATGGTCTAAAGGACTTATCTAGAGCAGATGCTTGTTCTTCCCAGCAAGTTTCACTCCGATCCCTCCATTCTAACCGTTTCTTGAAATTTCCGGTCTCCCCCCCCAACTCCCCCCTGGCTACCGAATCCGGTCAAGACTTTAAACGGGACATTACAGATATATATTCTCTTCAGTTATGAAGTTTCATTACAATCCGATCATCCGTTTGAAAGTTACACACTTCTCAGTTTCCCGGATTCCCCTGCCCTCCACCCCCCCCCCCCCAAAATGGTCGGATCAGAAAACTGATTATCCTAATTTTGTTTGGTCGGGTCTCTGATATGCCTGCCAAGTTTCATGGTCCTAGCACAACTTGAAGTACCCTAACTCGAAAAAGTGTGACAAAATGTCCTAAATTTTCAAGTTTCCAGCGCCCCAACTCCCCAGCATATGGTCGGATCGGGAAACTTATTATTTCCAGGTTACTTTGGTCAGGTCCCTGATATTCCTGCCAAGTTTCATTGTCCTAGCTCATCTGGAAGTACCCTAACTCGAAAAAGTGTGACAAAATGCCCGAAATTTGCAAGTTTCCAGCGCCCCGCACTCCCCCCCCCCCATATGGTCGGATCGGGAAACTGATTATTTCCAGGTTAGTTTGGTCGGGTCCCTGATATGCCTGCCAAGTTTCATTGTCCTAGCACATCTGGAAGTACCCTAACTCGGATATGTGGGACAAAAAAACTCGGACCGACCGACAGACCGACAGACGGAATTGTGATCGGTATATGGCACTTGAGCCAGAGGCTGCAAGTGCCATAAAAACAGAAATAGGTGAAAACAGGCATAAAAAAAAAACAGAACAGAACAGAACAGGTAAACAAAGAACAGGAGACCTGTTCTGTTTCTGTTTTTTTTTTGCAAAAACCGAACAGAAAACAGGTACCCCAAAAACAGAACAGAACAGAACAGTGCCCATGCTTACTGACAAGTCAGAGTAATTCATTCCGGTTTGGTTTAGTCGCAGATCGGCAAGCGATCTGGCCACATGCCGATCGCTCGCCCCGGGATCGCTAAATATGATGTATTCGCGACTCAATGTGTTATTCCTTATGCGTCTTGATAATAAATCTGAATGATTTTGTAACTGCTCTTGGCCAACTAAGGGACAGAAACCTAACAATATCTATTCAATTACACCATTCACAAGAAACCAACTTCTTTCATCAATTAAATCTATTATTCAGACATGAAGAAATGGATGAAACGAGGCTGAAAAACGGACAACTTTCAGAAAATAGACGAATTTCGTTTTTCATTTTCACCTCAGACAGATAAATTGACAGGGATCCAGTGAAAAACCAGTCACTTAGAAACAACACGCTAATATTTGCGCATACCGTGAGGTTCTCCAGTCGCAGCTATCTACGCAATATCGAAAACGTGGCAATGTAAAGACATGTCGTCAAATCGATGAATTATGTCACGCACCTAAAACCAAAAGGGAATAGTTCAGCAGAAAAGTAGGAAAAGAACAAAACTACACTGAGCTTTGGACAACGAGGCGAATGCGCAAGAAATAGAAAAAGAAGAAAAAGACTAATCAGGCCTAAAAATTTTCTCCCGGAAAATATGGCAGAATATTAAATCCGGGATACCAAAAGATTGCCGAGGGTAAGAAGCATGGAAATTCAGACACGAATGAAAGGTGGGGTACCGGGGGTTATTAAAGGCCCATTCACAACGGGTTTTAGCTAATACTCGGTATTATTACCCCAGGGACACGTTTTTTTCTGCACTCGAGATTTTAACATAAGGATCTATGGTTTTCCACTTAGCCGGATTATGGACTTTAATCTGCAGGTCTCCATGCAAGATCCATGCTGCAAGTGTCTGAGAATGGTTCTGATAACGCTTTAATTGCGGATCAAAGGAATTATGACCTACGTTTCTTGTTGAGGTAATTTGATCTAAGGCAAGGGTCGCAAGGAGGCAATAGCCTTTTGCTATTTACAGTTTCTAAAATTTTCGTCGGTTTAGTACAAGAATCTGGATATGACCACAAATGTAAGCCTAGGTTACAAGAGGCTTCTTACCTGTAGGCTATCGCTGCTTCCGCATATGCTGCAGCAGATTCCACCATCACTGATATTGCTTTATGAACTGCAGAGACACATGTTCTTCCAACTAGTTGAGACCGTTGCAATTCTTGATGCTTCCACTTTAGAATATAAAAAAAAGTCAGCTACCATAATTCAGCTGCTGAAAAGCAGGATTTACAGCTTTTTGTGTAATTTCCAACTCAGACAATTTTCTTTCTATTTGGTTCAGGAGCTCATTCTAACATAAGATTGATAATACCAAGTTATTTTCTGGGCAAGCTGTTACAATCCCTGATCAGCGATTGCAGGTACATTAAAACTAGTAGGCCTCCTAAGGTCATCTTGGTACGCCTGTATCTTTTTGTTATTTATTTATTAAACTGCGAGGTAGGCCAGAAAATCCCCCAATTCACAATTGGTGGTAAAACGTCACTCTAAAATACAATTGACGAAAACATCACTCTATAAACACAATTCATGAAAACGTGAATCTACTTAAAGACCTAATCCAAACATTCTGTTTACCTTCTCTTAGATCGCATGCCACGGGTTTGTTTAGATTTGAACTCGATTGCCGATTTACTGTTTTGGCTCGAGAAAAAACCCACGCACAACCTCTTCTTTTCTAGATGGCGAAAATTTCCAGGATTGATTAGCAAAGACTTATAAGACCTAACTGATAATTTTTGTATGTCTTCAGAGGTACCACACTGGTCTTGGTTTTATAATATATATGTATTTGTAATAAACAGTTGGAGCATTAGATGGAAATTTTTATTTTGACCCTTGGCTCCCTACGTGGCATAAAAGCTGTCCCGGATAATCGGCTGAGATTTAGTCCAGACAGAGTTACTTCAAACCTAGGAAATTTGGTGGGTTTTTTTTTAATTTGCTCCATGTTTTACGATGTTTTTAGTGTGTTCATAGTGACAGTAGGGATGGTTAGCATTGTGTGTGTGGTAGAAAGACCATTTTTTGTGACCCGCTTTAACAAACACTACAGCTAGGCTATTTTAGGTAAAGACAAGTTAGAGAACCGATTAGGAAGCTTCAACATGGCACAAGTAACCTGCTTTACTGCAGCAAGACTCACTCAAATTGGCTAGTTTTAATATGTGCTAGAATGTTAAGATGGAAGCAGAATGGCATTTGTGCCTACTGAACCTGTAGTTGGCAAGCAACCTAAGAGTTTAGGCCTAATAGGCAAGCAATCTGTAAGCTATGCATTGCTGAAAGCACAACTCCTACTAGAAATGATCTTTTCAATAGAAATGGATCAGCAAAAAACTTTCTCGAAAATACCATTACCGTACTTTCCATCTCAATTTAGCGATTTTCTTGTTAGCCGACTCTCCGACGCGGCGGCTGTGCGCAAAACATTTGAAAACTGAACGCGCCGTGGATGAAAAGTATGAAAACTAACCAAATAAAATTAGTCAAAAACAGAAGATTGTGTGAAAGAATTACCAGCGGACGTTGACGATCCTGGCAAACTTTGCGTTGTGTAACGGGCAAAACTAGGCACGACCGAAAGGCACAAAACGAAGCAATGGAGAAAGATGGGGATTTCAAAAGCTTATAATTCCATGGGGGACAAGCTAGGTATATTATAAAAGGCAGAATAAGCAAGAGGGGTTCTTTAAGGAAGAAAGTGTTAATTTAAGGTAAATAAAGAAATCAATTTGAGGTAACGCTTCCAACTGATCTAAACATACACTGTAAAAAAAAATCTTGCAGTATTTACTGTTGGGATTAATCTTGTCTCTATCTTGTCTGTAATCTTGTCTCTTAACTCCACCTGTAAACTCCGGTGCCTGCCGGAGGACAGCCAGTCCCAAGCCTGGATAAAGCGAGGAGGGTTAGGCTGTGGGTTTGCACCCCACACCTGGGACCCAGAGGGAAAACTCTCTGGGGAAAAAAGAACGCAACTGAAACATCCAAAAAGAAAAAAAAACGGACTGATCTCGATAACGACCCTGCATTCCCTTCCCGGACACGATTTTTGGACCGAAAACGCCACTGAGGATAGGGTTTTGGAATGTGCGCACAATGGCCCAACTGTCAAAAGCAGAACAGGTCGAAACAGAAATGGCCAAGTACAGGCTAGATGCACTAACCCTGTCCGAGGTGAGGTGGCTTGGCTGTGGGAAAGAAACTCTGCCAGGATGCTCTACCATCATCTTCAGCTGCTCTGAGAAAAAACATGAGCAAGGAGTGGCGATAGTTCTTTCGAAAGCAGCAGCCAAAACACTGGTACCATGGAAACCTGTTAAGCCCCAGAATAGCCACCGCAAGACTAAACGGACATCACGTCAAAATGACCGTAGTTGCTTGCTATGTCCCAACAAACAATGCATCAGATGAGACGAAAAGCCAGTTCTATGAAGAACTAAGTGCGGTCGTCAAGGATGTCCCACGTCATGATATACTTTGCATCGCAGGAGAGCTAAATGCGAAAGGGGGAAGCGGCTCTGCTTACTGTCCACAGGTCTTGGGCCCCCATGGCCTAGGAGAACGGAACGAGAACGGCGAAATGGTTATCGATATTGCTCTAACCAGCGAATTGTTGCTAGGAGGGACCATTTTTGCCCACAAGAATGTGCATAAGTATTCTTGGACATCCCTAGACGGACGCACAAGAAATCAAATCGACCATTTTCTGATCAGCAGAAGGTGGCGTACATCCCTACAAGATGTTCGTGCTTTCAGGGGAGCAGACGTTTTCTCGGATCGCAACCTAATGATAAGGCGTATTCTCGCCGTTCCCCGAGGACTCCTCGGGGAATCGAAGGGAACGGCGAGAATAGAGGGTGTCACTCCACGCGGTTTCCGCGTACAGAAACAGCGAGAACACGGGGAATGCTTTCATAATGGATTTTGTTCGAAAAAAAGAAATGCAGTTGACGAAATTAGTTTGGATCAACTTTATTTTTGGTTTTGTTTATTCTGATTGTTCTGAATTAATTTTACATTGCACCAACGCCAGCAAAAATTGATTCCCCTCCAAATCTGAAAGGGAGTCCTTTTTGATGATGGTGATGATAATCGGAGCATTCCCCGTCCATGAGGAGTCGCGAGAATATGGGGAGTGAGTCCCCGGGACAAACAAAACGCGGGGACTCCTCAGGTGGAGTCCTCGGGGAACGGCGAGAATACGCCTATAGCGAAGGTGGTAGTCAAGTTAAAAGCACCAACACGGAATCAGCCGAATGCTAAACCACCTTACGACTGCGAGATACTACAGAACCCTGAAACACGACGAATCAACACAATTGCCGTTTCTAGTAGATTTGAGGCACTCCAGAACCTGGATGACATCGGCGACCACGAGGCCCTGTGGGAAGTCATCAAGGAAACGTATAAAGAAGCTGCCGAAGAGACCCTCGGCTATAAGAAAAGACCGAAAGACCAATGGATCTCAGACGAGACATGGAGGCTCATAGTGAAAGACAACACATAAGGCAGCAACTGATGGCATCGAGGCGAAGGCCTTATTTCTTGAGCACGAGTACAAGAAACGGGACAAACTCAGAAAACCGTTCGGGATACCAATGTTCGGAACCCATGTTCCAGTTTCCGAATTTTTCATCCCAGTTACCGAATTTAGAATCAAAACCAAAACTGATTGTTGGTCCAGTTTCCAAACGGCACACTGTGTCTTCCTAGCCGCAGCACCGGCGTAAACACCAAGGTTAGCTGCATTCGTTTTCGTTGTTCCAACTGTTGTTTTACTTCAAGCTTATTTTTTATAACGCCGTTTACGTAGAGAATAAGATGTTTTCTTTGTACGGTTGAACTGCTCATTCGTCGCTCCTGTAACAACGAACTAAGGCGGAAAGTCCAATTCAATATTTTGGTTCGGTAACTAGGCGCGAATTTTCAATAGTCTCGCAAAAAAAACTGAACTTGTTAACCAAGTATAACTTTTCTCCAACAGGTATGTAATGCATATCCTTCTATGACCGACGGCCAGTTATACTACGATAATCTTTATTATTAGTGGAAATGGGAGGATGATACGAAGTCGTATCAGCCTCCAGAGAGGATGATATTAAGTCATCAGCGTCCAGAGAGATATTAAGTCATCAGCCTCCAGAGAGGATCTCTATTTGACAAAGTTATAACACGAGGCCTACAGAACACACAAGGCCTACTGAATTTTCGGCCCTCACCTGACTTTGTCCATGGTACGGACCAAGCACAGTAAACCAAAATGATAGAATCAGAATCATGGATCATCAACCACTTGATCAAGGAATTATAAACACTAAGGATAAGTCTTTTTTCGCCAGATTTTGTATGAACTAATTTTCCGGGATGAAAACAGATTTATTATGGTTTCAACCCTTTTTCACCCATAAATTAAATCTTGGCTTGAAACCCACTCCCTCACCTTCAATATTTGGCTACGGGACCCATCTGGAGTAGCCTACTTGGTACTTGTTATACATAAAAAATAGAAGTACTTGGCACAACACTGCCCCGAATGTTTGTCCCAAATATTCTTCTCGTTCGGATTCAGAAACCGTATGTTAGAGAACCGGAATTGTTTTTCCGGACAATTTTTCTTCGACCTTTCGGGGACCGGAAATCTGTTGTTCGTATAGAAGTACAGTCTATCCGTTTTTGTAAAAGCCTGAAAGGTAAGCAAAATTACTTGATAAACATTTTATTAGAGCGGTCCTAGAGGATGAAACTATAAAAACGGGCGGAAACCACAGTAATAGTGACTCAAGGACTTCATTCGGAAACTGAAAAACGCATGCAACCAGTTTCCGAACGATGGTACCCTCTGCCAAAATTGTATAATTATGTTATAGGAAGCGACATCAGTAAAGCGTTATACGTTTTGTAGAGAAAGATGACCTCTTTCGAATGGTATCAAAATTTATAGTTTAAAACTTACCAAAATGGAAGCAAATGAACTGCAGAAGAGCTCTTTCCAAGTATCAGATTTACTGTGGGGTTCTTTTCTTATTTTTAACGCGAGCTGATGGAGGAACGTAAGGAGTAGGACAAAAACACACCATTACTCTGTGGTAAGAAGCGCTAATTTCAAAATTCTACCCAGTGTGCACTCAGAAGTTGGGAGGTTTTTGATTTTTTTTTTCCAACATCAAACTCTTGAGAGGTAGGACGTTCGGGAACTAGGATCTGACTAGGATAGTTACCCTACAAAGACTAATTCAGATATTCCTTCAGTCCAAGCTGACTGTAAATCATATTTGATAGTGCAAAATGGATATGTCAGCTGAATTTCTCAGAGCTATATTTCTATAGACTGAAGAGGACCCTTGCCAAGAAGGGCAGAAATATAGCTCTAATAAAATTCAGCTGATGTATCCGAATTGCACTATCAAAGCTAATTCAGATCTATGGACATGGGTATTTCTCTCAAAAAAGAAAGAAAAAAATTACTTGCAATTTGTCCGGTCTTCCCTTGCCATCTTCCTCACATTGTGCTTGCTTGTTGATACAAACAAGAAAAGCACTGTGCATGGTGGCACAAAATAAACAGCTAAAAGGTGCTGATGAACTAATTTTTAGAGGGCGAGTAACAATGAACTTTGTTTGAAATCCTCTAAACTCTGGGATTCCCTGACTTTTCACAATGAGTTTGATAAATTTGCGCATCCACATTTCTCTATTTTGAATCCAACGCTTAAAACTGTGTTGCCAATACATCGAAAGAAAAGAGGCGTATTCTCGCCGTTCCCCGAGGACTCCTCGGGGAATCGAAGGGAACGGGGAGAATAGAGGGAATCACTCCACGCGGACTCCGCGTACAGAAACAGCGAGAATACGGGGAATGCTTCTAAAATGGATTTTGTTCGAAAAATGAATATGCAGCTGAAAAAATTAGTCTAGATCCACTTTCTTTTTGGTTTTGTTTATTCTCATTCTTTTTAACTAATTTTACAGAGCACCTACAACAGCAAAAATTGATTCACCTCCGAATTTGAAAGGGATTCCTTTTTGATGGTGGTGATGATAATCGGAGCATTCCCCCTCCGTGGGGACTCGCGAGAATACAGGGAGTGAGTTCCCGGGACAAACAAAAACGCGGGGACTCCTCAAGTGGAGTCCTCGGGGAACGGCGAGAATACGCCTAAGGTGCCAGAAAACACCCGAAATATGCACCACTGCACTGACCAAGAAATTGTGCCATATACTCTTGATGATATCTCTCCCTGCCGATGCAGAACCGCGCTGACTTGGGATTCCAGTCATTGAGTTTGAGTCGCTACGGACACGTTTACTCCTTCTTCTTGAGAATCACTGGCGTGTTTTGGACTTAAGCCGTATTCTCGCCGTTCCCCGAGGACTCCACTTGAGGAGTCCAGGCGTTTTTGTTTGTCCCGGGGACTCACTCCCCGTATTCTCGCGAGTCCCCAAGGACGGGGAAGGCTCCGATTATCATCACCATCATCAAAAAGGAATCCCTTTCATATTCGGAGGGGAATAAATTTTTGCTCGTGTTGGTGCAATGTAAAATCATTTAAAAACAATCAGAATAAACAAAACCAAAAATAAAGTGGATCCTGACTAATTTCGTCAACTGCATATTTTTTTTTTCGAACAAGACCCATTTTGGAAGCATTCCCCGTGTTCTCGCTGTTTCTGTACGCGGAGTCCGCGTGGAGTGACTCCCTCTATTCTCGCCGTTCTCTTCGATTCCCCGAGGAGTCCTCGTGGAACGGCGAAAATACGCCTTCAGTCATATAAGGCGTATTCTCGCCGTTCCCCGAGGACTCCACTTGAGGAGTCCCCGCGTTTTTGTTTGTCCCGGGGACTCACTCCCCGTATTCTCGCGAGTCCCCACGGACGGGGAATGCTCAGATTATCATCACCATCATCAAAAAGGACTCCCTTTCAAATTCGGTGGGGAATCAATTTTTGCTGTTGTAGGTGCTATGTAAAATTAATTAAAAAGAATCAGAATAAAGAAAACCAAGAATGAAGTGGATCTAGACTAATTTTTTTCAGCTGCATATTCATTTTTCGACCACAATCCATTTTAGAAGCATTCCCCGTATTCTCGCTGTTTCTGTACGCGGAGTCCGCGTGGAGTGACTCCATCTATTTTCGCCGTTCCCTTCGATTCCCCGAGGAGTCCTCGGGGAACGGCGAGAATACGCCTATAGAGTATTCTCGTTATTCCCCGAGGTCCCACGGACGGGAAATGCTCCGATTATCATTACCATAATCAAAACGGACTCGCTTTCAGATTCGGAGGGGAATCAATTTTACCGGTGGTGGTGCAATATAAAATTAATTGGAAACGATCAGAAGGAACGAAACCAAAAATAAAAGCAGATCCTGACTAATTTCGTCAACTGCATTCTTATTTAGAACAAAATCCGTTTTAAAAGCATTCCCCGTGTTCTCTCTGTTTTCTGCACGCGGAGTCCGCGTGGAGTGACTCAACCTATTCTCGCCGTTCCCTTTGATTCCCCGAGGAGTCCTCGGGGAAAGGCGAGAATACTCCTAATGTCCCAAATGTCCCAAAAAACAAAGATCAACTAAGGAAAACTAAGATAAAAAACTAAAAACTAAGAGAAACTGACGATCCGCGTGTTGCGCGAACGAGAATCGTTTTCGATGGACAATACAATGTGAGCAAATACCAAGCATAGCCTATGATACAAAACATTTTTCACCCATATCGTTGCTGAAAATAGTTATCAGATCCTTCCCGGTCCAGCCGAGGTCTAGTTGGGTTCACCCCCACAATTAGTACCTTTGTACGACATTGTACCAACTTTTAGAAAGTTACAGACAAAAGTGTGATTGTACCAGTAGAAGTGAAATGTACCAAAATGGTACAATTGTTGGCAACGCTGCCATACAATCGAAACTTGTACCTCTAGGGTATGGTTCTGCTTCTATCATCACTTTCATCGTTTCGCCGCCATTTTTAAAGAAAAGAAACCGACTTTGGTTCAGTACCGACTAAAGACCAGGAGTTAGTAAAAGTGCTACTGATTTAAGCAAAGCAGACAATAATGAGTTCCAAGGACGATGGAAATGTAGTTCGCCTTCGAGGTCTTCCCTGGTCAGCAACTAGAGAAGAAATTGCTACTTTCCTTGGTGATTAAAGATTAATTAAGTTTTGTTTAGGCCTATTTCCTTTTTTTTTATCTGTTATGTCTTCAACCATCTTGCTATAATGTACATACCTGAGAATATCCTTTTTTTCTAGTTCAGACACTGATAACCCAACATAGGATTTGATTGTTGTAAACAAGACCGGCACCTCGCTGTCAGTTTGACTCTATATATCTATATTAAAATATTAGGCCTACTCGCTGGTAGGAATAAACTATGATTTTTCATTTTCTGTGGTAAAATAGATCAAATGGGCGTGGAGTCTTGCTTGTATGGAATTATGATCCCACTCAGTTTGGCGGTGTTTTCCATTCGTGAACTCCAAGAGTGGTGAGACATGAATGGTTTTTGGTGGCAATCTTGGCCAAATCAGTCTTTCTCACTTATTATCGCAAGTGGGGTAAATGTGCATCATGTTGAGATAAAGATTTCTCATTGATCTTTATCTCAAGGATTGAACTTTTCCATTTTCCCATGTGAAAGAATCTGGAATTAAAGCACCAAATAACGGTCACCCATTACAATCTATGGAACTTGTTGTTCTGAGATCATTCTGAATCTGTTTGAACTTTTGCAACTATATAACCAGTATATAACAGCTGAAACGCTAAATTTTGGGATATTGTTTAGTGGGATTTTACTAAAATGCAAATGTTGAACCTGGGCTGTGGCGAAAGTGGGCTGCTCTATACTACCAAGGACTGAATATCCATGGCCTGCTATACCAGTAAATTACCTGTTCTTAGTAATTGAGAGAACAGCTATACTTACTCTTCTCATAATCCATTTGTAGCTATTTCCAATGCTAATAAGTAACACCCAGTTTAAATAAAAATCACAGACTAAATTACCGTCACCTTGTGTTCAGACAAGGTTTGGTGGTATGATATCATGATTCTCAGAATTTTTCATGCGTATACATGAGAGCCATGATTTAAACACATCTTACAGTATGATCACAGAGGAGTTATTGTTTTTCTAATATAGAATTCGGATATGTAGCAGCATGTTAAAAGGTATATGGAACTCAAACCAAAGCTACAGTTCAGGAGAATCACATTCAAATGATGGAAGGCTCAGAATTTTAAAGTTATTTTTTCAGTAGTTTCTCTAGTGATAGTGTAAATTACTGTTTTTCTCAAGAGTTTAAGATACTTGGGTGCAAGGTAGAGGGGTGATTTTGATCTCAAACCAAAGCTAAAAGGTAGGAGAACAATTTTGTGAATTTCAATTTATTTTTTGTTTTGTTTTAGTGGCTACTCTAACAGTGTTGCAAAGAAAAATAGTAGCTTATACAATCCAGCTCAAACTGGAAAACTGGAGGAAGAGTTCCTATTATCTCTCTTGAGTTCCTTCTGTTTCTTCTTTCAAGATTTGTACCATTCAGATAACAACATACACCCAATCTTGGTGACACTTTGCTTGGGTAGCCAAAAAAAAATAAAAAATGAAACCTGAACTTTGAGGGAGGGGGAGCCACACACTCCCCCTGGACGCTTACAGGTTTCGATTTTTCTCTCTTTTCCTAGCTAGGATTAAGAGATTAAATGGTTGAATAAATGTTATCCTTGCTAATGGGTTGCATGTGTGGAAAGCAAATCCCCAGTGGAAGGACCATCACCTCACTACCTTGCATCTGGTCTTGAAATTCCATTCAACCATGGGTGGGATACCCTTGAAATCTATGACAAAGTCAAAATTTAAAGCAGAATATTCTAAAAGTACTTTTTGTTTGAAATGATTTGCAATTTTTTCACTTTTCATTTGTCTATATAAATGAGAACAAATTCAATGAATGTAAAATGTTTTTGCCTTTCATTTGACTGTTCATGTAAATAAGAAGCATATCTAAGGTAGTAAAAAATTTGATTAAGGAGATCTTCAAACAAGTATAGCTTGCTGTAGAAGGAGTAGGCCATCTAACCTCTAAAAAAAATTTCAAGTTTTCTTGAGTCTTCGTCATCTACAGCTTTACAAAGATCTCATCAGATCTGGCTTAGAAAAGAAACAAAACATCACTAAAGTACAAAATTAAACAGTGTTTTACATGTAAGAGTAGCAAAATCAAGCAGTTGAGTAGGAATTCTAGGAGTGCTGGTATTTTAAAGCGGACCACAAAAAATGGTCTTTCTACCACACACACAATGCTAACCATCCCTACTGTCACTATGAATGTTCAGAACCACAAAAACACCGTCAAACAATGAGCAAATTAAAAAAAATCACAAAATTTCCTAGGTTTGAAACAATCCTGTCTGGATTAAATCTCAGCCGATTATCCTGGACAGCTGTTATGGCACGTAGGGAGCCAACAATCATAATAATTTCCATCATAATGCTCCAACTGTTTATTACAAATACAAATAGATGGAAAAACCAAGACCAGTATGGTACCTCTGAAGACATGAAAAAAATTATAAGTTAGGTCTTATAATTCTTTGCTAATCAAACCTGGAAAATTTTCTGTATCGTTTTTTTCTCGAGCCAAAACAGTAACTCAGCAATTGAGTTCAAATCTAAACAAACTGGTGGCATGCGATCACTAAGAGAAGGTAAACAGAATGTTCGGATTAGGTCTTTAAAAAAATGTAGGTATTTATGGATCACTGTTTATTTTCTTTACTTTTGTCATTTACTCCGCCTTTTCAAAATGGCGGGTCATAAATAAATTACTTACTATTACTTACTTACTGCCTCTTCCCCTCTTTAAACAAATGTAATACAAAGTTAGTTTTCTCTTTTTGCTGGATCTCACATATCATCCATTGGTAAATGGAATTGGGAAAGATGCTTCAGCATGCATTCTCCTTCCTTTTTAAGGGGCATGATCTCAGGTCATGCTTATCTCCCGCATTCTCCTGTCTTAAAAGTAGACAGCTAGTTTAAATATGCCTAGTATATCATGCTAGTTGTCTCATTTTTGGTTTGCATTTAGGTCCAGTCAATATTGTTGGTGGGCCAGCCCTTGGTGTCCACTTGACAACTACCAGAGAGGGGAGGGCCACTGGTGAAGCTTATGTTGAACTTGACACAGAAGAAGATGTTGAAAAGGCAATTACCAAGAACAAAGAACATTTGGGAAGCAGATACATTGAAGGTAAACTTTAATTGCTGTGTTGTTGCAAAACTCCTACCTAAGTTACTCACTGTCCAACCAGACATACAACATTCATCACGAGTAGTGTCCAACAGGGTGGAAATTGTTATTTCACTGTAAGTTGTGATTTATGGTAATTTAACGTTAGTAAGATCAATAAATGAAATCATTCAATTAACTTTACAGTATAAACAACAGAAAAGAGGAAACAAAAAACACTGAAGAACATACAAGTTTAACAACTACCAAATAGGTAAATTAAAAAACATAGGCTTAGAGGCAAGCACAGTTTGCTCATTATCACACATTCAGAGTCGAAACAATTGACACAATTGTGCTTTCCTCAAATTTTAGTGAACATCTCTGCTGTCAGTGTTATCGGGGGGGGGGGATACAGAGACATCCATAGAAATAAACTCAAAATTGTAACATTAGGATTAAAGTTTACCAAAAAGCCACTTTTTTTTATGGCACTTGAGCATACTCAAGGCACTATGGCACTTGAGCATACTCAAGTGCCATATAGCGATTGTAATGTCTGTCTGTCTGTCGGTCTGTCCACATTTTGCTAGTTTGGGCACTTCCACATGACCTAGGACGATAAAACTTGGCAAGCATATCAGGGACCCAACCGGATTAACTTATAATCACTAATGAATAATCACTTACCCGATCCGACCATCAATGGGGGAGTGGCAACATGGAGAATCCGGAAATTAGTAACATTCATAACTTTGGAGCGGATAATCGGTCGTGCATTAAACTTGACAGGTATCAAGAACAAATGTCTTGGATGTTCATTGTCAAATTCGGATCGGACCCGGTAACTGAGGGGGGGGGAGGCTCGAGGGGGACACCCGAAATGCTTTTTCTAGTTTTTGTCAAACCCCTACCCCTTTCTTCACACTAGCATAGCTCTGCGCATGGATGAGTCATTCTTTCATCACACCAGGATTGCTTTGCTTGTGGATTCTTTGTCAGAATTTGTTAGGAGAGCGATATATCAACGGAAGGCCGAAGGGGTTGGCAAATTATGTTTGTTGAACCTTAATAGGGGTTGATATAGCGGATAATCGGGCGTGAAATATGCTTTTTCTAGTTTTCGTCAAACCCCTACCCCTTTCTTGGCACTAGTATAGCTCTGCGCATGGATGAGTCATTCTTTCATCACACTCATGCTCGTGGATTCTTTGCAAGACCTGTCAACATTTTGCTTATTCTTGCAAGTGCCATATGAGCTTTCAGCTCTTGTTTTTTCCACTGTTTGCTTTAATATGACGTTCAGAATTTTCTATGGCCGTCCTCACAAAGCAACATTCTACTATGCTCGGGAAAAGTTGAATCTCAACAGAAACGCTGCTTTTCAGTGGTCAGCGGTGAACTAGGTGATCACTGTCCACTGCACAGACACACAAACAATCTTTTACGTCAAACACACAACACAGGTACAAGTGCATGGAGGTACCTCAGATCTGACAGGGAAATTCCATCAAATAAAAAGTGATTGCTTGTCGATAGTGGAGCAATGAAGTAACTTAGTTTCACTAGTTGCATTTTTTGTCTCTGTTCTGTTCGCTGTTTTGTCTCTGTTTTATATTTTTCCCGTTTTTGTCAAAACAGGGAACACGCTGTTTCTCATTTTTCCCTTTTTGTACGCTGTTCTGTGTTCCTTGTTCTCTGTTCCGCTGTCTGTTTTGCAAAACACGGAACTTGCTCTCCTAGCATGTTTCATCACTGTTCAGATAGAAAATTGCAGAGAGATTCACAGATAGAAAAGAAAGAATTGCGGAAGTTTGGAGGATAAAGCTGGGTTCTAAAGTATGGTCCTTTTGGAATATAATTTGCAGTTTAACAGATTTTCCACTTGAGACATGCTCAGGATCCTAAATTTGGCGTTTTCGTCAGAACAGCGACAAAACACGGAACAGCGTAAGCAAAACACCGTTTTTTACCCAAATCAGACAACTGTGAACACAGAACACGGAACAGGAACCAGAGACAAAAACGCAACTATTGGGTCTTCATGTCTCTTTAAGTGAACGAATGATGGGCAACTAGATTCTCCTGTCTCAGCCCTTTTCAGTTAAACTTTAATGTAAGTAAGATCAATAAATCAATTCAATCAGTTAACATTACAGTTGCAGTAAACAACAGAAAAGAAGAAACAAAACAGACTGAAGAACATATAAATTTTGTTTAACAGCTACCAAATATGCAAGTAAAAATATGGGCTTAGAGGCAAGCACAATTAGCTCATTATCCCACATTTGGAGTTGAAACAATAGACACACTTGTGCTTTCCCCAAATTTTAGTGAACGTCTCTGCTATCAGTGTTATCTGGGGGGGGGGGATAAGACTCGTTTCAGTGATATGCTCCACAGAAACAACAATGCTAACTCAAAATCGTAACATTAGCACTAAGGGCTGGGTGTTGCAAGCCTTATACCTGTTATATCCACTAAATTTCTTATTCTTTAGTGTTCAAGGCATCCCGCTCTGAAATGGACTGGGTTATCAACAAGATCCAGAAAACAAGTTTTGATGATTTCTGTGTGAGACTTCGAGGTCTCCCCTTTGGAGCTACAAAGGAAGACCTCATAGAGTTCTTCCAGGGTAAGTGCAATTTGCAGTACTAATTTTAACAGTTTTGGAAATAAGATTCAATCTCCCCAAAAGTGTGTTAGCATACTAGTATTGCCAGGTCAGCTGAATTTCTGTCAAGAAAAAGTTCTGTATACACATTCTTTAGCCAGTGATCTAACCACACTTGCTCCGATTATTTCATCTGTCTCATTTGATTGTAAGTTTTTCATCTTACTGTTATCTGCTGTTAGATGTTTCTTTCTTCTGTTCTATTTACTATTAAGCCTCCTACTTTATGTCGAAGATTTAACTGAGTATGTGTTTTCTTAGCTTTAGTTGTATGGAAAGTTACATCCTACACGAGCTACATGTGTAGAAAGATACGTAGATGTTTTGAACCTAATATTAAGTTGTCTCATGACATTGCAGCTGCTCGTTGTGGATTAGGACATGGCTTATCCTACAAGCTTGAATACATGGAGGAAGAACATACGACCTCCCTCCCTTTAATCCTTCCTGCAGAATGTGGCATTTAAACCGATCTGTAATATACCTTCAAATATGGGTCGTAGTTTCTGTTTTGCAATAAGAAACAGCAATATCAGTTCTTCATGAAAAGATTTCTAGGAGACTAGGTCCAGAGAGTTGTAGGACATCGGGCATTAGTAAGGTCATTGAACCTCATTGTTTGCCTTTTACCTTAGCCTATTTTCGATCAGTAAGATAGCCTTAGAATACCTGTTGTCTTGAAAGAAAAGGGTTCGTGGTATTGGCTTTCGAGAGATTTTTCAGGACTTAGGCCCAGACAGTTCTAATCAATCAAGTTTTATTCATAAGCACGAGGCCATAAAACAACCAAAACAAGTATCGTAACTTTCTTAAAGTTTAACTGAAAAGCCAACTTGTTTTTGTATCATTTAACTAATTACACTGCATTATTTTGATTGCTCTAAGGTTTTTTTTTCTTTTTCACTATTTGGTCCGTTATGACGTTCAGAATATCTACGGCCGTCCTCACAACGCAAAATTCTACTATGACGCGAAAGATTTGAATCTGAACATAAACATGGCTTTTCAGTGGTCAGTCATCACCACAGGGAAGGTGGCTCACTCTGTGAACACTTATTTTTCGTGAATAGTTTTTGTCAAGCATAAAACACAGATTCAAGCGCATAGAGCATACCGATCAGACAAGGAAATTCCACTATTTGAAAATCGATTATTCGTGAATAGTCGAGGAACGAAGTAACGCATTCTCGCCGGGTTTTCAAGCTTCTTTAAGTGAATAAGTGATGGGTAACTAGATTGTCCTATATAAGCCCTTTTCAGTTAAACTTTAAGTGAAACAGGGTAAGGGCAAAGAAGCAAAGCGTTTAGAGCAGAGACAACAAATAGTGATTTTGCCACTCTCGTGTTTATTTGTGTATTCTAAATGACTGAATTCTGGCCTCTGCTTGTCGAACCCCCTTTTCGTTTCCGGATTCGTAATGGAAAATTTGTTTTAACCTGTTGTTTGGTTCATTTTAGTGCACAGTGTTTTCACGTCTAAGGGCTAATTATCTTTGGGCAGGGTTGCCGATAATACCGAACGGGATCTCCTTACCGCTTGATGCTCAAGGGAGGGCAAGTGGGGATGCGTACGTTCAGTTTACAACATCAGAAGCAGTGGATAAGGCGTTGGAGAAACACAAGGAGAAGATTGGGCACAGGTGGGGATGGTGGTTCAGCGGTTGGTCCCCCGGCACTTGGTTGGGTGGTTCGACCTCATTTTATTTATTCTCTTTGGATGTGGTTTTGGTTGGTACAATCCTTCAGAAGGCAGAGCGTACATATATAAACAATACGTGAGAAAGAGGCAGCATGAAGCTGCTACGAGCGATTCTAGTCATGGTACAAACGATTTATGTTCTTAATGCATACTAAATTGTAAGTCAGATTACCCTTAGTCTAGAACGATAACAGAAGACTTAAGTATATCTTGGACATCTTTTGTGCCCATCGGTCAGTCCAAGTGTGGAATGAACAAAAATCAGTATTCCCATTGTAGGAATACGGCTATTAGGGCTAGTCTAAAGTTTGGTTAGGAGTTAGGAAAGGACTGATTGGTTTAGAAAGACAGCCCTATATCTACAGGAACAGCTAGTTTTGTACAAAGGATCCTACGGCCACCCGGCTGGTAGTTAGGTTGCCAAAGGGAAAGACTACCAGCTGGCTAGATCGCACATAGTTTCCGAACTGATTTGAATTATCGCGGTCCTTTTGACGCAATCTTTCAAAAATGGTATTGGTGACTGCGAGTATAAAGATCTCGAAAAGGATAAGGGATCACGGTCTTGGTTAGGGATAAACGTAGGGTTCCTTTCTGAATTTCCAATAAATTAACGTGAAATATGTCCTTTTAACGAGCCCAGAATGGAGGTTGTAGCGGATTTGAGCTCCGTCGTCAGAAATATTGAGTTCAAGTTTTTGCCAACATTATTATCCGGGTATCACATCCAAGCGGAAAAGATGTGCTAGATTTCAGTGAGAAATGTCAAATGTTTTATATGTTTTCGTATATTAGGTACATTGAAGTATTCCGTTGCTCAATTGACGAAATGAACACTGCCACTGCACCAAGGGGTATGCTAGGTGGTATGAGAGCTGGCAGGGGTGGTGCTGGTGGTGGACGACCCACCCCTTACGACCGTGCAGGAGCCGTCGGTGGTATGAGGACTGGTGGTTATGCTGGTGGTAAGTAATCAGCTGTATTTTCTTGTCAGGAAAGAACCATGAATGAACATGATGACAGTAACCAAGAAGGGTCGGATCTGTGAGCTTCCACAATGAACAAACCTCATCTGGCTTCCCATACAGGCTGTCAATAGATGGTCGGCGGAAACGGGAACTGTAAATAAAATATGATGCTAAAATGAAGTCTTTTACCTCACAAGAAGTAGAGGGCATTTAAGAAAAGTTTATCAGAAAAATAACTGAATTGAAGCTCTGAGAAATTTTGTAACAGAAAACATGTCGTCCAGGTTAGCTATCTGCGCCTTTTTATTTTATTTTACTATTAAATGACCGTCTGCGAATTGACAACATAATGTGGTAGTGAGTTCCTTCGAAGGCCACTTTATTTGATGTATGGAGTGTCCCAGTGATACTGTACATCCCTTTTTCATTTAGTCCTCTCCTATATACTCGAAATGTTTCCGGCCTAAGTTCATACCACATTGAGGCCTTATTACAAATGTGATTTTGAGGCTTATGAAAGAATTCAACGGAGAGCTAAGTTGTATTTTCCCTTTATCGCATACAGATTTTTCTAGAGGAGACTTGATTGAGACATTCAAATTAAAGCCTACTATTTTTGTATCATTTAACTGAATTACGGTGCATTATTTTGATTGTGTCACTTTCTCAAGTATGACGTTCAGAATATCTTTGGACGTCGTTAGAACGCAAAATTCTACTATGACGCGGGAAATTTGAGTTTAACAAATGCGGCTTTTCAGTGGCCAGTGAGAACTCACGCAAGGTAGCTCACTGCGTGAACACTTATTTTCCATAAATCTTCGTCGAGCATACAACACAGGTGCAAACGCATAAAGGTACCACAAATCCAACAGGAAATATCACTATATGGAAATCGATGATTTGTGAATAGCGGAGCAACGAAGTAACGCATTTTCATCGGGTCTTCGATCCTCTTTAAAGTTTAACTGAAAGCCAACTTATTTTTATACGTTTGATTTGAAGACACTGAATTACTTTGACTCATATAAGGGATTTTTTGTTTTTTACGTCGCGTAGTCTAGTAGTGACGTTTGAAATCTCCGCTGGTTGCACGACAAATAACTTTACGGCGAGTCGCGGGAAATTTAAATGTCTGAAAAAGCGTGTTTTTCAATGGCAAACAAAGCGAAGATTTTTAAATGTTTGATTCCAGATTGCAGAATCACATCCGAAGATAGCCCTCTGTTCCGTGCTACCCCGAATAGGTTTCCTTAGTGGAAGGACACAGTCAACAGAGAATTTGGCCAGCATTCCACCAAGCTGATTAGCAAGTTCGAGTTTTCAACTGGTCATATTCTTCCTTCATGGCGAATGCCAAGTTCTTTCTGGTCACTTTCACTTCCCATGTTACTTTCATCTTCGTGGCTTGAAGAATGTAAATCGGCCATGACTTGTTATTTCGGCAATTGGCTGCCGCTGTAGTGGCTAAACATTTCAAACATAGAGCTACGTCCTTATAGAGGTACAACAGTTACGGATGAGAATTTACGTCAGCTGAAATTCAAGAATCGTGGATAAAAAAGTAACGAAGTAACAGGTTTTTGTCGGTTCTTCTAGCCTAATTAAGTAAAAATATGATGGGTAGTCAGACTGTCGTATCTTAGCACTATTCTGTTAACCTCGAAGTGAATAAGTGTTGAGTAACTAAAAAGATTCACCATTAACCGTCATCATCGAGGGCATGCGAACACACTTACACAATCAAGATTCAACAAGGACGTTTATAAGTGAGTTAATGTTGAATTGATCAGGAGTTTCAATGGCATTATCGATGAGATTTTCGATACTACAGAACCAGTTCGATTACTTCAAAAAGCTCGGAGTTATTTAAAGGCGAAAGCCTTTTCTATTGCTTTATATTATTATTATTCACTCAAACTTCCACATTCACACATACAGACTCAAGTATCATTGCTCATTTGTTTTCAGGTTACGGCGCTGACTACGATGACATGTCGGGTGGCGGCTATGGATTTGGTGGCACTCCCTCCGGATTTGGAGGTTCGTGATAATTGTATACTAGAGTGTCTTAGAGCGTGTTCCACCCTACTTAACGTAGTTACTACGCATGACGTCCCGAATTTTGGCTTTTTTCCGTCAAGGCTGGAACGATTTTTCTATTTTCCAGCAGGATACCATGCCATGGGAGAATCCGACCAATCACGTTGCAGAGATGCGTAGTTACTACGCTTACCACGCTCTCGAGCATGGTAAGCAAATCGTAATTATTAGTTACTATTTCGAGAAGGTTGGAACGGTCTGCGTAGTAACTTTTCGTGAGGATGGAACGGAAATAGTAACTAATAGTAACTATTGATAGAAGGGTGGAACACGCTCTATATGTAGACTTGGCTATCCGGTTTGACTTGTTGTAATGTATCATATGGGCACGGAGTTGCCTATGATGTGTCGAAAAAAAATAGGCAGTGGGGCACTCCCAACCAGAGATAGGCGAATCCGAATCCAGGGCTAGGTACGTATCCGACCTTAACAAAAATAAAATCATGCATAGGTTATAGTTTAAAAATAAGAGGTGACAAAAATCATTATCTAAGGGAATCAGATAACGTGATAGATTACTGAGGATGGCTGCGGCTGGAAAAGTGGGACTGCCGGAAACTGGAAGGATGCAGACTAGAAATTTGAGCGGATTGGTAAGATTGAGTGTTTAGAATCCTAGTCCGAATCCAGTCTGACAAGCAGGACGTCCGAACCGGATTCGGATTCGCCCGTCTCTGCTCTGTTTCGTTCTTGAAAACGTTGTGCGTGTTATGCATACGAAGCATTGCCAGGAAGAGCCGAAAAAGCATCGGTTGACTTTTTTGTTTGTCGTCATAGATCGGAAGAGCTCTTTCCTGGAAATTGTTATGCATAACGTTTTCAAAATCACTACACGTTATTTGCCAAGTGTTGCCTATTGAAACCGCGCATCCTTGTGTTATCGGTTATGAAATTTCTGACGATGCACTGGGCTGAAATGTCACAGCTTTGTTCCCATCCCTTCAGTAGCCTAGTATTAATAAATCGCGATACAGAATGGCTCTTACCCTTTTATATCATAAGTTGTGGTTACGTTTTTTCGCCTTTTCTCTCGACGTTTCGGTGGGTTTTACTTGTTTCACGTTTCTTGAAATGGTCCTAAGCACTGTTAGACAACTTTCCGTTTTTGTCAAAAAAGCAAACGCCGTCTTTGCCTTTTTGCAAAAACAAAAGGAAACTCGTTAGCTGACGAAGGTCTCCTTTTGGCTCTTTGCCTCGCCACTTCTGTCAGTCTACCCCAAAATCCAGTAAAAGATGGAGTTGACTCAAAGTGATAATCAGTATTTTGAGACTGTCTTGAGTTTTAAAGATAAAAATTTACAATGCAAGTGGCATTTGGAAAATAGCGTTTTCATCCAGGAAAAGCGGAAAGTCTGGCAAAAGCGACTTAAAAAACGCGAGAATGTTTCGAAGGCCATATAAAAGAATAAAACCTAAAGCCGGAAAGGTAAGGCCAAAGCCGGACAAAACGCAACTAATGTTTTCTTCGGAAAAATGATTCTGAGCAGAATTTAAAATATCATGGATTGTGGACTAGGAATCTTGTGGCATAGTCTGTTGTTCAGGACTGACAAACCCGACTCAGTCGATAAATCGCTGTGAAGTTGTAGATCAGACGAAATAATGGCGAAGGGTGGGGATTCCTGAAGCATTTAATTCTATAGAGGGGCTAGACCTAATAGAAAAGGCAGAATACTACTAAAGTTTAACTGAAAAGGGTTGAGATAGAACAATCTAGTTACCCGTCACTTATTCACTTAAATAGGCTTGAAGAGCAGATGAATGTGTGTAACTTGGTTGCTCCGCTGTTCAAGAATAAACGACTTCTGTCGGGTTTGTCGTACCTGTATGCGATCGAACCTGTGTTTCATGCTTGACGAAAATGCTTTATGAAAACTGTAGTTGCGTTTTTGCTGATACCATGGTATCTGTTACCACGGTAACTGGATCTGCAATTATTCGTTTTTGCAGTTATCCTGGTATCTGATACACGGTGCTCTGCAAAAACGACTATTGCCGAAATTGCACTTTTCGAGTCATCCCAAAAGAAAAACAGATATCCAGTTACATCACTAAGTGCTAAACTTCTTTCTCACCAATCTAAAAAAATGTGATGAAAGTGAGATGACTGTTCAGATACCACGACCAGTTACCACGGTCGGACCGTAGTATCTGAATATTTGACACCACGAGAACTGGCCAGATACCACGATAACTGCAAAAACGACTTTAGACCGTGGTAACAGATACCATGGTATCAGCAAAAACGCAACTTGTGTGTTCATGCACTAAGCAGTCTTCATCAAGCTCAGGGAAAAGTCGCATTTGTGTTGAGATTCAAGTTTTCCGCGCTAAAAGTAGAATTCTCGTTGTGGCGACGTCCGTAGATATTGTTGTTGTCACTACTAGTGCAGATAATCCAAAAATCCCTAAGCATAATCTAAATAATTCAGTGGATTCAGTTAAAAGATACAAAACTAAGTTGTCTTTTCAGTTAAACTTTAAATAACTGTCAAAAATGTAAGGGAATCTGTGATAGGGATCGGCAGATAAAACCGTTTACGCATGGTTATTAGACGTTCAGTGATCCCGATCCTTTGGACTATCTTTGCTGCCTTAGGAGACAGAAAAGAATTCTGCTGTCCTATTTCTTCCGGCGTAGTTTCATAGTTTTTATTTCTTGGCAGGATTTGGCGGTGGCAACACGTACGCCGATTATGGTGGATTCGGCGGCCGAATGGGTGGTGCTGTTTCCGGTGGCATGGGCCGAATGGGTGGAATGAGCGGGGGTATGGGAGCTACCGGCTCCGGCTCCTTCCGAATTCAGATGAGGGGTCTCCCCTTCAAAGCCACCGAAGGCGATATTGCAGCGGTAAGCACACTTCTCCTTATTAAGGTTACTTTTTCTCCAAATTCAAGGATCCGTTAGAATTTTTTCGTAACTTTGCGTCTTTTAACGAAGGTTGCGAATGAATTATTGAATATGAGTAGACTACATATTATTATATATGTATGCATTTAATCATTCATAGATAACGCCTTTATCTACTTTAAGAGAGTGACCTTCTTCCTCTTCATATAGATCGTGTTCCACCCTTCTAACAGTAGTAGTAACAATTAGTGACTATTTTCGTTCCAACCTCGTGAAAAGTTACCACGCTGACCGTTCCAACCTTCTCGAAATAGTAACTAATAATAACTGTTTTTAATCTCTTAATCCTAGCTAAAGAGAGAGAGAGAAGAATCGAAACCTGTAAGCTTTATGCGTCCAGGGGGAGTGTGTGGCTCCCCCTCCCTCAAAGCTTAGATAAAGATGAGACCTAAATCTCTTCCTCTCTCTCTCTCTAGCTAGGATTAAGAGTAATCACTAGGGCCAACCCCCCTGGAACAGTCCTACCCCTGTTCTTCACAGGGGCAGAAGCAGTCTGCCTTCTCTCTCCTCTCGACGTAGCTCGATCGACCCGGGGATGCTCGTTGACATAGTCCTCCCAGGGGGTTGACCTTCTAATAGGAAGCTAGATAGATGAATAAATAAGTTTCTATTATCTATTTACTCCTCTTCTGCAGTCCAGCTTATCCTCAACCCTAGAATACTCCTTGGGAGCGTGGTAAGCGTGGAAATTACGAATCTCAATGATGTGATTGGCCGGATTAGCCCGTGGCATGATATTTTGCTGAAAGTAGAAAAAAGCGTTTCAGCCTTGATGCCAAGAAGCCAGAATTCGTGACGTCATGCGTAGTAACTACGGTACGTAGGGTGGAACACGCTCATAGTGTGCAGTTGCATGTTCGTTCCTTCCCCAATGTCATCCCTGACGTTCAACAGCCTTACGAGGATCCTTGCCAAGAAGTGCCGAAATATCGCTGCCAAAGCATCCTAGCTGATGTATCTATTTATGCATTGTTTGAATATTGGTTCCGAGTCAGCTTGGGCTCAAGGAGTTTTATCTGAGAAAGAATCAAAAACGAGATTTTCGGGCGTTTTCTTGATCAGCCAGTTATCCCTCTAATATATAAAAGTTTAACTGAAAAGCCAGATTTATTTCATTTAACTGAATAAGCTATTACGTATTTTCATCGGGTCTTCAAGCCTCTTCATCTGAATAAGTGATGGGTAACTAGATTGTCCCATGTTAGCTCTTTCAAGAGCCATACGAACTCGTTTTATGGTTATGGAGACCGAATCGATCTTCTTTTTTTCATTGTTTTGGAATTTTTGGTCCGGTTCGTTCTTCGCTAAGGAAAATGTTGCCGCAACTGCAAACAGAAATGTTATTTTATTGTTTTGGAATTTTTGGTCCGGTTCGTTCTTCGCTAAGGAAAATGTTGCCGGAACTGCAAATAGAAATGTTCAAAATTATGTTTGTCCCTAGCTTAACATCTTAAAGTATACCTCGCACTATTTACAGTTTATGTTCCAAAATCCAAAACCATATGAATACGGTAAATCTATGTTCAGCTTTTAACGAATTATCCACGGCCTTGGCTGTTTCAAGCCTTTTTCCAGGCCCATTGACTTCCAGCAAAATCTCGGCAAAATTCAGGTAACCGGTTTTACGCGTCAATAGCCAGAGACGCGAACACTCGTTGGGAGTATAATTCGGGTTAAAGTGTTAACAATACGACTTGATAGAGTGAAAAATAAATTGTAAAAAATTCAGGGATTATCGCTTAGATGGGTATGCGTGAGGTTTTTTGACAGATTCAGATTTACAGTTGTGTCTAATCTTAATATAGAATGTGCAGTCTGATTTAAGATTCGGCAAACTGTTACTCGGTTCAAGACACTGATACCAAAATGTCATGGTCGTTGTATGTTTTCTGTCGCTCATAGATGTTAGACTTGGTAAGTTTGCATTCCTACTAAAAGATTTGCTAAGTAAAAACTACCAACGACGGTTGTTGGGACTGACACTTGCCTTCATTATTCCAAGTATTTCAATCATTTTTATACAAAATTAGCCATTCTATAGCATAGGTTGACGACACTAGTATCATCCACTAGACGACACAAGAAACTATCAGATTGATTATATACAATTGGTTTGTCAAATTGGGATATCACGATTTATTCAAACAATGTTTACAACGGGTACGTCAGCTACGATTCTTCATCAGCGATATTTCGGCCCTTTTTGGCAAGGGTCCTCGTCAGGCTGTCAATCTTCTGGTTCAACTTCGGGGAAAGAAACAAACCTGTAAACCTGTAAGGGCCGAAATATCGCTGATGAAGAATCGTAGCTGACGTACCCGTTGTAAACATTGTTTGAATAAGTGTTTCAAAGTCAGCTTGGGCTCAAAGAATATTTAGATATCACGATATCGTGTATATCGGTTACTTGTTCATGTATATATTTAGACAGTTGATATAGTGTCGAATAAAATAAGATAGAGGTAATCCCCTCAGCCCCAGGTGCCAAGATTCAATTCTTTCGGTCCAAGTGCACGAGCTGATAACTGCGATATTCTAGTTCTTCCGGCCCATTCGCCCCGTGTATATCAACATTGACTACAACGACAAAGGAAAGCCCTCCGGCGAAGCGTACGTCGAGTTCCAGAGCTATGAAGAAGCCATGCGAGCCATGAGTCTGGTAAGAAGCTTTGTAGTAACTTGCCACGCTGTCAGAAGTTTCATTAAAAAAAAAAATAACACAAGGATGCGCAGTTTCAAAAGACAACACTTGATTTGATCTGTTGTTCCTGGTAGAAATAATAAGTAATGGATGTAACCTTTTGTGTTTTTGAAAACGTTATGCATCAAATGTTATGCATGACAAGTATTGCCAGGAAGAGGTCGAAACAGCATCTGTTGATTTTTTGTTTGCCGTCATGATATCGGGAGACCTTGAACGAAAACTTTTTAAAACCGGTATTCCTGACCAGTGAGCTTCTCGGAAACCGTAACCGTTGGCCAGTCCACCTCGGAAAGGAACCAACTGATCACAAATCAGTGTCGTGCCGTAACGGTCGTAACTTTTATATTTGGCTAAATTCAGTTTTATTGCAACACCAGTTGCGGATTAGCCGAATACAGTCCTTGAAAACAAACTTGCTATCGACTTGATCTGCAAGACAGGATAGTCTTAAAACGAGCCAATTTTCGAGGGCGCTGATCCCGGCATTCTTTCTCTGTTCTTCCTTTGAATTGGTTACTTTGTAGGACAAGAATTTGTTTCATGTCTGAATCTGGTACTAATTGTGACGACTTTTAGATTTTCATTTCATTTTTATCTCTGTTCTTGGAAGAAATCTGTTGCTTAATAGGACAAGAATGTTTCATACCTGAAATCCTGGGTGGTATTGAGAGAATGATACACGAGACTGATTAGGCCTGTGTCAAGCAGGAGAGGATTAAGACAAGTTACGTATGGACTCTAAAGACCTAATCCAAACATTCTGTTTACCTTCTCTTACTGATCGAAAGCCACCAGTTTATTTAGAATTGAACTTGATTGCCGTCGTGCTGTTTTGGCTCGGGAAAAAACCTACGCAGAACGTCTTCTTTTCGAGAAGACGAAATTTCCACGTTTGGTTAGCAAAGAACTATAAGAATTAACTGATTATTTTTCTATCTTCAGGAGTACCACACTGGTCTTAGGTTTTTAATTTATTTGTATTTGTAATAAACATTGAAACGTTAGATGGAAATTATTATTTTGATCCTTGGCTCCCTACGTGCCATAACGGCTTTCCCGGATAATCGGCTGAGATTTAGTTCAGACCGAATTATTTCAAACATAGGACATTTTTTTTTTTTTTTTTACTTCGCTCATTGTTTGACGGTGGTTTTGAACATTCATAGTGGCAGTAGGGGTGTTTATCATTGTGTGTGTGGTAGAAAGACCATTTTTTGTGGTCCGCTTTAAACATCGCAGCCGTACATTTTGTTTAATTTTTTCTTAGGATAAAACCAACATGCAACACCGATACATCGAGCTGTTCATGGACAACGGTGCACCTGGAGCCGGTGGGGCTGGACGGTAAGTTTTTCTTAAACCTCTGCGAGGCTTAACCGCTCTAACTTCTAAGTTATTCCACTGTAGTGTGGACTGACGCAGTGCCTTAGTTAATTGTAACTATATCTGAGGAAAGAACAAAAGCGTTTTTCCGTGACACAATTGTGGGCACACACTTTTGAGTGTTTTTCGCGGAAACACGATTGTGTGCCACACAGTCTAGCCACAAGTTGAAACTCGCGGAGACGCCGTTTTGCCTATTTTTTGGGCGGTGATTTCATATGTTGAATATATTAGTAAAAATCATGTAAATATCACAATTAATAGAACTCCAGACTTTTATCCTTACCATTCCGTGAAAAAAGGATCTTCAGTTTTATGTCTACATACTTGGTAAAGTTTTTAACTTCATTGATTTGGATTTTTCGCCAAAACCGAGCCACAAAATCGACAAACACCTCGGCAGTTGTTTGGCTAATTTGAGCCAGAAAACGAGCCACGAAAATCTTCTTGTTCGCAGAAATACACTTGTGGGCGCACCAAAGGCCGCGGAAATGCTCTTTTCGAGGCACAATCGACCCACAACCTGTTTGTGGGAGCACGGAACTCAAACTAACAGTTTCATAATAAATCATGCTACAAAAATTACACAACATGGAATTGCTGAATTCAGTAATTAGTCAACGTAACATCCTCACAGAAAACTCTGTAACCGGATACACAGCTTGATACATTCGGTGCAAGGAACGTCAAAAGTAATGTTGCCAAGTATGTTTAGAGTCGTGATGTTACAGTCCTGTAAGACAGAGGCCTGACGTGTCATAACCGGAGATGGGCGAATCTGAGCATGAAAGGATTCGAATCCAGGGCTAGGTACGAATCCGATACCGAATCCACCATTTCACGTTGTGGATTAAACAGTCAGATGCCAAAAAAAACACTGATGCCTAACTGTAAGGCAAATGAGAGGGTTAATTGGACTATGTAAACCGTATTTCTAGATTTTCAAATGTGCTTGTTATAGAAGGGGTTTCCTCTCGGTAACCAGGAATGAGTCTGGAGCTCGTTAAAGGCCTGACGTGTCATAACCGGAGATGGGCGAATCTGAGCATGAAAGGATTCGAATCCAGGGCTAGGTACGAATCCGATACCGAATCCACCATTTCACGTTGTGGATTGAACAGTCAGATGCCAAAAAAAACACTGATGCCTAACTGTAAGGCAAATGAGAGGGTTAATTGGACTATGTAAACCGTATTTCTAGATTTTCAAATGTGCTTGTTATAGAAGGGGTTTCCTCTCGGTAACCAGGAATGAGTCTGGAGCTCGTTAAAGTTTAAGTGAAAAGGTCTTAGGTGGGACAAAGTAATTTTCCATCACTTATTCACTGAAAGAAGCTTGAAAACCCGGCGAAAAGGCGTTACTTCGTTGCTACGCTATTCGCAAATAATCGAATTTCAAATAGTGGAACTTCCTTGTCTAATTTGTATGCTCAGTACGCTTGTATCTGTGATGTATACGCGACGTAAACTATTTACAAAACAAAATTCAAGACGCAAGTGTTACCCTTTTGGATGTTTCGTCATCACTTTCAAAACTCATGGACAACAAGGCCCAACCAGCACACGATGTCGTCCACTGCTTCCTGACCGAAGATTAAAAATGAAGTGTCTTTTTCTGTGTGTATATATGTGTTTTGTTTATTTTCTTTACTTTCGTCATTTACTCCGCCTTTTCAAAATGGCGGGTCATAAATAAATTACTTACTTACTTTACGAAAAATAAGTGTTCACGCAGTGAGCTACCTTCCGTAAGCTGACCGCTGGCCACTGAAACGCCGCGTATGGATTGAGATCCAGTTTTCTGCGTCATAGTAGAAAATTTGCGTTGTGAAGACGACCGTAGATATTCTGGACGACGTTCTAGAGCAAATAGTAAAAATAAAAAAATTCCGTAACACAATCCAAACAATGCCGGGTGTTGAGCTAAATGATGCAAAAATTAGTTTGGCTTTTGTATTTGAGTGGATTCGTAAGATTCAGGGTTTCGAATCCGAGTCCGAATCCACCCTAACAAGCAGAAGATTCGAATCTGGCCAAAAGGACGAATCTTTGATCCGATTCCGGATTGGCCCATCTCTTGTCATAACACGTTTACCTGTGGCGTCAGTACAAATGATTTAAAACGGAGTATCGCTAAAGACTATCCTAGCTGACTTTTCTGTTTTAGTCATTTTCATAAATCATCGCTGTCACGCATGAAGGGGTCAAGCGACATTTATATTGAAATTGAATTATTGGCTATGGATGTTAGCTCCTGCATCTATTGTAAATTTTTCAGAGCCCTACGACAATCCGTTCCCGAGACTTATGAGTTGCTCAAAAGCACTAACCTCTAAAAGGTCTAACATTAATATATTATAGTGGGTGGCATGTATATACAACTTTGCGGTGTTGATACTGACGTCTTGTCACGAATAGGTTCAATAACATAATAGGCCCATTAAATATAATATAAGTAACATAAAAATGAACGTTCAAATGCGCTCTCCGCGTTGTATTAACAAACAAACGAGGTGACGAAATTCCGAGCATACCTTGTTCGCAAAGTTATCACCGGCTCTAAATGAGGCACATGCTCGTATGAGGAAGACGAATTAGGGAGGGGACAAAATCGGGGGGGGGGGATATCGCGGTGAATTATGTTTTGGATTATAGGTGTACCGAACTTCATCGTAGCTCCGAGTTGGCTCTAAATATGTCGATAATATCATTTAACTGGTTTAACGAAGTCGGTGGCATGAAAGGGTGTCTAATTTAAATTGCGTGCTCTGGACGATGGAGAATCTCGCTCGTGGAGAGGAGAAAGGCATAAAATAGCGAAAACCGTAGAGTTTTTAAAAGTGTAGCTTAGTTTTGAAGTATTCAACTATCTTAGAACATTAGAACGGAAACAGTAAATAGTGCAAGGTGTGCTTTAAGCGTTACAAAACTTATAACAGAGTGGGCTCTGAGAACAAGATCACGTTAAGACCAGTATCAAGTTAAACTGGATCTGATAGTCGTATGACACTTGAAAAGGCAGTTATCATGTTAATGAGCTAACGTTCGCTTTGTCAAGAATAGATATCTCTTCCAAGACCCATTGTCCTGTCTGCAAAGTTCGCCTTGAGGCGAACTTTGCCTCAAGTTGATGAACCATAAGTTCATCACAAGATCCCCCCAGAGTGGCCAGCTCTGGACAGGACTTGTAACCACCCGTTCCGTCTTGCGATTGCGTCATTGATGATGGTGATGAAGTTTATCACAAGATCCCCCCCCCCCCCCTCTCTCCAACTCACCCGAGAAAAGCCAGCTCTGGCCAGGACCTGTAACTGAACGTGGGATCTTGTGAGACCACCCGTTCCCGTCTCGTGACTGCGTGATTGGTGATGATAGTGAGGTATGCTGGACACATTTTTTACCGTAATATTCTCTCTTTCAGATTTGGCGCTGATAAGAAGTTCACAGGACCGGTCCGGCGTTAAATTTGAAGAACCGGATAAAAACGACACGTCGTACTTTTTTACCGATACCATTTTTACAGAATACACTGCTCAGTACAACCTGTTTCACATGTCTAAGATCGTTGTTTGTTTTTTTTGTGTACCGAGTACTGTCGCCTGAGCGTTAAAGGACCAGTCTTACCGATAATGCCAATGCAACCTGCTTCCGTACCGACATTCTTAAACCCGGAGACCCAAATTCCATATACTATATTCTGAACCCGCTAACGAAACCTCACTAATCTTTGCACTTGCCGCGATTCTAGTTTCCATGCGCATTATGCTCGGGACGAGTGTTCGAGTATCTTTAATGATGCAAAAAACCGGTTTTCTGAATTTACCGAGGTCTTGGAATCAAGTCCCTTAGAATCAAGCTGAGACTTCAACAAAAACGTTCTCTCCCTGCTTCTGGACTGGCATGACACCTCAGCGAGAAACTTCTTTAGCCTTTGATAACACTAACCTTGGGCGGATCTTAAAGGAACAGAATACTTGACTCAAACTTGACTCGGATAGCTAGCTCACATATCAAGAATGTACCCTGAGTCGATATTGAGAGTAAGAAAAATTCTCCGTACGACCATTGCAGTTTCCGAGAATTCGGCTTTTGAGTTAGTAGAAAAAAAAGCAAAAGGTTTGTGTGCCGAGAGTAGGAATCGAACGCACGACCTCTTGACTACTATCCCGGTGTGTTAGTCAACACGGCCAAAGGCGAACTTTTACAGTGAAAAAGGGCAAGGATTACAGGTTTGTTTCCTTCCCCGAAGTTGAACCAGAGGATTGACAGCCTGACGAGGACCCTTGCCAAAAAGGGCCGAAATATCGCTGATGAAGAATCGTAGCTGACATACCCGTTGTAAACATTGTTTGAATAAACGTTTCAAAGTCAGCTTGGGCTCAAAGAATATTTATAAGGGAAAGGGCCTGCCAGCTAGCTTTGGGAACACGAAGGAGGGGGTTCGAGAAAGCAAAGATGGGGGGTCCTGGCCACAATAAGTCCCTGTATCTTTATCTAAGCCCCCCAGGTTGGTTTGATGGCCGAAAGTTGTGTAGTCAAGTGTTCTGTGCCTCTAAACATACATTGGACAGAAAGGGTCGCAAACCTGGAGATTCGCCAGATGACAGCGCAACCCCTTACTACTGAAGTCGTCAGATCCGCAGTACAATCCGGATGGGAAGCACCAGACTCCCCAACGTTATCTTCCAGTGGCATCCGGAGGGATCCAGACGAATAGGATGACCGAAGAACACTCTTCGCCGTACCTACCAGTCGGATCTCCACAATCGCAACGCGTCCATCCACCCCGAATAGGAATATGTCGTCGCGGTTTTAGCTAAAGGTCGTAACTGACAAAATCATAATTTTACAGTAGAAGGAAAACAATGGTAAGGAAGTTTCCACACATAAGAAAAGTGACCAGAAAAATCTAAGAAAATTCATAAGCGGTAATATTCGGATGTATTATTTGATGGTATAAGTACATCTACGACAAGTCTTACCTGATAGGCTATTCTGCAGTTACGACTTTAGCTGAAAACCAAAAATGTAGCCTAAATACAGTTACAGCTTACAATGCTTTATTTATTCAGCTTCAAATATGTAAGAAAGGTAAAAAAAAAATAGTTATTCGTAGTTTTCATCATCTTCTTCGATGTCAGATTCGTCCAGGGCGTCTCGAATGTTGCCGGCATGAGGTAGAGATCGGTAAAAATTGTGATAAGTTCTTGCGATAACCAGAGTCTGGCAAAGGTCCGTGAGATCCTTGAATTTTTCCTTCGACAATGGTATCGGTGTCTTGTAGCTCTTCGGCAAGGCATCTATCAACGGCACAGACGAGGTTGTGGGTTGCTTTGTGGGAAGGCACTTTTTTCGATGCACCCTTTTTCACCCCTTTCACTTTTCGTGTTTTCGATTCATTCACCTTTAGTACAGAGAATTCGGAGTCATAGTCGTAACGATACTGCACTTGGTCAGCAGTATTCACGCTGTACTTAAGGCATCTAATGGAGTTCCATTTCACAGTTTCCGTTTCACCGCTTGGGGTGACACCTTTATTTCTATTTGAAACAATGAGTTCACCAATTTCGTGAAAGTCAATAAAGTACTCGTGGTCGTCTATCACTTCAACTTCATATTGCCTGGGATTGACCCTTGCTACCCGACAAACCGTACTCCACCCCTCCATGCTGTAAATTGGGCTGTTTTTGCTGGCCCTTTCTATGCACGAGTGCATTGCGTCACCTTCTTGTTGTGTATGTCCGCTTTCGAGAAACACGTGACTAATTTACCACATTGGAATCAATGGCACTGTTATTTGTTTCCAAACCTTCCGCTGCACTGATATTGTCACCAGTTACTTTACATTTTTCAGTCGTTTGGCTTCTACTACCTGAACTTTTCCCAAGTTCCATATACAAAACATCCTTATTTAGCCGGAGAGACAGTTCAATATCTTCCGTGTCACTGTCACTTAGTTTGTAATTTGGATCAGGCTTCCATTCTGTGTCAGATTCAGACGAAAGATCAGGATCTGATTCAGCCAAATATTCTAAGATTTCTTTTGGTGTAATAGTTTTTTTCTTGTTCTGGATACGTTTAGACATCCCGGACCCTGGAAGAGGGATTATATTTCAGCCATATTCTACTCTTCCCTGAAGATTGATCTAGCTACACAATATTTCCCAGTACTTGGTCTCATTCTAACCAGACCCCGCACTTACCTTTGTGACATCTAGGGATCTAGGATGCATTTGGCGTCAACCAATTTCACTTATAGTTCAGCTCAACTTGTGGAAGGAATCTGCAAGAGTTCCATTTTTGTCCAGCAAAAATGTGACCGTTTGAACTTTTAGTTGAGCCAACCCAATGGTTGACGTCAACGCAAACCCCAAGATCTTTGAATAGTAATGGAGTCCTTCCAAAGATCACTATTAGCAAAAAGAAGTTGTAGTTGTATTACCTGCCAAAACCTTTCTCAAAGTACTTTCGAGAGTTCCAGCAACTTGATGATTATACAGAAAAACAGTACAGTCATGGTCGTAACTGACAATAATAATGAATTCAATTTCGAGCACAGGTCGTAACTTCACTTACGGCCTTTGCTCAAAACCGGAAAATGTCAGTTACGTCCAAGACATGCAGAATATTCCAAGAAGTGCTGTAGATAGGCCCATGATAATTATAAGTGTCGTAGAGGTACTAAATATGAATAAGAATATGCAGAAAAACAGGATTCAAGGAAAATGTCAGTTACGACCTTTAGCTAAAACCGCGACGATGTATTGGCAGCGGTCTTTATGAGAGACGACTGGCGGCTCTTCTTGGATGCCCTAGCGCCTCTGGAGTTGAAGAGGGACTAAGGTCTAAGATAAGGTAACATGCTCTTGGTGATTGTCGAGGAGAAGCTTGCTCGTGAGGAAAACCGGTATGTAAATTTTGCTCTTTTGTGCTTGATATCAATCGGCCAGGAGAAAGGCATAAAACAGCAAAAGCCAACCATTATTAGCTTGTTTTTAAAGTTTAATCGAAAAGGTCTAGGATAGGACAGTCTAGTAACCCTTCACTTTTTTTCAAATAGTGGAATTTCCGTGTGATTTGTGGTACCTCTTTGCGCTTGTATTTTTGTTATTTGCCTTACGAGAAAGATTTATGGTTTTTTTTCAGGCACTAAGCTATCTTCACCACTGCTCACTGGAAAGCCCAGTTTGTGTTGAGATTAAAATTTGCCGCGTCACAGGAGAATTTACGATGTAGGGACGGCCGCAGATATTCTGAACGTCATAACTAGAGCAGAGAGTGGAGGATAAAAAAAATCCCTTTGCAAAATTCAGATAATTCAATGTATTCAGTTAAATGACACAAAAATGAGTTTGCTAGGTCAACTTTACGGTACTTAGCGACACCAGAATAGTGGAACGAAAACAGTAAAAAAGTACGAAGTGTGCTTTAAAGCAGGTATCTACACTTGATAGGTTGAGTATATATTAAGAATCAAGAAAATAGAATAACAGAACGGAGAAGAGTTCTAAAAGCTTTGCCCCGGTAAAATACTTATGATGATAGTTTTAAATTTGTCTTCGTTATTTATTCTGTTTTCGAGGTTCTGTTACCAAGTATCATCCCTATCTGTTTGACTTCCGTTAATATTGCCTGCAGAAAACCCAATCCAAATATACAATAGTGTTTCTAAGCTATGATTTTTGCTCCATTTTGCATCTGTCCTTATTTCGGTACCGAATAATTTTAGAAATGAACAAATGTCTCCAATCAACCCTTCTTCTGGAATATTTTTTAACCAGTTAAGCCCAAACGTATATGTAGAAGAAATTCCAATACGATCCGGCCAGCGCTGTACAACATTTGAATGAATTGCGCTTTTTGTCTTTGAGTCTGCATGTGCAAACCTCTAGAAACGAACATCCCTATTTAGAAAACGTCACGCTCATCAGAAGAATGCTCTCCGTGGCCATATCTGTAAATGCGTTCTCCATGGTGCGTTTAAGTATGGTTTCATTGTTCAGGTGCCCTTTAATGGATCACCAAAGATTGACAAATCTAGGCTCTGATGTCCGGATTCGAGTCTTCTGCTTGTCAGGCTGGATTCGAGGGGTTGCGCACTGGTGCCTCATGGTGTACAAGGTCCCTGCCTCACGTGCGTCATCCGTGCCTCATGCCTGCCTCACGTGCCTCGTGCCTGCCTCATCGCCCGTTCTGTTGACACGTTTAGGGATTTTTGAAGTGCCTCATGTGCAAGGTCCCTGCCTCACGGGCATCATGCCTGCCTCACGTGCCTCATGCCTGCCTGACGTGCCTCTGCCTCATGGTGTACACGAAATCGGCCAGTGCGCAACCCCTCGGCTGGATTTGCATCCGAAACCCTAGATATCACGAATCCGCTTGATTTTGTAACTTCCAGTGTCTAGTGGAGTGTTCATCTATGAACAAGCCACTGTTGCGTCCGGCGTAGACGGTTTTCACCTTGGTTGCGTTCCCCCAACTTAACAATTGTTAACAATCGTTAACTTTACTTCGGGGCGGAGCTAACTGCAGTTTTAACGATCGTTAACTTTTCCCAGTTCTACAGTTGTCAACTATTTTGCAACGATGCTCAGTGACCATCGTTACAAAATAGTTAACAGTTGTTAAAGCACAACTCTTACTGGAAATCATCTTTTCACTATGAAATGGATCAGAAGAAACGTTTTTCAAGAATACCATTACTTTCCACCTGACGTTAGCGATATTCTTTTTAGCTCTTGTCGATTGTATCCAGCCTTCCTGCTCTCCGACGCGGCGGCTCGGCGCAAAACATTTGAAAACTGGACGCACCATGGTTAAAAAGTGGGAAAGATAAGTAAATAAAAGAAGTAAAAAAGAGAAGATTCTCATATCCTTTTGTTGTATCCTTTTCGTTGAAGATTCCGGCAAACTTTGCTTTGTGACTGGTAAAATTCGGCACGGCCGAAAAAGTGCTAAAAATTCGTAGGGACAAAATGAAACAATGAAGAAAAGTGGGAATTTTAGAAGCTTAAAATTCCACGAGGGAGCTAGGTATATCATAAGAAGCAGGATAAGCAGGAGGGGCCCTTTAACCCTTTCGACCCTATCGCCGTCATTTGCCAATCCATTCTTTTCCGTTACGTAGCTGCCATCTGGCATTGAAATCACCACATATGAACCCAGATTTGAAAACTAGAGGTCTTTACGGTTCGATCGAGGTATCGTTCGTTCATTTAGGATAACAGCTTCAAGGGTAGGCAGAGCTTGAAAGAAACGGGCCTCGTGGGGGTAAAAAAGGGGGTAATTTCTAATTAGAAATACAGGAAGAGTATAGAGTTTAATTTTCTATTTTTGCTTGTTCCTCATAATAGGTTTTGGTAATGCCCATCAAGACTATAGCTGGACCGTATTCTCCAATAGGTTTGCCGTGAGAATTTTTGGAACATCTACCATGGCAATTGACAGACCTAGGACAGACAGGTAAAATTAAGGTTGTCGTCAAATAACGGAATGAGGCTTCTATGAAGACTACTGACATTAGTACTTATAGACTATGATCGCACTTTTGAGACACTGATGGGTGGGCCTATATTCTAATCTACGACATCTTCCAACTCAAGTTTTTTTTCACATTTTTGGAAAAGCCAACTTCTTTCTGATGGATATAGATGAGCCAGAAATGGGGTCCTCGAATCCGAGAAGACTTCAACGTGGAAATATTTCTGGTGGCAAGAAGCCTAGAATCTTGGCTGAAGCTTTTCTCAGTTTGGGTGACGACTCGGGCCTTTCTGACCTGTTGTATAGCGACCAAAAAAATGACTGGATCCCAGAGGAAGGCTGCGAAGCGGATGACGAAAGGGGTTTTCCGGTTGGGTGGCAACTTTTTGGAGGAAGTGGAACGAGAGTTGCATCAGGAACTGAACTCCGGAACAAAGTCCATATAAATAATAATAATAATAATATTTATTCATTACCCACTTACATCAAAAAGATTAATAGTGGAGTATAAACTTGAAGAAGGAAAAAAAACGGAAAAAGACGTAAAACAAGAACTAAAGTCGACAAAACATTAATCAAACAAACGGATCAAACCGTGGTGAGGCGACAAACGTCGATACGCTGTTTCTGAGAGCTTTTTGTGTAGGTCAGTCAGCTTCTCAGTAATATTCGGAAGATAAAACTTTTTAACTATCTTTCGATTCTTGTACCACAGAGGAAGATGGAGAAGAAATTTACAGAATCGGAAGTAAGAAGATCGAATATCACTAATATCTTTTTTCTTAAATATAGGGTAAAGCCCAGAAAGGTAAAGAACAGAATGATCGGAGAAAGTAGAGTAAAGCTTACCAAGGGCGACACGATTGTATTTCCCTCGATTGGCTACAATTTTAGAGTAACCAATCTGGATTTTCACTCTAGCATCCCGGACAGTGCGCTCCCGAAGAGTTTTAAGATTTTTTGTAAGTGTAATACCCAACCACTGGATCGAATCTACATGAGGGATAGAGAAATTTTGAGAGCTTAGAGGTCTAGTAGAGGAAGGAACGTTGAAAGAAAGATACCCGCATTTATCAGCATTAAGCGAAAGATCGATTTTAGTAAAAGAAGAAGAAACTTTAAGAACCATCTGCTAGAGACTGAGTTTAGACCGGCTAATTAGAAGAATGTCATCAGCATAAGCAAGGTAGGAGATATCACTCAAACCAACAAAACACATAGAAGAAATATTCTCAAGAATACCAGAAATACAAAATTTGAAAATACTAGGAGATAACACTCCACCCTGCCGTACACCCCGACGAACAAGAACATTAGAAGATGAAAGGGCACCGTTAGTTTTAATCCGAAGATAGGAATTACCATACCAAAACTTTAGAAGAAAAATAACAGCAAGGTTAATACCATGACTATAAAGAGACGAAAGAGCCTAACTATGTACAACACTATCGAAAGCCTTGGAAAGATCAAGAGAACAAATATGGAGACCATAACCTATAGCCGAAGCATCTTTAAGAAGGGAAGCAAGAGCACGGTGAGCGTGCTGGCAGCCAATGCCAGTCTGAAAATCAAACTGATTTTCCCCAAAATTAGCATTAATGCTTATGAAAGGAAGTGGGATATACTCAAGGATTTTACTAAAATTACAAGCAACCGTGATAGGCCTGTAAGAAGAACAATCCAGCGAAGTCTTACCTCGCTTAAGTACAGAAGTGACAGTTCCACACAAAAAGCTGTCAGGAACAAGGGAACAGCAGAGGCACATTTGGAAAAACAAGTGTAAATGGAAAAACAAAGACGGGCAATTTATTTTTAGATGACACGCACTGATACCGTCAACATCAAAAGAGCTTGATTTCAGTTTCTTAACAGAATCAATTACAGCATCAGCTGAAACGGAAAGAACTTGTGCCTGAGTCAGGGAAGACGGGAGAACCGAATCAAGCAATTTCGAGTAAAACGCGTGCACTGCATAATTCACTTTGGAAAATATAGCTGAATAGTGGTCAGACCATGCGGCTGGTGTAATTGGGCAATTAGGATTTACTGAATTATCTAATTTAGCTGAATTAATCACTTTGTCCCTTTCACTCTTACTGGTAGGACAATCTAACCCTTTATATCGGCTTGATCGCAGACATTTCTTAAACTCGCGCTTAATATTTTACTTTATATCAAACACATTCCCAGATAGGGGTCGACCGTTCGCTATCCATATACGCAGCCACAATTTGGCTTTATTTTTAACACTTTTCAGCTCAGGATCACACGACCAGATTGGTTTCCTCGTATTTCTCCTCACTCGCTCCTGAGGGACAGCAATCTCCTCGGCGCGTTTCAAACACCACACAATTTGGTAAACGGTCCAAATTCGTAAAATTTGCCTAGAGCTGGAGAAACAACTAAGTATCAGCGTTGACGAGCAGATCATTTCCTTCAAAAGGAAGAAGAAGATGAAAGAATATATTCGATGAAACCCTCGCCCTTGTGGCTTGTAGAACCCTGTCCCCTGTGAGGCGTCTGGAATTATGCATGGCTTTTGAGGTTTACCAAGGAAAAACAACCCACATCGGTGAAGCTCGTAAAGAAGCTGGAGTAGGAATGGAACTGTGGAAGATGCTCTGGTCCCCAGGCTTGTCTAACAAATAGAGAAGCAAGTTTACTTCTATATTTTTTCCCCACCGAAGCTGTGGTGAGTGAGCACAACTTCGGTGAGTTCATTGACCGACGTCATCGATAAGACGCAGACGGTCTTCGTGCAGCTGGTACAATACGAAAGACTTCACAAGACGATTCACAGGATTGGTAAAGCAAAGCCAAAAAAGAGCTGAAGAAGAAATGGAGGGGTGCATGGGATGGGGCCTGCGAGTCGGACAAGGGAATCGGCTTAGTTCGCTGGTACTACAATAGTATATTCACTCTGGCTTCAAACAATGGTGGAGCTGGCCAAGGGAAGTTGTAAGACGCTGGACCAGTGAGAAGAAAATCGAAGGTCAACGTCTTGACGTCACTGAAGACCACAAGCGTAACACTGGGGGTGTCAACAATTCGATTACCTGATCGCTTCGAACATGATCGGAACGAAAACCAGAAAATGGACTTTGACGACCTTCTTTCACTTCATTGACGTTGATTGTAATCCATGTTGGTAATTCGTGGCTTGAGCACTGATGTTTCGAGCATATCGACATCGTTCCTACAAGCCCGTCTCTCTTTTCAAGTTCCGCAATAACATAGACGATAACATGAATGTAGTTCGTTACGAAGGCATGGCCCGGTCGACCATGCAGAAATGATCTCAGTAGTCACGAAGGAACGGGATCTAGTTACCTGCTACATCAGCGGCAACATCAACGCCAACTTTGAGAAACGAAAACATAATATATGATAAGCTGAATCGCTTCCAGACCCACACTAACGGCCTGGGAAGCACTCTTCGGGTACGAGAAAGGTTAAAAAACGACCAAAATAGAGATCAAGTATCAAGTGCTCAGAGTGGGATGTTGTCCTTTGGCTCAATAAAAGTACCACTGTAAGTAAACTTCCATTTTGTGTAAATTTCTTTTGTTTTGTACCATGACAAGATTATTAAAGCTGTGACCTCAAAACCTCAGTACGTCATCAGACAGAGCTCTGGTTTTTACTCTTAATGCCTGGCCACGTCAGTTGACAGACCCCTAGATTTCTAAGAATCCATTGACGTAAGTGAATGAAATTTACACAAGTTCTTAGTGAGCCCCTTAACACTCCAAATCCGTTGGAAAACAGTTTTTAGCTCGAAGGAAAATAATTCGGGTTCGAAAGGGTTAAGCTCTGGAACGGAAATAGTAGGTGGGCGGAGATTAAATTTCGAAATCAGGATCGTGGAACGCAAAAAGTTAACGATTGTTAACAATTTGTTAACAATCGTTAAGTGGCGGGCAACCCTTGTTTCGTCGAGTTAGTAAGTCAGTAAACCGTGACAAATATCAAGTTGAACTTTGATATACTTGTCTTGTTGGCATTGTGGTATTACGTTGTGGGATCCCACAGTCACCCTGTTCAGGGGCAGACTTAAACTCACAAATAGGCCACGGTTGGAGTTAGGACGATGAAATTTTCTGTACTGGCAGGTTTTAGGGTTGGGAGGATAGGTTCGGAGCTGCGCCTTCCCTGTCCTTCATGGGCAAATGGTATGTTGCCCATGAGTAAAGTTCATGAACTGTGACAGGTATGAGATTTTAATTTGGCACACATGTTGATGTTGGGATCTGGATTAGAGTGTTGGAGGTCCGGATGCTGCGCAAGGAAGCCGGAGATATCTGACGGAGTGGCCTAGTTCACTTGCCTAAGAGCAGCACTAGGAGTAGCGCCAAGACTTGAAAAAGTGACACACACTCGAGTAGCAGCGATTTTAGTGCTCCTAGCGATAGGGACTGCCCATGCTGAAACTCGATCAGTCGTGTACCATTGCTGGCTCCAATAACTTCATACTCTTAACACGGCAAAAAAAATATGCAATCTCCCCTGTTTCCACGATGTATGCAGACCTTAGCTTTACTAGATATTCCTAAACCCGCAAGTTTTTCTCGCTTTAAACGCTGCAAGCGTATTGGGCGGCGCTACGAGTATGTTCCATTTTCAAAGCATGGAAAGCACAGAGTTGCGTTTTATTAAAAGTTGTACAGCGAGAGCGGACGGCGAACTGTAAGTTGCCATTTTATTCCTAGCGGACTACGTCAGAAGGTACGCTGAACTGTTACCTGTCTCACCCAGCGTACGGCCCGCTGGCGAATAAAACGACAACGAACAGTCCGCTGCACTATGAACTTCAAATAAAACGCAACTCAGGTCTTGGCGCTTCTTAATGTTATTTTGTTCTGACTTGCCCACGTGTAACTATTCAGCTTCACCGCTAGTTCAGAACTGCTGCCATTTCGCGCAAAATTCGCTTTTATGTGCAATACGGCAAAAATCGTGCGACAAGCAACTCAAAACATCGCATTTTGTCGCAGTGTCGGGAGAGTTAGATATTGAACCGATGTTAGCCTGCGTATGCGATATTTCGTGGGGAGATAGAAAAACACAAGGATTTGTTGATTTTTCAAGGCTAAAATTCCTCAAGCTTCTTAAAAAGAAAGCATTAGTTGCGTTTTTGCAATCTGATGCCACGGTTAAAGTCGTTTTGCAGTTCCCGTGCTATCCGATACCACGGTCAAAACTCATTTTATAGTTATTGTGGTATCTAGCCAGTGATCGTGATATCTGATATTGAAACACATAGGTCCCGACCATGGTAGCGGGAATCTGGTATCTGGTATCTGGTATCTGGAAAAGTCATCTCAGTTTCATCATCACCGACACAAGATCCTTTTTGTCAAGTTGGTGGGAAAGAAAATTGGCATTGTGATGTGACTGGATGGATATCAGTTTTCTTTGGGGATGACTTCTAAAAGTGCAATCTCGGCAATTAGCGCTTTTGCAAAGCAACCGTACAGTAGAGGTTTGCTTATGTGAACGTTTGTTGCCAGTGGACTTAGCCATTTTCATGCACTTGCTGTGTCTAAAGCTAACTAGCAGTTAGTCAAAGTAGGTAATTAGGGGCATCTGAAAACGCCTGTTTGGGTATTTTGGATCTTGATTTCACCATTTAGCCCAAAACCGCACTGTTCACATTAAAGTATCTGTTCACATAAGCATACCTCTACTGTACTATACGATGCCACGTCAACTGCAAAACAGATAAAATGTATATCCAGTTACCGTGTTATCAGATACCATGTATCTACGAAACGCAACTACTGTAATCTTGGATGGCTGAACACAACTAGCAGGCCTTTATTTGGTCCGGGTTGAACTAGACGACGTTAGTTCGACTAAAATTCCCAAGTAGTGGAATGTAAAAAGGAGCTGCAGAGGATCTCCCGAGGATTTTGCCCCGCACAATCGTCTTGACACAAAAGCTCAGTTTCCTGTCGCTGCGTCGGAAGATACTATTCTGCGTCGAAATTAAAGCACAACTCTTACTAGAAACGATCTTTTCACTATGGAACGGATCAGAAAAAAACGTTTGGCGAAAATACCATTACGTTCCATCTGGATTTAGCGCTTGTCTTGTTAGCGCTTGTCCATTCTATCCATCCTTCCTGCTCTCCGACGCGGCTGCTGGGCGCAAAACTTTGAAAACTGAAACGCGCAGTGGTTAAAAATTTAGGAAAATTAAGCAAATAAAATAAGTAAAAACAGAAGATTCTCATATCCTTGGGTGTGAAAGAGTTGTCAGCGGACGTCGAAGATTCTGGCAAACGTTGCGTTGCGTAACGGGCAGAAGTCGGCACGGATGAAAAAGGCCTAAGAATTCGTAGGCACAAAACGGACCAATGGAGAAAGGTGGGGATTTTAGAAGCTTATAATTCCATAAGGGAGCTAGGTATATTATAAGAGGCAGAAAACCAAGAGGGTGCTTTAAAAAAAAATGTGTCGAAAATAAAGCAGTGGGAACTAAAGATATAATGTGACTGTTTTTTACAGAAATACTGCAGACTGCAGAGCAGGAATAAGTAGCCTACGAAGTCAGGAACTTCATTCAGTGATTGTGTGTACCGAATCATCATTAATATCCCTACGGTACAATAATGCTTATAAACTGAACTGGTGTCAAAGATGATGCTTAAATCAAGACTGCACTTAACCCAGAACCGGTAGATGGCATGATGCACGAAAAAGCGCGGAATCAGAATTGGAATATTCCGATTCCGCGCTTTACAGCATTCCAATAAATCACCGGTGTTATAAAATAATGCTATAAATTGTTTGTAGAAGGCAAGACTTGACAAACTTGGGAAGTCTGGCTTTGTGCTAAAGGACCCATTGTACCAATAAAGCCAATGCAACCTACTTCCGCTCCAACCTATTAATCGCTCCACCAATTCTCACACCCGAAGACCCAAATTTCACCCACCCTCCCCCTCCAAACCTCAACTCACTGATTTTGACACCAGACTTGTTTCGCGGTTTTTGATGGGTATCAATCTTCCGTCGCCGGATTGCGGGAAGCTCACTCGTCAGAAAAATAATATATAATATACTGTATAATACAAATAGATTTTGAACTTCGTATGTCAGTTTCATCTACCATAACGGAATGACACCAATTTTTGTTCATATTTGTGTCTTTTTTTTTTATAAAAAAACGAGAACTTAGAATGTTGCTTGGCAGCAACTGAATAATTCATGGATTCTTCATGCACAATGGAATAATGCAGATAATTTCGAAGGGCAAAAAGTAGCAGGTAAGGTTTCGCATTAAAAAATTAGCTAGAAATTTTGAAACTATTCTCGAATTTTAAGCCCAATTAACAATGCACCTTACACCCAGAAGAAAATACAAAAAGTAACCAACTACCGTGGAAGTTGATGATGACTTAGTTAGAGACTCGGTGAATATCAACCCGAAGCTAGTTAATAGTGAAAAGTTACTCTCTTGGTGGACACCACTGCACAAGCTTCCGTGGGCACCGGGCACTCACTGTACAGTCATTTCAGCAGTGAGTAACCCATCGGTCGATACTGTCATTTCCAATTTGTGATATTAGTTGCGTTTTTGCAGATACCATGGTATCTGATACCACGGTCTAAAGTCGTTTTTGCAGTTATCGTGGTATCTGATACCACGGTCAAAAGGCGTTTTTGCAGTTATTGTGGCATCTGGCCAGTTGTCGTGGCATCAGATATTCAGATACTACGGTCCGACCGTGGTAACTGGTCGTGGTATCTGAAAAGTGAGCTCACTTTCATCAGATTTTGTCAGATTGGTGAGAAAGAAGTTTAGCACTTAGTGATGTAACTGGATATCTATCTTTCTTTTGGGATGACTTCGAAAAGTGCAATTTCGGCAATAGTCGTTTTTGCAGAGCACGGTGTATCAGATACCACGATAACTGCAAAAACGACTAATTGCAGATCCACTTACCGTGGTAACAGATACCATGGTATCTGCAGATATCTATCTTTCTTTTGGGATGACTTCGAAAAGTGCAATTTCGGCAATAGTCGTTTTTGCAGAGCACGGTGTATCAGATACCACGATGACTGCAAAAACGACTAATTGCAGATCCACTTACCGTGGTAACAGATACCATGGTATCTGCAGAAACGCAACTATTATTGTCATACCTTGGTCGAAGAAATAGTAACACGTGTCAGGAGATTGAGTAGAGTTAACGGCACATTTTCAGACCGGCTTCGAGAGAAAATCGGAAGGTTTACGGTGTTTTCTTATTGATAAAATGGTGTTCGATAGCTTCATAAGCCCCTGACGGAAGATGAGAGTATTAGCTGCGTTCTTTGTCACGGTAGTTCTCACCGGTGGTCTCCGGTTTTTCTTATAAGCCGTTTTGCATCCACCGGTGACTTCTCACCAGTCTTATACCCGTTTTTGAACTAACCAGTGTCCGGTTTCATCACACCGGTGCGGACTAACCAGAACCTGCTCGTGAGCGCGGCTTCAGCGAGGAGTTAGCCAGTTTTCACCAACTCACAGGTGAACAAAAAAAACGCGTTTTAAGGGAAGAACCGGACACTTGTGACTAAACACCAGAGACAGCCCGGAGTGCAACGAACGCAGCTATTGTTACGTCTATGGAAGCATCAGCTGAACACAAGTACCGTTGAATACAATGTTCATCGTAGTATGGTATGTAACACCTGTCGTCTGTAATGATTTTCTCTTATCAAAGAAATACGCATCAGGCTCCATCCGTGTAAAAGAATTGTAGATATAATGGGTAGTATTAGCCTGCGTCTCAGGATAGAGATGTGTTGATTCGATGATAGACATTTGTCTTCTAGAATAATTCCAGTGGGAGACTAAAATCTTATTAGTGAAATTATTGAAATTGCATGGAAGTGTTCTCAATGGAGCCGACGAAACATTAACGTATATTTTGCTGAGTTATGGCATACCATCGTAAGATTGGAAAAAATGAAATAGCTGGTGCAGCAGCATTAGTAATAGTATCATTTTTCTTATTGAGCGTAATCAAATCGGCAAGAGAAAATGGGGAAAGATGTTTGGAGACTAGGATATTCGGCCAGGATGTTAAGTTCGATGACCGGTGTGTTTTGGACCGAATCCGGAGTTTACTGGTTCCTCCATCAAAGGAGGGATACCAACTGAAAAATCCGGAAGTGCCAGATCCCTCCCAGGGGCAATCTCGAGTGATACTTCATCATTACAAGGACAAGGTATAGTTAAAACTTATTTTTTTTTTATATTGAAGTATTTGAAATAGCGTACAGTGAAAATGTTACAGCCGATCAGTTTTATCCTTAAATTTCGGCCATGACCGGATTTCGATCGGAGAAACAAGCCGAGGTGAGAACAAATGATATTTACTTGATTTTTCCTTCATATGGCACTTGCCTTCGACCAAGTGCCATATGGCGATCGCAGTTTTTGTCGGTCCGCCGGTCCGGTTTCGGTTCGGCGGTCGGTCCGGTTTTTATTCGTTACAGTGATGTGGTTTCAAGGGTGGTTGGTAAGGCTAGGTCTTGAATAGGGTCACTGGGACCTTGTGGATAGCGTGATTTTCTTCTGAAGACCGGCGGGCCTGACCTTAATCTCCACACTCAGAACCAATCAACAAAACGAGGGGTAGTGATGTCTTAGGTAGCCCAGGGCTCAGACGAACTCATCTCTTCTCTCTTAATAAATAAACGTATACTTCTCTCAGTAATATAAAAAAAGTCTCCTTTGTCAACAGACGTAAAGTTGATTATCAATCGCTACCGGACGTGATGATGCTAATGCGGATCAGCATCAAACCATGTCACAAAGACAACTAAAGACATACGTCATCTATCAGAAATAACCTGAACTTATTGCCTGCTTAGATGGCGCATGTATTTAAACCATTGTTGGGAATGAGAACGACAATGATGTGGCCCCCTTGAGCCACAACACATGCACAACAAACAAACGGATGGACCGAATGGGATGTAAGTTGGAACAGTACTTTAGAGTCGGGACCAGATCCGAGCACGGTGGGGAGGGGCAGGGGCGTCACGACTGGGGGGGGGAGTGGACCCCCCCCCCCCCCAATGTTGTCGGCTAGTCGGTAAAAAAATAACCGACCCAGCGCAAAGTTGATATAACAAGTTGATATTTGCCATGAAAATAGTCGGTTTTTCTGAAAATTAGTCGTTTTTTCGTCAGACAATCGTTTTTAATGAAAATCAGCCGATTTTTTTCCAAAACTGTCGTTTTTTTGGTTGAAAACAGTCGTTTTTTCTGCAAAAACAGTCGGTAAAAATTACCAGCCAGTCAGTAAATGCCTCGTCCCCCCCCAAACATTTTGGCTAGTAACGCCTCTGGGGAGGGGTACCGGATTTTCGGAAAAATATTACTTACTTTCTCGTTTCTTACACCACCTACTCGTGGCAAGTGCCATATGAGCTCGTAAGTATTATTTTTTGCCAGTAGCTTTAATATCCCCACATTTCTAAGCACTCTCCCCGAAATGTCAATTTAAATATCCAATCTTAAGAACTTGGCCGGAAAGGACTAATTTTCTATAACAGGTACAGCAGCAAACAAGTTTTTTGGGCCCATAATAGTCCAAAAAATAAGTCCAAAAAAAAAAGGATAGACCTGATGGTCTACCATGTCTTCCAGAGTGAAAAAAAAAACACTTTGAAGCTTCTCATAACCATATGTGTGAAAGAGTTGCACGGGGACCTTGAAGCTTTCGGCAAAGCTTGCGTTGCGTGGCAAAGTCGCGTTCCGTGGCTAGGCCGAAAAAGCGCTAAAAAGTCGAAGTACAAAACGAAACAATGAGGAAAGGTGAGAATTATAAAAAATTGTAATTCCATAGGGGAGCTAAAGATAGTATAAGAAGCAGAATAATCCAGAGGGATCCTTTAAGCTCTAAGGACCCGTCTTACTGATACTACTGCTTGACACTACGTCAGAAATCGTTTTGTCCATTCTTGTATCCAAAATTTTGAACTTCCTTTGTCAGTTTCATCCACATTAACGGCACTACGCTGATATTTTCATTTTCTGAGTTTGGCTCTTTTCGAGGCGAATCAAGACTCTTATTACTATTTGATGGTGCAAAACGGATACGTCAGCTTAATTTTATTGGAGGGACCCTTGCCTCCGTGGCAAGGGCAAGAAGGTCCGAAATATAGCTCCAATAAAATTCAGCTGACGTATCCGTTTTGCACCATCAAATATGATTCGCAGTCAGCTTGGGCTGAAGGAATATTTATCGATTATTACTCCCTAGTAGCTCGTTGGTCATATTAAGTACTGTTGTGCAAGTTTTTCATCAGAACCAGCGGGTCCAAGCGAGGCCAAAAACAACGGAAATCCATATCTGTGTATGTAATCCAGTTCCAAAGGAGCTTTGTACATGTTAGAACATTGGAATATAAACTGTATCCACTGCTTCCTCTACACCTTATCGTAAGCCGCAGTTCCCTCATTTCCTCATACTTGAGTCTGTGCCTGAATTCTAAAATCCAGCCGGGGAAAGTCGGAGATCTGTCAGTTTTACCATGGTAGCATAATTGACGGTTAGGTCATGCTGGGTTTACAGTTTGCGTAAATCCGAGAGGTTTTCAAATTTGTTCGTAATTTACAATCGTAACGTATGCTCTGACGTAATACGCTGGGGTTTGAAAATATTACAGACTTTACAGTGTGTAAGTGCAGCATCAACATGTCTAGGACAGGCTAACATAAATTTTACGTATTTTCACGTGTTCGTATTGTACAGTCGTAGCGGACGCTCTGACGTGAATACGTTCGGATTTTAAAATATTCACAGATTCTACGGTGTGTAAACGCAGCATCAGCTTTTCCGGTGCAGGCTAACATCAATAAAGATTACCTGTCTGCATGAGGAAGAAGAAAAATAATAAATACGTAACGTATATTTAAAACGTGGAAAATAAAAACAGTAAGGCAGGACAAAAATACGTAGCGCATGCGAACGATCCAAAATCAGTGGCATAATTTTGCGGAAACCAAAGTGGGGCAGTGGCGGCTATCCTGGGCCCCCTTCTCATTCTTTGACGTAAATCTTCGATACATGAGAACGAAAATACTTAACTGAATTAAAAACATATGACCGAAACATAACATTTATTCACAACTACTTTTGAAAAGAAAAAAAATACTTTTCATAAAAAGCTTATACATATTTGTTTTTTCGCTTCGCAACTAGATTAGTGGTTTTCCATGTTTAGCTCTTAAGCCGATTGGGAAGCCAGGGTGGGCAGCCTCCTCCCTCAGTAGCGCTCTGGCCAAAATCAATTGCGAAAAGATATTGTCAACATCCCATCAAACAATCCAAGCCGGTTGTCGACGTAAGATGGAATCACGGATACTTGTTTGCCGTCAGCTTGATTACCTTCTTTTTTCTTTTTTTTAGAAAAACGGATTTTTCATCGAAGCTGGAGCATTTAATGGGGAAATCAACTCCAATACTTTATACCTCGAACGAACCCTAAACTGGACAGGAATCCTTGTAGAAGGAGACCCAATCAACTTTGCATTGCTTAAAACCAAGAAAAGAAAGGCGTGGCTACTACCCGCGTGCCTGAGTCCTTTTGAATTTCCCGCCAGACTCAACTTCGACACTGGGATGTATCTGATGAGCAGAATCGTTCCACGAGAAATGGTCAATGAGACGACAAGTGTAGAATGTTATCCTATTAACTCGATATTACTGGCGCTGAACTGTAGAAAAGTTGATTATTTTAGTTTAGACGTGGAAGGTAGTGAGTTGGAAGTTTTGAAAAGAATAAATTGGAATTTCTTGGATATCGGAGTACTCTCCGTAGAGCACACACACATACCCGAGGGACGGCTAGCTTTGAAGACTTTTATGGAAGGTTTGGGGTATACTATGGTAAAGTGGCTGAAGGGTCGTTACGTTGATGATTATATGTTTGTAATGCGTGACTTTTCATAAAGGTAGTTCTGTACTAAATATACAGCGACACTACTTCATAGAAACGCGCAGTATGGCTGTGCATATTATGGTATTGACAAAAGTTCGATGGTGGCTCATCCTCGGAGTACCGAGGATTCTTCCGTTATGACGACCGAATAAGATCCTTTCACTTATTTAACTTTTCGAGGTGCAACGTCATGAGCTTCACCAAGGAGTGCAAGTCCTTGGCCCCATCATAACAAACTAACTGTAGTGTTGCTATGATTTGTTCTTGTGCTCTCTTCTTTGGTTTTAAGCCTATTAAAGCTCCAAGTGTAATTAGCCAATTGCTCTGTGTCTACGCTGTCAGAAGTTTCATAACAGACAACAGAAGGATGCGCGGTTTCAACAGACAATGCGTAACAGACAACACTTATGACAAGGTCTGTTCTGTTTGAAAAGGTTATGCATAACAAGCGTTAAACAAGCGCCAAAAAGTATCTGCTTAATTTCCCGACATCATGACGACAAACAAAACAGTCAGTAGACGCTTTTTTGGCTGTTTTTTTTTGCTCTTCGTGGCAATGCTTGTTCTGCATAATACTTCACGTATATTGTTTTCCAACACAACAGATAACGTTCCAAGTGTTCTCTGTTTAAGCTGTGTCTGTTGAAACCGTGCATCCTTCTATTGTCTGTAATGAAGCTTCTGACAGTGTACTTTTTTATCGGGGGTGTTTGTAAGCAGATTGCCTGTTAAGTTGGTACAGTTGACGTACAATGCAGAGTGTTATAAGAATTGACGCAAGTTCATTGACCATCATAAGGTGATAGATGATACGCCTAAAGTTTTAGTCGATTGAGATTATATTTTAGCTCGGAATAGTGAGTTTTGAGTTTTGAAGGTTAAGTTTGAATGCGCACAAATGCCAAGCTTGGTGATCAAAGTTAAAGTTTGGATGTAGGGCACTAGAAACCCTAGCGGAGAAGATAATGTGGTTTGTGGCAATGGGAACAGATATATTGTGCTTAGCGCTGCAAAAGTCTTAAGCAAAATGACCCAGCATCGTAAAAGTACTTCTACAGCCACCCCAGCCCATCAACGGACCAATCTGGCTTCAGTCCCTCTGCTTGTACGAAAATAAGCTTCGTTTGTCAGGACCAGTACGGCTGTCCTCCAGCACAACCTAGTATCTACATCTGAGTAACTTCCGAGAAAAACGCGAAAAGGTTGTTACGTTAAGCTGCTTCTTTTGCCACATGATTTTTAATACTTTTAAACTATGGTTCTCGGCTGCTGTATAGCGTACTTTGTTAGATACTAGGTTTTGGCATTTGTAGTATGTACATACTAGGTAAAACACGAAAACAAAGCTGAGGCCCTGTGTAGATAATAGGTGAGATCTCCGAAACTAAGCATCGGAGACAAATTCTGTTTGCACCGTTGATTCCTCGTGGTCTCATCAGGTGGGATCAACTCCTAACTAAAATTTGAATTTTCTGGTAGATACTACACTGTAAAAAGTTTTTGCATATAAAGATTAAAGTTAACTGCACTATTTGCTACTCGGATTATTCTTATCTCTATTTGGTATTAATCTTATCTGCGTAGAGCTAAGAATAATCCGAGTAGCAAATAGTGGAGTTAACTTTAATCTTTATATGGAAAAACTTTTTGCAGTGTAGGTTTTGCCGGAGGACAGCCGAGTAAGGGTCGACCACAATTAGGGTAGGGTTAGGGTAAGGGTAGCCCACGGCTGGACACGCTCAAGAGAAATATCATGAACCAGATGTCAAGGCGTACGCTTGATACTTTGTCCGACCCGGATGCTCATTGTTAAGTCGATAGAGAGTACTATCTTCCGAAGTTTGGAAAATTAGTTAATTTACGTGATATTTTATTATTAGCTCGAGTTTTAATGCTTTGGTTTTACCGAATGTTTTAATCTATCCGTATTCACTTTTAAGGATTGTTCAGAGAACATGCATACATACGTTTTATTTCGTTTTTGCAAAGTTTCTTCGTCAGTTTAACCGTTACGAATCTAATACACCAACGAGTTATCATTCTGACATGAAATATGTGAAAATCTTTTGTAAATAAAAAAGAAAGAAACCTTAAGGTCGTTTTGCGTCTTTGAGTAATAATTTTGTCGTTTTATCGAAATAGTTATTATCGTCAATGTATATTTAGGACTATAATGTTTTTATCAGGTCTGTTGTTTATTATGTATATGAATTTGCGTACGCATTATTGGATTTGCTGGCCCATGTATATTCTTGTGTGTTTCCTTTATAACGTACTCGTCAATTTTGGCGGACATAAATAAAGGAAAAAAAGTGTAAAAATTAAAGTATGCAATATCCACACTTGGCTACTGGATGGCAGTTGATCCCTCGGAAGTTCCAACGCTGGCACTTCACCCCACTCGATGAAGACAGCTGACCAAGCCCAGGGTTGGTCACTAAAAGCAACTTCGTACACCCTGGAAAGTAACCCAAAAGTATCTCAATGTAACCTAATGTAACCCAAAGTAACCCAATGTAACCCACTGCAATGTAACCCAAAGTAACCAAAAGCAACCCAAAGCAACCCTGAGTAACCCAAAGTATCCTGAAGTAACTCGTACACCCTGGTTCTTGGTGACCAACCCTGGGACCAAGCCAGTGTTGCCAATGGTCGTATTCTGCGATTTGTCACAGGTTTTCGACATATCCGATAAAGCGAGAAAATACTTGACGGTGCAAAACGGATAAGTCAGCTACATTTTATTAGAGCTATATTTCGGCCCTTCTTGGCAAGGGTCCTCTTAGAAGAGGACCGAAATATAGCTCTAATGAAATGTAGCTGACTTATCCGTTTTGCACCGTCAAATATGATTCACAGTCAGCTTGGGCTGAAGGACTATCTAAAGCGAGGTTTTTTTTTTTATGTTATCATAGGTGCCAGAACTTCACGGGTTTCCGCGACCACTTGTCACAGGTTCCATCATAAACAAGTGGCAACACTGGACTAAGCCCCAGTCCGTCTCTCTTGACGTTAGAAGCTACTGTTGGCAAGAGCATTCAAGTAACAATTTTTTAGGTATAAACAAACCAAATTCACGCGTACGAAAGCCACAATCTCAGTAGGCCTATTCGTTCTTCAAAGTTGACAAAACATCGTGTGCACATGGCGACATGGCAGTGACAAAATACTAGTCGAAAATAATGTTTTATAAGGAATAACTACTGTTCCATTTCTCTTCAAGTTTTCCCCTAAAAAATCCAAGTAAGCGCGAGATTGCCCAGTTGCTCCTTTGTATCGTTCCGAAGCACTAAGACTTCGCCAGTTCGGCGTCAAAATTTATTTGAACTTAAACTTATTTACTACCTGGTCTTCCAGAAAAAGGTGAAATAGGCAGAATTTTTCTGTTCCGGAAGCATCCGAAACCGTCCGAAATTTATTGACAATTTTCCCACCGATTTACGTAGATACCGCTGGAAATAACTCGGATGTTGCTCCAAAGCTGTCAGGTGGCTCACTGTAGAGCTTCATTGACTCACGAAATAGAGTGAGAACCATCTCCCAGAAGCGTCATTTCAAGGAAATCTAGGGAGGTCAACTGCGAATCACGTTGTTCTGGGCTCGCTCGGCACTTTCAAATGCACATAGATAAGATAAGAAATACATAAGTACGCTGCAAAAAAGATCTTGCAGTATTTGCTACTGGGATTAATCTTGTCTCTAAATAGAAAATCTTGTCTCTAATCCCGACTGATCTTGTCTCAGTAGAGATAAGATTAATTCAGTTCAGTTCAATTCAATTTACTTTATTTAACGGGTTTTTGAAAACCATAAGAAAAACAAAAATAAGACACTCAAAACAAACAGTACACTACACTAAAACAATCCAGTCGAACGGGCTCCATCTGGAACCTGGGTCACCCGCAGAGACCGCTCCCATTCCAGCCACACAGACAGAGACAACCTCAAAAGCGGAGCAGATGCAGCCCGCACAAGTAGATTAGACGACCTGACAATCCTGTTCTGCAAAGAAAGTAACAAACTCAGCAGTTAACTTTAATCTTTACTCGGAGAAATTTTTTACAGTGTAGGCAAGGGCATGTAAAATAAGCTATGCTTACACAAAGAACTGTATCCGAAGAGTGCCTTATATAAAAAAAAATATAAACAGATAACCTTAGGATTCTTTGTCCATGGTCGGTCTTTCTTGTCGACTTTCGGATTTCTTTCATGGGTGGCTGCGGGCTCGCTTGGAAAGGTGGGAATGGTCTCCCCGCAAATGACGTCCCTATGTCATCTCCTTCTCTTTTTTTCACTATTCGCAACGCTGGTTGGACGGGGTCCGGCTCTAACTTTAAAATTACAAAATTAGGGCACGAGTTGGTTACGTCCATTGATGTTATGTTCAGTTTCTGATCAACAGAAAAGATATCCACCTCACAGCGACCGATTACCAATTACAAACGACAAAACCCCCGACACCAACAACAGACCCAATCGACGGAACAGATCGGTTCCAGACCCCAAATGGTAAAAACTAGTTTTCATCGGTTAGAACCAAGTTTAATAATACTTATTATTAATAATACTTACCTGCAATGTCTCACAAAATATCATCGTTATCCTCCAGGACAGGGATATCAGATGAATATTACGGAAGACCTCAAGGCACGTTTCAAATGCAGATCTTAGCACAAGAGGAGTATGCAGTCTTCTTTTTGGTCTCAAATAATATCAGATAGGCGGCAAAGTAGGTCAGATTTTTATTTTTTTTAGACAAATCCTCCACTGAACTGCTTTCACACGCAAAAAACAAAACGTCCCACAAATAGAAGAGGAAGAGGCAGAATAGAACAATTCTGATTTTTTTTCGACTAATTTCTGTGTTCCTGCTTCATCTTTCTCATCAGTTTAGTTACAGAACGTGATTCCCTCCAAGACTTTCTAAGAAAGAAATCGGGTGCTCTGTGGTGGTTCTGTTTGAAAACTTTGCCAAGTGTGTCTTGGGATGATGGCAGTGTTTTTACTAGTCTCGGAACCCCGGGATGAAGTGGAAGTTTGTATGAAATTAATCCTACGTGTTAACCGTTGAAGGATTGTCAGTTCGTGACAGGTGAGGCCTGGGAGTAAAATTGAGTTTATGGTGCGTGTTGACAGACGTTTTCGTCATAGAGATGTTTTGTGGAAAGCAAATATTTGCTTTGAGTTGCCAGGGTTGGTGGAACTTCAGTTTTAGGACAGGAAGAATTTAGCTTAGTCCACGCGAAAACATGCATTTTGGCGAAAGATTTTGGGAGGGCTTAACTTTAGTTTCGAAGGCGAAACAAACTTTATCCAGCTGTTTAAATGTTTGAATAATGGGGATAACAGAAGAGTGGGGTATAATAAAATGTAAGCCAACGTAGTGACGACAGTCCGAATAGCATTTGCTTGCTAGTTTTTGGATGCCCGGTATCGTGGTCGTCTCCCAAGTAGTGTTCTTACCGAGGGGGTGCTCACTTGGCGGCCAGGTGAAAAATTCTTTGACTGCGTAAATGTATACGAAAAAGTTGCATGTATTGATATGTAGTAGTATGGAATACTTTCTAACATGCCTCCGACTGGGTTAATCTTAAGTAGTAGTATCCGATAGTATCCATAGTCTTGCTGTAGTGGCATCCAATTTGCTAGTAGTAGCATGCAGTGGCAACAGTTACTAGGTTCAAGGTTCAAGGTTTCATTTACACTTCTTTATAAAATCAAAATAAATAGAGGGTCAAGCCGGGGACACAAGGTCGATTGACAAAAACCCGGTACAATATATAACAAACATATTTTACATATAACTAACTATTACATATGCATATAACTTTACATATAACTAACTACTGCATGCTACAATAACTGTTCATCGAGGCGCACCACTATGCAGCCTTCGTAGCCACAGGCTGGACACTGTACAGCTATTTTCAGTTTCACTGTTCAGTTTCACTTGACTATATTTAAAGACAAAAACATTACACAATTTACATTCCTGCCAGGAAAGCACAAATGCAGGGCTTGGCTAGGGCAGGAAAATAACCGATACTAATTTAAACACCAAACAGAACTAACTGAACATTCTATTTAAAGAAAAGGGAGGAGGGGAAAACAAAACCTATGGTTTCAAATTTAAATAAAAGGAAAGGAAAAATAAGAGAAAGCCAAGTTATCCAAGAGAACCAAATTATACACAAACCCGCACTTTTCGGGCACAGTGCTACAACGCTAGGGCTTGTATCATGCCCATGCCCTGAGGTAAGGGCACGGAATCTTAAAGGACCCCTCTTGCTTATTCTGTCTTTTATAATATACTTAGCTCCCATATGGGATCATAAGCTTCTGAAATCCCCACCTTTCTCCACTGTTTCGTTTCGTAACTACGGATTTTTAGCGCTTTTACGGCCTTTCCGAGTTTTCCCGTTACCCAACGAAAAGTTTGCCGTAATCTTCAATGTCCGCTGACAACTCTTTCACACATAAGGATGTGATACTCTTCTGTCTATAACTTATTTTATTTGCTTAGTTTTCCCACTTTTTAACCAAGGCACGTTCAGTTTTCAAATGTTTTGCGCCCAGCCGCCGCGTCGGAGAGCAGGAAGGCTGGATTTAGTCGACAAGCGCTACCAAGAGAATCGCTAGTTTTAGGTGGAAAGTAATGGTATTCCCAACAACTTTTTTCTGATTCATTTCACAGGGAAAGAGATCATTTCTAGTAAGAGTTGTGCTTTAAAAATCGGTTGAACTGAAAATCTAAAATGAAACTTTGATTTCCAAACGGGGCACTCTGTCCTTGCTCCAGTGCATGGTGCCCCAAAGGATGAGTACTGGTGTTTCTACTTTGGGTAGGCCCTGACGCTGGACCACTGTACCCAGAAAATGGGGATTTGTGTATGAATGCCAGCTCCCCCTTGGTTTTTCATGCACAGTTCTTAGGGGCCTGAGGGGAAATTTACATTTAATCAGTCTTTATATCAGTATAATAGTTAATAGAATAGTTAGTATAGTTAGTATAATTTCCTTTCTTCTTTTTTCCTTCCTTTTTTTTTGTGTGTGTGGGGGGGGGGGGAGGGCGCTTTGTTGATGGAAGACCGTTCGTTAGTGGATTTTCTTGTCAATTTGTTATGCCTTCATTCTTATTTTCTTCTTCTTCTTTTTTTCTCTCCTTCTTTTTCTTTTTTTGATTTGTTTGGTTTGTTTCCCTTAAGACGAGGGATAACTAGCTAATCAAGAAAAGAAACCCCGAAAATCGCGGTTTTCTATTTCTTTGTAATGAATGGTCACCTTGGTTTCAAACCTTATATGATTTCAAACAACGGTTCCGGATCCTACTCCATTGTTACCTATGTGTTACCCACCTATATTTTGTTACCTGCCTGTTTTTGCAATCAGCGTTTCGAAAGTTTGACGTTGGATCAAGCTAGGGTTTTTCCCAGCATCCCGACACTATGTGTGTGTGAGGGGGGGGGGGGGGCACACAAACTACCAAGATATTCCATACTAGAGATAAGGTTTGAGACAGAACTTAAAAATAGAACAAGGAAAGCTAGTTACCCCCTTGTATTAGATGCTTGTATTATTGTATTATCTTAGGTGACGTCAATAACATCATTGCAATGTATATATAACATCATTGCAATATTTTGTCTCTGAAAAACAAAATATTGCTGTCGAAAACGGTTAGATAAAATTTAATTCGGCCGGCTCATTGAAACAGGATATCCATACCGTATGGTATTTTGCCGGCAAAGCTTTGTCCCGCTTTATTCGCTTGGTCCCTATGCGCAGAGGCGTTACTAGCCAAAATGTTTGGGGGGGGGGGGGGGGCAAGGCATTTACCGACTGGCTGGTAATTTTTACCGACTGTTTTTGCAGAAAAATCGACTGTTTTCAAGAAAAAAAATGACAGTTTCAAAAAAAGTCGACTGATTTTCAGAAAAACCGACTGTTTTCAAAAAAAAAATGACAGTTATGAAAACAAAGTCGACTGATTTTAAACCGACTGTTTTCATGAAAACTTCACAGAAAAACTATTTTGACGAAAAAATCGCCGCGCTTCGCGCCGACTCGGTTGTTTTTTACAAACTGGCCGACAAGATCGGGGGCGTACCCCCCCCCCCCCCCCGATTGTGACGCCCCTGCCTCTGCATATAAAATTTTTTGCATTGACCACAATACTTAGAGCACTTACGATTGATCAACTATAATTAGCAAAGGCCCTTTAACAATTCACGTATCTCGAATACTTTTTCTTTATTACGAGCCTCGAGAATATCTTGGGACTAATGGTTATATCCACGCGACCCTGGCATCCAAAATGCGCTTGCATACTCTCAGAAGAAGGCCCTCTTCTTTTGATTCGGAATTTTGTGGGAATCACGAGTCATACTTGGATTTTTTTTCCCTCAACGATTTTGGCCACGTACTGGAAAATAAGTAGTTTAACTTTTAATGTTTGGTCAGGCCGTGTATTATTTAATGTTTGAGTTTCTTAACGGACCTGTCTTACCTATAATAATGACGCAACCTACATCCATATTGACTCCATATATTTCTAAACCCGGAGACCCCAGTTTCGTACGGTACATTCTAACCCCTTTAACAAACCACGCTGTTTTTCTTACTTGCCGTGTTTTGCTACCTTCAATGTGTATCACGCTATCGACGGTTATCTGCGAGAAGTTCGTCCATCAGAAAAACCGGCTATGTAAATTGTTTCCCTTCTTTCGCTACAAGCAAAACCGTGGGTTATTTGTTCAGAGCACAGCCTAGTTTTAAAGTATTCAAATATTTTGCTAGTTGAAGAGTAAATAGTGCGAGAGTTCCTTTAAAGGTATTACTATTTTTTCTTTTTTCTTGCTTTGATTGTTTGTAGAAAAGGATGTGATTTGTACTTTATTTCAGATGCCTAGTTTTGTTCGTTTGTTAGTTGTGAAATGCCATAAAGCAAATCACGCGATAAATTCCGTCGTTCATGGCAGTTCGAAGTTGTCATCCTTCATCGCTTTGAATCTTGTCACTCCGGACTTTTCTTCGACACCCGAAACTTCGTCAGTTCATCTTCTTGCCAAAGTAAAGCATGAAATGCGACGATTTGTCTCGTACTCAAATGCCAATTGGCCGAAGAGTATGTCGAAGATAAAAATATCAAAAAGGACACTTACCATGGACACTCGAAACTTCGTCATTTTGCCTCCTTGCCGAAGATGATAAGTCTGCGACGGTTTGTCTCGTGCTCAAATGCCAACCGACAGAAGAGTATGCCATGGATAGTATTTAAGAAAAGACACGCGCTGTGTACACTCGAGACTTCGTCATTTCACCTTCTTGCCGAAGTGCGACGAAGTCTTGAAATGCGACGACTTGTCTCATACCCAAATGAAGAACCGAATCAAACCCAAATGACGAAGACCGAAGAGTATGTTGAAGGTAAAAATTAAGGACACTTACGGACACTCGAAATTTTGTCATTTTGCCTCCTTGCTGAAGTATAAAATTAAATGCGACGATTTGTCTAATGCACAAATGCCAACTGACCAAAGAGTATGTAACGGATAATATTTCAAAAAGACACTCGCTGTGCACTTCTTCATTTCGCCTTCTTGCCGAATTAAAACGTGAAATGCGACGACTTGTCTCCTGTCCAAATGCCAAGTGACCGAAGAGTCTGTCGCGAATAAAGTGTCTCTGGAGTTGAATTGTCGACAGTAGTAGCTGTCTGTCTGTGTGGCTGTCTGTTTGCTTAGTTTCTAAACAAGAACAATGGCTTCGATAGGATCCCATTGGGAATCCCGATGAAAATTTTTCGAGAATTAGTCGTATGGAGTTGTACGAAAAAGTAGCATGCAGTAATAACTGTTGCCACTGAATGCTACTAATAGCAAACTGGATGCTGCTACAGAAAGATTGGATGCTATCGGATAAATATTCTTTGAGCCTAAGCTGACTTGAAACATTTATTCAAACAATGTTTACAACGGATACGTCAGCTACGATTCTTCATCAGAGATATTTCGGCCCTTCTTGGCAAGGGTCCTCGTCAGGCTGTCAATCCTCTGGGTCAACGTCGGGGAAGGAAACAAACCTGTTATCTTTGTCGATTTTTTCGTCGAAACAGTCGATTTTTCTTAAAATCAGTCGATTTTTTCGTCAAAACGGTCGTTTCGTCACGATTAAAGGTTTGTGTTCCACCGAGTATATTAGAAGCGGACATGAGTTGCGTTTTGCAGATACCATGGTATCTGTTACCACGGTAACTACATCTGCAATTAGTCATTTTTTGCAGTAACCGTGGTATCTGAGGTACGGTTGCTCTGCAAAAAGACAGTTGCTGAAATTGCGCTTTTCGAAGTCATCCCAAAAGAAAAACTGATATTCAGTCACATCACTAAGTGCCAAACTTCGTTCCCACCAATTTGACAAAAATTTATGAAAGTGGGATGACTTTTCAGATACCAAGATCAGTTACCATGTTCGGACCGTGGTATCTGAATATCAGATACCACGACGATAACTGGCCAGATACCAAGATAACTGCAAAAACGCCTTTTGACCACGGTATGAGATACCACGATAACTGCAAAAACGACTTTAGACCGTGGTATCAGACACCATGGTATCTGTGAAACGTTACAGAAACTTATTACTTCAGATAACTAATTTTAGAAATTTTTCATAGGCCTTGCGAACAGACGGACAGACGCAAACTTTACGAAGTAATAGGTATCCCGTCAATATCGTTCTGGATCTCAAAAGTTACAAAAAACCGTCCCGGCTGGTTTTTGGCCGTGCCCGGTCCCATTTGCTTTGGCTAGATGATTTTCATTAACTGGTATTTCTGAGCAATGGACTCCCCAGAAGCATTTGGCGGGAGCTTGATCCGCCCTGAACTGAACCGAACTTGGCAAATGCAGAAATCTGTGTTTTGATGTTAGGGTCGACAAAAATGACATTGGAAGTTGTAAATCTCGGAAATGACAACTGTCCCCACACTCGTTGGGTCAGGATCGAACGAACGGCGAACTAAGATATTTAGAAGTTAGTGAACAGAAGAGATAAGCTTCCACTTTTGAATATGAAGGACAAACAAAACTCGTCGTCAGGAACGGCGAATTATAACAAAGTACCTCTGTAAGAACCATCAAACGTAAAAAATAAAACACACTCTTTTGGTGCATTGTCTAGGTACAGATTGGTATTCGCCCGACAGTAGGATGACCGAGGGGTTGCTCACTTGATGTGAACAACTGTACATCCTCAGTGGGCGGACCTGGGCACTTGATGTACTTAAGTTTTGTGAGTGAGCGACCCCTCGTGGGTAGAACTCATTCGAACCCCAATTATAGAAATACATTTGTCCACTCTGTCGTCAAGAACAATTCACCGTTTGCGTGTCTGCTTCATCACTGCTTTTTCTCTCCTCCGAAGATGCACGCCATCCAATGCTAATTTTGCTTTTCTCCTCTGGGCAAATCCTGGCACGCGTAGCGTATCAGTCTTTCTGTTTCCCGAGTTCTAGCCGTGAATCGAGTGACCAGTGGCGCATTGCATGAGTGCAACAAGCAAATAAACAAGGACTGATTGGATTCGCACTTGGTCTGGTGACCTGTCGGGCATTTGATCTATGACTTGATAGGACTGTTTGGAATTCTTCAGTTTGCCCGAGTGAAAAGGTCCTGAGTAACATGTTTTCGGACAATGAATTAAATATTTTTTTCTATTGCGTTGTTCTGCATTCAGTGGTCGTATACGTTGTGGTTGTCGTATAGTGGCCGTTTGTCAATTAAGGCTCTAGTTAAGTGCAAGAATTGAGATTTTCCACCAAATCTAGGAAAGGAAATGACAAAGTTTTGAAGCAGTCTTGAGAAACCATACATTCTCACACTAATGTTTTTCGACCCTAGTTTTTGAAAGTGCGTTCGCTACAGAGAGTAGAGGTCGTCAGACATTACGAACTTCTCACACTGGATTCTACCGTCACCGTTTTGTGATTTTCCTTTACGTAAATACGAGTAATCACTCCAGTTCTGCTATTCAGACAGTTTTTCAACCCTAGTTTTTGAAAGTGCGTTCGCTACAGAGAGTAGTGGTCGTCAGACATTACGAACTTCTCACACTGGATTCTACCGTCACCGTTTTGTGATTTTCCTTTACATAAATACGAGTAATCACTCCAGTTCTGCTATTCAGAAACTATTTCTTTGTCCCTAAACAAGTGGTGAACTAGATTGTTGGCTTTCAAAGATAGTGTTTCAACTTTTACTGTAAGCGTCCATAGGCCCGTTGTGTCTGCATAAGATTTGGCTTCCTAAAAACCACAGCCATGTTTGGATTTTTTAAGAAAACGAAAGATGAAAAACCAAAGGCTAAAAAAGAAGACAACGGAGAGGAAGAAAAGAGGTCAACATCAAAAAGAGACTCATTAGGAAGAAGCAAACGACTGACTCTGGAAATGCCCAAAACACCCGAAAGTCCTGGCAAGAAATCAAAGAAGGAGCTAAAAAAGTCTGAATCAGTGGAGCCGAAATCGCCCAAAAAGCTCAAAACACCCGAAAGCCCTGGCCAAAAATTAAAGAACAAGGTCCTCGGCTCTCCGTTACTTCGATACAGAAAAGAGCAAAAAGGAGCTGGAGTTTCTTTTGATGATATCTCCGAAAGCTCTGTCACAGATAGCTCTAGATCAGACGACTTAAAAAACAATACCGGCATTTTGGACAAGAATGCGCCTAAATTTGGCTGCCGTCAAATTGATGATCAGCAGATGCTGGCCTCATTAGACACTGACGAAAAACAAAGTGCTGGCGGGACTCCTGGTGATTTTCCTAAGGAAAATTCTGCCAGAGAGAACGTAAAACCACCCGAAAATATATTGGTCCCAAGCCATACTGAATCGACCACTAATGGGCTAGAGAAATCTGCTGATACGGTATCATCGACAAAGTCTCGTATAAAAGAACCATCGGAGACTGCAAACGACAAGGAGGAAGGCACCACCAAAATCCAGTCCGATAAATCACAGCCGGTACAAAGCCCTAAACAGAAAGCGTCCAGCCACTCACTCGTAGCAAATGCGCCCACGTCATCCAGTTTGGCTGTGATTACAACATCTGGCATCGTCACGCCAGTGGTAACAGCCGAATCTCCTAGTCCTGAAAAGGTGACACAAAACCCATCTCCTTCAAAACTAAATGCGATCAATCCGTCATCAGCGGCCGATAAAATGCAGTCTACGTTTTTGTCGACAGAAGCGGCAAAGGTACCGATGAAGAAATGTACGACTCCGGAGATTTCGGCGTCGGTGGAGAATCTGAAAAAAGAGTATTTGATGGAGATGATAAACAAAGAGTCGGCAATCATAGAACTTCAGATGAAGGTTAATCAGGTTGAGGCGATGCTCAAGGAATCAAATGCTAAAGTTCAAGGTAAACAGGGGTGGCTTGTTTTTTTTTATGACAAGTAAACATTAATAGTTAAGATTTCTGTTTTTCCGCTTCCCATCTAGGAAGAAGTTTCTTATAAATGAAGAAATTAGTAGGCTACTTGTTATCTTTTTCCTTTCGTGATTTACATTATCATTTTCTCCCTATATTATCTGTTCAACTGTTGTAGGCGGGTGGTTTGTTTTATAAATGATGGATATATTCCTTTGAGGACCAAGAAAGGGAGAAGTAGGTATTTAAACAAAAAGAAACAGATGGGACAACAGTTTTTTTTTAATATCGGTCTACTGTTTAAGGTGGCGAGAAAGGTGCAATTTATACAATGTGAGGCTATCCGGTTAAATATAATTTAATTAGAAACCCACAATGAACCCAATAAGTGCAGCAATTTTTGTCGGATATGTTTGATGAAAAGTGTTCCGGTCTCCCCGACAGATCTCCGAAACGGGAAACCAATAGATCAGCGAATCCACTGATCTGACATCCGAGGTGTCATTCATTGCCCAAGATTTATAATGGCTCACGTGCGTTATGCTGTCTTTAGTGTGAAGTATAAATAGTGATATCATCCGAATGGTCATTGAAAGAAAAATTCACTACATTAGACTTGTTACATTGCTCACGATTTCATTTTGTTAAGAAATCCACATTCTCTTATTAGATTCACTGAACACTAAATTCACGCTTCAGTAAATTTAGTGGTTTTACTATCTCTGTCCTGATATTATAAGATAAGATAAGATAAGCTTTATTTCCGGAAATGCACAAAGGGCCATGGAAACAACAAAACAGCACAAAAACGAAATCATAACCTTAATCACTATTTACAAAAAACTTTCCCTATGAATCATGGCTACCTTTAGGAATCTTCCCAAGTTTCTAATATCTCTGAAACTTCTACTTTTCAAAATTTGTTTAAACCTTTCCTCCCCCCAAATCATTTCCCCAAATATTTCCTTCCTCAGGTCTTTTAACTCCTGACACTCCCACATTAAATGGAAACTACATTCCTTCATTTTACCACACATCGGGCAGAAGTAAGGACCACGGAGCACTCCAACCTTACCCAAATATTTCCTTCTTAGTCCTACCGGTAAACAATCTGCCCTCAGGCTAATTATAACTTGAATTTGGTCTAATGGAATTCCCGCCTTAAAATAAATATACATTGCTGTAGCTCAATGAATTCTCTCATTCATATATTTATTATTTTTGCTTTATTAAGAGTCTCAAAAATATTTGGGAACTTCGATTCATACCAGCTTAGAAAAGTGCGTGAACTTTAGTTCTAAAGTGAGTTTAGAACTTTAGTTCAACAAAAGGCGCAAGGTGTGTGACCGTGGATATATCTTAGTTTTCCGGACCTTTGTCTTTCTAGGTTGTACGGCCTTTCCGCTAAATAAACATTCTGACTATTGTGTCGCCAAAAGCCAACTCAGCTGCTTTATCACGCTTGGCATGACTCTCGGCTTCCTGTGTTTTCCAGGGCTTTCTAGCCGTTATTTTCCAGGAACAAAAAAGCTTCTAAAAATACGCCAACCTCGTCTAAACTCTGCCAGTTAGCTCTTTTCGATGACGGAAAAGTATTCGCGCAGCTCCTTCTACACCTGGGCAATGTTATGATCTCACCGACGTAAATAGCTTGCAAAATTACCGACCGTTGTTACTAACTCTGTTGTCAACGACATCATCAATGGCGGGAGTATGGGAGTCCGGGCTAGTTCCTTCAGTGGCAGGCTTGTCCAGATTTTGATAATATTTCACGACCCCTTCATCTATGGCATGCTTTTTTTTTAGGAATGACCAGTCCAGATACCCCGATGATTTTTATTGACATTGCTGTCAAGAACCCCACATGGTAACTCAAGAGAGAAGTGGCGGTGTACAGTATACCTGAGTTGTCTTGAATAGTTAGAAACTTAATGTCAGAAATGTGACTCAATATCCGCATCACCGACTGATTTTTTTGTAGGCCATTTATATATTTTGTAAGTTATGTCTCTGTAGCCTTTATTCTTTACTTTTCTCTATTATCATACTCCACTTTTTTTTTGTTGGAAAACATTTTGTGGGCTGTAAAATGTACTATACTCGAAATAGAGTTTAAACTACAGAAAAATTTTCAGTTCCTAAAAGACGGAGCTGTTCGTTGATCGAGTTAATATTATGGAAAGCTATGGAAAGTTATTATCAATATTAGTTGCGTTTTTGCAGATACCATGGTATCTGTTACCACGGTAACTGGATCTGCAGTTAGTCATTTTTGTAGTATCCATGGTATCTGATATACGGTTGCTCTGCAAAAACGACAATTGCCGAAATTGCGCTTTTCGAAGTCATCCCAAAAGAAAAACTGATATTCAGTCACACAACTAAGTGCAAAACTTCTTTCCCACCAATTTGTCTAAAATTGATGAAAGTGAGATGACTTTTTCAGATACCACGACCAGTTACCACGGTCGAACCGTGGTGTCTGAATATCTAATACCATGATAACTGGCCAGATACCACGTTAACAGCAAAAACGCCTTTTGACCGTGGTAGAAGAATCGCGATGGGTGTGAAATGAAAAGTGGAATAAAAGGGAGGGGGGAATGAAAATAGGAAAAGAAAATGATTTGGTATAATAGAGAATTTATAATTACATCTTTTTTAGATACCACGATAACTTGACTGATATTATGATTGAAAGTTCAAGAAGTTTGATAGGAAGGACGAAGTAAGTCAGACCCTTGTTCGTCAATCAGTTTCATTTTGCAAAACAAGGCAACGTCGAAATTTGTCAATAACAAAAATAAATGCGCCAGAACCTAACTTCAAGGAGAAGAAAATCAGAACAGGGTCCTGCTCATTTTTCATCTATAGCCTTTTTGCTACCCTCTACCCCTGGTCATTAGTTAGAGTGATACAGATCCCCCAAGAATAACGTTATGTTATTTTTTCAGTTCAGTTTCGGTTTCACTGGACTATATTTAAAGACAAAAAATACATCATTAACATTCCTGTCAGGAAAGCACTATTTCTAATTTGATGAAAGCGGGACCCCTTAGAGGGCTGAGGTAGGACTTCTGGACTCCAGCCTATTCCCATGGCCAACTAGTGAGTTCATGGGGATGAAATTTGTACGTTTTCTGTACTGAACAAGACGCATGCAATCGAAACCCGGAAGGTATTTCCAGTCGCTCTCGAATACGATTACCTTGGAACTATCAGCGCATTGGAATTTATTTCCCATTGAACTACGTCCAGCTGTCTATTGGTAGTGTATATTTATTGAAATGACCCAGTAAGCTTCTCAATTGGAACATTTTCCAGATGGGTGGTCAATGGGGTTTAACACAACTGCGATTCGTTTTCTTTGGCAAGAAGAATCTTCATACTGACTTCTCACAGAAATAGAAGGTCAATGGTGTCACTTAAGCTAAATTAAAAACTGACATTTTGTTTGTGCGGGAGGCGACTCGTCCGGTGAGAAGAGTCACAGCAGGATTGATAGGGATGATAATAGTTGCGTTTTTGCAGATACCATGGTATCTGATACCACGGTCTAAAGTCGTTTTTGCAGTTATCGTGGTATCTGATACCACGATCAAAAGGCGTTTTTGCAGTTATCGTGGTATCTGGCCAGTTATCGTGGTATCAGATATTCAGCAGATACTACGGTCCGACCGTGGTAACTGGTCGTGGTATTTGAAAAGTCTTCTCACTTTCATCAAACTTTGTCAGATTGGCGAGAAAGAAGTTTAGCACTTAGTGATGTAACTGGATATCTATTTTTCTTTTGGGATGACTTCGAAAAGTGCAATTTCGGCAATAGTCGTTTTTGCATTTTCAGATCTTATCTTTATCTAAGCTTTGAGGGAGGGGGAGCCACACACTCCCCCTGGACGCATAAAGCTTACAGGTTTCGATTCTTCTCTCTCTCTCTTTAGCTAGGATTAAGAGATTAAATAGTAGAATAAATATTATCCTTGCTAATGGGTTCCATGTGTGGAAAGTAAATCCCGAATGGAAGGAGCTAGCGCTCCTTGCTAATGGGTTCCATGCGTGGAAAGTACATCCCAAATCCCGAAATTTTTAATCCGAATTTAATTTTTAATTTTTATTTTTATTTTTAATCGAAAATTTAAATCCCGAATCCCGAAATTTTTTGCAGTGTATCAGCTGTGTATCAGAAACCACGATAACTGCAAAAACGACTAATTGCAGATCCAGTTACCGTGGTAACAGATACCATGGTATCAGCAAAAACGCAACTAATATGTGACTATTTTGTAGTACTTAAAGACGAAAAGAAAGTATCGATGTCTCGACACCACGAGCTCAGCGAAGTGTTGGAAGCATCACGACATGAAACTTCATCCCTTGCTGATCAGCTAGTCAAAAAGTCAAGTAAGCAAGTTTCATTTTTCTGGAAAATAAGGAGAGGGTCATTTGTCCCGGTCCACCCACTCTAAGCTTGTTGCAAGATTCGCGAGCCCCATTTAATCCTCCCCCCCCCCAGAGTTATCAGATCCGGTCCGGACACGAAATGGTAAATCCGCGACACGAGCTCTTTCCAACTGTCAAGTTTTGTTTGTGTCTGATGTCCCGTTCGAAAGTTATGCTTGCCTCAAGATTCCGGATTTCCCATCCCTCCGCCCCCCTCCCGATGGTCGGATCGGGGAAATGACTTTTCATAAGTCAACCTTGTCGGGTACCTTATAAGTCTGCCAAGTTCCGTCGTCCTAGCACATCTGGAAGTACCCTAACCCGTGATAACCGGAAATTCGGAACCCAAACTCCACCCCCACCCCTACAGGGCACGGGTCCGATCCGGTTATGTCAACAATGTATCTAGGATATGTGCTTGTTCTTCCCACCAAGTTTTATCCCGATCCTTCCACTCTAAGCGTGTCACGATATTTCCGGTATCCCACTCTAACTCCCCCCACAGCTGGCGGATCCGGTCCGGAAGTACAACAGGACATGTGAGGGACGTGTGTTTACCACATATCAAGTTTCATTCAGATCCAATCACCCTTCGAAAGTTACGCATGCCTCAACATTCCGCGTTCCCCCTCACTCCACTGCCCCCACGATGGTCAAATCGGGGAAATGACTATTTCCAAGTCAGTTTGGTCGGGTTCCTGGTATGCCTGCCAAGTCATCATCCTAGCACATCTGGAAGTACCTTAACCCGTGTTAACCGGATTTCGGGGATCCAGCCTATATCACCCCCACAGTGCCCGGATCCGATCCGGTTATGTCAACGATGTATCAAGGATATGTGCTTATTCTTCAAAACAAGTTTCATCCCGATCCCTCCACTCTAAGCATGTCACGATATTTCCGCTACCCCCCTCCAACTCCCCCCACAGCTGTCGGATCCGGTTTGAACGTAAAACGGGACATATGAGGCATGTTTTCTTCCCACATATCAGGTTTCATTCAGTTCCGATCCCCCGTTCGAAAGTTATGCATGCCCCAATATTCCGGATTCCCCCTCCCTCCACTCCCTCCACGATGGTCAGATCGGGGAAGTGACTATTTCCAAGTCAGTTTGGTCAGGTCCCTGATATGCCTGCCAAGTTTCATCATCCTAGTACTTCTGGAAGTACCCTAACTCGCGATCACCGGACCGACCGACTGACCGACCGACGGAAAATTTATCGGTATATGGCACTTGGCCGGAAGGAAAGTGCCATAAAAACTGATATTCAGTCACGTCACTAAGTGCCAAACTTCTTTCCGATCAATTTGACTAAAATTGATGAAAGTGAGATGACTTTTTCAGATACCACGACCGGTTACCACGGTCGGACCGTGGTATCTCAATATCTGACACCACGATAACTGGCCAGATATCACGATAACTGCAAAAACGCCTTTTGACCGTGGTATCAGATACCATGGTATCTGCAAAAACGCAACTACTGTTTCTTCTTGAAACCATATGTGCCCACTGTTGGCTTTATACGAGAAAGTTTTTTTTCACCAAACCATCAGAACATATGACGCAAAGGTTGTCTGTTGCAGAATCTCTAGCCCCTTAAATCACCTCCCATTACTCTGTTCTGTTGCTCTGCGAACCCGAGATTCCCTAATTCCGTCAATAAGCGCAATGAATCAATAGTGAATAGTTAGTAGTGGCATGTTGGTGAGTTTTAAATACCGTTTTAGAAACATTCCAACCTTGCGAATATTTGAATGTCTTCTTTCATGCTGATTTTATCTATAGATCAAAATTATTTGCTTTTGAAGATGTGAACGTTTGATGCCTGAAATCTTTTTTGGCCTTGGCAGAGGGTCTTTTTGTATGCAAAAATTCGAACATTAGATTAGAGAAATATTCTCACCGTTTCCCGGGGTCTCCTCTGGGAATCGAGAGGAACGGCGAGAAGGTGGAGTCACTCCGCGCAGACACCGCGGACGGAAAATGAGAAAACGGGAAATGCCTCCAAATTGGATTTTGTTAAAAAAAAAAAAAAAATTATTCGACGGAACTAGTCTGGCTCTATTTTATTTTCACTTTTGTTAATTCTGATCGCTTTTAACTTGATTTTGAATTGTTACTATTTACAAACAGAATCATCGGTACCACAATAGTTTTAAAATCAGTTCCAGACATAAACGAACTCAGTATTGATCTCAGAAATTCATTGTAACCAGCAATTCCCGAAATCGATTCCGAAGCGAATCTGAAAAGGAGTCCTTTCTTGGGATCCCAAAACATAAGTGGAGTGTAGCTATGCGACATCGAAAAAGTTGTCCGTCTGTCTGTGAGCACGATAACTCTCGAAGGGAATGAGATATTTTGATGAAACGTGGTGGGAGGATCCTTTAAAGCAAGGGAAAGATCGAGTTCGTAGATGGGCTCTGTAGCCCTATATTCAAGAATGACGGAGGGGGTTCAAATTAAGGGACAAACAAAATATTTTTAAACAGCTAATGAGATGGTCGATTAAGGGGTAAGAAGACATTCTGAACACGAACATGAAAACCATTTTCTCGCCGGACAAGTAGTTCGCCCGGAATCCGGCAAAAACCGGAAAGTTTGTTAAAAGTGAAAGTTTCATTTGAAGTTGATTAGACGTTCGATTCAGGAGTAAGAACACATGCTGAAGACTTATGTGATAACCATTTTCTACTCGGACAAGTAGTTCGCCTGTAATCCGGCTGTAGCCTACCGGAAAATTTGTTATAAGTTAAATTTTATTGAAGTTGATTAGGTGTTCGATATAGGGGAAAGAAGATACGCTGAGTCCGTTTTTAAGTTTTGTTTTCCGGCCGGACAAGTAGTTCCGAAATTCGAACCAAAACCGGGAAATTGGCAGAATTAAGGCAGGAAGTTTTCGTTAAAACAGATATGAACTATAGGGGTCAACACAAATGCTGAATCCATATCTGAGCTTGGTTTTCTCAGATGATTAGCTATTTGGCCTTATCTTTTTCTGGATTTTAATTGTAAAATTGTTCAAGGAGTCTGGCGAAGACAAGACCCAACTGTCTGGATCAAATATTGAAATTTTGGGACCCCATCGAAACCTTTGGTCTTGTTTATGATGGTGATGATAATCGTAGTATTCCCAGTCCTTGGGGAATCGCGAGAATACGGGGAGTGAGTCCCGGGGCAAACAAAAACGCGGGGACTCCTCAAAAGGAGTCCTCGGGGAGCGGCGAGAACACTCCCTGGGGTAAAGAAGTCCATGTATGGACTGTCAATCACATTCGTCCTCAAATCCAGTATAGGCTTCATTCGTCTTTTGGAAAAAAAACTGGAATGTTTTTGTAACCCTTCTCTTAAACAAAAGGTTATACTTAACACTCAGTCTTTAGATTATTCTTGCAATCACGTCAATTCATTCGTTTTCGATATTTCTCTCTTCTGTTCTCAACAATCAGATTTTCATTCTCGTAGAATTTTGTTCCCAGCTTATGTCATAATCGCAGTAGCTTTTCGGCTAGAACATACTTTAGAAAAAAAAAAATCAGCAAAAAAATTACATCTGGAATCGAGCCCGAGACATTCCAAGAGTTTAGGACTAGGCCTATATCTCACGGGTGAAATCTTTCATCTGAAGTTAAGACTTTTCTGCATAGTTATCTCTTCAGAAAAAAATCACCACACAAAAAGCTGCAGTCTCGAATCGAGCTTGTGATGCACCAGGAGTTTGGGACTACAACTCAGAGGTTACGTCTTGGGTTTGAAAGAAACACATTTAAAAAAGAATTCGCAAAGGTGGCTTTTATGGGCATTTATAAACTCTTTGCAAGAATGCGAAAATATGTGAGAACGACTCCAGGTTCGGGTTCTGTAATTTCAAAAACACTTCGTAACAATATCTATCGATCACTGGGGGCCGGCAGGCATACGAGCTCGTTAGCTCGGCCTCCTTCGACCAAAGCTGACTGGGAAATCTATATTTGGTTAGACCTTACTTTTGCCCTATGATATGATATGATATTTATTGCTCTAAAAGCCCAAGGGCCATGGCAATAAAGAATGCCATGGTATATGTGTAGTAAATGGAAGAGGGTGTATTTCATTTTATGAGTGACTGTGAAGGTCTGAGTGATTAAAGGATTGAAGTATTGGTACATGGAATTCACTACCACACTATCTGTACCTAAGTCCTTTTTGAAGGATATTCCAAAAGGAAGATAAGAAAAAGTTGCGGTCGACATATTAAAAATATGCGAAGTACCTCCTACGGCTTCCACCATGGACTAGTAACCGTTTTGTGACAGGTCGGTTTGGGATTATCGACACTGATGTAGCGATCATAGCCCAGATCGCCAGATACAACTCTGATACTGTTGCTCATCCTTGGGCAACTATTTTGAGGCAATAGTTTTGTGTTTTGTATTTAGATATCCATTTTGATCTTTGCTTTTCTTGTGTTAGTGTATTCTCTCGTAGTGTGTTTTTCGTTTTCTTTTTGTTTTATACTCCATCTGTTTTCATATGATGGGAAATAAATACATACATACATACACCCATACTATATAGGGAGGAGCAGGCGGTAAAAAATACCGGAAGTCAATCGGATATCCGTAATATGCTGGATTTCTCCGCGTTGGTTGGTCCCACAGAGAGCACTTTTTGCAGTTTTTTTTTGCCTTTTTTATGATTTATAATATTTTTTTGTTGCCATGATATATTTTTTTTTCGTGGAATAAATTCGTTCATTCTTTATAAGAAATGACTCAGGACGGGTAAGTCGGCAAGGGATTCTTCAGCGATATTTCGGCGTTCTTTGAAAAGGTCCTCATCAGGCTGTAGCCGTGAAAACCGAACCAAAAGAACACTCTTTGAAGCTGAGCTAATATGGCTCAGTAAATGGGCCTCAGTTCAATTTTAGTTCGGAGGGACACATAACTTCCTGGCCTGAAGATTGAAAATTAAGTGTTTTTTCTGTGTGTTTATGTGTTTTATTTATTTTCTTCATTTACTCCGCTTTTCTAAAATGGCGGGTCATAAATAAATTACTTACTTACTTACTTACTTATAATCAAAACACTAAGTCCATTCCTGGACGCCGAGAACTACAATCTTTACATTTTAAACTTAATACGCAGAGTGGTCACTACTCCTACTTTCAGACACAACCTTACCTCTCAATTTATAAAATAACTAACCAAATTTCCTTTTTAACTTCCTGCACCGTGTCCCTATTCATGCTGTATTTGCAGTTGTTTTCTTGTAGGCTATTATTTCTGGAAAAATTGAACCTAAAAAATCCGATATATTTATATGTTTAATTTATGACCCAGCCCTTACCCCAGTAGGATGAAAGGAAAATCAACGCAAGTAAAAATCAACAAAGTATGAGAATTTAGACTGAAATACTAACTGGGCCTAAAAAATCATGAAACACATCCTGTAGATGATGAAATGGATGAATACATGTTTTAATAGAGACGATGACGTCTTCTCCAGTGAATTAATAACATATTGCACATCGAACTTCTGAACTAAGTTACGGATAGGACATGCGGACGAGGGAAATATATTAAAAGTGTACATTGATTAAAGTAGGACGTCTTCAAAGCTTTAATGTCTTTTCCTGCAGAGTTTGGTACACAACAGAACAGCACAGGATGTAGGGAGCAAAGAATGCGTCAGTTTGCTGTTATCTTCAGGTTGTACCTGCAAGAAGCGAATCATTAGTATCCCACTTTAGGGAATTACTTCTTAAAAGTTGCGTAAAACTCACGACACGAAAACAAAATAACACTCTTTGAAGTTGGGCAGATATAGCACACTAGATGGGCCTATTTCAGATTGTATTTGTAATTGTTCGCAGGTACGTTATCATTTTTGGAAACGTCGAACCACGAAAATGCTCGAGTTGTCGCTGAGCTAAGTGCTAAATGTCGAAGTCTGGACACACAGCTACTGGAGAAGTCTCAACTTATCAATGGGCTTGAAGAAAGTCTGAAAGGGGAAAGAGAGAAGAATGGGAAGCTGGAACTCTTCGAGAAACTGGAGGCCGAGCTCAAGGAGAGGGACGCTTACGATGTGGAGAGGGAAGAAGAAATTCGAATGCTACAAGAGGTGAATATGGATGTGTGACATTACTGAAAATTATGGTAATTGGGATGACCTCTTATTAGCAATGTTGATGGAGATCTTAAAATGAGCCGTAGTCATCAGTCTGGAATCCTTGGAGTGACCTGGTATGTTAAAACCAACTGACACAAATTCCATTGATTAAAACTGTTCTGTATAGTGTAATTGTACTGTGTTCTTCAAAACTGTGCTAACAACATTTTCATAATTTTTGGGCCCAGTTTTGTGTATGCCATCTGCATGAAGAAAGTAGGAACTCAGAAAGTTAAAACTAATCTACCTGTTAGATGGTGCTCATGACGTCATCTAACACTTGGCACAATTTAACAGAATACCAAATCAGCTATGTTCTTTCCAATGGTATAGTTAACTCAGTTTTCAAATTTTTTTCAGTTAGCACAGTTTTGAAGAACACGGTACAATTTCAGAACCGATTTGGCCTAATGAACTACTAAAACATTATTCAGGTTAGGTTTAGGGTAGGCTTCTTCGTGAAGTCCCAAGTATTCAACAGAGTAGCCCTGAAATTATAATTATAAAATTTACAACAATAACAGAACAAGTTACAGATCTAAGACTTCATAGTTCTTAAGAAAGTAAGGGATGACGACTTGGTAGTTCTAAGACATCGCAGTCTAGTACACTAGCCCTTTTTCAGTCACGGTGCGTAAACGTCTAGCACCATGCCTGACGTTTGAGCACTGTACCTTGAAATTCATGCATGGTGCATGGATTTCAGCATACAGTGCACACATGAAAAAGAAAAATTTCTATCATTGCACACTAAATACCGGCTTGACATGCCTATGCTCATGTGTGCACGGTGTGCTGAAATCCATGCACCATGCATGAATTTCAAGGTACAGTGCTCAAACGTCAGGCATGGTGCTAGACGTTTGAGCACCGTGACTGAAAAAGGGCTAGTGTACTAGACTGAGACATCGTAATTCTTGAGTAAGTAAGTGATAAGAAAGTAAGGGAACTAGAATGCTTTGAAGATGAAAAAGATAGACTCCAGCAACAAGCATCATCAAAGGTGGCACGCGTTACCAGGGTTGCCACGCCAAACAAAAAGGAATCACAAGAAATTACCAAAATTAACCAAAGGAAAATTCTGTGTCGTATTTTAATGTGAAAATCTCCAAAACTTCATGATTTGGTGATGTTAATAGATAAAAATCACAGAATTTAATGATATATCACCACATGTAGCACCACTGCACGCTACATCTTGTGAAACCCCGTTCCCGTCTTCTTGAAGTCCTCGAAACGGAACTGTTGTACCTCACAGTAAAGCTTCCGAAAAAGAGATGTTGGACCCGAAAGTTTCAAGTGTATTATAGATCATTTCCGACTGTGCTGAGTACGGTTATCCCAGTTTCTTCTTGACTTTTAGAGACGAAAACATTTTCATGACGCATTATAAAGGAGCTGAAGAGCATGACCGACAACGCGCCTCGAAATCTTCTTAAAGGACCCTTCTTGGTCATTCTGCCTTCTATAATAAGCCTAGCTCCCTTATGGAATTATAATTTTCTAAAATCCCCAACTTTCGCCACTATTTCGTTTTGTGCCTACGAATTTTAGTGCTTTTTCGGCCTTGCCGAGTTTTGTCCGTCACACACAAAAAGTTTGCCGGAATCTTCAACGTCCGCTGACAACTCTTTCACACATAAGGACGTGCTATCTTCTGTTTATTCCTTCTTTTATTTGCTTGGTTTTCCCATTTTTTACCCACGGCGCGTTCAGTTTTCAAATGTTTTGCGCCGGGCCGCCTCGTCGGCGAGCAGGAAGGCTGGATATAGTCAAGAAGCGTTAACAAGAAAATTGCTGATTCCAGTTGGAAAGTATTGGTATTTTCGAAAACGTTTTTTCTGATCCATTCTATAGTGAAAAGATCATTTATAGCAAGAGTTGTGATTTAAAGAAAGTTGTGGTTCGGCGTGCAAATCAGCCGATGCTCTATATGTCTAAGTCCAAAACATGCCAGTGATCCTCAGGTAGAACGAGAACGCGTAGCACTAACGACTCAAGCTCAGCAACTCAATCCTGTGTTAACCAATCACGGCGATGTTTGGGAGCAGCTGTGATGCCACTTCCGGTTCTTCCGCTAGGTACAGGGCGATTTTGCATCGGCAAGAAGAGTTAGTAATCAAGAGTATAAAGCCGAGACTATTCGTGAAATAACACCTCACCACCTCGAAAGATAAACCGTGGCTGGAAACGGAAGGACAGAACTGTTCTGTTCTATTTTGCATTTGCTAAAGAGCTGTTAATAAAAGTGTGTATTATCGTTCACAAGTTCCAACACCACTTCCAGTAGGCTTGTCAAGAGTGATATACCAGGCAGGGCGAGTCAAAGAGCTGCAGTAGCCGTCAGGGGTATTAATGGAAGGCTTTCATTCTGCCATAACGACGGGACGGATAAGGACGAGAGAAAATTACGCATACAGTTTGAACGTCAACGTTCTCGTCTAAAAACAAAGAAAAACTGGTACCGCCTACGACACGAACAAATCGGTTTTTAAACAGGTTCGTTCCGTGTTCACATCAGAACAAGTGCTGAAGTTTATGTTCTTAATTTGTGTCGTCTTTTAGTTTGGAAGCCCAAGCGCCATTTAGTTGAGTTCTCTTCTTGACTGTGATAGCTTGTGTAAATAAATGATTCTGATTCTTATCTTATAACAAAGTAAGCAAAGTAAAATAGAAACCTAAAGACACAGAAAAATGAGAAATAAAAACAAGATACAATCACTTACGAAACTTAAGCTTGACTCAAATGATGGCCAAGGTTAATTTATTGATTGAACTTACTTAGAGGAATGTGCATGCAGCATAGTCTGGAGATCTTTTTTGAGATAAAAATGAGTCATGCCAGGTAAAAGACTAGCACAGGTGCGGAATTAATGGCGCAGGAATGGTTTGCGAAAAGTACTAATTTTTATTTTTTTTCTGGCTCCCTATTGTTAAGCTACGTTTACACGGAGGGTATTTAACCGTACTTCTCGGGTATTTTCCGCCGCAACAGCAACAAATCCCTGGGTATTTTGGACTTCAATTTCGCGAACTTTTACCCGTGGATTTGTTCGTCGAATGGTTTTCTTCGACGTCAGCACAACAAAATCAAATTTTTGAGCAATAATTTTGATTATATCCACATAAAAAGTGATCCAAACGATTACATGTTGGTCTCCACTGTAGAGAAATATGCTGAGCTTTAGACCTTACCTTAGACCTTAGTTCCTCCTGTGCCGCCAGAGGCCTTCCTCTTCTTCGGGTTCCCTCTGGTTGCCACTCCAGTACCGTTCTGGGGAGTCTATCTTCCGCCATACGGAGAACATGCCCCAAGTAGCGCCATCTTCGTTGGCGTATGACATCAATTACCAGGGACTGGCGGGAGATAGAGCGAACTGTCTGGTTGGTTATGTGGTCCCGCCAGTTAATGTTCAGTATTCTGCGAAGACAGTTGTTCTCGAAAGCAAGGATCCTCTTTTCTTGGTGTTGGTTCAGTTTCCAGCATTCACAGCTATAAAGGAGGGCGAAGATGACGTTACTGCTGAACAGCCTCATTTTCAGTTCCAGGGAGTACTTTTTCGATCGCCACACTGGCTTTAGTCGATCAAAAGCTCCACTGGCTTGTCCAATCCTAGACTGCACCTCCTTTTCGCTGGATCCAGTTCGTTCGACTGTACTTCCAAGGTATCTAAAATCCACTACCTGCTCTACTGTATTATCCCCGCACTTTATGCCCAGTGGTGAGTCGCTCGTTGTCATGCTTTTTGTTTTGTCCGAGTTGATCTTTAGTCCCAAAAGACTCGCTTTCTCTCGGATTACTTCAAGAAGATCCTGGAGCCTTTCCTTGTTTGCCTCCATCAGGGTGATGTCGTCGGCGAAATCAAGATCTGCTAGACGTTTATTGTCGCAGATTTGGATACCAAACCCCGTGCAGTCTCGGAGCACATAATCGATCACAAGGACAAAAAGCAAGGGGGAGAGGACAAACCCCTGTTTGACACCGGACATGATATGGAAATACCTTGTATTTCCTTCGTGGGTCCGAACGCAGCACTCGGTGTTTTCATATAGGGCAATGATCAAGGATACAAGTTTTTCTGGAATGCCGTAATATCGGAGGATATTCCACAGCGAATCTCGGTATATTGAATCGAAGGCTTTTTCGAAATCCACAAAGACAAGGTACATCTTTTGCCTCCATTCATTGCATTTCTCGATCATCATGCGTAGGACATATATAAGGTCGGAGCAGGAGCGAGATGGGCGGAAGCCATGTTGTTCGTCTCGCAAGTGCTTGTCTAAGGCTGTCTGGATGCGACGAAGGAGTATCTGTGAGAATAGTTTCCCCGGGATAGAAAGGAGACTGATGCCCCTCCAATTATCGCACTTTGCTGCATCTCCTTTCTTAAAAAGCTTGATGAGTGTGCTTTTTCTCCATTCTTCGGGGACTTTCTCTGATTTCCAGATACATGCAAAGAATGTGATCCACACAGTTATGGAAGCGCCTAAAGAGGTTTTAATCATTTCTGCTGATATCCTGTCGCTTCATGGTGCTCTGCCGTTCTTCAGTTTGCAAGCGGCTTGTACCAGTTCTTCGGTTGACGGCTCTTCCGTATTGATTTGGAGTTTCAGGAAAGGGGTTGTGGGGATATCTGCTGTGTTCGGAGGACTAGGTCTGTTGAGAACTTTCTCGAAGTGTAGGGCCCAAACTTCAGAGATTTCATCGGGGGCTGTGACTGTCTTCCCGCTTCCGTCTTTGACTGGTCCATTTAGGTTGTGACGTTTCCCGATGATTTCATTGGTGATTTTATAAACGGCTCTGGAATCGCCACACTTGGCCGCTTCTTCTGCCATAGCTGCCTTCTTTTCTAGAAAGTTCTGTTTCTCTCCCCTTGCGCTCTTTTTCACCAGCTTGTCTTGATGTCGATAAAGCTGGTTACTCGAGACTGTGTCGCTGTTATCTCCATCATTTAGAAGACATTGTTTTAGTTTCCGACGTTCTTCGATAAGGGTCCATGTCTTGTCGGATAACCACTCGTCTTTGGGTCTTTTTTTGTTCCCAATTGTTTCTATTGCTGTTTGATTATAGGCTTCTTTTAGGGTGGTCCAGGTTGTCTCCACTGTGGCTTCTCTATCCGAGTCTAGGGTTAAGCTCTCAAACCTGTTTGTAAGCTGTATGTTGAACTTACGACGAACTGCTGTGCTTGAGAGCTTTTCAGAGTCGTAAGCAGGTTTCTCTTTGATTTGGGATTTTTTTGTGGCTTTCAGTTTGAGAGACAGCTTTGCAACCATCAAGGCATGGTCTGAGGCGACGTCGGCTCCTCTGTAGGCTCTTACATCTTGAAGGCTTGACTTCCACTTTTTGTTGATCAAGATATGGTCAATCTGGTTGTGGGTTCGACCATCAGGCGAGTTCCATGAGTATTTGTGGATAGTTTTATGCTGAAACAGGTTCCTCCATGGTAAGGTCATTTGTTAGTGCGAAGTCAACTAACAGTGTCCCATTCTCGTTTATTTCGCCGAGGCCTTGGCCCCCAAGAACTTCAGGACAATAGGACTTGTCGCTCCCCACCTTGGCGCTGAAGTCACCAACAAAGCAGACGAGATCGTGGCTGAGGATATCCTTGGCGACAGCTTGTAGGGTGTTGTAGAAGTTGTCTTTTGTGGTATCATCTGTCTCATTAGTTGGTGCGTAACAGGGTTTGACTACCTGCACCAGTCCAACGGACTTCCGACAGAGCTAGGATGTCAAGGCCATAATTTTCCATCTCATTCACAACCTGTTCTGTTTTAGAAAGTTGAACCATGGTCCTTACGTTCCAAAAACCAAGTTTAATTTCGCAATTCGCTTTCAAAAATCGTGTCCGGGGGCGGTCCGAATTCGTTGTCAAGGGGTCCGGGGGCGGTCCATAGTCGTCGGCAGGTTTCATAGTCGGTATCACGTTGGCTCTTAACTAGACGGTTCTATGGCAAATTCTTTGCCAAATGCTGAGCTTTACAACCTTGGAATCTATTGCCACATGACAGTACTCTCCCTTGAAAAATACCCGGGTAGCTTCAGCACTTTCTCCTCTTGTCGCCGGGGAAAAATACCGGCCGTGTAAATGACCCTTTAGGATGAGTCCGCTTTCCCGGGTCGTTCGACGGTTGCTGCGCGGACTAACTCACCTAAAGACAATGCTTTCTTTTCGCAGGCTCTGGAAGAAGCTCTTGAAGAGAAAAACGAACTCGAAGCTCGACTCAACATGAACGCTAGTCGAGAGACGCAGCTCCTCGAAGATTTTGAATGGAAACTTCACGAGATCGAACGCGATTACAAAAATAAAATCTCAGAGGCGGAGGCATCAGCCGCGGAGAAAGTGAGGCAAGAGCTGCTTGAAGAAAGGAAGTCAATATTAGATGAACGAAAGAGGGTTGAAGATCAATTGAAAGAGGTAGGATTTTTTTCCCCGTTTATTGCAGTTTGCAAGTCCCCAGATCGCGTTTACAGGTCGGTTTGTGAGCTCATTTAGGTGTTTCCCTGTTAGCTAGGATGACCCGAATCTGGTCCCTTGAAATAGGGCTTTTCCAGGTATGACCATTCGTAGGGTGTGTGTGTGTGGGGGGGGGGAGGGCAATATAACACGAGGTATTATCGCAAAGACCTTTGTATTGGAAACGGACCTTTGTCGTAGCGCCACCCACTACGCTTGCGACATTGAAAGCGAGACGAACTCTAGTCTAGTACAGATGTGGCCTAGTCTGCACACATCTAGGAAGCAGGGGAGAATGTGTCTATTTTTTGCTGTGTTCCGAAAATATAGTTACCGGGGCCACTGCTGGTGCACAACTGACTGAGTTTCAGAAGGAACATTATGTATCGCTAGTGGTGCTAGTAACGCTGCTATTCGAGTGTGTGTCACTTTTTTCAAGTCTCGGCGCTACTCCCTATTGCCATTTTGGTAGGGGGGGGGGGGGGGGGGGGTTAGACTGATTATGATGAAACGTAATAGACAACGATAATAGCATCTATTGATCTGAAAGACCATATGATACAACAGAAATGAGATGAATCACGAAAACAAATTAAACTACATAACCATAACCAAAATGAACTAAACTTCATGTAAGAAGTGTGTAGTATTTACCCCTTTAAGCGTCTATTAACACACATCTACGGTCTGGAGCTTGCAGATTTCTCAAACCAAACTACCCACAAATTTAACCCTCGATTGCGAAAGTGCTAACTCCAGATTGGAGTTGACTGAAGATATCTTTACCTCGAACAACGCTCACTTATACTCCATAGCCTGCTTAAGGAATCCCCCTAGCCAACGAAGGTCACCAGAATTTGAATTTCACCAAATGTCAACCAAATCCTCCTATTTGATAGTGCAAAACGGATACGTCAGCTGAATTTTATTAGAGCTATATTTCGGCCCTTCTTGGCAAGGGTCCTCTTCCGGCTCAAATCCGCTCAAGTTGGAAATACGAACTTTTGGGAAAACAAAAATCCTCCTCTCCCTTCATTTCTCTTCCGTAAATATTTGTTCTCAAATAGTGCATCTTCACGCAGCGACCAACGAAATGAAAAATATCCTCCCCTTGTGAACGGCATATAGGGCAAAACTAAGACCAGAGCGTAACTTATTTTTCCCAATAAATCTTCCTCTTCCTTCGATGGGATAGTATCCGCCCACTAACTTATCACCCATTTCAGTTCCTTTGGCCTAAGCCCACTAGAAAAAAAAAATACTCAATGCTAGATTTATCGGTTATGATTTTAATTTCCTACTTGTAAACGCCTCCGGAGCGGACTTGTTCCAACAGTTCCGACAGTTTAAATGAGCCTTGAGGCGGCTGCTGTATTTTTATAAGAGTAGGGTCCAAGCCAAGGAAGACATGACACACCGTCATTAGTGTCTGAGATAGCTGAAATCTCCAGCGATTGGACGTCACTCCAGTAGTTGCTCTGGCAAACGTTTTGTAATAAATCTGAGAGGAGCGTCTATCTAGCAAGAGGGGATTCCTGCAACCAGGGGCGTCACGTATGAGGGGGGGGGGGCCAATGTTGTCGGCCAGTCGGTAAAAAATAACCGAAAGCCGCGATTTTTCGTAAAAACGCTTGATTTTTTCATGAAAACAGTCGGTTTTTCTGAAGATCAGTCGATTTTTCATCAAAACGGTAGGTTTTTCCTTAAAAACAGTCGGTTTTTCAAAAAATCAGTCGATCTGTCGGTTTTTCTTCAACACTGTCGTTTTTTTCTGCAAAAACAGTCGGCAAAAATGACCAGCCAGTCGGTAAAAACCTGCCCCCCCCCCCAAAAAAAAAACAAAAAAACTAAACATTTTGGCTAGTAACGCCTCTGCCTGCGACTCATGTATTAAACCGATACTGAAATTCCATAAGGAGCTCTATAAAAGCAACTTTTCAGGAGAGATAAGAAACATTGTTTTTGCGCCGTTGCCCTGTAATAGAATAATGCGATTACAAAAAAAGGAGTTGACCCCTATTGAACTCAGCTATTTGAGGTGTTATGAACAAAGAAGACTGCCAACCGACACGGCTTGAAAAGGCGATTCCAAATGTGCTCGAAAGTTGTAATTGCATATTTCGGACTTAACCCTTTTACAGAATTTCAGTGTCACAACACTGCCTGAAAACGGGGATATCTGTCAGCACTATTTTTCTCCTGATTGGTAAGGGTCATTAGTCGTTTTTGCAGTTATCGTGGTATCTGATACACGGTGCTCTGCAAAAACGACTATTGCCGAAATTCCACTTTTCGAAGTCATCCCAAAAGCCATCTGGACAGATATCCAGTTACATCAGTAAGTGCTAAACTTCTTTCTCACCAATCTGACAAAATTTGATGAAAGTGAGATGACTTTTCAGATACCCCGGCCAGTTACCATGGTCGGACCGTAGTATCTGAATATCTGATACCACGATAACTGGCCAGGTACCACGATAACTGCAAAAACGCCTTTTGACCGTGGTATCAGATACAACGATAACTGCAAAAACGACTTTAGACCGTGGTAACAGATACCATGGTATCAGCGAAAACGCAACTATTGTTATGCTATTACGAGTCCAATTCCGAGAGTGATTGAAACCTCAGGCCCTTATTCATAACAAAACCAAATATTCCTTCAGCCCAAGCTGACTGCGAATCGTGTTTGATAGTTCAAAACGGATACGTCAGCTGAATTTTATCAGAGCTGTTTTATCACTATCTCACTATGAGCGTGTTCCACCCCCGTACCAATAGTAACTATTAGTTACTATTTCCGTTCCATCTGCACGAAAAGTTACTACGCTGACCGTTCCAACCTTCTCGAAATAGTAACTAATAGTTACTATTTGCTTACCATGCTTGGTAGCGTGGTAAGCGTAGTAACTACGCATCTCTGCAACGTGACTGGTCGGACTCGCCCGTGGCATGATATCCTGCTGGAAAATAGAAAAATCGTTCCAGCTTGACGAAAAAAAGCCAGAATTCGTGACGTCATGCGTAGTATCTACGGTAAGTAGGATGGAGCACGCTCTATAGAGAGTTTTCCCACAAGTTCGTTTTTCCAACTTGAGCGGCTTTGAGCCTTAGGAGGACCCTTAATTGCCAAGAAGGGCCGAAATATAGCTCTAATAAACTTCAGCTGACGTCGAAAGTTAATCAAGACATAGAAAAAAACCTCCGATGTCAAAGGAATTGATTAGCAAAAACAGCACGTGTGAGAAATGAAATCCAAGCACTATTTTTCCACTACAGTAGTTTCTACAAAAATCCTCGAAATGGGATACTTATAATTGCTAGAGGCTTCATTTACTTATTGCTGGTTCGTTTCCTCCAGCAACAACCTGACGAGGAGCTTTGCCAATAATGTCCAAAATATCGCTGACGAATGTCGTAGCTGACCATTTGAGTTGATCATTGTTTACTATTTGCTTCCCAGCCAGATTGGGATGAAGTAGGCTACTGTTTATTACAGCTACAATTTCAAGTCGATTTATTTATCCATAGATATCTTTTACAAACAAAGTTAGTGCTGGATATGCCAGAAAACTTTATCCTGCAACTCAGTTTATGGCAGGCCCGTGTAGATTCTGGAACCTTTTACGACCCCCCCCCCCTACCCGACCCTCTTTTACGACCCCCCTATCCATCGCAGGTTCTTTTGAGTTATGAGCGGTCAAGCCACAATGATGTAACAGATAACACGAGGATGCGCGGTTTCAACAGATAATGCGTAACAGACAACACAGTTTCAGAATGTTATGCACAATAAGCGTTACCATCAGGAAGAACTGAAAAATCGCCAAAAAGTATCTGGTGAGTTTTTTCCGACATCATGACGATAAAGAATAAAGTCAGTAGATGCTTTTTTGGCTTTTCCTAACAAAGCTTGTTATGCAATACATTTCATGCATAACGTTTTCAAACACAACAGACGTGCACACCAGTGTTATCTGTTACGCATTATCTGCTGAAACCGCGCATCCTCGTGTTATCTGTTATGAAACTTTTGACAGTGTGCTCAGAGACCTGTACCAACTCAGTTCCTTTGCCACGATCTACTGTGTCAGTAGTAAGAGCGATAAGAGTTCCCATACTTCTCTCCCGTTGCAAGCATGCCTAGCCAAGCACAGATGTCTAGGCACGTGCCTGGCACCGCCGTTCATCCCCATGTCCAGGCGTAGATTCTGGGCCAGGCACGGAGATCTAGGCTCTAGAATTCGGTGCCTGGCTACGCCTGAGCACGTGTGTAGGCATCTGTGCTTGGCTAGGCATGCTTGTGAACGCGGCTTTAATAACCCAACTCATATGCCCTAACTGGAGCCCTTTGGGAACTGGGGTCTAGCCGACAGTCCCTAGCATGGGCTCATTGCTATTTAGTGAACTAGTTACCATACAATCATGTGTATAATAAGACTAGAATAAGAAATGGATACGTCAGTGGATGTTGTTCGAGCGATATTTCGGCCTTTCTGTCTGCAGGCTCAAAGCTAAAAAAGTTAACCTGTCATCTTTTTCTATTAATAAATAAATAAAACAAACTAAGATTTAGCAACTATGTATCTGACTTTTTTTAGTTTCCTCGTAAGAAAAGATTGCGTAAATGACAATAATAAAGTCGCATTAGGCTACTATTGTACAGTTTTCGAAGGAACGATGAAATTCATCAACATGATCCGCGATAGGCATCAAACCTAGTTGTAGAAACATGACGTGTTACGCCATCTGGTTTTACGATCAAATCCACCGGACCGAAAGTGCGGAAATAGCTGCCAAATAAATTGAAAATTGAAAACGGCATACCAGTGTTCAAGGTAAAATTTCAGAAAAGTAAGTAAGATTTTAAGAAAATTAAGTTTCTTATTAGAAAATATTTAGTTAGGCCCTAACTTCTCCTACCGATAGTTCTCTACATTTTTTTTCGATTTGCAACTGCCACCCGGTACGGGCAGTGGTCAATTAGGGTGGAGTTATTCGTCAGCGTATAACTTTTCGTTAATAATTAAACTTAAACTTCATGCACCTACTTCTTTTATCACTAGCGAACTGAAAGAAAAAAGTTCTCCTCAGCCGGGATTTGAACCCAGCACCCTCCGCTTACGAGGTGACCGCTGTATCAACGAAGTCACAAACCACTGGAATAGTCAGATCGATAAGCCGGCCATGAGAACAGTGATCCCGCCCGAAGGCAAATTCTTCTAATCAGTTCACATCCCCATGTGTCCCCTAGTGTGTCTATGAGCGTGTTCCACCCTTCTAACAATAGTAACTATTGGTACTATTTTCGTTCTAACCTTGCGAAAAGTTACTACGTTGACCGTTCCAACCTTCTCAAAATAGTAACTAATAGATTTGCTTACCACACTCGGGAGCGTAGTTAGCGTGGTAACTACGATCTCTGTCACGTGATTGGTCCGATCTGCGCATGGCACGATATTTTGCAGAAATTGGAAAATTCGTTCCAGCCTTGACGCCAGGAAGCCAGGATCCGTGACATCATGCGTAATAACTTCTGTAAGTATACTGTAAGAAAAATCTTTCAGTATTTGCTACTCGGATTAATCTTATCTTTATTGAGATAAGATTACCCCTAATTCGGATTAATCTTAGCTCAGTAGAGATAAGATTAATCCCAGTAGTAAATACTGCATCCTTATTCGGAGAAACTTGTTACAGTGTAGGGTGGAACACGCTCTACATAGCTGCGGCATATGAGTCTAGACTTTTAAGTTCATTTCAAAATTGGTTTCTGGTTTATTTGTCACTGCAGAAATCTCTTGTATAAAGCGCCATCTATGCAGGTACTCCACTTAAAATCCTACGAGGCCGAGACAGTACAACTGCGAGGTTTGGTGATTGAACAGCAGAGAGCCATTCGAGTTGCTGCACGACAGATTGAACAGCTTCGAAACGACGAAAGAACCCTACAGGATCATGTGAAGAAGCTGAAGAAAAATGATGAGGTGGGTCTTGAATAGTTACTTTTCTCTACAGCATTACTGGAGTTTTTGCATGTCTTTCTATATTGAATAAGGTAAAAGTAAGACCACCCACACAAACATATACTGAAAAAAAAGAGACGAAGCAAAAACAACAAAAGATAGAAAATCAGCAAACACAAACAGTTCGTAACTTCAGACCTGTTTTGTGCCTTTTTTTAGTTTTTTTTTTTGTTGTTTGCCCTATTTTTCGTTATTAGATTATCGTTTGACTGCTCAAAAGGTAAAATAAATTAAAGTTAAATTTGAGTAAAGGAAAAAGAAAGGAAAGAATGTTATTGAGATGAGTGGAGGTGGGTTTAATATTAGTAGAGTTGAATTATAAGTATTTTTTAAATTTGAAAATTAAGGTTTAATTTTAAAAGAAAAAAATGTAAAGGAAGGGATTTATTAAGGTTGTACAGATAGGATGGAAGTGTAAAGATTAGAAAGAATGGAAGGAAAAAAAATAAAAATAAGAAATTAAGAAAATAAACGTAGAGATAGAGGAAAGTGTAAGTGACGCTAAATAGATAGGCCGGTCACGCGTGATCACGCTTTAAAAATTTAAGATTGATAAGACCGTTGGCGTCACCGAGGGTAAGTGGAAGCGTAGTCACCTGGCCAATTCAACAGAGAAGATACTACGCGGCATTTTAATAATACGAAGAAAAAAAAGAAAAGAAAAGACTTTTGTGTAGATCTCGCCCGTCTTGTTCTGCCAAAGCCGCAGAGACAGACAAAAAGCAACCTGAAAGCATCAGAAGTAGCGGATTGAATGAATTTATTAAGTGATTTAGCCTTACGGCATTTCACAGCTAACAAAGAAACTAAGCTAAACATCTAAAATAAACTACAAATCACATAATTTTGTACAAACAACTAATCAAAAAAGAAAAAAAAACTAAATAATACACACTGTGAATTCCATTATCAAACACAAAAAATCACATACTTTTAAAATTGTCCGAAGCAAATATCCATGTCTGGATGGAAAGAGAAAACTTCAGACAAAGTTTCAGAAGAAGACGGGGAAGCCACCATACATCGAATATAGCGGAAGCAAGAGCTGCGTTTTTGCATATCTTACAGCACGCCTGTGAGTGGCAGCTGTGCTTATTAGAGGCGTATTCTCGCCGTTCCCCGAGGACTCCTCGGTGAATCGAAGGGAACGGCAAGAATAGAGGGAGTCACACCACGCGGACTCCGCGTACAGAAACAGCGAGAATACGGGGAATGCTTCTAAAATGGATTTTGTTCGAAAAATGAATATGCAGCTGAAAAAATTAGTCTAGATCCACTTTATTTTTGGTTTTGTTTATTCTGATTGTTTTTAATTAATTTTACAGAGCACCTACAACAGCAAAAACTGATTCCCCTCCGAATTTGAAAGGGAGTCCTTTTTGATGATGGTGATGATAATCGGAGCATTCCCCGTCCGTGGGGACTCGCGAGAATAGGGGGAGTGAGTCCCCGGGACAAGCAAAGACGCGGGGACTCCTCAAGTGGAGTCCTCGGGGAACGGCGAGAATACGCCTTAGGTGTTTTGGTAAACCTCTCCCTGTAGCCTGTCTGCCTATAAGGCGTTTTTGCTCCTCAGTCCAACGGCCAAAGAACGAAATCCACAGGCTACGGCCAAAGGCCTTCTTGATGCCGTTGTCCTTAGCCTTAGCCTGTGGTTCCTTTCAAAAACGGAGCATGCAAAAACGCCTTATAAGCACACAGGCCAACTGCTACGGCTACAGTCCGCAGGAATGCAAAAACGCAGCTAATGTAATTAAGGTGAAGACTGTGAAGCCACTGTAAAGAATTTTATAAAGAACCCGACAAAAAGTGTCACTCTTGACAGACAGAGAGTGCACAAAAAAGCCGTGGCCAAGAACCGCTTTCAAATTACGTTTTTCCGCCAATGAAGTCGCAATCTCCTCATTGAATCTCCGTTTTTCTTTCTTTTTTGAAGTCGGGTTTCGGTTCGATATCTCGAAAAAGTTGCCATCTCCTGCTCAACTTCTTCAACATTGGAAGAAGATCTTTTGTGAAAATCACACTTACGAAAAGCGCACATTCTCGCAACATGCACCGGACATTCAATACGAAAAGCCGTTAAAATTAAGAAACAAGAGTACGAGCTCATATGGCACTTGACACGAGTAGGTTGTACAAAAAAGTAGATGAGAAGGTCACAAAATACCCCGCTGTCCAAAAATGCGGTTCGGACTCAGAACTACAATCTTTTGGTTGAAAAAAGGCCGAGCATTTCCGGCATAGCACGGATCATCTTGTGCAAACGACTTTTCTACCTTCGAAGTTTCAACACAATAGATCCACTCGTTTGGTCCCTAAACGTGCCACACGATTTCCGGTACCCCCCTCCAACTCACCCTACCACGGATGAACCTGGTTAGGACTACTAAATGCATCATCTGAAGCATTTTCTCTTACCACCTATCAAGTTTCACTCAAATCTAAGTGTTTTCTGGGAACTTCCGGTAACTCTCCCCCCCCCCTCCATCGTGGTCGGATCCAGTTCTAACCCTAAAATCGGTCACCTAGGGCATGCGATCTCTCTACATTTCAAGTTTCATTAAAATCGCTCAACTTGTTTGACCCATATGCGAGCACAACATTTACGGGACTTCTCTTGCAGCTCCCCCCACTTTGGCTCCTGTTCCCGTCCATCAAATTTTACTGGAATCGGAGCTTAGTTTCTATCTGCTAATGTCCGGTCCCCACTTCATCCCCCTCCCCTACCGTGGCCAGATCCGATCCAGACGCCAAATAACAAATCAAGGCCGCATAAACTCGGCACTGTACATTGTACAACTTGCATCCCATTCTGTCCATCCGTTTGGTTTGTGTTCATGCCAAAAAGTTTCCGCCCCCCCCCCCCATACAACTCTCCCAACCGTGGCCGAATGGGGTTCGAACACATACTTTGCTTGTCTCGGTCATCAGTTCTTATCACCCAGAAAGTTTCACTCGAATCGGACCACCCGTTCGCAACTTACGGAAGCCAGGGATTTCCGGCACGATGAAAAATTCTTTGACTGTGTAGTTGTATGGCAGTTATACGAAAAAGTTGCATATATTGATATGTAGTAGTATGGAATACTTTGATTTAACATGCCTCTGACTGGGTTAATCTTAAGTAGTAGTATCCGATAGCATCCAATCTTGCTGTAGTAGCATCCAGTTTGCCAGTAGTAGCCTGCCGTGGCAACGCAGTTACTATTGCATGCTACTTGCGACTAATCCTCGAACAAAATTTCATCGGGGGATTCCCTTCCCTCGATTCCCCAAAGATGGTCGGATCGAGAAACACAAGTTTTCCTAGGGTATTATGTCTGGTCCTTAAGTCATTAACACGCCTACAAAGTTCCATCGTCCTTAGAATATCTGGAACTATCCTAATTGGCGTCCAACGGACTTCTGGGAAGCATTCTCCAACTCCCCCACAGAGCCCCGATGGGATCTGGTTCTTTCAATTAAGTATCTAGGGCTAATACTTATTCTTCCCACCAAGTTCCATCCCCCACAAGTATCGAATCCGACCAGGACGTGACATGGAACATTTGAGACGATAGCTCTTTCCACTTGCCAAGTTTCATTCAGTTCTGATCATCCACTCAAAAGTTATGCATGTCACTAGATTCCGGTCTCCCCATCCCTCAACTCCCCTCATGGTGGTGAAATCGGGGAAACGACTATTATCAAGTCAGTCTGTTCGGGTCCCTGATACGCCTTCTAAGTTTTCCTTAACCCGCTCCCCACACAGTGCCCAAATCCGGCCCGGTTATGCCAACGATGTGTCTAGGACTTGTGCTTGTTCTTCCCACCAAATTTTATCCAGATCCTTCCACTCTAAGCGTTTGCCAAGATTTCCGGTTCCCCCTCCAACTCCCCCAAAAGTCCCCGGATCTGGTCCGGATTTGAAGTGGATCGTCCGAGATACGCGGTCGCGCCAAATATCAAGTTTCATGAAGATCCGATCACCCGTTCAAAAGCTATAAAATACCAGAATCTTCCGGATTCCCCCTCCCTCCACCCCCCACCCCCCGCGATGAAAATCGGCATCCATTTCACCCCCGTGTGAGCAGGCTATAATGTTCTCCCTCCCCCCATTTTCCGCAATATAAACTGTCGCAAACCATGACCTACCCTACGTAGTTATTCTGACTAGTAAGGCTAACTACCTTCACTTATTACTAAGAAAATTAAAACAAAATCGAAACAAGGTGCTGGATTAACAGTCAAGTCTGATAATATTTAAAATACCCTGAGTTTAATGTCTACAAACTGATATTACCTTTCTTATCTCAATGATTCATTTGTGTTAATGTTCTTGCTTCTTTTTTTTCTTATTTATTATATTGCTCCACTTTTGTGTAGAGTTGTGGATTATGATGGGAAATACATCAATAACAATACATTTCAATTACCCAGATTTGCATGATTAGCTTTAGAAGACTCATTTTCTGCGAATGCCAAGAAGTTGATATTTCGCGATCGATCTCCTTGACTGTCATGGTTCTGTCACGAAAGACCGATCTGCGGTATAATCAAAAGCCAGGTCGCCTCAGAACTTCCGCGGCTGTCTACTAAGGTAGCGTGAATGGAATTCCGAATATCTCGCCAACGAAAGCTCGTAATCCTGGGGGACCTTTTCGCGTGGATGGTTTATGAGCTCGAGGGTTGATGCCAACCACAAAATGTCAATAGTTGCGTTTATTATCTCTATTCTTCTCTCAGTTCTTCTATTTCGCGTTGTTTTACAACTGAGATGAACCCAATTCTCCTTTTCGTGCGTTTTAGTCAGAATCGAGAACGGGGAAAGGTTCGCGATTCTGCAGGATGGACAAATTTCTTCGATAGTCACTTCTCGATTCTAGTGCTGTTCTCCTTCCTGATTAGTCAACAAAGGGCGGATGTTGGGTTGCTAAATTGTGTTTTGTCAAAAGCGAGAACGGAGTAGTAAGAAGAACAAAAATTGTAATTTGTCCGAGAATCGAGAAATGAGAAGCGAGAACTGAGAGCTGAGAATTCAGATAAAAACACAATTAATGAATGGTGCCATCATTGTCGAGCTTGACAAGAGCTCGATGGAAGGTGCAGTTTTGTTCAACAGTGGAGCATCGTGGAACAAACGCTGATTGACTAAAACCAAGAAGGGAAGGGAACACGAGAAAAGCAGAAGGTACACTAAAACCAGGAAGGGCATACTAAAACGAGGAAGGATGTCGCCAGAACTCAATGCTGCGAAAAACTGGAAAGCCGCACCGTTCCCTTTCTCTGTTTAGTATTGTTTGAGGGGTCGGCAACTTTTCAAGTGTGAAGTTGACCATCCCTTTCTCGTTTTAGTATCCTGACATGAGCAGGCATTAATTGCAGTGAGGGGCTTAGAACTTTCAAGGTACTAAAACGAGGAAGGAAATGGTGGACTTGAAATATCTTAGTTGCCGGCACCTCGCTGGACTCGTAGGATTTTAGTCGCCCACCGTCAGAACGAGAAATGAAACGGTGAATTACAATTTTTATAGTTGCTGACCCCTCACTGAACTTGATGCCTACCCATGTCAGGATGCTAAAACGAGGAAGGGTTGGTGAACTTTGAAACTTTGAACTTGCCGACCCCTCAAAGAATACTAAACAGAGGAAGGGAACGGTGCGGCTTTCCAGTTTTTCGCAGCATTGAGCTCTGGCGACATCCTTCCTCGTTTTAGTATGCCCTTCCTCGTTTTAGTATGCCTTCCTGGTTTTAGTATGCCTTCCTGCTTTTCTCGTCTTCCCTTCCCTTCCTGGTTTTAGTCGATCCCGAACAAACGTCGTGTCTTCAGGTCAACTCTGGCGTTACCTAGTAAGGTATTCGCATTTCGTAAGTATACCGCACTGAGCTGTGCAAGTAGCTGCTTTTGCGAAAACACAACGCAAGCTTTGCGTACGGAAATAGTCGCAATACCAGCATATGATTCCAGTTTAATTTGCGATTGCGTCAGGATATAAGATTTGAAGCCAAGCTGACCATTCATTACGAAAGAAATAAAAAACAGAGATTTTCGGAGTTTTTTCTTGATCAGCTAATTATCCCTCTAGGATGATGTACGAGGGATAAACATAAATTCGGATATTTCGGTTGCACTTCCGGCAAACCGTTCTCAGCGAAAAAAACAAACATCTAAGTCATAAAATCCAACACAACACCAACAGAAAAGTGATGCGGAACCAACAAAACATACAACGATATGTAACTAAAATCCAGAAGAACGATGCGGATTGAAACGACAAACAAATTGAAATAGAATAACGAAAATCACTGATTTTTATTTCATTGCGTCAGCTCGACAGAGAATCTGAAGCCAAACAAATGCAAGATAAAAGCAGTACACACACGAGCCCTCGTGGTGTGGAAGAGCCCACAGAGCTCATACGCAATGCGGACTACAAGCGAGCGCAAAGCAGGACTCGTGCGTCCACATTGTGAAAGCCCTTCAGAATGGAAATACTCTTGATGACTAACTCTCCTTGCCGATGCAAAATCGCAGTGTACCTAGCAGAAGAGCCGGAAGCGGCACCACAGCTGTCCCCAGAGATCGCCGTGATTGACTGACATATGATTTGAGTTGTTGTGTTTGAGTCGTTAGTGTGACCTTTTCTCGTTCTTCCTGAGGAAAACTGGCGTGTTGTGGACTTAGTCACAGAGAGTGTTGAGAAAGGAAATGCACGGTGAATACTTCTGTAAGTGTAAGAGTACTTCTAAGTGAAGAGGTTTCTTGCTAAAATGACGAGTAGCTACTTGGCCCACTTTAGAGGTTTTGTGAATGTTAATTGCAGTGTTAAACGGATGAATTAAATTACAGATATATTTCAGTCCTTCTTGAAGTTCACTTTCCAGCCTGAACGGGTTGAACCTGAAGAGCTTCGCCAAGAAGGACCAAAACATCGCTCTAATAGATTTCAGCTGACTTATCCGTTTACACTGCAACTGTATGATCCGCAATCATCTTGGGCCGATGTGAAAAATTTAGGTTTCTTGAAATAAGTTACGAGCAAAATTTTTTTTTTAACGAAGCAAAAACCCCTGGAAGATCTAAACAAAAGCTTATTTCAAAGTCAAGTTTTTAGTTTTAGTTTTAGTTCCCACTAATTTTTTGTTCTTTCTTTTGCAGCATCATACTAAGAGGGTGATGCTAGATGAAGAATCTATAAAAAAGAGACTGGATGATGTAAGGACAGAGATAAACACAGAGGTTAGTAAAAGTGTTCTTGGTATTCTGCCTTATCGAACAAATCAAAGTCACAGTGAAAATAAATTTGACTGCGTTAAATGAACAGGGGAGAATGGAAGCTGTACGTTGGGATTTTTGAATCCAGATTCGAACAAAAAATTCAACAACAAGCAAAAACAGGATTGAGTGAATGTGAAGGTCCAAATTTGAGGAAAAAAGCAGGGTCTCACTTACGTCGGAAGAATTCAACGCAGTTCAGTTCGCAGACAGTTTGCGCTCAAGGAATAATTATCACAGTAGCCTACAAGTGGTTTCCTCACGACGTATTATCATCATTTTTCTTATGGTCTGCAAATTCTGTGACAATTGTCAGTACACAATTTGTACTGATTTGGATTGCAGGTTCGTTTCTTCCAGTCCTGTTGCAAAGTATTGGCCGCCACAGTCTTTCTTCTTAAAGCACAACTCTTACTAGAAATGAACTTTCCACTATGAAATGGATCAGAAAAACGTTTTTCAAAAATAATATTACTTTTCACCTAAATTTAGAGATTTTCTTATTAGCGCCTGTGGACTCCATCCAGCCTTCCTGCTCTCCGACGCGACGGCTGGGCGCAAAACATTTGAAACGGAAAACACCATGGTTAAAAAGTGGGAAAACTAAGCGAATAAAAGAAGTCAAAAACAGAAGGTTATCATATTCTTTGGGTGAAAGAGTTGTCAGCGGACGTTGAAGATTCTGGCAAAACTCGGCACGACCGAAAAGCGCTAAAAAATCGTAGGGACAAAACGAAAGAATGGGGAAATGTGGGGATTCTAGAAGCTTATACCCGATGAAAAATTTATCTCAAAATAGTAGTACGAAGTTGTACGAAAAAGTAGCATGCAGTACTAACTGATGCTACTACATGCTTCTACTTCAAGGCTACCGTGTTACTGCATACTACTGCATGCTACTATTAGCAAGACTGGATGCTACTATGGCAAGACAGGATGCTACTGGATACTACTACTTAAGATTGGACCAGTCTGAGGCACATTGAATGATAGTGTTCTTTGCTATTATATATTATTACATGGAACTTTTTCGTACAACTACCATACAACTACGCAGGCTACAAATTTTTCATTCACAAATTTTTCATTCCATAACAGAGCTAGGTATATTATAAAAGGCAAAATAAGCAAGAGGGGTCCTTAAAGTAACTTTTGTTTTAGTGCACTGTAAGAATCTATGGGCGATTTGAAGTTCCGTACTTGGATGATAGATATTCTCTGAAGGAATCTAATCTAATTTTTATTTTCTAGTGGGGAGACAAATTCAAAAGAGAATGCCAGCGTCTCAAGGTGGAGTTCGATGCAGTCCATGACGAAGACAAGAGCCTAGCCTTGGAGTCCTTACGACTCCAAAAGGATCAAGAGCTTCAAGATGTCAAAAAGAGCCTGGAGTCCAAACAGCGAGATCTCTTAGCAAGGGTAAGCTAATAACAGTAGATTTTTTTTTTAAACAGAAGAGTTGCGTTTTTGCAGATACCATGGTATCTGTTACCACGGTAACTGGATCTGCAATTAGTCGTTTTTGCAGTTACCCTGGTATCTGATAGGCTATACGGTTGCTCTGCAAAAACGAGAATTGCCGAAACTGCACTTTTCGAAGTCATCCAAAAAGAAAAACTGATATTCAGTCACATCACTAAGTGCCAAACTTCTTTCCACCCAGCTTGACAAAAACTGATGAAAGTGAGATGCATTTTTCAGATCCTACGATTAGTTACCACGGTCGGACCGTTGTATCTGAATATCAGATACCACGATAACTGGCCAGATACCACGATAACTGCAAAAACCTTTCGACCGTGGTATCAGATGCCACGATAACTGCTAAAATGACTTTAGACCGTGGTATTGGATACCATGATATCTGCAAAGACGCAACTAGAGCAAACGCAAACATATTACACAATATGTTCGTTCATGTTGAAAAAAAATGAGGGTCTGGTGCTTGCAGCCCAAATCTTACTATAAATGATGTTTTCAAGATAAAATGGTTCAGGAAGTATCGTTTTTTAAACATTAGAGCAAAATAACACTGGAGAGTAGCGCCAAGACTTAAAAAAACTGACACACTCGAATACTGGTAACATCGCCATACCAACATATCAATTCATTTGTTCATCTTGATTGTTAACCTTTGTAAATGTTTCTTTCTGCATGGAGAGAGCAAGATGCTTTTTGTTTTGAGAACTGACCTGTCCGGAAGTACTACGAACCTGTTCGTATCTTGCTCGTATCCTTCTGGAAACGCCTGTCAGCAAAGCTTTGCAAAATGTTGGAACATTTTACATCCCCACAGATGCCGTTGGCTTTCTCAAGGAATATGACTTCAAATTGCTGTAGTCATTTAACTGACAGGTTCAGGTTCGTTTATTATTTCATTAATTGTACACACGTGAATTAACAAATACTCCCGGCAGAGGGGCAAAGCACGAGTGGCACGGGAGTGAATCTCACAGTTCTCTTAAACCGCAATGAGAAATTATATGAGAACGTAGTTGCTGGGTTTTTCTCATTCGGTCCTTTCAGCCAGCAAATCCCATCATCCTCTATACTTTGTCAGAAGATAGGGAGATCAAAACCCGTCAGGAACCCGTCATCAAAACCAGTCAACATTAAACCTTTCGAGCCGTTAGACCCCGAATATAGCTTGGTGACACAGTGTAAACTGGCAGTTATACTTCCCACTATTTGTGCGATTTTCATTTCAGTTCGCCGAGCTCCAGGACAGTCTGGTCCTGAAAGACCACAACCACAACCGCCAAATTGAAGTCATCAAGGCACAGTGTGAAAAAGAACTGACTGACGTGCGAAAACAATTGGAAAAATCAACAATGGCTTATGAGGAACAGTTGGCCAAGCTCAAGAGCGACCACGAATACGAAATAGGTAAGAATGAAATATGATCGATGTAGGAATAAGTGATGATGATAGACGTTGTAAGAAATTGTTTCGGGAGATCGTGCAATCGCCTTTCCAACGGGCGAAGTATGTCGCGTAAAACGCAAAAAAAGATCCCTGAAATTGCTATCTATAATCATTCATCTATCATGTATATCACGTCGTCATCACATAAACTACTAAGTAAAATACACCAGCGCAAGACTATTACAGGACTCTTACCCTGATCATATGACATGAAATATGGTCAGGTTCAAGTTCATCAGTTTAAAGACCTAATCCAAACATTCTTTTTACCTTCTCTCCTTGATCGCATGCCACGGGCTTGTTTAGATTTGAACTCGATTGCCGAGTTGCTGTTTTGGCTCGAGAAAAAACCCACGCACAACGTCTTCTTTTCTGGATGGCGGAATTTTCCAGGACTGATTAGCAAAGAATTATAAGACCTAACTGATAATTTTTGTACGTCTTCAGAGGTACCACACTGGTCTTGGTTTTATAATTTATTTGTATTTGTAATAAACAGTTGGAGCATTAGATGGAAATTATTATTTTGGCCCTTGGCTCCCTACGTGCCATAACAGCTATCCGTGATAATCGGCTGAGATTTAGTCCAGACAGAGTGATTTCAAATCTAGGAAATTTGGTGGTTTTTTTTTTAATTGCTCACTGTTTTACGGTGTTTTTAGATGTTTTGAACATTCATAGTGACAGAAGGGATGGTTAGCATTGTGTTTATGGTAGAAAGACCATTTTTTGTGGCCCGCTTTAAGATAATCGATAAATATAAATTGACCACTGTGGGCCGTCAGGGAGACATGCTCGTTAGCTCAGTCATCGATATGGAAAGGAGCGGTGGCGAGGGTTTTCGCGAGATTGCGTAATCACCTTTCCAACGAGCGAAGTATATCGCGAAAACTGCGAGAATCCGATTCCTGGATCCGCTTTCAACAATCCCGTTTGATCGATCGTGAAAACAATGGAAAGCTGAAACTGCCGGGAAAATTGTGATTTCTGAACTCTTTAGAACAAAGAAGTCGAGATCTAGTTACCTGTACGTTCCTCCCATTGTCATATGTTTGAACAAGTTATCCTTATTTACTCTTGCCGCATTTTCCCCAGGCTGTCAAAGTTTCCGCTGAAGCATTCAACTTTCCGCAGAGCTTTCCATTCACTTTCTGGGATCCCTTTCCAAGAAACCTGGTTGGATTTCCAAAGCACGAAAATCAATGAAAACCATTCGAAAGAGATTTCGAGTTGTGATGAATCCAGAAGCACAGACGATAGTTATGTTGTTTTTTCCTCAATCCATTGAGCGAACTATTTTCACAACACCTTCCTTTATGGTGTAGACAGACGATCAGGTTTTCCGTCCGCGTTTCCAACCTTTTCATAATCCAGTTGAAACACAATCTCAGTTTTTTCGTACGGAATTGATGATGGTGCAGAAAGTACCCCGCCCGATTCTGACCGCCCAATCGGGACCGCTGTTTAATAGCATATCCTCGCAAGCAGTGCTTTTGCTGTGCTATTTATGAGACCCTCGATTCTTTTGTTGAAAAAAGACATTCTACTACTCTGTTCTCACCATTCTTTCTAAAAAATTTCAATCAACCCAGGAAGTTTTAAAGTTGTGTCTTCGTTTCTAAGAACGCAATAGTCGAATTTGTTCCCAGCTGAAGTTGGCCATTAGTTTCTTCAGTTGAGACTTCTTCTCCAGAGTCCTGTTTTCTTTGCTACAAATCTCCCGTCAAAGCAGACAAAGCTGTTGCCAACGAGCCGAGGGATAGTAAAATGCATTTTCAGGTGCACGATTTCAGTCGACATTGGTTTATCATGAGACTCACGCCAGATTTTTTCGCGAGGTCAAAATTCATTGTATCGTTCTACCACTATAGACATATGTTGGTCAGTCAAGATTGATCATTAAATTATGAACTAGCACAGGTTGCTCTTGTGATTTCTTGAATCTGGAAATTAAACAAATAAGAGAAATTTCTAAGATTTTACTTTGGTGTAGTTATGACTTTTCACTGCGTAGAATCGAGCGATCCATGCGATAAGTCTACGTTTCATTTGAGGCTGATTTGAGGTGTTTTCTTCCCACGGGACAAAATCAAGGATGACTTTGCTGCATCAAACCGGTCTCAAAGAAAGCGCAGCCTTATCCCATGGAACGCTTGACTGAAAGCAGTTTACATTACTACCATAAGAAAACCAAAGTTTTCGTTCCAAATTCTTCGTTAGATTATTTGTGTTTCTAGATTCAAGAAATTACATGCAACCTTTTCGATGACAGCATGTACTTCAGAAACCTATTTTGACTGAACAATAGTTAAATTTTATCAGGGTAGCCTATGTGGGTGGAAGCCTCGCTGTCGAAAGTAAAATCATTTCAGTTTCTAGTTTTGGTTTAGTTTTAGTTTATTCATTAAAGGACCCCTCTTGCTTATTTTGCCTTTTATAGTATACTTAGCTCCCATATGGAATTATAAGCTTATAAAATCCCCACCGTTCTCCATTGTTTTGTTTCGTAACTACGAATTTTCAGCGCTTTTTCGGCCTTGCCGAGTTTTCCCTTCACCCAACGAAAAGAAGTGGGTGTTCTAGTGCCACCGTGCTTTAGCGCCACCGTATGTTTTCCGCCACCAAGGAAATCTTGCATCATCAATAGGATTAGTTGGGTCAGACGAAAGGGTCAAATATTTTGGTAGGTCCACCGCCACCGTATGTTTTCCGCCAACTCATTAGTGCAGGTAGCGCAGGTAGCTTGTTCATGTAATCCGATATCTAAATCGTTAAATGCGAAGAGAGGTTTACCGCCCCCAACGCCAACAGTACGTTAATCCTAGCTAATACGAAGACAGAGCTTAACGTTTCAAATAATTATTTATTTAAGTCCAACTAAAGAAACTGTACAACTTCAACTACTCAAGGCCCCCAAACTATTCAAATTTCAAAAGGTGAGAAATCGCCCAGAGAAGTGCTTCTCTTGAAGACTTTCCTTCTTGATACGTAATTTTAACTATCAGTAGCCTCTCCTCCAGTTCTCTATAGACTTTGCGACGTTTTGGAGCAGGTTTGGCCGAGAGCCGTTAATCGCTGTGATACTTAATCCGGTTGGCGCTCGACACCCCATCAGAATATCAGGCCTGACAAGATTTGACCCTACCCTCTAGAGGAACCAATCCTCTTGGGGACGTAAGATTTCCTGGGTGGCGGTAAACACCCTTTTCACATTTAAAGATTAAAATCTGAAACTACCTGCACAGGCTATCTGCCCTACCTGAATTAAAAGGTGGCGGATAACATATGGTGGCGGAAAACCGTGGTGGCGTTAGAACACTGCTACCAACGAAAAGTTTGCCGGAATCTCCACTGTCCGCTGACAACTCTTTCACATATAAGGATGTGATAGTCTTCTGTTTATTACTTCTTTTATTTGCTTAGTTTTCCCGCTTTTTAACCAAGGCACGTTCAGTTTTCAATTTTTTTGCGCCCAGCCGCCGCGTCGGAGAGCAGGAAGGCTGGATAAAACCGGCAAGCGCTAACAAGAGAATCGCTAGTCTCAGGTGGAAAGTAATGGTATTTTTGAAAACGTTTTTTTCTGGTCCATTGTGTAGGGAAAAGATCATTTCTAGGGGTCCCGTCAGTACCGCAACACGTCAGTTGACATAAACGTCAGTTCGCCACAGAATTCCGTCAGTACGCCAACATTTTCCGACAGTTCGCCTACACGTCAGTTGACACTCAAAAATCCGTCAGTAGACCAACACGTCAGTTGACCAACACGTCAGTAGATCAACACGTCAGTAGACCAACACGTCAGTTGACCAACACGTCAGTAGACCAACACGTCAGTTGACCAACACGTCAGTAGCCCAACACGTCAGTAGACCTATACGTCAGTTCACCTAATCCTAAAATCCGACAGTTCATCTACACGTCAGTACGTCAACCGTCAGTTCGCCTACCGTCACTTCACAAAAGTGTCAGTTGGAAAAAACGTCAGTAGACATAAACGTCAGTTGGTATAAACGTCAGTTGGCATAAACGTCAGTTCGCATAAACGTCAGTTCACTGAAATTTTCCGACAGTTCGCTCACATATTGTTCTCGATGGGATAATTACGGAAGCTCGCCCAGGGGATTGATAAGAGGAGCCGACAATTCCCATTTCAATGAGGGCAAAAATTAAGTACGGAGTCTCTCGTCAGATCTGATAGTTTTGATTTGCGTTACGAAAGAAAGAAGATGGTTGGAAGGCACCAGGGAAGTGAATGAAGACACTCGGTTCTGATAAATGTATTTTGAAGAGAGCTAGTTTACAACTTCAAGAATACAAATTTTCAAATATATTTATACGGACAATCAATGACTAGAAATTTATGAACATGGAAAAAAGACACGGAACACAATCATCTTCAAAGAACGGAGGAATTAAGGATACGCACTAATTACTATAGGTGCAAAAAGGGTTTCTGCCGATCAAGTGTGGCCCGGCAGAGTGGGTTTCAGACCCACGTCTTTGAAGGACATCGGCACATCCAGCGCATTCTCTATGCTCGCAAATGAACTAATGATTCGACGATGAGAGGGTAGTTGACGCCAAGGAAGAGATCGACACTGAAGAAGGAACTGATGCTAATGAGATACCAGACACTATGGACGGAGTCAATACTGAAGAGGTTGAGTAGGCAGCCGGCGAGGACGTAGTAAAGGCTGAGGACTGACTAGATGCTGGTGTCGATGCGACGAATGGTACTTCAGACGGAGTTTCTGGTACATGAACCCTCTACACATAATCCATGCACCACATTTTAATCGGCTTTGAGGTTTCAGTCTCGAAAAGGGCTTACATTTTTACTATGATTCGCGACCGCGTAAGTCCCAAGAGGTTTCTTTCCGCCATCACGTGTGGATTACACTTATAGCTGAGGCCTATCGCCGCTAACTTTGTTTTATCTGTCCCAGCTTCTGTATTTTCGTCTTCCTGGACTCACAAAACTATATGATAGATAGTACTTCATTCAGGTGGGCTTTAAGCTTAAGGGATTCAGTGAAATAGAAAGCTAAAAATTTCCTTGTGATGTTGTCTGACATGACCTAGCGATCCTTCTTACAGATCTGTTGCCAGAATGTTCATCAATTTTACACAATACAGGGAAGAAAAAGCATAAGCATTAGATACCTTCTTGACAGAACCAGATCATATCAGGGCTCTTTAGAGGGAGTTGGAGGGGGGGGGGGGGGGGTCCGGTGATCGCGAGTTCGCGATCACCCATTACAAATCGTTTTAAAGAACCCCTCTTGCTTATTCTGCCTTTTGTAATATTCCAAGCTCCCACACAGAATTATAAGCTTCTAAAATCCCACCTTTCTCCATTGTTTCGTGTTGTGTCTACGAAATTTAGCGCTTCTTTGGGCTTGCCGAGTTTTGACCGGACCACAACGAAACGTTTGCCGCTTCAACCTCTGCTGACAACTCTTTCACACATAAGGATCTGAGAAGCTCTTGTTCCTTGCTTTTTTATTTGCTTAGTTTTCACACTTTTTAACCACGGCGCGATCAGTTTTCAAATGTTTTGCACCCAGCCGCCGCGTCGGAGGCCAGGAAGGCTGGACATAGTCGACAAGTGCTAACAAGAAAATCGCTAATTTCAGGTGGAAAGTAAGAGTACATTCGAAAATATTCTTTTCTGGCCCATTTCATAGGAAAAAAATCATTCTAGTAAGAGTTGTGCTTTAAGAACCCGAAGTAATGCTCTAGGAAGACTTCGGTCCATTTTTCGGGGAGTTGAGGGAGGGGGAATCCGGAAATGACTTCCGTCGGTTGCGAATGGATGGTCCGATTCAATTGAAACTTTATGGGTGATACGAACCTAGATTTGCAAAGAATGTGTCCGAACCTCATGCGGCCATGGTTGGGGGGGGGCGGAAACTTTGTGACATGCACAAAAAATAAACGTATGGGCCGAATGGAATGCAAGCTTGGACATGCAGTACCAAGTTTATGCGGACTAGATTTGTCATTTGGCGTCCGAACCGGATCCAACCAAGGTAAGAGGAGGATGAAGCTGGAACTGGAAATTTGCAGATATGCTCCGATTCGAGCTAAACTTGATGGACGGGAAGAGGAGATGTTGAAGATGCGAAGTAATTCGTCCCTCACTGTTTCCGGTACCCTTTCGACAAAGATTGAGATTCACTGGCACTTTTTGGTCCTTCCCCTTGGGATGGTTGTTAAGCCCTTAAATGCGTTTAATTATACGTTTCACCTTACATTTTTAGCCCCGGTAAAAACCTTCGCAGCAGCTTGTGCTGATGGGATTACTTTGCATCTGTTCTTTCTTTAGTGACTTTACCTGCCGCGTCTGATTGCGAGCTCCCGGCCAATCTGAACTAATTTTATATGCGCAAATGTCGGCTTCCTTTTACTAATCTCCTGTGTTTTCGTCCCTCTGCTTAATTGCTTTCGGTGCCCTAGTCGGCTTTGAACAACAGCCCGATATGAATCTTTAGGCGGAGTGACGGATTATGTAGGCGAACTGACGTTTATGTCAACTGACGTTTATGTCAACTGACGTTTATGTCAACTGACGTTTATGTCAACTGACGGTAGGCGAACTCACGTGTAGGGGAACTGACGTGTAGCTGAACTGACGTGTAGATGAACTGTCGGATTTTAGGATTAGGTGAACTGACGTATAGGTCTACTGACGTGTAGGTCTACTGACGTGTTGGTCTACTGACTTGTTGGTCAACTGACGTGTTGGTCTACTGACGTGTTGACCAACTGACGTGTTGGTCTACTGACGTGTAGGGGAACTGACGTGTAGCGCAACTGACGTGTGGACGAACTGTCGAATTTTTGGTTTATGCGAACTGACGTTTATTCGAACTGACGTGTTGCGGTAGTGACAGCGACCCCATTTCTAGTAAGAGTTGTGCTTTAAAAATCTTGAAACGTCGGTAAGCCGACTAGTTGATTTTACGCCAACAATGTAAAAACGACTAAACTCAAGGTCACCCACTTTCAGTACCTGTCGTAATGTGGCTGTAGCAGGTCGACCTATTCGTTCAAAAGCAGATTTGTTACTGAGTGGAAATTTATTGCATACAATCACAATTAATCAATCCTTTATTGCAAAAACCGTAGCCGGATACAGCCGATAGTTGATACAACCACTAGATCGAATGAATGAATTATCACGTGATTCAGTCACAAGGCCTACTACCGTCCTCCATCCAAACAAACCGAGGCTGGACACGACTATGGTGTCATATAGTGACGGGAAAGTTCACTGTTGGGCACTGTCAAAGGAGCTCTCAACTCAACATCAAAGAGAAGAAAAATGGTGTATGGACAGGAAGTAACAAGCTAAATATTGACAATGTTTATTTCTTTCAGTAAACTGTTTTGAAGTTGTTGCAAAATTTCTGTTTAAAATCCGCAACGTTATAAAAAAGGTGACCAGCAGATCTGACGATTAATTGATGACTCGGAGAGAAAAAGGAAAGGAATTGCTGTAAAGGCTTCAGGAATTTCTTGTTTTCAGTAATTTGTTCTGTGGTGCTAAGATTTTGCAAAATAAGCTACAACTGTTGTCGCAATAATCATTCATATCTACTGTTTTGGGTTTCTCCGAATGCCACAGAAGTTGAATCCTTGAATGAAGAAGCCTACACCTTCTTCGCTATTTATTTATTTACTTTTATTAAATTCGCTATTTATTTATTTCTTTACGACCAGCTTCCTAGACAGGATACAGCGGGGTAATTCAAAAAGAGAAAGTTAAAGATAAGAAAAACACTAAAGAAATCGTAATTGTTAAACATGTTTACGTTCTAAAAAAAAATGTTTTACTTTAAACACGCTTACACAAAATTTTTGCATATTACATTTTCACTAAACGGGTTCTGGATAAAGAAAAATATGACTAAGAAAGTCGTGGAAAGCAAGATCTTTGAACCTCTGACGTTTGCCTTGCAATTGTATCTAAGTGTACAAACTGAAAGAAACGAAAAAACTAAGTCAGTGAACAAACTGAAATTTTCCAATTTTCAGAACGTCTACGTGAAGAGTGTGAGAGTCGAGTAGGTGCCAATATTGAATTCGCAGTACGTGAAAAGTTGGAACGATCGAAGATGGAACTGGAGAAATCTTACGATGAAAAAGTCCAAACCTTGACGAATCAACATCAATCACAGATATGTAAGTTTTCACTGCTTTCTTTCTCTTGGATGTGTTGGAATATTTATCGGGTGAGATCTCTAAAACTATCTTAGCGAATGGTTAGCACGCCAAACTCGTGAGCAAGGGTAGCTGCTTCGGGCCTTGGGGGTGCCTACCGTTTGATTTGTAGGCCTATGTAGGCCAGAGCTGCTGCGAGTCCAGCAAATCCGAGTCCGAGTCCTTGAAAATGGCGTCTCGAGACGAGTCCACAGTCCGGGTCCAAAGCTCTGGCGGACGGACAGCTCCGTGTCTGCGAATGGTTAGCACGCCAAACTCGTAAGCAAGGGTCGCTGCTTCGGGCCTTGGGGGTGCCTACCGTTTGATTTGTTGTGAGGGTTTGTGGTGTAATCCTGTAATACAAGCCAAAGTGCACCCAGGTTCATATGGGTACCTAGAGAAATCTGGAGAAAATGACAGGAAGGGTATGGGAATACGTCAGCATTAAGAATCGCTAGCTCCCAGCCGCCCATCGAACTTCCTGGCTGAGAGCAGAGAATCGCAGATCAGCACTGCCAGTCAGGCCTATGTAGGCCAGAGCTGCTGCGAGTCCAGCAAATCCGAGTCCGAGTCCTTGAAAATGGCGTCTCGAGACGAGCTCACAGTCCGGGTCCAAAGCTCTGGCTGACGGCTAGCTTTGTGAAAGACGAGTTCGAGACGAGTCCGAGACGAGTCCGAGTCCTTGAAACGAGTCTCGGACTCGAGACGAGTCCCGAGTCCACCAGATCTGATGTACGCTGATGCCGATACCTTTGACTTTTTTCCGTGGAAAACTGACAGCCTCCAAATATTTACCATTATTGTTAACAAGGACCTAAGAACGCTTCACTTCTTTTCTTGGCTATTCCTACTGTCCCGGGTTAGAAAAGAATTGGAAAAAGTCTTCCAATAAGAACTAAGTTTTTATCGAGTGTCATCTTAATGATGGAGTGACCAGAAGCAAAAACACAATTTAGGCAAGCGTGTGGTACTTCTTTGGAGAAGGGTTTGAGATTATTGCTGACATAGCGCTATTCTTTTGTTTCATTGTCAAACAACACAAGGATGCGCGGTTTCAACATACAACACGCAACAGACAACCCTTGGAACGTCATCTGTTGTCGCGACAAACATTGTGCATGAAATATTATGTATAATAAGCATTGACAGGAAGAGCCGAGCAACCGCTCAAAAAGCATCTGCTGAATTATGACGACAAAAAAAAAAAAACAGCAGATACTTTTTTGGCGGTTTGTCGTGACAAAAGGTAACATTCCATGTGTTGTCTATTGCATGTTGTCTGTTGAAACCGCGCATCCTTGTGTTGTCTGTTCTGAAACTTCTGACAGTGTAGTCCCAGCTCCTTGCCCGATGAAAAATTTATCTCACAATAGTACTATGAAGTAGTACGAGAAAGTTGCATGTTGCAAAGTTGCATACTAACGATGCTACGTCATGCTTCTACTTCAAGGCTACCGTGTTACTGCATACTACTATATGCTACTATTAGGAAGACTGGATGCTACTATTGCAAGACAGGATGCTACTAGATACTACTACATAAGATTGGACCAGTCTGAGGCACATTAAATGATAGTATTCTTTGCTATTACATAGTATTACATGCAACGTTTTCGTACTACTGCCATACCACTACGCAGGCTACAAATTTTTCATCATTTTCTACAAAAATTTTCACCTTTCCTTTCCGATCCTTAATCGTGTGACTTATACCTTAATTGTGGATACGTTTTGCCGTCATACGCCTACGAGAAACAATTAGTGTGCACTCGCCATTCAGACTTTAATCGGGGTGACGCATACCAAAGTTGTGCACACATATTGGGTGCCGCTGCGAGGGAGTTATGACTTGAAGATCATGCGTACTAGTGTTATGATCATCCGTTATAACTACCATCTCCTACAATCGAGCTTCAACCAAAAAAATGTTGTTCTACAGTCCATTCGGATTAAAGCCCCAGCCAATGTATAAAATACAAGAGACCGTCATCCTTTCTTGGTCTTCCTCGAAGAAGGGAAATTATTTTTGGTGCAGGGTTTCAGGGAATAAATGCCTAGTAAGTAAGTAAGTAAGTAAGTAATTTATTTATGACCCGCCATTTTGAAAAGGCTAGATACTAGTAGTATCTAGTAGGCTAACCATGGTTACATGAATCGGGGATTGGGCTCTTAAAAGGACACCTCGCACTATTTACTCTTCAAATTACTACTTTTTAAATATTTGAACACTTTAAACCTAGGCTGTGCTTTCAACAAACAGAAACAACCCACGGTTTTGGCTGTTTTAGGCCTTTTCCGAGACATGTTGACTTGTAACAAAAACAGGGAAACAATTGCATAAACAGTTTTTCTGATAGAAAAACTTCTCGCAGACAGACAACCTTTAACAGCGTGATACTAAATCGCAGGTAGCAAAACACTGCAAGTGAGAAAATCAGCGTGGTTTTGTTAGAGGGGTCAGAATATACCGTACGAAATTGGGGTCTCCGATTTTAGAAATACATTTAGTGATTACGGGAATAGGTTGCGTTCGTATTATAGGTAAGACAGGTCCTTTAAGCGAACTAGTCTTAGTTCACTTTCAATGCTTCCTTTAGGGGCCATCCAAAGCCACGTTGAGGATGAAAAGCAAGATGCTTTGACAATGCTGGAGGAGCATTATCGAGGTCAGCTGTTGATGATGCAAGAACACGCACAAATGCTCCAGAAGAAGGTTGCAGAATCTGATGCTCAGGTATTGTCACTCGATAGCCTCCATTTTTAAATATTCCTTGCCTTAGGCCTTTGTTCGACCTATACCTCCAGAGGCACATAATATATCCAAAAAGAGTCACCAGCCCGCCGCTGCCGCTGTAAGCCGCTACCGGCATATTTCCTTTCCGGCTGCATGGACGTGTTGTCGTTGCGGAGATCCGACTGGGAGAAACAGCTGGTTTGAGACAGACATCTCTAAATATCTCGCTCGCTCGTGTGTACCTTATTTGTTCAACACTACAAAGACGATCTAAAACATGAAATAAATAATCGGTAGGCCTACAGACGATATCATATAAATCTGACTACCTTATTTTAGTGTATTATCATTTCTAGCATAGTTTATTTTAACCAATTTGACAGATCAGTTGTACATAAATAATCTAGTTGTTTCTTTTGTCGCCTAGTGTATGATAATATTGTCGCCAGCCTATGCAATCCAGTGGATAATTTGGTATAACAAACGATTGATTGACTGATGAATTGTACAACAGGCTGATTACTCTTCAGAACTATCCTTGATCTGATTATTAATTTTCTAGTGGCAGACAGAGATTCGTCGACTTCGTCACATTATCACTACTAAAGAAGACATGCTTGAAAAGGCTGAAGCTGAAGCGCAGCTCAACCTGGAGATCATTGACACCCAGTCCACGGAAAATCACATTGTCAAAACTTCCCTTGAGACTGCCAGATATGAACTTCAGCAGTTGAAACAGCTTGACGAAATTCTCAAACAAGAGAACTATAAACTAAAGAACGATAATACAGTTTTAAAGCAAGAGATGGTAACTCTTCTTGATGTGCTGAATAGAGAAAGACAAGATAGACATGAAGAACAACAAGAATGGGAAGTGTACAGGGAAAGGAGGGACGCAGAACCAGAATGGCGATCGGATGACGGTCTGTCGAGTGACTCTCCGCCTACCGGGTAGGTATTTTAATTAGTTGTCTATCACAATATTAAAGGACACCTGAATGAAGAGTACCAAGTATCATCCGTATCTGTATGACTTCCGTCAACATTGCCTGCAGAAAACCCAACCACAATACGAAATAGTGTTTCCAAGCTATGGTTTTTGCTTCATTTTGCATCTGTCCTTATTTCAGTACCGAGCAATTTTAGAAATGAACAAATGTCTCCAATCAACCCTTCTTCTGGAATATTTTTCAACCAGTTAAGCCCAAACGTATATCTAGAAGAAATTCCAATACGATCCGGCCAGCGCTGTACAAGATTTGAATGAATTACGCTTTTTGTCTTGGAGTCTGCATGTGCAAACCTCCAGAAACGAACATCCCTATTTTGAAAACATCACGCTCAGGAGGAGAATGCTCTCCGTGGCCATGTCTGTGAATGCATTCTCCATGATGTGTTCAAGTATGGTTTCATTGTTCAGGTGTCCTTTAATGGTGTGAACAGGGCTAAGGAACTGTCATATTTTCCGGATGGAGCTGCTGATGTACAGTAGAGGTATGCTTATGTGAACGTTTGTTGACATTGGACTTTGCCATTTTCATGCACTTGCTGTGTCTAAAGCTAACTACCAGTTAGCCAAGTAGGTAATTAAAGGCGTCTGAAAACCCTGAATAGGTATTTTGGATCTTCATTTTACCATTTTGACCCAAACTGCACTGTTCGCATTAAAGTAACTGTTCACATAAACATACCTTTACTGTACCACAAGTTGTGGCAGGAATACGAGTATCCGAACGCCCGACCAGGATCGTCTGTCAATTCATAAGAACTGGCATCAACCCGTAAGGATTTCTGCCGAGTTTTGATGTCGTACCCCTTGATATTTATGCAAACCAGGATATGTCGGCTCTACCCCAGCCGTCAAAGGGCTCTCGTCTTCACCCGATCAAAGATGTAGAATTGTTTGGTTCCGAAGGTCCAAAGGAACAAATAAGAATACTTCACCTCGCCGAAGTTCTTCCATGTACATCCATGGGCGTTGATCTTTCCTATTGGTCTTTTCTTACTATTCATTTCTTGCCTGCCTTGTCGTTTGCGTGTTGCGAAATATCCTCATTTCCGCTACTTCGTCTCTCTTTTTTCACTCTGCGCTTTTTATCCTATCTTATCGGAAAGTTATGTTTCTTCTTTTCGTCATTTTGCTTGTCTCTATTTGTTTTTGTTTCTTTAGTTCCATTCCCGCTTCTGCTCTTGTCTGCGCTCTTCTTGCTGCTCTTCTACTACTATACTATCACAAAAGCTGAAGTTAATCCTTATATCTTTTCCGGAAAAAACGAAACAACCCACGTAAAGTCTTGTAAGTTTGTTACAAAATATTGAGAATGAAGCAAGTAGCTTTAACGTATAGCTAGCAGCCGCATGGTAAAACAGTACACGATGTCAGTAAAAGAAGAGTGACATATTTGCACCACTGTCGATATGCTTGTTAGCTTCATTAGTTGCGTTTTTGCAGATACCATGGTATCTGTTACCGCCGTACCTGGATCTGAAATTAGTCGGTTTTTAAGTTACCTTGGTATCTGATTCCACGGTTGCTCTGCAAAAACAACAATTGCCGGAATTGCGCTCATCGAAGTCATCCCAAAGGAAAGATTGATATCCAGTCACATCACTAAGTGCTAAGCTTCTTTCCGACCGATTTGACAAAATCCTAGGCTCTATTGTTGGTGATGATGAAAGTGAGATGGCTTTTTCAGATAACAGTGACCAAAGTCGGACTGTGGTATCTCAAGATCAGATACCGCAATGACTTGCCAGATACCACGATAACTGAAAAAGCGCCTTATGACCGTGGTATCAGATACAACGGTAGCTTAAAACGACTTTAGACCGTGGTATCAGATACAACGGTAGCTGCGAAAACGACTTTAGACCATGGTATCGGATACCATTGTATCCGCAAAGACGCAATACTGTCTTGGAAACTGGCTGTGCAAAAGTGACCTAAACAATAGAACACATTGTAACTTTTTAAGTGATAGTGTAAGGATCAATCAGGTCTTGTGTACTAAGCCAGTGGTTCCCAACTGGGGGTACGCGTACCCAAAGGGGTACGTGAGACCCTCGTCAGGGGTACGCGAAGGTCCCAAATCTCTGAATTCGAAAATGTCTCCTTGCGTCAAGAAATTAGAGTTTTGGGCTTACGAAGTTTCAAATAAACAGCGCAAGTGTCTTTTTAACCCTTGACCAGTTTATGGACGAGAATGAAATTGGCAGCCTTGCAGCCTCCAGTATCCCTTTTATTTATATATATTTTTTCACATTAATTGCTTACCATTTATGACAAAAAATGACGTCTTTTTGCTATTCCGATCTGGACAGCTCTTAGTAAAATAATAGAACAATGATTCTTCAAAAAGGGGTACGCAACCATTTTGAAGTACGCGATACGGAAAAGGTTGGGAACTACTGTACTAAGCAACCCATTTACTGTTCGAGTCTCTCACAGCACAGCTTCGTCTCCGCTATGCTTACTTTAGATGTTATAGCTGCTTTTGTGGAAGTGGTGAGTCGGTAGCAAAAGCAGCGCAGACCAGAGGATTCGTAGCGTATTCGATTCCCATGTCAAGCGACCCTAGATTCCACATGAGACTACTCGTATGATCTATTGATTCATTTTTCACAGCAGAAGATTTGTATCCCCAACGAGACGTATAATGAGCGTGTCCGAAAGCTTTGAGACTGTAAATGCTGCATTTAATGCTGCATATTTATTTTTGTCCGAAAGCTCTTACCTTATATGTAGCATTAAATGCAGCATTTACAGCACTAAAGCTTTCGGACACGTTCTTTATTTCTTCTCTGACACTTCTAATTCCGAAATTTAGCCTTAATCGCCAGCTCCCCAGTTTCTTCTTGAAAATTCAGCGTAAAATTTAGCATCTTCGCTGAATTTTTCGATGAATTTTATGCTGAATTAATGCTGCATTAACTGAGCGAAAATTTAAGTCCGAAAGCGAAATGCTGCATAAAATGCTGAATTAATTCAGCATTTTCGTTCGTTTCTGAGCTTTCGGACACGCTCAATATCAGCTTGTCGGTTGCAAAAAAAGTGCAGACCAGATACCTTGGGTGTTTGTTTGATACCCGTTTCAAGCGATCCTTCGATTCATGACTTCGAATTCCGACCATACACGTAGCTAAGAGCGTGCTCCACCCTCGTACCAATAGTAACTATTAGTTACTAAATCCGTTCCAACCTCACGAAAAGTTCCTACGCTGACCGTTCCAGCCTTCTCGAATTAGTAACTAATAGTAACTATTTGCTTACCACGGGAGCGTGGTAAGCGTAGTAACCACGAATCTCTGTCACGTGATTGGTCGGATTCACCCGCGGCATGATATTCCGCTGGAAAATAGAAAAATCGTTCCAGCCTTGACGACAAAAAGGCAGAATTTGTGACGTCATGCGTGGTAACTACGGTAAGTAGGATGGAGCACGCTCTAAGTAGGTTGTCGGTGAAACTTTCTGTTGGTAAGGTATTAAAACCACTTGCATCGCTTTGCACTCACTAAGCACAGAAAAGTTAGCCTCCTTTCTCTGGCCTGAAAGCATGATTTTCTTACGTAGGCCAAATTTCAACATCTTCCCAAGTTTGAAATATAGGCCAAAGTATATTTACAATCCATTCTTACATTTGCTGTAGCTCTTACTGTTCTGTTTATCAATCAATCCATCAATAAGTAATTTTATTAACCCGTATAAAATGGCACATAACGTGCCCATACGGAGTAGTCGGAAAACATTAAAGGAATGAAAAAGAAAAGAAAAAGATCCGACTAAACAAAACGAAATGACTATACAATTTAAACGCACTATAATACGGATGGCACCTGTCTAGACAAGAGTCAAACTCGGCACGGCGTTTGGGCCACAGCCCCTAAGGGATCAGTAACGCCGTAAAGTTTCGTATTTTTGCGGTTACGAGCCTGTGGGGGAAGGACGAGCAGGTACTTAGCATACTTATAGAACAATTTTCGAATTGTCCTTAAATCAGTTATGCTAAATAATTTCCAAAAAGTAGATAGGGCTAGAATGTGTAATTATGGTTTTCACCGATTTTAACTCGGGAACCGTGACAGATATTAAGTTTAAATTTGGTAATCTTTTGCCATCGGGGTCTAAATGTACATCTTTTCTTCCCAAACACACACAAATCCTCCCGGTTCAGGGGCAACTGGCCTAGTGACTTAAGTTTGGAACTTGAAAAAATGATTAAGAGCGTGTTCCACCCTCGTACCAATAGTAACTATTTAGTTACTAAATCCGTTCCAACCTAACGAAAAGTTAATACGCTGACCGTTCCAACCTTCTCGAAATAGTAACTAATAGTAAGTAAGTAAGTAAGTAAAGTATTTATTTCCCGTATTTTTCACTTAAGAACAAAACGGAGTAAAGAAAAGATAAAGATAAAGAAAAAGAAGAGAAAATTTAAGGCACTACACAGATACAGACACATGACATTTTACAAAACAATTACGCAATCACGAACTATAAAAGTGTCCAGGGGTGGTTCCATTTCCCCTGGAAATTTGAGATTACCCGATTCACTGCGATACTAGGGTCCGCAATCTGGTGAGCGTAGTAACCACGAATCTCTGTCACGTGATTGGTCGGATTCCCCCGTGGCATGATTTCCGCTGGAAAATAGAAAAATTGTTCCAGCCTTGACCGCAAAAATCCAAAATTCGTGACACGTGATTGGTCGGATTCCCCCGTGGCATGATTTCCGCTGGAAAATAGAAAAATTGTTCCAGCCTTGACCGCAAAAATCCAAAATTCGTGACACGTGATTGGTCGGATTCCCCCGTGGCATGATTTCCGCTGGAAAATAGAAAAATTGTTCCAGCCGTGACCGCAAAAAGCCAAAATTCGTGACATCATGCGTAGTAACTACGGTAAGTAGGATGGAACGCGCTCTAAGAGTAGGTAGCCTAGACAACATTTCATGTACTAATTAATCGGGTGTTTTTTGGAGTTTTATCTCCTCCGCAGGTTCTGACGTCATGGGCAACTGGACCCAGATTATCCAGTGAGTTAATAATAATAATAATAATAATAATTTATTTATCACCCACTTTACAGAACAGAGGTTAAGTGGAGTAAATACAAAAAGAAAAACAACAAGAGAAAACAAGAAACAAAATTAATCAACAAAATAAAAACAAAAACAAAATAAATTAAAGCGTTTTACATGTGAGTTTATATAATCGCTCTCTCGAAGTGTTTAAAAAAATGTATGATTTTGTGTATGGCCTAACGGCTAAATTAAAGTATCTATCTATCTATCTATCCATACAGAAAAAAGACGGATAAGGCGATGAAAACACCCTAGCCTATAAGGCGCTTCACTGGCTAGCTTGGAACATAATTTTTCGAAAACACCAGTAATATCATTTTAAGTTTGTGACTTGACTAAGGGCTGAGTCAGGAAGATCGGAATATTTGTGATGAGTTGATTAAAGCTGGTTAGACTATGGATCGACAGGATCCTATCCCCTCTATTTCTCTTGTTCGCTTGCGGACTTATCTCTCTTTTGTTTTCGTAGTACGTTTCCTAGTTTTTCTACTAGCAGAATTTAGTTTAAAATGGCTTTCAAAGCAATGATGACAATTTTCCAATTCACATCGACATATAAATAGACGGATAAACCCGTACTGAAATTTAAAAGCACTACCCGAGGACATCAGCCACACTTTATCATTAGTGCGTTTTTGCAGATACCATGGTGTCTGTTACCACGGTAACTGGATCTGCAATTAGTCATTTTTGCAGTAACCGTGGTATCTGATATACGGTTGCTCTGCAAAAACGACAATTGCCGAAAGTGCGCTTTTCGAAGTCGTCACAAAAGAAAAACTGATATTCAGTCACACCACGAAGTGCCAAACTTCTTTCCCACCAATATGACTGAAATTGATGAAAGTGAGATGACTTTTTCAGATACCACGATCAGTTACCACGGTCGGACCGTGGTATCTGAATATCAGATACCACGATAACTGGCCAGATACCACGATAACTGCAAAAATCACTTTAGACCGTGGTATCAGATCCCATGGTATCTGCAAAACGCAACTATTTTCTTGAAATATAATTTTCTGTTTAGGAGGGGCCCTGGAGACGGCCAATCACCATCGCCCACGCACAACCTCTCCTCAAAATCATGCGACAATCACGTGGACATACAAGTGATCCTGGAAATGCAACAAGTAATGGCGGATAAAGAGGCGGAGTTACAACGGCTTACCGAAGAAAAAAGATTCTACCAACTAGAACTGATATACTGGGAAAGGAACTTGGCAAACATTCGACCCGGTCAGCCTTTAAGCCTAGAGCCTTACAGATGCGACAGTGTACGGACTTTTTCTGCGCCACCTGTGACAAAACCTAGAATTTTTAGAGCTTGCGAAAGCGAGTTGAACCCCCATGCTGCGTATTCAGGAGACTTGCTAGATGGTGATTTTGAAAATTTTGCGCAAACAGTGTTTTCCGGAAGTGATGAAAGTGAGGGAGGGTTTACGACACCGGTAGAAGAATCGTACAGGGGCTTTAGTTTGTAGTCTGCAGCTCAACGGTGTGGCGCTTGCATCTGTATTATGTATGCTTTTATAACGTGATGTTTTGGTTTTGCAGCCACTAGCACCGTTTTCATAGCTACCGAATACTGGCAGTCCGATTGCCGTCACCGACTACAGTGATTGGCCACTTCACAAAGGTGAAGTTGCCTCCGTGCAGATCAAAAATCGTGTATCGAGTCATGCTGTGTTCTCGCCACTGTCAACTGCCTGTGACTGAACAGAACTATAGACTGTCAGCTGCCTCTGATTATACAGAACCATACAGCAGACTATACAATATGTACTTTCTGACGCAAAATGAAATACCTATCAATGCGGCCGCAAATACTCTACATGCCCAAGTCCAAATAACGCCTGGGAACTCCGAGAAGAACGAGACACGTCATCCAAACGAATCCTCAGAACTGACTTGAACTAATGAAAAATTGTTGCGCACAGCTGCGGTGACGTTTCTGGTTCTTCGCGAGGCACAAGGCGATTCTTCGTCGACAAGGAGAGTTAGTCATCAAGAGTATTCGTATCTGACTAAGCCTACGTAGATTTAGACGACTCTAGTAACTAAAGGTTGCAGAGTTCCGGGATCCCTTTCCAGCGAGCGAAGTGCATTGCGAGAATTGACGATCCTGGAATCACTTTCATGAACCGCGAAAAGCCACGGAAAGTAGGGATCAAGCAATAAACAAAATGTGCTTAAGGAATTGCAGCAACTGATTGACATTTGAAAAAAGCTGATCTATTCGATCGATCAATCTTTATTGTTCAAAAAATTTTCAGACGGTATTAACAAAAATCGAATATTTGTCTTCTTGTCAGGTATATTATCATATTTAGGTTTCTACGCAATCAAACAAGTCAATGAACAAACACAGCGATACTAAAAATTGGAAGATTAAACTTTGAAGTTTCATGGGTGAAGGGAAAAAACTTCTGCGTACCACGCATATGTGTTCGGCTGCATGTGACGATGGATGGGTCTTCCGGAAGTTGTTTACCAAACTTAGTAGAAAATTGGTGTCTAAGGCGTGACTGGCGGACGCTAACACCAGGTCACGTCTGTGTTAAAAATGTAAGGTCTTTTTAACAATATTGTTGTTTTGCAATGAATAAAGGGTATCTTCATTCGTCGATAGAGGACCCACTTCACTCAAATCAGTACAGGCATGAGACTTTTAGACTGGATTTATTTATTTCGCACTGAAGCCTGGGCTTTGATGAAGGAAGGCTCAAAATTATTCAGATTCACACGGGACTACCCCAGAGCACAAGAACACTAGTGAGTAGCGCCAAGACCTATGCTTTCCACGCTTCGCAAATGGGCCATACTCATAGCGCCACCACTACGCTTGCGGCACTAAAAGCAAGACAAACTTGCTGGTTTAAAAGTTTCTAGTAAAGCTAAGATGCGGTCTGCACACATCGAGGAAACATTGGAGGTTTTATCTTTTTTTGCTGTGTTCAGAATATAAAGTTACCGGAGCCAGTGCTGGTGCACGACTGATTGATTTTCAGTAGGGACGTTCAGTATCGCTATTGTCGCTGCTATTCGAGAGTGTATCACTGTTTTCACGTCTTGGCGCTACTCCCTAGTGCAGAGCAAAATAACACTAGGGAGGAGCGCCAAGATTTGACAAAATTGACTCGAATAGCATGGACACTAGCACCATTAGCGATATAGAACGTCCCTACTGATACTCAATCAGTCTTTCACCGGCGCTGGCTCCGATAACTTCATATTCTGAACAAAGCCAAAAAATGATGCAATCTCCAATGTTTCCTTGGTATGTACAAACCGCGCGTTTGCTTTACTATAAGGCACTGTCTAGGGAACCGGGAGCCGTACTTTCTGTCCCACGGGCTACGGAACCGGTAGTGCTCACGGAAACCAAACCATATGAGCTGCGATTCCGGGATCTGACGTCATTGACTAACGGAAACTTGTATGTGCTGGCTACCGTTCCGGTAGTGAGTGGAAATAGCTCACGGAAACTTCATCGCACCAGCTTCTCGTCCGGTAGTCTCACGGAATTGTATACTCAGAAGCTAGGGAGCCGGTAGTTGATACCGGAAACTGTATAATTGGAGCTTGTGTTCCGGTAGTGTCTACGTGGAATATAGAACTCACGGAATAGTTTGGATGAGAGCTAGGATGCCGGGATTTTCACTGACTTAGAGAAAATGACATGGTAAGAAATTCATTACCGGCACCCATATATTGAGAGCTAAGGTACCGGTAGCAACAACTGTTTGATTGAAAATGACCAGCTCACGGACACAGATGGCTATGGGCTAGGGTTCCGGTAGTGCAAAAAAAAAAAAAAAATTGAACTCAAGGACCCATGTCAGTGCAGACTAGGAAACCGGAAGCCATAGCCATCTGTGTCCGTGAGCTGGTCATTTTCAATCAAAAATAGTTATTGCTACCGTTACCTTGGCTCTCAATATATGGGTTCCGGTAGTGAATTTTTTACCATGTTATTTTCTCTAAGTCAGTGAAAATCCCGGCATCCTAGCTCTCATCCAAACTATTCCGTGAGTTCTATATTACACGTAGACACTACCGGAACACAAGCTCCAATTATACAGTTTCCGGTATCAACTACCGGCTCCCTAGCTTCTGAGTACACAATTCCGTGAGACTACCGGACCAGAAGCTAGTGCGATGAAGTTTCCGTGAACTATTTCCACTTACTACTGGAACGGGAGCCAGCACATACGAGTTTCCGTTAGTCAATGACGTCAGATCCCGGAATCGCAGCTCATATGGTTTGGTTTCCGTGAGAACTACCGGTTCCGCAGCCCATGGGACATAAAGTACGGCTCCCGGTTCCCTAGACAGTGCCTTACTATAAATTTGTGAACCCGAAAGTTTGTCTCGTTTTCAATGCCGCAAGCGTAGTTGGGCGGATCTATGAGTATGACCCATTTGCAAAGCATAGGTGTTGGGACTACTCCCTAGTGTTCTTGTGCTCTGGTCTGCCCGAGCTTTTCACTAGTCATCTGGAAAAAAAAGATTGGGGAAGCTGTTTTGGTTTACCGAGCCCGAAAACCTGTATGGGATCCTTGAAACCTTCCGCAACTCATTTTGGGAAAACCAAAAATTATTCCGCCTTTGCTTAGCAGCTCGCGCAAACCCAACTTAGATTATTATTCAGTATACCGTCATAGTATAAGCTTATCCCAAAGCCATTCAGCATTAATATATACATTAACGACAGAGAAATTATGGCAATACTTTCCTGTCGCGAACAGTCAGATGTGAGGATACATCTAGTACAAACAAATATCTTGAACAAAACTTATTCAACAAGCTCTATCCTCAACTCTCTCTATTTCCGACTAGCTCTAACGCCCACGCTTTTCTCCGACGGAAAGAGTTTATTTCCTTTCCTCCAATCAAGGAATTCTTTTCCCCATCAAGAACCTAGACAAACTTACTCCGTTGGTCACCAACCCTTTCGTTCTGGATAGAGATTTGCTAGGACGTTGGGAAAGCAACCCTATTCGTTAAGGCACTCAGTTGACATTTCCAAGGCGGTTTAAAAGGACCGAGTTCGCAGTTGGAAAGCCAGTTCAGCTCTGAGCGAGTTCGAGCTAGTTCAGCTCTGAGCGAGTTCGACTTGGGGTTCGACTCGAGCCACAGTTCCGACACAGTTGACCTAGTGACAAGTGCTATTCACCTAACTCCAATGTAAGTAAATACGAAATATATGTGCTTTAGTTATTGACCTACGAACTGAGTATCGCCTTCGAAAAGACTCGGTGCACTAACATCTAAACCAGTAGCCAATATCATGCTCGCTCGCCACACGCTACTATCGTAACTCGAACCCCTTACACACTTTTTTGTTTATCATATTTGGTGACATGCGCGGTCAATAACTAAAAGAATTGGACATCCGAAATATCCGTATGATGATGTATAATATTTAATACCCATCTGATTTTAACCATGAATCAATAACCCATGTTTAACGACGATGTTTAAAGACATGATCTTCAAACCATGAATAAAACACCAAACCAAACCCATTTTTTTCATCGATTATGACAAATCCTACTAAGCCCATAGATACCCGACCACATGTATAAAACCGAAGCCCACAATGAAATTCGTGAAACCGAAAATTATCTAATATTCTGATTTTTGTCCAAGTCAAAGATTTCTGTGATTAAATACCCCGATTTTTTTCCGTGGCATAAAATAAGAAAAAAATGGCGACAGCCGAAGAACGATTTTATGGAGCATCCGAAAAAGCTCAAAAAACAAACCTACTGAAAAACATCCCCGAATTTCAAGGAGACACGGACGTATCCGAATTTTTACAAATCCTTGACTACATTATAAACTACACGGGTGGAGACGCAGAGTGGGCAAACATCAAAAACATACTACCCCTACGACTGAAAGGGAATGCACTAAAATATGTAGCCACGATAATGACAGATACCCTGACATACAGCCAGTTCGTTGACCTGTTCAGGAAGAGGTTTAAAGAAACGACCGATTCCGAAAAACTGAAATATGACATACCAACTTTGCTTCCACACATGTCAGTCAGAGACTACGCAGACCTAGTCCGACGCAAAACAGCAATAACCTTAGGTGATACTGTAAACGAAACCTTCACAAGAGCAGTCTTCGAGAATTTCAAGATCGGTTTACCAGAACGACTGTTTAAAATCTGTGTGAGCAGACAAATTCAGAACCTTGAAGATGCAATTGAAACAGTTGAAAATGAGATTTCGATAGAAAATCTGGTAAGAGCCCACCGAAAATTGTCAATCAACGCAGCGGGATCAATAGTGGCTCCAGATAATGTTAGATCAAGGTCCTCATCACCTTCAGTCTACGAAACCCCAACCAGAGATCGGTCACCTGAAACCCCCAAAAGACCAACCAATGTCCGGCCCCGTAGAGTATCTTTCGCGGAAAACCACGAAAATGACCAGTCGAGTCCCCAACATAACTCCCAAAACGAACCCAATTTCTCAAACAAAAGGGCAATTATCTGCTATTATTGCAATAAGAAGGGACACATCCAGCGAAATTGCTTCAAACGCGAGCGGGACGTCGCTTACCAATCACCGGCAACTCGGTACTCTCATTTCCGCTCCCGACCGAACGAATTTTCCTCGTATTCCCGTTCCCAGACACGACCTCAGGTTTTCCCGAAGCCAAACCGCGATCAATACTTCCCGGAAACCAGACGGAATTTTCCGCGACAGCATCCGAGCGACAGAGGGAGCCATTTTCCGGGAAATGCCACACCAGGATCCGAAAAGAACTACAGCCGTGATCCAAAAAACGAGTATTTCGCTGTTGGACAAAGAGCATAAGCCAGCAGCGAGGTAGACAGCACAATGCTAATAATCATTATTATTTGAATGAAGTGTTTGACGAATTTTGTGACTTGCCGATTGTAAATAGTTTCACGTTTAATAATGTAAGAGCCAAAACATTAGTTGATTCCGGTGCATCATGTTGTTTAATGAGATCAGATGTTTTTGAAAAGTTTAAACCTGACGAAAGACGCAAAGTCCGACCAGTAACTCGGCAACTTAGCTCAATTACAGGCCACTCTCTCAAAGCTCGTGAATTAGCGTATGTGAACGTTAAATTTCGAGGGAGAATTATGCCTACTGAGTTTTTGATATGTTCTGATATACCCTACGAAGTTGTACTTGGATTTCCGTTTCTGAGAGAAAACAGAATTTTCCTGGATGCTGAGAATAAAACAGTACACTTCAAATCAGACTTTTCGAGGGAATTTCGAGATCACGCGCAATCTGACCGAATTTGCAGCGTGTACACGAGACGAGACAGACCAAAGCCCCAAAACAGACCGAAAGACTACCAAAAAACCTTAGTCTTCGTGAATAATGTTTACCGGGAAAATCAGCAAAATAGACGAAATTTCGAAAGAGCAAACCCCGACCGGCCAAATAACCGAAATTTTCAGCGAAAAAATCTTCAGACACCCTTCAGTCTTCAGACGCTTCCTCCGCGAACTTACCACGGTGGCTATGGAAACCGCCTGAAAAGAAATTCGCGAACTACGATCAATACCAGCCACACAGCCCATAAAATTGCAAGGGGGACGCCAGCAGACGGTCGTAAAACTCGGATCCCCTTCCCCAAGACTATACTTGCCAAAATTCCAGATAGAGACGCGCAAATACAGTCAATAATTGAAGCGCTGAATAATATCAACCGGTCAAACCTCAAATTAAGCAGCATATCGTCAACTGATATAATGAGCCATGAACCAAAGACCACCCCTTGCAACCAAACCACCAGTCCGGAACCACACTTAATAGCAAATATTGCAGCTGCCCCAATGGAAGCAGAAAATGAATACGACAGCCCTCAACTATTGCTCGTAATACTGGGAAAGCGAACTACGATTTCCGCGGGTACCAATTCAACTGTAAGTGTTAAACTAATACACGAAAATTCTGGTACACACAGTAGAGCTACTGGCGATTTTATAATCGAAAGTTTCCCACTCGAAGGCTACTCGAAAGTCATAATTGACGACCAACTGATATCGGCTGAAAATGGACAGGCAAAAGTACAAATTCTAAATGGCCATAACCACCCAATGAAACTGCAGGCAGGACCTATTGGCACAGCGACGATTTTTACCGACGGACAAGACGAAATTTTAATTCCTGACGTAATAGCATCTATCCAGAATAATGAACAAACCGAAACTAAAATTTCAGATGAGGATTATGGAATGTCAAAAGAAACATTTTTGTCACAATTTGACCTTGACGAAGCAAAAAATGAGAAAGAAAAAGAAGAATTTGGATCTTTACTTTGGGATCACAGATGGAGCTTCGCCAGGGACGAAAAAGACATAGGTTGTACAAATTTGCTGGAAGCCACAATTGATACGGGCGATGCTGACCCTATATCCCTACGACCATATAAGCTACCACATCAACACAAATTTTGGGTCGAAAGCAAAATAAATGAAATGATGGATCTTGATTTGATTGAGGAATCGGCCTCGCCTTGGTCTTTTCCGGTGGTACTCGTATCAAAGAAAGACGGTTCACTGCGCATGTGTACAGATTTCCGACGCCTAAATACTGTTTTAAAGGGCAACAGTAACCCAAATCCACTGACGGTAGATAATCTTCAAGCAATGGGAGGTGCATGCATTTTCAGCACCCTAGATCTGTTCCAAGCATTCTACCAAATAAAAGTGAGAAAACAAGACAGGCCAAAATTAGCATTTGCCGTACCATTCATGGGACTTTTTCAGTACAAAAGATTACCATTCGGATTGAAAACTTCTCCGGGAATTTTTGTTCAGCTTATGCTAAAAATCTTCCGCGGATTACTGAACAAAAATATCTGCTTATTCATGGACGATATTTGTGCTTTCTCCAGGGACTTCGAGAGCCATAAAGAAGTCATTAAGCAAACCTTGACCAAAATTCATGATGCTGGACTGAAACTGAAAGCTTCAAAATGCTTCTTTTTGAAAAGAAAAATATCTTACTTAGGCCATGTAATCAGTGAGGGACAAATTTCGCCAGATCCCGCAAAAATCAGTGCGATAACAAATTTTGACCCAAAATCCATCACGGACATAACCAAACTGCGAGCCTTTCTAGGAATGACGTCATACCTGCGGAAATTCATCCGTAACTATTCCAAACATGCCTTGCCTCTTACTAATATGCTAAAAAAAGGGAGCAGAAATCCACATGGGACCGGAACAAATACAGGCTACTGAAGCTCTAAAAATTGCTATAACCTCGGAACCAGTTCTAACTCTCTATCAACCGGAACTAGAAATCGAAATGGCGACGGACGCATCTAAAGACTGTATAGGGGCAATACTTTATCATCCGGATGGAAAAGGTCAGCGAATCATTGAGTACGGATCCCGAACATTAAACACGGCTCAAACCCATTATTCGGTTTTGGAGAAGGAATTTCTAGCCATCATCACATTCATCGAAACCTGGAAGCACTACATTCTGGGAAAAAAGATAAAAATCTACTCGGATCACAAACCACTGCAATATCTCCAATGTTTGCGCGAACCAAAGAACTCAAGAATAACGCGATGGGTCCTAACGCTCAGTCAATACGACTACGAAATCATTTATTTACCAGGAAAATTCAACCGAATTCCAGACTTTCTTTCGCGACTATCTTGTGATCAAGAAACACCAAAAGAGAAACTTCAGACTTTTTCCCTAACAGAATTGCAAAATATGCTCGACATCCTGGAGTCTGAGAAAAGAACGGAAGCAGTACTAGCAATTAATGCGGCTGGACCAAAAATGACGGCGAAGAAAGGTGAAAAAACGGCTAAAAACGAAAAACCGGCAAAAGAGAAAACTTCTTCCAAAAACCCTTTTCCGGATCCAATCGATCAATACAAAGGATCGCCTACCGGCTTAAATACTGATGATTCACTTGACGTTTCCGTGCTAGAAAAAAGGTCGCCCTTGCGCATAGATAACCTGCGGAAATTCCAGCATACCGATTACTTCTGCAAAAACCTGATAGACCGTGTTGAGTCCTCAATTACCTTACCGCTCGACTTGAAATCCTTCGAAAAAGACGTGGACCAATATATTGTTGATGAAAGTGGTGTACTTTGCAAATATTATACGGCACCACAGCCCTACAAATCGGCAGAAATAAAAATGATACCGGTCTTACCACTAATCCTACTCGCGGAAGCAATCAAGCAAATCCATGACAAAGATTTAGCTCACTTGGGACTGGCAAAAACCTATCATAAATTTAAGGAAGAATTTTATCGCCCCGGTGCTTACAGCAAGGTAAAAGAATACATTCTAAGTTGCACAGGCTGTAATCTAAGAAAGTTGACTCCTACCAGACCAATCCAAATTCTCGGTAAGACCCCAACCCCAAATAGACCCTACGAAATACTAAGCATGGATATCTGGAAAGCCGGAACCCCCTCGGAACGTGGGTACAAGGCGGTGCTCACTGTAACCGATATGTTTTCGAAATTCTTGTTCGCATTGCCACTTTACGGAGAAAAAGCATCAGATATAGCGGAAGCCCTAGTAGATCAGTTGTTCTGTAAATATGGTTTTCCGTTGGCAATCCTATCAGACAGAGGAACCAACTTCCTACATTCACTGAACGCGGAGCTCTTCAAAATCCTGGGCGTCGATCGCTTACTGACAAGTGCGGCAAATCCGAAAGCAAATCCGATAGAGAGATTTCATTCCACACTGGGAGATAGCTTAGCCATAATTTGCCGGGACGATCCAACAAGCTGGGATAAATACCTGCAAATGGTAGTTTTTGCTATAAATACCAGCTACCGGGAATCGCTAGGTGATTCAAGTCATTACGTTTTCTTCCTGCGGGAACCAAAAACGGCTATAAATGAAATACTTGGATGTCGAAAATTCTACAATGTGGATACGAACTTTAAATCTGAAATAATAGCAAGGATGCGCTACTGCTATGAAACTGTAAGAAAAAATCTCGAAAAGGCCAAAAATAACCACACGGAGTACTGCAACAGGAAAGCCCGTAACTTCAATACGTACCAACCCGGTGATCTAGTATTTCTTGAAATCCAAAAAGATGGAAAACTGGCCGACAGATACAAGGGCCCTTATCGTGTGGAAAAAAGAGAGAAAAATGATCTAACTTACCAACTGAGACACACGGAAACCGGCAAACCTTACGTCGCTCACCACAACCGCCTAAAAAGAGCATACCAAAAGAGCCCATGGACAACCGAACCCGTACCGGAAACAAATGAAACATCATCTCTATTCGAGAAAGGTCCAATATTAGCAAACCGCTTAAAGAACATGAAACCGCATCACCTGTTTTTGCCTACCATTTTTGACGATGACGAGTTTAATGATTATGCCAGTTCTGGAGCACCTTTAACTGGGAGCAATGTCGTAATAGTGCCTAACAACCAATCGCAGCTTTCACGCGCAACCTCTCCACCAGACCCCGACGGTTACCCTAGCTTGCAATTTGATTCAGATATTGAAATCCCAAGCTTCTTACAGCCACAACAAAATCAAATGCAATTCTTCCCTTCGCGCATTTCTAGCCCAAAACGTGGAAGAAATCAACCGGATTTAATGGTAGAAGAGAATTTTTCGCCCATCCATCTCAACCACCCGACGGACATAGGAATTCCGTACTTTCGAACACCTTCTCCGGAAACTGATTATGAAATACCTGAGGAAGTAAAACCAAAACTAAATTCCTCACGGCATTTTTACCGCCTTTCACCCAATGATGCGTACCCATCAAGCGAAGACGAACAAGAGACCAATACCCTAGAACAAGCTATTTTTCCAACAACCCTGACTTTTGACAAAAAATGGCAAAGTTTTGACAGTCCGGTTAATTATGATCACTGGAAATTGAAACCAGAGATAGCAGACTCCCGAAAATACATGCTTATTTCCCCTACCGAACTGTTGCAGGAATATAAAAGGGATAAACAACAAAGATTAAACCCATTTGCTCCGGAATTTAAAGCTCCAGAATCCGCCAGTAAAGCACCAAAAAACGAAGAACCTATTCAGTGGCAAACGACGAATCCCTTTGCCCCAAATTACCAAGCCCCAGAAATGATAAGAGAGCCTGAACCGCAAACACGGACCGAATACGTATTTAATCCAGATGAGCCAGGGCCCAGTGGACTGCCTTCACAAAACATTTCGCTCGAAACGTACCAATATACAAACCCTCCAACCTCAGCTGCGGAACAAGCGCGAAAATTGTCGGAAAAGGCTAAGAAAATAAAGCAACGTCAGTCACGTGCTTGGGACGTTATGACCCCATCTTCTTCTCGAGATCCGGAGCTAGGAAGACCAAAGAAACGGCTAGTCACGGACAGTTTTGAAAAAACCGAGAAAGCTCCAAAAAAGCAATACGAAGAACCGATACCAGGCCCTTCGAAACCGGTCGTCCAGAGTCCTAATCAACACTATGATCAAGCTACGGTTAAAGTAACCGGTAGAGGACTTGGTGAAACAAGAACTCGTTCAGGTCGAGTATCAAAACCGCCTAAAAGATTGAATTTGTAAATAAAGTAAAGCTGGTAATCCTTACTGTGTGGAACGGACCGGAAAATCAGCCCAATTTAGTTCGGCCAAAGAGACGTAGTAAAGCCTAAGCCCGCCGAATGAGATGAGTAGCAATCCATATATATTGTATTATTAAACGATGGGGCTGGAAGATGAACGACGGACGATGAAATAAAAATCAATTACGGGGAACACAAGTGGAAAATTGCACGTTTGGGAAAATTCGCAACAATACGCAGGTCCAAAAAATGAAAGGGAGAAAAACTTTGCAATAATTTGCTAGAAGTTCAAAGAGAAGCCACACATTATCTTACGACAAGAGGTCTACAATGAAGGCAATAAAAAAAGAAAAGAAAAAACAATACAGAACCCTAACGCGAGCGTCGTTAAATATGAATACTGCCGATACCGATTACCAATTCCAACTACTTTTGCCACCAAACAGAATAGAAAATAGAGACAATAATAACAACAATCTTCTAAACCATTTAATAAGTAGCCTACAGCCCAGCGACAAAGAAATTTAGGAAATGTCAATAACGAAAATTTTAAAAGAAGTAAATAAGCCAAAAATCATAACATTCGTTAAAATCCCACTGACAAATGCAAGCAGGCGTAACATGAACACTTATTTCAGTGAAGTTATACTGCAACATTGCAAACAGTGACAGACTTATGACCCGGAGAAATGGTAAGCGGTCATCCCCCTGAACACTTAATTTCGTGAAGCATAACCGAGCAACTCCTAAAAAGTTGTTCTGAAAGACAGTTTGTGAAATATGACTGGAACATTGTACAGTTAAGTCGTCTACTGATGTGTCATTCTGTGTTATTCATATTAATCTACGTGATAATTGTATTCATCATGAGTGTCTCCGAATCAAAAACCCAAGGAAAAAATTAAAAAAAACATAAAATGAGAGAAAAAAAAATTGTTTCAGATATCAGTAGTAATAGAAAATTATTGTTAATAATAAGTTAAAATCCCTGTAAATACTTTAAATCCGAGTGCAAACTATCATAAATATTATTCTTTAAATCTTAAAGTTGAACTGAAAACCTTAGATTTTTTTTTGTCTCGCGGGAGCTCGAATTTTTCAGAGGGAGGGCGTAATGTGAGGATACATCTAGTACAAACAAATATCTTGAACAAAACTTATTCAACAAGCTCTATCCTCAACTCTCTCTATTTCCGACTAGCTCTAACGCCCACGCTTTTCTCCGACGGAAAGAGTTTATTTCCTTTCCTCCAATCAAGGAATTCTTTTCCCCATCAAGAACCTAGACAAACTTACTCCGTTGGTCACCAACCCTTTCGTACTGGATAGAGATTTGCTAGGACGTTGGGAAAGCAACCCTATTCGTTAAGGCACTCAGTTGACATTTCCAAGGCGGTTTAAAAGGACCGAGTTCGCAGTTGGAAAGCCAGTTCAGCTCTGAGCGAGTTCGAGCTAGTTCAGCTCTGAGCGAGTTCGACTTGGGGTTCGACTCGAGCCACAGTTCCGACACAGTTGACCTAGTGACAAGTGCTATTCACCTAACTCCAATGTAAGTAAATACGAAATATATGTGCTTTAGTTATTGACCTACGAACTGAGTATCGCCTTCGAAAAGACTCGGTGCACTAATATCTAAACCAGTAGCCAATATCATGCTCGCTCGCCACACGCTACTATCGTAACTCGAACCCCTTACACACTTTTTTGTTTATCATACAGAACTTACGGGTGTGAACTTTTTGCTTAGGAGAAAGAAAGGTCAGTGGAAGCTGGCGTACGCGAAGTGTTTTTTTCCAAATGACTGACTAGATTTTATTTTCTAAACTGTAGCTTGTGCATACTTTTTGTTAATACATTTCTCGTATTTCGCGAAGGATTTACAGTTCCACATTTAGCTTGAAAAAAAACATGACAGATGGCTAGAAATGCAAAGGGTGAGTACCCCTTTCACCAGAGCCTCGTTTTTGATGCGATAGTGTTGCCGCTTCGCTGCTGCAGCACTTCTTTCCTTTTGTACACAATGCGTTTTGGATTCACTTCCTGCAAGATTTCTTCTTGCGGTAGTAGCACATTGCAGGGAAGCACGGACTTGGTCGGTAAGCAAGTCTGCTATCCTCGAGAAGCGCTGCCGTCTTCCTCGGAAGCACTGCACTGCGAAAACGAATGTAGAAAGAATCAGCCCAGAAGCGCGGCCGAGAAGTGGGAATACAGCGTGCAACAAAAACGAGGCTCAGGGCTATCTTTCATCTTCACCTGTAGGCAGGCCTTCTTAGGTGCGGAATTCAGTGTAAACTGTGTTTTGAAAAGGTTTGATGAAAACATAATCGTTGACGAAAATGTTTCGAGACCTTACGAAACCTATTGACCGGCAAGTTTGCAGGCTCTTCGGGGACATGAACTGATGCTGCGCTGTGCTTGTATATACGGATAACCAGTGGTTAGCGCTCACTGGGCAATCTAAGTAGCGCCAACAGTTAACTCTTTCATCAGACATATTTGGATTTCCGCCAACGAGTCCCACAAAAGTTTATCGTACCGACCGGTAAGCCCTATACTTGGAAACGTGTCTTGTGTGTTAATCAGTCACTATCAGGCGAAGATAAGCTCAAGGTCAAACCCACAAATATAAACCACATGAAAGATACAAAAAAAATGATGAATTGTGTGCTTTAAGCGTCCTCCAGGACTTCGACTGGAGTAGCCTACTAGGCTTCTAAACTCAGTCCGAAAATTATTTCAGGTTTGCCCGTCACGGTAAAGTCCTCAGGATAAATTCAATCTTTCTGTAGAAAGTACTAAGGTGTATTCTGGCCGTTCCCTGAGGAGTCCCCACGTTTTTGTTTGTCCTGGGGGCTCACTCCCCGTATTCTCCCGAGTCCCCACGGGCGGGAAATGCTCCGTCTATCGTCACCATCAAAAGGACTCCCTTTCAGATTGGGAGGGGAATCCAAGTTTTGCTGGTGTTGGTGCAATATTAAATTAACTAAAGCCAATCAGAATAAACTAAAGGAAAAATAAAGTGGATCCATATTAATTTCGTCAACTGCATATTTTTTTTCCAACAAAATCCATTTTAGAAGTATTCACCGTGTTCTTGCTGTTTCTGTACGCGGAGTCCGCGGTGAGTAGCTCCCTCTATTCTCGCCGTTCCCTTCGATTCCCCGAGGAGTCCTCGGGGAACGGCGAGAATACGCCTCTAGTTACCATCGCTGTTCCAACCTTGTCCCTTTTCTGGTATCAGTCCAGAGCAAAATAACACTAGGTAGTAGCGCTTAGACTTGGAAAAAGTGACACACACTCGAAGAGTAGCGATACTAGCACCACTATCGATAGTGAACGTCCCTACTTAAACTCAATTGGTCGTGCCCGCGCTGGCTCCAAGAACTTGAAGTTCTGAACACAGCAAAAAAAACCTCCCCTACTCCCCTGTTTCTTCGATGTCTGCAGACCGCCTCGTAGCTTTACTAGAAATTTCTAAACCCGCAAGTTTGTCTCACTTTAAATGCCACAAGCGTAGTGGGCGGCACTAGAAGTATACCCCAATTGTTAAGCATAGGTCTTGACGCTACTCCCTAGTTTTATTTTGCTCTGGATCAGCCACAGTCCTTACTGTAGGTTACTTGGAACGATTTTTCCAAAAGTCAGGTAGTTCCGAGGACCGCGGGATTGGCCGTTGGATGAATTGGCTCCTCTTTAGGGGAGGAGTCAAGTAGTGACAAGTGGCCCGCCTTGGAGGAGTGACTCAAAGGTGTGTTTGACACTTGCAGCACCGTTTCAGAAGTGAATCTTTGCTCTCTGTCAGCAAGAGGAAATTTGTGCGTCCCGGTTAGTTTTGTGTACAAAAAACACAAATAAGGTAAGACAGGCTTATATTGTAATCTCGCTGCTACAGTGAAACAAGTTTGCCTCAGACAAGTTTTAAGTGTTTAAATACTGAAGGGCAGGGCCGTCGCAAGTGCATTTACGGTGGGGCATTTACAGAGGCAAAAAGTTTACCGAATCTTTCAAAAATTTTACCGAATCCTAGAATCAAGAATTCGAGCTTTAAATTATGGAACAGAAACGATTACGCAGGAAGAGTAACAATAAAGGGCAGCATGAAAGACGACAAGCCAACTATTAAGCGGCGTTCTGGCGAAGCCCAAATCGATAATATATTGCCGGGAATGATTGCTAACAGCTTCTATCTATTTCGAGCGCCGCAGGCTAAAATTTTCGAAAACCATTTTTGTTTTTCTGTAGGATAAAATTTAACTGCTTCTCTTACAAATTCTATCATTTATCGTTGACTACCGAGACTCTAAGAAGTTCCAGAAAACGGATGGAGCGACTTTAGAAACTGTAGTCTAGTCAATATACTACCCATAATCACATTAGAGCGCCGCAGGCGAATTTTTTTTTTTTTTTCCTGCCAAATTTAATTTCCATCCAAATTCTAGCTTTTAATGTTTCGAAATCTCAATTCTAAGACTGGCTTAAAACCCCCCGTCAAATGACGCGCCCTTCCACAAAATAGAGAATATTACGAAAACTGCTGCAGGCGGAATTTTCGAAATATTTATGGTTAGATATTCTTTCTGGGATCCAAAATAAAGTAAGGACTATCGATGATATCATAGATCATCCCTTTTGTCTGCGATCAGGGCTTCACTCGATCTTTTCGAGGTTTCGAGGTTGGTTGTAACTTCCGAATCCTGGCATGCATAACGAATAAATTACCGAATTCAAGTTATTATACCGAATAAGTTTAGAACGATAGCATGTTCGGGATTCTGTGTATCTACCGTATCCCAGTTATTTTACCGAATTGTTTTGGTATCGAAAGACTACCGAACAATATTCATATTCGGTATACTTCGTCGAAACTGGAATTAAGTAAGGATTCGCGGTTAACTTCCAGATCCTGGAAATTATACTGAATAAATTACAGAATCCCAATCATGATACCGAACATTTTGGAACCAATAGCTTATCCGGGATTCTCTGTAACTATGGAACCTCCATAAATATACCGAACAGTTCCGGCATCGAAAAATTACCAAACGATTTCAGTGAATTCTCTCACCAAATTCGTGATGACTACCGAATTCTGGCAATTATACCGAATCCCCATCTTTATACCGAAAAGATTTGTACAGATAGCCTATTTAGGATTCTGTATAACTACCGAATCCCCGTAAATATATCGAGCAGTTCTGCTATCGAAAAAATACCGAACAATTGGCCCAAAATTTTACCGAATCTCGAAAAGGTGGGGGGGGGGGGGTGCTGCACCCCCCCTCCTGAAGGGGGTAAGCAAAATACACACTATATATTATGAGCAAATCGCCAACAAACGTTGCCACTGCTTGGTTTGTTCAATCGTATCTGTGAAAAAATCACAAACGACGCGCAGAGGCAGGACTTAATTGTGAAAAGACTCGCTACGGATTCGCTGGACAGTATGAACACAGCTACGAAAGGGAAATTGAAAATAGGTGGACTGGTGATGGCGTTGGTCATCGAGAAGGAAAATAAGTGGCGTCATTTCGCGAAAACTTAGGGGGGAGGGAAGGCTACGGCACCGTTCCGCGTCAAGAGCTCGACTTAACAAGGTCGAAGATTGGTGAGATATCTTCTTAAAATCCACTTGAAGCCACTACCTGTCATAACGCTGTCAAATCACCTCGTTTCTTGCAAATTTCATGATTTTTTAACGGATAGCTTTCGTCTCCTTTGGAAAGCCAGGGAGGCAGCGACCCCCTCCCTGTCCCCCCTCCCAAATGACACTTCTGGAAAATAAGAGAAAAGAAGATATTCCTTCAGCCCAAGCTGACTGCGAATCATATTTGACGTGCAAAGAGAACAGTACTAGGTTTGATTTCTGCTTTAAACTGTCGACCCATGTTCTTCTTACAAAATCGTATAATTTACAAAAAGAATCACAACACTTCACTTGAACGCAACGGTAGCCAACATCGCACCGAGGCACTGAACAATGTTCCCCGCCATCAAAACATTCAGCTGATCCTCCAAATGCCTCTTTGGATCCTGCTTCCCTACGTTCTTTACTGCTAGTTGTTCAGGAGTCATCTTCTCCTCATCTTCCAACGCCTTGTTGTACTGCTTCGCCAAGCTAAGCATATCAGCAACTGTTTTCTCATTGGTGTTACAACGGTCTTTATAGTCTTCAAGAATGAGACCGTCAGCCCAGTCTTTCTTGTGAACGCTAGAGAGCATCTTCTGCTCAAGCTCATTCTTACGATAGTTGATGCTGATGGAGTAGTAGTGCCTGTGGAAAGAAGAAATGACATTACAAACTATCGTGGTCTTAAAGTCTAACTGAAATGGGCTGAGATGGGACAATCTAATTACTCATCCCTTATTCACTTAAAGAGGCTTGAAGACCCAGTGGAAATGCGTTACATCGGTGCTCCACTATTCACGATCTAACTGATTTTCATACAGCGGAAGTTTCCTGTCTGATTTGTGGTACCTCTATGCGCTTGTGCCTATATTGTATGCTTGGCGGAAACGATTTACGAAACAGCTGTTCACGCAGTGAGCTACTTTCGGCGAGATGATCACAGGCCACTGAAAAGCCGTGTTTGTATTTAGATTCAAATTTTCCAGGTTATAGTATTTTGCGTTGTGAGGACGGCCGTAGATATTCTGAGCGCCATACTAGGGAAAGTAGTGAAAAATCGCTTAATACAATCCAAATAATGCAGTCTATTCATTTAAATGATACAAAAATAAGCTAGCTTTTCAGTTAAACTTTTGACTATCTTACCGGACTATGAAGTACCAAACCCGACTCGGCTGAACACCAGACACAAAGCAGCAACTGTAAACTGTGCGAAACACACCTTCAATCGAGAGAAACCTCAAGTCCTTCGTACCCTATTTCGTACACCACTTCAATTTAATTCTGTAATTAACAAGGCAAATATATTAACTGTAAATTGTGGAACTTCAAATGTAATATCAAAATGTTTTATAATGTTATTATACGTACTAGTTGTTAACTGAATGACGTTCGAATGCTAGCGAGTGAATTGTATGAGCTATTGCGGAAATTAAAGATTATTTTTTTCTTTATTTTTTATTCAACGGTTAGCCGAAGTGCTTAAAGTTTAACTGAACAGCCAACATAATTTTTGTATATTCTTTAAATTATTTTGACTCTCCTGAGGACTTTTTCACAATAGGCTCTAGTGAAGACGTTGCGAATATGGATGACCTCCCGATACGGCCGGCTCCACACCTGAACCGCTAAATTTAAACAAGAGAAGAAACGTGATTTTTCTGCCCTCTCCTGTGATCGAGGTCGAGTTTCGTGGCTAAGGAGCCAAATAGCAGACGCGGGTAGACGTCGCAAATACAGAGCGTAAATGTGCCAATTTTAGTATTCTTCATTTTCATATATATATTTTCTCGGAATCATTTGTCGTTGCAGCTGCCAAATATTTAAGGACAGAGAGATACGCACACAGAAGTACCACAAATCTGAAAGGGATATTCACAATACGCCCCTCATAAAACTCAGTGACAAATTGCCGCCAGATGCGCTAGAGAAACAATAACAATCTCACATTACATCTGGGTTATCTGAAGGGTTAATAAGCGATTAGGCTTTCGCTTCATACCGAGTCGGGCATTTGCCAGGTAGAAAAGTCAACCAGCACTCAGAACTGAAGTCGGTACCTGAAACCAAGTTCAGGTATACCTATAAGCCATATCTATTTTGACGATACTGACCGAGACTTCCTGCTTTACTTCTGCCAAGTTTCCGGTTTCGCCCGAATTCCGACGAACTACTAGTCCAGCAAAAAAAGAAAATTCAGAAACAAATCCAGCGTATCTCTTTATCCCTATAAAGAACATCTAATCAACTTTGAATAAAAGTTTGACTAAAAAAAATTTGGTTACAAACGGATTCCGGACTAATTGTATGTCCGGGTAAAAAATGATTGTCATATACAGACTCAGCCTCTCTTCTTACCCCTTAACCTGTCATCTAATCGAACAATTGCTTTTAACAAATTTTCCGGTTTTGGCCGGATTCCGAGCGAACTAGCTGTCCGGAGAGAAAACTGTTTTCACCATCGTGTTCAGCATGTCTTTTTACCCCTAAATAGAACATTTAATCAACTTCAAATGAAACTTTTACTTTTAACCAACTTTCCGGGTTTCGCCGGATTCCGTACGAACTACTTGTCCGGCGAGAAAATGATTTTCACCATCGTGTTCAGCATGTCTTCTTACCCCTCAATCGACCATTTAATCAACTTCAGTAAGGTTCAAATGGCAAGGTAGCTTGTCAGAGATTATTTCTGTCCGAACTGGTGTTCGCCAAGGGGGAGGGGAGTCTTATCTCCCTACATCTTCAAATCGGCCATATCTTCATGTCTCGATTCTTTGCTTCCTGCTTACTTCTATAAAGACTATGCCTTCAGCTACATAGCATACGCGGACGACTTGCTCTTAGTAAGCCGTAGCCGATCCACACTCACAAAAAATGTAAGTAAGCTGTCGTCAGAACTTAAAAATTGGCCTTGAAGTTAACCTTTCAAAATGTGAGTACCTGCATTTCAACCCTTCGTCAAATTGTTCGAGTGCATCTAAAGCTTCTATATCTGTTGGATCGTTCATCGTCAAATCAACAGACTCTCTACGGTGGCTCGGCATAACATTCAAATTTTCATTGTCAAAATTTTGCTCTTCGGTTGTTCAAGAAGTTTATAAGTCGATCCGTAGCGCCTATGGGCGCATCGTCCCCAACCGGGGGCGCTATAATCGTAAAGCTTTGGGAAATTTGTACAGCACCTTCTGCGCTCCTTCTATACTATTTCGTTCTGGCGTCACTCATGTTCTGCGAAAGAAGGAGATTAAGAAGATGAGATCATGTTATTTTAAATATGCAAAGCACCTGCTCCACTTGTCGAAATTTTGTCATAACCATACATTGACGGAGAAATTCAAAATTCAAGACGCAAGTGTTACCCTTTTGGATGTTTCGTCATCACTTTCAAAACTCATGGACAACAAGGCCCAACCAGCACACGATGTCGTCCACTGCTTCCTGACCGAAGATTAAAAATTAAGTGTCTTTTTCTGTGTGTATATATGTGTTTTGTTTATTTTCTTTATTTTCGTCATTTACTCCGCCTTTTCAAAGTGGCGGGTCATAAATAAATTACTTACTTACTTACTTACTAAATAAAACTTTTACTTTTAACCAACTTTCCGGTTTTTGCCGGATTCCGGACGAACTACTTGTCCGGCGAGAAAATGGTTTTCACTATCGCGCTCAGCATGCCTTCTTACCCCATAATCGACCATCACATTAGCGGTTTAAAAATTTGTGTGTGTCCCTTAATTTGAACCCCCTCCCCCACCCCTAAATGTAGAGCTACATAGCCCATCTACGAACTTGACCTTACCCTTGACCCAATGAGTCCTCACACCAAGTTTCATCAAGATATATCATTCCCTTCGAGAGTTATCGTGCTCGCAGACAGACGGACATTTTTGCGATGTCATAGGTATCCCTCCACTTACGTTTTGGGATCCCAAAAAAGACTGCACAGATTTAAGACAGAAAAAATGTGGACCTTCCCACTAATCCCATCTAGCTGAATGTGCGTTTTTGCGTGGACGGAACCCATCTTCCTCAGTCGTTCAACGCCCAATAGATTTTCTCATTTTCGCGTGGATGGGGTCACCCGTTCAGCTCTACATCCATCAACGAGAAAACGTCCACTAGGTTGCCGTATCTTCTCGGTTTAACTTTAAGGGTTAGGTTGCCGTATCTTCTCGGCTAACTTTAATGGCCGCGCGAACCTTTTCTTCCAGCTACGGCCTGAAGAGGATCCTTGCCGAGTAGGTTACAGTAGTATAGCGTGTAGGTTACAGGCGCCATCTCGTGTTTTACCTGTAAAATATCCTGGATGCTTAATTTCAATAGCGGGTGATTTTAATGATATAAAGCAAAGTTGGCTTGAAAAAATCAGTTAGGGCTTGAACAAATCGTGAAGCAAAATACAACTGAAAAAAGTCTGCTTGACTTGATTCTAACCTCCAGTAGTGATTTTTATGAAGCTCTGCTGGTTCTCCCACCTGTTGGGAGAAACGACCACTATTGTTTAATTTGGAAACCAAACGATTCAATCTCGGTTCCCAAGAAATGCCAGTTTTCATGCCGCCCATTATCAGAGAATTCAGTTAATAATTTTCTGTCATGTCTGAGAAAGAGATCCTGGAAAACATTGTATAACATGTCAGACGGAAATGAAATGGCGGAATACTTGACGAATGAATTGTTTAGTATTTACTTGGTTAATTTTCCTCTTAAAAAAGTTAGTAAGTGTGATAATGATAAACCGTGGATTTACCAGTCAGTTAAAAATTTGATTAAGCTCAAATGCCAGTTGTTTCGAGATGGTTTCACTGATCAGGCAAAACAACTCCGTAACAAAACTGTTACCATATTGAGACAAAGACGCAAAGAATACGGGAAATCAGTTGTGAATTCTCTTTTTGGATCTGGTCTTACTTCAAAGAAATGTCATGAGAAGCTGCAAAATCTTAGCGGGAAGCAGAGGCCCACCTTCAACCTTTGCGATGATCTGGGTGACCCTGTTTCCGTTGATCAAATGAACAAATTCTTTGCCGGCATTTGCAATTCGTAAACTCCCTTGAGTGATAAGCCCCTTGAGCCTAGTGTTACTGATATACCGATCATTACTCCTGTTATGGTTGAGGAACAAGTTCTACGAATGAACCCCAACTGTTCTCACGTTAACAATGAGATTCCAATTCGGTTACTGATACAATGCGCAATGCGCATTTCTAATCTCTAAACCCATCGCAGCAGTATTTAATCAATCTCTTCTTCAATGTATATTTCTCAAATGTTTCAAAATTGCTGAGGTTGCTCCAATACCGAAAAAAATAACCTCTCTAGCCTTGATGATATGCGACCTATATCCAAGACTTCGGCATTGGCCAAGCTACTAGAAAGTTTTATGTATGATTGGCTTCTTTCTGAAGTATGTGACAATTTTGACCCCAATCAGTTTCGTTTTAGGCAAGGTATAAGCACCTCACATTACTTGGTTAGCCTGGTTCATGACATAGTAATTGCTTTTGAGGAAGATGATACGTTTATTGACCTAATCCTCGCTGACCAAAAAAAAGCTTTTGATCTCCTGGATCACGCGGTTGCTTTGGACGCCATTTCTGAAATGGGTGCAAGTCAATTTTCTCAGTGTATGATTGCCAGTTTCTCTCAGACCGGATCCAAGTTGTTAAACTGAATGGTTCCGTCTCCGCAGTTGAAACAATAACTTGCGGTACCCCCCAAGGTACTAAGTTGGGTCCTCTGATTTTTCTTTGTTCTGTTAATAATGTTGCTAAAGATTTCCTTCATAGGTACAAATTTGCAAATGATCTCTCCCTTCTCGTCATTTCTAAGCTTTCTTTCACACTTCCGAATAGTTCAAATCCGGTGCAAGATTCAATCACTTCCCTTAAACCTCAACTATCAAGCAAAAAAAAATGCAAATAACTGATAGTAAGTCTTCGGTTATGCGGTTTAGCAGGCTGAGAAGAGAAACTGCTGAATATCCATGGTCATTCAGGCAGTGTAAGTCCGTTAAATTGCTTGGGGTAATAATCGATGACGATCTGAAATGGAATTCTCATACTGACAATATTATCCTTAAAACCAACTTTTTAATTAAATCCCTCTCCACCCTTAAATCTTTTGGTTTGGATACTAAATGCCTCCTCTGTTATTTTAAAACTTAAATCCGTCCTCATTTAGAATATGCTTCACCGGTTTGGCATTCTTCTCTTTCTGCGACCTCTCTGATCGCCTGGAAAATGTCCAAAAGAGAGCAGTGAGAATCATTCTGGGTGATCATAATATTTCATATGAAGAGGCTCTCACTAAACTTGACGTTCCTAAATTAACTGAACGTAGGAATACTCTTTCAAACAAATTTGGAGCTAGATCAATGTGTTGTCCCCAGATGTCCCATCTATTCCCCCCTCCCCTCCCGTCTTCCGCGCGTCGGTCCGAGAGGAATACTGGCAATCAGTTTTCTCCACATCCTGCTAACTGTTCTGCCCAATTTTTACGTAGTTTCACCCCATCATTTATTTCTGGTCATATCTTATAAGTGTATTAGTTAACTTATTTCGTGTTTGTGTATTTCGTAAATTTGTAATCTTCTTCTAGCTTTTAGCTATTTGGATTAAACTTGATTGACTGAAAAAAAAAGAAAAAAAAAAGTAGTGCCGATATATCGCTGACCAGTATCCTAGCTGACTTATCTGTAATGAGTTATTTTGTATATATAATTCCAAGTCACCTTGGGATGAAGTATTTAATAATATGACTGCAGCACATTAATATGCATAATGCATAATAATATAAATAATTTATTTTTAACCCACGAATCGTACAAGACGAAAACAGCGGAGTACAATAGAAAATAGGAAAACATAATTAGGGAAAACACAACACATACAAACAAAATCTACTCAAGAGCAATACAGACGAATAAGCCCATGAAAGTGCGACAGACGCGCGTACGCCGTTTCGGACAGTTTTCTGTGGATAACCACCAGTTTCTCCGTAATACCCGGTAGCGAGTAATTAACGCGATAACTCGGTTTAACTGGGTAAACGCGATAACTGGGACAGACAAATAAGCCCATGAGAGTACGACAGACGCGCGTACGCCGTTTCGGACAGTTTTTTGTAGATAACAACCAGCTTCTCCGAAATATCCGGTAGCGAGCACTAACGCGACAACTGCGTTTAACTGGGTGAACGCGATAGCTGGGACAGGCGAATAAGCCCATGACAGTGCGACAGACGCGCGTACGCCGTTTCGGACAGTTTTTTTGTGGATAACAACCAGTTTCTCCGGAAAATCCGGTAGGGAGTACTACCGCGAAAACTGGGTTCCTAGATCGGCTAAATAATAGAAGGTCCCCTGCATTAATTACCACTACACGCTCTTTCTCTTTTCCCTTGTACTCCACATTTTTAGACAGAACTTAGAACTTATAAAGCTACCAAGAATGAACAACTTGCACGGCCCACTTTGAGAAAGCTCTGTCAAATTACCGGAAACGAACGAGAATCGTGTGAGATGACCGGTTTGAGTTGCAACTTGAAGAGTACCCCTGACACTAGATACGGCTCGTCATGGAGTTTGATCATACGTCTTCAAACCATCCAACCCATAAGCTTACTTCCACCATGAGAATCTGGCGAAAAGCATCCCACCCGAGGTACCCTTCGCTATTCCAATCAAATGCGCCCACCAAGGGTTCGTGAATTTTCCCTTGTTTGTAACTCAACTTGGCATGTCAAAGCGAAAAGCCCCCCCCCCCGCCCCCCCGAGTCCCTTCGCTAATCCAATCAGATATGCCCACCAGGGGTTCGTGAATTTCCCTTTGTTTGTAACTTAACTCGGCACAACAAAGCCCCAAGGTACCCTTCGCTAATCCAATCAGATGCGCCAACCAGGGGTTCTTCAATTTCCTTTTATTTTTAACTTAACTTGGCACAACAAAGCTAAAAGGCCCCCCCCCCCCCCGAGGTAACCTTCGCCAATCCAATCAGATGCACCAAGATGACCGGTTTGAGTTTCAACTTGAAGAGTACCCCTGACATGAGAAACGGCTCGTCATGGAGTTTGATCATACGTCTTCAAACCATCCAACCCATAAGCTTACTTCCACCATGAGAATCTGGCGAAAAGCATCCGAGGTACCCTTCGCTATTCCAATCAAATGCGCCCACCAAGGGTTCGTGAATTTTCCCTTGTTTGTAACTCAACTTGGCATGTCAAAGCGAAAAGCCCCCCCCCCCCCGAGTCCCTTCGCTAATCCAATCAGATACGCCCACCAGGGGTTCGTGAATTTCCCTTTTTTGTAACTTGTAACGGCACAACAAAGCCCAAAGGTACCCTTCGCTAATCCAATAAAATGCGCCAACTACGGGTTCGTGAATTTCCCTTTGTAACTTAAGTTAAATCAAGAAAGCTTAAAGGACCTTATTCTGTCTTTTATATTGTCATTAGCTCCCCTGTGGAATTGCAAATTTCATAAATCACTGTTTCGTTTGCACCTACGCTTTTCTCGCGCATTTTCGACAGAGCCGAGTTTGCCAGTCAGGAAGCGCAAGCCTCGCCAATTTTCAAGGTCTGCGACAATTCTTTCAAACACAAGGGCATGAGAAGTTTCAATTTTTTTTTTCATTTTTAAAGACTTCGTAAACAACAGGTAGCCTAAATCTTGCGTTTCGAAACCCTTTTCTAATGCTTATTTTTTCTCAATTTTTTAACCACGGCACGCAGTTTTTTAATGTTTCCGTCAAACATCCACTTCAGAGAGCGGCAGTGTCTATCGTTCCCCTATCTGGGAATCGATACTCCACACGCTATTGTTCCCCGTTTGTCTAGAAATCGAGAAAGAAAATCTAGAGAAATCTAATGTTCCCCGAAAGGTCGGGGAATCCACTTGCCCAGGGCTAATCTTCCCCGCCAAGTCGGGGAATCGATGTGCCCTGGGCTAACATTCCCCGAGTACTCGGGGAACCGAAGTGTCCACAGCTAATGTTCCCTCATAATCCAATAATCGATTTAGAGATCGGGGAATCGAGGTGTGAGGGGCTAATGTTCCGCGACATGCAAATATTGATTTTGTTGAGTTGAGGTCGGGGAATCCTAATGTCAGAGGCTAATGTTCCCCGACATGCAAATAATCGATTTTTAGATCGGGAAACCGAAGTGCGAGGGTCTAATGTTCCCCGACATGCAAGTATTGATTTAGTTGGGTTCTGGTCGGGGAATCCAAGTGCCAGGGGCTAATGTTCCCTGATAAGTAATAATGGCTTTTGAGGTCGGGGAATCGAAGTGTTCGGAGCTAATGTTCCCTCATAATCAAATAATCGATTTAGAGGTCAGGGAATCGAAGTGTGAGGGTCTAGTGTTCCCCGACATGCAAATATTGATTTAGTTGGGTTCTGGTCGGGGAATCCAAGTGCCAGGGGCTAATGTTCCGCGATAAGTAATAATGGCTTTTGAGGTCGGGAATCGAAGTGGTCAGAGCTAATGTTCCCTCATAGACAAATAATCGATTTATGTAGGGGAACACTAACCCCTGGCATATGGATTCCCCGACCTCAACTCAACAAAATCAATATTTGCATGTGGGGGAACATTAGCCCCTCACCTCGATTCCCCGGTATGTAAATCGATTATTTGATTATGAGGGAACATTAGCTCTCGACACTTTGATTCCGCGACCTCAAAAAATATTATTGCTTATCGGGGAACATTAGCCCCTGGCACTTGGATTTCCCTACCAGAACTCAACAAAATCAATATTTGCATGTCCGGGAACATTAGACCCTCACACTTCGGTTCCCCGATCTAAAAATCGATCATTTGCATGTCGGGGAACATTAGCCCCTGGCATTTGGATTCCCCGACCTCAACTCAACAAAATCAATATTTGCATGTCGGGGACATTAGCCCCTCACAACTTGATTCCCCGATCTCTAAATCGATTATTTGATTATGAGGGAAAATTAGCTCTAGACACATCGATTCCCCGACTTGGCGGGGAAGATTAGCCCTGGGCAAGTGGATTTCCCGATCTGTCGGGGAACATTAGCTCCTGACACATCGATTCCCCGACAAACGGGGAACAATAGCGTGTGGAGTATCGATTCCCAGATAGGGGAACGATAGACACTGCCTCAGAGAGCGGGCATTCTTGATAGAGTCGACAAAATATCATAAGCATTCTCGCATTCATATTGTCCAGATAACCTAATTTCAAGGCGCTAGTTCAAACCACGACTGGGTGCTACCGTGGTGATTATCTAAACTGTCAGAAGTAACACGCATTTTTGCGCATCCCTGGGTTAAAAGTTCTAATAATATTTCTGTTATGACCCGTTTAAAGGACCCCTCGCACTATTTACTATTCGACTTATAGTATTTTAAAATATTTGATACTTTAAAACTAGGCTGTGCTTTCAAGAAATAGCCCACAGTTTTGGCTGTTTTAAGCCTTTTCCGAGACCCGTTGACAAGTAGCGAAAACAGGGAAACAATTCACATAACCGGCTTTTCTGATAGAAAACTTCTCGCAGACAACCGTCGACAGCGTGATACACATCGAAGGTAGCAAAACACGTCAAGTGAGAAAATCAGCGTAGTTTTGTTACAGGGGTTAGAATGTACCGTGTCTCCGGGTTTAGGAATCTATGGAGCGATTATGGAAGTAGGTTGCATTAGTATTATAGGTGAGCTTCATAGGATAGCTTCAGGGGGTCTTGTTTCTTGCCTTATACTTTATGTTATTTAGTTTGTGTAGTACGAATAATAAATGAAATGAGTGTTATCCAACTTCTGACACTCGGGAAGTACATTGCTGGGCACTGTAACGGGGTAGAATTGGTTTCAGTCGTTGGTAAGTGATGCTGGCTTATGCTAAGATTTTGCAGAAAAAGGTAGACTACAGTTGTGTCCACAGTAATCATTTCTATTAACTGGCTATGGTTTCCCTCATTTTCCGCCTTATCAAACACAACCTTTTAACTAAAGGCTACTGGCTTTGTTTTATTTATTATTAAAAAAATTAGGTTTAAGAATGGTTGATTTTTAGTTTTAATAGTTTTAAAGAAATGATATGTTAGCATAGATGTTCCTTCAGCCCAAGCTGACTGCGAATCATATTTGACGGTGCAAAACAGATAAGTCAGCTACATTTTATTCGAGCTATATTTCGGCCCTTCTTGGCAAGGGTCCTCTTCAGGCTCAAGCCGCTCAAGCTGGAAAATAAACTGGAAAATAATCCGTTTTGCACCGTCAAATATGATATGTTTTTGGCTCTCGATGAACTTAGTTTATTTATTTCTTTTTATTTTTTTTGGTTGGTTGTGTGGTGATGTGGAGGTCGGCTGTATTCGCGAGAACACCTGATGAGTTATTTTATTATAAAGATAACTGTTTCCCAACCAACTGGCCACAGAGCCCTTGGGATTTTGTTTAAATGAATAGATTTGTTTTTGTTGATGTTAGTAGTGTTAGTTGTGTGTCATATGCATGACTAAAAAGAACTTGAACTTGAACTAGCCACTCACCTGTTTAAGCCATGAATGAGAGCTTGAATACTCGGCTTCTGAAGGTGTCCCAAGTTCGACGTCGTCTGTCTCGGCTCCTGTCCTAGGACCATCATGTTCGGGTTGATGAGTCGGAAAGCGTCAATCACCACCTTCCCCTTAACGGACTGAATTGGGTCAACTACAACAGCAACCGCTCGCTCGGACAGAGCTTCGAAACTCTGTTGTGTGTTGATATCAACACCTAAGAAAGGTAAAGGGTTATTACTGTATTTTTATTTATCCTGGAAGGCTTGAATACTCTTGATGACCTACGTGCCCATGAAGACTCGCCGTGTATCTAGCGGAAGAACCAGAAGCGTCACCAGAGCTGTCCCCAACGTGCTTATTGGTTGACACAGGATTTTAGTCATCGTTCGGGCGACGTTGCTCATTCTTCCCGAGGTTTACTGTCGTCTTTTGAACATAGTCATATAGAGTACAAACAGGTAAGATCAAACGTGAGTGCTGTTATAATCAACCAGATCTTCAAACTTGTGTATTTACAGCAACAACGAGTTCCGTAACTCGAAGTCTCCGAGAAGCGTAAGTATTTCGAAACTGACAGGGAACCTGCGTGAGAAATGATGTCAGAAAATAATAAAACAATCGTTAAAGTCAATGGGCGGATCAAAGAATCATGATGTCACATTACCACCCCTAGAATACAATGTTACGTCAGGAATCAGCAGATTCCTAGACAACTTATTTTCGCTAAAATGTCGTTACGACGTTTTTTGCTAAGTGCCATATTCCAATTTACTAGCTGAAGACAAATATAAGCGGAGTTTCTTTTTTCTTATTCATCCGTTGTTATTAGATACTCCGGATTATTTCTATTGTTGACAAATAATCATATTAACGGTGTTAACTGAGAATTCCTTGTAAGCTCTGGAATCAGATGCAAGTAAGTCTGTTATATTTGTCCATTTTTGGCAGTTTTGTAAGTTCACATTCAGAAAACAAAACTTTTCTTCGATGCTACAAACGACAGAAGTTTTATCAGGTTACACTATAGCAATCTGCCAGATACATAGACGGTTTATTTTAACAGCCATGGCACTCTCATCACTCAGCTCTACAAAATGATTGATTTCCGTACATAGCCTAGAGTTTTTGAATTTCCGCGCCTTGCAATGCCATGCTCTGAAATCGTCTCCACCGAGACGCCGAAGAGGTAATGAAGTCAGAAATTTGTATGTGTGAAGCATTTTATAAAAATTAAAGCATAGTTAGTGCCAAGAATCGCCATGGCACTCTCCTCACTCAGCTCTACAAAATGATTGATTTCCGTACATGGCCTAGAGTTTTTGAATTTCCGCGCCTTGCAATGCCATGCTCTGAAATCGTCTCCACCGAGACGCCGAAGAGGTAATGAAGTCAGAAATTTGTATGTGTGAAGCATTTTATAAAAATTAAAGCATAGTTAGTGCCCAATGTGCTTTAAAGGATAAACGTAATTTATTCAAGACGACGTACAAAGTACGGTAACAAAATCACAAGATCAAGAGTGACTACGTTTTCAATCTTACTCTCAGTTCATTTCTCAGCTCAACGAAAACGCAGCCCAGTCCTGCACGCGCTTACAGCTGGACCAAATCGGCCACCCACACCACACCACACTGCCGAGAATCAAAAAGTGCTTATTGATTAGGATGGGAACATTGCCTCAACTATGAGCGTGTTCCATCCTACTTACCGTAGTTACTACGCATGACGTCACGAATTCTGGCTTTTTTCCGTCAAGGCTGGAACGATTTTTCTATTTTCCAGCAGGATATCATGCCACGGGCGAATCCGACCAATCACGTTGCAGAGATGCGTAGTTACTACGCTTACCACGCTCCCGAGCATGGTAAGCAAATAGTAACTATTAGTTACTATTTCGAGAAGGTTGGAACGGTCAGCGTAGTAACTTTTCGTGAGGATGGAACGGAAATAGTAACTAATAGTTACTATTGGTACGAGGGTGGAACACGCTCTATGTGATGTAATTTAATGTTTAGTTTACCCATCTTACAGAAAAGAGAACATGATTATAAAAAGGAAAGTAGGAAAACAGAGAAAAAAGATCACACAACAAAGAAAAACAAAAAGCAAAACACAGAGAGAGAATCACACTACTAATAAAAAAAGGTTTCAAAGAACAATCCCTTGCATTGACGAAAGAACAAAAAGCCAACCCCTGTGTTTCCAAGGGATAGCTAAGCTGGACGACGAAAAAGCCGCCTCACACATCAGGAGGGGGGCGTTCGACTTAATTTCCTCATTCCAAATGAATGCTGCTACCATGGTTGCAAGAGTTAGCAAACCTTAAATTCATAACATGTCAAAGAATCGCAACAGCCTAACAACAGTTGCCATCATAAAACACAAAAACCCCTGACAAACAAAAATGTTGAATAATTTTATTCAAATGAGATGTCTGGCCACTTTTGTTTCTTTGATGTTGTGTTTCTAAGTGACGAATATCAAAAGGGAAAAATAACTGGCACTTGATTGCGAAGGTCAGTGCCAAACGGATCACCAAGCAAATCACGATTTGGTCGTTTTTTGTATCCTCAAACGTCAGTGACGGGATACCATGACTTAGTAAAGTTTGTCCGGCCGTGTGTTAGCTTGATAACTCTCGGGGGAGGGGGGTGATATTTGTTCGAACTTGGTGTGAGGATCCACTGGCTCAAAGCACAGATCAAGCTCGCAGATGGGCCCCGTATCCCTACATTCGGGGGTCGGGAGGGTATTTTAGATTAAGGGATGAAACAAATATTTTTTCAAGCTAATGTGACAGTCGAATTACGGGTAAGAAGATATGCTGAATCCAGATCTGAAATTCAGTTTCTCACCGCACAAACCGGAAATTTCAATATGCAAGTAAAAACAGATCCTGAATTCATATCCTAACTTTAGTTTCCCACCTGGCAAGTAGACTGGTCGGAATCTGGCGAAAACCGGAAATTGAAGTTTGTTGTCCAGTCGATCTGAGCATCCACATAGGGGCAAGAATACATACTGAAGCCATATATGAGCCTAATTGTCTTGCTGCACTGTCATAAGTTTGAGAAGATGACATCCAAAAGGGTCATAACAGAAATATTAGTTGCGTCTTTGCAGATACCATGGTATCTGATATCACGGTCTAAAATCCTATTTCGCAGTTACCGTGGTATCTGATACCACAGTCAAAAGGCGTTTATTTTTTTAAAAGGCGTTATCGTGGTATACTGATATTCGGAGAACTCGTCTAACTTTCATCATCACCAACAATAGAGCCTAGGTTTTGTCAAATTGGTGAGAAAGAAAGTTTTGCTGCGACTGGATATCAGTTTTCTTTTGGGATGACTTCGAAAAGCGCCCGATACCACGGTCAAACGGCGTTTGTGTAGTTACCGTGGTATCTGGCCAGTCACCGCGATAACTGATATTCAGATACCACGGTCCGACTGTGGTAACGGGTCGTGGTATCTGAAAAATTCATCACACTTTTATCATCACTAATAAAAGAGGCTAGTTTTTTGTCAAATTGGTGGAAAATAAGTTATGTCACTGTATAGATGCCAATGGATCTCAGTAAATGATACCCAAACCCGAAATTTCTAAAATGATTTAAAATTAGACCTACGTTGCCTGGACAACGTGAAGTGTTGCAGCAACCTTTGTTCGGTTTTCACTTTTTTTTTGTTTATTCGCTAACCAATTCTTACTTACAAGTCCATCTCCCCGTGATAAACATAGTACCAAATTTTTCTCAATTCAAATACGCCAGAAACAAATAAAAGGATTAATAGGTACACCAACTAGTAAAAGTTACAAGCCCTTCGTCGCCGAAGATGATTATGGTCTAACAGTCGATTTTTGCTTACAAGTAAAAACAACAACAGAATATCGAAGTAGGGACTAAATTAACTTAGCAGACAGTTGAACTTTACCCTTTTCAATCGTAGACATCGTGACTTTTGGATACTTGGAACATTATCTTATATAAACTAGTTTTCAGGATCAAAATACCATAGATGCCACTCTGCTACCGTAATTATTTCGAAACTATATACATTATCATTTATACCCGTTGCGTTAACACTTAATTCTATGTTACAGTGGTAGACCATCACGATAGACCATTGTAGCATCTCATAAACATGACAATGCTATAGCAGCTGATTCTTGAACGATGACATGAACCAAACTTTTCTAATCATCGAAAACAAGGGAAACAAAATAGGTGAACAAACTAGGAAAAGACGAAAACCCCTCACCGCTGAAGATAATTATGGTTTAACAGCCGATTGTTTCTTACCCTGACATGTCTAACAATTGGGTTCCACCTATTCTTTGTTTGAGTGTGTAGCCTACCCTACCAATAAAGTTGTCAATCCCTCAAAGGCTTAATTTTAAGTTGCAGTGATAGACCAAGGAAACTAATTTTCTTACCCTCAGATTTATACAGATCAAGTAAAATGTACACCAATTTTCACAAGTTTCTAGCCCCTCAATAACCCCTTTTAGCAACCGATTGTTACTTATAAGTCCATCTCCCCGTGATAGACATGGTATCAAATTGAACCCGCGATCAAATACACCGGAAAGAAACAATAGGATTAATAGGTACACCAACTACCAAAGTTCCTAGCCCCTCATCGCCGAAGATGATTATGGTCTAACAGCCGATTGTTACTTGTGTACCAAATTGTTCTTACCATCAAATACACCGGAAACAAATAATAGGTACACCAACTAGCAAAAGCTGCAAACCCCTCATAACTGAAGATGATTATGGTCTAACAGCCGACTGTTGCTTACAGGTCCCCTACATGTCTCACAATTGGGATCGGCCTATTTTTGGTTTCAGTGTGTACCTTACTACTGAAGTTGTCAGCCCCTTTTAAACTTTCCAACTATTGTATCTCATGAAGAAATTTTTGTACCAAAACACGGATGACATATACTTTGATCAGCTCACCATTATCCATCGATTGCCGTTGAAAAAAAATTCTATCTGTATTAGTTCAAAAGTTGACTTTCTTGCCGTAGGCCAACTTTCTAATACCACCACTTATAAAGGAGCAAAGGATAAGCTCTAATTTCTTTAGCAGTGAGAAAACTTTTAAAGTTTAAGAGGCCCATCTGATATCACTTCTCTTCCTCACTCCCAAGTGTCAGAAATGGAACGATAAACTCAGCTGAAATCACGAACAGAAACGGGTAGAAACAATAGATGGCAGCACTTTCGACCCGTGGGAAAATGACCCTTTTTTGATTCCGTAAATTTTTCTATTTATCACTTAAAGAAGATATATTGGCTGTAGGGGCAGGGAACTGCCGCACATATTTCGCACTTATAAATTTTAGTCCATCTTCAGTTTAAAACTGGTGCCTGTCTGCTTGTCTGCTAGAACGGAGCTTTCCACTCGAAAGCAGAAACGTAATTCAATGAAACGAAAGCTTGGCTGCACAACTTCAGATAGTCCTCTCTGACATGGGCTATATAACTCCACTTCACTTCGCACACCATAGGCTCTGGCTCGAGGACAAGCAGAAACCATCCTTTTTGGCCCCAGGCAAGAGCTCTACGTTACGTTTCCAAAATGTAATGTCATATTCATCAATCCGGCCTAAAGCCCACACTTTCCGTAAAAACCGCACAGGTTAGACCCTTACCAGTTCCCAGGAATAAGATGAAATCGGCGGCATAGAAAAAAAAAAAAAAAAAATAGGACAAAACCAAAGTGTTGCTCTCGCAACACAATTATAACTGATTTCTAAAACCGCAAATACGACAATTGTCGTTTTTTCAGAGCAACCGTAGTATGACATACCACGGTAACTGCAAAACGAATAACTGCAGACCAGTTGCCGTGGTAACAGATACCATTGTATCTGCGAAAACCCAAAGATGCGCCAACGCCCGTTATATGTTATAAAGCTTTTGACAGTATGAATATCGATATAGGGTAAGAACACATGATCAATCCCATATATGGTAAATCGGGAAATACTATTTATCCTCGCTTCCGACGGACAGTCCGGCAGGAATCTGGTCAAAACGGATGTTTACGACTTACCCTGACTGTTCATTATTTGTTTTATTTTTTGTTAAGTATTACCTAGTGGTCTGTTAAAGTAGTCTATGGCAATGATCGAAAAACTACATGGGCCGAGCGTCTGTATCAGAAAGATAAAAAAGTATTCCACTTTAGGATCCCATCGAAACCTTTGGTTTTGTTTTGCCTAAACCGGTAATGGATCATTCAGATTTCTTTACTGGAGTCCAGGCTTCGGTAAATCAAACCAGCGTTCGTTAATCCCTACCCCCACTCAGAACTGATAATAATACTTAGTGGAACAAACACCTCTCCCTTTTTGCAATGCACCATCGCGCCAAACATGGCATTCTTAGAGCGTGTTCCACCCTTGTACCAATAGTAACTATTAGTTACTAAATCCGTTCCAACCTCACGAAAAGTTACTACGCTGACCGTTCCAGCCTTCTCGAAATAGTAACTAATAGTTACTATTTGCTTACCCCGCTCGGGAGCGTGGTATGCGTAGTAACCACGAATCTCTGTCACGTGATTGGTCGGATTCACCCGTGGCATGATATTCCGCTGGAAAATAGAAAAATCGTTCCAGCCTTGAGGACAAAAAGGCAGGATTTGTGACGTCATGCGTGGTAACTACGGTAAGTAGGATGGAACACGCCCTTAAGTATGGTATGATATTCTTCGAAGTCTCCTTCGGTGCACCCTTCTCATCTTTCTTGCCACCCCCTCATCCATTTACGTATGTATTACGTCTCTCATGTTTCCAGACGATATGACATTTTAGCGCTTCCTGGGGTGTCCATGACTTTTAGCCTGACATCGCTTCCGGATGAGCCTCAACAAAAACGGTTATCGGGAGTCCGGAAGGAAAATATGGAAGGTGAAACCTGGCTTTTAGATTACTGTTACATACAAAGTAATCTGAATATACATTTTGGTTCAGTAACTAGAAATAGACCTTTAGGTACAGATATGTCCCGGTACTGGTGAGGTCGCAAACACTATCTGAACTTACCCTTGCATTAGCTGCGTTTTACTATCATCCATTTAACCGGTCTGCGGGATATCCCACAGTCAGACGTTTTCTCCCCGGGGACTCACTCCCGGTATTCTCGCGAGTCCCCACGGATGGGGAATGCTCCGATTATCCTCACCATCATCAAAAAGGACTCCCTTTCAGATTCGGAGAGGAATTAATTTTTGCTGGTGTTGGTGCAATGTAAAATCAATTAAAAACGATCAGAATAAACAAAACAAAAAATAAAGTGGATCCAGACTAATTTCGTCAACTGCATACTTTTTTTCCGAACAAAATCCGTTCTGAGAGCATTCCCCGTGTTCTCGCTGTTAGCTGTACGCGGAGTCCGCGTGGAGTGACTCCCTCTATTATCGCCATTCCTTACGCCCAGTATAACTGACCTACTTACGTTCTGATGCAGGAAGTTCGAATCTTTCATGTTATGTTGGAGAACGCGAAATAAGCCGTTTTTGTGTCGCCGGGCGAACGGGATGGGATGCCAAAAACACGGCTTATAGTGGTAAATAGGTCGGTTAACTGGATGACGGAGAAGTAGCAAAAACGCAGCTATTGACTAATTATATTATTCGCATTTGCTGTTACTAGACGAATTACTGAGCTAAAAACTGCTGTTCGATCATACTTCCGACCTCCATGGCAATTGGTCCTGTTCTGGCCGTAATCGAAACTTCCAATTTGTTCTATTTTTGAGCAGGATGATACTTTGGCCAACTTTCCACCATCATAGAGGAAAAGAATCTTTATGGAAAGTTGACAATGCTGTATTAGTAGCCTAAAAGCGAGGCTTCACCATCCAGATTTTTCTTCCGGATTCCAGACAGCCGTTTCCGTCGAGACGGATCTGGAAGGTGAAGCCAGGCCAAAACCGTCTGGAAGTCGGGTGCTGGAACCCCCAGATTCCGGATGTCTGGAAGGTACCATAGAGGCAATCCATTCGAGAGACAGAAAAAATATGCAAACGTAGGAGGAAAAGGGAAAGTGATTGAGAGTTGTGACTGGGATGCAAGAGATATTTGAAATGCGAAGGGGACATCTAGGAAATGTTGAAGAATAGCAAAATTAGCTGTCGTCGTTATCATGAAAATCTTGAAGGGTTGGCTCGAGTTTGCGGAAGCCCCGGACGTCTGGTAATCTGTAAGGTTAAGCCCGGCTTTAATCGAATCTTTATTTCTGATTATGAGAATGTGACAAATTATTTGTTTACCATTTAGATATTTAGCCACTCAGGGGGTTGCTTACTCTCGATTTTAGTGTACAGCAAGTGCTCGATGCCCGGTTGATGAAGGCACCGGCTGAAACTACCGGTTGCCACGTGTTACAACATCAAAATCAGCATGTTTAAAAGCGGAATCTCCTAATTTATGGCCGGCACGGTTGGTTTCCACCGGTGCCGGGAAAGGGTGTACAGCATATGCGAGGGAGTGGGCAACCCCTCGTGCCCACCGTACGCCAGTAAAGGTGTCATGATGACAGGACACCTAGGCCTATGAGCATCGGCTGAGACTTTTAACATTTTACTACGTTGCTTTTGTGGTTGTTTGACTTCGTTTTGTTCTTCACTGACGTTGGAAAGAAAGAACAGGTGGATGAACTGACAATTTTAAGAAAAACTGAAATAGTAAGTAGCATAATTCCGTCAGGAGGAAGGACAGGATACAAAAAAAATTAAAACCAAAAAAATTTAAAACCCAATAAAACCAAAAATCATCTGAAGATGGAACTTATACAAGGGCTTCCAGTTGAAATCCCGATTGAGGAGCCTTTTTGTTTACTGTTTAATGTATTTTTATTATTAAAAAGGAAAAAGCCAAGCCGAGATCTTACCTGACAACCAGCACCCAAAGCCAGGATGGGAGTGATACCAACCGACGACCATCTCGGGTCTACCGGTTTGTCTCAGCATGTCCAACATCTTGGCCTGGAAAACTGGATCAACTGCTTCCACGCTAACTCCAGTTCCTAGAAAAAAATCGTTCTTGTATGTAGACCTAAAACTGGAACTTTGAACTTAGTAATAAGTAGTATGGCAGCCAAGTCTACCAACCCCATCCCTTGATTTTGGGATACCCGATGCCTAATACTGGGTATCCCAGAATCAGGTATTTGAAATGGACTATGCGTCCACAATCTCCCTGGCCACGTCTTCAATGCACATTGCCTGGATCGGACACTCTCGAACTTTCAAAAATGTCTTGCCTTCGACAAACGGTGCAAAATCTACATAAATGTAAGGATTCTTTTGGATATAACTTGCCAGGGTTGAAAAAAGTGACAACTCCTAAAATTATGCAAATTTTGCAGCGATGACCCTGGAGATGGGCTTTAAACAGCGAAAGCATTGCAGATATTCCTTCAGCCCAAGCTGACTGCGAATCATATTTGATAGTGCAAAACGATACGTCAGCTGTATACTGTTAGAGCTATATTTCGGCCCATCTTGGCAAGGGTCCTCTTCAGGCTCAAAGCCACTCAAGTTGGGAAAGGGAACTTGTGGAAAAAAAGTGAACTTTTTTTTTCCAACTTGAGCGGCTTTGACCCTGAAGAGGACCCCTTGCCAAGAAGGGCCGAAATATAGCTCTAACAGAATTCAGCTGACGTATCCGTTTTGCACTATCAAATAAGAAAGCACTGTGAAATTTGCTTTGAGCAGAGATGGCTTTTTATTAAACTGTTCATATCAATAATTTTTTTTTACTTTTGAAGTTGAAAACCCGTCTTATTCCGATGACTCAGTTAGCGCCATCTTCTTAAAGTTAAGAAATCTACCAATCAGTGTCCTTTACAATGGAGTAGGTCAGGGTTCGGGAAACCACAAGTACCCAGCATTTGGCATGGGGTATCTCAACATTATTTAAGGTAGACTATGGCAGCCCACAATCTCCCTGGTCACCTTCTGAATGAATGAAGGATTTATGACGCATTGCCCAAGGGCGTAAGTGCAGTAGAAAAGGACAAAGAAATATAAAATAATCGCAAAACACTCGACAAATATTTTCCATAAAGATTCATTAATTTAGAATCACACTGATGGGATCGTGGACAGGTAAGTTTCCATCTAGATCGGACATTTCAAGTTTTCCGAAACGTCTTGCCTAGAACGACAAACAATGCAAAATCTACATAAGACTGTTTTGGGTGTGGTTTGCCAGGGTTGACAAAAGTCACTATTATGCAGATTTTAAAGCGTTTATCGTCCTAGAGCAAAAGCGCTCTCTAATTTGCTTCAAGAGAAGCTGACTCTTTCTTAAAGGACCCCTCGCACTATTTACTCTTCCTTTTTTCTGATGGAAAAACTTCTCGCAGACAACCGTCGACAGCGTGATACACATCGAAGATAGAAAAACACGGCAAGTGAGAAAATCAGGGTGGTTTTGTTAGAGGGGTTAGAATGTACCGTACGAAATTGGTGTCTCCGGGTTTGGAATTACGGAAGTAGGTTGCGTTAGCATTATAGGTAAGACAGGTCCTTTAATTGTCAATATCTATTATTTTTTTTGTTTACTTTTAAAGTTGAAAACCTTTCTCAATCCGAGAACTCAAATACCGTTTTTTTTTTCTTATTCACAGCAACAAGACTCACTAAGTTCTCAGCAAAACTTAAGGCGTCACTTTGCTGCCGTCCAATCGTGAACAGACTTTCAACGCGTAAGCCACGTTACCTGACGTCAACATAAATGAAATCTGTGTTTGTGGAATGTGACAATAACGACGGACTAATTTTATTTTGTCAAACATCAACGAGTACAAGTCATAGACGGAGTAAAAGAAAAACAAAAAAGGAAAAGAGAACACTGTAATAAGAGGGAAAAGGCACTACCATGACATAACCTATCTACGTAACAAAACATATCGTTCCATGGACAATTTACATTTTTGTTAAATTATGTGACATATTCTACTATTGCGAGTGCAGAGGGAGACGAAGCAGGTATTTACAGAAATGAAAATAGATACAAAAAACTTTTTTCATCGGTGCTATAGTCATCATTCGGCAGGAAGGTGCGATGTATAAAACGTGGGGCAAGGCCACCGAGTTGAAATCATCAGAGGACAGGTTGGCATAAAGGGAACTTACTCATCTCAAGGAACCATACAACGCAAGAACGATCTTTTTTTCGAATATTCAAGATAAAAAGTGTTCTGGTATCCCTGATCGACCTCAGCGAACCCACTGGTCTGACATCCGAGTTTCCCAGTAGTTATGTCAGTATGTATATTTGGAAGGGCTTGGTAGGCCGGAACCTGAATGAAAAGGTCTAGGACGTTAGATAGGCTCCCCACAAAACCAGGAGGGGAATACTAATTGTGTTGCTGGAGATTTAAATGAATGGGGGATGCTTTTGATGTCGAAACATGACAGCAGTCACCTGAAAGATAAAAATGCTCCTCAGCCAGGGTTGGATCCCGCAACCTCTGGCAGGCATATTTGTGGCCCAGAAGCCACAAATAGTGGTATAGAAGCAACAAATAGTGGCCCAGGAGCCACAAATAGCTTGAAAATGTAGTTCCCAAACAACTGCAATGGCCATATAGTACAGTAGAGTGGTTTCAGGCAACGGTCCCTGTTGCACTCCATCTCCATTCTTCAATTAACTTTCCAATGCAATAAACTTGCCATATCTTCTCGGAAAATGCAGGATTACACAAATAGCAGAAGGAAAAGTTTACTGGTGTGGTGACTTACAATTTAGAGTTTAGGCAGAAAAACACATCTTCAGGCTGTGTACAGGACCAGTGATTTAAACTTTCAGTTTAACATATTTAATCAGATCACTAATCTACTGAATTCCCAACACCATTCTGTTGCATATTCTGGATTTATTAAATACCCTATTCCCATCCTAAATATCCAAATATACGAATTCTTACCGGACTGGGGCATGGCAAAAACATCTATAACTCGTACTGTATAGTCATCGACAAATTCTCCCAACATCAGACCCATAACTTCCATGGGGACACCAGCTCGGCCATGTTTTAGCATTTTCAGAAGAGCTAATGATGAGATATAAACCTGCTCTGCTGTGTCAACTACTGGTGCATCAGTTGGAGGGGCACTCTGACCTGAAAAGAACAAGAACATGTAGAAAAGAAGACACACAAATTAAGTGTAACAGACATGTCTATTTGTCCAAGTTCTGAAACTGACGGGAACTCAGTAAAATATGGATTCCTAGGTGCTATGAAACTTTTTCACTTCTGCTCTTAGTACTAGCCTACAACTAGTTAACCAGGTTATTAATGGGATAGAAATTAATTTTTAACAAGCAGCCTAAATGAAGGTCACCAGTACATGTCCGGAATAGTCAGCGACTACCCCATAGTTTTGGTCACTGCTACTTTTATTTATTTTTTTTCTGGTAAACTGGGTAGTTGAAGAAGACTAGTCTATGAGAGTATGGTTCTACTTACATTTATTTTTTCCATGACTCAAGTCTGACACCTAGCAGTTCAACATTAAAAACACTATTTTCAATAAATGACTCGTGTGTCAGACCAACGATATCCAACATAAGTTATTGACAGTAAAGGTTTGTTTGTTTGAACAAATAGTTAAATTTAAACAGTGCAGTTTGGGCAAAAACAGTAGAATGAAGATCCAAACTACCTATTCAGGTGTTCTCAAGAGCACTTAATTAACTACTTTGGCTGACTGGTAGCCTAGCTGATTTCTGATACAGCAAGTGCACGAAAATGGCACTGCTCCCAGTCAACAAACACTGAAATGAAGACTCCTCTAATATATTAATGCATAACTTCACTGCTACATAGTGTTCAAATAGACAGAAGTCTCAACCACATTTTTTCACCTCACTAATCATTCCTTCAAATCAACCATTTTCAAACAGAAAATTTATAAAAATATACAAATGGAGGATTTTCAAATCACTTCTGATGAAACAAGACCAAAGGTTTCAATGGGATCCTAAAATTTTAATATTTGCTCCCGACAATTAGGTCTTGTAGATATTCGGTCAATTCGGTCTTGTAGATCTTCGGTCTTAAACAGACTTCTTAAACATTTTTAATTCCAGCTGAATTTCACCATGTTCAGATATATTCAGATGTCCGCTTTGCACTGTCAAATATTCAGATATGGATTCAGCATATGGTTTACCCCATAGCTCTGGCAAAAAACTAAAGCTCAAAAACGAATTCATCATTTCTCCTTACCCCTACATCTAACCTCTTATCAACTTAAGATTAAAAATTTTACTTTTAACAAATTTTAGGGTTTCATTTATTCAAACAATGTTTATAACGGGTACGTCAGCTACAATTCTTCATCAGCGATATTTCTGCCCTTTTTGGCAAGGGTCCTCGTCAGGCTGTCAATCCTCAGGTTCAACTTAGGGGAAGGAAACAAACCTGTAATAAATCTATGGTATGGTATCATCAAAGGTATGGACAAATGAATTTCTTAATCTACAATCAGAACCCATCCGGGATCAGAAAGAACAAATTTATTAGTAATAGTAATACCACTACCAAATAGAATCCACACTACGAATAGAAAACTTCAAACAATTTAGGGGTACATGGCCCAGAGTTAAAACACAGATATTTACATTTTACACTACCTCGAATGTTGCCGCGAAAATGTTAAAATGAAATGTACATGCTGTCCTGACAGTCAACAGGCAAAATATGTCTTCCTAACCAGCAAAAGGAAGAAGGAGAAGTTTTTAAACTGGAAGCTTCATATCCAAAAAAAAATTGTTGTTCTTTAGTGCCAAAAGGATTGCTGGAATATTTAGCTGTTCACTGATATCAAAGTTTGTTATTTTTCCTTTCTGTTTGACTGTTTTAGAAGCAAGAAACAAAGGTATGGACAAATTCAGAGAGGTGTTCACATAAGCATACAGTAGAGGTATGCTTATGTGAGCATACAGTAGCATACAGTAGAGGTATGCTCCTGTGAGCATTTGTTGTCAATGGACTTTGCCATTTTCATGCACTTGCTGTGTCTAATAAAGCTAACTACCAGTTAACCAAAGTAGGTTATTAGGAGCATCTGACAACACCTGTATAGGGATTTCGAATCTTCATTTTACCATTCAGGCCAAAAGTCAAGTATTCAAAAAATTCAAATAATCTGCATTTTCTTTGTTTTGAAGCTGCTTTGGAAAGGGATTTTCTGGCTATTTACTTTGGTAGCTCTACCTTTTTCATCATTTTGTAGATATAGCCAGACAGATTACACTGAACCTGCTCTGAAGGAAAGACTTCTCTGGAAATTTGATACCTTGTCTGAGGTTTGATAGGCTACCCCTCCTGCCCTGTACTGGACCAAATATCAGAACAATATTACCAGCAAATAGACAAATGTATGTTGTATGGTACTTACCAAGACCTTGCATTGCACTTCCTAATCTAAGTAGCCGGTCCATCTTTTAGCACTCAAGCCTTCTAGAGTAGAAATCTTGGTTAATTTTGTTTTTGTTATGAATCAGCAACTTTAGAAACCCATCTTCTTCTTCTTCTACTAGTTACAGTTGGCGGCATTCACTTGCCAGTGTTGCCGCCCAAAAAATTAAGTTTCCTAAACTTCGGATGAATATTTTACCAGATTGTCAGAAAATTTACGAACTCAAGAAAATTTTATATTTCCCTCATTACGACGACTTCTGGATCAATAAAAGACTGGCACGTCACGCGACAACGGCGCACATTCCCCGCCAACAAATAATAGAACCGGTGTGAAACTAACTAGAAAAACAGCAGCTGAAATGATTCTTGTACTCAAAATACGTTTATACATGAATTCACAACAAAATATAGCCAAAATATATCCAGCAGTGCTGAAGAGTTAAACGATTCAGAAAAACTGCAGTGCATCAGCTGAAGTTATTCTTGTGATCAAAATTCGTATCGATATAATTTCACTTCAGCTCTCGCTAGAGAGAAAAGCTTTCAACGCCTGTATCCAGGACGAATTGAAGAAAGTGCCGCAGGAGAATTTCTTTTGAATCTGCCTTTTTCTGGCAAGATTTAAGCACTTACCATGCAAATTCTAGCCTTTAATTTGTTTCAAATCTCAAAAATTCCAAGCATTATCGCCAAATCAATGACACACGAAATGCACTGGCTGTTGATGGCGGTGTCTGTTTCCTACTACGGTTTCAGCGGCACACCAGCTGCGGTTAAGATATGATGTTTTCTGAAGAAAAAAAATGATGATCTGATCGTAGCTTAGGGGAATCTGTTCGTTGTTTCCTACTCTTCCTCTTACTCTTTCCTACTCTTACTTTCCTACTACCTCCACGACAGTTGCGATGTCTTCTGTTTAAACTCACAGTTAAAGATGATTTGCTATATAGGATTCCGGGATGAGAGGAGCATAATCGGCAACTTGGCTCTATCTCAGTATGTAGATGAATTCTGCCTTTCGGAACTTCAGAGCCAGACTTTTAATCCTAAAATGTTGTCGTCCGGTTCTCTGAAAATTGTTTTGATAGCAGTTTGGGTCGTGTGGGGTAGACTGCTGATACTTTTTCTCATAATATCTCTGAGAGGTGCTGCCGTCCTGATGAAAAATTTAGTATGGTAGTAGTTCGAAAACGTTGCATGTCCAATCTTATGTAGTAGTATCCAGTAGCATCATGTCTTGCCATAGTAGCATCCAGTCTTGCTAATATTAGCAAATAGTAGTATGCAGTAACACGGTAGCCTTGAAGCAGAAGCATGCAGTAGAATCGTTAGTACTACATGCAACTTTTTCGTACTACTTCATAGTACTATTTTGAGATAAATTTTTCATCGGGGCTAGAGTTTACAGTAAGCCCCATTTCAAACAAGTGTGGCTTTGCGATGGTTTCGACATCACTATAAACCTAGGGATCTGTGGGAAGATTTTTTATGCATAGAAAATCTGTAATATATATTAGAGCATCAGTCATGTCAAAAGTTGGATATTAATTATTAGTAAATATAAGAATCCTTATTAAACACACTTCGTAAAATATAATGACGAATTGGCGCCAGATGCTCTAGAGAAACAAAAACAATCACACCATAGATTTTGGTGTAAATTTTCTGAAGGGGAATAAGCGAGACTTTCGGTTCATACTGAGTCACGCACCAGCCTCCAGGAAAAGTCAGTTAGCACTGGATTGGGAAGCCAGATTTGATAAAAATTGATGAAGTTTGACATAACAGGGTTTGTTAGAGCACATATAAAAGCAGAGGCTTTGCTGTTTTAAACATGGCCAGGCCGAAGAAGCAAACTTAAAAGAAACTGAAGAAAGCCAAACAAACCTGGTTAAACGTGCAAGAAGAAATAACACGTCGTTGTCTACTTTACACTATAGCATCGAGCGGAAAAAAAACTAATCCGGAAGGACTTTTATGAAGGGCGTATTAAAACCCTTACCTGTATGGGTTCTCTAATCGACCGGCTCTTTTGTGTTGTTTCAGACATGATTTATATCCGAGCATAACGTCATTGTTGCTTCCTACAGTAGACCAAGAATAAATAAGGGAAGAATTGAGAAGACTAGAATCATGGGACGTTGTTTTCTGCCCGATCCTCAAGTACCGGGGGTGGAGCCTATTCGGCGCGTGTCCAGACCACAGAGTAAATATTGGCACTGTTTCTTCTGATCGCCATGCTTCGCGTCAAGGAAGTGCGCCAAATTCAAATTAAACAGAAAGAGGCCGACATTTTGCCCTTCTTCTTTCAACAAATCGCTGCTACCACTAGTTTAAAAGACGAGACAAGGGGCTAAAGTACAGTGAGATGATAGAAGTCGTGCAATTCTACATTCAAGGATGACGAAAATAAAGGCAGAAAAGGACCGATTTGGACTGAACACTATAAGTTTAAAGAAGGAAGGGACACGCTTCCAAACATTCATGCAATCTCTATGGCAGATTCTTAGTGATGAAAAAAAAGACTGTCAATAGGATAGATAGTGAAACATTTAGCCAACTACCCGAGATAATGATATACATTTTGACCAAAAATAATAAATGGTTATCTCAAATGTAGACGTTTTGAATGGTACCGTGCAATTATCATTTTCAGTAATAAATTAAAATTTTAAATTAGGAAATACTTCAAGCCAACGTTTTTCGCAACTAACCGAGAAATGTTATGAACTGAATTTTGTGTACAGAGTACAACTTAAAAACAAAACATAACAACTCTTTGAGTACAATTCGCCAGCTATGCCCAAATTCCAACTTGAATGATGTAAAATCATGATAATAAAAAAAAAAAAAACATTACGAAAAGGCATAGACAATGACAAATGTGGGCAGATGTAAAGTGCAACTATCCGAGATAATGATATACCTTTTTGACCAAGAATAATAAGTTGTTATCACAAACTGATACGTCTTGAAAGATATCCTACACTCAGCAATCGTTAATTAAAATTAGGACTTTATACTGTTTTTCGCAACTACACGAGAAAATGATATGAACTAAATTTCGTGTAGAGTACAACTTAAAAACAAAACATAGTAACTCATTGAGTACATTTCGACAGTTAAATAATGTCCAAGCTTAATACCTTTTCTAGAAGCGTTTCTTTACAGTCCTGAGAAGACCAAAATAAAATTACTAATGTTCACACCAGTCCTATTGAATCTGAACTAAATGCATGCATGTTAGATCTATGCTTCAGCGTTCAAGTTGCTTAATTGTTCCCCTGAGTCATCAAATGCCGCATTCCCTTGGGCTTCACCGTCTTTGTGAAGGGTGGTGACAACATAAGCTTCATAATGCAAATCTGACCCGAGATTGAAAGGAGTTTCCATTTATATAATCCTCAGAATCTGCACTGTTTGAACTTCCCGCCTTTTCTGACTGCTTCATCACTTTTGCTCTGGAGGTAACATTTAATACTGCAAGAGGCAACACGCGAAGCTCCACCCAGGCTCCACCCCCAGTAAATAATATCGGACGAAAAGAGATCTAGGATGCTGACATCGGGATTATGTGAGTTCTCAATTCTTCCCTTATTTATTCTTGAGTAGACGGCCAAGAGCCTGACACAGACTAGCAGCCGATGGTGCACATGTTCCAACCGCCAGCTTCAACAAGACCAAATGTTTCGATGGGATCCCAAAAATTTCATATTTATTCCAGACAATCGGATCTTCTAGACATCCGGTCTTCGCCAGACTCCTTGAAAATTTTTACTATCATCTGAGAAAACCAAGTTTAGATATGGATTCAGTGTTTGTGTTTACCCCTATTCGTCATTTCTACTAGGACCAAATTGATCAAAACTTCCAGCTGCCTTACTTCTGCCAGATTTGCGTTTTCTGTCGGACTCTGGGCGAACTACTTGTCCGTCAAAAAAAAGCTGAAAAGGGGATGCAGCATATCTCCTTACCCCTATATTGAACCTCTAATCAACTTCAGATAAAACTTTTTAACTTTTAAAGAATTTCCAGGTTTTGGCCGGATTCCGGGCGAACTATTGGTTCGTAGAGAAATAATTCACAGATATGGACTCAGCATGCCTTCTTACCACTACATCGAACCTCTGATCTACTTCAGGTTTTCAAATTTTCCGGTATGAACCGGATTCCTGGAGAACTATGTGTCCGGTCAGAAAACGAGTGTCATGTACTGATTCAGCATGTCTCCTTACCTGTGAACTGAAAATCTAATCAAGTTCAAATAAAACTTTTATTTTCAACAAATTTTCCGGTTTGGCCGGATTGCGGGCGAACTACTCGTCCGGCCCAAAAAAAAAATTTCATATACGCGTTCAGCATGCCTCCTTACCCCTAGATTGAACCTCTAATCAACTTAAGATTAAACTTTCATTTTTCACAAATTTTCCGGTCTTAGCCGGATTCCGGGTGAACTACTTGTCCGGCGAGAAAATGATTTTCACGTTCGGATTCACCATCTCTCCTTACTCTTAAAACAACCATCTCATTAGCTTTTAAAATATTTCGTTTTCGTCCCTTAATTTGAACCCCCTCCCCCACCCTCAAATATAGGGCTACAGAGCCCATCTTCGATCTTGACCTGTATTTTGACCCAAAGAGTCCTCGTGCCAAGTTTGAACAAAATATTTCAATCCCTTCAAGAGTTTTCGTGCTAACAGACTGACAGACGGACAACTTTTGCGATGTCATAGGTATCCCTGCACTTACGTTTTGGGATCCCCAAAACAGCATTCACCCTCGCCTAATAATCAGTTGAGCCACCAAAATCAAAGCCAGGCTTTACCTTCCGGATATCTGGGGTTTCCGAACAGGCAAGCCAACCCTTCAGGATCTTCGGGATGTTGACGATATATTTCAAGGTGCCTTCAACATTTTCAAGGTGACCCGCCCCCTACGCGTAATTTTTGCCTCTTGATCGCTAACTGTTTTTATTGTAAAGGAATTTGATTCCTATTTTGTTGTAATGTTTTTGCCAGCAAAGTAGAGGCACCTGGTGTGGCGTAGAGACACTTGATGAAGGGCACCTTTTGGACTGAGATTTATGTTTTTTCTCATTTCCATCTTACATTAATGTTCTGAATTAATCTTTTGTATGATTCTCATAAATCTTTGAACGCGCCAAACAGATAAGTTGAATGAAGTTTAACATAGTGATATTTTGTCCCTTTTTGGCAAGGTTCCTCGCCAGGAACAAGCTGGAAAAACGAACAAGGTCCTCTTCAGGATCAAAGCCGCTCAAGATGGAAATTCGAACTTGTGAGAAACTCACTTGCCAAGAGGGCCGAAATGTAGCTCCAATAAAATTCAGCTGACGTATCCGTTTCGCACTATCAAATACATTCAAATATGATTCGCAGGGCTTAAGGAATGCTTGTCATTGATTTTGTTCTAAAGAAGTTTCAGCTTCTGAAAGAGATAAAAAACAATCTTTTATCGAAAAACAAAATTAAAATTAAGAAAAGAGTAGTAAAGAAGTAAAGCTCTTAAAGCATAGAGTATGTGCCACACTTCACCTGCCACATTAGTGTCACTGAGAGAAGGAGGAGGGATTTATATTCAACGGTCAGTCACAATTTCACCTCAATCTTTTGCGTATTTTACACAATTAATTAGGCTACCTCGCAAATGTGTTGTGTATGACATCCTGAATTCCGGAATCAAGAGTTTTATTTTTAGCTTATCTTTCCTTCCAGATCCACCTCGGCAAAAACGGAAAAAATCTGCTAGGTAAAGCCTGGTTTTCAGTCAGTCCTGCCCTTAAAGTTTAACTGAAAAGGGCTGGAATAGTACAATCTAATTACTCATCACTTATTCACTTAAATTGGCTTGAAGACCCGCTGAAAATGCGTTAATTTGTTGTTCCGTTATTGACGAATAATCGATTTTCGAATAGTGGAATTTCCGTGTGATTTGTCGTACCTCAATGCGCTTGTATCTGTGTTGTCTGCCTTAAGAGAAAGGTTTATGATTTTTTTTTTAATTCAGGCACTAAGCAGTCTACACCAAGCTAACCACTGCCCACTGAAAAGCCGCGTTTGTGTTGAGATTAAAATCTCCTACGTCATAGTAGAATTTACGCTGTGGGACGGCCGCAGATATTCTGAACGTCATGATTAGAGCAGAGAGTGGAAAATAAAAAATCCCTTAGCAGAATCCAAATAATTCAGTGTATTCAATTAAATGTCACAAAAATAAGTAGGCTTTTCAGTTAAACTTTAAAGTTTAATCTAGTTCCTCGTTTATTTAACAGGCTTTACGTCCCGATGAAAATGCGCTACTTCGTTGCTCCGCTATCACGAATATGCAAGGTTCATATAGTGGACTTTCCCTGTCGGATTTGTGGTACATCTATGCGCTTGTACCTGTGTTGTATGCTCGACGAAAACGGTTTACGAAAAATACAAATAAAATGGCAAACGTAAATGATTGGGAGACAAGAGAACGTGAAGATGAACTGCTTGGCATTCGTCCATATATGTTTGAGCCATAGTGTTCACCAACCTCACCACTATGGCCATTGATAAACGCATTTGTGTTGAGATTCAAACTTTTCGCGTCATACTGGAACTTTTCGTTCTGGGGACGGCCGCACAGATTCTGAACGTCACTACTGGGGCATATAGCGATTTTTTTTAAATTGCTTAATAGAATCCAAATAATTCAGTGTGCTGACGTATCCGTTATTATATGCAGTATTTCAATATACGTTTCAAAGTCAACTTGGGCTCAAAGTAATATTTATCCACGAAGTACGGAACTTTCACAGCCCAGACATGCAGACAATTATCCAACTCGGCCGGAAGAAAAGGGCGAGTGATAAACCAACTGAAGTTCTTAGTAAGATGTAGAGACAACGGACTATAGTCGGTAGAAGCTTCAGTTATTTATTGCAGGTTTGTTCCCTTCCCAGACAGCCTGACGAGGACCCTTGCCAAGAAGGGCCGAAATATCGCTGCTAAGGCATAGTAGCTGACGTATCCATCATACGCATTATTTTCAGTTAAACTTTAAGCTCTACCAACAGCTTTGATTCAATGATACTTCTCTGCTAATCTTCCCTGGTGGCTTTTCTAGACTAGCAGTTTATTAGCTTTTGGATCAATCACTCCGATAATGAGTCGAAAAATCCCGTCATATTGATTTGCGGTATTTCGCGTTTACGACCATGATCATAAAAGTAAGAAGTTTTACTGCACAAAATTCCTCGGTAATCATATCCATTAGACGCTATGGTGTTGCTAAGAAGGTATTTTTTCGCTTCGTATTTGTGCCCAACATATTTGAGAAATTTCATCACTGAAATGGAAGTTTGTGCACCACCCACAACCCATACTCGAAGGAATGGGAGCTCTTATTAGATGAAGATCAATCGGGCTTCGGTCCATTTGGTGACTTTAAACAACTTTTTGCGGATCGCATGGTCTAGCACCGGCGACGCACCTTACAAATGTACCCGCCATCTTGAAAATTGCGGGAGCATCGTTTTATTTTTTAGACTTCAATCAGCAGATAAAATTGAATTTCCCACCAAATTCCAAGCCACAAGGTTCAAGGTTTTGATTACACTTCTGTAAATAGAGGGTCAAGCCACCTCTTTTTGTCTTGTTTGCTTGTCAAATTCGAGCCACATCCCGAGACGGGAAAAATGTCCACCGATGATAATAATATGGTATGATATTTATTTACGAAGACAAAACCCTTCCGGGCCAAAGAGGCCAAAGACGCAAAAGAAAGAGAACAAATATTCTAGGCTACCAACCCGATCAAAAATTTATCTGAAAATAGTAGTACGAAGTTGTACGAAAAAGTAGCATGCATTACTAACTGATGCTACTACATGCTTCTACTTCAAAGCTACCGTGTTACTGCATACTACTGCATGATACTATTAGCAAGACTGGACGCTACTATGGCAAGACAGGATGCTAATAGATACTACTACATAAGATTGGACCAGTCTAAGGCACGTTAAATGATAGTATTCTTTGCCATTACATAGTATTACATGCAACTGTTTCGTACAACTACCATACAACTACGCAGGCTACAAATTTTTCATCGGGAAACCAGAAAATTATCGTGATGAACCAAACCTAAACGAATGAATCAACAAAATTCTTTAAACTTCAAAATATTTTTATTTCAAAAGATTCCCTTTTTTAGGTACGACAAAAACTCCTAGTTTCCTGTGGGTGACAAGAGGCACGTTTTCAAGTGACCGGATTTTACTGCTAAACCTCTAGCAGCTTCCATAATTTTCATATTTAAGTGACGCATATTTCATCGTTTTGATTCACTTGGAAACGGAATGTGTGAAAATCTTAGAAGAAACGAAATACGTAACTTGATCAAAAATAAAACTGAAGTGATTTCGAGAATAGACGTCCAGTTTACGACAAGTTAATGTTCATAAAATAAGTAAATAATTTCCCCGAAAAGAGTTGCCAGAGTTTGGCAAGATATTTGACACAATTACGATTTCCTGCGACAAATTTATTTTTAAGACTAAATTTTTCCTGCTACAAATTTGCTTTAAACCTGAGGAGAAGTCGAAAACATAAGATATATGGCATGGTTCTGAGACCAGCGAAAACATTGAAGACAAACTTTCACCTTATAGCTTGTTCAGACGGGACCGAAATACCGGAGAAAGAAAACGAGAATATTCCAAATATTCGTTTTATATGTAAAATAAACATATGAAACTAAAATAAAACATTTTGTTAATGTTTCAAGAAAAATCAAGAAAAGTTTTCCAAGAAAAAAAAACTTTTGTCTTTAGACGGGATAAATGCTATGAACTGTTAAAATAAATTTGTCACAGATTTCGAGAAAGACAAAACTTCATTTCAAATATTTAAATTTTAAATCCAGGTTATCAAAGAAAAAATTGATACGGCCATCACTAAATCTTTTTTATTTTAAAGTCATTTTTGAGAATTACATAAATTATTGTTTTCAAATGAAAGAAATAAAACAGAGATTGTTAAAAAAATTCTTCTACGGTACATCTTTTACTGAAAGTTTCTAGAGTAATTCTGAAATGCTTGAATTAAAAATTATGTAAGCTTCACATTGGTCTGACAGAATAAACTGGATATTCCCATTAATCTAATACTCCAAATTTCAAGTCTGTTGATTTATTCCAAAGTCATAAGAGGTCGCATTCCAAAGGATTCCTTCTTCTCGTCGGATGACCACGTTGACATTAAGGTCCGGTCTGGACGATCAGTGGCAGATATTTGTTATCATTCGCTGAAAATACACCCAAATACTCTATTTGACTAGGTGCAAAACACGCCAGTGATCCTCTGGAATAACGAGAAAACGTAGCACTAAAGACTCAAATTTAACAACTCAATCCTGTGTGAGCCAATCACGGCGATGTTTAGAGCAGCTGTGATACCACTTCGGGCTCTTCCGCTAGGTACAGGGCGATTTTACATCTGCAAGAAGAGTTAGTCATCACACTGTCAGAAGTTTCATAACAGATAACACGAGGATACACGGTTTCAACAGATATGCGTGACAGATAACACTTTGGATGTTATCTGTTGTGTTCAAAAACGTTATGCATGAAATGTTATCTATAACAAGCTTTTCTAGGAAAAGCCAAAAAAGTCTCTACTGACTTTATTTGCTATCGTCATGATGTCGGAAAACTCAGCAGATATTTTTTGGCGGTTTTTCGGTTCTTCCTGATGGTAACACTCATAATGCATAACATTTTGAAACACAACAGATAACATACGAAGTGTTATCTGTTGTGCATATCTGTTGAAACCGCGCATCCTCGTGTTACGTTTTGTGTTCCGAAACTTCTGACAGTGCAAGAATATCAGCTGCTTGTCGAGAACCAGCCGCTCTTTCAACCCCGTCTGAACAGGCTATTGCGAAAGCTCATCCGATGAATACCACCTGCTCTCCAAATGGCTTAAGCTTTCAAAATCCCTTTCATCTCTGATCGCTGCATAACAAGAGCTTTCAATAATGAGAGACTGATGACCAGATACATTGTATCTGTTGCACTTCACATGGCTAAGCGTACGAAAATCTCTTTTTTTCCTAATCACTGTTTAACAAGCACTAATGAGGGTCTTAAACCAGGACAGAAGATCAACGGGTTATCTAGTTGAACTTTGACAACGGTGAGGGACTGTTCGAGTCTGACGAATTAAAGCACAAGAGGACTTGTTGTTTTGTGAAGATGAAGCTGATAGTAGACATATTCCTTTACATTTACTCCACTATCTGTGTCGTATTTGGCATCGCAAGTCTATCATTGACACTTCATGGGCTAATTAAAGCACCGTTTCCAAAAACTGTGACGAACCGGATTGTGTCGCTTACAGTGAAGTCACACTTTGTGACAGGCGTGTTGTACACACTATGGACATTCTCATTCCTGGCTTTCCCACAAGACCGAACGACGTGCATGATGTACGTGACCACGAACAATCTAGTGTCAATCTGGATTTTTGGAATGCACTATACCCTCTCGGTCTGCAGGTTTCTCCTTGTGTTTGCAGCACACTCAGTAGCAAAGTGGGAAGAAAGATCCCTGATGGTGTTGAGCTACTTTGTTGGGTATACCCTCTCGATTGTTCTGAACGCGGCTGGTTTGTTCAGCCTTGAGCGTCAGAATATGTTCTGCGTCTGCCAGCGAAATTTTGCGACCTGTCCGGCCATGAAGGGAGTAAAGCCGGTGTTCATCATGGCACTCAGCCCTTTGTTCGCTGTGCTTGCTCTCAACTACGCAGTTGTTCTTAAGGAAAAAACTTTGAAGCTGAGTCGAGTTTGGGTTGTTCCAGAAGGGACCACTCACAACATTAGAAACATTGCCACAGCACGGCCTCAATTATTTGCTTTTGTTAGTTATTCATTGGCATTTTTCTTTCGGCTACCTTTTAATTTTCTCGAAAAGGAAATGTTTGAGTCTGAGTTGAGCTCACTCTTACAAATAGCAGTGTCGCACACAGTCTTGGTTTTCTATGATTATGTTCCATGCTTGCTCTATATATTTTATAATAAGGAGATTAGAGAGATTGTTATTGAGGTTCTGAGGCGTTTCTTCTCTTGTCTGCGTTGATCTAAATCTGTCCTCATTTTCTTTCTTGTTTCTCATTGTGACAATTACCACAAGGAGCTCGTAGCTCTTGTTTTTATTAGTCTGCTTGAGCCGGGGATTTATTTTCATGACAGCGTTATGGTTGGGTCCGCTTTGGCATGGGTACGTTTCGCGGACAACTCCGAGTTTCAGGTCGCGAACGAGACATTAAATCAATGAAACGGTGAAGATTAGACATTTATCAGTACCTTCGTTTTTTCGACGCCTCCGTCCTCTGTTTTTGTTTTCTGGGCATTCTATCGTTTTGTTTCATTTTGTCAAAACAGGAGGAAGGAGATTGATAAACTAAAATACTTTTCCCAATGGTTCAGTCATTTGGAAACCACGACTGGGCAGTCGTTCAGTCAGTATCTTAATATGTTCCCGGCATTGCGTCAAATTTGAATAAAAGAGCAAAACCGCTAGTTGATCAGCGATCAGTTGATCACCTGTTTGGCCTTGTTTCCCGCCAATTTGGATAGTCTTTCAGTTCATTTGATCTGCTGCTCGGTCAATTTACACTTCTCTTGTTTCATGTTGATAAGCCTTGAAGCTTTTCCGTGATTTATTGTAACGTTCGTGTTTGTTTAACTAATAGATGCATTTTCGATCTTAGTTCTCGTTTCTCATTTTCCAATTCTCTTACAAATTAGCGTTTTTGATTGTTGAGACAATAAACTATTAACAACAAGAAATGGAGTAATGGCAATTGACTGTCCAGCCAACTTCTCATTCTGCAGAATTGAAAGCTATTCCCCGTACTGGTTTTTGCAAAAACGCAAGAGCAGGAGATCTCAATAGTCAATCCTCTCGAAAAGAGAGAGTTTTTTAGGAGAATCGAGATTGAGATGTTTGTCCTTGCTTGAATGGTTTAGGCACAGTCATACCAGCTGCAAATTGTCAGTAGTTGAATATACAATTGCACTAACTATTTATTTTCCCTTCACGACAGAGGTTTCATGAAATACTGATGTGTATTCATGTTGATTCTGTAGTGTATATGTGTGTACACTGTTTAGGCAATGGTAGATATTTAAAGCTCGTGCGGAATTCCAACTAGCACTATTTTGTAAATTTTCTAGGTGATTATAGACAGCCGTCAGTAAAAGGTCATTCCTAACGCTAACTAGCACTATTTTATTATCACGCTTATTATCTTGGCTTACTTTTTCATTGAGCTGTTGTTTCCAAGCCCTAGTAAAACGTTCCATTTACGTTATCGTATATGGATACAGAGAGATTTCAAATCTTTCATCATTGTGTTTTGTTGAATGATGGCCCCTATGGAACCAGAAAAAAACAACGGTACAAAATCTTTCCCTTATTTAAACAGTGTTGTTTTTAGTGTTCAACAGAAATTTATGAAGTGCAGGTCTTAATTTTTCTTGTTGCTTCTTAGGACGTAATTTGCAGGCTGAATTTTTGAATTTTTAGAACTTCAGTATATAATTGGTGCATTAAACTCTAGAAGTTCATATTTTAGTGCTTGTTACCCTACGTAGAGGTGCACCGATGAACGAAAAGAGATAGCAGTCTTGCACCATGTTGGCCAATTTTACATTTTTACTCAAAAGCTCGCATCCTCTTGGTTGACACATTGAAACTGAAATCTGTTTTTACTGGGTACAACTACTCGTCTTCGGAAATTTTGGTGTGACACCATTTACACTTTTCTGAGCAATGTTGGATTGCCAAACCGTGTTTGCAGCCTTAAGGGAATCCAACTCATCAACTATGAGGTCTAACTTAAATCGTAGGGGACCCGTCTATTCACCCACCCGTCAGATGACCAACCAATATCCGTCGATTCGTCCACCTGTCATTTTGCCCAAGAAATCAGTCACTTTATCCAATTTTTCTGATAGTTCGTCTACCCGTCAGTTGACCCACCAATATCCGTCAAATTCACCAACCCGTTATTCCGGTGAGTACAGGTGAACCTACACCTAGAGACACGTTGATGATCATAATTCCCATTACGCTGACCTAGACTGGGCCATATTCTTCGGCCGAGCAGCCCCCCTCGTATGCACGAACTTGTCCGAAAGCCATTTAGTGCTGTAAATGCTGCATTTAATGCTGCATATTTATTTATTTTTGTCCGAAAGCTGTTACCTTTATTTCTTCTCGGACACTTCTAGAATACCGAAATTTAAGTTGGGAAGAAGGAGAAGAAAAAAGAATTTGCTGTACAAGGAGGGTTTTCGCGAGCTGGAAAGTAAAGTCGGAATCACTTTCCAATGGTTTTCGCGCTACTTCGGAAAGTTTCCGAACTTTCCAACCCGGTTTTCGCGCTTTGGAAACCACAGCAGCTTTCCCAAAAAGTGATTCCACGAGGTTAGTGGAAAGCTCCGCGGAAAGTTGAATCTTTGGGCGGGAATTTCAAAGGTTTGGAGAAAAAACAGTGCAAGTGTCACTAATAAATTAAAAAAAATGGCAATCGTAATTAAGGTGACTTCGATGGAATATATGAGAGTCAAAGAAACGTTCAGTGAACCATATTTATTCGAAAAAACTTGTAATACAGCAATTTTTCGGCGATATCAGCTTTCCATGCGTTTTTGCGATCAGTCAAGCGGGAAAGTGGAAAGTGATTCCAGGAATCACTTTCCCACAGTTTTCGTGATGCGCTTCGCTCGTCGGAAAGTCATTCCGAGATCTCGCGAAAACCCTCCTATAAAGGACGACTCGGACTTCGTAAAGTTTGTCGCCGCTCAGACGTGAATTCGACCTAGATAACATTACGAAAACTTTGTGTGGCAATTTGTTCTAAAAAGAAAAAGATTCTAGGCAGATACTGGGAGACTTGCCGTGCTCACCAGTTGCTTCTTGAAAATTGAGCATAAAATTCAGCATCTTTACTGAATTTTTTGATGAATTTTATGCTGAATTAATGCTGCATTAACTGAGCGAAAATTTAAGGCCGAAAGCAAAATGCTTTATAAAATCGTGAATTAATTCAGCATTTTTCGGACACGTTCACAGAAGAACTAAAAACAAAATATTTACATATTTTTCCCGATTCTTTTGGAAAGGCCATGTAGAATGTTATTCTTTACACCCCGCAGCAAACACACTTCATTTTGATTTTGAAGGTCCTGATCCGCAAGTTCCTAACGTCAGTAAATACTATTCGTAAAAATCAGTATGATAAAAATAAAACTTAAGTCTAATCTGCTAATCAACTGTTGAATTGCTCAGGGCCACGACTTTTGTTCTCTGAAATAAGAATGAATGTAAAGAAGAAATTGTGTTAAAACCTAAAAGCAAGTTACTGGAAATAAAACGCACTAGAAATAAATAGCTGCACTTCCTTATTTTGTAATCATATCCAGCTAGATGTTTCTATTTGTGTCTGATTTGATCAGCCCCAGTCGGGCTGCTTTCGACTCGTGCCATTAGATGGTCCCTATGTCTTACCGAGTTCTGGTTCGAATTTGGACTAGCGATTTGAATGGCGTTGATTTATTACAAGTATTGAAATGCTTCCGATTTAACTCTTAAAGGACCCGCCGTATATATATGCCAGTGCAAGCTACTTCCGTAATTGCTCCAACAGTTCTTCTGGTGACCCGAAATCTAAGACGGTACATTCTAGCCTCCCTAACGACAACTCACAGATTTTCATACTTGCCTTGTTTCACTATTTTCTTCTGTAAATTTGTCCCTATTTTTGCTAGAAGTCAACGGGGCTAGACGAAGGCTTAAAACAGCCAAAGCCCTGGGTAGGTTGTTAAAAGCTGAGCCTAGTTATAAAGTGTTGAACTATTAGAAAATGTTGGAATATAACCGAAAACATTGCAAGGGGTGTTTTAGTATGCAAAGACAGATGAACCCGAACGTAAGCCCTTTCTTGGATGACCTCCACTCACTTCTGCCATCTGTCTGTTTGGAGAAGTCTCATTGCTCCAGAATCAAATAGGAAATTTTGCGGAAATCTTAGTTTCTTTGCCTAGAGATTGTGGAACCGTTTTATTATCATTAGTTTAGCAAATAGAGCTGAGATAAGCATCAGAAACTTATTTGGTCAGACCCGTCTCCCTCAGTTCCCCGGCGTTAGCCATGAACGTCTTGCTGATTTTCTTCGTTGCTCTGGTGACAATATATATAGTGCAATGGATCGTACAGAGAAAACATCGGTTAGCCTACTTTGAAAGGCTGGGGATACCCGGCCCTAAGCCTAGTTTTCTCACGGGTAATATTTATGCGGCGAGATGGTCCGAGAAAACGGTCGGTATTTGCATGAGCAAATGGAAGAAGCAGTTCGGAGATGTTTTTGGATATTTTTGGGGAACCGTTCCTCACGTTGTTGTTCACGACTTGGACATGGTCAAAGAAGTGCTGATTACTGACTTCAACTCGTATCGGAACAGGAACACCGTACTAGCGCTGCAATTCGAGGAACTAAGAATGGCATTACAAGGTATGGAGGGATTTTTTTTATTTATATTGAAAACATGTACTTATATTGAAAGCATGACGCTCAGTTCCGATGAAATTTTTTTAGGGCCTGTATTAGCATGGTACAACTACTCAAATAGCGTAAGTAGCATAGCATTTAGCATTGATCCCGCATGTAATACAGTACCTCATCGATCAGAAGTCACATTTACAATATGCTTTCCAAATTTAATTTTCTGCCAGTTACGACTCCCGTGAAGCTGTATGTAGTCTCAATGCAACTTTTTCGTAGACTTCTTTACCATTGTACCGCTTTATATATTCGGATACTACCAGGGACCCATAAATTTCCTGTAATGACTCGCCATTCAGGGGGCTTGTCATTTCCTTTTTGCCTCTATGTTGCTATGTTGCCCGAGCACCTAGTTTCCAAAAATTCCGCTTGGGTCGAATTAGCGTTCTTTCTCAGATAGATATAGATAGCCATCTTCAGTCAGGACTCTTCAGCATGCTACCAGGTACCTAAGCTAGGACAAAAGATCCAGGATACTCTTCCATTACAGAGAAATATTCCTAGCTCAGCACAATAGCTGCGAAAAATTTTGTCTATCTGGATAGTCGGGTATTTTATCCCCGTGGGTATTTCTAGAACTATCTGAAGCATGTCAAGAGCGCATAAGAAATCTCTTATTGACAAGCCCCCTGAATCGCGAGTCATTACAGGAAATTTATGGGTCCCTGATACTACCAAGAACAAAGATCTATTTTTTCTTGATACGTAGGTAGTATTTCACGGTCATGCAAACTATTAACGTCAACAACGTGGTGCGTTGGAAATCTGTTCCATGCGACTATGGTAAGTAGCATAAAATCGTGCATCGTACGCTTATCGCACAGTACCTTATCGATCAGAAGTCACACTTATAAAATGCTTTCCAATTTTTTTTTTCTGCCAGTTCGGCCGAACTGGGGCTTCAGTAATAACATAAATATGTAGGCAATTCGTTGTAATCTTCAAAATCCATATCTTTGAAAGTAATAGTAAAATTCACCACTATTTCTTGAAAATGGCGATGCTTGCAGTGAGACGCTAGATATATTTGAGGAGAGAGTTAAGTAAGTTTTCCTCTACCTTCAGCATCAAATCTATTAAAGTGAAGTGGGAGCATCACAGACCCAAAACATGAGCGCGCGCCCTGCAAAATAGCATATTAATCTAGTTAAATGAGTAAATGCTTGGTAAGTAATCGACTTAACGTGGACTCGCGCTAAGCATACACGAAAAAACGTACTTTTTCGTGCGGTCTGATCGAGGGCCCGTTTGGTAGCGGGAGAGCACCAGCTGCATACAGGTTGACAGTTCTAAGGGAAATATTGTGCTCAAAATAAAGGGGCAAGTGGCAATTATGGTTCAATTGTGTTTTTAAAAAAAGTTGCTGTTGCCTAATCCTGCGTGAATTAAGAAATTCTGCTGTGTAATGCGCGAAAGGAATGCACCTTTCCGTGTGGGGGCACGGCAAGCAGGTACCTTTCGGTGCGGGTGCACGATGCTGAAGTTTTGTGAAACTCTGAAACACACAGAAAAGAGATATGGAAAAACGGAGATATACGATTGATAGACCAGGTTTCGGCGCGTCGAATGATATAACAACGGTGCTGTAGGTTATGCACAGTAAAAGTTACAAGAAAAAGAAAAAAATCATTACATTTCCTGCACGACACTAGGTTCTTTACCTTCTATAGTCTGCTTGTGGTATAACTGAGTAGGGAGGTGCGTCGAAAGGGACATAAAGGTGCGCTTACAACTCACTGCGTCAGTACCCCGTGCCACTGTATACGATTTCATGCTATTGTGCTCATTGCAATTTCGAGATACTACTTAAAGCTGTTAAACACAGTCGGCTAGTCGTTAATAAAATACTTAACTGGGCGCATTTTTTCCCGGCAGGGCAATTATACCATTCATAGTTCAAGATCGAATTCTGGTCAGTCTTTTGCAAATCGGAGGAGGCAGTCATAGAACTGCCTGGAAGCTTCCACATTTTGGTAGCTTGATTAGCGTAGCATTACTCCAGTAGCCGGGTAGATTGTTTTAAAATCACACCTGTGTAGTTTTGGGCGATATTCGCTATTGATCTATCGGACCAAAGATCGATATCCAATATCGAAAGGTAAATATCTATGTCGAAACGATATTTGTTCATTCCTAATTATTGTGAATAATCCAGCATCACCTGCATATATGTACCCGAAACTGGAGCAATTTGTTTTCCGTAATTCATGTCTTATTTATTCGGAGTTTGTGATGTTCTATTTATCGACAGTTTTGTTCTTAAATTTTGGCGAAACGAGACGTATCCCAGAGCGAATCATGGTAAAGAAATATTACAGGTTTGTTTCCTTCCCCGAAGTTGAACCAGAGGATTGACAGCCTGACGAGGACCCTTGCCAAAAAGGGCTGAAATATCGCTGATGAAGAATCGTAGCTGACGTACCCGTTGTAAACATTGTTTGAATAAATGTTTCAAAGTCAGCTTGGGCTCAAAGAATATTTACCTTCACTTTCTGTTGCAACTTCTAATCCATGCAAGCCGCAGTCCTCTAACTGGCTTTGGTTAGTTAGACATTGCATTACATTATTTTAATATTAAAAATTAAATAATTTCTTAAAAAATTTATCGGTTTTAAGGGCAGGCACTCTCAAAATTTTAGATAAGAGAATTTAATTGTGCAAACGGTTTAGGAAATCCTTACAGAAAAAAGACATTTGAAAAACATTGGAAGGCAGTGATTTCTGATTTCATCAATCATACACTCCTGCATGGACAGCGGTGCAACTATAAAGCTCTGCGATGGAAGTTATAACAACACTGTCTTTACAACTACACCGTAATGAAAGCCGATTATGTGTACAAATACAACTCGACAGTTCCAAACAGTACGACAGTTGTATACATGTGTATTTAGTTCCACTAAATATTTCTATTACCACGGAATATCACTCATACTGTTATAACTCTGAAAAGCACAGGGCTATGAAGTAGCAACGAACCGTGTGTGCTACTCCGCAGCGACTTTATTAAGACTATGAAAGATTATCATTGCTAATTTTAGCGACTGCTTCGACAAGCTCAGTGGTTTGTAGTAGTAGAACTACTTTCAGATAACTTCATTTAGCGTCGGATAATCTTAAGGAGTAGAATGCAGGATCTCGGCAGCCTTGACATAGAAGCATGTGACAGCTTCAATTCATGCTTCTTTTACGTGAAACTTCATACTTCTATTTTGAGAAAATTTTTCATCGGGATCAGAGCCGTTAATAGCATAATGTTTTTTTTTTGTGGATGGGTTTCCAACTATTTTTTCACAAAAATCAACTTATTTAGAAAACGGCTGCTTTAAGAACAATGACCGGTTTTAACATAAAAATCGACTGTTCTTTTCTTATGTATTAAAACAACGTTTATAAGAAAAATATACTGTTAACTCGCAGCTGACAATAATTTGTGTTCTACCGACAGTCCAACAAGCGTTTGAGAGGGGGGGGGGGAGGCCTACCTCCCAATGCGTGACACATCTGCGGTGAGTAGGTTCGATGCATTTTTCAAAACCAAGTTTAGCTCCACTCATTTTCCGGCAATTCGCTTTCAAGAAGTCTTACGAAATCATTCTTACGAAATTTAGAATTTAGACAATTGAAATTAAACCCTTAATACTTTTAATTGAATCTAGAAATCGAAGATTCTAAATTTGGATCCCTGTAGATTGTCCGGACAGAAGCCACATTGTTATAAGTGATAATTATCCTGAAAACAATTATAAATGAATTTAGAAGTCTACATCACGAAGACGGTAAGGAGACGCAAGCCGCGCTGAAAAATGAGGAAAGCAGGACCCCTCTTCTTTTGATTCTCATTCTTCATCTTCCTTAAGTCATGATCCCTGTTCTGAGGCCGGGTCCCTGTTTTGAGTAAAGCAGTACCTGTTCTAAAACAGGATTCCTGTTTCAACTGGCAATGGAATGGCAGAATTCCGATTTCAGTAACGTTAAATTTGCCAGAGAATGAATGGGCAGAGACGGCCTTGGACCAACTTTTTTTTTAAACCCCAGAAACGCAGTCGATGTCAATCATAGGAGGGTGCGAAGCGAAGTCGGAATCACTTTCCAATGGCTTTCGCGCTACTTCGGAAAGTTGCCGAACTTTCCAACCCGGTTTTCGCGCTTTGGAAACCGAAGCAGCTTTCCCGGAAAGTGATTCCACGAGGGTAGTGGAAAGCTCCGCGGAAAGTTGAATCTTCCGGCGGGAATTGCAAAGGTGTGGAGAAAAAACAGTCCAAGTGCACAAATAAATTGAAAAAAATGGCAGTCGTAATTAATGTGACTTCGATGGAATATATTAGAATCAAAGAACCGTTAAGTGAACCATAGTTTCTCGGCAATATCAGCTTTCCATGCGTTTAAACGATCAGTATAGCGGGAAAATGGAAAGTGATTCCACGAATCACTTTCCAACAGTTTTCGCGATGCGCTGGCGATCCGCTTCGCTCGCCGGAAAGTGATTCCGAGATCTCGCGAAAACCCTCCTCATATCCAACTAAGAACTTAACTGTGTGGTAAGGCCAGCTTCTGGTTTCACCTCGGGATCCCGGTCGGTTGCAACGTGGAATATACACGGTCAGCTTTATTTCACCATTTTGCTAGCAAGATCTGCAAGTATACTTGTTTCTATGTGTGATGCTTTTAAATGCACTGGTGCTGCTACACATTATAGGTCTCTCCCCATTTTGGTGATGGTAAACTTCTTCCAAGGAATACTAGGTAGTTACCAAGGGCCTCAGTCTCGGCGGGGCCCTGAACAGGATCGAGGTGGTAAATAGAAAAAATGTAATGTGCAAACTAATACATGTGGTACTTGTTCACTTCATATCTAAGTCTGCTTGTCGATTCTATAAATAACGTTACAAACGATACAGTAGCGTACACTAGGGACCCTGGACCTCGATGTCCGGGCCTGTGTTTTGGGCTCTACTGCAGAACAAGTGTTCCATCCGACCAAGTCCGAAACCCACCAGTGAATAGTGGATCTAGGGAATAACAAGAAACTTCAACCGAATCAATCCTCAAAATTTATTCCTCGCTAGACACACAGCGATTCTTCAACGTAACGAAGAGTTATGCGGCTTTCACACTGAGAACGCAAGACGCTTGCGTTGCGCTTGCGTAGAGTCGGCGTTGCGTCTGTCTTCCGTCGGACCTTTCACACCGTGAAGGCTTGTGCGTTGCGTTCCAGAAAATGGCTAGTTCTGATGAAGACTTAAAATGATGCCTGGACTGAAAATGGAGCCTATAGGCAAATTCAGACAGTTTGTAGAATGTTTATAGGTAATTTTTTATTATTACTATTTGCTACTTGAAGGAAACAAGGTCCAATTAAATGTAATCTGATACAAAGTAGAGTCAACTGACCAGTCATGCTCTTGCTAATCTCCTTGTTGACGGTTTCACAAATTGATAACCATGTATTATTAATGAAAGCCTTGTTGTGATAGTCAGGGACCTTTTTATCATATAGTCCAGGTCTCTCTTGAACTAGTTTTACTAGTTTGTCTTCAAAAACTTCCATTTGAGTGAAAAACAAATTGAAAAATCTGATGCGTACGCGTCGGACGCAACGTAAAAATAGAGCTCAGTTCTATTTTTGCGTTGTGTCAATTTTTTCAGCGCAAGCTCCGAGTTGCGTCGTCGCAAGCGCAACGCAAGGCTTGCGTACCTCAGTGTGAAAGGCAAACGCGTCAATGTGAAAACAGCTTTAGTGACCAAGAGTATGATGGGCTTCGTGAATACTCTTGATGACTCTCCCTTCCTATGCAGAATCTCCGGGTACTTGCAGAAGGAAGGAAGAAACGGTTTCACAGCTGCTCCGAAAGATTGCCGTGATTGTTTGACACAGGATTTGAGTCGTTGAGTCTGAGTCTTACTTATGTCAAATAGTTCTCAAATAGTTCTCGCTTACTTATGTCAAATAGTTTGTCATTTTTGTTTATTTTTCGCAAGAGGGTAGTTTTCTATTTTTTATTTATTTATTTGGTAGATGGCAGGTCATTTAAATTAAGATATTATACAGGTTAGATAAATTAAGTTATATTATATTATTATTGTTGGATTTACAGGGTACATTGTTGTTATATATAGTAAAATTGTTAACAAGCATTGCATGTACGAATTCGTGTTCTCCACAGTGCTTGTGTCATGTATTTGTATTTTTGTGTATAATTAAAAAAAACTTGAACTTGAACTTGAGTCGTTACGGACACATTTACTCCTTCTTCCTGAGGATCACTGGCGTGTTTTGGACTTAGTCATACAGAGTAGTTATCTCAGGTCTACCACCATAGATAGAAACTCGCTGAAAAGTGGAACATACAGCGTTGTCGATTCATCCAGGGCCGTTCGCCGCAAGGAAATCTCATGTAACTGTGGCAAGCTGATGCTACAATCTTCATTTTAAGTTCTATTTTTTCTTTATTGTTCCTTTTATTTATTTTTTCTTCCTACACACTCCTTTTCTACTCTGTCTAGTGTTGTGGGATAACACATTGCATTCATTTGAGATGGAAACCCTTTCTGTGGCATTTGTTGAAATAAAATCGCTTCTCTCAGAGTTTGTTCCACCCTACTTACCATAGTTACTACGCAGTACGTCACAAATTTTGGCTTCTTGGCGTCAAGGCCGGAATGCATTTTTCTATTTTCAGCAAAATATCGTACCACGGGCTAATCCGGCCAATGGTTACTATTAGCTACTATTTCGACAAGGTTGGAACGGTCAGCGTAGTAACTTATCACGACATTGGAACGAAAACGGTAACTAATCTTTACTATTGTTAAAAGGGTGGAACACGCTCTCAGTGAACTCAAAAATGTTTTTCCAGGTCTGAAAGACGAAGAATGGAAGCAAGTGCGATCCGTCCTCACCCCAGTGTTCACCTTGGCGAAAATGAAGCACTTGTCCAAATATATGGCCGAGTGTGTTGAGAGAGTCCGCGAAGTTTTCGAGGTAATTGTTACATATACGATAGCATGAAAGGATAAGTATAACAGCGTAACGGTCAGAAGTTTCATAATAGACAACAGAAGGGTGCGTGGTTTCAACAGACAATGCGTAACAGACAACCGTCTTGACTGTTGTTATTGAAAATGTTATGCATAACAAGCGTTGCCATTAGGAAGAGCCGGAAAGTCGCCAAAAAGCATCTGCTGAATTTTCAGACATCATGACGACAAACAAAAATGGCAGTAGATGCTTTTTTGGCTGTTTTTGGCTCTTCCTGGCAACACTTGTTATGCATAACATTTCATGTATAATGTTTTGCAACACAACAGAAAACATCTCAAGTGTTGCGTGTAACGCACTGTCTGTTGAAACCGCGCATCCTTCAGTTATTTGTTATCAAACTTCTAACAGTGCTGTAAGTCACAGCAATGTGCAGGGAAAAAAACTGATATTGAAAGTGATCAATAGCTGCGGTCGTTGCACTGGGGGTTGCCTCTGGTGTTTTGTAACCGGCGTCCGGTTCTTCTCTTGTAACGCGTTTTTTCGTTCAGCTGTGGTTCTTCATCGCTGAGTGCAAAAACGGCCTAAATTCTGGGTTTTGCGCGAAACCCCGTCAATTGACGAAAAGTTGCTAACTACTCGGTAAAGCCGGGCTCCGGAATAGGTTCTGGTTATTCCGCACCGATGACATATTACCGGACGCCGGTTAGTTCAAAAACGTGTTCTAAGACTGGTAAGTAGTCACCGGTGGATCTGCCATATAAGAATAACCGGAGACCACCGGCGAGAACTCCCGCGACAAAGAACGCAGCTAATACAATAGCCCAGTGGGAAGACATCTGGGCAGCAGCAGGGGTGATGGTGGACGATAGCTCCTGAAATTCTGGGTGACCTTGGTGCTTCTAGTGGCACAGGAGGAATTAAGGTCTAACTTTTACGATCCATGAATGCTTAGCGGGTGCTTGAACCGATTTCGCTGGGAAAAACAACGAAGGACCCCTGTTCTGTTGCTGATCCTCTCCCTCTTCCTGGACCCTTATTCTGAGTTTTGATTGACTGTGAAAGGCTTCTACTGTTGGAATTAGAAAAATTTCAACGACCTTCTTTTTTGGTAGATTGTTTAACACTGTTCTGCGACCATCATAAGTAAATTGTAACGATCGTAACAGTCGTGGAACGAAAATAATAAGTGGGAGGAGCCAATTTACTTATTACGGCGGGCTCTGGGACGGCAATAATAACAAGAATAGTAACGATCGTAACTAATAATAAGTTGCTGGAACGCTACCTATATCTTTCGAAACTGTTTCTCACTCTTCAATTTAATTATTTATTTCTTCAACGACCAACAGGGGCCATAAACACAAATATAAACAACAAACAACAACATAATTGCAAAAAACAACAGCAAACAATTAGCTCTCAACCGGGACATCATAAAGCACATGTGTCCACTCCTTCCACAGCGGAAGAGAGAGCCTAAAGTAAGGCCCAGAAAGCACCAAAAGGAGCGGATTAGTCGAGCTGAGGATCCTAGACTGGACCGAAAACACAGCTTTCCTCTTAAGCTCCCCAAACGAGGGTAAACCACCACCAGCAAACATACCAGAGGCACTGCAATTCCAGGGAAGACCATGAAGCCACCGGAAGGAATCGTTATAAAGAACCCGAAACCTGCTCTCGCATTTAGTGGTGATACCCTGCACAAACGCAAGGCAGTACAAAGGTGTGCAGTACGACCTGAAAGGAAATCTTTAACCGCAGGCTCGCACTTTCCAAATTTGCGAATAAGTATATTTGCTCTGGAGCACAGAGACCTGGAGACAGCAGCAACATGCGTTTCGTCACTCATGGTTGAAGTGAAAGTGTAACCAAGGTATTTGAAGGAACTGACGAAAGCCAAAGGTACTCCAGACAGAAGGGCATCAGGAATATGTTTCAGCTGCAAGTTCCGTGGGATGAACGCCATACAAAGCGTCTTCTTTGTGTTGAAAACTATATCTTTTTCACAAGCAAAACGATCGCAAACACCCAGCAGAAGATTAAGAGCTGCCACAGTTGGAGCCGGGATCAGAAGATCATCTGCATAGCTTATGTTATTGAAGCATGTATTGTTGATGAAACAGCCAACTCCTGTGCGAGAAAGCAAGATGTTCAGTTCATCAACATAAAGGTTGTACAGTAGAGGTGAGAGTACCCCTCCTTGGCGTACTCCGTTTTGTACACTAAATGGCTGACTAAAAAAGCCACTACATTTAATCCTGAATTTCTGCACCTTGAACCAATGATGCAGGGTACCAATTACTCGTGCATCCACTCCTTTCTCACTCATTGTATCGAACAACTTTTCATGGTTTACACGGTCAAATGCTGCTTATGCATCGATGAAGCACACAAACACCAGGCTTGAAAACATCCAAAAATATTGGATCACTGATTTAAGAATAAATATACAAAACTCGGTCGAAGATTTTTCCTTGAAACCGAACTGATAAAATGAAGAATCCACTTGTGGCAAGATTAAATCATACACACACTTCTCAAACAGCTTCGACACAACCGCCGCCAGGGCTATTGGCCTGTAGTTGCTCAGAGAAGTCATGTCGCCGACACTAGATTTCGGTACAGGCACAAAGCACACTTCAGTCAACGAATTGGGCACAAAACTGTGGTTTAGAAAACCGTTAAACAAAAGTGACAGCACACACAATAAAAAAGGGCCCCCGTGCTTTAAATGATTCGCAGTCACTCCATCCAAACCACCAGACTTGCTACCAGAAAGCCCAGACAACGATTTAATAACACATTCAATCGTTATAAGCTGCTTTGCTGAGTCAAGTAGAGGTTTCGAAAACGCACGGGATTTTGCGGCGTCACTGTCGGAGGTAACTGAAGTGAGCACTGCACTGAAATGGCTCCGCCAGAGCTCAGCAATAGCGCGAGGACCAATCGCATTACCGATTCTGTCCGATGCTTTAGCTGTACATGTCTTTTTAGATGCCGACACTTTTTTCCAAAACATATGAAACTTGAGAGAACTGAGGCACCAAGCCAGCGCTGAAGTTCGCAAACTCTCACTATTATTTTTACACCAACGGAGAGAACTACGAAACACTCCATGTAAAAACTTCCTTTTAGAATCACTCTCATCACCAATACACCGCCCCCCATGTACCCACACTAGAAACGCGTCCCTAGCGGCAAGATAATGCTTTGAACCTAGATGGCACTACCGATCAGCGCTGTGATTGGAAGTCTCTGTGTCCTGTACTGAATTTCAAGTTTTCATGCTGCGGACAGATTATCAGGGTTCCGCAGAGAATCCAAAAATAAATTAAAAAGTATTATTTGCATAAACTATTAGTAATGTTATAGTATAAGAGAATCCAAAAGTGTACTATTTTCTCTCTGAATGAATGAATAAGGGTTTATTAAAAAAAAAATAGAATCTTCAATGCCCAGAGGCGAACCTGTGAGGGACTAAATACCCTCAAAACAAAACATCAACAACAACAAAAACTTCGACAAATATAAAGAAAAAAAAGGAAAGAAAGAAAGAAAGGAGCTTGACTTACCCGGTCTGGGACGCCCAACCCCCCAAAAAACAAAAAAAAACATTTTCAACCAGAATCACTACTAACTATCCAAAAAAACTAACGAAAAACACAACTTAAACGGCTGAGAATAACGCATCAAATTTATATACAGCAAAACAATGAACCTTTAACATTTTACGAAAATCCAATAAAACACTACATGACCTTAACTCTGTTGATAAGCCTTCCCATACTAAAGTCCCAACATGTCTAACAAGGAACCTTTCGTTGAACGAACTTTATTCGGACAGAACTTATTTGTGTATGTGCAGGAATCTTGTCGAGTTTGCTCGTTGTGTTTCTTTCGTTTTTATTTGGGTTGATGTGGCCCTTATCGGCCATTTCATAAATTAATAAACTGAACTGAGAAATTACTGCTAATCCGATGCAGCAACCAGAGCGTTTCAGACCTTTCCATTGCGAGTCAGCGTCAGCTGATTTTTATGTGTTCCACCCTACTTACCATAGTTACTACGCATGACGTCAGGAATTCTGGATTTTTGCCGTCAAGGCTGGAACGATTTTTCTGTTTCCCAGCAGAATATCGTTCCACTGGCAAATCCGCCCAATCATGTTACAGAGATGCGTAGTTACCACGCTTACTACGCTCCCGAGCATGGTAAGCAAATAGTACCAATTAGTTACTATTTCGAGAAGGTTGGAACGGTCAGCGAAGTAACTTTTTACGAGGTTGGAACGAAAATAATAACGAATAGTTGCTATTGTTAGAAGGGTGGAACAAGCTCTATAGTGGTCTGTCTTGTCCTTTCCTTTTATTCTAGCTGTTTCTAAGACCAAATAAATTTGGCGTGAGCCACTATAGTGGGGTCAAGAACGGAAATACCAACCACATTGAATGATGTAGTTGGGGTGAACAACGTTGTTGGAAACATGACGTTTAAAACGCAACTGCAGGTTCTTTATGACTTTCAAGGAAAGCCGTCTGAACGACGAGGCCGTCGACGTCGCTGAGTTGTTCATGCGTTTCACCTCCGAGATCATCTCCTACACTGCCCTTGCCACAACGACTGACCCGATTAAAAACAAAATGGATTGGTTCTACGTCACGGTCACGTATATGTTTAGAAACACGATGAACTTCCCGACGATGTTGGCTATCTACTTCCCGATCTTGGAGCCGCTGGTTGTACTGCTTGCACCGTTCTCCCCATTCGGTAAGCTCAGAATGAAAATCTGTTGAGGCCCATTTAATCTGTTTGCAGCTTCTGTCGTCATTTTTTGTATCCGTTTCTCTTGTATTCCGTATGAACATGCTTTATTTTTGTCTACTTTGATGCATGAAACTCGCCAGAAAGGACCTAGTATACGTGAAGAACAAAGAAACAACAAGGGGGACTCGAACTGGCCAAAATTAAGAAAGACGAACTTTCCCAACGGCACCCAAATTGGTAGCGGCAGCGTCAAGTGCGGGTCAGCAGGAAAAATACGACAACGGGTTCGAAGACTCCTGAATGCACTTCTGCAAAGAGAGAACATAAAACGCCCATAGTTTCTAGAGAAGAGGGAAGTCCTTCACCAGCGAATATTGACCACGTCCATCAAACCAGCATAGGATTTATACCATTCTCTTATATGGGAAAAAAAACTGTTGATTTGTTGACTGCATCAAGAACACTAGTGACGACAACCTCATATTCAACAAGCAATCTAAGCTACAACCACTGCATTTACATAGTCGGGTGTAGCCGAAAAAAAACACGACGAAACCAACCTCCCGGTGACCCTTCCCCCCCTCCGGTACCTAAACTTCCCTGGCAAAAAAAACAACAACAGGTACCCAAACCCCCCGGTCATACCCCTCCCACTCGAATGCAAAAATATAGGAAATTACAAAATCTTCTTAGAAACTGCAGTTGTGACAGCGAGCACTTAGAGATATTCCCTAGACGCGCCAGTTAAATGTAAACGCATGAGGGTGGCTCGCTGGCCGCTAGTCTCTGTATACACTTTCAAGAAAATACATATTTTATCTCCAAGTTTAATCAGCACGTCTAGACATGTCCGAGGGTGTTCGGGTGGTTAGTTACCGGGGGGTGGGGAGTGGAGGTCACCGGGGGCTATGGTACCTATTTAGGGGGGAAGGGGAGGGGGTTGGCATGGGCGGTGAGGGTATGTGCTGTGCAGCCGGAACCCAAATAGTCCCCTGTCAGCATACTGTCCAAAGACCACTCTAGTTCTCCAATGCACCAATTTCGGTCGCGCCAAAATGTTATTTCAGGGCTTAAGGAGTAGGCGCTAGCAAAATGTATAGTATTATGCTCGCAAAATGTCGGTCATTACTAAAGGCAAAATAATAAGTCATGCCCTATTACGGAAACTCCCCTTTTCAATACAGCGCTCCTAGCGGATTAAAGTGCGAGACGCTACTACAAGTTGATGCGTAAAAGTCATCACCAGAATATTTTTTTTACAAATTTCAGCCTCTATGATCGGTAACAAGAAAAATAAAAGAAAAACATGCCAAGCTATTGAACTATACACAATGATCACCATAATACTAGAATAAAACCTCTAGCTTTGGCAAAGAGTTTCAGGCGTCAATTTGGTGCAGCGTTTCCAGTCGTATTCTATCCACTGGGAGTGCTCAACTGGAAAACCATGAATATCTCTGGTAAGCTACCAGGATAATCGACGATCTCTGAACCAGTCTAAGGTGTATCTTGAGCATAAGCACGTGCTTCGATCTATAGTAAACACTCCATTGTAATAATTTTCCTACGAAGTCCGATAGATGGCTCTTGGTGAAGCTATAGATTCTCAGGATGGCGGGGGAGATGTTTTTTTTTAAGGTTTCTTCACTGTCAGAAGTTTCATAACAGATAACACAAGGATGCACAGTTTCAACCGATAACACTTAGGATGTTTGCTGTTCTGGTTTGCAAACGTTGCACATTGAAATGTTATGCATACAAGAAGAGCCGAAACACTGCCGGAATTACATCTGCGGACTTTTTTGTCTGTCTTCATGGTATCGGAAAAGTCAGCAGATACTTTTTGGCTTTTGACAATGCTTATTATGTGTCAATGTTGCAAAATCAAAACTGATAACATCCCAAAAGTTATCTGTTGAAATTAAGCCTTCTTGTGTTATCTGTTATGGACTGACTGACAGTGTGGAGTTCCATGGAGTGTGGACACTTGATGTCTATATTAGCAATGTCAAAGTAAGCATCAACACTTACAAACTTTATCTTGCATGCAACAGTAAGGTGCAGGGCTGGAATTATCTGACGAAGAAGTGGTTTTATTCCGACTTTGGCATGGTGTCTCCTGCATAGTATTTCTGCTCAGATGTTCTAAGATAGTTAACCCCTTTACAACTAAGCTATGATTACATTAATTTACACACGGCTTCGGAAGAAAGTGTGGACCTCAAAACATTTTCAAGGATTCAATGGGTTGACAACTTCAGAGTTTAATCGTTAGCTCCATCAACACTTTTGTCAGAGAACCAGAACAAAATTTGCTGTAACATTTCACGTTGCCCAGGCAACGTAGATCTAGTGTGGATACGGACAGTGCCATCAGTTTTCTTGGAAAAAAACTATCTTGGAATATACCATTTTGAAAGTTTCGATGGGTTGAAAACTTAAGCGTTTAATCATTGGCAACGAAACAAAATAGAAGTTTGCTTTGGTAATACTTATGTCTGCGAAGCCGAACAAAGGTTGCTGCACGTTGCCCAGGCAACGTAGATCTAGTTTTCAAGTTAAAACCATTTAAAACTGGGCAATCTGGGTCAGATTCCCCTGAAACAGGTGGGAGTGAGGTTTGGGACCTCAATAAGCAAAAAGAGACCCTAATGCCTGCAAACCTACTAAGTTTCAACTTAATACCTTTAGATTCCTGTCACGGGCCACGAAATTTACTCTTGGGCAATCGGTCCATTTGCCCATGAACGGGTTGGGTGGGGGAGGAGCAACTTTAAAAGTATTTTTTCCAACCCTAGGGCCTACAAGGAATCTCATCGTCCTATATCCAGCTCTGTTCAAGTTATGAACATTGTTCACTGGAGAATCTGGGCCCGATTGCCCCTGGACCAGTTGGGTTTGGGGAAGGGGGGGGGGGGGGGGGGGCAAAAAGTACAACTAGACCCCAATACCAACAAGTATATCAAAGTTTCAACTTGATACCTGTCATGGTTCACGAGTTAAGATCTCCACAATAAACGCTTAAAACCGGAAACCAATAACCAAAAGCTGCTACAGCGCTCGCGAAAGTGGAATGTTCATAAATGAACACTCCAATAAAAACAGAACATTTAAGGAGACGCATGCACGATGCAAGGACCCATTTAAATGTACTAGGAGACAACACGGCTCCTTGCCGACTGGGTCAAATGTTTGGCCGTTCCATGTCACTCAAATTTCAGGCTTATACAAATACCAAAAAGTATAGATGGTTTCAGCATTTCTCTCCAATCTTTGCGGCTGATCCCCCACCACTAGAAGGTTATTTCCGGGAGATTCTGATGCAGCATTTTTTACCGTCTAAACCGATACAGCAACTAGCTTACCATTACACCGTCTCGTGTTGAATCTTTTATTTGGCTTCTTCCTCAAGGAAAATCGCCAGGGTCAGATGGTATTAAGCCTGAACATCTGAAGTATGGTAACCCTAAATTGTTTTGTCATATTTTTTCAAGCAATAGTAGCGCAACAGTATGTCCCACAAGGATTAGGCCAGGGGGTCGTCACTTGTATACATAAGAAGGGTAAAGACCCTAAAGATTGTTCTTCAATGGACCAATCACTGTTTGTTCAGTGTTAGCCAAGTTACTTGAAAAGATACTGTGCCCAGTAGTGACGGTGCTAACGGATGTGGGTGACAATCAGTTCGGATTTCGGTCAGGAATCGGTGTTCAGAATGCTTACGCTGTGTTTATTTCTATTGTTGAAACGTTTAAGAAGCGGAAAAAAACACTATTTGTTTGCACATTAGACATTTCAAAGGCGTTTGAGTCTGTCCTACTTTTGCAAGCAATCCTGTCGCTACTGAGGGAAGTGGTTGATTCATTCGTTTGTAAATGTTTGTGAAATTCGTATGGAAAGTCCCAAGGAAGAATTCGTTCTGCAGGGCAACTTTCTAGTCCTATAGAAATTCGCAGAGGTGTTAAACAGGGTTCAGTCATAAGCCCGTAATACTTAATAATGCACTGCGTTCTGCGACAAGATCGATTGAAGAGTTCTTGATAGAAGAGGGAATTGATGTTAGTCATCTGTCTGATGAGTGATAATTTAGAATCCCTACAAGAAGCTATTAATAGAGTATCGTCTGCTCTTGGCGATATAGGTCTAAGCATACAGCCCTCCAAGACTGAATTTGCCGTTATGAACGAAGAAATGCAGCCAATCCGTGTGGTTGATGTGTATGGGAAGACAGTTGTCCAAAAGGATACGTTTGACTATCTCGGACTCCGTTAAAGCCACTAAGAATTTAGTCATCGCGGCTCTCAAAAAAATATACGGAAGACCTAAGGAATGTTAGCACGAACTAAAGGTCAATTTGATAAAATTACGCTTGGCCGTCTTCTTTCTAACCCCTCTGTGGAATTCATTGAATAAAACTGAGCGTAAACAAGTCCGTTCTAATTTTTTTCAGGTACTGCAAATATTTACTGGGAATTCCCATGTGGTTCCGAAACTCTTACGTATCACAAAGGTACCGTATTTTTTAAATAAGCGAAAAAATGAATGAACTAAATCTCATAGAAATCATCAATCGAAGTAGAAAACTTCACGATTTTCCACTGGCTAGCCTGGTGTAAGCACGTGACTCAAGTTTGTTCCTAGTTTTTGTCTCGTAGTCTTGTGTGATTACTTTTTTTTTCTTTTTCTTTTGTTTCCTCACCAACTCCTCCGACCATTTACTTTGTATTTGTATGGAGGGTTGAAATAAAATTATTGAAATTAAATTATAAAAGACAGTAAGCGAACTAAGGAAGGATTAACCCATGAAGACGCAAGGTAAAATAGAGCCAGGGAATGTACAATATTGTCAAAAGCCCCAGAAAAGTCAACAGTGAGACAGTATAAAGTCGTTGAAGCTGAAAGCCAGAAGCCAAAAGAACATGATGGGCATGGGAGCACCCGAAACCTCTCCGGAAACCAAACTAAAAGGCGTAAAAACATATTTCATCAAAATTTTATGTAGTAATGTGTTACAAGCAATTTACTTAAGAAACCGATACGGTAATTGAACGATAATTTGCACATGACGTTGGGTCCTTTTCTCACTTTGGGACGGACATTACACGACAACAAAGGAAACTATCTCGAACATGCGATTGCGCTGGGCAAGACTGGAAAAGTATTTGTAGAAGTTCAATTAGAGCAGGATAGTCACGAATAAAAACTCGGTACGAAAGGCCATCAGAATCTAGATTATTTGAACGCTTAATTTTTGGGATCCCAAAACGTAAGGGGCAGGATACCTATGACATCGCAAAAGTTGTCCGTCTGTCCGTCCGTCCGTCCGTCTGTCCGTCTGTGCGCACTATAGCTCTCGAAGGGAATGAGATATTTTGATGAAACTTGGTGTGAGGATTCTTTGGTTCAGGAGTAAGGTCGAGTTCGGAGATGGGCTCTGTAGCCCTACAGTTAGGGGTGGGGTTAAAATTAAGGGGCAAATGAAATATGTGATAGTCTATTATGGGGTGAGAAAACATGCTGAACACGATGGTGAAAATCATTTTGTCATCGTACAAGTAGTTCGCCCGGAATCCAGCCAAAGCCGGAAAGTTTGTTAAGTAAAAGTTTTATTTAAAGTTGATTAGACGTTCGATTTATGGGTAAGAAGACATGCTGAACACGATGGTGAAAACCATTTTTTTTCGCCTGGCAAGTAGTTCGCCCGGAATTCGGCCAAAACCGGAAAGTTTGTTCAAATAACAGTTTTATTTGAAGTTGATTATATGCTCGATTTAAGGGTAAGAAGACATGCTGAACACTTATGTGAAAAGTAATTTCTACCCGGACAACTTGTTCGTCCGGAATCAGGCCAAAACCGGAAAACTTGTTAAAAGCAAAAGTTTTATTTGAAGTTGATTAGATGACAGATTGAGGGGTAAGAAGAGACGCTGAATCTGCATATGACAATCTTGTTTTACCGGGACATATAGCTCGTTCGGAATTCGGTTGAAACCGGATTTTTTGTATCAGTTAAAGTTCTTTATTTTGGTAGGTGGTTTCTTTATTTTATGGTAGTTCGTTCGGAATTTGGCTTCTGATTTGGCAGAAGTAAAGCATGAAGATTCAGTCAGTATTGTCAAAATAGATGTGGCTTAGGGAGGTATATCTGAACTTGAGTTTTATACAAAACCGGTCCGGTATACCGGCCAGAAAATTCGCAGAAGTAAGACATAATCGTTTCAATCAGCTGATACGAGTAAAGACACATGCTGAATCCGTATCTGAACTTGGTTTTCTTAGATGATCAGTACTTTGGCCTTACTCTGTTTGTAAATTCCGAAAGTAAAAATGTCCAAAAGTCGGCGGACAATTAGAAAATTGTACAAAACATAATTGTCTGCTTCAATCAATCAATCAATCAATTAATTTAATTCGTGATATTACACATCACATAATAAAATTACGCTAACACAGGAATTTTCTTTTACTAAATATATACAATCATTTTATCCATTCGTTGGCTCGGGGCAATAGCACAGTCGACGGAAAAGCCGGTAGAAATGGCCGGAACGGCATTCTGCATTCTCACGAATTGCCTTTAATAGTGGATTTTCGGAAACTTCTAACCTTGCAACAAAACTAACTATCGCTTTCCGTCTCATAACATCAAAAGATTCAGTTTCATTTCTAAAAACATTTGACTAGCAGAGTAACGTCGATTGTATGAAAGGAGATGATAAAAAATATTCAGTTTTTGGGATCCCATTGGAACCTTTGGTCTTGTTCTTAAAGCCTGATGAATGTCACACATAGCTACAGGCTGCACTTTTGCCTGCATGAGACGGCATGGTAATAGTGGTTTAAGCAACTTATAGTAAAACGTTTGAAGAAAACACTGAACACGCACTCATTATGATCGAAAACATTAGCCAGCTGGAGACAAGATAGGGGAGATGGGGAACATTTGTAACTTCTTATAACCTTATTCCATTTGTCCCAGTGTTATTGATATTTCCGTACAAGAACAAGGTTAAGGTATCACGAAATGCAAAAAAAAATTGGTTGTAAGCAGAAACAGCCTATTTTATAAACCCTTTTTATTTAAAGGCCCACTGAGCTACTGAAGTTGTGTGATACGTACCAGTCTAACACAAACCCTTGATTCTTTGATTCCTCATGCCAAACATTGGGTATATATGTTTGCATATCCTATCCCTAATGCTAGATACCTATGCCACACGCTGGATACATGTAGTCACCCCAACCTTGACCTACTCCCCTACAAAGGAATTCTGATTTATTGAGCTAGACTCAAATCATCACTAGCTAATTATTGAGTTTTGGCACAGAGCGTGTTCCACCCCTTTTACAATAACAAATTACTCTTTATTACTCTAACTACGCTCGGGAGCGTAGTAAGTGGTACCTGCGGTTCCCGTGCTACGTGATTGGCTTTTACCGAGCGGCTATTATTGGCTATCACCGATCTTTGGCTGAAAGTTGAATATGCGTCCCAGCCTTGACGCCCGTGACATCATGCGTGGCATTACACCCTTACGAGCATGTTAGGGTATAGAAAATTCCGCTTTGTTTGGTAGACTGGTATGCATGTTGATAAATCTGGTTTTGTCTTCTTCACCACGAAGGCTGTGACATGGTGCCTCGTAAGTGAAGAAAATACACATTTCAACACGGCCGCAAAAAACGAGGGAAAGTAGGACCCCTGTTCTGATTTTATTTTTCTTCTACCTTATTACAGGACGCTTGTCTTGTGTTGTTGTTGTTCTTCTTCCATGACACATTTAGTATAGAGTATTTACTCTTTTCTCTTGGCGGTTTCCGATTGAGAGATTGTGCGACAGACTGTCCGGTGGTTCCGTTTCAGTTGTAGCAAGAAATTGTTATATATCACATCCGAAACTCGGATTTCTTATCATCTTCATCCGACAAAATAGGTTCCAAGCTAGTCGAGCGAGATAAGGACTACACGATAAACATAGCAAGGACAAGAATCAACCGGCCTGTCCATTTAAGCATAACGGGATTTAGGTTTTATTCCTAGATAACATTTTTTTTTTGCCACGAACTATCTTTTCCTTTGTTCCTGTCAAAGATGATTTGGCAATGCGACTGAGCTTCCACTTAACATCGGTGGCTCCAACCCCGATGAAACATTTGTAGTATGCGTAGTTGTACGAAAAAGTTGCATGTAATACTATGTAATAGCAAATAATACTATCATTTAATGTGCCTCAGACTGGTCCAATCAAATGCAGTAGTATCCAGTAGCATCCAGTCTAGCTAATAGTAGCATGCAGTAGTATGCAGTAACACGGTAGCCTTGAAGTAGAAGCATGTAGTAGCATCAGTTAGTACTGCATGCTACTTTTTCGTACAACTTCGTACTACTATTTTGAGATAAGTTTTCCATCGGGACGGTCTTAAATTCTGTTGATTATGCTCAACTTTCCTAATTGGTGTTAGGAAACTTTACGTAAGATCTAACACTTTCTCTCCCCCTTTATTTTTCCTTAATTTTAAAATTTGCGTAATCTGTCTTCAGATCTTTAAACCCTTCAAATTTGCATAAGGTTTCCAAGCTTACAAAAATGTTAATAATTAAAAATATGAGAAATTTCTATCCTTACTAGTAGCTAATTTCTGAAAAATGCCAAGTCTGAGATGCTACCAGTTCCCTGCATTTCCTTCGACCTCACCTTGCCCCACAAACGTAAGGAACAAGCGCAACAACTTGAACTACATTAAAGATGTTGACCCGGACGTGCAATGACTTCACAGGAGGCATCTGATTCAGACCTTTTTAACCGGTTCTACCAGACAAACTATGTCAGATTATTTTCAAGCCGCGATTAAGCACTCAAATTACCTCGTTTTTAAAACTTGTTTCTTTCCTATAGAAATTTAGAAAGTGGCCGACAAACAGGAGCTGTTCAGGTGAAGTTCGTGTTCTTGAGGAGTAGCGGGGATCTTTGCACTGCTAAATATACTGAAGAAATTTACTGAGACTAACTAAATACCAAATATTACGAGAAATTACTACATTAATATAACAACAAGATTTACAAAATCTAGTGACGAGCTAATAAACTTATTGGATTCAGTAGAATTATGTGAATTGTGTTCAGTTCGATCTAAATATCAAAATGTAATTTCAGTAGTACACGGTATTTTCTTCAATTCAATTTACTTTATTTTTCTAAGAATTCTTAATTTTGAAAGATAGCACAGGATACGTCAAAAGAGATACACCGACAAGCAACTACACAGTGAGCGTGTCCCGCCCTTCTACAATAGTACTACTACTTACTATTTTCGTTCCAACCTCGTGAAAAGTTACTACGTTGACCGTTCCAGCCTTCTCGTAATAGTAACTTGCTGACCATGTTCGGGAGCGTTGTCAGCCTGGTAACCAGAGGCGTTACTAGCCAAAATGTTTTGGGGGGCCAAGGAATTTACCTACTAGCTGGTAATTTTTACCGACTGTTTTTGTAGAAAAAAGACTGTTTTTAAGAAAAAAAGACAGTTTCGAAAAAATCAACTGATTTTCAGAAAGAACGACTGTTTTGACGAAAAATCGACTGATTTTCAGAAAAAAACGACTGATTTAATGAAAAAATCAACTGCTAAGGAGAAAAATCACGGCGCTTCGCGCCGACTCGGTCATATTTACCGACTGGTAGACAACATTGGGGGTTGGCGTCCCCCCCCCCCAGTCGTGACGCCCCTGGTGGTAACTACGCATCACTGTAACGTGATTGGCCGGATTCGCCCGTGGCGTGATATTCTGCTGGAAAATAGAAAAATCGTTCCAGTCTTGACGGCAAAAAGCCAGAATACGTGACGTCATGCGTAGTAACTACGGTAAGTAGGGTGAAACACGCTCAGTATTACACAGCATAGTATTACATAATTTTCTATTATTATACATTAATAGAAAATACAATATATTAATAGAAAATATATTAATAGTATTACATAATTTAGATGTTCCTTCAGCCCAAGCTTACTGCGAATCATCCCTTTTGCACCGTCAAATACATAATTTAGTTTTGGCAGCCAGCTCTTAAAGGACCCCTCTTGCTTATTCTGCCTTTTACAGTTGACCTAGCTCATATAAGGAATTCTAAGCTTCCAAAATCCCCACCTTCTGCCACTGTTCCTCTTGTGCCCACGAAATATCATCGCTTTTTTGGCCGTGCCGAGTTTTCCCGTCACGTAACGCAAGCTTCGCTGAATCTTCATCGTCTGCTGACCACTCTTTCACACATAAGGATACGACAAGCTTGAAAGTGTTGTTTTTCATTTTGAAAGACATGGTAGACTATCTGATCTACCTTTTTTTTAGACTTCTTTTTTTTTGCTTAGTTTTCCCACGTTTTAACTACGGCTCGTTCAGTTTTCGAATGTGTTGCTCCCAGCTTCCGCGTCGGAGAGCAGGAAGGCTGGATGGAGTCGACAGTCGCTAACAAGAAAATCGCTAATTATAAGTGGAAAGTATCGGTATTTCCAAAAAAACAACATTTCTGATCCATTTTCGTGGTGAAAATATCATTGAAGCTTTAAGCTTATTCCAGCACACCGTTTCCGCTCGGGCTATACTATTGTCGATCAGATTGCCCTGCATGATTGTACCACTTGCGAGCCTGATAAACAAAACAAACAAAGTCGGATGAACAAAGTCTGTAGCAAAAGCTGGACTTGATCCAATCTGCAGTTTCTGCTTGACATAAAACCCGCCCTCTCTTTTGAGTCACCATAAATACCAGCCAAGATCCAAACTTCAAACAAGAAGAGAGATACAAATATAAGGAGACACGACAAATGATAAACTTCTTTTAAGCGTTGATAAAAAAACGACAGATTTTGCATTGATAACTTTTCGTCATCATGCTAATGGAAAGAAATTAAGAACCCCGGTGTTTCCGAACCGTGTTCAGGTGGTGAACACAGTGATCGTTACAGTGTTAATGGCTTTTACGTGTAAGGAAAAGGTTGCCGATGAAAATTTTGTAGCCTGTGTAGTTGTATGATAGTTATAAGAAAAGTTGCATGTATTGATATGTAATAGTAAGGAATACTATCATTTATTGCGACTCAGACTGAATATTAATCAGCAGTATCCAGCAGCATCCTGTCTTGCTATGGTAGCATCCAGTTTCGCTAATAGTAGCATGTAGTGGTAACAGTTACTACTGTATGCTACTAAATCTGACAACTCCATATAACTGATTCTTGACAAATTTCCATAGAGTGCCGGTACAGATCTACACTGTCAGAAGTTTCATAACAGATCACGCAAGGATGCACGGTTTCAACAGAGAACACTTAGGATGTTAGTTGTTATGTTTTTCTAACGTTTCGTATTAAAACATTACGCATACAAGAAGAGCCGAAAAAGCATCTACTGATTTTTTTGTTGATCATCATGATCTCTGAAAAGTCAGCAGATGTTTTTTCGGCGGAATTACAGCGCCTCCTGGGAACGTTTGCTGTGCATGAAGCTCGCAAAATCATAACAGATAACATCCCATGTCTTATCTATTGAAACTGCGCATCCCTGTGTTATGAAACTTCTGTCAGTTTACTGCCGTAACTATCGATCGCATCATGAAGTCCCGACTTTTATTTCGAAATTCAGAAAAAAAACGAAAACAAGTTAGTCGACACATCTGAGGCCTGTCTTTTATCACCTTCAAGCGTCAAAAATGAATTTCCGGAAAGGCCGTCGGAATAAAGATAACAGAGGACAAAAATAGAAAGGACAAGGATCGGTGGACCTGAACATTTCGATCTAGATAATTTCAGGAAAACTGATTTAAAACTTAAAAATCAACAGAATGAGCTTTAACATACACGAACTGTGACACAATCGTTTGTTTTGTTTGATATATTCTTACAAAAACACAAACAGTAAGGACAAAAAGTGCAAGAAATGACAATCATTTTGTGAAATGCCTAAGAGGAGTGACGGCTACATTAAACTTTATTAAGTTTTTTTTTATAGGACTTTTATGATTATAATTCAGATGTCATCCTAGATGCTGGCTGCCAGTTTTGGGACTCATCTGAAGAATCCAGACATAAAGCAGCGTCTTTGCTTTTCTGTAGTAGGTGATTTTAGATAATAAAAACCAAGTGCTAAATGCAGCTCAAATTGCACGGTCTGACTGTAAATTCGGTCTTTTCAGGACGCCGTCTACATTCTCAACGTTACTAGGAGAGCCTATAGCGAAAAAAACTAACATATTGAAAACATGTCAGTCTACTACGGTTTATTTATTTCTTTTATTCATTTTTATAACCCGCTGAAAAGACAGAATAGTGGACTACAAACAATGAAAAAGAACATAAAACACAAAAAAAACTAAAATTCACTCTAGAAGAAGGGACAAGCTGTGACGTGCGGGGAAGCTGAGATGGGACGTTGTGGAGAATTTTTTACTTATGGCTGAAAGTAGTGGCTGAAGGAATTCTGCATATCGGTAATAACAAGAACGGAGGGAATGAAGATCTTTTTTCTTTAAAACTGAAGAGAGGCCAGAAAGAAATAAGATAGAATGGCCAGTAAACTGCTGTAAAACTTACTAAGGGCTTTTTTATCGTATTTCCCACGATTATCAACGATCTTCGAGTATGATACTTGAATCTTTCTTTTTGCATCATTAACCGATTGAGACCGGAACGATTTGAGGCTGTTAGTAATGTAACCACCGAAGAGATGTGACAAGGGGGACAGTCTTAGTTGGGAGAATAAGCGGCTCTTGGTTAGTTGAATTGAACGTCTGCTAACAGTGAACGATCGCCGAAGAAAAAACTAAAAACCAAACCAGGCATTTTTCTGCTATAAATACTAGTAACACTAACTCACGCTTTTGTCACTTTTTGAATATTTTGCTAATTCACGGCTGAAAGTGACTCAGCTGATACCTTGAGCGTGTTCCACCCTACTTACTGTAGTTACAAAGCATGACATCATGAATTATGGCTTTTTGCCGTCAAGGCTGGAACGATTTTTCTATTTTCCAGCAGGACATCATGCCACAGGCGAATCCGACCAATCAGGTTACAGAGATGCGTAGTTACTACGCTTACTGCGCTTCCGAGCATGGTAAGCAAATAGTAACTATTAGTTACTTTTTCGAGAAGGTTGGAACGGTCAGCGTAGTAGCTTTTCTTGAGGATGGAACGGAAATAGTAACTAATAGTAACTGTTGTTAGAAGGGTGGAACACGCTCATTGTTTGCTTTTATAATTTGAAAATTTTGCCACGAGGAACGCACCTTCAATGGGGAAGATGGCAGTCCGAACCGGCAGATGCCTTCTAAAGAGGAAGGACCTTTTTAATAAATTTGAAATCAAAGAAAGTTAATTGAATTTAACTTCAAGTTTGTGCCAGGATAGCCCTGAAATAGTTGGCTGTTAGCTGATATCAAGTTTGTTATTTTTCTTTTCTGTTTTACTTTATTATATGCAAGTAAGAAAGCCAAGGTGGTGGAACAGTTAGAAAAAGTGTTCAAATAAGCCTACCTCTACTGTAAATGCAACCAACAAAAAGCTGTCTTTTCAGTTAAACTTTAACAGATGTTAACGTCACTTTCTTCGACCTTACCCTTGACCGAAATAAACAGTCGGAGAAGAAGCTATTATACATCTTCAGATGAAAGTGCGATGACTTCATCAAAAAAACAAATATCCCCCATTTACCGGTCTTACCTGACATAAAGTGTGTCAGCTCAGTTTTCAAGCCGTAGATTCAAAGCCAAACTATTTTGCATCTTTGGAACTTGTTTCATCCCACTTATTTAGAAAGTGATCAAAACACGAGTAGGTCGAGCCAATTTTCGATTCTTGAAGTGCGTAAGGCTGTAATTTTAAACCCTCCATGTTTAACTGCAAAAGAGTGAGTGGTTGTACAAAGTTCCAGAGGAACAATGACGGTTGGGATTAATGTATATCACTCGTGTCTTTTTTTTTAACCGTTTTAAGCCTTGAATTTACTCTTAATTTTTTTTTCAATGTACACTACACTAAAGAAATGGAAGTAACTTAAAAAGCAAGGCCGTATCCAGAGGGAAGGTTAGGGGGGCCACCCCCCCCCCCAAAAAAAAATAATAAATAAATAAGATTCTTATAGGTTTTTACCTCTGATGTATGTTCTTGTGTGAGTTAAGGATGAGGTTCCACCTACGGAGAGAACCTCCCCCGAAATAAATTCCTGGAGTTAAATATGTAGGCTAAAATTGATTTTAATGGGTGTCCAAACAAGTTAGTATGCCAAAATGCCCTGACAAGAAATGTCCCCCGTAAAGCTTCCCCTGCGTTGGAAAATCCCCGAAAAGAATTACACTCCGTAAAAAATGTTCCAGATAGAAGAAGTCACAGACATATTTCCAGGGCGCCTCGTTCGTCCCCGTTCGGTACGATTTCTTCAGGATCTTCTTCCATTGCTATAGGTTTTTCTTGGTACTCCAGATAATCCTTTGGGACTGTAAAACCACGAATTTATGAGGGAGATAGCCGAGTCCAGTTTTTTCAGGATAATCAGTGGGCAGTCCGTAAAGCCTGATCGGATTTAAAGGACATGTCTTACCTATAATACTAACTCAACCTACTTCCATAATCACTCCAAATATTTCTAAACCCGGAGACCCCAATTTCATACGGTACATTCTAACACTCTAACAAAACCACGCTGATTTTCTCACTTCCCGTGTTTTGCTACCTTTGATGTGTATCACGATGTCGACGGTTGTCTACGAGAAGTTTTTCCACCAGAAAAACCGGTTATTTAAATTGTTTCCATGCTTTCGCTATAAGTCAACGGGTCTCGGAAAAGGCTTAAAACAGTCAAAACCATGGGTTATTTGTTGAAAGCACAGCCTACTTTTAAAGTATGCAAATATATTAAAATACTGTAAGTTGAAGAGTAAATAGTGAGAGGGGCTTTAAAAAAATTGAGAAGCCTTAGGATTAAGGACGGACATAAAAATGCAGGGCCCCTAAGCAGCTGACAGAATAGGGTCCTCCCATATGGCCTAGGTGGTGCGACGGACTTAGTAGGAAGTGATTGCATATTCGCAAGAGGGGTTTTGGAAACTGGTTGAATTTCGGGAAAAGCTTCTGCACTTCCCCGGGCAAATGATTGTGAAAGTCACTGACTTATACATATAGGCTACACACTTTTTTAACGGGCATATTTTAATCTTCGTTATTTCCATGTCCTCGAATCCACATCGATGTTCTGGTTTTAGTTACATGTCGTTTTGTAGTTTGTCGAGTCAGCTTCGCCTTTTTATGGTACTGCCTTGGACCTTTCACTGAGGACGGTTGCTGTGGGAAAAATCCGAAGTTATAGTGTTCGTTCGTCAGCTTTGGTTCAAACCTTATATCCCTCCTTGAGCAGAATGAATCACCAATGAGCAACCGATGATGCACTATGCTCAGTAACTGATGATTCACTTTACTCGTGTGGTGAGCGTAAAATCATGAACTGAGCATTATTCTTTTTGAGTTTATTTGTTTTTGTTTCTGTTCGGCCGTTTACTATATTTAATAAAAAAACAAATTAAAATTGGCATGCTTGAGACTTAAGCTTGCCAACTTGTAAAAAAGTTATTCCGACAATTATGATGAACCTGTTCTTTTGTTTTATTCTGTTTCTTGCTAGAAAAGAGCTGCTGTAGAGTAGGTTTGGAACATCTCATGCCTGATATCTTGTTTAGTCTCGATGGTGAATAACACTAGAGGGTTGGTTTGTAAGAAGAAAGATCTGAAGGCTAGACTAGGATTAAAAATTACAGGTTTTGGATATGGTTGAATGGCTAGTGTCTTCTTAACGAAGACAGCTGAGCTTTTTTTTGCTACCTGGCACGCGGACCATTGGGAATCAGATAGCTTATAGTTTAAATGAAAAGGGCTGGGATAGGACATCTAGTTACCCATATATCACTTATTCACTTAGATTGGCCTGAAGACCCGCTGAAAATACTTTACTTCGTTGTTCCGCTATTCAAGAATAATTGATTTTCAAGTAGTGGAATTCCGTGTGATTGGTGGTATTTCTATGCGCTTGTATTTTTGTTGTATGCATAACGGGCAAGATATATGAGTTTTTTTTTATCAGGCACTCAGCAATCTTCACTAGTCTCACCACTCACTGCCCACTGAAAAGCCGCGATTGTGTTGAGATTAAAATTCCCGCGTTAAAGTAGAATTTACGTTGTGGGGACGGCCGCATATATACTCTTGATGACTAACTCTTCTTGCCGATGCAAAATTGCCCAGTACCTAGCGGAGCGGAAGAGCCAGAAGCGGGTATAACATCTGCTCCCAAACATCGCCGTGATTGATTAACACAGGATTGAGTTGTTGAGTTTGGGTCGATAATGCTACGTTTTCTCGTTCTTCCCGAAGTTCACTGGCGTGTTTTGGACTTGGTCATGTAGAGTATTCTTAACGTCACCAGAGCAGATACTGGAAAATAAGAAATCCCTTTGCACAGTCTACAAAATTCAGTGTATTCAGTTAAATGACACAAAATAAGTTGGCTTTTCAGTTAAACTTTAATGAATCAGCGTCAACTGGATCTTCTCTTTTTCAGGAAGAATAAAGGGTCTTATGAGGAAAAGGCTTGTTGCAGAAATCGAAAGCAGAAAGAACTGGAAACCCGACGTTCCTGATCTTGTTCAACTCATGCTTGAAGCACGAGAGTCGGAGAAAGAAAGGGTAAGTTACATATATATTTTATAAGTAACCCGCCAAATACACAAGGTGATAGCGGAGTAAAGAGAACAACAAAAAACAACACAAGGTAACAACAGTATAAACGCACAAAATTTATACATAATTTCTAACTAGGCCTGAAAAATTCATGAAAAACATCATGTACTCGATCTCCAGGATGACGAGATGTACATCCCGATGAAAAATTTGTTGCCTGCGTAGTTGTGTGGTAGTTGTTTGAAAAAGCTGCATTTAATACTATGTAGTAGCAAAGAATACTATCATTTAATGTGCCTCAAACTAGTCTAATCTTATGTAGCAGTATCCAGTACCATCCCGTCTTGCCATAGTAGCATCCAGTCTTGCTAATAGTAGCATGCAGTAGTATGCAGTAACACGGTAGCCTTGAAGTACACAAGATTATTTTCCTTCTAGGCAAATAGACCAAGTTGTCCAGTGTTATACAGTTTTAGTACGTAAATAAATACTTGAATACTTGAAGTAGAAGCATGTAGTAGCATCAGTTAGTACTGCATGCTACTTTTTCGTACAACTTCAAACTACTATTTTGAGATGAATTTGTCATTAGGATATTAGTGACGCTGATGGGGGGTTTTTGGTCAACGTTTTTCCCTGCTGCTTTTTTTTCTGACATACCGAAAGAGTCTACATGTTTTCTGAGGAGTAGTTGTCAGAGCCTCAGAACCTTTAAAGGACCCTTTGTACCTCTAACGCCAATACGACTAATTCTTAAACCCGGAGACTCAGATATCATGTTAAATTCTTAACCGGCTAACGACACCTTACTAATCTTTGCACTTGCCACCATTCACTAGTTTCCATGGGCATTATGCTCCCGACGAGTGCTCGAGAGTATCATGCTACTGATGCGTAAGGCCGGTTTTCTAAATTTTGGCTAGAAGTCAATGGGTCTGGGGAAAAGCCAAAAACAGCCAAAGCCTTTGGGTGATTGTTGAAACAGAGCTTAGTTTTACAGTAATATATTGAAACATGAACAGTAAAATAGTGTGAGGTGCAATGTTTTAAGAAAAATATGACTAAGAAAACGCGAGTGTCAAGACGACGAAAGTCGATACTGCTAGAGGAAAAGGACCGAGAAGTCTTGACAAGTGACCTTTTACGTTTTGTTAGCTGCCGTTTTGATTCGTCGGGGTTTTCGCCCTGATGCATTTTTTTTTAAAACGTAACAAGTTTATCGAGGAGCAGGCTTTAATACCATAAAAACAAAACTGTGATTGCAAAAATACGCGATTATCAAGACGAAGGAAGCCGGCAAGCCTATTACTTGCGAACAAGGCCGCAAAATTTTAACGAAAACCTTATACGTTTAGTCAGTAGATGATTTGTCTAGTTGTAGTTTTTGCCCTGTTCCAGTTTTTTCTGAAAGACAACCTTGTCAAACATGATTATCGAGGAGTAGGGTGTTAATACCGTTAGAAATGCACAGGAAACGCATGACTAAAAAGGCGTGATTATCAAGATACGGAAGTCGTCGATACAGCTAGAGGTCAAGGACTGTACACCCTTAACAGAGACCTTTTACTTTCTGTTCGGAGTTATTGCGCTCTTGCAGTTTTCTCTGAAAGAATACGTTGTCGAATACTTTTAACGAGGAACAGGACGTCAATACCGCCAAAAGTAAACCGTGACTGCAAAAACCGGGAGTGTCAAGGACACGAAAGTCCATCCTGCTAGGGGACAAGGACCGCAAAGTCCTTGCTGAGACATTCTTTGTTTAGTCAAAAGTGGGTTCGTTGACGTTTGAGTTTGCCGGATTCAGTTTTGGGATCCCAAAACGTAAGTGGCGGGATACCTATGACATCGCAAAAGTTGTCCGTCTGTCCCTCTGTCTGTCTGTCCGTCTGTGCGCGCTATAATTCTCGAAAGGAATGAGATATTTGATGAAACTTGGTATGAGGATTCTTTGGGCAAGAGTAAGGTCAAGTTCGTAGATGTGCCCTACATTTTGGGTTTGGGGAGGGGGTTTAAATTAAGGGGCAAATGAAATATTTTTAAACAGATAATGTGATAGTCGATTATGGGGTAAGAAGACATGCTGAACACGATGGTGAAAACAATTGTATCATCGGACAAGTAGTTAGCCCGGAATCCGGCCAAAACCGGAAAGTATGTCAAAAGTAAAAGTTTTCTTTGAAGTTGATTAGGTGTTGGATTTAGGTGTAGGAAGACATGCAACGCGACGGTGAAAACCATTTTCTCGCCGGGCAAGTATTTAGAGCCGAATTCGGCCAAAACCGGAAAGTTTGTTAAAGTAAAAGTTTTATTTGAAGTTGATTAAATGTTCGATTTAGAGATCAGAAGACATGCTGAATACTTATGTGAAAAGTATTTTCTACCCGGACAACTTGTTCGCCCGGAATCAGGCCAATACCCGAAAATTTGTTAAAAGCAGAAGTTTTATTTGAAGTTGATTAGATGACAGTTGAAGTTTTACTTAAAGTAGATTAGATCTTCTGTATACGGATAAAGAGATGCGCTGAAATCGTTTCTGAACTTTTTTTTTTTTCGGACAAGTATGGTAGTCCGTTCGGAATTCGGCCGAAACCGGAAATTTGGCAGAAGCACAGCAGGAACTTTCGATCAGTATCGTAAAAACAGACATGGCTTTGACTTTTACACAAAACCGGTCGAAACAAAGATCGTAGCTGTCTGCATCAAATATTGTATTCTTGGGATCCCATCGGAACCTTTGGTCTTGTTTTTTAAAGAGTTCGTTGTCTAACTGTCAAGGTCACGAGTGTCAAGGACAAGAACACAGAGAAAATATTTTTTTTTACTATGCTTTTGTCGGGGGTTGGTCGTCTAGCGGCACATCGGGTACTTTTTGTATGTAAGAAATCAAAATTCTTATAGTTTTGTTATTGACTAAAGTTTTTTCCCTATTGTAGTTTTTATAAAGAGTACGTTGTCTAACGTGCTTAACGGAAAAATAAGACCTTAAAATAATAAAAGAATGCAACACTTATTGATGTTATCCAAAGTGTTGTCTGTTGAAGTCGTGCATCCTTGTGTTAATAAAGCCCATGGCATGGTTCCTGTTTGTGCAGTTTCTGTTTTTCTTTTCAGTTGTCTTTCTACCTTTCCGATAACCATGTCATCGCTAGCTCGATGTTCGTCCTGCTCGGTGGCTATGAATCAACTTCAAATGCAATGTCTTTCGTAACTTACTGTCTGGCAACACATCCAGAGATTCAAGAGAAGCTCTACGAAGAAATTCGTGACTTTTTCCCTGTAAGTGCAAGACTCTTCAGGAATGCAGAAGATCGGCGACAGCTGTCAGTAAACCGGCAGGGGGCTAGTATCTAGGGAGATTTTCCCGCGGCATATTTGTGTGACACACACACTCTTGAGCTTAGGTCAAGGAGATAAAAATGTGTGCCACCCACTCGACCAGCAAGTTGAAACTCGCTAATAGGAAATTACCGTTTCGGACGATAATTTCAAATTCCCGCCCGCCCAATAAAAAATCTCAATAAATAAACTTCAGGTTTACGTCCTTACCATTCTGTACTAGATGTATCCTAAGTAATATGTCTATTTGCTCGGTAGAAGTAGCTAATTGTTTTTTTTTACTTTAATTGGCGCTAATTTGAATTTCCCGCCAAGTTTGAGCCACGAAATTGAAAATCTCCTCAACATTAGCTTGATGATATTCCAGCCACAGAGCGCTAAAAAAACATTGTTGGCTGCCAAAATGTACTTTCGGGTCACACAAACGACCAACCGAGGAATGACTCTTCAACAGGTTCATCTTTTTCATTTGTTTAGTATTTGTGTACTATACCCAAACCCGAGTTGGGTACATAGACTCGAAATTTAATTACGTTTTTTGGGGTAAGTTTAAAGTAGTTTTCACCAAGGAGGAAGATTTTGCAATGTACTGAGGACCGTTGCCGCCTTCCCCCCACCCGATGAAAAATTTGTAGCCTGCGTAGTAGTATGGTAGTAGTACGAAAACGTTACATGTAATACTATATAATAGCAAAGAATACTACCATTTAATGTGCTTCAGACTGATCCAATCTTATGTAGTAGTATCCAGTAGCATCCTGTCTTGCCATAGTAACATCCAGTCTTGCTAATAGTACCATATAGTAGTATGCAGTAACACGGTAGCCTAGAGGTAGAAGCATGTAGTAGCATCGTTAGTACTGCATGCAACTTTTTCGTACTACTTCATAGTACTATTTTGAGATAAATTTTTCATCGGGCAACTAGTGCCGCTGCAGAAGAACCGTTGGTAGGAGCACGGCTTGAAGAAGAACCTGCAATGATTGACAGGATGCAACATCTATTTGTCGTGAATCTAAATTTGTCACTTCTGGTACTATTTCTATTGCTACTAATCAGTTTATTTGTTGAGCCTAGCTGGGGCATTCGCCAGTTTTGTTTTTTAGGCTCTTCTCCTCCTCCTTCCAACGATCGCCCTCCCCCCAGACGGTCCCACTCCCCTCCTCCAAAATTTGACCCTGCAGAAGATCAAATGGTTAGAGTAAGGTTTGGAGATCAATACAGAGCGCATCTTCATTCGCACCCCGGAAGTCAATTCTGGTAGATCGGAAGGTGCGTCGTCCGTGAATAAACTGCCAGATCAGTGCGCCTCAGAGATAGCCCATGCGCTAAGTTTTATCCTCATCTGTTTCAAGTTTCCCACGGATTCAAACGTTACTACCCAGCTATTTTTTTCCGCAGTACCTGCGTTGCTTCTTTTTGCTTCGCTCTCAGAATGATTGTGAACCAATGCAATCGGCTACGTCTTCACCTCCTACGATCACTGGTTTGTTTTTCTCGCTTAAGCCTGAAGAGAACCATTGCCAAGAAGGGCTGAAATCTCTTTAGAATGCAATCAGTGAATATCTGTCTAAGATATAACAGAGCATTTCAATCAAGTCTTCGGTGAAAACTTTCAGGTTTTCAAGCTCTTTCTAGGCGTGTCGCTTGACTCTAAACCTGTTGGTTACCATAACCAAGGACTTGTAACACTTGTGTACAAGTTAGAATGAGATCTTGACATGAGTATCTCATGACTCCAGAAAGGGTTGGCTTCTATGGTCTTGTCTGTCAACTTTCACATCTTTTAGGATGAAAAGGTTGACCTTAACCGGATCCATCACATCAAGTATCTTGACCAAGTAATCAACGAGTCTCTCCGGGTTTTCCCACCTTCGCCAAGTTTCAGAAGGTAAGCAAACAAACAATTTAAATGGAATTTTTTTTAAACAAAATTTTTTTAATAGCACAATCGCCGGCTTAGAATTTCATACATAAGTGACAGACATCAAGTGTCATAGAAAATTGATTAAAGGACACGTTGTGCTAACTAGTATTTCATGCTATTTCCTTAACATTTCCATGCATTCTGCTAGAACCACTCCCGAGATTCTCAACTTCACAAGTGATTCCTATCTGATATATTAGCAATTCGCTGATTATCACGCTTGCCACGATTTCTTCTTCTTACGTGATCGATTATCACGCTTGCCACGATTTCTTCTCCTTATGTATCAGGCGCCAGATCATTGTCTTCGAAGAACTCTTTTCGTTCGAAGATGGCTATCCAAACTTTGCCAAGATTGTCGTCCATGGCAAAGGGCATGGAAAGAGGCTAAAGACAGACGAAACCGTGTGTAATTTTGTGTAAATGGCTTAGTTGTAAAGTGGTCAAATACCTCAGATAATTAGAGCAGAAACACTCTGCAGTGCAAGGTGCCCTTCTAAGGACTTGCTCTGTACCGCCAGAATATACTTGTTCTGTTATTCTCCTAACTGTTGAACTGTTAGGGGAGATGTTTCAGCTGTCATAACACCAGCTGTCTCAGAAAGCCCGGTTTGTCATGCGATTTGTCATACATTTTCGTTTCTTCGACAAAGCGAGTAAAAACTCTGCGACCGTTTCCTTACCAGTAAATACAAAAATGAAGCATAAAAGTTGAGTCGTATAATAATGAAGATGATAAAGCAAGATTTCTTGTTAGTAGTTGGTGAAAAGTACCAAGTTTTGTAGGTGCCAAAACGTTGTTTGATCTGGCCGAAAGTCACAGGTTCCATCAGAAAAAGTGGCAACTGGCGTTTTTATAAGCGGACTGTTAAATCAGAGGAAAATCCAGAATAGAGTATTGTAATTTCTCAAAAGCTGCCTTTTGGAAAGTAGAGGAAAACAAGTTGAAGTAAGTCGGAAGTAATGTTGTTTCGGTTGCCAAGTTGCATTTTCAGTACGAATGTGATTGTAACAAGGTAGTGTTTTTTTGTATTTTTTCTGAAACTTTTTCGGAGGTTGAAAACGGCTTCGTATCATCCTCTCTGGAGGCTGATACGATATCGCATCGAAGCTCAACAGAATTCATTGTCATAATAACTAACTACCTGTGAGACATAGGAAGATATACAATATTCGAGAAAAGTTATTAAAGGTTAACTTCAGACATCGAGGTTGATATCGGAAAATAAGGCCGAGACGGTCATTGAAAAAAAAAACTATCCAAGCCGAAGGCGAGGTTGATATTTTTAAATGGCCGTCGAGGTTGTAATTCTGATATGAGCCGAGATGGAGGTGTGTTAACTATTATAACTTTTCCAACAGAATTTTTGTTTAGGTAGTAGCCTACTCAATCTGCTTTGCTTGGTAGTACTTATTTGCTACTTTTGTAGGGAATTTTCGTTTAGTGAAATGGCAACTCTAACCTACTATAGAAACATGAAATCTCTACTATGTTGTGACCCGTGATTTCAATTTATAACAATACAATTGCGCTTTGCAGATACCATGGTATCTGTTACCACGGTAAATGGATCTGCAATTAGTCGTTTCTGCAGTTATCGTGGTATCTGATACACGGTGCTCTGCAAAAACGACTATTGCCGAATTTGCACTTTTAGAAGCCATCCCAAAAGAAAAACAGATATCCAGTTACATCACTAAGTGCTAAACTTCTTTCTCTCCAATTTGATAAAATTTAATGAAAGTGAGAAGATTTTTCAGATACCACAACCAGTTACCACGACCGTAGTATCTGAATATCTGATACCGCCGTGGTATCTGATACTACGATAACTGCAAAAACGACTTTAGACCGTGGTATCAGATACCATGGTATCTGCAAAAACGCAACTAGAATTAATCAACTTTAGACCGGTGTCACCAACGGTTGCAGAATTCTGTGATTTGTCATAGATTTTCGTGTCTTCGACAAAGCGATCAAGAACTCCGCGACCGGTTCCTTACCAGTAAATGCAAAAATGAAGCATAAAACTTTAGGCGTATAATTGTGAAGATGGTAAAGCGAGATTTCTCGTTGTAGTTGGTGAAAAGGACCAAGTTGCATAGGTGCCAGAATGTCATTGTTTTTTCCAGCCAAAAGTCATACGTTCGATCAGAAAAAGTGGCAACACTGAAGTTCTTATTAATTGAATGTTTAATCAGAGCAATACCGAGAAAACCACTGGTAATTGCTCAAGAGCTGCCTTGTGAAAAGTAGAAGAGATAAGCTGAAGTAAGCTGGAAGTAATGTTCTTTTGGTTGACAAGTTGCATTTTCAATAGGAATGTGATTGTAACCAGGTATGTCCCAGGGTGGTTGGCTAGGAAAGCAACATTTTCTTTTACTATGAACATTTTTTCTCTCATGTTTTTCAGATCTTTTTCTGGACTATTTTTAATTTTTTGTTTGCTTTTCTTTCTGAAAGTGATGTCTTTTACTTCTTTTTTGGAGGTCAGGTTCTACTTTTCAGTAGTTGAGGAAAAGTCCTCGATGAACTTCTGCGGAGGTTGATACTAATATAGATGGCGCTTTAGACAAGGGACTTGTACCGTGACCAATACCATAAAATTTTTTTAAATATAATTTAGAAGTCTGGGACTCCCTTATCGGAGCCACGTAGACAAACCAGGACCCACAAGACGGGGTCTCATGGTGAAAACCAAATAAAACCAAATATATAATTTGAATGGGGAATACGCCCTTGAGATGGAAACATTTATAAGTAGTGAACTGATAGACAAAAATGCTCCTTAACCGGGATTTGAACCCAGGACCCTCTGCTTACAAGGCAGTCACTCTACCACTGAGCTACCGAGGGGCTTGTGAACAGAGTTCGCAAACCACTACAATACTCTGGTAAGAGCTGGCCATAGGAACAGTGATCCCGCCCGAAGGCAAATTCATCTAACCAGTTCACATCCCCATGTCACGTCAATTAATAATAGAGATGGCGCTTTAGACAAGGGACTTGTACCGTGACCAATACCATAAACAATTTTTTAAATATAATTTAGAAGTCTAGGACTCCCTTATCGGAGCCACGTAGACAAACCAGGACCCACAAGACGGGGTCTCATGGTGAAAACCAAATAAAACCAAATACATAATTTGAATGGGGAATACGCCCTTGAGATGGAAACATTTATAAGCAGTGAACTGATAGACAAAAACGCTCCTCAGCCGGGATTTGAACCCAGGACCCTCTGCTTACAAGGCAGAATAGTTCAAGAATAGTTATAATACAATAGCTTTCTCGAAATGGTATGTAATGCATACTTTTTGTGTGACAAGTATTACTCTACTACCTGTATAACTTACACAGTAAAAATTTTTTCCGTATAAAGATTAAAGTTAACTGCATTATTTGCTACTCAGATTATTCTTATCTCTACGGAGACAAGATTATACCAAAAAGAGATAAGATGAATCCGAGTAGCAAATACTGCAGTTAACTTTAATCTTTTTTACGGAGAAACTTTTTACAGTGTAGGATGATTCTCGCCTTCGACTTGGGTAGGTTATTTTCAATGGGCGTCTCGCTGTTATTTTCCGATATCATTCTCCATGTAGAAAGTTAACCTTTATCATCATTTTCCGCAGAGAGGTCAGTGTTGATTCAGCGAAGCTTGGCCCATACACACTACCCCGCGGAACTGCAGTGGAGATCAATGCATGGGACATCCACCATGATCCAAACGTATGGCCTGATCCATGGAAGTTCGATCCATCTAGGTAAGAATATTAAGATATGTAGCATTGGCGCCAAGCTATGGTTTGGCTAAAAGAGGTCTCCTCTTCGTCAGACTAGACGGATACGTGAATGCTTTTTAGTATTTTCATCAGTTGCGTGTTTGCAGATACCATGGTATCCGGCGGAGTTGCTTGCTTTGTTCGAGAGCAGCTACCGATGCGGCCCTTGCAAATCCCTCATATTGAAACCCATGATGAAATAATGTGGTTTCTGGTCCAGCCTAAAAAGCTTCCAAGGTCGATAAATGGAATAGCTCTTGGTGTATTTTACTGTTCGCCCAGCCTTACGAGTTCTGAGAAAAAGCGATTTGCAGAAAAGCTAGAGTTATGTGCTGACTTCATAACTTGTAAATACCCAAAGGTTGGAATTTGTTTGACCGGGGACAAGAACGATTTAAAAAATGAGTATCTTCTTAAAAATCAGGGGTTAAAACAAGTTGTTAAGTTTGCGACAACAAAGGGCAATACAAATCTTGATGTGATATGCACAAATTTCTCTGAATGAACCACAAGATCTTCCCACACTTGGCGGAAGTTACCATTACATGTTAAAGTGGTCCCCTCTACCGTCGTATAAAATTAAATATGTAATCGAAAATGTGACTTATCGACCTCTTTCAGACAGAGGTATTCTTGGTTTTGGTAATTGGATTTCTTCGGAGACTTGGACTGAATCAATGAACGCCACTTCAAGTGATGAAAAAGCAAGTATCCTGCAGGAAAAACTCCGACAAAAATATGAAGAATTTTTTCCTGAAAAAATGTTTAAACGTTGCAACACTGACCGTCCTTTTATCACGCAAGAAATCAAAGATCTAATCCGTTACAAGATACAACTTCTGAGGAATGGTAAAAGAGAACAAGCTAATAAACTCAGAAACAAAATTCGAAAGATGATTAGAAAGGCTGCCTCCGATTATTATAATGAAAAAATTCATTGTTTATTTGAATCAAATAGTAGTAAATGGTACAAAGAAATTAAGCAAATGTGTGGGAAAACACCTTCTGTTGTTGATTTTAATCTTGATGCTGATGATGTAACCGTCGCAAATCAGTTAAATTGCCACCTTGCCAAAATTGTCCAATCACTACCCCCGCTGGATGGAAATGAAACTGCAGAATTTTCGACAGAAGAAAGTAATGTTAAGCTTGTTAGATCAAGATCTGTAGATCAAGTCTGTTCTAAACTGAAAAAGCTGAAAAGAACAAGCATAACACCTATTGATATCCCTATCCAACTAATTAAAGCGTTTCCCGATAAAACTGTAAAACCATTGACAAATATATTTAATTGTATTTCTAGTAGTTTAGAATGCCCACGAGTTTGGAAAACAGGGTACGTCACACCAATACCAAAGAAAGATATTCAGTTGGATTTTGACGGTGTAAGGCCTATCACGGTAACTCCATTATTCAGTAAAATATACGAAAGCTTTGTTGCTGATTGGCTTAAAGTAGAAATAGAACCATTGCTAGATCATCGACAGTATGGAAACCGAAAATGTACGTCAACTTCACATTATCTAACCAGTCTTATCCATTTTATTTTTAAGCATGTTGATGAGCCCGGTAAATGGTTGAATTTGATAGCAATTGATTTTAAAAAAGGTTTGATCTTATTGACCACAAAATTTTAATTTCTAAGCTCTATCATGTTTCTAACGTTAATACCAGAGTAATAAAAATAATTCAAAGTTTTTTAACAGGTAGATCCCAGATTTTAAAGTATCGGAATGTCTACTCTGAACCAGAAGCGGTACTTTGTGGTGTGCCCCAGGGTACCATCTTAGGCCCAATTTAAATTTTAATTATGATTAATGATATAGCTGATGATTTTGAAAATCGTTGGAAGTATGTTGATGATCTTACAATTGTTGAAGTTTGTTGTAGAGAGGATTCGAGTCAAGTTCAAGATATTGTGAGTAAAGTAAAAATGCAAGCTTTGAAATCTAATATGACCGTGAATGACAATAAATCGTGCACTATGACAATTTCTTTTTTAAATATTTCAGCCCTACTTTTCTCCCTGAAATTTCAGATTCCTTGAGAGTAGAAAAAATTAAACTCCTAGGGATAATTTTAACTCAAGATTTAAAATGGGAAGTACAGCCGACCAGCATGATAAAGCGAGGGAATGCCGGACTCCAGATGCTTAAGCTCATGTCCAGGCATGGGGCCCCCACTAAACACTTGTTCCAAATTTACATTTCATTTATCCGACCAAATTTAGAATATGGAGCCCTTGTTTGGCATTTTGGCCTCACGGTCGAACAGACCGCCAGAATTGAGAAGATTCAAAAAAGAGCTCTAATCATAGCGTCAAAGGTGGCCGAGAGGTCCTATGAAGAGTTACTACGTAAATTCGAAATTACCTCCTTACATGAACGAAGGCTGAAACTCTGCATGGAGTTTGGTGTCAAATCTCTGAATCACCCGATCCACAAAAATATTTTCCCTTCTGAAAAGCTGTCAAAAAGGCTCCCTCGCAAGGCAGCTACTACGGTTGAAAAGTTGCAGCCGATTAAATGTGCCCACCAGAGGTTTGCAAAGAGTTTTGTCCCTTCTTTTTTAAAGTTGTATAACGAAGCATAAGCTGAGCTGCTAGTTTAAATTTATCATGTTATTTATGACTGTTTTAGCCGTATATGCGTAGGCCTATTATGTGTGTGTTCATTTATATACATGACTATACCGAACAAATTTGGCGTGAGCCATGATCAGTTTTTGGCGAATAAAAAGATTTATCTATCTATCTATCTATCTGGTACCACGGTCTACAGTGGCTTTTGCAGTTATTGGTTATTTGGCCAATTACTAATTACCATTGTATCTAATATTTTGATGCCACGGTCCCGACCGTCTCAGAAGCACCTTCTAACACTTAAATAAAATTTCTCGCTTTTCGCCATTTCTTCAGTTCATGTTTTACTGCCCGGTTCCTCATTTCATTTACGAATCTTGTTATTAAGCTAGCGTTTGTTAATGGTAACTTATTTAGGTTTTGCCACCTAGTCTTGTATGTCTATTTTTTTTGCCGATTGCTTAGCTTTTGCTATTGTGGCAATTTCTTATTAAACCTTAAAAACTCATCTCAATTTCATCATCACCAGCTGAGCCTGGGGTTTATGTCAAATTGTTGTGAAAGAAGTTTGGTATATGTGAATGGATGTGTTTATTTGGGGGCGACATCAAAAAGCGTGAATTTGGCAAGTATTGTTTTTCCAAAGCAACCGCAGTATCAGATACCATGGCAACAGTAATCATGAGAAAATGGAGACCCAGTTACCTTGTTGTCAGAAACCATTGTATCAGCAAAACGCAACTGTTGATTGTTATCATGTAAAGTATTGTGTAGTAAACAATAGTTAATGCGTTTAGTAGGGAGAACAGCTTCAGCTTAACCATTTTTTTCTATAAATAAATTAAATAAATAAACAAAATTCTTTGAGATCCAGTATTTCTGAACGCGTACGGCTATTCTATGTTTCTCAGGTAAACAAAAAAAAATTGCTGCTTCTCTCTTTAGTTTAGTAAGGAGTTTCGTAGTTCCCTTGAGTTTAGTATGGTTCTTGACAGTAATTACAGAAAATCACTAGAGCATCTGAACTGCTTCTTAAAAGATGATAGAGACAATAGTTGCGATTCTGCAGATTTTTGCTGTTACTGATACTACGGTTGCTTTGCAATATTTACACTTGCCAAATTTATGGTCTTAGAAATCACCACAAAGTAAATACTTATATATCAAGTGAAAAACTTCTTACCCATCAATTTGACTAAATCCTAGGTTCTTTTGTTGATGATAGTGAAAGTGAGATGACTTTTTCACACGTCACGGTAACTTGCCAGATACTCAGTAACTGCAAATCAGATACTACGGTAACTGCAAAAGCGACTTGAGACCGGGGTATCAGTTACCATGGTACATGCAAAAGCGCAGCTATTAGAAACGTGATCCCCGTTGACACCTGAAGAAGGAGGGTCTCAGCTAGGGAATCTATCTTGGACAGTTATTGATCTGTTCAGCCATTCACTGTAAAAAGTTTCTCCGAGTAAGGATTAAAGTTAAGTGCAGTATTTGCTACTGGGATTAATCTTATCTCTACTGGGATAAGATTAATCTCAGAAGAGACAAGATTAATCCCAGTAGCAAATACTGCAAGTTTTTTTTTTACAGTGTTCCTTTCCAGATTTGAATTGGAAAACAAATTGAAACAGCATCCAATGGCCTGGCTCCCGTTTGGCGCTGGTCCAAGAAACTGCATTGGCACGCGCTTCGCCTTGAATGAAATGAAGATTTGTCTATCGAAGCTCATGCTTAAATACAGGTAAAAGAAGGAATATTTCTAAAATTGACACCATAGTTGTATAATAATTAACAAACACAATCTGCCACCTATAAATACCACTGCAAAAATACTGCTTGCGGTGACGTGCTGTAATGCCACACCACAAAATAAACTGAAAAAGGTGTTAATGGAAAATTACAAAATTAGTTACATTAACGTAAAAACGCTGTGTCATGATTCCGTAGTGACAAAAAGGAAAAAAGGAATTTTTATTACGTTTACGCGGTAAAAAAAAGACGAGTAGTTCGTTCCGTGATTAACCGTGTCGCATTTATTTCGTCAGTCTTGCCAAATGATTTCTTATTTCGTCGCTCGATAAGACTTCTTCCTTGTCTTGGCACTGTCTTCTCCTAGGGTCACTGCAGATAAATCTTTTGGATCCCAAAAGATTCTCACCAACACAATAATTCAACTCCTTCAGAAATTATTGTTACAGACGGACGGACAAACTTTACGAAGTTATAGGTAGGCCTCCCGTCATTACATTTTGGGATCCCAAAAAGATGTGTCTTCGTTTCCCATTGAATATACTATTTCTTACCATCGCTCGGTATGATCGTGAGGCCAATTTTAACGCAATCCCTTGGGACTGCTGTAAAAAACTAGAATCAATAAATGGAGGTACGGCCGTTTCAAGCTCTGTCAGGAAAGCTTTAGGCATGAGGAAACCCTGACTTACGACTGCACTAACAGGAATATTGTCTTTATTATACTATATGTATCCTTTTGCTAAAGTTTTTAATTCTCGTCCCGGATCCACTTCAGATCGTAGTTAAGAACTAGTACTTGCAATAAGTCATTTTGCTAACCGTTCGTGATATTATTTCAGTGATACCTCAGACTTACTTTACTTATCTAGGGTGCAGCTAAAATATAAACTATAGTGACCAAACGCTTTTATTTGTCATTTTAACTAATGAAAGTACTTGGGTCTTACTTCAGTACTTCTTTCATGGAGTACTTAATCATTAATAATTAAGGAAATTAACTAAGTACTTGAAGCCCTCAAGCACCAATAAATGTTCAAGTACTGTCGCAAGTACAATTTGGTTCGATCACAGAAGATGTGACAGATGCTTTATATAATCCATTTATGTGTCCGAACCGGATTCGGCTACGGTGGGAAGAGTTGGTACGGGAAACCGTGTGGCACGCCGAGATCAAACGAGTGGAGGGGTAGGGCTGAAATTTGGAAAGTACAAAGTTGATCTGACCTAGATGATTTTTTGTGGGTTCTGGCTGGATCCGACGGCGATGGAGGGATCTGTAATTGGGGATGCCGTACATTCCCTGAAAATGCTCAAATCAGTTGAAACTTGATGGCTGATACGAGCAGATCCCTTAGATTATCTATTTATGTGTCCGAAGCCGATTATGTCACGGTGGCGGCAGTTGGAAGGAAGGTCCAAGAACTGTAGTGGCACGGCTAGCGGTCAAACGAGTCGAGCCCATTTCTTTCTCTTCGACCCGGAAAGTGCGAAACCCTAGAGAGGAAGTGGCTTTTCGGATTTTGCCTCGTTGGGAGAGCTGGAGAGAGTACTGGAAATTGCCCGGAAATGCAGCGACTAAAGAAAATGCCCAGTACTTGCACCAGCAGATGCGTCGGTAGTTTATTTTATAGTGTTCAATCCTTCATTCGAACTGCAAAATCTGTTATATGACTTTAATTCGTTTTCTGTCATAGCCTACTGTATGACTGAACTAGTACGTACATAGTACTTGATGTACTTGAATTTGAAGTGAAGTCACTTGAAGTAAAAGTCATGTACTTAACACTCAAGTACTACTTAAGTACATTTTTGTTGTCAGGTACTTACTGCCTGATGCTTAAGTGTAGAATTATGAAGTACTTGGTACTTAATACTTGAGTACAAATTTAAAATTCTTGTCCCAACCGCTTAAAGCTGGCCGTCTCTTTTTGACAAAGTTTTGTGTGACATTGTTTCGTTTTGTGCCTACGACTTTTAGCTCTTTTTCAGGCGAGCCGGGTTTTGTCAGTTACGCAACCATATGTACTAACGTTTGATAAATATTGATTGCTAAATACTCCTTGAGCCCAAGCTGACTGGGAAACATCTATTCAAACAATGCATAAAACAACCGGACAACCGGAACTGACAAGCCTGAAGTGGACCCTTGTCAAGAAGGGCCGAAATTCGCTGCCAAAGCATCATAGCTGACACATCCGTTTTGTTTGAATATTGATTACTATTTCTTTTCAGATTCGTAACGTGTGAGCAGACTGAAGCCTATCCACCAGAGCTAGACATGTTACCGGCTGCTCGAGTTTGCTCCAAAAATGGTCTTTGGTTGAAAGTAGAGAAACGAGAAACAAGTGACTAAGACCGGTCTCAAATTAGTTTTCTTCTATGAGTCCCTTTCTAACCGCATCTATTTTCTTTCTCCACGGCCAATGGACAATGCAGGTCATGTACCATTGACTATCCATGTCACTGGTCCTGGTCACGGTCACTGAACCTCTCGTTGTTCCTCACCGTGTTCCGACCAGTCTAACCTTTTCAATATCTTCTGACACGTGGTAGCCCATGATGCCAGAAATAAAATCTCATAATAATATTAATGACATGTTTACTTGACTCCCATCCGGCCTTGGTAGCCGTCTCGTGGCCTCCCTCCTCACGATCTGCGTGCCGCCTGTACTGCTCTCTGCTTTAAGTAAGTAGGTAAGTAATTTATTTATGACCCGCCATTTTGAAAAGGCGGAGTAAATGAAGAAAATAAAGAAAATAAACAAAACACATAAACACACAGAAAAGACGCTTTGGGCCATTGCCATTCTGAGAAGAATAGGAAAGGTCGTAGTCGGGGAAGTTATACTTCCAACGCTTGGGAGGGCGACCACGTGGACGAGAGACGCAAAAAAAGGCCTTTGGCCTCTACAGAAATCATAAACCACCGTGCGTACTTAGAATATTTGCTGTTTCTTCTTCATTTTGCTTGATAGTATATTGGTATTGCATCACCGTTTAAACAGAAACTAAACAGATTTTTGTTACGTTGCATTTTTGGAGTCCAATAAAGACTTATTACCCTGCGTTCCCACCCCGAAGAGGTGAAAATCAGAGAAACACGGAAAATAAAAATAATGGAAAGCCCAAAGAGGAAAAATAGAAAACTTTCAGCCTACCCGACGAAAAGAAGATCGAGAAGAGAAAAAATAAAGAATTTTGCACTGTGACGCTTCGGATCTTCTACTGATTTATCGTCGTTTGGTAACTATTCTCAGTGTGTAGGTTGTTTGAGGTGTTTTCTTGATTGTTTAATCAGAGTCTTCAAGCCATGTAAATTATAAGAAATGATATCTGAATGCAAAAATACGTCTCGCATCCGATTGGTCTTTTTTTTCGCCGTTGAGTTAAAGCCTGGCTTCTAGTGGTCAGGATTGCTAATATACTATTTTGTTGGGTAGAGGTTGTAATTCCCTTTTACCGTACAGCCATTATTCAAACAGAAACTGGAGAGACTCTGTTTGTTTCTACCGCAAAAATATGTCTCGCATCCTATTGGTCTTTTTTTTCGCTTTTGAGTTAAAGCCTGGTTTCTAATGGTCAGGATTGCTAATATACTATTTTGTTGGGTAGAGGTTGCAATTCCCTTTTACCGTACAGCCATTATTCAAACAGAAACTGGAGAGACATTTTTCCACACACTCATGTGTCGGTCAAATCACCCGGTTGGTTTTACTGTCAGTGGGAATTCAGGAGAGAAGTGGCGGAGCACATATCTTGAAACTTAAAATGCCACATATAACTAGCCTCCACTCCTTGACATGAAGCAAGAGTGATTAGAATCCTTGGAGATCAACTTTACAACCCTGCTGATTTGACGAGGTCAGAGTAAGCACTATTCAAATAGGTGTAATACTAATACACTATACGTCTACGTCTTATTACGCACCCTTGTTCAAACTGAAAGTAAAAGGTTCGTATCCATGCGACGTTTAGTGTTGCCACACGGATACAATTTTTCGAGCTTCTGAAGATCGGAAAAAGTGTTTCTAGTAGCCTACTACTTGATGTACACAAGTAGATTTGACGACCATTAAGCTGTGAAAAAAAAAACTAAATAAACGTTTGGAAAACAGTGTTCCTCGAACTAGAAATATGCATTCACAACAGAACAAAACATGTTTCTTTCGAAGAAAAGTTGTTCCTTTGAAGAAAGTAGAACCTTTGTGCTCACCGCGTCAACCCTGGCGACGCTACTTTTTCCTCAGTCAGCTGACAGAACCCAACCAAGCGATTTGATCAGCTCTGAATAAAAGAAAATAGAACCAGGGTCTATTCTCCTTATACAGCTTATTACAACGCGCCCCGAGGAAAAGACGAAACTGTGTACGCCATATTACACCTTATTGCACGTAGTTGAGCAATGCTAAGAGACATAAGTTGCGTTTTTTTGGATGTAGTTTTCGGCCTAGTTTCGCTTATAAGCCGTTTTATTTGTCCATTCCATTTGCTGCAGTTTCGAACCTGAAACTACGGAGCTTAAACTACAAACTACCTTGCAGACGCATTTTGGTGTAGTTTGACTTTTCGGAAACAAGAACTCAATTAAACGCAAGTAAGACAAAACAAGAGCAAACTACAAACTTTGACAAAACAGAAGTGAATCCAAAAAAACGCAACTATAATCGAAACAGCCGAAAGTGAGAAACTGAAAGGGCTCTACAAAAACAAACGCCAAGAGGCACTACATTTTCCTATCCATGCTAGCCATGATCGGCAGTGCTGCGGTAACACTCCGTATTACATTTCACTATTTCGAAGCCTGCCCGCTGGCGAGTTTCATACACGTCCATTTTTCTGGGAGTATGGTGAGAGCAGAGAGCGGAACTGAGTTGACCTTGCTAAACTTTTACCAAGCTTGAAACAGGCTAGAAATCTTCTACCGTCGAGTCTTTCCGATTTCAGTTCCAGTAGTGTCTGCTCGCACCGACGACAGCCGCATTCGAGAATCAGTCTACAGGCTACATGTTTGGTTGAAGCAGGGCGCGGAACCGGGTTGACCTTGCTAAGTTATTTAGAACTGGAGTCTAAGCGACAATGCTTAGCATAGTTCCTCTATATGGAGCTTTTCCGTCCCACCATCTACCAGTGACTTTTCACAAGAACCTGCCTCCTGACCAGGTTCAGGTTCGTTGACACTGGTGAGATAATAACCGCGTTCGATTCATCTACGGTTATCCGACTATATTATCCAAAAATTGTCTATAGTCGTTTTATTCGAGAATAGTGACGTCATTCTCAACGCAAATTTCCATTTTCGTAGAGTGAATCGAGCGACAACAGACGAACGATTTTCATCATCGCTAGAACTTCGACGGAAATCATAGAACGAAAAAAAAAACTTCCGTCGGGAATTTTGGATCTTATCCGACGGATTCGTAGAACTGCGACTACAGTTTTAAATAAAACAACAAAAGCGCTAGGCCGTAGTTGAATAAAACGGCATCTAGGGCTGGTCGTCGACAATAATAGATAACTGTTGATGAATCGAACGCGTCTAAGAAACCAGACCCTGTGAGTCCGCAAATGGATTCATACAGAGAGCAATGTTTGCATACGTTCAAAAGTTCTATTTACAAATAATAAATAACAATAACTAACTGCTCAACATAATGAAAGATCCTCATCTTTACTCAGGTACCCTAAAGTTGTTCTTACTTTCTGCAAGTCGTTTAAACACCTTCTTAAGCACGTTAACGTCACTAAGTTTTATGACGATGTCGGCAAATTGTCTTTCGCGTTCGGTCTTGAGCAAACTATAGTCAAAGTCCGTTCGCTGTCGCAATCCCTTGAAGAAGGATATTATAGCTAAGAATAGCTGCACTAGCAGGGATACCAAGAGAAAAGGTGATATCAGTATGAGTTGCAATACTCGGTCCAAGTTGGTCTTGAATTTGTTCTTCAGTCCGTAAGTCACTAGAAAGAATAGATTTAGTTAAGTAAGTCATTTTCTTCTTTTCCTTTTTGTCGAGTTTCATCCCGACTGAAGATTCATCTGAAAATTATGGGTAGTTCAAGTGATGTATGCTTATGTTTGAAATGTAGATTCCTTACCAACATAACCAACAAAAGGGGAACGCATGCGTGTAGTGATGGAAGAATGCTACTAATTGACACAGAAAATCAATATATAGGTATATATACATCCATTTAATTTATGACACACCAAATGCACAAGGCAACAGTGAACTAAAAAGAAAAAAGGGAGAAATAACACAAATAAAAATCAACCTAAAACACGGCATTTTCGACTGAAGCTTATAAGACTAACTGGGGCCTAAGACTAAAAATAACATTATAGTGTTAACCAGTATTAATACTAACGTTTGCGCCATGAGATCGTTTAGGCAAATAATCTTCAATGGCTTTTTCTTTTTGCTTTAGTGTCACCTTACCAACATAACCCGAAAGTAACAACATACGCAAAAGTGATGTAAAAAAAGTGACCGAACTAAAAATCATCATTTTAGCTAATAAAAAGAATGGTCGCAAGCGATCGTACAGATCATGTACAAATGTTTTCTTCAATTACTTTTCTTTTCTTATTTCTGCGATGTTGTCCCGATTGACCAGGTGTAATTTTTGTTTGGATAAATATCACTAATACGTATTCTTCCGCCTAAGCGGATACGTCACAGAGATACGCCAGATACATTTGATTAGAGCTTCTAATGAAATACTTCGGCTCTGCTTAGTTAGGGTCTTCTTCAGGCTCAGCACGGCTTCCCTGGCAAGTCTAAAGCGGAAAACTTCCTGTAACTCAATGTAATTTCAAATACTCGGGACCGATGGAATCACCAAATCGCGTTTCTATGAAATGAATATATGAACTGAAATAAATTGCACGGTTTTCCAGAAGGAAACCTCGATGAACTCAAATTGCAATTTTTAAGCGTGACCTTGTTGGGACGCCATTTATATTCTCAACGTCACTAGAGAGCTCATGGTGAACGAATAGTAATCACTGAACCAAAATAAAATAACTCAGTGGATGGTACAAATTAAGCTTGCTTTTCAGTTAAACCTAAAGTCTACACAGTAGGCTACTCACCAATGCAAGTTCCGTTGTTGAACCCGAAACCTTTCGAACACGAGCATGCGTAGGAACCAAACGAGTTGTGACATTGAGCCTTTGTATCTCCATTGGTACCACAGGGCTTGTACTTTTCACATTCATCGACATCTGCCAGAAAAAGGGTAATATAGACAGCTTCATAAACAACAAACAGCAATGCATAGTTTTCATGCCTCCCGACAGGCTGGCGCTGTTGGCTTCTTTTTCTTGATTCTACGAGGGCTAATGTTATTGGAATTCCCTACCCCTCGCCCCGCCCCGAAGGTCATAGCTAACAGCAATGGATACGTCAGCTCATCTTATACAAGCGTCCTACAGTTTCACTTTTCCAGTTTTGAGCCTGAAGAGAACCGTTACCAAGAAGGACCTAAATATCACCAAGAACAAATAATCAGACAGAACCTCCGTCTCCCTATCTCTCTAATATGAACATGCGGAGTCAAATGTTTCCCCACACCCTGCCCGCTGAAAACGAGCGCGGGTTAGTAGCTTCGCGACACATCACGTTTCGTTTTCGTTTTCGTAAAGGAAATAGAAGTCAAAGCCGACTGGTTCTCTGGACGCGCTCCAGAGTGGGTCAGTGTGCCTCCTGCATTTTTTTGTTCTGCGATGAGCAACGACGAAGAAGGAATTAGAGTATACGGGTATATCAACATCAGCTCAAAGCTATAGTAAATACCTCTAGGACCGCTCAATTTTGTCGGGGTATCCAGAGTCGCTACGTGGGACCAAAGATGGAGGTTCATTCTGATTATTTGTTCATGATATCACTCTAATGAAATCAGCTGGCGTATCCATTTAACGCAGTCAACTATGATGCTTAGTAAGCTTATGCATGCATTCTGAGAAAAAAATCGATCAACTTACCAGAGCAGACAGGGACATTTCCGTTTGTTCCGACTTGACTGAATCCAGCTTTGCAGACGCAGCTCACTGAAAATCCGCTAGAAATGCATTCTTGACCTGAGGAACTACAGTCTGAACAGCTACTAGGGGCCGGGTCAGGGACTGCGACTACCAACACTAGAACAACGAAAATGTTTGTCAGGAAGTGTCCAGTAATTCAAATAATCCCAAATCATTAGATCCAACAGCATTCTAACCTCCAATTCTATGGTAAGATAGTTCTACTTTGGTAGGTTATGGTATTTTGTGAGACTAAGATGACAACCTCACAAATTAAAACGCTAAATATTTAGCGTGGAAATGGATTTTTTTTTGTAATCTGAAACAAGGGCCATGACCAGTTACTTCTTTTCAATTCTCCTTTCGCAGTTGGTTTCATGCTTTTGCTCTCTAGCCTAGGTTAATCCTCCCGTGGATCGACTTTATACAATTAAACCCCGTACCTTGTACCGTTTGTGATTGGTTCACTTATATAAACCAATCAGAGACAACAATTTATTGTAGGCAATGCGACCACAACCTAACCAAGATAGGAAGTGTGCTTTCACAGTGTGCAGATATTGAGAGGGATAATGCATAGGAGCTGATCATTTTTTTTTCTTCCGCAGAATTTGAGCTTGAATGCCTGATGAAAAATTTGCATTCTGCGTAGTTGTATGATAGTTGTAATAGTTATATGATAGTTGTATAGTAAATTTAGTTTAGTTTTATAAGACCTATTCTTGAAGACGCCTGTCGTGTTTGGCACTTCTGGCTGTCTTCAGAACACGAATACCGAATCGAGAACATTAAAAAAGGGCCCTCCTGATTATGAACGGGGAGGGTAAGTGCCCTACACTTGCCTACTAAAAAAGTTCAAGCTGGCTACCCTGGAAGAGATGCGAACCCGCCTTAGCATCGATTTCGGTATTAAAAATCTGTTCCCAGATTACGTAATTTTCTCCCTCCCCCTATTCTCCTATAACTTATTAGACCCCAGCTAGAGAAATCACAGAAACTCCCCAAAGTAGCACCTGTGGCCCCTCTTCATGAAAGATATAGAAGGAGTTTTGTTCTAGCATTTGTTGAGTTGTGCAATAACCGATAAGTTTGTCCTTTTTAGTTTTTTTTTTCTTTCGGGACAAGACTATAGAGCGTTATGTTGTTCATCGTTTTTTATGACGAAAAGGTCAAATTCGCGGAATGCTGTGACAGCTACTTTTGAAAAATAAAATTCTATTCTATTCTATTCTAGATGAAGAAATTAATTTGTTTCGTTTACATCATTTTTACAAGGTCCCTGCAGGTATGAAAGAGTCGAAAATAACATTAAGGGTTACCAAACATATCGTATGTCTTAGGTGTTACCTCGAAGAGACCTTCATTCAGCGTCAAGAACAGTGACCATACGTTCCATGCAATGCAGGGAACTCTGGGTCACACACGCGTACATTATCTTCGGAACACGACGGCGAAATTTTGCTCGTGTCATATTCCGTCACTCCCTATCATTCTCGGTTCCTCGAATTAGTCTGTCTTGTAAGTCATTTTTCATTGCTCGGTGTTTTTCAGGGAAGAAATTTTACCATTCTGGACGGAGGTGGTGGACGTGGGGAAAATGTCCGAAAAAGTAGTTGCGTTTTTATCTCAATATTCTTTCCAATTCCCCTCGCAATTCCCCTATTTCACGTTTTTTGACTGTTGAGATGAATCCAATTCTCCTTTTCCTGCGTTTTTGTCGAGAAAGGGGAAAGCTTCGCAGTTCTGTAGATCCACCAAGCTTCTTTGATAGCCACTTCTCGATTCTACATCTCCGTTTTCCTTACTAATTGGTCCATAAATGGCGGAGGCTCAATCCGTAAATAGAGCTACTGTCTAAAGTGAATAGCGAAAAGAGCAAAAACGGACATTTGCACGAGAATCGAGAATTGAGAAATTTGTTGGAATATTTTATTTTAAATTGATTTAAGTGTTGTTTTCCACTGTAGAGAGATGCCCTATGGAGGAAGGGCGTCTCAAAACAGGAAGAGAGAAATTGTAAAGTATTGTGTCTTTATTTTGTTTTGTTTTTTTGTGCAGTTTATTTTGGATTTAACCTACAGATTTGGCTGCTTGAGTATTTAAAATATTAAGATTAATTGATAAAAATGAATGGAAAAGTTTTTTAATATTAGGTAGGATATGATGGGAAAAGGTTTGTATAGGATATTATACAGATACACAACCTACCCTTAGAGAAAAAAAGTAAATTGTTAAAGTATTTTAGATTATATGAGAATGTTTGATAGGAAAAGGGAATGTTTGAAAATTTAAGTTTTTTTTTTTTTTATTAGATTTTGGAAAATGTGAAAATAAAATTTATTTGTTATGATGAAAGTGTAAGTGACGTTAAAGTAGGGTAAACTGTTAGGTATTTTTGGTATTAACGTCACTGAGTTGGAGGTGGAGACGTAGCCACTGTTTTAGTTCAACCTAAAACAGGAAAAACGGAAAAAGAAGCTACGCGGGATTAAAAAAAAATTATATCATTTTAATTTTTTTGTTTATTGATTTTAGACATTGTTTTATAGTTATTTAAAAAAAAAAAAAAAAAAAAAAAAAAAAAAAAAAAAAAAAAAAAAAAAAAAAAAAAAAAGAATTGAGAAGCAAGAACTAAAAATTCAGAAAAATTCGCAACTAATATTGTCAAATGCATTTCTCGTTTTTCAGTGGAAAAATTTCTCGAACAAAATCGAGCCATGAAAAACGTCTGTCGTCCCCAACTTACCAGTACTCCTGATAAGTGATATGAGTACGTTAAAGCTTATTCCAGGTACAGTCACTTCGTTATTACTGATTCGAAACACTGTCAGTCGTTCTTGAGTCACTTCAGTCGTGTAAGCTGTCGTCGAACTTGACAATATCGCAACTATTTCAACATTCGGCACATCTAATTGACGTTTCTTTCTGAATTCGGGAACCACGCTTCTCGCGAACGATCCCGCTTTCTTGAAAGCAACGACTTGGCCCACAGCGTCTTTAAATGCAGCTTTGATCTAAAAATAGAACACGCCGGTTCAATCTTGGTTATCATCCTTGAATAACTTACATGTCGCCAAGAACAAATAGTCAGATAGAACCTCCGTATCCCTATACATGTACTATGTGAAGTCGAGTATTTCCCCGTACCTTTTCCGCTGCGAACGAGCGGAGGTTAGTAGCTTCGCGCCATATAACGTTTCGTTACCTCTACAATTAGCTATATCGCTGTGAAGCCGCCTTGAGGAAAGTAAAAGACAGGGTTGATTGGTTCTCTGGACGCGCTCAAGAGCGGGCCAGCGCGCGGAGTCCACCTCCTGCATTTTCTTTCTCTACGGTGAGCAACAGCGAAGACGGAAGTAGAGTAGACAGGTAAAAAGCTACAGTAAATCTAGGTCCGTTCATTCATAGTCGCTGCATGGTACCAAAGACAGAGGTTCTATCTGATTATTTGTCCTTGATATCACTTCGATAGGACCTTTCAGTCCTACATGTGTGTCAACTTGTCTGTCACTGTCGGAATCGCAAGTCTGTATGGCCAAAAACCGTAACAAGGAAAGACGGTAATTCCGCTGAAATCACGTCGTAGATAATTGAGCCGCCCGCTACCTAGCTGACAACTGGCAATCGTAAGCTGTCGGAATCCATCGTAACGCTTCGTAAGCAGCAATTTTGGCGACTTTCAGTCAATGAGAGAACGCCGGGTCCGGACAGGCATGGTTACGACAGGCTTACAATTGCCAGTGGAGGACCAACTTTAGATTTGGCAGAAGGGATCGGCCGAAATGTCAACAGAGAGATGTTTTAACGACAACCAACCGCTAGGAAGCGCTAATTATCGCGACTCATGGGGCTGATGGTGTTCTCTGTTTTTCCACTGTTACGGTCTTTATGTATGACTTGTATCGTATTGCAGAGTTTTGCGTACAATGATTGAGCTAATTTGGACACGGAGGACTGTTTGTACAGAAATACCACCAACCAAAAAGAAAAATTTCGTTCGATGAAGATCGTTTATTAGACATGCGCAGCTACAGTGAAACGCGCTTTCATTGGGACTTTATGCCTGTTTAAGTGGGAAAGTGACGGGTATTCTCATTTCTCAGCCCTATTCGGTTCAACTTTAACAAGGTGGTGATTTCCTGTCCATATAGGAAGGAAAATGAGTTTGGTTTGATAGAAACAATAACTGCATCTGGAAAAGCGCAAGGGCAATAAACAAGTATGATTTCCGAATACACAGAAACGTAAATATCCCTAAAACACAAACAGCATTTTAAATCCTTGCGTTCTTTTTTCGAATCTAGAAATCTTGCTTAACAATTGGAGGTAAACTTCTAAATACACGGAAGTACTGGGACATCCCTATGGAAAATCCCCCATGAATATCTGAAAGCTCTTGACAAAGACAAAAAAATGACCAACATCCTCATCTTTACAGCCTCAAATAGGACAGTCATACCCAATCGGATTCCTTATTCCTGTCAAATCTTTATTTGAACAATTAGCCTTTAGTTGGGTCCACTTTTGAAACACAAACTTTGCAACACAAACTTCACCAAACGCTTCAAGGTCTGTCAACGACCATTTCCCAAATAGGGACATAAAAAGCTTCGAAGTATTATTTTTCGTTTTTATAGACAAAGTAGATCATCAAGTCTACCTTCTGTTTTGTACTGTAATGGTAATTTTGAAAACGATATTTCTAAGCCATTTTATCGTGAAAAGATCATTTCTAGTAAGACTTGTGCTTTAAGCTTAAAATAAATTCAGGCTCGCACACTTCTTTGACCGTTTCTGATTTCCTGTTCTCCAGTAATTCTCAGTGCTTTACGAAAGAAAACCGGAGAGTGACTACGATTGATACGAAGCTGTGGTACACACAGATGGATTCTTGAAAAAAAAGTCTATGGAGATTCCAGGAAAGTTAGTGGGTGACAGTGGAAAGTAGTGAACTAGGTTTGTAAAAGAAATATATTTTCTCAGTTTGTGCTACTTCTGCTAGTTATGTTCGGTATAGACGCGAATACGGACAGCCTATTCAGAGTTTTGAAATTAATAAAAAAAAGTTTCTGATATTAAGGAAGTTTTGCCTTTTGCGTCCAGCTGAGCTCCAGTGGAAGAGACTGCAGTCTATAGGCTACACGGAACGTACCTTCTCCCTCGGACTTTATAATTCTGATTGTTACTTACAAACTTCTCTGCTTCAGCTTTCAATTTTAAGTACGTCACGGAGTTCGGGTTGTTTAGATCTTCAGACCATTTACTATCGCTTGTTAGCGGTAGGGTGATATTGTAGACCTTGTCTTTGGCTGCGTCGGATCTTCTGCAAGCGCCATTTGCACCCTTTACGTAGGGAAAGATGCACTGGCATTCGTACCCCTTCGAGTTGAGTGATCGGACACACTTGCCGTTACTGGATGTGCATTCCGACTGAGCAGCAGTGGCGGCACAGGGATCAAGGCTCGCTGAGAAAGCTGTATAAAAAGAGAGAAATGTTAGAAGGATGAATAAGGAAGTATCTAGGGACCTGTCGTGCCTACATCACTGTTTCACTCTACGCCCATCATCATTCCATCTCTTTTCGTCGATCCACCTTGACCTGTCGGATCCCCGCTTATGTCTAGAGATAGTGTGTTCAACGAAATTTAGATGTTAGAGGTCGCGAAAAATGAATGCTTGATGAATGGGAAAAATGTGGGACGTTACTTGACGTTTAGATTCAGGTTTAATGAAAGATTGTCACAAAAGCAAAAGCTAAATAATTTGCAAACAAATTAAATTTAGATACTAAAGAATAGGTAATCAAAGAAGAGGTAATAATTACATCTACGTATGCTAACAAGTACAAACGCTTACTTAACAATAAGAAAAAAAAATTAGACACGGGACCAGGAACCGGACGGGCAAAAACGAACAGAATAATGGCAAGAAACACGAAATTTTACTGATTGTTCAGGTTTGTGATGGATCATAGAACAAGGCTCTTAGGTTAAAGGGAGGCCAGGGTTACGAGGATACTGTTTGGATGGGAATATTATGGTAGTACAGTGTCTATTTTGAATTTCTTGTTTTTGCAATTGTCCTCGGGCTTTTTCCGCCTCCACCCTGTTCTTATTGCTCTCGAGGAATTAAGTGGTCAGAAAGACCGGTTATGCAATTTCCTTTGGCTAAAACAGTCCACTTTCAAAAGAGGCACGTACGCTCGAATATCCGAGTCGAAACTGTTCCCACTTACTTGATTCTACTGAAGGAAGTATTATGTTACTTATACCGTGGAAGATATTCCGTCTAAGAATTTAAAGTGACCCTTGACAAGGAGTTGGGCAAGAAGGAATGGAGGCTGGAATGGGATCATGACCTGGAGTCCCAGACCAGAGCATAAGGTCAAGCGAATCATACCAACGCAACACCAAACAGAATTCCCGAATTCATCCACATGGCAATTTCTGGAGAAATGATGAGCAGGATGGAAAATCCTTCCATGCTCCAAACTGCAATTTAAGGTATCCAAGGTGAGGTATGTCAGTTTGTTTGCCATAACACGAACTCTTTTTCCACAATACATTGACATGTGATTGTTATAGAGAGGGTAGAAGGGAAAGCTCTAGTCTTTACACGTGTGGCCGTATCCAGCCAATTTGTCTACTTAACTTTAAAAAAAACTGTATCCTGACATTTGTCCAGGGTGTTTCTCGTAAAGTTTGCATTTTTCTATTAAAAAGTTATGTATTATTAAATAATATTATAATATATGATATTATTATAATTATTGAAAAAATATTTTTAATGAGAATACTTACGATAGCAGCTTCCGTCTCCTCCGTGGATGAATCCTGGGCCGCAAAGACACACAAAGTAGCCGTAGTAGTCGTTGCAAACGGCATTGGAATCTCCATTATCGTCACAAGGATTTCCGACACACTGATCTGTGTCTTGGCAGATGTTGTTCAGCTGTTTATACCTAAGGAATAGTAAAGTCTTTTAAGTCCGCATAAAAACATGTACCATACTAGTCCTAATACCATTTAAAGCTTCTGCTTCACACACTCCTACCATCTCTTGTTTGTCATCGTCAATGTTTGGAACTAGCCTACTTAAGGGATACCTGTGTTTTAGTTAATGACAACTTTCCTGGAATAACCTACTTAACACTTGAAGGACACATCTTGCTTATTCTTGGCTCCCTTATGGAAATATCATTAAGCTTGTGAAATCCTCGCATTTCCTCATTGTTCCATTTTGTACCTACAACTTTTTATCGCTTTCTCGGTCTAGCCGAGTTCTGCCTGTGACGCACCGCAAAATTCGCCAGAAGCTTCTAAGTCAGTTATTTGACACATGAGAATATGGCAAGCTTTAAAGTATTGTTTCTCATTTTGAAATAGATGGTGAATTATCAGGAATATCTTTTGTTCTTAATTCTTTTATTTTGCTTGGTTTTCCAATTTTTTAACTAAGGCTCTTTTGAATTTTTTGCGCTCAGAGGCCGCGTCGAAGAGAGCTTATTTCACGTGGGAGCACTGCCAGAAATTGCATAACAGATAACACGAGGATGCGCGGTTTCAACATGATACGTAACAGATAACACTTCGGATGTTGTCTGTTGTGTTTCAAAATGTTGTGCATAGTAAGCGTTACCATCAGGAAGAACCGAAAAACCGCCAAAAAGTATCTCCTGAGTTTTCCGACATCATGACGATAAGGAATAAAGTCAGTGGATGCTTTTTTGGCTCTTCCTAACAAAGTTTGTTATGCATAACATTTCATGCATAACGTTTTCAAACACAACAGATAACATCCGAAGTGTTATCTATTACGCTCTATCCGTCGAAACCGCGCATCCTCGTGTTATCTGTTATGAAACATCTAACAGTAAGGTAATGATGTTTTCGGAAAACAATATCTCTGAGACATTTCATAAGGAAAGATCATTTCTAGTAACAGTTGTGCTTTAATGTTTAACTGAAAAGACAACTTATTTTATATTTGGTATTTGGATACACTGTATTATTTTGACTCATATAAGAGATTTTGAAATTTTTCACCCGGATCAAGGAAGTAGGAGAGTGATAATAAGAAATGTATTTTTGTCATATGTCTTATTTTGCGGAAATGGCTCACCTTTTTAGTTGCTGAATATTTCAAGCATAGAGGGACAAACCCACACTGTCAGAAGTTTCATAACAGTTTGCGCATAACACTTTCAAGAATAACACCTTTTCACTTAGAAATAAAGTGCTATGACCAATTGAGTTTACACTATTTCGTGCCTAGATCTCCAATAACACATTCAATTGGTAAAAATACTAACGGGAACGAAAGAAACATAACATATAACATCCCAAAGTGTTATCTGTTGAAACCGCGCATCCTGCTGTTGTCGTTATGTAACTTCTGACAGTGTAGTTTTTTTACCTATTGAAGGTGTTGTTGGAGATCTGGGCACGAAATAGTATAAACTTAATTGGTCATAACATTTTTTTTCTAAGTGAAAAGGTTTTATTCTTGAAAGTGTTATGCGCAATCTGTTATGAAACTTCTGACAGTGCATAGAGGTACCACAAATCCAAAAAAATAAGTTAGTTCTATGAAATTGGTTCTCACGCCTGTTTAAGTTTATAAGTGAAGTGTAAATAAACTGTCGGATATCAGCGCTATTTAGTTAAGCTTTAAGCAAAACTAGACCTACGTTGCCTGGACAACGTGAAGTGTTGCGGCAACCTTTGTGCGGCTTCGCCGACTAAAGTGTTGCGAGAGCAACACTTTGGTTTTGTTTCTTTGCTGTCGGTTAAATGCTGAAGTTGTCAACTTATCAAAGCTTACAAAACGGTATGTTCTAAGAAGAACACAATCAGTAATCACATGATCAAAGGCTATTCCTCAGCGTTGTAAAAACAACAACAAAAGAACATCGGAAGAACGTACTAAACTGACTTTGAACTTTATCGTTTTTGATCGTAGACATCGTGACGGATGAAAACTTGGGACAATGTCTTATATAATCTAGTTGGTATCATAAAGCTATGCGTAACTTTTCAGGATTAAAATATCATAGATGACACTATAAATTATTACGAAACTACCTCATTGTTTTAAATTATGTTTGTACCCGTTGCGTAAATAGTTAATCCTAGTTTAGAGCGGTAGACCATCGATACAAACTTTCTTACCGTTAGATTATAGAAATCGAATACGATGTGCACCAATTTGCACAAATTTCTAGCCGCTCGTGAACCGATTCGTACTTACAAGTCCCTCTCCCATGATAGACATCAAGTTCACCAAAAACAAATAGTGGGTAGGCTACACCAGCTAGCAAAAGTTGCAAACCCCTCATCGCTGAAGATGATAACAGGTGATTATTACTTACAAGTCCCTTTCCTATCTTACAATTGGGAACCAAATTGTTCTTACCATCGAATACACCAGAAACAAATAATAGGTACACCTACTAGCAAAAGCTGCAAACCCCTCATCACTGAAGATGATTATGGTCTAACAGCCGACTATTGCTTACAAGTCCCCTACATGTCTCACAATTGGGATCGGTCTAATTTTGGTTTCAGTGTGTACCTTACTACGGAAGTTGTCAACCCCTCTTAAACTTTCAAACTGTTATATATCTCACGAAGGAATTTTTGTACCAAAAAATGGATGACGTATACTTTGATCAGCTCACCAATATCTATCGACTGCCGTTGAAAAAAATAATCTATCTGTATTAGTTCAAAAGTTGACTTTTTTGCCGTAGGCCAACTTTCTAATATCACCACTTAGAAAGGAGCAAAGGGTAAGCTCTAATTTCTTTAGCAGTGAGAGAACTTTTAAAGTTTAAGAGGCCCATCTGATCTCACTTCTCTTCCTCACTCCCAACTGTAAGAAATGGAATGATAAACTCAGCTGAAATCGCGAACAGACATGGATAGAAACAATAGATGGCAGCACTTTCGGACCCGTGGGAAAATGACACTTTTTTGTTTCTGTAGATTTTTCTATTTATCACTCAAAGAAGATATGTTGGCTGTGGGGCCGGGTAACTGCCGCATATAATTTAACACTTATAGATTTTAGTCCATCTTCAATTTGAAACTGGTGCCTGCCTGCTTGCGTGCTAGAACGGAGCTTTCCACTCGAAAGCAGAAACATGGTTTGATGAAACGAAAGGTTCGCTACACAACTTCAGATAGTCCTCTCTGACATGGGCTATATAACTCCACTTCACTTCGCACACCGTAGGCTCTGGCTCGAGGACAAGCAAAAACCATCCTTAATGGCCCCAGGCAAGAGTTCTACGGAGCTTTCCAAAATGTAACGTCATATTCATCAATCCGGCCTAAGGTCCACACTTTCCGTAAAAACCGCACAGGTTAGACCCTTACCAGTTACTAGGAATAAAATGAAATCGGAGTCATAGGAAAAAAAATAAAAATAAAAAAAAAAACAGGACAAAACCAAAGTGTTGCTCTCGCAACACAATAACTAGGGGGCTGAATCCTCAGGTACCAATATATTTTCAAGTGCCGTCTCGAGTACATTCAGCATAGATCACATCGATTTGCACATTGATTAGCTTCTTTGACAGAATTTATCCAACAATAACTGATTAAACTCGGGCAGTTAGTGAGGTACCTTGGCTAAGTACATACATGTGTTACGTAATATTTCGTTGAATAAAACGCTCACCACGAAGTGTGTTGACTGAATATTTGTTGAAATAGCGTATCCTTGTGCTAGATGTTGTGAGACTTCTAACACTGCAACTCGCAATAATAGGGCATTCAGACTCAATCAGATAGATATTAAAAAGAATCAAACAAAAATACGAACCCTTCACTACAGGTGCATTGCGGCCCGTTGGTGATGTCATCTTGGCAAAGAGAGTACTTGTCCAGTCCCGCAACGCATGTATTTGCAGCGAGGCAGGTCATCAGTCCTTTCTGAGGATCAGCGTTACTCAAATCCACTGTAACTCCTTCCATGGATATTGCGGCCGAGTTGTCAAACCTTGCTTTGATCGAGGTAATGAACGAACTGATAGTAATTTTGGTCGGAGGATTTATGTAGAAGAGAACCTCTGCCGATGATCCAGAGGCTGTGAAGCTTCCCAAGGAAGGATTTATGGTACCAAAGAGTACAAATAGCTGAAAAATTGAACAATCTCACATGTTTTTAATTGCAGACATCCACACTGTCAGAAGTTTCATAACAGATTGCGCATAACCCTTTCAAGAATAACACCTTTTCACGTAGGAATAAAGTGTTATGACCAATTAAGTTTACACTATTTCGTGCCTAGATCTCCAACAACACCTTCAATTGGTAAAAATACTAACGGGAACGAAAGAAACATAACATATAACATCCCAAAGTGTTATCGTGTTGAAACCACGCATCCTGCTGTTGCCGTTATGTAACTTCTGACAGTGTAGTATTTTTACCTATTGAAGGTGTTGTTGGAGATCTGGGCACGAAATAGTATAAACTTAATTGGTCATAACACTTTATTTCTAAGTGAAAAGGTGTAATTCTTGAAAGTGTTATGTGCAATCTGTTATGAAACTTCTGACAGTGCAGAGACATGGCGCAGCAAGAACTCCAAGAAAAACAGACAATCATATTCATACACATTCACATTCATATTCATACACATTCATCATATACATTCACATATTGAGGACATACTCTTCACGCGACTGTCTTTCCTCGCACCGTCGATTACGTAACTTATATTCATCGTACAGATACGACAATTGACCAAAAGACGCGTCTTTCCTTCCAATATCAAGAAATCCAGTGCAGCTTATTTCGGAAAATAAGTCAGACCAGACGACCTTGTGGGTGTCCAGGGTCGATATATTAGGTCAAGCACCACAACAGACTATCCAAACGCAAACACAATTTTGAAAGTTGTCTAGTTATAATAGTGCGTAACGACATTGATCACAGCCTCCCTCTTTGATGACATCTTTTCTAGGTTGAGCCGTTTGCCTACTGAGATAATATCTGCATAACTGGCGTTTCTATACCAGCTACAGACTGACGAGGAATCTAGGCAAAAGAAATTCTTATTTTAGTCAGTTTGCGTCGTTTTAAGCCTCCACAGAATTTTCCAAAAGTTTTAAGGATGTCTCTAGAAAAGTGGTTGCTAACCGGAGGTGCGCGTACCCAAAGGGGTACGAGAGACCCTCGCAAGTGGTATGCGAAGGTCCGAAAAGCACTTTGTCCATAGCTTTAATACCTGGCTTTGTTCATTGTTGAGTCCCCTGACTCAGTTTCAATATTGTCCGAAAAATCAGATACCCCCTCGTACACAATTTCAGATTTACCTGCCTAATCTTGATGACAATAAATGTCGTCTTTTTGACGGTCTGATCCTGGTAAAAAAAATCGTGAAATAACAATTCGTCAAAAAAGGAGTGCTGATCCTTTTTGAGCCTTGATTAAGGGGACGCAACCTTTTTAAATCTTTTTTAGGGGTAAGGGTGCGCAAAAAGTTTGAAACCACTGCTCAAGAACATTTACCGCTCGGGCGGCAAAGGATGGTAGCAATAATAATTCACATTTATTTTTGTGCAGTCAGATCGGATCAAAGGTGTCTACTAGATTTCAGCTGATAATCCGAGGATCGTGACGTCACTTCTAATTATATGAGTATTTCATATTCTCGATCTCCAAACCTAAATGATTATTTCTAGAACGGTTTATAAATGTAAACACGCTCGGCTCTGTATATCTAGATCCAAATATATGTTTAACAATATATATTTAATCAAACTTCCCGACTTTCTTCATGACGTCAAATTGATTTCAACAGTATCGGATAATTGGCTGAGATTTGTTCTAGGCTGGATCGAAAGACAGCCAATCGATTAACGAAATAAAAAGTTGATACTTACAATTCTGTCCAGTTTCGAGCGGAACAGTAGATTATCTGTGGAGCCGTTGACAAAAACTAGGGAATTCACGTTGAGAACCCTGAGTTTCATTCCAAATGGGTTGAGGGATGGATCTAAAAAAAACTCGCTTTGAGTTTTCTCTAAAAGAGGCACGAGTCTTGTTTTATCCCCTTGTTTATTTAATAAAGACTAGTCCTGTATTAGTGTAATTCTGATATGTGATGTATAATATTACGAATTAAATAAATTGATTGATTGATTCATTAATAGCTTCTGCCAAGATCTTCCGTACAGTTGACTACTTCAAACTTAATAGTGCTTACAGAAAACAACACAAGGCTTTGGCTGTCTTAGCCTTTTTCCAAATCCTTGCCATGTATGATGAACTTGGCAAAATTCTTCGGTTCCATGAGACAACAGTGGCACCTACTTCCAGAGGCGTTACTTGCTAGAATGTTCTGGGGGAGGGGGGGGGGGGAATTTACCCACTGGTTTTTACCGACCTGCCTTGATTATCCTTAGCTCCTTTATGGAATTAGACGTCTCTGCAATCCACACCTTTAGCTATTAGCGAATAAGGACACCAGAAGCTTAAAAGTGTTGTTTTTGGGATCCCAAAACGTAAGTGGCGGGATACATATGACATCGCAAAAGTTGTCCGTCTGTCCGTCAGTCTGTGCGCACTAGAACTCTCAAAGGGAATGAGATATTTTGATGAATCGTGGTGTGAGGGTTCTTTCTGTCAAGAGTAAGGTCAGAGTTCGTAGATGGTCTCTGTAGCCCTAAATTTAGGGGTAGGGGAGGGGGTTTAAATTAAGGGGCAAATGAAATATTTTTCATCAGATAACGTGATAGTCGATTATGAAGTAAGAAGACATATTGAACACGATGGTGAAAACCATTTTGTCTTTCGACAAGTAGTTCGCCCGGTATCCGGCCAACACCAGAAAGTTTGTTAAAATTAAAAGTTTTATTCGAAGTTGATTAGATTTTTGATTTAGAGTAAGAAGACATGCTGAACATGATGGTGAAAACCATGTTTTCACCGGACAAGTAGTTAGTTAGCCCAGAATCTGGCCCAAACCGGAAAATTTGTTAAAAGTAAAAGTTTTATTTGGAGTTGGTTAAATGTTCGATTTAGGAGTAAGAAGACTTGCTGAACACTTATGTGAAAACAATTTTCTACCCGGACAAGTAGTTCGCCGGAATCCGGCCAAACCGGAAAATGGTTAAAAGTTAAAGTTTTATTTGTAATTGATTATAATATGTCCGATTTAGGGGTGAGAAGAGAGTACTCACATTTGAGAGGATGACTTCAAGGTCGATTTTGAGAAGTTCCCATGACAACTTTGATGAGCGTGTATAAAATGTGGCTTACTAAGAGCAAGTCGTCCGCGTGAGCTATATAACTTAAGACATATTTTTTATAGAAATAATCAAAAAGTGAACAATCGAGATATGAAGATTTAGAAAATTTGAAAATGCAGGGATATAAGGTAACCCCTTGGCAAACACCATTAGGGCAGCAATAATCTCTCATGGAGGACCTTACCATTTGTTATCAAAAGCACCACCTATATCTACCTAACATAGAGGGATGAGGCTTGTCGCGGGTAGCCTGTTTTCGTAAATAAATGATGATCGTCTACAGAACTGGTGCCCGAACTGATCCCAAGCTGCATTGAACCAAAAGCAATTGAGCAGAACATATTCAAATATTTTGATAATGGTGCTTGAAACTGTGATTATTTGACAACTTTTGACAAGCTCTGTGTTTTTCCCGCGCTTTATCATTACTGTTATAGTTCCCTTGCTATAACGTCTGCTATCGAGCACATTAACTTTCCCATTTCCTATAGGCGGGGGTTGGGAGGCCTTACCAACAAAGCAAACGCGTTTGGAGGAGGCAGAGTCATCTACAGGTACAAGTGGGAACTGACAGCTACATCTGTATCCTTTCTCATTTGCAGCTGGAACACATCTCGAATTGACTTTGGCACACTCTGCCCTTACTGTCGCTGTACATTTGTCTGCAGTGATATCAGATCTCCCTGAAAAAAGAAGAAGATGGGATTCAGGCAATCGTGGGTTCCAGCCATCCTGCGATCTACAACTAAACTTTAAGGCAGTGCTGCAGCTCAAAGAATACAGCAAGATCGCAGGGTAATTTGATCAGTCGGGACGGGCCGAGGTGTGTTACTGGAAAAGTACAGCAACATAAGTCTGTAGCTTAAGTTAGAACACAACTCAGGTGATTCTTCAATTTTCATATCTTCTGTTGAGACTACAATCCCGTTAGCCAGACGGGTAAAAGGATATAAAGGCATTCTTACAAATATGGACGAGAGCCCTTGCTCAAACATTGTCATTGGCATTGTCACACTTATCAGTGACTAAAAAGCAGAAAATAAAGTTGAAAGTTCGGTTTTGTGTAGTTTATTTCTTTTAATAATATATTTAACCAATTTATTACCTAACAATCACCCAAATTATCAACATGGAAAGGTAAGCAATTTTACACTCTCTATCCACTGAATAATTTATGAGGGGACGGAATTAATGGACTCATTCTAAAAAAAAGTCCGATTTTGTTGCTATTGGTTGAGACTACTGTTCGTTAGTACTAAGATTTCTGAGAAATCATACATGGTGTCCACTGGAAGGGGACACATTTCTTGGAAAATCAATAATTCTCTGTGGAAACTCAATGGGCATGACGAAGCAAATGTCATTCTACATGCGCTTTAGGTGGGACTTATTATTAGTTACAATCGTTACTATTCTTGTTATTATTTCCGTTCCACAGACCGCCATTATAAGTAAATTGGCTGTAATTAAACTGTAAGTATTAAACTATGAGTAAGACTATCGGATTTGCTTCACACAGTAGATTCGCGGGTTGCACCATCTAACAAAACTAAAGTAACGACAGATCAATGACTACTTACTGACGCAAGTCCCATCTCCAAATACAAAGTCACCAGAACAACTGCAAGTATATGAACCTTTCGTGTCAACACATCGTGCACCCGAGTCACCGCCACTCTGGCATTTGTCTGCTCGACACTCGTTGATATCTAAAAGAAACGTTAGTTCAAGGTTCAACTTTTCTACATCTTTCAGGCATTTCACTGATACTGATAACATGGTAAATATAATTGTTGAAAAGCAATGTCCGGAACTACAGCGGTATATCGATGAGTAGTGGAGAGGTGGATAGTTTGAGCCGAGTTTGGCTAGAAATATATGAAGTACGTCCTATATGGAAGGGATAAAAACGCTTCAAATTTGCATATACATGTTGATTTTATTTATATTTGCGTTTTTGCTGATACCATGGTATCTGTTCCCACGGTCTAAAGTCGTTTTTGCAGTTATCGTGGTATCTGATACCACGGTCAAAAGGCGTTTTTGCAGTTATCGTGGTATCTGGCCAGTTTTCGTGGTATCAGATATTCAGATACTACGGTCCGACCGTGGTAACTGGTCGTGGTATCTGAAGAGTCATCTCACTTTCATCAAATTTGTCGGATTGGTGAGAAAGAAGTTTAGCACTTAGTGATGTAACTGGATATCTGTTTCGACCACTCTTCATTTTCGAAGGATTCTTTAAATATGTAATAATCATCCTAACAATTTGTTATAGATTTCTGTATGGAAATAATTCAAGTCATTGTGTTATTGGACATTTTTTCAATCGTAAACAACTGGAAACGATCGTAAACAATTGTTTTTTAACGATTGGAAACAGTTGTTTACTATTTTAAACAGTTGTTCACAATTGTATTTTTATGATTGAAACCGATTGTTTCGCATCAGAATTTTGCGATTGGAGACAATGTTTTCAATCGTAAAAATACAATCATTAACAACTGTTTACAATCGCTAACGAGTGTAAACAACTGTTTCCAATAATAAACAACAGTTTCCAATCGTACACAGCTGTTTCCGATCGTAAAAAAACGATTGTTTACGATCGTTTCCAATTGTTTTCAATTGTTTACGATTGGAAAAATGTCCTATAATACAATGACATGAATTATTTCCATACGGGTTTTGCTTCTTTGGGTTTGTTTTGAATGGTTTTGCCATGGTTTTAGTTCTTGGAGCAAATAAATCTTAAATGGTCCAACTAATGTAGAAAGGTGTTTATTTTCTCAACAAAAGCCAAAAAAAATGAGCTAACATCTGCACTGAATCGTAACTGAGGGTTCAACGAGGTTCCTGGTGTCATGTTAGAAATGGTATTTGCAAGGTGACTTTGAGTACGATGAAGACCTGATGACAAGTTTGTAGCCTGTGTAGTTGTATGATAGCTGTACGAAAAGTTTAAGTGCAGAATGTATGTGCCTCAGATTGGGCAAAGCTTAAGAAGTGGTATCCAGTAGTATCCTGTCTTGCTCTAGTACCGTCCAGTCTTGTTAATAGTAGCATGTAGTAGTAACATTTGCGACAGGGATATTAGGGAGGTATGACACTGTGGGTAGAGTGACACACTCTTGGAACTATTGATTTTATTAATCTCTTCTCACACCAGTTATGAGACATTTAATATACAAAAGAGAAAATTAGTTTTCGAAAAAAAAGGTTACTCACTCAGAACTTACGCTAAAAAATATACTTCTTGACCCTCAAAGTAATTTTTTTGGTCTAACTACGAACTCCCATGTGGATAAGGTGTTATGATATAGAATAGCCATTTCTTGCAGGGACCTAGGTAAGGTCATTCATTATCATAAGCAGTCGAGAAACTGCTGGGCATGCAACCAATCCGGGAGGTAATCGTTCTTATCACTTATGATAGTTCTTATCACTTATTATGCTCGCGACCACTATAAGTAAGTTGTAACGGTCGGAACAGTCGTTGAACGAACATAATAAGTGGGAGGAGCCTGGAATTTGGAACCTTGTGACATGCATAGGTTACCAACGAGTCAACCGATTATAGTGAAACATAATCGGTGGTAAGAAAAGCTACCCTAAAGAACCCATTTGTGAGTTCAAACCGGATCGGCAACTGTCAGAGCTGGAGGGGGCACATAGTATCTCGTGACAGCCCAAGGGATGAAACGAGTAGAGTGATTGCCTTGGGATGAAACTTAAAAGTTACAAAAGTCATATGCTCTAGAAGATGTCGGATGTTGCCTCGGTTGGGGGAGCTGGTAAGTACCAACTACCATAAATTTCCCAAAAATGCTCAGATTCAAGCGAAACTTCAGACATGGTAAAAGAATTGCATTTTTCTGTCCGAACCGGATTCGCCCACGCTGGGTACCAGCACCACAAATCTTTTGACAGCCCTAGCGATGAAATTTGTGGAGCGACTGGAATGAAACATGGACTTTGTGGAGCTCATATTGCCCAGTTAACCTATTTCACGGTCCCGGCCAGATCGTATTAGTTGGGGGGGGGGGGGGGGGATAGAAAATAGTGAAACTTGATAGGCAGTATGAATGAAATGTACGAATGGGTAAAAGTTGTTGTACGGGTGATCGGAAAAAATTTCAAGGAGTGTAAGATCTTTTGTAGGCATGAAGCAAGGATGTACGCTATCACCAAAGCTGTTTAATTTGTTTTTTAATGATATTGAGAAATTCATGGAAAAGCGAGCTGCGCCAATGGTAACGCTTCGTACTACATTGCTATGTCTGCTACTGTTCGCAGACGATATTGCTCTGATCGCAGAATCTGAACAAAAACTGCAAAAGCTGCTCCAAATCCTAGGTGAGTATTTGGGCAAAAACGACTAGATTTGAATGTGGATAAGACAGAAGTAGTGATATTTAGAAAGAGAGGTAAAACATGGATGTCTTTGGGATGTAAGATGAGTGCACGTGGGGGAGCAAGTAAGCATATAGAATGTTGTGTCACGAAAGGTAAAAGGTGCGTTAGTATGTTGCATGCCTGTAGATTGAGAAACAGTAGTAAAGTAAGAATGGTTAAAGAAGTATTTTTGTCGAAAGTAGTGCCGATAATCCATTATGGAGCAGAGATATGGGGATACGCAGTAGCTGGGAAATTTAATAAGCTGTAACTGAATTATTTTAAAAGGATCCTAGGTGTAAATAATAGAATTAAATGGTCTAGTAGTAAAGGGTGATTTAGGTCTATTGTCACTAAGGAGTGAGAAGTTAGCGAGCATGGTAAACTTTTGGGAAAGGAATTTGAGTATGCCTCAATCAAGAATTTTAAAGGAGGCTTACCTAGAATTATTGTATGATGGAAGGAAGCAGTCGTAAGCACACCAGGTCAAGTGTATTCTAGATAATACAGGTTTAAATAATTTGTAGAATGAAGGGAAGGTCCAGGATGGAAGTTAGAAAGTGTGACTAGAGTAGTTATACAGACACTCCAAGACCAGGAAAAACAGACGTGGTTATGAGAGGTGAGTAAGTCTAAATTTCTAAGGTTTTACGCGGGGGCAAAAGAGACATGGGATGAGGAAATGTATTTTAACGTAGGGGCAAGTAGGGAGGCGTTGGGTTTGTTAATAAGTATAAGGGTTGATGGGTTACCCCTCGGTGCAAGAAGAAAGTATATGGGTAAAAAAGAGGAAAGATCGGGTCCTTACTACTTCTGCCCAATGTGTGGAGAAATGAATGAGGATATATTCCACATTTTTTGTGATTGGAGAGAGTTACAGGGACTAAGGGAGGAGATTTTCGGGGTGGGGGAACTCATAAGAAATGGAACTTAAATGAACTCAAGCTAGCTCTTAAACACCGGAAAGATTTTTCTGATGGGGAAGTTGTGTTTTTAGTGTTAATAAAGTATTCAGAGTAAATTAAAAATATTAAGAATGGGTTAGTGTGTATATACGCATGTAAGACTGTTCACTTTTTGTTTTGTTTTGTTGCACGATGGCCTGATGGCTTTAATGTGCAAATAAATCATTCATTCATCCATTCATACATAAAATAACACAGAAATAGAAAAGCTACTGAATCAGAAGGAGCGTCTGCACGCTTGAATGGTACCTTATTTAGATACTTTAACTGGTAAATTATTCCAGAGTTCAGTGATCCTATTGAACAATGACACTGATCTACTATCTTACGTGCAGGATAAATTTAAGCTATGTAAACACAGATTGTATTCACCCGTACTCCACGGGTATTTTTCCCCGCAACAGCAACAAATCCCCAGGTATTTTGGACTTCAATTTCGCGAACTTTTTACCCGGGGATTTGTTTGTCGAAGGGTATTCTTCGACGTCAGCAACAACAAAATCGGATTTTGGAGCAAAAAAATTTTGATTACGTCCATGCAAGAAGTGATTCAGATGGACACGTGTTATATCCTGAGAGATATCCTGAGCTTTACAACCTTGGAATCTATTGCCACATGACAGTACTCTCCCTTGAAAAATACCCGGGTACCATGTGAACACTTTACCCTCTCGTCTCCGGGGAAAAATACCCGCCATGTAAATGATCCCTTAAAATGGATGGTGATAATGGGTTTTAAAATATTTAACAAACTCAAAACACGAATTGGTGTCAAGATCGTTCACCCCTTGAACAATTCAAAGTACACCAATCATACATTTCCCACGTGTATTGTCTAAGTGCGGTCTAGTTATGGCATACTAAGATGACTTACTTTTGCAGATGAATCCGGATGCAACTGAACTGAAGCCTGAGGAGCAGACGCAAGTTCCAGTAGCACCAGTAGCGGTGCAGTAGGCCGACGTGTCTCCGTCATTTCGGCAGGAGGAGTCACTGCATGGTTGAGCTGGAAATGTTAGGGATATTAGTGAACAAATATTAGGGAACAAATTCAGGGAATCTGGGGATTGCTTTGTTCACCATGATGTTCTCAATGAAGCATTGAACTCAATTAGTTGGAAAAGAAAAACAACTTTTGTTAACTTGAGAAGGAATTTAACAACTATTGGAGCAATTACGGAAATAGACTGCTTTTATTTTTTGTAGGTTACGAAGTTTTTTTTAAGTTTGATTCAGGGACAAGGATTTGTATGTCATTTAATTGAGTACACTTAGTTATTTGGATTCTGCGAAGGGATGTTCCACTATCAACACTAGTTATGACTTTCAAAATATCCGCGGCCGTCCCCACAACGTAAATTCTACTATGAGGCGGTAAATTTTCTCCAACACAATTGTGGCTTTTCAGTGGGCAGTGGGGAGATTGGTGAAGATTGCTTAGTGCCTGAATAAAAAAATATATCATAAATCTTTCCCGTAAGTCACACAACAAATATACAAGCGCATAGAGGCATCACAAATCACACAGAAAATCCACTATTTGAAAATCGATTATTCGTGAATAGCGGAACAACGAAGTAACTCACTTTCAGCGGATCTTCAAGCCAATTTGAGTGAAGAAGTGATGAGTAACTAGATTGCCTTATCCAAGCCCTTTTCTGACGGTAAAACTTTAACAAATTATCCACAACTTTGTCTGTTTTAAGCCTTCTCCCAGACCAATAGACTTTGACCAAACACTCGGCAACATTCAGATGACCAGTTTTACTAACTAGTAATATAATGCGCGAAACACCCCTCGGGAGCATAGTGCGCATGGAAAATCATGAATCGCGTCAAGTGCAAAGATTGGTATCGTGTCGTTAGCTGGTTTAGAATGTAACATATGAAATTTAGGTCTCCAGCTTTAAGAATTAATGATCGCAATTTGGTAGTAGGTTGCATTGGCACTATATTTACGACGGGTCCTTTAAAGCACCAGCAACAGCGCTACATCGTTGGAAAAAGCTATTCATTGGCGTCCGTTTATGGATATCTGTTGGTAAATTGAACGCAGGTTAGGTCAATGGCACTGAACAATCCTATCAATATAAAAAAAACACTGTCAGAAGAGAAATAAGCTGTTGTAACGCCCCGCTTTACTTGAAAACCGAGTATTTATAGTTACTGATAGCATGGTAGCCGAGATTTGTTTGTGGGGCGTGTACAGTGTATCGATGGTCCGCCGTAAACCCTGTACGTGGACCACCCAGAGAAAACCTTAGAACGCTCGAGTAAGAGATACACTTTGACTTCAACCAATTTTCAAACAGGAAATTCAAAATTTCGGATATTTAAGGAAGAATCTTTAATTGTTTCACAAGTTCGTTTTCCAGCTTCAGCGGCTTGAACCTGAAGAGGACCCTGGCCAAGAAGGGCCAAAATATAGCTCTAATAAAATGTAGCTGACTTCTACGTTTTGCACCGTCGAAAGAGAAAAGATCTAGTTAAGAAAGAGCATCTTCTCGTCTGTAACAAAAAAAAAAGATATTTGAGGGTGTACCAGTACCAGCAAATTTAGAAGAACACAAAATAAGGTGAACTAGCGTCAAAACTTGAGCATTTGAGGGTCTTTCAAGAGTTAAAGTAAGAGTTAAATTCAAGGACTAGAAAGTTGCTTTCACAAAGGAAAGATCGAGGTAAGAGAGGAAATGAAGTCTGTCTTACCTGTAGGTGGCGCTGTTCCTGGTGTTGTCGTCTTTACAGGAGTCGTTGTTGTTGATGGAGTCGTAACGACTGGAAATGTAAAGATTGATGTGCTTTTATTGGGTTTTTTTACTTTAGGTTTTAATTTTCCTGTCAGCCAAAGATTTGTAGATTCGCGCAGATTCTATTTAAAAAAAAAGCTTTTAAGGGTGTAGCAATACCAGCAAAGATAGAAGAACACAAAATTAGGCGAACTAGCGTCAAAGTTTGAGCACTTGAGGGTTTCTTTCGTGAAGGAAAGATCTAGCTAAGAGGGGAAAAGAAGTCTGTCCTACCTGTAGGTGGCGCTGTTCCTGGTGTTGTGGTCTTTACAGGAGTCGTTGTAGTTGATGGAATCGTAACGACTGGAAATAGAAAGATTGGTGTGCTTTTATTGTGTTTTTTTACTTTAGGTTTTCATTTTCCTGTCAGCCGCAAAATTGTAAGATTTGCGCAGATTCTCGTTTGTAAAAAAAGGAAGTTTTTAAGAGTGTACCAATACCAGCAAAGTTAGAAGAACACAAAATTAGGTGAACTAGCGTCAAAATTTGAGCACTTGAGGGTTTCTTTCGTGAAGGAAAGATCTAGCTAAGAGGGGAAATGAAGTCTGTCCTACCTGTAGGTGGCGCTGTTCCAGGTGTTGTGGTCTTTACAGGCGTCGTTGTAGTTGATGGAATCGTAACGACTGGAAATAGAAAGATTGGTGTGCTTTTATTGTGTTTTTTTACTTTAGGTTATAATTTTCCTGTCAGCCGCAAAATTGTAAGGTTTGCACAGATTCTCGTTTTAAAAAAAAGGAAGTTTTTAAGAGTGTACCAATACCAGCAAAGTTGTCGCAGATTGTCGCAGATTTGTAAGATTTGCGCAGATTCTCTTGAAAAAAAGCTTTTAATAGCATTTGAGGGTCTTTTGAGAGTTAAATAAAGAGTAGAAAGTTTCTTTCACAAAGGAAAGATCTAGGAAAGAGGGGAAATAAAGTCTGTCCTACATGTAGGTGGCGCTGTTTCTGGTGTTGTGGTCTTTAGAGGAGTCGTTGTTTTTGATGGAGTCGTAATGACTGGAAATAGAAAGATTGGTGTGCTTTTAATGTGTTTTTTGTATTACTTTAGGTTTTAATTTTCCCTTCAGCCGCAGATTTGTAAGATTTGCGCAGATTCTCGTTTGTAAAAATAGCAGGTTTTTAAGAGTGTACCAATACCAGCAAAGATAGAAGAACACAAAATTAGGCGAACTAGCGTCAAAATTTGAGAATTTGAGGGTCTTTTAAGGGTTAAATTCAAGGACTAGAAAGTTTCTTTCGCAAAGGAAAGATCTAGGTGAGAGGGGAAATGAAGTCTGTCCTACCTGTAGGTGGCGCTGTTTCTGGTGTTTTGGTCGTTACTGGGGTCGTTGTTGTTGACGGAGTTGTAACGACTGAAAATAGAAATATTGGTGTGCTTTTATTGTGTTTTTTTTACTTTAGGTTTTAATTTTCCTGTCAGCCGCAGAATTGTAAGATTTGCGCAGATTCTCGTTTGTAAATAAAAAGGAAGTTTTTAAAAGTGTACAAATATCAGCAAAGTTAGAAGAACACAAATTTAGGTGAACTAGCGTCAAAATTTGAGCATTTGAGGGTCTTTTAAGAGTTAAATTAAGAGTTAAATTCAACAACTAAAAAGTTCAATTCGTGAAGGAAAGATCTAGTTAAGAGGGGAAATGAAGTCTGTCCTACCTGTAGGTGGCGCTGTTCCTGGTGTTGTGGTCTTTACAGGAGTCGTTGTAGTTGATGGAATCGTAACGACTGGAAATAGAAAGATAGGTGTGTTTTTATTGGTATTTTTACTTTAGGTTTTAATTTTCCTGTCACCCGCAGAATTTTAAGGTTTGCGCAGATTCTCGTTTAAAAAAAAAAAAAGTTTTTAAGAGTGTACCAATACCAGCAAAGTTAGAAGAACACGAAATTAGGTGAACTAGCGTCAAAATTTGAGCATTTGAGGGTCTTTTAAGAGTTAAATTAAGAGTTGAATCAAGGACTAGAAAGTTTCTTTCATAAAGTAAAGATCTAGGTAAGAGGGGAAATGAAGTCTGTCCTAACTGTATGTGGCGCTGTTCCTGGTGTTGTGGTCTTCACAGGAGTCTTTGTTGTTGATGGAGTCGTCACGACTGGAAATGGAAAGATTGGTGTGCTTTTATTGTGTTTTTTTTTACTTTAGGTTTTAATTTTCCTGTCTCAGATTTGTAAGATTTGCGCAGATTCTCTTGAAAATAAAGCTTTTAATAGCATTTGAGGGTCTTTTGAGAGTTAAATAAAGAGTAGAAAGTTTCTTTCACAAAGGAAAGATCTAGGAAAGAGGGGAAAGAAAGTCTGATTTACCTGTAGGTGGCACTGTTTCTGGTGTTGTGGTCTTTAGAGGAGTCGTTGTTGTTGATGGAGTCGTAATGACTGGAAATAGAAAGATTTTCCCGTCAGCCGCAGATTTGTAAGATTTGCGCAGATTCTCGTTTGTAAAAAAAGCAAGTTTTTAAGAGTGTACCAATACCAACAAAGATAGAAGAACACAAAATTAGGCGAACTAGCGTCAAAATCTGAGAACTTGAGGGTCTTTTAAGGGTTAAATTCAAGGACTAGAAAGTTTCTTTCGCAAAGGAAAGATCTAGGTGAGAGGGGAAATGAAGTCTGTCCTACCTGTAGGTGGCGCTGTTTCTGGTGTTGTGGTCGTTACTAGGGTCGTTGTTGTTGACGGAGTTGTAACGACTGGAAATAGATAGATTGGTGTGGTTTTTATTGTGTTTTTTACTTTGGGTTTTAATTTTCCTGTCAGCCGCAAATTTGTCAGATTTGTGCAGATTCTCGATTGTAAAATAAAAACAGCTTTTAAGAGTGTATCAAAACACGAAATTAGGCGAACTAGCGTCAAAATTTGAGCATTTGAGCGTCTTTTAAGATTTAAATTAAGAGTTAAATTCAAGGACTAAAAAGTTTCTTTCGCAAAGGAAAGATCTAGTTAAGAGGGGAAATGAAGTCTGTCCTACCTGTAGGTGGCTCTGTTTCTGGTGTTGTGGTCTTTACAGGAGTCGTTGTAGTTGATGGAATCGTAACGACTGGAAATAGAAAGATTGGTGTGCTTTGATTGTGTTTTTTTACTTTAGGTTTTAATTTTCCTGTCAGCAACAGAATTGTAAGATTTGCGCAGATTCTCGTTTTTAAAAAAAGGAAGTTTTTAAGAGTGTACCAATACCAGCAAAGTTAGAAGAACACAAAATTAGGTGAACTAGCGTCAAAATTTGAGCATTTGAGGGTCTTTTAAGAGTTACATTAAGAGTTGAATAAAGGACTAGAAAATTTTCTTTTATAAAGTAAAGATCTAGGTAAGAGGGGAAATTAGGTATGTCCTAACTGTAGACTGTAGGTGGCGCTGTTCCTGGTGTTGTGGTCTTTAAAGGAGTTTTTGTTGTTGATGGGGTCGTCAAGACTTGAAATAGAGATATTGGTGTGCTTTTATTGCTTTTTTTTTACTTTAGGTTTTAATTTTCCTGTCAGTCATTGATTAGTAAGATTTGCGCAGATTCTTTTTTTTTTTTAAACTTTCAAGAGTGTATAAATACCAGCAAAGATAGAAGAACACAAAATTTCGCGAACTAGCGTCAAAATTTGAGCATTTGAGGATTTTTAAGAGCAAAATTAAGAGTTAAATTCAAGGACTAGAAAGTTTCTTTTACAAAGGAAAGATCTAGGTAAGAGGGGAAATGAAGTCTGTCCTACCTGTAGGTGGCGCTGTTGCTGGTGTTGTGGTCTTTACAGGAGTCGTTGTTGTTGATGGAGTAGTAACGACTGGAAATAGAAAGATTGGTGTGCTTTTATTGTGTTTCTTTTTACTTTAGGTTTTAATTTTTCTGTCAGCCGCAGATTTGAAAGATTGTCGCAGATTCTCATTTGTAAGAAACAAGAAGGTTTTGAAGAGTGTGCCAATACCAGCAAAGTTAGAAGAACACAAAATTGGTTGAGCTAGTGTCAAAATTTAAGGATTTGAGGGTCTTTTGAGTGTTAAATTAAGAGTTAAATTCAAGGACTAGAAAGTTTCTTTCACAAAGGAAACTAGGTAAGAGGGGAATTGAAGTATGTCCTACCTGTAGGCGGTAGCCTACTGTTTCTGGTGTTGTGGTCTTTAAAGGAGTCGTTGTTGATGCAGACGTAAAGACTGGAAATAGAATTTTTTTTTAATTTTTCTGTCAACCAAAGATTTGTGAGATTTGCGCAGATTCTCTTTTTCAAAAAAAAGTTTTTAAGAGTTTATCAATTCCAGCAAAGATAGAAGAACACAAAATTAGGCGAACTAGCGTCAAAATTTGAGCATTTGAGGGTCTTTTAAGGGATAAATTCAAGGACTAGAAAGTTTCTTTCGCAAAGGAAAGATCTAGTTAAGAGGGGAAATGAAGTCTGTCCTACCTGTAGGTGGCTCTGTTTCTGGTGTTGTGGTCTCTACAGGAGTCGTTGTTGTTGATGGAGTAGTAACGACTGGAAATAGAAAGATTGGTGTGCTTTATTGTGTTTTTAATACTTTAGGTTTTAATTTTCCTGTCAGCCGCAGATTTGTAAGATTTGCGCTGATTCGCGTTTGTAAAAAAAAAGAAGGTTTCTTAGAGTTTACCGATACCAGCAAAGTTAGAAGAACATAAAATTAGGTGAGCTAGCGTCAAAATTTCAGCATATGAGGGTCTTTTAAGAGTTAAATTAAGAGTTGAATTCAAGGACTAGAAAGTTTCTTTCACAAAGGAAAGATCTCGGTAAGAGGGGAAATTAAGTCTGTCCTACCTGTTGGTGCCACTGTTTCTGGTGTTGTAGTCTTTACAGGAGTCGTCGTTGTCGTAACGACTGGAAATAGAAAGATTGGTGTGCTTTTACTGTGTTTTTTTTTTGTTACTTTAGGTTTTAATTTTCCTGTCAGCCGCAGATTTGTAGGATTTGCGCAGATTCTCTTTTAAAATAAAAAGCTTTTAAGAGTAGCTGCGTTCTTTTCACTCCGGGCTGTCTCTGGTGTTTTCCGGTTCTTCCCTTAAAACGCGTTCTTTTGGTTCATCTGTGAGTTGATGAAAACTGGCTAACTCCTCGCTGAAGCCGGGATCACGAGCAGGTTCTGGTTAGTCCGCACCTATGAGATAAAACCGGACACTGGTTAGTTCAAAAACTGGTTGTAAGACTAGTGAGAAGTCACCGGTGGTTGCAAAAACGGCTTATAAGAAAAATATGAGACCACCGATGAGAACTCCCGTGACAAAGATCGCAGCTAGTGTATCAATAATAACAAAGATAAAAGAAGATAAAATTAGGCAAACTAGCGTCAAAATTTGAGCATTTGAGTGTCTTTTAAGATCTAAATTAAGAGCTAAATTCAAGGACTAGAAATTTTCTTTCGCAAAGGAAAGATATAGTTAGGAGGAGAAATGAAGTGTGTCCTAACTGTAGGTGAGCCTGTTCCTGATGTTGTGATCTTTACAGGAGTCCTTGTTGTTGATGGAGTCGTAACGACCGGAAATAGAAGGATTGGTGTGCTTCTATTGTCTTTTTTTTTTACTTTAGGTTTTAATTTTCCTGTCAGCCGCAGATTTGTAAGATTTGCGCAGATTCTCATTTGAAAGAAACAAGAAGGTTTTGAAGAGTGTGCCAACACCAGCAAAGTTAGAAGAACACAAAATTGGTTGAGCAAGTGTCAAAATTTAAGCATTTGAAGGTCTTTTGAGTGTTAAATTAAGAGTTAAATTCAAGGACTAGAAAGTTTCTTTCACAAAGGAAAGATCTAGGTAAGAGGGGAATTGAAGTATGTCCTACCTGTAGGCGGCGCTGTTTCTGGTGTTGTGGTCTTTAAAGGAGTCGTTGTTGTTGATGCAGACGTAAAGACTGGAAATAGAAAGATTGATGTGCTTTTATTGTGTTTTTTTACATTAGGTTTTAATTTTCCTGTCAGCCAAAGATTTGTGAGATTTGCGCAGATTCTCGTTTTAAAAAAAAAGCTTTTAAGAGTTTATCAATACCAGCAAAAATAGAAGAACACAAAATTAGGCGAACTAGCGTCAAAATTTGAGCAATTGAGGGTCTTTAAGGTTTAATTCATGGACTAGAAAGTTTCTTTCGCAAAGGAAAGATCTAGTTAAGAGGGGAAATGAAGTCTGTCCTACCTGTAGGTGGCTCTGTTTCTGGTGTTGTGGTCTTTACAGGAGTCGTTGTTGTTGATGGAGTAGTAACCACTGGAAATAGAAAGATTAGTGTGCTTTATTGTGTTTTTAATACTTTAGGTTTTAATTTTCCTGTCAGCCGCAGATTTGTAAGATTTGCGCTGATTCGCGTTTGTAAAAAAAGAAGGTTTTTTAGAGTGTACCGATACCAGCAAAGTTAGAAAAACATAAAATTAGGTGAGCTAGCGTCAAATTTGAGCATATTAGGGTCTTTTAAGAGTTAAATTAAGAGTTGAATTCAAGGACTAGAAAGTTTCTTTCACAAAGAAAAGATCTAGGTAAGAGGGGAAGTAAAGTCTGTCGTACCTGTTGGTGCCGCTGTTTCTGGTGTTGTGGTCTTTACAGGAGTCGTCGTTGTCGTAACGACTGGAAATAGAAAGATTGGTGTGCTTTTACTGTGTTTTTTTTGTTACTTTAGGTTTTAATTTTCCTGTCAGCCGCAGATTTGTAGGATTTGCGCAGATTCTCTTTTAAAATAAAAAGCTTTTAAGAGTAGCTGCGTTCTTTTCACTCCGGGCTGTCTCTGGTGTTTTCCGGTTCTTCCCTTAAAACGCGTTCTTTTGGTTCACCTGTGAGTTGATGAAAACTGGCTAACTCCTTGCTGTAGCCGGGATCACGAGCAGGTTCTGGTTAGTCCGCACCTATGAGATAAAACCGGACACTGGTTCGTTCAAAAACTGGTTATAAGACTAGTGAGAAGTCACCGGTGGATGCAAAAACGGCTTATAAGAAAAATCTGAGACCACCGGTGAGAACTCCCGTGACAAAGAACGCAGCTAGTGTATTAATAGTAACAAAGATAGAAGAAGATAAAATTAGGCAAACTAGCGTCAAAATTTGAGCATTTGAGTGTCTTTTAAGATCTAAATTAAGAGTTAAATTCAAGGACTAGAAATTTTCTTTCACAAAGGAAAGATCTAGGTAAGAGGGGAAATGAAGTCTGTCCTACCTGTAGGTGGCTCTGTTTCTGGTGTTGAGGTCATTACAGGAGTCGTTGTTGTTGATGGAGTAGTAAAGACTGGAAATAGAAAGATTGATGTGCTTTTATTGTGTTTTTTTTTACATTAGGTTTTAATTTTCCTGTCAGCCAAAGATTTGTGAGATTTGCGCAGATTCTCTTTTGTAAGAAACAAGAAGGTTTTGAAGAGTGTGCCAATACCAGCAAAGTTAGAAGAACACAAAATTGGTTGAGCAAGTGTCAAAATTTAAGCATTTGAGGGTCTTTTGAGTGTTAAATTAAGAGTTAAATTCAAGGACTAGAAAGTTTCTTTCACAAAGGAAAGATCTAGGTAAGAGGGGAAATGAAGTCTGTCCTACCTGTAGGTGGCTCTGTTTCTGGTGTTGAGGTCATTACAGGAGTCGTTGTTGTTGATGGAGTAGTAAAGACTGGAAATAGAAAGATTGATGTGCTTTTATTGTGTTTTTTTTTTTACATTAGGTTTTAATTTTCCTGTCAGCCAAAGATTTGTGAGATTTGCGCAGATTCTCTTTTTTTAAAAAAAAGCTTTTAAGAGTTTATCAATACCAGCAAAGATAGAAGAACACAAAAATGGGCGAACTAGCGTCAGAATTTGAGAATTTGAGGGTCTTTTAAGGGTTAAATTCAAGGACTAGAAAGTTTCTTTTGCAAAGGAAAGATCTAGTTTAAGAGGGGAAATGAAGTCTGTCCTACCTGTAGGTGGCTCTGTTTCTGGTGTTGAGGTCATTACAGGAGTCGTTGTTGTTGATGGAGTAGTAAAGACTGGAAATAGAAAGATTGATGTGCTTTTATTGTGTTTTTTTTTACATTAGGTTTTAATTTTCCTGTCAGCCAAAGATTTGTAAGATTTGCGCAGATTCTCATTTGTAAGAAAAAAGAAGGTTTTGAAGAGTACGCCAATACCAGCAAAGTTAGGAAAACACAAAATTGGTTGAGCTAGTGTCAAAATTTAAGCATTTGAGGGTCTTTTGAGTGTTAAATTAAGAGTTAAATTCAATGACTAGAAAGTTTCTTTCACAAAGGAAAGATCTAGGTAAGAGGGGAATTGAAGTATGACCTACCTGTAGGCGGCGCTGTTTCTGGTGTTGTGGTCTGTAAAGGAGTCGTTGTAGTTGATGCAGACGTAAAGACTGGAAATAGAAAGATTGATGTGCTTTTACTGTGTTTTTTTTACATTAGGTTTTTATTTTCATGTCAGCCAAAGATTTGTGAGATTTGCGCAGATTCTCTTTTTTTAAAAAAAAAGCTTTTAAGAGTTTATCAATACCAGCAAAGATAGAAGAACACAAAAATGGGCGAACTAGCGTCAGAATTTGAGCATTTGAGGGTCTTTTAAGGGTTAAATTCAAGGACTAGAAAGTTTCTTTGCAAAGGAAAGATCTAGTTTAAGAGGGGAAATGAAGTCTGTCCTACCTGTAGGTGGCTCTGTTTCTGGTGTTGAGGTCATTACAGGAGTCGTTGTTGTTGATGGATTAGTAAAGACTGGAAATAGAAAGATTGATGTGCTTTTATTGTGTTTTTTTATACATTAGGTTTTAATTTTCCTGTCAGCCAAAGATTTGTAAGATTTGCGCAGATTCTCATTTGTAAGAAAAAAGAAGGTTTTGAAGAGTACGCCAATACCAGCAAAGTTAGGAAAACACAAAATTGGTTGAGCTAGTGTCAAAATTTAAGCATTTGAGGGTCTTTTGAGTGTTAAATTAAGAGTTAAATTCAATGACTAGAAAGTTTCTTTTGCAAAGGAAAGATCTAGTTTAAGAGGGGAAATGAAGTCTGTCCTACCTGTAGGTGGCTCTGTTTCTGGTGTTGTGGTTATTACAGGAGTCGTTGTTGTTGATGGAGTAGTAACGACTGGAAATAGAAAGATTGGTGTTCTTTATTGTGTTTTTAATACTTTAGGTTTTAATTTTCCCGTCAGCCGCAGATTTGTAAGATTTCAATTAAGAGTTGAATTCAAGGACTAGAAAGTTTCTTTCACAAAGGAAAGATCTAGGTAAGAGGGGAAATAAAGTCTGTCCTACCTGTTGGTGCCGCTGTTTCTGGTGTTGTGGTCTTTACAGGAGTCGTTGTTGTCGTAACGACTGGAAATAGAAAGTTTGGTGTGCTTTTACTGTGCTTTTTTTTGTTACTTTAGGTTTTTATTTTCCTGTAAGAGTTGATGAAAACTGGCTAACAACTCGCTTAAGCCGGGCTCACGAGCAGGTTCTGGTTAGTCCGCACCGGTGAGAAAAAAACGGACACTGGTTAGTTCAAAAACTGGTTATAAGACTAGTGAGAAGTCACCGGTGGATGCAAAAACGGCTTATAAGAAAAATCTGAGACCACCGGTGAGAACTCCCGTGACAAAAAACGCACCTAGTGTATCAATAATGACAAAGATAGAAGAAGATAAAATTAGGCAAACTAACGTCAAAATTGAGTGTCTTTTAAGATCTAAATTAAGAGTTAAATTCAAGGACTAGAAATTTTCTTTCGCAAAGGAAAGATATAGTTAGGAGGAGAAGTCCTAACTGTAGGTGAGCCTGTTCCTGATGTTGTGGTCTTTACAAGAGTCCTTGTTGTTGATTGAGTCATAACGACTGGAGATAGAAAGATTGGTGTGCTTTTATTGTCTATTTTTTACTTTAGGTTTTAATTTTCCTGTCAGCCGCAGGTTTGTAAGATTTGCGCAGATTCTCTTCTGTAGAGAAAAGAAGGTTTTTAAGAGTTTACCAATACCAGCAAATTTAGAAAAACACAAAATTGGTTGAGCTAGTGTCAAAATTTAAGCATTTGAGGGTCTTTTAAGAGTTACAGTAAGAGTTAAATTCAAGGACTAGAAAGTTTCTTTCACAAAGGAAAGATCTAGGTATGAGAGGAAATGAAGTCTGTCCTACATGTACTTTGCCCTGTTTTTGGTGTTGTGGTTTTTACAGGAGTCGTTTTAGTTGATGGAATCGTAACGACTGGAAATAGAAAGACTGGTGTTCTCTTATTCTTTTTTCTATACATTAGGTTTTAAGTTTCCTATCAGCCAAAGATTTGTAAGATTTGCTCAGATTCTCTTTAAAAAAAAGCTTTTAAGACTGTATCAATACCAGTAAAGATAGAAGAACACAAAATTAGGTGAACTAGCGTCAAAATTTGAGCATTTGAGGGTCTTTTAAGGGTTAAATTCAAGGACTAGAAAGTTTCTTTCGCAAAGGAAAGATCTAGTTAAGAGCGGAAATGAAGTCTGTCCCACCTGTAGGTGGCGCTGTTTCTGGTGTTGTGGTCCTTATAGGAGTCGTCGTTGTTGATGGAGTAGTAACGAATGGAAATAGAAAGATTGTTCTTCTTCTATCTTGTTTTTTTTTTGCTTTAGGTTTTAATTTTCTCGTCAGCCGCAGATTTGTAAGATTTGCGCTGATTCTCGTTTGTAAAAAAAAAAGGTTTTTAAGAGTGTACCGATACCATCAAAGTTAGAAGAACACAAAATTAGGTAAGCTATCTTAAAAATGTGACCATTTGAGGATCTTTTAAGATCTGAATTAAGAGTTAAATTCAAGGACTAGTAAGTTTCTTTCGCAAAGGAAAGATCTAGTTAAGAGGAGAAATGAAGTGTGTCCTACCTGTAGTTGGCGCTGTTCCTGGTGTTGTGGTCACTACAGGAGTCGTTGTTTTTGATGGAGTCGTAACGACTGGAAATAGAAAGATTGGTGTGCTTTCATTGTATTTTTTTTACTTTGGGTTTGAATTTTCCTGTCAGCCGCAGGTTTATAAGGTTTGCACAGATTCTCTTTTGTTTAAAAAAAAAGCTTTTAAGAGTTTTAAGAGTGTACCAATAACAGCAAAGATAGAAGAACACAAAATTAGGCGAACTAGCGTCCAAATTTGAGCATTTGAGGATCTTTCGAGATCTGAATTAAGAGTTAAATTCAAGGACTAGAAAGATCTAGTTAAGAGGCGAAATGAAGTGTGTCCTACCTGTAGGTGGCGCTGTTCCTATTGTTGTGGTCTCTACAGGAGTCGTTGTTGTTGATGTAGTCGGTACGACTGAAAATAGAAAGATTGGCGTGCTTTTAGTGTATTTTGTTTACTTTCGGTTTTCATTTTCCTGTCAGCCAAAGATTTGTAAGATTTGCGAAGATTCGCTTTTTTTTTTTTTTTAAAGAAGGTTTTTAAGAGTGTACCAATACCAGCAAAGTTAGAAGGACACAAAATTAGGTGAGCTAGCGTCAAAATATGAGTATTTGAGGGTCTTGTAAGGGTCAAATTAAGAGTTAAATTCAAGGACTAAAAAGTTTCTTTCGCAAAGGAAAGATCTAGTTAAGAGGGGAAATGAAGTCTGTCCTACCTGTAGGTGGCGCTGTTTCTGGTGTTGTGGTCTTTACAGGAGTCGTTGTTGTTGATGGAGTCGTAACGGCTGGAAATAGAAAGATTCGCGGGCTTTTATTGTCTTTTTTTTTACTTTAGGTTTTAATTTTCCTGTCAACCGCAGGTTTGTAAGATTTGCGCAGATTCTCTTTTTTTTTTAAAAAAAGCTTCTAAGAGTTTTAAGAGTGTATCAATAACAGCAAAGATATAAGAACACAAAATTAGGCGAACTAGCGTCAAAATGAGAGCATTTGAGGATCTTTTAAGATCTGAATTAGAGTTAAATTCTAGGACTATTAAGTTTCTTTCGCAAAGGAAAGATCTAGTTAAGAGGAGAAATGAAGTGTGTCCCACCTGTAGGTGGCGCTGTTCCTGGTGTTGTGGTCACTACAGGAGTCGTTGTTGTTGATGGAGTCGTAACGACTGAAAATAGAAAGATTGGTGTGCTTTTATTGTATTTTTTTTACTTTAGGTTTTAATTTTCCTGTCAGCCAAAGATTTGTAAAATTTGCAAAGATTATCTTTTTTAAAAAAAAAGAAAATTTGTAAGAGTGTACCAATACCAGCAAAGTTAGAAGAACACAAAATTAGGTAAGCTATCTTCAAAGTTTGAGCATTTGAGGGTCTTTTAAGAGATAAATTGAGAGTTAAATTCAAGGACTAAAAAGTTTCTTTCAGAAGGAAAGATCTAGGTAAGAGAGAAATGAAATCTGTCCTACCTGTAGGTGGCGCTGTTTCTGGCGTTGGGGTCTTTACAGGAGTTGTTGTTGATGGAGTCGTAACGACTGGAAATAGAAAGATTCGTGTGCTTTTATTGTGTTTTTTTTTACTTTAGGTTTGAATTTTCCTGTCATTAGCAGGTTTGTAAGATTGGCGCAGATTCTCTTTTTAAAAAAAAAAAAAAAAAAGCTTTTAAGAGTTTTAAGAGTGTACCAATAACAGCAAAGATAGAAGAACACAAAATAAGGCGAACTAGTGCCAAAATTTGAGCATTTGAGGATCTTTTAAGATCTGAATTAAGAGTAAAATTCAAGGACTAGAAAGTTTCTTTCGCAAAGGAAAGATCTAGTTAAGAGGAGAAATGAAGTGTGTCCTATCTGTAGGTGGAGCTGTTCCTATTGTTGTGGTCTCTACAGGAGTCGTTGTTGTTAATGGAGTCGTAACGACTGGAAATAGAAAGATTGGTGTGCTTTAAGTGTATTTTTTTACTTTAGGTTTTAAGTTTCCTGTCAGCCAAAGATTTGTAAGATTTGTGAAGATTCTCTTTTTTTTAAAGAAGGTTTTTAAGAGTGTACCAATACCAGCAAAGTTAGAAGAACACAAAATTAGGTGAGCTAGCGTCAAAATATGAGCATTTGAGGGTCTTGTAAGGGTTAGAATAAGAGTTAAATTCAAGGACTAAAAGTTTCTTTCGCAAAGGAAAGATCTAGTTTAAGAGGAGAAATGAAGTCTGTCCTACCTGTAGGTAACGCTGTTTCTGGTGTTGTGGTCTTTACAGGAGTCGTTGTTGTTGATGGAGTCGTAACGACTGGAAATAGAAAGATTGGTGTGCTTTTATTGTATTTTTTTTACTTTAGGTTTTAATTTTCCTGTCAGCCAAAGATTTCTAAAATTTGCAAAGATTCTCTTTAAAAAAAAAAAAGTTTGTAAGAGTGTACCAATACCAGCAAAGTTAGAAGAACACAAAAGTAGGTGAACTAGCTTCAAAATTTGAGCATTTGAGGGTCTTTTAAGAGATAAATTCAGAGTTAAATTCAAGGACTAGAAATTTTCTTTAACAAAGGAAAGATCTAGATAAGAGGGGAAATGAAGTCTGTCCTACCTGTAGGTGGCGCTGTTTCTGGTGTTGTGGTTTTTACAGGAGTCGTTGTTGTTGATGGAGTGGTACCGACTGGAAATAAAAAGATTGGTGTGCTTTTATTCTGTTTTTTTTTTTATTTTAGGTTATAATTTTTCTGTCAGCCGCAGATTTGTAAGATTTGCATAGATTCTCGTTTGTAAAAAAAAGAAGGTTTTTAAGATAAATATTCTTTGAGCCCAAGCTGACTTTGAAACATTTACTCAAACAATGTTTACAACGGGTACGTCAGCTACGTTTCTTCATCAGCGATATTTCGGCCCTTTTTGGCAAGGGTCCTCGTCAGGCTGTCAATCCTCTGGTTCAACTTCGGGGAAGGAAACAACCCTGTAATAATTTTTGATTATTATTATTATTATTGGACCCTTGCCAAAAAGGGCCGAAATATCGCTGATGAACAAACGTAGCTGACGTACCCGTTGTAAACATTGTTTGAATAAAGGTTTTTAAGAGTGTACCAGTACTAGCAAAGCTAGAAGAACACAAAATTAGGTGAGCTAGCGTAAAAATTTGAGCATTTGAGGGTCTTTAAAGGGTTAAATTAAGAGTTATATTTAAGGACTAGAAAGTTTCTTTCACAAAGGAAAGATCTAGGTAAGAGGGAAAATGAAGTCTGTCCTACCTGTAGGTGGCGCTGTTTCTGGTGTTGTTGTCTTTAAAGGAGTCGTTGTTGTTGATGGAGTTGTAACGACTGGAAATAGAAAGATTGGTGTGCTTTTATTGTGTTTTTTTTTTACTTTAGGTTTTAATTTTCCTGTCAGCCAAAGATTTGTAAGATTTGCGAAGATTCTCTTTTTTTTAAGCTTTTAAGAGTGTATCAATACCAGCAAAGACAGAAGAACACAAAATTAGGCGAACTAGCGTCAAAATATGAGCATTTGATGGTCTTTTAAGGGTTAAATTCAAGGACTAGAAAGTTCTACTATTATTTGCTGTAGATTCCGAACAAATGTACTTTGTATCCACTTTACCCTGGATCGCCCCTTTCATTGCCATACAACTCTGGGTTGAATATATAATCTTGGGATCGCAGAAAGGCATTTTTATCATCAGTGTTTCCACAAAATTTCGCCTGCGGCGCATTTCGCACTCTTCACTAGTTAGACAAAGGTTGCCTTATTTAATTGGCGTTTGAGGCTTGGAATTTTCGGGGGCCTGAACTATATTAAAAGCTTGAATTTGCATGGGAAGTAGTTAAATATTGCCAGAAAAAAGGCGGATTCAAAAATTTCGCAAGCGGCGCCAATTAATCATGGGCACAGCCGTTGGCGACGCTGTCGCTATGCAGCAACACCATTTGGTTGAGATTATTTCAAGTCCTGCTGGCAAAACTACGTAAACAAAAAAGAATCGGAAAAGCGTGAAAACGTGCCAATTTTTCTCTTTAGACTTGTTTGTATATAGTCTGTAACGTTTTAAGTTGTAGCTTAATGAAGGCAACTCACTATGTTCTTACATTTTTTATGGCACTTGCAGCCTCTGGCTCAAGTGCCATATACCGATCACAATTCCGTCTGTCGGTCTGTCGGTCGGTCCGAGTTTTTTGTCCCACATATCCGAGTTAGGGTACTTCCAGATGTGCTAGGACAATGAAACTTGGCAGGCATATCAGGGACCCGACCAAACTAACCTGGAAATAATCAGTTTCCCGATCCGACCATATGCGGGGGAGTGCGGGGCGCTGGAAATTTGAAAATTTAGGGCATTTTGTCACTTTTTTCCGAGTTAGGGTACTTCTAGGTGAGCTAGGACAATAAAACTTGGCAGGAATATCAGGAACCCGACCAAACGAACCTGGAAATGATCAGTTTCCCGATCCGACCATATTCGGGGGAGTGGGGGCGCTCGAAACTTGAAAATTTAGGGCATTTGTCACACTTTTTCGAGTGAGGGTACTTCCAGATGAGCTAGGACAATGAAACTTGGCAGGAATATCAGGGATCTGACCAAAGTAACCTGGAAATAATAAGTTTCCCGATCCGACCATATGCGGGGGAGTTGGGGCGCTGGAAACTTGAAAATTTAGGGCATTTTGTCACACTTTTTCGAGTGAGGGTACTTCCAGATGAGGTAGGACAATGAAACTTGGCAGGAATATCTGGGACCCGACCAAACTAACCTGGAAATAATCAGTTTCCCGATCCGACCATATGCGGGGAAATAGGGGCGCTGGAAACTTGAAAATTTAGGGCATTTTGTCACACTTTTTCGAGTTAGGGTACTTCCAGTTGTGCTAGGACCATGAAACTTGGCAGGCATATCAGAGACCCGACCAAACAAACTTAGAAATAATCATTGTTCTGATCCGACCATTTTTTGGGGGGGGGGGGTGGAGGGCAGGGGAATCCGGGAAATTGAGAAGTGTGTGAAATAAAAAGATTGGTGTGCTTTTATTCTGTTTTTTTTTTTATTTTAGGTTATAATTTTTCTGTCAGCCGCAGATTTGTAAGATTTGCATAGATTCTCGTTTGTAAAAAAAAGAAGGTTTTTAAGATAAATATTCTTTGAGCCCAAGCTGACTTTGAAACATTTACTCAAACAATGTTTACAACGGGTACGTCAGCTACGTTTCTTCATCAGCGATATTTCGGCCCTTTTTGGCAAGGGTCCTCGTCAGGCTGTCAATCCTCTGGTTCAACTTCGGGGAAGGAAACAACCCTGTAATAATTTTTGATTATTATTATTATTATTGGACCCTTGCCAAAAAGGGCCGAAATATCGCTGATGAACAAACGTAGCTGACGTACCCGTTGTAAACATTGTTTGAATAAAGGTTTTTAAGAGTGTACCAGTACTAGCAAAGCTAGAAGAACACAAAATTAGGTGAGCTAGCGTAAAAATTTGAGCATTTGAGGGTCTTTAAAGGGTTAAATTAAGAGTTATATTTAAGGACTAGAAAGTTTCTTTCACAAAGGAAAGATCTAGGTAAGAGGGAAAATGAAGTCTGTCCTACCTGTAGGTGGCGCTGTTTCTGGTGTTGTTGTCTTTAAAGGAGTCGTTGTTGTTGATGGAGTTGTAACGACTGGAAATAGAAAGATTGGTGTGCTTTTATTGTGTTTTTTTTTTACTTTAGGTTTTAATTTTCCTGTCAGCCAAAGATTTGTAAGATTTGCGAAGATTCTCTTTTTTTTAAGCTTTTAAGAGTGTATCAATACCAGCAAAGACAGAAGAACACAAAATTAGGCGAACTAGCGTCAAAATATGAGCATTTGATGGTCTTTTAAGGGTTAAATTCAAGGACTAGAAAGTTCTACTATTATTTGCTGTAGATTCCGAACAAATGTACTTTGTATCCACTTTACCCTGGATCGCCCCTTTCATTGCCATACAACTCTGGGTTGAATATATAATCTTGGGATCGCAGAAAGGCATTTTTATCATCAGTGTTTCCACAAAATTTCGCCTGCGGCGCATTTCGCACTCTTCACTAGTTAGACAAAGGTTGCCTTATTTAATTGGCGTTTGAGGCTTGGAATTTTCGGGGGCTTGAACTATATTAAAAGCTAGAATTTGCATGGGAAGTAGTTAAATATTGCCAGAAAAAAGGCGGATTCAAAAATTTCGCAAGCGGCGCCAATTAATCATGGGCACAGCCGTTGGCGACGCTGTCGCTATGCAGCAACACCATTTGGTTGAGATTATTTCAAGTCCTGCTGGCAAAACTACGTAAACAAAAAAGAATCGGAAAAGCGTGAAAACGTGCCAATTTTTCTCTTTAGACTTGTTTGTATATAGTCTGTAACGTTTTAAGTTGTAGCTTAATGAAGGCAACTCACTATGTTCTTACATTTTTTATGGCACTTGCAGCCTCTGGCTCAAGTGCCATATACCGATCACAATTCCGTCTGTCGGTCTGTCGGTCGGTCCGAGTTTTTTGTCCCACATATCCGAGTTAGGGTACTTCCAGATGTGCTAGGACAATGAAACTTGGCAGGCATATCAGGGACCCGACCAAACTAACCTGGAAATAATCAGTTTCCCGATCCGACCATATGCGGGGGAGTGCGGGGCGCTGGAAATTTGAAAATTTAGGGCATTTTGTCACTTTTTTCCGAGTTAGGGTACTTCTAGGTGAGCTAGGACAATGAAACTTGGCAGGAATATCAGGAACCCGACCAAACGAACCTGGAAATGATCAGTTTCCCGATCCGACCATATTCGGGGGAGTGGGGGCGCTCGAAACTTGAAAATTTAGGGCATTTGTCACACTTTTTCGAGTGAGGGTACTTCCAGATGAGCTAGGACAATGAAACTTGGCAGGAATATCAGGGATCTGACCAAAGTAACCTGGAAATAATAAGTTTCCCGATCCGACCATATGCGGGGGAGTTGGGGCGCTGGAAACTTGAAAATTTAGGGCATTTTGTCACACTTTTTCGAGTGAGGGTACTTCCAGATGAGGTAGGACAATGAAACTTGGCAGGAATATCTGGGACCCGACCAAACTAACCTGGAAATAATCAGTTTCCCGATCCGACCATATGCGGGGAAATAGGGGCGCTGGAAACTTGAAAATTTAGGGCATTTTGTCACACTTTTTCGAGTTAGGGTACTTCCAGTTGTGCTAGGACCATGAAACTTGGCAGGCATATCAGAGACCCGACCAAACAAACTTAGAAATAATCATTGTTCTGATCCGACCATTTTGGGGGGGGGGGGGGGGGTTGGAGGGCAGGGGAATCCGGGAAATTGAGAAGTGTGTAACTTTCGAACGGATGATCGGATTGTAATGAAACTTCATAACTGAATAGAATATATACCTGTAAATATTCCTTCAGCCCAAGCTGACTGCGAATCATATTTGATGGTGGAAAACGGATACGTCAGCTGAATTTTATTGGAGCTATATTTCGGCCCTTCTTGGCAAGGGTCCTCTTCAGGCTCAAAACCGCTCAAGTTGGAAAGACGAACTTGACGAACTTTCCAACTTGAGCGGTTTTGAGCCTGAAGAGGACCCTTGCCAAGAAGGGCCGAAATATAGCTCCAATAAAATTCAGCTGACGTATCCGTTTTCCACCATCAAATATATATACCTGTAATGTCCCGTTTAAAGTCTTGACCGGATTCGGTGGCCAGGGGGGAGTTGGGGGGGGGGGGAGAACGGAAATTTCAAGAAAGGGTTAGAATGGAGGGATCGGAGTGAAACTTGCTGGGAAGAACAAGCATCTGCTCTAGATAAGTCCTTTAGACCATTGTACTGGATCCGGACACTTATGGGGGGGGGGGGGGGGGGTCCCGGAACTCCGGTGATGGTGGTTTTTGGGATTTTCACGATGAAACTTGGCAGGCATATCAGGGACCCAATCAAACTGACTTCAAAATAAAAATTTTGTCGATCAGATAATGGTGGGGGGAGTGGAGGGAGGGGAATCCGAAATTTTCAGTCATGTGTAATTTTGGAATGGGTGATCGGATTCGAGTGAAATTTAAGAATTGAACAGAGGACATTTCTCCGATGATTTTTTTCATATCCGGACCGGATCCGGCAACTATTGGGGGGGGGGGGGAAATACGTGACCCGTTGAGAATGGAGGGATCGGGATGGAACTTTGTGGGAAGAACAAACAGATGCTCTAGGTAAGTCATTTGCTGAATCGGATTGGCTACGTGCACCACGGGGGAGCTGGAGGGGGGGGGGTGGACCGGAAATCTCGAGAAACGGTTAGAATGATGGTATTTGAGTGAAACTTGCTGGGAAGAACAAACATCTGGTCCATGTAAATCTTTTACATAATTTGACTGGATCCGGACACTTGAGGGGGGGGGAGGAGGGGGTTTCCCGGAATTCCGTTTTTTGGGGGATTTTCACGACGAAACTTGGAAGGCACATCAGGGACCCGGTCAAACTGACTTGGAATAAAAAAAAAATCATCGATATGATAATCTTAGGGGGGGAGTTGAGGGAGGGGAATCCGGAATATTGAGTCATGCGTAACTGTGGAACGGGTGATCGGATTCGAGTGAAATTTAAAATTAAACAGAGGACATTTTTCTCTGGTGACCTTTTTCATTTCCGAACCGAATCCGGCAATTATTGGGGGGGGGGGGGAAATACTTGACCCGCTTAGACTGGTGTGATCTGGATCGAACTTCGTGGGAATGACAAACAGATTTTCTGGATTAATCATTTACAGAACCGGATTGGCTCCGGTTATTGTGGGTGGAGTTGGAGGAGGGGGGGGGATTCCGATGATCGTGCGTTAAGGTACTTCCAGATGTGCAAGGACGATGAAACTTCGCTGGAATATTGTAGACTCAACAACAATTGCTTAGAAATTGCTACTTCCAAAATCCAATTATTCCTTAAAGTACCAATCTTGACCGCAAAGTAAAAAAAAATACTTTTAAGCAATATATGCATTTTCGTGATGCCCATCAGCCCATTAGCAGTTTTGCCTCAAGGTTTTTGCTTACCAATGAAGGTCCAGCTCCCTTAGAGTGCGCATCTCAACCGCAAAGTCGAAACTTACTTTTAATATGAGCTTACAGCTCTTGTTGTTAATAAATTCAGTAAAAATCAGGTACCGATTCGGACCGTTTTACCAGGTGCGCCCCCCCCCCCCCAATGAAGAAAAGCTCGAGACACCCCTGCTGATACTGTCAAGAACCTCTCCTGGTTTGTAACAAAACAGAGGTTTTCAAGAGTGTACCAACACCAGCAAAGTTAGAAAAGCACAAAATTAGGTGAACTAGCGTCAAAATTTGAAGGTCTTTGAAGAGTTCTATTCAAGGACAAGAAAGTTTCTTTCACAAAGGAAAGATATAGTGGAGATGAGAAATGAAGTCTTTCGTACCTGTAGGTGGCGCTGTTCCTGGTGTTGTGGAGTCTACAGGAGTCGTTGTTGCTGCTGGAGTCGTAACAACTAGAAATACAAAGATTGTTGTGTTTCATTGTGTTTTTTTACATTAGGTTTTAAGTTTCCTGTAGTTATTTCCTGTCAGCCGCAAACTGTAGGTAAAAACATTGCACGTATTGCCCTTTAACCTTTAAGACTATCAGTGATACCGTCAAGAGCCTCTTCTTGTTTGTGACAACAAAAAAATGTTTTTTAAGAGAGTGCCAATACCAGCAAAGTTATAAGAACACAAAAATAGGTGAGCTAGCGTCAAAATCTGCAATTTGGGACACAAAATCGAATCTAAATAACTAAAAGGATTCAGAAATGATAAATCTGAAAATTCTTCTTGTCCCAAGCTTCGAATTAGTTTACTTACACATTTCTATTCCTGTTGATGCTGTGTAAATGACACCGAAGCCAATGCCGTTGATGGTGACTTCATTTTCAGTATCATAATAGGCACTCAGTCTATCTTGCACTGTCTCAGTGTCGTAAGCAGTTGTCTCGCTGGACAAAACGGCTTCTAACACAACCTGAGATCCAGTTTCTCTGCTCTCTCGAAGACCAGGTCGATAAAATCCACGTACTTTAACATTGGCTTCGGGGAAGATGACACTCATCTACAAAAAAGGAAGTGAGCATCACAAGGTCAATATGTCATGGAATGGCCTTCCTGGATGTCGGGACTTGTGAAAGGTCCACGACCTTGTTCAGCGGTTACTTAAAGATCAGGAGACTCAATCCTAGCACGCGGAAAAGTATTAGCCAGAATTGTAGTGGTTTTACTTGAATTTAAGAAAAATACTTGTGCTATGTATGGGTATGAGAGGGAATGGATGACCTTTTGGAAAAAGAAGAAAATATACTTGGGTAAGAAGACGGTGAAAGAGGTACTTACTTTTGCACTCTGTATGGATTTGCGAAGGAAAGTAAGAATCAATTCGTGGAAGAAAGTGTGGAACTGAGTGAGTTGAGACAACCTTTATTTATGATGAGAATGAAGTGAGTGGAATTCTCATAGAATGAAGGCAAAAAGTTCAAGGTAACTAAGCTGTTCAGAAAGCTCATGATAAAGTAGGGAAAATTATGTATCTTCGTGTAAATATATCCCTGTATCTTCGTTCTTATGTTTTTTCCCAATTATGTCTATGTCCAATTTTTAGAAATACCAAGACAGTCAAGGCATATTACTTTGAATTTGAACTATGACAAGGGATATGACAAAAGTTTAAGCGTAACAAACATTTATGCACTGGACTGAGCACAAACACAGAATTAGTTTATTCAAATTAAAGTATAAATTTTTTTTGTTAGTATTTTGCTCGGATGCTTCTGTATCCTCTGACGGTCAGGTCTCGGAGTTTGCAATAATGTGTGTCTGAATGATCCGTAGAGAAGCAAACGATTATTCAAATTTCAATTACAAACCGCAGTAAATGTCACCTGCTATTCTTCGGGTGCGATATTTTGGCCCTTCTTGGCAAGGGTCTTTCGTCAGGCTGTCTAACGAAATATAGCTGCAAAAGCATCGCAGCTGACGCATTCGTTTTATACATTGTTTGAGTATATTTTCAATGTCAAAAGAAAGCTGAGTTGATATTAGGCATTTAATTTTTTATTTCCATAAAAGTTTTTGTTTTTTATTCTGGATTTGGTTATGGTGGAAAGGTTAGGAGCTAGGAAACGGCTGCTGGATGACAGTGACCTGGGCCCTCTCGGCCCTGTTGATCTCAGTTCTGAATATATTACATATATTATATTATAATATATTATATATATTATTTCAATATTAATGCTGGCCTTCCGAAATATGCTACACAAAAGTTTTTGTTTTTTGGGATCCCAAAAAGTAAGTTTAGGGATACCTATGACATCGCAAAAGTTGTCCGTCCATCCGTCCGTCTGTTAACACGATGACTCTCGAAGGGGTTGAGATATTTTGTTCAAACTTGAACCGAGGACTCTTCCGGTTAAAGTACAGGTCAAGTTCGAAGAGGGGCTATGTAGCCCTATATTTAGGGGTGGGGGAGGGGTTGAAATTAATGGGAACAAAAAATATTTTTTAAAAGATAAATAAATAGTCCGAATATGAAAATTATTTTCCCGCCGGACAATTAGGAGAATTTGCTTAAAGTAAAAGTCTTATTTGAATTTGATAAGATGTTCGATTTGGGGTAAGAACACATGCTGAATTCGTCCATGATAATCATTTTCTCGCGGAAAGGTTGGTTAGCTAGGAAATGGATGCTGGATGACAGTGAACTAGGCCCCCTCGGCTCTGTTGATCTCAGTTCTGAATATACTACAACAAATATGGAAAGCAATTTTCTTATCTTTTTGGTGGTATTGTTATTTTGCTGATTTATTCACACGTAAAATGATGTTCATGTGATTATATACAAGTGTATTCGGCTAATGAACCACAAGCGTACAGTTCAGGTCTACAGAAATCCTGTCATCTACAATGACCACAACAGCAAAAACTTACAAACTTCTCCGCGTCTCTCTTCAGACTCAAAAATCTGTAAGACTTTCTATCCTCGAGGTCATTCGTCCATGGGGCGTCACGTCTGAGAAAAAGTCGAACTTCCGAGACATGTTCTCCACTTTGACTAGCTTCACGACATACACCCTGTCGAGTCAACACTAGAGGTAGCTGACACTCGCATTTGTACCCCTTTGGTACAAGGTGTTCAACGCACTCCGCATCGGTCTTTTGACACTTCAGCTTCTCTTTGGTGGTGCACGGCTCAAAGTTTCTTGGGAAACCTAGTAGATGACATGTAGTTTAACAATAACATCATAATATACTGTTTTCTTAAAAGCCTTCTGCAGAAACTGGAGAAATTGAGAGCATTCATACTCAGCCGAGTAAGAACAAGACCAAAGGTTATGATGGGATCCCAAAAATCGAATATTTGACCCAGACAATCGGGGCTTTTCTTCACCAGATGCATTCTCACCAGGCTAATCATCAGATTTACCTTTATAAGCTATATCTATTTTGACGATACTGACCGAAACTTCCTGCTTTACTGTTGCCAAATTTCTGCTTTCGGCCGAATTCCGAGCGAACTAATTGTCCAGCAAAAAAAAAGAAAATTCAGAAACGAATACAGCGTATATCCTTATCTTTATAAAGAATATCTAATCAACTTCAAATAAACCTTTAACTTATAAGAATTTCCGGGTACAACCGGATTCCAGACGAATTGTATGACCGGGTAAAAAATGATTGTCATATACAGACTAGGTGTCTCTGCTTACCCCAAAATCTGTAATCTAATCAACTTCAAATAAAACTTTTGCTTTTAACAAAATTTCCGGTTTTGGACGGATTCTGGGAGAATTAGTTGTCCTGATAGAAAATGTCTTTCACATGAATGTTCTTATTACGCTCTTCTTACCCCCAATTCGAACATTTAATCCACTTCAACTGAAACTTTTACTTTTAACCAACTTTCTGGTTTTTGCCGGATTCCGGACGAACTACTTGTCTGATGAGAAAATTGTTTTCACCATCGTGCTCAGCATGTCTTTCTACTTCATAATTGGCTATCACATTACCTGTTTAAAAATATTTTGTTTGCCTTTTATTTTGAACCCCCACCCGGACGGACGGACGAGACGGACTGATGGACAACTTTTGCGATGTCATAGGTATCCCTTCACTTGTTTTGGGATCCCAAATACTATACTTAAACTATTAATGTATGTGTACAGATTACTTATAACCCGTTACATACGAACATGGCAACTACGGAATAAATGAAAGCAAAAGTAAAGAAAAATAGAAACAAAAGATAAATAGTGAAGACAAAACACTACAAATGAAAACCAACAAAAGGCGTCGGTCATTGGTAATCCATTGGGCACAAATTTTTAATAAAAATGGGCGTGAGGCCTTTCCACGAACTTTCTGTACTAGGACCTCTAAAGCCCCGGTAGGTTCTACCAGGCTGAACTTTCTAACTAGGTAGGGGAGAGGAGGGCGGGTTCGTTACATTTCCTCTTTTTTTAAATATAGGTTACGTTATACAGGTGATGCATATTTGCTATAGGTTTTGTTGATTCCATTTTTTCGACTGTCTGTAATCATGTCCTAGCTGGTTTTGTCACTTTATAGGATCTTATTACCTGCAAGATTTTATTCGCAAATTCCATTTTCCTATTAGCTACTTTTGAGTATACCGTCACCTTGTCAACATCTGTGATTATCATCCTGATTTGCTGGTGCGGCCGGGTCTGATTTTGTCTTGTTTTCTTCCGGTACATGTCGTACAGACTTTCTGAGCCTTTTTACTGACTTTTTTCTTTCCCTGGTCTGATTTTCTCCTCTTTCAATCTGTTTTTCTTTTTCTTCCCTTCTCTTTTTTTACTGCCCAAATATTTTCGTCCGGACCTGCCCCTGGTGCTGTTTTCAAAGAAGTACACTTTTAACTCTCAATCTCCAGTATTAACTACTACAGAAATTCAGTTTTTGTCTTCTTCTTTTTACCTAATTACTGTAGAGTCAATATTAAACTACCTAACAAAAAGTCACGGACGATGTAAGTGGAGGGGGGGGGGGGATACCATAAGTACTGAAAACAAACGACCGGATTCGAGACTGCTCGTTAGTCGTGATTAATTTCGAATGGGGCCAAACGTAGTATCCTACGAAAGGGTAGGGCCTTAGCGTTGTAAAGTCTTGCTAGCAGGCTACGTGAAAGTCCTCCTTGTTTGTCACGAAGAAAGCGTAATCAGTACTGTGAAACAAAGAAGGCTGAATTTGCCATTAAATGCACTGTTAATGCCTTCACTCCATTTTTTCAACTTTCACTGCCGTTTTGGATAAAATGGAGTGATGAACTTTTGGTTCGTTTTTTTTTTTGCGTTACACTAGTGGTATAAGTAATGTGTAGCGGTCAATGAGTGTTGCGTATGTATATGGCTATTGCTTAATTAAATAAACAAATATTACACACAAGATAGACCCGTTTCTTACCATGTCTACCGAAATACAAAAACAAATATTGAAATTTGTTTTATTTGTCCTTTCAAACTTTTGGCAAAGTTTGTGCCGATTATCTGGCAGATTAGGCTCGTCCGAAAAGGCACTCAAGTTTGAGGTTGCGAAACATAACAATAGCTAGGGGTGGAGATTTCTGAGGATATAATTCTTCTGCGGGGCTAGGGTCAGCGTAAAAATCAGCTTAAGTACAACGGGTCCATTGGCAGGTCAATCCTTTATGACCTCTCTTAATTAACTAGAAATAAACCTACCTCTTAGTGACCTCCCTCTGTTTTGGAAGGCATCTAGGCCGACCTCTTGCTCGAGTTCTTGAAGGAACGTTTCGTCCATGGTGAAACGGAGAGGTCTCGGGAGGTCAAAGCATGAGGTGCTGTTGTCCCTGCATGCGCAGAGTACTTCGTTTTGTGGGTTGCAGTCCTGGTCGGCGTTGCAAACTTCGCATGGTGAGGTTTCTGTGAAAACAACAAATCTATATGAGAACCGACTAGTGCTTACAACTCTTATGATGGGTTGATATCGTGGCTGGTTGCCCACACGATTGCTGATTTCTTATCTGGCGACTGTAACCTTGAGCATTCGATGTTTCTGTGCAACACCTTCTGGTAATTATTTTTTTTTTTTTAAACGGAAGAGTGCAAGCTGTTGTATGATTGAAACTGGCAAAACCTGAAGACACCGGTCGGGGTCTCGTTTGCCAACAACCTGGCGGCAACTCCGGTGTTTCCATTGTTTCTGCTCTTTTTTAGTTTCAACGAAAAGCTTTTAGTTTACTGTGGTTGCCCAGTTTTAAGAACTAGACCACTCACCGATTTCCTTACATCCCTTTTTGCAATTGACATAAATTTTGTTGGGTTTGATACTTGAAAGCGGAACGAGTTAAATTCCAAGAAACAAAAATATTTTGATTTTGAAAATAAATTTCAAGTTCTTTCTTATAAGAGCTGATGTTAGTATGATGTAAGAAGTTGACAAATACTTTTGAGATCGCAGAATTCTGGAGACATTTTTGCCTTAAGTACAAACTTCCTATAAAATTTTGTCAGAGCTGTCTGAAACAAAGTTGAAAACTTGTGAGTCGCAGAATTCTGAAATTCAATGGAAGTACTGAGCGACAAGATTTGGTCAATTAGAACATTGTCAGAGACTTCTCGTCGCAACAATAGAAGTCGGTACAGGACAAATTATAGAGATCAACCCTCTACATCAATTATTTTCACCCCGGATGTTACGAGCGATGAATGATAAAACCGAATGAGACTTTAAATGTTGAGCTGGGTTGTTCTTGAAGCATTCCTTAGTGAATGGGGAAATAAATCTTCCAGGTTTTTTCATATAATTCTCGTGCTGGTTTTTGTGTTTGTATCAATTGTGAACTATCTCTTTCTAAAATTCTTCTGCTGATATTGATCTTTATTCCAACAGTCGATTATATTGTTCTAGAATTCTCGTGCTGATGTGTTTGTTTTTGTTTTACTTGTAATCCTTTGGATGAGTTTTACGAAGGAATCCTTCAATTAACAATGTGTCGTTTCTAAGCGTCATGCCAATTGAGTGTTTATTGTTTCATTATATTTATGCCGTACCTTATCTTGTTTGCTCGTACATAGGTCTAAAACATTTACCCATTATAATGAGCCTACTGCAAAAATGACAAAACTTGATTGATGCTCTTGAGAAACGAATTGCGCAATTCTGACCGATCACTTTCCTTGTTGTCAGGAAGGTTGCATCATCACCCTTTGATAATAACAGATTACTATTTGTATTTTTGCTGTGGATTCTTTGTTATTGTTAGTGCTTAAATTTCTGAATCTGACTAATTGGTATAAATACTAAAATATTTGTAAATAGGGTACGGAATCAGATTTGTGTTCAAATTGTTGGTACTACCGCAGTTTTAACCGATTTCAACACATTGAGGTTAAACTGAATAAACTTGAAAAAAAATATTATGCAAAGACCGGGTGAACTCTTATTCTATGAAACAAACAGTAGGCATAGATATTAAAAACAGAAAGCAAAAAACTAAATCCCGATCAATAGCTATAATTTAAAAAGATTTCAATAGAAACACATGACCTTAGCTTATCTGTCACTGTCTGCTGACTAAGTCTCGAGAGTTATTGTTTTTCCTCTTTATAGTATGTTGCTGATTGGTGGTCTACACTCACCTTGACAGAATTTTGTCCCCAGGTGGGTCGTCTATTCCCCCTCCCCTCCCGTCTTCCGTGCGTCGGTCTCGAGAGGAACACTGGCAATCAGTTTTCTCCACATCCTGATAATTCTTCCGCCCAATTTTCTTGTTTTTTTCAGCTGCTTTAGACTGCCAGTGCCCTTTATCTGTATGCAAGCCATTCGCATTTGTTCTCGGACCTACTGCGGAAAGGATTTTTATGGCAAGTTGTTTTTTACTAGATTAACCCTTAGTCTTTAAAATGCAGAAAGTAATTGTGAGTATTGCTCTGGCTTTCGAGCCTGTTCACTGACGAAACTTGGTGTTTAGAAAATTTTACAGATCCCCTCGACTCCAACAGGCGGTTGAGATTTTGTTTAACAGAATGTCGTAAAAACCAAGTTATTAAATACATTCAATTCAAATCCTTTTTTTTCCCTGCCGACGAGAACGGTGGTAGATACTTTTCAACCACTGAACTGAAACTCTGCTTTGTCAACCTTCACCATTTTTTTCATGGATTATGTCCCTGATGACTTTATTGGCGTGTCCTAATTTTTTTAAATTTGAACATATGGTCATGGGATTGGTAGTTCTCGTCAAGTTGTCGTTTGGCAAGGCAGGTTCGGCTTAACTCTGTATGAACAAAACACGCCAATGAACCTCGGGAAGAACGAACAAGAGCTGAAGGGTTGGGCTAAATGTTGGAGTTTTTGCTTGGGAGCTATATACAGAGTCGAATATCATTTTATTTCCGTTGCTCCCCTCCACTCCCCCTAGTTATCGGATCCGATCCGCATTTGAAACTGAACATGTGAGACACTTGTTCTTGTCACTTGTCAATTTTTTCATGTTACTAGATTTCGGATTCCCCATCCCTTCACTCCCCCCACAATGGCCGAGTCGGGTAAATGATAATTTCCCAGTTAATCTGATGGTGTCCCTGACACCCCTGCCAATTTTCATCGTCCTAGCTTATGTGGAAGCGTTTCACGAGATTTCCGGCTCCTTCTCCAGGTCACCCGTCCCAGTTATCGGATCCGGTTCGATTTGAAACTGAACGCCTGAGACACTTTTTCTTGACACTTGTCAAGTTTTATGCATGTCCGATTACCCGTTCCAAATTTATGTAGTTTCTCAAATCCCCATCCCTCCACTTCCCCCCGTTGGCCGGATCAGGGAAGTGATTGTTTGGGACTGTACGACTATTCAAACTCAAGGAACTGGAAGTTTCTATTTTGGAGTCCCAATCTCGAACAGTATCCAAAAGTAATTTGGCTATTTTGACCTCATTTGGCCAAGAGTACAAAATGGAGACAAAAGTAGCTTACTTTCTTGGGAAAAGGTAGAACACAATCTGATAAAAGTTAGCATTTGTTCTGATGACTTGTCGGTCTTATTTTAATCCTTAAACTGTACCTCTTCCTGCATTCGGCTCTAAACACAAGCAAGAACGGTGGTTGGGCTAATGGGAGAGGCTTCCACCAGAGAGGACGTCGGATCGATACCACATTTGGACATAGCCCTTTTGCTACCCTTGTTCCTAGTTTCCGGACTCCCGGATCCGGGGAAAGTCGGATCGGGGATCCAGACTTGAACTGTGACATCTGAGACAGGAGATCTTTCCAAATATCAAGTTTCATTAAGATCCGATTCCCCTTTAAGAAGTTAAAGACAAGTCAATATTCTGGATTCTCCCTCCCTCCGGTCCCCCCACGGTGGTCGAATCGCGGAAGTGACTATTTCCAAATTAGTTTGGTAGGGTCTCTAATATGCCTGCCAAGTTTCATCGTCTTAGCACTTCTGGAAGTACCCTAACTCGAGATGAGTGGCCTATGATAGACAGACTGAATAGTGATCGGGATATGGCAGTTGAGCGGAGCTGAAAGTGCCATACAAATGTCGCCCGAACGAATGACTCAAATCCTGACACAAAACCACAAACTGTGCTGGATGAAACTAGATAAGAGGCACGATTATAATTATGCAGGTATAGTGAAACCTAGACGACTAGGTTGTTCGGTTTAAACAAGTTTGTAAAGATTCTCCCCAATAAAGTAGGGGGAACAGGTTAACTGGAGGTTATCTAAATAGCTCATATTCCAATTGGTTGATTTGAAGGCGGGCTCCGACCCCTCTTTCACTGGTCATTTTGACTTCATATTTCCGGGGAATACAATAGAACACCTGCCTATTTTTGAAAACATACGGGGATTTAGCATTGGGTCTTTAAATGTATGAGGGAGCCATTCGAATTACGTAGGATCGTTAGAGGCATAGTAATGATTTGTCAAATGTTGTCGTATCGCCCTATGTTCCTGAAACATTTCTGGAAAATCTGGGGACTGACCCTTTAGCTGAAGGCTCTTGATTGAGCGATTTGAAGGCGGGGGCCGCCGTTTGTTGCAGCATTGTGATCCACCTGGCTATTCCCGGTGTTTGCTCTTTAAATGGTAGGGGGCCTTTGAACTGTGTGTGTCGTTTGAGTATTGGTTTTGTGAAGTGTACCTGCTGGGACACCTGCCAGGGTCGCCAATTTGAGGGATATTCAAGAATAATAAGTTTCCGCAGATGTTTTTTGTGCTTTTTCCCAAAGACGGTTAGAAGGTTGTCATGAACCTAAATAATGTGACTACATGATTGGAATTAGTTTCCGCTAGTGTTATACGTTAGTTCCATGCAAAGAATCATTTGCCATTTAATACAAGAATAATCTGTCGATCATGCGACTATATTGGTCTGCTAATAGTTTTTCAGATGGGGTGTGGATAGTCTGCAGGAACTACAAATTATTATTAGGAAGTAACGATTACAATATATATAAAACTGGGTTTTCGCTGTAAATGAAGATGAATAAATTAAATGTCAAGATATCGCAGAATACAGTCTTAACAGTTGGTTACTCCAGAAGCATGATATTTTCTTTTACCAGGTCCTCCAAGATAGAGGTGTACGTCATAGGCAGTCGATATTCTTCTCTTTAAATGAAGGATTCGTTAAAAAGCAAGTGTAATCATAACAATTGTAATCACTTCAGATTTCGTCAAATACTAATAGTCAACTTTGGATACATCACTCAAACCTTGTGACAGATGTTGACTAAGTTAACCCCAACATTATGTTCCGAAAATTCTTTTTTTCCTGCATTGCCGATATCTTTCGTATCGCTGATTATTTTTTATTTCGGGATGAATTTTGGATTGACTGTGCTTATTAATTTATCAATAAGGATTTCATTAGAAAAGGTTTTGAAGCCTTGCACCATCCATACGACTTACGAAGTTTCTGAAGTGCGTCCTTTTTCAGAAATAATAAGCCTCTAAAAGGAGATGAGTTCTAAGACGCTGCTGACAGTACAGGGTTCGAAGTCTTTTATGATGCTAAGGAGCTAGAAATGTTAGAATTTGTAAAATTTACCCTGCAATCGCTTGTTCTTATTGTATTATTGTTTTTGAAAGGTGAATTAGTGAAAACAGAAAATTGCTTAATGTTTGAATCTGTTCGATAAAGTAAATTAATAGGTAAGAGTACTGTAAGTCTTAGGGATCCGAGTTTTAAAAGTGCTCTTATTCAGACTAAAACTTAGCTTTAATTAGACATGCTAACGAGATATTAAATTGCGTGAACCATCAAATTTCCTGAAAACTAATAAATAAAAAACGAGGTGACTAGAAATTCTCTGTAGCTGTTAAAAGTACTCGAATCAGTAAATTAGGCAAACTTGTTATCGTGAGTTAGTCAGCTCTTCAAATTACTCATCTTTCACCGATGTCTACAACAAGCTATATCAGTAGCCAAAGCAGACTAGCCTAATTACAGTTTCTTGTTTTGCTTCTAGTTTCATTAAAATGCCCTCTAGAGGCTTATTCAAGCCGACGCTTTCTTTTTTTTGCCCTAAAAAAATCTAGTTAGAATAGACCAAGCTCACAAGCGAAACAGCATATCCACAAAAACCCCTTAGAATGTTCAACATTAAGATTCAAGAGCTAAGGTTGGAAATTATTCTTTAAGGTTCGGTGAAATTATGTCACACTCGGAGGTTGGTCCCCAACCCCAAAATGATGTCTGATTCACGTTTTTGATGATCTTTAGTTGTAAATAGAGCATGCTACGACAGGTGGTGATGCACTGAAGCACCCGGAACTCGAAGCTGGATAGAAAAGAACTTCTTAAAAGTTAAATCGTTAGTTCAGCTCTTCACCGTTAATTGGGTAGCATTTTTTTATTAATTGTTTTCTGACTGTCTCTCGTTGGCCCGAAAAATTCACAGTTTAAAGTAATGGTTTTAGAGGAAAATTGATCGAAAAGTGATCAAACCAATAAAAACAAGCAAACTTGATAAAGACAACAAAGGTAGTCATAACGTGGGGTTCATTGATGGTTTTTTTTTTGTCTGAAGGAGCTCAAACACACCTGTAATTGCAACCAGCACGGCAATAGTAAGTAATCTATTCTACATTGGATTTGAAGGTCGGCCTGAATTTAGTTGTTTTTCTTTTGAGTGACTTAAAGTGAAAATTGGGTTATACATTTTCCAAGGTGCATGTTTGCCTCTTTCTGAAAGCATAAGATTACCAGCAATAAATTTATCGTACTAATTTGATCGACCTTGTACAAAAAAATTGAACTGTGAAACGCACGCTTTCTAGAGTCAACACAGGCAATGGAATTTTTTTCTGAAATCTTAAGAGGTTACCCTACTAAGAAAGCAACAACTTGCTTGTAATTTGCGAAATGATTTCTTTTTTTATGTGAAAAGGTTGCAGTGGCAGATAGCGACTAAGTTGAACCAATGTGGATAGGTTCGAATGTTTTTTTTTGGTGCCCCTCGGTCTTTGGATCTGTGATGCCATATAAAAACTAAGCTTACCCTTTTGGAGCTGACATTTTCCTCTTTTTGGCACAGTTTTTCTATCATGTCAGAAAATGTGGATGAAAACCTGATGTTTTTCATATTCTAGACACCTTCTTGTAATAAATGTGACAGTGAAAATCATCCTTTCATGTTTTTTCACTTCATTTTTTCGCCTTCCTTGAAAAAGTGACAGCGAAAAGTGACCTTTCCATTCTTTTTACTTTAAAATTTATAATGGAAATCTAATAGGAAAAGTGGAAAAACGGCCATTTATGTAATTCGTACTTGTGTTTTTTCACCCTCATAGAAAAATTTGAAGGCGAGAATCGTCTTCTCTACATTTTTAACTTTAATTTTTTCACATTCGTTGAGAAAGTGACCGCAAAATTGACCTTTCGATTATTTTTACGTGGAAATTTTAGTATGGAAATTCAATCGGAAAAGTCCAAAACCCGCCCTAATTACTAAAATTTACATGTAAAAAATCATGGAAAGGTCAATTTTTGCGGTCAGTTTCTCAATGAAGGTGAAAAAATGAAGGCAAAAAATGCAGAGAAGACGATTCTCCCTTCAATTTTTTCTATGAGGGTGAAAAAACACAAGTATGAAATGCATAATGGGCAGTTTTTCCACTTTTCCTATTAGATTTCCGTACTAAAATTTACAAGTAAAAAGAATGGAAAGGTCAATTTTCACTTTCACTTCTTCAAGGAAGGCAAAAAAAAACGAAGCGAAAATACACGAAAGGATGATTTTCGCTATCACATTTTATTTGAAGAAGGGAAAAGTGTCTAGAATATGAGTAACATCTTGAAAAGATAAAAAGTTTACTTTCACGCTACATCTCTCGAATAAAAATCCTTCAAAAGTATACAGCGGTTTCGCCGAAGAATAAAACACTAAAACCCTATGCAAAGTTCTCGTGATATCGTAGCAGACTTCAATTTCAAATATATATCTCATAGACTGTCTTTGTCTTGAAGGCTTTCACTGTCTCAGCCCGAAAAGGGGCAAGAAAAGGGGATATCCACCGCAGTTTTTTTTTCAGAAATAAAACAAACAGAATGACTTTCAGTCTCTAATTTTACTACCGCCTTGAAAATGAGGTCAGGTGGGAAAAGCATAAAAGGGGGTTTGTGGGCTTTTCGTAACTGAATTCGCATCTGAAAATACGCGGCACAATGAATAGGAAGGCCATTTTTTGCAATCACACTGCGAAAAAAGGAAGTGCCAAGATTACAGTGTCAAGGTTATGGAAAGAACAACTTGAGTATGGTAAAAGTCGACTTTCAACTTCCATCAATCCATACGAAATAAAGGCCAAATGAATCAGTGCTGCGTTGGTTAGAATTAAAATTACCTTAGGGTAGGTACTTACTACTACAGTCAATATAGCATACGGCTGTTTCGTAAAAAAGTAATTCCTCTTGCATATTTTTTGAGCTTGTGGAATATTAGCACAGACGTGATGTAGGCCTATAGGCGTTCAGAAAAATATGTAACCAACTGTTTTTTGCTCACCCTAGAAATAAAGAGCGCCTTTACTATCAAAATGAAACAGGTAAAAAAGAAAGTAAAAAAATAGGAATATGGATTTTAGATGTCACATTTTCTTATATGATTGAAAAACTGTTTAAAAAAGAAGAAAATGACAGCTCCAAGTGGGTACAAGCTTAGTTTTTACATGTCATCACCAGATCCAAAGACCAAGGGGCAACAAAAAGGTATTCGAACCTATCCAAATTTGTTCAACTTAGTCTCTATCTGCCGATGCAACCCCGATGCAATCATTCCGCAAATTACAAGCGAGTTGGTGCTTTCTTAGTTGGGTGACCTCTTAAGATTTCAGAAAACAATCCATTGCCTTTGTTGACTCCAGAAAGGGTGCATTGGCAATTTGATTTTTTTTTACATGACCGGTCAAATTAGTACGATAAATTTATTGTTGGTCAATCTTATGCTTTCTTAAAGAGGCAAACATGCAACTTGGAAAAGGTACAGCCCAGCTTTCACTTTCAGTCACTCAAAAGAAGAAACAACTGAACAACTTTCACTTCTCAGGCACATCTGAAAGGGGGCAAACTTTTTGCTTCTCTCAACCCTACCTTAACGGAGCTATATCATAAGCATTCTAGCACTTGCAACGTCTACAACCCCCCCCTCCACCCACCCACCCAAGACCCAAGGCGAAGCCACGACACGATCCGACCGCTGGGTCATCGAGTGGTGCGGGTCGGAAGCGCCCGACATGGGGAGGATGGAATCATAGTTTGACTTTGGATGTAAAAATATGTTTCTATTGTAGCAGGCACATGGAAAATGTGTAGAAAAATTAAACAAATTCTTTGTTTTATCGATTTCTTTAAGTTTGTTGTTTTCTGATTTTTCTTGTTACTTCCCGTAAGTCGAACTAGAACACAATAAACAAATGCCTTAAATTATACTTAATTCGTTATTGTGATTTCTTTAAGATTTTAAAACTGAGCTAAATAATATTCAGCTTCCGAGACCAAAAAATGTCAAACTGGCCGATGATTTCTTCTGCCGACATATCTAAACGTCCACGTGGTGACATACTTAGTTGTTTTAATCCTCTTACACGCCACTCGATCTTCTTGGAGGTTCTAGTTATCTTTTGACCAGCGACAGGGGATCAATGAATAGTTAATTAGCAATGGCGGATTGGCGTTCAGGAGTGAATTGTGTTCAATTAATTTGTGGATAACGTTGGCTACCGTGAGGATTTTTAGTGTGTTCGTAAAAATCCGACCCATGGAGAAATGATGGTGTCTCCCACCTTCTCGGCCCACGTGAATCAAAGACTTTTAAAGTAAAGTGAACTGCTAAGAACTGTTGATATTTAGAGCTGAACTGGATGAAACCCATGATAGTCACTGTGCCCATATTTTTCGGTCTCTCAGCCATACTTTGTACGAATCTTCGTGTTCGGACCCGTTTGTTTAGGACAAGTGATGGCGATTTTAATTGTTTCTTTCTTTCTTTTAGCGTCTGCTTGTACCAGCCACGCCGGAAACGAAAACTCGGGATCCCTGTTCTTTTCAAAACCCCGACTCCCAAATAATCTTCTTGTAAGAGTCAATGAATGAGTTTCGTCTAAAGCTCAAAGTTTTTGTGCTTAGAGGTTTTGAAAAAGTATAGGCTGCACCAGGTAACAGACATAGACCTAACACTTTTCAGAACTAAGCGACGCCTAAACGAGCCCCTGCCAACAAGACAGTCAATCCCAGCCGTTCCTAAGGTATTCAGTGACCAAGGGGGGTGAGTCGTATATTGTGATCCAGAAATCGCTGAAATGAGGGATCTCAACCCCCCTCCCCCTCCCCTGGCCTAGACTATTGATTGTTTGGAAGCCAGGAGAGAAGAACCTCAACACAAGTTTTTGAAAGAAATGAATGAATGACTGAACTTTTTTACCCGTAAAATGTAATACACACATACTGAGTATTATGAAAAACAAATAAGTTATGCCAAATATGTAGTGTGTGTTGTCAGTGAAATACATATTACTTTTTTTTTTTTAGATGTATTAGAGCCATGACTTGCACAGGGGTGATCTAGACATTGCAAATGCTAGAACAGCTAGAAGTCCTCCGATTTCACTCGCTAAAAGATTTGGTGAAAGCTAATACCCACTAATGATAGGTCAGTTACTACAAGAAAGTGAAATCTGGTTCTGCCTGAACAGAAACTAATGGGGAACATCCAAGCCTGACTCATGCCACATGAGCTCCCATTTCAAGTCAGACAAAGCTAACTACCAAAATAACGTGCGTCTTGGACTGACGTAATCAAGTCCGCTTCCGAAGAACCTTTGCATGGCATCAGGCAATGACCAAAATAAAGTAACAGGTAGTGAGCGAGTGTCGCAATTGTGGCTATTTACTTTCTTCCGTCTCCTTGTAATCAGTAGGCTATCAAATGAGCGTGTGGCTCTTCTTGGCTTAAGATAGTGCTTAGGAGACCAGAGTTCACTCATTGGTCGGCCAGAGTTCACTCATTGGTCGGCCACTGGAAATTGTAGGAACATCCGGCGGTTACCAGAGCAACCCAGATCTAATTGGCCTTCTTGAAAGTAGGGCTGTAAAGATCATCTCAGATAAATATTGACCAGGGATACGGGTTTGCGAAGGGGGTCAGAACATCGTTGGTTTTTGACTGGTGTCATCAGTCGCCACTGATCTCCTGAGATCAAACCACTGTACTAATTTTCCGTGATAGAGACGGTAGTCGTAAAATTTTCCTGAAAGTTGGCTGTGAACAACGCCGAAGACCTCGGCGAGGTCTCATAAGGTAATTATGGTCCAGATATTAAGCATATCCGACAAAGGTCTTTTTAATATTTGAAATTTTTTATTTCGTAAGTTAGGAAAATCTTTACTAGTGTTGTTTATGCGTTGAAATACATAAAAACAGAAGATTTAGGTTTTAGTGGATATTAAAATAATTCATTTGGGAAAAAATATGAAAAAAGCCTCTACTCTTCGGTTTAGTTTGTATATCCTTAATCTAAATCTCAAAATGATGACGAAGGACTAGCACCACCTTTATCCATGTTACTTACCGATTTTCTTAACATCAACAGAATTTCTCATTCCTTCAACGCTGAAAATGCTAGTGCGGCATTTATGACCGCACTTGACTCCCATTACTTTTTTAATGTCCTTTTCTGTCAGTCCCGTTCCAGATATGCGAACATCTACTGAATATTCTGGCTTCTTCTGAGCGATGAAAAACCTGGACAGGTTTTCAATTACTGACGAAGATCGGTCCCTTTCAGTAATATCTTGAACGTTGATTGTTGCACCAGAAAAAATGCTGCGAACCTAGAAATTCGAGAAGTAAGACATCGTCAGACGTCACGAATTATTTATATAACTGAATTTAAACAACCACGACATCAGTACCCTGAGAATTGTTTGCAACTGATTTGATTTAATTTACACACATGTTTCCGACAAAAAGGAAAAATTTTCTGCCAATAACCTTGGCCATCAAATTACTGGTTAAAAATCTTCACCATTTTCACAGATCTTTCACTTTCAATTACTCTACTTTATTCACAGCGGGTAATTTTCTAATTATTCGGCTTTTACCTTTTGTTCCTCCTTAGGTCCTTGAACTTATTTTTCCTAGGTTTCCTAGCAGCCGTATTTTCAGGGTCGTCTGCTATTCGTGCTTCTGCCAGTTTAGCAATCAAAACTTATTAGTTTGTTGGAAAAGAACTTATTAAAAGTTAAACCGTTAGTTCAGGTCTTCACCGTTAACTGGGTAGCATTTGTTTTCTTCATTGTTTTCTGATTGTGTCTCGCTAGACCGAACAACTCACAGTTTAAAGTGATAGTTTTAGAAGATAAATGATCGAAAAGGGAGCAAACCAATAAAAACAAGCACACTTAGATAATGACTACAAATTTAGTCAAAACGTGGGGTTCTTTGATGGCTGTAATTCCAATAGTAAGTGATCTATTCTATATTGGATTTGAAAGTAGGCATGCATTCAGTTGTTTTTTCTTTTGAGTGACTGAAAGTGAGAATTGGGCTATACCTTTTCCAAGGTGGATGTTTGCCCCTTTCTGAACGCATAAGATTGACCAGCAATACATTTTATTAGGTTCTATTTTGAGGGATTGTTCATTTTCAAATGCATCAGCAGTTGTCGACCTAGAGATCTTAACAAGAGCTGAAAGCTCATATGGCACTTGCAAGGCTGGGTCAGATGGAAGTGATGGACAAAAGTATTGTTTTCATTTTTCGGTTAAGATGCGCCAAACATGCAAGGCTGGGTCCGAGGATGGAAGTGATGGTCAAGTTTTTTTTTCACTTTTTGGTTAAGATGCGCACTTTAAGGGTGCTGAAGATTAATTTCTAAGAAAAACCTTTGAGACAAAAAGGATCATGTACTCATGGCGATGCGATCGTGGACAAGAAAATTTTGCTTAAAAGTATGTTTTGTATTTTGAGGGAAAGATGAGTTCTTTAAGGAATGGTCGGATCGGCGAAGTGACGATGTCTAACCAAGAGATGTCAAGTTTCTAATGCTCCAGCAAAGTTTTATGGTCCTAGCACATCTGGAAGTACATTAGCGCACGATCACCGGAATTCCGGACACCCCCCTACATCCCCCCCCCCTCGGTACCCGAATCCGGTCCAATCCTCTCACTGATTCACCTAGGACTTCCCACCAAGTTTCATCCTGATCGCTCCCCTCTTTGCGTGTCACAAGATTTCCGGATCTCCCCTCCGACCCCCCCCCCCGTTATTGGACGCCGTTGATTCGTTGACATGGGATTTGCATCATCGTCCGGGTGATATTTCTAGTTCTTCTGAAATGCCTGCCAAGTTTTATCATCCTAGCCTACCTGGAAGTACATTAACTATGGATCGCCGGAATTCCGGAACCCCCCTTGAACTCCCCCCACAGTGTCCGAATCCGGTCCAGTTCTGTCCGTTTATCTAGAGCTTGTGCTTGTTCTTCCAACCATGTTTCATCCCGATCGCTCCACTCTAAGAGTTTCACCCGATTTCCGGTTTGCCCCTCCAACTCCCCTCCCAGATTCATCGGATCCGGTCCGGACTTGATATGAGACATCTGAGACACGAGGTCTTTCAAGATATCAAGTTTCATTAAGATCCGATCACCCATTCGAAAGTTATGCATGCCCCTATTTTCTGGATTCCGCCACATCACCCTCCACACACGATGGCCGGATAGGTCAAGTGACTATTTCCAAGTTATTTTGGTCGGGTCCCTAATATGCCTGCCAAGTTTCATCGTCCTAGAACTTCTGGAAGTACCCTAACTCGAGAAGAGTGGACCGATAGACCGACCGACCGACCGAAAAGTGATCGGTATATTGCACTTGAGCGGAGCTGCAAGTGCCATAAAAACTACAGAGGAAGCTTTACTCAGTTCGTTTATGCAGAAGTTTTTTCTTTCAGAGTAACTCCCTTGTGGAAGGCTTTGTCAGACGACACTTATTGAAGAAGCGGCTGGACAAGAACTGAAAATCAAATCACAGAACGGATAACTGGTGCGCTCCTGAGTTGTAAACCGGAAAGTAACCATCATCACCAGTTCAATTTACTCATCGCTAATTTACAGTCTTATTTAAGGTAATTCATCAGCGTTAATAAATAATGCAAAAATGTAAGAGTGACATGCACAACTTACCAAGTTCTCCACTTCATAATTTACTGAAAGATAATCCTGTGTGTTTTCCAAACTTAGAGGCCGGATTACCTCAGTCATACGGAGCTTGACTGCGAAGTGTTTTGCTTGAGGATCTGAAAGAAAAGACAATTTTACTATTCCACACTTAGAGTGTTCCTTCGTAGTGTCTTATCGCAGAATTCAACCAAGCAGAACGTGCCCCGGAAAAGATCCGTGACCGTAAATATAGTTTAGAGATATTATCAGCCAAAAGTCCCACTACAAACATTCCATAAACAATTAATTGTAATGCCAAACAACTCAAACATCCATACAGAAGATAGTCTGGATAATCTCAATTCCCAGAACAAACCCTAGCAGAACGTCCATTAAGAAAACTTCCCGACCAAAATGGTTTCTACCTAAGAACGTAATCAGTTTAAAAGTACAATCTGAAAACGCTTCAAACGGCTAAAGTAGAATTAAAAAAGTCTGGCAGCTAAGCCTATTTTCATTATTTTCGGACCATGAAGTTTAATGGTTATGGTATATGGATGGGATCTTACGGTCCAAATCGCAATCCACGGATACCATACCCGTTCAATCTATGCTGTAAATTTCTAATGAGACATATCTAAGTATTGGGCCTGAATTACGCGGTGGATGGACAAATCCATCACCAGAACACATTTTCTTGAATTTCATTTTTCGTTGTTTTTTCCTTCAAGGGGACGAGGACATTCTTAACTGTTAGCTGCTAGTAGGCTACATGATGTTTCACATATTTCACTGTATTTTAGTAGGGAAAGTATTTCCTTTCTTTCCAGTAACAGTGGACTGCTGAATTAGCTTCTACCAATTTAAGGAAAGGGACTTTTGTCCAATTGCTAGGTCGAAACTAGGTTTGATGATTATTCTGTGGGGTAGAAAATCAGGCGACAATTGGCCCATTGTCAAAATACACAACTGGTTGACACAAGCAATCCATATAGTTTTTATGCTCAATTCGTCTTTTTTTTATTTTTTTTACCTTTCACCGCTTGATCGAAAGCTTAATGTAAGTTTTGGTGTTTTTTTCCTTACTGCACTTTTCGCATTTTCAGTGCTTAAATAACAAGATGTAGCAAAGTGTTAAGACACGCTCTGCTACGAGCCAAAATGGTAATTTACATCCTATCAAGATTCTATGTCAGTGGAGAGCAAAGCTTGGGAGCTTCGCGCATAGCTTCTCGAGTTCAGAGAAGCTAGTCCGCTTTTCGACGTAAGAGAAGTCGAGTCATCGTTAACGTCTTGCAACTATTTTGGAGAGCTAGCCAGACCAAGAAGGATTTGTGTGAGGGGCTCAGAATGGTGATGAATTTGATCTTCATCTAGAAGGTAGGCTGCCTACCTGTGTCAAACTTCTGCCTGAGTGCCCCTAACTAAGTTTCCCAGACTCGTACGAAAATAGGGGCTTTGGATCTGAGCTAAACGTTGATTAGCCTTTAACCTAAGCTAGCCTTGAAGTATGAACCAAGAAGGAATGGGATGTAGTATTCTTGAAATTAATTCGGGGTTAAACCGTTTTTTCTAGCCGAGTAGATAAGTCGTCGGATTACGAGGTGTGACAGGTTGAACATGTTTTTGGTTCCGTCAGAAAAGCTATGATATTCTCTGCTGGGAAACAGGGGACTGATGAGCAAGGAGTAACGGGCTAGCCACAGAAAAACGTAGCCTACAGCTTTCCACTAAAGCCGGAATCGAATGTCTATAATGGGCCAGAAATGCAGTTTCTTGCCATAGTGTCTGATATGTTAAACAGATGTGTTTACACATCAGATGTGTAAACAAGGTAAAATTAACTATAAAATTTATAAAATTAAAAAAGTGACTTCTTTTATTTTCAATCCAGGAGATCAGATTAGATAAATAGATTGCAAGCACAACTCAACAATGGGGTCCTTTTTTGCGCGGCTGACACAGGTAACAGGTAATGCTAATGCTCCTAAAAAAAATAACAAGAAAAACAAGGCATAAAACAGTCGAATGCATAGGATATTTTGATAACTGAAAAATCTCCAATTTTATTTCGAAACATCTTCTGAATTAAAGATTCTGTGTAACTAGAAATAGGACCTTGGAAGTTAGGACTGGTTCAACAGAACATAGTTTAACTTCGTGAAACTGGGTAAGTTTTGTGAACTGTATCCACGGTCATCGAGGTTTATACTCATCATGACTAAGTGCTGCAAAGAAAGGCTCAGTTTCAGAAATCTCAGAAGAAAAGTAGACTCATTTCAGAATCTGTCTATCCTTCGCTGTTTTGAGCTTACTGTGGCCAGATTCTTAAGTATCTCAAATGGTCTGCGGAAGGATTACATTGGATTCAAGTCACATGTTGGATAAATTGCTTTACAAATCGCCAATAAGATATGAAGCTCTGACTATAACTAAAGCCAGATTTGACCAATAGGGTGCGAGCTTTTTCATTAACCGCAATCGTCTGCTTCGGTATATTCTCTCTAGTAGACGGATAGTATCGTCAATGTTAAACAAAAGATGGACAATAAGAGACTAAAACATAAAAAATAGCATAGTATGATAGATTAAGATAGTAACAATAAAGTAAAGATGAGAGACTAAAATTAAAGACATAATAAAACTAATGACAAAAAAGGGCAAATATTCAGTTTGTTTCACAAACTTAAAAGATATGTGGCATACAGTACCCTCAGTTCAAACTTAGCCCCAGCGCAATGGTTCTGAGGCATCTGGAGGTGTAAGAACTTCCGAAGCCAAAAAATAATGTAAGGAAATTCAGGGGCACCACCACAGACGCTTTGTCTGTGGCTGGTTAGGGTGTGGCTGAGGGCTTAGACGCTTCGGCTATCGTCTGCTTCGGCATAATGTTCTTTCTCGGAAACGAATAATAGCCTATCGTCAATATTGAAACAAAAGATGGACAATGAGACACTAAGCCAAACAAGTAACGTAATATAAAATAGAATAATACAAACAATAACATAAAGATGAGAGAGTAAAATTAATGACGTAACAGTAAATGTAAAAATACCACTAAAAAAAGAAAAAACGGAGCTTACCGTATACGCAGAAGCTGTCCTTTTCAACAAGAGGGTATGCGCAAAGGCACTGGTAACTTTCTTGTTCGCCATTCTTGATCACTCTTTGACAGGCTTTACTTTCATCCGCACATATTTGATTTTGCTGCTCTGAGCATGATATTGGAGGCTCTGCAAAGAAAAGGGGCATTAAAATTTGTTTGAACTTTATAGCGCAATTGACTATATCTTCGTTCCGAGTTGGAGTACTTTTAGAGTATTTGTTCCTTGTTAAGTTTATTCATTTGGAGGAATGGATGAAATTTTTGTAATGTTCATTTGTTATTTTAAAGCTGAAAGAGAATCAACCAGTCAATCAGAATGGTCAAACAGTATGCTTCATGATTGTTTTCTTTTTCTAGGTGCCGGCAGGAAGATGCGACGTCGGATGAGAATCTGATCCAGAATCTGATCGACCACGAATCAGACTAGCGATAATTCAGACCATTGTGGAGGCAGTAAGCCTTGGTCTTTATTCGAGTACGCTATGTGTTTTGGGTCTGAACGATTTAATTTAGTTCGTTACGGGATCGAATCTACATTGCCAGCAACCAGACTCTTTTGCTGAAAAACAAATTTGCGGAATCTAAAGTAAATAAAAACACAAAATAAAATGCCGGAGTATTGAAAAAGAAAAGATCCCGCCAACACATGGAAGGACGTTTGGTCCCCCTTGGCTTGAACTCTTGCTAAAGTTCTTGTGTGTTTTTGGTCTCACTAGAAAGTATGGAGGAGTAGGTTTATGCAGAAAAAACGTATTTTGAGGCTCTCGTCAATGAGGAAAGAGTGATAGTTTGAAGTGGAGTCTGAAGAGTGACGGTGGTAAAGATAATCTGATAGTGAAGATTAGTGAAAACAGACAAAATATAGATCGATGAATGACCGGCATACCTCATCGCATTGTTAGTTATGAAAGAAGTGGAACTAGTTTCGAACTTAAAAACCATGCTGCCCTGAATTACTAAGTTATTGTTAATTCATGGTGTACATTTTAGATTAGTTCCAGATTCGAAAATACTAAAAGTTGATCTCAATTTAAATTTGGAACTAGAATTACAAGATTGCAAACGTGCGAAAGCTATCCTCTTCGTGCATAAAGGCTTATTTGGGTCACGGAAGGAGAAACCGGAATTTAAGCTAGTTGCGCAACGAAAGAAATATACATCTACACGTCTTCGGAATTCGATCGTAATTATGAAAAGAAGAGCCAAGTAGCAAACTATACGTCCTTCACTGGTCATTCAATCTCAGGAATAACAAGACAAGCACCATAGGAAAAGTTAAAAGTGGAAAAGAGTTTGCAGGGGTACAACGCCCCTCCAGATAAATGAATATAAAAGAATCCTTCTTTTTCGGCTCTAACCTCTGATCTCTGTTATTGCTTTACTGTTAGGCATGGATTGGGTCCTCGGGAAGACCCTTCCCCTCCCCCGAATCAAATTCACGGATACGACATCGAACATCTTCGGTTAGTGGTACCAAATACGACTTCGATCTGATCGGCAATTTTGATCTGATGAGGCGGAAAAGGGGTATTATCATTTATTTAGTAAACTGGGTAGAAAAAATCTGAATGATCCATTATCCTACAGCAGCTGCGGCAATCCACGATTATAATGTGTCTTTTTTGTTATTCTTCATTCATCTTTTCTATCAATGAATGAATTAATGAAGAAGGGATTTATTACACGCAGATCAGAAATTAGGTATTTGAATATAATGTCAAAAATTTATCCGAAAAAGAAGACAAGGTAACAAGAAAAAGATTTAGCTTGAATTCTCCTGTAAAATAAGAATTAAAGGTACAGTCGACATTATCAATCTTTTCAGAAATCTATTTCTACATTTCTGAGAAGACCGATGTTCAGTAGTAAAATGTGTGAAGTCGGACCGATTGTATAATTGAAGAAAGGGCGGAGTGGTGGTACTGGTATTAGGAGTTAGATGGGGGTTAGGACTGGAAACTGGAGTTAGGTGGTACTGGTATAAGTACTGGTAAGGCTAAAGTAATTGTTAACCGTCGACAACCTTTTTCTACGTTATTAATCAACTTTTTTGATATTTCAACAATGCAAAAATTCACTCAGATCAATGAAAGCTTAATATCTCAAACTTCCATGTCCGAAGGTAATATAAGGACTCTATCTTCTCTATCTTACGGCAACGCACCCGTTAGCCGAAAGTGCAATGATCTGCGTGGGCGATATTGCATCTGAAAGGTCTTCTTTCTCATGTTATTACAACCCTGACTTAGCACTATGTAGTCAATAATACCCGGGTCCCTCCCTTAGGCTCAGAGAGCGCCAAACCTTCTGTTTCCCAGTTTTCCCACTAAAAAGTTAAATGACGTTAAAAAATAGGTTGCCGCTGAACGATCATAAACTGACTTTTACTTGATTTGAATGTTACATCGGAATTATGATCATTTTCCGTTTTGCTTTGGGGGTAGTGGTGTGACTTGGGCTGATCCATGCACGTAGCGCAATTGGAAGCGGGACCTTTAATCGTGTAACTCTTACCTTGCCAAATTTAGGTCGGTAACCAACTGAATCATTCTAGTAAGTAAGTAAGTAATTTACTTCTGACCCGCCATTCAAAAAGCGTAAAATAAAATAAACAAAACACAAAAAATACAATATACGGCCAGTAAAAAATGTAGAGTGTCATATGCTGGCTGGGCTCTGTTGTCCATAATTTTTGGCAGATCCGACAAAATTTCCAAAAGTCTGACGCTTGCATCTTTAACTTGGAAACGCTCTGTTAGCATGTGGCTGTGGTATAACTTTACCAAATAAAGGAGGGGCTTCGATACTTAGCTGCGTTCGATTTGAGTTCTCCTTTTCTCGGTCCTGTCTTCTTGTTAACGCCTTGTCACGGTTTAAACCTGTTTTATTTACTTTACTACAAGCATCGCAAATAAAACGCGGTCGAGAAATCTACCCGAGACCGGACCGAATTTTGCTCCGAGAGCATGTCATCATTCACGGCGTCCTGTCTGACAGGGCACTGACAATTGTCAGCTGACAGGACAAATAAAACGGCATTAAGCGGGCAAGGTATTTAAATAAAACGGCATTTGGCTGACAGGACTGAGACAGGACCGGGACAAGACTAAATCGAACGCGGCTTTATTCTAACCCTCGAAGGTGCCGACGAAACTAGAGGGCGATTCTGGCGATCTCTTGGATTCACTTTCCGAAAAGCAAAGCTAGAATCCGCCGAGCGCAAGAACAAGCAAAAAGTCGTTGCGCCTTTACAACTTCTCGCTGACTTGCCAAAACCACTTTCCACTCGCGAAGTGGATTTGCTTTCCAAGTGCTGGCGGAAACTAGCGGAGCGCGAGAACAGCTCTGGAAAGCGAAGCGACTTTTAGCCGAAGTCGCAAGAACAGCCGGCGCATAAGCTCGCGGAGCTTTCCAGACCGCCAGAATCGCCCTTAGTTCATAGCGAATGCTCAGCGACGACGGGCGCAGAGCTTGGCTACGCCTAGCGAGTTTTTATCGAAGAGAATGATATAAAAGGACATTATAGTGAGAGTAAAATCATTTAAATATGAGGAAGTGAAATCTCTTTTCTTACTTTTGACTAATGACGATATTATTAATCTTAATACTGAGAAACGGAGAGAGAGTGGGCACCTCGGAACTGGAAACTCGTGTCTGGGAGATCCATATCAGTGTTATGCCTGCTGTTCATAGAGTATACAAGCCATCGGATACGGAACACGAAAACGGGGTTTTGTAGAGCGCATTCGTAGAAGAAGAACAATTGGCCCTTAATAGAGCAATACAGCATCCAACAGTATGTATACTAAGGACAAATAAACAATAAAACCTCTGTGTTTGGTCTCTTTCACCGACTATGGACACCCAGAAAAAAAGCAGAGCTAGAGAGAGCTACTTGCTGAGCTTTGAGTTGGCGTCCATGTACCACCATCTTTAACACCAAGCATTTGAGAGGAAAAGACCGTAGCAGGCGTGTATGACCCGTCTCTGTAGTGCGTCACATGTGAAGCCACAATGCTAGACAACCACTAGTCTTTTTGGGATCCCACAACGTAAGTGGAGGGATACCTATGACATCGCAAAAATTGTCCGTTTGTCTATCCGTCTGTCCGCACGATAACTCTCAAAGGGACCTCACCGGACAAGAACTTCACCTGGAATCCGGCAAAAACCGGACACAAAATTTGTCGACCAATTTTCGGCAATAGTAGTCATTCCCCTTTGTTCACACTGGTATAGCTCTACGCATGGATGATGAATAAGCTGCGTTCGATTTGACTCCTCCTTGTCTCGGTCCTGTCTTCTTGTTACTGCCCTGTCACGGTTTAAACCCGTTTTATTTACCCTTGTCAGGTGAATGACTCAGCGGACAAGCATCGCAAATAAAACGCAACCGAGAAATCTACCCGTGACAGGACCGAAACTTGCTCCGAGAGCATGTCATCATTCACGGCGTCCTGTCTGACAGGGCACTGACAATTGTCAGCTGACAGGACAAATAAAACGGCATCAAGCGGACAAGGCAGTTAAATAAAACGGCGTTTCGATGATAGGACTGAGACAGGACCGGGACAAGGCTAAATCGAACGCGGCTATAATCTATGAATGTTGGAAAGAGCTAGTGTAATCAAAGGTCGAAGGGGTTGGTATATGTTCTTCAAGCTTAGTAGGGGTTGATATACGTTGTTCAGGCTTAGTATGAGGGTTCATTGGCAAAGTACAGGTCAAGTTAGTAGGTGGGTCCTTTAGTCCTATATTTAGAGGCAAAGGAGGGTTTTGAATTTATGGTAAAAACATGTATGTCTTATGAGCGAATAAGATATTCACTGAAGGGGTAAGGAGGTCAGCTGAATCCATATCTGAACTTAGTTTTCTTGCTGGACAAATGGTTCATCACGAATTCGGCTGAAACTGGAAGTTTGGTTGAAGCTCAAACTTGTTTCTGAAATCGATTAGAGATTCGGTATCGGGGCAAGGTGACATGCTGAATCCATTTTTGAAATTTATTTTAACAGTAAAAATATTCAAGGAATCTGACGAAGACTGAATGGCAAAGACATGGCCCAATAGTTTGAATTAAATGTTAGATTTTCTGGATCCCATCGAAAACTCTGGTCTTTTTACTCTTGAGTTTTCTTCTCTGGGGCTCTCCTGTGGTAAGTTGTTTGTATAGGTAGCAAATTGTGATGAAAATCCCCAATCGTTTGCATCGGGATTCTATTCGACTCCGCATGTTCGTATTAAAGAGATTGAGAGACGAAGGTTCTGCTTCTTCTTCGTTTTTGGTACATCCTCAGAACTGAAGAGCATCACAAGCGTACTTACTTGTTAACCAGGAGTGTCCCCTCCTCCTCTTTTATTTTTAGCTACAGAGAATCAATAAACCAAGAAAATCTATCCAAAGAGTTAGAAAAGAAAACGAAATTAAATAAGTATGCGACATTTCAAGGCTTTTGGACACTTTCAAGGCAACTCTTTTTCGAGAAATAAAAATATTTATTTTATGAACATTAGCTCATCTTAAAAGATTAAATGGAGAAAATCGAGACCAACTGATTTTTATTTTTTTACTGTGTCACATATTTAGTTTTTGTCCGCGATTTTCACCCTCGTTCAGAATCCCTAAGAGCACTCAATTAGAAAATCAAATACTAGTCGCGTTTTTTGCGATCGCTTGGAACGAAAGTTGCCGTTCTTTGCGATCGACTGTCGACTGGAGGTGCAGTCGATCCGTTTTTTGTCGCTTGACTGGACATCGACTGGGAACAAAGTCAACAGTCGATCCGATGCACCTTCTCTTGGAGGTCCAGTCAAACTTGGTGCCAAATTTTGAAAATTGAAACATGTGGACCCAAAAACGTATAATTTACACCTGAGTAAGCGCCAGTAGCTGCAGCAGTTTCAAAGACTGCCGAGGGAAGAGTTGTGGGGATGGAAGGGGAGAAGTTTTTTTAGACCGTTTTTCGAAGGCTTGTTGTCGCTCCTATCAAGCGACAAAAAACGGTCAACTGGATGAACCCGGGAACAAATTCCAATCGCCAGTCGATCTGCAAAAAACGCGACTATTGACGCATTCTCCCAACTGCATTGTCTGATTTGACCACATTCCAAATACTAATTCAAACGGAGACTTGCTTTCGACTTTCAGATTTTGAGCAAAAGCGGTTTGCCAGCTCTGTCAGTCGATTCAGAAATACGCAAAGTCACAAGAATAAGAGAAGAGTCGCCAATCTTCAATTCGCACTACAACGATCAGCTCTAGCTGCTGAAGCATTTAACCATACTAGTCTATGTACAAACGGTTAAGGTTAAAAAAGGATGTGATTTTATCAACTCTCATTGGAGACTGTCTAGAAACAAGAAAACTAAATCTGTATTTCATTAAAAAAAATGAGCCACCATTTAAATCACTTTGCATTAGATCATCCTACAGGTTATTTAAAGTTTAACTGAAAAGACTGCTTATTGGGATCCCAAAACGTAAGGGGAGGGATACCTATGACATTACAAAAGTTGTCCGTCCGTCAGTCCGTCTGTTAGCAATATAACTCTCGAAGGGGTTGATATACTTTGATCAAACTTGGCATGAGGACTCTTTAGGTCAAAGCACAGGTCAAGTTCGAAGATGAGCTATGTAGCCCTATATTTGGGGGTGTGGGAATGGATTATATGTAGATAGCCAAGAAACGAAGTAACGTATTCTTATCGGGTTTTCAGTCTTATTTAAGTAACTAAATGACGTGTAATTAGACTCGCAGATCTTAGTCCTCTTCAGTTAAACTTTAAAGGATTTAACTGACGTGAAGAAAAATGTGAGAGAAATTGTTCCCAATCGGTATATATATACACATATTTTTTTCCCGCTAACAACACGAACAAATCGGAGTACGGTAAGAAAAAAAGAAAAACTTAGAAATACACTTAATAAAAATACTAAAACTTATACAAGATTCAAATTAGCAGATGGCCCGCACAAGCATTGAGAAATCTTATTGGAGCACTCATTTCAATTTTGCTTACTTTTTCGGTAGGGTTTATTATTTACATTGCTGATAACGATACGAATGGGTCATTCGAGTCAAACTGTACCTCTTACCCGAGAAATGTAAACACCAGCCAACCTTACTCGCATTTCACACGAACAAATTTCAACATTTTACAGTAGCCCCCTCTCTATCTCCCGACCATAAACTCTTCGTTTGATCTGCTAGTATTTAGTGGCGGATTCTCAAGCAAAAATGTTAAACAACTTCAAAATAAATATTTAGCTGTTTGTTTATATCGATGATAAATAGTTTTCTTCCTCTTTATTGTTTTCTTCAACTACCCGCATCTCACTCCAGCAGAGGCTATACTAGCCAAAATGTTTGGGGGGGGGGGGCAAGGTATGTACCGACTGGCTGGTAATTTTTACCGACTGTTTTTGCAGAAAAAACTACTGTTCTCAAGAAAAAAATTACAGTTTTGAGAAAAAAATCGACTGATTTTCAGGAAAAACGACCGTTTTTGCAAAAAATCAACTGGTTTTCAGAAAACCCACTGTTTTCATGAAAAAAATCAAATGTTTTGACGAAAAATCCCGTCACTTCGCCCCGACTTGGTAATTTTTGCCAACTGGCTAGTTGACAGAAGGATTTTATCAGTCCATTACTAATATGTCGGCTGGCTCCTACTATTTTCGGATCGTCCGAAAACTACTTTTTTTAGACCGAAAAAGTCAAAATTTCCACACAGTATTCGGTCCTAACCTAATTCATCAGTTATTACTTCTAGTATCGTCAGAAACAAGAAGAAGGTAATAGATATCATGCAGCCCCTTCCACCTCCACGTCAAAATGTTTTTTTTTTGAAGCTCGACCAAACAACTTCTGGCAGAAAAATCTTACACAGAGCTTACGCAAGAAATGGTAATACTCAAGTTTGAAAAACATGTACCTGTTGCAGCAAAAGTCGCAAGCCCCTGCAGAGAAAGTATCAGTATAGTTAAGTAAGTCCTCATCCCTGCATTCCTTGTTCTCACTTTGCTGGGGATACTCAAACTGCCTCTAAAAGCACTGAACTCAAGTATCACTGGCTTATAGAAAGTTAACTTTGTGGAAATCTGGTTTTCGCCCTGGGCAGAAAGAGCTGAATTTTCGCAATGTCCAGACGCTCCACCAATCGCAACCTTTGTGTGGGACCAGAACAGGCCACTAAGTCGTTACAAATCTGGCTGACCGGTCTCCACGTAACAAGTCGCGTTTGCAACGTTGCAAACAGGTTCGTCAGCTCTCTAGACTGTTTTACCAAAGCATCCGTAAAATGCCGTCTGTTGTTCTTGGCACATCGTTTGGACTCCTCAGAATTTCTGACGCATGAAATTGCCCAACTGGTCACCAGTAAAAGAATTACTTGATAAAATATATAATTTGTTAAAAACGGCCTCAAAATACACTGTTTAAAGGACCTCTCTTGCTTATTCTGCTTCTTATAATATACCTAGCTCCCATACAGAATTATAAGCTTCCAGAAACCCCACCTTTCTCCATTGTATCGTTTTGTGCCTAAGAATTTTTAGCGCTCTTTTGGCCTTGCGGAGTTTCGCCCGTCACACAACGAAACTTTTGCCGGAATCTTCAACGTCCGTTGACAACTCTTTCACACATAACGATCTCAGAAGCATATGTTTATTACTTATTTTATTTGCTTAGTTTTCCCAAATTTTAACCACGGCGCGTTCAGTTTTCAAATGTTTTGCGCCCAGCTGCCGCGTCGGAGAGCAGGAAGGATGGAGATAACCGACAAGTGCAAACAAGAAAATCGCTAATTTCACGTTGAAAGTAATGGTATATTCGAAAAGGTTTTTTCTGATCCGTTTCATTGGGAAAAGATCATTTCTAGTAAGAGTTGTGCTTTAAGCTTTTTTCATAAATGGTCACATGTTATTGGCACACATGTTAACTTCTTTTAGGTTCTGTATTGCTGTCACCACCTCCCTTTGAGCGTCGACTTCCACGCTATCCCTTGTTCAGTTACAATCGGATTCTCATTATCATACAAAAAACTAAGAATCAGTCAGTGGTTAGTTGTGGTATACTAAACAGTTAACCCTTGCAAATATTTTTAATAACTCCATTTCCTTTTCGTTTCTTCGAGCTGCTATCGGAAATTCTGATGCGGAAGGACCATACGGAGGGTGGGCTTGTACGAAGTAAAAGCTAAAGATTGGATTATGAATAAGAAGTCTAGGTGGTAAGGGCATGTTAGTCGAAGTCTCACCTTCTTCCGAGACGCACTAGCTGGAGATAGTATTTTCGAAACAATAACCATCTTCCTTTGTTTATTCGTTCGATTATTGTCAAGTTCAGGGGTTTAAATTTTGCGAGTTTGTGGTTTCCATTGTCAATTCTTCACTTTTTTGTCCGATTAGATTAGGCACTTCCTGCGGTCGAGAAGTGTCTTTAATTTAATGATACAAATACTAATCAAGCCAAATGCGACGCAAGGCTTCAACCTAGACAATTTGGCATGCATTTTGGGTCAAGTTTTGCAAAAGTGTTGCCGAGGATGTACGAAATGTTGCCAAGAATGCTGTTTTCATCGCCGAGATTCTTTGTGTGTATTCGAGACTGCAATGTTTGTTGCCGAGATTGACAACTTTGTAGCCGAGATTGCTACTGAAAATCGTTCCTCCGAGAAATACAGATATGTGTTCAAAACCAAAAATCTAGTTCTCGAGATAAAAGAAGTGTCGCCGAGATTTCACGCAATATCGCCGAGAATGCATGATATGCAGCATTATTTTACGCCGAGTTTACATGCGAAAAAAGTGTCGCCGAGATTATTTTTTTTTGCGTGACCGAGATTGCAATGTTTGTAGCCGAGAGTGACAACTTTGCAGCCGAGATTAAATATAGTTCCCCAGAAGAAACGAAGTGTCACCTAGATGACAGAATTCCAACAAATGGAAGTTCTGAACTTTAACCAAGAAATGGCAAAACCTTGCTGAGATTACACGACATGCAGTCCAGAATGAAAGGAATATAGCTGAAATCGCGTGAAATATAGAGCCCCCAAAGTATACCAGAGTTTGCATTGCTTGTCGCCGACAGTGATGACTTTATGGCATGCATGCTGGGTCAAACTTGGCAGAAATATTGGCGAGAATGCCCGAAATGTCACCGAGGATGCATGAAATGTAGCCGAGAATGCTGCTTTTGTCACCGAGATTTTTTGTATGTATCCGAGATGTTACTGTTTGTTGCCGAGACAACAAACTGTACAACTGGGCGACAAGATCATGTAGCCCAGAACTATCAATATGAACCCGAGACAAAAAATTCGGTTTTCGAAACTACCTGAAATGTCTCCGGGAATTCACAAAATGTCGCCGAGGATGTACGGAATGTCACCATGAATGCATGAAATGTCACCGTGAATGCATGTGTGGATGATTTAAGCTTGACCGAAGTATGCTACAGAAATATTAAAAAAAAGCCGCAAGCATAATAGAAGACATTAAAGATGAAGCCATGGACATGCAGGTAAACGAAGACAAAAGTGCAATTTTAACCTTTTCCTTCCTCAAAACTAGCATTTCCTTTGAAGAAACACTGCCTTCTGGTTTACAGGTACAGAAGATAAAGCTCCTTGGTGTAACAATCACGTCTGATGTTAATGCTAAAGCGTGCAAACGCTGGTCTACAGCTGTTAAAACTTCTGGCTAAGTTCCAAGTACCCAATTCCAATCTTGTCCGAATTTAAGTTTCTTTCATTCGATCCACTTTGGAATATGCGGCTGGTGTTTGGCACTTTTCCCTTACTGCTGAACAGACACAACAAATAGAAAGAATACAGAAACGTGCACTCCTAATAATAAGTCGTGAGCCCAAATTTCCTTATTCTGCTCTCATTAAAAAGTTTAATATGGATACCCTTGAGAGTTAGAGACTGTGGCTGAGCTTAGCGGTTGGTCATAGGCTCCTCCACCACCCTCTTTTATCCGATATCCTTCCCCCTCCGTCTGAAAACTTAAGAAACCGACAGGAGAGGGGCGCAAGTTCAAAGGTTCCAAAGTTGTCCCGCGTACCTGCAAGACATACGCGGTACCAGAAAAGCTTCGTTCCGAGTTTCACAAAAATTTATAACGATGGCGATACCTGTCTTTGATATTATTCCAACGTCCGTGTTTTGTTTTTGGTTTTTATTTGTATATATTTCAACCCTTCTTCAAATGGTTCGAATGCATCCAAAGCTTCTATATCTCTTGGATCCTTCATCGTCAAATCAACAGACTCTCTACGGTGGCTCGGCATAACATTCAAATCTTCATTGTCAAAATTTTGCTCTTCGGTTGTTCAAGAAGTTTATAAATCAATCCTTAGCGCCTATGGGCGCAGCGTCCCCAACCGGGGGCGCTATAATCGTAAAGCTTTGGGAAATTTGTGCAGCACCTTCTGCGCTCCTTCGATACTCTTTCGTTCTGGCGTCACTCATGTTCTGCGAAAGAAGGAGATTAAAAAGATGAGATCTTGTTATTTTAAATATGCAAAGCACCTGCTCCACTTGTCGAAATTATGTCATAACCATACATTGACGGAGAAATTCAAAGTTCAAGATGCAAGTTATGTTTGGATGTTTCCTCATCGCTTTCAAAAATCATGGAGAACAGGACCCAACCAGCGCACGACGTTGTCCACTTCTTCCTGACCGAAGACTGAAAATTAAGTGTCTTTTTCTGTGTGTTAATGTGTTTGGTTTATTTTCTTTCTTTACTCCGCCTTTTCAAAATGGCGGGTCATAAATAGATTACTTACTTACTTACTATAATAGGTCTGTGATGACAAATTGATGAGTAATTGTATATATTATAAAATGCGAATTATACTTGACGTAATACCCAAATTAGGCTGACATGATAGTGGTTTTTTGAAATAAATTCGTTACTTACTTCCTCCTTACAAAAGTCCGACAAGTCCGACCCCTTTCATATACAGACACGTAAATGACAGAACGGAAAGGAATGGCAATATGACGGAGAAATAATGAATGACGAGGGGTCGGAGATTCAATAAACGTATAATATTCCTTCGCTCACAACATTCCTGCCTCTAGACACCTAAGCTCTTGGTGTCGGTCGTTGGTGGACGAATTACTTTACTAGAGTAAACCTTGTCTGAAGGTGTTGTTACGATGGATTGGCGACGCCTCTCGTCAACCCTAGGCTTAAGCATTGTCCTAATAGGTGTAATAAGGTGTATTACCGCGTATAAGACTTATTACAGATTCCTCTTTTCCTCGGAGCGCGCTGTAATAACGTGAATAAGGAGAATAGACTAGCGTTCCATTCTGGCTTATGCAGGGCCAATCAGATCGCTTGGTTGGTTCCGCCAGCGGGCCAAGGAAAGCAGCAGCGTCGTCAGGGTTGCCACGGGAAGCAGTAAAGTTCTGCTTTGTTGGAAGCTGAAGAAACAACTTTTCTTCAAAATAACACGTTTTGTTCTGCCGCGACTGCTTAATGCTACTTCGAAGACCAATGCTGGCCATCCGCATATTTAGCTTTTTAAAATGTATTGGGCGTCAAATTGTACTGGTGTACTTCAAGTAACACTAAGAACACTTTTCTGATCTTTAGAAACTCGAAACACTGTATGACCTTGGCAACACTGTTCGCTGCATTGATAAGAGCCTCTCGGGTTCGTATTTGAACGGGCGTGTGTATTAAGACGTAAACATGGCGTATAGCGTTATTCAGCTTATTACACCTATTAGGACAAAGCTTTAGGCGGTTGGAATTTTGTTGAGCTTGGGCTGGCCTTCACATTCTGCGCGCCGTTCCAGTTGTCCGCAGTAGCAATGCAGGTTGATACAGTCTTAATTCCGTTTTGGCGGAGAAATCTCTGGACGAATGGTTCAACAACAAGGATACGATGACGTTCCCTATCATGCCTCGTAGAGTCGTAACATCTGACACGGACTCGTAATCGGTAAGGTTTAACCATTTGCGGATATATATCTCGATTTGGTCGGTAAACTCCCTGTACGACTCAGTTGGGCGCTTCATGGCATTTCGTAAACGTGTTCTGTAGGATTCGGGACTGATGTAAACTTTGTTCAGGATGGCCGCTTCAACTACTGCGCAATCTGAGCCCGATGTTGCAGGAATAGCATTGTATGCCTGAAGTGCAAAAGGTTGGATACGAGGTGCGTTACTCAGGCATCAGCGGAAAGGTTACACGCAGTCGCAGTCCTCTCGAATGTGTTTAGGCAGGCTCTTATGTCATCACCTTCGCGGAAACTTGCCATTGGGAAGTTTTTGGCTTGTCTGCTAGTAATAGCAGCTAGTAGCTCCGCGAACTGCTGTGCAGAAAGTGGTATTTCAAGAACAAAATATAATTCGGATTGTAGAGAAATCTGGCAGATATATAGCCTGACTGATAGGTAGTTAGCCTGTTGAGGAGCTGGGTCCTTTGTTGGTAGGCTTTCGGATGAGCCTAATGACGTGCGGTCTTCCGAGGCTAAATTGATTTGATAGCGAGAAGAGACCCTAAGCAGTTCGCCAGAATCTCGTTTAGGTTGCTGAGATTGTTCCGGATCTCAGTGACCCGTGACCAAAATTTGGTGGAACTAAGCTAGCCTACATTTGAAATCTTCGGAATTTGGACCCGGAACGCAGTTGATCTGCGTTGCGTCGGATTGTTAGACCCGGGACGTAGTATCGCCATTTCTAACTACGTTGCCTCGGATTATTAGACCGGAAACGCAGATAATCTACGACAAAATAACTGCTAATATATAATAAGGGAAGAATTGAGAACTCACATAACTCCGATGTCAGCATCCTAGATCTCTTTTCGTCCGATCTTATTTACCGGGGGTGGAGCCTGGGTGGAGCTTCGCGTGTTGCCTCTTGCAGTATTAAATGTTACATCCAGAGCAAAAGTGATGAAGCAGTCAGAAAAGGCGGGAAGTTCGAACAGTGAAGATTCTGAGGATTATTTAAATGGAAACTCCTTTTCAATCTCGGGTCAGATTTGCAATATGAAGCTTATGTTGTCACCACCCTTCACAAAGACGGTGAAGCCCAAGGGAATGCGGCATTTGATGACTCAGGGGAACAATTAAGCAACTTGAACGCTGAAGCATAGACCTAACACGCATGCATTTAGTTCAGATTCAATAGGACTGGTGTGAACATTAGTAATTTTATTTTGGTCTTCTCAGGACTGTAAATGGCTTAAAAAAAATGGCTTAAATTGCAGCTTGGAGCAATTGAAGGATTTTCCATCCTGTAGCATTGCTCATCGCTTCTTCGGAAATTGCCACGTGGATAACTTATGCTCTGGTCTGGGACTCCAGGGCATCCCATTCCAGTCTCCATGGCTTCTTGCTCCACTCTCTGTCAAGGGAGACTTTGAACTCTTCGATGGTCTTGCTGGATACGGTGTCTTCGCTTAGGGAGTTCCACAGATCAACAACCCGGTTGGTAAGAAAATGGTTGGCGTTCCCTCTTCTGGGCGTTGAGCTTCGTGATTTTCATGGAATGACCTCTAGTTCGCTGTGCTGAATCGATGATGAAGAGGTCATGGATTGGATTGTTTCTGATGAGTTTATAGGTGTGAATCATGTCTCCCCTTTTTCTTCTGTAGGTCATGCTGCATAGGTTCAGGGTTCGCAATCTCATCTGATAAGGAAGATGTTGGCAGCCATCTACAATCTTAGTTGCTCTGCGCTGTACCTTTTCAATCATGTCCTTGTCTCCTTTGTAGAAGGGGGATGCAATAGACATGCCAGTTTCTAGCCTTGGCCTGACAAGGCCCCTATAGAGCTTAGTGATCGTTCTTGGGGATCTCGTAGTGAATGTTCGTTTGATTATCCCTAAAGCTCGATTCGCACTAGCGACGATCTTTTCAGTGTGGCTGTGAAACTTTAGCTGGTGGTCAACTATTACTCCCAGGTCCCTTTCCTCTGTGACTGCGGCTAGGGCTTCTCTTTGGCTAGTGATTGGGTTTAGCATGGTATAGGTATGTTTTGTGTTCTTGTTGCCAAAGTGCATGACCTTACATTTGCTTGAGTTAAACTCCAGTAGCCATTGTTTCGCCCAGTCATTTAGCCTATCGAGGTCCGCTTGGATTGAGTTGAGAATCGCTTCTAGAAAAGGTATTAAGCTAGGACAATATTTAGCTGTCGAAATGTACTCAATGAGTTACTATGTTTTGTTTTTAAGTTGTACTCTACACGAAATTTAGTTCATATCATTTTCTCGTGTAGTTGCGAAAAACAGTATAAAGTCCTAATTTTAAATTAATGATTGCTGAGTGTAGGATATCTTTCAAGACGTATCAGTTTGTGATAACAAATTATTATTCTTGGTCAAAAAGGTATATCATTAATTCGGATAGTTGCACTTTCCATCGGCCCAAATTTGTCATTGTCTATGCCTTTTCGTAATCGTTTTTTTTTCATTATCATGTTTTTACATCATTCAAGTTGGAATTTGGGCATAGCTGGCGAACTGTAGTCAAAGAGTTGTTATGTTTTGTTTTTAAGCTGTACTCTGTACACAAAATTCAGTTCATAACATTTCTCGGTTAGTTGCGAAAAACAGTTGGCTTGAAGTATTTCCTAAATTTAAATTTAAAATGATTACTGAAAATGATAATTGCACGGTACCATTCAAAACGTCTACATTTGAGATAACCATTTATCAGTTTTGGTCAAAATGTATATCATTATCTCGGGTAGTTGGCTAAATGTTTCACTATCTATCCTATTGACAGTCCTTTTTTTTATCACTAAGAATCTGCCATAGAGATTGCATGAATGTTTGGAAGCGTGTCCCTTCCTTCTTTAAACTTATAGTGTTCAGTCCAAATCGGTCCTTTTCTGCCTTTATTTTCGTCATCCTTGAATGTAGGATTGCACGACTTCTATCATCTCACTGTACTTTAGCCCCTTGTCTCGTCTTTTAAACTAGTGGTAGCAGCGATTTGTTGGAGGGAGAAGGGCAAAATGTCTTCCTCTTTCTGTTTAATTTGAATTCGGCGCGCTTCCTTGACGCGAAGCACGGCGATCAGAAGAAATAGCGCCAATAATTACTCTGTGGTCTGGACAGGCGCCGAATAGGCTCCACCGCCGGTACTTGAGGATCGGGCAGAAAACAACGTCCCATGATTCAAGTCTTCTCAATTCTTCCCTTATTTATTCTTGGTGAGACCCAGAATGTAGGCTGTATACGCCGGATCATGAGACCCGGAGCGTTTGTTCGGTTAACTACTAGCCGAACGTCAGATCTTGAGACGCCGAACGTAGGCTGTGTTACGTAAAGCAAACTACTTTTGCCGAATGTCGGATCGTGAGAGCCGGAACGTAGGCCAGGTTACGGGAGCGGAGCGATTGTTAGGCTAACTACTTGCCGATTTTCAGATCTTGAGACCCGAAACGCAGACTGTGTTGCGGAAAGAAAACTACTTTTGACGAATGTCGGATCGTGAGACTCAAAACGTAGGCTACACTGTAAAAAAAAATTGCAGTATTTGCTACTGGGATTAATCTAGTCTTTATTTAGATAAAATTATCCCTAATTCGGATGAATTTTATCCCAATAGAGATAAGATTAATCCCAGTAGCAAATACTGCATCCTTATTCGGAGAAACTTTTTACAGTGTAGGTTACGTAAAACAAACTATGGTACGTCGGATCGTAAGACCCGGAGCGTTTGTTAGGCTAGCTACTAGCCGAACGTCGGATCGTGAGACCCGGAACTCATGCTGTGTTAGTTAAAGCAAACTACTTTTGCCGAACGTCGGATCGTGAGACCCGGAACGTAGGCTTGGTACGTCGGATCATAAGACCCGGAGCGTTGGTTAGGCTACGCTAATTAACTAGGATCCGCCGGATCGCAGGACCCGTAGCGCAACCTACCCAAATTCACAAATGATAGTCTACTCGAGCCGGATCGTGAAAACCGATGCTCAAGAACCGGATCGCTAGGACCCGCAGTGTAAAATTTGTTGGCTGTAAGTTATATGTACCTCGTAGTAACGATCCCTCGCTGCTACCAGTGTTGGCTATAGGAACTGCTTTATTCAAAACTCTAGCAACAACTGAATTGCAACCGCTTTTATATACAGACACATAAACGGGTGTGCGCCCCTACATAGACACGACGCTACGTAGACACGTCAGTAAGTGGACAAAATCCGACGCTACATGGACAAATTTCCCGACACTACGTGGACAAAAAAAAAGCGACACTTCGTGGACACGACGGTACAGCGAACGACGCTACGTAGACACGACGGTACGTCGAGCGACACTACGTGGACACGTCACTACGAGGACGAAATCCGACAGTACGTCGAAAATCAGAAAGTGTCTACGTAGTGTCGGTACCTGTACCGTCGTGTCTATGTAGTGTCGGTACTTGTACCGTCGTGTCCATATAGTGTCGGTACTTGTACCGTCGTGTTCATGTAGTGTCGGTCTTCGTACCGTCGTGTCTCTGTAGTGACGTGTCCATGTACTGACGCTTTTTTCGTTTCGATGTAGTGTCGTGTCTACGTAGTGTCGCCTGCGTGTTTTGTCTCTGTAGTGTCGCCAGTCTGTTAAAATTCTCCAGCGGTTCTATTTTAACAAATTTAGGCTGTATTGCTAGCTAGCTTCACTTTTGTTTCATGGTTTGAGTCCGTCCATGTTCGTAGTCATGTTCGGCGCCCGGACACTAGATGGTGCTATGGGTTTGCGGAAGCCGTTTTATATTATGGAAAGCTTGACGGTGGGAATCGGATTGCATGTCTCTGAGCTTGGTTAGTAGTTTGGGGTTGGGAAGATATGGTAGGATGGTTGAAATTAGAACCAGACTTACGATTCACCAGCAACATTTCTTCCCCTAGCTTAGGGATTCCGCATGCGACCATATCCAGTCGGTTTTTCTTAAGATCAGTCGATTTTTTTTCAAAGCATTAGATTTTTCTTAAAAACAGTGTTTTTCCGGCGAAAATAGTCGGTAAGAACGACCGCCACTTGGTAAATACCTTGCCCCCCCCCCCCCCAAAAAAAAAATCTTTTGGCTAGTAACGCCTCTGATCCTGAATTTCGTCAAGTGAGATTGAAAACCGTAAATCACAGTCTGCTGATTGTCCCCAGACTCACCAAGGGTCACATCCCCAAGGATTTATAATCCTCATCCGTCAACACAATGAAAATACGCACCAATAGTGTTATTTTATTTAAATCCCAAAACGCAAGTGACGTGATACCTATGAAAGAAATGAGGACGGTTTGCCGGAAGTGCAACCGAAGTGTCCGAATTTATATTTATCCCTCGCACATCATCCTAGAGGGATGATTAGCAGAAAAAACCCAAAAATCACGGTTTTCTATTTCTTTCGTAAGGAATGGTCAGCTTGGCTTCAAACCTGATATTCGTGATATCTATGATTTCGTAAAAGTTGCCCGTCTGTTAGCATGATAACTCTGAAGGGAATTGAGATATTTTATTCAAACTTGGCATGAGGATTTGGGTCAAAGGACAGGTCAGGTTCGTAGATGAGCCCTGTAGCCCCATATTTAGGGGTGGGGAAGGGGTTTAAAATTAAGGGACGACAAAAAATGTTAAAAAACCAATGACACAGTCGAACTAGGCGTAAGGAGACATGCTGAATCCATATCTGAAACTCATTTTCTCGCCGGACAATTAGTTCGTTCGGAATCTGGCGAAAACCGGAAAATTCAACAACAAAACGCAAGTGACGTGATACCTATGAAAGAAATGAGGACGGTTTGCCGGAAGTGCAACCGAAGTGTCCGAATTTATATTTATCCCTCGCACATCATCCTAGAGGGATGATTAGCAGAAAAAACCCAAAAATCACGGTTTTCTATTTCTTTCGTAAGGAATGGTCAGCTTGGCTTCAAACCTGATATTCGTGATATCTATGATTTCGTAAAAGTTGCCCGTCTGTTAGCATGATAACTCTGAAGGGAATTGAGATATTTTATTCAAACTTGGCATGAGGATTTGGGTCAAAGGACAGGTCAGGTTCGTAGATGAGCCCTGTAGCCCCATATTTAGGGGTGGGGAAGGGGTTTAAAATTAAGGGACGACACAAAATGTTAAAAAACCAATGACACAGTCGAACTAGGCGTAAGGAGACATGCTGAATCCATATCTGAAACTCATTTTCTCGCCGGACAATTAGTTCGTTCGGAATCTGGCGAAAACCGGAAAATTCAACTAAAAGTTTCATTTGAAGTTTATTAAATTTTCGATCTCAAGGTAAGAAGACATGCTGAATCCGTATAAGACTATCGTTAACTACCCGGACAGGTAGTTCGCCCGAAATCCGGCCGTAAACGGAAAATCTTAAAAAGTGTTATCTGAAGTTGATTAGAGATTCGGTGTAGTGGTAAGGAGGCATTCTGAATCCGTATGTGAAGATTATTTGCTCGCCGGACAAATGGTTCGCCCGGAATCCGACCAAAACCAGAAAATGTGTTAAAAGTTACAGTTTATCTGAAGTTGATTCGAGGTTCGATATAGGCGTAAAGTAAGTAAGTAAGTACTTCATTTGTAACCCGCCATTTCGGAAGAGGGATACGCTGATTTCGTTTTGAGCTTAATTTTTTGCCGGACAAGTAGTTCATCTGGAATCAGGCCGAAACCAGATATTTGGCAGAAGTAAGGCAGGTAGTTTCGATCAATTTGTCAAAGTAGATATGACGAATAGGGGTTAGACATACGCTGAATCCATACGTGAACTTAGTTTTCTCAGACGACTAGCCATTGGCATTAATCTGTTTCTAAATTGTAATAGTAAAAATTAAAAGAAGGAAGTTTCCCGGATAGGCCTATCTACAAGACACACTTGTCTGGATCAAATACTAAATTTCTGGGATCCCATCGTAACCTTCGGTCTTATTCTTTTTACACGTTAATTACGCGCGTATATTTTAGAATTCCACCAGGGCTTCTAGCAGATGGGCTGACGGCAAGGATTTACAGACTCACTCCCACAACAGAGGCCGGATTGACCTCCAAAGAGGCATGTTTAGAACCCCACCAAGTTTTGTTGGACAGTTCTGTTTGGAAGATTGGTCTGAACTGGATTATCCTGAATATCGTCAAGTTATAGCTTGTTACACGGGGCCGAAACAGCGGCCAATTCTCCATCAGCGGCTGATTTATGCGCGTAATTAGCGGTTGAAAAAAAAACAGCGGTCGATCTTCCAAATAGGCGCGTATTATTTAGATAAGGTGAATTCTTCGGAATGCGACCTTTGATGTCTGAGGGGACAGTGTACGAACCGTATTTAGGGAAATTAGTTCAAACTTGGTGAGTGTTACGTCAATCCAGTTCAAATTCTGTCAGACCAATGTTGAACATAGCACGGTTTTTATCTTAAGCATCCGAGGATTACTAAATGATTTCGAAAAAGGTACATCAGCGGATGTTCTGTTTATGCTAGATTTTTGTTTTGTTATTTAATTTTTCTTTTTAGTAATTTAAATGATTTTCCCATTCAGCCCTCACTAAAAAGTGACTGAGCAACAATAAAAGTTGCATTCTGTTTTCGTATTATTTATTTTATTGATAGTTATTCCTTATGTTCTCATTTAAAAACGAAAATATTTCAGTTAATTTTATTTGATTTATAAGTTAGAAGTGCTAAGTCGCCTGAAATCTGTCAACTGTATTTGACTGTGACACACCCACAAGATGTTTTATATTAATTTCATACATTTTGTTACAAACAAAGAGAATATTCGAAATTTCGGAAGTTTTTCAGTGTTGCAACAGTTGATCCGTCGTATTGAACAGGTCAGCCGCTGTTTACGCGTTTATTTCGGTCCCGTGTGAACAAGCTTTTAGACTGAAAACCCTAAATTACAGTCTGCTGAACATCCCAAAGGGTTTATAATCCACATCGATCACCATCACGTGATGAAAATCCGCACATGGCTGAGTTTGGATTTTTTTTTTTTTACCGCTAATTACGCGCGTATCATCTTTGAATTCCGCCAGCGCTCCTAGCAGATAGGCTGCTGGCAAGAGTTTACAGACTCGCTCCCCCCACAGAGGCCGGATTGGGTTCGGACCCCTAACGAGACACAACTAGAATCCTAGCTCTTAGTTCCAACCAAGTTGGGTTTGGACCCGACCGTCCCTTGGGGTCTATGTACTGATGATTGAATCCTGGAAAGCACCCCGCCCCCCCCCCTAACCTATGGGTCGGATCGCAACCGGAGTTGTTTCTGTCTATTTCATGTCCAAAGCTTTATTTGCGTACAAAATTCCATAGTCCTCGCTTTCTTATGAGTGCCCGAAATCGAGATCCCGCAGACGCACAAACCGACGCCAAATTTTAACAGATAACAGAGTCAAGGTTGGGGTGTCATCTAGCGACTTTAAATCAAGTGTTGGCGTACGCAAAAGGGAGCAGGCAGAAACTTTATTGTTATTTTGAACTTAAACATGTAAAAAAAAACAAATCCTGGACAATATCCTAAGCTGGAATTTCGACATGGAAGAGACACAAATGTCCGACACTACAGGGACACGACGCTACATGGACACGTCGGAACGCAGAAAAACAAAGGCCCGATACTACGAAGACACGTCACTACGCGAAAACGAAAAGGTGTCACTACATAAACACGAGGGTATGTCGAACGACGCTACGTAGACACGACGGTAAATCAAACGACACTAAGTAGGCACGACCGTACATCGAACGACACTACGTAGACACGACGGTACGTCGAACGACACTACGTGGACACGTCACTATGAGGACAAAATCCGACACTACGTCGAAAATCAAAAAGTGTCTACGTAGTGTCGGTACCTGTACCGTCGTGTCTATGTAGTGATGGTTCTTTTACCGTCGTGTCCATGTAGTGTCGGTACTTGTACCGTCGTGTCCTTGTAGTGTCGGTCTTCGTACCGTCGTGTCTCTGTAGTGACGTGTCCATGTACTTACGCTTTTTTCGTTTCGATGTAGTGTCGTGTCTTCGTAGTGTCGTGTCTACGTAGAGACATCATCCCCACGTAAACGACATAACGAAATGAATGCCAATATGCCGCAAAAATAATGAATGACAAGGGGACGGAGACTCTATAAACGTATGACAGGCCTCCGTTCAGAACAAAAAGTCGCCGAGATTTTTTTTAAAAACAACATACAAGTGAAAAAAGTGTCACCGAGAATAAAAAAAAAAATACAGCTTAGAACAACAAATCTCATTTTCGAGACAGGAACAAATGTAGCCGACTTGGTAGATGGTGAGGTTACATCTCCCTGTGGTTCCGTTTGTAAGTCCGGAATAAATGTGACTCTTCGCTGCAATACACGCTCTCTACATTTGCCACATTTGCTATTGGCTCTTGTTAGTATTAGTCTTTAGTCAAAACAGTGTCAATGTGAACAACAACTGCTCGAAAGTAAGATCCACAGGAAGTTTCTAAGGAAAGGATTTCGGAATAATTGCCAGGATTCGGTAGTTACCAAGAACTTGAAGAGGCTGACTAAAGCACTGGTCACGGACATAAGGACTGCTCTATGATCTCATCTGAAGTCCTTGCTTTTATTTTGTATCCTAAACATGCTCTAATCACAAACGTCTCAAAAATTCTGGAAATCATCACCCTCTTTTTACGTCCAGTTAAGAAAGACTCTATACATTCCACAATATCAGGATGTATGTGATGTCGGGACAGTTTACAGAGTAGGTAAGCATAAACAACCTTATCAAATGCCTTGGCCTGGTCAAGCAAATAACATTCACTTGCAGCACCTCATCAATGAGTTTGGTTACTATGTCATATGACTGACAAGATTAGTCTCAACAGACCGACCTTTTCTAAAACCTTGTTATCCTCCATATATTAGCTTATTTTTGACAAGGTGGTTGATGATTGCATCATTGGTGATACCTTCCATGACTCTAGAAGGCGCAGAGGTAAGATTTGTGGTTCGGTAGTTCCGCGGGCCTGGTGTTGTTTAACTTTCCTAAAGACTGGCATTATATTAGCTGACTTCAAATTCAATGGAAGAGATTGGTTTGCCATGGAGGTGCAACGGTTGGTGTGCAGAGTACAATCTAGAAAATCTCTGACTCGAATCTATTTTTCCCAGCCTTATAAGATTCCCAGCCCCTTCCCAGCCCAAGCAAAACAATCAGTTGTTATTGTGATTGCTTGTAACACTTGTCAGATTGACGGTGTAGGCATTGGTTTGTGTCGTGCTTTATCAGGTGTGGTTCAGGTAAGTTGGCCAAGGTCTTGACTTCAAGTTAGTCGGTTAAGGTAAGCCTGGTCAGACCAAGCTAACATCTTTCTGTTGTGTTGTCAGATCCCTTCTGGGTTTTATTATTACCTTTATCAAAGTATATATTTATATTTCTTACTCGAGCGTCATAAGGTTTTCTTTTGGGTGGTAGTAGGTTCTAACCCCTGCGCAAATGTGGTAATAAGCATAAATAGGCCTCCCCTTGAGATACACCCAGTTCCTAGCCCCTGATTTTTTTCTTTCAAGTGAGTAACCACTCGCGTACACCGAGATTGCTTAACCGAGACCTGGGACTGGCTCACACATACCTAGCACCTGGGATTTGCTCATCCAAGTGTCTAACCCCTCGAGTACTCCTTTAACGAGTACACCAGTGATCAACCCCTTTTTGGTACACCTTGGATCAACCCTTGGCTCCGTGACGACTACCTAGGACTGGCTCACCCAGACGCCACCCCCTCCCATCCCCCCTCGAGTGCACTTTATTGTAGGGATTGGTACACGAATGAACATCCCCTGGGGTCTTGGGAGCAGAAGATGAATCCAGTCAAAAGGCTTAGGAAGCCTGGGACCTGTGTATCTAAAGTCTGACGCTCTACCCGTTGAGCCAATGATGAGTATAAGTATAATTTGAACGAAGCGTGATGTTCGAAGTGTTTTCAGGGGGTAAATACGCAGTAGATGGCGTTCAAGTAGCCATCTTACTCGATGTCAGTAGCGTATTCTCGCCGTTCCCCGAGGAGTCCTCCGGAAATCGAAGGAACGCAGTAGATGGCGTTCAAGTAGCCATCTTACTCGATGTCAGTAGCGTATTCTCGCCGTTCCCCGAGGAGTCCTCCGGAAATCGAAGGAACGGCGAGAATAGAGCGAAACTCCATCCTGTGAAATGCAAGAAGTTCGCTACAGGGCGCTGCAACAGAGGAAATCGTTGTAACTACTACCACTCAGCATCACCAGTTTTACATGAAGCCAAACCAAATGTGGATACTAGGGGAGCAAAAAACTTGACGCATACTCTGAAACATCACCCACCGCAAAAAGATCAAAAGGAACACTTTCGAACATGTGATGATGACGTAGTTATCATCTTCGAGAAAAGTGCTAGAGATGAGAGGAAAAACAACTTAACAAAAAGTGGAAAAGCAAATGTGATATGCAACTTTTTTGATCGTGGCTGTTGTAAGTTTCGTAAACGATGTAAGTTTTTACACATATGCCGTGGTTTTATTTCGGGTGTCTGTAAATATGACAATTGTACTTTTGACCATGTCGACCTTTGCGCCTTTGTATCATGTTCTGACAGATCTTGCAATTTTGCCCATGTACCGGTAATGGTGGAGGGTAGGCCTACGACCCAGCCTTTTTTAGAGCAGTGCCAGAGCTCGCGCCTGAGGCATTCGAGACTTCCGCCATTTCTCCCCGCCGGTCAGGTACCGTTCTACCCCCCTTCGCGCTCTCCTCCCAACCTCCCGGGAAAAACTTACGCGCAAATATGCGCGCAACCTTACCGACCGAGCACATCTCATTCCAATCCCATGCCTGTAGCGAACCCACCTATTCCTCGTTTTTGTATCCCTTACCCCCCACCACTTACCCACCAATTGGCCCCGCCCCGGTTTCCGACTTGTTAGAGTTTTTCCCCTGTGTGTTAGTTTCGAATCGTTTTAGTCCCCTTGATATTGAAGTGTGTGCCCCTGAGTCTCAGGTTTCTAAAACCCCCTCAAAAGTATCAAAGATCCCACCAAAAAAGTTAGAACGTTGCCAATTTAAAGAAAAATCACAGGAAAAACCTGGTGATTACTATCAATTCCCGTCTTTTCTGTATTCAAATGCTGAAAGCTTAAACTCTGACAAGATGGCAGAATTGGAAGGTACTGCGTCGATCCTCAGTTCGGATATCATAGCAGTCAGCGAAGTACAACGCCAGAATAAAAATCATCTGAAAATAAAAGGTTATTCCGAGTTCATTAAGTTGCGTACGGAAACAAACTCACTGGGAAGTAAAGGAGGCGGAGTAATGTTGCTATGTCGTGAGACATTGGCTCCTAGTCAAATACAAGTTCCGTACACTGAGGAAGATGATGAAATCTTATGGGTATACGTCAAACCAAAACGGCTTCCTCGGCAATACTCCAACTTGGCAATCTGCGTTTTCTACTATTCACCTAATCAGAGTGCCGACGCAAGAAGAAATTTCTTCGAGAAACTTCAGTTAAGTACCGATTTTGTTACCTCTAAATACCCAAACGTCGGGATTTGTTTAATTGGTGACAAAAACGATTTAAATCTAGGATACTTTCTGAAAGACCAAAGCCTGAAACAGGCTGTTGATTTTCCAACAACGAAAGGTGGAACCCAACTATACGTCATATGTAAGAACCTGGATAATTTTTACAATAATCCAACTGAGCTTCCGCCGCTTGGGGGAAGCTACCATTATATGTTGGAATGGCGACCTTTATCTTCGTTTAAGGTCGATTACACAGTTACAACGGTTACGCATCGACCAATAACAGACAATGGTCTGTTGGAGTTCGGGAATTGGCTTTTTACTGAAAAATGGTTTGATCAAAAAGATGAAAATGGTGTAAGTGAAAATGCTAAAAATTTCCAAAATAAACTCAGAAATAAGTACGAACAGTGTTTTCCAGAAAAGACTTACAAGGTATGCTCTACTGATCGACATTACATTAGGGCTGCCATAAAAAAGCCAATTCGTCGAAAAATTAAACTGTTCAGGGAGGGAAAAACGGAAGAAGGTAAGAAGCTGAGAAACAGAATACGAAAAGAAACTAGAAATGCAGCAGCAAGTTTTTATTCAAATAAAGTTGGAATTCTGTTTCAGTCTAAACCTAGTAACTGGTACAATAATGTTAAGCGCCTTTGTGGTAAAAGTGAGAAATCAATGGATTTTAACCTTGATCAAGATGATAAAAGCACAGCAAATCAGTTAAATTCCCATCTTTCAAAAATAGTCCAATCACTTCCCCCTCTTGTTGTTGAAAGTATCCCCCAAGAACCAGTTTGATGAGAAAGAAGTACCAAGAATTTCACGCGACGAAGTTTCAAAAAAGTTAAGTTCTTTAAGACGTACTAGTGTAACCCCTGTTGACATACCCGTCGAGTTAATCAGGGCTTTTCCCAACGAACTGGCAGGTCCACTTACAGATATTTGCACCCGCACTAGCCCGCTTTTCCTACGCGTTCTACTCGGCTAACACACTGGTTTTCAATTTTTCACAATTTTATTCACTCAACGAAACAATCAAATCTACTCAGTTTCTCTGTGGTCCGTGATACAAAGAGATTCAAACTTTTTCAAGGCAAGAAGGGAGTCATCTCATTCTTCTTCTTCGTGTTCAAATATTCTTTCCGATGCATTTGAATTCCGATGCAAAAGTCACAAAGATACTGCATAATCGTGCTTTCACCTGGGCAACTTTACACAGACTAAACTGTTGGCTGACTTACTCTTCTTTTAGGTAATTTTTACGCCCAGGACTATTTTTGTCCTTAGTCAAAACTAAAAACTAATACTATTAGCGTTCAATAGTTTCAACGTATCAAATTTATACCGAATATTCCTTGCATCACATTCTCCACAATATAGTCATTCAACTATAAATAGTTGAATACATACTCATATAACACTCTTAATGCACTCCATGTGCCATAAAACATAAAAATGAAATAGCAGAGAATCCGCAACTGGATGTTTTAAAACTTTGAACTTGATTTCTCTTATGGTATACTGGTAATTTTTGCCGAATAACCCACCGATACACATCGGGTGTCACCGAAAGGTCCAACGAAAGCGATTCAAACTGATGATTCGATTCCCTTCCCTTAACCCCCCCCCCCCCCCCCAATGTGATCCTGCGGTACCCTCGGGTGAAAAATTGGAAGCAATTCAACATTGTTCACGTGTTTGAGGTAGTGTATCGGAAGGAATGACGAAATGCTGATATAGGCGCACAGCGAGATCCAATTCGAGAACCTCCAGGATCTGAAAGGTGTTCATTTGCTGACGGTGCAGTATCCAATAAACCGAGGACTTCATTCATTAATGGTTATACAGGAGTCAATCTCGGACAAACACAAAAGACTGACCTGATTAGGTAGAGCGGTGCCATACTGTGGGTTATAATTGATCGGTACCAGCAAGGTCAAACACAATGACTCCATATCCATTACGAAACCCAGCAAGAGAATTCAAGGTTATGCATAGTAAGTTCATAAAGCATCTCCATTGAATTGGAGATATTCAAATGTACATGAGGAATTCCGTTAATCTTTAACAAGATGGTCTTTAAATCGTAGAAACCCAACAGGTGTAGTTGTTTACTGTAGGATCCAATAAGTCGACCTGAACCGACAAACGCAAGAGCAAGTTTACTCGGGAGAGGTCCGCTTAGAAAGTTCTCCTCGACAAAGCTAAGCGTCCCAGTTCCCTAGCTTGTAGCTATAACGCGAGGCGATAGCAGGCGTCCAGCTGCCCTTGCGATCTCATTTTCTCTATGGTAAGTGCTGAACTGCTTATAAGTTCAACTTTATTTTACGGGAAAGAGTGATGGATGAGATTAAAACCTGTCCATCCAAAGCTTCTGGTATACTTTTTTGAAGAAGATACTAAAAGGGAGACACAGTGAGTTTGAGTCTAATGGCCGTTCTCGGAGGGAATAATTGCGCCATGGCAAACACATCAATGTTGAACCGACCACAAATATTGATATCACCCTTCAAGTTATTCACTTGAAGTTCTGCTGGTTTGGATCCTTAAATGTGGAAATATCCAGTAGTGGGTGCACGAATGTCTTTGTAGCTTTGACTTTGTAGCTTGTTCCATAAAGCATTTGAATATACGAAGAAAGATGACTCAATCCGTTGGACGAAGAGACCAGTTGCGAATTTATAAACACTCGAACATCTTTGAATAGATTATGTTAAACACCATGTTCTAGTATAAGATTATGAACATCGGCCAAATTAGTCCCATCGTGTTTTTTTGCTGTAGTTCATGCTGAGTAAACACGATGTTAAACCAAAGAAAATATCTTCTTGTCCTTGCAACTGGAGCTCTATTGGAGAATTGTAGGTAATTGGATGAATTGGGTGATAAGCTTCGTAGACATTGGAACGAATGCTCATATCTTGTATTTCCTCTGCAAATAAGTTTTCACCGGCTATAATTCTAGAAATATCAACTGAAAAAGTCACTTTTTGTGCTTTATCATGAGAGGGGTCAACAAGACTGACCAATCTCGTTTTTTTTTGCGTGGTCTTTGAAGTCATTGACCCGTCTTACGCAGGGATTGACCAACTTCCCTCGCGGTTTTTCTACGATTCTTCTTCAAACTGTGCCCAACATGCTCGCCTTGTCCCCATTCAGTTGAGGTATTAGCAGCTAATTGACTCACACGAGGCAACAAATGTTCTTTTGCGATAAGGAATGAGTCCTTTAAGCAATCTCGACAGAAAAGACTTGAAACCGTTACTTCCCATTACTGACCTTCCTTGATAGACAAGAGGAAAACCGGATCCAGTTTGTGGTCTTAAGGGTTTTATGCAACAGTTAACGTCAGGACAGAATGTCATTCTCCTATTCATTTTTGAATGGGACGAAAGTGAGATAATTTAACAGCAACATCTCTAGATATCGGCAATCGTCTGCCGTCTTCAGACCTCAGTGTAACGTGTGCTACAGACAGTTCGTTACTGACAACTGGGAGGTACATTGGAATAGTGAAAAACTGCATCTATAGTCGTTTTTTGCTCTAAAATACGGAGTAAAGGTAAACGATAGTATCCAACCGGTTGGATCGTTTCGACAAAGTCAGCCTACACAAAGAGGCATTGAAAATCAAACAGAAAACCTGGATGGAATTTATAGTCGTCATTCCGAAAACCAAAAATCAATGCAAAATCCCGCGATTGTCGAAATATTTCACCATCTTCTCTTAATCCGGAAAGAGTAACTCTATTTCCAATAGGTATAAATGCAAACAAGAGTGAAGTTCAACCTTTGCTATTTTGCATTATTCGGTTCATGGATTTACATAAATCAGATATACTAGCATAGTTCTTGTGTTGCGCTTATAGGGGGGGGGGGGGGGGTCAATAACCCAATTATATTCGCAATCTTGACGCATCTGATTAAACTGATAAGAAACAATAAAATCTACAAGTGCTCATGAAAGTGAATCGTTGGGTTGAGCTTCGTTCTAAAATCTGAAGTCACTTTTCCTTTATCAAAAAAAGAATTTTTAACATTACCATTAAGTCACGTAGGTTCCACTAGACATTTTGAACCGCGTTTTTTGGTATCCAGCTCTTGTTCTTATAGCCTTCATATTCAGCAAGATCTTCTCTGCTCTTTCCTCGTCCCCTAGATGCATGTGTTTTTTTTAATTTAATCTTGGATATCTCGTTCGCATAAAATCCTCCTGTCTCCCGAATCGAGTTCGCTCAACTCAAACGTCCGTGGGTTCTTATCTAGAACAGGGTTCACTATAAATATTTCACTAGACCATAAATAATTACCTTTTGTAAATAGTTTAGAATCGTTTTGTATCCGAACCCTATCATTCACCTTATACTTGGTTAGGGACCCCTTACGTGTCGATGACCATCATCAAATCCTAGTCCGCTGACAGACACATTATACGGTGTTTGCATGCCTAACGACCTGTGAGGTATGTGTTTGTAGATTGTAATCAGTTTCTGAAGGCTACCCATAAAACATAATATGTGCGTTTCAATGAACAATACCTGGAAATCAAGACTGTGATGCTCCTAATAAAGCGTTCAACGAGTAACGACTTTTCTTTAGAAGATACAGAAAAATGTTTCATGTACTGTTGAAACACTTTTTGACAAGAGGGGTTATAAGAGTCTCGACCTCGATCCGAGCTCCATAATTCAAACCGAGTTTGCTTGATAATGGTCGTTAAGGCATGTGCCATTTCGATCGAAAGTTTTTGATCTTAAAGGAACAGCATAATGTACTTTAATTGAGCTTCCTGAAGCTGGAACAGTTGGACTGGCATATTTCACCGAAATATAAACCGATTGTTTTGCGAAAATAAGGAGGCTGTATCCGACGATTCCGATGAAGCTTCTAGGAAGGTTTACCCAGTAGAAACTGATTTGCTTCCGATTGGGTGAGATAAGTAGCTGCCGCAAGAGTTCGAACGGCACCAAAACTGCCAGGTTGCCCCACTTGTTCGTAAAGTTGTTTCAAGTGAGCCATGCACTTCGAAGACGAACACTAACTGGCCTTCGTTTTGGGGACGCTTTCGGGGTTTCGAATGAGGCGAACCAATTTTCAGTCGTATTTTGGGGGGTTGAGGTGCTTGGCGGATACCTAACCGGAAAACGTTTAGCGTTTAATTTCACCGGTTGCCCGCTTGGAACGCACGAGTCCAATCGGGAACTTATCCTCGATGAGAAAACGCAGAAAAAAATCGTCAGTGGCTAGAAAACGTTTTCGATCACTAATCAAATAGAGTAGAAAATCAGATACAATATAATTGTGCCCATGAAGCTTCACTAAGTCAAAGAGTTAAATACCTGCAAGATAAGTTCCCCTTTGCTCCGAAAACCAGCCGGCAAAAGTGAAAGAATATTTGTGACTGGTGGTGGAACAGCACTGGCTGATTGTTGAGACAAAGGAGGAGATTTTGAAGCAAGGTTTTGCACAGAAATGAGTCTAACGAGCTGTGGTGTAATCTTTAATAGTCGTTGTTGTGTAGACTGTATGATACGTAATTTGACATCATCACCAAGTTCATCGTTTTCCAATATATAACTTGATTCGTTTTCTAGTCTCTGAGATGTATCTAGAGCTTGCTATGTTTGAGGCAGTAGTCGGTAAGCTCTCACACTCATTCCTCACTCGGAGAAGGCACTAATCAGACCTGTTATCAGTGGTGCTAATATCGCAAAAAGGGAGCTACCAATTTGAATCAGTCGCCTCCGCTTTTGTTTTTCAGATTTTCTTTTTATCACTGAGTGTCCGGATAATCTGTTTATGTTTGAAAAGACACGTTTTTAATATATTAGGAATATCATCATTATTTTCCGTTATACACAGGGAACACAAAGAATTCAGAAAAGCGTTTGGTTCTGTAGTTTATACGCCCCTTCTAATTTTTTTTTTTCAGAACGCGCTAACACTTGAAATACAGGTTCGTTTCGTTTTAGCGCCTTGAACGTCATGATACAACTAACTGATTTTTACACGTGCTGGGTTTAAATATACGGTGTATCACGACTGAAAGATATCAGAAAGGAGCATTTGATTTTTAGAAAGATGAACCACCAGATATTCAAACTCTTTGGATGTAGCCAACTCGTAGGCTCTTTGCACGAACTATTTTTCACTCGGAAAAATTTTAGCCCCTAGTCTTGCTATTCTGTTAGCATCTCGATTATTTCGTAATAAAATAATACTAGTTAAATTTAAACTCACGGTTCTCATTGCTTTAGCCTGGATAAATAAAATAATGACCAACACCAAACAGGTAATATTCTGATAATGAGAAAGAATGGAAAAGAAAGCAGCCCATTCCTTATGGTACTTTTCAAAATCTTTCGGTTTAAAGTCATCATCCACAACAAGACCTAAGGTTTCGATGGGATCCCAAAAATCTTGTATTTGATCTAGACAACTGGGCCTTGTCTTCGCCAGATCCAGTATTTGCCAGGCTAACCATCTGAGAAAACCAAGTTCAGATATACCTCTATCAGCCATATCTAGTTTTACAATACTGACCGAAACTTCCTGCTTTACTTCTGCCAAATTTCCGGTTTCGGCCGAATTCCAAGCGAACTACTTGTCGAGCAAAAAAAGCAAACTCGAAAACGAAATCAGCATATCTTCTTATCCCTATAAAAGACATCTAATCAACTTCAAATAAAACTATAACTTACAAACAAATTTCCGGTTTCAACCGGATTCCTGACGAATTATATGTCCGGGTGAAAAATCAACTTCAAACTAAACTTTTCCTTATAACCAGTTTTCCGGTTTTGGCCGGATTCCGGGAGAACTATTTGTCCGGGGAGAATATGCTTTTCACATAAGTGTTCATCAAGCCTTCTTACTCCTAAACATGTCATCTAATCAACTTCAGACAAAACTTTTAATTACAGCCAACTTTCCGTTTTTTGCCGGATTCCGCAAGAACTACTTGTCCGGCGAGGAAATGGTTTTGAACATCGTGGTCAGCATGTTTTCTTACTTCAAAATCGAACATTTAATCAACTTCAAATGAAACTTTTACTTTTAACCTCCGGTTTTTGCCGGATTCCGGGCGTACTGATTGTCGGACGAGAAAATGTTTTGCATATTAGTGTTCAGCATGTCTTCTTACCCCATAATCGACTATCACATTAGCTGTTTAAAATATTTTATTTGTCCCTTAATTTGTACCTCACCCCTAAATGTAGGGCTGCAGAGCTCTTCTACCAATTTGACCTTACACTTGACCCAAAGAGTCGTGGCACAAGGTTTCATCAAAATATTTCATTCCCTTCGAGAGTTACCGTGCTGATAGACGGACGGACAGACGGACAACGTTTGCGATGTCATAGGTATCCCTCCACTTACGTTTTGTGATCCCAAAAATGGAATTGGGTTTCAGTTGATTAGACATCCCTGAAAAAACTGCGTTTGCGGGAAAAGTAACTTTACCGTAGATAGAGTGATAACCTTTTTAACAGATAACCAAGTTATTGAGGAATAAGCTGAAAAATTTTATCTTGATTCTTCAATAACTGGTACACGAGACTGTTTTTTCCCGATTCAGTAAACATTAAAACTAGTAATCTTGCATTGGCTCCTATCCGATACATGCTCGACAAATCGTTTGTCTTGCCTGTAAAAAGTTATTCGAACCGTCCCGCAATGAAAGTGAGAAGAATAGCCGAATAAGCCTTGTCTTCTGTATTTAATAGTTACCAAGCGGTCAACCCCTTGCGTCAAAGTATTTACTATTTAATTATCAAGTGACCATCCTCTCATCTTAGATTCTCGGCAATTGAAATACCTGTCTATTCATCCAGTCTCCAGTGCAAGAACAAATATTTAAGTTCCAATAAGAACAAAAGTAAAAACCTGAGCAAGGAAGAAAATAAAAGTAAAAGACTATGATTCGGGATAAGGTATAAAGAAAACCTGACAAGTATATTACAAAAATGTATATTCCATCAAGAACAAAAGTAAAAATATGTACAAGAAGAAAAGTAAACATCTGAACAAGAACACAAGTAAAAATCTGAACAAGAACAAAAGTAAAAATCTGGACAACAAAGAAAATAAAAGAAATTCGTTATGCTTCAGGGATGGATACAAACCTAGCCTAACAAGTAAACCCAAGCAAAAGACAAAATAAAATCATCAAGAATAAATTTTTTATTTATTTTTATAACCCGCTGAAAAGACAGAATAGCGGAGTACAAACAATGAAAAAGAACACAAAACACTAAAATACACTAGAATTCACTCTAGAAGAAGGGACAAGCCGTGATGTGCGGGGAAGCTGAGATGGGAGGTTGTGGACAATTTTTTACTTATGGCCGAAAGTTTCAGCGATATATCCGGAAGCTTGTAACGCGAAATCAGATGTCTGTTTTCATACCAGGGAGGTAGGAAAAGGAGGAATTTTGCATATCGGTAATAACAAGAACGGAGGGAATGAAAATCTTTTTTCTTTAAAACTGAAGAGAGGCCGGAAAGAAATAAGATAGAATGGTCAGTAAAACTGCTGTAAAGTTTACTAAGGGCTTTTTTATTGTATTTCCCACGATTAGCAACGATTTTCGAGTATGATACTTGAATCTTTCTTTTTGCATCATTAACCGATTGAGACCGGAACGATTTGACGCTGTTAGTAATGTGGATGCCCAACCACCGAAGAGATGTGACAAGGGGGATAGTCTTAGTTGGGAGAATAAGCGGCTCTTGGTTAGTTGAATTGAAAGATAAGTATTCGCATTTATTAACGTTCAGAGCCAGACCGATCCGGTCGAAAGCAGCTGAAACAAAAGAAACTGACTTCTTTAATCCGGTCTTGCTTCGACTTATCAGCAGAACATCATCGGCATAAGCAATATAAGAGATATTAATGGAATTAATAATACAAGTGGTAGGTATAGAAGACAGGATGTTAGAGATGCACATTTTAAAAATGGACGGTGAGAGAACCGCGCCCTGTCGAACGCCACGTTTTATCGGGATTCTAAAATCGGATATCTGTCCATCCACTTTAGTGCGCAGAAAAGAATTTGTATACCAATAACGTAATAAAAAAATAATAGAAATATTTAGGCCATGTGAAAAAAGGAAAAATCTGAACAAGAAATAAAATAAAAGTAATACAATGTGATTCAGGGTATTCTACAACTGATCCCTAGCAAGGAAACTCAAGCATGAAATAATTATAGAACAAAAACTAAATTTGGAGTCTGAAGAGGACCCCTGCCAAGGAGGGCCAAAATAAAATCTGGAGCCTGAAGAGGCTGCTGCCAAGAAGGGCCGAAATAAAATTTGGAATCGAAAGATGATCCCTACCAAGGAGGGCTAAACAAAATTCATATCCTGAAAAGGGACCCTGTCAAGGAGGGCCGAAATAAAACTCGGAGTCTGCAGAGGACTCTTGCCAAGGTGGACCGAAATGTAACTTGGTGTCTGAAGAGGACCCCTGCCTAGGAGGGCCCAATACAGCTCAAGCCTGAAGACGAGCCCCTGCCAAGAAGGGCCAAATACAGCTCGAGCATGAAATAATTAAAAAGATAAAATAAAAATCTCAACAAGAAAGAAAATATTATGGTGGTTAGAATTCAGACGGGTGGATGATATGATATCTTTCAGAAAAAGTGGGGCGGTCAGCGGTGTGGGAAGCATTCTAGGGTAAGGAGCGTGGTAGTCATTCCAGGGTTATGGCTTGCGGGTAAGCGACGCGCAGACAGACGCGCGCGTAAGAAGCACAGACAGACGCACGGGTAAGGAAACCATCAAAATTCAGTAAAATGCCCTTGAAAAGCATGACTTCGTCTCCTCTTGGATTCCCAGCTCAATGACCTTTAATGAGTATATTGGTAGCCTATAGAATAGAATAGAATAGAATAGTGTTTATTTAGCCTCAAAGGGCCATACACAGATTTTTATAAACACGGCATACAAGTATATTAATGCATTGAAAACGCAACTATCCTAGGACACATACATAAATTATCTTCTATTTAGATTCCCACTCACATAATCTACCACCGTTTTATTAACGTTATCTTTAGTCGATGTCAATATACCAGGGAAGAGCAGCCCTCCCCCAAAGTGATCCGGTAGAGTAGACTCCTGGCACTGCCCTAGGAGGTGGGCAACATTGTCCTCTCCAACAAGACAAATCGCATGCATCGGTCGGTAGGGACCAACGATGCGAAATTCAAAAGAGTTGAATGACGCGTTAACTCGAATCAGGTTCAATGTAAACAAGGTTGTTCAGTCGTGTGACACAATTCAAGATGGCAAGTGATGACGGAGTGAGTTCTGGATTTTTAATACTTTTTGTTTTTAGACAGATGGACGTTGTTTATATTTTGGAATGACGAGTACCAATGCAGTTAATGCTAGTTTTAGATAGATGGACGCCATATTTATTTTAGGATGCGAACTAAATTCGAAATTATTCATATACATGGACTGTACATGTGTGAATGTGGATGGGGGGAGGGGGACTAAGGTAGGAAATGTTTGGGAGGTGTGTACAAGAAATCTTTCGACGGTAGTGAGCATTAAACTTTCATAGTGAATTAATGCAACTTTTATTTATAGATTCCCGAGCCGAACGAGGAGGCCTTTGAGCGGCGAGGTCGGGTGTTTACACTTCTCGCTACAGCCGGCGTGGTCAGCACAGAAGCCTTCCTGACCGGACTGACGGACGCAATAGAACTGCTATTGGAACAGGAACGTAATCGGCGTGGTGGCTGTTCCTTTTACCTTAGGCGTATTCTCGCCGTTCCCCGAGGACTCCACTTGAGGAGTCCCCGCGTTTTTGTTTGTCCCGGGGACTCATTCCCCATATTCTCGCGAGTCCCCACGAGCGGTGAATGCTCCAATTATCATCACCATCATCAAAAAGGACTCCCTTTCAGATTCGGAGGGGAATCAACTTTTGCTGGTGTTGGTGCAATGTAAAATTAATTTGAAACAATCAAAAAAAAAAAAAAAATAGAGTGGATCTAGGCTAATTTCGTCAACTGAATTTTTTTTCTAACAAAATTCATTTTGAAAGCATTCCCCGTGTTCTCGCTGTTTCTGTCCGCGGAGTCCGCGTGGAGAGACTCCCTCTATTCTCGCCGTTCCCTTCGATTCCCCAAGGAGTCCTCGGGGAACGGCGAGAATACGGCTCTTGTGTTTCGCTTTGTTTGCAACAACAGACGGTTGATGAAAACGGACTTCCAATAGAAAGACAATTTGAACGGTTTTTCACTAGTCAGGCCATCACATTGTACAAACATTCATCCCTGCTTGATGCAATTTGTCGAGCGATAGCTGAACTGCTGAAACGGCTAGAAAATCATGACCAGGAAGTGTCTGGCTTAACGTTTGGTCAAATCTTGGGGTTAGATGTGAACATTGCAGTTTTCAAGCCAAAAAGGAAAAAAATTACGCTTTGGCGTCAGTGTTAGAGGTCAGTTGTTGGGTGGGCAAGAAGACCCAGTCACACCTCAAGTCGTAAAGGAGAAATTTGTCCTCCGAGTCTTAATCCCGCCTAAAATCGCAAAGAAGAAATCTGTTGTGCGAGCCGTATCTGAGGGATTGTGTGGTTGGGTGGATTAAGGTAGGAATTTTTTTGGGAGGAGTGTACTGGAAATCCTGTGGTACCCATAGACGGTAGGGCTTATTACATTTTCACAGTGAACGGGTGAGACTTTTATTTCTAAATTCCGAATCCAGAGATCAGGCTGTCGAGCGATGAATGAAAAAAGCTTGGAAAAGTATGATAATAGTATTTTTTGATCATTGTGGTGTAAAGAGCCTGAAAATAAGGGAAGTGTGGGAAATGATGGTGTCACGATTTATTGAGAAGTATCACAAGCCGTGACTGTATTCGAAAGACATTGGAAGCTGTGGAAAATAAAGGATAATTATTAAACGGTTAATTTTAAACAGTAATTAAATTATGCATAAAAATAAGGAATGTAAATTGTGTTAGAAAAGTTAACCAGATAATAGTTATCCCAAATGATAGATAGTTTAAGTTAAGGAGACTGTAAATTCGGTCTTTTGAGAGAGATAGTAGTTAGTGAATATAAAGTACCTGAGGAATATTATACATGTGTGATTGGATAGAGCCAATAAAAGGTATTCTTATTTCACCCCTTACTTGTAAGGATATAGGCTTAGCCTATGCGATTTTTGGAATCTCTAACGGGACGGCGTCTAGTACGCCGGCTAGGCTGGAGGCCTCGCAGTGAGGTACAGTGGTTTTACCGTCCTTGGTGACCCTGGGTCATCACATTTGGTGTCAGAAGTGGGATTGCCATCTAAGTGGAAAAGGGGTGTTACTTGAAAAGGTGACCCTGACGAACTCCGCAATTTGGATCATTTTTTCGTTCTGAAGCACTGCTTTACCGATAAAAACTACTGGTGTTACTCGAAATAGTGATCCTTGCAAAATCCTAGATTGGTGCTACGCATCTCGGGATAATTGTTTGTTGTTCTGAATCTCCGCTTCGCCGACAAGTTTACAAATAAAGAAACCGGACCGATTTAGGCAGCGTCAGGCTGACACTATAAAAGTGTCCGAGTTAATTTGTCTCGCTAACCTCAGCGTGCCCCAACGATTCTTGCCTGGATTGGAAGTGTCCCCTGGTAGATCCTAACGTGCTGCTGGATGTGGAAATACTTCTTCTGGAAGTTTCGTTGTGGAAATTGTCACCTGTAGTTTTAGTAGCGACAAAGTTACTGGCTATTCTTGATATTGACTTGTTCAGTTGAACAGGATTCAGAAGTTATCAGTAACGTATGGTTTTGACCAAGCAAAAAAGTGAAGCACTTGCTATCGAGGACCTGGTAAAATAGTTGCTCGCTCTGGAGCAGCAAAGTGCCCCACGTGAACAATCGCGACAGGCTGAAAAAGAGCAAGAGTTCAAACTTCGACAAGGGAAAAAGACGGATCGATAATCTGAAACCAGTTTGCTGTTGTTCAAAACCTTCCAGAGGACGTTGTTTTAGAAACAGCTATTCCTATTTTTGACCACCTTATGAATTCATTGTGCATAAAAGGCAATATGCCAAGCGACAGGGAGTTGACAATATTTTGTCGACCCAGCCTTGGCTTGACAAATCCATGGCTATCGAGATTAAATCGTCGAATCCCAGTGAGGCCGGGTCTAGTCCGGTTCGTGATCCGATACTGAAACATAGAGCAAACACAGGGTTTGTTTGCTAGTTTTACCAATTTTTCTAGGAATCTTTTAGCTAGGAACTTTTTTGTTCAGGGATTGGTTCATGGATGTATTTTATGTTCAGAACAAGCTGAACAGTGTTGCAAACACAAATATACCTTTCGGTAGATTAAAACGTCGCGCAGTATTCCTGTGACGGCATTCGGGATTGGATGGGTATTATGCAAGTGCCAGATATGTGGAAATGTGTAGGCTCGCAAAGGAGACTTTGTTTAGTATTAGAGAAACTTACGGTATATAGATTTTACGATTTCACTCATGATATTTTCTTGTTGAACTTCAAAGCTTTCGATAACATCAAATACGAAAAAATCACAGTTTTTATTTGAACTTAAGTTGTTCCAATCTCGACTATATGAGCCATATTGAACTAGCTTGGAAGTAATATCAAACATAGCAGTAAAAACAGCAGTTTTGCAGTGTGTTTTTCTCACTGTTTGCTGGCGAGTACTGTACCCCAGTAAAGAAGCTAGTTGGTTTTCGGATAAAGGTCGGAAAACCTGTCAATTTTTATAATTGTCACAATGAGACCGACAATACGATACTACGAACAAGAAGTACACACAAAATATTTCTTAGTCTTGAGTGAATAACTTAGGGGTAGAACTATAGTTCTAGCAGTTGTGTGTGCCAAGAATTATGTATGGCTAGCACCGTATCATTGTGTGTTCCAAGTGATACCGCTGGATATTTTTAGGAAGCAGGCTTCGAAGTTTTAGACGTTAACGCCAGCTATGTCTTTTGTCTGTCTGTTCGAGCAACCCGAAGCGGAATGGTAGTGGACAACATGGATGGCGCCAGTGAGGAACAGTCGCGATTAGGATTGAACATTTCGATCAGCCTGTTATCTGTGCAGGGTTCTTACCAGGGAATTATGGAGGTGAATTGCATTTCGGCAGGCAGAGTCAGCAGGGGTGGAGTTTTTCTCCCCTTTTTTTCCAGTTCGAGGGATGAAGTCATCTAAAAGTGGGTAAATGTAAAGACTGTTATGCAAAGCATAATCTAGAAAATCTCTGACTCTCCTTGAATAAAGTGAGCCTCAAATCCATTTTTACCAGACCTGTAAGAGACACACGGTCAAGCAAACCGTCAGTTGTGATTCTGATTGCTTGCAACACTTGTCAGAGTGACGGTGTAGGTATTGGGCTGTGCCGTGCTTTATAAGGTATGGTTCAGGTCAGTTGTTTAAGGTCTTGAATAAGTTTGTCGGTTAAGGTCAGCCTGGTCTGACCAAGCTAACATCTTTATGTTGTGTTGTCAGATCCTTTCTGGGTCTGAACAGTCATTTAACTTAATTTTATTATTTACCTTTTTCAAAGTATATATTTATATTTCGTTCTCGAGCAGTCGAGCGTCATAAGGTTTTCTCTGTGTGGTCCTCGTAAAGGGTTTACCGCGGACCGTCGATACCCGCCCCAGAACCCCATGTCGGCTACCATGCTATCAGTAACTGGAAATACTCGGTTTTCCTGGAAAGCACGGCGCTACAGAAGCCTGAAAACTCTTTGTTAGGGGGTAGGTTATACAAGCTGCCGTTTCCTTGAGGAGTCATGGGTGAATACCGTCCGGGCCTTTGGTTTTTGATGTGTCTAGGGTAGTCAAACGTTCTTGTACGTCTTCCATTGAGATCAGGATGTTTCACATTTCAAATATGGGAGGGGGCGGTGGGGATGAATTATGGTTGAAATTGGTACTGAAGCAGTCACTCAAACAATTTTCTATCTCATTGAAATCACTGGCAGTAGTGCCATCAGATTTTTCTAGGGTAGGAGAAGAACGTCTGTTAGGATTGCTTGATGACACATAACGCCAGAACTTTTTGGGGTAGCATTATTAGCAATCATTAGCAACGTAGCATCATTAGCAACCGAATCCTCAAAATCAGCCACCAACTTCCTGGCCTGGTTTCTTAGTCTGTTCGGACACTTTTTGTATTCACCATAATGAGACTGGCACTTACATTTGTCGTATCTTGCCCAGGCATTTGTTTCTTATTAATACCATTTTTTACTTAAGATGGTAAATATGGCAAGGTTCTTGGTTGTTCAACCCATCGTTCTTTGGTGTACTTGGCTTATGTATCTAGAAGAATACTTTTGTAATTCACCAAGAAAGTTCCACATCATCACTTAAACTTTAAACTTCTGTAATCAATAAATGTCTTCTTAATTTTGTTGTTTGGTATCTGATTCAGGAGGACTGTATTTTCAATGCAGATGTGGCACCAATAGCAGGTAGCACCAGTGGCACCAACAACAGGTAGAAATGTAGTTAAGAGCACCCAGTCCAGGTTACTGGTTAGAACAAGATCAAGCAATGACGGAGACTGGTTTTCACACTATCGGGTAGGTTCACACGAAATTTGGAAGATCAGGTGTACAAAAAGTAGATTTGACGACCATTAAGCTGTGAAAAAACTACTAAATTAACGTATAGACAACAGTGTTTCTTGAACTAAAAATAAGCAGTTGCAGCAGAACAGAACGTGCTCATTTCGAAGAAAAATTGTTACTTGGAAGAAAGTAGAACTTTTGTGCTCACCGTGGAGACCCTGGCGAAGCTACTCTTTCCTCGGTCCACTAACAGAACCCAACCAAGCGATTTGATCAGCTCTGCAGAAGATAAAACAGAACCAGGGTATATTCTCCTCATACGTCTTATTACAGCGGGCCCCGAGGAAAAGATGAAACTGCGTACGCCATATTACACCCTATTTCACCTATTTGAACAATGCTTAAGAGACATAATCGAAACAACCGAAAGTGAGAAAATTAAAGGGCTTTACAAAAACAAACGCTAATTGGCACTAAATTGTTCTAGCAATAATCTGGCAGTACGGGGGATTGACTAAAAATTGGAGCGGAACGGAATGACACGGTGTAGGAGGAGCGCGTACTAAAAGAGGGAACGCGTCTGATGGAACACTACTAAAAGGGGGACGCTGCACCGTCCTTCCTTCTTTTAGTAGCTTGTTCGTGCACGAGTTCTAGGTCATTCCCGTGCAATATCCCTGTTCTAGAGTAGTCCTATTCCTTTTGTAGTCGAATTAACCCCCGAACGGCAAGGGCACTGGAACAAGTACTAGAAATGGGAAATACAGTGCCCGTGTTCTGTTCTAGCTGTTGTTTGCTTGCTTTGAGTTGAGCTATTGGACAAAGCACTCGGCCAGGAAAAACAAGCTATTAAAAGAAGAAAGGACCGCGAATTACTCACCCTTTTAATAGTGTTCCTCCTGGTACAGCGTTCTCGATTTCGTACTTTGTTCCAATTTTTAGTACGCATTCCACTGTGTTGTTAGAGATGTATTTCCGGGTGAGGTTAGTAGTAAGGGTGGTGGGCAAGATTTCAAGGAGTTTTTCTTCTAAAATAGGTGTGAAGCAAGGGTGTACTTTATCTCCAAAGCCTTTTTCCCTATTTATCAAAGATATGGAATGGTTTTTAAAGGCCAGGGCTGCTCAGTTCGTATCAGTTGATTTAGTCAGGCTTTTCATGCTATTATTCGCGGATGATGTGGCTTTGGTGGCGGATACTAGAGATAACCTGCCGGTTTTACTAAATTTGATGGATGAGTATCTTAAATCTAAGCGGTTGGTCCTGAACGTGAACAAACAGTTGCTATGGTTTGCCGAAAGGGGGGGGGGGGGTATTAGATGTGCTTGACAGGGTATATTTGAGGGCAAGGAGCTATCCGTGAAAGAAGAGTGTTCTTCATCCAACTAAGAACATTCTTAACAGATGCCGACTGTCTGAATTATGAAATGGTGTATTTGGAGCTTCTTTACAGTATGATCAAGTGTCGCGTAAGGTGGAGCAAATCCTTCGTCGTCAGGAAATCCAGGATTGGCTGTGTCGGAAGGCTGAGTCGGTGTCTCTACGGTTCTATGTAAAGGCGAAAGATGTTTCAGGGGAGGAAAGGTATTTTAAAGCCGGGTTGTCTGGAGTAGATATAAAGTGGATGGTGAGTTTAAGGGGGGGGGGGGGAGGATTAGCTATTGGAGAGAAAAGAAGGTTTATAAGAAAAACTAGGTGAAAGAATGGTCTTTACTTTTGGCCGATGCGTGAAAATAGGGATGAAAATGTGTTCCACTTTATCCGTGAATGTGAAGGATTGAGAGATTGGGGTGGGAAATACTAGGAAGAGTGGCTATCAAAAAAAGTTGGAAGTACAAATATGGGGGATACCCGTAAGGTGGCTAAATTCCTCCGCGTTGGTTTGTCCCATAGAGAGCGATTTTTGTAGTTTGTTTTGTTTTCTTTTTGTTTTGTTGCCATGACCCCATTGTTTTTTTCGTGCAATAAATTCATTCATTCATTCCTTACCGTTTTAGTACGCGTTACTCCCGTACCGTGTCATTCCGTTTCATTCCCGTTTTTAGTCGATCCCGCAGTACGGAGCTGCGGTAACGATCCGTGTTACATTTCACTATTTCGAAGCCTGCCCGCTTGCGAATTTCATACAGATATATTTTTTGGGAGCCTGGTGAGAGCAGGGAGCGGAACTGAATTGACCTTGCTAAACTTTGACCAAACTTGAAACAGGCTAGAAGTCTTCAACCGTCGAGTCTTTTCAATTTCAGTTCCATTAGTGTCTGCTCGCACCCACGATAACCTCATTCGAGAATCGGACTACAGGCTACATGCGTAGTTGAAGCAGGACACGGAACCGGGTTTACCTTGCTAATTTTCTTAGAACTGGGGTCGAGTCGACAATGCTTAGCATAGACCAGAGCAAAATAACAGTAAGAAGTAGCACCAAGACCTATGCTTTCCATGCATCGCAAAAGGGCCAGACTCGCAGAGCCACCTATTACGCTGGAGGCATTTAAAGCGAGACAAACCTGCGGGTTTAGAAATTTCTAGTAAAGCTAAGATTCGGTTATTGGAGCCAGCGGTAGTGTAGTGACTGATTGAATTTAAGTATGGACGTTCTCTATAGCTAGTTGCTAGTTCGCTATAGTTAGTTTGCTCTAGCAGAGGCTCATCTCCAGACAGTGATATCGTCTATAATCTTGGAAGTGGTGAAAAAAAAAATTAAGCGTTTTCAAAAGAAGGTCATGTATTTTTCCTCGGTTTGATGACGTGTGCTCTCTAAACGAATTCGACTTTAACTTTCGCGTTAGCCCTCGAATCATCTCTGGATCATATACTTTGGATGTTCCCGGATAGTAAAAACGTTCGGGGCCCCTTCGCAAAAGAAAAAGAATATCAACACTATACGATCATTGGGGGTCTCGTCGGTTATTGTCGGGTTACAGCTCTGCTTTTAGGAAGATTGGAGTATAATCCAAAATGATAACATTCAGGTTTTCTGAACCGAGGTCTAATTTTTGGCCGGTGCAATCTCGTAATCACTTTGAGGAGAAACGCAAAGTTTTGCGCTGAGCGTCATATCTCAGCCACACCATTAAGCCACACCCAAATCGTCAAGGGTGAAGCTCCTGGTTCTTATGGTACTTGTCGTCTTCAGCTGAAGTATATACAGTGAACGTAATAGCTGTCCGTCTCGTTTGCTGTTTTAGGAACATCTATGTAAGTTAGGATGTTGAATGACTCGCAAGGAAGTAAAAAAACCGACACAATGATCAAGGAAACCTTTTTTCCAGGATCCGATCACCCTTCTCTGAGTTGAGGGAAGAAGAATCTTGAATCATGTGACCCGAGAAAGTTGCGAAATGTTTATCAGATTCGAGTGAAATTTGATTGGTGGTAAGAGCAGATGCCCGATATGTTCCATGTATTCGTCCGAACCACATCCGTCCATCGTGGGAGGAGTCTGAGGGGGATCCCGGAAACTTTCTAACAGACGTAGGGACCAAACAGATGACGAAATTTGGGTGAAGAAATAAAATGTTATGTTTAGGTCCGGACCGGATCCGGCTTCAGTGAGGGTACCGCGAGTATCGGACACTTTCCGAAAGTGCTCCGATTGCAGTTAAACTTGATGAGTGCTAGGAGCAAATGCCCTAGATGTGACATTTATGTGTCCGAGTTGCATCGGGAAGGGGTAGGGGGAACTAGATTGGATGTCACAGAAAATTTGTGACACTCATAGGGTCCAATCTGATAGACAGATAGGGATGAAACCCGGATTACGGATGATATTCTCCTTACGAGGAGAATCATCGACCGCTTTTGCTGTACAAGCAACCCGTATTCGGATACGTTCAGCTCTTAACCGGTTTACTTTAATCCGCCGCTTCGCCAAGAAGTGCCCTAATACGACTTCGTCTGATTCTGTGTTAGGACGGACATCAGCAAAATAGTAAATCTTACGAGGACTGTTTTCGTCCTACGGTTGGGGGGCCCGGAGTCATTCAATCTCTCTAGAGATAAATTTCGTCTCTGCCAGGCTGTCGTAGAATGTCTTGATCTGGTTTACATTCATCCACGCACAATTTACAAATAATGATTACTTTCATCCGAAAGGAAATGATAACAACTAAGGATGGCTTTCACCTTTAGACTTCATCCTGGTAAAACGATGTTATCTTATTAAAGATAAGAGTTATTTGAGTAGAAAATAATGCAATTAACTTTAATCCTACCTCGGAGAATTAATTTGAACAGTGTACAAAGCTCACGGGCTCTAGAAGTTCAATTTGAGGTCTTGACTGGATTGAAACTTTGTTTGGGGAGGTGGAAGGGGGGGGGGGAATTTTTTGAAGTTCTCAAATATGAGTGAAACTTAGTGGGTGGTAAGAGTAAATGCTCCAAACCTGAAATTTATGTATTCGAATCCGCGTAGTTGTGACATACACCATTCTCAAACGAGAGACTCGATTCAGACAGTTTGCGGTGGCACAAATCCTAGAATTCCTGTTTACAGGTTCATACCATGTCTGGGCACTATGAGGGGAGCTGGAAGGGGTATCGGAAAATCTTTGGCTAGGACGATGAAACTGGTCAAGCCTGTTAGAGACCTGCTTAGATTGCCTTGGGAACTGACCCGGATCCCATCCACGACAAGAGCAAGGGGGATCTGGAATATTGCGGCACGTTTGAACGAGCTATCCGATGTGGTTGAAAATTCAGTAGTTGACAAGAGCACATATTCGATGCATTCCGTCCAATGTCCAAATCCGGCTACTACGACGGGCATAGGGGTGGGGGACTAGAAAGAATAGATTGAGTTAAGTAAGTCATTTTCTTCTTTAACTTTTTTTTCTAGTTTCATCCTGACTGAATATTCACCTGAAAATGATGGGTATGTCAAGTGATGTACGAGTATGTTTGTACATGCAAGACTTTCAAACGAGATATCTGATTTGGGATAAAACTTCACAGATGACAAAAGTGCAACTCTGAAATGTCATGAGTACTGTTACATTCCAGGTCCTGACACTTTTGGGGTGATGGAAGGGGGATCTAAGAAAGGTTGTGACATGAATTACTCCCGAAAATGTAACCCGATACGGATAGAGCTTGATAGCTGGAAAGACCACATATCCTAGAATTGACATGTCCCGATCGGAATCGGTCGGAGAGCTGGGCATTTCGCGATACGCATGAAGACCAAACGGATCGAGTGTTTGATGAAACTTAGAAGGCACAAAGATCATGGGCTCTAGATGTACCATTTAAGGTGTTGACGGGATACGACCTTTATGGTGAGATGGGTGGGGGAGGAAGAGTTCTCCTTAAGTTATCAGATTCGAAAACCTGATGTATGTCAGGCAGGCATTTTTTAGAAGAGAGGGGGTGGGGTGGGTGGGTACCGAAAATTTTCCTGGAACCTTGTGGCATTCAGAATTCGAATGAATGATCCGATCCGAAGAGAGCTTGAAAGTTGGACAGATCGAATGTCCTAGAGGTTCCATCTGTATGGATGGACCGTGCGACCCTTAGCTGAAATGCGTGCTATGTACCTGTCCTTGCAGGTGCTTTATAAATTTCATCACATGTTCTTACTGAAATCTTCGCTTTCAGAAGCTTATAAGACCTTAAGTGCTTCTGAACCAAGCTGCTCGGTCACGAGTTTGAACAGAGGGTGGGATAAGCCATAATTATTGTTAATGAATGAATTTATTAAGTGATTTAGCCTTACGGCATTTCACAGCTATTAAGTTTAGGTAAACAAAGTAGAAGTCCTGGATTTGGTTTAGGACACCTGAAACCAGTACGGTCAAGATCATCGGCTACAGCAGGGGCCGGGTATTTACTATGGTAATACATTTGCTGCAAAAGCTTGAACCCACAAGCGGAATTTAATAACTGTACCGAACTAGGGATAGGAAACAAAAAATACAGGGTATGGGTGTAGGTAAGGGGGTGGTGCGGCTTAGGTGGGGTTACCAGATCGGGTTGCGGCAGCATCTCAAACTGCCTCGAGGACCCCCTAAAATGGAATCAGCCAATTGGTTTCAGTGCCAAACTCATTTTCACATTTCTTTCTTCTCTGAAATTCTTGGGCAGTTTAAAGTTTCAATCAATAAATCAAATTTAATTCCAAATAGCTTAAAGCTAGATCAGGTCAAGAAAATATTAAAGTTTCCGTAATACAGTTCAAAATCTGGTGGGTTTTGCTTGGATTGGAGTTTCGAGAGACTTACAATTTCAACATACAAGACCTTAAATATTCTTCATTGCTTACTAGTGTTAGGTGTTTCCTCTGTATGGATCTTTTGCGTCCCACCATCTACCAGTGACTATTCACTAGAACCTTGAACCAGGTTCGGGTTCATCCACACTGGTGAGATAAAAAACAGACACTGGCGAGTCCGCAAATGGAGTCTAACAGTACTCTGGTGATTAAGAATGCTGATATTACAAAACTGTCAAGGGCAGGCTTCTCAGAAAAGTTCAGAATCTAGGAGAACGGTAGAATGGAAAGAGTTGTAGTCCCAAGGACGAGAGGCTGCCAAGAGCACATGTTTGCATTCATTCGAAAATTCTATTTACAAATAATAAATAATAATAAATAACAGTTAAAAACACTGAAAAATCCTCATCTTGACTCAGGTACCCTAAAGCTGTTCTTACTTTCTGCAAGTCGGTTAAACGCCTTCTTAAGCACGTTAACGTCACTAAGTTTTATGACTATGTCAGCAAATTGTCTTTCTCGTTCGGTCTTCAGCAAACTATAGTCAAAGTCCGTTCGCTGTCGCAATCCCTTGAAGAAGGATATTATAGCTAAGAACAGCTGCACTAGCAGGGATACCAAGAGAAAAGGTGATATCAGTATGAGTTGCAATAATCGGTCTAGGTGAGTCTTGAATTTGTCCTTCAGTCCGTAAGTCACTAGAAAGAATAGATTGAGTTAAATAAGTCATTTTCTTCTTTTCCTTTTTTTTCGAGTTTCATCCTGACTGGAGATTCACCTGAAAATGATGGATATGTCAAGTGATGTATGCGTAAGTTCCTTAGCAACAAAAGAGGTCATGTTATCTAAATATACAAAGCACCTGCTCAACTTGTCGAAATTATGTCATAACCATACATTGACGGAGACGTTCAAAATTCAAGATGCAAGTGTTACCCTTTTGGATGTTTCTTCGTCGCTATAAAAAACTGTTGAGAACAGAGCCCAACCAGCGCACGACCTTCTCCACTGTTTCCTGTCCGAAGATTGAAACTTAGTGTCTTTTCTGTGTCTTTATGTGTTTTATTTATTTTCTTTCCGTTACTTCGCTTTTTCAAAATGGCAGGTTAAAAATAAATTACTTAATCATTACTTATAATCAACAAAAGGGGAACGAATGTGTGTAGTGATGGAAAAATGCTACTACTTGACACAGAAAAATCAGTATACGGGTGAGATATACTAAATCAGTATATCGTGTAGGCAAATCACCTGCAATGGATTTTTCTTTTTGCTTTAGTGTCACTTTACCAACATAACCCGAAAGTAAAAATACACTCAGAAGTGATATAAAAAGTGACCGAACTTAAAATCGTCATTTTAGCTAATAAAAAAAATTGTCGAAAGTGACCGTACAGATAATGCTCAAATGTTGCCTTCAACAATTTTTCTTTTCTTATTTCTGCGATGTTGCCCCGATAGACCAGGTGTCATTTTGTTGTGTAAGTTTTTGATTTGAATGTAGATTTTGTGAAAGTATGGTCTTATTATTGGTCAGTTGTAGACCAGTTATTAATATTTTATTAGGTTTTGTCTACTCGCCAGCTTTGGCGGATGTAAATACATGAAATGACATGAATTTCACGATTTCGCAAAAGGAAACCTCGATGAAATCAAATTGCACGTTTAAGTATGACCTTGTCTGGACGCCATATATATTCTCAACGTTACTTGAGAGCTCATGGTGAGCAGATATTAATCACTGAACCAAAAAAATGATTCAGTGGATGATACAAAATAAGCTTGCTTTTCAGTTAAACCTGAACTATATACATTAGGCTACTCACCAATGCAAGTACCGTTGTTGAACCCGTAACCTTTAGAACATGAGCATGCGTAGGAGCCGAACGAGTTGTGACATTGGGCCTTTGTATCTCCATTGGTACCACAGGGTCTGTACTTTTCACATTCATCGACATCTGCAAAAAAATGGGTTCATAAACACTAAACAGCATTGCGTAGTTTCCACACCTCCCGACAGGCTGATGCTGCTGGCTACTCCTTCTGAATTTTACGACGGCTAATCTGATTGGACCACTGGATTGGCACCCTACCCCTCGCCCCGCCCCCTGAAGCCAATAGCTGACAGCACTAAACGTTTACGTCAGCTGATTTTATACGAGCGATCTACAGTTTCCCTTTTCTAGCTCTGAGCCTGAAGAGTACAGTTGCCAAGAAGGACCTAAATATCACCAAGAACAATAGATCAGATAGAACCTTCGTCTCCCAATCTGTCTAATAGAACCATGCGGAGTCGGATATTTCCCCTACTCTGCCCGCTGCAAACGAGCGCAGGTTAACAGCTTTGCGGCACATCATGTTACGGAACCTACACAACCTACATCGCTGTGAAACCATGTAGAGAAAAAGTAGAAGTCAAAGCCGACTGGGTTCTGGACGCACTCCAGAGCAGGTCAGCGAGCCTCCTGCACTTTTTGCTCTGCGATGAGCAACGACGAAGACGGCAGTAGAATACACAGTATCAACATCAGCTCAAAGCTAGAGCAAATACCTCTAGGTCCGCTTAGTTTTATCGGGGTATCCACAGTCGCTGCATGGGACAAAAGACGGAGGTTCTATCTGATTATTTGTTCTTGATCTCACTCAAGTGAAAACAGCTGGCGTATCCATTAAACGCAGTCAACTATGATGCGCAGTAAGCTTATGCATGCATTCTGAGAAAAAAATCGATCAACGTACCTGAGCAGACAGGGACATTTCCGTTTGTTCCGACTTGACTGAATCCAGCTTTGCAGACGCAACTCACTGAAAATCCGCTAGAAACGCATTCTTGAGTTGAGGAACTACAGTCTGAACAGCTACCAGGGGCGGGGACTACCAACTCTGCAACAACAAAATTTTATGTCAGGAAGTGTCCATTAATCAAATCATCCAAAATCATCAGATCCAGCAGCAGTCTAACCTCCAATCTTCTTTGGTAAGACAGTTCTACTTTGGTAGGTTATGGTATTTCATTAAACTACGATGACAACCTGACAAATTGAACGCTAAATTTAAATCAATAAGGGATCAATGTTTAAAGTGGAAATGATTTTTTTTTTTCCTAGTCTGAAACAAGCGCCATGGCCAAGGTTATGGTATTTCATGAAACAAAGATGACAACCTGACAAATTGAAGGCTAAATTTAAATCAATAAGGGATCAATGTTTAAAGTGGAAATAATTTTTTTTCCCTAGTCTGAAACAAGCGCCATGGCCAGTCCGCCTATTGTCAGATCTTCTTTCACAGTTGATTTCAAGCTTTTGCTCTCTAGCCTAATTTAATCTTCCTCTGGTATCGTTTCGTTTGTGATTGGTTCAGTTACAGGGACAAGCTTTGCAAACCAATCAGAGACAACAATTTATGTTGCCAATGCAAGTTATTGTTTATTGTTGCCACAAGCGTGCTTCGACAGTAGAGATAAGTAGAGAGGTAGAATGCATGGGAGCTTTTTTCTTCAACAGAATTTGAGCTTGAATGCCCAATTGTGTAGCCTGCGTAGTTGTATGGTAGTTGCACGAAAATTTGCATGCATTGATATGTATAGTAAAGAATACCATCATTAATTTGACTCAGACTGGGCCAATCTCAAACAGTATTATCCCATAGCATCCTGTCGCTATTGTAGCATCTAGTCTTGCTAATGGTAGCATGCAACAAAATGCATTAACACGGTAGCCTTGACATAGAAGCATGTGGTAGCATCAGTTGGTGCTGCATGCTACTTTTTCGTACAACTTCATACTACAATTTTGAGATAAATTTCTCGTCGGGTGCAGCAATTGTCACCCTCTTGTCGGGAATAGGAATTACAGCCCCTTCATTGAACCTTGGGGGGGGGGGGGGCAAATCTGAATATTCAGACGGCAGTGATAACGCTTGGCGGCCATAATTTTGTACGTCTAAATTAAAAGAACAAAAAAAAATTGTTGTATGTCAATGAGGACGAAGATCGTACGTATGTAAGTATATAGTAAGTATGTCTTCCCGTCTATCATGTATGATTTTCGACCACCAATTTACAAGGCCTTCCAAGTAGTCACAGGTCCATTTTGCAAGTTCATGTGGATAAATAGTCCGTTCTGTACTCGTTGAAGGAGCTTTTACGAAACAGTCTCTCTATTTTCCGTCACTCTGTCTGAAGGAGTCAAGTTATTGTACGAACGAAGAACGCTCTCTAGTTGGTTTCATGTCGTACAACGTCTATGTCAAAATTTAACCGGAAACCCAGCTTATTATATCTTGGACTTGAACAATCTATTTTTTTTTACAATTCTAAGTTTCTTTTTCCATCTTGGGTTCACAACTTTCTCCCTTCGCGAAGAATTTGAAGTTCAACAAAGGCATGCATTTCAATGGAAATAAGTAATCGGTAACCAGACTATCGTATGTCAGAAGATTTTGACTCTCAAAAGCCCTTACGTTCTCCTATTGCAGTGACTTTTCGGTCGTTACGATGACGTAAAAAGGGTAGGTAAACTTAAAAGTTGTGTGCAAATCATGACTTAAAATTTGCCCAGCTTCAGAAACGTAAAAGAAGGAGATGCAGAAATTAAATTTTGAGGAGAAACTTTTTCAGTTTCTCCAGGTCATCCCTTGAATTTGTGAGAAAAGACATAAGAAGTTGCTTAGGTTAAATTGGAGGCAAATTGAGTAAAAAGAAGACATTCTGAATTTCTTCGTTTACACCATTTTCACAGGGTCCCTGCAAGTGTGAAAGAGTCGAAAATAGCCCAAAGTGTTAAAAAACATAAATTTTACGTATTAGCTTGAAGAGACTTTCATTCAACGTCAAGTACAGTAACCATACGTTCTGCAGGGAACGATGGCTCGCACACGCGTACAGTATCTCTTAAACAAGACGGTGAAATTTTGCAGGTGTCATATTCCGTCATTCCCTGTCATTCTCGGTTCCTCCAATTAGTCTGTCTTGTAAGTCATTTTTCATTGCTCTTTTTTTCCGGGAATAAATTTTAACGTTCTCGACGGAAGTTGTAGATGTGAGGAAAATGTCTGAAAAAGTAGTTGCGTTTTTTAGCTCAATTTTCTTTCCGATTCTCCTCGCAATTCTCTTAATTCACTATTGACATGAATCCAATTCTCCTTTTTTCTGCGGTTTTGCCGAGAACGGAGAAAGCTTCGCAATTTTGTATATTCACCAAGTTTCTTTGATAGTCTCTTTTCGATTCTACTTCTCCGTTCTCCTTCCTGATTGGACCGCAAAGGGCGGATGCTCAATCCGTATACAGAGCTACTAACTAAACTGAATAGCGAAAAGAGCAGAGGTCATTCGGACGAGAATCAAGAATTGAGAAGCAAGAACTGATAATTCAGATAAAAATTGCAACTAATATGGTCAAATGCATTCCTCATTTTCACTGTGCATTCCTATTTTTTCACTGGAAAAATTTCTAAGCAAAATCGAGCCATGAAAAACGTCTGTCGTCCCCGACTTACCAGTACTCCTGATAAGTGATATGAGTACGTTAAAGCTTATTCCAGGTACAGTCACTTCGTTATTACGGATTCGAAACACTGTCAGTCGTTTTTGAGTCACTTCAGTCGTGTAAGCTGTCGTCACACTTGACAATATCGCACCTATTTCAACATTCGGCGCATCTGACTGACGTTTCTTTCTGAATAGGGGAACAACGCTTCTCGCGGACGACCCTGCTGGCTTGAAAGCAACGACTTGGCCCACAGCGTCCTTAAATGCAGCTTTGATCTAAAAATAAAACAAGGCGGTTAAATCTTGCTTATCATCCTTGAATTACTTGCATTTCACCAAGAACAAACAATGAGATAGAACCTCGGTCTCCCTATCTCTGTACTCTGATTATGCGGAGTCGAGTATTTCCCCGTACATTTTTCCGCTGCGAACAAGCGGATCTAGGCAGCTTCGTGCCACATCACTTTTCGTTACCTCTATAATTAGCTATATCGCCGTGAAGCCGCCTTGAGTAAAAGTAGAAGACAAAGCTGATTAGTTCTCTGGACGCGCTCAAGAGCGGGTCAGGGCGCAGATTAAGTACGAGCTACAGTAAATATCTCTAGGTCCGCTGATTTTATTCGGTGTATTACAAGTCGCTGCATGGTACCAAAGACAGAGGTTCTATCTGACTATTTGTTCTTGATGCCACTTCGACAGGACATTTCAGTCCTACGTGTGTGTCTACTTGTTTGTTGGCTTCATAATCGAAAGTCTGTATGGCCAAAGACCGGAACATTAGGAAAGACGGTAACTCCGCTGAAATCGCGAAGTGGATAATTGAGCTATCCGCTACCTAGCTGAAAATCCACTGGCAATATCGGAAGTTGTCGAAAGCCATCGTAACGTGTCGTAAGTAGTCCCCGACGCCGCGCCGAAAAACATTTCGGCGGCGGCGAGAGCGATTCTCATCGGCGGCGGCGCGCCGGTTTTTTGACGGCGTCACGCCGATTTTTCTCTGTTTTTGACGAAATTTCTTCGATGGCTGCAAGGACTACCAGCGTATAAAGTTAATTGGACTATAAGGCTTCTGATTTTTTCTTGTTATAGCTTTTCTAGATTTGACTGGTAGTCCACCGGCATACATGTAATAACGAAGTACTGAAAGCAACTTTCGAATTCGAAGTTAGCAGTTGAAACGTTTCCATCAAAACATGAAGATGTTACAGATATGCACTTGAACTTCAGCTTCCCTAAAATAAAACTAAGTCAACTTATTGCAAGATCTTGACAAGTTTAATTTGCAAAAGCAGGCCATGCCATGGAAATAACCATTTCAACATCTCCTTTACAATGCAATAATTATCATGGATAAACTGAAGCTTGTTGACTCGGTGACGGGCAAGAATAGATCTTTTAGCACCAACGATCACTCCAGTTGTGCAGTTGTGTGTGTGTCAAAGTCTCAAGAGGTGGAGGTAGTGTAAGGTTTATGGTTTAGGATTGTAAGGATTGTAGGGTGGTAAATTGATGATCGGTGGAACTATATTCTGTTTTGGGTAATGCCTATTCCTAATTTGGAACAGGTAACTACAAAGGCGCCAGAGACTGTCGGCGGGCCGCCGGTTTTCGGCGCAGCGTCGGGGACTAGTCGTAAGCAGCAATTTTGGCGTAACGCCGGTTCCGGTCGGGCACGGTTACGACGGACTTACAATTGCCACTGGAGGACCCACTTTAGATTTGGCAGAAGGGATCGGCCTAAGTGTCAACAGAGATGTGTTTTAACAACAATGCAACTGCTTGGAAACGCTAAGTATTGCGATTCATGGGGCTGATGGGAGTTCCCTGGTTTTCCACTGTTACGGTTTATGTATGGCTTGTATCGTATAGTTTGGCTTATTACAAACCAACGGAAGCCGTGGCTTGAAGCCAATCGGCGAAAAACGATGAACTTTTCAGTAATCCTTTACCGCTGTCGTTGCCAAACGTTTCAAGAACAAAGGAACAGAGATACGACCAATCAAAAAGAAAAGTTCGTTCAATAAAAATAACTTGTGTGAGATGCGGAGCCACGGTGAAACGCGTTTGCATTTTTTTTTTTTTTTTTTTTTAGATTATATATGGGGTTTATTGGAAAAAAATACTAAGAACTACAAAACCCTCTGGAAGTTTACACTTGTTAAGAGGTTTAACAAACCCCCTTTGAGAGATTAACCTACATAACACTATAATAACTATAATACATTGGGCCTTCATGCCTGTTTAAGTGGATAAGTGATGGGTATTATCATATCTAAACCCTGTTCGGTTAGACTTTTACAAGGTGGTGATTTCCTGTCCACAGAGGAAGGAAAATGAGCTTCTTATGATAATAATCATAATTGTATCTGGAAAAGCGCGAGTGCAATATACAAGTACGTATTCCAAATACACTGAAACATAAATATCCCTAAAACACAAACAGCTTTTTGAGTCCCTACGATCTATTTACAAATCTAGAAACCTTGCTTAACGATTGGAGGTAATCTTCCTAACAGACAGAAGTACTCGGAAATCCCCATGGAAGATCCCCCACGAATATCCGAAAGCTCTTGAGAAATGACCAAAAAGTTACCAATATCCTCATCTTCATAACCGCAAAGAGGACAGGCATACCCATTCGGATTCTTCTTATTCCTGTCAAATCTTTCTTTAGGCAATTAGCCTTTAGTTGGGTCCACTACCTCAGAGGAACCGCATTTAGCTCAAAGGCCTCGTTTTTGCTTATTTTGCCTTTCAAATTATCCCTTATAATAAGATGAGGAAACCCCCGCCTTTCGCAATTTGTACTTGTACATTGTGCCGCCTTTGTTTCTTTTTGCACCTACGAATTTTTAGCACTTTTTCGGCCTAGCCGAGTTTTTACAGCCATGCAACACAAAATTTGCCGAAAGCTTCAAGCTTCGCCAAGGACAATTCCACAACTAAGGACATAAGAAGCTTCAAAATATTATTTTTCGTTTTGGGAGACATTGTAGATTATCAATATAGTGTTTTGTACTTGTTCTGTTTTTCTTGATTTCCCCACTGTTTAACCAGGCGCGTTCAGTTTTCAAATATTTTGCAGCCAGCCGCCGAGTCGGAGAGAGGTAAGACTGGATAGAGTGGACAAGCGCTAACAAGAAAATTGCCAATTTTTCGTGGAAAGTACTGGTATATTTAAAAACGATGGTTCTGAGCCATTTTATCGTGAAAAGATCATTTCTAGTAAGAGTTGTGCTTTAAACGTAAAATAAAATTCAGGCTCGTACACTGCTTTGACCGTTTCTGATTTCCTGGTCTTCAATAACTCTCAGTGCTTTATGAAGGAAAAAATGGAGATTAATGCACTCAGCCAGCATTCCAAATTTAACGACGCCCAATCTTATTGTGTCTGCCGACTGTGCCACTAAATTTGACAAAAGAGTAGACAAAGGAAAATACGAAGCTGTGGTACACACAGATAGATTTTGGAAAAAAAAAGGCAATACAAATTCCAGGACAGTTAGTGGGTGACAATGGAAAGTATTGAACGAGGTCTGTAGAAAACCATATTTTACTCAATTTCTGCTTCTTCTGGCAGATATGCGCGGTTAGACGCGAATATGGACAGCCTATTCAGAGTTTTGAAATAAATAAAACAAAAAAGTTTCTGATATTCAGAAAGTTTTGCCGTTTGCATCCAGCTGAGCTCCAATGGAAGAGACTGTAGTTTTTAAGCTACATGGAACGTAGCTTCTCCCTCAGACTTGACGAATCTTATTGTTACTTACAAACTTCTCTGCTTCAGCTTTCAATTTTAAGTACGTCTCGGAGTTTGGGTTCCTTAGATCTTCGGACCATTTTGTATCGCTTGTGAGTGGCAGGGTGACATTGTAGACCTTGTCTTTGGCAGCGTCGGATCTTCTGCAAGCGCCATTTGCACTCTTTATGTAGGGAAAGATGCACTGGCATTCATACCCCTTCGAGTTCAGTGATCGGACGCACTTGCCGTTACTGGATGTGCATTCCGACTGAGCAGCAGAGGCGGCACAGGGATCAAGGCTCGCTGAGAAAGCTGTATAAAAAAGAGAAATGTTAGAAGGATGAACCGAAGTCCATCTAGTTCCAGTTTCGAGAGTCTAAGGACCTGTCGTGCCTACATCACTGTTTCACTCTACGCCCATCATCGTTCCATCTCTTCACGTCTATCCACCTTGACGTATCGGATCCCCGCTTATGTATAGAGATAGAATGTTCAACCAAGTCTAGATGTTAAAAGCCGCGAAAAATGAATGTTTGATGAATGTGAAAAATGTGGGACGTTACTTGAGGTTTAGATTCAGGCTTGATGAAAGATTGTCACAATAGCAAAAGCTAAATGATTGGCAAAAAAAAAGCAAGTTTAGACACTAAAGTATAGGTAACACTCTAAGAGTAGGTAACAATTGCATCTATGTATGCTAACAACAACAAGCGCTTACTTAACAATAAGACAAAAATGAAACAAGGGACCAGGAACCGGACGGGGAGAAACGAACTGAAGAAATGGCAAGAAACACAAAATTTTATTGATTGTTTAGGTTTGTGATGGATCATAGAACAAGGTTCTTAGGTTAAAGGGAGGTCAGGGGTACTACTGTTTGGATGAGAATATTACTGTTAGTGCAGAGTCTCTTTTGAATTTCTGTTTGTTACCATTGCCCTCAGGCTTTTTGCACCTCCATCCTGTTCCTATTGCTTTTGAGGAGCTCAATGGTCTTTTATGCTATTTTCTTTTGCTAAAACAGTCCACTTTCAAAAGAGGCATGTACGCTAGAATATCAGAACTGAAACTGTTGCCACTGATTACATTCTACGGAAGGAAGTATTATGGTACTTGTACCATCGAAAATATTCCGTCAAAGAATTCAAAGTGACCCTTGACAAGGAGTGGGGCAAGAAGGAATGGAGGCTGGAATGGGATGCCCCGGAGTCCCAGACCAGAGCATAAGGTCAAGCCAAACCAACCCATCACCAAAGAGAATACTCTTGATGTCTATCTCTCCCTGCCGATGCAGAATCTCCGGGTACCTGTGGAAGAAAGGAAGAAGCAGTGTCACAGCTGCTCCGAAAGATCGCGGTGATTGTTTGACACAGGATTTCAGTCGCTGAGTTTGAGTCGTTACGGACACGTTTACTCCTTCTTCCTGAAGATCACTGGCGTGTTTTGGACTTTGTCATATAGAGTATTCCAGAATTCATCCACATGGCAATTTGTGAAGAAATGCTGTGCAGGATGGAAAATCTTTCGATGCTCCAAACTACAATTTAAGGTATTTACAGTAGGGTATGTTTTAGAGAGGGTAGAAAGGAAAGCCATAGTCTTTACACGTTTGGCCGTATCTGGCCAATTCTACTCAGCTTTTTAAAAAAAATGTATCCTCAAGTTTGTACAGGGTGTTTTTCGTAAAGTCAAATAAATAATTTCTTAAACTAAATAGTTAGGTATTATAGTACTATTATTATAACATACATATCTCTAATCATTGAAACAAGATTTTGAAGGAGAATGCTTACGATAGCAGCTTCCGTCTCCTCCGTGGATGTATCCTGGGCCACAAAGACACACAAAGTAGCCGTAGTAGTCGGTGCAAACGGCACTCGTATCTCCATTGTCGTCACAAGGATTCCCAACACACTGATCTGTGTCTTGACAGATGTTGTTCAGCTGCTTATACCTAAGGAATAGTGAAGTCTTTTAAATTCCACATAAACATGTACCATACTAGTCCTAATCCCATTTAAAGCTTCTGCTTGCTGCTACTTCAAGCGATACCTGTCTTTTACATAAGAATAGCTTCTCTGGAGTAGCCTACTTCACACTCAAAGGACACTTGTTTATCCTTATTATCCTTAGCTCCCTGATGGAATTATAATTATGCTAAATCCACGCATTTCCCCATTGTTCCGTTTTGTACTTACTGCTTTTTATCGCTATTACGGCCTAGCCGAATGTTTTTGCGGTGCGCAAAATTCGCCAAAAGCTTCAAGATAAGCCGACTAATGTTTTACACATGGGAAGCTTCAAAGTGTTGTTCTGACTTGGGAAGACATGGTGGATCATCAGCCATATCTTCTGTTTTTGAATTCTTTTCTTTTGCTTTCAAATATTTGGCGTTCAGCCGCGTCGAAGAGAGCGGAGGTTCGATCGGTTCGACAAGCGCTAACAAGAAAATCACTTATTTCACGTGGAAGGTAATGATATTTTCGGAAAACAATATACCTGAGATATTTTATCGTTGAAAGATCATTTCTAGTAACAGTTGTGGTTTACAGTTTAACTGAAAAGGCGGCTTATTTTAAATTTGATATTTGAATACACTGCAAGACAATTCAAATTCATCCAGACGCGGAGAATTTCAGCTTCAGCAAAAGCCTGCATTTCCATGTGTTACAGACGCTAAGCTCGAAAAATTCACGGATCAAGGAAGTAGGACAGTGACGATAAGATGTGTATTTCTTTTATGTGTTTTATTTTGCGGCAATGACTTACCTTTGTATTTGCTTAATAATTCAATCATAGAGGGACAAGTACACAAAAGTACCACAAATCCAAAAAAATAAGTCAAGTCTATGAAATCAGTTGTCTCGCCTATTTAAGTGAATAAGTGAAGTGGAACTAAACTTTCGGATCTCAGCTCTATTTGGTTAAACTTTAAAGCAAAATAAATAGGGGACTGAAGCCTCAAGTACCAAAAAATTTTCAAGTACCATCTGGAGTACATTCTGCTTAGGTCACATCGATTCTATGACATAATTTATCCAACAATTTAAAGCTTTTAGCAATATTGATGAAACTAAGACAGATAGTGAAGTACGATGGGCCTACAAGTGTCAAGTAATATTTGCGTTGAACAAGACGTATAAAACCATGTTTAGAGTTTTTCTCTACGAAATAATAACACTTACAAGCGTGTCACAGAATATTCCCGTTGAATAAAACATAAAAATATCGTCTATGTTCTTTTTTTGCAAATATGAATTACTTCCATGCTCACAACATAATGTTTGTGTAAAATCACCAGAAAGTGTGTTGACTGTTATTTGTCGAAATAGCGTATATTTCTGCTAGATGTTGTGAGACTTCCAATGCTGTAATTCGCAATTATAAAGCGGTCAGATTCGATCAGACCAATATTTAAAAAAATCAAACAAAATACGAACCCTTCACTGCAGGTACATTGCGGCCCGTTGGTGATGCCATCTTGGCAAAGAGAGTACTTGTCCAGTCCCGCAACGCATGTATTTGCAGCGAGGCAGGTCATCAGTCCTTTCTGAGGCTTAGCGTTACTCAAATCCACTGTAACTCCTTCTATGGAAATTGCGGCCGAGTTGGCAAACCTTGCTTTGATCGAGGTAATGAACGAAGTGATGTTAATTTTGGTTGGAGGATTTATGTAGAAGAGAACCTCTGCGGATGATCCAGAGATTGTGAAGCTCCCCAAGGAAGGATTTATGGTACCAAAGAGTACAAATAGCTGAAAAATGGAAAAAATCTTACATGCTTTTAATTGCAGACATCCAGAGACATGGCGTACCAAGAACTCCAAGAAAAACAGATAATCATACTATGAGGGTCATTTACATTCACATATATAAGAAACGCTTCACGTTCAGAATGTCTGCCCTCATCCTGTTGATTAACTCACATCTCAACTTGTGCGTCGTCCAGATACGACAATTGTAAAAATTGACGCGTCTTTCCTTCAAATATAAAGAAATCCAATAAAACTTACATCGGAAAATATGTTAGATTCGACCTTGTGGCTGTCCAAGGACGATGTATTAGGGCGAAGGCCACAACAGACTATCCAAACGCAAACAAGATTTCGAAAGTTCTCTAGTTATGACAGTGTAAAACGACATTGATCACAGCCTACCCTCTTTGACGACATCCTTCATTGGTTGAGCCGTTTGCTTATTGAGATAATATTTGCAGAATTGTCGTTTCTACCAGCTACTGCCAGACGAGGAATCGAGGCAAACGAAAGTCCTATGTTTAGTCAGTTTGCGTTGTTTTTAAGCCTCTACAGAATTTTCGGAATGCTTTAAAGGATGACTCTAGAAAATTGGTTCCCAACCGTTAGTGCGCGTACCTCAAGGGGTACGAGAGACCCTCGCAAGTGGAACGCGAAGGTCTCAAAATCAAGTTAGTACAAAACTTTAATACCTTGAGGTAATAACGATTGAAGCAAATTTCCGAACTTTCTTCAAGACGTCACATTGATTTTCACCAGTATCAGATAATCAGCTGAGATTTATTCTAGACTGGATCAAAAGACAGCCAATCGATTAACGAAATAAAAAGTTGATACTTACAATTCTGTCCAGTTTCGAACGGAACAGTAGATTTTCTGCTGAGCCGATGACAAAATCTAGGGAATTCACGTCGAGAACTCTCAGTGTCATTCCAAATGGGTTGAGGGATGGATCTAAAAAAGAACTTGCTGTAAATTTTCTCTAAAAGAGGCACGATTTTTTTTATCTTCTTCTTCGGTTCCATGAAATAATTATGGCGCCTACTTCTAAATTATCCTCTAAAGGACACCTCGATACAGCTATTGAATACTTTAAACTTAGTTATGCTTACAGAAAACAACACAAGACTTTGGCTGTTTTCAGCCTCTTTCCATGTCCTTGCCATGTATGACGAACTTGGCAAAATTTGCGCAACCGGCCTTGAGACCAATAAGCGATTCGGAAAAAATGATCGGAAAGTAACGTAAGGTAAAGAGAACAACGTGGCAAACGTGATAATAAGTGTAATGCTAAAAGAGGAGATACACTGCACTTATAAAGCGTAAAACCTCGTGACGAGAGTGAATGGAAATGCTACTGAAAATTACTATCATAGATACGACATGTCCTTGAACGCTGTTTGCTAAAATATAAATAGTTTTCATTTTTCTAGTTAACACTTGTTTTTACCCCAAAATCTTCCCACGTAGGGAGGTGCACTTCCGTATAGTTTCCTGATAGAGCGGTGACCAAGCAACGTTGCAACGCAACTTTATCTTTTATGTTATAGTACCCTTGCTATAACATCTGCTATCGTCCAAATTAATTTTCCATTTCCTATAGGGGGAGGGGGGGGGGGCTTACCAACAAAGCAAACACGTTTGGAGGAGGTAGAGTCGTCTACAGGTACAAGTGGGAATTGACAGCTACATCTGTATCCTTTTTCATTTGCAGCTGGAACACATCTCGAATTGATTTTGGCACACTCTGCCCTTACAGTCGTTGTACATTTGTCTGTAGTGATATCAGATTTCTCTGAAAAAAAGAAGATGGGATTCAGGCAATCGCGGGTTCCAGCCATAATGCACTTTAGGGCAGTGCTACAGCTCAAACGATTCAGCAAGAACTCAGGGTACTTAGATCAGTCGGGATTGGCCGAGGTGTGTTACTGGAAAAGCACAGCAACACAAATCTTTAGCTTAAGTTAGAACACAACTCAGGTGATCTGATTCTTCAATTTTTATATCTTATGTTGTGACTACAATCCCACTGGTCAGACGGGTAGAAGGACATATAGGCATTCTTACAAATATTAATTCATTTAAGTATGATTCTGAGTAGTAGACATCGGTAGTAAAATGAATGAATCGTATATAGTATATGAATATGATGCATAGTTAGTAAAACATAAAAATAGTATATAAATAGTAAACAGTATATGGATAGTAGCTTATTTATCCAGTAATAATCGTTCGCCAACTTTGGAAAAATCGATCCGTAAATTAGTCACATTCAGCACTAATTACGATCATAGAGAGGAGAGTCAAGGACGAGAGCAATTGCCCCTTGACCCTGTTTGGTTAACCTTGTCTGGTCGTTGCTTGACCAAGCGGAAAGTCCTTTTCTAGATGTAATACTTCAAATATGAAAAAACAACAACAAAGACAATCAGATCTCCAGTAGGGCCAAATAGTATAGTGTTTAGCTACGTTCAAGCTTAGTATAGAGCCGAATTGGAAGCATGTTAGCATTTTTCTCGTCTATATCACCCCCGTTCAAGCTGCCAGATAAAACAAGGTCACGGTAGAGTGATCCTCTAGTGTCGCGAATCGGAAGCGCTGGCATTGGCAAGCTTAACCAAATGATGAATAATAAATTCAGATGCCAGGAATGCTAATTGATCAGTGAATGAAAGCAGAAAATAAAGCTGAAAATTTGGTCTTATGTACTATGTACCTAATTTCTTTTAATAATATATTGAACCAATTTATTGCCTAACAATCAGCCAAATTTTCAACATGGAAAGGTAAGCAATCTTACACTCTCTATCCCACTAAATAATTGATTAGGGGACGGAATTCATGGACTGTTTTTGAAAAAGGCTGTTTTTGTTTCTATTGGTTGAGACTAATTTTCGTTAGTGCTAAGATTTCTGAGAAACCAAAGGAACAGGAGTGTTTAAAATAATCATCCCTATTGACTGGGAACTGTTTCTCCCCTTTTCCACGCCATATTGACTGCTTTAACCAGTACTACTTCCATCACGATCTCGGGGTTTACATACATACTAATATGGAAACTAGATGGGCATGACGAAGCAAATGTCATTCTCCAAACGCGTTAGATAGAGGACTTATTACTAGTTACAATCGTTACCATTCTTGTTAGTATTTCCGTTCCAAAGACCACCATTATCAGTAAATGAACTCCTCCTCTCATTATTTTTATTCCACGACTGTTAAGAGCGTTACAATTTACTTAATGCGAGCATTATAGGTGATAATAACTATCGGTTCTGCAGGAACTTCCGCGCGAGTGATGTCGCATGTCAGCTTTGTTCTCACTTTCGTTCCGGAGAGATCACAGAGCAGCGCTCACCCCTCCACCTGTCAACATAACTTGTAATAAGTCACTGGAACGCTACCTTAGTCCCAATTAGTCATTCGACGATAGTAGTGTCTATAGCAATGTTCCCGATCGAATAATTTTTCCTATCGAATTTTTCATCTAAAACCCTATTTTATCGAATTTTTTCTAGTCCTGCCCAGAAACCGCAGTATTTTTTTTTCACGCGTCATAGATGTTCCGGCTGTGGTTAATTATCGCGTTGCTGGGGGTAGGCTGAGTGAAAAATTTGGAGAAAGATAATCTTCTTATTGTGGGAAGCTGGATAATTAATTGCTTGTTTACAAATAGGGTCTCGCCTAGCGTCATTTTTTTTAACACGCGACCGACCAGAAATCTGTAACCTAATTGTCGTTAGAAGTTTTGGAGGTCTGTTGGGTAAATTATGGCTTGCCTTTGCGGAGACAAGATAACTGAAAGACCAAGGCTTATGTATGATTACATTTATAGATTGATTCTATCTGTGCGTTAGTAGAAATACCAAAAATATATTTGCATCATCATAACCTTTTTTTTTCGATCCAGCGATACATTTTCAAGTCCCAAGACTCTTCGAAATAAACCTTTCATTATTTCCTCACAGTTCCATTATTCGTTCCAATTCCACAATTCCTAGATATCCCGAAATGATTGAAAACTACACTTACCTACTCTTCCACACTTTTTGGCCAAGCAATATATTTCAAATTCCAAAGCTTCTGAAGAAACTGTGCATTTTTATGCTCCCGAAGGGCCCATGATTATTTGTACCTTGCTTCAAATGAATCCTAGTATCCTCCCATCTTAACCGTTCAGCGGAATTATTTTTCTTGTCCATTCAAAATACTGTCATAACTCTTTTTGTTTTTCGTTCTAACGATATATTTTCAAGTCCCAAGGGTCTTCGAAATAACCCTTTGATTATTTCCCCACAATTCCATTATTTCAGCCTCGATATCCCGATAGAAAATTTCCCCTACCTATTCTTCCATACTTTTTGGCCAAGCAATACAAATTCCAAAGCTTCTGAACAAACTGTACATTTTCATGTTCCCTAAGGGCCCATGATTATTTGTACCTTGCTTCAAGTGAATTCTAGTATACTCCTATCTTAACCGTTCAGCTGAATCATTTTTCATGACCATTCAAAATACTGTTAGAACTCTTTTTTTCATTTTAGCGATACGTTTTTAAGTCCCAAAGGCCTGTCGAAAAAAACCTTCCATTATTTCCCCACAACTCCATTATTCTCAGTCTCGTTACCTCACAGTTATTAGAACTGCCCTTATCGTATCTTCCACGCTTTTGGCCAAACAATACACTTCAAATTCCCAAGCTTTCGAACAAACACAAATTTTCAAACTCCCGAACGGCTCGTAATTATTATGGATCCTTAGTCAGTTATGAAAAATAGATTTTCTTGCAATGAATTTCTAGCTCAGTTCCCTCATTTTATGGCCAGTTAAAGCACACCTCACACTATTTACTGTGTATTTTCCAATCTTCAGGACTACTTGAATATTGTAAAATTAGGATCTTGCTTTAACAAATTATCCACAACTTTGTTTGTTTTAAGCTTTTTCCTAGCAAAACAAAAACTCGGCAAAATTCAGATAACTGGTTTTATGCATCGATGGCATGATACGTGAAGACTCATAGGGAGCATAGCGTACATGAAATTATGGAAAATAGTAAATGGTAACAAGAGTAAAGATTAGTGAGGTATCGTTCTTGGGTATAGAATGTAACAAATGAGATTTGGGTCTCCGGGCTTAGGAGTAATGAATCCAATTACATCAACAGGTTGCATTGATGTTACAGACGCGACGGGTCCTTTAAGGCGTCTTTGATAACGGCATATTTGACGGAATCACCTCAAACTGACAAAAAGTAAACTTTCTAGTCTAACAAGTTAGCCTACAGAATTGTAAGCCTCAGCTCCGCCTGGCCAAAAAAAAAGAAGACTCATATAACATCTCCTGAATATTACAGACAAACAAAATGACGTTTCATTCAATAATCACTATGTATAGCCATCTCAGGCTATACCATACGCGGTAGCCTATTTTCCGACAAAAAGGGCAAATAACCGTGTTTCGAACCCTTCGTTTTCTGTAAATTTGTGCTTTTAAACCTAAGTTTTTAACATTTCTGTTTTCCAAACCTTAAATTTTTGAATTCTCTATTTTCAGACTTCTATCGCGTCACCCCATGTATTTCTTATGGGGTTTAAAAGTATACTGTTCAAAATCCAACCCTTATTTTATCTTAACCTCAATATTTTATCCCTGTAAATAAACATTTTCGTTTTTTCAACCTCTAATTTTTTCAACTTCCTTTTTTTACACCCACCACAAAAATCCAAACCCTATTTTACATCATTGCAGAAAACTAAACCCTTTAAGTACAAACGCAATGTATTTCTTATGGCGTTCCAAAAGTGAATTTTTCAGATTTCAACCATTTTAAATTTAAAATTCTAAATTTTAAACTTCTTCGTGAAAAGTATTTGTCAAAAAACACTTTTCTTGTGTGATTTTGTAAGTTTCGAGACTTTTTTTTGCCGAACCTTGGTCCGTTAAGAGTGAAAATTCAATCGTAGCCTTCCATCTTTGCGAAAATGCGTAGATCTGTTTGGAGATTGTTAATCAATGCTAGGCTATTTAATGAATTTCTCTATTGGGATTATATTTCAATTCACCACCCAAGTCCACCAAAGCGACCGAAAGCGGACCTCCAGAAGCAATTATCTGGACCGAAAGGTAAGGTTTTCTACGCATTTTCGCAAAGATGGACGGCTACGATTGAATTTTCACTCTTAACAGACAAAGATTTGACAAAAAAAGTATCGAAACTTACAAATATTACATAAGAGTAGTGTTTTTTGACAAATAGTTTTCACGAAGAGGTTTAAAATTTAGAATTTTAAATTTAAAGGGTTGAAATTTGAAAAATTCGCTTTTGGAACGCCATAAGAAATAAATTGCGTTTGTACTTTAAGGGTTGAGTTTTATGCAACGATGTAAAATAGGGTTTGGATTTTTGTGGTGGGTTTAAAAAAAGGAAGTTGAAAAATTCGAGGTTGAAAAAATGAAAATGTTTATTTACAAGGATCAAATTTTGAGGTTAGGATAAAATAAGGGTTGGATTTTGAACAGTATACTTTTAAACCCCACAAGAAATACATGGAGTGACGCGATTCCTCGAAGACATGGAAGAGATTCTCGAATACATTCCGGGGATTCTCGAATACATTTCGGGGATTCTCGAATACATTTTCGACGTTTTTAGCCTCAAATCTATTTCATATGTGTTTATGTTTCTTCATACCCCCCCCCCCCAAAAAAAAAAGGATTCGAACTTTCCTGGTGATGATATCCAATTCGTCTTATTCCAGTTCAGTGCTCGAATCCGACTATTTATGTTTATTCCCACATTTTCTCGTAATCAATACTTAAGCAAAGCAAACTTGAGACATAAGCACAACTTCCGTTGCCTGGGAAGCAGATTGAAGTGTTTCTACTCATCAGCTAATGGATCTATTTTTTATTACGTATGTCACGAGTGATGATGGTGAAGCATGGGGGGATGAACATACACTGGTCCACTATAAGGCGCTGAAATCGATATGGCAAAATTCTGTTTAGTGAGTCGAGTTTGCTAATGACGTCTGATGGATGATGACAATGTTGTTAGGGAGGAGAGGGGGGGGGGGGCGGAAACTAATATTCTTGGGATACTGAAATAGCGTAAGGTCAATTTGCGTGAATGTCCAGACCTGGAGATACACATTCCTTATCTATGTGTATGGAAAAGAAGTAAGACTATGAGTAATAAAGATAAGCAAGACTATCTGATTTGCTTCACGCAGTAGATTCGTGGGTTGCACCATCGAACAAAACTAAAGTAACGACAGGTCAATGACTACTTACTGACGCAAGTCCCTTCTCCAAACACAAAGTCACCAGAGCAACTGCAAGTATATGAACCTTTCGTGTCAACACATTGGGCACCCGAGTCACCGCCATTCTGGCATTTGTCTGCTAGACACTCGTTGATATCTAAAAGAAACGTTAGTTCAAGGTTAAGTTTTTCTACATGCACGCAAACACATGCAAAGCAATGTATGGAAATACAGTGATATATCCATGAGTAGTCGAGAGGTGAAAGTTTGAGTGAAGTTTGGCTAGAAATATATGGAGTACATCCTAAATAGAAGGGTTACAAACGCTGCAAATTTGTATATCGGCTTGCCCGTTATTTGTATTTAAAATGACATTAACTGAAGAAGGATATGCAGCGAAGAAGAGCAAAACAGTTGGCACGGTTCTTCAGGGTAGCCGTAGCCCATAAGAATAGGTGTTTCTAGGGGGCATATTTACCCAATAAATATGGGTATATTTACCCATAACGGACAAGCCTATAGGGATATCTTACTCAAAGTCTTTTTCCGTCTATTTTATTTTCTTCTTTCCATCCGTTTGAACTTCCTGGGTTGAAAGTTACTTCTCTATATTCTCTAAATTTTGGTTTCCCTATTTCTGCGAGTAACTCTTTCTTAACTTCTAATTTTAAAGTGAAGAATCCTTTGGAGAATTTGAATAGTAAAATGCAAAAATGTCATAAAAAGGCTGGCAAATTTTTTTTTTCATCACATCCTTTTCTCCTTTTTTTACAAAAAGGAAAATTCCAAGGTTCAGTGACCTAAGTAAGAAGGGAACAATGACCTAATTTCTTACGTACTATGAGATAATACAATCTAAAATGCTGATGGCTGGTTTTAGAATAATCACCAAACTTAAAAAGAAATTCGTGTCCAGATTTTCTAACTTCTTTGACAATCCGTAGTACACTGACCGTATTTTGTCCATGAGGATTGCCTTAGAGAGATTTAGAAATAGCAAACTTACTTTTGCAAATGTATTTGGATGCATCTGAAGTAAATCCTGAAGAGCAGACGCAAGTCTGGGAAGCACCAGTGTCGGTGCAGTAGGCAGATGTGTCACCGTCACTTCTGCAGGAAGATTCACTGCATTCTAGTGCTAGAAGTGTTTGGGAAGGTAAGAAATAAAACCAGGGATTCCGGGGATTGGTTCGTTAACCATAATGTTCTCTTGAAGCTACTTAGATTGTATGCTAAGTTTGACAGAACTCCAGAGGAGCAAACATGTATTCTGAAGTAGTTAAATACAAAGACCGTAGCAGAGGGAAAGACAGAAGACTCCGCTGATATCGCGACGTTGAAAACCGAGCTGCCCGCTATCTAGCGCTTGGACTTCGTCGAGTTTCCGCGATGGAATATTCGACACATACAAAAGCATAAACAAATCAAGAGGATTTTTAAACAACAATCCATGCTATTTGATAGACGATATTTTGCAGTAGGGGTCGGTGAAAATCTCAACAAAAGGAGGTTTTTAACGGCAGTCCAACCGCTTGGAAGCAGTAGTAATAGCGAACATGAGGATCATCGTAGTTTCCTGTCTTTTCACTGTTACGGGCTTTGGTTAAATGTAATATGTGTTGTGTAAAAAAACTTTAACTTGACATGGAAATTTTCTTTGTAGCTAGTTTCAGAGCTAAGCTGTCTCGGCTAAACCAAGCAGCAATAAACACTGAAATTCTTTAGTGATATACAGGATATAACAAATTAGGTAATAAAATTATGAAGTATTACATGGTCATCAAGAAGAAAATCACAAATATAGTCCACTACAAATTCATTTTTGTGAGTAATTCGGTTCGAAAATTCGACAGGAACAGCTATGTTTTGAACTAGTAACTTTTTGTCAGGTAAGTCAAACTGGTCGTACAACATTCCTGATTGTCTAAGATTATTATCAGTCTAAAATATAACCACAGTTAGGCTATGAATTCCACAACTGATTATAAGTGTCGCAGACGCTGCAACATGTGATTAGGTCAAGATATCACCTTTTTGCGAAAAACCAGCAAAGCATTAGAGACGATTGAAAGCCTGGTATGTGGCTGCAATTCCCAAGATATCACCTTTTTGCGAAAAACCAGCAAAGCATTAGAGAGGATTGAAAGCCTGGTATGTGGCTGCAATTCCCTTTACTGCCCTTAATTGCTATCTGGTTTTCTGAAGGCATGACAGTCGTTATCCGTTTCAGTCAAGGCAATTTATTACATTACAAAAGCTGTTTTGTCTGGGAAACCATCAGAGCAGTCATAAGCCACATAACTTAGAATGTTCTTGTGTTGCGTTTACACACAGTCCTATCAGATTTTGCATTCGAAATTCAAATCACAATATGCTATTCATAAATCTCTTTCCAGATTAGTTTTTTTTGGACGCCAGATGCGCTACCAAAAAGTAAGCAATGGCGCACCTTCTTGGTGTACGTTTATCCGGGTTTGTTTGGCTATTTTGAATTCCACGCCCACCTTTAAAACTGTTTAAATGCATCTGCCTCTATTCTCTACCCAGGTTTGATCTGTCAAACTTCATCAACTTTGTCAATTTTGGCTTACGACTGCAGTGCTGTGTGCTGGTTGACTTTTCTAGGGGGCTAACGCGCGACTCGGTATTAACCGAAAGACTAGTCGCTTATCCACCCTTCAGATAACTTATTTATAGATCTCAATGTGATTGTTCTTGTTTGTCTAGCGAATCTGGCGGCAAGTCGTCTGGATTTTATGAGGGACTGGGGGCGGGAAGCTTGCGTGCGATGAGTAAAAATTTCGGAGCGAAATATAGGAAATTCGGCTCCACTGCAAACACTGGGCTCTGTTTGCACGTACCTTTACTATCACACGAAATAATAATAACGAGTACTTTCCATTCCGTTTGCTATATTCTGACGGCAGCCCCAAAAGAAATATTGTCATTTGCAGCTTTAAAAAGACAATAAAACGACCGTTGTCCCTGTACAGCGAGGGACAAGTCGGCTATTGTCCCTGGGCAGCCAAAAGGAATGGCAGCCGTATTTGCACTATTCAGAACTGCTCAGGAGAGTAAAGAAAATGCTGTTTTCAGACCATTGGAAAGGCTGACATGATGACTCAGTCATACTAATATCTCAGCTTCTACACATTGGAAACATACTACAGTTACACAAAAATACGCGTCTTTCAATCGGACACAAAGAAATCCAATAAAATATGTGTCGGAAAATATGTTAGATACAACCGTTTGGCTGTCTAGGAATTATCGGTCGGTAAATCGAACGCGGCTTTGGTAACTGGGTAACTGGTTAGTTGCGTTTCTGTCGATAACACGGTTTTGATACCACGGTCTATGTCTATTACCGCCATCAAAAGGCAATTATCGTGGTGTCTGACCAGTCACAGATAGTCAGTATATTCATAGATATTCAGGCTGATATATTGAATTAATGATATTCAGATACCGTGGTTGGACCATTGTATCTGAAAAATTCCTTTGTCTGCTTTCTCTGTTACCATCTTGCTCGCATACCAGGCAAACTATAAAGTCACCAAGATCTAAATAATGTCGTCAGTCAATAAATTAGTTTCTTAACATTATTTCTACAGAAATAGGTATAAGAGGTATAAGAAGGGTCAACAGCTTACCAGAACAAGTCCCCTCTTTGTGAGAAAATAATTGTAAGTTGAGCAGTGGCAGGCCACGGACCCTGGCCCATTACGCAACCCATATATTCTTGCAACTCCCATCCCCCCGTCCCCTCTTCTTGCAGTCTGATCTTAAGCACAAGTCAATTTTTAGTAGAGTCCTTACCAAGCAAAGTATATCCGTTCTCAGTGTCAACTAGATCTACGTTGCCTGGACAAAGAAAAGTGTTGCAGTAACCCTTTAGTTTTGTTCTTCGCAATTGGTTAAATGCTGAAGTTGTCAACCGATCAAGGCTTTCAAAATGGTATGTTCCAAGAACAAATTTTTTCCGAACTGACGTCATATTCCTTAATAACACGGCTATCCCTCAGCGTTGAAAACAAAAGAATGTGGGAAGTCGGGACTAAATTGTGCTTTGCAGCCAGTTGAACTTTATCCTTTTCAATCGTAGATATCCTGACCGGTGAAAACTTGGAACATTATCTTAGATAACGTAGTTGGTATAGTAAAACTATCCTCAACTTTTCAGCACCAAAATACCATAAGGGACACTCTTCTAATTTTTGCGAGACTATTTAATTGTTTTTGATTATCATTTATATGCGTTGCGTAAACAGTTAATTCTATGTTATAGTGATAAATCATCATCAGAGACCATACAAGTCCTCTCCCCGTGAAAGACATTAAATAAAGCTTTTCTTAATCATCAAAAACCACGCAAGCAAAATAGCTACACAAACTGGGAACAGTTGAAAACCCCTCATCGTCGAAGATAATTATGGTATAACAGCCAATTTTTACTTAGAAGTTCCTTACATGTCTCACAATTTGATTTTTGGCTTGTTTTTGTCTGAGTGTGTACTCAACCACTAAAGTTTTCAATCTCTGAAGAATTTAACATGATCAAAGGCTACTCCTGAGGGTTGAAAAACAACAACAAAAGAATGTCGGAAGAAGAGATTAAACTGACTTTGCGGACAGTTGAGCTTTATCCTTTTCAATCGCGTATCTTAACGAATGAAAACTTGGGACATTATCTTACATAACCTAGTTGGTATAACTTTTCAGGATCAAAATACCGTAGATGCCACTCTACTAATATTGCGAAACTGCGTAATGATTTGACATTAGCATTAATGTCATTTATGTAAAGACTTGATTTTAAGTTACAATGATCGACCATTGGGACTCATTTTCTTACCTCATGTATATGGAGATCAAATAAAATGTGCACTGATTTGCGCAAGTTTCTAGCCCCTCGTGACCCCCTTCTGGCAATCGATTTACAAGTCCATCTACCCATGATAGACATGGTCAACTTTCTAATATCACCACTTAGAAAGAAGCAAAGGGTAAGCTGTAATTTCCTTAGCAGTGAGAGAACTTTTAAAGTTTAAGAGGTATATGTGATACCATTTCTCTTCCTCAATCGCAAGTGTAAGAAATGGAATGATAAACTCAGCAGAAATCTCGAACCAAAATAGGCAGATACAATAGACGGAGCACTTTCGGACCCGTGGGAAAAATCAGCCACAAATTTTCTCACTCAAGAAGATCACTCAAAGAAGATGTACTGGCTGTGGGGCCAGGAACTGCCGCACATATTTAGCTCTTATAGATTTAGTCCATTTTCAATTTGAAACTGGTGACTGTCTGCTTGCCTGCTAAAACAGAGCTTCCACTAAAGCAGAAACATGATTTGATTAAACAAAAGCTTGGCTGCATACCTTCAGATATTCCTCTCTGACATAAGCTATACAACTCCAATTTCACTTGAAACACCGCAGGCTCTGGCTCGATCACAAGCAAAAACCATCCTTTTTGGCCGCTGGCAAGAGTTCTACGGATCTTTCCTAAGTGTCATATTCACCAATTTGACCTAAGGTCCACACCTTACGTAAAAGTGCACAGATTAGACCCACTTCTAGCAATAAGCTGAAATCGGGTAACTAGGAAAAAAACAAAAAAGCACACGACAAAACCAAAGTGTTGCTCTCGCAACACAATGAACGGGAGCAGGCGAAGTAAGAAAACCCCTAAGAAAGGTTTGAAACAGTCCCGGTCAAAGTACCAAAACATACAATGACTTAGTATAATAAATCCAGTCAAGTTCTCTTCTATTCGCATCACCTTTTGTGAAAGTATTGGTTCTTTCGCCGTCTTTTGTACATTTTACTTACAAATTACCAAATTACCGCGGTATTGATAGATAGCGAAGCCACTTGAGAATTTGTAATGTGAACACTTTTCACAATTTTTCAGTTTTGTTTTCAAATTCAGGTGTTTTTCCAATCAACAAGCTAAATAGTCTACTTGAGTCACTTCGAGCCTGAAGCAAGAAGCATCCGGATCTTCTACAGTTGCAGGGAGCTACTGCTCAGTTTCTTTGTGACAGGAGATGATCTTTTTAGAAAGAAGATGATCTTCTTTGAAAAAGAGAATCAACTCCTCAGTAAGAAATACTTCAAATATCGCATTTGCAGTAAGCGGTAAGCGATAAGAGTTTAAAATTTGTGCTGAGCACGTTTATTTCGCTCCCCGGTATTCTGAAATCTACGAAACCCTACTTCACCCTAGAAGTTTGCCAATATTAGAAGAAGTTTGTTAAATCGGTTAGACATAGGACAGAAAGCTTAGTCTATGTAACAGTTTTAGTAGCAAATGTTACAGCTTATTTGTGTGGTTATGCCTGTATCCAATCTTGCACTACCTTTTTTCTGAATAAAGCAACATCTGTTATAGGTCACTATCGTTTATGAATGAAAGTTGAATGTATCGACACAAGATTAAAGCAAATATGCTATCACCGGTCTGAGGAATCCACCACTACAGTGTCCTTTTAAAAATAGCAGGAACATGCAATAGATGTTCCTTCAGCCCAAGCTGACTGTGAATCATATTTGACGGTGCAAAACGGATAAGCCAGCTACATTTTATTCGAGCTATATTTCGGCCCTTCTTGGCAAAGGTCCTCTTCAGGCTCAAGCCGGTCAAGCTGGAAATAAACTTTCTATTTGGTTTATTTTACAGCTTGAGCGGCTTTAGCCTGAAGAGGACCCTTGCCAAGAAGGGCCGAAATATAGCTCGAATAAAATGTAGCTGACTTATCCGCTTTGCACCGTCAAATAGGAACATGTAAGTCTAACATGTAAACATGAACATGCAAGTCATGTAGTCTAGTAAGTCTAAATTTCAAATTAGTCTTAGAATGACAAATGTAGGTAGGACAGGTGGACAGACAATAAGAAATAAAGTTGGAATAAGACAATCGTATTTAGTTGTTTTCTGAGACTTGCTCAAATATGTCTTACCAGGAGTAGCTGTTGTTCCAGCTGGTGTGGATGGTACAGAAGTCATTGTTGCTGTTGTTGTCACATCGGCTAGAAATGGAAAATTCAATGTGTTTTTGTTTGAATTTTAAATTTAGCCTATATCATGTATTTGGATTCTTGTCCAAAGGTACTGTTTCATAAGATCTTTCATTTGAGACTTTAAGAATTGCAAGTACGTAAAGCGACAACCCCAGTTATCTCCATTAGTGACAGCTAAGATTACCAGAGAAAAGAGAGTGGAGATTTATTGAAAAAAACACATGCAAAATAGATATAGTCAGTAATAATTAAATTTTGTCTTCAGATATCCACCATTTATTTTATTAGTTCAAGAACATCCAATTTTCTCGAAGTTTCGTTTTATTAATAAATGACCATGTTGATAAGCTATTGAACAAGTCAATGAAGTTTTTATAATATTGATTTAACTTTTTCTTTGATTTCAAAGATTTCTTCTAATATTGTAAGAACATCCTCCTCTGCCAAAACTTATTTTTATTAATAAATAACCATCTTAATCAACTATTGAGTAAGAGCGTGAATAATCCCGGGAGAACCCAGTTATCTCCTTTAGTGACAGCTAACATTACCAGAAAATAGAGAGTGGCGTAGGTTCTGAGCAGTAGCAGAATATTCTGAGACCTTCTTTAAATTTCTGCATCTCTTTCACAAAGAAACCATAGAAAAAATAGAGAAAATTGCTCCCAGTTATCTCCTTCACTGACAGCTAAGATTACCAGAAAATAGTGACTGGGGTTGGTTATGAACAGTAGCAGTGTAGTCTGAGACCTTCTTTATATTTCTGCATCTCTTTCACAAAGAAACCATAGAAAGAATAGAGAAAATTTAACATATCATACCAGTTGTAGTAGGCCCGACAGTCGTGGTTGGACCAGCAGTTGTTGGACTCACGGTGGTGGTTACTCCAGATCCTAAAAAACAGCACGATCATTACATTTTTTCTTCAGATTTTTACCATTTATTTTAATAGTTCAAGAACATCCTATTTTTTCGAAGTTTCGTTTTATTAATAAATGATACTGTTGTTAGACTATTGAACAAGTCAGTGAAGTTTTTCTAATGTTCAATTAACTTTTTCTTTGATTTCAAGGATTTCTTATAATATTTTAAGTGCATCCTCCTCTCCAAAAATTTATTTTTATTAATAAATACCCATCTTAATTAACTATTGATGAAGAGCGTCAATAATCCCCAATCCACTCTGCAATGAAGACAAAACATTGTACATTTATCTTTATCTCCCAAGACAGGAGCTTCCAGTTATCTCCTTTACTGACAGCTAAGATTACCAGAAAATAGAGACTGGTGTTGGTTATGAACAGTAGCAGCGTAGTCTGGGACCTTCTTTAAATTTCTGCATCTCTTTCAAAAGGAACCATAGAAAGAATAGAGAAAATTTAACATATCATACCAATTGTAGTCGACCCGAAAGTCGTGGTTGGACCAGCAGTTGTTGGACTCATGGTGGTGGTTCCTCCAGATCCTGAAAAACAGAACGATCATTAAATTTTTTCTTCAGATTTCTACCATTTATTTTAATAGTTCAGGAAAATCCTATTTTTCCGAAGTTTCGTTTTATTAATAAATGACACTGTTGATAGACTATTGAAAAAGTCAGTGAAGTTTTAACTTTTCTTTGATTTCAAAGATTTCTTATAATATTTTAAAAACAACCTCATCTCCACAAATTTATTTTTATTAATAAATAACCATCTTAACTAACTATTGAGTATGAGCATGAATAATCCCCCAATTCACTCTGCAATGAAGACAAAACATTGTATATTTATCTTTATCTCCCAACACAGGAGCCCCAGCTTATATCCGTTACTGACAGCTAAGATTACCAGAAAATAAAGACTGGAGTTGGTTATGAACAGTAGCAAGCGTAGTCTGAGACCTTCTTTAAATTGCTGCATTTCTTTCACAAACAAACCATAGAAAAAAAGATAAAATTTAAGATATCATACCAGTTGTAGTAGATCCGACAGTCGTGGTTGGACCAGCAGTTGTTGGACTCATGGTGGTTGTTACTCCAGATCCTGAAAAACAGAACGATCGTTAAATTTTTTCTTCAGATTTCTACCATTTACTTTAATAGTTCAAAAACATCCTATTTTTCCGAAGTTTCGTTTTAGTAATAAATGACACTGTTAATAAACTACTGAACAAGCCAATGAAGTTTTATAACGTTCATTTAACTTTTTATTTGATTTCAAAGATTTCTTCTAATATTTTAAGAACATTTTTCTCTCCCCAAATTAATTTTTATTAAGAAAGAAGCATCTTAATTAACTATTGATTAAGACCGTGAATAATCCCCCAATCCACTCTTCACTGAAAGCAAAATAGTGTATATTTATCTTTATCTCCCAACACAGGAGCCCAAATCTATCTCCTTTACTGACAGCTAAGATTACCAGAAAATAGAGATTGGGGTTGGTTATGAACAGTAGCAGCGTATTCTGAGACCTTCTTTAAATTTCTGCATCTCTTTCACAAAGAAACCATAGAGAAAATAGAGAAAATTTAACATGTCATACCAGTTGTAGTAGATCCGACAGTAGTGGGTGGACCAGCCGTTGTTGGACTCATGGTGGTGGTTACTCCAGATCCTGAAAAATAGAACGATCATTAAATTTTTTCTTCAGATTTCTACCAGTTATTTTAATAGTTCTTGAACATCCCATTTTCCCGAAGTTTCGTTTTATTAATAAAGGACCATGTTGATAAACGATTGAACAAGTAAGTGAAGTATTTATAATGTTCATTTAACTTTTTCTTTGATTTCAAAGATTTCTTCTAATATTTTAAGAACATCCTCCTCTCCCAAAAATTACTTTTATTTAGAAATAGCCATCTTAATTGACTGTTGAGTAAGAGCGTGAATAATCCCCCAATCCACACTTCAATGCAGACAAAACATTGTATATTTATATTTATCTCCCAACACAGGAGCCCCCAGTTATCTCCTTTAGTGACAGCTAACATTAATAGAACATAGAGAGTGGGGTAGGTTATGAGCAGTAGCAGCGTATTCTGAGGCCTTCTTTAAATTTCTGAATCTCTTTCACAAAGAAACCATAGAAAAAATAGAGAAAATTTAACATATCATACCAGTTGTAGTAGGTCCGACAGTAGTGGGTGGACCAGCAGTTGTTGGACTCATGGTGGTGGTTACTCCAGATCCTAAAAAACAAACTATCATTAAATTTTTTCTTCAGATTTCTACCATTTATTTTAATAGTTCTTGAACATCCCATTTTCCCGAAGTTTCAAAGATTTCTTCTAATATTTTAAAAACATCCTTCTCTCCCAAAAATTACTTTTATTAAGAAATAGCCATCTTAATTAACTATTGAGTAAGAGCGTGAATAATCCCCCAATCCACACTTCAATGCAGACAAAACATTGTATATTTATATTTATCCCCCAACACAGGAGCCCCCAGTTATCTCCTTGACTGACAGCTAAGATTACCATAAGATAGGGACTGGGGTTGGTTATGAACAGTAGCAGCGTATTCTGAGACCTTCTTTGAATTTCTGCATCTCTTTCACAAAGAAACCATAGAAAAAATAGAGAAAATTTAACATATCATACCAGTTGTAGTAGGTCTGACAGTCGTGGTTGGACCAGCAGTTGTTGGACTCATGGTGGTGGTTACTCCAGATCCTGAAAAACAAACTATCATTTAATTTTTTCTTCAGATTTCTACCATTTATTTTAATAGTTCTTGAACACCCCATTTTCCCGAAGTTTCTGTTTTATAAATAAAGGACCATGTTGATAAACGATTGAACAAGTCAGTGAAGTATTTATAATGTTCATTTAACTTTTTCTTTGATTTCAAAGATTTCTTCTAATATTTTAAAATCAACCTTTCTCTCCCAAAAATTACTTTTATTAAGAAATAGCCATCTTAATTAACTATTGAGTAAGAGCGTGAATAATCCCCCAATCCACTCTTCACTGAAAACAAAATAGTGTATATGTATCTTTATCTCCCAACACAGGAGCCCAAATCTATCTCCTTTACTGACAGCTAAGATTACCAGAAAATAGAGACTGGGGTTGGTTATGAACAGTAGCAGCGTATTCTGAGACCTTCTTTAAATTTCTGCATCTCTTTCACAAAGAAACCATAGAAAAAATAGAGAAAATTTAACATATCATACCAGTTGTAGTAGGTCCGACAGTAGTGGGTGGACCAGCAGTTGTTGGACTCATGGTGGTGGTTACTCCAGATCCTGAAAAACAAACTATCATTAATTTTTTTCTTCAGATTTCTACCATTTATTTTAATAGTTCTTGAACATCCCATTTTCCCGAAATTTCAAAGATTTCTTCTAATATTTTAAAAACATCCTTCTCTCCCAAAAATTACTTTTATTAAGAAATAGCCATCTTAATTAACTATTGAGTAAGAGCGAGAATAATCCCCCAATCCACACTTCAATGCAGACAAAACATTGTATATTTATATTTATCTCCCAACACAGGAGCCCCCAGTTATCTCCTTTAGTGACAGCTAACATTACTAGAACATAGAGAGTGGGGCAGGTTATGAGCAGTAGCAGCGTATTCTGAGGCCTTCTTTAAATTTCTGCATCTCTTTCACAAAGAAACCATAGAAAAAATAGAGAAAATTTAACATATCATACCAGTTGTAGTAGGTCCGACAGTAGTGGGTGGACCAGCAGTTGTTGGACTCTTGGTGGTGGTTACTCCAGATCCTGAAAAACAAACGATCATTAAAAAATTTTCTTCAGATTTCTACCATTTATTTTGTAATAATGTAGTTCTTGAACAACGATCATTAAATTTTTTCTTCAGCTTTCTACCAGTTATTTTAATAGTTATTTTAACATCCCCTTTTCCCGAAGTTTCGTTTTATTAATAAAGGACCATGTTGATAAACGATTGAACAAGTCAGTGAAGTATTTATAATGTTCATTTAACTTTTTCTTTGATTTCAAAGATTTCTTCTAATATTTTAAGAACATCCTCCTCTCCAAAAATTTACTTTTATTAAGAAATAGCCATCTTAATTGACTATTGAGTTAGAGCGTGAATAATCCCCCAATCCACACTTCAATGCAGACAAAACATTGTATATTTATATTTATCTCCCAACACAGGAGCCCCAGTTATCTCCTTTACTGACAGCTAACATTACTAGAACATAGAGAGTGGGGTAGGTAATGAGCAGTAGCAGCGAATTCTGAGGCCTTCTTTAAATTTCTGCATCTCTTTGACAAAGAAACCATAGAAATAAAGAGAAAATTTAACATATCATACCAGTTGTAGTAGGTCCAACAGTAGTGGGTGGACCAGCAGTTGTTACTTCAGATCCTGAAAAACAGAACGATCATTGAATTTTTTCTTCAGATGTCGACCATTTATTTTAATAGTTCAAGAACATCCTATTTTCCCGAAGTTTCGTTTTAGTAATAAATGACACTGTTGATAAACTCTTGAACAAGTCACTGAAGTTTTTATAATATTCATTTCACTTTTTCTTTGATTTCAAAGATTTCTCCTAATATTTTGAGGACATTCTCCTCTCCCAAAATTTATTTTTATTAAGAAGGAATCATCTTAATTAACTATTGAGTAAAAGATTGAATAATCCCCCAATCCACTCTTCAATAAAGACAAAACAGTGTATATTTATATTTATCTCCCAACACAGGAGCCCCCAGTTATCTCCAATAGTGACAGCTAACAGTACTAGAAAATAGAGATTGGGGTAGGTTATGTACAGGCGCAGCGTATTTTAAGACATTCTTTAAATATCTGCATCTCTTTCACAAAGAAACCATAGAAAAAATTGAGAAAATCTAACATATCATACCAGTTGTAGTGGGTTCGACAGTTGTGATTGGACCAGCAGTTGTTGGACTCATGGTGGTGGTTACTCCAGATCCTGAAAAACAAACTATCGTTAAATTTTTTCTTCAGATCTCTACCATTTATTTTAATAGTTCTTGAACATCCCATTTTCCCGAAGTTTCAAAGATTTCTTCTAATATTTAAAAACATCCTTCTCTCCCAAAAATTACTTTTATTAAGAAATAGCCATCTTAATTGACTATTGAGTAAGAGCGTGAATAATCCCCCAATCCACACTTCAATGCAGACAAAACATTGTATATTTATATTTATCTCCCAACACAGGAGCCCCCAGTTATCTCCTTTAGTGATAGCTAACATTACTAGAACATAGAGAGTGGGGTAGGTTATGAGCAGTAGCTGCGTATTCTGAGGCCTTCTTTAAATTTCTGCATCTCTTTCACAAAGAAACCATAGAAAAAATAGAGAAAATTTAACATATCATACCAGTTGTAGTAGGTCCGACAGTAGTGGGTGGACCAGCAGTTGTTACTCCAGATCCTGAAAAACAGAACGATCATTAAATTTTTTCTTCAGATGTCGACCATTTATTTTGATAGTTCAAGAACATCCTATTTTCCCGAAGTTTCGTTTTAGTAATAAATGACACTGTTGATAAACTCTTGAACAAGTCAGTGAAGTTTTTATAATGGTTATTTAACTATTTCTTTGATTTCAAAGATTTCTCAGGCGCAGCGTATTTTAAGACCTTCTTTAAATTTCTGCATCTCTTTCCTAAAGAAACCATAGAAAAAATTGAGAAAATTTAACATATCATACCAGTTGTAGTGGGTCCGACAGTGGTGATAGGACCAGCAGTTGTTGGACTCATGGTGGTGGATACTCCAGATCCTGAAAAACAAACCATCATTAAATTTTTTCTTCAGATTTCTACCATTTATTTTAATAGTTCTTGAACATCCCATTTTCCCGAAGTTTCAAAGATTTCTTCTAATATTTTAAAAACATCTTTCTCTCCCAAAAATTACTTTTATTAAGAAATAGCCATCTTAATTAACTATTGAGTAAGAGCGTGAATAATCCCCCAATCCAAACTTCAATGCAGACAAAACATTGTATATTTATCTTTATCTCCCAACACAGGAGCCCCCAGTTATCTCCTTTAGTGACAGCTAGCATTACTAGAACATAGAGAGTGGGGTAGGTTTTGAGCAGTAGCGGCGTATTCTGAGGCCTTCTTTAAATTTCTGCATCCCTTTCACAAAGAAACCATAGAAAAAATAGAGAAAATTTAACATATCGTACCAGTTGTAATAGGTCCGACAGTAGTGGGTGGACCAGCAGTTGTTGGACTCATGGTGGTGGTTACTCCAGATCCTGAAAAACAGAACGATCATTAAATTTTTTCTTCAGATTTCTACAATTTATTTTAATAGTTCTTGAACAACCCATTTTCCCTAAGTTTCGTTTTATTAATAAAGGACCATGTTGATAAACGATTGAACAAGTCAGTGAAGTATTTATAATGTTCATTTAACTTTTTCTTTGATTTCAAAGATTTCTTCTAATATTTTAAGAACATCCTCCTCTCCCAAAAATTACTTTTGTTAAGAAATAGCCGTCTTAATTAACTATTGAGTAAGAGCGTGAATAATCACCCAATCCACACTTCAATGCAGACAAAACATTGTATATTTATATTGATCTCCCAACACAGGAGCTCCCTGTTATCTCCTTTAGTGACAGCTAACATTAATAGAACATAGAGAGTGGGGTAGGTTATGAGCAGTAGCAGCGTATTCTGAGGCCTTCTTTAAATTTCTGCATCTCTTTCACAAAGAAACCATAGAAAAAATAGAGAAAATTTAACATATCATACCAGTTGTAGTAGGCACGACAGTAGTGGGTGGACCAGCAGTTGTTACTCCAGATCCTGAAAAACAGAACGATCATTAAATTTTTTCTTCACACGTCGACCATTTATTTTAATAGTTCAAGAACATCCTATTTTCCCGAAGTTTCGTTTTAGTAATAAATGACACTGTTAATAAACTCTTGAACAAGTCAGTGAAGATTTTACAATGTTCATTTCACTATTTCTTTGATTTCAAAGATGTCTTCTAATATTTTAAGGATATTCTCCTCTCCCAAAATTTATTTTTATTAAGAAGGAACCATCTTAATCAACTATTGAGTAAAAGATTGAATAATCCACCAATCCACTCTTCAATGAATACAAAACAGAGCATATTTATATTTATCTCCCAACACAGGAGCCCCCAGTCATCTCCATTAGTGACAGCTAACGTTACTATAAAATAGAGATTGGGGTAGGTTATGTACAGGCGAAGCGTATTTTAAGACCTTCTTTAAATTTCTGCATCTCTTTCACAAAGAAACCATAGAAAAAATTGAGAAATTTAACATATCATACCAGTTGTAGTGGGTCCGACAGTCGTGATTGGACCAGCAGTTGTTGGACTCATGGTGGTGGTTACTCCAGATCCTGAAAAACAAACTATCATTAAATTTTTTCTTCAGATTTCTACCATTTATTTTAATAGTTCTTGAACATCCCATTTTCCCGAAGTTTCAAATATTTCTTCTATATTTTAAAAACATCCTTCTCTCCCAAAAATTACTTTTATTAAGAAATAGCCGTCTTAATTAACTATTGAGTAAGAGCGTGAATAATCCCCCAATCTACACTTCAATGCAGACAAAACATTGTATATTTATCTCCCAACACAGGAGCCCCCAGTTATCTCCTTTAGTGACAGCTAGCATTACTAGCACATAGAGAGTGGGGTAGGTTTTGAGCAGTAGCAGTATATTCTGAGGCCTTCTTTAAATTTCTGCATCTCTTTCACAATGAAACCATAGAAAAAATAGAGAAAATTTAACATATCATACCAGTTGTAGTAGGTCCGACAGTAGTGGGTGGACCAGCAGTTGTTGGACTCATGGTGGTGGTTACTCCAGATCCTGAAAAATAGAACGATCATTAAATTTTTTCTTCAGACCTTTCTACCTTTTATTTTAAAATTTCTTGAACATCCCATTTTCCCGAAGTTTCGTTTTATTAATAAAGGACCATGTTGATAAACGTTTGAACAAGTCAGTGAAGTATTTATAATGTTCTTTTAACTTTTTATTTGATTTCAAAGATTTCCTATAATATTTTAAGAACATCCTCCTCTCCCAAAAATTATTTTTATTAACAAATAGCCATCTTAATTGACTATTGAGTAAGAGCGTGAATAATCCCCCAATCCACACTTCAATGCAGACAAAACATTGTATATTTATATTTATCTCCCAACACAGGAGTGTGTTGCCCCCAGTTATCTCCTTTAGGGACAGCTAACATTACTAGAACATAGAGAGTGGGGTAGGTTATGAGCAGTAGCAGCGTATTCTGAGGACTTCTTTAAATTTCTGCATCTCTTTCACAAAGAAACCATAGAAAAAATAGAGAAAATTCAACAAATCATACCAGTAGTAGTAGGTCCGACAGTAGTGGGTGGACCAGCAGTTGTAACTCCAGATCCTGAAAAACAGAACCATCATTAAATTTTTTCTTCACATGTCGACCATTTATTTTAATAGTTCAAGAACATCCTATTTTCCCGAAGTTTCGTTTTAGTAATAAATGACACTGTTGATAAACTCTTGAACAACTCCGTGAAGTTTTTATAATGTTCATTTAACTATTTCTTTGATTTCAAAGATTTCTTCTAATATTTTAAGGACATTCTCCTCTCCCAAAATTTATTTTTATTAAGAAGGAACCATCTTAATTAACTATTGAGTAAAAGATTGAATAATCCCCCAATCCACTCTTCAATGAATACAAAACAGTGTATATTTATATTTATCTCCCAACACAGGAGCCCCCAGTTATCTCCATTAGTGACAGCTAACGTTACTAAAAAATAGAGATTGGGGTAGGTTATGTACAGGCGCAGCGTCTTTTAAGACCTTCTTTCAATTTCTGCATCTCTTTCACAAAGAAACCATAGAAAAAATTGAGAAACTTAACATATCATACCAGTTGTAGTGGGTCCGACAGTCGTGATTGGACCAGCAGTTGTTGGACTCATGGTGGTGGTTACTCCAGATCCTGAAAAACAAACTATCATTAAATTTCTTCTTCAGATTTCTACCATTTATTTTAATAGTTCTTGAACATCCCATTTTCCCGAAGTTTTAAACATTTCTTCTAATATTTTAAAAACATCCTTCTCTCCCAAAAAATAATTTTATTAAGAAATAGCCATCTTAATTAACTATTGAGTAAGAGCGTGAATAATCCCCCAATCCACACTTCAATGCAGACAAAACATTGTATCTTTATATTTATCTCCCAACACAGGAGCCCCCAGTTATCTCCTTTAGTGATAGCTAACATTACTAGAACATAGAGAGTGGGGTAGGTTATGAGCAGTAGCTGCGTATTCTGAGGCCTTCTTTAAATTTCTGCATCTCTTTCACAAAGAAACCATAGAAAAAATAGAGAAAATTTAACATATCATACCAGTTGTAGTAGGTCCGACAGTAGTGGGTGGACCAGCAGTTGTTCCTCCAGATCCTGAAAAACAGAACGATCATTAAATTTTTTCTTCAGATGTCGACCATTTATTTTGATAGTTCAAGAACATCCTATTTTCCCAAAGTTTCGTTTTAGTAATAAATGACACTGTTGATAAACTCTTGAACAAGTCAGTGAAGTTTTTATAATGGTTATTTAACTATTTCTTTGATTTCAAAGATTTCTCAGGCGCAGCGTATTTTAAGACCTTCTTTAAATTTCTGCATCTCTTTCCTAAAGAAACCATAGAAAAAATTGAGAAAATTTAACATATCATACCAGTTGTAGTGGGTCCGACAGTGGTGATAGGACCAGCAGTTGTTGGACTCATGGTGGTGGATACTCCAGATCCTGAAAAACAAACCATCATTAAATTTTTTCTTCAGATTTCTACCATTTATTTTAATAGTTCTTGAACATCCCATTTTCCCGAAGTTTCAAAGATTTCTTCTAATATTTTAAAAACATCTTTCTCTCCCAAAAATTACTTTTATTAAGAAATAGCCATCTTAATTAACTATTGAGTAAGAGCGTGAATAATCCCCCAATCCAAACTTCAATGCAGACAAAACATTGTATATTTATCTTTATCTCCCAACACAGGAGCCCCCAGTTATCTCCTTTAGTGACAGCTAGCATTACTAGAACATAGAGAGTGGGGTAGGTTTTGAGCAGTAGCGGCGTATTCTGAGGCCTTCTTTAAATTTCTGCATCCCTTTCACAAAGAAACCATAGAAAAAATAGAGAAAATTTAACATATCGTACCAGTTGTAATAGGTCCGACAGTAGTGGGTGGACCAGCAGTTGTTGGACTCATGGTGGTGGTTACTCCAGATCCTGAAAAACAGAACGATCATTAAATTTTTTCTTCAGATTTCTACAATTTATTTTAATAGTTCTTGAACAACCCATTTTCCCTAAGTTTCGTTTTATTAATAAAGGACCATGTTGATAAACGATTGAACAAGTCAGTGAAGTATTTATAATGTTCATTTAACTTTTTCTTTGATTTCAAAGATTTCTTCTAATATTTTAAGAACATCCTCCTCTCCCAAAAATTACTTTTGTTAAGAAATAGCCGTCTTAATTAACTATTGAGTAAGAGCGTGAATAATCACCCAATCCACACTTCAATGCAGACAAAACATTGTATATTTATATTGATCTCCCAACACAGGAGCTCCCTGTTATCTCCTTTAGTGACAGCTAACATTAATAGAACATAGAGAGTGGGGTAGGTTATGAGCAGTAGCAGCGTATTCTGAGGCCTTCTTTAAATTTCTGCATCTCTTTCACAAAGAAACCATAGAAAAAATAGAGAAAATTTAACATATCATACCAGTTGTAGTAGGCACGACAGTAGTGGGTGGACCAGCAGTTGTTACTCCAGATCCTGAAAAACAGAACGATCATTAAATTTTTTCTTCACACGTCGACCATTTATTTTAATAGTTCAAGAACATCCTATTTTCCCGAAGTTTCGTTTTAGTAATAAATGACACTGTTGATAAACTCTTGAACAAGTCAGTGAAGATTTTACAATGTTCATTTCACTATTTCTTTGATTTCAAAGATTTCTTCTAATATTTTAAGGATATTCTCCTCTCCCAAAATTTATTTTTATTAAGAAGGAACCATCTTAATCAACTATTGAGTAAAAGATTGAATAATCCACCAATCCACTCTTCAATGAATACAAAACAGAGCATATTTATATTTATCTCCCAACACAGGAGCCCCCAGTCATCTCCATTAGTGACAGCTAACGTTACTATAAAATAGAGATTGGGGTAGGTTATGTACAGGCGAAGCGTATTTTAAGACCTTCTTTAAATTTCTGCATCTCTTTCACAAAGAAACCATAGAAAAAATTGAGAAATTTAACATATCATACCAGTTGTAGTGGGTCCGACAGTCGTGATTGGACCAGCAGTTGTTGGACTCATGGTGGTGGTTACTCCAGATCCTGAAAAACAAACTATCATTAAATTTTTTCTTCAGATTTCTACCATTTATTTTAATAGTTCTTGAACATCCCATTTTCCCGAAGTTTCAAATATTTCTTCTATATTTTAAAAACATCCTTCTCTCCCAAAAATTACTTTTATTAAGAAATAGCCGTCTTAATTAACTATTGAGTAAGAGCGTGAATAATCCCCCAATCCACACTTCAATGCAGACAAAACATTGTATATTTATCTCCCAACACAGGAGCCCCCAGTTATCTCCTTTAGTGACAGCTAGCATTACTAGCACATAGAGAGTGGGGTAGGTTTTGAGCAGTAGCAGTATATTCTGAGGCCTTCTTTAAATTTCTGCATCTCTTTCACAATGAAACCATAGAAAAAATAGAGAAAATTTAACATATCATACCAGTTGTAGTAGGTCCGACAGTAGTGGGTGGACCAGCAGTTGTTGGACTCATGGTGGTGGTTACTCCAGATCCTGAAAAATAGAACGATCATTAAATTTTTTCTTCAGACCTTTCTACCTTTTATTTTAAAATTTCTTGAACATCCCATTTTCCCGAAGTTTCGTTTTATTAATAAAGGACCATGTTGATAAACGTTTGAACAAGTCAGTGAAGTATTTATAATGTTCTTTTAACTTTTTATTTGATTTCAAAGATTTCCTATAATATTTTAAGAACATCCTCCTCTCCCAAAAATTATTTTTATTAACAAATAGCCATCTTAATTGACTATTGAGTAAGAGCGTGAATAATCCCCCAATCCACACTTCAATGCAGACAAAACATTGTATATTTATATTTATCTCCCAACACAGGACTGTGTTGCCCCCAGTTATCTCCTTTAGGGACAGCTAACATTACTAGAACATAGAGAGTGGGGTAGGTTATGAGCAGTAGCAGCGTATTCTGAGGACTTCTTTAAATTTCTGCATCTCTTTCACAAAGAAACCATAGAAAAAATAGAGAAAATTCAACAAATCATACCAGTAGTAGTAGGTCCGACAGTAGTGGGTGGACCAGCAGTTGTTACTCCAGATCCTGAAAAACAGAACCATCATTAAATTTTTTCTTCACATGTCGACCATTTATTTTAATAGTTCAAGAACATCCTATTTTCCCGAAGTTTCGTTTTAGTAATAAATGACACTGTTGATAAACTCTTGAACAACTCCGTGAAGTTTTTATAATGTTCATTTAACTATTTCTTTGATTTCAAAGATTTCTTCTAATATTTTAAGGACATTCTACTCTCCCAAAATTTATTTTTATTAAGAAGGAACCATCTTAATTAACTATTGAGTAAAAGATTGAATAATCCCCCAATCCACTCTTCAATGAATACAAAACAGTGTATATTTATATTTATCTCCCAACACAGGAGCCCCCAGTTATCTCCATTAGTGACAGCTAACGTTACTAAAAAATAGAGATTGGGGTAGGTTATGTACAGGCGCAGCGTCTTTTAAGACCTTCTTTAAATTTCTGCATCTCTTTCACAAAGAAACCATAGAAAAAATTGAGAAACTTAACATATCATACCAGTTGTAGTGGGTCCGACAGTCGTGATTGGACCAGCAGTTGTTGGACTCATGGTGGTGGTTACTCCAGATCCTGAAAAACAAACTATCATTAAATTTCTTCTTCAGATTTCTACCATTTATTTTAATAGTTCTTGAACATCCTATTTTCCCGAAGTTTTAAACATTTCTTCTAATATTTTAAAAACATCCTTCTCTCCCAAAAAATAATTTTATTAAGAAATAGCCATCTTAATTAACTATTGAGTAAGAGCGTGAATAATCCCCCAATCCACACTTCAATGCAGACAAAACATTGTATCTTTATATTTATCTCCCAACACAGGAGCCCCCAGTTATCTCCTTTAGTGACAGCTAGCATTACTAGAACATAGAGAGTGGGGTAGGTTTTGAGCAGTAGCAGCGTATTCTGAGGCCTTCTTTAAATTTCTGCATCTCTTTCACAAAGAAACCATAGAAAAAATAGAGAAAATTTAACATATCATACCAGTTGTAGTAGGTCCGACAGTAGTGGGTGGACCAGCAGTTGTAACTCCAGATCCTGAAAAACAAACTATCATTAAATTTTTTCTTCAGATTTCTACCATTTATTTTAATAGTTCTTGAACATCCTATTTTCCCGAAGTTTCGTTTAGTAATAAATGACACTGTTGATAAACTCTTGAACAAGTCAGTGAAGTTTTTATAATGTTCATTTAACTATTTCTTTGATTTCAAAGATTTCTTCTAATATTTTAAGGACATTCTCCTCTCCCAAAATTTATTTTTATTAAGAAGGAACCATCTTAATTAACTAGTGAGTAAAAGATTGAATAATCCTCCAATCCACTCTTCAATGAATACAAAACAGTGTATATTTATATTTATCTCCCAACACAGGAGCCCCCAGCTATCTCCATTAGTGATCAGCAAACATTAAGAGAAAATAGAGATTGGGGTAGGTTATGGACAGGCGCAGCGTATTTTAAGACCTTCTTTAAATTTCTGCATCTCTTTCACAAAGAAACCATAGAACAAATTGAGAAAATTTAACATATCATACCAGTTGTAGTGGGTCCGACAGTCGTGATTGGACCAGCAGTTGTTGGACTCATGGTGGTGGTTACTCCAGATCCTGAAAAACAAACTATCATTAAATTTTTTCTTCAGATTTCTACCATTTATTTTAATAGTTCTTGAACATCCCATTTCCCCGAAGTTTCAAAGATTTCTTCTAATATTTTAAAAACATCCTTCTCTCCCAAAAATTACTTTTATGAAGAAATAGCCATCATAATTAACTATTGAGTAAGAGCGTGAATAATCCCACAATCCACACTTCAATGCAGACAAAACATTGTATATTTATCTCCCAACACAGGAGCCCCCAGTTAGCTCCTTTAGTGACAGCTAGCATTACTAGCACATAGAGAGTGGGGTAGGTTTTGAGCAGTAGCAGCGTATTCTGAGGCCTTCTTTAAATTTCTGTATCTCTTTCACAAAGAAACCACAGAGAAAATTTAACATATCATACCAGTTGTAGTAGGTCCGACAGTAGTGGGTGGACCAGCAGTTGTTGGACTCATGGTGGTGGTTACTCCAGATCCTGAAAAATAGAACGATCATTTAATTTTTTCTTCAGACTTCTACCTTTTATTTTAATAGTTCTTGAACATCCCATTTTCCCGAAGTTTCGTTTTATTAATAAAGGACCATGTTGATAAACGATTGAACAAGTCAGTGAAGTATTTATAATGTTCTTTTAATTTTTTCTTTGATTTCAAAGATTTCTTCTAATATTTTAAGAACATCCTCCTCTCCCAAAAATTATTTTTATTAAGAAATAGCCATCTTAATTAACTATTGAGTAAGAGCGTGAATAATCCCCCAATCCACACTTCAATGCAGACAAAACATTGTATATTTATATTTATCTCCCAACACAGGAGCCCCCAGTTATCTCCTTTAGTGACAGCTAACATTACTAGAACATAGAGAGTGGGGTAGGTTATGAGCAGTAGCAGCGTATTCTGAGGACTTCTTTAGATTTCTGCATCTCTTTCACAAAGAAACCATAGAAAAAATAGAGAAAATTCAACAAATCATACCAGTAGTAGTAGGTCCGACAGTAGTGGGTGGACCAGCAGTTGTTACTCCAGATCCTGAAAAACAGAACCATAATTAAATTTTTTCTTCACATGTCGACCATTTATTTTAATAGTTCAAGAACATCCTATTTTCCCGAAGTTTCGTTTTAGTAATAAATGACACTGTTGATAAACTCTTGAACAACTCCGTGAACAATTTTTTCTTTGATTTCAAAGATTTCTTCTAATATTTTAAGAACATCCTCCTCTCCCAAAAATTATTTTTATTAAGAAATAGCCATCTTAATTAACTATTGAGTAAAAGATTGAATAATCCCCCAATCCACTCTTCAATGAATACAAAACAGTGTATATTTATATTTATCTCCCAACACAGGAGCCCCCAGTTACTTTTTTACTGTTGATAAGCTCTTGAACAACTCCGTGAACAATTTTTTCTTTGATTTCAAAGATTTCTTCTAATATTTTAAGTTTTTACAATGTTCATTTAACTATTTCTTTGATTTCAAAGATTTCTTGTAATAATTTAAGGACATTCTCCTCTCCCAAAATTTATTTTTATTAAGAAGGAACCATCTTAATTAACTATTGAGTAAAAGATTGAATTATCCCCCAATCCACTCTTCAATGAATACAAAACAGTGTATATTTATATTTATCTCCCAACACAGGAGCCCCCAGTTATCTCCATTAGTGACAGCTAACATTAAGAGAAAATCGAGATTGGGGTAGGTTATGGACAGGCGCAGCGTATTTTAAGACCTTCTTTAAATTTCTGCATCTCTTTCACAAAGAAACCATAGAACAAATTGAGAAAATTTAGCATATCATACCAGTTGTAGTGGGTCCGACAGTCGTGATTGGACCAGCAGTTGTTGGACTCATGGTGGTGGTTACTCCAGATCCTGAAAAACAAACTATCATTAAATTTTTTCTTCAGATTTCTACCATTTACTTTAATAGTTCTTGAACATCCCATTTCCCCGAAGTTTCAAAGATTTCTTCTAATATTTTAAAAACATCCTTCTCTCCCAAAAATTACTTTTATGAAGAAATAGCCATCATAATTAACTATTGAGTAAGAGCGTGAATAATCCCACAATCCACACTTCAATGCAGACAAAACATTGTATATTTATATTTATCTCCCAACACAGGAGCCCCCCGTTATCTCCTTTAGTGACAGCTAACATTACTAGAACACTTCAAACACTTCTTTAAATTTCTGCATCTCTTTCACAAGGAAACCATAGAAAAAATTGAGAAATTTAACATATCGTACCAGTTGTACTGGGTCCGACAGTCGTGATTGGACCAGCAGTTGTTGGACTCATGGTGGTGGTTACTCCAGATCCTGAAAAACAAACTATCATTAAATTTTTTCTTCAGATTTCTACCATTTACTTTAATAGTTCTTGAAAATCCCACTTCCCCGAAGTTTCAAAGATTTCTTCTAATATTTTAAAAAAATCCTTCTCTCCCAAAAATTACTTTTATTAAGAAATAGCCATCATAATTAACTATTGAGTAAGAGCGTGAATAATCCCACAATCCACACTTCAATGCAGACAAAACATTGTATATTTATATTTATCTCCCAACACAAGAGCCCCCAGTTATCTCCTTTAGTGACAGCTAACATTACTAGAACATAGAGAGTGGGGTAGGTTATGAGCAGTAGCAGCGTATTCTGAGGCCTTCTTTAAATTTCTGCATCTCTTTCACAAAGAAACCATAGATAAAAGACACAATTTTACATATCATACCAGTTGTAGTAGGTCCGACAGTAGTGGGTGGACCAGCAGTTGTTACTCCAGATCCTGAAAAACAGAACGATCATTAAATTTTTTCTTCACACGTCGACCATTTATTTTAATAGTTCAAGAACATCCTATTTTCCCGAAGTAGTTAGCAATAAATGACACTGTTGATAAACTCTTGAACAAGTCAGTGAAGTTTTTTCAGTGACAGCTAACATTACTAGAACATAGAGAGTGGGGTAGGTTATGAGCAGTAGCAGCGTATTCTGAGGACTTCTTTAAATTTCTGCATCTCTTTCACAAAGAAACCATAGAAAAAATAGAGAAAATTCAACAAATCATACCAGTAGTAGTAGGTCCGACAGTAGTGGGTGGACCAGCAGTTGTTACTCCAGATCCTGAAAAACAGAACCATCATTAAATTTTTTCTTCACATGTCGACCATTTATTTTAATAGTTCAAGAACATTCTATTTTCCCGAAGTTTCGTTTTAGTAATAAATGACACTGTTGATAAACTCTTGAACCACTCCGTGAAGTTTTTATAATGTTCATTTAACTATTTCTTTGATTTCAAAGATTTCTTCTAATATTTTAAGGACGTTCTCCTCTCCCAAAATTTATTTTTATTAAGAAGGAACCATCTTAATTAACTATTGAGTAAAAGATTGAATAATCCCCCAATCCACTCTTCAATGAATACAAAACAGTGTATATTTATATTTATCTCCCAACACAGGAGCCCCCAGTTATCTCCATTAGTGACAGCTAACGTTACTAAAAAATAGAGATTGGGGTAGGTTATGTACAGGCGCAGCGTCTTTTAAGACCTTCTTTAAATTTCTGCATCTCTTTCACAAAGAAACCATAGAAAAAATTGAGAAATTTAACATATCATACCAGTTGTAGTGGGTCCGACAGTCGTGATTGGACCAGCAGTTGTTGGACTCATGGTGGTGGTTACTCCAGATCCTGAAAAACAAACTATCATTAAATTTCTTCTTCAGATTTCTACCATTTATTTTATTAGTTCTTGAACATCCCATTTTCCCGAAGTTTTAAACATTTCTTCTAATATTTTAAAAACATCCTTCTCTCCCAAAAAATAATTTTATTAAGAAATAGCCATCTTAATTAACTATTGAGTAAGAGCGTGAATAATCCCCCAATCCACACTTCAATGCAGACAAAACATTGTATCTTTATATTTATCTCCCAACACAGGAGCCCCCAGTTATCTCCTTTAGTGACAGCTAGCATTACTAGAACATAGAGAGTGGGGTAGGTTTTGAGCAGTAGCAGCGTATTCTGAGGCCTTCTTTAAATTTCTGCATCTCTTTCACAAAGAAACCATAGAAAAAATAGAGAAAATTTAACACATCATACCAGTTGTAGTAGGTCCGACAGTAGTGGGTGGACCAGCAGTTGTTGGACTCATGGTGGTGGTTACTCCAGATCCTGAAAAATAGAACGATCATTAAATTTTTTCTTCAGATTTCTACCATTTATTTTAATAGTTCTTGAACATCCCATTTTCTCGAAGTTTCGTTTTATTAATAAAGGACCATGTTGATAAACGATTGAACAAGTCAGTGAAGTATTTGTAATGTTCATTTAACTTTCTCTTTGATTTCAAAGATTTCTTCTAATATTTGAAGAACCTCCTCCACTCCCAAAAGAAATAACCATCTTAACTTGAAGTATTTGTAATGTTCATTTAACTTTCTCTTTGATTTCAAAGATTTCTTCTAATATTTTAAGAACATCCTCCACTCCCAAAAGAAATAGCCATCTTAATTGACTATTGAGTAAGAGCGTGAATAATCACCCAGTCCACACTTCAATGAAGACAAAACATTGTATATTTATATTTATCTCCCAACACAGGAGCCCCCAGCTATCTCCATTAGTGATCAGGAAACATTAAGAGAAAATAGAGATTGGGGTAGGTTATGGACAGGCGCAGCGTATTTTAAGACCTTCTTTAAATTTCTGCATCTCTTTCACAAAGAAACCATAGAACAAATTGAGAAAATTTAACATATCATACCAGTTGTAGTGGGTCCGACAGTCGTGATTGGACCAGCAGTTGTTGGACTCATGGTGGTGGTTACTCCAGATCCTGAAAAACAAACTATCATTAAATTTTTTCTTCAGATTTCTACTATTTATTTTAAGAGTTCTTGAACATCCCATTTCCCCGAAGTTTCAAAGATTTCTTCTAATATTTTAAAAACATCCTTCTCTCCCAAAAATTACTTTTATGAAGAAATAGCCATCATAATTAACTATTGAGTAAGAGCGTGAATAATCCCACAATCCACACTTCAATGCAGACAAAACATTGTATATTTATATTTATCTACCAACACAGGAGCCCCCCGTTATCTCCTTTAGTGACAGCTAACATTACTAGAACACTTCAAACACTTCTTTAAATTTCTGCATCTCTTTCACAAGGAAACCATAGAAAAAATTGAGAAATTTAACATATCGTACCAGTTGTAGTGGGTCCGACAGTCGTGATTGGACCAGCAGTTGTTGGACTCATGGTGGTGGTTACTCCAGATCCTAGAACACAGATAGTTGGGTAGGTTATGAGCAGTAGCAGCGTATTCTGAGGCCTTCTTTAAATTTCTGCATCTCTTTCACAAAGAAACCATAGAGAAAATAGAGAAAATTTAACATATCATACCAGTTGTAGTAGGTCCGACAGTAGTGGGTGGACCAGCAGTTGTTACTCCAGATCCTGAAAAACAGAACGATCATTAAATTTTTTCTTCAGATGTCGACCGTTTATTTTAATAGTTCAAGAACATCCTATTTTCCCGAAGTTTCGTTTTAGTAATAAATGACACTGTTGATAAACTCTTGAACAAGTCAGTGAAGTTTTTATAATGTTCATTTAACTATTTCTTTGATTTCAAAGATTTCTTCTAATATTTTAAGGACATTCTCCTCTCCCATAATTTATTTTTATTAAGAAGGAACCATCTTAATTAACTATTGAGTAAAAGATTGAATAATCCCCCAATCCACTCTTCAATGAAGACAAAACAGTGTATATTTATATTTATATCCCAACACAGGAGCCCCCGGCTATCTCCATTAGTGACAGCAAACATTAAGAGAAAATAGAGATTGGGGTAGGTTATGGACAGGCGCAGCGTATTTTAAGACCTTCTTTAAATTTCTGCATCTCTTTCACAAAGAAACCATAGAACAAATTGAGAAAATTTAACATATCATACCAGTTGTAGTGGGTCCGGCAGTCGTGATTGGACCAGCAGTTGTTGGACTCATGGTGGTGGTTACTCCAGATCCTGAAAAACAAACTATCATTACATTTTTTCTTCAGATTTCTACCATTTATTTTAATAGTTCTTGAACATCCCATTTCCCCGAAGTTTCAAAGATTTCTTCTAATATTTTAAAAACATCATTCTCTCCCAAAAATTACTTTTATTAAGAAATAGCCATCATAATTAACTATTGAGTAAGAGCGTGAATAATCCCACATTCCACACTTCAATGCAGACAAAACATTGTATATTTATATTTATCTCCCAACACAAGAGCCCCCCGTTATCTCCTTTAGTGACAGCTAACATTACTAGAACATAGAGAGTGGGGTAGGTTATGAGCAGTAGATGCGTATTCTGAGGCCTTCTTTAAATTTCTGCATCTCTTTCACAAAGAAACCATAGAGAAAATAGAGAAAATTTAACATATCATACCAGTTGTAGTAGGTCCGACAGTAGTGGGTGGACCAGCAGTTGTTACTCCAGATCCTGAAAAACAGAACGATCATTAAATTTTTTCTTCAGATGTCGACCATTTATTTTAATAGTTCAAGAACATCCTATTTTCCCGAAGTTTCGTTTAGTAATAAATGACACTGTTGATAAACTCTTGAACAAGTCAGTGAAGTTTTTATAATGTTCATTTAACTATTTCTTTGATTTCAAAGATTTCTTCTAATATTTTAAGAACATCCTCCTCTCCCAAAAATTATTTTTATTAAGAAATAGCCATCTTAATTGACTATTGAGTAAGAGCGTGAATAATCCCCCAATCCACACTTCAATGTAGACAAAACATTGTATATTTATATTTATCTCCCAACACAGGAGTCCCCAGTTATCTCCTTTAGTGACAGCTAACATTACTAGAACATAGAGAGTGGGGTAGGTTATGAGCAGTAGCAGCGTATTCTGAGGACTTCTTTAAATTTCTGCATCTCTTTCACAAAGAAACCATAGAAAAAATAGAGAAAATTCAAAAAATCATACCAGTAGTAGTAGGTCCGACAGTAGTGGGTGGACCAGCAGTTGTTACTCCAGATCCTGAAAAACAGAACCATCATTAAATTTTTTCTTCACATGTCGACCATTTATTTTAATAGTTCAAGAACATCCTATTTTCCCGAAGTTTCGTTTTAGTAATAAATGACACTGTTGATAAACTCTTGAACCACTCCGTGAAGTTTTATAATATTCATTTAACTATTTCTTTGATTTCAAAGATTTCTTCTAATATTTTAAGGACGTTCTCCTCTCCCAAAATTTATTTTTATTAAGAAGGAACCATCTTAATTAACTATTGAGTAAGAGATTGAATAATCCCCCAATCCACTCTTCAATGAATACAAAACAGTGTATATTTATATTTATCTCCCAACACAGGAGCCCCCAGTTATCTCCATTAGTGACAGCTAACGTTACTAAAAAATAGAGATTGGGGTAGGTTATGTACAGGCTTTTAAGACCTTCTTTAAATTTCTGCATCTCTTTCACAAAGAAACCATAGAAAAAATAGAGAAAATTTAACATATCATACCAGTTGTAGTAGGTCCGACAGTAGTGGGTGGACCAGCAGTTGTTCCTCCAGATCCTGAAAAACAGAACGATCATTAAATTTTTTCTTCAGATGTCGACCATTTATTTTGATAGTTCAAGAACATCCTATTTTCCCAAAGTTTCGTTTTAGTAATAAATGACACTGTTGATAAACTCTTGAACAAGTCAGTGAAGTTTTTATAATGGTTATTTAACTATTTCTTTGATTTCAAAGATTTCTCAGGCGCAGCGTATTTTAAGACCTTCTTTAAATTTCTGCATCTCTTTCCTAAAGAAACCATAGAAAAAATTGAGAAAATTTAACATATCATACCAGTTGTAGTGGGTCCGACAGTGGTGATAGGACCAGCAGTTGTTGGACTCATGGTGGTGGATACTCCAGATCCTGAAAAACAAACTATCATTAAATTTCTTCTTCAGATTTCTACCATTTATTTTAATAGTTCTTGAACATCCCATTTTCCCGAAGTTTTAATGCAGACAAAACATTGTATATTTATCTTTATCTCCCAACACAGGAGCCCCCAGTTATCTCCTTTAGTGACAGCTAGCATTACTAGAACATAGAGAGTGGGGTAGGTTTTGAGCAGTAGCAGCGTATTCTGAGGCCTTCTTTAAATTTCTGCATCTCTTTCACAAAGAAACCATAGAAAAAATAGAGAAAATTTAACATATCATACCAGTTGTAGTAGGTCCGACAGTAGTGGGTGGACCAGCAGTTGTAACTCCAGATCCTGAAAAACAAACTATCATTAAATTTTTTCTTCAGATTTCTACCATTTATTTTAATAGTTCTTGAACATCCTATTTTCCCGAAGTTTCGTTTAGTAATAAATGACACTGTTGATAAACTCTTGAACAAGTCAGTGAAGTTTTTATAATGTTCATTTAACTATTTCTTTGATTTCAAAGATTTCTTCTAATATTTTAAGGACATTCTCCTCTCCCAAAATTTATTTTTATTAAGAAGGAACCATCTTAATTAACTAGTGAGTAAAAGATTGAATAATCCTCCAATCCACTCTTCAATGAATACAAAACAGTGTATATTTATATTTATCTCCCAACACAGGAGCCCCCAGCTATCTCCATTAGTGATCAGCAAACATTAAGAGAAAATAGAGATTGGGGTAGGTTATGGACAGGCGCAGCGTATTTTAAGACCTTCTTTAAATTTCTGCATCTCTTTCACAAAGAAACCATAGAACAAATTGAGAAAATTTAACATATCATACCAGTTGTAGTGGGTCCGACAGTCGTGATTGGACCAGCAGTTGTTGGACTCATGGTGGTGGTTACTCCAGATCCTGAAAAACAAACTATCATTAAATTTTTTCTTCAGATTTCTACCATTTATTTTAATAGTTCTTGAACATCCCATTTCCCCGAAGTTTCAAAGATTTCTTCTAATATTTTAAAAACATCCTTCTCTCCCAAAAATTACTTTTATGAAGAAATAGCCATCATAATTAACTATTGAGTAAGAGCGTGAATAATCCCACAATCCACACTTCAATGCAGACAAAACATTGTATATTTATCTCCCAACACAGGAGCCCCCAGTTAGCTCCTTTAGTGACAGCTAGCATTACTAGCACATAGAGAGTGGGGTAGGTTTTGAGCAGTAGCAGCGTATTCTGAGGCCTTCTTTAAATTTCTGTATCTCTTTCACAAAGAAACCACAGAGAAAATTTAACATATCATACCAGTTGTAGTAGGTCCGACAGTAGTGGGTGGACCAGCAGTTGTTGGACTCATGGTGGTGGTTACTCCAGATCCTGAAAAATAGAACGATCATTTAATTTTTTCTTCAGACTTCTACCTTTTATTTTAATAGTTCTTGAACATCCCATTTTCCCGAAGTTTCGTTTTATTAATAAAGGACCATGTTGATAAACGATTGAACAAGTCAGTGAAGTATTTATAATGTTCTTTTAATTTTTTCTTTGATTTCAAAGATTTCTTCTAATATTTTAAGAACATCCTCCTCTCCCAAAAATTATTTTTATTAAGAAATAGCCATCTTAATTAACTATTGAGTAAGAGCGTGAATAATCCCCCAATCCACACTTCAATGCAGACAAAACATTGTATATTTATATTTATCTCCCAACACAGGAGCCCCCAGTTATCTCCTTTAGTGACAGCTAACATTACTAGAACATAGAGAGTGGGGTAGGTTATGAGCAGTAGCAGCGTATTCTGAGGACTTCTTTAGATTTCTGCATCTCTTTCACAAAGAAACCATAGAAAAAATAGAGAAAATTCAACAAATCATACCAGTAGTAGTAGGTCCGACAGTAGTGGGTGGACCAGCAGTTGTTACTCCAGATCCTGAAAAACAGAACCATAATTAAATTTTTTCTTCACATGTCGACCATTTATTTTAATAGTTCAAGAACATCCTATTTTCCCGAAGTTTCGTTTTAGTAATAAATGACACTGTTGATAAACTCTTGAACAACTCCGTGAACAATTTTTTCTTTGATTTCAAAGATTTCTTCTAATATTTTAAGAACATCCTCCTCTCCCAAAAATTATTTTTATTAAGAAATAGCCATCTTAATTAACTATTGAGTAAAAGATTGAATAATCCCCCAATCCACTCTTCAATGAATACAAAACAGTGTATATTTATATTTATCTCCCAACACAGGAGCCCCCAGTTACTTTTTTACTGTTGATAAGCTCTTGAACAACTCCGTGAACAATTTTTTCTTTGATTTCAAAGATTTCTTCTAATATTTTAAGTTTTTACAATGTTCATTTAACTATTTCTTTGATTTCAAAGATTTCTTGTAATAATTTAAGGACATTCTCCTCTCCCAAAATTTATTTTTATTAAGAAGGAACCATCTTAATTAACTATTGAGTAAAAGATTGAATTATCCCCCAATCCACTCTTCAATGAATACAAAACAGTGTATATTTATATTTATCTCCCAACACAGGAGCCCCCAGTTATCTCCATTAGTGACAGCTAACATTAAGAGAAAATCGAGATTGGGGTAGGTTATGGACAGGCGCAGCGTATTTTAAGACCTTCTTTAAATTTCTGCATCTCTTTCACAAAGAAACCATAGAACAAATTGAGAAAATTTAGCATATCATACCAGTTGTAGTGGGTCCGACAGTCGTGATTGGACCAGCAGTTGTTGGACTCATGGTGGTGGTTACTCCAGATCCTGAAAAACAAACTATCATTAAATTTTTTCTTCAGATTTCTACCATTTACTTTAATAGTTCTTGAACATCCCATTTCCCCGAAGTTTCAAAGATTTCTTCTAATATTTTAAAAACATCCTTCTCTCCCAAAAATTACTTTTATGAAGAAATAGCCATCATAATTAACTATTGAGTAAGAGCGTGAATAATCCCACAATCCACACTTCAATGCAGACAAAACATTGTATATTTATATTTATCTCCCAACACAGGAGCCCCCCGTTATCTCCTTTAGTGACAGCTAACATTACTAGAACACTTCAAACACTTCTTTAAATTTCTGCATCTCTTTCACAAGGAAACCATAGAAAAAATTGAGAAATTTAACATATCGTACCAGTTGTAGTGGGTCCGACAGTCGTGATTGGACCAGCAGTTGTTGGACTCATGGTGGTGGTTACTCCAGATCCTGAAAAACAAACTATCATTAAATTTTTTCTTCAGATTTCTACCATTTACTTTAATAGTTCTTGAAAATCCCACTTCCCCGAAGTTTCAAAGATTTCTTCTAATATTTTAAAAAAATCCTTCTCTCCCAAAAATTACTTTTATTAAGAAATAGCCATCATAATTAACTATTGAGTAAGAGCGTGAATAATCCCACAATCCACACTTCAATGCAGACAAAACATTGTATATTTATATTTATCTCCCAACACAAGAGCCCCCAGTTATCTCCTTTAGTGACAGCTAACATTACTAGAACATAGAGAGTGGGGTAGGTTATGAGCAGTAGCAGCGTATTCTGAGGCCTTCTTTAAATTTCTGCATCTCTTTCACAAAGAAACCATAGAAAAAAGAGACAATTTTACATATCATACCAGTTGTAGTAGGTCCGACAGTAGTGGGTGGACCAGCAGTTGTTACTCCAGATCCTGAAAAACAGAACGATCATTAAATTTTTTCTTCACACGTCGACCATTTATTTTAATAGTTCAAGAACATCCTATTTTCCCGAAGTAGTTAGCAATAAATGACACTGTTGATAAACTCTTGAACAAGTCAGTGAAGTTTTTTCAGTGACAGCTAACATTACTAGAACATAGAGAGTGGGGTAGGTTATGAGCAGTAGCAGCGTATTCTGAGGACTTCTTTAAATTTCTGCATCTCTTTCACAAAGAAACCATAGAAAAAATAGAGAAAATTCAACAAATCATACCAGTAGTAGTAGGTCCGACAGTAGTGGGTGGACCAGCAGTTGTTACTCCAGATCCTGAAAAACAGAACCATCATTAAATTTTTTCTTCACATGTCGACCATTTATTTTAATAGTTCAAGAACATTCTATTTTCCCGAAGTTTCGTTTTAGTAATAAATGACACTGTTGATAAACTCTTGAACCACTCCGTGAAGTTTTTATAATGTTCATTTAACTATTTCTTTGATTTCAAAGATTTCTTCTAATATTTTAAGGACGTTCTCCTCTCCCAAAATTTATTTTTATTAAGAAGGAACCATCTTAATTAACTATTGAGTAAAAGATTGAATAATCCCCCAATCCACTCTTCAATGAATACAAAACAGTGTATATTTATATTTATCTCCCAACACAGGAGCCCCCAGTTATCTCCATTAGTGACAGCTAACGTTACTAAAAAATAGAGATTGGGGTAGGTTATGTACAGGCGCAGCGTCTTTTAAGACCTTCTTTAAATTTCTGCATCTCTTTCACAAAGAAACCATAGAAAAAATTGAGAAATTTAACATATCATACCAGTTGTAGTGGGTCCGACAGTCGTGATTGGACCAGCAGTTGTTGGACTCATGGTGGTGGTTACTCCAGATCCTGAAAAACAAACTATCATTAAATTTCTTCTTCAGATTTCTACCATTTATTTTATTAGTTCTTGAACATCCCATTTTCCCGAAGTTTTAAACATTTCTTCTAATATTTTAAAAACATCCTTCTCTCCCAAAAAATAATTTTATTAAGAAATAGCCATCTTAATTAACTATTGAGTAAGAGCGTGAATAATCCCCCAATCCACACTTCAATGCAGACAAAACATTGTATCTTTATATTTATCTCCCAACACAGGAGCCCCCAGTTATCTCCTTTAGTGACAGCTAGCATTACTAGAACATAGAGAGTGGGGTAGGTTTTGAGCAGTAGCAGCGTATTCTGAGGCCTTCTTTAAATTTCTGCATCTCTTTCACAAAGAAACCATAGAAAAAATAGAGAAAATTTAACACATCATACCAGTTGTAGTAGGTCCGACAGTAGTGGGTGGACCAGCAGTTGTTGGACTCATGGTGGTGGTTACTCCAGATCCTGAAAAATAGAACGATCATTAAATTTTTTCTTCAGATTTCTACCATTTATTTTAATAGTTCTTGAACATCCCATTTTCTCGAAGTTTCGTTTTATTAATAAAGGACCATGTTGATAAACGATTGAACAAGTCAGTGAAGTATTTGTAATGTTCATTTAACTTTCTCTTTGATTTCAAAGATTTCTTCTAATATTTGAAGAACCTCCTCCACTCCCAAAAGAAATAACCATCTTAACTTGAAGTATTTGTAATGTTCATTTAACTTTCTCTTTGATTTCAAAGATTTCTTCTAATATTTTAAGAACATCCTCCACTCCCAAAAGAAATAGCCATCTTAATTGACTATTGAGTAAGAGCGTGAATAATCACCCAGTCCACACTTCAATGAAGACAAAACATTGTATATTTATATTTATCTCCCAACACAGGAGCCCCCAGCTATCTCCATTAGTGATCAGGAAACATTAAGAGAAAATAGAGATTGGGGTAGGTTATGGACAGGCGCAGCGTATTTTAAGACCTTCTTTAAATTTCTGCATCTCTTTCACAAAGAAACCATAGAACAAATTGAGAAAATTTAACATATCATACCAGTTGTAGTGGGTCCGACAGTCGTGATTGGACCAGCAGTTGTTGGACTCATGGTGGTGGTTACTCCAGATCCTGAAAAACAAACTATCATTAAATTTTTTCTTCAGATTTCTACTATTTATTTTAAGAGTTCTTGAACATCCCATTTCCCCGAAGTTTCAAAGATTTCTTCTAATATTTTAAAAACATCCTTCTCTCCCAAAAATTACTTTTATGAAGAAATAGCCATCATAATTAACTATTGAGTAAGAGCGTGAATAATCCCACAATCCACACTTCAATGCAGACAAAACATTGTATATTTATATTTATCTACCAACACAGGAGCCCCCCGTTATCTCCTTTAGTGACAGCTAACATTACTAGAACACTTCAAACACTTCTTTAAATTTCTGCATCTCTTTCACAAGGAAACCATAGAAAAAATTGAGAAATTTAACATATCGTACCAGTTGTAGTGGGTCCGACAGTCGTGATTGGACCAGCAGTTGTTGGACTCATGGTGGTGGTTACTCCAGATCCTAGAACACAGATAGTTGGGTAGGTTATGAGCAGTAGCAGCGTATTCTGAGGCCTTCTTTAAATTTCTGCATCTCTTTCACAAAGAAACCATAGAGAAAATAGAGAAAATTTAACATATCATACCAGTTGTAGTAGGTCCGACAGTAGTGGGTGGACCAGCAGTTGTTACTCCAGATCCTGAAAAACAGAACGATCATTAAATTTTTTCTTCAGATGTCGACCGTTTATTTTAATAGTTCAAGAACATCCTATTTTCCCGAAGTTTCGTTTTAGTAATAAATGACACTGTTGATAAACTCTTGAACAAGTCAGTGAAGTTTTTATAATGTTCATTTAACTATTTCTTTGATTTCAAAGATTTCTTCTAATATTTTAAGGACATTCTCCTCTCCCATAATTTATTTTTATTAAGAAGGAACCATCTTAATTAACTATTGAGTAAAAGATTGAATAATCCCCCAATCCACTCTTCAATGAAGACAAAACAGTGTATATTTATATTTATATCCCAACACAGGAGCCCCCGGCTATCTCCATTAGTGACAGCAAACATTAAGAGAAAATAGAGATTGGGGTAGGTTATGGACAGGCGCAGCGTATTTTAAGACCTTCTTTAAATTTCTGCATCTCTTTCACAAAGAAACCATAGAACAAATTGAGAAAATTTAACATATCATACCAGTTGTAGTGGGTCCGGCAGTCGTGATTGGACCAGCAGTTGTTGGACTCATGGTGGTGGTTACTCCAGATCCTGAAAAACAAACTATCATTACATTTTTTCTTCAGATTTCTACCATTTATTTTAATAGTTCTTGAACATCCCATTTCCCCGAAGTTTCAAAGATTTCTTCTAATATTTTAAAAACATCATTCTCTCCCAAAAATTACTTTTATTAAGAAATAGCCATCATAATTAACTATTGAGTAAGAGCGTGAATAATCCCACATTCCACACTTCAATGCAGACAAAACATTGTATATTTATATTTATCTCCCAACACAAGAGCCCCCCGTTATCTCCTTTAGTGACAGCTAACATTACTAGAACATAGAGAGTGGGGTAGGTTATGAGCAGTAGATGCGTATTCTGAGGCCTTCTTTAAATTTCTGCATCTCTTTCACAAAGAAACCATAGAGAAAATAGAGAAAATTTAACATATCATACCAGTTGTAGTAGGTCCGACAGTAGTGGGTGGACCAGCAGTTGTTACTCCAGATCCTGAAAAACAGAACGATCATTAAATTTTTTCTTCAGATGTCGACCATTTATTTTAATAGTTCAAGAACATCCTATTTTCCCGAAGTTTCGTTTAGTAATAAATGACACTGTTGATAAACTCTTGAACAAGTCAGTGAAGTTTTTATAATGTTCATTTAACTATTTCTTTGATTTCAAAGATTTCTTCTAATATTTTAAGAACATCCTCCTCTCCCAAAAATTATTTTTATTAAGAAATAGCCATCTTAATTGACTATTGAGTAAGAGCGTGAATAATCCCCCAATCCACACTTCAATGTAGACAAAACATTGTATATTTATATTTATCTCCCAACACAGGAGTCCCCAGTTATCTCCTTTAGTGACAGCTAACATTACTAGAACATAGAGAGTGGGGTAGGTTATGAGCAGTAGCAGCGTATTCTGAGGACTTCTTTAAATTTCTGCATCTCTTTCACAAAGAAACCATAGAAAAAATAGAGAAAATTCAAAAAATCATACCAGTAGTAGTAGGTCCGACAGTAGTGGGTGGACCAGCAGTTGTTACTCCAGATCCTAAAAAACAGAACCATCATTAAATTTTTTCTTCACATGTCGACCATTTATTTTAATAGTTCAAGAACATCCTATTTTCCCGAAGTTTCGTTTTAGTAATAAATGACACTGTTGATAAACTCTTGAACCACTCCGTGAAGTTTTATAATATTCATTTAACTATTTCTTTGATTTCAAAGATTTCTTCTAATATTTTAAGGACGTTCTCCTCTCCCAAAATTTATTTTTATTAAGAAGGAACCATCTTAATTAACTATTGAGTAAGAGATTGAATAATCCCCCAATCCACTCTTCAATGAATACAAAACAGTGTATATTTATATTTATCTCCCAACACAGGAGCCCCCAGTTATCTCCATTAGTGACAGCTAACGTTACTAAAAAATAGAGATTGGGGTAGGTTATGTACAGGCTTTTAAGACCTTCTTTAAATTTCTGCATCTCTTTCACAAAGAAACCATAGAAAAAATTGAGAAATTTAACATATCATACCAGTTGTAGTGGGTCCGACAGTCGTGATTGGACCAGCAGTTGTTGGACTCATGGTGGTGGTTACTCCAGATCCTGAAAAACAAACTATCATTAAATTTCTTCTTCAGATTTCTACCATTTATTTTAATAGTTCTTGAACATTCCATTTTCCCGAAGTTTTAAACATTTCTTCTAATATTTAAAAAACATCCTTCTCTCCCAAAAAATAATTTTATTAAGAAATAGCCATCTTAATTAACTATTGAGTAAGAGCGTGAATAATCCCCCAATCCACACTTCAATGCAGACAAAACATTGTATCTTTATATTTATCTCCCAACACAGGAGCCCCCAGTTATCTCCTTTAGTGACAGCTAGCATTACTAGAACATAGAGAGTGGGGTAGGTTTTGAGCAGTAGCAGCGTATTCTGAGGCCTTCTTTAAATTTCTGCATCTCTTTCACAAAGAAACCATAGAAAAATAGAGAAAATTTAACACATCATACCAGTTGTAGTAGGTCCGACAGTAGTGGGTGGACCAGCAGTTGTTGGACTCATGGTGGTGGTTACTCCAGATCCTGAAAAATAGAACGATCATTAAATTTTTTCTTCAGATTTCTACCATTTATTTTAATAGTTCTTGAACATCCCATTTTCTCGAAGTTTCGTTTTATTTATAAAGGACCATGTTGATAAACGATTGAACAAGTCAGTGAAGTATTTGTAATGTTCATTTAACTTTCTCTTTGATTTCAAAGATTTCTTCTAATATTTTAAGGACATACTCCTCTCCCATAATTTATTTTTATTAAGAAGGAACCATCTTAATTAACTATTGAGTAAAAGATTCAATGATCCCCCGATCCACTCTTCAATGAAGACAAAACAGTGTATATTTATATTTATCTCCCAACACAGGAGCCCCCGGCTATCTCCATTAGTGACAGCAAACATTAAGAGAAAATAGAGATTGGGGTAGGTTATGGACAGGCGCAGCGTATTTTAAGACCTTCTTTAAATTTCTCATCTCTTTCACAAAGAAACCATAGAACAAATTGAGAAAATTTAACATATCATACCAGTTGTAGTAGGTCCGGCAGTCGTGATTGGACCAGCAGTTGTTGGACTCATGGTGGTGGTTACTCCAGATCCTGAAAAACAAACTATCATTAAATTTTTTCTTCAGATTTCTACCATTTATTTTAATAGTTCTTGAACATCCCATTTCCCCGAAGTTTCAAAGATTTCTTCTAATATTTTGAAAACATCATTCTCTCCCAAAAATTACTTTTATTAAGAAATAGCCATCATAATTAACTATTGAGTAAGAGCGTGAATAATCCCACAATCCACACTTCAATGCAGACAAAACATTGTATATTTATATTTATCTCCCAACACAAGAGCCCCCCGTTATCTCCTTTAGTGACAGCTAATATTACTAGAACATAGAGAGTGGGGTAGGTTATGAGCAGTAGCAGCGTATTCTGAGGCCTTCTGTAAATTTCTGCATCTCTTTCACAGAGAAACCATAGAGAAAATTGAGAAAATTTAACATATCATACCAGTTGTAGTAGGTCTGACAGTAGTGGGTGGACCAGCAGTTGTTACTCCAGATCCTGAAAAACAGAACGATCATTGAATTTTTTCTTCAGATGTCGACCATTTATTTTAATAGTTCAAGAACATCCTATTTTCCCGAAGTTTCGTTTAGTAATAAATGACACTGTTGATAAACTCTTGAACAAGTCAGTGAAGTTTTTATAGTGTTCATTTAACTATTTCTTTGATTTCAAAGATTTCTTCTAATATTTTAAGGACATTCTCCTCTCCCAAAATTTATTTTTATTAAGAAGGAACCATCTTAATTAACTAGTGAGTAAAAGATTGAATAATCCTCCAATCCACTCTTCAATGAATACAAAACAGTGTATATTTATATTTATCTCCCAACACAGAAGCCCCCAGCTATCTCCATTAGTGATCAGCAAACATTAAGAGAAAATAGAGATTGGGGTAGGTTATGGACAGGCGCAGCAGATTTTAAGACCTTCTTTAAATTTCTGCATCTCTTTCACAAAGAAACCATAGAACAAATTGAGAAAATTTAACATATCATACCAGTTGTAGTGGGTCCGACAGTCGTGATTGGACCAGCAGTTGTTGGACTCATGGTGGTGGTTACTCCAGATCCTGAAAAACAAACTATCATTAAATTTTTTCTTCAGATTTCTACCATTTATTTTAATAGTTCTTGAACATCCCATTTCCCCGAAGTTTCAAAGATTTCTTCTAATATTTTAAAAACATCCTTCTCTCCCAAAAATTACTTTTATGAAGAAATAGCCATCATAATTAACTATTGAGTAAGAGCCTGAATACTCCCACAATCCACACTTCAATGCAGACAAAACATTGTATATTTATATTTATCTCACAACACAGGAGCCCCCCGTTATCTCCTTTAGCGACAGCTAACATTACTAGAACATAGAGAGTGGGGTAGGTTATGAGCAGTAGCAGTGTATTCTGAGGCCTTCTTTAAATTTCTGCATCTCTTTCACAAAGAAACCATAGAGAAAATAGAGAAAATTTAACATATCATACCAGTTGTAGTAGGTCCGACAGTAGTGGGTGGACCAGCAGTTGTTACTCCAGATCCTGAAAAACAGAACGATCATTAAATTTTTTCTTCAGATGTCGACCATTTATTTTAATAGTTCAAGAACATCCTATTTTCCCGAAGTTTCGTTTTAGTAATAAATGACACTGTTGATAAACTCTTGAACAAGTCAGTGAAGTTTTTATAATGTTCATTTAACTATTTCTTTGATTTCAAAGATTTCTTCTAATATTTTAAGGACATTCTCCTCTCCCATAATTTATTTTTATTAAGAAGGAACCATCTTAATTAACTATTGAGTAAAAGATTGAATAATCCCCCAATCCACTCTTCAATGAAGACAAAACAGTGTATATTTATATTTATCTCCCAACACAGGAGCCCCCGGCTATCTCCATTAGTGACAGCAAACATTAAGAGAAAATAGAGATTGGGGTAGGTTATGGACAGGCGCAGCGTATTTTAAGACCTTCTTTAAATTTCTGCATCTCTTTCACAAAGAAACCATAGAACAAATTGAGAAAATTTAACATATCATACCAGTTGTAGTGGGTCCGACAGTCGTGATTGGACCAGCAGTTGTTGGACTCATGGTGGTGGTTACTCCAGATCCTGAAAAACAAACTATCATTAAATTTTTTCTTCAGATTTCTACCATTTATTTTAATAGTTCTTGAACATCCCATTTCCCCGAAGTTTCAAAGATTTCTTCTAATATTTTAAAAACATCCTTCTCTCCCAAAAATTACTTTTATGAAGAAATAGCCATCATAATTAACTATTGAGTAAGAGCGTGATTAATCCCACAATCCACACTTCAATGCAGACAAAACATTGTATATTTATATTTATCTCCCAACACAGGAGCCCCCCGTTATCTCCTTTAGTGACAGCTAACATTACTAGAACATAGAGAGTGGGGTAGGTTATGAGCAGTAGCAGTGTATTCTAAGGCCTTCTTTAAATTTCTGCATCTCTTTCACAAAGAAACCATAGAGAAAATAGAGAAAATTTAACATATCATACCAGTTGTAGTAGGTCCGACAGTAGTGGGTGGACCAGCAGTTGTTACTCCAGATCCTGAAAAACAGAACGATCATTCAATTTTTTCTTCAGATGTCGACCATTTATTTTAATAGTTCAAGAACATCCTATTTTCCCGAAGTTTCGTTTTAGTAATAAATGACACTGTTGATAAACTCTTGAACAAGTCAGTGAAGTTTTTATAATGTTCATTTAACTATTTCTTTGATTTCAAAGATTTCTTCTAATATTTTAAGGACATTCTCCTCTCCCATAATTCATTTTTATTAAGAAGGAACCATCTTAATTAACTATTGAGTAAAAGATTGAATAATCCCCCAATCCACTCTTCAATGAAGACAAAACAGTGTATATTTATATTTATCTCCCAACACAGGAGCCCCCGGCTATCTCCATTAGTGACAGCAAACATTAAGAGAAAATAGAGATTGGGGTAGGTTATGGACAGGCGCAGCGTATTTTAAGACCTTCTTTAAATTTCTGCATCTCTTTCACAAAGAAACCATAGAACAAATTGAGAAAATTTAACATATCATACCAGTTGTAGTGGGTCCGACAGTCGTGATTGGACCAGCAGTTGTTGGACTCATGGTGGTGGTTACTCCAGATCCTGAAAAACAAACTATCATTAAATTTTTTCTTCAGATTTCTACCATTTATTTTAATAGTTCTTGAACATCCCATTTCCCCGAAGTTTCAAAGATTTCTTCTAATATTTTAAAAACATCCTTCTCTCCCAAAAATTACTTTTATGAAGAAATAGCCATCATAATTAACAATTGAGTAAGAGCGTGAATAATCCCACAATCCACACTTCAATGCAGACAAAACATTGTATATTTATATTTATCTCCCAACACAGGAGCCCCCCGTTATCTCCTTTAGTGACAGCTAACATTACTAGAACATAGAGAGTGGGGTAGGTTATGAGCAGTAGCAGTGTATTCTGAGGCCTTCTTTAAATTTCTGCATCTCTTTCACAAAGAAACCATAGAGAAAATAGAGAAAATTTAACATATCATACCAGTTGTAGTAGGTCCGACAGTAGTGGGTGGACCAGCAGTTGTTACTCCAGATCCTGAAAAACATAACGATCATTCAATTTTTTCTTCAGATGTCGACCATTTATTTTAATAGTTCAAGAACATCCTATTTTCCCGAAGTTTCGTTTTAGTAATAAATGACACTGTTGATAAACTCTTGAACAAGTCAGTGAAGTTTTTATAATGTTCATTTAACTATTTCTTTGATTTCAAAGATTTCTTCTAAAATGTTAAGGACATTCTCCTCTCCCATAATTTATTTTTATTAAGAAGGAACCATCTTAATTAACTATTGAGTAAAAGATTGAATAATCCCCAATCCACTCTTCAATGAAGACAGAACAGTGTATATTTATATTTATCTCCCAACACAGGAGCCCCCGGCTATCTCCATTAGTGACAGCAAACATTAAGAGAAAATAGAGATTGGGGTAGGTTATGGACAGGCGCAGCGTATTTTAAGACCTTCTTTAAATTTTTGCATCTCTTTCACAAAGAAACCATAGAACAAATTGAGAAAATTTAACATATCATACCAGTTGTAGTGGGTCCGACAGTCGTGATTGGACCAGCAGTTGTTGGACTCATGGTGGTGGTTACTCCAGATCCTGAAAAACAAACTATCATTAAATTTTTTCTTCAGATTTCTACCATTTATTTTAATAGTTCTTGAACATCCCATTTCCCCGAAGTTTCAAAGATTTCTTCTAATATTTTAAAAACATCCTTCTCTCCCAAAAATTACTTTTATGAAGAAATAGCCATCATAATTAACTATTGAGTAAGAGCGTGAATAATCCCACAATCCACACTTCAATGCAGACAAAACATTGTATATTTATATTTATCTCCTAACACAGGAGCCCCCCGTTATCTCCTTTAGTGACAGCTAACATTACTAGAACATAGAGAGTGGGGTAGGTTATGAGCAGTAGCAGTGTATTCTGAGGCCTTCTTTAAATTTCTGCATCTCTTTCACAAAGAAACCATAGAGAAAATAGAGAAAATTTAACATATCATACCAGTTGTAGTAGGTCCGACAGTAGTGGGTGGACCAGCAGTTGTTACTCCAGATCCTGAAAAACAGAACGATCATTAAATTTTTTCTTCAGATGTCGACCATTTATTTTAATAGTTCAAGAACATCCTATTTTCCCGAAGTTTCGTTTTAGTAATAAATGACACTGTTGATAAACTCTTGAACATGTCAGTGAAGTTTTTATAATGTTCATTTAACTATTTCTTTGATTTCAAAGATTTCTTCTAATATTTTAAGGACATTCTCCTCTCCCATAATTTATTTTTAATAAGAAGGAACCATCTTAATTAACTATTGAGTAAAAGATTGAATAATCCCCCAATCCACTCTTCAATGAAGACAAAACAGTGTATATTTATATTTATCTCCCAACACAGGAGCCCCCGGCTATCTCCATTAGTGACAGCAAACATTAAGAGAAAATAGAGATTGGGGTAGGTTATGGACAGGCGCAGCGTATTTTAAGACCTTCTTTAAATTTCTGCATCTCTTTCACAAAGAAACCATAGAACAAATTGAGAAAATTTAACTTATCATACCAGTTGTAGTGGGTCCGGTAGTCGTGATTGGACCAGCAGTTGTTGGACTCATGGTGGTGGTTACTCCAGATCCTGAAAAACAAACTATCATTAAATTTTTTCTTCAGATTTCTACCATTTATTTTAATAGTTCTTGAACATCCCATTTCCCCGAAGTTTCAAAGATTTCTTCTAATATTTTAAAAACATCATTCTCTCCCAAAAATTACTTTTATTAAGAAATAGCCATCATAATTAACTATTGAGTAAGACCGTGAATAATCCCACAATCCACACTTCAATGCAGACAAAACATTGTATATTTATATTTATCTCCCAACACAGGAGCCCCCCGTTATCTCCTTTAGTGACAGCTAACATTACTAGAACATAGAGAGTGGGGTAGGTTATGAGCAGTAGCAGTGTATTCTGAGGCCTTCTTTAAATTTCTGCATCTCTTTCACAAAGAAACCATAGAGAAAATAGAGAAAATTTAACATATCATACCAGTTGTAGTAGGTCCGACAGTAGTGGGTGGACCAGCAGTTGTTACTCCAGATCCTGAAAAACAGAACGATCATTAAATTTTTTCGTCAGATGTCGACCATTTATTTTAATAGTTCAAGAACATCCTATTTTCCCGAAGTTTCGTTTTAGTAATAAATGACACTGTTGATAAACTCTTGAACAAGTCAGTGAAGTTTTTATAATGTTCATTTAACTATTTCTTTGATTTCAAAGATTTCTTCTAATATTTTAAGGACATTCTCCTCTCCCATAATTTATTTTTATTAAGAAGGAACCATCTTAATTAACTATTGAGTAAAAGATTGAATAATCCCCCAATCCACTCTTCAATGAAGACAAAACAGTGTATATTTATATTTATCTCCCAACACAGGAGCCCCCAGCTATCTCCATTAGTGACAGCTAACATTAAGAGAAAATAGAGATTGGGGTAGGTTATGGACAGGCGCAGCGTATTTTAAGACCTTCTTTAAATTTCTGCATCTCTTTCACAAGGAAACCATAGAAAAAATTGTGAAATTTTAATAGTTCTTGTACATCCTATTTCCCCGAAGTTTCAAAGATTTCTTCTAATATTTTAAAAACATCCTTCTCTCCCAAAAATTACTTTTATTAAGAAATAGCCATCATAATTAACTATTGAGTAAGAGCGTGAATAATCCCACAATCCACACTTCAATGCAGACAAAACATTGTATTTTTATATTTATCTCCCAACACAAGAGCCCCCCGTTATCTCCTTTAGTGACAGCTAACATTACTAGAACATAGAGAGTGGGGTAGGTTATGAGCAGTAGTAGCGTATTCTGAGGCGTTCTTTAAATTTCTGCATCTCTTTCACAAAGAAACCATAGAGAAAATAGAGAAAATTTAACATATCATACCAGTTGTAGTAGGTCCGACAGTAGTGGGTGGACCAGCAGTTGTTACTCCAGATCCTGAAAAACAGAACGATCATTAAATTTTTTCTTCAGATGTCGACCATTTATTTTAATAGTTCAAGAACATCCTATTTTCCCGAAGTTTCGTTTAGTAATAAATGACACTGTTGATAAACTCTTGAACAAGTCAGTGAAGTTTTTATAATGTTCATTTGACTATTTCTTTGATTTCAAAGATTTCTTCTAATATTTTAAGGACATTCTCCTCTCCCAAAATTTATTTTTATTAAGAAGGAACCATCTTAATTAACTAGTGAGTAAAAGATTGAATAATCCTCCAATCCACTCTTCAATGAATACAAAACAGTGTATATTTATATTTATCTCCCAACACAGGAGCCCCCAGCTATCTCCATTAGTGACAGCTAACATTAAGAGAAAATAGAGATTGGGGTAGGTTATGGACAGGCGCAGCGTATTTTAAGACCTTCTTTAAATTTCTGCATTTCTTTCACAAGGAAACCATAGAAAAAATTGTGAAATTTAACATATCGTACCAGTTGTAGTGGGTCCGACAGTCGTGATTGGACCAGCAGTTGTTGGATTCATGGTGGTGGTTACTCCAGATCCTGAAAAACAAACTATCATTAAATTTTTTCTTCAGATTTCTACCATTTATTTTAATAGTTCTTGAACATCCCATTTCCCCGAAGTTTCAAAGATTTCTTCTAATATTTTAAAAACATCATTCTCTCCCAAAAATTACTTTTATTAAGAAATAGCCATCATAATTAACTATTGAGTAAGACCGTGAATAATCCCACAATCCACACTTCAATGCAGACAAAACATTGTATATTTATATTTATCTCCCAACACAGGAGCCCCCCGTTATCTCCTTTAGTGACAGCTAACATTACTAGAACATAGAGAGTCGGGTAGGTTATGAGCAGTAGCAGTGTATTCTGAGGCCTTCTTTAAATTTCTGCATCTCTTTCACAAAGAAACCATAGAGAAAATAGAGAAAATTTAACATATCATACCAGTTGTAGTAGGTCCGACAGTAGTGGGTGGACCAGCAGTTGTTACTCCAGATCCTGAAAAACAGAACGATCATTAAATTTTTTCGTCAGATGTCGACCATTTATTTTAATAGTTCAAGAACATCCTATTTTCCCGAAGTTTCGTTTTAGTAATAAATGACACTGTTGATAAACTCTTGAACAAGTCAGTGAAGTTTTTATAATGTTCATTTAACTATTTCTTTGATTTCAAAGATTTCTTCTAATATTTTAAGGACATTCTCCTCTCCCATAATTTATTTTTATTAAGAAGGAACCATCTTAATTAACTATTGAGTAAAAGATTGAATAATCCCCCAATCCACTCTTCAATGAAGACAAAACAGTGTATATTTATATTTATCTCCCAACACAGGAGCCCCCAGCTATCTCCATTAGTGACAGCTAACATTAAGAGAAAATAGAGATTGGGGTAGGTTATGGACAGGCGCAGCGTATTTTAAGACCTTCTTTAAATTTCTGCATTTCTTTCACAAGGAAACCATAGAAAAAATTGTGAAATTTAACATATCGTACCAGTTGTAGTGGGTCCGACAGTCGTGATTGGACCAGCAGTTGTTGGACTCATGGTGGTGGTTACTCCAGATCCTGAAAAACAAACTATCATTAAATTTTTTCTTCAGATTTCTACCATTTATTTTAATAGTTCTTGAACATCCCATTTCCCCGAAGTTTCAAAGATTTCTTCTAATATTTTAAAAACATCATTCTCTCCCAAAAATTACTTTTATTAAGAAATAGCCATCATAATTAACTATTGAGTAAGACCGTGAATAATCCCACAATCCACACTTCAATGCAGACAAAACATTGTATATTTATATTTATCTCCCAACACAGGAGCCCCCCGTTATCTCCTTTAGTGACAGCTAACATTACTAGAACATAGAGAGTGGGGTAGGTTATGAGCAGTAGCAGTGTATTCTGAGGCCTTCTTTAAATTTCTGCATCTCTTTCACAAAGAAACCATAGAGAAAATAGAGAAAATTTAACATATCATACCAGTTGTAGTAGGTCCGACAGTAGTGGGTGGACCAGCAGTTGTTACTCCAGATCCTGAAAAACAGAACGATCATTAAATTTTTTCGTCAGATGTCGACCATTTATTTTAATAGTTCAAGAACATCCTATTTTCCCGAAGTTTCGTTTTAGTAATAAATGACACTGTTGATAAACTCTTGAACAAGTCAGTGAAGTTTTTATAATGTTCATTTAACTATTTCTTTGATTTCAAAGATTTCTTCTAATATTTTAAGGACATTCTCCTCTCCCATAATTTATTTTTATTAAGAAGGAACCATCTTAATTAACTATTGAGTAAAAGATTGAATAATCCCCCAATCCACTCTTCAATGAAGACAAAACAGTGTATATTTATATTTATCTCCCAACACAGGAGCCCCCAGCTATCTCCATTAGTGACAGCTAACATTAAGAGAAAATAGAGATTGGGGTAGGTTATGGACAGGCGCAGCGTATTTTAAGACCTTCCTTAAATTTCTGCATCTCTTTCACAAGGAAACCATAGAAAAAATTGTGAAATTTAACATATCGTACCAGTTGTAGTGGGTCCGACAGTCGTGATTGGACCAGCAGTTGTTGGACTCATGGTGGTGGTTACTCCAGATCCTGAAAAACAAACTATCATTAAATTTTTTCTTCAGATTTCTACCATTTATTTTAATAGTTCTTGAACATCCCATTTCCCCGAAGTTTCAAAGATTTCTTCTAATATTTTAAAAACATCATTCTCTCCCAAAAATTACTTTTATTAAGAAATAGCCATCATAATTAACTATTGAGTAAGACCGTGAATAATCCCACAATCCACACTTCAATGCAGACAAAACATTGTATATTTATATTTATCTCCCAACACAGGAGCCCCCCGTTATCTCCTTTAGTGACAGCTAACATTACTAGAACATAGAGAGTGGGGTAGGTTATGAGCAGTAGCAGTGTATTCTGAGGCCTTCTTTAAATTTCTGCATCTCTTTCACAAAGAAACCATAGAGAAAATAGAGAAAATTTAACATATCATACCAGTTGTAGTAGGTCCGACAGTAGTGGGTGGACCAGCAGTTGTTACTCCAGATCCTGAAAAACAGAACGATCATTAAATTTTTTCGTCAGATGTCGACCATTTATTTTAATAGTTCAAGAACATCCTATTTTCCCGAAGTTTCGTTTTAGTAATAAATGACACTGTTGATAAACTCTTGAACAAGTCAGTGAAGTTTTTATAATGTTCATTTAACTATTTCTTTGATTTCAAAGATTTCTTCTAATATTTTAAGGACATTCTCCTCTCCCATAATTTATTTTTATTAAGAAGGAACCATCTTAATTAACTATTGAGTAAAAGATTGAATAATCCCCCAATCCACTCTTCAATGAAGACAAAACAGTGTATATTTATATTTATCTCCCAACACAGGAGCCCCCAGCTATCTCCATTAGTGACAGCTAACATTAAGAGAAAATAGAGATTGGGGTAGGTTATGGACAGGCGCAGCGTATTTTAAGACCTTCCTTAAATTTCTGCATCTCTTTCACAAGGAAACCATAGAAAAAATTGTGAAATTTTAATAGTTCTTGTACATCCTATTTCCCCGAAGTTTCAAAGATTTCTTCTAATATTTTAAAAACATCCTTCTCTCCCAAAAATTACTTTTATTAAGAAATAGCCATCATAATTAACTATTGAGTAAGAGCGTGAATAATCCCACAATCCACACTTCAATGCAGACAAAACATTGTATTTTTATATTTATCTCCCAACACAAGAGCCCCCCGTTATCTCCTTTAGTGACAGCTAACATTACTAGAACATAGAGAGTGGGGTAGGTTATGAGCAGTAGTAGCGTATTCTGAGGCGTTCTTTAAATTTCTGCATCTCTTTCACAAAGAAACCATAGAGAAAATAGAGAAACTTTAACATATCATACCAGTTGTAGTAGGTCCGACAGTAGTGGGTGGACCAGCAGTTGTTACTCCAGATCCTGAAAAACAGAACGATCATTAAATTTTTTCTTCAGATGTCGACCATTTATTTTAATAGTTCAAGAACATCCTATTTTCCCGAAGTTTCGTTTAGTAATAAATGACACTGTTGATAAACTCTTGAACAAGTCAGTGAAGTTTTTATAATGTTCATTTGACTATTTCTTTGATTTCAAAGATTTCTTCTAATATTTTAAGGACATTCTCCTCTCCCAAAATTTATTTTTATTAAAAAGGAACCATCTTAATTAACTAGTGAGTAAAAGATTGAATAATCCTCCAATCCACTCTTCAATGAATACAAAACAGTGTATATTTATATTTATCTCCCAACACAGGAGCCCCCAGCTATCTCCATTAGTGACAGCTAACATTAAGAGAAAATAGAGATTGGGGTAGGTTATGGACAGGCGCAGCGTATTTTAAGACCTTCTTTAAATTTCTGCATTTCTTTCACAAGGAAACCATAGAAAAAATTGTGAAATTTAACATATCGTACCAGTTGTAGTGGGTCCGACAGTCGTGATTGGACCAGCAGTTGTTGGACTCATGGTGGTGGTTACTCCAGATCCTGAAAAACAAACTATCATTAAATTTTTTCTTCAGATTTCTACCATTTATTTTAATAGTTCTTGAACATCCCATTTTCCCGAAGTTTCAAAGATTTCTTCTAATATTTTAAAAACATCCTTCTCTCCCAAAAATTACTTTTATTAAGAAATAGCCATCTTAATTAACTATTGAGTAAGAGCATGAATAATCCCCCAATCCACACTTCAATGCAGACAAAACATTGTATATTTATCTCCCAACACAGGAGCCCCCAGTTAGCTCCTTTAGTGACAGCTAGCATTACTAGCACATAGAGAGTGGGGTAGGTTTTGAGCAGTAGCAGCGTATTCTGAGGCCTTCTTTAAATTTCTGTATCTCTTTCACAAACAAACCATAGAGAAAATTTAACATATCATACCAGTTGTAGTAGGTCCGACAGTAGTGGGTGGACCAGCAGTTGTTGGACTCTTGGTGGTGGTTACTCCAGATCCTGAAAAATAGAACGATCATTTAATTTTTTCTTCAGACTTCTACCTTTTATTTTAATAGTTCTTGAACATCCCATTTTCCCGAAGTTTCGTTTTATTAATAAAGGACCATGTTGATAAACGATTGAACAAGTCAGTGAAGTATTTATAATGTTCTTTTAATTTTTTCTTTGATTTCAAAGATTTCTTCTAATATTTTAAGAACATCCTCCTCTCCCAAAAATTATTTTTATTAAGAAATAGCCATCTTAATTGACTATTGAGTAAGAGCGTGAATAATCCCCCAATCCACACTTCAATGCAGACAAAACATTGTATATTTATATTTATCTCCCAACACAGGAGCCCCCAGTTATCTCCTTTAGTGACAGCTAACATTACTAGAACATAGAGAGTGGGGTAGGTTATGAGCAGTAGAAGCGTCTTCTGAGGACTTCTTTAAATTTCTGCATCTCTTTCACAAAGAAACCATAGAAAAAATAGAGAAAATTCAACAAATCATACCAGTAGTAGTAGGTCCGACAGTAGTGGGTGGACCAGCAGTTGTTACTCCAGATCCTGAAAAACAGAACGATCATTCAATTTTTTCTTCAGATGTCGACCATTTATTTTAATAGTTCAAGAACATCCTATTTTCCCGAAGTTTCGTTTTAGTAATAAATGACACTGTTGATAAACTCTTGAACAAGTCAGTGAAGTTTTTATAATGTTCATTTAACTATTTCTTTGATTTCAAAGATTTCTTCTAATATGTTAAGGACATTCTCCTCTCCCATAATTTATTTTTATTAAGAAGGAACCATCTTAATTAACTATTGAGTAAAAGATTGAATAATCCCCCAATCCACTCTTCAATGAAGACAAAACAGTGTATATTTATATTTATCTCCCAACACAGGAGCCCCCGGCTATCTCCATTAGTGACAGCAAACATTAAGAGAAAATAGAGATTGGGGTAGGTTATGGACAGGCGCAGCGTATTTTAAGACCTTCTTTAAATTTCTGCATCTCTTTCACAAAGAAACCATAGAACAAATTGAGAAAATTTAACATATCATACCAGTTGTAGTGGGTCCGGTAGTCGTGATTGGACCAGCAGTTGTTGGACTCATGGTGGTGGTTACTCCAGATCCTGAAAAACAAACTATCATTAAATTTTTTCTTCAGATTTCTACCATTTATTTTAATAGTTCTTGAACATCCCATTTCCCCGAAGTTTCAAAGATTTCTTCTAATATTTTAAAAACATCATTCTCTCCCAAAAATTACTTTTATTAAGAAATAGCCATCATAATTAACTATTGAGTAAGACCGTGAATAATCCCACAATCCACACTTCAATGCAGACAAAACATTGTATATTTATATTTATCTCCCAACACAGGAGCCCCCCGTTATCTCCTTTAGTGACAGCTAACATTACTAGAACATAGAGAGTGGGGTAGGTTATGAGCAGTAGCAGTGTATTCTGAGGCCTTCTTTAAATTTCTGCATCTCTTTCACAAAGAAACCATAGAGAAAATAGAGAAAATTTAACATATCATACCAGTTGTAGTAGGTCCGACAGTAGTGGGTGGACCAGCAGTTGTTACTCCAGATCCTGAAAAACAGAACGATCATTAAATTTTTTCGTCAGATGTCGACCATTTATTTTAATAGTTCAAGAACATCCTATTTTCCCGAAGTTTCGTTTAGTAATAAATGACACTGTTGATAAACTCTTGAACAAGTCAGTGAAGTTTTTATAATGTTCATTTAACTATTTCTTTGATTTCAAAGATTTCTTCCAATATTTTAAGGACATTCTCCTCTCCCAAAATTTATTTTTATTAAGAAGGAACCATCTTAATTAACTAGTGAGTAAAAGTTTGAATAATCCTCCAATCCACTCTTCAATGAATACAAAACAGTGTATATTTATATTTATCTCCCAACACAGGAGCCCCCAGCTATCTCCATTAGTGATCAGCAAACATTAAGAGAAAATAGAGATTGGGGTAGGTCATGGACAGGCGCAGCGTATTTTAAGACCTTCTTTAAATTTCTGCATCTCTTTCACAAAGAAACCATAGAACAAATTGAGAAAATTTAACATATCATACCAGTTGTACTGGGTCCGACAGTCGTGATTGGACCAGCAGTTGTTGGACTCATGGTGGTGGTTACTCCAGATCCTGAAAAACAAACTATCATTAAATTTTTTCTTCAGATTTCTACCATTTATTTTAATAGTTCTTGAACATCCCATTTCCCCGAAGTTTCAAAGATTTCTTCTAATATTTTAAAAACATCCTTCTCTCCCAAAAATTACTTTTATGAAGAAATAGCCATCATAATTAACTATTGAGTAAGAGCGTGAATAATCCCACAATCCACACTTCAATGCAGATAAAACATTGTATATTTATATTTATCTCCCAACACAGGAGCCCCCCGTTATCTCCTTTAGTGACAGCTAACATTACTAGAACAGAGAGAGTGGGGTAGGTTATGAGCAGTAGCAGTGTATTCTGAGGCCTTCTTTAAATTTCTGCATCTCTTTCACAAAGAAACCATAGAGAAAATAGAGAAAATTTAACATATCATACCAGTTGTAGTAGGTCCGACAGTAGTGGGTGGACCAGCAGTTGTTACTCCAGATCCTGAAAAACAGAACGATCATTCAATTTTTTCTTCAGATGTCGACCATTTATTTTAATAGTTCAAGAACATCCTATTTTCCCGAAGTTTCGTTTTAGTAATAAATGACACTGTTGATAAACTCTTGAACAAGTCAGTGAAGTTTTTATAATGTTCATTTAACTATTTCTTTGATTTCAAAGATTTCTTCTAATATTTTAAGGACATTCTCCTCTCCCATAATTTATTTTTATTAAGAAGGAACCATCTTAATTAACTATTGAGTAAAAGATTGAATAATCCCCCAATCCACTCTTCAATGAAGACAAAACAGTGTATATTTATATTTATCTCCCAACACAGGAGCCCCCAGCTATCTCCATTAGTGACAGCTAACATTAAGAGAAAATAGAGATTGGGGTAGGTTATGGACAGGCGCAGCGTATTTTAAGACCTTCTTGAAATTTCTGCATCTCTTTCACAAGGAAACCATAGAAAAAATTGTGAAATTTTAATAGTTCAAGTACATCCTATTTCCCCGAAGTTTCAAAGATTTCTTCTAATATTTTAAAAACATCCTTCTCTCCCAAAAATTACTTTTATTAAGAAATAGCCATCATAATTAACTATTGAGTAAGAGCGTGAATAATCCCACAATCCACACTTCAATGCAGACAAAACATTGTATTTTTATATTTATCTCCCAACACAAGAGCCCCCCGTTATCTCCTTTAGTGACAGCTAACATTACTAGAACATAGAGAGTGGGGTAGGTTATGAGCAGTAGTAGCGTATTCTGAGGCGTTCTTTAAATTTCTGCATCTCTTTCACAAAGAAACCATAGAGAAAATAGAGAAAATTTAACATATCATACCAGTTGTAGTAGGTCCGACAGTAGTGGGTGGACCAGCAGTTGTTACTCCAGATCCTGAAAAACAGAACGATCATTAAATTTTTTCTTCAGATGTCGACCATTTATTTTAATAGTTCAAGAACATCCTATTTTCCCGAAGTTTCGTTTAGTAATAAATGACACTGTTGATAAACTCTTGAACAAGTCAGTGAAGTTTTTATAATGTTCATTTAACTATTTCTTTGATTTCAAAGATTTCTTCTAATATTTTAAGGACATTCTCCTCTCCCAAAATTTATTTTTATTAAGAAGGAACCATCTTAATTAACTAGTGAGTAAAAGATTGAATAATCCTCCAATCCACTCTTCAATGAATACAAAACAGTGTATATTTATATTTATCTCCCAACACAGGAACCCCCAGCTATCTCCATTAGTGACAGCTAACATTAAGAGAAAATAGAGATTGGGGTAGGTTATGGACAGGCGCAGCGTATTTTAAGACCTTCTTTAAATTTCTGCATCTCTTTCACAAGGAAACCATAGAAAAAATTGTGAAATTTAACATATCGTACCAGTTGTAGTGGGTCCGACAGTCGTGATTGGACCAGCAGTTGTTGGACTCATGGTGGTGGTTACTCCAGATCCTGAAAAACAAACTATCATTAAATTTTTTCTTCAGATTTCTACCATTTATTTTAATAGTTCTTGAACATCCCATTTTCCCGAAGTTTCAAAGATTTCTTCTAATATTTTAAAAACATCCTTCTCTCCCAAAAATTACTTTTATTAAGAAATAGCCATCTTAATTAACTATTGAGTAAGAACATGAATAATCCCCCAATCCACACTTCAATGCAGACAAAACATTGTATATTTATCTCCCAACACAGGAGCCCCCAGTTAGCTCCTTTAGTGACAGCTAGCATTACTAGCACATAGAGAGTGGGGTAGGTTTTGAGCAGTAGCAGCGTATTCTGAGGCCTTCTTTAAATTTCTGTATCTCTTTCACAAACAAACCATAGAGAAAATTTAACATATCATACCAGTTGTAGTAGGTCCGACAGTAGTGGGTGGACCAGCAGTTGTTGGACTCATGGTGGTGGTTACTCCAGATCCTGAAAAATAGAACGATCATTTAATTTTTTCTTCAGACTTCTACCTTTTATTTTAATAGTTCTTGAACATCCCATTTTCCCGAAGTTTCGTTTTATTAATAAAGGACCATGTTGATAAACGATTGAACAAGTCAGTGAAGTATTTATAATGTTCTTTTAATTTTTTCTTTGATTTCAAAGATTTCTTCTAATATTTTAAGAACATCCTCCTCTCCCAAAAATTATTTTTATTAAGAAATAGCCATCTTAATTGACTATTGAGTAAGAGCGTGAATAATCCCCCAATCCACACTTCAATGCAGACAAAACATTGTATATTTATATTTATCTCCCAACACAGGAGCCCCCAGTTATCTCCTTTAGTGACAGCTAACATTACTAGAACATAGAGAGTGGGGTAGGTTATGAGCAGTAGAAGCGTCTTCTGAGGACTTCTTTAAATTTCTGCATCTCTTTCACAAAGAAACCATAGAAAAAATAGAGAAAATTCAACAAATCATACCAGTAGTAGTAGGTCCGACAGTAGTGGGTGGACCAGCAGTTGTTACTCCAGATCCTGAAAAACAGAACCATCATTAAATTTTTTCTTCACATGTCGACCATTTATTTTAATAGTTCAAGAACATCCTATTTTCCCGAAGTTTCGTTTTAGTAATAAATGACACTGTTGATAAACTCTTGAACAACTCCGTGAAGTTTTTATAATGTTCATTTAACTATTTCTTTGATTTCAAAGATTTCTTCTAATATTTTAAGGACATTCTCCTCTCCCAAAATTTATTTTTATTAAGAAGGAACCATCTTAATTAACTATTGAGTAAAAGATTGAATAATCCCCCAATCCACTCTTCAATGAATACAAAACAGTGTATATTTATATTTATCTCCCAACAAAGGAGCCCCCAGTTATCTCCATTAGTGACAGCTAACGTTACTAAAAAATAGAGATTGGGGTAGGTTATGTACAGGCGCAGCGTCTTTTAAGACCTTCTTTAAATTTCTGCATCTCTTTCACAAAGAAACCATGGAAAAAATTGAGAAATTTAACATATCATACCAGTTGTAGTGGGTCCGACAGTCGTGATTGGACCAGCAGTTGTTGGACTCATGGTGGTGGTTACTCCAGATCCTGAAAAACAAACTATCATTAAATTTCTTCTTCAGATTTCTACCATTTATTTTAATAGTTCTTGAACATCCCATTTTCCCGAAGTTTTAAAGATTTCTTCTAATATTTTAAAAACATCCTTCTCTCGCAAAAATTAATTTTATTACGAAATAGCCATCTTAATTAACTATTGAGTAAGAGCGTGAATAATCCCCCAATCCACACTTCAATGCAGACAAAACATTGTATATTTATATTTATCTCCCAACACAGGAGCCCCCAGTTATCTCCTTTAGTGACAGCTAGCATTACTAGAACATAGAGAGTGGGGTAGGTTTTGAGCAGTAGCAGCGTATTCTGAGGCCTTCTTTAAATTTCTGCATCTCTTTCACAAAGAAACCATAGAAAAAATAGAGAAAATTTAACACATCATACCAGTTGTAGTAGGTCCGACAGTAGTGGGTGGACCAGCAGTTGTTTGACTCATGGTGGTGGTTACTCCAGATCCTGAAAAATAGAACGATCATTAAATTTTTTCTTCAGATTTCTACAATTTATTTTAATATTTCTTGAACATCCCATTTTCTCGAAGTTTCGTTTTATTAATAAAGGACCATGTTGATAAACGATTGAACAAGTCAGTGAAGTATTTGTAATGTTCATTTAACTTTCTCTTTGATTTCAAAGATTTCTTATACTATTTTAAGAAGATCCTCCACTCCCAAAAGAAATAGCCATCTTAATTGACTATTGAGTAAGGGCGTGAATAATCACCCAATCCACACTTCAATGCAGACAAAACATTGTATATTTATATTTATCTCCCAACACAGGATCCCCCAGTTATCTCTTTTAGTGACAGCTAACGTTACTAGAACATAGAGTGGGGTAGGTTATTAGTAGCAGCGTATTCTGAGGCCTTCTTGAAATTTCTGCATCTCTTTCACAAAGACACCATAGAAAAAATAGAGAAAATTTAACATATCATACCAGTTGTAGTAGGTCCGACAGTAGTGGGTGGACCAGCAGTTGTTACTCCAGATCCTGAAAAACAGAACGGTCATTAAATTTTTTCTTCAGATGTCGACCATTTATTTTAATAGGTCAAGAACATCCTATTTTCCCGAAGTTTCGTTTTAGTAATAAATGACACTGTTGATAAACTCTTGAACAAGTCAGTGAAGTTTTTATAATGTTCATTTAACTATTTCTTTGATTTCAAAAATGTCTTGTAATATTTTAAGGACATTCTCCTCTCCCATAATTTATTTTCATAAAGAAGGGACCATCTTAATTAACTATTGAGTAAAAGATTGAACAATCCCCCAATCCACTCTTCAATGAAGACAAAACAGTGTATATTTATATTTATCTCCCAACACAGGAGCCCCCAGCTACCTCCATTAGTGACAGCTAACATTAAGAGAAAATAGAGATTGGGGTAGGTTATGGACACGCGCAGCGTATTTTAAGACCTTCTTTAAATTTCTGCATCTCTTTCACAAAGAAACAATAGAAAAAATTGAGAAATTTAACATATCATACCAGTTGTAGTGGGTCCGACAGTCGTGATTGGACCAGCAGTTGTTGGACTCATGGTGGTGGTTACTCCAGATCCTGAAAAACAAACTATCATTAAATTTTTTCTTCAGATTTCTACCATTTATTTTAATAGTTCTTGAACATCCCATTTTCTCGAAGTTTCGTTTTATTAATAAAGGACCATGTTGATAAACGATTGAACAATTCAGTGAAGTATTTGTAATGTTCATTTAACTTTTTCTTCGATTTCAAAGATTTCCTCTAATATTTTAAGAACATCCTCCACTCCCAAAAGAAATAGCCATCTTAATTGACTATTGAGTAAGAGCGTGAACAATCACCCAATCCACACTGACAGCTAGCATTACTAGAACATAGAGAGTGGGGCAGGTTTTGAGCAGTAGCAGCGTATTCTGAGGCCTTCTTTAAATTTCTGCATCTCTTTCACAAAGAAACCATAGAAAAAATAGAGAAAATTTAACACATCATACCAGTTGTAGTAGGTCCGACAGTAGTGGGTGGACCAGCAGTTGTTGGACTCATGGTGGTGGTTACTCCAGATCCTGAAAAATAGAACGATCATTAAATTTTTTCTTCAGATTTCTACAATTTATTTTAATATTTCTTGAACATCCCATTTTCTCGAAAGTTTCGTTTTATTAATAAAGGACCATGTTGATAAACGATTGAACAAGTCAGTGAAGTATTTGTTATGTTCATTTAACTTTCTCTTTGATTTCAAAGATTTCTTATAATATTTTAAGAACATCCTCCACTCCCAAAAGAAATAGCCATCTTAATTGACTATTGAGTAAGGGCGTGTATAATCACCCAATCCACACTTCAATGCAGACAAAACATTGTATATTTATATTTATCTCCCAACACAGGATCCCCCAGTTATCTCTTTTAGTGACAGCTAACGTTACTAGAACATAGAGTGGGGTAGGTTATTAGTAGCAGCGTATTCTGAGGCCTTCTTGAAATTTCTGCATCTCTTTCACAAAGAAACCATAGAAAAAATAGAGAAAATTTAACATATCATACCAGTTGTAGTAGGTCCGACAGTAGTGGGTGGACCAGCAGTTGTTACTCCAGATCCTGAAAAACAGAACGGTCATTAAATTTTTTCTTCAGATGTCGACCATTTATTTTAATAGGTCAAGAACATCCTATTTTCCCGAAGTTTCGTTTTAGTAATAAATGACACTGTTGATAAACTCTTGAACAAGTCAGTGAAGTTTTTATAATGTTCATTTAACTATTTCTTTGAATTCAAAAATGTCTTGTAATATTTTAAGGACATTCTCCTCTCCCATAATTTATTTTCATTAAGAAGGAACCATTTTAATTAACTATTGAGTAAAAGATTGAACAATCCCCCAATCCACTCTTCAATGAAGACAAAACAGTGTATATTTATATTTATCTCCCAACACAGGAGCCCCCAGCTATCTCCATTAGTGATAGCTCACATTAAGAGAAAATAGAGATTGGGGTAGGTTATGGACAGGCGCAGCGTATTTTAAGACCTTCTTTAAATTTCTGCATCTCTTTCACAAAGAAACCATAGAAAAAATTGAGAAATTTAACATATCATACCAGTTGTACTGGGTCCGACAGTCGTGATTGGACCAGCAGTTGTTGGACTCATGGTGGTGGTTACTCCAGATCCTGAAAAACAAACTATCATTAAATTTTTTCTTCAGATTTCTACCATTTATTTTAATAGTTCTTGAACATCCCATTTTCCCGAAGTTTCAAAGATTTCTTCTAATATTTTAAAAACATCCTTCTCTCCCAAAAATTACTTTTATTAAGAAATAGTAATCTTAATTAACTATTGAGTAAGAGCGTGAATAATCCCCCAATCCACACTTCAATGCAGACAAAACATTGTATATTTATCTCCCAACACAGGAGCCCCCAGTTATCTCCTTTAGTGACAGCTAGCATTACTAGCACATAGAGAGTGGGGTAGGTTTTGAGCAGTAGCAGCGTATTCTCAAGCCTTCTTTAAATTTCTGTATCTCTTTCACAAAGAAACCATAGAAAAAATAGAGAAAATTTAACATATCATACCAGTTGTAGTAGGTCCGACAGTAGTGGGTGGACCAGCAGTTGTTGGACTCATGGTGGTGGTTACTCCAGATCCTGAAAAATAGAACGATCATTAAATTTTTCCTTCAGACTTCTACCTTTTATTTTAATAGTTCTTGAACATCCCGTTTTCCCGAAGTTTCGTTTTATTAATAAAGGACCATGTTGATAAACGATTGAACAAGTCAGTTAAGTATTTATAATGTTCTTTTAATTTTTTCTTTGATTTCAAAGATTTCTTCTAATATTTTAAGAACATCCTCCTCTCCCAAAAATTATTTTTATTAAGAAATAGCCATCTTAATTGACTATTGAGTAAGAGCGTGAATAATCCCCCAATCCACACTTCAATGCAGACAAAACATTGTATATTTATATTTATCTCCCAACACAGGAGCCCCCAGTTATCTCCTTTAGTGACAGCTAACATTACTAGAACATAGAGAGTGGGGTAGGTTATGAGCAGTAGCAGCGTATTCTGAGGACTTCTTTAAATTTCTGCATCTCTTTCACAAAGAAACCATAGAAAAAATAGAGAAAATTCAACAAATCATACCAGTAGTAGTAGGTCCGACAGTAGTGGGTGGACCAGCAGTTGTTACTCCAGATCCTGAAAAACAGAACCATCATTAAATTTTTTCTTCACATGTCGACCATTTATTTTAATAGTTCAAGAACATCCTATTTTCCCGAAGTTTCGTTTTAGTAATAAATGACACTGTTGATAAACTCTTGAACAACTCCGTGAAGTTTTTATAATGTTCATTTAACTATTTCTTTGATTTCAAAGATTTCTTCTAATATTTTAAGGACATTCTCCTCTCCCAAAATTTATTTTTATTAAGAAGGAACCATCTTAATTAACTATTGAGTAAAAGATTGAATAATCCCCCAATCCACTCTTCAATGAATACAAAACAGTGTATATTTATATTTATCTCCCAACACAGGAGCCCCCAGTTATCTCCATTAGTGACAGCTAACGTTACTAAAAAATAGAGATTGGGGTAGGTTATGTACAGGCGCAGCGTCTCTTAAGACCTTTTTTAAATTTCTGCATCTCTTTCACAAGGAAACCATAGAAAAAATTGAGAAATTTAACATATCATACCAGTTGTAGTAGGTCCGACAGTAGTGGGTGGACCAGCAGTTGTTGGACTCATGGTGGTGGTTACTCCAGATCCTGAAAAATAGAACGATCCTTAATTTTTTTCTTCAGATTTCTACCATTTATTTTAATAGTTCTTGAACATCCCATTTTCTCGAAGTTTCGTTTTATTAATAAAGGACCATGTTGATAAACGATTGAACAAGTCAGTGAAGTGTTTGTAATGTTCATTTAACTTTCTCTTTGATTTCAAAGATTTCTTCTAATATTTTAAGTACATCCTCCACTCCCAGAAGAAATAGCCATCTTAATTGACTATTGAGTAAGAGCGTGAATAATCACCCAATCCACACATCCTATTTTCCCGAAGTTTCGTTTTAGTAATAAATGACACTTTTGATAAACTCTTGAACAAGTCAGTGAAGTTTTTATAATGTTCATTTAACTATTTCTTTGATTTCAAAGATTTCTTCTAATATTTTAAGGACATTCTCCTCTCCCATAATTTATTTTTATTAAGAAGGAACCATCTTAATTAACTATTGAGTAAAAGATTGAATAATCCCCCAATCCACTCTTCAATGAAGACAAAACAGTGTATATTTATATTTATCTCCCAACACAGGGGCCCCCAGCTATCTCCATTAGTGACAGCAAACATTAAGAGAAAATAGAGATTGGGGTAGGTTATGGACAGGCGCAGCGTATTTTAAGACCTTCTTTAAATTTCTGCATCTCTTTCACAAAGAAACCATAGAACAAATTGAGAAAATTTAACATATCATACCAGTTGTAGTGGGTCCGACAGTCGTGATTGGACCAGCAGTTGTTGGACTCATGGTGGTGGTTACTCCAGATCCTGAAAAATAAACTATCATTAAATTTTTTCTTCAGATTTCTACCATTTATTTTAATAGTTCTTGAACATCCCATTTCCCCGAAGTTTCAAAGATTTCTTCTAATATTTTAAAAACATCCTTCTCTCCCAAAAATTACTTTTATTAAGAAATAGCCATCATAATTAACTATTGAGTAAGAGCGTGAATAATCCCACAATCCACACTTCAATGCAGACAAAACATTGTATATTTATATTTATCTCCCAACACAAGAGCCCCCCGTTATCTCCTTTAGTGACAGCTAACATTACTAGAACATAGAGAGTGGGGTAGGTTATGAGCAGTAGCAGCGTATTCTGAGGCCTTCTTTAAATTTCTGCATCTCTTTCACAAAGAAACCATAGAGAAAATAGAGAAAATTTAACATATCATACCAGTTGTAGTAGGTCCGACAGTAGTGGGTGGACCAGCAGTTGTTACTCCAGATCCTGAAAAACAGAACGCTCATTAAATTTTTTCTTCAGATGTCGACCATTTATTTTAATAGTTCAAGAACATCCTATTTTCCCGAAGTTTCGTTTAGTAATAAATGACACTGTTGATAAACTCTTGAACAAGTCAGTGAAGTTTTTATAATGTTCATTTAACTATTTCTTTGATTTCAAAGATTTCTTCTAATATTTTAAGGACATTCTCCTCTCCTAAAATTTATTTTTATTAAGAAGGAACCATCTTAATTAACTAGTGAGTAAAAGATGGAATAATCCTCCAATCCACTCTTCAATGAATACAAAACAGAGTATATTTATATTTATCTCCCAACACAGGAGCCCCCAGTTATCTCCATTAGTGACAGCTAACGTTACTATAAAATAGAGATTGGGGTAGGTTATGTACAGGCGAAGCGTATTTTAAGACCTTCTTTAAATTTCTACATCTCTTTCACAAAGAAACCATAGAAAAAATTGAGAAATTTAACATATCATACCAGTTGTAGTGGGTCCGACAGTCGTGATTGGACCAGCAGTTGTTGGACTCATGGTGGTGGTTACTCCAGATCCTGAGAAACAAAATATCATTAAATTTTTTCTTCAGATTTCTACCATTTATTTTAATATTTCTTGAACATCCCATTTTCTCGAAGTTTCGTTTTATCAATAAAGGACCATGTTGATAAACGATTGAATAATTCAGTGAAGTATTTGTAATGTTCGTTTAACTTTTTCTTTGATTTCAAAGATTTCTTCTAATATTTTAAGAACATCCTCCACTCCCAAAAGAAATGGCCATCTTAATTGACTATTGAGTAAGAGCGTGAATAATCACCCAATCCACACTTCAATGCAGACAAAACATTGTATATTTATATTTATCTCCCAACACAGGAGCCCCCAGTTATCTCCTTTAGTGACAGCTAGCATTACTAGAACAGAGAGAGTGGGGTAGGTTTTGAGCAGTAGCAGCGTATTCTGAGGCCTTCTTTAAATTTCTGCATCTCTTTCACAAAGAAACAATAGAAAAAATAGAGAAAATTTAACAAATCATACCAGCTGTAGTAGGTCCGACAGTAGTGGGTGGACCAGCAGTTGTTGGACTCATGGTGGTGGTTACTCCAGATCCTGAAAAATAGAACGATCATTAAATTTTTTTTTCAGATTTCTACAATTTATTTTAATAGTTCTTGAACATCCCATTTTCTCGAAGTTTCGTTTTATTAATAAAGGACCATGTTGATAAACGATTGAACAAGTCAGTGAAGTATTTGTAATGTTCATTTAACTTTCTCTTTGATTTCAAAGATTTCTTATAATATTTTAAGAACATCCTCCACTCCCAAAAGAAATAGCCATCTTAATTGACTATTGAGTAAGAGCGTGAATAATCACCCAATCCACACTTCAATGCAGACAAAACATTGTATATTTATATTTATCTCCCAACACAAGATCCCCCAGTTATCTCTTTTAGTGACAGCTTACGTTACTAGAACATAGAGAGTGGGGTAGGTTATTAGTAGCAGCGGATTCTGAGGCCTTCTTTAAATTTCTGCATCTCTTTCACAAAGAAACCATAGAAAAAATAGAGAAAATTTAACATATCATACCAGTTGTAGTAGGTCCGACAGTAGTGGGTGGACCAGCAGTTGTTACTCCAGATCCTGAAAAACAGAACGATCATTAAATTTTTTCTTCAGATGTCGACCATTTATTTTAATAGTTCAAGAACATCCTATTTTCCCGAAGTTTCGTTTTAGTAATAAATGACACTGTTGATAAACTCTTGAACAAGTCAGTGAAGTTTTTATAATGTTCATTTAACTATTTCTTTGATTTCAAAAATTTCTTGTAATATTTTAAGGACATTCTCCTCTCCCATAATTTATTTTTATTAAGAAGGAACCATCTTAATTAACTATTGAGTAAAAGATTGAACAATCCCCCAATCCACTCTTCAATGAAGACAAAACAGTGTATATTTATATTTATCTCCCAACACAGGAGCCCCCAGCTATCTTCATTAGTGACAGCTAACATTAAGAGAAAATAGAGATTGGGGTAGGTTATGGACAGGCGCAGCGTATTTTAAGACCTTCTTTAAATTTCTGCATCTCTTTCACAAAGAAACCACAGAAAAAATTGAGAAAATTTAACATGTCATACCAGTTGTAGTAGGTCTGACAGTAGTGGGTGGACCAGCAGTTGTTGGACTCATGGTGGTGGTTCCTCCAGATCCTGAAAAACAAATTATCATTAAATTTTTTATTCAGATTTCTACCAGTTATTTTTATAGTTCCTGAACATCCCATTTTCCCGAAGTTTCGTTTTATTAATAAAGGACCATGTTGATAAACGATTGAACAAGTCAGTGAAGTATTTATAATATTCATTTAACTTTTCTTTGATTTCAAAGATTTCTTCTGCAAAGTCTAGACCCCCCCCCCCCCCCGAGACCCAATACGAGGCCACGACTCGATTCGACAGCTGGGTCATCTAATGGCGTGGTTCTAAAGCACCCGATATGGGTAGGCTGGGATCATAGTTTACCATGGATGTAACAAAAAAAAATTGTTAGCAGGTGTATGGAAAATATGCAAAAAGTCAAACTAATTACTAGCTATCGATTTCTTTTAGTATTTCCTTTTTTGTTTGTTCTTTTGAATTCCCGGAAGTCCAAAGAAGAAAGGATGTGAGCTGGATCAAAAGAAAAAAAAGGCCGTAAATTCTACTAAATTCGTCATAGTGATTTCTTAAAGATTCTGAAATTTAGCTAAACAATATTTAGCTCCCGAAACAAAACAAAAAAGTCAAACTGGCTGATGATTTCCTCTTTTGACGTATTTAAACGTTCACGTGGTGATATACTTAGCTGAATTGTTCTTCTTTCTCGCCTTTCGATCGTTTAGAAGGATCAGTACCGCTTCTAACCTCCGGCGGGAAATCATTGAATAAATAATGAGCAATAGCCACCTTGCTTTGAAGATTGAATTGTGTTCAAGTAATGTTTGGATAACGTTAGCTACCCTGAGGATTTTAAAGAAAACAAATTTAACAGTCTGTTCGTAAACATCTGACCCATCGAAAGATAGTGGTGTCTCCCACCTTCTCCACCCATATGAACCAAATTCTTTAACCTTTCTGAGTTTCTTTTACATAGAAACCATAATAAACTGGAGAGAATGAAATTTTACATACCAGTAGAAAGGGTTGTTGTTTCAGGGACGGATGTCGTGGTGACTTCAACCAAGGCTGAAAAAGAAAGATTTTTTCATAAATTCTTGCTGCTGTATTGAGTCCCTTGTTGCATTGAATAGGAACATCTCCTCTGCCTAGATATGTGTTATATACAGCTCCGGCGGCTCAATATGGTTAGCTCCCTCACGCTGTCAATGAAACAGAAAAAAAAACTAAATATGTTTTCCCAAAACCTCAATATCTGTGAATGGTAGGTAATATAATCAAAATAGAAATATATACGATAAATTCTCTTCTGCATATTGATTTTAGGCTTTGGGATTTGAGCCTTCATCCGTTCGGCTTTGAACCCACAACTTTCGGCTTTCATTTCCAACGTTCTGCAGTCTTGAAGAAATACTACAAAATAACAAATTGCAGATCTGCACTGGAGCGAGAAATTAAACGAGCACATCTGCTTCCTACATTTGCCATATTGGAATATGTGTTTCTCATTTTGCTCTCACCTCTCGACAACGAGCAGTCTCAGGTCACTGAGAAAACCCAGAAGAATCCTAGTAGATGGTTAACGTGGTTTTGAGCAGACACTACTGAAACTAAAATTTGGAAGACTTGATGGTAAGTTTGGCCAAAGCTTAACAGGTTCAACCCGGTGCCTTGCCCAGCTCCCACCCTTCTAGTCACAATTTTTTACTACCACTTTGATTAATTTTTACTACTACTTTTGACTACTATTTTTTACTTTGACTCTACGAAGCTTTATCGACGGGCCACACAATGCATTCAAGCGGGATTTCTCCAAAGTAGCCTAGTCATTACGCTTGCACTTTTCCTGCACCGATAATTCAGCGCCAGATGCAGGCAAGTCACATGTTATCCACATACGCAGGCTTTTTGCTGGGCACGCTTCACTTCGTGATCCACATTAGAAATAGGCTCCTAAGTGCCAGTCAGAACTTTACTGAAAGGCACTGCTGCTTTAGTTGATTTAAGGGAACAAATCCTTTGACAATAACTAGAATTTAAGCCTAGATATCGAGGTTTGCAGAGGGTTGAACTTTTTTGGTCAACAACAGTGCAACTAAGGTACCAAGATTCAGGGGGATATTCGCAAGATCCCGGTTCTGCTTAGTCAACCAATTAGGCTGAGCCGAAGATTTGGCCTGCCAGTTCACAGGAATAATTCCAACTGAGAATATCCACCGTTACAACCAATTTTACTAAACTGGAGATGGAGCCGATCTCATCATTCAAATTGGATTTTGAGTTGCCTCTATTGTCGATACACATGAATGTAAGGTTCTTAGCTGAGACATGAAATATAGTCGAAAATGATTCCAGCAGAAGGATAGACCTATCAGAGGCTCCAAGAATATCATGGTTTAAGTCACAAGCTAAATCCCAATTCACTTTATTTTACACAAACTTGCCAACAGAAATTTACAGCGATCAAAATTTTAGTGAAAGATCTGAACAATTTTATAAAATGCCAAGACCACCGGATGGGCGTCCTCTAGTTTCTTGGTCTCACGAGAAAGTAAGTGGTGGTTGGGGGAACACTTTAGACTAGGAAAGTTTGAGTTGGTCAAAAAGGTGTTCTTGAAGGAATATAAGGTCAGTGGTAAGCAATTCATTAAAAAAAAGGTCGTTATCTTTAGTGCCGTAAACATATGTTCAGCGAAGCAAAGGCCTGAAGCGAAGCCTGGTTCATTTTGGAGTGGAGGCTGGCCCACTTTAACGCTTGTCATTTCATGCTATACGAAACATGGGCTCTGCACAATTTGTGCAATTTGACATTACACCCTTAACATTTGACTCATTTTGGGCACAGGGGCAATGACCTAAAGAATCGACGATACTTTGGCATAATGGACAGTGACTGGGCAGCCTTCAATTCCGATATTCCGAATGATTCCTAGCGCATGCGAAAGCTCGAAGCGATGCCATTTTTTATTGCATAGCGATCCAGGAACTCTAAAGGGTATCAAGAATAAATAAGGGAAGAACTGAGAAGACTTGAATCATCCGACGTCTTTTTCCCCCCGATTCTCAAGTAACGTGATGGATTCTATTCGGCGTCTGTCCCGACTACACAGTAGTTATTGACGCTATTTCTTCTGATCGCCGTTCTTCGCGTCAAGAAAGTGCACCGAATCCAAATTAAACAGAAACATTTCGACCCTCTCTCTCCAACAAATCGCAGCTACCACTAGTTTAAAAGACGAGAGAAAGGGCTAAAGTACAGTGAGATGATAGAGATGATCCTACATTCAAGGGTTGCGAAAATAAAGGCAGAAAAGGATCGATTTGGACTGAACGCTATAAGTTTAAAGAATTAAGGGACATGCTTCCAAATGTTTTTACTCTATACTTAGAAAGTCAGTTAGAATATCCGTCTCTGAAGTAGTGGGAAGAAAGATTTACTTTTTTTTCACACAAAGACATTCATGTAATGTCTAAGGCTGGCAGGTTCATAGTGATGAATTTTTTTTTTTTTTAACAGGATAGACAATGAAACATTTAGCCAACTACCCGAGATAATGATATACATTTTGACCAAAAATAACAAGTTGTTATCTCAAATGTAGACGTTTTGAATGATACCGTACAATCATCAATTTCAACAATCAATTATTAATTTAGAATTAGGAAATACTATAAGCCAACTATCCGATAAATGTTATGAACTAAATTGTGTGTATGGTGTACAGCTTAAAAACAAAACAGAACAAATCTTTGAGTATAGTTCGCCAGCTCTGCCCCAAGTTCGAATTTGAATGATGTAAAAAGATGATAAAGTAAAAAAACGATGATGAAAAAGCGGACTGTTAATAGCAAAGACAATGACAAATTTAGGCAGATGTATAGTGCAACTATCCGAGATCATGATACACATTTTTGACCAAGAATAAAAGTTGTTGTCACAAATTGAGACGTCTTGAAAGATATCTTGCAATCAGCAATCATGACTTTAAAATTAGGAAATACTTCTCAGCCTACTGTTTTTCGCAACTACACGAGAAAATGGTATGAACTAAATTTTGTGTAGAGAGTACAACTTAAAAACAAAACATAATAACCCATTGAGTGCATTTCGACAACTAAATACCTTAACTTGTCCAAGCTTAAAACCTCTCCTAGAAGCGATTCTGTCAGTCCTGAGAAGACCAAAATAAAATTACAATGTTCACACCAATCCTATTGAATCTGAACTAAATGCATCCCTGTTAGGTCTATGCGTCAACCTTCAAGTTTCTTAAATGCTCTCCTGAGTCACCAAACGCCGCATTCCCTTTGGCTTCACCGACTTTGTGGAGGGTCGTGATAACATAAGCTTCATATAGCAAATCTGACCCGAGATTGAAAAGTCGTTTTCGTTTGTACAATCCTGAGAATCAGCTCTATTGGAACTTCCCGCCTTTTCTGACTGCTTCATCAGTTTTGATGTGGAGGTAACACTTAATACTGCAAGAGGCAACACGCGAAATTCCACCCAGGTCCCACTCCCGATAAATAATGTCGGACAGAAAAGATTCATGATGCTGACATAAAGGTTATGTGAGTTCTATATTCTTCCCTTATTTATTCTTGAGGGTATGCACGAGAAGAACCAATCCGGGTTGCCTTTACAAATCCAGTTATGGCAGAGACGAGGTCAGAAGGCTCCATCGTGGATGATCCTAAGAACTCCGAAGGGTTCGCGGTCTAATACTTTAGCAAGGCTAATAGTACAGTTTGCCGCAGCAGATGCGGCGAACGAGTACGGTGGATACTTTATCGCGCTTGGTGCGATAAAGGCCCATTTTTTCTTTCTTGGGTCGGTCTGAGCCGATGAAATCTGACTTTACCAAGGAAAGAATTGAGCTTTTTTAACGAGGAATGAGATCCGTCAATTCTGGAGGCAGATTCTTAAGGACGATCGCATAAGAGGGTTTGCGATCATTCCCCGGAGCCGGAGAGCTGTTCTTCGTTGTTGTAGAACCGTTTGAGTGAGCAATCTACTTCAGCTGAACCATGCACTGGTTAACTTTAAAGGTGACGATAGAGTAAGCTGGTGCCGGAATGCTGGGGACTTCGGAGGGGAATTTCTTCACGAAATCTGGAATTTCAATATTTTCTGCACAGCAAGGAGCGACAGCCGAGATAATATCCGACAAAGAACAAGTCTTGGCAGTAGGGACATCCATTTGTAACATTATACTCGCATTTTGGCCATAGCCTACAACCTTCCGCTGGAGTACAGTTGGCTTACAAATTTCACATCGATATCTGGGACTTAGGCCACTGGGCAATATGGGCCCCTGCACCTCAACCATGAGTGTATACGGGGTGAAATCCCCAGAAAGGAAAATCTAGAGGTTCAGACCAAACGCTCAGTTTAACTTACAAGCGCATCATGTAAAGGTAAAAGGTAAAGGTTTCAGCACTAGCCTTGACAGGCCAAGCTGGCGGTGCTGATCTCCGATTCTCGGCCCTCAGGCAGGAAGTGCAATGGGGGGTTGGGGGGGGGGGGCCAGCCATCCTGTGCTTTCACACACCCTTCCTGTCACCTTCCCCGGATTTCTCCAGGTACCCATTTGAAGCTGGGTGGACTTTGGCTTGTCTTACAGGGTTACGCCACTAACCCCCGTCCCAAACCAAACAGTAGGCACTACCTAGACCCGAACAAGCGACCCTTCACTTGCGAGCCCGGCGCGCTAACCACTCGGCCACGGACGGAGCGCATCATGACAGGGATATTTTATCAAAATAACTTCAGAACCAAGGATTACGCAAAATTTTACTTTTCTAACGTCAACCGTGGTCAAATTAAGAACGTCAGTCTCTGAAAATCTGACCCTTCTGCTCCTGAAGTGGTTGGCCGTGGTGGCTAGGCCCAAAAAGCTTACTTCAGTCTCATTTCCAACAAGTACAACAAGTACAAGTACAATTCAAACTTCAAACCTGTTACTGTTGAGAAGTTATAAACTGAGCCCAGAAAACACCGTCATCAAGAATGCCAATTCAAATGTGATTCACCAATTTACTCATGGGCAACCTGGATCCAAAATCAAGTCTAAATAACTTAAACGATTCAGAAATGCTAAAGCTGAAGATACTTCTCGTCCCAACCTTCGAATCAGTTTACTTACGTATTCCTGTCGATGCTTTGTACAAGACGCCGAAACTAATGCCGTTGATAGTGACTTCATTTTCAGTATCATAGTAGGCACGCAGTCTATCTTGCACCGTCTCAGTGTCGTAAGCAGTTGTCTCGCTGGACAAAACGGCTTCTAACACAACCTGAGATCCAGTTTCTCTGCTCTCTCGAAGAACAGGTCGATAAAATCCACGGACTTTAATATTGGCATCGGGGAAGATGACACTCATCTAGAAAAAAAGACGTGAGCATCATAAGGTCAATATGCGTTGGAATGGCCTTACTGGATGTTGGGACTTGTGAATGGTACACAATCTTGTTCAACAGTTACTTAAAGATCAGGAGACTCAATCGTAGCACGCGGAAAAGGTTCAGCTAGAATTATTTATGTTTTACTCCAAGGTAAGAAAAATACTTGTGCTATAAATGGGTATGACAGGGTTGACCTCTTGGAAAAAGAATGAAATATACATGGGGGGCCTTCCTTTTACTTTTACCTTACTTTTTATGGTGAGAGTGAATTGTGTGGATTTCTGAGAGATTGAAGCTAAAAAGTTCCAGGTATCTAAGCTGTTCTCATGAAAAAGTAGGGCAAATTATGTATCTTCGTGTAAATACATCCCTATATCTTAGTTCTCGGGTCTTTATCCGATTATGTCTATGTCCAATTTCTAGAAATAACAAGACAGTCGAGGCATAAGACTTTAAATTTTGACTGTGTCAAGGGATATGACAAAAATTTAAACTTAGCAAACACTTATGCACTGCACGGAGCACAAACACAAATTTAGTTTAATGGAATTAGAAGTATACATTGTTATCTTGTTAGTATTTTGCTCGGTTGCTTCTGTATCCTCCGACGGTCAGGTCTCGGAGTTAGCAATAATGTATGTCTGAAGGATCCGTAGAGAGAAAAACGAATATTCAAAACGCAATTATTAATCGCTGTGAAATGAATTCAGTTTCTTTTTTAATGGAAATACTGCTTAAGCCCAAGCTGACTGGGAAACATATATTCAAGCAATGAATAAAACGGATCTGTCAGCTACGGTTCTATGGGCGTAATATTTCGGCCTTTCTTGGCAAGGGTCTTTCGTCAGGTTGTCTAACGAAATATAGCTGCAAAAGCATCGTAGCTGACGCATCCGTTTTATGCATTGTTTGAGTATACTTTTTAATGTCACAAGAAATCTGAGTTGATAATCAGCATTTAATTTATGATTTCCTTATTACTGTTGTTCTTTCCGAATATACTACAGAAAGTTTTTTGTTTTTTATTCTGGATTTGGTTGTGGCGGAAAAGGTTGGGTACCTGGGAAATGGATAATGGATGACAGTGAACTGGGCCCCTCGGCCCTGTTGATCTCACTTCTAAATATATTACAACAAATATGGAAAGCAGTTTTCTTATCTATTTGGTGGTTTTGTAGTTTTAGCTGATTTATTCACACGTCGTATGATATTTCATGTCATTATATACAAGTTTCTTCGGCTAATGAGCCACAAGGCTACAGTACAGGCCTACAGAAACCCTGCCATCTACAATGACCACAACAACAAAAACTTACAAATTTCTCCGCGTCTCTCTTCAGTCTCAAAAATCTGTAAGACTTTCTATCCTCGAGATCATTCGTCCATGGGGCGTCACGTCTGAGAAAAAGCCGAATTTCCGAGACGTGTTCTCCACTTTGACTAGCTTCCCGACAGACACCCTGTCGGGTCAACACTAGAGGCAGCTGACACTCGCATTTGTATCCCTTTGGTCCAAGGTGTTCAACGCACTCTGCGTTGGTCTTTTGACACTTCAGCTTCTCTTTGGTTGTGCACGGTTCAAAGTTTCTTGGGAAACCTAGGAGATGAAATGTAGTTTAACAATAAAGTCATAATATGTTGTATGTTAAAAGGCTTCTGCAGGAAATGAAGAAATTGAGAGTGGTCATACTGTGCCGAGTAAGAAAACTCATCTATACTTGAAACTAGAAATGTATGTCTCCATATTACTTATGACCCACTCAAAAGGAACATCACAAGAACGGAATAAATGGAAGCAAAAGTAAAGGAAATAAAAAAAAGACAAACAGTGAAGACAAAACAATACAAGTAAAAACCCCCAAAATGCGTCGGTCCATGGTCATCAATCGTTCACAGAGTAATAATACCTATGGGCGTGACGCCGTTCCATGAACTTTCTGAACTAGTGCATCAAAAGCCTCGCTAGGTTCTGCCAGGCTCAGCTTTCTAACTAGGTAGGGGAGATTGGGGAAGGTTCATTATGTTTTTTTTTTTTTTGTATAGCAAGGTTTCGTTATAGGTTCTGTTGATTCTATTTTTGTTCTGACACTTGAGCTTACTCAAGTGCCATGTAGCGATCGGAATGTCTTTCTGTCTGTCGGTCTGTCCGCATTTTGCTAGTTAGGGAACTTCCACATGACCTAGGACGAAAAAACTTGGCACGCATATCAGGGACCCAACCGGATTAACTTGGAAATAATCACTTCCCCAATCCGACCATCAATGGGGGAGTGGCAAGATGGGGAATCCGGAAATTCGTAACATTCATAACTTTGGAACGGATCATCGGGCGTGCATTAAACTTGACAGGTATCAAGAACAAGTGTCTTGGATGTTCATTGTAAAATTTCGATCGGATCCGACAGCTGGGGGGGGGGGGGGGGGCTGGAGGGGGGACACCCGAAATCTCTTGAAACGCTTTATCTAGTTTTTGTCAAACCCCTACCCCTTTCTTCACACTAGTATAGCTCTGCGCGTGGATGAGTCATTCTTTCTTCACACTCGTATAGCTCTGCTCGTGGATGAGTAATTCTTTGGTTAAATTTGTTCGGAGAGAGCTAGAGCCATCGAAGGTCGAAGGGGTTGGTATAATATGTTGTAGAACTTTAGTAGTGGTTGATATAGATTAGGGACTTCCACACAAGCTAGGACGATGAAAATTTTCAGGCATTTCAGAGACCCGACCAGACTAACTTGCAAATAACCACTTCCCCAATCCGACTTTCCTCGGATCCGGGAGTCCGGAAACTAGGAGCAACGATAGCAAAAGGGGAGCAAAAGGAAGCAAAAAGAGCGCTTCCCAAATGTGGTATCGATCCGCGGACCTCTGTGGCGTAGGTCCAGCGCTCTACCACGGCGCTACGACTAGATGTATTTACAAGTGAATGCCGGAAGAGATACGGTTTAAAGATTAAAGAAAGACTAAGTGGTCAGAACGAATCCTAAATGCTGACCGGAGCAAAATAACTAAAGCTATTTTGCTCTGATGCTAAATAAACTTAAGCTAAACAAATCTCGTGAAACACTTCCACATAAGCTAAGACAATGAAACTTGGCAGGCATATCAGGGAACCAACCAGATTAACTTGGAAATAATCACATTCCAGAACCGATCATAGTGGGGGGAGTGGAGGGATTGGAAATCCGGAAACTATTAGCATGCATAACTTTTGAGAGGGTAATCGGACATGCGTGAAACTTGACATGTGTCAAGAACAAGTGTTTCGGATATTCAGTTTCAATATCCAGATTCGATACCTGTGGGGGGGGGGGTGGATGGGGGCACCGGAAATTTCCTGAAACGCTTCTACACAAGATAGGACAATAAAACTTGGAAGGCATATGAGGGAACCGACCAGGTTAACTTAAAAACAATCACTTCCCCAATCCAGCGATCGCCGGGGGAGTGGAAAGATGGGGAATCCGGAAACTAGAATCATACAAAACTTTGGAACGGGTAATCGGACGTGAATGAAATTTGACGAGTGTCAAGAACAAGTGTCTCAGATGATCAATTTCAAGTTCGGAACGAATCCAATAACTGGGGGGGGGGGGAGCTGGAGGGGGATGCAAGAAATCTCATGAAACGCTTAGAGTCCAGAGATCAAGGGACTTGGAGGAAAGAACAAGCATAAGCCGTAGAGACAATACGAGACAATACTGACAAAATAGGACCGGATCTTGTTACAGTTAGCGGAGTTTGGGAGGGTTTTCCACAATTCTGGTCATCACGAGCTTGGGTACTTCCAAATGTGCTACGACCATGAAACTTGGCAGTCCGTGCTATGACCATGAAACTTGGCAGGTATGTTAGGGACTCTGTCAGATTGGCTTAAAAAATAGTCCCTCCCCCGATCCGATCGTCGTTGTGGGAGAAACAGTTATCCGTGAGTGGAACAACCATTTCAGATGTAGTAAATCAAGCCGATTTTCTGATGATATAAATATCGGGAGAGAGATGGAGCCTTGACAACTGCAAACCGTATCTGACAAACATGCTAACTGTTCTTACAAGTGCCATATGAGCTTTCAGCTCTTGTTTTGGAACTGTTTATAATCATATCTTAGCTGTTATCGTCACTTTGAAGTATCTTATTATCTGCAAGGTTTTATTCGGAATTCGGATTTTCCTATGAGCTACTTTTGTTTGGATCTGGGACTGGGAACTGGACAGGTTCCCACATGGCTGGGGCTGCTCTGTGCAATATTTTGTTAACCCATGACGGACTTGAAGAGGCTTAGACACTCATTGTTCAATTTACTTCGTTGCCTCAACCCAGTTTTTGTTGTTGTTTTTTCGTTTGAGAACACCACACAAGTCTACCGTCACCTTCTCGACATCTATCATTATCATCCGAAAATGCTATTGCCGCGGGTCTGATTTTGACTTTTTTCTTCTTCCGAAAAAGGTCGTAAATACTTTCTGAGCCTTCTTACTGACTTTTTTCCTTCCCTGGACTGACTTTCTCTTCTTTCCTTCTTTTTGTCCTTGTCCAAAATATTTTTTTCCGTACCCCTGGCGCTGTTTTCAAAGAAGTAAACTTACAACTCTAAAACTGTTGTATTATTAGAGAAATTCATTTTTGAAATTGTAGCGCCAGTCTTCAACGTCCTAAAAAAAAATCATCGACGATGTAAGCGGGTGGGTACTGAAAATAAAGTGACTGGATTCAAGACTTCTCTTTAGTCATAATTAATTCTGAATGGGACCAAATGTTGTATCCTACGTGGGGTAGTGCCTAAGCATTGTGAAGCAGTGTCCTAGCATGCTACATGAAAGTGCTCCTTGGTTGTCACGAAGAAAGCGTAATCAATACTTTGAAACAAAGAAGGATGAATTTACCCTTAAATGTAGTGTTAATCTCTTGACTCCATTTTTTCAACTTTCGATGCCGTTTTGGAAAAAATGGAATGATGAGAATTTGGTTTTTTGATTTTTCATCTGGTTACGCCAGTGGGTATCAGTAATATTTAGCGGTCAATAAGTTTTGCTTATGTATATGGTAAATCAACAAATAAAACAAACATTACACACAAAAATAAAATACAGAAGTTTGGTTTTATTTAGCCTTTCAAACTTTCGGCAAAGTTTGCGCCGATTAAGATTTTGCTCGGCCAAAAAGACACTCAAATTTAAGGTTGCGGAACTAAACAAGAACTAGGAGTTTGGATCTCTGAGGATTCTGATCCTTCAGCGGAGATAGTGTCAGCGTAAAAGACAGCATAAGTACGAATGGTCAGTTAGAAGGTCAATCCTTTATGACCTCTTTTAATCAACTAGAAATAAACCTACCTCTTAGTGACCTCCCTCTGTTTTGAAAGGCATCTAGGCCGACCTCTTGCTCGAGTTCTTGAAGGAACCTTTCGTCCATAGTGAAACGGAGAGGTCTTGGGAGGTCAAAGCATGAGGTGCTGTTGTCCTTGCACGCACAGAGAACTTCGTCTTGTGGGTTGCAGTCCTGATCGTCGTTGCAAGCTTCACATGGTGAGGTTTCTGTGAAAATAAAGAATCTATATCAGAACCGACCAATGCTTACAACTCTTATGATGGATTATAATCGTGATTGGTTGCCCAAACGACTGCTGATTTCTTATCTCGACTGTAATCTTGAACATTCGATGTTGCTCTGCAACACCTTCTGGTATTTTTTTTTTTAAACGGAGGAGTGGAAGCTGTTGTATGATTGAAACTGGCAAAACCTGAACACACCTGTGAGGGTCTCTTTTGACAAAACCCCGGCAGCTACTACGGTGTTGCCACAGTTGATATTTGGCCGCAAAAACCTGTGACATTTCACTGCCTAAGAAATTCATCTTCATTAGTTTCAACGAAAAGCTTGTAGTTTACTGTGGTAGCTCAGTTTTAGTAGCTAAACCACTCGCAGTTTTCTTTATTTCCGTTTTCAATTGACATCGATTTTGTTGGGTTTGACACAAGAAAGCCGAACGAGTTAAATTCCGAAAAAAAAAATGAAATACGCACGTATTCAGAAAAAAAATATGTTGCTCTTGAAAATAAATTTCAAGGTCGCTCTTTCAAAAACATGCTTAAGTAAGACGTGAGAAGTTGAAATCGTTTTGAAATCGCTGAATTCTGGAGACAGTTTTGGATTATTTAAAGACTTCCTAGAAAATTTTATCAGGGCTAAGACCCTTAAACGAAGTTGAAAACCTGTGAGTCGCACAATTGTAAAGTTATTGGAAATCCTGAGCGACAAGGTTGAGCAACTTATAACATTATCAGAGAGACATCTCCTTGCAATAACACAAGTTGGTACAGGACAAACTACAGAGATCAACCCTTTTACATTAATTTATTTTCACCACGGATGTTACGAGCGATGAATGATGAAACCGGATGAGACATTAAACATTGAGCTGGACTGTTGTTGAAGCATTTCTTGGTAAATAGGACGAAAATCTTCCATTTTTTTTCCTATGATTCTCGTGCTGATGTCTGTTTGTTTTTCTTTTACTTGCAATCCTTTAGGATGAGTTTTTTTTTATACGAAAGAAATATTCAATTTACTAAGCGGCATTTATAAGGGTCATGCCAATTGATTGTTTACCGTTTCATTATCAATGTACCGTACCTTACCTTGTTAGCTCGCACATAGGTTTAAAAAGTTTACACATGATAATGAGCCGACTGCAAAAATGACAAAACTTGATTAATTCGCGTGAGAAACTAGTTGCGCAATGCTAACCGATCACTTTCCTTGTCGTCAGGAAGGGTGCACCCTTTAATAACAGCAAATTACTAGTTTTATTTTCACTGGGGATTCTTTGTAGTTGTTAGGGCTTATATTTCTGAATCTGACTAATATGCTATCTTGAAAAATGCTAAAAGATATGTAAATAAGGTATGGAAGCAGATTTGTGTTCTAATCGTAGGTACTACCGCAGTTTTAACGATTTCATCACATTAAGGTAAATCTGAATGAGCTTGAAAAATCGTAGAGACCGGGTGAATTCTTATTTTATGAAATACACAGTAGGCAAACAACAGAAAGCAGAAAACTAACTCCCGATCACTCGCTATAACTGAAAAATATTTAAATATAAACACATGACCTTAGCTTATCTGTCATAAAAAAGTTCTGCTGACCAAGTCTCAAGAGTTATTGTTTTTCTTTTATTTAGTCTGTTGCTGGTTGGTGGTTTAGACTCACCTTGACAGAATTTTGTCCCCAGATCGGTCGTCTACTCCCCCCTTCCCTCCCGTCTTCCGTGCGTCGGTCTCGAGGGGAACACTGGCAATCAGTTTCCACATATCCTGCTAATTCTTCCGCCCACTTTTTACATAGTTTCATCCCATCATTTATTTCTGGTCATATCTTGTAAGTGTATTAGTTAATTTGTTTCGTGTCTGTGTATTTCGTAGCTATTTTTTTTCTCTTCTAGCTTGAAGCTATTTGGGAACTTGATTGATTGATTAATAGAAGAAAGATTTGTTTTGGCTGCATTAGAATGACAGTGCCCTTTGTCTGTATGCAAGCCATTCGTATTTGTTCTCAGACGTTCTGCGGAAACGATTTTAATGTCAAGTTGCTTTTTGGATCCCAAAACGTAAGTGGAGGGATACCTATGACAAGTTGTCCGTCTGTCCGTCCGCCTGTCAGCACGATAACTCTCGAAGGAAATGAGATATTTTGATGAAACTTGGTGTGAGGATTCTTCGAGTCAAGGGAAAGGTCGAGTTCGTAGATGGGCCCGATAGCTGCATATTTAGGGGAGGGGTTTCAAATCACTGGGAGCAAAAAAACATTTTTTAAAAGCTAATGAGACAGTCGATTATGGAGTAAGGCAACATGCTGAAAACCAATAGGAAAACCATTTTCTTGCCGGACAAGTAGATCGCCCGGAATCGGGCCAAATCCGGAAAATTTGCCAAAAACAAAAGTTGAATCTGAAGTTAATTAGATGTTCGATTTAAGGTTAGGGAAACATGCTGAATCCCAATATGAAAATTATTTATTCGCCGTACAAGTAGACCGAAGCCGGAAAATTTGTTGAAGTAAAAGTTTTATATGAATTTTATTGGGTGTTCGATATACGGGTAAGAAGACATGCTGAATTCATGTATGACAATCATTTTCTACCTGGACACATAGTTCGCCGCGAATCCGGCTGAAATCGGAAAGTTTGTTAAAGGTTGAAGTTTTATCTGAAGTTGATTAGAGGTTCGACATAGGGGTAAGGAGATACGCTGAATCCGTTTTTGAATGAAATTTTTGCAAGAGAAGTAGTTCACCTAGAATCTGGCTGAAACCGGAAATTTGGCAGAAGTAAGGCGGGAACTTCTGTCAAAGTAGATATGACGCAGACTATATGGGTAAACACACATGGTGAATCCGTATTTGAACTTGGTCTTCTCAGATGATTATCATTTGCCTTAATCTGTTTCTAAATTTTGTTAGTAGTGCTAAAGGAGTCTGGTGAAGACTGGACCTCTATAAGACCCGATTGTCTGGAGCAAATATTAAATTTTTGTGATCTCATTGAAACCTTTAGTCTTGTTTTATTAGATTGACCCTTTGTTTTTAAAAGGCATAAAGTAATTGTGAATATTGCTCTGGCCCTCGAGCCAGCTACCTGTCGAGACTTGGTGTTTAGAAAATTTAAGACCGAAAGTACTGATCTCCTCGACTCCAACAGGCGGTTGAAATTTCCAAGACAGCCACCAAGCATTTCAATTTGGTTTAGCGGGCTTTGCTAATTGTTTTTTGAAGAACGATGCGAACCGTAACCTACTTCCACGTCATAAACCAGAATTTCAAGTTGCCACGAATGACAACTACACAAGTTCTTGGCGTTTATGGGCTGCACAATCAGACGAAAATTTAGGTATTGCAATAGTAGTTAAAGCGGCAAATAATCCAAGCAGATGTGCGGGAATTAATAGCTTTGAACAGACTTGTTGGAAGTAATTGCTTTAACAGAATGTCAGAAGAACCATGTCATTAAATAGTTCAGTCCGAAAGCTGTTTTTTCCCCTGCAAACGAGAACGATGGTAGATCTTTTCAACCATTGAACTAAAAAATAATCCATGACTTTTTATTTTCTTACTAACTCTCCTTCGTCTGCCTTCACCATTTTTTTCATGGATTATGTCCTTGACTTTATGGACCTTGAGTATTTTTTTTTAATTCAGCATATGGTCATGGTATTGGAAGCATGTTAGCTGGAAAGTTGTCGTTTGGCAAGCCAGGTTCGGCTATACTCTATATGACGAAAACATGCCAGTGAACCTCGGGAAAAATTAAAAAACGTCGCCCGAACGATGACTCAAACCCTGACTCAAAACCACAAACTGTACTGATGAAACTAGATAAGTGGCACGATTATATGCAGATATAGTGAAACCTAGACGAATAGGTTGTTCGGTTTAAACAAGTGTGTGAAGGTTACCCCCCACTAATTTTGTGATTTCCCCCCTCCACAACAAGATCCGACGTTTATGATTCAGGAGAAAGAAAGAGGTTAACGTTTTAAAACTTTGCTGCGAACATTGAAATTTGTCAAAGAAGAAGAAGGAGAACTACGCTAGAACAGGGGTCATTTCTTAAAGCACAGCTCTTACTAGAAATGATCTTTTCCCTACAAAAAGGACCAGAAGAAATGTTTTCAAAAATACCTTCACTTTCCACCTGAAACTAGCTATTCTCTTGTTAGCGCTTGTCGATTAAATCCAGCCTTCCTGCTCTCCGACGCGGCAGCTGGGCGCAAAAGATTTGAAAACTGAACGTGCCTTGGTTAACAAGTGGGAAAACTAAGCAAATGAAAGAAGTAATAAACCGAAGATTATCACATCCTTATGTGTGAAAGAGTTGTCAGCGGACAATGAGGATTCCAGCAAAATTTTCGTTGTGTGACGGGAAAACTCGGTAGGGCCGAAAAAGCGCTAAAAAATCGTAGTTACGAAACGAAACAGTGGAGAAAGGTGGGGATTTTAGAAGCTTATAATTCCATATGGCAGCTAAGTATATTGTAAAAGGCAGAACAAGCAAGAGGGGTCCTTCAACAAAGAAGAAGAAAGTCAGAACAGGAGTTTATCCTTCCTCAAATTTCACGGCTGAAGGTTCCGCGAGCTAATTTTTTTTACTTTTCCCTAAAAAACACTACAGCAAGATCCGATCCTAGCGCTTCAGGACAAAGAAAGAGGTTAGCGCTGCAATACAAGGATCCGAACATCGAAATTTGTCAGGGAAGAAAAAGAAGAATGAAACTGGAACAAGGGTCTTGTGTCAAGGAAGAAGGATATGGAAATTAGAGCAGGGGTCCTCCTTTTCCTAGTGTTTCGCTGGTGAAGCTGACGAGAGTTCTTTCTCGGTTTTTACTCATATGGTTAGAGTTGGCGTCTCCTTGAACTTAACATGCGCCGTCTTAAGCTCTTTCTTCATCAAGAAAAGCTTATAAAAAAGAGCGAAAACCGAGTAATGTGTTCGGAATGTTCCACGTTTTTTTCCAATCATTGGCGTCTCGTTGGGCGTAAACAGCCACCGGAGTTGTCAAACCTGTTTCCAACCACTGCTAACGGTAGCCTATTTTCCACGTTGAGAACCAGTAGTGCAAGCTTCCACGAGTCCAAAAGGGTCAACGGTTTGTGCGCGTGGACATAATGAGATTTCACAAGAAAGTATTGTGTGCATTCCAAGATACGGATAGCGCAAACTAATTGAAGGCAAGCGTGTACAAAGTAGTAATTCCCACATTATTTTGTTTATTTATTTTAGAAAGGCGGAGGAACTTAGCAATTGAGATCTGCAAATACTTTCACTTCTCAGGCACATCTGAAAGAGAGCAAACTTTTTGTTTCCCTCTGGAGCTAAACTGGGAAAAATCCATGATAGTAACTGTGCCTATATTTTTCGGTCTCTCAACCATCCTTTGTACGAATCTTCATGTTCGAACCCGTTTGTTCAGGACCCGTGACGGCGATTGTAATTGTTTCTTTCCTTTTTTTCAATCAAACTGCGTCTATTTTCGGCAATTTAGCGTCTGTTTTTACCAGCCGCGCCGGAAAACGAAAAACTCGGCATCCCTGTTCTTTTCAAAACCCCGACTCCCAAATAAGCTTCTTGTGAGAGTCAATGAATGAGTTTCGTCAAATATCCTAGGTTTTTTGTGCTTAAAGGTTTCGTAGTCTGCATCAGGTAACAGACATAGACCTAAAAGACATTTCTCAGAACTAACAAAATTTAAACGAGCCCACGTCAACAAGACAGTCAATCCGAGCCGTTCATAAGTTATTCAGTGGCCCAGGGAGGTGATTCGTATATTGTGAACCACAAGTCGTTGAAATGAGGGGTCCCCCCCCCCCCCCCCCCCTGGCCTAGAATACTGATTGCTTGGCAGCAACGAGAGTAGAACCTTAACACAAGTTTTTGAAAGAAATAGGTTATGCCAAATATTTAGTGTATGTTGTCACTGAAATACAGATCTATATAGCAGCTAAATGTGTTTTTCTTTTTCCTGATTGTCTTGTTGAGATGTACTAGAGCCATGACTCGCACGGGGGTGATTTAGACACTTGCCAATGCTAGAACAGCGAGAAGACATCCGATTTAACTCACTAAAAGATTTGGTGAAAGCTAATGCCCACTAATGATGGACTGATCGGTCAGTTGCTACAAGAAAGTGGAATCTGGTTCTGCCTGACCATTAACTAACGGGGAACAACCAAACCTGACGCATGCCACATGTCCCATTTCATGTCAGACCAAGCTAACTACCAAGATAATGTGAATTTATATACGAAGAGTTAGTTATATACGAAGAACCTTTGCGTGGCAACAAACATTGACCAAAATAAAGTAACAAGTAGTGACAGAATGTCGCACTTTTGGCTATTTACTTTCTTGAACTGTCTTCTTGTGATCATTAGGCTACCAAATGAGCATGTGGCTCTTCTTGGCTTCAGATAGTGCTTAGGAGACAAGGGTTCACTCTTTTGCAGGCCTGTGGAAATTGTGGGAACATCCGGCGGTTACCAGAGCACCAGAGCTCTCAAAGGCCTTCGTCGAGATAGTAGGGATGTAAAGATCATCTCATATGAAAATTTTAATTCTTGGTAATGAGCAAGGTTGGCAAAGGGGGTCAGAACATCGTTGGTTTTCAACTGGCGTCATAAGCCGCCATTGCTCTCCTGAGCATTCAAGTTGAGTTCTCGATAGTCATGATATTAAAACCACTGTACTAACTTTCCTGCTGATGATTCAAAAGAGCCCGTGACAGAGACGGTGGTCGTAAAATGTTCCCGAAAGTTGGCTGTGAACAACGCCGAAGACCTCGGCGAGGTCCCAGAAGATAACTATGGCCCATGGGTTAAGCATATCCGACAAAGGCCTTATTTTAACGTTTAAAAATCTTATTTCAGAAGTTTGGAAAATATTTGTTAGTGTTGTTTTTGCGTTGTCATAATAAAAAAAAAACAGGATTCAGGTTTTAGTAGACACCAAAATAATTCATTTGGGAAAAAATATGAAAAAAGCCTCTAATGTTGTGATTAGCTACTCTTAGCTTTAGGTTGCGTTCCGTAACTAAACGATAGTTAACAAATTGTTAAGAGTTGTTAACTTTTTGCGTTCGACGTTTCTGATTTCGAAATTTAAGCTCAGCCCACCTACAATTTCCGTTCCAGAGCTTGAGGATTGTTAACTATTTTGTAACGATGGTCGATGAGCATCGGTACAAAATAGTTAACAACTGTAGAACTGGGAAAAGTTAACGATCGTTAAAGCTGCAGTTAGCTCCGCCCCGAAGTAAAGTTAACGATTGTTAACAATTGTTAAGTTGGTGGAACGCAACCTTAGTCTGGATATCCTTAACCTAAATTACAGAATGATGACGAAGGACTAGCACCACCTTATCCATGCTACTTACCGATTTTCTTAACATCAACAGAATTTCTCAATCCTTCAACGCTGAAAATGCTAGTGCGGCATTTGTGACCGCACTTGACTCCCATTACTTTTCTAATGTCCCTTTCTGTCAGTCCTGTTCCAGATACGCGAACATCTACTGAATATTCCGTTTTCTTTTGAGCGACGAAAAACCTGGACAGGTTTTCGATTAGTGACGAAGATCGGTCCCTTTCAGAAATATCTTGAACGTTGATAGTTGCACCAGAAAAAATGCTGCGAACCTAGAAAATTCGAGAAGTAAGATATCGTCAGACATCGCGAATGATTGATATAACTGAATTTTCACAATCATGACATCGATGCCCTGATAAATGTTTGCAGTAGATTTGATTTAATGTACATACATGTTCCCGCCAACCAGGCAAAATTTGTGCCAATAACCTTGGTGATTTATTTAATTCTAAGAAATTTGTTTAGTTTACTGGTTACAAATTTTCTAATCATTCGGCTTTTACCTTTTTTTCCTCCTTCGGTCTTGAAACTTACTTTTCCTAGGTTTCCCGGCAGCCATATTTTCAGCGTCATCTGCTATTCGTTCATATGCCATTTAAGCAACCCGAGCTTCTTAGTTTCTATTTTCCTACCCCCTCCCAACCCCTGGGCGATTTTACCAAACGTATCAGCAGTTGTCGACCTACAGACACTCTTAAAGACTACAGAGGAAGCTTTGATCAGTTCGTTTATGCAGAAGTTCTTTCTGTCAGGGTAATTCCCTTGTGGAATGCTTCTTCAGACGACACTGTCATTTGCAGGACATCCGAATTATTCAAGAAGCGACTGGGCAAGAACTGACAATCAAATCACAGAACGGATAACTGGTGCGCCCCTGAGTTGTAAACTGGAAAGTAATCATCATTACCAGTTGAAGTTACTCGTCGGTAATTTACGGTCTAATTTAAGGTAATTCATCAACATGAATAAATAATACAGAATTGTAAGAGTAACATGCCCAACTTACCAAGTTCTCCACTTCATATTTTACTGAAAGATAATCCTGTGTGTTTTCCAAATTTAGAGGCCGAATTACGTCTGTCATGCCAAGCTTGACTGCGAAGTGTTTCGCTTGAGGATCTGTAAGAAAAGACAATTTTAACATTCACACACAGAGAGTTCCGTTGTAGTGTCAAAAAGTCTGCCAGCTAAGCCTATTTTTGTTTTTTTTTGGACCATGAAGCTGAATGATTATGGTATATGGATGATATCTTATGGTCCAAATCACAATCCGCGGTTACCATACCCGTATAATCTATACTCTAAATCTCTACCGTGGCCTATTGAAGTATTGGGCCTGAATTACGTGGCGGATTGCCCACCAGAACATATTTTCTTGAATGTCATTTTTCGTTGTTTTTTTTAAGGGGACGAGGGCATTCTTAACTGTTTGCGGCTAGTATATGATGTTTCACATATATAATCATTATTTTGTGGGGTAGAAAATCAGATGACAAATGGCCCATTGTCACAATATACAACTAGTTGACACATGCAAAATCCTTCCCCTGCTATAATTTTTTTTCTAATTTTGCGCGTTTCACCGCTTTATCGTAATCTTATAGGATCCCTCGTACTATTTACTCTTCAACTTACAGTATTTTAAAATATTTGAATACTCTACAACTAGGCTGTGATTTCAACAAATAACCCACGATTTTGGCTGTTTTAAGCCTTTTCCGAGACCCGTTGTCTTGTAGCAAAAACAGGGATATAATTTACATAACTTTTTTTTCTGATGGAAAAACTTCTCGCAGACAACCGTCGAGAGCGTGATACACATCAATGGTAGCAAAACATGACAAGTGAGAATTGTGGTTTTGTTAAAGGGGTTAGAATGTACCGTACGAAATTGGGTTCTCCTCGTTTAGAAATATATGGAGTTGATATGGAAGTAGATTGCATTATTATCATAGGTAAGACAGGCCTTTTAATGTACTTTTTGCTGATTCAGTGCGTAAATAACACGATGCAGCAAAGTGCTTTGTTACGAGCCAAAATGGTTATTTATATCCTACCAAGATTCTATATTAGTGGAGAGCAAGCTTCGGAGCTTCGCGCATAGCTTCTCGAGTTCAGAGGAGTTAATCCGCTTTTCGACGTAAGAGAAGTTGAGTACTGGTTAACGTCTTGCAACTATTTCAGAGAGCTAGCCTAACCAAGAACGGATTTGTGTGGATGGCTCATAGTGGTGATTATTCTGATCTTCACCTAGATGGTATGTTGCCTACCTGTGTCAAACTTCTGCCTGAGTGCCTCTAACAAAGTTTCAAAGAAAATAGGGGCTTTGGATCCGAGGTAAACGTTGATTAGCCTTTTTCCTAAATTAGCCTTGAAGTTTGACAAAGAAAGAATGGGATGTAGTATTCTTGGAATTAATTCGCGGTTAAACCGTTTGTTATAGCCGAGTGGATAAGTCATCGCATTACGAGGTGTAACAGGTTGAACTTGTGAGTGGTTCCTTTAGACAATCGAATGCCTATAATGGACCGGAAATGTAGTTCCTTGCCCTAGTGTTCGTATCACCAGATGTGTTTTCACTTTTGGCTAAATAAGATAAAATAACTCTGACTGTTTGTATTTTCAGTCCAAGATATCAGGTTAGAAAAACAGATTGCAAGCCCAACTCAACAATGGGATTCTTTTCTGCGCGGCTGACTGAACAGATTCTGCTAATGCTCTTAAAAAATTGTAAGAATGTAAATGTCTTGAAAGTCAGAGCTGGTTCAACAGAACGTTATTTGAAACTTCGTGAAGCTGGTTAAGTTTTGCGAAACTGTGTCCACAGTCATCGAAGGCTTATACTCATCATGACTAAAGTGGCAAAGAGAGGCCCTGTTTCAGAAATCTCTGCAGAAAAGTAGACTCGTTTCAGAATCTGTCTATTCTGTGCTGTTTCGAGCTTAGTTTGGCCAGATTTTTAAGTATCCCAGATGGTCTACGGAAGGATTACATCGGATTCTAGTCAAATGTTGGATAAATCGCCTTGCAAATCGCCGATGAGATGTGAAGCTATAACTAAGATATGTACCTAACTGACTATAACTAAATTCAGATTTGACCAATAGGGTGCGAGCTTTTTCAGTGACCCCGCAATCGTCAGCTTCGGTAAATTCTCTCTAGTAGACGGATATTATCGTCAATGTTCCACAAAAGATGGACAATAGGACACTAAAACACAACAAAAAACATAGTGTGAAATATTAAGATACCAACAATAAAATAAGGATGAGAGAGTAAAATTAAAGACATTAAAATTAAACACAAATCTATGGCAAGTATTCAGTTTGTTCGACATACTTAACAGATAATTGAGGCATACAATACGCCCAGTCAAAACCCAGGTCCAGCGCGATGGTTCTGAGGCACACACAGCTATAAGAGAGCTTCCTAAACCAAAACATATCATAATGAAATTCAGGTTCACCACCAAAGACGCTTTGTGTGTGGCAGGTTATGGTGCGGCTGAGGGCTTAGTCGCCCTCGTCTGATTCGGCATAATATTCTCTCTCGTAGACGAATCATAGCCTATCATTTAAACAAAAGATGGACAATAAGACACTAAAACCAAACAAATAACATGATACAAATATAATAATACAAACAATAACATAAAGATAAGAGAGTAAAATTAATCACGTGACATTAGATTTAATAATATCAATAAAAAATGGAGCTTACCGTATACGCAGAAGCTGTCCTTTTCCACAAGAGGGTATGTGCAAAGGCACTGGTAACTTTCTTGTCCTCCATTTTTTATCACTCTTTGACAGGCTTTACTTTCATCCGCACATATTTGATTCTGCTGCTCCGAGCATGATATCGGAGGCTCTGCAAGGAAAAAGAGCATTAAAATTTGTTTGAACTTTATAGCGCAATTGAATACATCTTCCGATACTTTCAGATGATTTTCCTTGTTAAGTTTTTTCAGTTGGAGAAATGGATTAATTTTTATTACGTTCATTTGATATTTCAAAGCTGAAAGGGAATCAACCAGTCAATCCTGTATTGTCAAACCGTATGGTTCATGCGCTTTTTTTTCTAGGCTTCAGCAGGAAGATGTGACGTCGAATGAGAATCTGATCCTGAATAATAAGCACTGCTTGGACATGACCACGAATCAGACTAGTGATAATCCAAACCATTGTGGAGGCAGTAAGCCTTGGGCTTTATTCGAGTACGAAATAGGTTTCGAGTCCGAAAATTTGGACTTGGTTCATTTCGGGATCGAATATACATCGAGGAGAAACGCTTTTCTCAACACCAGACTCTGTGGCTGAAAAAAAAATTGCGGAACCTAAAGCCAAATAAACACACAAAATAAAATGCCAAAGCATTGACAAAGAAAAGATGCCGCAAACAGATGGAAGAACGTTTGGTCCTCCTCGGCTTGAACTAAAGTGTTGGCCAGTTGCAAGCATAAATTTGAAGAAAGTGAACTTGAAGAAAGTTACTGCTCATTCGTGTATATGGTCCTTTAATGCAATGGAAATGTTTTTGGTGTCACTAGAAAGTTTGGAGGAGTTGGTTTGAGCAGAAACAGTGCATTTTGAGGCTTTTGTCTATGAAGAAAAAGTGACAGTTTGATGACGGTAGAGTCTGAAGAGTGACGGTGGTAAAGATAGTCTGATATTGAGGATCAGTGAAAACAGACAAAATATAGATCGATGAATGAACGGCATATGTCATCGCATTGTTAGTAATGGAAGAAGCGGAACTAGTTTCGAACTTGAAACCATAGTGCCCGAAGTGCTAAATTAATATTAAGTGATGGTTTGCATTTTAGATTTTCCAGGCACGAAAGTACTAAAAGTTATCTCGATTTAAATGTGAAAATGGAATTATAAGATTGCAAACATTCAAAAGCCAACCTCTTCGTGCATAAAGGCTTATCTGTAGTCGTAAATGCATTCGAGAATCCCTGAAATGTATTCGAGAAACTACACACACTATTCGAGAAATGATAAAAATTATTCGAGAATTTCTAAAATGTATTTGACATTTAAATTTAAATAAGGAACTCGAGAATGCCAAAGATGCATTCGAGAATGACAAAAATACATTCGAAAATAAAAAAAATAAAATGATCGAATGTATTTTTGTAATACTCGAATAGCCTATGTTTATGTCATTCTCGAATACCTGATTTCAATTTAAATGTCGAATACTTTTAAAACATTCTCGAATACTTTTTACCTTTTTATCGAATACTTTTTGTAGTTTCTCGAAGACTTTTTATCGAGTTTCGAATACAAACGCCGATTCCTCGAAGACATTTGAGGGATTCTCGAATACGTTTTGGGCGTATTTAGCCTCAAATCCATTCCATATCACGGGAGGAGAAACTAGAATTTAAGACAGTTGCGCAACGAAAGAAACATGTATCTGAACGTTTTTGCACGTGTTTGCCCTTTCCTGGTCTTTCATTCCCCCAAGAATTAAAAGACACGCACTATAGGAAAAGGTTTTAGAGGAAAAGTGTGTGTCGGGGGGTACGACCCTCCTCCAGATCAATGCATATAAAAGAATCCCTCTTTTTAGGCTCTAACCTCTGATCTGTGTTCTCGTTTTACTGTTAGGTATAATAATAATAATAATAATTTATTTATCACCCACTTTACAGAACAGAGGTTAAGTGGAGTAAATACAAAAAGAAAAACAACAAGAGAAAACAAGAAACAAAGTTAATCACATACAGAAAAAAGACGGATAAGGCGATGAAAACACCCTAGCCTATAAGGCGCTTCACTGGCTAGCTTGGAACATAATTTTTCGAAAACACCAGTAATATCTGTCGCACAATACTTCTTTATCAGTTTTGTATTCCGGTAAGAACGAGGCAGATATAGGAGAAATTTGCAGTACCGGTAATAATTTATGCGAATACGTTTTAGATCACCAGTCAACAGAAGTGGCCGAATACCAGTACAGAACAGTACAGAATGATCACAAAAATTTGAGTAATGGATTAGGTCCAGCTGTCGGGGAGACCCTCCCCCCCCACGAAACAAATTCAGGGATACGACATCAGACATCGTCGTTAGTGGTACTAAATCAAATACGGCTTCGATCCGGTCGAGAATTTTTATCTTATGAGGCGGAGAAGGGGTATTGCAATTTATTTAGTAAATCGGGTAGGAAAAATCGGAACGATCCATCAGTTAGGTTTAGAAAGAAGAATGTCCTACATTAGCTGCCGCTATCCAGGATTGGCATGTGTTTTTTCTTTTATTCTTCATTCATCCTTTTCTATTTATGAATTAATTAATAAATGAATGATTTATTACAAGCAGACTAGAAATTAGGCATTTGCATAGAATGTCAAATAAAAAAAAATTAAACAAACAGTGGCAATATTAAACTGTCTGCTATTTTCATATTTTTGTTTTACTGATAAGGACATTTGGGTGGAGGAATTAGCTTGCATAGACCTACATCACCGAACACAGACTAGATTTGTTTCAAGCATATACGACGAGTTTTGAGGCGATTTAAGCGTTAAAGGAATTAATTTCAGTCTTAAGGAGTTTAATCAGATGCATTTTAGCAAACCGGGTACGAAAGTCGCAGCAACAAGTGAGGACATTCGGAAGCACCCAAATAGGAACGCTAAGATTTTATCCGAAAAAGAAGACAAGGTAAAACTAAAAACATTTAGCTTGCATTCTTATTAAAAATAAGAAATTATATATTTGGTCGACAGTATCAGTCTCTTCAGAAATTTACTCTACATTTCTCAGAAAACCGATGTCCAGTAGTAAAATGTGAGAAGTTGGACCAATTATTATTTACGGCAGGGCGGGGAGAGCTGTCTATTTGTCATAAAGGGTCGATTTGTCTCTCTTAACCCTAAATAATGTTTGCTGGTGTAAGAGTTATGAGGGCAGGAATGGTGAAGTAATTGTTAACCGTCGACACCCTTTTTCTACCTTATTAATCAACTTTGTCCACATTTCAACAGTACAAATATTGTTCAGGTCAATTAAGGCTTAATATCTCAAACTTCCAAGTCTTAAGGTAATGTAAGGACTTGTTCTACTCCTGTGCAGAAAAGCATCGTCTCTATCTTCCGGCAACTCACCCGTTAGCCGAAAGTGCAATGACCTGCGTGGGCGATATTGCGTGTCTAAAAGGTCTGCATTCTCATGTTGTTACAACCCTGAATTAGCACTATGTATTCAACAATACCCAAGTCCCTCCCTTAGGCTCAGAGAGTGCCAGACCATTATGTTTACCAGTTATCCCACTAAAAGGTTAGATGACGTAAAAAACAGGTTTCTGGTGAATGATCATAAACTGACTATTACCTGATTTGAATGTTATAACGGAATTATGATTGTTTTCCGCTTTGCTTTGGTTTTAGTCGTGTGACCTTAATTGGGCTGATCCATGCACGTTGCCCAATTGGAAGCGGGACCTTTAATCGTGTAACTCCTCCCTAACTTCAGGTGAGCATAGATCCGAACTGAATCATTCTGTATTTTAACTGTTTCTTATCTCTTTTCTTTTTTGTAACTATTGACGTTATTATTATTATTAATTCTGACAAATGGAGAGAGAATGGGGCACCTCGGAACTGGAAACTCGTGTCTGGGAAATACATATCAGTGTGATGCCTGCTGTTCATAGGGTATACAAGCCATCGGATAAGCACCCAATCCAAAGTTTACGGAGCACAATTACGATGTTTTTCAGAGTGCAGTGGTAGCAGAAGGAAAATAGGTCCTTAGCAGAGCAATGCAGCATCCAACAGTATGTATACCAAGAACAAATAAGCAATAAAACCTCCATCTTTGGTCTCATGCACCGACTATGAACACCCAGAAAAGAAAGCAGAGCTAGAGCTACTTGCTCAGCTTTGAGTTGGCTTCCATCCACCACCCTCTTATCACCACGCATTTGAGAGGAAAAGACCGTAGCAGGCGTGCATGACCCGTCTCTGTAGTGCGTCACATGTGACTCCACAATGCGAGACAACCGCTAGTCTTTTTACTCTTGACTTTTCTTCTCTGGGGCTCTCCTGCGGTAAGTTGTCTGTTTCGGTAGCTAACCGTGACTCCGCATGGTCGTTTTACAGATATTGAGAGACGGAGGTTCTGCTTCTTAATTGTTTTTGGTACATCCTCTCACCTGAAAAGCATCTCAGGTCTACTTATTTATAAACCAGGAGTGTCCCCCTCCTCCTCTTTTCTTTTCAGCTACAGATAATCAAGAAACCAACCAAATCTATCCAAAGAGTTGTAAAAGAAAATTAAATTTAATAGGTAGGCGACATCGCGTAATTATGCGACATCAAGGCTTTTGGAAGATTTCAAGGAAACTCTTTCCGAGAAATAAAAGTATTTATTTTACGAACGTTAGCTCATCTTAAAAGATTAAAATGGAGGAAATCGAGACCAACTATTTTTTTTTTTACTATGTCACGTATTTAATATTTTGCTTGGGATTATCACCTCAATCCTAATCCCTAAGAACGGCAAAGGTTAAAAAAGGATGTGATTTTCTCACCTCTAATTGGAGACCGTCTCGAAACACGAAAACTAAATCTGTATTTATAAGAAAAATGGAGCCACCCCTTAAATCGCTTCGCATTAGATCCTCATAAAGGTTACTGAAAGTAAATATTCCTTGAGCCCAAGCTGATTTTGAATCAGCCCAAGCTGACTTGCACCATCAAATATGTTATTTAAAGTTTAACTAAAAAGACAGCTAATTTTTACATCTGCTACTTGAATAAACTGAATATTTTGACTCATCTGAGAGATTACATATTTGTTTTGATTTGGGGCTCTAGTAATAACGCTCAGAATATGCGTTGCTTGCACGACAACCCAAAATTCATCCACACGCGGAGAATTTGAATTTCAACAAAAGCCTGCATTTCCATATGTTACGGACGCTAAGCGCGAACATGATGAAGATGTTGAAGCAGCTCCTCTAAAGAAAGTAGGAGAGTGACGGTAAGATTTTTGTTCTATGTGTTACATTTTCGGCAAAGGCTTAGCTTTGTAGTTGCTGAATATTTTAAGCAATAGAGGGAAAAGCACATGGCGATACCGCAAATCCGAAAGAATGAGTTCATTCGATGAAATCGATTATCTGTGGATAACCGAGAAACGAAGTAATGTATTCTTATCGGGTTTTAGGCCTATTTAATTAAATCGGAGAATAATTTGCAAATAAAAAGCTCCCGACGGAACGGCAAAACTTGATAAGCTTCATAATGATTTATCTGGTAAAGGATATAAACGGCTTACTCCATATCACGGGCTCATCCGTTTGTTCGATTGATTTTTGTGTTTATTTTGTTGTATTAGTGTTTCTTTCAGTTGTTTATTTGTTTCTTTCTCTTCTTTATTCCACTATCTTCATATTGTTTTTGTGCAGTGGGTTAGAACTAAATTATTATTTTTATTATTATAATAAACGAGGTGTAGCTAGACTCGCAGATGTTAGTCCTATTCAGTTAAACTTTCAAGGATTTAACTGATGTGACTAAAATGTGAGAAAAATTGTTGCCAGTTATCTTATCTTAGTCTTATCTTATGTAGTATCCAGTCTTATCTTATATAGTCACACATTTATTTTTTCCCGCTAACAACACGGAAAATCCAAGTACAGAAAGCAAATAATGTTGGACTTGTTTGGACGAGCGTCTTGAAAGTGAATGACCTAGACATTACAGATGCAACAATGTTAGTTGACATAGAAGTATTTTTTCAGTTCATTACAAATATGTCGCCTGGCTTCTACTATTTTCGGATAGTCCAAAAACTACTTTTTTCAGACTGAAAAAGTCCAAATTTCCACACAGTATTTGGTCCTAACCTAATTCATCAGTTACTATTTCTAGTACTGTCAGAACCAAGAACAAGGTAATTCCTATCATGTAGTCCCTTCCACCTCCCCGTCAAATGTGTGTTTTTCTGAAGCTCGACCAAACAACTTATTACACGGTACACGGTATTACACGGAATATTACTTGGGGTTAACGCAAGAAATGGTAATATCAAGTTTGAAAAACATGTACCTGTTGCAGAAGAAGTCGCAAGCCCTTGCAGAGAAATTATCAGTATAGTTAAGTAAGTCCTCATCCCTGCATTCCTTGTTACCACTTTGCTGAGAATACTCAAACTGCCTCTAAAAGTACTGAACTCAAAGATCACTAGCTTATAGAAAGTCAACTTTGTGGAAACCTGGTTTTCGCCCTGGGCAGAAAGAACTGAATCTTTCGCAATGTCCAGACCCTCGACCAATCGCAACCTTTGCGTAGGACCAGTTAACAGGCCACGAAGTCGTTGCATATCTGGCTGACCGGTCTCCACGTAACAAGTCGCGTTTGCAACGTTGCAAACAGGTTCGTAGGACATCTAGGCTATTTTACCAAAGCATCCGTAAGACGCTGTCTGTGAAGCGCACCGTTTGAACTCCTCAGAATTTCTTATGCATGCCGTTGTTCAACTGGTTACCAAAAAAAAATACTTGATATACTGTATAATTTGTTCTCAAAATACGCTGTTTAAACTTGTTGCACTTCCGTAATAAAGGCAAGCTTTTTGTCATTAATGGTGACATATTTTTGTCGCAATTACACACATTAACTTCTTTCAGGTTCTGTGTTGCAGTCACCAGCCCCTTTGACGTTCGCCTTCCACTCTATCCCTTGTTCAATGACACTGGGATTCTCACATTGTCATACAAAAAACTAATAAAGCAGAGAGTGGTTAGTAGTGAAGTACTGAACAGTTAACCCTTGCTAATATAATAACTTCTTTTTCTTTTCTTTCCTACTTGCTCGAAAATTCTGATGCGTCAAATCTACCAAGGACCGTACGGAGGGTGGGTTTGTACGAATTTAAAACCTAGAAATTGGATTAGGAATAAGAAGTCTGGCTTTTGGTAAAGACGTTTTCAGTCAAAGTCTCGCCTTCTTCCCAGACGCACTAGCTGGAGATAGTATTTTTGAAACAATGACCATGTTCGTTTGTTTATTCGTTCGATTATTGTCAAGTTCAGGGGATTAAATTTTGCGGTTGCCATTTTCAAGTGTTTGCCTTTTGTCCGATTAGATTAGGCACTTCTTGTGGTCTAAAATCGTCTTCAATTTAATGATTCAAGGCTTATATGTAATTCTTAACGATACTATTGGCGAAGCCAATACAAGGCTTCGCCCCCGACAACCTAAACTAACATCAACAACGAAACTTTATTTTCCAGTTCAATTTCTTTTTAAAGTGAAATATTAAATTTAAACATGAAATTCTTAATCCCACTATAATCTGAACCTTTTGCTTCACTCAAATCAACCATCTGTTCTGGATCACAATTAGGGCAAAACAATATTTTAGGTATCACACATTCTTGTCCTGAACACCTAACCCAAATCGATGAAGACAAAAACTAAAATACATAAAAAATACTGAAAATTTAGCAAGCAAGCAAATATCTCAAATATGCCATTGAAGATTGACGATTGTATTCATAGACGATTGATACTGCCCATGAAGGTAATTTAGGAATCCCGACATCACTTAATTGTTTGGAATTATTGACAAGCCATGGGCAGGGGGGTTAGAGACTCGGAGATCAACAACTGAAGAAAGTGAATGTACTCGTAGTTTCTATCACAATGGTTGCGATTTTGCAGATACCATAGTATCTGATACCACGGTCTAAAGTCGTTTCAGCACTCAAAACAGTGACTGCCAAAGTAGCGAAAGTAAAAACGGTAACAGGAAAAACAGCGAAGGTCAAAACAGCGAAGTCAAAACAGCGTCATTCAGAAACTGTGACAGAGGAAAAAGCTCGATGCGTCAAAACTGCTAAGGTTAATACTACGACATACAAATACCGCGACGACAAAAATAGCTGATTTTCAAATGTATGGTCTTCCAAACGCTTGATTGGGACATGACGTCTGACTTCTAGCACTGCAACCGCTGGAATCACACTGCCACACTCTTTACATATAGCCATTCGCTTCGAGAAGTCGTGCGTTTTTAGTGGAGTGTTCCTTGGAACAATCCACTATAGCCAGCGCGGTAGCAGCTTTCAGCTTTCGGTTTTCACCATATTTTGTGGAGCTCATATCTGGTGAACCAGTGCAAGTATCAAGTTCAAACTTGGTGCACTTGTGGGTATTGGGGTCTAGTTGTGCCACGTGGGGTCTCACCCCCCACACCCACCCGGTTCAGGGGCAAATGGGCCCAGATTGACCAGAGAATAATGCTCATAACTTAAAAGATTTGGACATAAGACGATGAAATTCCTTGTACTTGTAGATCCTAGGGCTGGGAATTAACTTTTAAAGTTGCACTTTCCCCCACTCATCCAATTCATGGGAAACTGGGCCCAGATTGCCCGGGAGTAATGTTCGTTACCCGTGACAGGAATCAACAGGTATCAAGTTGAAGATTGGTAGGTTTTCGAGCAATGGGGTCTCTTTATCTTTTTTGCCGGTCCCAAACCCCACCCCCACTTGGTTCAGGGGCGATTGGGCCCAGATTGCTCATTTTTTTTATGTTTTTAGCTTGACAATAACTTGAGATAGGGGGATGAAATTCCTTTGTGCTTTTGGGTAATAGGGCTTGTGATTTATATGTGGAGTTGAACTACCCCACCCTCCCCATTCATGGGCAAGTTGGCCCGATTTTTCCATTAGTTAAGCTTTGACCCGTGACTGGAATAAAACTCTAAGCTGGTATAGTCGAGGATATTTAGGTCTAGATGTGCAATTTGATGTATGACATGTCTTGAGTGCAAGTCTGGTATACTTGTGGATATGGATGTAGAGTAGCAGATTTTGGTGTAGCAACAAATGAGACCATGCGGCGTATTTCAAAGCTCAGGGGAAAGTGAGCCCAGATTTCCCACGAAAAAGTCTTTGACCCGTGACTGAAATCAAACTCTAAGCTGGTATACTTGAAGAAAAAAAGGTGTAAAGACGCATTTTGATGGGTCCGAACCCCCCCCCCCCCCCCCTCCCTCCCGTTCATGGGCAGCTGGGCCCGGATGTCCCATGAGTTAAGTTCGTATATGACAGGTCACAAGTCCAACTCTTGTAGTTTGGGGAGATAGATCTACGGATGAGGATTTTGGTGTAATGAAATGAGATGAGACGAAACGACGTACTTTAACCTTTAATGAACAGTTGGAAACTCGACTGTTTTGTCATTTGATCGACGATATGCCGTTCTTAATGAATTGTGACGAAGGGGGTCTTAGGCTGCTACGATTTGGATTATTGCACTTGTTATTACCTTGCTCATGGAAAAGAGGTTTAAAGGAGTTATATCATAAGCTTCAGCACTTTCAACGTCTAGAACCCCCCCACCCAAGACCCAAAATGAAGCCACGACTCGATCCGATCGCTGGGTCATGAGCGGGGGGGGGGGGGGGGGGTCGAAAGCGCCCGGCATGGGGACGATGGAATCATAGTTTTACTTTGGATCTAACAAAACATTTTTATTATAGCAGGCATATGGAAAATGTGTAGAAAAATTGAACTATTTATTTGCATTATCGATTTCTTTAAGTATTTTGTTTTCTGATTTTTCTTGTTAATTCAAGTCCAAAGAATTAAGGAAGTAAACTAGATCACAATAAACAAACGCCGTAAATTATACTAAATTTTCTATGGTGATTTCTTGAAGATTCTGCAGTTGGGCTAAATAATATTCAGCTTCCGTGACCAAAAAATGTAAAACTGGCCGATGATTGCTTCTTCCGACATATCTAAACGTCCACATGGTGATATACTTAGTTGTTTTAATCCTCTAACACGCCACTCGACCTTCTTGACGATTTTAGTAATCTTTTGACTAGCGGCAGGAAATCAACGAATAGCTAATTAGCAATGGCGGATTGGAGTTCAGGAGTGAATTGTATTCATGTAATTTTTTGGATAACTTTGGCTACCGTGAGGATTTTGGGGAAAACAAATCGAAAAATGATGGTGTATCTCACCTTTTCAGCCCACATAAATCAGAGACTTTAAAGGTCGGACTGGCTTGCAGACAATTGTTTGAACTCAAGCTATTCGTGCAAGATCGTCAACAGTTCTTTGGATTTATACTTGCGCTTTGCCTCCATTCAAAGCTTTTAAAGTGGGATGATCAAAAATTAGGTTATTTCAAGACTTGTTTGGATACTGGGGATTTAAAATGTCTTGGTTCTAAAGCTATTTGTATGGAAAATGCGACAGACATTTTACTTTCACACTCCACGTCTTAGCGCTTGCGCACTTGTTTCACTTTACAGATAATGATAAACCATCTTCCGTCGCGCCTCTGGCTGAGGGAACTACTACTTTTGTCTTAAATTTTAGAAATATTATACAATGCGTAGGTAACTTTTTATAGCTTTGATCCGCTACATTCAAAACTACCGACGGACATCCTGACTTCCAACAATGAGGCGAACAAAAGATATAGGCAACAATGATTCGAAAAATAGTAAATTTTACTTTTTCTGTTAACACGTTAAACAGTTAACACAGTTGTCAGGCTCGGATTGACCAGACACTGTTCATGTCCTGCCTCTGTTCTTGCATGCGCTGTTAATGCTTTCGCCGTTTTGACCATAGCTGTTTTTGGTTTGCACTCTTTTACCTGTGACTATTTGGCTTTTGCAACGTTGAATGTCTCTACTTGACCGTCACTGTTTTTGCTTCCGCTGTTTTGACCGTATGCCAAGTAATAAATAAGAACAATGCTTGCATTGCGAATACTGGTGCGCCTTGAAGTCCTGCGACGTCACACAATGTTTTGCGTCCTGCGACAAACGACACAAACAGTGCAAACAAGCACCGAAAAACATGGCATTACGTCGACCCATTGTCGGATGCGTTGGAAACTTCCGAAAAAATGCAATTGATGTGTTTTGGGGGAGCTAAATCAAAAAAAGGATTTGTCGGTTTTTCAAGAATAAAAATTACAATACTTTTCTTACGAATATTTTCTCTCAATGTTTTCTGAGGAAATCTCCATTCACCCAGATTTGAATTAAATGATATATCGACGATATTTTTCCACAAGATGGATATTTTTTTCGAAATTGATTTATAGCAGTGCCCTATCGCAGCTGTGATATCGCAGCTGCATGTCCGGTAAAAATTCAGCCAAATCGGAGCAAGCGCTACGTAGTTACAGAGTTTCTTTCTGGGGCTTTAAAGTTCAACCGAAAAGGGCTGGATATGACAATCTGGTTACACATCACTTATTCGCTTAAATTTGCTTGAAGACCCACTGAAAGTGCGTTACTTCGTTCTTCCGCTATTCATGAATACTCAGTTTTCAAATAGTGGAATTTCCGTGTGATTTGTGGTACCTCTACGCGCTTGGATTTTTTTGTAGTCCTTACGAGAAAGATTTATGATTTTTTGTTTGTTAAGGCACTAAGCAATCTTCACCAATCTCACCACTGTCCACTGAAAAGCCGCGTTTGTTTTGAGATTAAAATTTACCGCGACATAGTAGAATTTTCGTTGCGGGGACGGCCGTAGATATCCTGAACGTCATAACTGGAGCATATAGTGGAAAGTAAAAAAATCCCTTTGAAGAACCCAAATAATCCAGTATTCATTTTAATGACACAGAAATAAGTTGGATTTTCATTTAAACTGCAAGTCCTTCATGTTCTAAAGCTGGAAGTTTTTTCGCTGTTCCTGTACAATTTGATAGATTCGCTCACAATTTTTAGGAAAAATCACCGTCAGTGTGAAGTTTGACTATAATTGCTAGAAGAAGATTGTCCTCAGGGTCTTTAGAGAAGTTCAGAGGTCATCTCGCGAGTACTCCTTCGCCACGTGGAGAATCATTATGACATAAAAAATCAGTTGGATGGTGCGTCAGCGTTACATGTGAGCAATCGTGCTATTCTGTCGTGCTTCGGGCAAACACAGAAGAAATAAAAAAAATTTATACTTTTATCGGGCTTCGGTCGACTCGTTGCCACATCGGGTTCTTTTTATACGCAGGAAATAAAATTGTGCAAACAATTTGTCGGGCAAAACACTTAAGAAATCGAATTCTGTATTCTTTCGTCGGGGCCTTGGTATTCTCGTAAGCATTTCAAGACCTAAAGGTTAATCGAAACGATGAAAACCTGGAATTACTTATCCAAGCCCAGTTTTTTTTATTCTGCTCTGTAGGAAACTATGTTTCTCTTGAGGGTCAACCGTCAATACCAGACATAATTCTATATCTACCTATAGAATAACCTGTTTCGAGCAAGTAATCCCGTCGTCTCCGAGCCGGGGCTGTGTCGCTGAGCAAAATGGTTGGCTTGTCGGCCCCTAACGTCGGCCTCTTGAATGAGTACATCGTTTCTGGCGATTAGGGAACGAAAAGGTTGTTGGACTGGAGGTGATGGACTAGGACTACCTGTTAAAGAATCCTAATTTGTTGCCAGGCTGAATGTTTGTCACTGAGGAAAAGACAGAAATACTTGGGGAATAAATTAGGACGTACCGGTCCCTATTTTTGTCCGATGTGTGGTAGTGAGAATGAGGGTTTGTCGCACTGATACGTGAATGCAGTGAGCTAGATGACCTACTGGTTGAGATTTTTGGGAGTGTAAGAACAATAGATGATGAAGTTTAGATGAGGAATGTTATTGGGAGTCCGTGTTTCCAAGGTTTGAAGAGACTGGCAAGGTTCCTAAAGGTAGCTTTAGCCAACAGAGAATCATTCCTTTGGGAGTTTTTCCTTAGGATAGTTTCATTATTTTCTTTTTAATGTTTTCTTTTTCTTACTATTTTTGCAATGGTCTTAGGCTTTTGTGAAATAAGTTATGTTATGTTATGTTATAACAACACACAGAAAAGCTAATCTACAGCAGAAACAGCATTAAGTAAAAAACAAAAACAAAAAAACAGGCTACTTAACCGGTTGGAGGGATGACGATTACATCGTCAAAGTTCGAAAGCTCCTCGAAAGGAATGAGATATTTTGATGAAACTTTGTGTGACGACTCTTTGATCAAGGGAGAGGTCGAGTTAGTAGACGGGATCTGCTGTTCAGCATTTAGGGTGGGGGAGGGGGGTCATATTAAGGGTAAATATTCTTTGAGCCCAAGCTGACTTTGAAACATGTATTCAAACAATGTTTACAACGGGTACGTCAGCTACGATTCTTCATCAGCGATATTTCGGCCCTTTTTGGCAAGGGTCCTCGTCAGGCTGTCAATCCTCTGGTTCAACTTCGGGGAAGGAAACAAACCTGTAAATGAAGGAAACAAACCTGTGATTAGCTGACGTAGCTGACGTACCCGTTGTAAACATTGTTTGAATAAACATATTAAGGGGGTGAACATTTTTTTAAACAGCTAATGAGATAGCTGTTTAAACATGCTGAACACAAATATGAAAAATATTTTCTCTATCAACAAGTAGTTCACCCGGAATCCTGTCAAAACCGGAAAGTTTGTTAAAAGTAAAAATTTTACATAAAGTTGATAAGATGTTCGATTTAGGGGGAAGAAGACGTGCTGAACATTTATATGAAAATGATTTTCTTGTCGGATAAGTAGTTTGGCCGGAATCCGTCCGAAACCGGAAAATTTAGTAAAGGTAAAAGTTTTATCTGAAGTTGATTAGATGTTCAATTTAGAGGTAAGAAGACTTGCTGAATCCGCTTTTGACAATGATTTTCTACCCGGGCATATGGTTCACCTGGAATCCGGCTGAAGCCCGAAAATATGTTAAAAGTTAATGTTTTATCTTAAGTTGATTAGATGTTCGTTGTAGGGGTTAGGTGCCACGCTGAATGCAGTTTTGGGCTTCAGTTTTTGCCGGACAAGTAGTTTGCCCGGAATCCGGTCGAAATTGGAGATTTGGCAAAAGTAAGGCAGGAAGAGTTGATTATTTTGGTCAAAGTAGAGCCTAGCCTAGCCTAGGAGTAAATACACAAATGCTGAATCCATATCTGAACTTTGTTTTCTCAAATGATTAGCCAATGACCTTCTTCTGTTTCTAAATCTTAATAGGAAAAGTGTTCAAGGGGTCCGGCGAAGACCACATGTCTACAAGATCAAACTGTCTGGATCAAATATTACATTTTTGGGATCCCATTGAAACCTTTGGTCTTGTTCCTTCAGCGGACAAAGCCAAAAATAAAAATTCTACTGTTTAACCCGATCACTGTCGGTCGGTCGGTCGTTTTGTAAGTTGGTCCACTGATCGAGCGTTCAGAGACTTTCAGATGTGCTGATTTTGGGGGTAGTAAAGAGAGAGCGAATTCGGAATATTGGTACATGCATAACTATTGAACTGGTGATCAGATCTGAATAGCAATTGTCTCAGATATTCCATTTCAAGTTCAGGCCGGATCCAACATCTTTGGAGGGAGGCTTCCGAAAATCTTATGGCACGTATAGAGTGGAGGAATCGGGATTGGACTTGGAAGGAAGAACAAGGACAAGCGATAAATTCAACACTGACACGGCTCGACGGGATCCAGGTATTTTCGGGGTAGTTGGAGGGGGGACCGGAAATATTTGGCTCATGCACTTTAGGATCGACTACTTGCAGATGGGCCTGAATCCGACTATCCAAGGGGATTGGGAATCCTAAAATGTTGACGTGTACTACTTTCGGACGATTTATTCGATCTGAATGAACCTTGATACTGAAAAGAGCACATTTACCAGATCCTTTTAAAGTTAAACTGAACAAGGCTGAGATCCATTAGTCTAGTTACACTTCACTCATTTACTTAAATAGGCCTGAAAACCAGAAAAAAATGTGTTACTTCGTTTGTCTGTTATCCAAAGACAGTCAACTGAAGCGAACGAACATTCCTCTATCAGATTTGTGCTAACTCTATTTGCTTGTCCCTCTATGCTTGAAATATTCAGCAACTACAAAGGTAATTTTTGCCAAAATGTAACACATTTTCAAGAAGACATTAGCTGTATTTTTGCAGATACCATGGTATCTGTTACCACGGTAACTGGATGTGCAATTAGTCGTTTTTGCAGTTATCGCGGTATTTGATATACGGTTGTTCTGCAAAAACGACAATTGACGAGATTCCGCTTTTCGAGATCATCCCAAAGAAAAACTGATATTCAGTCACATCACTAAGGGCCAAAATTCTTTCCCACCAATTTAACAAAAACTGACGAAAGTGAGATGACTATTTCAGATACCGCGATCAGTTACCACGGTCGGACCGTGGTATCTGAATATCAGATACCGCGATAACTGGCCAGATACCACGATAACTGCATAAGCGACTCTAAACCGTGCTATCAGATACCATGGCATCTGCAAAATCACAACTATTCTGAACGTATTACCAGACCCCGGGGTGAAAAAATGCAGAATGCCTTAGATGAGTTCAGAATAATTCACTGAATTCAAGAATCAGAAGTAAAAATAATAATTTAATAATTAAATAACTTTAAAGGACCCCTCGCACTATTTACTCTTCAACTTACAGTATTTTAAAATATTTCAATACTTTAAAACTAGGCTGTACTTTCAACAAATAATCCGCGATTTTGGCTGTTTTATCGGAGACTCGTTGACTTGTAGCGAAAACAGCGAAACAATTTCCATCACCGCTTTTTCTGATGGAAAAACTTCTCGCAGACAACCGTCGACAGCGTGATACACATCGAAGGTATTAAAATACGGCAAGTTGTTAGTTGGGTTAGAATGTACCGTTGGAAATTGGGGTCTCCGTGGTTTAGAAATATATGGTGTGATTATGGAAATAGGTTGCGTTAGTATTATAGGTAAGAAAGGTCCATTAAGGTTCATCCTGGATCATGATACATTTAGAAGCTCCTCAGGAGCCCGTGATCATTTTTGCCTCAAGAACTTTGCATACAAATTAATTCCTCACTCCTTGGAGTGCGCCACCCGCAATCAATCAAATCGCTAGTTAAAAACTTGTATTCTTCTTAATTTCAACCAAAACTGTATACTTTTTTTTTTTTAATTTCACTTCACAGGTTGACCCTCTGGAAGGCCATTGACTTTAAAAAACTCGACCGAAAGAAGTAAAAAAATCTTGAAAGTCTAGTCTGATTAGGAAATTTAGAACCGGCCTATCGGCTAGCTCAACACGGGCGGGTCGATGACTTCAGAACGTTGTCAAATAAACGGAAACCCGTCTTCATGGCACTTGCCCTTTGGCCATTTGTCATATAGCGATCGCAATTTCAATTCGTCCATCGATCTGTCGGTCTGTCAGTCGGTCGATCAGTCCGGTGATTGCGAGTTGGAGTACTTCAAGATGAGTTAGGACGGTGTCACTTGGTAGCATATTAGAGACCTGACCAAACTAACTTGGAATAGTCACTTCCCCGACCCGACCATCGTAGGGGGGGGGGGGGGGGGGGGGGATGGAGGGGTAATCTGGAATCTTGACGTATGTACAAATTTAGAACTGGGGATCGGATCTTGATGAAACATGATATTTGGGAAGACCTCCCCGATGAAAAATTTGTAGCCTGCGTAGTAGTATGGTAGTAGTACGAAAACGTTGCATGTAATACTATGTAATAGCAAAGAATACTATCATTTAATGTGCCTCAGACTGGTCCAATCTTATGTAGTAGTATCCAGTTGTATCCTGTCTTGCCATAGTAGCAAATAGTAGTATTCAGTAAAACGGTAGCCTTGAAGTAGAAGCATGTAGTAGGATTGTTAGTACTGCATGCAACTTTTTCGTACTACTTCATAGTACTATTTGGAGATAAATTTTTCATCGGGTCGTATCCCAGATGTTACACTTCAACTCTGGACCGGGTACGGTGAATTTGGAGGGAGTTGGGAGGGGAAAAACCGAAATTGTGTGACACAATCAGAGGGGGGGAGATCGGGATGAAACTTGGTGGGAACAGCAAGGAAAAGCCCTCGATACGTACTTGACAGCGCCATGACCACTGTAAAAAGTTTTACGACACTTTCCTCTAAATTCAACACTTTTCTTCCCATTCGCAATCTCCATATGGCGCAAACACTTTATTTCCCTGGTAAATAAACGTTTCTACGTTTCAACAGTTCTGGCAAGTCAGTTCTTGCTCATTCAACATTTTCTGTTAACATTTTCCCTCGGCCCCCAACCTTTTTTTAATCTTCCGACAGTTTTAGAAAGTGTATAACACTATATTTCTGTGGCAACTCATTCTTTCTGCGATTCAACAGATTTGGCATAACAGTCTTTGCTCAATAAACAGTTTCTATTAACGTTTCTGCGATTCAACAGATTTAGCATAACAGTATTTGCTCATTAGACAGTTTCTCTTAACGTTTTCCCAGGTTCCCCAGCGTTTTCGGCTGTAAGACAGTTTTAGAACAAGTGTCGGAAAAGTGTATAACACTTTATTTCCGTGGCAATTCAACACATCTTTGTTTCAACACTTCCTGATTAGTCGTTTTCAACCACGCCGACACTTTCTGTCAATATTTTTCACCCGTCTGATTCCGAAACTGACGCATGCTGCAGCGGAGTTACAGCTGCAAAAGTGGAAGTATAATACCGACAATAGGAGTTATACAGAATATACCCAGAGCAACGGTTCTAACACCTCGTTGGAAGGATTCTAAAGTCCTTGTCATCCGCAACCATAGCCTATATCATTAAAGAAAGTCCTTGAACACACATGTAAGAACTATTTTTGATTTATTGCTTCAGATCGAACAACTTACAGAGAAATAAATTAATACAAAAGTTATAGTCACCAAAAACATTGCACTTCGAATAGATGTGTATATAAGATAGGCCTACAGATCAACTTTTAAAGATAAGTGGCAGTAAATCCCCAAAAGACATATCATCGCTTTAAGGGTAAGTTAAAGGAACAGAAAACTTGACTCAAACTTGACTCGGGGTGCTAGCTGACATATCAAGAATGTGTAAATTCTCGTTACGACCATTGCAGTTTCCGGGCAGTTTCCGAAGATTCGACTTTTGAGTTAGTAGAAAAAAAAGCAAACGGTTTGTGTGCCGGGAGTAGGAATCAACGCACGACCTCTTGACTACTATCCCGATGTGTTAGTCAACACGGCCAAAGGCGAACTTGTACAGTGTATAAGTGCATAATTACAGTGCATGAGGGGCAAGGGCCTGCCAGCTAGCTTTGGGAACACTAAGGAGGGGGTTCGAAATAACAAAGAAGGGGGGTCCTGTTGACAATAAGTCCCTGTATCTTTATCTAAGCCCCCCAGGTCTTTTGATGCCCGAAAGTTGCGTAGTCAAGTTTTCTGTGCCTTTAAAAAGATAAAGCGTTGATCAAGTCTAACAAAGAGCTGGAAGCTCATATGGCACTTGCAAGGCTGGGTCAGAGCATGAAAGTAGGAATTCGTCAATTCGTGGGTTTATTGTCATCTTCTGTAAGCAAAACCCTTGAGATAAGAATGATCATGGGTCCTTGGAAACCACGAGAATTTATCGTTTGGTAATGCATTTGACTGTGATGATGCGCATTTTAAGGGCAGAAATTCCTCTGTAATCAAAACTCTTGAAGCAACACTGACGATGAGCTCATCGGGAGCACGAAAATGTATATTTTACTCAAAAGTATTGTTTGTGCTTTAAGGAATTCAGTTGTAAGTAAAACCCTTGAGGCAAAAATGATCATGGGCTCATAATGATCACGAAAATGTATATTTTGCTAAGAAGTATTTTTTGTACTTTGCGGTTAGGATTAGAACTTTAAGGGATGGTAGGATCTGGGAACTGACAATTTCTAAGCAATCTTGTCAAGTGTCTAATTTCCGAGACAAGTTTCATCGTCCTAGCACATCTGGAAGTACCTAAATTCGCGATCACCGGAACTGCGGACCACCCTCCAACTCCCCCACAGTGCCAGAACCCGGTCCGGTTCTGTCACTGATGTATCTAGGGCTTGTGCTTGTTCTTCCAACCAAGTTTCATCCCAATCGCTCCACTCTAAACGTTTCGCAAGACTTCCTGTTCCTCCTCCGACTCCCCCCACATTTATCGGATCCGGTCCGGGCTTGAAATGGTACATCCGAGACACGAAGTCTTTCCGGATATCAAGTTTCATCAACATCGATCACCCGTTCTAAAGTTATACGTACCTAAAATTTCCGCATTCCCCTTCTATCCACTCACCCCCCCCCCCACACGGTGGTCGGATCGGGGAAGTGAGAGTTTCTAAGTTCGTTTGGTCGGGTTCCTGATATGCATGCCAAGCTTCATCGTCCTATCACTTCTGGAAATACCCTAACTCGAGAGCAGTGGCCTGACCGACCGACCGACCGAACCGACCATGGCACTGGAGCGAAGCTGCAAGTGCCATTAAAATAAAGGACGGGAAAATAGGAATACTCATGTAGATACCAATTGATGCTGAAACTGCCTCCATCGGGGTTTTGAAGTTAAGCCGATCTCCAAACATAAAAACTTGCGTTCTCTCCGTATGATGCTTTGCAACAATTTCAAACGGTTGTATCCCTTCCACCAAAGCAGCTTCCTTAATAGGGTTACCACTTTGACCCAAATTTATTTTTTTGTTCATTAATACAGCTACTTACATATTTTGTTTGCGCCCTTATCGATATCAAAAGGAAAAAATACACCACCTTTTCCCCGCCCCCAACCCCCGACAGTTGAAAGATTGGAGTCGCCTACGAATCTCGCACCTACCAGATCCAACGTTAAAGTACACAATTCATAATTTTAGTTCAGTGGATTTATACTTGGACTTTAACTTGTCTTTCCATATAAACAATTGGTTACTGCACAAAAATCTTTTCCTAGCAATAGTGCGAACACACGATCCGAATTTCCCGGCCGGATTTTCTTCACTTTCATCGTAAAGGTGAAAAAATATAAATTTTTCCGTATGAAAGTAATGATGGTGCTGAAAGTCCTGGCAGGAATTCAAGGTCCCGATCACCGACCCAGACCGTCTGGTCGTGACGTAGCCACGTAGAGGAATTAGGGTCGTTCTAGGGGTGATAATAAAACAGCTGACCAAAAGATGGCCATCTGCTTAGATGGCAAACAAAAATTTGGAGAAGCTAGTAACGGCGTGTATTCTTTCTAAAACTAGCGACACGAAAGGTCTTAATAGTTTTGCACCTTTTTTCTTTGCATTTTCAATATCTGGAAACCAAGAAATAAAACTAGGAAATTCTGGGATTCGTTTCCTGATTCTCTAACTTCGAGCGTTTGAAAAGGTAATAAGTCAAACTATAGAATTTCCTATTACCGTGCAGGTCATCATCATGTTATTCCGCGAAGGAAAACCATGTAAAGAAATTCAGCGACTGAAATACACAAAGGGCGTAGGTACCAAGAACGAATGGACGTAGATACTGGCATAGATGCTTTAAAGAACTATTTCAGGACGATTTATGTGAATCATTTAAAGAGCAAGTCTAGATTTGGCCAACTTTAGACAATTAACGTCATTTCTTCATCATTCGCGCATCACATGGCGCAATCTTTAACTTAAAGGACCACTCTTGCTTATTCTGTCTTTTCTATTCTTTCTAGATCCTTGTTGAAATTAAAAGCTACTTTTCCCACTTTTCAACCATGGCATGTACAGTTTTTAAATATTTCATATCCGGCATCCGAGCCGACTTGACATGGAACATCTGAGAGGATAGCTCTTTCCACTTGCCGAGTTTCATTAACATCCGATCACCGGTTCAAAACTCCCCCCACGATTGTCGGACCGTGAAAATGACTATTCTAAAGTCAATCTGTTCGAGTCCCTGATACCCTGCCGAGATTCATCGTCCTAGTACATTAGGAAGTACCGAACTCGCGGGATCACAAGAATCCACCCTTCCAACTCCCTCAACAGTGCCCGAGTCCGGTCCGGTTCTGTCAATGAGGTATCTAGGACGTGTGCTTGTTCTTCCCACCAAGTTTCATCCCGATCCCTCCACTCCAACCGTTTCCCGAAATTTCCGGTTCCCCCTTTCAAACTACTCCAAAGTCACGGGATCCGGCTCGGATTTGAAGTGGGTCATCTCAGAAACGAGATCTTTCCCAATATCAAGTTTCATGAAGATCCGATCATCCGTTCGAAAGTTATACATACCTCAATTTCTCGGATTCTGCCTCCCTCCACCACCACAGATCGGGGAAGTGACTATTTCTACGTTAATCTTTTCGTGTCCCTGATATGCCTGCCAAGTTTCATCGTCCCAGCATATGTAGAAGTGCCAGAACCAGCAAAACCCGACCGACGGAAGTCAAAGTGCGGAGGATGAATAGAGTCGACAAGCGCTAACAAGAAAATCGCTGATTTCACGTGGGGAGTAATGGTATTTTCGAAAAACGATATTTTTGAGTCATTTCATAGTGAAAAGAAAATTTCAAGTAAGAGTTGTGCTTTAAGAAAAATATTCTAATCTTTTACCTCTCTTCATTCGGACCTCCCAGGACAGTCGTGATAGATGAAAGCTTCCCTTGTCTTTTGTAACTGAGCTCGCATACGCGTCACCCCACTGACGAATTCATTCTTTTCAGCACGTCCTGAGATACCGCCATCCGTACATTCGGGCACGATGTTCCCGACCTAGAAAGAGAGAGGAAATTACTATAGGCCTACTAGAGATGTCAAGGTTTCGTGTGGCTACCAAATCGTTCGCTTCACTGGTCTAGGCGACCCCCATCCGTTACTACCCCTCACGAAAACCAACCTGGCGACCCCCCGACCAATCCCTCCGAACGAAAACACATAGAAACTCATGTTCTGCGAAAGAAGGAGATTAAAAAGATGAGATCATGTTATTTTAAATATGCAAAGCACCTGCTCCACTTGTCGAAATTATGTCATAGCCATACATTGACGGAGAAATTCAAAATTCAAGACGCAAGTGTTACCCTTTTGGATGTTTCGTCATCACTTTCAAAACTCATGGACAACAAGGCCCAACCAGCACACGATGTCGTCCACTGCTTCCTGACCGAAGTTTAAAAATTAAGTGTCTTTTTCTGTGTGTATATATGTGTTTTGTTTATTTTCTTTATTTTCGTCATTTACTCCGCCTTTTCAAAATGGCGGGTCATAAATAAATTACTTGCTTACTTATAGGAAATTGTAATTGAAACTGATGTTTTGACCGGGAGCACCGTTTCTTCAAGTCCAGCAACAGCCTGGCAAGGACCCTTGGAAAGAAGGGCTGCAGTATCACTGACCAATATCGCAGCTGACTTTTCATATTTCGCCATTGTTGATTGTTTAATATTTCGGCTAGTGGAGTCTACCACAAAACCCCGACACCCATAATGCCCGCGATCGTAATGCCCATGACTCAAAATGCCCACGCCTCAAAATACCCACGACTGAATTATTCGAGGTGTTCAGTCTGTAGTAAACTAGAATTAGTGATGAGTGAGAAGCGGAAGGAGTAGACCGAGAATGGCGATAATTGTATTTTGAACTGGTATAATCTCATTTCTAATACAATACTATAACACTCTGCTCAATTTTGAAAAAAAACTTACTGAATCACAAATAGCGGTCTTAAAACTGTTCTTTCTAATTAAGAACATATTCTTACCTTCATGGTGCAAGATTTTCATCACCTAGTTTCGCTTTCTGTTTTGGAACAATTTTATATGATATATCTTCGTACTTTCACGCAAATAATTCTGATATGATCAAAAACAATAAAATATTCCTTTCAACATCTTTTTCGTGGCAATCCTGTCCCTTGTAATCTCGTTGATCGTTGTCCAGGGTATTTTGTTCTCTCCTATCGGTAGTTTGGGCCGTAGGCGTTTTGTACCAGGACGATTTTAGCCTTCTCTGTGAACACCTTAAACTGTCGGCATTTTGGGCCGTGCATTTTGGCCGTGCATTTTTTGGGTCGGCATTTTGGGTTTGATTTTCAGAACCACGCTAGTTATATACCTAGTCGATTAGAATCTCTTATTCTCATGCCAAATAAAAAAAAAAACATCCCAAAACAAAACTATTACGGTATTTCTGTTTCGCGATGGGGACGTTTTGTCATTGGGATGTTTTTGCCATTAGGACGTTTCGCCAACAACCCATGACTTTAAACTCGTGACCTGAGCATTAACTGGAAGAAATTCAAAATAGGTCCCTGCTCTTCTCGTCGCACCCCAACCAGCTGATAAACTTGCCGTGGGGTGCCGACCCCATGGCACTTAATTTTTGGCTTACAAACCACTTCAACCAGTTGCTCTCATAATACAATGTGTTTCGTGTCTTCAGTAATAGCCTAATGAAAGGTAGCTTAGGGTATCTTTCGCCTGATCTTTTATCCAATTTTTCTTGATTTCTGGACAAGTCGAAACTTAGTTTCATGGCCAACCCAGCGCAGGCCAAGTAGCAAGGGTTGTCTGCAAAACGTCCCCATTCGGAACGTCCCCTGACGAAGCGTCCCCGTGACAAAACGTCCCCATGACAAAACTTCCCCACGAAAAAACGTCCACGAGGCGAAGCGTCCACGATAAAAACGTCCCCAGGCGAAACGTCTCCATGGCGAAACGTCCCCGACCATATAATTTGTTTTTTTCTCGCTGAGGGATAGCTAGGCCTATTAGACTACTGATTGCGTCATCAGTTCAGACAAAACACATTTTTGGAATATAAACTTTTGAAAACCAAGACGGGTTCACTACCTAAGCATTTAACCGATTCTCAAGAAACAAACCAAAGTGTTGCTCCTGGCTATAGACATTTCTTAACCAAAGCGCAAAGATTTAGTAGTTGTTCAGTTTTCGTTTTATCTTTTCTTTAATTGGTTTATTCTGTGTGTTAGTTTACTCTGTGATATAACTCATTGATCTCACTTTTGTTCGATATTTTATTTCGTAATATTTAATATTACAAGATTTTGTTAGAGGATCAAACCCTTCTAAACTAAATTTACTATGTCCCTCTACCTAACTAATCGTTCCATCCGCTTTCGTTTCCTGGCTTCCCATGTCTTTTTTATTCAGCATAACGGCACTACGCTTATTTTTGCCTTTTCCTTGTTTGACTCTCTTTGAGCCACAGCGGGCTTCCCTTTCTCTCAGGAGCATATTGGTGCTCCTCAGACTGTGCATGTTGCTTCAAACGACCTAGAACTCTTATCAGTTACGAGTCAATTGCAAGGCATATTACACGACATATTTTAACTGAAAACAATACAATTATGAAGCAAACGGTCCGATCTTTCCTGCTTATAAGGAATGTTCTAGCATCTGTAATGCACACTTTGAAGCTGTTCTACCTCGATCATGCACCTGAAGATGGAGGCGAACTTAAAAATCTATGCTTGGGGACGTTTCGCCAAGGGGACGTTTGGACACTGGCATGTTTTGTCATGGGGACGTTTTTTCACGGGGACGTTTTGTCACGGGGACGTTTTGTCACGGGGACATTTCTCCGGGGACGTTTCGCCAGGGGACGTTTTGTCATGGGGACGTTTCGTCGGTAAGCAAGTAGCAACGCTAGAACACAACCATGACCACAACGGCAATTGCAATTAGTCACCTGCCAGGAAACTTGTCATGCAGCCCTGAATAATTATCGATACTTTCACTTTAATTTAAAACTTCACCCTTCCATTCATGGTTAAAACAGAGAAGTCAAACTTCTTTGTTACGCCCGGTCCCTAGAGTCCCTGGCGGCAACAAATTTAAGCACGCCAGTAAAGACGAGTATATTTCTGAAAATTTGTCAAACCTGTTTCAATTAGGCCTGTTCAAATTAGGCCTGAAAATTTGTCAAACCTGTTTCAATTAGGCCTCCCTGGATGGCTTTGTGCGAATGTAAAGATGTCAGTAAAATACGGGTAAATTACGTAAAATAGTTGTACAATTTATTTATATATTTACGATCTATTTACCGTATACAACACTAGCTGGAAGAAGTAATTTCAGGAGGCTCCGAATGTTAACCTCTTGAGCTCAATCACTGTCGGACAGAGTAAGCTGTAAGCAGGGTGTTTGACACTCCCACAATTGGCACATTTCAAAGACGTTGAGGTGCACGGGCTCTCACGGCTGGACTCGTGGCTCCCACCACGCTTGTAGCAATTGACCAAATTTTGTATGTGGTAGGCTTTTGTGGGTCGGTTTCACTTTCCGACTAGAAAACACGCCAGCATATCTCCTGGAACGGTCCACAATTCCTATATATACACCTTTTCAACACCAACGTTTAGAAAAACCTTAAGTATATTAAATGACGGGTAATTCCTCTCGGATGTTGAATACAAAAACTTACTTTTACTTAGGTTACTCCAAAGTGCCCATCTGAACAGTTCAAGCGCTCGCTCACGTCTGTCATGTAATTCATTTCCCGATCCAGGCAACGAAATGCAATCCATTCAAAAAGAGCCTCGATAACTCGAGGCAACCGTGTTCAGGTGGTCACTTTGGCAAATCCAAGTCATTAGGGGTTGGCGTCATACGAGAGAAAAAGGAAATATCCCAACAGTATGCTTTTGTCAGACGTCGGTCGACTCGTCGGCACATCGGGTTCTTTTTATACGCAAGAAATGAAACCCTGCAAACATTTGTCGGGCAAAATACTGAAGAAATCGAATTCTGCATTCTTTTTTCGTGCCTCGGTATCCTCGTCGACACATTGGGTTCTTTTTATACATAAGAAATCGAGAAGAAATAAATTTTTGTTCTTGCAGTCAGAGGCCAAGTGACTTGAACATCAGGAAGTAGCCGTAGTCAATGTGTAATCCCTTTTTCAAATTTCTCTCGAGAGCGGCTTGAGTTTCAAAGTAAATTTTCATGACAAGGGACTTCCGATCCTTGCTACGCGGGTAAAGCCAACAAAGGCATGTTGCACTTCGAGTTTCGACACAGATAAAGGAATCCATTTACCAACACCAATAAATTGTTATTCTTTTACTTTTTCCTCGAAAATGGTTTGCGATGATTTTCGCAGATTGTTTATCCTTGACGTTCATGATCCACTTGCTATTTGAAAATTTTACACGGACCAGAGAATCACTCGCATCGCACTTGTCAATTAATATACGTTTCTCTTTAGGACCGGAAACCCGTGGAGGGATAGCAAAAACCACTGAATATAACTTTTGTTGATTAGTTTCAGCAGCACTAGCAGTGGTCTTGGTGAGGGAGTTCTAAGGGGTTTCGAACGATATGTGCAATACTTCCTCGAGTTTGCGCTCCAGCTGTTATAGGCACCTAGAATGGTCCGCGCGCGATTTGAAAGTGGTTTCTGGCACTCCGCTTACATCATATATGCAAAAGACGATTACTTCAGTAAACGCTTCCCCCCCCCCACTCCCCCACAGCGCCCGGATCGGTTATGTCAATAATGTATCTAGGAGTTGTGCTTGTTCTTCCCGCCAAGTTTCATCCTGATCCCTCTACTCTAAGCGTTTCCCGAGATTTCCGAGCTTCCCCCTCCAACTCCTCACAAAAGTCATTTAAAGTGTGTCGTCTGAGACACAAAGTCTTTCCAAATATCAAGTTTCATTAAGATCCTATAACCCCCTTCAAAAGTTATATTCCGATACGATATTCCGGATTCCCTCTCCCCCCCCCCCAGATGGTTTGATCTGATAAGGTTCCCTGATACGCTTGCAAAGTTTCATCGTCCTAGCTTATGCGGAAGTGCCAGAACTAGCAAAACCCGGACCGATCGACTGACGGACGGACAGAAACTATGACCTCTAAAGACTACCGGGGTGTTGTCGGAAAAAACTAACGATGCTTGGAAAACCGTCAAAACACGATATTTGACTGTTCTGAACAAGTACGTAAACCTTATGGAAGTCGAGGGTACAAGCTGAAGCTAGAAATAGCACAACCGTGTCAAATCAAAATCAAGCAGTGATAATCATAGGGTCTACTGGTCTGATCTAACCTACAACATTGAAATCTGCTAACAGGAAATACTGCTGAACAAGATACATCAGGGTACCTCGATTCAAGCAAAAGCCTACCTTTAATTCGAGGTTTCGACTTTTTTCGACTTTTGTTTCTTACTCTTTAAAATTGTTGAAGCCTTTACATAAACCCGATTTGTGATTTGTCCAGGATGATTTTGTGCCTCCTCCCTCAACTACATTTAGAGCCATTAACATTTTGATCTGGGTTCCGGCTACCCCCCCCCCCCGCCACCCCCCATTCCGGTACCCTCCCCCCCAGACCCCCCCCCGTTACCAAAAAACCCCGCCGACCCCCTCCCCCCCGTATAAACAAAAAAGACAATCCCATCCCCCATTCCGGTACCCCCCCCCCCCCCCGTTACCAACCCCCCCCCCCCCCCCCCCCCGTATAAACAAAAAAGACAATCCCAAAAGTATCTCCTGGTCCCAAATAATCCATACGCCACGGATAATACAAGGGAATAGCTGGGTATCCAGATTAGCTCATTTACCTGCTGACGGATACATAAGAGTAGGATAACTGGACGCAGTATCCAGTAACAAGTGGAAGAATAAGCTTGTGCGTGCACAAAGGGTATGTGTATGTGTACAAGAGAGGAAAGTGTAACGCGAAAGTGAAGGTTGATGGTGACAAAATATTGCTGAAGTGAACGAGCACACGCATTCACCTTAAACTGTTGTCAGTGAGGTGTTAAAAGTGAAAGATCAAATCAAAACCCGTGCCACTCAGTGTAACGATTCCCCCGCCCCAACAAATCCTTTCCCAATTCTCGGCGAGGAAGCTGCAGTTACGTGCCATTCTTTTTTATTGTTGTACTACAAGTCCACTTGACTTAGACTAAGATCACGGGAAGTCAAATTAAATGTTTTGGATTCGTATAAAATGTAAAGGATTTGGGAGGGGGGGGGGTACCGATTTTTTTTTTGCCGGGGGATTTTTGTCTGGGGGGGTCGCCTGGGGGGTTCTCGCCTAGACCCTTTTGATCGTGGGGATTCTGAAAGTATACATTGTGTGCACCACCCTCTTCTTCTGTTTATCCAAACATCAAACATTCCTCTCCCCCTCCCAATAAGCAATTAACCGTCCAAATACTTTGACTTTAGATAAATGGTGTTTACCGTGTGTAGCCAATTATTTAGTATACTTTTGTTAAGTATTTTAATTTATTTATAAACTATAATTAAAAATATCTGAACAAAATGATGAGACTTATAGATAATTTTAGATATTTAAGTTTTTTTGCTTCTGTTAGATGTGAAATGGCTCTCAAGAAGTTCTTTCATTCAAGCCATTGAATACTCAGATTATTATTATTACACATACTGCAATTGAAACAAGACCCATCCAACATGTAATTTGACACGATCTTTTTTTCATGAGCTGAATCCCGCGTTCGAACCAAAGACAAGTTCTTAATGTTCATGTTTACAGTCCCATTGCTTTTGCTGGTTCATCGTCCCATTTTCAATCGACCTTCCGAAGCACATTTGCATTTCGGGGGTGTGGTTTATTGTGAAATTTGCATACTCAGATTATTATTTATTATCACATAGACTGCAATTGAAACTAGACCCATCTCACATGTAATCTGACACGATCGTTTTTTTATGAGCTGAATCCCGCGGTCGAACCAAAGATAAGTTCTTAATGTTATTGTTTACAATCCCATTGCTTTCGCAGGTTCATCGTCTGATTAGACAATCGACCTTCCGAAGCACATTTGCATAGATTTTGGCGGTGTGGTATATTGTGTAGATTAGTGCTGATTAAAGAGGTGATAATTAATATACAGAGGCCAATTGATGATGGAATTTTACAGCATGTAACTTGAGATGTGGGTGATAAAGATTTCAAAAGTGAATTCAGGATTCATTGACACGTTCCAGGTTCCAGATCCAGTAGCAATCTTGACACCTTTGTGGCAGAAAATGTGCCAAATTTGTTCGCATTTTTCTGATACATGGAGTGTTCTATCTATAAAATCCTTTGCATTCTTGGTTTCCCAGAATTTATCTCTACAAGGACGTGGGGCTGAGGGCTTATCCTAGCGACTTATCGTAGACTTGCAGTATCAATACATGTTGTGATTCCGATATTAGTAGTTTTCCAGTCTTAAGCTAAAGTCCTAAACTGAAAGCACTTGAAAATCCGGGTCGAGTTGCCCCGAAATTGGAGGGTGGAGGGGGGAGGGGGTATTGAATGGTACGTTTAAGAGGAGCAGGTCTGTTAGTAAACCTAATTATGATGCGTAGAAACACTTGCTTCCGTCCCGTTTTCCACCGAGAAGATGCTAAAGGTCCTACTTTAGACGTTCTCACGGCCGGATTGATGAATTTCACATTGTATTCTTGAAAGCTTCGTTAAAATCCTATCTGGGACCAAAAAGGCCAAATTTTCTCGTGGGAAGATTCAGAGACTACATTGTGTGGAATGTAGTGTAGTCTATTTGTCAAAGAGGAACGTCTCTAGATAAGCAATGCTTCCGCTTCTTAAGACCATGTTATCTGTTTTGACTGGATATCTCCGTCCTAGCTGGTACCAGTTTTAAGTTAAAGGTAGACTAAAACCTAAATTTGCTGATGATGTTTTCACTTTTCATGTCTACTTACTCAACTGTTAAGGAAATCGGAGCTTAACCTTAAGGACGGTTCACGCTTGTGTTGTGACATAACTAAAAATAATTCGTCTTTTACGCCTTATCCTCCACTTCCGTTCAACTTGAAAACCAAGTTGAAAATCAAGTTGAACGCCCACGTATGAACAGATTGTCAAAACCGAGCTGAAGCCTGACAAAGAATCCCAAGAGAAGATAGCCTTTGATGACTTTAGGGACGATGAACATCCTGAAATGTGGAAGTTTAGATCAGCCTCTACTAGTTTTGTGACAATTCAGTATAATATCTGTTGCTGTTTCTGTTGGGCCAATGTAAATTCCACGATTTAGTCTTGAGCCTACCAGAATTGCTCTCAATTATATCAGATAAGGTAAAAGCTTGTAGTTGTCAATAATTTTCATTCAAAGGAATCATTCAGTTTCAATTATACTACAAATATCTACCCTAATGTACCCTATCCGTTTGTCTCTTTCTTCCTTAACAGTCATGTGACGGAAACGTACGCTGTGGTTGGTCGCGTGTAACTTTTAACACACAAAATAGAACCCGTTCCTATTAATTTTTACCACAGCAAGCCTGGCGGGATGAAAGTTTTACCGCAGATATTCGCCGATAGCAAGTATAATTCAGAAATTATGCGCTTTAAACGTCAGCGTTTAAAAATTAAGTTTTAGTTTTAAAAGAAAAAATTTAAAGGAAGGGATTTATTAAGGTTGTAAAGATAGGATGGAAGTGTAAAGGTTGGAAGGAATGGAAGGATAAAAATACAAATAAGAAATTAAGAAAATAAACGTAGAGATAGAGGAAAGTGTAGGTGACGCTAAATAGATAGGCCGGTCACGCGTGATCACGTTTAAAAAATTTAAAATTGATAAGACCGTTGGCGTCACCGAGGGTAAGTGGAAGCGTAGTCACCTGGCCAATTCATATTGGACTGGAAGAACAGAAAAGATACTACGCGGCATAAAAAAAACCTAAGAGTGAACGATCCTTTAGCTCCTTACGAAACGATGATAAAAATGTCATGGCTGAGTACAACCCTTGCTAAGATGATTAAGGTATGTAGTAACTGACAGGGAATGTCATGGCTGAGCCCTTGTTCATGGACCCATGAATAAGGTATGTAGTAATTGACAGGGAATATCATGACCCGAACAGATTGACTTGAGAATGACGTTTCCTCGATCCGACCACCGTGGGGGAATGTAGGGATGGGGAATCCGGGATCTAGTGGCATTGGCAGCTCTTGTATGGGTGATCGGATTGAAATGAAACTTGATATTTAGAAAAACCTCGTGCCTCAGGTATCCCATTTTAAATTCGGACCGGATCCGGTGACATTGGGAGGAGCTGGAGGGGAGAGCCGGAAATGCTTGGAAACGCTTAGAGTGGAAGGATCGGGATGAAACGTGGTGGGAAGAACAAACATAAGTTCTCGATATATCATTGGCATTATAGGACGGATTTGGGCACTGTGGGAGAGTTATGGGGGTTCGGATTTCTAGTAAGCGCGCGAGTTTGTTACTTCCTGGTGTGCTAGAACGATGAAACTTGGTAGGCGTGTTAGGGACCCGAATAGATGGACTCGAGATTAGTCATTTCCTCGGTCCGACCATCGTGGGACGAGTGCACGGATTAGGAATCTGCAGTCTAGTGGCACGGGCAGTTTTTGAACGGGTGATTGGATTTGAATGAAACCTGGCAAGTGGAAAGAGTGATCGTCTAGGATGTTCCAAGTCAAGCCCAGAGAGGAGTGGAGGAAGGGGGAATCCGGAATTTTGAGATATTTTTAACTTTCCAACGGGTGATCGGATCTTAATGAAACTGGATATTTGGAAAGACGCGGAGTCTCAGACGACCCAGTTCAAATCCGGATCGGATCCGGTGATTTGGGCGGAAGGAGGGGGGAACCGGAAATCTTGGGAAACACTTAGAGTGGAGGGATCGGGACGAAACTTGTTGGAAAGAACAAGTGCAAGCCCTAGATACATCGATGACATAGCCGGACCAGATTCGGACACTGTTGGGGAGTTGGGGGGGGGGGGGGCTTATTCTGGCGATCCCGCAAGTTCGGAACTTCCTGATGTTTTAGAACGATCCAACTTGGAAGACGTATCAGGGACTCGAACAGACTGACTTGAGAATAGTCGTTTTCCCGATTCGAACATCATCTGATTCAGCTCTCCGATTCCAGTCAAACTTGATGGTCGGGAAGAGGATAAGTCAGAGATGCGAAATTTATGTTTTAGAGTCGTATTCAGCCACGGTGGGCGGAACTGAAAGCGGAGTCACGGAAATATTGTGGCTCGCATAAGGGTCAAATAAGTGGAGTGATTTGAATGAAACTTGGAAGGTACAGGGATCATGTGCCCTAGATGACATATTTTAAGGTTCGAACCGGATCCGACGACGGTGGGGGGGGGGGAGATTTGCCGAAGATCTCCCTAAAAGGAATATTCGAATATTCGAGTGAAATATAGGTGGTAAGAGAAAATGCTTCAGATGTTCCAGTTAGGAGTCCGGACCAGATTCGGCCAGGGTATATGGGGAGTTTAAGGGGGTATCGGAAATCTTGGGCACGTCTAGGGACATGGCGAGTGGATTTCATGGGTTGAAACTTGGAAGGTTGGCGAGCCTACCAACTGAGCGTCAACGGTATAACTTTAGAGGTGTGTAAGAAATATTTATTTCTTTAGACGACGGCTTTCAAACCGGGGACCCGATTGTCCAAAATATACTTCACATTTTCGTGGATTGGCTAAGAATATCTGTACCAACTTGAGCTGCATGTCCCGTTAACCACGACAAACCCAGGGCTGCCAAATGCAATATATTGCCAGTTTTGGGATTCCATGTAACAATAGGATATTTCTTGACAAAAAATCAAGTAATCTTCTTGAAAAATGGTAGGTTTGGCCTACAGCAGGCTAAGGTAGGTTACTAGTCAGTTTCCCCAGATTTCGGATTTTTACTAGACATAAGAGTTAAATCTAAAAGTGACACGGTTGCTCGCTAGCTACTAGTCACTGTATACTTCTCATGGAAAACTGTTTTTTTTATTTCCAAAGTTTTATCAACAGGTCTAGAAAAGTCCCGGGAGGAGCGGTCGTAGGGAGTTTTGGTGCCGGGGCCGTTTCGGCGGAGTGGAGGAGGTAGCCAAAACCCTTTAAGGAAAGATTCAGTGAAACCCGGCAATCTATGAAGGCTTACAGACTGCGGCTCCAAAGCGGATAAAAAAAAGTCAAGCCCTTTCCGAATGAGAAGCCGAAAAGCCGATTGAAAGAAAACGTAGGGGCTATGTTAATATTTATTTCATGTTTTGTTTTTTCCTTGTACCCACCTCAACCTCGCCTTGTATAATCGACATTTGTTTTACTGTCCAGGATACACTTGCTTCGAAAGGGTTTCGCGGGGCTACTGTCATTTGAATTCTGATGACTTTTTCATTTATTTTAAAATTTAATGCCGTCTTTTCCAATTGTCGTCGAAATTTGACCCACAGTCCATGTACTAAAAACCTTGTCTTACGCTTTTGTAAGATACATTATATTTTCCCCCATCTCTACGTAAATAGAACAGTGGCACCCGAAGCATCTCATGTTGACCCTAATTAAAAAAAAAGGTCGGCTCCGTCTTAGTACTCTCCTTGGATTGCTTCCCTTTCTTTCATGTATTTAACGACATCGTCGAGTTGGAACAATTGTCAGATTTTCGAGTGGAGGTAGTGACGGGTGGAGTGGGGTAGTGACGGGTGGTAGGCGTAGTGACGGGTGGACATAGTGACTGGTGAACAAAATGTCGGAAAAAGTGGGCGAAGTGACGGGTGAACGAACGGTCGGAAAAAGGGGGCGAACTAATGGATTTTTTATGCGAAATAATGGGTCACCGAAATGACGGTTGAGCGTAGTGACAAGTTCCCACAGCAACAAGAAGAACAGCCGAACAAAATGTATTCAGTCGTCGGGTCAAGAACGGCTAGGCTAGGCTCCACCCCATGACTGAAAACCAATGACGGGAAGAATCGTATTGTATTTGACCGCCACCCAGGAAATCTTACGTCTCCAAGAGAATTAGTTTGTCCAGAGGGTAGGGTCAGATCTTGTCAGACCTAATAACCAGCGCCAACCGGATTGAGCATCAGGGCGATTAAGGTTTATCAGCTGGTCTGAAACTTCATTATAAGGTCAACTATAACTACAGAACCCCAACTGAGCTTACATTCTTGAAGGTTTCTCGTCTGGGCGCAAGAAAAGGAAGAATGACAATAGCTAGTATGTTTGCTGGGATACCGATGAAACGTCTCCATGACAAAACGTCCCCGTCGAACCGTCCCCGTGGCAAAACGTCCCCATGACAAAACGTCCCCGTGTCAAAGCGTCCCCGTGACAAAACGTCCTCAGGACAACACGTCCCCATGACAAAACGTCCCCACGGCAAAACGTCCCCAAGCATAGATATTCAAGTTCGCCTCGATCTTCAGGTGCATTATCGAGGTAGAACAACTTCAGAGCGTGCATTACAGATGTGAGAACATTACTTAGAAGCAGGAAAGATCGGAAATAGGACCGGTTGCTTCATAGATGTATTGTTCTCAGCTAAAATATGTAGAGAAACATGCCTTGCAATTGACTCGTAACTGATCAGTTGTAGGTCGTTTGAAGCAACATGCAAAATCTGAGGAGCTCCCCAGATCTCCTCAATATGCTCCTCAGAGAAAGAGGAAGCCCGTTGTGGCTCAAAAAGAGTCAAAGTGTCAAACAAGGAAAATGCAAAAATAAGAGTAATGTCGTTGCTGGATAAAAACAAGAGCTGAAAGCTCATATGGCACTTGTAAGAACAGTAAGCATGTTTGTCAGATACGGTTTGCATTTGTCAAGGCTGCATCTCTGTCCCGATATTCATTTCATCAGAAAATCGGCTTGATCTACTAAATCTGAAATGGTTATTTCACTCGCTGATAACTATTTCTCCAACAACGATGGTCGGATCGGGGGAGGTCCTATTTTTAAGCCAATCTGACAGAGTCCCTAAAATGCCTGCCAAGTTTCATGGTCATGCACAGACTGCCAAGTTTCATGGTCATAGCACATTTGGAAGTACCCCAGCTCATGATGACCAGAATTGTGGAAAACCCTCTCAAACTCCCCCAGCTGTGACAAGATCCGGTCCCGTTTTATCAGTAATGTCTCGTATTGTCTCTACGGCTTATGCTTGTTCTTTCCTCCAAGTCCCATCCCGATCTCTCGACTCTAAGCGTTTCACGAGATTTCTCGCACCCCCCTCCAGCTCCCCCACCCAGTTATTGGATTCGTTCCGAACGTGAAATCGATCATCTGAGACACTTGTTCTTGACACCTGTCAAGTTTCATTCACGTCCGATCACCCGTTCTAAAGTTATGCATGTCACTAGATGCTGGATTCCTCATCCCTCCACTCCCCCCAACATCACCGTATCGGGGAAGGAACTATTTTCAGGTCGACCTAGGAGACTACCTAATATGTCTGCAAAAAATCATGGTCATAGTACATCTGGAAATATCCTAACTCGTGATCACCGCGGAAATCCAAGAAACCCCCTCCGACACCCTTCACTGCGACATGATCCGGTCCTATTTTGTAAATAAAGTATCTAGGGTTGATGGTCGTTCTTCCCTTCAAGTTCCATCCCGATCCCTCGACCCTAAGCGTTTCAAAAGATTTCGGGTCCCCCCTCTACTCCCACCCCCAGTTATCGGATTCGGGCCAGATTCTGAGATTGAAAACTGAGACACTTGTTCTTCACACTTGTCAAGTTTCATGCATGTCCGATTACCCGTTCCAAAGTTATGTATGATTCTAGTTTCCGGATTCCCCATCCCTCCACTCCCCCGTGATGGCTGGATCGGGGAAGTTATAATTTCCAAATAACCTGGTCGGTTCCCTCATATGCCTTCCAAGTTTTATTGTCCTAGCTTATGTGGAAACGTTTCAGGAAATTTCCGGTGCCCCCCTCCAGCCCCCCCCCCCCACAGGTATCGAATCTGGTCCAGACTTGAAACTGAATATCCGAAACCCTTGTTCTTGACACATGTCAAGTTTCACGCATGTCCGATTACCCTCTCCAAAGTTATGCATGTTAATAGTTTCTGGATTTCCAATCCCTCCACTTCCTCCACTATGATCGCGATCTGGAAAGTGATTATTTCCAAGTTAATCTGGTCGGTTCCCTAACATGCATGCCAAGTTTCATTGTCCTAGCATATGTGGAAGTGTTACACGAGATTTGTTTAATATAAGTTTAGTTAGCATCAGACCAAAATAGTTCTAGTTATTTAGCATTTAGCATTCTTTGTGACCACTTAGTCTTACTTTAATCTTATAACCGTATGTCTTCCCGCATTCACTTCCAAAAATACCAAGTTGTAGCCCAGTGGTAGAGCGTTGGACCCAGTACACAGAGGTCCGCGGATCGATACCACATTCGGGCAGCGCTCTTTTGCTTCGTTTTGCTCCCCTTTTGCTACCGTTGTTCCTAGTTTCCGGACTGCCGGATCCGGGGAAAGTCGGATTGGGGAAGTGATTGTTCGTAATTTAATCTGGTCGGGTCCCTGATACGCCTGCGAAGTCGACCTTCGATTGCTCTAGCTCTCTCCGAAGGAATTTCAGCAAAGAATGACTCATCCACGAGCAGAGTAGAGCTTTACTAGTGTGAAGAAATAATGACTTATCCAGGCGCAGAGCTATACTAGTGTGAAGAAAGGGGTAGGGGTTTCAAGAGATTTCGAGTTTCCCCCTCCAGCCCCCCTCCCAGTTATCGGATCCAATCCAAATTTTGACAATGAACATCCAAGACTCTTGTTCTTGATACCTGTCAAGTTTGATGCAAGCCCGATTATCCGTTCCAAAGTTATGAATGTTACTAATTTCTGGATTCCCCATCTTGCCACTCCCCCATGGATGGTCGGATCGAGGAAGTGATTATTTCCAAGTTAATCCGGTTGGATCCCTGATATGCGTGCCAAGTTTTATCGTCGCAGGTCAGGTGGAAGTGTCCAAACTAGCAAAATGCGGACAGACAGACAGACCTTACGATCGCTATATGGCACTTGAGTAAGCTCGAGTGCCATAATGACATGAAAACCGAGTAAACGAAAGCGGTTAGGTAGAGAGACATAGTAAATCTAGGTTAGACGGGTTTGATTCTTTAGTAAAACCCATTAATAATCGATATCACCAAATTAAATGTCGAACAAAAGCGAGATCGATGAGTTGTATTGCAGCGTAAACTAACACACAAATAAACTAATTAAATAAAATACAAAACGAAAATTGACAAACTAATAAATCTTTGCGCTTTCGTCAAGAAATGGCTAGATCCGGGATCTACACTTTGGCTTGTTTCTTGACTATCGGTTAAATGCTGAAGTAGTCAATCCATCGTTATTTTCAAAAGTATATATTCCAAGAACATTTTTTGTCTGAACTGATGACGCACTCAGTAATCTCATATGTCTAGGTATCCCTCAGCGACAGAAACAAAAATTCTGCAGCCGGGGAAGTTTGGCCATGGGGATGTTTCGCCAGGGGACGTTTTGTCGTGGTGACGTTTTGTCATGGAGACTTTTTTTCAGGGACGTTTCGCCGGGGACTTTTCGCCAGGGGACGTTTTGAATTGGGGCGTCTTGCCGATAAGCCGTTTGCTGAAGAAGATCTGTAAGGTCAGGGCCGTTCCATGGGGGAACTGAGAGTTCATCGTCACTAAGCCCCATGAAGGGCACGGGCCTGACTGCGCCCGTGACCAGATTCTCCAGACTAGAATTACCATGGGAAACGAATTCGTGAAGAAGTGACAAATGTTGTTCAGTTGAACAGTTTCTTGAAATGGACATACACATAAATCACTTGAAACACGAAGCTCAGTTTTCGTATCAGCGGATTCACGCAGGGTTAGCGCTGGTGGCACTCAACAACCTCTTCACATTTAAAGATTTGGATCTGAAATTACGCGCAATAGCTACATGCACTAATGAGTTGGTAGTGAACATACGTTAGCAGTGACCAATATATTTGACCTACCCTCTGACCCAACTAATCCTGGGTAGTGGTGGAATGCGGTGGGCCACCCACTTCAGCTTATTGCATAATCCAAGGATGTCAACATTAATAATTCAAAAGATGAAAATCGTGAACCATCTATGAAGCGTAGAAACTGTCCAACAATCCAGACTTCAATAGTTCTTGAGTAAGCATGAGCACTCCATAATTCATCTAAACAAAGCTCTTAACAACTGCAAATTTAGACATCTGAATTATGCATATGGAGTCCGAGATCATTAGTGATTGTAGTAATACTATAGTGCAAGATTAGGCCATTGGCCCTTGAATATCTCACCGAAAACAAAAGCCCTGAAATACGTTTACGAAGAAGCCGTTCAATCAGTTTTCAATCAGTTGAGCGAAGCTGCAAGTGCCATGTCCATGTGCGTAAGTCCAACTTTTGAACGGATGATTGGATCTTGATGAAACGTGATGTCCCATTTCAAGTACTTACAGGATCCGAGCACTGTGGGGGAGACTAGGGGGGGTGCGGAAATTTATGACACGCTTAGAGTGTAGCGATTGGGATGACACTTGGTGGTAAGAACAAGCGTCCCTAGATACATCAGTGACAGAACCGGACTGGATTCGGGCACTCTGGGGGGAGTTAGACGGGGGGGGGGGGGGCGGAGTTCCTGTGATCGCGATTTCAGGTACTTACAGATGTGATGGGACGACGAAATTCGGCTTGAACATCATATCTTGGCATCATAGATTGGCAACACTGTCTGAGAAAAAGTTTGATTTCTTGTTTGATTCTGAATATTAAAAAGAATCCAAAACCCAGGCAATATAAGTCTGTGACTTCAAGGAGCTTCGAGTGTATTTTTTACGATATTTACGTACCTCCTCTAACAATTCGCGTGCGCAGAGCAATAGACTGCCGTTCGGTTCAAATCTTGAGCCACTTGTCTGAGCCCTTTTGAACATTCCGCGAATTCCGTGTGTCATGTTGCCACGTACGCAAAATTGAACCTGGATGAACTGTTTTTCTGCGGACTAAGAATTCTGGCTTGTTAAAATTCTTGTCAAGAACTGAGAGATGTCTTGCGTCGAAAACCCAGTGTTGAACTTTATAGTAAGGGCGAAGTTAGCCGGTAATGTCGCGTCTGATACCGCAAAGACCGAGAGTGACTTTTTCGAAGGTGACACGATAATTGAAGCAAAGAAGTCACTTTGGGCGATCGCAGCTATAAGCACGCGCCCTGCCGAGCGGAAAAAAATATTAGATGACATCCTAGACATTACTAAAGTCCTTGATGCGTGTGATGCGAAGAACATTTCACTGCCCCGATTTACGGTATACAGTCCCGATGACGTTCCAACTGTCCCTGGGGAAGCTTCGGCCAGCCTAACCAGAAAAGTTAACGAGCTTTGTTTGAAATTCGACAGCTATGTGCAACAAGAAAATACGCGCACTCCGGTTGTTAACCTGCCGGAAAATCCCGAAGTTGGTCGGCCCAATCCAAAGCCGAGTTATGCCGTGATCCTCAAGAACCCACCCAAAAATCTCGTCTCCCCGGAGAATCGTCAAGACTTTCTGGACAAACTCTGCGGCAGTGCATCTTCGCAGATAGTTGAATTGAAGCCTAACAAAGATACGTGGCGAGTTGTTGTCGCTACTAAGGAGGCTGCAAGTACAGTCGCTAAGGCGATCTCTGATGGTGATAACTCCCTTGATCCCCACGTTAAAGTCCCCTCGTTCCATGGTATCATCCGCCACATCCCAGCTAATGTCACGCCCGATGATATATGCTCGTTGATTGAGGATTGTGTGAAAGCTGAACAGATCGGGAAGACTCGATCTTTTCGCTTGCAATTCCTGAGTAGAGAAAAATTGGAGCGTGCTATACGCAATCCGGTTACAGTCGGTTACGAGCGACTTCCTGTACAAGCGTTCAGGTACCTCCCGATGCAGTGCTACAACTGCCAGTGGTTCGGCCACGCAGCAAAAGCGTGCTCAGCCCCAGCGAGATGCCGTAGATGCGGTGGCCCACACACCAGCAACAAGGAAACCCCCTGCCAAAACGGAATTAAATGTGTCCTCTGCGAATCGGACAGCCATCCCTGTTACTGGTTCAAGTGCCCTGTGGCGCAGAAAATGTTATTGAAATGAGCAGCTCCAAAGTGCGAGTATCTACGTGGAACATGAACGGTGGCGTTACGCTGAAAAAACCACTGATCCAGAAGCTCATGAGCCACACAGACATTCTGTTCATCCAAGAGCACTTCCTGTCGAACGAAGGACTAACTCTACTACAAGTTGATAGCAGACTGAAATCTTATGGTGTACCTGCTGTAAAAAGAAACAGAGGTCGTCCCTCTGGTGGTGTGGCTATCGTCGCTCGTCGTGACCTATCACCAACACTTATCTGTACATACACATTGCAGTAAGTCTCGGGAAAACGGCGTTTTTCTGTGTTTACCTACCTACCGACTACCGATCAGGTGCGTCAGAACGGAAGTTTGCTATGGCATGTAAGAAACTCGCGAGTGCAGTTGCGAGAACGCAGCAGTCCGGTTTCGATATAATACTCGCTGGTGACTTGAACTGTAACCTTTTTGACCGAAAAAAACTCCCGCTCGCAAGTGCTTCTCGCGGCGCTTAGCTCCCTTGAGGTGATACCAAATGACAAAGACTTCACATACGTCCATAATTCTGGATCTACTTCTTCCTTAGACTTTTTTCTTAAAACGAAGACCATCACAGCCATCACCCCCTCCTTTGTCGATACGTCAATAACTGGGTCAGACCATCTACCCGTTTCTAATGATCTTGAACTGGGATCGGGACCGAGCTCTCCCCCCTGTGCCGGCAAAAAATGGACCAGGAAACGATAATGGAACAAAATTGATATACCTACTTACCACTCGGTTTGCGACAATATTTTATCGAAAATCAGGATCCCGTTCTATCTCCTCCAGCAAGGTTCTTGTGTATATACCTCAGAGAAACAAATCGACCTTAATAAATTATTTTTAAATTATGGTATAGAATCTGGTGCGAGTGTGACCGCCCTCGTGTTGGCGCTATAAACTGTGTGCGACTCTACGCCAAGCGCCAGTTCTCCAAAACTCTTGTGAAACACCGTTCTTCTGTTATAGAAGAGAATACTGAGCGGATAAAAAACGATCCCAATGCCGTATGGAGATTTGTGAGAAACAGTAGGAACCCACACTTGGACACTCATAGCACAGTACCAGGTGCAGCAGAATGGACCGATTACTATACTGCCGAATTCGCGAGCCCAAGTGCTACGCTTGAAGCTAAATACGAAAATGAACTCAACTGTATGCTATCTGCTCCAAGTGCGGGTCCCGGATTTGTTACTACTAGACATACGGTTTGGGCAGGTATACAAAAGCTGAAAAAGAAGCATTCAAGAGGGGAAGATAAAATATCTGGAATGAATCTTTTGCACGCTAGTGAAAATCTGCTAGTGCATCTTTCTCTTCTATACCAGATTATTTTTAATTGTGGGCTAGTTCCAGATATTTTTTCTACCGGAATTGTCACCCCGATTTTAAAGAAAGGAAAAGAACCTGGTCAATGGCCGATCTCGGTTGCTCCGGTTTTATGTAAGCTTTTCGAGCTTCTAATAATTGATGATATTAATCGTGCTTGTACTACCCCTGATAATCAGTTCGGGTTTAAAGCTGGGATTAGTCGTGAACATGTCCATCGTCTTTTAGCTAACGTCCTTTATGACTGCGATAAGCGTGGTGAGAAGCTAGTCCTAGCTGGCCATGATGTCAGCAGGGCATTCGACTCCGGTATACACGCCCATCTGCTGCTGTGTGTCTTCAAGCGGGGACTCGAGAAGTCCATTGTATTACCTCTCAGAAATTTGTATAGTAAGCTCAAAGTTAAAGTTAAAGTTCCGTCAGCACTTGGGCCTGTTGTTTCTGATGCTGTTGTGCCAGTCCGTAAGGGAATCCGTCAAGGGGCGATCACTTCTCCGCCAGTTTACAATAACAGTATAATTGAGGCGCAAGAAGTAGTGTGTATTTGTTGTATTTTTCGTGGTTTAGATATTTCTTTAGTAAATTATGCGGATGATATTTTGAATCTGAGCCGGTACGTTAAGCCTATTGAAGAAAATTTTGCCGCCCTTTCAGAGTCTTATTCTAACATAGGTCTAACTTTCAATGAAAGTAAAAGCGAGGTGCTTATCTTTAATGGGGAAAAAGAAGCTGATAATATTTCTGTTAAGCTTGGCAGCCAGTATAATAATAATAATAATAATAATAATTGTATTGAAAAAAGCCCGAGGGCCATATACACGTTCAAGACAAAAAAGATACATTTACACGGAAAAAAGATAATTAAACTAATCAACAAAAATCTTTCTAGCTTCCAACGCTCTACTAATGTAACGACCAACCCTACTAATAGATTGAGCAGAAGTACACTTCAGAATACCAGGGAGTAGGGGAAACCCCACCCCAAAAATTTCCCTACGAATACTTGAAAGCTCTTGGCACCGACTCAAAAAATGACCAATGTCCTCCTCTTCTCGTCCACAAAGAGGGCATGAATAATTCCTATTTGGGATTCTCGCCTTCCTATCAAAAACTTTATTTCTACCATGCAGTGGTAGACAATTAGCTCTCAGTTGGATCCAGTACCTCAAATAAGTAGCAGGCAAATTAAGCTTGAAATAAAACTCAGATTCGTACACTGTTTTAATCTTTCCGTAATTTAACAGGGTTTCCGATGAAGATATAATACCAAACCATTTTTGTTTTTCCTGGTCTTCAAAAACTCTCAATATTTCATTCAGGAGGGCTGGAGTTTGCTCAGGAGGGCCTAAACCACCATTCCATATGTAAGAAAATCCAACATCATCAAGTATAGATTTAACTTGAAACGGCCATGATTTGAGTTTTCCTGAATTCAACATTTCCATGTAAGCTGCTTTAACTAGCCTATCATCAGGCAAACCAACTATCCTCTGCCAAAATCTAATAATTTGAGCTACCCTATGCCTTCGAAGCGAATAAATTCCTAGGTCCCCCTTAAGTGCCTGTGTGTGGGTTGTAGGATGCAACCCGAATAATCTCTTATAATACTGCAGCTGGATAGTCTCGAGTTGTGGAGCTGCTTCATTTCCCCATATTTCCGCCCCGTAATGGAAAGTTGGCATTATCTTAGACATAAATACATGCTTGTGGATTTTTAAATTTTTTATTGACATTAAAGTAGTGTTTCTAAATATAGCTGCAGAAGCTGCTTTTCCCCTTGTCACCATTTCCTTTACATGAGACTTCCAACTTCCATTTTCCATTAAAATAAATCCCAAATATTTAAACTGGGAACTTATTTTTAACTCCGATCCTTTAAAATAAAACTTGGTTGGATCAACCTTCTTAATATTCCTCCCTGAATGAAAAACTACAACTTCTGTCTTCTTAACGTTTAGACTTAATTTCTTTTGATCCAAATACTCTGCCACAAGATCTAGCAAAACTTGGAGTTCAAACTCAGATTTAGCAACAAGCGCTGTGTCATCAGCAAAAAGTAATACTGATAAAGGTATCCCACTTAAAGATACTGATGGGGCCCATCGCTTTTCTAAAAATTCCACTAAGTCATTAATAAATATTCCGAAGAGCCTAGGTGAAAGTGTACAACCCTGTCTTACACCTTTTCTACTACTAAAAACTCTCGAAAATCCTCCCCCTATTATTTTTACCACCCCCTTAGTAGAACTGTACATACTTACAATTAATTTGACAAAAACCATGGGTAGGCCTATTTTTACCAATTCTTTACCTAACAGCAATCTATCAACAGTATCAAACGCTTTCCTAAGGTCTAAAAACGCAACAAACAGCCTTTCTTTTCCCTTAGTATATTTTTCTACTAAAGCCTTCAAAACTAGCACTCTGTCACTAGTACTGTAATCTCTTCTAAATCCACCCTGTTCTTCCTTAATTTTCTTATTACGATCCAACCACATTTCTAGCCTAATATCTAAAACCTTCTCTAAAATTTTACTTATTGATGCCATTAATGTAATAGGTCGGTAGTTATCATGTTGCTTTGGATCTCCTTTTTTGAAAAAAGGCAAAACGACAGATAGCTTCCACGGTTCAGGCCAAATTCCAGTAAAGACTATTTTATTGAATAAAATAACCATCACCGGCATCAGCACTGACGTTAGTATCTTATAAATTGAAGTTGGAATTCCATCATTTCCTGGCGCTGACCCTCCTTTCATACTATCAATTACATTCTTAACCTCTTCCCCCGATACCTTACTCACCAGATCATAATCATTTTCTAGCATCGGGTAACATACCTGATCTAAAGTTGACCTAAGCTCATCTACACTGTCACATTCTCCATCAAGTTTTTCAAAATACTCAGGCCATGTTTCAATATCTGGTATTTTATTTTGGCACTTCTCACCTTGCTTATCTCTTTTTATCTCCCCCCAAAATTCTTTCCCTTTGCAATTTCTATAAAAATCTATTAATTTCATTCTCTCTCTCCCTACAAATTCTCTTTTTTTTACTTTTAGTAAATTCTTATATTCTTTTCTTTTCACTTTGTAACACGACAGTAAATGGACTCTTTCACAATCTTCACCGGCATTAACCCTCCGCAAAGCTTCCATTAATTCAACTTTCTTTGCTTCACATTCATCATCATAAAAAGTCTCTTGCATCCTCTGTCTTGATTTCTGTGGAAAAACAGTATTTTCCCGGATCAGAATATTTAAACCTTCCAAAATCTGATCAGGGCTCATTTGTGGGTTTTTTAAACTTTCTAACCTATCTAGCACATTTTTTTCCGAAAAACCCTTTTCTAAAGAAATCTTTTCTTTTTCCGTCCAATCTCTTCTTATAGGCTTTTGTAACACTACGGCTGGCTGCAACTCCCTACCTTGCATATTAACATCACTAGGTCCTAAATCACGGTTCCAACGTCCCAAACTTATTAGCAGTCTTACGGGGCTATGGTCTGAACCTACCAAATCTAAAACTTCAACTCCCAGGTCTACTGAATCCAAAAGAAGGCTAATGCCTACCACAACGTAATCAATTATACTAGGTCGAGTCCCCGACAAACAAGTGTACTCGCCCCTCAGAGAATCCTTACCAAATCTGCCGTTTGCAATAATCAAACCATGACCCGCACACAGTGCCAAAAGTTTTCTGCCCCAAACATTAACCTTTCTTTCTTTGTCCCTACTACTCCTTGGTATTCTATAACAATCTGGCACAACATCTGACAAACCAGGAATATTAACATTACTTAACTCAACAACGTTACTAGTATAAGCATTGAAATCACCCAATAATACCGTATTAGCACTAGGGTATTTACACTGGAAATACTCTATCTCATTTTCCAGAACTCTCCAAGTATCTTCTCTATTATATGAACTATTCTGAGGCGTTATATACACTGAAGCAACAAGTAGATGCTTTCCCGCGAAGCATTCTAACCTCACCCATAAAATATTTTCTGACGAACTCTTCAGCCTCTCATATTTAACAAAACTTTTTTCTCGGATAAGCACTAGTATACCCCCAGAAGAACGGTTATTTTTTGCAGGTTTTCGGGCTGCATGCTCAACGGAAAAACCCAAAAATGAAGGTATCGAATCTTCCCTGTGCCATGACTCAACTAATGCTATAAAATCAACACCATGTAAATCTTTTTCAATACTATTCACTTTGTTTCTTATACCTTGAATGTTCCATGATACAAGGTTAAGGGTCTGGATATGGCCCTCGTTATGCTAATCACTGTCTTGGTCTTCATATCCGTACGGGCTAAATGGGTCTTTCCCAGGTGGGTCCGATTCAGCAGAAAAATCGAGTTTGTACGAGTCCGATGCAAACTGGCGGGATGTAGATTGGCGGGTGTTTACGGATTCTCGAGGATTCACTCTGCCTCGGGTGTGTTGAGGTCCGTGGTATCTGCCTGCTTTTACGCTTCCCCTCCATGCTGTTTCACGCAGATTGCCTCTAACGTTTCTGGAAGTTGACTGATTGTGTTCTCCAGGGCTGATAATCTCTGTGATCTTCCTCGAACGTTTTTGGCTCTCCGTCGTAGCTAAGTTTTGGCGGCCATCTGGAGTCTTTGAAGCAATTGGGAACTCGACTACCGTTCGAGTGTCGCTTTCATCACCAGACATTTGCGTGTCTAACCCTTCGTGCGTGACCTCAGTCTCTGAAACAGCTGCTGCAACTGGAGGCTGCGCACTTGGTGCGCGTTTCGCCAGTCTGCTACTTGGTGTTTGCGTAGTCTCCGGCACTTCCACCACTCGGGAAATCGACTCATCGAACATGTACAAGCGTCCGTCCACGTATAGCTTGTCTCCACGTAGGCGAACTTGGCGATTTTGGGCTAATGCTCGGTTCATAACTGGTTTAAGTTGCTTACGGGCTTCACGTTGTGCTAGTGTATAATCGGGTGCTACCGATACACCTTGCTTCTTTAACTGTAAACCATTTCTCAGTATCACATCACGCAAATCAGTTGAATTCATTTTCAACACTACCGGACCGGATTTAAGTCTGAACACATCACGAACGTCTCCTCTGCCCAATTCCAAAAACGGGAGGCACCAATTTAGGAAAACCACTACTTCTTCTTTTAGGGAAGGTCTAGGTGGGCTCATCGGTTCGAGGTTGTACAACACCAGGTTTGTTCGTTTTAGTTCGGCTTCCAATGAGTTTACTCGTTGGTTTGTAGCGTGAAGGCGTTCACGTAGAGTTACGAGCTCGCGGGTGTTAGACTCGTTCGTAGCCTGATTTCTAAGCAGCTGTTCGTTGACACTTTGCAGCTGGATTTGTATTGCAGAAACGTTCTGAGATAGTGCCGGAATCAAATCCAGTTTGGAATTTATTTCCTGGAGGTATTGCGAATTTTGGTGCGTATTTTCCACATTATTCACTTCATTTCCGCTCCGTATATGTGCATTCTCACCAGACGACATTCCGCTTTTTCTTTCTGAATGTCAAACAACCAATATTTCGCAATTATTGTTGTCCTTATCGACCAGAACCAAGCATCCGTAATCAAAGTCCGCTAAGAGAGCCAAGTGACGTCATCAGTATCGAGTATTTCACTACTCCACAGATCGAACAAGTTTCCGTGTGCATTGGTTAGATGCTGAATGCCTACAGGTTGCCTCACATATCTTGGTCTGCCTTTCTACTCAGACCTAAAATCGACAAGGCTTGGTCTAGTCACCGACTTTTCAGAAAAAGTACGGAAGTGTTACGGTGCCCTAGTTTCCTGTAAGTGTGTGTATAACCGACATATTCTGGCACGTCTCTACAATGCTGCCACACGTTATAGCTATATATATACACCACTTTGGCATATATTGCTACAATCCCAGCCTCAGAATATTAGATCTTATTATTATCGGTACGCCAAGTATCTGTTGAGTCTCCCCCCATGGGCAAAGAATACAAAAATCAGTACAAAATACCATCTTGCCGATCCTGTGACTGCGATTGAGGCAAGAATAAAGAAGTTTGAAAGTTCATTAAACAGATCCCACGGTTTATACAACTCATTTACGTGCTAATGTTCGTATCCTCTTAGATTGTTGTTATGTTAAAATGTTGTATTGCGTGTTGTTGTTGTTTTTTCTCTTCTTTTCTATTTTGTTTACTCCGTCTAGGTCCCCTCGGGCCAATTTTGATGGGAAATAAATTTTTTCATTCATTCATTCATTCGAGACTTGACAAGAGTGGCTGAGAAGTTGTCACTTCCCAGATCGGACCATCCCTAAAAGTACTCATCTTAGGGAACAAAGGTTTCGATGGTATCCCAAAAATTTAATAGTTATTAGATTTCTTGATTCAGACAATCGAATCTTGTACATTTCCGAGTCTTCACCAGACCACTTTGAGATTTTGCTATTTAACCATAATAAACCGCTTGAATATGTACACAAAAAAGGTACAGTTTTGGAGTTTTTTCCTTACGGGCAAGCAACTAATGAGGAAATCAAGTTCAGATATGGATTCAGCAAGCATGTTTACTCCAATATCTCTCTAATCGACTTCAAAAAAGTCTTTTAGATTCCTTATATTCTTACCAAATTCCCCGTATTCTAGCAGCATCTGGTGACAATGAGAGACGAACCATTCAATTCAAATTTCCAAGTCTTTGCCGGCTTATCCGTCAAGGAAATAAAATTCAAAATTCGATTCAGCATGCCTCCTTATCCCGATACCGAATCTCTAATCCACTTCAGAAACAACTTTGAGTTTTTACCAAATTTCTCCTATTGGCAAAATTCCTGGTAAAAAAAAAAGTTCAGTTTTGGATTAAGTGCGCCACTTTACCCCTTAAACGAATATCTCATTAGTCATTAGCTTACAAAACCATAATTGTTTTTACCCTAAATTCGAAACCCCCACCTCTGCCTCTGTATACGGGGCTAAAGAACCCATCTACGAACTTGGCCTACTTTGTCAGTGAATCCTCCTACGAAGTCTGAACAACATCAACCCCCTCGACCCCCCGACAATCCAAAACCCAAATAATACGTACGCTAGGTTTAAACAGGCTTCTATTAACCTCTCCACATCCTCTTACGTCCATAGATTAAACAAAGTGACGTCACCCACGCGCCGAGCTTTCGCCTGCGCGAATAAAGGGGTAGGGTAGGGACTGGTACAGCTACTTATTTTTTCAAAAATTGGTCAGCAAATTTTCTTGAATGGTTCACCAGACAGTTGTCGGATGCATTCTGACATTTCGACCCAGTAAATGTCGGTTGAGACTTTGGAGATAACTAAAGTGATCGCATAAACATTTGGTTTATCATTAGTATGTTTGAAAGTTGCAACAGCAGGTCTCTTCACTTTATATCGACTATGTAATTGGGTTTTGTAACTTCATGCTAGATATATAAAAATAATTCCAATATTCGGATTCAGCATGTCTTCCTATCCCTGAATCTCCCCTCTAATCAACTTCAGATACAACTTTTAATTCCAAACTTTCCGGTTTTTGCCGGATCCGGATGAACTACTTGTCCGGCGAGAAAATAATTTTCATACTTGGATTCAGCATGTCTCCTTACTCCTAGATCGACTAACTCATTAGCTTTTAAAAGATATTTATTTTCGTCCTTTAATCTGAAACCCCTCCCCTACCCATGAATATACAGCCTTGGGGCCCATCTACGAACAAAGAATCTTTACACCAAGTTTCATCAATAAATCTCATTCCCTTCGACAGTTATCGTGCTCACAGACGGACGGACACGGACAACTCTTACGATCCCCAGGACCTCATAGCCATTTTTGCCTTAAGGGTTTTGCTTAGAAATGAATTTCTAGCACCATTAAATTGCGTATCTTAACCGAAAAGTAAAAAAAAATAGTTTTGACCAAACTATGTATGTTCATTGTTCTAAAGAGCACAGGATCATTTTTATCTCAAGGGTTTTGCTTACAAATGATCACAACAAACCCACCAATTGGCAAATTCCTACTTTCATCATCTTACCCAGCTTTACAAGTGCCATATGAGCTTCTAACTCTTGTTTAGGAGAGTTATTGAGTCACTCATAACTCAACAACTTCAAGTATGGAAGGCCGTTTCTAAATTTAGAAGCCTTTTCTTGAAGGGTGGACGATGAGCATCGTCAACCAATCGGCTTTTGGAAAATTGAATTCCAGGATTTTTATTTAATTCTGGCGTTTTCTGCTGCTAGAGATTTTTTCAGCTAAGAAGCTTGAGTAAAGACGAAACGTCCCCATGGCAAAACGTCCCCGGCTATAGATTTTTGTTGATCATCGCTGAGAGATAGCTAGGCCTATGAGACTACTGATTGCTTCGTCATCAGACAAAAAATGTTCTTGGAATATAACATTTTAAAAACCACGATAAGTTCCCTACTTCAGCATTTGACCGATGGTGAAGAAACAAAAAAAAGTGTTGCTCCCGGCAATAGACGTTTCGTAAAGAAAGCGCAAAGATTTAGTAGTTTCTCAGTTTTCGTTTTGTCCTTTGTTTAATTTTTGTGTTTGTGTATTAGTTAACACTGCGATATAACTCATTGATCTCGCTTTTCTTTGATATTTAATTCGTTGGTATTAATTTAAAGTGTTTCATTAAAAGATCTAACCCTTCTTACCTAGATTTACTGTGCCTCTCTACCTAACTGATCGTTCCATCCGCTTTCGTGCCCACGCTTCCCATATCTTTTTTTCCGCCATAATAGCAATATTTTGAGACGTTCTCCTTGTTTGACTTCCCATTTATCTGAGACGCATATTGGTGCTTCACAGATTGTGCATGTTGCTTCAAACGACCTAGAACTGATCAGTTACAAGTCCATTGCAAGGCATATTACACTATATATTTTAATTGGAAATAATACATCTATGAAGCAACCGGTTCTATGTCCGATCTTTCCTGCTTATAACGTATGTTCCCACATCAGTAATGCACACTCTGAAGTTGTTTTACTTCAACCATGCACTTGATGATCGAGGTGGACTTGAAAAACTATGCTTGGGGACGTTTCGCCACGGTGACGTTTTGTCGTGGGGACATTTTGCCATGAGAACGTTTCGTCACGGGGACGTTTTGTCACGGGAAAGTTTTGCCACGGGGACGTTTTGCCGGGGACGTTTCGCCGGGGACGCTTTGTCGTGGGGACGTTTTTTTCGGTAAAAGTACGAACGCAAGATACGGATTACCCTGCCGCATTTTCTTCACTTTCATCATAAAGTTGAAAACACCTCAACTTTTCTATATCGAAGTGATGATGGTGACGAAAATCCGGCAGGACCGGACCGGGAGCGTCCGACACTTATCGTGTGTACGCACTTTAAGCCAACCTAAGGCCGCGTGCTTTACGCTCCATCGCGAATGCAGGCTCGTCCTCCCATTATACAATCAACCTTCCGATGTCAATTAGCACAGACTTGAGGCATGTGGTATACGGTTTAATTAGTGCTGATTACACAGGTGATTATTATTATACAGACACCAGTTGAGAATGGACCCTTCCAACAGGTAGCTTGGCATTGATGTTAGAAAAATAGCATAAGCGAATTCAGAATTCCTTGACACGTTCCAAGTATCATATCCAGTAACAATCATGACACGAAATGCGCCAAATTACCATAACTGGCTTTCCATAATTTGTCTGTAGAGGGGAATTATCGTAAGTCCTAACATCAATACACGTTTATCATTCCGATGTTAGTAGTTTTCCCGCCCCAGACAGAAATTACTTAGCAACCTGGGCCCAGTTGCCCCAAATTTTGGGGGTGGGGGGGGGGGCAAACAGTACATCAAGATGACATGGCTTACTCCAACAAGGGGGATGTAGTTGGAAATATCCTAGAATTGTTAGTTAAGATATACTATAAGGATATTATATTGCAGAAGCCAGCAAGTCCAGATCCTCTTGGAGGGAGCCCTAATGAGCCCCAGAATGGAGGGGTTGAGTAATAGAAGCCACTGCACGGTATGTTGTACGAGGCAAGAGTGCTGAATAGTGGCATGGACGAAAGGAGATAGACATACCAAAAGAAGGTGTGCCTACTCCAGGAAGCAGGCACCGTCCCTGCCTTCTTTTCGACTCCGTAGTTCTTTCTTATTCTCGCGTGAAAAATCTGAAGAATCTTCGTACAAGGAAATAATTTTCGTACAAGAAAACTGACGACATAATACTTTCATCACCTCATGTATCGTTCAGGGTTGAAAAAATCCAGTTTTTTTGAAAATATTATTTTTATGAACTCTTATAGTTAAGAAGTTGATAAATTCAAAGTTAATTAGCGCCGGATAAAATAAACTCTTCAGAAATGGCGAACAGAGATGGATAGTAGCAGCACATGATAGCATTTCGGTACCCATGGGATGGTGCTGCTTTTTTATTCTGTCATTCTAAGACAATATTTTGGCTACTGAGCCAGGGGGCTGTCTCACATCTTCAGCACTTTAAGATTTTGGTACACCTTCTTGAAAACAGTGCCTGTCTGCTTCTCTGCTAAAATAAAAACGGTGCCCTCCGGTCGAAATCAGAAACATGGTTTGAAGAAGTGGAAGCTTGGCAAAGTAACTTGGAACAGTCGTATCCGAGGTAGACAATGAAAACTCCACTCGACCTCAAAAGCTTGAGACTCTCGGTATGTAAACAAAATTTCTTATAAACCCCCGACAAGAGCTCTACTGACATTTCCAAAACACAACATCATGTTCATCAATCCAACTTGAAGTGCGGACACTTTTTGAAAACCGCAGAGGGTAGATACCAGCCATAGCCTAGGGAAAGCAAAGCACACTGTCTATCAATAAACAGAAATTGGCGGCCTAGGACTAAAATGCAACAAAACCAATGCGCTACTCATCAATAAAATTATACTGAATTGTGTTTATGGTTAGGCGAGACCCCATGCCCCGCACCCCCCCCCCCCCCCCCCCACAGCCACTTGAGCATTTCGCAGGGCTAAGCTGGAATCAAATGAAATATGTAACCAATGTTTTAGGACCCTGTTTTAATACGTGAACATCTACATTTTTTGTTGCATATTAATACGATCAGTGTAATTTTTCCATTCTATCTTGGATGAGCAAAAAATATACAACTGACTAATTTAAGAACCGACAGGTGTGGTTCGTTACTAAAGTAGGTCAGCGATCGATATCTTTATAGCTGCCTCGACACGCTGATGTTGAACGGTCTAGGTAATAATTATGTAATAACTATAATACAGTTTTCTTTGCTGGCATAGCAAATAACTGGACAAGGAGTAGTAGGCTGTCATTTCACCTTAAAATGGCATGAGAGAGCTGGGCAATAAACATTTAATCTTGCACGCTAATTAGTGGAGTGTTCCTTGGAACAATCCGCTATTGCGAGCGCTGTAGCAGTTTTCGGTTTTCGGTTAGCGGTTTCCGGTTTTCACCGTTTTTTGTGGACCTCATACCCAATAAAAGTTTTTCCGAGAATTAGTCGTATGGAGTTGTACGAAAAAGTAACATTCAGTAGTAGCTATTGCCACTGCACGAACTACTAGCAAACTGTATGCTACTACAGCAAGATTGGATGTTATCTGATACTACTACTCAAGTTTAGCCAAGTCGGAGGCATGGTTAATTAAAGTATTGGTACAACTTTTTGGTACAATTACCATACAACTACACAGTCATTTTTTTTTTTCATCGGGTCATCAATCGTGAACCAGTACTTGTATCAAGCTCAAACTTGGTACAGTTGTGAGTATTGTGGTCTAGTTGTGCCTTTTCGAGGTTCCAACTCCCCCACCCACCCGGTTCAGGGGCAATTGGGCAAAGATTGCCCATTGAGTGGAGTCATAACCAGTGAACAATGACAGAGATCAAGTTGAAAGCTGGTACAACTGCTCGCACTGGAGTCTAAGTAGGTACATGAGCTAATCAGGGTACCCAGCTAATCCCTTGTACTATATTATATTTGTGACTTTTTGGATTCTTTTTGGATTGTCCTTTTTTGGTTGTCCGGGGGGGGGGGGGGGGGGGGGGGGGTAGCCGGAACCCGGCTAGAACTAGAATGATGAACTCTGGCTACGAAGAAAATCTGGTGGAAAAACTATTCAGTACGTCCGCTGCTGGCCTAGCGGAAGAACCTTTTTTAGTGGAGTGTTCCTTGGAACAGTCAACAATTGTGAGCGCTGTAGCAGATTTCAGCTTTCGGTTTTCGCTATATTTTGTGGAGCTCATGACTCGCGAACCAATGCAAGTTTCAAGTTCGAGCATGCTACACTTGTGGGTATTGGGGTCTACTTGTACCTTTTGGGGGTACCCCCCGCAAACCCTACCGGTTCAGGGGAAAATGGGCCCAGATTGCTCAGTGAAATAATGTCTATAATTTGACTAGAGTTGGACATAAAACTTTGAAATTCCTTGTATTTGTAGATCCTAAGGCTAGGAAATTACTTTTAAAGTTGCACCTTCCCCCCCCCCCCCCCCCCCCCCCCATCCCGTTCATGGGCAACTGAGCCCAGATTGCCTAGGAGTATAGTTGGTTACCCGTCACTGAAATCAACAGGGATCAATTTGAAACTTGGTAGGTTTGTGAGCATTGGGATCTCTTTTTCCTTTTTGCGGGCCACAAACCCAGGCCTTGATCAGATCTTGAAGATCTTCTTTGAATTTCTAAATGCGGTTTGTTTAAATTAAAAGCTCTAAAACTGGGTTGATTTCAAAATATGTTATTTCAATATTTCTTTTGTTATTGGGGATGTGGAATGTCTTGGTTCTAACGCTGTTTTTCTTATGTGATGATATAAAGGTCCTACTTTCACACACTACGTCTAAGCGCTTGCGCACTTGTTTTCTCCAATACCGCATTTCAGTCACTCGAACTGATCAGACCTCTGGTGATTTACTTGCGCTTTGACCAGTTTGGCTGTTTTTTTCCCAGCAAAGGATAATGGAGATTAGCGAGTTCGTGCATTGCCCGGTAATGAACTTTTTGCAGAATAACTGGGAAGAAGGAATTGAAGACGATATTATTATAAAGCACGCAATAGACTTTTTTGAATGCGGTGATATCGCTGATGCGAAAAACGTATTTTGGGCGAAGGTTGCGCCCAATGATAATTGCCCCGGCGCATCGGTGCGAATTCATCTGCGAACCATGTGAAAGAAATTCTTGAAGAAACTGGACTCTGAGGAGGTATCAACTCCGATCTATGTTACCAAGTCTCCAACCGAGGTTCCGCTTTTCCTCGCAGTCGCCTATTCTAGGCTGTCTTCAAAGGTGAATCGTGTGGAACAACTACTCAAGGTTGTTGCCACTAAGCTGGACGCTTATGATTTGAATTACCCGCAACTGCCGAAACCTGCAATTCCAGACTCGCACGCTACTATTATTGTGTCGAACCTTCCCTCTACCCTCTCGGACCCAATAAAACGAAAAGATGTGATAGACCATATTGATGGACACGAATCAGTCACTAGCATTCGCCCTGTTCGTGATAAACTGATTATCAATATAGATAAGTCAGTTGCTGAGGATTTTCGCCTGTCGGTAACTGGTGCGATTACAGGCTCTTCTGCGAAAGTTCTAACCAAGAAGTCTTACGGACTCCTGAAGGGAATTGCGCCTGATTTTGAATTGTCCCACCTGATGTCCTGCCCTGGTGTTTCTGGAGCCTCTAGGCTAGGGAAATCCCTGGCAGTAAAACTAGAATTCTACGATGCAGCATCAAGATCCGAAGCATTCAGACATGGTCTCAAAGTAGGATACGAAATCCTAAGTGTTTATGAGTTCAAGGCTATTCCCCGGTGCTGTAACAATTGCCGATCCCCTGACCATCTCCAGTCGTCTTGTTCCAGTGTTACACCAAAATGTGCGCGCTGTGCCGATCCTCATGTCTCAGATAGAGACTCGCCTTGCAATGTGTCTCCTAAGTGTGCAAACTGTGGAGGCGATCATGTTTCGTTTATGCCCAAAATCGAAAGCAATTGTCAGTCGCAAGCTACTAAAAACAAATTAATGTTTGAATCAGTATCAGTCGTGTCCTTCAGTATTAATGGGACGAAAAACAAGGACCTGACCATTGATGAACTGTGCAGTAAGTTTGACATAGTATGTTTTTAGGAACATCTTTTGACCGCTACGAGTGTTAATTTCCTGCGTCGCAGTGCTGCCCATTTGGTTTTCACAACAAATGCTAGGTCTACTTTTGGAAGGTCTTCCGGGGGTTTAGCCTGTATTATAAAACAAAAGCTCAGTTTTCTGTCCCCGTCATGCTATTTTTCTGATGAACATTTCTTGGCTATAAGGCTCGGAAAATCGTATTGATAAACACTTACCTACCTCACGATGGGAAAATACTGACTTTGCTTAACAAATTCTCCAAAGCATGCTCTAGTTTGAAAACTCTCCTTCAAAGCATCTGCAAAAACGGGTATGAATTCATGATTATCGGAGATATGAACACTGATGTAAAACGTGATTCTGTTCGTACTGTGAACCTACTTGATTGTCTCACCGATTACAGAATAGTTGCGAAGGATCTATCTTTCTCGTATGTGCATAACTCCGGCAGCCTATCGGATATTGATCACGTAATTTCTTCCCCGTACATTATATTCTCAACAGTGCATGTCCACGAAGATGAGCAAGATACTGATCACCTTCCATTATCGCTTTGTTTTTCGATTAGAAAAGATAGCACAGAACAGGCTTGTGCTCCTGCCTCTAATAGCTTGTTCACACGGGGCTGAAACAGCGGCCGATTCTCGATCAGCGGCTGATTTACGCGCGTAAATAGCGGTTGAAAAAAATCCAAAAATCAGCCGCTGATTTTCCAAATAGGCGCTTATTTTCATCGCGGTCTCCAATCGGGATAAACTAAATCCTTTGGAATGTGACCTTTGATGACTCTAGGGGAAGTAAACAGACCGTAATTAGGAGAATTAGTTCAAACTTGGTGAGGTTTAGGTCAATCCAGTTTAAATTCTGTCACACTGATGTGAACATAACGGGATCGACTAAAACCAGGAAGGGAAGGGAACGCGAGAAAAGAAGGAAGGCATACTAAAACCAGGAAGGGCATACTAAAACGAGGAAGGGCATCCGAAAACGAGGAAGGAATTCAAGGCTGCGAAAAAATGGAAAGCTGCACCGTTCCCTTCCTCTGTTTAGTATTCTTCCAGGTGTCGGCAACTTTTCAAACTCAAAGTTCACCATCCCTTCCTCTTTTTAGTATCCTGACATGGGTAGGCATTAAGTTCAGTGAAGGGTCAGCAACTATCAAAATTGTAGTTCACCTTTTCATTTCTAGTTCAGACGGATACTAAAACGAGGAAGGGATGGTGAACTTTGAATTTGGAAAGTTGCCGACCCCTCAAAGAATACTAAACAGAGGAAGGGAACGTGCGGCTTTCCAGTTTTGAATTCTGGCGACAGCCTTCCTCGTTTTAGTATGCCCTTCCTTGTTTTAGTCTGCCCTTCCTGGTTTTAGTATGCCTTCCTGCCTTTCTCGCGTTCCCTTCCCTTCCTGGTTTTAGTCGATCCCGAACATAACATGGTTTTACACTAAGCATCTCAGGATTACTAAAAGATTGCAAAAAAAAGGTAGAATAATTTTCTAATTACAACAGCGTATGTTCTGTTTATGTCTAACATTTATTTTCGTTGTTTTTCTTTAAAAAAAATTAATAATTTGAATAACTTTTTCATTCAACCTTCACTGAAATGTAACTGAACATCAGTAAATGATTGCATACTGTTCTCATATTATGTATATCTATATTATTGATTATATTTTAGGTTCTCCTTCAAAAATAAAAATCTTTAAATTGTTTTTATTTGCTTTTTAACTTAAAATTGCTGTATTGCTATAAAATTGCTGTATACTAAATATTCAGTTTGTGACTTTTTCCTCATATAAAGACTACAAGTCAACTAGATTTGACTTTGACCAACTCACAAGAAGTTTTTTTTTTAATTTTAAGTATTTTGTTTCAAACAAAAATAATATTCGGAATTAGGTTTTTCTTTTTACTTCTCCCGTCAACCCCAAACAGTCGATCCGTCGTCTGAACAGATCAGCCGCTGTTTACGCGCTTATTTCGGTCCCCTGTGAACAAGCTATAAGTGGTTTGTTCGGAGAAACTGGAAAAAAGCCAATATGCCATTATATATTTCAACCCTGGCCATGCTCCTTGCTTCCTTACGTGTACCCTTTCATCTACTCCAGCGGAGTGTTAGTCCTACCAAAAGTAATTATGATCTGAACCATTATTACATCCTAATCGTGTGGTGTTTGAAACGCGCTGAAAAAGCTGATATGCCATTATATATTTCAACCCTGGCCATGCTCCTTGGTTCCTTACGTGTACCCTTTCATCTACTCCAGCGGAGTGTTAGTCCTACCAAAAGTAATTATGATCTGAACCATTATTACATCCTAATCGTGTGGTGTTTGAAACGTGCTGAAAAAGCTGATATGCCATTATATATTTCAACCCTGGCCATGCTCCTTGGTTCCTTACGTGTACCCTTTCATCTACTCTAGCGGAGTGTTAGTCCTACCAAAAGTAATTATGATCTGAACCATTATTACATCCTAATCGTGTGGTGTTTGAAACGCGCTGAGGAGGTTGCTGTCCCTCAGGAGCGAGTGAGGAGAAATACGAGGAAACGAATTTGGTCGTGTGATCCTGAGCTGAAAAGTGTTAAAAATAAAGCCAAATTGTGGCTGCGTATATGGATAGCGAACGGTCGACCACTATCTGGGAATGTGTTTGATATAAAACAAAATACTAAGCGCGCGTTTAAGAAATGTCTGCGATCAAGCCGATGTGAAGTGTTAGATTGTCCTACCAGTAAGAGAGAACGGGACAAAGTGATTAATTCTGCTAAATTAGATAACTCGGAAAATCCTAATTGCCCAATTACACCAGCCGCATGGTTTGACCGTAATTCAGCTATATTTTCCAAAGTGAATTATGCAGTGCACGCGTTTTACTCGAAGTTGCTTGATTCGGTTCTTCTGTCTTCCCTGACTCAGGCACAAGTTCTTCCCGTTTCAGTTGATGCTGTAATTGCTTCTGTTAAGAAACTGAAATCAAGCTCTTTTGATGTTGACGGTGTCAGTGCTTGTCATCTATAAAAAAATTGCCCGTCTTTGTTTTTCCATTTACAGTTGTTTTTCTAAATGTGCCTTTGCTGTTCCCTTGTTCCTGACAGCTTTTTGTGTGGAACTGTCACTTCTGTACTTAAGCGAGGTGAGACTCCGCTGGATTGTTCTTCTTACAGGCCTATTACGGTTGCTTGTAATGTTAGTAAAATCCTTGAGTATATCCTACTTCCTTTCATAAGCATGAATGCTAATTTTGGGGAGAATCAGTTTGGTTTTCAGGCTGGTATTGGCTGCCAGCACGCTCACCGTGCTCTTGCTTCCCTTCTTAAAGATGCTTCGGCTAAAGGTTGTGGTCTTCATATTTGTGCGCTTGATCTTTCCAAGGCTTTCGATAGTGCTGTACATAGTCAAGCTCTTTACTCTCTTTATAGTCATGGTATTAACCTTTCTGTTATTTTTCTTCTAAAGTTTTGGTATGGTAATTCTTTTCTTCGGATTAAAACTAACGGTGCCCTTTCATCTTCTAATGTTCTTGTTCGTCGGGGCGTACGGCAGGGTGGCGTGTTATCTCCTAGTATTTTCAAATTTTGTATTTCTGGTATTCTTGAGAATGTTTCTTCTATGTGTTTTGTTGGTTTGAGTGATATCTCCTACCTTGCTTATGCTGATGACATTCTTCTAATTAGCCGGTCTAAACTCAGTCTCTCGCAGATGGTTCATGAAGTTTCCTCTTCTTTTACTAAAATCGGTCTTTCGCTTAATGCTGATAAATGCGAATATCTTTCTTTCAACGTTCCTTCCTCTACTAGACCTCTAAGCTCTCAAAATTTCTCTATCCCTCATGTAGATTCGATCCTGTGGTTGGGTATTACACTTACAAAAAATCTTAAAACTCTTCGGGAGTGCGCTGTCCGGGATGCCAGAGTGAAAATCCAGATTGGTTACTCTAAAATCGTAGCTAATCGTGGGAAAAACAATCGTGTGGCCCTTGGTAAGCTTTACTCTACTTTCTCCGATCATTCTGTTCTTTACCTTTCTGGGCTTTTCCCTATGTTTAAGAAAAAATATATTAGTGATATTCGATCTTCTTAGTTCCGATTCTGTAAATTTCTTCTCTATCTTCCTCCGTGGTACAAGAATCGAAAGATAGTTAAAAAGTTTTAGCTTCCGAATATTGCCGAGAAGCTGACTGACCTACACAAAAAGCTCTCAGAAACAGCGTTTGTCGCCTCACCACGGTTTGATCCGTTTGTTTGATTAACGTTTTGTTGACTTTAGTTTTTGTTTTACTTCTTTTTCCGTTTTTTTCCTTCTTCAAGTTTATACTCCACTATTAATCTTTTTGATGTAAGTGGGTAATAAATAAATATTATTATTATTATTATTATTATTAGAATCCAGGTCACCATCCTAAATTGGCAGCCAGTAGAAAGCCGTCGACGGGAATACCTAGGAACACAATCCGTTACACTTAACCGGAGTTTAAAGCATTGTACAAATAGGTGTAATAAGCTGAATAGCCCGTCCTGTATTGAACTTTGTGCAGCGAACCATAAAAAATATGGACATTAGAAGTGAAACGATTGTGAGCACGGCCACGACCTTCTTTGACAAAGATGCATTACGAGCAGCAGTGAAACTGCTCCAAGAAAATTTTGACAAAAATGTCGTGAAAGACAGAAGGACATCCATCCCAGTAGCCAGTCGTGCAAGACATTATCAAAGCACTTACAGAACTCGACTCCAACACGGATTTCCGAACACGATTCACAGTGTACGAGCCCTCGGAAGTCCCGGCAGTGCCGCATGACCTCCTGGTCATGGACCCCAAACTAGGCCCCAAGGTATGGCCCACCTTACGTGATCCCGGTAGAGAAATAGTCCCGGTAATAGTTCGAAAGATAACCCCACAAAACCTTACTTCTTGCGCGAAACAGTAGGAATTTCTGGAGGCTAAAAGTGCTGCTGGTGAGATCTCCAAAGTAATAGCGAAGAAAGACAGCATGGTGCTAATTATGAAATCTACTGCCGATAACAATGCCTGCAACATTGAAAAATCTTCGCCAAGAGCGTCTGTCTCTGTCAGAAACAGAAGCTACACAGGTGTTGCGAGACCAACAGAAACGTCCGAAGGCGAAATCGTGTCTGCCGTCCCATCTTTCTTGGAAGCCCGTCGATTCGTAAAAAAGCCGATCAGTCAAAGTAATCTTCAAAGACAGACAATCTCTAGAGGAAGCTACTAGGTTCGGAATAACGGTCAGATAAACCAACATCAACGTTGTGCCCTATACCCCCCCCCCCCCCCCCCCCCACCTTGCAGATGGTTTAGGTGTCAAAAACTTGATTACTTCGGCAAAGATTGCCCACACGATGAAAAATGCGCCAATTGCTCGGATCCCCACAGTGAAACAAGAGAATCTCCCTTCAAAAGTCCCACAAAACGCACGATCTGTGACGGACTTCTTCCTGCATACAGCCGCTCGTGCCCCGCATCCAGTGCATAACCGTCAGCTAGTAAGAAGCCCCTCGCCTAATGACCAAAAATCTGACAATATTCAGCAGAAATATAAATGGGCACGCGCCGCACAAGCTGAAACATATCAATGAATGCATTGCAAAATTTGACATTGTCTGTCTCCAAGAGCATTTGATTATCGAAATAAACACGTCAATCATGCCTCTTGCCCGTCTATTTAATGCAGTAATAACACCTTACGTCCTTTATGTTTCGACACTTTGGGAATTTTTAAGATTAATAGAACAAAGAAAAATACGCACCACGTACTACAAGTACTCAAAATTGTTGCTTAGCGTCCCTCTCCGAAGTTCGAACACGGATTTATCAGCAAAATATAAACCGAAAACATACTTAAAATTGAAAGAAGTGCCCGAGCAAGAGCTTTAAATGCTGGCGCGAATCACATACTAACTCGATTCGTGGTATAGATTTTAGTGTTATGTTTGGTGCGTGTATATATTTTCCTTAGTTTATTTTCTTCTTTTCTTTTTCGTTTTCTCCGCTTTTTCCCTTTTGTAAGCGGAAAAAAATAAAAATATATATATATACATATATATATACATAGGAACTCAATAGGTTCTTATCGATGCACAACGCTGATACAGTTTTTTGAGCTTCTGGAGATCAGAAAAAGTTTTCTTAAAGTGGATCACAAGAAATGGTCTTTCTGTCACACACACAATCATTACCATCCCTACTGCCACTATGAATGTTCAAAAAAAACCAAAACACCGTGAAGAATGAGCAAATTAAAAAAAAAAACCGAATTTCCTAGGTTTGAAATAATTCGGTCTGGACCAAATGTCAGCCGATTATCTGGGACAGCCATTATGGCACGTAGGGAGCCAAGGATCAAAATAATAATTTCCATCTAACGCTCCAGCTGTTTATTACAAATAAATTAAAATAAATTAAAAACCAAGATCAGTGTGGCACTCCTGAAGTCATACAAAAAATTATCAAGTAAGTCTTATAATTCTTTGCTAATCAAACATGGAAAATTTCGACATCTGGAAAAGAAGACGTTCTACCTGGTTTTTTTTCTCGAGCCAAAAGAGCAACCCGGCAAGCAAGTTCAAATCTAAATAAACTGGTGGCTTCCGATCGGAAAGAGAAGGTAAACAGAATGTTTGGATTAGGTCTTTAAGTACACGAGTACAATTTGACGCCCTTTGTATTGTAACAAGACCAATGGTGTCCCAAAAATCTAATATTTGATTCAGACAACTGGGTCAATTGTCTTCGCCAGATCCAGTCTTCGCCAGGCTAATCATCAATGAAAGCCAAGTTCAGATATACCTCTGTAAGCCATGTCTATTTTGACGATACTGACCAAGACTTCCTGCTTTACTTCTGCCAAGTTTCCACGTTCGCCCGAAATCCGAGCGAACTACTAGTCCAGCAAAAAAAGAAAATTAAGAAACGAATCCGGCGTATCGCCTCATCCCTATAGAGAATATCTAATCAACTTAAATAAAACTTTGACTTAAAAAAAAATTCCGGTTACAACCGGATTCCGGACTAACTGTATGTCCGGGTTAAAAAACGATTGTCATATACAGACTCAGCCTCTCTTCTTACCCCTTAAGCATTGTTCACATTGGTGTTATAAGGCAAATAAAGGATTTCTTCTTAAGGCCTGTTCTGTACCCTGGCCGCGACCAGACCAAGGCCTGGCCGCAACCAGCATCGAGTGATATTACATGATCCTACTGAGCCTTGCGAAGGGCTGGCCACATAGCTAGCATAGTTGCTCCATTAATTCGTAAAAAAACGAATTTTTAAAATATCCTTATTCAGCTTATTCCACTAATGTGAACAATGCCTTAATCTGTCATCTACTAAAACTTTTGCTTTTAACAAATTTTTCCGGTTTTGGCCGGAATCCGGACGAACTAGTTGTTCGGCGAGAAAATGGTTTTCACCATCGCGTTCAGCATGTCCTTTTACCCCGAAATCGAACGTTTAATCAACTTCAAATGAAACTTTTACTTTTAACCAACTTTCGCCGGATTCCGGACGAACTACTTGTTCGGCGAGAAACTGGTTTTCACCATGGTTTTCGGCATGTCTCCTTACCCCTAAACGGACATTTACAACTTCAAATAAAACTTTTACTTTTAAACAACTTTCAGTTTTTTGCCGATTCCGGAAGAACTACTTGTCCGGCGAGAAAATGGTTTTCACTATCGTGCTCAGAATGCCTTCTTACCCCATAATTGACGATCACATTAGCTGTTTAAAAATATTTTGTTTGTCCCTTAATTTGTACCCCCTCCCCCACCCCTAAATCTAGGTGTGACGGAGTCAGCGAGAAATAGCCAGTCAATGGGAGTCGACCCATTCATTTCAGTTGTTGATTCATTTTAGTGTTGATTTTTAGTCAGTAATAAATCTGCTTTCATTACGATCGGACAGTTCCTAGGCAGGCCACGACATATGGTGAACAGTGAGGGATTAGTTCCTACAGAGACGTAAGATAACAAGATTGTTTATTTTGTTGATATTTTTGCATCCAATTAAGTGTTGTAGTAGCTGACGCTCGAAACTATTGCGCACTGACGTGATCCGATCGGAGGAAGTCCTTTCGTATCGTAAGAAGCAGCAATTTAGTTAGGAACTAAATTGAGTTTTACTCAAGAAAGTGGCGGAAACAAATGCGGGTAAGCTCCCGGCTAGAAGTAGCGATCGAACCAAAGGGATTGTGAGCGGCCACCGACAGCTCGTTCAGATCGGGAAAAACTTCGAGGCGCATCCGGTTACTTACGTGGGAAATAAGCGAATAACTGGTTCAGAAGGGACTAGTGATTCGAAAGCGGCTTCTGAAAATAGTTCGGGAAGTAACCAGGTTAAAGTTTCTTCGTTCCTCCGCAGTTCAACTTCCGAAATGGGTGATTTAACGGCATTAGTAGAGGAGTTCAAAGGTTTAGTAAAGCTGATGACGGATAAGCAGCAGGCTGACGAGATTCGTCACAGAGAAGAGAAAGACCGTCTCCTACTGCAGGGGGGAACTGTTGTCGAAACTCGTTATGGCACATTCAGCATGGTTTTTGGTCGGTGAACAGGTCAAAGACCAAGGACTCCCTCTGTGCGATGTTTATCTATGTCTCAGAGGTCATCAGAGGGAATTGGGTCGAAAGACTGACACTAAATTACATCTGAATGACGTTTTGGGTGCTGCTTTTTCGCAGTTATTGAAGTACCTGAATCAACCAGTTCGCTAATTCACTTGTCGAGTAAAAGCGTCACTTATTGTCAAGTAAAAGCGTGCAAAAGTAAAATATTGAAACTCTTCGAAATCTTCAAAATTTTCGATTAACAAGACGACAAGTCGCTGTGGGATCCCGAAACATAAGAATACCAAATGTTTCGATGGGATCCCAAAAATTAATATTTGATCCACAATTGGGTCTCGTCTTCGCCAGATCCAGTCTTCGCCAGACTCGTTGAACATTTTTACTGTTAAAATTTAGAAACAGATTAAGGTCAAATAGCTAATCATCTGAGAAAACCAAGTTCAGATATGAATTCACCATATGGGTTTACCCCTATTTAATACCATTTTTGACGACCTGATCGAAACTTCCTTCCGTACTTTAGCCGAGTTTCCGGTTTCGACCGAATTCCAGGCGAACTGCTTGTCTGGCAATAAAGTAAAGCTAAAAAACAAATTCAATGTATCTCTTTACCCCAATATCGAACATCTAATCAACTTCAAACAACTTTTACATATAACAAGTTTCCGGTTTCTGCCAGATTCCGGGCGAACCATATGTTGGGGTAAGAAATGATTATCACATAGGGATTCAGCATCTCTTCTTACCCCTAAATCGGACAACTAATCAACTTCAAATAAAACTTTGGCTTTTGCAAATTTTCCGGTTTTGGCCGGGTTCTGGGCGAACTACTTGTCTGGGTAGAAAACTACTGTCACATATTGCTAAACAAACTACTTACCCCAAAATCGAACATATATTCAACTTAAAATAAAACTTTTACTTTTAACAAACTTTCCGGTTTTGGCTGGATTCCAAGCGAACTACTTGTCCGGCGAAAAAATGGTTGTCATAATCGTGTTCGTCGTGTCTGTCTGTCGTTTCACTGTTCTCGAGTTAGGCTACTTCCATAAGTGCTAGGACGATGAAACTTGGCAGGCATATACGGGACCCGACCAAACAACTTGGAAGTAGTTACTTCCCCGACCCAACCACCATGGCTAGAGGAGGGGGAATGCGGAAATATGTTGTTGTCCCAAGGTCAGATTACCTAGATTGTGGTCAGATCCCTACCGGAATACCGTTGTTAGTCGAAAACCCATGAAATATTCTGATTTAACTAGTTTGTTCATTTCGAAATTTCCGTTCAAATTACTTGTCAGATAGTTCGGAAACTATTACAGCACTTTCCGCATATATTTTATGGCACTTGTAGCCTCTGCCTCAAGTGCGAAATCCCGACCGCAATTCAGTCTGCCGGTCTATCCAATTGTTTTTTTCCCACTGTTTCGAGTTAGGGTACTTCCAGACGTCCTAGGACGATGAAACGACCAAACTAACTTGAAAATAATCGGTTTCCCGAGCCGACCATCTGCAGGGGGGGGGGGGGAGGGAAAAGGGAATCTGGAAAATTGAGTAGTGTGTAACTTTTGAACGGTTGATCAGATTGAAATTAAACTTAATAACTGAAGAGATGATGTGTCTCAGATGTCCATTTTGAAGTCTGGTCCGAATTTGACAGCTACGGAGGAGCTGGAAGCCGGGAATCTCGAGAAAGAGGGATCGGAGTGATGCTGGGAAGAACAAGCATCTGCTGTAGATAAATCGTTCACATAACTGGACTGGATCCGGACACTCGCGGGGGGGGGGGGGACGGAATTCCGCTGATGGTGGTTTTGGCATGACGAAACTTGGCAGGTATAGAAGGGACAGGATCAAACTGATTTGGAAATAAAAGAAATTATCGATCCGTTAATCTTGGGGGAGTGGAGGGAGGGGGAATCCGGAATATTGAGTCATGCGTAACTTTGGAACGGGTGATCGGATTCGAGTGAAACTTAGTAACTGAACAGAGGACATATCTCTTGTGACCTTTCTATGTCCGGACCGGATCCGACAACTATTGAGGGGGGGGGGGGGAATACGTGTCCCGCTTAAACTGGGTGGGAACAGATGCTCTGGTTAAATCATTTTCAGAATCGGATTGGTTCCGGGCACTGTGGGGGGAGTTGGAGGTTGGGGGGGGGGGGGGGGGCCGGAATTACAGTGATCGCGAGTTAAGGTACTTCCAGATGTGCTAGGACGATGAAACTTGGCTGGAATACCAGAGATTCTACAAGAGTGGCTCAGAAATCGCCACTGTCCAAATCAGACTATTCCTTGCAGTACCAATCTTGACCTCAAAGTAAGAAAAATACTTTAAGCAAAATATACATTTTCATGGTCCTAATGAGCCCATTATCATTTTTGCTTCAAGGGTTTTGCTTACAAATGAAGCTCTAGCTCCCTTAGAGTGCGCATCTCAAAAAAGTGCTTTTGATCAAACAATGCATCTCAACCCGTGCAAGTGCCACATGAGCTTACAGCTCTTATTACTCCAGTAACGAATATCTAACCGATGAACCTTTTGATATAAAACTTTTGATACAAAAGTAAGGAGACATGCTGAATCCATATATGCAAATTATTTTCTCCCCAAACATTCAGTTCGCCCGGATTCCGTCAAAAACCGGAAATTTGTTAAAAGTAATCGTTATACTTGAAGTTGATTAGAGGTCCAATACAGGGGCAAGAATGCATGGTGAATCTGCATATACAAGTCCGCACATACAGTTCACCCGGAATCCGGCCAAAACCGGAACAACAGTTTTATATAAAGCTGATTAGAGGTCGATGTAGGGGTAATGATTATTTTCTCGCAGAGCAAATAGTTCAGCCGGAATCCGGCCAAAACCAGAAAATTTGCTAAAAGTTTGTTTTGAAGTTGAGCCGTTTGGCCGTAATTTTTCAAAAAAACACCACTACGGTGCATTTATGTTTATTTTCAGACGGCTAATTATTGATAAATAATAAAATGTTTAAGCAGTCTGACAAGACCAGATCTCTCTCAAAAAGCCCCGATTGCCTGGATAAAATTGTCCAAGAAATACTAAAATTTGTGGGATCCCGTCGAAACCTTTGGTCTTGTTTTATAATGGAAGGATCTCAAACATTTACATTAACTTATAATTAAGATGGTTGTATTAACTACACCAAAGAGCCACGCTGGTCTTACATTTTCTCTTACACTCGTCAAGTCTCATTCCAGCCGTATGACCCGTTTGAAGGCGCTCCCCACAAGTTCCCGGATTTCCCATTCCTCCACTCCCCCACAGACAGTTGAATCCGAAAAATGAAATTTACCTAGAGGGTAGGGTTCTTTACCATTATGCTGGCAAGTTTCAACGTTATTTGGAAGTGCCCCAACTGGCAAAACCCGGACTGACCGACGGATGGACAAAAACTGCTATATAGCTATGTAGCACTGGGCTGAAGGGCAAGTGCTACAAAAACAGCTAGACAGTGACGCAATATGTTTTGTAGAGATGTATTACCCTACTTGAACGAAAGAAGAAAGTTGCACATGCTTGAAAACTTGCGCTCCGTAACACAGAAACATATCGGGGACATTGACGAGCCGTCGGCAGATTTCAAGTTTCTGAACGCTGTCCAAGTTTTGCTGGTGTGGTGCGTACCGCAAAAGTCCTTTGCATTATTTGGTTTTTAATCTGGCAGAATAATCTCTCTCTTGACCCCCTGTGAATAGCCTCTGCTGTCCCAATGGGGTTACAGATCCTGATGCATCCTTGCGATAACAGTCCATGGTATGGAGACGAAATGAGAAAAACGTGTTTTTTGGAGAAAGGAAGGGACTGAAACTACAAGAAATGAAAATTCCAAAATCTATTCCAAACATTTTGTGGCTTATTCAGTGCGCTGCAAAACGATACCAAACGTCTAACGACAGAGTTTATCCAGGTCGTTGACAGCCAGTTGGCAGACAAGACACTTTTTTTCTTATTTCTAGCCTACTGAGCAAACGGCGTGTCGGCTTTGAAAACTGCTCCAAACAAAAAGCGTATACCTGCTCTTTATGAGTTTTAAAGTACCGTTCCGCCTTAACTAAGCCAAGTAACCCCAATCTTCAGAAGATGAGCCCTTCTGATGATGTACATTTTTTTCTGAGCGTGTATGAGAACACGTCCAATCTTTGAGGGTGGGACGACGGAACTACAGTTTTGAAGCTGATGCCTATACTTTCCGGGAAAGCTCTCGAGGCGGTTTCTAATCTAGGCCAAGCACCACTCACCAACTTTAACACAACGAAAGCCGCGATACTAAAAAAGTACAACATTACGCCGGAAACCTACCGTCACAAATTCCGTGAAGCTAAAATGTCCGGGAACATGAGTTTTCAGCAATTAGCGGATAACCTGGAGCATTATTGCAGAAAATGGCTGCAAATTTCAGAATCGGATACTAGTCAAACTGTCGGTTCAGCTGTGGTTATTTCGGTTAAGCTGAAGCAGGTTATAACCGCACTTGTATTAGAGCAGTTTGCTAACAGCGTTACCTTTCCAGGATTGAAGGTTTTCCTGAAGCAAACAGCTCCAAAAACTATGGAAAAAGCCATAGCAACTGCAGAAAACTACGCAGACGCCCACAAAGTAGGGCGAATGAGACCCGAAGAGCCAGAGAGACCCAGAGAGTCAACGCCTGGCAAAATGAAAGCTTTCGGTAAGTCAGAGAGAGAAGTCTCTTGCTTCAAATGTCATGGTAGTGGACATTACGCTAGGAACTGTCCTTAGCAGCGTCTAGACGCAAGCTCAGATTCGAGATTTCAGAAGCACGGCAGGGCCGGTCCCTAAAGAACCGCAGTAGCATTCTCAAAAGCGAGAATGTCAAAAGACGGCATTGTTGTGGCATGCCAAAGTGGTATTAACGATAAGTCTTCTTACCTTCTTAAGGGGCGCGTCAACAATCAGGAAGTTGAAATGTTGATTGACAGCTGGAGCGAATTAAGCCTCGTTCACAGTGACCTCGTACCGGCAGGGATTTTGAACAAGGGGGATATGTTCAGCGTAGGCTGCGTTGCTTGGGATGTTCGCACCTTCCCGTCGGCTTTGGTTGAAATAAGCATACAGTCCCCAAACAAGTCTCTGATTAAAGAAACAACGAAAATAGCGGTGTCAAGCTCACTGCCCTATCAGGTGATCATAGGAAGAAGTTTTCCAAACTTTTCTATCCTAGCATCAGCCAACGACGATTCTAATGACAGCCCAGCCGAAAGCTTTGTCGAGGACTTTGGCGAAGGTCTCATCGCAGACGACTACTCATCTGACGACAAGAGAGAGCAAAAGCCCAAGAAAGGCAAGTCAGCACGTAAGATGGCAAAGCTGGCAGACGCTGAGAGCCTGGCTGCAACGACAGCTAAACCGTTTAGGGACGAGGATCTAGCAGCTGCGCAGAAGGAAGACCTTTCACTACAAGCACTTTGGAAAAAGATCCATTCGGTGGAGGAAGAAAATGCAAAGGTAAGATACCAAGTCATTAACGGTTACTTAAGTAGCGTAAGCCGCAGAGAGAATGAACCAGATCTCACACAACTAATTCTACCAAGAGGAAACAGGCAACAAGTCTTAGAGCTTGAACATAACTCCCAAACAAGGGCAAGACGAAAACGCTAGACAGAATTCTCAAACAATTCTGATGCCCGAAAATATACACAGATGTCACGTGAAACTGCATGTCCTGTCACGAATTTCAAATGATAGCAAGGGTAACGAAGAGGGACAAGGCTCCTCTACGACCCTTATTATCAGTAGGCTTACCATTCGAGAGGTTAGGGTCTGACTTCATTGGTCCTATCAAAAGAAGCTCCAAAGGGAACATCTGGATCTTAGTAATAGTAGATTACTTTTCGAAGTGGCCCGAAGCTTAAGCGCTTCGCTCTTGCAAGTCTGAGAGAGTAATGGAAGTTCTAGAGGAATACTTTGGACGCTATGGGGTACCTTCAGAGATTGTACATGACCAGGGAACACCTTTTACAGCACTTAAGGGTTCTCTCGCAAAGCTAGGGGTTAAAGCAACCAGAACAAGCCCCTACCACCAAGCAACAGATGGGATCTGCGAAAGGTTCAATGGAACTTTAATGAGTATGCTGAAGAAGTGTGCGGCGTATAGGGAGGTGAAACAAGAGTCCACCGGCGTATCCCCTTATGAAGCTCTGTTTGGTAGGAATCCCCGGGGTCCCTTGGCAGTTCTGAAGGAACAGTGGGTTAAGGCTGAAAAGGATACCAAGTTTGACGCAAGTTATTTCCCACAGCTGAAGGAGAGACTGAAGCACATCCACGAAGTGCCATGAAGCCAACAAGCAATGGTCGCAGGAAGGCAAAAAACCTACTACGACGCTGGGGCTTCGAGCTCAACAAAAAAACTAGAAATAGGGAACAAGGCACTAGTTCTTCTACCCGATGGAAATAACAAGCTTGAGAGGCGTTGGACAGGCCCGGTGTCAATCCTCCGTAACCTGAGTAAGTACAATTACGAAGTCACAGGTTTTCAGGGTAGGAAACGGAAAAAGATCCTACACGTAAACTTCCTAAGGAAGTTTAACGAACCTGTACCTTGCCTCTTCTCAAGTGCTCTGGCGGAAGGCCAAGATGATGACGAACGAGGGCCTAGACTGGTCACGTTCAACGAAGCGTCAACTGACGAACACAGGTCAGTGACAATAAATCCAGAACTAACCAACAAGCAGCACGAGCAGGCAGGAAATCTCTTAAGAGAGTTCAAAAGACGTCCTTAGCAAGTTTCCAGGGAAGACTAACCTCGCGCAGCACAAATTAGATACAGGCAGTTCAGAACCGATAAAAAGGCAGCCATGCCGGATCCCACAAAGCCACCAAGCAGCGGAAAAAGCGGAGATCAACAGAATGGTCGAAGCCGGGGTCCTAGCACCATCAAAGAGCGCGTGGGGGTCTCCGATAGTCGTAGTACCGAAAGCAGATGGCAGCTTGCGCATCTGCTGCGATTTTAGAGGGTTGAACGCCATCATCCTGAACACGAGCCCTTACCCCATGCCAAGAATCGAAGAAATGCTAAGCCGGGTGGGGAATGCCACCTTTTTATCGATACTGGACGCCACGAAGGGCTATTTTCAAACTGGAATGCACAATGACAGTATAAAGAAAACGGCGATAGTAACACCATTCTGGCATTACCACTTTTTAAGAATGCCGTTCGGGTTGAAAGACGCAAGTCAAACCTTTCAGCGCCTCATGGATGGAGTCCTTGAGGGGTTGAAAGACTTCGCCGGCGCGTACATAAGTTCGTTTTTTTTGGATTCACTTCTGCTTCGTCAAAGTTTGTAGTTTGGCTCTTGTTTTGTCTTACTTGCGTTTCATTGAGTTCTTGTTTCCGAAAAGTCAAACTACACCAAACTACGTCTGCGAGGTAGTTTGTAGTTTGAGCTCCGTAGTTTCAGGTTTGACTAGAGCAAGTGGAATGGACAAATAAAACGGCTTTTAAGCGAAACTAAGCCGAAACTACATCCAAAAATACGCAACTATAGATGACATAATCATATTTACGAATGGAACATGGGAAGAGCACCTAGCCCAACTACGAATGGTACTCGTAAGGCTCAGGGAAGCCGGCATTACCGTAAATCCGAGCAAATGTCGCATCGGTTTTCCATAAGTCTCTTATCTAGGGCTCGTAGTGGGGAACGGAAAAATGCGAGTCACCGAAGACAAAGCTAGAGCAGGTAGGAATTTCGCTGTCCCTAGGACTAAGAAGGATGTCACGGCATTCTTAGGATTGATATCTTACTACGCAAGCTTTATAAAAGACCGCGCAAACATCATACGTCCTCTGACCGCCCTGACGCACAAAGACCAACCAACACTTGTCTGTCCGACACGCGAATGCCAAGAAGCATTCGACGAGCTCAAAAGTCGTCTCACTTCTGACGTAGTGATGCGCTGCCCAGACTTTGATCGCAGGACGATCATTCTCGTCCGCGAAAGGTTTGGGGGACACATTGGGGGTACATCCGTTTATCTTCATCAGCAGGGCATTAACCCCCGCGGAAAAATCATTTTCGGCAACTGAGAGGGAATGCCTCGCCATAAAGTTTGCGGTAGACAAGCTCTACTACTATGTGGAGGGACGCCCTTTCACGCCGGTAAGCGGTCATGCTCCATTAAAGGGGCTACAGACTGTGAGGAATGCAAACCCAAGACTTGCCAGATGAGCTATGTCCCTTCAGGGTTTCGATATGCAAGTCGTAACGCGGGCCGGCAAAGATAACGGAAACGCGGATGGGCTTTCCCGCTCCTTCCGTTAAGACGCGACCGACCACGCGTGAAAAAGTCGCTGTAAATAATGTAAATATTCTTTTTACAGTTTCTGCAAGGCTCTAAGCGAGCTTGCATATGCCCCGAGGTTGCGAGCGTACAGGGTCTGGAGGTCTTACGCAAGGCAACGCGAAGGGACGTAACCATAACTACGTTAATGCGGACCGTCGCCACGAGCTCCGACAAAGCTGGCGTCAGACTGAAGGAAGTTGAAGGGTTCCTCTTCCGATACTTTCGACGTACCGAAGTCTCGTTAATCGTCCCAGGAGGTTAACGGAGCAGGCTGATCGCCTATACCCACGGTCGAAACCACCTTGGCTCCTTGAGAACATATCTACAGAAAAGGACAAAATTTTATTGGCCGGCCCAACAGCGTGACGTCACGACACAACTCCACAAATGTCCCTGCAGTGAAGAGACGAAGGAGGAGGAGGTGTGACGGAGTCAGCGAGAAGAAGCCAGCCAATGGGAGTCGACCCATTCATTTCAGTTGTTGATTCATTTCAGTGTTGACTTTTAGTCAGTAATAAATCTGATTTCGTTACGATAGGGCAGCTCCTAGGCAGGCCACGACAGTAGGGCCACAGAGAGCATCTACGAACTTGACCTTACCCTTGACCCAATGAATGCCCCACATCAAGTAGGCTATAATCAAAATATCTCATTCCTGAGTTATCGTGCTTAGAGACAGACGGACAGGTGGACATTTTTGCGATGTCATATGTATTCCTCCATGTATGTTTTGGGATCCCAAAAAGCTACCAAATTAACGAATGCACAGGCGTTTGTCCTCGAACCAACAATAAGTAGTCGTAACAGAACAAAACGTGTTCTTTTGAGTAAAAGTGGTTTCTTCAGCTTCCAACAAAGTAGAACTTGAGTGCTTCCCGTGGCAACCCTGACGACGCACCTCCTCTCCTCGACCTGCTGGCGAAACCAACCAAGCGATCTGATTGGCTCTGCATAAAGGGAAAATAGAACCTGGCTCTATTCTCCTTATTCACCTTATTACAGCGCGCAACGACGAAAGAGGAATCTGTAATAAGCCTTATACTCCGTAATACACCTTACAAAAACCTATTTGGACAAAGCTGAAGTGTATTCAAATACGAATACAAGTCTGCAAGCTGAGTAGGAGGCATCTGGTGGCTAAGAATTACTTGAATAGTTTTCAACCGGCAAATCAACCACTTGACAAGAAAAAGGCAAATTGCCGTTAGACAAGTTTATCATTCCAATCAGTCCAAGAAGAAAAGAAAAAAGTAGTAGCATCTATGGTCCTACCAATGTCGATTGTTATCACTGTGCAAGTCGGAGAACGTCCAGGTTCCACCCGCTCCTTCTAGGTAATGTTGAGAATTCTGCGATGACAGTTCTTCTCAAAGGCAAGAATCCATTTTCTGTGTCCGTGTCGGTATAAGAATATCAAGAATGATCCATCTGCTGCTTCGCTTTGCTACCGGGTAAATGGTACGACCGGAATTTGATGTAAACCGGTAATATCGGAGATAACAAAATCCCAAAAAAAACATGAATAATATAAATTTATTACTCCGATCGTAATATGGGCTAGCCCACTCATTAAAGACAAAAAAAAAGAATTTTGATATGTTATTATGTTTGCAAGATCTTGCGAAGACCGGGAGTCTCCAAGACCCAGCTGTCTTGATCAAAAACTCCAGCAAACGTTCCACTGGGGATCCGATCGAAACCTTTGGTCTTTTTAAACTTCCAGACTTTTACTGAAGTTCGTATTTTTTCTAGCGCAGATCATTATTTTGTTTTTGCTTTTTCTTCTTTGAGCAGAGCCAATGTGAATCTACATTGTTATTGCTGATCATATTGCTTTGTAATCTAATTAAAATGTTGATTATGAAGACCTCTGTGTTTGCTCTCGCCAAAAATTAGTCCAACCGGAGTCCGGCAAAAATGAAAATTAAATAGAGGTTTTGGGGCTAATTTCGAGGGGCTACGCAAGGAGCTAATGTCGAATCTGGGATTTGAAAATGTACTGAGTCGATATTTTTCGTGCCGGACCAAGGACCAGTATTCTTGCAGTTGATCAAGTCATTTAAAGTGTCGACAACACAGAAAGTACTTATGTTCGATCGACCAATTTACTTTGTTTTCGTGTTTAATTTATACTCCGAAAGGGATCCGGTGACAACCGGATTCTCGGTAGGCCTTGTGTCATGGCTTTACCTGTATTTGCACTTTAGCCGTCAGGATGACTGACGGTAGCCGTCATCCGCCACGAAAACTAGGGAGTCAGGATCCCTGTTCTTTCTGTTTACTTCTTCTTCTTTGTGAAGACAGGATCTACTTCTTAATCCAGTACTTGTTCCGAGACAAACTAGGAATTGCCAAATTTGAAAAACAGCTTTCTTAAAGGATTGCGTCCTACTTCCGTAATTACATTCATTAATTCTTAAAGGACCTGTCTTACCTATAATACTAACGCAACCTACTTCCATAGTCACTCCATATATTTCTATACCCGGCGACCCCGATTTCGCACGGTACATTCTAACCCCTCCTAAGAATACCGAGATGACTTCCTCACTTGCCGTGTTTTGCTAACTTCGATGTGCATCACGCTGTCGACGGTTGTCTCCGAGAAGTTTTTCCATCAGAACTGTTATGTAGATTGCTTCCCTGTTTTCGCTACAAGTCAACGGGTCTCGGAAAAGGGTTAAAAGTTAAAACAGCCAAAACTGTGGGTTTCTTGTTTTGAAAGCACAACCTATTCTTAAAGTATTCATATTTTAATATACTGTAAAGTTGAAGAGTAAATAGTGCGAGGCGTTTAAGCCCTGAGACTGAATTTCATGTTACGTTCTAACCCGCTAACCACACCTAACAGATTTTCACACTACCCGCATTTGCCCACTTTTCACTACTTTCCATGTGTATCATGCTCTCGACAAGTGCTTGGGTATCATACTGTCGATGCGCAAAACCGGTTATCTGAATTTTACCGTGTTCTTGGCAGAAGTCACTGGGCCAGGGAAAAGGCCTATAAACACCCAAAGTCGTGTGTAATTTGTTAAATAGTATTTAACTAGTTTTGAATGTTGGAACATAAATAGTAAGTAGTGCGAGGTGTGCTTTAAATCTTCTTATCTGTTGCATTCAGAAGAGCATCGGTATATGAAGCCGAAGGTTGAGGGTTACCGCTTGAGGAACTTTAATTTTTCAGTTCACTTCAGCCGTCGTTTCAATCTCAAGGGCTGTTTCACGGACAAATTAAGTATCTGGTTTTCCTTGATTTTAGGACCCCAAAACGTAAGTGGAGGAATACCTATGACATCGCAAAAGTTGTCCGTCTGTCCTTCTGTTATCACGATAACGCCCGAAGGGGTTGAGATATTTGTTCAAATTTGGCACAGTGACTCTTTAGGGGTATAGGAGAGGGGTTTCAAATTAAGGGACGACAAAAACATTTTTAAAATTTAATGAGATAGTCGATTTAGGGGAAAGTTAAAATGCTGAATCCGAATATGAAAATTATTTTCTCGTCGGACAAATAGTTCACACGGAATCCGGCAAAGACAGAAATTTTGGAAAAAGTTAAAGTTGTATCTGAAGTTGATTAGATGTTCTGTTCAGGGGTAGAGACACATGCTGAATTTGAATATGAAAACTATTTTCACGCCGGACAAGTAGTTCGCTCTGAATCCTGAAATTTAGAATGAAATTTTAACATAGTCGATTTAGAGTTAGGAGAATAAACACTAACAATAAACAAAAAGAGTATGCGATCAGTTCAATCTCTAAAGTCCCAACCGGCATTTACTGGGTCGAAAAGTCAGAATGCATCAGACAATCATCTGGTAACAATTTAATACAACTTGTTGACTAGTTTTTGACCATTGACCAGCCCCGACCATACCCCTTTATTCACGCATGCAATAGCTCGTCGCGTGGGTGACGTCACTTTGTTGAATCTATTCACCCAGGGGGTACTGGGATTTCGGTTGCGCGTACACGCGCAAAGTTAATTGGGTTTAATAAAAAACTATTTAAACCTAGCGTACGTGTTCTTTGGGTTTTGGATTGTCGGGGGGGGGGCGAAGGGGTTGATATATATCGTTTAAAGTTCGTAGCACAGGCCAAGTCCGTAGATGGGTTCTTTATCCCCATATTTAGAGGCAGAGGAGGCGGTTTCAAATTAAGGGTAAAAACAAATATGTTTTATATGCTAATCAGACATTCGTTTGAGGGGTAAGAAAGCTCACTGGATCCATAACGGAACTTAGTTTGCTTGCCGGATAAACGATTCACCAGGAATTCGGCCAAAACTGGAAATTTGGTTGAAGCTCAAAGTTGTTTCTGAAGTCGATTAGAAATTCGGTATCGGGATAAAGAGACATGCTGAATTGAATTTTGAACTTTATTTCCTCGACGTGCAAGCTAATAAAATTTACAAAAAAACTGGAAATTAGGATATGACGTATAGCCTAGGGGTAAATGTACACATGCTGAACCAATATCTGAACTTGGTTTTAGCAGATTAGCCATTTGACTTCTTCTGTTTCTAAATCTTAATATTAAAAGTTTTCAAGGAGTCTGGTGAAGACCGGATATCTACAAGACCCATTTATCTGGATCAGATATTACTTTTTTTGGATCCCATCGAAACCTTTGGTCTTGTTCTATGAGACCCCACCATGTGGCCCTGTCTCTATGACTCCGACATTGGCGTCCTAGACTTCTAGATGCAAACAAAAAATATACTTTCTAGTTTATTTGTCACGGTAAATGTCCCATGTATAAATACAATATAAATATGTTCTCTTGGGGATCCGGTAAAGAGTTTTCTTTTCAGGGCTTACTGCACGCCACTTTACTTCCTTCCTCTTGCTTGTAATGTCAGTGTGAAATGTGAGAATTCTTTTCTGGTTATGTATAATAATTCGTTCCGGTGGCTTCACGGTCTTCCTTGGAATTGTATCGGGAATGTTTGTTTGTGAAGGGCTTCCATCTTTTGGTAAACTTCGGAGGCGGTCAATTCTTTCCCTTCAAACCAGGATCCTCCGATCCCCTAGCCCACTTCTTAGGATCTTTTGTGGGCCTCAGATGCGGCTTTCTCTGCCTGAAGGGGTTGCGTGGACTCGTAAGTTGTACGCGGGGCTTTTGACGGGAGTCACGTAAGTGACCTGGTACTTACATTTGTTTGTTTGTTGAGTCTGTTTTGTTATATTGTGACCCATGTTGGCCTTATTTGTAATAAATAAAAAATTAAAAAAAATATATAGTCTGTAGACCCAAATCGTGAGGCCACACTACAGCGATTTCGCACAAAAATCTGCGTTTTGCGATACACGACCCAGATTGTGCGACAAGCAACGCAAAACGTTCACGTTTTGACTTGGTGTTAGGTGAGTTGAAAAATTTGGACTCGTTCGATGAAAAGCATGCGATTTGAATTGGGGGGGGGGGGGGGGCGAAGATTTGCTGATTTTTCAAAACAGACTAAGTTACTCTACCTTTTTATGAAAAAAAAAAAAATATTACAGTCATTGGATTTGGATGGTTGAAGACAGGTATTTTCTGAGCGAACCTTCTTTCTTCTCACGATGGTTTCTTAGTACCCTTTAAAATCTTCTTGACACACATGCCCAGTTTCTTTTGTTGTTTGCAGTGTGGACCAGGTGTTTGACAGGAATCTTAATCACAAGAACTCTCTATAGGATCACACTGGAGCACATCAGTTGGCAAGGTTTCGTTTAGGCAAGCTGCGTTTGCAATTTATATTAGCAAAGCCCGAAAGGACAAGAGCGTGCAAGGCCTCACTGGACAACCCCAAGTCCTTACGGGGCAAGCACGCTTAACACTGTCTTGTAGAAGGCAAGTCGGCTTGATAGACTGATTGAACTGACAATCCGACAAGCCTAGAGCGCACAGTGTCTTTAGACTTACGGTTCTGAAATTGTCAGAACTTGTCAATTTTGAAACCTGCTTTTCCTCAGTTTTTGTCCGTGCTACCAAGAACAAATAGCAAGATAGAACTGCTGTCTCCCTATCTCTGTCATACAAACATGCTGAGTCGAGTAAAACACGGCCGACTCCCGACGCAAATGAGCGGAGTTGGAGCTTACTGGGACATCAAAAGTCGTAACCTCTAGAGAGAAGGTCCAACGCAGTAAACCACCGAGGAAGAAAAATCGAATGGAGGCAGAAGTGATGAGCCTGTTCACACTGGACTGGAAGTGAAAACAGCCGAAACAAGCTTTCGGGGGTTGACAAGAAAATTCAAAAGCAATTAAAAAATATGTCCATGTATAAAGGAACTGACATTCGATACAAAGCTGATATTACGATTGTAATTTAGTTAAAAGTACGACAAACTGTATATGGTAACGAAATTTGTATTTTTTCGGGGTCATTGCAACTAAGTGTTGCCAACATCCAGAACAAGAAGAGATAAATTTCATTGTAGATGTTTGCTCTCATCTGAGAATATCAGATGAAAAACAAGCAGATTCTTTATAAGAGGCCGTGTTTCTGGTTTAGTAGGGTGAGTGGAAATGAACAAATATTACGTAGATGGAACATTATGCAATAGGCGTTTAATGTGACAAACTAACCAGAAACTGTTTTGAATAAAATTTAAAAAACTAGGACTCCTATGTGGGTCCTAGACAAACTAGAACCCACATGGCAGTTCCTCAGTATGAAAACCAAAGACTTTATTTGATGGGAAAACACACCGTTGACATGGAATTGTTTGTCAGTGGTGAACTAAAAGACAAAAGTGCGCTTCATTCTGGGCTAGACCAGGTTGAGGTGAACTTTTGTCTTTCAATTTACAACTGAATTGAAATCGATCTCACTAAATCGAAACGAATACAATTGTTTTTAAGGAAAAAATAGAAGAAAATGTACTATTCTACCTTTTCGGTAATTTCAGTAATCCTCGCAAGTCTTGAGAAATGATATTTTGCAGTTATCAAATTTCATTCTTTTCAGATCGCTACTTCAAGAGTTATGCATGCCAAAAGAGTTACATTACCCCACGGAAATGTAACGGAACATCTAGGAGACGTGGTCTTACCAACTAAAGTTTCGTCAAAGCGGCTAGATTAAAAGTTTATCCCAAAATACTAGTATGAAGTTGTATGAAAAAGTAGCATGCAGTAACAATTGATGCTACTACATGCTTCTAGGGCTGCCACCCCCTGGCTTTCCAAGGGGGCCCAAAGCTAGTCTTGATAAAACTGCAGATGTTGAAAATCAATGGGTCATGACCTCACTGAGTGTGCTTCGAATCCCGGCTTGTCATTGTATGGTTCTCCCCAGAGACGCAAAGAGGAATGTCACAATTGATTTCAATGTCCACGTTGATTACACCAAAAGCGATTATGAACGACCATGGACAAGTTAGCTTTTATTTTTTGCATTTCTAATCAGGCGCCCAGCGTCAAGTCAAACAAAATCAACGCTGTTTCCTCCCCGTGTGACCAGGCCAAAACACCAACCTCGCTAGTGGCTATGTTGTTTTCTTCGCAAATGACTCAAGTGTGTAACGGCGGAGAGCAACGAGTATACACGGGCGACCAAGAAGGCTCTGTATTGGCTCCACCTCCACTCATTGTTGTCTGAACATTGCTGATCGGTGGATGGACGAGAGACCATCGTTCTTGCTCTTACTTGTTCTTGGCGCTACAAAGTATAGAGACGCGAAAACCCAGATTTACGATTGGCCGGTTCCGCCAAAAGTTTTTAGCCCCCTTCATGGTACTGTAACAATCAGTTCAGGTTTAAAGCTTGAATTAACTGTGAACATGTCCATTGTCTTTTAGCCAATTTCCTTTTTGATTATGATGGCGTGATGAGAAGCTAGTCCTGGCCGGCCATGGCGTCAGCGGAGCATTCACCTCCAGGGTACATCATCTGCTGCTGTTTGTCTACATGTTCTACAAGCTATTACCACTTAGAAATCTGTTCAGTAAGCTCAAAGTTAAAGATAAAGTCCCGTCAGTACTTGGCCCTGTTGTATCTAATGCTGTTGTGGCGGTCCGCAAAGCCGCGTTCACAAGCATGCCTAAGCAAGCACAGATGCCTAGGCACGTGCTCAGGCGTAGCCAGTCACCGAGTTCTAGAGCCTGGAACTCCGTGCCTGGCCCAAAATATGCCTAGGCATTGGTGTGAACGGTGATGCTAGGCACGTGCCTAGACATCTGTGCTTGGCTAGGCATACTTGTGAATACTTGTGTGTTAAGGGAATCAGACAAGCGGCGATCAATTCTCCACCAGTTTACAATACTAACGTTACTGAGGCACAGAAAGAAATACTAGTTCTATTTTGCGTGGCTCAGATATTTCTTTAGTGAATTCTGCGGAAGATATTCTGAATTTGAGCCGGAACTTTAAGCCCATATTTAATCTTTGCATAAAAATACATATGTCGGATATGTCATCGTAGCTGACACATCCGTTCTATGCATTGATTGAATATGTATTTCCCAGTCAGCTTTCACTCAAGGAGTATTTCACATTAAGCCATCGATTGCCGCTGTCTCTGAGTCTTATTCTAATACAGGTCTTTCAATGAGAATAGAAGTGAAGTGCTTATTTTTCATGGTGAAATTTTCACTGATCGGATCCGGTCCGACTCTATAAATTGTAAATCTAGGGCAGAAGACAGCCCTTTCCAACAAGATCCGTATCGGTCTTTCCTCCCTAGGCGTGTAACAAGATTTCTGGATGCCCCCTCTAATCCCCCCACACTGGCCAAATCCGGTCTATACCTGTAAAGGAGCATCTAGAAATGATATTTTGCAGTTATCAAATTTTATTCTTTTCAGATCGCTACTTCAAGAGTACATGCCAAAAGAGTTACATTACCCCACGGAAATGTAACGGAACATCTAGGAGACGCGGTCTTACCAACTAAAGTTTCGTCAAAGCGGCTCGATTAAAAATTTATCCCAAAATAGTAGTATGAAGTAGTATGAAAAAGTAGCATGCAGTAAGAACTGATGCTACTACATGCTTCTAGGGAAGGGCTACCGTGTTACTGACTACTATAGCCAGACAGGATGCTACTGGATACATACTGCTTAAGATTGGCCCAGTCAGAGACACATTAAATGTTAGTATTCTTTACTGTCACACATCAATACGTACAACTGTCATACAACTACGCAGGCTACTCATTTTTCAGCTGGGGGTCACTCGTCCGTGAGTTACACATACCGCAAGATTTCCTGGACTCCCCTTTCTAACAACTGAGACTAGGACAGTATAGGGACTTATGAACTACCAACCGAACCCTCGACTTGAAAGAAAAAGGAAGGGTGAAAATCAATCTCCCATTCGTCTTACCGTTGGTCGGAATTCAAAATATCCAATGAAGTCATCATACGAGAACAAGAGTCCTATTAATTTTCGGATTTCAGCCCATTCTAGCGCAGCATAAACTAAGCGGAAAACGAACCGGACTCATCAAAGTCAACATGTCAGCTTACCCCAATATTGACACTCTCAACTGCTTTCTCAAGCAATTTAAAACAGCTTCTAACACCAAATTCAATTTTTTGCCAAATTTTGGCCATTCATCAATCTGGCAGAAAAAACAAACAAAATGAGGATATTAATCTAGCGCGTTTCCTTACCCCTATTTCGATAATTGAACCGTTTTCAGAAACATTGTTCCGGGCACGACACTACAGTCGACAGAAAATGAAGACCGGATTCGGTTTTGTTTACAAATCCGTCCCACCTAGATCTCTCCACTCTAAACGTACCATAAAATTTCCGGTGCCCTACCCCTCAACTTTCCTCACGTTTGACGGATCCAGTCTTAACTTCGAGGAGAACATCTGAGACATGTTTGCTGACTGTCGAGTTTCATCCAGATCTGATCACTCGTTTGGAAGTTCTGTATGCCTCAAAATCCTCCTCCCCCTGGGCGGTCAGATTCGGGAAGGGACAATTTCTTAGTCAATTTGGTAAAGTTCTGACATGTTCGTTGTTCTAGACGATTTCGAAGAAGAAAAACCATGCATATTCATCTCCTTCAAATTCCCCATAAAGCTTTTAAGATATCTACCAGTCGAGAGACTGCATCTTGATAAGGCCAACGACCCTTCCAGAAACTTAATGGCTATCTTAGCCAACGTCGTCCACGTGAAAGGCCTGTTAAACGTGAAGAATACACATCAAATACCTGCTACTGCATTGTATGAGTGAGTTACCGTTAGGCTTGAAAACAGTGTTGCCACTTTTCCCTGACGGAACCTAGACATTTGGCGGCACAAATCTGTGACAATCTGCCGCCTACAAAATCGGGTCCTTTTTTTGGTTTTCACTAAAAAACTCGTGGATTTTGGGGTTACAACTTACTCTTATGACAGGACGTAATATTAGTAAAAGAAAGAAATCCCTTTTCCGGAAAAGAGGTGCCTTGAATTTGGCAAAATATGTTGAAATCACAGAATTTGAGGCATTCCTGCCATAAGTGCGACTTCCTGTGAAAAAAATTTCAGAGCTGAAAATCTGGGGAGAAGTCGAAAACCTGTGACAAATCACATAATTCTGCGACCAGTGGCAACACTGCTTGCAAAGAGTTGACGACAGGAAAATAATTGGAACCATTAAAATGGAAGTCAAGCAGTTAAAAGAAGAGGCGAGACGTATGGGGGAGGGGGGGGGGGGGGAATCACCAGCCCAGTAAAAAATGAGTCACGATTTTTCGTTTGAACAGGTGATTTTTTCTATAAGGCAGTAGATTTCTTCTGAAAACACCTTGCCCAACCCATCCATTTTGGTCTGTAACGATTCTGGTTAAAATGAGAAAAAATGACAATTAGTTCAGTTGCTAACAAGACCAAAGGCGGGATCCCGAAGGAGGACATCCATTGGACTTCTTCATACAGACCATCGGTTCTTCTGGACTTCCTGACTTCACCTGGTCGCGTAAATATGTTTTTATACCTAACCATTTAACCAGATGAGTTAGATTCTGATTCTTCTACCCCGTCAAGTCTAGATTCCGAACAGAAGATCAGTAGGCTACGCCATTTTTAAATACACTAACTTGTAAACTTATTCAAAGGATGTTTTTTCCCAAATTCCAAGATTACATCACATTCCGGTCCTGCCATTTATCCGGTAGGAAAATGAAGCCGATAGTCGTATCAGTCGTCTTATTATCTCCATATCGACACGAAAAACTAGACTAGGGCAGTATAGGGACTACTGAACTACCAACCGAACCCTCGGCTTGAAAGAAAAAGGAAGGGTGAAAACTAATTTTCCATTTGTCTTACCCTAGGTCGGAATTCAAAACAATCCGATAAAGACATCGCACGAGAACAAAAGTCCTAGTAATTTTCGGATTTCAGCCGGTTCTATCCGTACCAAAACTAAGCGGGAAACAAACCGGACGCATCGAATTCAGCATGTCATCTTACTCCAGTATTGACACTCTCAACTGCTTTCTCAAGAGAGTTTAAAACAGCTTCAAACACCAAATTCTTTTTTTGCCGTATTCTGGCCATATATCAATCCGGCAGAAAAACAAAATAAAATGACGATATTAATCCAGCCTGTTTCCTTAACCCTATTTCGATAACTGAACTGTTTTCAGAAACAGAGTCCCGGGCACGAAACTACAGTCGACAGAAAATTCATAGCAAGAAAATAAAGTTCAGGCATGGACGATCGTGTAAATTTATCTCTTCATCGAAACTCTAATAGACATAGGAAAAAACTGTGGCCAGAAAACGATGAAAAAATTATTGGCTATCAAAATTGGCCTAGGAGAACCTAGATGGAGTATACAAAAAAAAGCGAAAAACAACACAAAGTAGTACGAACTCTCATAACAAACCAAACATTTACGATAATATGGACATTAACATTTAAGTTGCTGGGCGAATCAGTTTGAAGAGTTTTCTAAATAGATAGGGTACCATAGGGTACCTTTTTCTGAAAAATCAGTGACTAGATCTTGCTTGTCGGTATTAGTTCTGAATAAATAGGCAGACCGAGATACCTGAGGCATCCTGTAGGGACAATACACTGACTGCCAAGCATGACATACGTAAAATCAGCGAAATGTTGCTCTTTGGGAGATTCACTTTTCTTGTTTTACACGAGTTAATCCGAAAGTAAGTTCTTTGACGGAGTTTATTCAATTTCCCTCTCTTCTTCCAGCATAGATGAAAGGATTCGAGAAAGGAAGGCTTCTTAGAATATTGGCACATTTCCTCGTCAAGGTTCATTTATTCTTTGATGGAAGGGAAGGAGGCGCCACTTGCCTCTTACCTTTGGAGGAGGGACGTCCAGTTTGTGCAGACAAACCGTGCCGTTGCCGCTTTGTGGCAACGGTGTACATTTCTCAGCAAGACAGAATAGAACCGGTGTAAAAGTATCTGTAATCTATAAGCTGAGGTTTTTCCTTTAATGTTAGTTAAATTTACACCTTCAGCTTTCATTTCAGCTTACGCTAAAAACCGAAGCTTCCAGCGACTGTATAAAGAACACATTTTTTTTATCGGCTTTCTTATAGCCTACTTACCATACAAATTCAGCTTTAGTGTGTTTGAAACAGCAAAATATATCAATCCAATAGCCACAAACCCCCGTTCTTCAAAATAGAGAATACCAAGAAATGCGCCAGACATCAAATTTTGTGAAAACGCTGATGAGCAGATTGCCTTTTACTAAAATCACAGATCTATCCGTAAAAAAAAGTAGTGGCTCAAGAAATATTAACGACGTTGTAAGTTCTAAAAGGTTACGGAAAATGCCATAAAACAACGTCGTGCGAACTTCATAGCTCTAGTAGATGCCCGAGCAGAGGCCTACCCAGGTGAGCTCATTGTAAAAAAGCACTTGACGAATAACCAATAAATTTCTTTTTGAAAGAAAGGAAAGTAGGATGTTGTTTCAGTTTCCAAGTTGTGTTCTGCGTGGAAGTGTCATAGCAACAAGGTATGACATAGGCTGGATGGCTAGGAAAGTACGATGATGTTCTTTAATTTTAAAATAATTTTTTTCATTTTTTTAAATAATGTTTGCTTATGTTTTTTTCTTTCTGATAGGAGTTGCTATTAATCTGCATTTTAGAGGCCAGCTTTTATCTTTTCAATATTAGAGGTAAACCACTCAAAGCACCTCTGCAGAGGCTGATGCAGTTTCATATCGACCTTGACATTCACTGTCATAACATGTGGGAGATAGTACGATATGCAGATGATACGTGTACGCGAAAAGTTATATTCTACCCCCCCCCCCCCCCCCACCCCCCAAATATAAAAACACAGCAAACATCGAATGAACTGTACTGCATGCTAGTAGGGAAATGATTTGAGGCTAAATACGCCGGGAAGTAATTAATATCTCAGATGTCTCTCAAATGTCTCAAATTTCATTCATTCTTACAAGGAAGGACTTGACCTAGCAAAAGCTGGACAGAGAGATAGACGTTACGATTGCTATATGGTGTATGAGCCTAAGGGTTAGGTGCCATAATAATCCACTAAATGATTTAACTTTAGCAAACAGATCGGTACTGTTCTATCTCGAACGACACTTTGTTCTTCGCTGGTAATTTCCCATTACTTGCTTGGGCTGAAAGCTCCTAGGAGAGCATACAAGAAATTCTGGACTGTCTGGACATTTTTTCAGCTTTTCAAGGACAATGACCCTTCTTCGTACCTACAAATTCTTGTTCTTGCAAACTAGACAAACGTGGTCTGGATCAACCGGACGCTTAAATGAACTCATTGTACAGCATATACATCATGTTGGCTTCGCCGACCAAAGTGGTGCTGGGGAAAACTTTGGTTTTGTTTCTTCGCTATCGATTAAATCTGCCGCTAACGCTGAAGTTGCAGCGACGCTAAAAATGAAGTTGTCGACCCATAAATACTTTCATAGTGGTATGTTCCAATAAGTTAATTAGCTGTTAATTAGCTGATCTACAAAAAAAACGAAAATCTCGTTTTGTTTCTTGTATTACGAATGATCAGCTTGTCTTTAAACCTTATATACTAAATCACATGATTAAAGGCTATCACTCAGGGTTGAAAAAAAATCGGAAGAATAGAAGAAAAAAAACTTGTTGACTTTGCAGCCAGCTGAACCTTATCCTTTTCAACCGTTGGCATCATGACGGATGACAACTAGGAATTTAATGTTGTATAAACTATTTGGTATTATAAAGCTATCTTTATCTGTTCAAAATTAAAGTACTACAGATCTACTAATTAATGCGAAACTACGTCACTATTTTACATCAGCATCTGTATCCGCTGCTTTAACGCTTTATTCTAGGTTACAAGGATAAACCATGGAGTCAAATTTCCTTATCCTCAGGTTTTTAGATAGATAGATAGATTTATTGCAGAAAAAAGCCAACTAAGGCCATCACAATAAAAAAATACAATGAACATAAAGAAACAAGAACAACACCACTTCCAAAGAGGCAATTCATTTTAAATGTGAGTCTTCTGTGTGATTTATTACATCTGAGATTCCTTTCTTTCAGCATTCCTACAAAACACTCAGTCCCACATTTTCTCGCCCAAAACATTTCCTACTGCAAATCATTCAACTACTTGCATTCTGCCAAAAAATGGATCAAACTTTCGTTACTAGATCCACACATTAGGCAAAAGTAAGGACCAGTCCTTAACCCAAACTTACCTAAATATTTTCTTCTCTCCCACAGGTAGCAATGGCCCGTCATACTCATAAATAAAGTAAGTTCTTCCGGAGACAGTCTAGCCTTCAGAAGCACCTCCTCCCCCGAACAATCCTTAGCCTTGGCGAAGAAAACAAATAAAATCCGCATTAATTTGCTATAGTTTCTAGCCCCTCATGAAGATTCTTGAAATCGATCACTTACTCTTCGTGATAGACATGGAACCAAAATTTTCTTAGCATCAAATAATAATTATACCAACTACCAAAAGTTGCAAACCCCTCATCGCCGAAGATGAATATGGTCTAGCAGCCGATTGTAAACACATCTCGCAATTGGGATCCACCTTTATTCCGGTGTGTACCTTACCACTAAATTTGTCAACCCCTCTATAATTTGAAATTTGAAAATGGTTTAAAAAAATACAGATGCGACATACTTTGATCAGCTCATCGAGGGCTATCAATTGCCTTTCATAATTTTTTTTTATCTTTTTTGGTTCAAAAGTTGATTTGTTTTGCCGTAAGCCAACTTTCTAATATAACCACTTAAAAAGGAGCGATGGATAAGCTCCAATTTTTCATTAGCAATGACAGAACTTTTAGTTTAAGAGGCCCATCAGATGCTGTTTCTCCGCCTTAGTCAAAAGTGCGAAAGATGGAATGACAAACTCAACAGAAATCACGAACAGAAATGGTTAGTAACAACAGATGGCAGCACTTTCAGATCCGTTGGGAAATGACTCATCTTTGTTCTGTAATTTTTCTGTTTTATCACTCGAAAAACATATCTTGGCTGTGGAACTCCCATACATATTTAGTATCTGTAAATTTTAGTCCATCGCCAATTTGTAACTGGTGCAGAAATATGATTTGAAGAAAAGAAAGCTTGGCTGCAGAAAATCAGACAGTCCTCTCTGACATGGGCTGTACAACTCCAGCTGACTTCACATAATGTAGGTTCAGGTTCTACGACAAGCAAAAGCCATCCTTTTTGGTCCCAGGCGAGAGCTCTAAGAAGCTTTCCAAAATATAGACTAATGTCATTAGTCATCAATTCCACCTGAGGTCCCCACTTTCCGTAAAAACCGCAGAGCTTAGACCCATACCACTTTGTAACAACAAGCTGAAATCAGGAGACTAGGAAATTCAAGAGCTAAAAGCTCATATGGCAACTGCAAGGCTAGAACAGAAGATGACTGTTGGAATTGGTCAACTCGTGGTTTATTGTAATCATTTCTTAGCAGAAACCATTAGAAAATGATGATCATGGGCACCTGTAGCTCAATGAAACTATATCTTTTGGCGAAAAATGTATTTTATTTTACTTCGCGGTTAAGATGCACACTTTACTACTAGGGCTTCACGACTAGGAATTCATTTTTAAGCAAAATCCTACACAAACGGGAAACCAGTCCTCAGAGGCATATACTCCCTCCAATTATCAAGTTTCATTAAGATCTGATCTTCGTTTCGACAGTTAAGCACGCCTAACGTTGCCAGAGTTTTTTCTTCGTCCATACTACCACCTTCAGGATGGTCGTGTCTTGAAAGTGTCTATTTTTAATTCAATCTTGTTGGGTCTCTAATGTGCCAGCAATGTTTCATTGTCATAGCACATCTGGAAGCCCCCCACCAAGTTTAATTCTGATCCCTCCACTCTGAGGGGGTTGCAAGATTTCCTCCCACCCACCAAATACCCCAAAGTCACTGGATCCGTTACGGATTTGAAAATATAATTCTGCGACACGAGGATTCTCAAAATGTCAAGTGTCATAAGCATCCGATCACCCGTTCGAAAATAATACATACATCAAGATTCCGGATCCTCCAATACCCCCAAGATGGTCAAATCGGAGAAACGACTGTACTGAAGAAAACACGACAGATGTCTTGCTTGCCAAGTTTCGTCGTTCTAACACATCTGAAAGCACATGGACTTTGGATCACCTGAGTTTCAGAACCATCGCTCCAACTTCCCCCACAGTGCCCGGATCCGGTCCGCTCCTGTCAACTATGTATCTAGGGCTTGTGCTTGTACTTCCCACCAATTTTCATCACGATTCGTCCACTCTGAACGTGTCACACGATTTCTAGTCTCCCCCTCCATCTTCCCCAGGTCTTTCCAAATCTCAAGTTTCATTAAAATCCGATTCCCCGTTCAAAAGTTATACATACCTCAATATTCCGAATTCCCCCTCCCTCCACTCCCCCACGATGGTTGGATCGGGGAATACCCTAACTCGTGACTACCCGACTGACCGACGGAAAACTGATCGGTATATGGCACTTGGCCGGAAGACAAGTACCATAAAAAGGGACAAAACCACAGTTTTGTGCACACAACTAGACAAACCGCAACCCATGAACATCCTACAACTTCAACAGAATTATCAGAGCAGATTGTTCATAACAATTCCAGGAACAACACCTCACATAGAAATACCTTCAAACCAATTTAGTTTACACTACTTCTTAAGAATAAGGTCTCAAATAACACCTTCAATAATACTAAAGAATCCGAAATTATTTCTCTTTTCCAAGAGCTGCTGATACAAATTTCTATCTGTTTTATGGAAGGGTCACACTCCACCTGTAACTGTTGGGTCGCAATTAAAATACTCAGCTATCAATTCTCTTCAAAAAACGAAATCGACTTTTGCACGTTTTTACAAACTTGTTCTCCGACTGCGATGAACGGTAGTTTGTTGGCTGATAAAAGCTTATGCAAAGCAGGCCGAAAAATGCTGCAGTGATGAGATAGTCATTCTACTCTAGAAGTTCATAGGGTGTATGGGAAAGACAGCCATACGGCCCGAAAGTCGGCAACGAGACTTTCTTGCTTTTGCAGCATAAAATGGGAGATGACTGATTTGTGAAATATTGATCAGATTTCTCCTTTCATCGGATGAAAAGCGATCTTGTATGGAAAAATTTCTCATTTGCACGGAGCAGCTCGGAAAGGATTGGACTTTTGTCCGCCACTTTACCATTTCTCTTCCGGGGTAAGCGACCTGTGTCGAATATTGAAGTAGTTTAGTCTGAATCGAGAAGTCTTAACGAAAAACTGAGAATCTTTACTCAAAGGTAAGACAACCGGATTGCCGATCGGGTTTCTAAATATTCTCATTTCTAAAGCCGATCAAAGATTAAGTATGGGGATAATACAAGCTGAATCCGTCTCTGAACTTGGTTTTCTCAGCTGTTATGTCGTTTGATCGCAATTCCTAAGAGATGCCACTGGGGGTAATTTTTTTTTAAATTTTCAATTGTTTGGTTAGGTATAAATAGTAACATACTTAAGGGGGTTTCGGAGAGAATTCTCAGTTTTACAACAAGCAACTTTAGTCGTCAACAATATTGTTAACCTTTCTAAGTCTACCAAATTCACGTGGAATACACCTAAAATAAGGGATTTTTTAAAGTCAAAGATTTTCTGGAGCAGATCAAAGATGAGATATAAGGCTATATAAATGCTGAATCCATATCGGAACTAGGTTTTATCAGCTGTTATGCCGTTTGATCGCAATTTCTAAAAAATTGCACTGCAGTGTAATTTTTGTTCATTTTCAAGTGTTTGGTTAGGGATAAATAATAACATGCTTAAGGGGTCTGGCGAAGACCAGAATCTACAGGACTTGATTGTTGAACCAAGAAATCCAACGAATCTTCCATTGGGATCCCATCAAAACCGTTGGTCTTTTTCGGAGAGGATTGTCAGGTTTATAATAGTCAACTTTATTGTCAGGTTTATAATAGTCAACTTTACTCGTCACTCGTCAACAATAGAATTAGCCAAGTCTACGAAATTCGCTGGTTTTGAAAAATTCTAGTAGAGTTACTCGTCTGACAAGTAAATAAAGTTCAGGAATGGATTCATTGTGTGTTCTTACCACCCGATGCGAGCCAGGAACCCTCGGTGTTTTTTTAGTCGAAGCTTTCAATTGTACGGAAGAATGTCATGAATGTTCACACCACCTCGCAGACACAAAGATAAAATGAGTTTTTTTGTCGAGAACGAAGAAACACTTGAGGAGACAATTGTTCACTTAAAACTTACAAGTTTACTCGGAAGATATTTTGTAATCAGCCATCCCACACTGTAACAGTTTTTCCGTATAAAGATTAAAGTTAATTGCAGTATTCGGTGCTCTGATTATCCTTATCTCTACGCAGATAAGATTAATACCAAATAGAGATAAGATGAATCCGATATTGCAGTAAACTTTAATCTTTGTACGGAGAAATTTTTACAAAGTAGTATTACAATATTTATTTGAGGAAAAGGCTGAGTAACTTGAAAAATCAACTAATTTTCGTTTTTCTTTTCGTTTCCCCTAAAACTGTAGGGTACAAGTTTTGTTCGGACCTGTTTTCTCATCGCATTCAACAATGTGTTAATACGCATGATTTTTCGTTGCTTGTTGCACGATTTAAAACGCGCCAAGTTTTGTGCCGGGCGAATCGGGCGACAAGAATCTCGAACGAAATTGGAGCAGTTTGAAACAGAAGATAGTTTTTCGCCTCATTTTCACCCTTTAAGAAAATAGAGAAAGACAGGACCCCTGCTTTGAGTGTCTTCCTTTTTTTCTCAAGGTCTCTGTAATGATGTAATTCTGCTTCTTCCTCGACGAGACAAATTGCATTCGCGCTGCCCGAGGGCGATGTTGATTCCTCGAAAGCCCCAGTGATTGTTCAAGACCACACCCAGCGGAGGAATCTGAAAAAGCTTCACCCTAGTTTCCTCTATGTTGGTGGTTCCTCCCGACAGGAGCCTTAAATAAGTATGGAAGTCGTTTTTTAAACTTTACAACTGTTGCCTTACAACCATCAACTTCGTTGTATCACCTAAAAGTGTAAAAAAAAACCCACTGTAAATACCGCAAAACTCGTTACCGCCAGAGGCAATAGCCGGGATGGGGCAGAGAATGCGAGTGACAGACTGCAAAATATCAGTACAGTGACCTCAAAAATGGCGAAGGGCATGGATTGCGACTTATGTAGGAATCTTTCCAACTACTCGAATTACAGAGCAATTACTCAAGCCAACGCACCAGGAGATTCCACACACACAACTAGTTTCCACGTCTTAAGCCGCTTTCTGAAGACGGGTCGACCAGCGAACATGTATCAGATAAGGAACAGATCCAAGATAGCATACCAGCGCAATTGGTCCGATATACCTGCATCAGTAAAAGTCTAACCAGAATGCTCCAAAGAAACCGACATTAATGCACACCTTCCAAAATGTCATGTGTCTGTATCTGTGTAGTGCCTTAAATTTTCTCTTCTTTTTCTTTTTCTTTATCTTTTCTTTACTCCGTTTTGTTCTTAAGTGAAAAATACGGGAAATAAATACTTTACTTACTTACTTCCTTACCATTGAACTTGAACACCACCTGAGTAAACACTTTAAACACTTTAAATAAACATAAACACTTTCGAAACAGTATTCACATTTTCGAATAAAATTCAGAAACACAAGACTTTGGAATAGAGCCGTCCTCATATTAATCCATCATTCGTTATGCAAGAAAGGTTACAGTTACAGAAGTCAGTTATTACGAAGAATTGCTAGTGAAGATCAAACAAGGAACACAAATTAATAGAAACATATACATAAGGTTTCTTCTAGCGGGAGTTTCTTCTAGTTGGTTTATGAATGGAAATTATTGCCTCCAGATCTAGTAATTGTTGGTCCGCAAAGATGCAGATTTGAATATAAAGTTCGAAGTGAATGTGTTCATGTGCCCAACGCACCTGTCAAGTTTCATCTTCCTATTCGCATAAGTCGGTTTTCTTGCATAAACCGAAATTTTCATCTACATTTAATTTCAGAAGTGTTTTTCTTCAGCACATCCTATGTATAGCTCCATTTTTCAAACATTAGCCGATTCTGACCGGCTAAAAAAAAAGGATCTATTTTAAATATTTTAAATTGTCAAAACAATTTCTTCGTCTCCCTCCTTGAACGCTTAATGCTCTGCATGAACCAAAAATGCGGTCTTTTGGTCCTGCAGTGATTCAGCAATAGGGCTTCCAGGGTTTGCGACCGTTCTGCGTACCGAATTTCGTCCAATCCCTCCATTCTTTCGGCATTTAAGTCGGCCGTGAGGTTACCGAAACCCTCTACAGCATCCCAAACAATGACCAACTACGGCACGGATCTAGAAGTGGGCTTCCTGCTACACCCCCCCCCCCCTGTGGAAACCCCCCAGACATCGCCCCCCGGCAACCCTCCCCGATGACCCCCAGTATTATTTCTAGACTTGCTGATTAAATTTGGTGAAAAATTTAAATTTTTTTCCTGGAAAGTATATAGAGGTGTGTGGCCAGCGAGCCGTCGTCACGTGTTTAGATTTAACTAGCTTGTCTTGGGAAAATGGTCAAAACGGTCAAAAAATATGCAGTATAGTTGCATTTGGGGAGGAGGGTTAGCCCGGCTTTGGTCCCGGAATTTTTTGTCACCGAGGGAATGGGGGGTTGTAACGGAGTAGGGGTCACCAGTTCGTGTTTTGGCAGGTGACATGTCCGGGAGGGGGGCACCTGGAGGGTCTTAGAGAGCCCTACAAGTGGCAAACCCGGATCTGATCGTTTTGCTCATTGAGGTCTCCTCCTTTTCTTCCCATTTATCCGAATGCCCGTGCGTAGCCCTATCCAACTCCCCAAAAGGGTGAGAATTCTCAATTGTCATTTCTCTGTCTTATATTAATTATGCCGACATAATTGAACCCTTATCCATCTATCCGTTCGGATATTTCTTTCATCTATCCGTTCAAGGATATTTCCGGAACCTTCTCCAACCATCCTACAGTCACCTGATGAGGCTCAGTTCTAAAACGGCACTCCTGGTATTATGACCATTCTGCCTCCACAGTTTCATCATTATCCATCGATCGGTTCATCCATGGCCGGATATGGTCCTGGCTAAGACATGGCAAATCTAGTATCCTACCCAAGATCCCGCTTGATTCCTCGACCATCTAGTGCAGACGTGCCACAAGATTTCTGCTAATTTCTCAACCTATTTGAGTTGTATTCCTATAAACACTTCATAGCCTAAATATGGCCAATTATTGCATATATTCTTTAATCAAATATTTGTTGAGTGCAATTTTACACGAGCGGCAATGTTGCGGGCTCCTTGCAAGATAAGCTCGCGGATTTTAATTCTGATTAGAATCTGACTTAATGTCTAAGTTTTCTCTAGGTTTCCTGGTAATGACCCTGTCGGCCGCACAGTCAAAAGGTGATCTGAAACTTATATGAAGTGCTATGGATCCCTCAAAATAGATTAAATTAAATTCTTCTCTCTTCTGAAACTCGCATGCCATCTAGTGCTTTAAGGTAAATTTGAATGAGTTACCAAGTGAAGATCCAGGAGGATCTCGAGACACATGTGAAGTTAATTCAAAGTTTTTGATATTTTTTTTGGTCCGTTACTTGTAACTATTCCTACCGCCTGGACACTAGGCGATTTGTGTGATGAGAAACGAGCTATAACAAAAAATAGCTTATTGCAAAATGAGTTATAATCGTGTTTCGGGCATTTCTTTGTATTACCTTGTATTTTCTTAGTGCATTACCCGCGCACTTTTCGAAGAGATGCCTTATGTCTGAGGACATTTGTCGTACGGCTGAAGTGGAATTTGTTTGTAGTCTTTCTGATTCTGATTACAACTTTGAAACAAATTTCAAAACGAAAATTCATAAATAGCAACCATTTCCTTGATGTATCCGTTATGATGCAGTAAGAGGGCTAAGAATTTATTTGCAAGCAAAACCCTTGAGGTACGATTTATCATCGGCTCTTTGAGATCATGAAAACGTATCTTTTTGTCAGAAGTATTTGTTTCATCGTGTGGTTAAGATGCGCACTTTAAGGCTGTTGGAAATTCGTAAAAAAACAAAAACTATGCAGGCAAAAAGCGCCAGATGGCATCAAGAAAATGTATCGTTGCTGAAAAGTATTTGCTTGTATTTTGCAGTTAAAGTGAACAGTTAAAGGGATTCATTTAGCAAAAATAAAATAAGAACATGCCCGAATCCAGTCCGGTTCTGCAAATTATTTATTTGGAGGATTCGCTTGATCTCACCACCAAGTTTCATCCCGATCCCTCCAATGTAAAGAGTATCACTACATTGCCGCCCCCCCCCCCTTGATTCCCCCCAGAGTAGTCAGATCTGGTCTGGACTTAAAATGGAAGTAAGTAAGTAAGTAAGTAAGTAATTTATTTATGACCCGCCATTTTGAAAAGGCGGAGTAAATGAAGAAAACAAAGAAAATAAACAAAACACATAAACACACAGAAAAGACACTTAATTTTTAATCTTCGGTCAGGAAGCAGTGGACGACGTCGTGCGCTGGTTGGGACCTGTTGTCCATGATTTTTGAAAGCGATGAGGAAACATCCAAAAGGGTAACACTTGCATCTTGAATTTTGAATTTCTCCGTCAATGTATGGTTATGACATAATTTCGGCAAGTAGAGAAGGTGCTTTAGACTTGGAAAAATAATATATCTTTTCACAAAAATTATCACCACGTCTAGAAATATACCGGGGGGTCACCGGGGATGGTGGATTTAGTTCTGGCTTAGACATGAAAAATCTAGTATCCTGCCCAAGATCCCGCCTGATCCTTCGACCAACTGGCGCAGACGTACCACAAGATTTTCACTAATTTCTTAATCTTTGCTTTCTTGGCATATTTGACTTGTCTTCCTTTTGAATAGCCTAAATGTGGCCCATTATTTCGTGTAAATACTGTTAGTTCTTGTGTTTAACATGTCGTAAAATTTCCAATCTTACTACAGAGAGAATTACTATTTTCGAACGAGAAGGATGCTCAGAACAACTCCATGCCCCAGATTTGTTTCCTCCAGGTTTCCTGGTAGTGACCCTGTCGGCTATACAGTCAAAAGGTCATTTGAATTGAACTATTGGAATCGTTTGGATCTCTCAAAAAAGCTTAAATTAGATTCTTCTTTCTTCAGAGACCCGCATTCCATCTAGTGCTTTTCGGTAAACTGGACATTGATGAGTTGCCAAATGAAGATCCAGGAGGATCTCGACACACATCATGTGCAGTTTATTCAAACGTATTGGTACCTTTTTTGCTCTGGTACTGGTAACTAATCTTACCGCCAGCAGACTTTGCGCGTTGTGTTAAGCAAAATGAGTTAGAACCGAGTGTTCGGGCGTTTGTTTGTGTTACATTGTATTTTCGTGGTGCACCACCAACGCGCTTTTCAAAGAAATGCCTTGAGCGATTCAACAGATCAAGACTGATCTTAATTCGTAACGAAGTGCGAATCAAGGTAATGTCTGAGGACATTCACGGTATGGCTGAATTGGAATTTGTTTGTCGTCTTTCTGATTCTGTCTAAAACTTTGAAACAAATTTAAAAACGAAAATTCATAAAATCTTTAGGCTCCAATTCCTTCTCAATAAGGCTAAGCCGATTTTCCACTGCTTGCTTGTGTGGAAGTCTCAATTGCAGCTAGAACAGTCTTAACATATGTGTTGTTGTTGCTTATTTTTTATCGCTTTGCTTAAATGGCAGGAAGCTTTTTTGCTGCAGTAGAAGTATTCAATCACCGAAGCAACCCATAAGAGACAGTGGTATGGCTTGCTTTGTTAGAATATTGGATTATGTACTATGACCGCAAAGATTCAGTTTTGGTTATTATAATTGTTCCTGATTTATTGATTTTGAGGTAACTTTTCTGCTGATATTATGCTAAACCGCTGTGAATACCAATCACTGTGCTGTCTCTAACCTGACTAGGAAGTACAACTCAAAAATCCTGTCCCACCCGTGGAGCAAAATTCTCAGACTTTAAGTGTATATGTATGGGACCGTGTTCAATTTTTATTCAGTCAGAGAGCCTTAGTTTGTAATGGTCGATTTTTATGTATTTCCAATGAAAGTGTTACGTTTGCTTTTGTCTTGTTTTTGTTTTCTTTTTTGTACTCCGTCCTTTTTCTGTTTGAAATGACGGGTGATAAATAAATAAATAAATATACTAAATGTTGTAATTGCAAAAATACACCATTGACCTCTACGGAGCTCGTCTAAAACACTTTCGTTGTACGTCGTTTTGGCGTGCATACTTTCCTAGTAATCGTTGAAAGCATTGATAAATTCGCTGATTGCATCTATGTGTCTTGGACAGACGATCAGGGTCGGGAACACGTAGACGTAGTTCCTTCCAGTGTTTCGGCACCATCACCAATACTATACAGAAAAGTTGAGATCCTTTCAACTTGTTAAAAGTGCATAAAATCCGGACCGGAATTCTGAAAGCCAGGCTTCACCTTCCAGATTTTCTTCCGGGTCCCAGACAGCTGTTTTCGTAAGGCCGGATCTGGAAGGTGAAGACCGGTCAAAAACGTCTGGAAGTCCATGGTGCTGGACCCCCAGATTCCGGTCCAGATTCCGGTCGCATCCGAGAGACAGAATATTAAGGAAATGCAGGAAGAAAGGGGAAAGTGAGTGACAGATTTGGTTGGGATGCCACAGATATTTGAAATGCGAAGGGGACATCAAGGAAAGGGTAGCAAAAAAGCCAGAGCCTCGTTTTTGTTGCAATAGCGCTGCCGCATCGCTGCTGCAGCACTTCTTTGCTTTTGCACAAATATACGTTTTTGGATTCACTTTCTTCTTGGTTGAAGCGTTAGCGCTACAGCATCTTGCAGGGAAGCATGGACTTGGTTGGTGAGCAAGTCCATGATTCTCGAGAAGCGCTGCCGTCTTCCTCGGAAGTGATGCAGTGCAAAAACGGATGTAGAAAGAATCAGTCCGGAATTGGCCCAGAAGTGGACCTGCAGCATGCAACAAAAACGAGGCTCAGGCTTCACCTTCCAGATTCCCAGAGGTCCGAGGCTTCTGCATAACGAAGCCAACCCTTCCAGATCCTCCTGATAATGCTGACAGCTATTGTTGGTATTCTCAAATTTCCTACATGTACCCTCCGCACTTCAAATATCTCTTAAATCCCAGTTACGACTGTCAATCACTTTCCCTTTTCTTCCTACATTTGCATAATTGCGGCGTCTCTCGAAGGCGAACCGCCTCTCTGGCACTTTCCACACATCCGGACTATCGGATGTCCAATACCCCGGACTTCCAGACGTTATGGGCCTGGCTTCACCTTCCAGATCCGATTCGACGAAAACGGCTGTCTTGAATCTGGAAGAAAAGCTTGGGAGATGAAGCCTGGCTCTCAGCCGTCATATATATGTATTTATCATGGAAATCTGGAAGGACTGGCTTGACCAAGCGGAATCCCCGGACATCTACGAATCTGGAAGATGAAGCCTCGCTTCGATAGTGTAGACAAACTTTCAGACGGAAGGGTGTTTCAACGGCATATTATTATGTTCTGGAAAGGACAGTTGCCAGGTGTCTGTTGAAAGTAACTCCATTTGTTGTATCTCTAGTGTTGAAAGGCTTAAGAGCCAAGCTACGGCATTTCTTGAATCGTTTCGGGTTTCTGGAATGATAAACACAGCGGTTGCAATAAAGGAAGAAATTTATATTTGTGGTGGTTTCCCCTTGAATTTTTATAATTGTTCTTTTTGTAAGAGGGGAGGAGTGTTGTAAAACAACCTTGTTTATTATGTACAACCGCAATACCGCTAGCGGGGCTTTTATTCATTTCGATATCAGTCGGAATTAAGAGTTGAATCCGAAAACACTAAAGTAAATGAAGCTGGATTACCCTTTTTAGGTTTCATGATGAATTATTAGGTTAACAAACTCCTCCTTTAAGGGTCTGTTAATATTATTTAAGTGCCAATTCATATCTCAAAGCATATTACTGAAAGAGTGCCATGTTTATTAATTATGCCGTATATGTTAGATTTATTATTGATTTTGTATTATTTTCAGGATTTCTATGTTCTAAGTTCATCTGTTAAAGCAATCAGCTCAACACTGAAAAGAACAGTTGCCAGGTGTCTTTTGAAAATAACGAGTATTCCGCTCGTGAAGGAGAGGGCAAAACTCCGTGAACTGTCACCGTACTCCCTTCGTTCTATATCTAGCGTTTACGCTTAAGAGCCAAGTTACGGCATTACGGCATCCCAGACATGAAGGTCTTAGCCTTTTCTTGAACCCCGGAGAATTATTGCCTATATTCATACAATGGATGACAAGAACTAGAAGCTCATATGGCACTTACTAGGTTGGATCAGACGATGAAAGTGGGAATTTGTTCATTCCCGGATTTATTGTAATCATTTGCAAGCAAATCCCTTGAGTCAAAATGACCATGGGCCCTTGGGGATCATGATAATTTATCCCTTCGTCATGAGTATTTGTTGCGCTTTGCGATTATGATGCATTAAGAGCAAACCCTTGAGATGCGAATGATCATCGGCCCTTTGGGATAATGCATTGGGATCTTTTGGTCAGGTATATTTTTCACTGACGGCTAAGATGCGCACCAGAGTAGTCGGATTTGGTATGTACTTAAAATGGAACACACGCACTTGTTAATTACCAAGTTTCACTCGGAGCTGATCAGCCGTTGGAAAGTTTGAAAGAAGGTCCCGAGGTCGTTTTCGCTCCATTCCCCCATTGTGATCGTATCGGGGAAGTCAGTGTCTCCAAACATCTAGAAGTACCTTAACTCGGGATTACTGGAAATCACCCCTCCCCCCAACCGTACAAATTCCCCATAGTTTCCAGATCAGGTCTGGTTCTATCGACCTTGCATCTAAGACGTCTGCTTGTTCTTCCCACACAGTTCCGTCCTAGCCCCTAAGGACCGGAATTCTAAGAAACCCTCTCCAACACCCCCGAAGTTATTGGATCTGTTCCGAACCTTAAAATTGAAGATCCTAGACATTTGTTCTTTCCAACTTTCAAGTTTCATTCAGATCCGACAAACCGTTCGAAAGTTATTCCTGCCACAAGATTCCGAATTGTCCCTCCCTCCAACCCCGTCATGGTGGTCGGATCGGTATATTGGATATTTCCAAGACAATCTGGTCGGGTCCCTGATATGCCTTCCAAGTTTCATCGCCTTAGCACATCTGGAAGTACCTTAACTTGGAATAACCGGAGTTATGGAACCCCCCTCGAACTCCCCCACAGTGCCCAGATCAGCGGTCCGGTCTTTTTAATGATGTATGGTCCTGTGCTTCTTGTTCCCACCAGATTTCATCCCGATCCCTCCAGTCTAAGCGAGTCCAAAGATTTCCAGTCCTTCCCCTGGCCCCTGATATGCCTGTCAAGCTTCGTCGTCCTAGCACTTCTGTAAGTACCCTAACTCGAGAACAGTGGACCGACCGACCGTCAGCTCCGCTGCCAAAGCATCGTAGCTGACGCTCCTTTTCAGTGCATTTAAAACAAAAAAAATTACCTCCTAAATACTTAAGTGATGTAATATTCAAATCCAAATGTTTTTTTGATTTGGCTATAACAAAATAGTGTCTCTGATTTTTCTAGCCAATTTTGAATTTACTGATGCTGTAACACTTGCTCACACTGTCTCAGCAACTGTGACTGATGGTCTGGTCCCACTCCGTCGTTCGGATCCAGGAACGGAAGTATCCTTATAGGACCTTAAGCATATTTGGTCGGGTTAGTAACATTCCCTCCAAGTCTGATCCTTAGTCTAGATCCCGGTCATTAGCATATCTGGAAATACCCTAACTCGCGATCATCGGAATTCCGGGAAACCCCCTCCGACTCCTCCAAATAGCTCCGATATGATCGAGTTCTGTCAAAAACGTATCTAAGGCTTATGCTCGTTCTTTCCACCGGATTCCATCCCGACCCCTCGACGCTAAGCGTTTCACGATAATCCCGGTGCCCCCTTCGATCCACCCCCCACAAGAATCGAATCCGGTCCAGAATTGACATGGACGACCTCTTCCCACTTGCCAAATTTCATTTATTTCCAATCACCCCTTCAAAAGTTATGAATGCCACAAGATTCCGGATTCCCTATTCCTCCACAAGCCAAATATAAGCCTGCTTTATCTAGCATGGCTTTCACTTGGAACGGCCAAGACGGAGGACCCCCCGACTCCATTAATTTATTACACGCAGTTTTTAGTAACGGTTCTTCAGGCAACCGAACTAACTTAAGCGAAAATCCAAGAATCTTTACTAGCCTATGTTTCCTCATAGAATGGATCCCAAACTCACCTCTTACTGCCTGAGATGAGCTGTTGGATGTAATCCAATCAGTCTCTTGTAGTAAAGCAGCTGAATCAACTCCGTTGTACAGCAGCTTCGAACCTCGACAGCGGCTATATGAATATATGTTTCTATATTGATATAATTGTGTTTCCAAGTCAGCTTGTGCTTAAAGTTTACGGAGTAGGTCTGAGATCCGACAGTCTAGTTACAAATCACTTATCACTTAAATAGACCTGATAACGCCATAAATAAGTGTTTCTCTGTTGGTCCGCTATCAACATATAATCAGTTTCATCGAATGAACTTAATCTTTCGGATTTGTTGTACCTCTATCCGCCAATCCCATTATGCTTAAAATATTTGCAAACTATAATTGGAATAACGTCTAATTTTGGTTTTCTAGTTTTGGGTTGTGTTGCAGGCAGCGCACATTCTGAACGTTATGTAAAGTTTATGGTAAAACAATATAACACAAAATCTCTTAGATGGGCCAAACTATTTCTTCAAATATCATATGCAAAAAATGCTGACTTTTCGGCTAAACTTTAAGGGAAATGTAATTGATTGCTGTTGTTGGCAAACTACGGATCAGATCTTTGAAAAACTGTTCAGCAAAAATGTTCAGTACAAAATAATGTCAACTGTTTCAGATGCTTATCGAATGATGGTCTACTGCATTGAAACTTCTTTAAAAATAATATATATCAGATCAGTAAAGAAAAATACTGAAAGAAATAACAACATAAACAAATAATGAATAGCCATATTTCCTTGGAATGACCAAAACTTGCTTTAGGCTCCGATTCTTTCCCAGATCTTGATCCAATATCCAAAGCGGACGGTGGAATGACGTTTAACTCTGCAAAATAATGAAGGTTTACTTAGTGACTCTTCAGAAGACGTGATGTTACGTTGATTGCCAGAATTATCTATTTTAAGGTCAACGCTCACTTGAAAACGTCTGAAGTTTTCAGTATTTTATTCGGTCAGAAAGGAATATTAGCAGTAACCTTTAGCAGGCTTTTCTTCTGTGGGACAGCCTATCTGAATTCAATGTTACCAGCTAAACACCTGAGGGATTCAACAGGGGCTAGAAGCTCATATAGCACTTGTGGTTTGTGTCAGAGGAAAAAAGTGGGTTTTTGTGGGTTTATTTCAATACTCAGTAAACAAAACCATTGAGGCAATCATGATCACGGGGCCTTCCTGTAAATGTCTTGTTTCGTCAAAAGTATTTTTTTGCACTTTGCGGTGATGGCGCACTTTAAGGGGCTAGGAATTTATTTATACGCGAAACACTTGAGGCACAAATTAGCAAGGACCCTTAGAGACTCATTATGTTAGATCTCCTAGGAAATCGTTAAGTACATTAACTAGCGATCAGCGGAATTCTGGGAAACCTCCTCCAAATCCCCACAGAGTGTCCCGATCCGTCCGGTTCTGTCAATAACAGGTGTAGGCCTCTTGCCTGTTCTTTCCACCAAGTTCCGTCCCGATCCCTCGACAATAACTGTTTGACGACATTTCCGATGCCACCGTTATCGGATCGGGGAAGTGTCAAGTTAATCTGGTCGGGTCCCTGATACGCCTGCCAAGTTTCATCGTCATAGAACATTTGAAAGAATCCTAACTCGAAACCATGAGACTGATTTTTTACTTCGGTTTTCAATGCTGAATCGTAGTGTGTGTTTGCTATTTATATGTTTGTTAATTATAATTTGTAAGAAACTGAGTTTAGTTATGCTACGACAGTTTCTAAATATACCGATCTCTCTCTCTCTCGATTGACCGAAAGACCGACGGAATTGCGATCGGTAGCCTATATGGCACTTGTCTGCCAAGTGCCATAAAAATCGACCTGACGAGGCCTAGTGCGTGCAACCGTGGAGAGATGGTTGGAGCGCCTCAGAAGCAGTAGCTAAGAAACAGACACTATTGTCAACTGCAAGCTAACCATCTGGATACAACATCCTTGGCACTTGCAAGTGCAATTTAGGAAATCTAATCAGACTTTACATTCTTGTTCATGGATCACTAGGTCGTTTTTATTTACAGGTAAGGCCCCAAAACTGAGTCTATTTTCTTAAGGATCATTTACACGGCGGGTATTTTTCCCCGGAGACGAGAGACGAAAGTGTTCACACGGTACCCGGGTATTTTTCAAGGGAGAGTACTGTCATGTGGCAATAAATTCCAAGGTTATAGCTCAGAATATCTCTTTACAATGGACACCAACATATGTCCATTTGGATCACTTCTTAAGTGGACGTAATCAAAATTATTGCTCGAAAATCCAATTTTGTTTTTGCTGACGTCATAAAATACCCTTCGACAAGCAAATCCCCGGGTAAAATGTTCGCGAAATTGAAGTCCAAAATACCCGGGGATTTGTTGCTGTTGCGTGGAGAAATACCCGCGGAGTACGGGTAAATAAGCACCGTGTAAACGTAGCTTTAGAGGTGATTTTCACTGTTTACCAATCCCCATTGACGGTGGTCTACTGACTGTACTACTGAATGTACGTCTTTACAAAATCCTTGTTAATCAATTTATCCGAATTACGCTTTTCATCGGTAGCCGAGATCGTCCTGGGTTGCCAGACGATAACTTTGATTTTGGCTTGAGACATGAATTATAATTATGGAATGGTGGCGTTGGAACTTCTTTACAGTATGGTGAAGTGTCGCGTAAGGTGGAGCGAATCCTTCGCGATCAGGAAATTCAGGATTGGCAGTGTCGGAAGGCTGAGTCTGTGTCTCCAGTTAAGACAGACAGTAAGTAAGACAGTAAAAGTGGGAAAGACAGGAAACTCCCGTAAGCCCCATGAGTCGCAACAATCAGCGCCGTTTAGCGGTTGGACTTGGTCCAATTTTGGCTGGTAGATGATTCACGTAATCAAAGCGAGAGGGCGAGATTCGGGTGAATCTTGTTCACACGGGCTGAAACAGCGGCCGATTTTCGATCAGCGGCTGATTTACGTGCGTAAATAGCGGTTAAAAAAAAATCCCACGCTAATCTTTCAAATAGGCGCATATTTTTATCGCGGCACCGATCGAGATACAGTAAATCCTTTGGAATGTGACCTTTGATGACTCTTGGGACAGTAAACAAACCGTAATTAGGGGAATTAGGTCAAGCTCGGCGAGTTTTATTAGGCCAATCCAGTTCAAACTTTGTCAGACCAATGTGAACATAGTAGGATTTTTACATTAAGCATCCCAGGATTAATAAAAGATTTAAGTAAAGGTAGAATCATTTTCAATTTCAACAGTGTGTGTTCTGTTTATATTCGTTTCCGTTGTTTTTCTTTGAAAAATAATACTTAAAGGACCCCTCTTGCTTATTCTGCCTTTTATAATATACTTAGCTCCCATATGGAATTATAAGCTTCTAAAATCCCCACCTTTCTCCATTGTTTCGTTTCGTAACTACGAATTCTTAGCGCTTTTTCGGCCTTGCCGAGTTTTCCCGTTACCCAAGGAAAATTTTGCCGGAATCTTCATTGTCCGCTGACAACTCTTTCAAACATAAGGATGTGATAATCTTCTGTTTATTACTTCTTTTATCTGCGTAGTTTTCCCACTTTTTAACCAAGGCACGTTCAGTTTTCAAATCTTTTGCGCCCAGCCGCCGCGTCGGAGAGCAGGAAGAATGGAAATAATCGGCAAGCGCTTACAAGAGAATCGCTAGTTTCAGGTGGTAGGTAATGATATTTTCGAAAACGTTTTTTCTGATCCATTTTATAGGGAAAAGATCATTTCTAGTAAGAGTTGTACTTTAATATTATAATACGACAGCACTAAATTATATCATTCTGTTCTTGTATTATTTATATTTGTTACCAATTATATTTTATGTTCTCATTTAAAAACAAAAAATTTTAGATGAATTTTATTTGTTTTAACTTAAATGCCGAGTCGCCTGAAATCTGTCAACATTCAGTTTGTGACTTTTTTCTAGTCTGAAGACTATACAAGTCAACTATATTTGACTTCGACAAACTCACAAGATCTTTGTGTTACTTTTTAATTCTGTTTTTCATTCACCCGTAAACCTCAAACAGTCGTCTGAACAGATCAGCCGCTGTTTACGCGCTTTTTTCGGTCCCATGTGAACAAGCTCAAACAGTTCAGGTGTTCTAAAAAACCGCTAATCCATTTTTACGATTAAAAACTCTCCTCTTAGCCTACAGAATGAGATTACGTTGTAAGTTGCTGTATACCGTATCCTTGAATTTGTTTAAAGTCTTTGATTCATGTGGGCCGAGAAGGTGGGAGACTCCATCATTATGCGATGGGTCGGATTTTTACGAACACAGTTACCTTTGTTTTCCCCGAAATTCCTCACGGTAGCCAACGTTATCCACAAATTACATGATTCACTCCTGAACGCCAATCCATCATTGCTAATTAACTATTCGCTGATCTCCTGACGCTCGTTAAAAGTTTACTAGAACCTTCGAGAAAATCGAGTGGCGCGTAAGAGGATTAAAACAACTATGTATATCACCATGTGGACGTTTAGATATTTAGCAAGTAACATATCTGAGCTTCTATTAAACTTCGCACAGACTGAATCAGTTTTGGCCAAATTCGGCGTTTGCAGTAACAAATCGCTAAATATTTGCAACTGCATAAGTTTGTCAGTCGTGTACTATGTTTTCCCAGTCAGCTTGGGCTTCAACAGCCAAACGAAGACCCTTGCCAAGAAGAGCCGAAATATCGGTCTCAAACACTGTAGCTGACTCCAAGTTTAGCAATCATTTATGAAGAGCATGCTTTCTTCCTTCAGATTTCCTCTTTAACTGAAATAAAAGCAAGTAGGAACACAATTAATCACTTCTTTTAGTAGACGAGTGTTGACTTCACGGCCAACCACTAATTTAAAGTCAACGAATATTGACAGACATTGTGGATTCACGCCCTCTTGCTTTGATTATGTGAATCATCTATCGCTCAAAATTGGACAAAGTCCAAACGCTAGGCGGCGTCACAATCAATTTTCATCGACACGGTTTTAGCGGAGTTGCCGGTCTTTCCCACTATTATTGTCTTTGTGTGTCTCTACGGTTCTATGCAAAGGCGAAAGATATTTGGGAGGAGGAAATATATTTTAAAGCCGGGTTGTCGGGAGTAGATTTAAAATGGATGGTGAGCTTAAGGGGGGGGGGGGGAGGATTAGCTATTGTGGAGAAAAGAAGGTTTATAGAAAAAAATAGGTTAAAGAATGGCAATTACTTTTGCCGGATGTGTGGAAAGATGGATGAGGATGTGTTCCACTTTATGTGTGAATGTGAAGGATTGAGTGATTTAAGGGTCGAAGTATTTGGGGTGGAAATTACTAGGGAGGAGTGGCTACAAGAAAAGATTGGAAGTACAAATATGGGGATATCCGTAAAGTGGCTAGATTCCTCCGCGTTGTCTTGTCCCATAGAGAGCAATTTTTGTAGTTTGTTCTGTTTTCCTTTTGTTTCTTTGCCATGACCCCATGGGTTTTTTCGTGCAGTAAATTCATTCATTCATAGTAGTAGAAGAATAGAATAGAATAAAACTTTAATTCAAAAATATGGCTTATCATAGCAAACTGCCAAATTCGATATTTTTTCGTCAGGTACATTGTTAGCAAATAAACACATTACACAATCAACAAAAGGAAGACAAACTTTAAGTCAAGTTGAGTTAAAAAAGGCCACAAAACTAGGCACAAAGATCTTTTTATAGCGGTCTGTTTTAGCAAAAACAGGTGTCAACTTTGGAACCTTCACAGCCACTTCTCTCGGGAGGCGTATACGTTCGGGAGCATATGGAGGAGGCAAAAGACGGCTGTGGAGAGGATGTTTTAGAAGCTTTTGACACTAACTTAAGGAAAGGTTTTGCCTTCTTTTAGCCAAAGTTTGAAGATTAAATTCTTTCAGGTAGTAAGAATATGGAAGCTTGGGTCCACCATAAATTATCTGAAGACATCTCTTCTGAACTCTCTCGATCTGATCTTCTTCTTCTTTTGTAAGTCCGAAGTGCCAAACTGGACCGGCATATTCTGTTGTTGACCGAATGAACATGCAATAGATAAGTTTGAGTTTTTCTTTTTTCAGTGTCTTAAGCATTGAAACACTTGCATTTGTTTTCTTTAAAATTGATTTTGTGTTTTCATGCCAAGAGAGATCAGAAGAGATGACCACGCCTAGGAGAGTCATTGAGTTGCAAAGGATTTCTTTGGGAATCAGAGGTTCAAATTGGGGCGGTGATTTTAAAAAAGAGATAGGAAGGATTGCTGACTTTTCTGTGTTTTCAATCATATTAACTTCGTTAGCCTCCGAAGACATTTGACGTACGCAATTTAAAGGAGAACTCTTATCCAACTTAGATACCACTTCAACCAGAGACAGGTCATCGACGTATTTCCATCTTTCCTCTAGTGCGGCAGCTACATCGTTAATCATTAGGAGGAAACATAGAGGAAAAGGAATTTTGGTATTTTACTACTTGTTCTCTATCAGTTAAAAAGCTTCTGATAATTTGTTAGATATTCGGGAATGTTACTATCATGCATTTTCTGGATTAGAATAGAATGATCAACAAGGTCAAATGCCTTTTTGAAATCAATAGCTATTAGGTTAATCCATTTACCGGGGTCCTCAAGATTTTACAAGGTAATGGACAGTCGACGATTCGGGAATATTCCCGAATTGCTTTTTATCAATTATTTTCAAAAGTTTCTCTTTTAACCAAGAAGCAACAAAGCTTTCATACATCCTACTGAAAACAGAAGTAACAGTGATAGGTCTAACCCCTGAAATATCATTCGCACCTCCTTTTTTTGGAATTGGTGTGATAAAACCGGTTTTCCACTTTTTCGGAAACTGTCCTGTATTCTTTATTTTATTAAATATTTGTCGTAAAGGAAACGCTAGTTCTTTCGCGAAAACTTTAATCACTGGCACAGGAATATCAAAGGGTGCTGTTGATGTATTTTTGAGTTTGGAACAGTCTCATTTGCACTTCAGATTGAGAAATCACGGGAATTTCTCCCGCACTCGTTTCACTTTGAACATCTGAGGGTAAATTTTCAGGAAGCAAGGGTGGATAAGTTTGGACTATAGAAGCCAAGTGGGCATTTAAAGCATCAGCTGTTTGCTCTGGGGTCCATTCCTCATAAAATTCACTTGCAGAGGAGTTTTACCGGTTAAATTTTTAACTTTTGGAAAAACTGTGAGGGCTTGGATTCCAGCAGATGATCAACTTAATTTTTATAGTACTCAAGCTGGGCTGATCTGATTTTACTTTTGATTTTATTTCTTGACTTGTTTGCTTTTTCCTGTTTACCGTTGCCTCCAAGCCACAGCTTATACTTAATCATTTTTTTAATTTCTGAATTTACGTAAGGTTTATCTGAAGTAGAAAACTGGCGAGTCCGTTCTGGAAAGCAAGATACAAAATTTCCATTCAACATACTATGAAACTTCTCCACCTGGCAATCCAAGTCGTCAATGCTGCAGACCGCGGACCAATTCTCGGTCGTAATCCACTCCCCAAACTGGAGCAGTCCCTCATCCGTAATCGGCCTTGTAGAGATTTGTGCAACCGAATACGAAATTTTAATTTTTCGAAGGGGTTCAATTTTAACATAAAATGGTAGCTCCCTCCCAGTGGGGATAGTCCACTAGGTATTTGATAGAAGTCACGAAGATTCGGATTACATCCAGAATAGTTCCACCTTTAGTAGTTGGGAAATTTACTTAGCTTTTAAGATTAAGAGATTTGGCCAGTGATTTAGTATCTAACTCATTACCATCTCCAAACATTGCTATTCCAGAAAATGGATGGTTGCGCTGAACGTAATCCACCGACTCCCAAAAGGCCCTTTTTGCTGCCGCGGGTTGACCAGGAGAGTAAAAGAAAATACAAACCGACACCGCTGAGAGGGGCCTTGGGAGCCGTTTAGGTTGAAGTTTTACCCATATTTTCTCATCATTCGGATCTAGCAACGGAATATCTAGGAATTGAGGCTTAAAATCTTCATGAGCAAAAGCCACGACTCCACCCCCTCTTTTCCACAATGGATGATCTTCCGGACGAAGTTTCACAAACGATTTGAAATTTTTAATCTGCAAAGAATTTCCATTTTGTTTATGGACTTCGGTTACACAAACCACGGATGAGCCGAGAACCTGGGCCGCGGTCTCCAGCTCGATTAGTTATTCCAAGTTCAAGCTTTCTGCGTTGCAATAGAGGAAAGATGGGAAAACATATCGCTGATCACTATACTCACGAGTGTAAATCCTTTCCTTAGATGCTTTAAAATTTACTTGAATTTCCTTTGCAGTTTTTTGGGACAAAGGAGTGGTGGGGGTAAGAGGGATATCTTCAGAACAGGGGAAAGGTGAGGAGGGGGGTAGATTGACAGAGGAAGGGGGTGGGGCTTCTTCAGGAAGAGGGAGGGGTGGGGCAGGGGTGGGAATCCACGCAGCTGTTGCCGGTTCCACAGCTGAATACTGTGGCTGTTGTTCGCAACTTATTTTATTATTGAATTCTACCGCCACTGTTGGAAGCGAAGAGGGGGAGGAAAGGGGCACTTCATTAAAGGAGGAAACTCTATAAGATCGAAGGGGGCAAGAGCCGTAACAGGCGGTATACTGGTTTGGCTGGGTTGCCAATTAGCCTGTCGGGGGGAGGGGTGAGGTACCGGATGGCTGGGTAAGATGTCGAGTTCATATGGCCACCCGGAGTCAACTCTAAAAAAGAGCGAAATGGTTTAGACGAAGTTTCATTCATTCATTCCGAGCAGGCACTGCCAAACCTAACTTCGTCGGCCCCTCGCGGAGGAAGGTGCAGTGGTTTGCAACGATTTTTCAGCGTTCAACCACGGCGCGTATTTATTTTAAATTTGTCACGAGAAAAAACTATTCCCGGATCATCTTATTGTGAAAATGCTGTTTCTAAGAAGAGTTGAGCTCCAAGGTACTCTACTTTCTTCCTACGTGATTCCGTGGTGAAAATTGCATTAGGCTAAATTGAAACCCATTGCTCATGTAAAGCAAATTGCCATCTCCCACCACGTTTATCTAGTTACTTAGTTTAGTCTGATCCTGTTCTTTTTCTTTCTTCTTCTTTTATTGTTCTTCAAATACTCCATATGGGTACGCTTTGTGTCATTACTTATATGGGTTAATCACGTTATTGATTGATTGCTCGATTGTGTCCTGTGTACTTCAGGTTACCTTTTTTTTGCACTGTTGGTAGTGGCAAGATGGAGTCCAGGTGGGAGAAGCAAAGAAGATGTTAAAACCATACCAAGGCAAACTTCTGACCGAGATCAGAGGACGACTGGTATTTCGTCAGTGCCAAGAACAAATACGCAAAAGTCTCTCGATATCAGTAACATGACTATACGGACTCGAATAGATTCTCGATGCCCTGCCGACTGCAAACGAGCGGAGGTTAGGGGCTACGCGTAACAATGTTTACAACGGGTCCGTCAGCTACGATTCTTCATCAGCGATATTTCGGCCCTTTTTGGCAAGGGTCCTCGTCAGGCTGTCAATCCTCTGGTTCAACTCCGGGGAAGGAAACAAACCTGTAATCATTATAATATTATTTGTTTCCTTCCCCGGATTTAACGGTGTTGAGCCAGGTCTTGACTTGTCCTCCACGACGTTTCCTCCAATCAGGCGCTGGTTTGCAGCGGTCGGTCTTCGACAAACATGGCCGAACCAAGACAAGCGGCGGCAGCGAATAAGAGTTGCAATGTCGTAATTCTGGTCACATCGTTGGTAGACGACCGTGTTTGGGACTCGGTCGCTGAGACATATCCCCAGTATGCTCCTCAGGCATCTGTGTTCGAAAGTATTGAGGGCGTGTGCCTCGGCGGCTTTTAAGGGCCATGTCTCGCAGCCGTACAGTAAGACAGATCGGACTAGAGCATCGTAAATACAGATTTTTGTTCTCCGGTGGATTTCCTTCCTCTTCCAAAGCGGCTTTCGCAGCTCTGCGAAGACAGCGGAAGCTGATGCAATGCGACATTAGATTTCTTCGCTACATCCGCCGTTCATGTCGATGTACGATCCGAGATACTTGAATTTATTGACAACTTCAATCTGCCTTTGGTTCAGAGTTATAGGGGTGGAGTTTAAGTCCGGGGCATTAGACATAACTTTAGTTTTGTCAATTTTAATCTTGAGTCCCATTGGGGCAGCAACTTCGGAGACTTTCAGAAGCATGTCCTGGGCTTCATCGACGGATTCGCCAAGAAGAGCAACATCATCGGCATAGTCCAGGTCGGTGGTATTGAAATCAGGGCTAACCTTGACTCCTCCGAAGTTTAGCATTGCTTTTTCCAGTATCCAATCGACGACAAAATTGAATAGCTCAGGAGAGAGTACACATCCTTGCCTTACACCGAAGTCGACATCGAATAGCGGGGAGAGTTCTCCGTTGACCTGGCGGCAGGCTCGTGTGTGTTGATAGTAAGCCTGAATGAGTCGCATGATCTTAGGTGGGACACCATCCTCTTCCATCGCCTTCCAAATTCCTCCCCGGATGACCGAGTCGAAGGCCGTAATGAAGTCGATGAAGACAGCAACGGTGATTTGTTGATGTTTGGCTCTATGTTCAAAAATCTGTCTCAGGGTAAATAGCTGGTTAATACAGCCCATGCCGGCTCTGAAACCAGATTGGTTGGGGCAGATTCTTTCGTTGCGGACTGTGCGGAAACGGTTAAGCAGAATCATTGCAAAGATCTTTCCAGCAATGCTTATAAGAGAAATCCCTCTGAAATTTTTGCACTCAGTACTGTCGCCTTTCTTAAAGACTGGTATTATAACCGAGTCTTGCCATTCTTGGGGAAACCGTTCCTGAGACCAGATTGAGCAGAAGAGCTTTTGGAGTTTCTCTGCGAGAATAGGGGCAGCTTTGTAGACTTCAGCTGGGATAGAATCAATGCCTGGCGCCTTGTGATTCCTTAGCTTTTTGATTGCCTCTTTGATCTCTTGTTTTGAGGGTGGGTCAACATTGACGTTGCTGTACGGAGTTGGCTGACTCGGTGGCACAGAGCTGGGGTTAGGATTACTCAGCTGGGGTGTAGTGGCGCCATCAATAGAAGGCGTTTGAGTGGGGGGAAGGTCGTGACTGGGGTTCAGCAGCTTCTGGAAGTGGCGCTGCCATCTTGCAATTATGTCATCTTTTCTTGACAGAAGCGTTCCATCTTTCCCTCTCACTCCAGTAGAGATCTTTTTACTTTTCCCAGTTGATTCTTTTAGAAGTTGGAAAAGCTTTCTTGTATCTGAATGACTAGCAGCCTTCTGCATATCTGCTGCCACGTTGTCCCAGTAGCGTTGTCTGTCACGGCGGGCGGATTTATGGCATTCTTTCCTCGATGTTTTGAATACTGTGGATTTGGTATCTCCGGTCTGTTGTTTTTGGTTTGATAGCTTGATGGTGTCTTCTGAGATCCACTTTTTCCGCTTCCGTTTTTGTCTACCGAGGACTTTTTCAGAGGCGTCTTTTATGGTGTCTCTGATCTTACTCCACTCGTCTTCTATGGATGGTCTGTTGTCATCGTCCGTGGGCAGGGTGTTAAAACGGTTGGATAATTCTAGGCGGAACTTTTCTGCGACTGCTTTATCCTGGAGACGTGCTACATCGTATCTCGGGGGAGGTGGCGTTCGTTTTCTGGAAGCGAGTTTTATGGTTAGGGAAGCTTTTAGGAGTGTATGATCCGAGCCGTTCTTCGCTCCCGTGTCGGCTCCACGGTACGCTCTACAGTTCTGTATAAAGCTTCGCCATCGGGAGGATATCAGCAGGAAATCAACCAGAGATTGGGCTCTCCCATCTCGAGAGCGCCAGGTGATCCTTTGGGATGTTTTGTGTTGGAACAATGTATTTGCCAATACAAGGTTATGCTGCTGGGTGAATTTTACGAGTCTCCTTCCGCGCTCGCACCTGTCGCCCCATCCAAATCTTCCGACAGCTCTTTCGCGGTCTGTCTCGCGGCTTCCAACGTGGGCGTTAAGATCGCCTCCTAGGATGAGTAGATCGCGGTTTGGGACTGTTCTCAATGACTGGGTCAAAGCATCGTAGAACTCGTCGATCGAACTTTCGTCGGCGACTCTCGTTGGTGCATAGGCTGAGATGACAGTGATGTAAACATTGTTACCCGTTGTAAACATTGTTTGAATAAATGTTTCAAAGTCAGCTTGGACTCAAAGAATTTTTTTTTTTTTTTTTTTTTTGGCTACGCGTAACTTCACAATTCATTACCTCTAAAACAGCTCATCGCCCCAGAGAAGAAAATACCAGAGTAAATAAGTATTGGTTGTTTAGCATTGTGACGTCACTATGCGACGGTCCTTTCTTCTCAATGCGCAGCGCCTGAGAGTGAAGTTGACGGACTAGAATCTCAGCTAGAATCTAACTAGAACCTCAGCAAGTATCCTTATCTCTGTTCAGTTCTGTCGGAGCAAAAGCTTATTGGTCATCTTGGTTTGCTTGTTTTGCTTATTTGTTCTTGTTAGTATCTGAACGGGACGACGTCAACGCTGTAGCATCGATGCGGGACGTCACTAATCAATAAACAATTACACTGCATACGGGCATAAGTGCAGTAAAAAGAACAAGGAAATGTAGAACTCTCAAATCATTTCAGGCTAGGTAATCGAAGAAGACGAGATTCAAGGAGAGGTTTTCAAGTGTCAGCAAGTCTGCAAGGTCTCAGAAATTGAAAATTTGCCGAACAGGTAGCGGTTTCGTGCGCAACATGATAGTCATAGTAGGAATCCCTGGTATCTAAACTACGCTTAGCGGATGGGTCGAAGGTCCTTTTCTCGGTCTACCGTTTGTTACAGCAAAAAGGAGAGCAAAAGAAGTTTGGAACTTTTCTAGTCCAGGCATGTTTTACCAGTAACCACATTGAGTGCTCATAGCGGCTGGTTGGACTTTCTCCACGCAAATCATCTGAACAGTTTGAGCAATCGTTATTCCAAGGCAGAACAGCACTTCCCAGAGGAGATTTCCGTATAAAGCTTTGCAAATTTCGGTACACATGAACACCAATTCTTGTATGTTTAAGGAAATGATCGTTCGTAATAACAGGAATTCTTCATTTCATTTTTCGGTGGAGAGAGCTAGTTCCCGGCAGTCGCTTCCATCAACTGTACAGAAGACAAAATCAAACTGACTGCATTAGCGGAATTTTGTATATCGCCATTTTAGAAAAAGTTAGCTTCTTTCATTACAAATTTTTGCTTTAATATGGTTCGAATCCCAAAACTCTGTCTGAAACCGACTTCAACAACGCGCCCTTTCAGTAAATAATGATCAGTACGAAAGGCGCCGCAAGCAAAACTTTGCTTACAAAGCCAATTTATTATAAATTAACTTTACGCTACAGGAAGAAAACAAAAAAAACCCTAAAATACAGAGATTTTGCACAGAACTAGACAATCTTGAAAGTGCTCGCCACAATTTCAAAAATTTATTCGATTTCTTGCTAAACACCAGGGATTTTGGTAAGACACCAGATTTTGCTTTACTTTTCCGTCGCAGGGTGAATTTTGTAAACTGACGTTATGTCAATTTCTAACCAGAAACTTAACTTGGTCTTCTTCCATTGTTTACTCTAAACTCTTTATGCGACTAAATATATAAGGAAAAGGATAGATAAGGAAAAGGATATGTAAGGAATAAATATAAGGATAAGTATATAAGGAAAAGGTACAAGACAAGATCACATTTTCCGCCGCTGGGTGAACTTGGTAGACATGACGTTATGTCATTCTGAAATCAGAAATTTAACTTCTTCTTCCTTATAAAGTTTTCTCTACACACTCCATGCGACTGAATACAGAAGGGAAAATTTAACTTACAAGTGAATTTCACACCATCTGCCAGTACAGAAAATGAAACACCAGGAATCCGAACTTCTTTTTCTTGTAACGTTCTCTCAGTGAGTTGCCTTCGAATTCGCTTCGTGACGTCCTCATTTTTGTCCCCCTTTGCGATGGACAGAAGGGATACATTGGAGTCGGAGAGATGAGGTGTTCCATTCTGTTTGAATCCCTCAACAACGATTTGCGTATCTTTGAAGATAGTAGCAAGCTGGAATACAGCCAAATCAGTCTTGCACAAAGCCGAAATTTTCGGATGGTAGTAGCAGGGTAAGAGGTTAATCCAAGAAACACTGAAGATTTTAAAACATGTCGTGAATGGCATCCATGTTATCCGGAATGGAATCCAAAATATTCCTGATGCTTAAAATATGCAATGATGGTATTATTTAGAATGGATCTTGTATTATATCTTAATCTAAATTATCTGGTTTCTTTTTAAGTAAGAAGTATAACAACTATATATCTTTATTCATTCCATCTGTTACACAGTGTAAAACTTGACTATAAAACTGCAAAGACGAGATATTTCGTAAGTGCCTGAGGCAACTGTTAGAAGAGAAGAAACACTAGTGGACCCTTTTCTGGAACCCCGTTCATATATAATTGTTCTTTCGGAAGTCAGTTGGACATCCACGCACACAACACGAAAGAAGAAATGAACATGTCCATTACAAAGTTCTTATCTAGGCCTGGATTTTCATTCGAAAAACCAGGCTTCTTAATCTAAATTATCTGGTTTCTTTTTAAGTAAGAGGTATAACAACTATATATCTTTATTCATTCCATCTGTTACACAGTGTAAAACTTGACTGTAAGACTGCAAAGACGAGATATTTCAGAAGTACCTGAGGCAACTGTTAGAAGAGAAGAAACACTAGAGGACCCTTTTCTGGACCCCCCTTCCATAAATAATTGTTCTTTCGGAAGTCAATTAATCCACGCACACAACACGAAAGAAGAAATGAACATGTCCATTACAAAGTTCTTATCTAGGCCTGGATTTTCATTCGAAAAACCAGGCTTAATCTTGCGGATTTTTCCAGAACCGAGTGGAAAAAAGACAGAGAATTATAGATAAACCATACCAAAAAGCCCATGCTCGTATTGTTTCTGAGGCTACCCTACTTCCTGTGTAATAGTCTTCAAGTCCTTAGAGAAGCCTGAATGGATTTCATCTTACACCGGTGAAAGTTATGAGCTGAATGTTTTTGTATGTACAAGGCACTGATTTACAAGAACGTCAGAAGACAGCTGGTAGATGTGCATATGTTCCTAGGTATGAGCGGAATCGTTTCGCATTTGCAGGTAATTGGATTATAAGAACGTCAAAAGACAACTAATGTATGTTGAAATGATTTTCCATAAGCACTGAATATGCCCAATACTTTTGACATCGAAACTACAGAGAATAAAATTAACGTAATACAAAAGAATAGACAAGAACTCGAAGTAAGTTAACACAAAAATCCACACTGCGAAACTGAAATTACGCTTCCCTTTCTTGTAATATCATATTCGCAATAATTTAAGATTTTCTCCAGGTTGCTTGTTAGAAAAGTGTAATCAAATAAGAAATAACTTAAAATGTACACATTTCACGGTGATATTTCAGCCCTCTCTAGCAAGGATCCTCTTCGGTTTGAAAAGCTTTAAACGCTTGCCAAGAAGGATCAAAATATCGCTTTGAACATAATTTTAACTGACCAATAGTATTCAATCTGTTTTGAGTCATTTATTACATATGATTCCAAGTCAGGTTAGAGTCAATGAGTATTTAAACGTAATTACTAAGAAAGGAAAGCTAGAACGGAATCCGAAGGAATCAGCTAGCGACTGATTCCATTTGCTGGTTGCGTCTTTGGCGGTCCTTGGAACTGTTTGAACATACCCCGCTTTTGTCAAAAAAAGCACACGCCGACTTTCGCCTTTCTTCGCGCCTTGCAAAAAGGAACTCGCTGTTGTTGACAGCTATCTGTCAAAAATTTAATCTTTATCCAAGACAAAGACATAACTACTAAGTAGAAAAGAAGACTTGGCAAAAGGTAAAAATCTCGAAAAGGGAAAAGCAAAAGCCAAACAAAATGCTTCTGATATTTCAGAAGTGACGCCGCTCAGCAGAAGATTCTGCTAAAGCCAGCTTGTCAGGCTCGGAAGTCGTATTACCACCTTGATTTTCGTCTAGATAAAAAAAACACAAAAAAACGATGAGACTAGGGAGTTTAAGACTCGTGCCTTTTCTCCCGACGGCAACTAGAGGAAATCTTCAAAGGGAGTTACTTAAAAAGAAAAGACCATCTATTTTTAAATTCCTCGGGAAAGTCAGACATAGGGCGGACTATCCAAACATATATGTTTCAAGGACCAATTGTACCAAGCTATTTCTTTTTAACAATTTTCCTCAGAGTGCGAGTCAAATAATTTCGGTCTTATTTAAAGTGCGGATAGCCGTGAGAGTTAAAGTGCGAGGTTCCCATCACAGAGGACGCAGGATCGATCCCGTTCCGGTCCGTCACCAGTTTTCTTCAGAACAAAAGTGACTTGGGACTGATGGTTCGAAACCCTCAGAGCCCTTTTCTCCCATACCAGACCATAAAAGCCGCTTTATTAATGATTGACTGGTACCTATTGAGAATGATTCAAAACTATTAGACTAAGCAACTTTCGACGCAATTAGAACCAATACAAAACAATGACCAATCATTTATACATGGTTTGTATCGTGACAATAGGGTCATAGGAACTTGAAAAAATTGTCTCTATCTTTATTTTCACTCGGGGGGTGAGTCCCAGATTCCAGATATCTGTATTCATCGATGCAGATGCGGTTGGCCAGACTTTATTAAGTTATTCATTTACCTTTGTTGTTGTAAACTGTTAAAGAAGCAAAAAACAAACCATTGTAGTCCCGAGATGCGGTACATCTGTTATAGTTTGCAAAGACGGAAGGACAATTGAGGTATGCTTTTTTGAACGTTTGTTGACTTTGAACAGTTGCATTTTCGTGCACATATTCAGACTAAAATGAACTCCCCGTTAGCCAAAGTATCTAAATAGGGTCCCTGAAAACACCTGCATAGGTATTTCGAATCTTAATTCTACCAATAAGCCCAGAACTGTACTGTTCACATTTAAATAGCTGTTAAAACAAACATACTTCTACTTTAATATACTTACGAATCTTTGTGCTTCAGCCCTCATTTGCAGATGCTGTAATGATCCGGGATCCGCCAAGTTTTCCGACCATGTCTTATTTGGCCCAAGAGGTAATTCGACACGATACACCTTGGGGGTTTGTTCAACTATGCTGATCCCTTTCAAAATTTCAGTGATGTAGTTCTGGAGAAGCACCTGATCATCTCTAGTTTCTTTAAAAGGAGGAACGGGCCCACTCCTCTTCGCTAAGCGGCTGGTAAAGATTGGATTTTGTTTTTGACTGAAGCCCGTGACAATGGGTACTGCATCCTTGAATAATGTCTTCAGCTGGAAATATAGAAAACATCAGCAGTATGGTCAATAGTATAGTGGTAAAAAGTAAAATAGTAAAAAATAGTGTAGTAGAAAATTCACGTATGAGGGAGGGAGCATATTGTCGGCCAGTCAACTTTTTCTTAAATGAATCCAGAGGAAACTTCTTGTTGGAAAATCGGCAGCATTTCTCGGGGCGTAGATTCGATTTTTGGTACCGATAAGAGCTCTGACAAACACTTTCCTCATTTCGTTTCTGATTCTAACGAAAACTCTGTCGGTAAATCAGGAAACTGTAGGGATATCGGCAATGTCTGTCGGTGCACGGATTCCGTTTTCAATACCGACAAGAGCTCTTTAAGTAAATCAGGGAACCTCTTTTTTGGAAATCGACAGCGCTTGTCGGTGCGGAGACGGTGCACGGATTCCGTTTTCAGTACCGGCAAGAGCTCTGATAACAACTTTTTCCTAATACCGTTTCTCTCCTAATACATAAGCTCTGTCGGTAATCAGGAACCTTCGTGTCTGGAAATCAGAATTTTTTGTCGGTGTGGAGATGAGGACCGACAATCGAAATCCTGATATCTGTTGTTTTTCATTTTTCGATTCAATGACTGGGAAAAGTCTTGTCGGTAAAATTGGAACTCTCTTTTTCGGTCTGTTGACATCCGTAATGGATACAAATCTTGTAGTTAAATTCAGTATTTGCGAACTATTCGTCAGTGCGTGACTTTTTGATGTGGCGACTGGAATATTCTCGTCGGTAAATCCAAAAATGCACTAACCAAACACTTCTTCGTTCTTTTCTGTTCCTTGACGGTAAACCAACCACACCGGCAAACCTGTTTCCTCGAACTGTTCTTGAGGGATTTCTCGGTTCCCACCCATAAACTGCCCTTTTGGGTTGATCTGGCTGTTTACCAATCCGGGAAATAACCCAATTTATTCAGTAACTTATGAGTTTCAAATTCCCGTCAGTGATACCCCCACCGACTCGGCCCACCGAGCTGGATCAGGCAAGGATACCAGAATAACACAATTAGGTCACATGGGCGCAGTATTGTCAAGTTTATCTCAATCGCTCAACCGATTTGGTCCATATAAGCGTTTAAGAAAATGTCCAGGACCCACCTCTAATCCCCCCACAGCACTACCATAATGGCAAGAAGAGGTTCGGACACACAAAAGACACATATTTGGCATCTGCGTCCCTCGAACTGAGCATTTCCGAAAAATTTCCAGTAGGCCTACCGGTTCGGTACCCCTCAGCCCCACCTTCACCCAACGGACGTCAGATCCCGTTTGGGCCTCACATTACTTGTCGAGGTGCCATGAGTTTTATACCTTTCAAGTTTTTTCCCAATCACTCTATCTGTTCGGCCCCTACTGGTATTACAATATTTCCGAGACCTCCTTGCAACACTGTTCCCGGACGTAGATAAATTGAACATCTTGGGGAAGTTTCAGTAGAATCCGAACACTTTCTAACGCCCATGCAACCGTTTGGTTTTTGAAGAGTGTCACAAGGTTACTCTGGCCCCTACCTTCCACTCAGTTGTCAGATTTCGTTCGGACACATAAGCAGTAAATTTAGGGCATCTACTCCCATCAGTCATCAAGTTTCCATAAAACTGTATTGCCCGTTGACTTCACCAATACTTTGATGCAACGCATCCTCATACCAAATTTCAATAAAATACATCAACCACTTTGAGCGTTGTCATGGTAATAGACGGACAGACAAACTTTACTAACTCATAGATGCTAACGCTTTGGATCTCCCAAAATCTGCTCAGATTACAAGCCAAAAAGACAGCCGCGTAATCTTCAAGCAGTGAACTAACTCACTACTTTTCTAATTAGCAAGACTACTTACTGCATACTATGTTCCTGGTTGTATGTGATAACCATTGGTGTCAGAAAGTAATTATTATAGGCTTGCCCCCCCCCCAACAAAAATTGGCTAGTTTCGCCACTGCTTAGGATACATGTGAAAATAATTAAATAGTAGACTACTTGACCAAGAAATCTCAAGAGACTCAAGAGGCTCGGGGGAAAGAAATACAGTTTATTTATTTTATTTATTTATTTTCTTCAGCCGTAGCCATGTTGAAAAAACACTTAATATCACTACATATTACACATAGGTGGGTTTAAACAAAGAGAAGGTAAAATGAAGAAACTGCAGGACATATTATTCGAAAATAACTGAAATAAACACGAAGAATTTAATCAATCCGCCGACCAATTTTATCTATAAGCTCGAGACCATTCCACAAAACAAAACAAACAAAAAGACACAATTGAAAGAACGATAAAAACAGTATTCCTATTGCTAGAATTACTCTTTTCTCTCTTTCTTAACGAAATCGACAAGTAAATTACAAAAAGGAAACCACAGAAATATGAATATCCCTTCAACATCGAACATGCATATTCATGTAAATCTAAACACCAGAACTTTTCAAAATAACACACAGTAGTAGTGTTCCTTAATAATAAACTTTAGTTCAGTATAAACGTGCTAAAATATTACTCAAAGAAGTAAACCATAAAAGCGGAGATGAAATATAATAGTCAACTATAAAGCTCCTGATTTCCCGTCCATTTTCTTTGTTTCTTTTCATGCATTTTTGTATGGCAGGGCTTTTTATCTTTGCAGAGAATGTTGACATAGTCCAGTTTGGCCATCACCCGAGATAATTGTCGAACACTATACCAAATGCTGATCTACGTTTTTGATTATTGAAGGATACCTGACTGGAAAGTCTACTGTTCTTGCTGCTATGATCGAAGTATAAATAAATATTGATTTTAAAGTATAAGGAGGAAAATAAAACTGAATATTAAGACTAACTGAAAAGAATTTGATATTCAATGAATCAATGTGAAGTAAATTTTATTCTAAGTTCGTGTTGGGAAAGCTAATCAATGAATTCTACTGTTTCTATGGTTTCGATGGTTTTTATCGTTACTGAGTGAGAAGTAGCGATCCCTGTTGGTTTACTCCACTAAAGAAAGCGAAAAAGATGGAAAGAAAAGCTACATTGGTGCAAAAGAAATGCTTCTCTATTCTTTGAGCTAATAAGCCATTTCACACGGTTCCGTCAACAACTGAAACTTTTTTTTTATTTCATTTTCTACTTTTTTTTGGCTTATTCCAACTCAACCCTCCATTCGTGGAAATGTGCTGATAAGGAGACACGGGGGAATTAACAGAAACTAGTCTGCTTCGAAGTGATTAAATGGAATATGGCTAATGCACAGGAAAATAGGTCAACGGGTCTTTTATTGCTGCGTGCATTAGTTGTGGAAAGGGTCCTCTGATCAAGAAGTATCTCAACCATGTTTGCTTTTGTTTTGGAGACCTCACTAGCAAATCGTTTAATCTCAACGCACAAGATAATTTCTTTTAATGTTGTGTACTGATTCCTTACTTTTTGTCGATTTAGTGAAATAAATGCACTGATCCACTTGTTTTATCAATAAATAAAGATATTACTTACAAGCTTCTCTGCCTCAGCCTTCATCGTGAGAAATTCTAGTGAAGTCTTGTTGTCCAATGCTGAGCTCCAAGTAATATTTTTGGATAACGGCAGGACAACATGGTAAATTTTCTTTCGAGACGCTCCGACACGTTTGCACGTTCCGTCTGACATGATATACTCGGGGAATTTGCATTCACAGTCAAATCCCTTGATGTTGAGGGCTCGAGTGCAGACGGCACCTATTGTCCGACACTCCTGCTTTGCAGTCTCAGATGAGCAAGGATTGAAGCCTTTGCTATATGCTAGAAAGATCTCATCTTTACTTGTTTAGTATTTTTTCTACGAAAAAATCGAAAAATATTTCTTGATAAACAGTCTTTGGTAGTTCGTTGTTGCCCCTCTTGCGTAGATAACCTGTTGTCACAAATTAAGACAGACTATTAGTATATGAGTATGGTGAATGTTGGGTTTAGCTTGAACTGCGATAAGGCTGCTCTTCTTTTGAGGCAAAATTGAGGCACCAAAATCTTTCTTCACGCATGACAAAGTCAAAAATGACTTTGCAGCCTAAAATCCGTCTGAAATGAAGTGCGGCCCTGTCGCATGTCACGCTACAGCCCTACCCAGTGAAAAGTGACAAATACAAAATAGAAGCAAAATTTAAGAATTTTTTCTCAGTTCTAGTGTTTAAATTTTATAATGATAATAATAATAATAATTGTATTTGAAAAAGCCCGAGGGCCATATACAGGTACAGGTTATTAATACACAGAAACGTCAATCAACATACAACTAATCTACGGAAAGCTTTCTATATTCTAATGCTCTAGATACAAACCTACAAATCTTACTAATCGCCTGGGCGGATGTACACTTCAGGATACCAGGAAGTGTCGGGATATACCCACCAAAAATCTCCCTACGGAGATCCGAAAGCTCTTGGCACCAGCTTATAAAATGACCAATATCCTCATCTTCAGCACCGCAAAGGGGACACGCGTATTTCCCGTCCGGACCATTCTTATTTCTATCGAACACTTTTTTTCTACCGTGGAGTGGTGGGCAATTCGCCCTCAGTTGGATCCAGTAACTCAAATAAATCGCGGGTAGATTAAGCTTAAAGTAAAATTGTGGTTCATAAACTGTCTTCACCATACTATAACTTCTAAGGGTATCCGATGAAGAAATAATTCCGAGCCATTTCTGTGTTTCCTGGTCTTCAGTAACTCTCAGTACTTCGTGTATGAAACCTGGAGATTGATCAGGAGGGCCCAGTCGAGCATTCCAAATATACGAAAGTCCAACCCCATCAACTATGGATTTGACTTGGAATGACCATGACTTCATTTTCCCTGCACTTAACATTTCCAGGTAAGCTGCCTTCGCAAGCCTATCATCTGGCAAAGCAATTATTTTCTGCCAGAATCTGATAGTTTGAGCTACCCTATGCCGTCTTAAAGAAAAAATTCCTAGGTCTCCCTTCATCACCTGAGTTTGGGTTGTAGGATGTAACCCAAATAATCTTTTGTAATACTGCAGCTGAATAGACTCAAGCTGCGTTGCTGGTTAATGTCCCCATATTTCTGCCCCGTAATGGATAATTGGCAAAACCTTAGACATAAAAACATGCTTGTGCATTTTCAAATTTTGTATGCCCATTAATGTAGAATTTCTGAATATAGCTGCTGATGCAGCTTTTCCTCTGATCACCATTTCTTTAAGGTGAGCCTTCCAACTTCCACTTTCCATTACAACAAATCCCAAATATTTGAACTGAGAGCTAATTTTTAATTCTAGTCCTTTGAAATAAAACTTTGGTGGAACCATCTTCCCACTGTATCTTCCTGTACTAAAAACTACAACTTCTGTTTTCTTAACGTTTAACTTAATTTCTTTAGATTCAAATACTCGTCCACCAGATTTAATAGAACTTGAAGGTCAAATTCCGATTTCGCAACAAGCGCAGTGTCATCAGCGAAAAGCAGTACTGATAAGGATATCCCATCTAAAGATAACGACGGGGCCCATCTCTTCTCTAGAAACTCAACCATATCATTAATAAAAATCCCGAATAACCTCGGAGAAAGCGTACAACCCTGTCTCAAACCTTTCTTACTTCTAAATACTCTCGAGAATCCTCCCCTACTATTTTTACCACCCCCTTAGTAGAGCTATACATACTTACAATTAGTTTAATGAACACCATCGGTAGTCCTATTTCTAGCAATACTTTTCCCAAAAGTAGTCTATCTACACTATCGAACGCTTTTTTTAATTCTAAAAACTTTTCCCTTCCCATATTTTTCAATCAAAGCCTTCAAAACTAGAACTCTATCACTTGTACTGTAACCCCTTCGAAATCCCCCCTGTTCTTCCCTAATGATTCTATTATTATCCAACCATCTTACCAACCTGGTATCCAATACCTTTGCTAATATTTTACTGATTGATGCAATTAGTGATATAGGTCGGTAGTTATCATGTTGTTTGCGGTCACCCTTTTTGAAAAATGGCACAACTATAGACAAGTTCCACGAATCAGGCCAAGTCTGTGTAAAAATTATCTTGTTGAATAGACAAACCAATACCGGTAGCAGCACTGACGTAAATGTCTTATAAACTGAAGTTGGGATCCCATCACTTCCCGGCGCTGATCCTCCTTGCATATTATTAATTGCTTCCTTAATTCCCTCACCTGATACACTCCTTACTAAATCATAATCATTTTCTAGCATAGGGTATGATACCTGTTCTAATGTAGGGTTCTGCTCAACTAAACTGTCGCAATCTACCTCCAACTTTTCAAAATATTCTGGCCACGTATCTATATTTGGTATTTGCTTCTAGTACGTCTCACTTTTCTTTTTCCTTTTTAACTCTCCCCAAAATTCCTTTCCTTTACATTCTCTTTAAAAATCCAACACTTTTCTTTTTTCTTTCCCATCAAATTTCCGTTTCTTTAGTCTCAGTAAATTCTTGTACTCTTTTCTTTTCAGTTTATAAATTGATAGAAACTCCTCTCTCTGATACCCTGCGCAAGTGTTTAACCATCTTAGCGCATCCACTATCTCCTTTTTCTTCATTTTGCAATCATCATCGTAGAAAGTATTTAATGCACGTACTTTTTCTTTCGGCGATAATCTTGTATTATCCCGGATCACACTATTTAAATCCTCCAAAATCTGCTCAGGGGTCATTTCCGAGTTTTTTAATCTGTTTAATCTATCTAACACCTTTACATCCGAAAATACTTTTTTAAGAGATTTCTTTTCTTCATCCGTCCAATTCCGTTTTACCGGCTGTTGTAAAACTTCCACCGACTGCGAATCTGAAACCTGTTCTTTTCTTACACTTGGGCTAAAGCCACTACTCCTACTTTCTATTTGTATTACTAGCCTAATTGGGCTGTGGTCTGAACCCACCATCTTAAGGACCTCGACTCCCAGCTCTACTGAATCCAACAGAAGGTTAAGCCCTACCACCACATAATCAATAACACTAGGTCGAGTCCCAGACATGCACGTAAACTCTCCCTTCTGAGAATCCTTACCAAACCTACCATTAGTAATAATCAACCCGTGATTGGCGCACAGTGCCAAGAGATTTCGGCCCCAAACATTAATCTTTCTTTCTCGATCCCTACTACTTCTTGGTATTCTATACGCGTCTGGAACAACATCTATCGTACCTGGAATTTTAACATCGCTTAGTTCGGCAACATTACTCGTGTAAGCGTTAAAATCACCCAATAGTATCATATTATCCCTTGGAAATTTACATTGGAGAGACTCAATTTCATTTTCAAGGATTCTCCACGTATCTTCTCGATTATAAGAGCTATTCTGTGGTGCTATATAAACTGAAGCCATAAGTAAATGCCTTCCACCCAGACATTTTCTGATGCACTGTCTAATCTATCATACCGCACGAAACTATCTTCTCTAATGAGCACTATTATCCCTCCATAGAACCGGTTATTTTTTGCCGTTTTCGGGCCACGTGCTCCACCGAAAACCCACTGAATGACGGTACCGAGTCAACACTATGCCACGACTCGACAAATGAAATGATATCACCACTAACCAGTTCTTCTTCAACAGTACCCACTTTATGTTTAATCCCTTGAATGTTCCAAGTTACAAAGCTAAGAGTTTGGATATGGCCTTCGGCATGCTAGTATTCTTCTATGTAGTTTCTGTTTCGAAATGGACTTTCGGGTTCGTCTTCGTCTTCCATGTCGAAGCTTGTTCGGTAGTAACTAGACCTTTGCGGAGTCCGGTAGTTTCTTCCCTGAAATCTGTTTTGATATGCTCCTCGTGGCTGGGACCCTCGATGAGTATTCCCACCATACGTTTGGCTCGTCTTTCTTGTGTTGCGGGTGTTGGGCCTGTTCTGGTGGTCTGGGCTAATTATCATGCCATGCTTACGCTTTTCTTTTGAAGGAAGATTAGGGGCTGAAGTGATGCTGGGCAGCCCGGAAGACAGGCGGTTTGACGCTGGGGCTGCTTCAATCACCGTATCGTTGTCGCTGCTCTCGATATCGCTGCTGGTCATGTCGCAGTTGCTTGAGGCGCTTGTTCCTGCTTGCTCCTGATCCTGGTTGGGTCGGGAGGTGCCCTGTTGTGCCACACCATAAATTGAGGGGTGGGCCTGAATAGGGAGTGGGGTGTGTGTGGGTTGTGATTTCGGTGGAGCTGTTTCTTCTCTTGTGGCTTCTTCCACCTGCATAATTTTGGAGTTATAAATAAATAGTTTGCGGTCAACAAACAATTTAACTCCGCGCAGCCGCACCTCCTTTCCTTCGGAGATGGATTTGCTCATTACAGGCTTCAACTGGGCTCGAGCCTCGCGCTGAGCCACAGTGTAGTCCCGGGCTACGCCGACTCCATCTTTCCTAAACTGGGGCGCATTCCGAAGAATTTCGTCACGAACGCCGTTGCAGTTTAGTTTCACAAGGATTGCACCAGTTCGAAATCTGAAGATGTCGCGGATGTCATTGCGGCAAAGCTGAAGTGAGGGAACTCTCCAGTTTAAATAACCTGTTACTTCTTCCTTGAGTGTTCGCCTTGGTGGATTCATCGGTTGCAGGTCGTAGATTATCAGATTTGATCTCTTCATTTCAAGTTCAAGCGAATGAGTTCTTTGATTTGATTCGTTCAGGCGCTCAGGCAACGAAAAAATCTCCTGGGAAATTGTTTAGTTATTGCGATCGTTTCCATCGAGATCTGCCTTTAGGTTTTGCAGCTGGGTCTGAATGGCTATCACATTTTCTGACAAAGGCTGGATAAGGTCAAGCTTGGAGTTTATTTCCGCCATTTTCTGCCACAAGGATTCCGCTGGTTGCGCTATTTCAGGTCCCGTCATTTTGACAGATTCGCTAACAATCCGTAATTACTGGTCTTCACTTCACAGAATCACGCACTATTTTCTTACGCACTTGCGTAACTTGACTAACCAGTTCTTGTTAATACATCGAGTCCAAGTTCGTTTTCAGGAGACGTCACAAAGTAAACCAGTTTTCCGCTTATTCACTCATGAAATGAAATGGTGATCGCTCGCGATGTTGTTTGTTCGAGCGCTGAATGACAACTGGACATATTCAAATGACTACATGCAACCTGTCAAATGTGACGAAATTACCTTCTTTTAACCTTTTGCCAATCCTAGGTCTAACGAGAGACAGAAACATGTGTGGAGACTTACCGGTACATCCAGCTACTGATGAAACATATCCTTTACTGCAGTAGCACTGGAAATGTCCGTGAAAGTTGGAACAAACAGCCTTTAAATCACCGCCATCTTTGCATCGGTTCTGACTACACTCGTCTTCGTCCTGGCATACATGGTTGTGAACGGCATAGCTAAAGAAAATGAATTTTTAAGTACAGGGTCTACTCTTACCCTGTGCTGTTACAAACTCGTAGTGGTATGAAAACAGCTCCAGAGCCTTGCATTTCCTTCCATGTTTGGATGATATTGAATGAGTCAGACCGACAAACTATCATATATTCGGTTTCCCTTTTTGCAGAGACTATCAAGTCACCAAAGCCTTCAGGTTTCAATGTATTACAATAATCTTTGCTTTATTCCGTTTTATATTTGACATTGACAATGCAAAATGGATGCGTCAATAAAACAGTTGAGTCCGAGGGTCACAGCAACTTGGCTCCTCCGCCGCTGAAACCGCGATTTTGGACTTCGTCAGACTTTATTTTTGCTCAGCAAATGTAGCTGACGTATCAGTTATGCATTGTCAAATAAATTTCGCAGTCAGCTTGGGCTGAAGGAATATCTATTCGGTTCTAAGTTTTTTACTTTGCCAAAATAATGAGATCAGATTAAAAATATATAAAAGTATAAAAAAAAATATCAATTCAAGAAATGCAAAGGTTAAAATTAAATTCAAAATGAACACTGACAAATCAAGTCTGAAATGAATTTACAAATCAAATCCGCTTAGTTACCGCGCACAGCCGCTCTTTGCACTACGACCAGATGATCAGACTTTGCCGTTTGAATTTGTTTCCCTTTCACGATCACTGGTATATAGACCAAATCTTAAACAAGGTTATGTTACAGCCTACAAGCTATTCCCATGACATGGGGATTTGAACTCCTAGGAAGAATTTTGTACTATATTGGTCTAAAAACTATGTTCGCGAGCCGCTCTGTAGCTTGGTAGAGTGATGGCCTAGCTAGAGAGCCAAATATCCTAGGTTAAAATCCCGACTAAGAAGCTTTTTTTCTTTCAGTTCACGACCTATAAATTTTTTCAAGATCACGTTACATCAATCGCAACTTTCCTCGTGGAAATGAGGATGGTGCAGGAATTCCCGGCAGAACGAGTATCCAATCATATAATCATCTTTCCAAGGCATGAAAGGAACAGGAAAGAAAGCCCTTCCTATTTAACAAGCACGCAAAAAAAAAATGTTTTCTCAAGTTTGTTAGCTAGGCTACTGTCTGTGATCCGGGTAAAAGATGGATATTTGGCAGATTCATCTTCAGATACAATGCATTTCTGGTAGGATGAAACGCAATACGATCGAGTATCGAACTTTCCAGATTTGCCCGCTGGCAAGTAGATTTACCAAGATACAAAAAAAGAAACGAAGACGCAAAACCCACAGTAAACATAGCCCCGGCAGAACATTTAGTAATGAAATAGCTTTCGACGAGTAAACACCTTGTTCATTTGCCGTGTTGTTCGATTTCATTTAACTGGATACTACGCTCTCTTTTTGGATATTCTTACTGGACTTGATGAAGATATTCCGGCACTTGTTGTTGGTTTCTGAATTGTGACGTCTGACGGCGTAGTCATTGAAAGTGAACTGCTATGTTTCATGCTTTCTCGAACTGATCATGGCAATCCAAGGGACAGGTTACTAAAATTGTGTTTCGATTTTTAGCCGAATTAGATTATTACGGCTAGATTTGAGCTAGTTAGTGATTTCCCCGCAATTGTGATTGAGAAACATTCGAAAGACTTTCATGATTCTATTAAAACACGATCAGAGTATGTCACAGTTGATCTGAAACGCATTCCTGCATTGAAAATTATCCTCTTCGATCTTGCCGTAGTAGTTACTTCATAAGAAATCTTCAATGAAATCGACGCGTTGGAATCTTTTGTTCCGAGTCTAATGCACTCTCGAGCTACTAATCGTCACGACAAGAGGAACTAGCTTGCAAACAATTGCTTCAGTGACACTTCCTAGTGTTTACAATACCGTGATTCAATCTGCTGTACCGTCAGATGGCAGGTGCTGCTGGTAATAGTGCGCGTACGACACCAACGCCACCTTTTGACCCTGGTAACTTCGACATTATCGAAACTGTAAGACATTTAGAAGGACCAGCACCAGTCGCTGACACAGGTGTGAGCATTCACCAGTCTTCTGCAAGCAGGGGCGTCCCGAGAGGGGGGGCGCAGCGCCCCACCTACGTTTTGGGCATTCGGTCAAATTTTTGCCGAAGGTGAAAATTCGGTCAAAACGGGCATCGCGGCGAAGCCGTGATGCCTGTTTTTATAAAATCTCTTGTGCCCACATTTCCAAATTAGGCGATTTAACGTATTTATTGGTTCCCATTCTTTATCGAATTTGGTAATTAATCCAACTTTTGTTCAGTCCGAGTCGATTTCACCGCATTCAGTATATCCCTACATAAATTCGCTGATTTAATGTATTTATTTGTTCACATTCGTTAGCGAATTCGGTTGTTCACCGGACCAAGTCCGTATCTGTTCTGTTGCATTCGGTCAGTCCACTTCATAATTCGGTCATTAATCAGATTCATTTGGTTCTGATTTGTGACCGGATTCGACAATTCATCCAAATTTTGTTCAGTCCGAGTCGATTTCACCGCATTCGGTACGTCCCCACGTAAATTCGGTGATTTAACGTATTTATTTGGTCTCATTCGTTAGCGAATTCGGTTGTTCACCGGACTTTTCTCAAGTCCGTATCTGTTCTATCGCAATCGGTCAATCCATTTCATAATTCGGTCATTAATCAGTTTCATTTGGTTCGTTACCGAATTCGGTAATTCACCTGATTTTTGTTTGGCCCGCATCTGTTACCAGACTTACCACATTCGGTTGTTCTAGGTGGTTCTCCCAAGAGTTTTATTCCATTCCCAAATTCGGTCGTTATACCGCTCCCGATCTGCTCCTTATTTTTTTAGTTAATTTTTCGGTAGTACGCTGGTAGTACGAATTCATTTTTTGGTTCACCCCAGTTACTGTAAATGTGCCCAGTTATTATGCTAAGTGGCATTTATTTAGCTCTTGTTCTTTACCATTTAACTATAGCTTCAGCTGGTTTCCATCCATTACTTAACTTACACTTCTAATGATATTAGAACTTTAGGAATAAGCACGTCTCCTGACGTGAAAACTAGCCTATTTTTGTTTGAGGTAAATTCAGAATAAACGTACTTTACACCTATTTAACAATGAATGGACCCTTTTTTCGCCAGGCAGCTGTGGTTTAATAGGTAGCCTTGGGATCGCAAAAAGGCACTTTGATCATGAGTGTTTCCAAAAAATTTCGCCTGCGGCAGATTTAGCAGTCATCACTATTTAGAATAAGGGTACGTCATTTTGTTGGCGTTTGAGGCTTGGAATTTTGAGGTGCTTGAACCACGTTAATAGCTTGAATTTGCCAGAAAAAAAGGCAGATTCAAAAAATTTGGCACATTTGGCAAATGGGGCACAGCCGTTCACGACGTTGTCGCTGGCAGCAACTGCATTTTTTGTCGGCACATTTTCAGGTCCTGTTGGCAAAACCGGACGTCCCCCAAGGGTAAAAGGCTAGTGACGGCGTATCCCTGAAAAACAAAGAAGTGGGAGAGCGTGAAAACACGCCAAATTTTCTCTTTAGACTTGATTTTGTACACTATGTAACTTTTTACATTATAGCAACGCGCGGTGTTTTAGAGAAAAATATAAATTCGGTCAATTTCAGGTACCGATTCGGTCAATTTTTAACAGGTTCGCCCCCCCAATGAAGAAAGGCTCGGGACGCCCCTGTCTGCAAGCACGGGGAACAAAGGCCAAATGGTTGCAACAACCGTCTTACCCTTATTACACATTGCTGCGTCGTCTGCGACACGATTTTTTCTTTGATGTTTCGACATGTGACATATTCGCATGAACCTTCCCACCATTACGCAGACACAAAAGGAAAACGAAAATTTCGTCGAGATTCTTCTGCAAAAAGGCAAAGGAGCCCTTGGGGAAATGACCTCTGAAGATGCGGGGAGATTACCCTTCTCAATACCACCCACTATTAGGAAATTGTCAGTATAAACCCAAAGTCATCTTGTTCAAAACAGGGTAATACAAAATTATTTAGAAGATATGTTGCATTGAGCCATCGTAGGATTTTTATCAGAATTAGGAAGAGCATACTTTTAACCTTGAAAATTAAATAATCATTGTTTTTATTTTCTTTCCCTAAAAAATCACTTGCGTTATGTCGGATCAGTTGACATTTTTCAAAAAATTTGACACAAGTTCCGCGCCGCATGTCACACGATTTGTGTCGCATGACGCACAATTTTGCTCGAAATCGAAGCAGTGCGAACCATGGGTTAAACAAGTATGCCGCATGCGAAAGGCATAGCCAATCCGTCGGTGGGCGCTTACCGTCAATACAAGCTCGATATGTTCGTTAAGCAGGGGAAATGGATTATTTGGACTTTTTGGTATTGCAGGTTTTGGTGAGATTAATGTACTGGCGAATCTAAAAATAAAGTAGGGTTATTATTTACTTTTGATGTAAAATCATAAGAGAAAAGTTGTTTCTGTACTGAAGGTCGTGATCCAGAATGGAGAACGGATTACGGGAACAATGGACGAGGGCCTAATAGAGGTGTTGGAAGAAGTGGCAGTACTTTAAGCCTTAACCACTATTTCGATTTTTATTTATGATTGGAAGTCATAGAATTCAGAGTGCAGGTCTTATTTTCTCCATAACCGAAAGGAATTGCTGAGGAATTTTTTTCTCTTTGAATTTTTATTGATTTTTTGGTTTTTGTTTTGGTTTCACAGGTGGATTCTCGACCAAATACGCAACCGCAACCTCTAGTTTCTGCATGTTTTACAGAAGTTTCCGAATGTGCCAAGTGCATGAGTTTAGAGACCCGACAACTATTATTTTTTTAGTCGAGAGATGTTGGTGCCCAGGCGCATGTGACCGGGCGAAATGTCATTCCAAGGATTTGATCAGTCTAATATTACTATTAATTTTGGTACGTAATAATCAGTAAGCATTTCTGAATATGTCTTGTAGATATTATTGGTTTCAAGCACAGTAAGGGAAAATGTAAATTGATGATTAAGAGAATTCCATTCTGATCGAATATTGGTTGGATAATCTAAGCGTTTTCGGAGGCTACGTCAAGCAAACAGTTGACCCGGAAGGTTTTCATTAGGTCACGCCTCGTCTGGTGATGGTTTTTGTCTAGGTGTACCCGCCCGGCCCGATCAAGGGATCAAAAGAGGGAAATCAATAGTCGACGATCATTAATGGTTTCTTCTGATTGCTCATCAGAATATTAAAATGAAGTGGTGAATTTTCTAAGGGTATCTGTTAAAAAGTAGCGGGAATATAGATTTTTTAGTTTTGTGACACGCCAAAAAAATTCCTTATTGTTTTTTTCTTTCAGTATAGGGGAAAAAATATAGGCAAAAATCGTTGGCTGCTTGAACTGATGGCCTGATACAGAGGAAGGCAATGGCTTACAAACGTCGACACAGTAAGCCTTTGGCCACTATTTGCGATTATTGCTGTAACAGCGTCATTTAGTGCATTCGTGTTTTGACGTATAATCCATACTCTCCGTATATGTTTGGTTTTCGTCATGATTGCCTAATAATAGGTAATTTTGCAAGACTTCGCCGTTTTACAGGGTTGCTTCGACGCTGTGCGCATGGCTAAAACCTATGGCAAGGTGGTCAATGTATCGTATGCGACAGTCAATCGTTGGTTCATCGATTGAACCTTTTCTCAACTCAGGGTTAACCCAGAAGGCTTAATTTCGTTACTGGGGAGTTTAAAGGTGAAAGTTAAAAACATACACACAGTTGAAAAAAATAAGCCTGTTGGCTAGAACCTGATAAAAGAGTATGGTGATATTACCACCCAAGAGCTCGCCAGATCTGGAAGCTTATTGCTAAAGTTTCATAGATAAGGCTTATTTCTAGCAGAATTTCAGGTGACCCGTCGTTGCCACCACAATTATAGTTCTACGTATAAGGTCCTATTTATTGTAAACTTATCTGCGGTAGTTCCGTCGTCAACAAAAAATAAAGTTGTCTTCGGTCCGTGTCGGTCGGTGTTATTGTCGGTCCTGCAAGCAGGTGTCTTTCCCTTGATTTTGGTGGCACAGTTCCGGGACATGACCACAGACTTGTTTTTGTTTTGGTCTTGGTAGTCTTAGGTCTACGATGTGAGCTTAACAGGGACCTGACCAGCCATCAACCAGCATGATGATGGCGGCAATGAGCTATCCATTTGACTTGAAGAGAAGGCCGCTCCAAGAAAGCTGGATTTTGAAATGAACATAAACGGCCACTCTTGTTTTGCATCACTACGTAACGAGCGACGTCCTCACGTGGACCTGAGCCTCGTTTTTGTTGCAATAGCTCTGCCGCATCGCTGCTGCAGCACTTCTTTGCTTTTGCACAATATGCGTTTTTGGATTCACTTTCTTCTTGGTTGAAGCGGCAGCGCTGCAGCATCTTGCAGGGAAGCACGGACTTGGTCGGGGAGCAAGTCCGTGATTCTCGAGAAGCGCTGCCGTCTTCCTCGGAAGCGCTGCAGTGCAAAAACGGATGTAGAAAGAATCGGCCGAGAAGTGGACCTGCAGCATGCAACAAAAACGAGGCTCTGTTTTGAGGATGCATCTGTTCGGTAGCTTCCACTGACGAGAAAGTTCAAGCGTTATGCATTATTCCGGCCAACTGTCAACTGTAATGATATTTCAAGATGCAAAACATTTACAAGAACTGGAAGTTTCAGAACTGACAGTATTGCCTGAAGGCAAAGAAGAAGTTTCTGAATTAATAATGTAGTTCTGGTCAAGGTCAGATCAGTAAAAAGAAAAAACAATCGTTAGAAAAAGACAATAAATAATAGCTGCGTTCGTTGCACTCCTGGCTGTCTTTGGTGTTTAGTCACCAGTGTCCGGTTCTTCCCTTAAAACGAGATTTTTTAGTTCACCTGTGAGTTGATGAAAACTGGCTAACTCCTCGCTGAAGCCGGGCTCACGAGCAGGTTCTGGTTAGTCCGCACTGGTGAGAAGTCACCGGTGGATGCAAAAACGGCTTATAAGAAAAACCGGAGACCACCGGTGAGAACTCCCGTGACAAAGAACGCAGCTAATAATATTAATACTAAGACGGGTTTGATTGTTTCAGTGTTATCTCTTTGACTGGTTCATATGTGGTTAATCCAGTATATCAACAACGGTCGGGAGATGAACTATGATTTCAGTTTTGTGGATTCACTCTTGGGTTTGTGTTTTCATGTTTTGTTTTATGCTCATGCTTTACATCTTTTTTTTATATCAGATTTTACTTGGTGTTGGTTTCAGCCAATTTTGATTCTACTCTATCAAGTCTTGGTAATGATAAGTCATACTAGTTTATTGTAATATAATGTGGGAAGTTCTGTCAGTACTTTTGTTTTGGGTTTGGGGTTTAAGGTTGAGGGTTGGAAAGAAAGGTAATTTAGCTGGGAGTGGGTGGGTGCCGTGGACTCCGATACTGAACCATCCGGCTAGACGTAGAGAGTCTGGCATATATCAATAGGCCTGACGCGAAAGGCACAACCAATCAGTCGGTGGGCGGTCGTGGGCACTAGAAGGTAGGTAAGGTGTCCTACTTGGGTTGGATGGGTCTTTTTTGACAGCAAAAGAAAAAAGTGGGGCGAGAAAAGAGTATGAAGAGTATTGAAAGTATGGAAACACAACATCTATTTTCTAGCAGACCTAGTCAGATCATTGCTGTCCTCGACGAAAGTCGTGAACTCTGCTCCAATACTAAACCATCGGGTTAGGCCTTGAGAGTTCGGCACATATCCCTAACTCGCAATCTGAGGAATAGGAAAAAAGGTCGTAGCCCTAAGCTAAATTTCGGAAGTTTGTTTGATCGCAATGGAAGTCTGAAATCTGTTGCAGCTATTCGGAATTCCAAAATTTGTGTTTCTTGTCTCGCCCCGAATACGACCGTTGATGAACTCTCCAAGCCTGTTTCGCTAAAAATACATAACGTAGTTAAATATTAGGAAATCATTTTCGCTTCGACACTTAGTCTTTCAAGCTGGAAATGCAAAGGGTTTACCTCGACAATGTTCTCCAGCCTAACTTATTTTGTTTCTGACCAGCAAGGGACAGCAGTAAGGGACAGCAGGAGCCTTGACGTGAAAATACTTTTGACCGAGTGAACTTGGAGAAATTGCTGTCTGTTCTGATTAAAAGACATGTCCCGTTATGGCCTATGCCTGTTCTTGGTTTGTTAATCAGAAGTCTATTCGGTGGAGGTCTATTCTAAGCCTTTCTTTTAAGGCGTTTTTTAGTTCTCCCACAAACAGTTTGTGGGTCGAGTGCGGCTCGAAAAGAGTGTTTCCGCGTTCTTTTGTGCGGCCCACGAGTGGCCAACGAGATTTTCGTGGCTCAAATTAAACAAACAACTGGCGAGGTGATTGTCGATTTATGGCTCGATTCTAGCGGGGAATTCAAATTCAGCAGCAAAATAGTGTCTATACAGTAAAGTTAACTACTTTTCCAAGCATATAGACTTAAAACTGCGGATACTTTTTGTACAGAATGTTAAGGAAATAAGCTTGGAGTTCTATTTATTGAGAATTTCCCTGAATTTTATTCTTATTTTCAGATATTTGAAATTACCGCAACAAAAAAAAAAAACGGCGTTTTCACGAGTTTGAACTAGTGGCTCGACTCTGTTGCGCGACAAACACTCAGAAGTGTGTGGCCCACAACTGTGTCACGGGAAAAGGCCTTTAGTGTCAAGAATTGCGTTCGCTAGGGCGGTCTCCTTCCTTCTTTACTTTACACTGTGTATAATGATGAGCTAGACCGAACAGGGCTGGATTTCCATAGTGGGTCGAAGGGCGGTAAAACCTTGTTGTGCTTGATAGTGGTATCGGCAGTTTGAACAAACTGTTTATATTTGAAATTTTTGCTTCTGAATTTGAAATTATTCGTCTCTATCATTTTGTCTAAGACTGTGTACATGCCCCCGCTTTTACCACGAGTACTCCTTGCTGGGTATGAGCTGTTTCTTTTTGCAATATTTTCTGTACCTCGGGCACATATTTGCTGAAACCTTCATGATTCAGTGTTACTGTTCGTGCATGTTTGGTTTTTCACTCATCAATAGTGGCACCAAACAATGTCTGAGAGAGATGCGGATCGTTTCACAGTAAACACCGCCCCTGGCAGAATATCCTACGCAAGTTTCCCCAGACTCGTTTCGGTTCATCTTCAGGTAGATTTTATTTCTGATCCTTATTCATTTCTGGGAGAGTGAGAAATAGTACCATCGGGCTAAAGGTGATGGAGTACACTCCCAGATTTTTCGTACTGGATAGCATAAGGATGTTCGGTTTCAAAATATAACACTTGTTAACACAATGTTAGTTGTTATGTTTGACAATCGTTGCGCATTAATAAACCTGTTCTGAAACTTTAAGGATGTAAAACTTGAGGTGCAAAGTGAAACACTGTGACAATGGATCACATTTCCACAGCAACCGTTTGTTTTAGGGGTTGTTTACAGGGACATATTTAGGACACACGCGAACGGTGCGTTGCTTCCCCATGTCTTACACACACCGAGCAAATATAGACATGTTGGAGACAGATCACTTCAGACTAGACCTGATCCAAATGTACTGAAGCATCTACCTATGTAATCTTATTGTATATCATACTTTCATACCAACGTTTTCATCTTGATAGGGCCCGACACCAACTCCATCTGTACAGTATTCAGCGAACCGGCTTGATCAGTCACCACATTTCGAGTTCTTTTTTCATATTACACCCGTGTTTCTAATGCTTTTCTCTATGCTTTTGTTATACATATTTTCATCACGATGATGCAAAGTAATTCAACTGTTGAAACATAAGATGATACAAAAGTTTCCCTGACTGGGATGCTCGGTCCAAAATCTTCAAGGGAGCCAGGAGGGAATTAAACATTCCTCAACTGTTACTAGCAAAACCGGGATGGCCGAAGAAGAAAAAAGGGGGAAAAGAAAACAACTAATTTCTGGTCTGACTGGCATGAGTTAATACTATATTTTACTTACCCTGGACTGCACGTACAGACAGGACCTTTATCAGAGTTGGAGCAGATAGTGAACCTATCAAGCCCTGCAGAGCAAAAGTTGATATCCTCACAGTTCAATCCTTTCTTGCTTGCTTCCAAGGTTTTCAGATCGAATTTGAAATCAGGAATAAGTTCTAACGATGAGATATAGTGTATCTTTTGGTCATCTTGGCTCTTTCTCAAAAACTGGTGACGGACATCCTGAAGGTACTTGTTGATGTTGATCTTGTTATCTACGTTCAAATAGAATTCAGCCTTGACAAAGTTAATAGGGGTTGGGATGAAGCTGCTGACAACCGGATGCTGCTTATGAAATAGCACCTTCAGCTGAAAAAGAGTTATCTGAGCATTAAAAGGTGCGAAACTCGTCTCTGTAAAACCGATCTTCAAAAATTCTCTATTAGACTTTGGAGAAATCGTGTCTTCATTTTCTCCGCGGACAGCCTTTTTCCTTTAAAGTGAGCACGTGCTCCAGTGACCATTATCCCAGGAAATCATAACATCTTTTCAGAATAGATGGCGGGCCAGTTTGGAGAGATGCTGGTTTCGTCGGTTCTTTGAAAACTAAAGTAAGTGTGAATTAAAATAAAATCTTTCGTACAGTAGTACTAGATTCGAATTTTGGTCAATCATGAGTTTACTCCTTTTATAAATTTGACAAGGAGACAAAGGTTCTGTTCATTGTTCTCATGAATTTTTTTTGATGGAATTCAGTAGCAACGTTTCATTGTGCACAAATTTAACAGCCTTTGCAAACGGATTTTGTTACAATAAATAAGTCTGGCTTGGAACAAATTCCACATCCACAAATTCCTTGAACAAATTCGAGACGGAGGCATTCATTGTGCTTGAGTAAGTGTTTTCATGGTTCCCCTAAATGTTTCTTTATGCAATATACGCAATGATAGCAAAAAACAACGTAGAGAACCAGACGATTACCACTAGATAGGAATGATTATTGTGAAGTACTGTCTCCAAGTGACTTTATAATTCTTATAATTTAAATCTTCGAATTAACTTAGAAAGAAAATTAAAAAAAACCTGTCTCTTTCACCATACTGATACACCGTACCCTATAGTTGGTGTTTGGTTGGCTTTAAAGGCCGCTGAAGTCTGACGCGAGTCTGGTTACACTAGGCTCAAACGGTGCCGATTTGACCATCCACGCAGAAATCTGTGCAGATTTCTCGACTGGAATATTCATTGAACTATGAACGATTTACCATTCTGAGCAGATTGGTGCAGTCACCGGGAGGATTTTGAAAATTGATTTTGATTTTGAAAATCCTTCGGGGACGTAAAGCTTAATGGCTTGGTGCAGCTTTCGGGATAGTGAACAGGCTGCAATTAGGGGTATGAAACCGAAACTTGACTTGTTTTGCAGCAATCAAGTTTCAATAATGTTTGACTAGTGTGAACTAGTATGATTTTGTTTTCAATATCCCAGGTTGATCTAAGTTATTTGAGGTGAAATGTAAAAAGGTTCTAGATGTCAAAATGCCATCATTCATATCTATTCCATGTCTATTTTCGTTTTCTCTGAAAAACTATTTATAAATGTCTGTTTGACGTCTTAAAACTTACGTCTTATTCCGTTTCTTTTCCAAGGGAAAAATATTTATTTAACAAAATTCTGAATTAGGTGTTTTCTTATCATTATTATTTTTATTTCTTAGCAACCCAAAAAGCTGCCTTTTCTTGGATCTTGTATGACCACCATCCCTAATTCTACACAGAAAAAAACAGGTGTGACCAAGCTCTAAGCCAAGAGAAAGTTCCACAAATAAGTAGGCTAGCATGTTTCCAGCTTCGCCGCAAATACCAGTTTGATTTTCGGCTAGTTTTTCTTATCCTCGAAGCTCTGGCGATATTGCATGTCAGATCAGACACACGTCTTAATGAGCTTTCAGGCGATGAGATAGTTTAGGTTGAACATTCTACCCAACTAGGATATCAATATTACCCGCCATTTTTTAGTTTAGCGCTTCCAAGTGGACTAGTTTCTACTTGGTTAATGTGTAGAAAATTTGCTGTCTGCTTCCCAATCTATCAACTAACTTTATTACCAAAAACCTCAAGGCTACATGAGGTTGTCGACCTAGTTAAAGATATGCAAAACATTGTCCAAGTCTGAACGTGTCTATGAACTTCCCGATTAATGGGGGTTTTCCAGTGTCATTGGGGTAGAAAATTAAAGCTTTTATGTTCTATTATGTTTTATTATGTTGAACAAGTATGAATCGGACTCAAGATGAAAGAGAACTGTTCTGTCTACGGACTCATTCCGTAACCCAAATAATTAGAATGAAATGGATCAAAGCCTGACCTCGGATTAGCCAGCAGCTAACTGGAGCTAGCGGATAAAGACCGAGTGACCTATTGTGACGATGTCGGGAAATTAATGATGGTGATGAAAACCGAAGAGATATATAGAAAAGTAGGCGACAGAGGGAGGGAATAACTAGGAGGACTATTGCAGAGCAAAGTGCTATGGGATGTCTCCATAACACAGTGAAGCTTAGAAAGAACGGGAAACGGTACCCAAGTGAATCTTCAAGATTGATTCAAATCCTAAGTAAACCAATCTACAACGCTTGGCACAAGTCGATTCCTCATCGGCTTGTATAGTTGGTCATCAAGAGTATTACCTTGAAGGTGTAAGATCATAAATGTTCTACTGAGACAATGAGGGACTTCACTCCCCCGGTGGGGAGTGAAAACAAGAAGTAGATGTTCGACCTGCTGCAGACGACAAAAGAATTATAGTTTTTCTTCAGCTAAAACTTGTCTTATTTCTCTTTCCTACAATCTCTTAGGAAAGCCAATTATTATTTTGTGTGTTGCATGCGCTGAATAAAAATTGAAAGATTTCCTGTTGCTTGTCTCGCAAAGGAATCTATTTAAGGCAAAAACACGGAATGTTTGGTATGATTTCTTCTTCGGAATAGGAAATTACAGTGAGATGTAAGCAGTGTATTAGCCTGAATGTTCTTTCACATAAAATCGAACTGAGAATTATGGTTTCCAAAAACGGCAAGCTAAAATCTTGTTGCTATGAGGTAGGCTACTCAATCCAACTGTCGACTGATTGATTACACCTGAGTGGTAGAACTGCTTTTTATATTGGAAGAAGAGGAATTCGAATGGGAATTATCCAAGAACTTAATACAGGTGCGAATAATAGGATATAGGGCATTTCTTAAGCCAGCACTAACATCTTACGTAAATTCGCACGGGTATTCTTGGAGGGGTTATCCCTGCACTGCGTGATTCTCTGAAGTGTAAGATTTGTAAGTAAAGTGCTAGGTTCAAATTCATGTTCTTTTACTATTTCCAGTTTAATCAAGCACTTACTTATGTCAGAGAGCCAAGCACGGATGGCACAAGCATGAAAGCTATCTGTTTGTTAGTCTTAGGGGCATTACGATGAGGATATATAGGCACTCGTTTTTTTTCTAAATATGTTACTGTTACTATTGTGTTAGTATCTGAATAGGTTTAACTCAGTGAGGGCAGAGTAAAGGTAGAAGGAACACCTAAAGGTTTCCACGCAAGGACTTACTTTGAAAAAAGAAACTGTTGGATACTTGCCAATTTCACAACTTTGGTATAGAGTTCGAAATACTCGATTGTGTTGTTGAGAAACAAGTTGCGTGTCCAGAGACTCTCCAGTTCGATAGAGCCCTTATACGGCTTGAGACCGGGGTCTAAAATAAAAGAAAATCTACGTATAAGAGCAGGTCAAAAGTCAACAACAGACTAATTGAGTTTCAGGCAACGTAATCTTCATTATGATTTTTCGATGCGCAAGCAAAGTCTTGGATGTGCCAGTAAAGTGGTGTAGCGTCTTGTTTTCTAACTGGAGAATAAAAATGTGGGCACTTCTTCAGATCTTAATTGCTCGGAAGTGCAAGGTAAGAAAAGAAAATTAAACACAGTCTTACCTCATGATGACTTTTGGCAATCATGCGTGTTTCTGAATAGTATGTTCTCATAGACTTCTGGTTCAATTCAGTCAAGTTTCTGAGTATTGGTAGCTTAATTTACAATGCATTTAGTAAAACAAAATTAAGAGAAAAATAAGAATCCATCGAATCTTTCAAAATCGAAGAAGAAAAAACCGTCGGTGATTACTTGTGGGATGATAAACTGGGATCATTCTCACAAATCCGGTTTTCAACGGGATCTAGCCAAATCTTCAATTTGAACTAAAGTCCAGCAACATATTCAGAGTCAGCATTCAAATTTAGGCTTGGTCGACACCAATTCACAGTCATCGGATGTAAAATTAGGTCCATTTAAATTTTGCGGATTTCCCCCTTATGCCTCCGATCTATCCAATACGCGGTAAGAACGAATAGCTTTTCGTTGTGTGCCATGTCTCATGGTCTCATGTCTTATTTTCAACTTTCTAATTAGATTGATGGGAATACTCGTCTGCCCATAAGTTCAGCTCATCTCTGCCGCCCTAGTTGTTGAAGTACCAGCCCATTTTCGAGATTGACTTTGCTTGTGCCGTGAAGATTCCATGGACCAACTTCCGTCGAAATTTCAGTCTTCGTTCGGGACTTATCATGGTCACAGACACACGGATAGATCTATGACATCATGTTGGATCCCAAAGACAATTTTTTAAATAATTTCGCCTGGGCACCTTATGTAAGTATTTGATTTGTCATCTTGTTGATTTTTCGTACACTTTAACTGCTCCATTAAAGCTGATTGCTTTCAAATAAAGGAAACCAGTAAACTATATACGCTTTGAAAATAACCATGACCAGCCTCACCAGTCTATTTTTAAAACTGGTGCAGATCACCCACCCTATTTATTAAGGTATAAAATCACAAATTTTGTAACTTTGAAGGGCCCCACCCAGGATTAAATGCACAACTTTCCGACCAAACTATCCCCCTCCCCCCCGGCTAGATGTCAAAGATTTGTATACCTGTGCCCCCCTGCTATGCAGTATTAGGTGTCCTTTAAGCCAGTGATTCCCAACCTTTTCCGTATCGCGTACCCCTAATTAAGGTTCAAAATGGTTGCGTACCCCTTTCTGAAGAATCATGTACTCTTTATACTTACAAACCAGTGAACCTCGAGAAAAAGAAGAAACGTCACCCAAACGAGCCCTAGATCAAATCTTGTGAAAACTAATCAATAAAGTTTGTTGTCGTAACGTTTTTGGCTCTTTTCTTTGGGCGCTATGTTTTTTGTAGGTTGGTTTTAATCAGGAAAATTTCTTTAGCTTTTTCAGGCATTAGCCAGTCGTTCTTTTAGAAGCCCCCCCCCCCAAACAGCCCCAAACACTTGGAACCGTCCCTGCCTATCAACTCCAGATAAAACATCATCTGCAGATGTGGTATATTTTCTTTTTTCTTCTGTCTGCGTCAAACGCCTCAAATCATCGAAGTCAATATAATTTTTGTGTTCCAAAATTACATAAGCTTTACCCATGGATAAATGCAAAGGTATGAAGTATATATGTAAAGGTAAGAAATTCATGTAACTATGAACGTGAATAGTATCAAGACATCAAGTTTCAAAATAATATATCAAAGCAACGACCGGGAGTATTCTTACAGATGTGTTGACGGACGGACAAGATTTCAATGACGTTAACGACCTATTTAGTCGATATAATTTTTGTGTTCCAAAATTACATAAACTTTACCCATGGATACATGCAAAGGTATGAAGTATATATGTAAAGGTAAGAAATTCATGTAACTATGAACGTGAATAGTATCAAGACATCAAGTTTCAAAATAATATATCAAAGCATCGACCGGGTGTATTCTTACAGACTTGTTGACGGACGGACAAGATTTCAATGACGTTAACGACCTATTTAGTCGATATAATTTTTGTGTTCCAAAATTACATAAGCTTTACCCATGGATAAATGCAAAGGTATGAAGTATATATGTAAAGGTAAGAAATTCATGTAACTAAGAACGTGAATAGTATCAAGACATCAAGTTTCAAAATAATATATCAAAGCATCGACCGGGTGTAGTCTTACAGACGTGTTGACGGACGGACAAGATTTCAATGACGTTAACGACCTATTTAGTCGATATAATTTTTGTGTTCCAAAATTACATAAGCTTTACCCATGGATAAATGCAAAGGTATGAAGTATATATGTAAAGGTAAGAAATTCATGTAACTATGAACGTGAATAGTATCAAGACATCAAGTTTCAAAATAATATATCAAAGCGTCGACCGGGTGTATTCTTACAGACGTGTTGACGGACGGACAAGATTTCAATGACGTTAACGACCTATTTAGTCGATATAATTTTTGTGTTCCAAAATTACATAAGCTTTACCCATGGATAAATGCAAAGGTATGAAGTATATATGTAAAGGTAAGAAATTCATGTAACTATGAACGTGAATAGTATCAAGACATCAAGTTTCAAAATAATATATCAAAGCATCGACCGGGTGTAGTCTTACAGACGTGTTGACGGACGGACAAGATTTCAATGACGTTAACGACCTATTTAATTCGGATGCCAAAAAGGATTTGAAATTACCTAATGTTTGGCATGGCTCTAGGAATTTTCTTCAGCTTGTGAGGTTTTTTAAGTAGAGTAAACAGCATCGTTCCGTTTTTGGGTAAGGGTTTTCGTTTTTAGTGTTTCTGTCAAGTTTCTGACAGTTGATGATCATTTTATTTATTTTTCGGGCCATGGCTCCATGGGGTTTATGAGAATAATTTCACTACTTTTCCAATTTGGTAAACTTGTCCGGTTCTGTGTGATTAACTTCAAAATAAACTCAGAGTTAGGGGTAGTGATTCACTTAACTTACCTATTTGCAGAACTCTTATTAGAAATAATATTTCATCATGAAACATTTTTTAAGAAACATCGTTTCGAAAAAACCAGTGACTTAAAAAGTGGGAAAACCAAGCAGAAGAAAGGAGTTTGAAACACAACATAGACCTATTCACTGTAAAAACAAATCTTGCAGTATTTGCTACTGGGATTAATCTAATCTTTATTGAGATAAGATTACCCCTAATTCGGATTAATCTTCTCTCAATAAAGATAAGATTAATCCCAGTAGCAAATACTTCATCCTCAGACGGAGAAACTTTTTACAGTGTTATCCTACCAAGTTTTGTAAATAACACTTTGAAGCTTCTAATGGTCTTATTGCTGGGAAAATTTTCAACAGATCAACGGAGAGTGTGAGCTTGTCAAGCTCGGCTCGTACAAAAATATCTAAAATTTCGTGGGTGGAAAAAGAAAAAAAAAGGCGAAGGGTACTTCTGAAGCATGTAATTCCCTAGGGAAGCTATGGATAATATAAATCCAGAATAAAATATTTGCACACAAATTAGATAGTACAATGTAAGCAAGTAAGTAAGTAATTTACTTACACTGTCAGAAGTTTCATAACAGATTGCGCATAACACTTTCAAGAATAACCCCTTTTCACTTTCAACAGATAACACTTTGGGATGTTATATGTTATGTTTCTTTCGTTCCCGTTAGTATTTCTACCTATTGAAGGTGTTGTTGGAGATCTAGGCACGAAATAGTGTAAACTGAATTTGTCATAACACTTTATTGCTAAGTGAAAAGGTATTCTTCTTGAAAGTGTTATGCGCAATCTGTTATGCAACTTCTGACAGTGTACAACCCGCCATTTTGAAAAAAAAAACGGAGTAAATGAACTTAAACACACAGCAAAAGACACTTAATTTTCAATATTCGGCCAGGAAGCAGTGGATAACGTCGTGCGCTGGTTTGGCCCCGTTGTCCTTGATTTTTGACAGCGACGAGGAAACACACAATTACTTATTTCCAAATTCAAAAACTTGTTTTTCACTTACCTATGAAACATGTACTCGTCCCATCAGGGTTAGGAACGAATACGTTAGGATATCTGCATTCACAAGAATATCCATCCAGATTTAGTTTCCGAACACATATAGCATTGACAGCTGCGCATTTAGCAGCAATTTGCGGGTCCTCACATTTGTCCATTGCTGCTACTGTTTCGGCTAAAAAAAAAAATCGAACACCATGAAATAATAGCAAGTAAGAGAAAACAAGAGCTACAAGCTCATATTGCACGTGATACGAGTAGGTGGTACAAGAAAGTAGATGAGAACGTCACAAAATACTCCGCCATCCAAAAATGCATTTCGGACCTAGAGCTATGTAATCTAGTTTCACATAGCTCATTTACGGCAAATGAGTTTTCTACCTTCCAAGTTTCAACCCAACAGATCCACTCGTTTGTTCCGTAGGACGGGCCACGTGATTTTCGGTACCCCTCCCCCCTCCAACCCCCCTACCGCAGTCAAATCTGGTTTAGCCTCCTAAATGGACCATCAGAAGGATTTTCTCTTTTTTTTTAAATTTCCGGTAGCTTTCCCCCTCCCCAGCCGTGGTCGGATCCGTTTTGAACCCTAAAATATGTCATCTAGTGCATGGGATATCTCTACATTCCAAGTATCATTCAAGTCGCTACCCCTTGACCCCTATGCGCTTGACCCCTATGCGAGGCACAACACTTCCTGAGCACCCCTTCCAACTCCCCCACTGTGGCTGAATACGACCCGGAAACATAAATGCAGCTTCTCTGAAGTTTCCTATTTCCGTCCATCAAGTTTGACTAGAATTTGAGCATAGCCTATCAGCAAATTTCCCGCTTCACCCCCTCTCCCTCCCCTACCGTGCGCGGAACCGATCTAGACACCAAATGACAAACCAAGGCCGCATAAACTAGGTACTGTCCAACTTGCATACCATTCAGTCCATCCGTTTGTTTTGTGTGCATGTCAAAAAGTTCCCCCCCCCCCTCTCCAACTCTCCCAACCGTGGCTGCATGTGGTTCGGACACATGTTTTGCTTGTGTAGGTCATCAGTTCTTGTCACCGATAAGGTTTCACTCGGAGCGGACCCCCCCGCTCGCAACTTACGGAAGCCATTGATTTCCGGATTCCCCTTTCTTGTTTACAGGTACGACTTAGTTCTGACTGCAGAGATATTTCCGCCCATTTCGAAGTTATCTAATGGGACTTTGGCAAGCTTTCCTGTAGATGATCCGAAAGTGTATTCAGGTTCTCGTCAGAGGACCTGAGTATCTTAATCAAGTTACAACATTGCCGTGAAAGTGAAAAACCAAATTGCCGTAAAAGTGAAAACCAAAATCATGCTCTACATCCTTCAAACCGCTGGTGAAGGTAATTAGATTTCTTTAACTCCAGAAGATCGTCTTCATCTTCCCGGTCTTTCCAGTAGGTTTTCTCGAGACTTTAAGAGACTGGGGAGAGGGGGGGGGGGGGCTTCTCAATGCCGTTCATGCTTCTATGTATCAATGTAGTTCAGTGGAGACACACCCAGGACCACCCGGCGTATACCTGACACTTACTCTTGTGATTGTTTTTTTTCTTTCGAGAAGCATTGTCTGTTGCTGAAGTGTGATAAATAAAAAATTGTAAGAGAAATAAAGTGTAAAGTAAGTTTTCTTACCGATACATGTGTCTGCTCCGAAAAGATACCCCGAAGAACAACTGCAGGTATAAGATGCCTCTCTTAGATCCTTGCAAATGGCCTGCACATCACCCCCGCGGGCGCATGGCTTGGTTGAACAGACAAGTTTGCCTAAAGATGAAGAATGACTAATAGTTTTAATTTTTTCGGCCTGACGAGAGTCAATGAAAACGCTAAGCCTGCCAGTGACTTACAAAAATGGCCCTTTAGTAAAATATCTCTTTTTTATAAAAAACGAGATCGCAGAGCTTTGATGCTCACCCATGATTCGGCCCCATCGTTCGCAAGAACGCACCTTATAGTACGTTAAGTGTTGCTTCCGTAGGTCTGTAATTTTCGAATTTTCACTTCTCGGCTCTGCGCCTAGTGAGAACAAATGAGAGATACAAAGCCATGCCATTCCATGTGGCCATGTGTTGCACATAAACAACACCAGAATTTGCCACGGAAAAGACATTAACACACATAATTACAACTTTGCATTAATTGTTAGAAAGCAAAAGCAAATAAAAATAAAAGAGTGGAACTGCAATTGTTAACTAACACGTAGCCTACTTTAAGTTTAAAAAATGTCAGTTCATCTGATAGTCTTGTATTTGACTGCGTTGGACGTGCACGGCAGCTAACTTTTATTCTAGGATATTTGAGACATTCTTGGCACGGGAACTCTGTAGACTCAAAGCTAGAACACAGATCCGTGATCAATACTCTTGAAATTTATTTTATATAATAAACTGGTTCAAGGTAACGCAAATGGCATGTTGTTAACCCTCTACACTTGACAACAAATCGGATTCTAGAAAGGGAAAGGAGAAAAAGCGATGTGTTCCAAAGAATGGAAAAAATAGAAAAAAGGAAGAAAGTTGAACTACTCGATGAAAAACTTCTGGGGTCTGTAGTAGTGTGATACTACTACCCCCGTGAACTGTACGTAGAAAAAATGCAATTTTTTCGTAGACTTCTATGCTAGTATACTACTTCATAGTATTCGGATACTACTGAGTCCGAATGTAGTATTTCTTGCTACTGCATACTGTTGACATGAAGCGCCAAGGTACTATGCGATGCTACTACGTGGTCCCTGGGAAATCTGTTCCGAACTCGCTACGTCTTTACTCCATAATACTGCATTCGATTCCATGCTACCGCTGCTTCTATACTCCATACCACTGCATACGATTCCTTGCTGTCGCTGCGTCTGTCCTCCATACCACTTCATACGATTCCATACTAACGCTACGTCTGTACTCCATACCACTGCATACTATTCCATGCTATTGTTCTCATTACAATTTCGATCTACTACTTATAGCTGCAAAATATAGCAGTCGTTAATAAAATAATTAACCGGTTACCGGGCGGATTTTGCCGACAGGGCAATAAATACTATTCACAATTCCAGATCGGATCAGGTCAGTTCTGTGCGAACTGGATTGGGAAGTCCTGGAACTGCCTGGAAGCTCGGTAGTGTGACTAGCGTTGCATTACTCCTGGAACTGGGTACATTGTTTTAAAATCAACAACTGCACCAGTTTTATCTGACTTACTTTATTACCTTCTGCTTCTGTTCCACCCAATGTGAACTTGTGAAGTCGGACAACTGGCTTTGGATAAAATGTTACGTTACAATATTCTTAATATACAAACTTGACTGATTTCTGAAAAAATTTATCTGTTAAGGGCAGGCCCTCTCAAAATTTGCGTGGTAGTGCTTCAGTAATAGATAATAGAGTTTAAAGTTTAACTGAAAAGCCAACTTACTTTCGTGTCATTTATTTGAATCCATTGGATTATTTAGATTCTGCAAAGGGGTTTTCTTATTTTCCACTATCTGCTCTAGTTAAGAGGCTCCGAATATCTGCGGCCGTCACCACAACGTTAATTCTACTACGACGAATCTCAAAACAAACGCGGCTTTTCAGTGGACAGTGGTGAGATTGGTGATGGTTGCTTAGTGCCTGAACAAAAAAAAATATGATTCTTTCTCGCAAGGCATACAAAAAAATACAAGCGCATAGACGTACCCCAAATCATACGGCAATTCCACTATTTGAAAAAAGATTGTTCGGGAATAGCGGAACAACGAAGTAACGCATTTTCCCCGGGTCTTCAAGCCAATTTAAGTGAAAAAGTGATGGGTAACTAGATTGTCCTATTCCCAGCCCTTTTCGGTTATCCTTTAATTGCTCAAACGGTTTAGGAAATATTTTGGACCTGTGGACTTTGAAATGGCACTTGCAAAACAGTGGAAGGCAGTGATAAATTTCTAGCAACTCCAGGTCTGTTACAGTTTCTGATTTCAACCACTCAAATTATAAAGCTCTACGATGATCTTGTCAGGATACAACTACACCGTAATGAAAGCTGGTTATGTGTAGGATCACCAAGTACAACTCGACAGTTCCAAACAATACGACAGCCGTATGTCGCATACAGGTGTATTTAGTTCTAGGAAATATTTGTATTAACACGGAATATCACTCATACTGTTGTAACTCCGAAAAACATAGTGCTATGAAGTAGCAACGAATCGTGTATGCAACTCCGCAGCAACTTTTTATTAAGAGTATGGAAGATTATCATTGCCAGAGGCGTCACTAGCCAAAACATTTGGGGGTGGGGGCAAGGTATTTACCGACTTGGTGATCATTTTTAAAGACTGTTTTTGCAGATAAAAACGACTATTATTGAGGAAAGAAATCGTTGACGAAAAATCGGCTGACTTTGGAGAAAACACGACTATTTTTAAGAAAAATCGCCTGTTTCAATAATTCTTGTCTGTACCACGCAACAGCTCAAACTATTTCCACCCGAAATCGATTCAAACTGAGACAGTCGTATACAGTAGTATTTAGGTGTATATATTTTTATGAATCATACGTAATACCACGGAATATCACTCATACTGACACAGCTCCGAAAAACAGAGTGGTATGTAGTAGTAAAGAATCATATATGCAACTCCACAGCGACTTTATGAAAGACCGTCGGTGCTACTCTAAGCAACTGCTTCAACAAGCTTAGTAGTATGTAGTAGTATAACTACTTTCACATAATTGTATTTAGCGTCGGATAATCTTAAGCAGTAGCTGTAGTCTTGTCACGGTAGTCTTGACAAAGAAGCATGTAGTAGCATCAGATGATACTGCATGCTACTTTCTCTTACTACTCCGAAAGTTGGTCCGAAGTTGTTCTTGTCCTACTAGGCTAAAGAGTTGAGAAATGAAGCAAGCAAGATCGACCCCCATAAAACGAATTGAAAACCTTGATCTAATTGTTCCAAAATACAAATCCAAGAAGTAAGCTTGACAAGCAATTTGGAACAAGCAACAAGCTCAGGAAGCAAAGCAACTTCTTTACGGCAGGGGTTTGCTTCCTTGAAAGTTCATTGCCCTGGACAGTGCAGTTCAGTGCTAAATTAAAAAATGAAGACACAAACATCCCGTTCAGTTTTTCTAACAGCCCTTACTTAGCTTCTTTGGGTGACTGATAGTTGTTTTGTGTGATAAGTGTGATAAGTTCTGATAATAAGTGCTTGAAAGATAACCTTCTAGAAACTGAGAAAGAGGTTTAATGGCCTGGTTAGCTTCAATTAGAACTCCGGTCGTTTGAAGTCCTTAACACTATCTGGACATACTTGTCCTTAGTCGAATCGTCAGCTTCTGGTTCACAAAAACTATCCTCTCATGTGGGACACCGTCTAAAGCCTACCAGACCAGATTTCAGACATGAAACATTTTTGTTCTTAATAGCCACTAACTACGACCAAGAAAAAGGACAATATTGACCTGTAACTTGTTGACCTGTAAAACTCTCTAAGCGAAGATACGGTATCTAACAAGACCGTCAAAAAAATTCAAAGTCTCCCTTGACAAGCAGTAGGGCAATTTACATTTGACGGTGTAAAACGGATAAGTCAGCTACATTTTATTAGACCTATATTTCGGCCCTTCTTGGCAAGGGTCCTCTTCAGGCTCAAGCCACTCAAGCTGGAAAATGAAGATGATAGCAGAGCAAGAAGGAGTGGAGGCTGGAGTGGCCAACCTGGAGTCCCAGACCAGAAAATAAGATCAAGCGAATCACACCAACCCAACACCTGAAAGAATTCCCGAATTCATTCACACGGCAATTTCCAAAGAAATACCCGAGCTAACTGATGACATGCTGAAATGTAAAAAGATGTTGCATTGCCAATTAACCAGGCTATGAGCAAAGATTATAAAAGGATGCTGCTATCACTAGAAAAAAATTAATATAGTGCCATCCTTGCGCGTTTAAAATTTGAAAATACACACATGCACGTAAACAAATTTTAACTTTAATCCTTGAGAAAATCAGCAGAATTTAAAAGGAGTCACGAAGTAGGTTATGGGAATGTTCTTGAGGTTAGCGAGCGAGCAAAAAAAATACTTTTTTTTTAACTAGATTTCCGAGATTCGAAATATTTTGCTGAACTACATCGACTATAGGGAGCAATTTTGGGAGTAAGGGTTTTCTCCTTTTGTTGTTTATATTCAGTTTGTGAGTGTTATTTTTTTGCATTTTATTTTGTTTCCCCGCAATAGCACAAGGTCTTTTGGGTTTAAGTTCATTCGTTTAGCCCAAATTTGCACAGTTCAAGATTAACTAGCGTTCAAAGAAGAATACGTCTACCGTAACAAACCAGTAACGAACCCTTTCTAATATTCTTACACTTTAAGTATTATAGATCTTGTGATTCCTGAAAACACAACATCTGTAGGGCGACCATGTTAGAAACACCGATTTAATGACCATCCATCATTACACCAAGTAAACCGCACTGTCAAGACATTTCAATCTCCCACAAGCAGCAACTAATTGTTTTGTTCTTTATGAGAAAAAAGAGATAAGGATGGTGTAGACTCTCAACCAAAAAAACAAGAGGAGATTGGTTTACTGTGTGTGAACGAACACTGGTCTGGTATCTCATGATGCAAATCATGCGACGAGCAACGCAGAGCTTTGCGTGTCAAAATTTCGGTGGGGTTGACAAATTTCCACTGTCCGCATTCTCAGGAAGAAAAAAGGAACCAAAAAGATTAATTTTTAAAAGCTAAAAGATATTCTCTGAAAGGTGACAATACGAACTGAATGGACTCTCGCAAGTAGTGGATTTTCCCAGGAGTCATTCGAGGTAGGTAAGTTTATTTATATTTAACGTAAACAATAAACATCACATAAACAATTACATGCTTTGCAGCAAAAAGACAATCGCAAGGACTTGTATTGCAATTCACTAATACGAAGTAGATGTTAAAGTTATCTCCTTGAGGGTTTAGTTGTCCTTCTTCCGAATAACAGAAAAAAAAATCGAATCCCAGTTGCAACTGCGTTGCAGTCTGTAACCGCATGTTTTCCCATCGTGTTTAAAAAAAATCAAAGAAAAAAACTCTAGCCTGTGTATAGTGCCAATAGCATCCAGTCTTGCTAAGGTACGCAGTGGTAACTGTTACTAAGCTGTTGTAGGCTACTAGAGCTTAAAACTTAGTACAACTAATTATCGTAAATATTTTAATCGTGTTAAATTGCAGCAGGGTTAACCAGCGGTTAAGATTACGCAAAGATTTGCTGTAAGACAGGAGACAGTCAACCGGATAGTTTATTGTTCTACCTTGTGTGTCCCCAAAGTCTGTGGATCCGGCATTTACTAGAGGTAAAAGAAGAAGCACCAAGAACAACATGATTCGCACAAAAAATAGAGGACTTCCTCAAGCGTCCTATGACTTTTATGGACTAAGTAAAACCAGGCGGAAAGACTCTTTTAAGAGGCCATCGATTGCGTGTTAAACCTGTTGGGGCAGATCTACAGGAAATGTGACCCAACGGGAACATCGTTACTTTCCCTACAAGTGCTGGGTCATCGTGAAAATCGATTCGGATTGGATACAAGGGTCAAATAGACGCATATCGACTAGTACATTTCAATAGACAAGCCGCTTTTTTAAACTCTCATTCGATAATTCCTTACAAGGTAAGAGGGTATTTGGAAAGTCCCAGGGTCAATTCTGCACAAGGCAAGATGTCTTTCGAGAAATAAGGCATTTTCCGCGATCCCAAAATGAGTTCTTGGCTCGAAAAAGTGTTTCCGTGGTCGTTTCTTTGGACCAGAAGTTTCCGCGATGGACAGGGTTAGTGAGGCTCGCTTTGTGTTTCAAATTCTACAAACAAATGCTGACAAGATTTCTATTTTGTGGCTCAAATTTTGCGGGAAAATTCAAATTTAGGACAAATTCAAAGTCTTAACGACAAAGTTAGCTACTTGATCAAGCATATCCATTAAGTTAAGGGCACTTCTTGAATGGAGTGATCAGGACGTAAGCCTGAAGTTCTATTTATTGCGATCCTAGTTGGATTTTATTCTTATATTCAGACACCTGAAATTGCCGCCAAAAAGCATACAATAATGGCGTTTCCGAAAATTTCAAAAATTTGCCGTTGTACGGGAATTTGTTTAACGTCAAGAAAGGTACAAAAGAAATTTACAATATTTGAAAACTGTTCCAACTCGAATAACAAACAAACCAGAGAGGCTAATTTACAATATTTTCTGTGACAATGAATTTTTTGAGAGGTCTTTGGCTGATGTGGTTATTATGGATGGATCTGATAGTTTTTTTTATGTTATCTAAAACAAGAATAAACAATAAGGAACGGTTTAAGATGAATACGAGGCAATCTTATTTGGTTAATGAATGAAACAAATTTAAATAAGTTTAGTAAGATCTTAGACGAACAACATTTTTCTCCAGTAATAAGTGAAGATTGCCCAAGTAGACCAAATGATCTATTTTCAGAAACTATAACAAAAGCAATGGATTTGGCTTGGGATTCAGATGATTCAGGATTATAAAAAAGGGAACAGGAATTTCCCAAGAAAAACCTGGATGACTCCTAGACTTGTTGTTTCCGTAAAAAATGAACTTTCTACTGAGAACCATGCACGTTCTAAAACTTATCGTAATCAACTAAATTCAATACGAAGAAGAGGTCGTATTAAATATTATGAAGATTAGTTTGCCTCTTGTTACGAGAATGTGAAGAAAGTAAGGAAGAGTATAAGTGATTTACTTGGTAAACGGCCATCTTGTGATGAAATTAAAGCATCAAATCCCACTGATGGAAGACTCGATGATCCCAGAAAATCGCTGATTACTTTTGTAATTATTTTTCTTCCGTAGGCAGACGACTGTGTGAGGAAGCGCGTCGAAAAGCGAACCCAGTCCCGCTGGCAATAAACAGACCACTTGTTTCACATTACTGCGTGTTCATCTGAGGAAATTAATAAAATCGTTAACGATATGAAATCGAATTCTTGTGGTGCTGATAGGGTTAGTTTAAAAACTGTAAGGACAACTAAACAATCCCTAATTCCCATACTTGTCCATTTAATATATTTAATCTATTAAAACAGGAATTTTCCCTGAAGCTTTGAAGCTGGCGCGGGTAATTCTTTTACATAAAATCGGGGAAAAAAGATGAAACAAGCAACAAAATACCAATATCCATCCTTCCTTTTTTTCTAAAGTTTATGAAAAAATAGTGCACGGTCAACTTTCGAAGCACATTGAAGATAATAAAATTCTGCTGGACACTGAATTTGGGTTCCGCAAAGGACTGTCTAAACTATTATTGAGTGCCAGAGGGTTCAAATTAGGGTACACTACTTTTTATTATTTGTATTGACAAGGTTTACTATTTTCTATCCGAAGCTGGAATTCTTGTATTTGCCGATGACACCCTTCTTTTTGTGTCTGTCCCTTCTATACCTGATCTATATGAAAACCTAAAAATAGCACTAGCTGAATTTGCCAATTTCACTAACTCTCACCTTCTAACCTTGAAATTTTTCAAAACAAACTATATGGTATTCTCAAGAACTTCATCCCTATCAATCCCTGGTCAAGTTATGGTGGGTACTTCAGTCCAAAGACAATAATAGTGGGAAAGACCGGCAACTCCGCTAAAACCGCGTCGATGAAAATCGATTGGGACGCCACCCAGCGTTTGGACTTTGTCCAATTTCGAGCGACAGATGATTCATATAATCAAAGCAAGAGGGCGTGAATCCAAAATGTCTGTCAATATTAGTTGACTTTAATTTAGTGGTTGCCCCTTGAAGTCAACAACTAAAAAAAAGTGATTAATTGTGTTCCTACTTGCTTTTCTTTCAGTTAAAGAGGAAATCTGAAGGAAGAAAGCATGCTCTTCATAAATGATTGCTAAACTCGGAGTCAGCTACAGTGCTTGAGACCGATATTTCGGCCTTCGTTAGGCTGTTGAAGCCCAAGCTGACTGGGAAAAATATAGTAAACGACTGACAAACTTATGCAGTTGCAAATAATTATTTAGCGATTTGTTACTGCAAAAGCCGAATTTGGCCAAAGCTGATTCAGTCTGTGCGAAGTTTAATAGAAGCTCAGATAGGGTACTTGCTAAATTGGTGAGAGCACGAAAATGCTTAAACAAATTCAAGGATACGGTATACAGCAACTTACAACGTAATCTCATTCTGTAGGCTAAGAGGAGAGTTTTTAAACGTAAAAATGGATTAGCGGTTTAAAACACCTGAACTGTTTGAGCTTGTTCACATGTGACCGAAACAAGCGCGTAAGCAGCGGCTGATCTGTTCAGACGACTGTTTGAGGTTTACGGGTGAATTAAAAACAGAATTAAAAAGTAACACAAACATCTTGTGAGTTTGTCGAAGTCAAATATAGTTGATTTGTATAGTCTTCAGACTAGAAAAAGTCACAAACTGAATGTTGCCCGATTTCAGGCGACTCGGCATTTAAGTTAAAACAAATAAAATTCATCTAAAATTTTTTGTTTCTAAATGAGAACACAAATCTTTGGTAGTTTATCGAGGTGGTGGGCAACTCGATAGTAGCCAGTTTTGAGTAGTCTGGCCGATTCGAGTGAAATATTGGCCACTAGATTAACCCAAAATCCTGGTAACAATAGCACTGGAAGAAGCGAGATTTCACTGCATCCGAGCAGTGCCCAAATTTGAGGACGATCATAATGCCTCGCTTAAACAAACCTCGTAGAAGCGCGGTAACATGGTTGTCATCCCGAAGGGTGTACCCCAAATAAGCTAAATAATGTACAAACTCGATTTCATTCCCACCAAGCGGGTAAGCAAGGGGGTAGGTAAGCCATTGCAAGCGTTTTTTCATGTTGAACAGAATATCGTGGGAGGTAGCGTAATCATCGCAATTTTTTAGGAGCTGATTGAGGGCAAAAATGGTAGGCGAAATTAACGCGAAATTAACAGTTACTTATTTCTAAAAAACATGTGCTCGTCCCATCAGGCTTAGAAACGAATAAAATAGGATATCTGCATTCACATGAATATCCATCCAGATTTAATTTCCGAACACACATAGCATTACCAGCTGTGCATCTAGCAGCGATTTGCGGGTCCTCACGTTTGGCCTTTGCTGCCACTGTTTCGGCAATAAAAAGCTATCGAACACCATGAATTAATAAAAAGGAAGAGCAAACAAGAGCTACGAGCTCATAAGGCACATGATACGAGTAGGTGGTACAAGAAAGTAGATGAGAACGTCACAAAATACCCCGCAATAATAAAATACAGCTCGGACCTAGAGCTATGATATCTAGTTTCACACAGGCATCTAGGGCAAATGACTTTTCTACCCAGTTCGGAAATAATTCAAGTCGTAAAGAATCTTTTTTTTTCAAAATGATTATGGGTTATTTTTCCGATCGTAAACAACTGGAAACGATCGTAAACTTTTTTTTTTTACTATTAGAAACAGTTGTTTACCATTGCAAACAGTTGTTTCCGATTGTAAACAACTGTTAACGATCGTACTTTTACGATCGAAACCAGTTGTTTCCAATCGTATTCTTACGATAGGAACTTCCAACTGCAGATCCTTATTCAACACAACCTCTACTCCATCCCACCCCTATGCCCTGAACTGAAGCTTGTCGATATGCGGAAGGACTGTGACTGCTCGCCAACTTCAGCTAATACCTAATTTTCTGTGATTCAATTCAGAAAACAATAATGAAAAGCAATGTTTGCGTTGTCCAATATGAACAACAATTCTTCAAAATTATCTGTTAAACGGCAGCACTCTAAAAAAATTACCAAAAGACGCTTCAGCAGTGTAGAGGGGGTTTCGACTACGAAAGCTCTTTTGAAATATTATGCGCTTTAAAGAAAAGTGAAAATAACAAAAACGCGGATGACAGCTCTCAATTTCAAGCTTTTCCACGTCATTTACAACTTTTCGATTTATTCAGCCCGTAAAAATTACGATTGGAAACAGTTGTTAAATGACACTTGTTTAAAATTGTTTTAACAGTTGTAAAATTACGATTGGAAACAGTTTACGCTAGGAATTTCATGTTCAACGTTTTAGTTAAACTATTTATGTCGTGTACAAGTAAAGAAAAAATTAACTTCCCTACTACCGTTGTTAAAAATCAGGACTTGAAGACCAACTGTATCCGATAAAACAAAAAAACTTAAAACGATCGAAAACAACTGAAAAAAAATCGTTTACGATAGGGATTTCAGATTCACCGTTTCAATTAAATTATTTTGATTGTTAAAACTAAACAAAATTCAACTTCCGTACTACGGTTGTTATAAGCAGGCCTTGTTTCAGGACTCGAAAACCAAACCAAATGTTTCCGATCGGAAGAAAACAATCGGAAACAACCGAAAACGATCGTAAACAGTTGTTTAATGACACTTAAAAAAAAAAAATCTTAAACTGCAGTTGCAAGATTATGATTGGAAACAGTTTACGATTGGGATTTCAGGTTCACCGTTTTAGTTAAACTATTTTTATTGTTTACAACTAAAAAAAATCAACTTTCCTACTACCGTTGTTAATATCAGGTATTTTTTCACGACTTGAAGACCAAACCAACTGTTTCCATTCGAAAACAACTGGAAACGATCGAAAACAACTGAAAACGATCGTCAACATCTGTCTAGTGACACTTGAAAAAGCAATCGTAAACAGTTGTAAAATTACGATTGGAATTTCAGATTCACCTTTCAAAATTCAACTTTCCTACTACCGTTGTTGAAACTTAGGTCTTTTTTTAGGATTTGAAAACCAAACCAACTATTTCCGACTGAAAAAAAAAATGAAAACGATCGAACGCATTTGGAAACAGAAGTATTTTGATCGTTTACTACTCAACAAAATTCAACTCCCCTATTTCCGTTGTTAAAAATCAGGTCTTGTTTCAGGGCAAAAAAAAACAACCCCAACTGTTCGAAATCGAAAACATCTGAAAACAATCAGAAAACAGCTGAAAACGATCGAAAACAGTTGTAAAATTATGATTGGAAACAGTTGTTTGTCTGTTGTTTTGTAAAAACGGGATCGCAGAAGTAGCCATTGAAATATCAAACCAGGCGCTGGTAACACTCGTCGTCGACAACGGTAGTTCCACCGAGTTTCGATGCTCAACCACGATTCGGCCCCATCGTTCGCAAGACTTACAGTGCACATGTATATTACGTTTAGTGCTGCTTCCGTCCGTCTGTCTTTTCGACTTTTCACTTCTGTTCTCTGCGCCCAGTGAGAACGAATTAGACATACAAAGCACATCCCAGGCATTGATTTACATTTGTTACACTATTGTTGCCATGTGTTGCACATAAACAGCACCAGAATTTGCGACATGGAAAAGGCATTCTGCACACACAAATACAGCTTTGTTATAACTGTTTTAAAGCAAAAGCAAATAAAATTAAAGAGTGGAAATGCGATTGTTATTTAGCATGTAGCCCACTTAGGGTTAAAAAAAAAAGTCAGCTCATCTGACAGTTTTGAGAACGTGCAATTTGACTGCGTTGGACTGAAATGCCTGCTAACTTTTGTTCTAGGATATTTGGGACATTTTTGGAAGGGTCCTCTTTAGACTCAAAGCTAGAACACAGATCTGTGAGCAATACTCTTGAAATTAGTTTACAGCAATGAGTTACATGATTAACTGGTTCAAGGTAACGCAAAAGGCATGTTGTTAACCCACTACACTTGACAATAAAGCAGATTCTAGAAAGGGAAAGGAGAAAAAGCGGAAAGTACCAAAGGAATGGAAAAAATAAAAAAAATGAAGAAATTTGAACTATCTTAAAAAGAAGGATACACAGCTTTCGTACTATATTATCGTAACAGACCTCTTTATTCTTGAAAACGCTCCAAAGTGTAGAGAATCCGAATAGGCAAAAAAGGTGAGAAATGAAGCAAGCATGATCAACCTCCTTCAAACGAATTGAAAACCTTGATCATTACGGCATCTAATTATTCCAAAATCTGTATCTAAAAATTAAACTCGACTAGAAAATTCCAAGACAAGCTCAGATGCAAAGCAACTTCATTACGGTAAGGGTACGCTTCCTTGAAAGTTAATTAACCTGGAGAGTGCAGTTCTGTGCTAAATTGGAAAATGGAGACACAAACATGTCCCTGTTTAAACCTGCCACTCGATTCCCTCCGTACTTGTAGAATACCCATGACCTCGCAAATTCTCGATTTCCAACTCTGCATGCCAAAAAATCGGGTATCTGATCAAAGTTTATGTTTTTTTCCATATTGCCCGTTTGTTTTTGCAGGACGACCGGTTGTAATCCTGCGATCTACTAGATCAAAACACTCATTTCCATCACCCTACTTTCATAGACCCTCTACCATATTGTTCAGTCCGAAGTTAGTCTTTTCCGAATAGGCAAAAAAGGTGAGAAATGAAGCAAGCATGATCAACCTCCTTCAAACGAATTGAAAACCTTGATCATTACGGCATCTAACCATTCCAAAATCTGAATCCAAAAATTAAACTCGACTAGACAATTCCAAGACAAGCTCAGATGCAAAGCAACTTCATACGCTTCCTTGAAAGTTAATTAACCTGGACAGTGCAGTTCTGTGCTAAATTGGAAAATGAAGACACAAACATCCCGTTCAGGTTAGAGGAGCCCTGAATGAGCATCTTTGGCGGATTGATCGTTGGTTTTTGTCATGGTTCTAGAAACTCAGAAAGAGGTTTTATGGCATCATTAGCTTTAATGAGAACTCCAGTCCTTAACGCTATTTGGACATACTTGTCCTTAATCGAATCGTCAGCACCTGATTCACTAAAAACTATCCTCTCATGTGGGACACCATCTACGGCCTACCAGACTAGATTTCAAACATGAAACATTTTTGTTCTTAATAGCCACTAATTACGACCAAGAAAAGGGACAATGTTGACCTGTGACTTGTTGACCTGCGAAATCAAGGTATTTAGCCAGACCGTCGAAGAACTCGAAGTCTACCTTGACAAGCAGTAGAGCAAGAAGGAGTGGAGGCTGGAATGGTTAACCTGGAGTCCAAGACCAGAGCATAAGGTCAAGCAAATCGCACCAACCCAACACCCGACAGAATTCCCAAATTGCTCCACACGGCAATTTGCTAAGAAATACCGAGCTAACTAGTGACATACTGATATTCAAAAATATGTTATATTGCTAGTTAACCAAGCTTTGAGCAATGATTTTTGCCAGTTGCGAGGAGCAATGAATTTTTTGCAGTCTTTTCAGTGGTTCTTGCATTTCGTTGGTGAAAAAGGATGCTGCTATCGCCAGTTAAATGTTCCTTGAGCCCAAGCTGACTTTGAAACATTTGAGATAAAGCATCGTAGCTGACGTATCCGTTGTATCCATTATTTGAATAAAAGGTATCACCAGCAAAAACCTAATATAGTGCCATCCTTTGGGTATAGAATTTGAAAATACACAAATGCACATAACCGAATTTTAACTTTAATCATCCAGAAAATCAGCAGAATTTAAAAGGGGTCACGAACGAGCTTATGGAAATCTGCTTGAGATTAGCGACGAGGATAGAAGATCCTTTCTTAATACAAAAAGAGAAGTGGAATCTTGGTTGGTGCCTAATTTGTTAAAAGTAAGACAGTGTTGCATCTATATCGCTACATCGGATCAATGTCAGCAAGACACTAAGAAAATACTCTTACATAAATTTGACAACAGAAGATCTTTTTAAAAAGTGTCCACAGTTCAGCATTAGACAGTCGTCTTCCAATGAAAATGTGACAAGCCAGATGATGCTAATTTCAAGCAACTGAACACAGCTTTAGAACTTCCAGTGAAACACTGTTCGGGCAAATGGCTCGTTCAGGTTGTGTGTAGCCACATAAGCTTTTCGATCCGGAACGGATATAGTTAATCTGTGTAAATTTTTCTGAGAAAAAATGTATCTTACTGGTCCAAATGTAAAACATCCGGATGGTTAACCATAACGAAAGTAAAATACAACCCCTCAACCATTCTTAGAACCGATCACGACAACTCGTGTTTGGGGGAATGAATCAGAGGGTCCTGGAAGGGAAGGGTAAAAAATCGAAATTTGTTTGGCTTCTATGGTCCTTGAGGGTCGAGAGTCTATGAAGGTTCAAAAGCTAAGAAGTACCAAAGAAACATTTTCTGAATGCTTCATTTCTTAAGACTTACGGAACAATTCGGCACACCTTTTTTGGGAGTGAACAATTCTCGGGTTACCCACTTAAACAGGTAATTCGACACGACTTTTCGTACTCTTTTTTTACTCTTTCCCTTTCTTTGACTTTTTGACTCTCGTTTGACTCTTTTGTACGGCAATTGTTAATTCTTAGAAATACTGGCATCGACTAATCTCAACACGACGACGAATCTGAACAAAGATTAGAACTTAGTTGCCTTCTGGGCAACTCCATCGTTACCTACGTAGCCTTTTGTACGCTTAGAAAGGCTGTAGCGTCATCGATTCTCAACTTGGAGGACCCCTTTTGCTCTATGTCAAAGGTCAAGCCTTCTTCTTTCTTATGTAAAGTGTTCCAGCGATTTCCTTTGAACAGTTTGTGTGCACTGCTCCAAAAACCACGCGTTTCCAACGTAACAAAAAACGGAAGTGACTTTTTGGTAGTATGTACATAGTCTCAATTTTTAGCGAACCTGTAAGGTCTGGCGAATTGTTTTTTTTTCGTCAGTTAACAACATTCTTAGGACTGCTAAGGCAAAAATTAGGAACGATTGAGAACTATGCTTCGTTTGTACGATTTTTTTCTCTGTTACTGACGCAACAGATTTTCGTTACCAACGTAGCTCGTCCGAATTCTCACCAGAATCTTCAGCAAAACGGTTTTCTTTGTAAAAGAAAAGTGAACGGAGATTTAAAAATCGCTATTACCACCGACAGGATTGGGGGGGGGGGGAGAGGGTAGCCTATTTACTATGTTTCGTCTCGGATAAAAAATAATGTCACTCTTTCCGGGCCTTCGCCATCTACTCTACCCTGCGACAAAAGGCGCACATTTCATCGATTTAACATATGCACCTTCTTTGTCTAAGCTTTGGATCATCCCAGGGAAGTACTGAGTAGGGAAGTACAATTAAGCTAGTTCTGGCCTACTGACCTATTCTTTCTAGATAACAAGACAAAGGTTTCGATGGGATCCCGAAAGTTCAAATTTGATCCAGACAATTGGGTCTCGTCTTCGCCAGACTACTTAAACACTTTTACTATTAAAATTTAGAAACAAATTAAGGCCAAATAGTTAATCATATGAGAACACCTAGTTCAGATGTGGATTCAGCATGTGTGTACCCCTTTAAGTCAGATTTATTTTGACGAAGCAGATTGAAACTTCCTGCCTTACTTCTGCCAATTTTCCGGTATCGGTGGAATTCCGGAACTACTTGTCCGGCTAAAAAATAAAGCCCCAAAACGAATTCAGCATGTCTCCTTAACCCTTCATGCAACCTCTAATCAACTTCAGATTAAACTTTTACTTTTAACAAATTTTCCGGTTTCAGCCGGATTCCGAGCGATCTATACGTCCGGTGAGAAAATTATTGTCATATTCGGATTCAGCATGTCTCCTTACACCTAACTCGACTATTTCATTAGGTTTTAAAAAATGTTTGTTGGTCCCCTTAATTTAAAACCCCACCCCACCCCTAAATATAGAGCTACATAGCCCATCTTCGAGCTTGACCTGTACTTTGACCTAAAGAGTCCTCATACCAAGTTTGATCAAAATATCTCAACTCCTTCGAGAGTTATCGTGCTAACAGACGGACGGACGGACGGACGGACAACTTTTGCGATGTCATATGTTCCCTCCACTTACGTTTTGGGATCCCAAAAACTCCTTGAGCCCAAGCTGACGGGGAAACATATATTCGAGCAATGCATAAACGGATACGCAGGTTAAGAGTGCGGGATTGTTCCTTCGCCAACGTTGGTCCGGAAGTTTGACAGCCTGACGAGGACCCTTGCCAAGAAGGGCCAAAATATCGCTGTGAAACCATCATAGCTGACGTATCCGTTTTATGCATTGTTTGAATATATATTTCTCTAGATATTCCTTCTCGTAATCCAGAAATTTTTCAACTCATTTGTCTGCAATGCCAAAAAATCACTGATATGCCCAGAGGCCTAACTAGCCGAAATGTTTAGAGGGGGAGGGGGGTTGCAAGGTATTTACCGACTGACTCGTCGTTTTTAACAATTGTTTTTGCAGAGAAAAAGACTATTTTTCGACAATGTGACTGAAAATCGACAATTTTTGCGAAAAAAATGATTCTTTTGAAAGAAAATCTACTGTTTTTACGAAAAATCGTGGAGCTTCGCGCCGACTCGTCTTTTCTATACCGACTGGCAGACAAACGTTTGGGGGGGGGGGGGGGGGGGGGTATCCCCAAAGGTGACGCCCCAGGGTATGCCACTAGCCCCCCCCCCCCCTCCTCTAATCAACTGAAATGTAATATTTGCTTCTTAGGGGCACTTTATTTTAGATAGGGTGATCGATACTATTTACACCTTGCCAGATTTGCTGACATTTTCTGCGTCACTGACGTAACAGTGTGCTGTTACGTCAGTAACGCAAATCTTGTTGCGTTTGTAACGTGTTTTATTGACTACAGACATGAAATTAAACTTTTGTTTACTGGAGTAACCACTAAAATTGCGATTTACTCGCGTTCTTACACTTTCTTAACTTGCTTGGACTCAGTTGTAGACAAACGAAATGCGACTTTTTCGTTACAAACGTAACGTTAGATGGCTTACCATGCAGCACTGATAAATCCAATCCGTCAAGAATAGCGACTTCGAATGAACTCAATTTCGTTCAGGACTAGCGGGTCTTTAAGTATGATAAATTAAGAGGATTAGGGGTTATGTCTAGGTAGGTTCTTATAGCCTCAAAAATGATCGTAAAATGTTGCAATTCCTGAAACTGATCAGCTTAAGATTTGGACAGCCAAAAAATTAGAAAGGATGCTCCAGTTTTGATACTTGGAACAGATTCTTAAAGCCTAGGGTATGGTCTATCAGAAAAGTCTAAAAATATTCCACCAGCTTTTATTTGAAAATTTATCCCTTGGTAGACCATCTCATAGAGTTACCAATCTGGTATCGTTCGCATGCGCAATCCATATTATTTGCAATTAATCACGTCTCCGACATTTTCTTTGTAAGATTTTTTATTACTCCTCTAGGGTTGGCCAATGTTCGATATCGATATATCGGATCAAATATCGAAACTGAAATATCAATGTCGAAAACTATTTTCGTACATTTCCTCTTTATTGCAAACATCGTAAGAAACCAACTCTTATATATCCGAATGTCATTCTGATTTTCGTGTACCAGTTTTTATACTTCACGAAAAATGACGACCAATACCATTTGACGACAATGTTCTAAAAGGACATGCCTTACCTATAAGACTAACGGAACCTATTTCCATAATCACTCCATATATTTCTAAACCCCGAGACCCCAATTTCGTACGGTACATTCTAACCCCTCCAACAAAAGCACGCTGGCTTTCTCACTTGCCGTGTTTTGCTACCTTTGATGTGTATCACGATGTCGACGGTTGTCTGCGAGAAGTTTTTCCATCAGAAAAACCGGTTAAGTAAATTTTTTCCTATATTCGCTGTAAATCAACAGCTTAAACCATGGGTTGTTTGCTGAAAGCAAAACCTAATTTTAAAGTATTTAAATATTTTTAAATACTGAAAGTTGAATAGTAAATAGTGCGAGAGGTCCTTTAACCGAAATTTAGCGAAACGAGACGTGTGTGAGAGCGAAACAACCTACCAAAATACTGATAATCGCTAGTTACATCACTACTTAAAGGACCCCTCGCACATATTTTAGGGTCCGAACCGAATCCGACAAAGGTGGGGGGGGGGGGGTACCGGAATTTTCCAAAATGATCATATTCGATTGAAACTTGATAGATGGTATAAAAGAAGATGCTTTAGATGATCCATTTTTTAGTCAGAACCAGATTCGGCCACGGTAGGGGGAGATGGAGGGAGTACGGGAAATCGTTTAGCAGGTCTGGGGATCAGAAGAGTGGATTTATTGGGCTGAAACTCGGAAGTTTGAACATTCAATTGCATTTGCTACAGAGAATCCGAGACGATGCCGTAACTGCTCAGAATTGAGTGAAACTCAATGTCCTATTTCTATTTCCGAACCGCAGTTTTGAATGGCGGGTGTATTTTGTGACGCTCTCACCAACTTTCTTGTACTGCCCACTAGTAACAAGTATTCAAACAATGTTTCAAAGTCAGCTTGGGCTCAAAGAATATTTATCGTAACAAGTGCCATATAAGCTCTGAGCTCTTGTTGTAGTTGAAGAGTATTAGTGTTTTAAATTTATAATTTTGATTACTATGAGCTAAAGAGTTACATTGTATTATTTTTAACCAGACAGTGAGCGTAGTCTCTTCCTTCTATATTGTCATTTTAAAAAGTTGTGACACGAGCGCAAATGGTCAGCAGTGTTGACCGAAAGCGCAAAGTAACCATCAAAATGAGCAACGACCCCATGGCGAAAGTCCCCGTGTTCCTATAGCAAAACGTCCCCGTCGCAAGACGTCCCAAGCATAGAGTTTGTAATTCTACTTGGTTATCATATGCGAGTTTAGGTTTTTTTCTAATCCAGGTAAATCAAATCAAAAGTATTGTATCGTGGACAGATGTGACCTGGTGCTTCAGAGATCCACGATGTATACTGCACAATTTGTCTTGTCCTGTGCTTAAACTGGCTATTAACAGTTCTACTTTTGGTATTTCTGACCAACATTTTCCTCGGAAAGGTTCTGTGCCTGATTTGAATCGAAACGATTGTAGCAGGATAATGCAATAATCGGCAGAGTGCCGTTAGGATGAATAAAAATGGCCCAAGAAGTTCAAGGTCTCTGAAGAGGTCTCCTTTCAGTGAGGTTTGTCTTGATCCCTATTTCCCAGGGCCATGGACCCGTGGTCTCAAATTGGTCACTTTGAAAGAATGAAGTCTACTGAAATTATTGAAGTCCAATAACGTGATATTTCACTCCTTTTTTATTAGTTGGGGACGTTCTTTCAGGGGAACGTTTTAGCACGGAGATGCTTAGCCATTGGAACGCTTTGTCGTAGGGACGATTTACCATGCAAACCTTCTGTATTTGGTTCTCTTTTCAAATTACGAAATTTTGTCAAGGAGGTTTCGCCAGTAAATTTCGATTATGTATGTTTCTAAAGAAAATCCCTTAAATGATGGTTCCTTGCTGGTTAAGTTCCTTACGATGTTTTCACCAGACTAACAATTATTTTTGTAAAGATCTACAAGTTTTGAATGTAAAATATACAGAAGATCTGTCTCAGAGATGGAGTCTGCCGTATTTGTGTAAGGAATTGTCAGGTTAATAATTATAGTAGATTTAGAGCGTGTTCCATCCTACTTACCGTAGTTACTACGCATGAAGTACAAATTCTGCCTTTTTGTCGTCAACGCTGGAACGACTTTTCTATTTTCCAGCGGAATATCATGCCACGGGTGAATCCGACCAATCACGTGACAGAGATTCGTGGTTACTACGCTTACCACGCTCCCGAGGGTGGTAAGCAAATAGTTACTATTAGTTACTATTTGGAGAAGGCTGGAACGGTCAGCGTAGTAACTTTTTGTGAGGTCGGAACGGATTCCGTAACTAATAGTTACTATTGGTACGAGGGTGGAACACGCTCTGTGATTTCACTTCTTCGATATCGACTTAATGCTGAGGTTTTCTAAATATCTCGAACCTGCACTGTCAGAAGTTTCATAACAGATAACACAAGAATGCACGGTTTCAACAGATAACACTTCAACAGAGAACAGATAACAATTTAACATATAAAACTTCGGATGCCATCTGTTGTGTTTCAAAATGTTATGCATGATAAGCGTTACCATGAGGAAGAACCAAAAAACCTCCAAAAGTATCTGTTGAGTTTTCCGACATTGTTGTGAGGATGGAGGCGAGGTTTAATGAAGTTAATGGTTCCTGGGGTGTGGGCTGAATACATTCTGATACCGTAGGTGCCCACTAGCCCCAGGACCAGTCAGGAAACCGGACAAAAGAGACTAGGGAAAGTCTCAGGGAATTCTATAGCTCAGCCGCAGTCAATCCAGGAATCCCTAATAAAGCTGGTTCACACATCCTAGCGCAGCTGAAATTCACATATCCAGTCAAGCCCGAGGCCTACTAGCCGAGATGGACCATAACGTATATCAGTTTACTCGTACGGCAAATCATGTACAAGAGTAGACATAAATAATACAGCACTAATGGGTCCCTAACTAAATATATAAACTGGTCCTTACCATAAATTATAATATGGAGAGGTCCTGCTTGGACCAAGAATCAAAGAGAACTGTTTTGGCTACGACTCATTCCGTAGCCAAAATACTTAGGACGAAATGGATCAAAGCCTGACGTCGGATTAGCCAGCAGCTAACTGGAGCTAACGGATAAGGACCGAGTGACCTATTGTCACGATGCCGGGATATTAATGATGTTGATGAAAACCGAAGAGATATATAGAAAAGTAGGCGATAGAGGGAGGGAATAACTAGGAGGACTATTGCAGAGCAAAGTGCTATGGGATGTCTCCATAACAACATCATAACGATAAGGAATAAAGTCAGTAGATGCTTTTTTGGATCTTCCTGACAAAGGTTTTTATGCATAACATTTCATGCATAACGTTTTCAAACACAACATATAACATCCGAAGTGTTATCTGTTACGCATTATCTGTTGAAACCGCGCATCCTCGTGTTATCTGTTATGAAACTTCTGACAATCCGGAGGACCATATAAACAGCTATCCTCCCCATGTCTGAAGTGCTGAAAAGTATAGCCTACTGACGTTAAAGCCAGCCAAAATGTATCGTTTCAAATCATAGACATCGTGACCAATGACAACTTGCAGTTTAAACTTATAGAATCTAGTTACTGCTAAAAGGCTATTCTTACCTTTTAGGCTATGATACTATAGATACATTCTACTAACAGTTTCGAAAATATGTTACTGCGTAGAATTGTCAAAGCTGGAAACCCTTAATTCTTGATGACACTGAGAGAACATGGGGACACATTTTATTACGCTGCTTACAACTATTCTTACCTACAAGTCCCTTAACCTTCTTAACCTTAAATGCATGGAGAACAAATAATAGGTACATTTTATTAGAGCTATGTTTCGGTCCTTCTTGGCAAAGGTCCTCCTCTGACTCAAGGTGGTAAGTGGGGTTGTGGTAAAACAACTAAAGATTCCTCCTACAATATCTGATTTTGTGAGCTTCTACCTTGAGCGGCACCGGTGACTACTCACCAGTCTTATTACAGATTACAGGTTTGTTTCCTTCCCCGAAGTTGAACCAGAGGATTGACAGCCTGACGAGGACCCTTGCCAAAAAGGGCCGAAATATCGCTGATGAAGAATCGTAGCTGACGTACCCGTTGTAAAGAATAAATGTTTCAAAGTCAGCTTGGGCTCAAAGAATATTTAGGTACATCCACTGGCTAAGTTGCTTGCTTGCTAATTCTGGCTCTTTATTTATTTGATCCCAGTTTCTCGTTCCTGGCTTTGACCCTGAAGAGGACCCTTGCTAAGAAAGGGCGAAATATCGCTCGATTAACACCAGCTGACGTATTCATTTAGCGCAGTATACTACAGTTGCTCCAGGAATTCTATAATGCGGTGACTAAAGAACTAAGAACGACTTGAGACAGAAGAGCGTTCCTAAATTAAGCGTTTCAAGTCACTGAAGAAACGCTATTCTTTTTCTATACTTAACTCTCAACTTTTTCAAAAAATAAAACAACAGATGGAAGCTCAGATGGTACTTACAAGGGCTGGTAGCAGGCATATGAGCTAAGGTTCACGCTGTCAAGGTTGCATCCATACGGCTTTTTACTGATCCTCCCGCAACTCACCCGAAGCATCTGATAATCCGTAAAGCTCCGCCCAAATATTTCTACCTTAAGCATGTCATACAATTTCCAACACAACCCACAAACTTTAATCTCTCCCAAAGTGTCACGGTCATTATTTCCAGAGCATAACATGTGAAAAATATTTCTTCAGCCCGCGAATCATATTGGACAGTGCTAAACGGATACGTCAGCTACATTTTATTAGAGCTATGTTTCGGCCCTTCTTGGCAAAGGTCCTCCTCAGACTCAAGGTGGTAAATGGGCTTGTGGTAAAACAACTAAAGATTCCTCCTACAATATCTGATTTTGTGAGCTTCTAGCTTGAGCGGCACCGGTGACTACTCACCAGTCCTATAACCCGTTTTCAAACTAACCAGTGCCCGGTTTTACCTCACCGGTGCGGACTAGCCAGAACCTGCTCGGGAGCCCGGCTTCAGCGAGGAGTTAGCACGTTTTCATCAACCCAGCAGTGAACCAAAAAACGCGTTTTAAAGAGAAAAACGGACATTGGTCACAAAACCCAAGAGACAGCCCGGAGTGCAACGAACGTAGCTAGTGCTTTCCTTCCTACTTCTAGCTTCCAGCCTGTGGTGGTCATTACTGGTGACAAGTATATATTATTCTTGAACACTTTTATGCCTTTTTATTCGATTGATAACAATCGCAAGTTTGCACTGTATCTTGGAAAGTCAGTCTCTCTACTGCAGGAAGAGTTTTTGTATATTTGTTACAACTTCCTTAGAGCACGCAAAGGATATGGAGTACGTGTACCGTGTAATCGAATTATATTCGCCAGGCCCTAGCCCGTCTCTATTCGATTTTTGAAAACCCCAATCGTCTAGCAATCCCCTTTTTGGCCCATCTTTACATAATAAATGCACCCGTTCAGTTTCCGTAGTTTCAGTTTCCGTTTTCAGTATCCGTTCAGTCAACAAATAACCCACGGTTTTTGGCTTTTTTAAGCCTTTCCCGAGACCCGTTGACTTGTAACGAAAACAGGGAAACAATTTATGCAACCGGTTTTTCTGATGGAAAAACTTCTCGCAGACAACTGTCGACAGCGTGTACACATCGAAGGCAGCAAAACACGGCAAGTGAAAAAATCAGCGTGGTTTTGTAAGAGGGGTTCGAATGTGCCATACGGAATTGGGGTCTCCGGGTTTAGAAATACATGCAGTGATTATCGAAGTAGGTTGCAATAATTTTATAAGTCAGACAGGTCCTTTAAGTTCTTGCGGAAACTGTCACTCTGGATTAGAAACACCCATGTTGCGAGAAAATACGGTATTGCAAATCTACATCAGCAGATTAAAGACTGGCGTGATCGTTCTGAGGCGGGCTTGGATATTACCCATAGTTTATATCTTGCTATGTTGTAATTTAGTCTTTGTGTTTCGTGTATTTACCTGACGTAGCTCTATTACAGTTGTTGTTTTATTTTTGCTTTCCTTTTTTCTTCTTTTCAAACTCAATGCAGGACGATTTTTTTTCAGACAAATGGGTAATAACTATATCAACACCGTCGACATCATCATTGGGGACTTCACCGCTATTGCCCTGAAATATTCGTCATTCGTCAGAGATCGACCTCGCCATAAAGAAAACCAGCTCCAGGATTCCCCTGATTCCTTCAACCTGTGTCTTGCCGGGTCAACTTTATGGCTAAATCAGTTCACGTACTCTTGATCTTCAAAGAACTATCTGAGATTGAAACAGGTTTGGGTATTGTCTGAGGTCCTGCCGAGATTCCTCAGCTATATAAAAGGTATCTTTTTAGGTCTCACCATCTCCGCCTCGTTTCTTAGGCTAAGCTTTGTTCCAGCCCTGATGGTCAGCAGTTCCGCATTTCCCACAGTGGTGGCTTGTGATAAGATGACTAACGAGCAACTATACCTTACCGTGGTGGTGTTTAATCTAGACTTGGGGATCTACAACGTAACAGTGCTTCGCCCGATGTTTATGGATCCTGCGGGTGAGGTCGTTCATCTAATCGATCTGGAAACCCTTTATATTCCAGAAGTAACTCATATTGGCAGTTCTTGCGGAAAACTACCATGTGGAATAACGCATGCATGGCACAGAAATGAGGTTGCTCATTGGTCAAAATCTGTACTGAGAAGGGAAGCTGATTTGAAATACGTTAAAGTGATGTAGAAGACTCGAAGTATGCGAAGAGCTTGAAAGCGCCCGCTGTTGGCAAATCTCGTATTTTATTGTACGTTCAAGGAATATCTAAACCGTGTGGCGAAGAGCAATAAAAGCCTGGGCCTATTCTGTTAGTGAGTCTTAGGTTCTGACCTGACCAGATTGCCCAGCTCTTCAGAAGCTATTTTGGAGAGGTGAAACGGTGAAGTCTGGCAATGGCCCGATGGAGTTTTTTATTGGCTCCGCCCTTTTTGAAGCCGAGAGACAGCTGAGGACATGCGTGGCCAAGGTGTTATCTGGGATGTCTGGTAACGGAGCGGTGGACTCGATGGGCTATGTCAGGTAAGATCTCTGTAAGATAGAAGAGGTGAATTTGAACGCTTGGCACTAAATGACTTGAAGTCCAGGAGTATCCAAATTTTTGATGCCACACTGCTTCCGTGGCCGAGTGAGGTAAGGACAGTCTTCTTTGTTCCAATACCAATCTGCGCTATTTATAGCCAGGCCTTTAAAATGCCTATTCCAAGTCATCACTGACGATACAAAATTACGTATATTATTTAAATAAGGATCGATTAAAACATTCTAGCATCAGTGCTAAAGCTACGAGAGTGTATCACAAATGGCTTGTCTGAACTCAATTTTTCTTTGTAATCATACATAGTTTCCAAATCATTTCTTCAAGCCTTTCTTGATTGAATATGAAATTTGGGACGAAATTTCGTCCAGAACTTGTTCCTAACTTAAACAAGGACAAAACGAAATTCAGAAGAATCGACAGGAGAACAAACGGAGCAAGTACGATGAACTGAAATATCCGGAAGACAATTCCACGAGCTGGTAAGCTGGGTGAAGCATCTGAAAAACAAAAGAAACTGTAAAAGGTTCGTAACTATAGTGAGATTGTTTGCCGTGGCAAGATACTACTTGCCGATACAAAACGGCCGCTGCTGGTCTTTGATGCATCCATAACATAGCCGTTCTTAATCTTAATCCCACCCTCGCCCTCTGCTTCATACCAGTCCACCCCATGTTGTAGCCCATGGTCACGACCAGCAAGATTTCAGACATCAACCATTTTAATTACCAGCTGATTTAGAGAAAAAATATAATAGTTGCGTTTCTGCAGATACCATGGTGTCTAATATGGTAACTGGATAGTACCAGGGACCAATAAATTTCCTGTAATGACTCGCCATTCAGGGGGCTTGTCATTTCCTATGCTTCTATGTTGCTATGTTGCCCGAGCCTCATCTAGTTTCCAAAAGTTCCGCTTGGGTCGAATCGGCGTTCTTGCTCACATAGACAAAATTTGTTGGGACTATTCAGCATGCCACCAGGTACCTATGCTTTGACAAAAGATCCAGGATACTCTTCCATTACAGAGAAATATTCCTAGTTCAGCACAACAGCTGCGAAAAATTCTGTCTATCTGGATAGTGGGTAATTTATCCCCGTGGGTATTTCTCGAACTATCTGAAGCTCGGTCAAGAGCGCATCAGAAATCTCTTATTGACAAGCCCCCTGAATGGCGAGTCATTACAGGAAATTTATGGGTCCCTGATAGTACTTGGTACTACGGGTGCTCTGCGAAAATGACAGTTGACAAACTTTCACTTTTAGAAATCACCCTAAAACAAATCAACTGACGTGGCTAGTGCCAGAATTCGTTCCCCTTCAATTTGACGAAAAGCTAGGTTCTTTGGTTTGTGATGATAAAAATGAGATGATTTTGTACAGATACAACGGTCAGTTACTATGGCCGTGACCGTGGGATCTGGATATAACAGCTGCGTATTTTGTCACTGCAGTCACACGGCTTTACCGAAGAGTTAGCAAGTTTTCATCAACTCACCGGTGAACCAGAAAACGCGTTATAAGAGAAAAACCGGACACTGGTGACAAAACACCAGAGACAGCCCGGAGTGCAACAAACGCAGCTGGTATACCATTGCTCCTGGCCATATACTCAATAACCTGCCCCTCCCAAAAATCTGCAGAAACGAAGCTAATAACAACAAAAGAAGACAATCAAAATATTAGCAATATGAAAAGTATATAAGAGTGGCTTCAAAGACCATGTGCTTACTAATTAATTCATTATACTGACTGAAGGAGCTGGAAAATCCAGGCCACGAGCAGCTACGGAGCTGAGTGATGGGAGATGATCACATGGGTTGAGAACAAATTTGGAACGGCAACATTTAAAAATTCCCCCACGGGGGACCTATGACGGGATACCAATGACTTCGTAAAGTTTTCCGTATTTTCGTCTGTCTGTTAGCACGATAACTCTCGAAGCGATTTAAATATTTTGTTGAAACTTGGTGTGAGGATCCGTTTGATCATAGTACGGGTCAGGTTCGTAGAAGGGCACTGTGGCTGTCGGGGGGGGGGGGGGGGGGGTCAAGTTACTGGACGAAAGTTTTAAAAAGTCAATGGGATGGTCAATCTAGGGGTAAGAAGACATGCCAAATCCACATCTGAAACCTATTTTTGCGTCGAACAATGTTTACAACGGGTACGTCAGCTACGATTCTTCATCAGCTTTCAGCATCGCGCCGATGGTTCCGAGTTTCTACAAACGTTATGCTGATGATGGTTTCACAGCATGGGAAGGCCAAAAAACAGAAATTGTGAGTTTCGTTGACACTTTAAACTCAATCCAACCGACTATCCAGTTCACGATTGAATTTGAAAATGATGTACAAGAGCTGCCGTACCTAGATGTTTTGATTGCTAACAGTGAAGGAAGTTTTGTCTGCTCAGTCTACAGAAAACCCACCCACAACGGTCGATACCTTCCATACGATTCTTACCAGCCCGAATATGTGAAACGCGGAGTAGTTATTTCACTAGTTGACCGAGCCATCAAAATTTGCGACAAAGATCTCCTAGATGACGAACTTAGCCACATTCGGGATGTCCTATTTGGAAACAATTACCCCGTTCAACTGGTCGAACAGATCATCAGAAGACGACTGAAGCTGTATTCATCCCCCAAAGATCCTGTAAGTTCTACTAGTAATGGTGAGGCTAAGGAAAAAAATGCCCGCATTTACCTTCCGTACGTCCGCGGAGTAACCAAAAAATTGTCCAAAAGTTTTGAAAAAATTCAACATCCAAGTCTTTCAGAGAACCCAAAATACTTTGCTGTCCTACCTAAACTCCGGAAAAGATAAAGTCCCAAATCAGTACCAAAGAGGCATTTATTCAATACCTTGTGATTGCGGAAAGCGTTACGTAGGAAGGACAGAGAGAACTTTCGGAGAACGACTTGCAGAGCATGAGCAAGGAATTGACCACGCCCTCTCCAACGGACACCGTCATAACCATACTTTCAAATCTGCACTTGCAGAACATATTTTCGAAAACCCATCCCATTCAGTATATTTTGAAAAAGCTGAAATTCTTGCAACGTGCACCGGACTCCATTATTTGCTGATGAAGAATCGTAGCTGACGTACCCGTTGTAAACAATGTTTGAATAAATGTTTCAAAGTCAGCTTGGGCTCAAAGAATATTTATTTTTGCGTCGGATAATTAGCTCGTCCCGAATCAGGCCAAAACAATTTTTTTGTTGAAAGTAAAGTTGATTAAATGTTCTTTTAGGGGTAAGAAGACATGCTGAATGCGTATATGGCAATCGACTTCTACCCCCGGACATATAGTTCGCCCGGAATCCGGCTGAAGCCGGAGGATTTGTTATAAGTAAATTATTTATCTCGAGTTAGTTAGAGGTTTGATGAAGTGGTAAGGAGGCATGCTGAATTCGTATACGAAAATTATTGTCTTGCCCGACAAATAGTTCGCCCGCAATCCTGCCAAAATCAGAAAATTTGTTAAAAGCTAAAGTTTATTTGAAGTTGATTCGAGGTTCGATATAGGGATAAGAAGATATTCTGAATTAGTTTTGAGCCTTAGTTTTTTACCGAACAAGTAGTTCACCCGGAATCCGGCCGAAACCGGAAACTTGGCAGAATAAAGGCGAAAAGTTTCAACAGTAGATATGATTAATAGTGGTAAATACGCTTCCTGAATCCATATCTAAAATTAGTTTGCTCAGATGATTAGCAATTGGCCTTAATCTGTTTCTAAATTTTTTTAGTAAAACTTTCAAGAATATGGCGAAGACCGGATATCATAAAGAAATTGTCTGGATCAAATATTAAATTTTGGGATCCCATCGAAACCTATGGTCTCGTTTCACTTTTTTCATAGCTTCGGTGCTTTTGTGAAAGAAGGTTTTAGAAAAAAGAGCAAATTTTTATCTATGATGTTCCAATTAAAAGGTCTGCCTACTTATCACGGTTAGAAGGGGCAGCTTCTTTTTAGATCTGATAGGCTATATGAATACGATGAAATTTTTTTACCAAGGTAAGGGATTTTGGATTTTTCATCAGAGGTTCTAGTAATGACGTTCAGAATGTGCGCTGCTTGCACGGTTACCCAAAACTCGAACAAAAGCGGAGATTTTGAATTTGCTGCATTCGCAGGATCAAAGTCGATTAGCGCTGACTTATTTTTTGACAATGTCTTACCTTTGTAATTTTCAAGCAAAAGGAAAAATGCATGAAGGTACCACCAATCCCAAAGATTAAGTTCATTCGACGAAATCGATTATCTGTAGACAGCGTAAAAACGAAGTAGCGCATTTCCTTCGGGTTTTCGTGCCCAGTTAAGTGAATATGTGTCGTGTCACTAAACTGTCGGGTCCTAGGCATTTTTGCTTAACTTTAAATAAACTTCTGAGAGTATTCTGACCGCATACCAAGAATTATTAAGACATGAAGTTTGTGCAAAGATTGATACTGTAGCATGAATCATTGTCAAGTTTAGTTTGTGTATCCGTATTTCAAGTAGCCGGGCTCAACTCTGTATGGAAGGATCAGATTTTTGTTCCCCGGTCTACTTTTCTTATGCCTAATTTGTTTCTAGCAATTAGTACTTGAATTAGTCCAATTGGAGAAACATCTTTCGGGATGTTTGCTGGTAGTTGGCTCCCATCTTCGGTAGCGCGCTGTAAATCTGCCCTGGTACACAAGGAATCTTGCTTTCTAGAACCTATTACTTCTAGCGCTTCCGGTGCGGTTTTTCATCTGTTCCTGCCGCTTTGGTGGACAAGGTCAACGCTCAGTGGTTCTAAAGTTCAGAACCATTCGTTTGTTTTTGCTGATACTTTATATTTCTTTTTTTTTTCTGTCATTGTCTCGCCTGCTTGTTTTTCCTCGCTTGTTAGTGTGGGTAGTTCTAGTTGGCCCTACGTTCAATAAATACATGGAAATTGATAGGCCAAGAAGAGTTTTGCATACCAATAATTTCCAAACATCCGTTATTTTAGTATTCAAAATAGGAAGGTTTCACGATTGCTTCCGGGAAGTTTGCTGTTATATAGTTAGCCTCTCATCTTTGGTAGTGCGCCGGAAATCTTCCCTTGTTGACAAGGAGACTTGCTTTACGGAATCTGCTACTTCTAGTGCTTCCAGTCCGTTTTGACAGCCTTTCGTGCAACTTTGGTGGACATGGGTGGACAAGTTTTTTTTTCTGTCATTCTCTTGTCTGTTATTTCTTTTTTTCTGCTTAAGTTGTCCCTCCGTTCAGCGAACAAAATACTAAGCTATACCTAAGCAAGTTTTACATACTAAGGATGTTTTCCACTTAGTGTGACGGAAAATGCAAAAGAGAGCAAAAAAAAACTAGGCAGTAAAGGCAAGGCTTCAGAAAAGTGATACACACTCGAGTAGAAGCATCACTATCACCACTAGCGATAGATAGCGTCCAAAATGAAACTCTATCAGGCGCTCACCGGCACTGGCTCCGACAACGCCCTGTTCCGCAGAGTGCAAAAAAAGATACAAACTGCCCTATTTCCTTTATGTTGGCACACCTCATCTTTGATGTCCTAGAATTTTCTGAGCCCGGAAGTTTTTCTCGCGTTGAATGGCGCAAACGTAGTGGGTGGCGCAACGAGTAAGTGTCCGTTTGAGATGCATGGGAAGCATAGGTCTTGGTGCTCTGCCCTGGTGTTATTTCGTTCTAGTGCGGAACGACATTTAAGTAATATAAGTAGAGTGATGGCACAAGCCGTAGCTACGATCTATTATTGTATTGAATCTTTTTCTCTTCGTTTCTCAGTTCATTCTGCACCCGCTTATGACATCCGGAGTTTTGTATTACTTTCATAGCTATATGTAAGTATGTATGTCAGTAAGTAAATTATCTGTGACCCGCCATTTTCAAAACAGAGTATTTAAAATTAAAGAAAGAAATTAAATCCAATAAAAGAAAAAGAGCTGTAAGCTCATACGGCACTTGCAACTGTATGTAGTATGTGAGGGGTCTGTTTGGAGGAAGAAATTATTATGGTTTTCTTAAGGAATGTGTCGGATTTGGAAAGTGGCGATTTCTAAGCCAATCTTATCGAATGTCCAATATTCCAGCAGCGTTGCATCGTCCTAGCAAATCCGGAAGTACTGGATTCCCGATACCATCTTCAAACTCCCCCCCCCCACCACAGTTGCCGGATCTAATCCTTATTCTGTAAATGATCTATCCAGAGCATCTGTATGTCATGCCCACACAAATTTCATCCCGATCTCTCCAGTATATATATATATATCGTTTATTCACCAAAATAGCAAAGATAGCTAGCAAAGGTAAGTCAATATAACACTTTCAACGGGATATAAAAATGGCCAATGGCAAATGACAAATAATACAAGATAAATACGCCTAAGAACTATTAAACGAACGAACAAAGTACGGCACAAACGAGTTAACATATCTTTCAGTTGCATCCGCTGGATAATTTGTTAATTTAGTTTTGTTTGAGTGGGTTTGAGTACGCGTGTTGGGCCTGTTTTTATTTTGTTCTACATACTCAGGCAACATTGATCTGTGAAGTTCAGAATTGAGACATTTGTGGCCAAAACTTATTGTTAAATGGTGCCTACGTTGCTCAAGGGAAGGGAGACCGAGACTTGACAGGCTCTCTTCATAACTAACGTACACTGGGCCCAGAATAATCTTAATTGCTCTTTTCTGGATTAGCTCCAGTCTACTGGATTGCTCCTTAGTCAAACCGGGATGCCATACCTGGCAGCAATATTCAAGACAAGGTCTGACATAACAACAATAAATTAAGACTAATTGTTGCACGGGAATCTTAAATCTCTTCAGGACCGAGAAAGATTTCAGCAGATGCGACCCATTTCTAACAAGAGCGTCAATGTGAGTATTCCATTTGAGGTTACTCTGGATATACACACCAAGTAGTTTAACACTACTAAGCTGGTCACTTCGAGTAAATATTTATTTACAAGTCAGTTTAATCGTATCCCTGATGTGCCTCCCAAGTTTGAAAAGAACTGACATCACTGGAATTCCGGGATACTCCCATCCAGCCCCCCCCCCCAAGTTACCAGATCCAGTACAGTTGTGTAAACAATCTAAGGGGGCAGATGCTTGTTCTTCACAGTAAATTCCACTCCAATCCATCCGTTCTAACCGTTTCTCTAAATTTTCGGTCTCCCCCCCCCCAACCGCAACTCCCTCATATCTTTCAAATCTGGTCCGGACCTCAGATGGGACATCAGAGATATGTTCTTTCTTCAGTTATCAAGTTTCATTCCAATCACCCGTTCGTTACATACTACTCAATTTTTCTGATTCCCCCGCACTCCACTCCCTCCCAGATGGTCAACTCGGGAAACTCATTATTTCCAGTTTAGTTTGTCCGGGTCCCTGATACGCCTGCCAAGTTTCATCGTCCTAGCACATCTGGAAGTACCCCAACTCAAAAAAGTGTGACAAAAAGCGGACCGACCGACCGACAGACCGACCGACAGAATTGCGATAGGTATATGGCACTTGAGCCAGAGGCTGCAAGGCCCTTAGAAACAAATACAATATACAATCTTTCGTTCTTCGGCTTCGGTCATTCTTCGGCCTTTTAATGGGCAAAAGACGAAACCAAGATAGTTTAAAATGTGGATAGGTGTTTGAAGAAGAAACTCCTATTTTGGGGGCAAAAACGAATCCAAGCTGGTCTACGGTTTGGATAAAGGTTCATAGAAGTACATCTCTACTGTAGTTTATAAAACTAGAGGTAGGAACACCCCCTTAGAACCAGCACCATAAAACCGGGCAGATGGCTAGCTTATGAATGACTTCACTTACTTTTACAAGTCCCATCTATGAACAGGAAACCACTTGTACAATAGCAAACATATGTTCCGTAGCTGTTGAGACATTGGGCTTTCGTGTCACCTCCACTGATACATGGTTTTCCAGAAGCGCACTCGTCAGTATCTAAGAAAATAACTTGAGAGACTAAGAATAAAAGCAGAACTTTTGGCTTGTCGTCGTTTTGGCTCTTTCCTCACGTAATACTGTCTTTTCGTTTAGATTTTTTTTTGGCATGTCCGGGAGCGAAATACGATTCGGTGAACACATTCTCGCAAGATTGAAAGCCACTTTTATTTGTACCGTTGAATCGTTTGCAAGGCTGAAAAATCGTGGCAAGTTACAGCGCTCATAATAGGCCATTCGCGTTTACCTTGTATTGCGTCTAAGACACTTCTGCTCTACAACACCTGACCCCTTTTCACAGTACAAAAGATATTCTTCTTTCAATAATCAATCAGCCAAAGCAGTTAGCCTAATAAATGGCTACTTTTTTTCTTTTTTTTTTTAATCCCGCGTAGCATCTTTTCTATAAATTAAGCCTTTCTTCGAATTTTTGGGCTACGACTCCTCCTCCACTCAGTGACGTTAATATTTTCTTAAACTCTTTAACGTCACCTACTCTTTCCATAACAAAAACTACAAATCTATACTTCAAAACTAAATTCTTTATTTCTATTATTAAACTGTTTTATATTACAAATTCAAATTTTATTTTTTAATCATTTCTCCTGTAACTTTTACTAAATCTTATTTTCTTCAGTAATTTTTACACTCTTTTTTCTCTTATCCCCAAACGCGTAATCCATCACCACTATATATATACACTCCAACCGTACTCAATTGCCACAAACTATCTCCAACAAACACGCAACCGCGATATCTACAAACAACCTACTTTTCAAAATCTCAAATTCAAACTTCAATATTTGGATTATAACCTACATTACAAATTCATATTCAATCCCTTTCCCACTTGTCCATTTTTATTTTTCGTTTTTGACCAATTAACTTTAAAATTCATGGGCCAAACCAGGTACTTCTACATAAAATTTATAATAAAAATCCATATGCACTTCCTGTTTCGAGGATCCCTTCCTCCATAGGGTTCCTTTCTGTCAGTGGCATAAAACTCAACATATTTACTTAAAAAAAAAAATAAAAGTTCCCCTCTTCGACCCATAAATACCAATAAAACAACAACAACCAAAAAAACACTTAATTCTTAAATATACAGTGAAAAATTCACTTTATCATTCTTTCACAAACTTTTAAGATTGATTGAGTGAATATTCACAATTACAAACTATTTTTCTCATCTCTCAAATTAAACTAAAATTGCTCAAAAAGTAAAAATTAACATTTCTTATTTTTAACTATATTACCTAAACTTAACATACTTAAAATTCTCTATTTTCAAAACTCAAAAATAATATTTTTTAATTCAAATTCAACATTCTTAAATTTACTTTTTATTTTCTATCTTCTTTTTATACATTTTTTTTACAATCTATTTTTCATTTTATTTAAAACTACAGAATATCATCTATTTCAAATTCTACATCTAGCCTCTCCTTCACCTTTCTATGTGTATTATTCCTAATCCTACTCCATGCGATGTCTACTTTGATCATTGCTTCTTCTTCTTCCTGTTCTCTTTCTTTCCATGCGTAATAACAATATAGCGAAATCAGGTGTGCTGTGGTTCTATCGGCTTTCGTGGCTCGGTCTTTTACTATCCCGTTCAGGTGTATTTGCTTTTCGATTGGTGATCCGTCTTCGTGTTCTTTCAAAGACTTTGTTATCTTTTCCAGCATATCGATATTGTTTTCTGCGTTTCTGCATCTTAGTAGGAAGTGGTCGATGTCTCCGGTCGCGCTACATTTGGTACAGATGCCTGTATTTTTGTCCGGGTTTATCCTGTGTTTTCTTTCTTTGGTTGGGAGGAGGTTTTGGATTTGAAGAAACATATGTTCCTTAACGTTTGGAGGTAGTAGGGTCGTATGCAGTAATTCAAAAATGTTCAGTGATTCTTCTTCGGTAATTTTCTTATCGTAGACTAATTTGATATCTGGCAGATTCACGCTCTCCTCAAAAAATCTTTTTTACTTCTGTTTTATTAGTTATAGTTAGTGGTTACTAACTATAATAATAATGATAATTTATAAAAGCCAACAAAGGGCCATACAACAGCATTCATTCTCGCACTTAACTAACAGAATTGACCTTCAATATTACATGCAATAATGCCACTTCTTTGGTCTATTTGGATATTTTTGGTGTGGTTCGATATTTTGGTCTTCGTTTTTAGCCTTAAGAGAAGTAGATCCCTACTGCACATCTGCTACCTAAACTCGAAGTTCCCTTTGTTTGAGCCCGCAATCCTCCTTGTCTCAGTCTTGTCTACTTATTACTTCCTTGTCATGGCTTACAACCGTTGTAGTTAGCCATGTCTGGTGAAATACTCCATGGACAAGTAGATCACAATTAAAACGCAGCGAAGAAATCTACCTAAGAAAAGGTGGAGACTTGCTGCTGATCAAAGTTATCATTAGTGGGGTACTTGTCCGACAGCACTGAGAATTGTCACCTGTTAGGACACATAAACAGTCTAAGAGCGTGCCCGAAAGCTCGGAAACGAACGAAAATGCTGAATTAACTCAGCATTTTATGCAGCATTTCGCTTTCGGACTTAAATTTTCGCTCAGTTAATGCAGCATTAATTCAGCATAAAATTCATCGAAAAATTCAGCGAAGATGCTAAATTTTACGCTGAATTTTCAAGAAGAAACTGGGGAGCTGGCGATCAAGGCTAAATTTCGGAATTAGAAGTGTCAGAGAAGAAATAAAGAACGTGTCCGAAAGCTTTTAGTGCTGTAAATATTGCATTTAATGCTGCAGATAAGGTAAGAGCTTTCGGACGAAAATAAAAATAAAAATGCAGCATTAAATGCAGCATTTACAGTCCTGAAAGCTTTCGGACACGCTCTAGACAAGGCAGATACAGAAAATTTATTTAACTTCATAATCCACCTTTACGGCATATCACAAAAAAAGAAAAAAAAGAAAAGAAAAAGAAACAAACAAACAAACAAAACTAAAAAACACGAACGCTCTCATCACAAAATTCAGCTAAACGCTAACCTCCATCGAATACAGACTTATTCAATGCGATCCAAGCGGGAATCTAGATTTGTAGCCAAATCGAGCATATAGCAGCAAGTAAGTGGTTATCACTAGCAATCAACCGCCTCCTGAGAGATTTCCGGGAATTCACCTGAATTTCCAGGAGATTTGACACTTGGAAATCCGCAAACATTCCGTAGCACTGCAGAAAGTAGGAATACCATGTAGAAACCGGAAAGAATTATTGTAGCTTATTTTCAGATCAGAGAAGCACTTAACAGTCGTATTAAAAACAAGTGGCAGCCCATAAACACTTGTACAATACGATCTAAACAAATAAGTTTTAACGTCAGTAGTACACTTTCTGAATTTTCGTCTCAACATATTCCCTCTTGCACACAGAGATCACATAGCCGAACGCACGTGCGAATCATCACATAGATACTCGTGGAAAATGTAACCCAGGTAGGTAAACTGGTCAACAGAATCAAACGCTCGACCTGAAAGGAAAACACCAGGAAGGAGAGGTTTTCTGCTCCTTTTTGGACGGAAGCACATACAAAAAGTTTTCGCGGTGTTGAAAATAATATCGTGGTCTTTCCCGTACTCATCACACACCTTTAAGAGCTCATTGAGCGCAGACACGCTAGTAGACAATAAAACTAGGTCATCAGCATAACTGATACAGTTAAAACAAACAGTACCAATATGGCAACCAAGACCTGTGGCACGTAAACGGATGTTCAGGTCGTCAACATACACATTATACAAATATGCGGACAAAATGCCGCCTTGGCGTACACCATTAGCGGTCCTAAAAGGGTCACTATTGACGTTCCCCCATCGAATAGGGAAATGCTGATTTTCAAACCAGAAAGCAAGTATCCTAACATATGAATTAGGAACACCTCTCTTAACTAATTTAACCAACAGTTTCTCAATATTCACACGGTCAAAAGCTTTCCGTGAATCAATGAAACAACAAAACACAAAAGTAGAAAAAAGGAAATTATACTCAATCACACATCTTAGAATGAATACAGGAAATTCAACTGACGAACCCCTCTTCTATGTAAACTGTGAATCCGCGGTATACAAGAACTTATCAAGGCGTTTCAACAGGCACTTCTCTAACACTTTTGAAAAACAAGTTGCTAAAGCAATGGCAAATTGAACGGATTTAGTGTGTCCATCGAGCTTGCAGTATTCTCCTTACAAGTTTCTCTCCATACTGTTCGCGAGGACGAGTGGATTGTGAAAAAGTATCCAAACCGAAACAAAAACTTTCAAGCACAATGAAACGAAGACAGGCACGTCCTGCTGTGTCTACATTATGGTTTTTGCCATTTCATTTCTTTGCATGTTATCTTTTTTTAGGGAGTTAGCTCGTCAACAAGATATTCTGTCGTTTAGAAAACAATTTACTAGTAAGTAACATAGTAACATACGTATTTTACTCGGGTAAGCACTGAATAATTTTGTTCTGGAAGGGCTTTTGGGTAAGAAAAAGCTTACGCACCGAAACCAGAGGTTTTCCTAGGCTAACCACTACATTTATTGGAGATCCCATACATAATTATCTTGGGATGGTGCCGCTAAGCTTTGTAGTATTTACCTGACGACTCCAGACTGAGCCTAAAAACTGATGTTCACTTCTTAAAGCACAAATGATGACCATTAAGGACCACATTCTACAAACAACGACGTGTGTCCTGTAATTCTACCCTTTAATAATTGTGTATATATAGTCATAACGCATGGTTAGCTATTTAGTACACACATGTAATTTTTGACAGGGTAATAACCTCTCACCCTGGCCCCTATAAGGTTTCGGCCCGACATCCGACCCAGGGAAACCATTTTAACAAGTATATATTGTTTTGAGATTGTTTGGCTTTCGCAAGAAAAACCATTCTCTGCCTTAATCGATGCCAAAATTCATTCCTGGTAACTGGGAGGAACCCCTAACCAGATTGGGAAATGAACCTGAAAACTTAGAAATGTGGTTACAGCACCAGGCGGTTTGGGTGTGGTTAGTTAGTGTGGCTGGGGACTCAGACGCCCTCGGCGCAGCGCTTCGCGCTGCACCTCGTCATGTATTTTACTCGGGTAAGCACTGAATAATTTTGTTCTAGAAGGGCTTTTGGGTAAGAAAAACTTTCTCCGTCTTATAAAACGATGACTCTCGAAGGGGTGGTGGCATTTGGTTGTTGAAACTTAGTATGAGGATTGTTTGTGGCAAAGTACAGGTCAAGCTCGTAGATGGACCAGTAGTCCTATATCTCTAGGCGGGGAAGGGGTTTCATTTAAAGAGATTGTGACGTGGTAGTCGATTTAAGGATAAGGAGAATCCAATCCAAACCTGAACGTTGTATTCTCATGGGCGACCAGTCCTCCTGGAATCTGACAAAACCCAGAGAGTTCGATATAGGGGTTAGAATACATGCAGAATTCAAGTATACTTATGAATTGTGTTTTTTCGCCGGGCGAGTACTTTGACCACACTATGGCCAGAACCGGAAATTTGGTAGAAGGAAATACTTTTCTTATGAAGTAGGTTCGAACACTCATACGGGGGAAAATACATGCTGAAGCAATCTACGAACATTATTTTCTCGTTGGACAAGTAGTTCAGCCGCAACATCGGTGACGGCGAGTCATGCTTCTTTTAGACGTGCTAGGATCGAGGATAAAACTTGACGGGCATATTTGGGACCCGACCAGACAGACTGGTCACTTCTTGGACCAGACCATCCTGGGGGGGGGGGGGGGGGGTGAAAACTCTCGGTACAACGATAGAGAGAGAAGCTTCGGCTTAACGTCTTTTTCTACTAATAAATAAACAAGAGCTGAAAGCTCACATGGCACTTGCAAGAATAAGCAGTTTTTTGTTTGGGAGCTTTGTACAGAGTCGAATATTATTTTATTATACACTAGTAAGTAAAAAGTACTGTAAAAGGCATTTCTAGAACTCCTCTTCTTCGTTGGGCGGTTCAGTGGTCTGCAATATGGTTTCGACATTTATATCAAGTACGTTTCTTCTCTGAGTTGTTGATGCGTAATTTCCCGTTTTAAAGGCGCTAGAAATGCATCTGTAAGCAAAACCCTTGAGGCAAAAACGATAGCAGGTTTTTAGGGATCATTGATATATACAGTTTGGCCAAAAGTAGAACCCTTGTGGCACAAATGATCATGGGTTGAGCTGTATCGTTTGATAAAAAACACTTTTCGACCTTGCGGTGAAGATGCGCACAAGTACCTCATTTGTAAGCAAAACCCTTGAGGCAAAAATGGTAATGGGCTCATAGGGATCATGAAAATGCATATTTTGCTTTAAAGTATTTTTCTTAATTTGCGGTCATGATTGGTACTTTAAGGAATGGTCGAAGTTGGAAAGCCAATCTTGTCAAATTTCAAATATTCCAGCCAAGTTTCATCGTCCTAGCACATTTGGAAGTAACTTTACTCGCGATCACCGGAATTCCAGACTCCCCCTTAAACTCCCCCCACAGTCGCCTGAGCCAATCCGGTTCTGTAAATGATTTATCCGGAGTATTTGCTAGTTATTCCCACAAAGTTCCATCCCGATCTCTCCAGTCTAAGCCGGTCACATATCCCCCCCCCCCCCAGTTGTTGTCGGATCCGGTCCGGACATGAAAAAGATCACCAGAGACATGTCCTCTGTTCAATTACAAAATTTCACTCAAATCCGATCACCGGTTCCAAAGCTACGCATGACTCAATATTCCGAATTCCCCCTTCCTCTACCCCCCCCCCACGACTATCGGATCGAGTAAATTTTTATTTACAAGTCAGTTTGATAGGGTCCCTGATACGCCTCCCAAGTTTCGTCGTGAAAATACCCAGAACCACCATCACTGGAATACCGGGAAACACCCCTCCACCCAGCCTCCATCCCCTCCGACCCAAGTGTCCGGATCCAGTCCAAATGTCTAAACGATTTATCTGGAGCAGATGCTGGTTATTCCCAGCAAGTTTCACTCCGATCCCTCCATTCTAACCATTTCTCGGGATTTCTGGTCCAACAAACACTCCTCCATAGCTGTCGAATCCATTTCGGACTTCAAATGGAACATCAGAGGTATGTCATTTATTCAGGAATTAAGTTTCATTTCAATCCGATCACCCGTTCGAAAGTTACACACCACTCAATTTTCCGGATTTCCCCACCCTCCACTCCCCCAAGATGGTCGGATCGGGAAACTGAGTATCTCCAGGTTGATTTGGTCGGGTCCCTGATACGCCTTCCAAGTTTCATCATCCTAGCACCCCCTAATCTATTTCAACCCCTACCATGGTCCAACAACAAATTTTGCCAACCCCTTCGACCTTCGGTTGATCTATCTCTCTCTGAATGAATTCTTGCAAAGAATCCAAGAGCAGAGTGTGATGAAAGAACGACTCATCCATGCGCAGAGCTATACTAGTGCGAAGAAAGGGGTAGGGGCTTGACGAAAATTAGAAAAAGCATTTCGGGTGTCCCCCTCCAGCCCCCCGCCCAGTTACCGGATCCGATGTGAATTTGACAATGAACATCCAAGACATTTCTTCTTGATCCCTGTCCAGTTTAATACACGCCCGATTATCCACTATATCAACCCCTATAAAGGTTCAACAAACATATTTTGCAAACCCCTTCGACCTTCCGTTGATCTATCTCTCTCCGAACGAATTCTTGCAAAGAATCCACGAGCAAAGCTATACTAGTGTGATGATAGAATGACTCATCCATGCGCAGAGCTATATAAGTTCGAAGAAAGTGCGAAATGCGGACATACCGACTGACCGACAGACAGACAGACATTAAGATCGCTATATGGCACTTGAGTAAGCTCAAGTGCCATAAATACTGGTTGGAAAAGTTCGAAGTATCCGAAAAAGACACTGTGTAATCAGGAAGTACTATTCGTCCTTGCCTTGTTTGATCGTCCGGTCATAATATGTTCAAAGTCTGATGTTTATGGATGAATAAGATTGTCTGATATACTATTTGCTGCAAATTATTACCTAATGAATTCAAATTCAAATTCACTTTATTTATCCAAAAGTTCTTCATTGCGAAAAATAGCATAGGAAAATGTCAATAAAAATTCAGTAACGTGCAAGTACAGAATATACTAAAGACTTCATGCAATATACGATTTTGGTACAATTTTGGCTAATATTATATACAATTTGTTTCTGTTACAATAATATTTAATCATCGGGTCAAATACTTATGACTACGTGCAGAAACAACACACTGAAATCACTATTAATAAAAACAAACATAAACTTGGTCACGTCACAACTGATAAAATAACAACAAAATAATCAAACAGAGTTAAAATGGCGAACAAAATGAGGCACAAAAAATTTCAGATATCGCTCAGATGATTGAGATGGGGGAGCTTCAGCTGGGGTCTACTAGCAAGTTTAACCACTCCTCTTTTGGCCCTTGCGTCTTCCTGCTCTATGAAATCCAGCAGTATGTCCCTGTGATCATCGGAGTTTAGTATTTTTTTCCCCGAAATTCATGACTAGTTCGTGACGTCTTTCCTTTAAAGTTTTTAGTTTTAGGACTTCGAGGCTTGCCTGGTACTCTACGTACTCGTTTCCCAAAATAATTTTGCAGGCACGTTTCTGTATATTTTGGATTCGGTCACTCTGATCGACAGTAAGGGCACTATGCCAAACAGGACAAGCGTATTCGACACTTTGTCTTGGTCTCACGTATGTCTTAAAGCATGTTAGTAGTGTTTTTCTTTTGAGGCCAAACCTTATCAGGTACGAAAATGACTTGAGTAAACCTGCTGCTTTGGACTCGATGCTGGCAACATGGGTACTCCATCTCAGGTCATCGTCGAAATGAACACCTAGGATTTTTACGGAGCTTGAGCACTGCAGGTAATCAGTAGGAAGGTCAGGTACGTCTTGCTTGAGGAAAGTGACACGGAAGAGGGTGCTATTTTCTTCACTAACAGTAAGTTTTACTTCGTTGGCTTCATCCTTGAGTTGTATGAGAAGGGCCTTCACTGGCTCAACAGGGTTGTTGTCAGAGAGGAGGCGGAGCAGGGACATCGAGAGATCGTCTGCGAATTTGTACCCTGTTCTCAACTCTCGCATGAGTCTGTTTATGACCAGTAAGAAGGCCAGCGGATCAATTTTGGACCCTTGAGCGGCCCCGCAGGAGATTCCAAGAAGTTCAGAAGTGTCACTTTCCTTGAGCTGCATGCATTGCAGTCTTTCAGAGAGAAAGCTTGCCAGCATTCTGACAGCGATTTTCCGGGCTCCCATGTCGATTGCCTCTTTGACGAGTTTCGTGATCCAGGTAATCTTCTGGGAAAAACTCCTCGAAGAAGGCACTGATTTACCAGAGAAGTGAATGGTGCGGATAGCTCGGACGAACAAAGTTTGATTACCTTCATAGAAGGTTCGCCTGTAAACGAACCCTTGTTTTGGTCAAGTTTGGAAAATGCCTTCTTTATATCCTCAACTTCGATCACAGGAATTTAAATTTTTCAATTTCAATTTATCTAATAATAAAGCAAAACAAATCTCTCGTGGGCAGAGCCCAAATACGATGTTTTTGTAGTAATAAGTAAAGATAAAATGAGTTGTCAACAGATAATTTAAAAAAAAAAAGTGACAAAGCAGAAAAGTGCTAAAGAGCATTGTACTGCTTTACGAAGCTCGGCACGAAGCTTCTACTGTAGCGCATAGTGTTACAGTAGATTGGGGTCAGTTTGTGAACCATTTCAGCCACTTCTTGGTGGGGACGAGATCTTACAGGAACAAAGGGTGGGGGAAGGAATGAACGGTATATGGGGTGCTGGAGAAGGGAGGAGCCAAAGTTGCGGCATAGTTTTTCGCGGCGGGAAGAAAGGGATTCAATTTTAAATTCTTTGAGGTAAAAGAGTATGGTAGGGGGGAACCGCCATAGATAATTTGCAGCGATCTCTTCTGAACTCGCTCTATTTTATCAGTTTTACCTTGGGTAAGAGCAAAGTGCCAAACTGGACAAGCATATTCGACTAAGGGTCGAATGAAAGAGCAAAACATTAGCTTTAGCTTGTCCTTAGGAACCCGAAACTTTTTCAGTGTTTTTAGCATTTGGATTGCACTGTTAGCTTTCTTTACAACTGTCTTTGTATTTTCATGCCATGAAAGGTCAGAACACACTACACCTACAATTTCACTTTATTCTGTCCACTAGAGTCTGTCCACTTTAGTCTTTCCATGCTAGTCTTTCCACTTTAGTCTGTCCACTTCAGTGTGTACACTTTAGTCTTTCCACTACAGTCTTTCCACTATAGTCTGTCTAATCTAGTCTTTCCACTTTAGTCTTTCCACTTTAGTCTTTCCACTATAGTCTTTCCACATTCGTCTGTCCACTTTAGTCTTTCCACTATAGTCTGTCCACTTTAGTCTTTCCACTATAGTCGGTCCACTATTGTCTGTCCCCTTTAGTCTTTCCACTTTAGTCTTTTCACTTTAGAGTCCGTCCACTTTAGTCTTTCCACTTTAGTCTTTCCACTTTAGTCTGTCCACTTTGGTCTGTCCACTTTAGTCTGTCCACTTTAGTCTTTCAACTTCAATGTGTCCACTTTAGTAATTCCACTATAGTCTTTCCACTTTAGTCTTTCCACTATAGTCTTTCCACATTCGTCTGTCCACTTTAGTCTTTCCACTATAGTCTGTCCACTTTAGTCTTTCCACTATAGTCGGTCCACTATTGTCTGTCCCCTTTAGTCTTTCCACTTTAGTCTTTTCACTTTAGAGTCTGTCCACTTTAGTCTTTCCACTTTAGTCTTTCCACTTTTGTCTGTCCACTTTGGTCTGTCCACTTTAGTCTGTCCACTTTAGTCTTTCAACTTCAATGTGTCCACTTTAGTAATTCCACTATAGTCTTTCCACTTTAGTTTGTCCACTTAGTCTTTCCACTTTCGTCTGAGGTTGGCGTCTCGTTGGAGGCCTGGGTACTTGCGGCAGATTTTGGCAAAATGTAAGTTGATTGAGTCCTCGGACTGATGAATATTGTCATTCATTCTATTAGGATTATACCAAACGTAATTGATTAAAGAATACATCGTTTACCTGTACAGAAACCATTTTTCGCCTCCAGACCAGTTTCACATTGGCAAGAATAGGAGCCAGGGCTGTTGTAACAAGAACCACGGGGTCCACCTGGGTTGGTTGCACATTCATCCACGTCTGTAAGAAACACCATGAGCTCAGTTTGATATAGGCAATGCCGTCTTAATTTGCACTGAAATTCGTTCCTGAGAGACGACACGATTACCTCCTGTCGCAGATACCTTACTCTTCGAATTGTATCTGGCACTGGTAACTTTGGTTTTGAAGCATACAGAAAGGCAAAACGTGCATTTTAGAATAATAAAAATATGACGTACAAGATGATGCAAAAATAAAAGGCCATTGACCAATACGTTCTAGTTATAAAACACTTTTCATCACATTCTTACGGCTTTTGCCTTCCAGCCAAGTTTCAGACACCGATCACTTTTCCGTCGGTCTGTCGGTCAGTCCGGTGATCGCGAGCTAGGGTACTTTCAGATGGGCTATGACGATAAAACTTGGCAGGCATATTAGGAACCCACCAGACAAACTTGGAAATAGTCGCTTCCCCTATCTGACCACCGTGGGGGAAGTGGAGGGACGGGGAATCAGGAATATTGACGTATGTATAACTTTGAACGGGGAAGCGGATCTTAATGAAAATTGATATTTGGAAAGAACCGTGTCTCAGATATCATACAAGTCCGGAACGGATCTGGTGAATTTTGGGAGAGTTGGAGGGGGGGGAGCTGGAAATCGTGTGACATGTTCAGAATAAGCGGGTCGGGATGCAACTTGGTGGAAAGAACAAGCACAAGCCCTAGATAAATAGTTGACAAGGCCGGACTTGATCTGCGAACTGTGGGGGGGAGTTTGAGGGAGGGTTCTATAACAAGTATTTGCGGAAAAGAGGCAGGGTTGAAAAAGAGATTCTTACGCTGGAGATTCTTACTTTGTCTCCAGCATTTTATGTTTCCTTGGAGCCTCCAAAGTTATGGGCTACAGCTGGAAGATCGGGGTTATCAGATGGGGGTCTGGAGATGTCGTTTTACATTTTGTATTTGGGGTTATGTTATACTTCTGTCACTAAAGAGCTGTGTACCGTTAAATCTCTGGGAATAAACAACAATGTGTTCGATCAGAAGCCTGACGAACGATTCCTATTGGATCAAGAATAACGGCTTATAACATCAGAAAAAAAAACCGTTATAAAGTGGTGAACAGCGGTTTGTGATACGGACCTGACAACTTTAGCTGTTTAAGTGACACTCTTAGTGCCCAAACACCATGGCGTTTTTGTGCAACCAAACATACAGACATAGTTGAAATTTCAAAGATTGAAAAACTCAATAAATGCCTGACGAATGTGGAAGTGACAATTTGAATGTGCAAACTTACAGACGAAAAAGTTCTGCCTTTCCTAAAAACTAAGCTAAGAGGTGCAGTGGCGGATGGCCTTAGAGACATCGAAAGGATGCCTGAAGGAAATGTTAAATGTTCGTCGACTTGAATGGAATTTTTCAAAGACGAGCTGGAATAGAATCGCAGCTACGACTTCGGTCGGCTTTCCACCATTAAGCTGATGCCAGGTCAAACCGTAGCGGATCTGAGTCACCATGTTCGTAGTGAGGTCTAAAATATCTATGGTCAATTAACATCGGACACAGCTTCAGGTCCAGAAATTGCGATGATCCAGACCTTTTGCAGTGACGTAAGAGACAATAAGGATACATACCATTCCATCCTAAAAGCAAAACCAAAGACCTTTAAAGACTGCGTCATAGAGAGAAAAGAAGCTGAACGATTTCTACGGGCAGCTTCCAGTGGAAGCGTCACTTACCCGACTGTCCATGCCATAACAGACAGCATGAGCCGGGTAAGCTTTAAGACTAGGTCACACGGCGGAAGAAGAAGACACGGCAGCGACAGTATTCTATCCTGCACCTTACTACAACCAGGCAGCTTAATAAGATAGGGTATGTGAACGAACCCTCCGAGAATTCTACCGGTGGGCTATCACGAAAACAAACTGCCTTGCTGTAGTTTAACTTATTCCTTCATTTTTTTTATTTATTTTTTTTTAACGCCCAAAATCCCATTATCCTCCTAACTCCAAGGGTACGGTACTCTCGCCAAACTTCCTTCCTCCCAGACCAGAATAGTGAGAAACAACGGCAGATGGGTTTGGACGACTGGACAACTGGGAGAACAACTGGTTTGCACTGCCTGCCTCCGCAAGCGCGCAGGATAGTAGCTTTAGCGAGAGCACAGGGAGAAAAGCGTACACTCCGAGGAGTAGGGGCCTCGTCATCAAAGCCCCATGTCTTCGACGACGGCAATTATAGTCCTTTTAAAGTCAAAAGGAGGCCTTCTGGCCCAGGACGTCATCGACAGGGTCATGAAAGGTCGGATCGCAGAGGACTTCAGTGCTACAGGTGTGGACACCTTTATTACAGAAAGGCGGAGTGCCGAGCACCTGATAGCGTAGCTATTTGTTTCAAGCAGGAAACGAAACAGGGAAACTTCTATAACTAATATAAATAATAAGGGCCAACCCATCTGCCGCCAAAAACACTGACTTTAAGGCCCCAAATGACGCGTGTTTCGAACATAGTGATAGTGACGATTTACATCATGCTAAAGAAGCGTTTTACGATATTGTGCAATTAGAAAACCAGTATCGGAGGATTTTGGTGGACACAGGAGCGTCCATGTCGGCAATTTCCGAAGTTCGTTCAGGGAAGGGGTTAGGTCCCCGAACACTTGAAGATGAAAAAACCTTATTAGCTTTCGAGCAGCTAACGGTGAGATCTTACGAACAACCGGCAAATGCGAAATTCCTATCCAAATCAATTGAAAAAGGTACAGGCTCACTTTTATTTTTGTCCCATTTTTAACACCCAAGTTTATCCTCGGTTTTGACTTCCTATCCATCGAAAAAGTTTCTTCTGGACTGCGAAAACAGAATTTTAACCAGCACTTTCAAAGACTTCACACAAGACACTTTCAAGATACCTGTGCTATTAACTCTGACGGTTCAGTAATTTCGGACCGGTGTGATAAACGTTGTTTGTCTAACGTGTCAGTACCAAGTAATTCCTTTTTTGATGTTGAGGATAGGGTTGAGTATGAAACAGGCATCGTAGGAGTCTTTCAACTGGAAAATTGGGTCAGTGCACACCTGATTTGCCCTAATCAGTTGATCGAGTCACGGGAAAAGAGCCAGTAGAGGCTGGCATGTGCGACACTGATATTAGTTGCACGGAAACTGCAAGAAATAGGTCTGCCCCCTGTAATGCGAGGACAGGAGAAAGCGGTAGTCCCCATACTAGCTTCAAATTTCGATGCCATTCTGGGAAGACCGAGATTCATAGCATGCCTTGGTCTGTCAGCTGCTATCGCCAGGGAGGGCTGTACAGCTTGCGTCCTGACACAAGTACAAGTAAATAAGTACATCTCGATGAGACGAAAAAGGCAGGCATAATAGAAGAGTATATTGGCCCTTTTTCGTTTCCAATCTTTGTTGTTAAAAAGGGTTCGAAGAAAAAAGCGTCATCCTCATTTTGTCCATGCCCCGTCGGAAAATACTTACTCGGATTCCCTGTCGCGGTACACGACCCAAATTCTCGATTTCTAAAGGTACCAGAAAAACCTGTGCAAAATTAGTTTGAATCCCACAACTGAAAAGGGCAATTCAGAGGTTAATGGCATCAGTGCTGTAACAGCCACTTCACGGGCCTCCACCAGTCATGCTAACAACACCTTGTAAACAATTGTCAGGTTCATTGGGGCATGGACACAGCAGACGGTGATTATCCGTATATTGACCTTCCCTTTGTAAACGAAGAAAATGCACTAAATTAACAAGAAGGAATTGCCGAAAAGTTGAAGAAATATTGTCTGCAGAAAGGGTCTTTGTGGTATGACCCGGGAGTATGCAACTCTGTATTGTCGGGCAATACGGATGGGTTTTATCGGAAGTTGTGCGGATAAGAAAGCTGCTATCTCGACGGCCACGAGTCACGGCAGGAATCGCAAGAATCTGGCAGTTTTACCAATGCAGAATCCTCAGCAGAATCCTCCAGGGATGACAGTAATTTCAGTAATGGATTACTGCTTGTCCCCCCCCACAGTCTTTCCGAAATTCCGGTGTTCCCGGGTTAAGATGCTTCCACATGTGCTAGGATGATGAAACTTTGCAGGCATGTCAGTCAGTCGACCATTTATTTTAAGAACAGCTGTTTCTCCGATTTGAGACCATGGTGGAGGAGTGGAGGGAGGGGGAACCCGGAATCTTGAGGTATGTCTAAGTTTTTGAACGAGTGATCGGACTTAATGAAACTTGATATTCGGAAAAAAACTCATGTCTTAGATGTTTCATTTCAAGTGCTGAGAAGATATGTCAATGTGGGGGGAGTCGGGGGGGGGACAGGGAGTTTTATGACACGCTTAGAATGTATCGATTGGGATGACACTTGGTGGGAAGAACAAGCATGAGCCCTAGATACATCAGTGACAGCCTTGACCGAATGTTAGCATTCTGGGAGTTAATGTCCTTATGTGCTCGGCTGTTTCTTGCACATTGAACAGCAACTTTTAATTTATGTGGGGTAATTATTTAATATCTGGAGCAATGAATGAAAAAGCAGGTTGTCCTCAGTTGTCCTATATCCACTATTAAAAGTGGTGGGGAGCGTAATTCTGGTGATCGCGAGCTAAGGTACTTCCAGATGCGATAGGACGATGAAACTTGAACATTACACTGTCAGAAGTTTCATGACAGATTGCGCGTAGCACTTTCAAGAATAACACCTTTTCACTTAGAATCTCCAACAACACCTTCAATAGGTAAAAATACTACACTGTCAGAAGTTACATAACGACAACAGCAGGATGCGCGGTTTCAACAGATAACACTTTGGGATGTTATATTTTATGTTTCTTTCGTTCCCGTTGGTATTTTTACCAATTGAAGGTGTTGTTGGAGATCTAGGCACGAAATAGTGTAAACTTAATTGATCATAACACTTAATTTCTAAGTGAAAAGGTGCTATTCTTGAAAGTATTATGCGCAATCTGTTATGCAACTTCTGACAGTGTAGAGACTTGACAAGATTAGCTTACAAATTGGCACTTCCCTGATCCAACCATCACTTAAAGGACTCAACTTATCTGCAAAGTACAAAAAATACTTTTTAGTAAAACATAGGTTTTCATGATCCCATGGCCCATGATTATTTTTGCCTCGAGGATTTTGCTTAGAAATGAATTTCTAGCACCCTTAAAGTGCGCATCTTAACCGAAAAGTAGAAAATACTTTTGACCAAACCATATATACTCATGATCCTAAAGGATCCATCATTTTGCGTCAAGGGTTTTGATTACCAAAGAATTTCTAGCGCCTCTTGCGCATCATCACAGCCAAGGGCAAAAATAAATATGTTTTTACCAAACAATACGTTCTCGTGATTTCCAAGGGTCCATGATCATTCTTATCTCAGGAGTTTTGCTTACAAATGATCACAACAAACCCATGAATGTACAAATTTCTACTTTCATCCTCTTACCCAGCCTTGCAAGAGCCATATGAGCTTTTAGCTCTTGTTTTTCAGCTTACCGGTTGACCAGGGAATTTTCTAAGGCATTAATAGAATCACTCAAGACTAGTTAAGATGGAAGGCCGTTCCAAAAGTTCCACTAATATGTTCTGAAAGGACCATCTAAAAATAACTGCGTTTTCACAGAGACCATGGTATCTGATACCACGGACTAAAGTCGTTTTTGCAGTTACCGTGGTATCTGATACCACGATCAAAAGCCGTTTTTGCAGTTATCGTGGTATCTGGCCAGTTATCGTTGTATCTGATATTCTCATAGTAACCACGGTCCGAGCGTGGTAACTAATCGTGGTATCTGAAAAGTCATCTCACTTTCATCAACATTTTTGTCAAATGGGTAGGAAAGATGTTTGACACTAAGTGAAGTCACTGGAAAGCAGTTTTTCTTTTGGGATGTCATCGAAAAGTGCAATTTTGGCAATAGTCGGTTTTGCAGAGAAGCCGTGTATCAGATACCACGGTGACTATTGTAAATTCTGATTGTAAATTCCGGAGTGTAATTACTCCTTTCACTCTGAAAGTATTCAAATTGCATCATCTTTACCATTTGTACTTAATTGAATCCCGCCCTCCACACACATACCTTCTGCATACACTACAATTACTCGCACAATAAATGCACCACTCTCTCATTATCCATACAACACGTAGGACAAATGTAAGGATCATAGCAAAGAGTAGTAGGCTACCAATATCTGAAACAGGAGAGACGCAGTTAGTTGTCAAGAATGTATTCTTCAAAGTTTTTCCTGTCATTCAGGCAAGCAATCAATATGGAGAAAAAATGACTTTACCTGTACAAGTTCCAGCTGCTCCGCTTACATAGCCAGTCTTGCAGACACACTTGCTATTGACACAGTCCTGAGTGCTTGCATCACAGGAAGAGCAAGGGCTTGGTGCCAAAAGCACTAATGAACAAGATTTAGATTAGTCAACAACCAGGTTAAAACTGCAATAGAAATGTTTCTTCCTCCAAGATACTGTGAGAATTAGTGAGTACCCTTTATGTAATTCATTGAAAAGAAAAAAAAACGGCCGTGCACTAGACGCTTCGTTGCCAACGATGTTATATTACTAAAGCATCATAAACTACTTGCTTCTCTTCGCTGCATTTAACACGAAACTGAATTTGCCAATTGTTACTTGCGTTTCTGCAGATACCATGGTATCTGATAACACGGTCTATGGTCGTTTTCGTAGTTACCGTGGCATCTGGGTGTTATCAAGACCCTTCATAAAGACTTTGAAGCCCAAGGAAATGCGGCATTTGACAACTCAGGGGAGCAATTAAGCAACTTGAACGTTGAAGCGTAGAACTAACCTGCATGCATTTAGTTCAGATTCAATAGGATCTGTGTGAACATTAGTAATTTTATATTGGTCTTCTCAGGATCGTGAAGAATCGCTTCTAGAAAAGGTATTAAGCTTGGACAATTTAAGGTACTTAGCTGTCGAAATGTACTCAATGAGTTACTATGTTATTTTTTTTTAAGTTGTACTCTCGTATAGTTGCGAAAAACAGTAGGCTATAAAGTCCTAATTTTAAACTAATGATTGCTGAGTGTAAGATATCTTTCAAGACGTATCAATTTGTGATAACAACTTATTATTCTTGGTCAAAAATGAATATCATTATCTCGGATAGTTGCACTTTACATCTGCCTAAATTTGTCAGCAGTCCGCCTTTTCGTCATCTTTTTTTTTCATTATCATGTTTTACATAATTCAAGTTCGAATTTGGGCATAGCTGGCGAACTGTACTCAAAGAGTTCTTATGTTTTGTTTTTAAATTGTACTCTGTACACAAAATTCAGTTGAGCATTTCTCGGTTTGTTGCGAAAAACAGTTGGCTTGAAGGATTTCCTAATTTTAAATTTTAATTGATTGTTGAAACTGATAATTGTATGGTATCATTCAAAACATCTACATTTGAGGTAAAAACTTAATATGTTTGGTCAAACTGTATATCATTATCTCGGGTAGTTGGCTAAATGTTTAACGATCTATCCTATTAACATTTTTTTTTCATTACTAAGAATCTGCCATAGATATTACATGAATGTTTTTGTGTGAAAGAAAAGTAAATCTTTCTTCCCACTTCTCCAGAGACGGATATTCTAACTGACTTTCTAAGCCTAGAGTAAAACATTTGGAAGCATGTCCCTTCCTTTTTAAAACTTATAGTGTTCAGTCCAAATCGGCCCTTTTCTGCCTTTATTTTTGTGATCCTTGAATGAAGTTGCACGACTTCTACTTCTATCTCTTCGACTTCTATCATCCCCCTTACCTCGTCTTTTAAACTAGTGGTAGCTGCGATTTGTTGGAGGGAGAAGGACAAAATGTCGGACTCTTTCTGTTTAATTTGAATTCGGCGCACTTTCTTGACGCGAAGAACGGCGATCAGAAGAAATAGCGCCAATAATTACTCTGTGGTCGGGACAGGCGCCGAATAGGCTCCACCCCCCGCTACTTGAGAATCGGGAAAAAAACAACGTCCAATGATACAAGTCTTCTCAATTTTTCCCTTATTTATTCTTGGTCCGACCGTGATAACTAATCGTGGTACCTGAAAAATTCATCTCACTTTCATTATCACCAGCAACAGAGAATTGGTGAGAAAGAAGTTGGGAACTTAGTGATATAACTGGATATTAGTTCTTCTTAAAGCACAACTCTTACTAGATATGATATTTTCCCTATGAAAGGGATCAGAAAAAACGCTTCCGAAAATATAATTACTTTCCACCTGAATTGGTGATTCTCTTGTTAGCGCTTGTCGACTATGTCCAGCCTTCCTGCTCTCCGACGCGGCGGCTGGGCGCAAAACATTTGAAAACCATACGCGCCTTGGTTAAAAGTGGGGTAAACTAAGCAAATAAAATAAGTAATAAATAGAAGATTATTTATGAAAGAGTTGTCAGCGGACGTTAAAGATTCTGGCAAACTTTTCGTTCGGTAACGCGAAAATTCGGCAAGCCGAAAAAGCGCTAAAAATTCGTAGTTGCGAAACGGAAAACTGGAGAAAGGTGGGGATTATAGAAGCTTATAATTCAATAGGAGAGCTAAGTATATTATAAAAGGCAGAATAAGCAAGAGTGGTCCTTTAAAGGGATGACTTCGAAAAGTGCAATTTTTGCCATTGTTGTTTTTGCAGAGCAACCTTAGTGTCAGATACCACAGTAACTGCAAAAAGGACTAATTGGAGGTTCAATTACCGTGGAAACAGATATCTGCAAAAATGTAACTGTTATTTATTTGTATAGTTGATGATACCAGGGAAGATAACACTACAACAAACCCGACAGCACCCAGGGATGGAACCTCTTGTCACTGTCCTAAAAGTTGGTCAATGTAATCTTGAACAGAGAAACAAAATGGACGTCTGCAATACTTCTTCGCTACCGAAAGCCAGCGCTACCTGTTTCATTTTTCTATCAAAACTTTAGTTCTATCTCTGTATGGAAGCTAGTTGGTCTTGTGCTGGAACGGCAGTCCACATATTTTAACCGGAAGCTCTAATGAAAAATAATTTTAAAATCTTATGAGTGTTTTGTTTGTCTATACTACAATCGTGTGTCTGCTGCCCGTCAATGTTGAGTGACCCTGGACACTTAAGACACCTCGACAATTCGTTCTTGAAAACTTGGATTTGTCTCTTCCGGAACCGAGTCGTTTCATTTGGGTACGATCCATCAGAGGAGTCTGTTACATCTAAGACCGAATATGCCTTCGAACGGTCACTTCAAATACAATAAAAAAACGAGATTTTCGGGTTTTTTTCTTGATCAGCTAGTTGCCCCTCTAAGATGATGTGCGAGGGATAAATAAATTTCGGATATTTCGGTTGCACTTCCGGCAAACCGTCCTCAGCGAAAAAAAAACAAAATCATAAAATCCACAACAATCACAACAGGAAAACGATGCGGAACCAACAGACAATAAGACGACATGTAACTAAAAACCAGAAGAACGGTGCGGACTGAACGACATGCAGATAAAAAGAAAATAACGAAAGATAAAATGTGCGTGTTCAAAGTGTATATGTTCTGAGGAAGTTTTTATTCAAAGTGGTCAAACGTATTATGGATTTTTGTAGTGGGCCGTTTTCTGGGTGAAAGCTTCTGCGCTTTCCCAGACGGATGGTAAATTGTAAATATGCACAGAACTCAGAATTGTAAATAATCACAGATTTGTATATATACACTCTTAACACGCACACTTTATCTTTCGTTATTTTATTTTTATCTGCATGTCGTTCAGTCCGCACCGTTCTTCTGGTTTTAGTTACATGTCGTCTTATTGTCTGTTGGTTCCGCATCGTTTTCCTGTTGTGATTGTTGTGGATTTTATGATTTAGTTTTGTTTTTTCGCTGAGGACGGTTTGCAGGAAGTGCAACCGAAATATCCGAAATTTATTTATCCCTCGCACATCATCTTGGAGGGGTAACTAGCTGATCAAGAAAAAAACCCGAAAATTTCGTTTTCTCTATTGTATTTGAAATGAATGTTCAGCTTGGCTTCAAACCTTATAAACGGTCAGTTGGCAGTGAATAGAAAACCAAACGCTTGAAGTTGTACTGGGACTCTTCTGAACCCACTAGCCTACTAGGAAATAGACAAAACCAATTAACAGAATTGTCATCAGCAGGAGCATCGTATCAGGACTCATATCTTAGATTGGTCGGAAGAGCGAATTCAGGTAATTTAAGGTAAGATATTTCTAAAGGTGTGAAATCGACCGGGCAGAAATTTCTGCTTGTCGGCATAGGTTGGAGTGAGGGGACTACAACGGGATGGTCGCACTGTTTCCAAATCAAACGAGATCATATTTTTGTGGTATAAGGGGGAGGAAAAAGAAATAGAAGTTGAAAATTTTAAGTGACACACTAGTGCATATATTTGAGTTGCTGACGATCTCGTTAATTAAAGTAAGCAAAATAATAATAAAAATAACAATTAAATAAAAGCCTATGATACAGTCCAAAAGCAAAAGAGCAAATAAACAAGAAAAAAATTATACGAAAACATGATATCCTAAAAAGAAACTATATTCTAACCAATAAACAAAACAATTGACCACACCGAAAGAAATCAACAGTAAGAACACTGACTCTACAAAGAAAAAAGGACAAAGTGAACTAGGCACTAGTACAAATGTCCTACGAGGGTTGGAGTTGGAGGTTTTTCTTTCATCTTAGATACACTTCTTTCAGTCTGAGGTCGTTGAGTGGTCGGAGAAGATTGGAGTATTTGGGGGGGGGGGGCAAAACTGAAACTGCATTGCTCACCACACTCCTGTCGCGTATTTTTTTCCTCTAACTGTCTATGAAACATATTTACTGAAGAAAATTCATCAATGAACGAAGCATTGATTTATGGCCCCCAAATGCCACCGTACTAGAATCGACTTCATACCGTAAGACCAAAGTAAACTGAATAAAAGGGTATACTTACATGTTGATACTATCTCGTCTGTTAGAACTGTAAACGAAATCCCCGGCACAGACGCACTGGTGCCACCGGCTAAAGTCTCTAAGAGCCGAGTCTTAATAGCCTCTGTTGTGTAGTCCGTAGTAGTGCTGAAAAGTGTAGCTATAATTGACACCTGGGATCCTGACCACCTTCCGTTTGCTGAATAAGCCTCATTGCTCCACTTGAAAAATGCCTCCGCTCCAACTGCTTCACTGAACACGCTTCTTAGCTGAAGTAAAGTAAAGTAAAAGTCAAATACATATTTTCATGCAAAAAAACCAAATTTTAAATTTCCCTTCGAAACTGTATTATCTCTTGACAAGATCCCTTCTGTCTTGCCAGCCCTCGTCGACGCAAACTAGTTTGTAGTGATGAAGTAGCAAGGATTTCTTTGTCCATGTTTTGCGTATTGTTGTGATAAGACTCTGCCTGCTTCTGGTGAAAATTCCGTGGCTCCCAGAGGCCTGTCTCGGAAAATGAACATTTCATTCTAGGAAAACAGAGAAGACATCGTCGAGAGAAAAATAATGTTGCAACCGATACTGCAAAGAAGAGCATCGAACCTGACCCCCCCCCCCCCATCGATGCTATTAACTATAACCTAAAACGGCTTTTGGAACTTTTGCACAATGTCAACAACTGTCAAAGAATGAACATGCGTTCCAGAGCGACTTAGAGCGACACCTTAGGCAAGAGCAATGGATGTGGCAATCGATATAGCGGAGCATTTCTTGCAGGCGCTGGATAGTGCCTGCAAACGAGACAAGGACTTGCGAGAACACCGCTGCGAGGGCTCTGGCGCGAGAATTGGACACAAGAGCAGGGCTCAAGGAAATAAGAATTTCTTTTTCTGTGATAAGCCTAATCACATCGCCCGGGGTTTCCCAGAAAAAGGAAACCGGACTTAAAGAAGAAAAGAAACATTTCGTTGTTTCGCATTTCGTAGTAGACTCGCACCCATGGACGGTATAACTATATCAGCTTTAGTCGAGAAAGTCACTGAGGGGAGATGAAAATAAGCAGATTTCATAAATATCAGTAAAAAAGCAAAAGATTCTCGAGTCCCATCTAGTTAAAGGTGTAGTCAGCGGAAACAAAGTTACCATGCTCATAGAAAGTGGTAGCGACTTATGTTTCGTACTCAGTGAATTCGTTCCGAAAGCCAGTATCAACGAGCAAGCTACGTACATGACTGGAAGCGTTCACGGAAACTACAAAGACTATCCTACGCGGGTTCCGGCTAAAAAACCCCGGCGAACCCCCCCCCCCCCCTCCCGGTACCAACCCCCCCCCCCCCCGACCAAAACCCCCCTGGTGACAAAACCCCCCGACCATAACCCCCCAGGTACCAGCCCCCCCCCCCCGGCGAAAACCCCAACGAATCCTTAAAAAGTGGAATCCTAATAAAAAAAGACAATCCTAAAAGAATCTCCTAGTCCCAAATAATCCCTACGCTACGTATAGTACAAAGGATTAGCTGGGTACCCGGATTAGCTCATGTACCTTCTGACGGATAGATAAGAGTAATAACTGGACGCAACTTCATTCGCAGACTTGACTGTACAATAATGGCTGAAATACAGTAGATATCCAGTAACACGTGTAAGAATGAGCTTGTGCTTGCACAAAGGGTAAGTTGTATATGTGAAGCACAAAGTGCTGGCTGGATGTGTTCTTAGTTTTGAATGTAAGCGCAGGCAGAATAAATATATCCAAGGGAGGGGAGTGTAAAGCCAAGGTGATGGTTGACGGTGACATAAGAATTGCTGAAGTGAACTAACACACGCATTCACCTGAAGCTGTGGTCAGTGAGGTGTAAAAAGTGAAAGATCAAAACCCGTGCGACTCAGTGTAACGACCCCCCCCCCCCCCAACAAATCCTTTCCCAATTATTTCCCCTTCTTGCCGAGGAAGCTGCAGTTAGTTGCCGTTAGTTTTTCGGGATCCCAAAACGTAAGTGGCGGGATACCTATGACATCGCAAAAGTTGTCCGTCTGTGCGCTCTGTAACTCTCGAAAGGAATGAGATATTTTGATGAAACTTGGTGTGAGGATTCCTTGGGTCAAGAGTAAGGTCGAGCTCGTAGCTCTGTAGCCCTACATGTAGGGGTGGGGGAGGGAGTTTAAGTTAAGGGGCAAATGAAATATTTTGGGATCCCATCGAAACCTTTGGTCTTGTTCTTGTTGTACCAGGAGTCCCCTTGATAGACTAAGATCACGGGAAGTCAATTTCAATGTTTAAATGTAAAGGATTCGGGGGGTTTTCGCCGGGGGGGGGGGTTTGGTACCCGGGGGGTTTTGGTTGGGGGTTGTCATCGGGGGGGGGGGGGGGGTTGGTACCGGGGGGGGTTTGGCGGGGGGGTTTGTCCAGGGGGGGTTTTGCCGGGGGGGTTCTCGCCTAGACCCATCCTACGCAACTGTATACTTGACAGGAGTCCTAGAAAACCGTAATGTCGTTTGAGAACGGACCTTGCCAGTAGTCATTGCGGAAAATCTGAGATATGACTTCAATAGGTCGCATCTTTCCTAAGTTCCGGAATCTTTTTCGAACCTGATGCGATCTGTGAAGACGGACCACTATTCGACGGTATCAAAATTCCGAACAACGAGGCGTACAATTTCAACGAAGATACTGACGAGTGGGGCGCCAGATCGTTCAAAATAAGAAGAGAGAAGCGAAACTCCGAGAAGCGGCCCACTAAGGCTGTGGCAAACCTGGCAATTCAAGACAAGAAGTCAACGCTGAGGGAAGCGCAGGAACAGGACGAGTCTCTGAAAGCCCTAGGAAAGCAATATGACAGCCTGAAACAGGAGAATAATAAAGAAAAATTCTTGTCCAAAAATATATTAACGCATAGGTTGGCGAAACATGTAGTAGCTGGCGAGGAAACTTATCAATTGATCCTCTCAAGAGCCTACCGAGATGAAGCACTAGAAAAGGCTCACAGTTCCCCTCTAGCAGGCAAGGAGTGAACCGTTAATAGAATTCTGCGTCAATTCTGTTGGCCTGGTATTTACAAGGACGTCGAGAAATTTTGAAGGTTTTGTAAAGATTGTCTGATGATCGCACAAATGACACGACGTGATAAAGCACCACTTCAAGCTATGCTTGGGGTAAGTAAACATATCCAGCACATAGGCTTTTATTTTGTAGGCCAGCTTAGCAGGAATGGTAAAGGGAACATGTGGATGCTGGTTATTACAGATTATTTTTCAAAACGGCCCGAAGCATTCGCGCTGCGCTCCTGGTGAGCCACTAAGGTGAAGGAGGTATCGTTTATCTACTTCTCTGGAACGGGGATTTCCTGAACAAGTCACGCACGACTAGTGGTCGCAAGTCTTGTCGCACGCAGCCCCTGCAAGAAACGCTCAGCGAGCTGAGGAGATTTTCAGAAAAGAAATGCGCAAACAAAGGATTAAAAGTTTTGCTTTAATCGCAAAATTTCTCATCAGAATTCATTGACTCACCACAACCACACCAAGAGGTTACCCTCTGAAAATGTAGAGCCTAAAATGAAAATGTAGGGCCTAAATAGTAGGTCCTAGCTTCAACAAAAATGTATTTTCAAGGAAACAAATCAGACAAAGCAGTAAAAGGAAAGGAAGGAAAGGAAGGAGAAAAAAATAGAAGAGATAAAGCCCAAAGCTAATAAACTAAGAAGACGAAAATAAACGAAATGAAATTCAAGCGAACGATCTTCCATCATACGACAATAATAGAAAAAAACCTTCAAGTGAAGTCAAGGCTTGTAACAAGAAACAGACGAAATAGGACTTTCTCTGGCAGAAAGAAAATCTTAATGGCAGCAAATTCTCAGTTAGAGCGAAGTTCGGCGGAAAATGGCAAGTTGTAAAGTTTGTTTCGAATTCAACTAGTAGCTTCTTCACGAATCAATCGCGTGTAAAAGAAGGGCTCTCTCCAAAAGCATAGTGATTTCATTACGCTCTCTTTATTAACCCTAAGCCTAACCCGTCACCACAACAATTCCCTTCGGCTTAGCCAACACAAGAGCACTAAGCACTAACTAAGCACCCCGGAGCACTAAGCCTCACTCGAAAAAAGAATCCTGTTGCCGATAATTACCTCTACGGATGGGTCTCTGATTAAAATTTCCTCAACCAGCTCAATGTTAAAACTTCTACCTGCACCCTCAAGGAAATGGCCTCTGTGAGAGATTGAATGGTTAGTTTTTACGAATGTTACGTAAATTTGTACGCGATGAATACGAATGATACGAAACTTTACGTGAGTAGCCCGATATGAATGTGGTGATAATTATAAATGAATTACATCGCTTGCCCTTCCAAGCTTCGTTGCCTTTCTTGGAGGGCGAAAGGCAAATAGTGGCCATTTTTTTTTTAAAGAAATGTCTCTCTACTCTCTACTCATAGGCCAATGAGGGATACAATTCTGACGAATCGAACGAAACGAACTGAAGAAATGGCTGTTCCTCTTGAGCGTGATAGGTCCAAGAAAACCTTTATAGAAATTCGACCCGGAGATAAAACAAAATAAAAGCAGTGCACGGACTTGGTACCAAATATGGAATGCTTGTGGTCGCACCAGGCATGGGACTGTTTTTGACATCAAGCAAAACACGAAGCGCAATTTCAAAAAGGGCCTTAGTTCAACGCGTGTTAAGGGTTTGGATTTCCCGACTAATAAGAAGGATCGGCATCGGTTCTGCGTTGTGACAAAATCACGCCTCTACTTCAATCAATCAATCAATCACGTTTAATTCAAATAGCTAAAAGCTAGAAGTGGAATACAAATTTATGAAATACAGACACGAAACAAAACACTTCCGTCGCGACTTCAGATGAAGGGGTTGAACTGGTATATGAACTGGTAATAGAGGTCCTCTATTTTCAGCTGCTAATGATGGTCTACTTCAATGTTTTTGCCTTTCAAAACTTCTTCCGAACAATATGAATCAATCAATAGTCTACGTCACCAGAGACGGAGTCATAAGAGCTATACGCAGATTGAAAAGTACCTCCGTTTACAGCGACGGTCTTTGATCCAGCAACTTCAAGCTCAGCTCTCCCGAACTCATCTTCCACACACAGCTGCTACTTCAGATGATTCTGGCAACGTCTATAGTTCCAGACAGTTTCCTTTCTGGAACTATTACGTCAATTATAAAACAAGAAAAAATCCGAACCAGTGCATCTCTTTTCGGCCAACTACAGTGTCTTGCATCTTTAGCAAAATGTTTGAATTTCTGCTAGTGTCAGAAATTACGTCGAAGTGCCAGTTCGGCGAATTCTAGTTTGGTTTTCAAAAAAGATGCAGTTGCAGCCATGCCCATAGAGTCCTGTCTACAATTCTGAAGGAGGCGACTGTTTCTGTTTTAAGGTTCTGGTACCGTAACGTGGTTGTTCGGGCGAAATGGTCAGGGGTGGTTTCGGAACCCATTCCTGTGAGCAAGGGGGTAACACAGGGTAGAGTCCTATCTCCTTTTGTTTTTAAGAGTGCCGAGGGGGCCCTTGGAATCCCATAAAGAGGCTATAGATGGCACTAACGAACCAGCCATTGAATATGATTCTGTTTTGAAGCAACAAGAAACACTCCAGAGAATTCAACAGTTCGTCGTGGAGAACATAGACAGCGCTACAGAGCCCCTGAAAGCCGCATACGAAAAGGGGACGAAAAAGAATGTTGAAATCCAGGTGAACGACCAAGTTCTGGTTTTGCAAGAGTCCGGGAGTTCTAAGCTGGAACGTCAATGAACGGGACCCTTGACCGTTATGAGGAATATCTCGTCACGGTCAGGATTCGAAATGTCAGGATTCCCGGGACGGAAAAAGAAAAAGGTTTCGCATGCTAACTTGCTAAGAAAACTTCACTCTGCCAAGCAATGCAATATAGATAGCGTGTCTGTTGAAAGAGCAGCCGACGACGCTGAGAAGGGCCCTCGAATGATTACGTTTGAACAGAGTGGCGAAAGTACGGAAAGCGTGGAAATCGGCCTAGTTTCACCTGCAAGCAAAAAGCAGAGATTACAATAACCTTGGAGAAGTTCCAACCAGTTTTTAGAAAGTTACCAGGCAAAATCAATAGCTCATCTCACAAAATTGGGACTAGTACCGAAACTCCTATACGACAACACGCGTACAGTATACCACAGAGTAGACAGGCAGAGGTGGATTGGGAGGTACAGAGAATACTTGAGGCCACAGCCATTCGGTAATCCGACAACCCGTGGTCAGCACCGGCACCACCACAAAAGACAAATCAGCAAGTATTTGTTGCGACTATAGAGCTGTGAATAAACTGAGCATAGAGCCAGAGCCCTGCCCTATGCCACGAGCTGGCGAACTAATTGCTAAAGTCAGTGGGCGAAATTCCTGTCAGTCGTTGATTGCAAGAAAGGATATTTCCAGATCCCCCTCCACCCTGATAGTATTTAGAAACAGCGTTTGTTACGCACAAGGGTCACTAGGAATATTTAGTGGTGCCTTTCGGGTTGCGTGACACAGGAGCTACTTTTCAAAAATTGATGAACAAGGTGCTAGAGGGTGCCGAGGATTATGTTGTAGCGTACATAAGACGACTTGATCCTATTCTCTGATACGAAGAAAAACCATATCCAACTTATCAGTGACATATTGACGCGCCTGCAGAATACTACTGTTGATATGCCAGAAAGTGGCATTCTTTACAAACGACTGCTGGGCATAAAAGCGTCACTACCAAGTATTATCCTGGTCGTGTCATCTTCAGGACGTTCAGAATAGGAATGTTCAGGAGAAGATTTAACCGAACTCCTGAGGGGAGTCTGGAAATGCTTTAACTCATGTGAACCGGGTCTCAGTCCAAGCGGTCTCCCATGGACTGATGAAATACACGAGCCCGACTTTAGCAGGCACTCTCCCAAAAGAGGATCTCAGAAAGAAACATCCCCTTGAATGGAGATGGTCTCCCAAATTGGAGTATCCCTTGAGAAGGAGATGGCCTCTTGCCTAAGGGTAGTCTCCCAATAGGGGTACCAGTAATACCATCCGGCCTGCAGAAGTTCTGGCCCTGTTGGCTTGCATTTGGACGATGCGAGCTCCCAGACAACTGCATCAGAGGAATCTTTTCCTTTGAAGACTGCGACCTTGTTACTCGCGATGTTGACGTTTTCCGACAAAAACCACAAAAATTTCCCTAAAAAAACTTTCAGACAAAATTTGTTTGCAAAATTGCACAAAACAAATGAAAAGCCCGAATGTTTCGGCACAATTCCACAGGGTAAGCAGCAACACAGACAGAAAGAATGTCAAAATTCAATTTACGCCGATCCTGTAAAAAGAGAAACAAATTCAAAAACTTGGGGTCAAAATTTCAACCGGATCAAGAAGAATGATGTTGTCTTTTGGTCTCGCAAACCAAAGATAATTCCCAAAGAGTAGTGACAAATTCCGATCGGACAACAACAAAAATGCGGAATTTTAGTTTACGCAAATCGCGTAAACACTGGCAAAAATTCCTAAATGATATTGTAAAATTCCAACGAGGATTTCAGCAGTAATAACTCATGTCAAAACAACTTCAGCAAGCAATATGCTACAAGAAAAAGCGAAAAAGAATTGCGCTAAAAAAAAAAATCGAAGTTTACTAACTTTCCGAATGGGAAACATCATGCAACTAGAAAATATTCTGAAATCCAAGAATTATGCTAAAGTATTGTAATCACTATGAAGTGTCAAGTGTTACGAGGGGTACAGTCCACACTGTGCAAAAATGCGAAATTCCGAAAACCGCAAATAATGCAAAAATTTTGAGGGATTTTCACAGAAATACTGGGTAATTGAGAGAAAACGTTGACCATTGGGATACTTCACACAAACACTCGATGTGTGCTAGTTGAAAATTTTATCACAGTCCAATACGCAACTAAGGGTCTGGCCAGGGCAGAGGAACCAGATATTGCCAAGCACTCCAAAAATGCAGACGTCACCGCTCGCTATTTCCAGAAAAACTAGAACCAACCAGAATTGCCAGTCTGGGTGGTTGGGATCAGACAGTGCAGACAAGATGCTAATTTGCTAGAAAGACTCTGCAACGCCTGGTGGTCTTGGAGACTGGGTTCGTAACAGCTGTCACCAGTGATATGGTTTCGAGGGTGATTGATAGGGCTAGGTCTTTAAGAGGGTCACTATGGGACCTTGTGGATAGCGTGATTGAAGACCAATGGGCCTGACCTTATAGTTTCCACTCTCAGAACCAATCAACAAACAAGGGGGTAGGGATGTCCTAGGTAGCCTAGGGCTCGGACGCACTCTTCTCTTTCTCTCTTAGTAAACTAAATGTATACTTCTCAATTGGATACAAAAAGTCTCCTTGTCAACAAGAAGGTAAGTTGATGACCAATGGCTACCGGAAAAGTAATGATGCTGATGGCGGATCAGCGTCGTCCAGGTAACGAACTAAGTCGCAATGACGATAGGAGAATACGTCATCTACCGGCAACAACCTGAACTTATTGTCGATATGGCATACGTGTTTACACCTTGGTTGGGAACGACAGCAAAATTGGATCGGGCCTAAGCGACAACAGCTTCACTCTATTTTCCTATGCCAATTATAGCACATACGACCTTATAAAATGGAGACATTGGAAGCTACTTTCGTGTGAATTTAGGGTTTCACTGAGGCGAACCCTGTTTCACCGAGGCCTGAAGATTCAAAATAAATTAGTCAAGTGTGAGCAATTTCAACAGACAACATACTCTCTGCTCCTGCTGCCAGAGAAATTTCGTGTTATGAAAAATTTTCTTTACGCTATTGTAAAACAGAACTCTGAGGATGGTTACTCAAAACCAAAAGTTATTACTTCGAAAAAAAAAAAAAAATCTGTGACATTTCTAGATGACAGCAAGCAAAAACTATGATTTCTTGTTTCAAAAACTGTGAGCGGGTTCCACCCTACTTACCATAGTTACTACGCATGACATCACGAATTTTGTCTTTTTGGCTTTTGTCTTTAGGCTGGAACACATTTTTCTGTTTTCACCAAAACATCATGCAACGGGCTTATCCGACCAATCACGTCACAGAGATTCACCGTCACCACGCTTACCATGCTTCCATGCGTGGTAAGCAAGTAGTTACTATTAGTTACTATTTCGAGAAGGTTGGAACGGTCAGCATGGTAACTTTTCACGAGGTTGGAACGAAAATAGTAACTAATAGTTACTAATTTTAGGAGGCTGGAACACGCTCTGTATGTCTCTGTTTTTTTCCATTGGATCTCTCCACATTTCCTCATATTTAGTTTATGTGTTCTGACACGTGTCGTTTTTGCTCTGAATTAATAAGGGGTTTTGCTCTGAATTAATAAGGGGACAAGAAACGAAAATCTTGCTGTTTTCACTTCAACTTAATCGATACAGAAGAGTCTGGCAGCCATCTTTTCTTGACAAGATTGGGTTGGCTCGTTTAACGTGTTTTTCAACCTAATTGAAAGTGAATATAACTTACAAATAGCTCCGTCTTTGCATGTAGCTTTTTGTAATCCGCTGAGTGTTGATCAGCTACCGCCTTCGACAAAGCTCTGGTCGGTGAGAGAGGGATTTCCACCAAATAAACCCTTCTAAGAACGGATGACTCTTCGTCTTTAAAATTTGTTTTCCACTCTTTTTCATTGCTTCCAAGAGAGTAGTGTGAAGAGTTTTGAAAAGCAGCTTCTAATGCCAGCTCTTCCGGGTAACGCTTATCCGCCCTTGGCTTGGGGAAAAGCCTCACGGTCACTGAACGCTGGCTCTCAATTTCCGAGTCGAAGGGGCTCGGTTTTTCTGTGAAAGTAAGATGTAAATGCACAGTGAAAGCTCGCTTGACATAAGTTCTTCTTTTTTCTGCTAAGTTGCAGAATTCCTCTAGGTACCAAGCCTAAGTATACCTGAAAAAATCTAGATCTTACTTATTTTGTTTAAGTAAATCCAGAAGAAGTATCACAATCGATCAGAGTAGACCACTGCTCTTTTGTGCGGGTTTTGGAAAAGTATATTTCTAGACTAAGGTTGTTGATACTATTTAATTACACGATTAGCAGCTGACCGGAACATATCAGTTCCAGTTTCTTTTGTCAAAATATTGTTTGGGAAGTTAAAGATGGCACTTGTTCCATAACTGGCGACTCGAATGCCCAGAAGTGTTATACGCTTGCTCCTATTCCTTATTTCTGTTCACAACTACAGAAGATGAACTACATATTCGGATTAGGAGATCGATGTTTTGATCCTTACCGGTCGAAATATTTTGCTTACTCACAACTGAAAAAAAAAATCCTACTCCTAAAATAAAATTTGTAATCATTAGTATTTAGTCACTTAAAACACCTGACCTGTTTTGAGCAATCTTACTGTCAAGAGGGCTTTAAGATTGAAATAACATGAACAAAAAAGAAATGTCAAGAGAATGGTGGAGTTTTATCGAGATTGGGCAGCTTAACCTTTTGTATTAATGGAGCTGGAATTCTTAGACCCATCGAACTAGAAGGAAAATTCCGACATCACTTCCGTATGTTGTAATTGGTAATCTTCAAGTGTTGGCGAGGCTCATCTCCATCTCACATCTATATTTACTTTTCCTCATTAGATTTTGTTTTCTAGTGTCGTGTACCAAGGCAATAGGCTGCAATGCAAGTAAAGTTAACCAATGATGCAAATCAACAGATTGAGAAACTTTGATGCACCAGCGTTTAAGCAGCATTGCTCAAAGCTAAGCAGTGATACCTTTTTTTCATAAATAAGCTTAGCATACGAGTTTGCCAGCTTTTAGCTGCGGTGATCAAGGTATTTTGGAATTGCTTTATGCTGTTTTGTGTTCAGAACCACTCTCTATTATTTAGTTTGTGGTCTTCCTCAAGTTACTAGGTACGATTTTTTTGAAGTAAGATAAGTACCTAGTTTTATTTCTGATCACCATGACAGATGGAACATGTTGACGAAATCTCAGCCCTCAAGGTTGTCGGCAAATTTGAAGAGCTTAGCAATAGCAATTCCGGAATGGTAAGCTCTGTCACAAATGCAGCTCAACTTCAAGAAATCCTCAATTCTGACAAATAGCTTTTCCTGGTCCAGCTCAGCTTTTCTTCGTCCCATCGACAATGGATATAGATGTAGTTTTCTTGATACAATTCGTAGCGCCGAATTGGCACTAAATATGTCGACCATTCCATTCAACGGGTTAAAATAACTTGAAGATATTGTCATTACCAAAAAATATGTCATTTTGAATCCACCTGCTTCTTGTTAATTTTCTCAGTAAAATTTGGTACAAAAGAACTCAAATATTGGTTAGTACGACCCTTCACTGGCACCAAGAGGCTCTGGTACCACGTCCTAGTTTAAAAAAAAAGTGCTAGGAGCTACTTCATTTAAACAATGATTTAAAAAAAAAACTATTGCGGGATTCTTCACTTCCCTTTTAATATCCTTGAAAAGTAAGAGACCTTCTTTTCTTAGGTCTTCTGGAAGGGTATTTGAATCAAATGAAATTAGGCTAAGTTTAAATGTTTAGAAGACAGAGGTTGAGTTTTCAGTTTAGTGGAGAAATACTGAAAAGTCAAATTCATCCAATTTCCTTTGATAAGGACTAGAGTTGAAGACGAGTTCGCAGTTCGAATATTTGGGAATCATTGTAAGGGAAGATCTTATCATAGAGGAATGTTGATTGAGTGGTGCACTTAATCAGAAAGTTTTTTTTTACCAGTGATTAATAAAGCAAATGGTAAAGAAGCTGGTAAATTGGTGCAAAGCCAAATACCAGACCAGTGGAAAAAGTAGCTATGATGGTGAGAGAAATGAAGAAAATGGGTATGGTGAACGAAAATGTGAAGAAAGATGAGAGAAGAAAGATTTTGGATGAACAGGAAAAGGAATATCAAGAATATGAGCTTCATCAAAAAGAAAAGAGTCATAGGCTATATAGATTTCATGCAATTGGCTTGATGTGTCATTTGATTTAAAAGGTAAGATTATATATAGTTTAAATCTACACGGTTTTACCTTATAGGAATAGGATTGGAAGGTTTGTTAGAACTGAGAATCCAATGTTTGTGCTTTCTGGACAGGTGATGGTTGACGGGCTGCAACATAGGTTTTTAGAATTCTGAATTTAAGGGGTATCTGAGATTTTTAGACGGGAAAGATTGGAAGTAGAGCACTTACAATATAAAAATTATCAAATTGGATTTTGTGTTGCAAAAAGGAAGCATGTGGAGATCGCAATGGCTTTGATGATGGTTAACTTGTATAGTCGCGTTTGAAAGATGAGAAAAAAGGGAAACGAGTGGTCTTTCAAGGTTTCCAAGGCAAGTATATTGAAGGGGAAAGGAGGTGGATGATGGAGTTGGATTGCAAATGGTTGAAAAGTAGATTAGGTGAGGCAGATGGGCTGAGAGACGGAATTTGAAATTCATTAAGTTGTCAAATTTTCACGAGATAGATGAGATAACGTTTATTTGCTGTGTATTATCTTCACAGACAGATGCACCACTATAAATATATAAATAAATAAATATACAACTTTTATTACATAGTCATATTAATTGGCGCTTTCATTGCGATTTGCCACTCTCTGTTTATGCCTACTTGTTCGTAGAATTTATTTTAAGGCGGGAATTCCTTTAGACCAAATTCAACTTATAATTAGCCTGAGGGCAGATTGTTTACCGGTAGGACTAAGAAGGCAATATTTGGGAAAGGTTAGAGTGCTCCGTGGTCCTTACTTCTGCCCGATGTGTGGTAAAATGAACGAATGTATTTTCCATTTAATGTGTGAGTGTCAGGAGTTAAAAGACCTGAGGAAAGAAATATTTGGGGAAATGATTTGGGGGGAGGAAAGGTTTAAACAAATTTTGAAAAGTAGAAGTCTTAGAGATATTAGAAATTTGGGAAGATTCCTAAAGGTAGCCATGATTCACAGGTTTCTTGTAAATAGTTTTTTGTAAATAGTGGTTGAAGTTATGGTTTTGTTTTTGTGTTGTTTCCATGGCGCTTTGTGCTTTTCCGGAAATAAATCCTATCTTATCTTATCTTCTACAAAATACTGCCTGAACGAGCGCCTGTATTGCGAAGACGCAGACGCTTTGCAAGGCACAAACTTGTTTTTGTGCCTTGTTGCATATCTTGGCTGCGGCGCCTCAGGTGGTAGAAGGTTTCGGTGCTTCCCCGTCATAAATACTTGTATACCAAAACTCATGGTTAAGTCGTGGCGTCTGCAAGACAGTCTTTTGAGTTGGGGCTTTTCGAAACTTTGGTCATAATCGGACTGTTCCTGACCCAATATAATTTTTGCGGCTCGTTTCTGTACGCTCTCCAACTCTTCAGATTGCTCTTGGTTCAACCCTGCGTGCCAAGCAGGACACCCGTATTCGACAATTGACCTTATGTACAATTTATGACAATTTAGTAATGATTCATTATTAAAACCGAAACGACTGTGAGTGACTAGATTTCTAACGGAAAAATTTGCTTTTCTGGTCATTTCGTAAACATGGTCATCCCAGTTAAATTTAGAATTAAAAACAACACCTAAAACTTTCATCTTATTTACAATTGGAATACCAGTACTTTCAGGGGGTGGCAGTTCATTTTTAAGAAAACTTAATCGCATCACTGCGGATTCCAAGAGTTTTACAATCTGTTTTAGACTGGTTATAGAACCACTCTCTTGCAGGGCGAGTATTGTTAGGTCGTCGGCAAATTTGGCACGATTTTTGTGCCATGTCGCTATTAGATTTGATAGGATTAAGAATAAGATGGGTCCGATCACAGTTCCCCGGGGAATTCCGCAAATTACTTCCAAAGGTATGGACATGTCACTATTGTGTTTAACACTCTGCTTTCTTCTCAACAGAAAGCTGAAAATCATTGTCTTTAAAAATGGTCTAAAATCTTGCATCGCTTCAATGATGTGAGCATGAATTGAGCTGTCAAAGGCTTTTGCCACGTCTGCTTGAAAGATTTCTACAAATGCGTCCTCGTTTTCTAGGTGATCCTTTGATTCCTCGACAATTTTTACGAGGTAGTGGACTGTGCTAGAATCTTTATCAAAACCGTATTGGCACGGGTCAATTTTGTCGACAAAGTCTTCCAGTAGTCATTTTTTCAGAAAAGCTTCAAACACTTTGGATATTACAGGCACCAGGGAAATAGGTCTCAAATCACCTGGTGATTTGGGCGTTGGCACTTTTGGTACTGGGATCACTACAGCCTCCTTCAGCTTTTCTGGAAAGCATCCACTGATCAAGCACTGGTTTAGTATAGCTGTCAACGGTTCAGCGAGATGAGGCGCATTGTCTTTGATTAATTGAGTTGGAACGTCATCTGGGTGGGTTGACTTGTTGGCATCTAGCGTCTCTAGTACATTGACAGGCTCGTATGGTAGGATCACTGGGATTTCTGACTGGTCAGGAAGGGGAGGAGGGACAGAAGCTGGCGGATTGGTACGAAATATGTTCATAAAATGTTCATTGATATCATTGGCTGACAGCTTTTCTCCTCGCTCGTCAAGGATGGTGAACGTCTTTGCCCCAGTAGCTCCAGTAATCATTCGGATACCTTTGTGGTAGCCCGAAGGGTTTGACCTTAAAAGATTTGATTTAAAAGACACTGATTTTCGATCCATAGGTTCGCTCCGCATGTTTACACATTTTGCCGGCGACCTGCTTGGAATAGTCTGTCTCTCTTCCTTATAAGCGTCTTGATCTCATGGGTCATCCATGCCTTATCTGCACTGTTGCAGGCTATAACCTTTTCAGGGAAGCAATGTTCATAAGCTTCATGGAGCTCCTTGTGGAACAGTTAGTACATTTTGTTTGGATCCAGGCTATGATATAGTTCGGTCCAGTTTTTTCCTATGCACCACTCTGCAAATTTGGCTTTCCCAAGTTCCGTCATGGGCCTACGAGTGGCGACTTTTTTCACGTTTTTGATTTTCCATGGCTTGGGGGTCTATCGTACGCAAAAGTGTGTGCTTTTTTCAGGCTTGGGAGTACCTCTGGGCATGATCAAGATCCTCAATTTCCGTAAACATCAGATCTAACGTGGGCTTGTCAGTAGTTTTTGTTCGCACCCCTTGAGTTAGGCTAAGCGATTGCGCAATCCAATTTTGGCTAGGGTGATTCAAGTCTCCCATTAGCATGATGGAGCAGTCTTTATTGTTCAGCTTTATATCATCGACACACGATTGGAGGTGCATCGTAAGTGAGCGTCGATATGTTGATCTTGGGGGGAAATAAAACAATCCAATAAATATCGTTGAGAATTTTCTTGGGAGGATCCTTGGCTTCAGTTTAACCCACAGGAGTTCGTAACTTTCACTTGTAACAGGGGGCTCGTAAATTTCATGGGATATACTTTGAAGTATGTATATCCCGACCCCTCCGCCGCGTCCAAATTTCCCTCTTTGTCCCGTCTATTTTTAATGTGAAAAACATAATCGTCTATTGTCGCTGAATCCGATTTGGCTCACCACGTTTCAGTGAAACAGCAAACGTCAGTTTTATAGTCGCTTAGCCTTGCACTTAAGACTGGGCACTGAGGAGAAGGAAACTTAAGGAAGTTCATAGGTTTCTACTACGTTAGTATGTAGTGCTGCAACCATGGTAAAAATGCACTATAGTAGAGGGGCTTTTTGTAAACGGGATGAGTAGATTTGATTTGTGGTTGAAAGGTTACTTCCTTCTTAGTAAGAAAGCTGTGATAGTGAAATTTAAATAGTGAAATTTAAGGTGAAATTTAAAAAATAGTGAAATTTAAGGAGTAAAATGAGGATATGATCATGGAAGGAAAGGCAGGAGATGTAATGTAAATGGATGTAACCTTAGTAAAATGGCCTATGGAGGAAGGGCATTTTCTTGGATATGAAGTTGATGTATTTTTGATGAGACAAAGAGAATATGGAAGGTAAAGAACTGGCATTTTAGCGAGTGAGGTTATGTTTTAGACCTTGCTTGCGCAAAGTGTATTATCATTGGCCATCGAACAAATTTTTGTCTCGAATCAAACTGGATACCTGTTCTGTTAGAGAAGAGGCCTTGATTCTTCTCGAAGACAGGACCTTCATCATTAAAGGCGTTTTCTCGCCGTTCCCCGAGGACTCCACTTGAGGAGTCCCCGCGTTTTTGTTTGTCCCGGGGACTCACTCCCCCTATTCTCGCGAGTCCCCGCGGACGGGGAATGCTCAGATTATCATCACCATCATCAAAAAGGACTCCCTTTCAAATTCGGTGGGGAATCAATTTTTGCTGTTGTACGTGCTATGTAAAATTAACTAAAAAGAATCAGAATAAAGAAAACCAAAAATAAAGTGGATCTAGACTAATTTTTTCAGCTGCATATTCATTTTTCGAACAAAATCCATCTTAGAAGCATTCCCCGTATTCTCGCTGTTTCTGTACGCGGAGTCCGCGTGGAGTGACTCCCTCTATTCTCGCCGTTCCCTTCGATTCCCCGAGGAGTCCTCGGGGAACGGCGAGAATACGCCTTAAGTCTCTTTCCTATTTACTGAGATAGTAACAACAAAATGGGATTCAATCCCACGTATTGGATCAGCTGATTGCTTTATGGTCAACAGAATGGACTGTATCCCCAAAGATCTGCTGAATCTGTTTGAAAGTTTCTACAGCCTAGACGATACTCTGCGGAGCAGGTCTGCTTTAATAATAATAATTTTATTTTTCACCCACCAGAAAACGCATGGCATAGACGGAGTAGGAATAAAGGAAGAAAAGAAGAAGGAAACACTATGAGCGTGTCCGAAAGCTCGGAAACGAACGAAAATGCTAAATTAATTCAGCATTTTATGGAGCATTTCGCTTTCGGACTTAAATTTTCGCTAAGTTAATGCAGCATTAATTCAGCATAAAATTCATCGAAAAATTCAGCGAAGATGCAAAATTTTACGCTGAATTTTCAAGAAGAAACTTGGGAGCTGGCGATTTCTAAATATCGAAGTTAGAAGTGTCAGAGAAGAAATAAAGAACGTGTCCGAAAGCTTTTAGTGCTGTAAATGCTGCATTTAATGCTGCATATAAGGTAAGAGCTTTCGGACGAAAATTGAAATAAAAATGCAGCATTAAATGCAGCATTTACAGTCCTAAAAGCTTTCGGACACGTTCTATAATAAGAGGAGACCATACAAACGTAGAGACTATGACAACATTATCCTATCTACAAAACTATCCTGCTGTAGAAGAATGCTCGCCAGTTGATGCTTAATCTTACTGTTGTAATTCTGTATAAGTTGTCCAACTGCTTTAAGTGGGTCAGTGATGTTGTAAGCAGTGACGATTTTACTATTTCGGGTTCAAGGAGGGAGGAGGAGAAGGAATATCAGAAACGAAAATAAATAGAGCGAATTTGTTTTTTAATCAGTGTTAGTTCACATTCGCCAGAAAGGTGCGATGGATAAAATGTGAGGCAGGGCCACCGAGTCGTGGCGAGAATAAGACGGTTGAAACGCAAATTATTTGCCACAATGGAACCTTAAGCTTCAGCAATCTTCTTGCGAATCTGTTTGATCAACAGTGCTCTGGTTTCTCTGATCAACCTCACGATTGGTAGACCTAGATAAATCAGTGAATCTGCTGGTCCGACGTTCAATCTTCCCTGCCGTACAGTTATATCAGGGCTAGTTCTCCAATTAAATAGAACAACTTGCGATTTTTCAGGTTAAATTTAATTCTTACGCTACTGTACTCATCACTTTAACGTATCAAAATTTTCTTCAAGACGAGTAACTGTGCGACTAGGGCTTAGAATGTCATCAGCGTAAAATACAAGACTAACGTCAATTCCACAAATAATACAAGCCGGCTTTACATTGCTTCGAGGTTCTATTACAACGTTATTGAATAGTTGTGGCGAAACTACCGATCCCTGTCTTACACCTTTCTTAACAAGCACAACAACATGAGCATCTGAAAAACCAAGGGATCTGAATGACTACGACTAGATTATCGTAGAGGTCCCAGTAAGCCTGGATTATAGATGGGTATACTCCTCGCTAACAAGCAGTGTCAAGAATATACTCATGGACACGCGAGTCAAAAGCCCTACTAACGTCGTGGCTTGCCAGCACTAAAGACTCCTTACCAGACTCTGCATCTAATAGAATGGAACAAACAGTACTAAGGGCGTGCGAAGATCCCAGTTCCTTTTGAAACCCGAAGTGACTAGGGGGCACATAACACTTGCAGTAAATTTCGGGGAACGTGACAAGAGCTTGCACAATACATTTGAGACTTGATGAATGTATGTAACTGAGCGGTATGAGCTACAAGAATCAGAAGGTTTTCTTTTTTTCAATACTGGATAAAGCTTCCCTTCGGAAAATGTGCTAGGCATGATTCCGGTTTCCATGATTACTTGGAACAGGATGCAAACATATTATATCTGCATGTCCTAAGAGATCCATTCCAGAGAGAGCCGTGCATGACTCGTCAGCACCTCGAGAGTACTTTTTCTTTTACTTCTGGATAGCACATAAGACCACACGACGCTCCACTACATAGTAATTAAAACTATTTTTTTTTCCGAGACACTCACCTAACTTCCGCTTAAATTTCGCCGCGATATCGGGAGCCTCGGAGTCAAATTCTTTAGTAAAATGACTGCAACATTCTTCCAGAACAATAGAGCACTGCTCACCACTTAGCTTGGGCCGCAGCACATTTTCCCTATCTCAGATCTGTTGGCCTGGACCTTATTTGTGTACTCGCGACGCACTTCACTCCGATGATTTGATAACACTTTTGAAAACTTTCGGTTGGCCCACGAACGGTGTTTACCCATCCCTCCCTAGGTTTGTAATTTTATGTCGCTTTATGCGAAGCGTTTAGTTCAGCAAGAGGGCTAAATTCTCCGATATAGTGACTCATTCGAGGTGTTGTAAAAAACCGGCCCTTGTCGATTTATAGAAGATCCTTCAAGCAGTCAAACAGATTCCGCCACCTCCTTCCCGAACAACTCCCTGAGCCGACTTACCCAATGAGACACTCAAATTTACTCAAGCCGTTTCCAGCATCAAGTACCGCACGTCGGCTCCACTCATTCTCCCCCCTTGTTACTAATTATTTTAATAACCAATAAAATTTCACGTTTGTTGTTCATTTTTGCCTGTTCGGTTCTTGATTTGTTTTGTATTTTGTCTTCAGTTTTGTGTTGATGGTTTATTATTTAGATGTTGTTAGTTATTACTGTGTGTTTATTTATTTTCTCCCTGTTGCCTATTGTTTAGCTTTTGCTATTGTGGCAATTTTTCCATTAAACCTTAAACCTTAATGTGATAGAGTAACTCTGCGGGTTTTTTCAGCGGGTGAGTTAAAACGGCTACCCTCGCTCACACTGTCAAGTTTTGACCTTGCTGCTATAGTCACTTCGAAAAAGTTAGCTCTCTTAGAACTGAAGCCATTCTGCTTCGATCCAGTGTGGAGAAACATTCACGTCGAAGTTATGATATTTTCTATGGCTGTAAATATATTGCAGCGTCCGAGCGCTGTGGCTTCTTCATCGACTCCAGCCTGTGACGTCACTGAGACCAATCAGTCAGTGGCTGTAGACAGCATAGCTAATAAAGCTGCGAAGGCGTCATTTTCTGAAGTTGCGAATTCTAATTATCCGGCTTCTAGTAAGACAAGAAGGCAAGGTAGGCCCAGTATTGACCCACGGGTGTTGGTAGAGTGCCCAAGGTAATTATCGGTTCAAATGTAAAGGAGGATAAACCCCAGTTTAAATTAGGTTAGCGTTATTTAACTGCCATTCTGCTAAGGGGAATGTAGCAGCTGTTAATGTCTCGTGTGAATGTTCGGACCTTCAGGATACCATGTTGTTTGATTTCGATTCAGGTTTTTCGGACGGTATCCATAGTGATTTTGTTGCTTTGTCGGTAAGTTCAACGAGGGCGGAAGATGGACCGCTAAGGGGTAGGCCGAAAGGTGGTCGAGCCATTTTGTGCTGGAGGTCATTGGATACCTTTCTATCTTTCCCTGTTTATTGTGATGATCGGTTACAACCAGTGCATATTAAACCGGGAGCTGAAACACAGCTTTTGGTAAATGTGTACATGCAGGTTTGTTCGACGGAAAACTCATTCTTTCTGACCAACTGTCTCATGTGTGTTTTGTTGGGGGTTTTAACGCAATGGAAGCCTCATTTCTCTATTTTATCATGAACTGGTCCAAGTCATAAGTGGGCACGATGTGTTGGATGTTAACCGCCTAGATCTTAGCACGTTTACATATCTGAGCGCGTTCGGGTCAACTTCTTGTATTAACCATATAATTTTATCCCATTCTTTGAATTCTAAGTTGATGAACATGCGTGTAAGTTAGGATGTATTTGGGTCGGATCATTTTCCTGTAAACGGGAACACGCCATCCCAGGCATCATGTCCTCGCCTCCAATGGTTGACTGGGATAAAGCCTGTAAAGAGCAACTAACCACTTCCAGAGAGAGTGGTTGACAAGAGAATAAAAGAACTAACCCGGAATAGTGATGGTCTTTGTAAATCTGGTGTTTGTTGTGAAATTACTCATTCAAGTAATTTGTCTAGTTTGCACTTATCTTTAGTAGCAACGCTAATAGTCATCTCGTCCGAAACACTGCAGTTTGTCGGGAATGGAAAAATGTCAAGTTTTGATGTAGTCCCGGGGTTGGTCTAGGTACATAAAGTCACATTATTTTGCTAAGCGTACTTTTCTGGTTTGGGTTGCAGCAGGTCGTTGTGCTAGTGATAGTTTTGACCTGATCCGAAAATCTAAGAATTCCAAGTTTAGGTCGTCATGCGAGAGTGCAAGAAGAATGCTGACAAGAGAAAAGCAACATCGCTTGTTACCTCTCTTTCTGTGCACAAGTGGAAAGACTTCTGGAAGAAAGTAGCTTCTTAAATAGGACTTCTCGACATGAGCCGTCGAGTAGAGTCGGAGAAGCGGATGGTCCCGCAGCAATAGCGGAGCTCTGGGGTAAACTTCTGTCGTGTATTCTCTTCAGCTCCTTCGGAAACGTTGCATATTGATCAGCTGGCAAATGAAGCTCTTTTGGCAACACCCGATAAGCAGCTGATACCACTTGACACAGCTTTCAAAGTGATATCTGGGTTGCCTGGTAGTAAGTTAGGGGGTCATGACGGTCTTACTGTTAGCCATTTAAAATTTGCAGGAGTTTCCACTTGCAGTATATTGACTCCTCTTTTTTCATGATATGTTGGTGCATGCTTATATTTTAGATGATTCAGCTGAGATTTGCCATATTCCTGTCCCTAAATCTCTGGTGGCGGATCTTTGTGCTCTAAGTAATTATAGACCTATAGCTCCGGCGCGGTTGTGTCAAAGGTATTCGGAAAGTGTCTTTATGACATTTTCCAACCTCAGATACGATCGTCTGTCTACCAGTTTGGATTTAAGAAGAAGTTGCCTACCGTTTGTTTGTGTTTTTGTAAAACCTGTAAAGGAATATCTCTGGATTTTTCTGTCTCCAGTGTCTGCATGCTTCAGTGATGCGAAAGCGAGCTCCGACAGGGTTAAGCACGGTAAACTCCTTACTAAACTTTGAACCCGGGGTGTCGACCCTAGAATTATACTAATTGCATACTGCTGGTTTAAAATCAAAGAATTTTGTGAAGTTGGATGGTACCTGCTCAACTCCTTTCAGGGTTCGGAATGGTGTGAGACAAGGGGGTGTTCCTTCACCGGTCTTGTACAACCTTTATGTAGACGAACTTTATACACTCCTGGTGAAAGATGGTGTTGGTTGTTTTGTCATCGGCGTGGCATTAACAATCTCAGCTACGCTGATGATCTGGGGGTTCTGGCATCAACAGCTTAAGCTTTAAATCAGCTGCTCGGTATTCGCGATGGTTATGCTATTGCTCATTACATCGTTTTCAATACCCGAAAGACGGTATCTATGGCATTTATTCCACCTGGTTTGCGTCTGAACTTTCCACCAGTTCGCTTGTTTGCTGACGTTCGTCGGTTCGTTCAAGTATCTCGAATTAACCTTTATTCCGATACTGAGTGATTAATTGTAAGTTGCAGCCCTGTCCAGGTCTTTGTGTTCCCGTGTCAATGTGCTTATTTGTAGATTTGGTAGGTGTGCTGCCCCTGTAAAATCTTTTCTTTTCAAAGCGTACTGTACGCGACTGTATCACGTTTCCCCCGTGAACACGCTTAACTTGAACCGTGAGAGCGCTTTCCTGGTCTTCTACAACAATAATTATCTATTGAGGTTGCATGGGTTCTCTTAGAACGGTAGTGCGTCTGGTAAGTTTGTTGGTGAAGGTCTTCCATCTTTTGGTGAAATGAGGCGGGCATCTGCCCTATCACCTCAGACTGCGCGCTGAGGATCCTCTCCTCTCTTTTTCCACTGGTGATCTACTCATTCATATGAGGCTGAGTTTGCCAATTTGTCTGTCGAGGGGTACCCTACTATATTGTGGGTTCTCTCCAGGGTGATGTCTGATATTTTGCTTTATTTTATTTTGTAGATTTATCTATGCCGCTGTCTATTAGTCATTTTGTCATTGTTTGACCCTGGTTGGTCGACTCCTAGTTCAATAAATAAATAAATAAAATGGAAGAGAGAGTGAGGGAGAGGAAAAGGTAGTGATAGATAGGGTTTTAGAAAAAAAAGGTTGTTTGTAATTCGGAAAAAAATGGTCAAAAGGTAAAAGCAGCTTGGACGACAATATTCAGACATTTTGTATCAATGGTAATATAAATTTTGAAAATTCTCGGCATGTATTTAGGTCTAAAGTAAAGCCGATTTTCTATTCCGGGTCTCAAATGTTGGGATAAGAATTAACAACTCAGCTTTCTTCTAGACAGCTGCAGTATTATACAACAGTATTGGGCCAGGCTACATACTATAGCCCACACGCAAGAGCTGAAAGGATATCTAGTTATTTTATTTTCTCTTGGAAAGCATAGGGTGCCTCATATTATTCGAATTCGGCCTAATGTTAAATGTAGGGAAATCAGAATCATGGCCATTCCTTGTAAAATCTATACTTGGTGAAGTGGGACTTTCTTTGTTTCGAATGGCGTCAATATTCAGGCATTTTGTATCAATGGTAATAGAAATTTTGAAAATTTCCATTCCGGGTCTCAAATGTTGGGATAAGAATTAACAACTCAGCTTAAGCAGCTGCAGTATTATCCAACAGTATTGGGCTAGGCTACATTCTATAGCCCACACGCAAGAGGTGAAAGGATATCTAGTTATTTTATTTTCTCTTGGAAAACATAGGGTGCCTCACATTATTAGAATTCGGCCTAATGTTAAATGTAGTGAAATCAAAATCATGGCCATTCCATGTAAAATCTATACTTGATGAAATGGGACTTTCTTTGTTTCGAATGGCGTCAATATTCAGACATTTTGTATCAATGGTAATAGAGATTTTGAAAATTCTCGCCATGTATTTAGGTCTAAGGTAAAGCCGATTTTCCATTCCGGGTCTCAAATGTTGGGATAAGAATTAACAACTCAGCTTAAGCAGCTGCAGTATTATCCAACAGTATTGGGCTAGGCTACATTCTATAGCCCACACGCAAGAGGTGAAAGGATATCTAGTTATTTTATTTTCTCTTGGAAAACATAGGGTGCCTCACATTATTAGAATTCGGCCTAATGTTAAATGTAGTGAAATCAAAATCATGGCCATTCCATGTAAAATCTATACTTGATGAAATGGGACTTTCTTTGTTTCGAATGATGGCTTAGGCCCTCTTGATTAATCTCAAGTTTTCTCCGATTAAGCATTGAGAGTTATTTAGGACCAGAAAATACAGAAATGGTTTGGAAGAATACTTTGTCGAAAACCCATAGAATTCATAACAAGGTGAAAACAGTGAACGAGATTGACTTTTATTTTACTCTCAATCTACCTGCGATTCAGATGAGGTACTGGATCTCTCTGAGAGCTAATTGCCTACATGTGCATGGTAGAAATAGAATTGTGCACAGGTGTAAGGTGAATCCGAATTGGAAATATGCTTGTCCTCTTTGTAGATCCGAAGAAGAGGATATTTGTACTTTCTTGAAACCGGTGTCTCGAGGTCTCGAAAATTTGTAAGTTCTCTTGTAGCTGTAATATGTATGTTTTGTTCTTATAATAATATTTTCGGTGCTGGTAAAATACTTACAAATACAGATCCGATATTTATAAGGATGATAGTATCTCCAATATTTACGAGAATGCTGAACAATTATTTTTAAGGACACAAAAAACTGGGACTAAACACATGCTTCTGAACAAAATGATTAGACAACCAGTCTATTTGGCGGATCGTTAACAACTCACTGTTAAGTTGCTTTTTATGGCATTTGTCCTTCGGCCAATATCCATAGAGCGATCGCAATTTCTGTCCGTCCGTCCGTCGGTCGGTCGGTCTGTGCTGTTTTTACTAGTTCGGGCACTTCCAGATAAGCTAGGACGATGAAATTTAATTTGGCAGGCATATCAGGGACCGGACCAGATTAAATTCGAAATAGTCACTACTCCGATCTGACCATTTGGGGGGGGGGGGGTACAGGGAGGGGGAATCAGGAAAAATTAGGAAAAATGTGGTATTTTTAACTTAAGAACGGGTGGTTGGATCTTAATGAAACTCGATATATGGAAGAACCTCGTGTCTCAGATATCCCATTTTAAATCTAGACCGGATCCGGTGACACTGGGGGAAGCTGGAGCGGGAAAACGGAAATCTTGGAAAACGAATAGAGTGGAGAGATTGAGATGAAACTAGGTGGAAAGAACAAGCGCAAGTCCTAGATACGTGATTGACGTAACCGGACCGGATCCGCTCACTTTGGGGGTGTTGGGGGGGGGGGGGATCCGAGTTTCTAGTGATCCCGCGAGTTCGGCTTTCTTATGTGCTAGGACGATGATAGTTGGCAGGCATGCCAGGGACCAGAACAGATTGACTTGAGAATAGTCGTTTCTCAGACCCGACTATATGGGGGAGGGGGGCTGGAGGGAGGGGGAATCCGGAAAACTAGATATTTTTTAACTTACGAACGGGTGATCAGATCTCAACGAAACTTTATATATAGAAATAAATAGTGTCTCAGACATCACAGTTCAATCCGGACCAGATCCGGTGACACTGGGGGCATTTGGAGGGGGAAACCATAAATCTTACGAAACGCTTAGAGAGAGATCGGGATGAAACTTGGTTGAAAGAACAAGCACGAGCTCCAGATACATAATTGACATAACCGGACAGGACCCGTTCACTGTGGGGAAGTTGGGGGGGAGGGGGGGGTCCTAATTTCTGGTGAACCCGCAAGTTCGGTACTTCCTGATGTGCTAGGACGATGAAACTTGGCAGGGATGTAAGGAACCCGAATAGGTTGACCTGAGAATATTCGTTTCTCCGATCGGATCAACTGGGGGGTGGGTGGAGGGAGGGGGAATCCGAAAGTGAGGTACTTCTAACTTGCGAATGGGTGATCGGATCTTAATGAAACTTGACATATAGAAAGACCTCGTGTCTCAGACGCCCCATTTTAAATCCGGACCGGATCCGGTGATATTGAGGGGAGTCGGAGGGGAGAACCAGAAATCTTGGGGAACGCTTAGAGTGGAAGTTTCGGGATGGACCTGAGAATGTCGTTTCCCCAATCGGACCACCGTGAGAGAGTGTAGTGGAGGAATTAGGAATCCGGAATCTAGTTGCAAGCTCAGCTATTGTACGGGTTATCGGATCTAGTGATACATGATATTTAGAAAGGCCTCGTGCCTCAGATATCCCGATATAGATCTGGACCGGATCCTTAGACATTGGGAGGAGTTAGAGGGGGGGGGGGCAGAAATCTTTTGAAAACCCTTAAAGTGGAGGGATAGGGATGAAACTTGTGGGGAAGAACAAGCACAAATTCTGGATACGTCATTGACATAATAGTGTGGAATTCGGGCTCTATGGGGGAGTTCGGTGGTTGTCCGGACTTCTAGTTATCGAGCGAGTACGGTACTTCCGGATGTGCTAATGGAACTTGGTAGGCGTAACAGGAATGCGAGCACATTGACTTGGAAATAGTCGTTTCCCCGATACAACCATCGTGGGAGGAGTGGAGGGATGGGGAATCTGGAATCTATCGGCAGAGGAAGCTATTGTACTGGTGATCAAATTGAAAGGAAACTTGGTATTTGGAAAGACCTAGTGATTCAGACGTCCCATTTTAAATTCGGACGGGATCCGGTGACATTTGGAGGAGCTGGAGGTGGGAACCGGAAATCATTGGAAACGCTTAGAGTGGAGGTATCGGGATGAAACTTGGTGGGAAGAGCAAGCACAAGTTCTAGATACGGCATTGACATAATAGGACGGGATTCGGGCACGGTGGGGGAGTTGCGGGTCGGACTTGTAGTAAGCGCGCGAGTTCGGTACTTCCTGATGTGCTAGGACGATGAAACCTGGTAGGCTTGTCAAGGACCCGAATAGATGCCTCGATCCGACCATCGTGGGAGGAGTGCAGGGATTGGGAATCCGCAATCTAGTGGCTCGGGCAGTTTTTGAACGGTTGATTGGATTTGAATGAAACTTGGCAAGTCGAAAGAGCTATCGTTTCAGATGTTCCATGTCAGGATCGGGGACGAGTGGAGGACGGGGGAACCCGAAATCTTGAGGTACCCAAAAATTTTCAACGGGTGATCGGGTCTTAATGAAACTTGATATTTAGAAAGACGAACCAGTTCAAACCCGGATCGGATCCGGTGACTTTGGCGAGAGCCGGAGGGGGGAACTGGAAATCTTGAGAAACTCTTAGAGTGGACGGATCGGGATGAAACTTGGCGGGAAGGACAACTGCAAGTCCTAAGACAAAATAGGATGCAAGTTGAACAGTGCCGAGTTTATGCGACCTTGACTTGTTATTTGGCGTCCGGACGGGAAGAGGATAAGTCAGAGATGCGACATTTATGTTTTCGAGTCGCATTCAGCCACGGGCGGAGTTAAAAGGAGAGTCCCGGAAATTTTTTGGCTTGCATAAGGGTCAAACAAGTAGAGTGATTTGAATGAAGCTGGGAAGGTACAGAGTTCATGTGCCCTAGATGACATGTCATGAAATATTGGGCACGTCTAGGGATATAGCGAGTGGATTTCTTGGGTTGAAACGTGGAAGGTTGGCGATGGCTTGGATGTGATGTGGGAAATTTCCAGACTTAAGTGAAACTAGATGTCATAATTCTAGGTCCAAACCGCATTCTTGGATGGCGGCGTGTTTTGTCAAGTTCTCTTCTATTTCCCACCTACTCGTAACAAGTACCATATGAGCTTGTAGCTCTTGTTTTTATGTAGTTTTTCATTGTAATTTTACAGCGTTTTTTCTTGCAAAAACGTTTGCTTCACGCCGTTTTATTAGTCCATTCCATTTGTTGAAGTTTTGAACTTGAAACTATGTAGCTCAAAGTACGAACTAGCTCGCAAATTTAGTTTGGCCTAGTTTGATTTTCGGAAACAAGAACTAGAAACTTTCAAGAAACAGACGTGAATAAAAAAAACGCAACTTTATTTCATGTCATAGATCTCGCCTAGTGCAAACAAAGGCAAGGGCAAACAAAGTGAGAGCAGGGTTATGGTAGTTCGATGACGGCAATACCAGGGGTGGCCCGAAGCACTCTGGCCAGGGGGGGGGGTGAGACCCCTCATTTCAACGACTCCTGGATCGGAATATACGACTCGCACGTACCAACAAAAATGAACTGTTGCGATTACGCGGCAATGGCGCACATTCCCCACCAACAAATAATAGAGCCGGTGTAAAACGAGTTGCAATGCATCAACTGAAACTATTCTTGTAATCAAAACTTTTGTAGACATATCTTCATAGCCTCAGCTTTACATTTCAACTTTCGCTAAACAGGAAAGCTTTCAACGCCTGTACTCGGGACAAGTTAAAGCAAGTGCCGCAGGCGTTTTTTAATCTGCCTTTGTCTAGAAAGATTCTAGCCAGCCTTTAATGTGTTTCAAATCTAAAAAGTTCCAAGCCTAATCGCCAAGTAAATGACACACCGTTCCCCTAAATAGAGAATACTATGAAATACGCCACAGGCGAAATTTTGTGAAACGCCGAGGAGCAGACCGTCTTTTTGCAACCCCATTGAAAAGGAAAAAATAGCTTTGAAATCACAAATCTGACCGTCGAAAAAAGTGACAAAGTAGTGGCCATAGAAAACAAAGTAGACACAAAGTATATTTATTCCGAATTAAAGCAAAAAAAGTTATTTTCACGTTAAAGACACGCATATTCAGAAACAAAACGAGGAAGTTATCGGATTTTTGGGGGTTGGATTTATTTTCGGATTTATGGACGTAAACGAAGAGGAGCAAGCGTCTTTTTGCGATCCCAGTGAAAAGTTAAGAATAGCTATGAAAACGATCACGACTCTGCCCATCGAAAAAAGTGACAAAATAGTGCCTATAGAAAAGAAAGTAGATTTGCTCCGAACTAATAGCAAAAAAAGTAATTTTCACGTTCAAAACACACTTCCTCAGAAACGAAACGAGGAAAATAGGTCTGTCAGGGCATTAAAAAAAAAAATCCGGATTTACGGACGAACGAACTTTGGTCTTGGCCTGACAGGAGTTTACAGATAGAAAAAGACGCCGGTTCGCCGACGATACCTTTGTTGCGTTTTTTCCGGATGATTTGATGGACTTTTGTTTCATTATGAAAGTACCGTGTACCGTTTTATTTTTCATGCGACACACTGTACTTTCATGTCGAAAACTAGAGCAGGTAAAGCTACAGTTAGCTACATCTGAAGAATTGCAACTTAAAACTGGTTCGCAGAATTTGATTCTAAGCGACAAAAGATGCTATACACAGCAGTGTCCTGAATTTTACGAAGTCTTTTCAGATGTGCTTTAACACTAGCCTACAGGGGCGTCACGTATGGGGGGGGGGGGCACCCCCCTCCCCGGATGGTGTCGGCAAGCCGGTAAAAAATAGCTGAGTCGGCGCGAAGCACCACGATTTTTTGTAACAACAGTCGGTTTTTCTTCAAAACAGTCAGTTTTTCGTAAGTCGATTTTTCTAAAAAACGGTCGGTTTTCCTTTACATCAGTCGATTTTTCGTCAAAACAGTTCTTTTTTCTACAAAAAAAGCCGGTAAAAATGACCAGCCAGTCGGTAAATACCTTGCTCCTCCCATATTTGATAGTGGTATGATTCGCAGTCAGCAGTAATACATATGATTCGCAGTCAGCTTGGGCTGAAGGAATATTTTTTATCCTCCCCCCCCCCCCGAAAATTTTGGATAGTAACGCCTCTGCTAAAATAGAGGCCGAAAATTTACCTCTCGACTAGAATGAGCTATTCCAGCGTCTCAAGAACCCCTCCTGTCCTGAGAAACGAATTTCGGGTGTATATTAAAATCTTCCTTGTCCTTTTCAAGCGTTGTTCCCACCTCAATCTCTCTTTGTAATCGACATTTTTCCATCTGTTCTGGTCACACTTGTTTTGCGGATCTCCTGTCATTTGATTTCTGATGGCTTTACCCTTCTGTTTAAAAATTATATTCCTTCCTTTTTCACTTAAAGCCAGAGATGACAGTCAGACTTCACTTTAACAACTAACCTATTGTAATTTTGACAGGGTATAATCTGAAAGTGAGGCAGATCCAAATCCCATGGGAGTAGAACAGGTAGCCGCATTGCTGCCCTCATGAATCTCCGACATTGGGGTTACAAAACCTGGTTTAAACGACTCGACTTGCTTTTAGGTACTGGCTTACGACTGAAGCTGTGCAGAGACAAACTTAACAAATTTTTTTTTAAACGACTCGGAGTGTTTTTGAATAAAATTCATGCCCGGGACCTAGGTGACGCGAAAATAAACGACTGATACGACTTAGCAAAAGACCAAAATAAACGACTGATACGACTGAACAAAAGGCAGGGGGGGGGGGGGGGGGTGAGACACCCCCCTTCGGGCTACCGCTGAGCATTACAAGTGATTTCTAAGAGAACATATCTAAATAAGCCTAAGGTCGAGCTGTTATTATAGCTGGATATTACAATGAGAAATACATACTTATTTACAATAGTGTGACCCTTGGTGATAACTAGTAGGATTCCACAGGTTGGCTTTTGCCCATCTTAGACAGTTTGTGATAATTTGTTTCCCTCTTTTTCCGTTTTGATGATCGCTGGCTTTTCTACAGCAACATATCTAGCCTTACTTGCCTATATTGATACTACCTTCTACCTGCTTGATGTTCCCCATGAGCAAAATAAATTTAATGGCACCATATTTGATCCGGTGATATAGTTTTAGATTGGATAAGTTGAAAAGTGGTTGCTTAGCTCATGCTTTTATGTAACCTAACAGACATGAGTCACCATGTGTAGGTCAATAGGAAGCCGCGAAAACCGGTCCGGCAGACGACCGTGCATTGGCTAGAGAAACCAGCTTGGCAAGATAGCTTGCCCCATTCTTGTTCGACTGCCACACTTGGCGTGCCAATAGTAAAGGAAGTCGTGAGAGTACTGTTATTGACCTCCTGCTTTTCGCGAAAACAAATCCCGACCTGATGAAGATTTTTAATGGTATTGAAGCTAGTAACTGGTTTTAAGGAAGCTTTTCGGTTTTGATAATAGCTATGTTTTTTTTACCGTCATCCAGTTAACCGATCTGCAGGATTTCCCATTATAAGACGTTTTCTTCCTTCGATTGAAGTTCTCATAAGTAGTTGTTTCGTCGCCTTTTCCCGGTAGGTTAACCGACCTGCGGCCTGAGATAGGAGATCCGTCACACCGACCTTCTTTCCCTCTGAACAGTAAAAGTGAATATTTCAGGTAATGCTGAAGAATGCGGATTAAGCCGTTTATACGGCACTTGCAGCTTCGCTCAAGTGCCATATACCGATCACTTTTCTGTCGGTCGGTTGGTCTGTCGGTTGGTCCACTGTTCTTGGGTGCTTCCAGAAGTGCTAGGACGTTGAAAATTGGTAGGCGTATTAGGGACCCGACCAAGCTAACTTGGAAATAGTAACTTCCCCGATCCAACCCCTGTGGAGGGAGTGGAAGGAGGAGGAATAAGGAATTTTGAGGTTTGTACAACTTTGGAAGGGGTGATCGGATCTTGATGAAACTTGATATTTGAAAAGACCTGATGTCTCAGATGTCCCATTTTAAGTCGGGATCAGATCGGATGAATCTGGGGGGGAGGGGCGAGGGTCGGAAGGGGAACCAGAAATCAAATGAAACGCTCAAACTGGAGTGATTGGGATGAAACTTGGTGAGAAGAACAAGCCCAAGCCCTAGACACGGGCCGGATCCGGGCATTGTGGAGGGAGTTGGGGATTCCGGAATTCGGGTGATTACGAGTTAAAGTACTTCCAGATGTGCTAGGACGATGAAACTTGGCTTAATTTGTAGAGACTTGACAAGATTGGCTCAGAAATAGTCATTTTATAAGTAGGGAACTGAAAGAAAAAAATTCTCCTCAGCCAGGATTTGAGCCCAGGACCCTCTGCTTACAAAGCAGGCGCTCTGATCATTTGAACTGCCGTATAATGTCTTATTAGTCTGTGTCTTACAAGAAATAGTGAGTTCACGAATCCGACAATCGGGGGTGGGGTGGGGGTGGAGGGAGGAGGAGTCCTGAATCTTGAGGCATATATAACTTTCGAACGGGTGATCGGATCTTATCCAAACTTGATATTTGGGAAGACCTCGAGTCTCTAATGTCTCATTTATGTCCGTACCGGTGGGGGTGGGGGCGAAAATCGTATGACACGCTTCGAGTGGAGCAATTGGGATGAAACTTGGTCGGAAGATCAAGCATGAGCCCTAGATACATCAGTGGCAGAACCAGACCGGATTCGGCACTGTGGGAGGAGTTGAAGGGGGGGGGTCAGGAATTCCGGTGATCGCGAGTTCAGGTGCTTTCAGATGTGCTAAGATGATGAAACTTGGCTTGAAAATCACACTCAACCTAGACTGACTCATCTTACCCGCTAAGTGCAAAAAACACTCCTTAGTGTTTTGAATTTTCATGTTGCCCATGAGCCAATCGTTAATTGACCAAACGATACATTTCGTGATTCCGTGGGCACATGATTTTTTGCCAGAAGGGTTCTGATTAAAAAGGGGTTTCCAGCACTCTTGTGCGCATCGTAACCGAAATGTCAACAAAGATTTTTCACCAAACGATATATAATCATGACCCCCAAGGGCTACTGATCATTTTTGCTTCAAGGTTTTACTACACATCAAAAAAGGACGAAAAACATAAAACGACGTGTTGTTTAGCTACTGCAGAGCTTGACATAAGACAGAACAAATCTTTTTCTGTATCTTTCATCTGTTTTTTTTTTTTTTTTGGGCAAAAGGACTCAGACGGGCAGACTTCTTTGGGTTTTTCACGTTCTGGTCAAAGACGAAGGGAAGATTTTTTTTTTTTGTCTACGTTTTGGTCTAAGACGGGAAGGATATTGTTCAGCCGGCTGACTGAAACTGTTCTACTACCAAGACGCATACAAAGAGTGGTTCTTCTTCAGAAAAAAGAGTGGTGACCTGGAACAAGGTGAAAAATATAAATTTAGAAAGACTTAGATATACCAAGATTAAAATATAGTGAGACTTGTCATTAAATTATCTCTCACCAGCTAAATGTAAGAGACGGCAAAGGAAAAGAAAGAAAGAAACATAAGAAATTAAATTTAACATATTCACTTCAGCGCATGATGTTTTTATCAACTTTTTAGAAACCCTTTGAAGTCATGTCGAAATGTTTGGGTTGATAGCTGTGTTTTGCTTGTGTTGTTTTTCGTTGTTCTTTTAACTGCGCTATCACCTTGGCAGGCTCTAAGAAAATATGTATATGTCTGTATATATTAACATGAACTAAATTTTATTTACAACCGTCTAGGTAAAGACGAGTATAGTCGAAAAATGAAAATGAAGAAACAAGAGTAGGCTATAGCAATAATGAAAATAATTAGAATTCAGTAAACCAAAACATCTTGACGAAAAATCCTTTGTTTCATCATCGAAAGCCCTGCTTACTTGGCGGGCAGAACAGCAAAAGCGGTTTTTAAAAGATAGAGGGGATCTGACATTCCCATAGCTCTGTCGATCTTACGCTCTTATCCCCACCGGTTCTTTTCTGATCCAATTCGTCCATTCCATTTGCATCCCAGCTGAACTCGCTTATCGGTTACCATGTAAAATCAGTATCTGTGTCTTATTCCTTAAACCTGTCAGTCGACGGGTGCAGCCATCCAATTTGTTGTTCCAAAATATGAAAACTTGTTTTGAAACTTCTTCATGTACTCTTATTTGGTCAAGAAGTTTCATCTTCAGTGGCTTACTCAACTAAATAATTGTTTCTTATTTGCGGTCCTGCTATCCCGCCACCCCTTAAATCTGAGAATAGACGCACTGGGTAGCATGGAAAAATTTAACTGATGATCTTTGTGACTGGAAGCTGTTAGTTACAGCAGTGTTGGCGGACGGTCTCCCATAGGGGCTTGAAGGCAATATATTTGGTAATTGTAGGCAGAAATGTGATCCTCATTTCTGTCCAATCTCTTGTGAGGGTGTGGCTCACATAGTTGATGAATGGATAGAGTAGAGTGAAAAGGTAAGAACAGTATGGTTGTTTGAACTTTACGGAGATCGGTTAAGAAGAGTTATTACGAATTAGTGTTTTGCTACTAAAAAGAGAATGGGGCGCCTCCTGAAGCTGGAGATGGAACACAGAGGACAACTCACTACCAGAGAATTTTCAGTACATGCAGTGATCTTATTACTGCTGTTTTTTCGAACTTCGTCGAAACATTCCTTCAGCCCAGGTTGCATTAGTAAGAAATTCCTACAATATGTTTAAGTGATGTCGAAAGAGCAATTTGGACCATGAAGAAAAGCGTTGTCCCGATTCCAATTTCCTCCGATCTGATCATTATAAATTCAACATTCCTGACTTGAACTCCCACCTACAGCTCTTCTTCCAAATGGTACTCGTCACTTCTACAGTTCCTACCAGCTTTCTAACCGGCATAGTCACAACTGTCCTCATAAAAGGAAAAAAACTCTGACGAATGCAGTTCATATCGACCTATCACAGAGTTTTATATCCTGAGCAAAATTTTCGAGAATGTCATCACGGAACATGCAATTTCGAAATGTAATTTTGGCGAATTCCAGTTTGGCTTTAGTGAAGGCATTGGTTCGTCCCATACCCACATTTTGAAACAGGCCACAGTGAAGAAAGAAACTCTTGACTTGTGTGCGGTCGAAATAGCCGGAGAGTTTGACAACGTAAATCACAATCAAACCTTATTTTAGTAATGTCGAAACGGCGTTAACAGGGCTGTCGTAAAGGCTCTGCACTTGTGGTATTCGAACTCCAGAGCTCTTATAAAAAGGAACGGTAATCTTAGTGACCCTATATCTGTTAGGAAAAGTGTCCCGCAAGACCGTGTGTCATCCCCACACATCTTTTAATGTGCATTAGCAGATTGTATAAGCAACCTAACACCTGCCCAAGGTTTTCGAATCAGTTACATTGCCGACGCAGACGACAGACTTTTGATCAGTAGATCTAAACAAAAATTACAACACAATCTGGAATCACTCTTCAAGGACCTTATCAACATCGGGGTATCTATTAATCTGGAGAAGTGTCAGTATCTATGTTTTGATCCGCCTAAAGGTTCTTCTTCTACCCTTAGAGTCACAAACAGCCTTCTGCTACCACAAACCTCAATCAAGTGGTTGGGAATTGCAGTTTCAACAACCCTCAGAAAAATGTGCGAAGCAGCTGTTTTGTCAACTGCAAATGCGACGAGGATGGGCTATGGGAAAATCGGTCCCAAACAGGGTCAGGTACAACCGACAAGGTCTAGCAGAAATCTACACAAGGGCAACTGCAACTCCATCGTAACCTACATGGAAAATCTTCCACCAGCTTTTATTTGAAAATTTGTCCCTCGGTAGGCCATCTCATGGAGTTGCAAACGAGTTTTTGCTCCTCATCTGTGCTTTTCATCGCTGGTTTGTACCCGATTCTCAGGAAAAAAGACACCAGTCGAATGCGTTCAAGTTTTTTTTTTAAATATATCAATTTTCTTCTGTACCTCCCTCGTTGCATGCGCAATCCATGAATCATGGAGAAGTTTTTTGTCTTTTTCATTTATTCTTTGCTGTTGTTGTAGATTTTGTGTACCATCTGTATTTCTTGTTAAGCGTTCATTTACCTTTTATTCTGTATGTGTCTTATGCAAATGCCAAATGCAAATGCCTTATTACTAGGCTGAATGTAGTAAATTCCATCATTCATTCAAAAAAGTGGGATTTTTTATTGGAAAACATGAATGAATTTAAAAATACAGTATTTGTCATTATAGTAGTAAAAGATTCAGGAGATGATTTTTTGTGTTTTGTATTTTGGGGTAATTAATTACTGTCATGGGCTTCAAGCTGCTGAGCAATAAATATATCAGATCATACCATCCCTCTAAAGTATTAACGGATCGTGATGCTATTTTCAGTCAGTGATAATCGTTTGAAAAAATCCTACCGTTGCCCAGCAACTAGGTGGAGAATCGGCGTCAATCCTCTGAATCAATGGAAGGCTTTGTAGACTCACAAAATAACGAGTCCCATAGACCAAACCCAAGCTGGTGTCAAACTAAACATTTTCATCAAAATCGGCCACATCTAGCCTTTGACAAGTTTTAGCTTGAATCACTGGGGCATTCGGGCTCCCTGAGGTTTTATGATAGGCACGTTGTCTTCCCTCGAGAGAAACACGACATTAATCTCCGGCGGGCGAAAAATATAACGAATTTTCACTTAATGCATCTCAGAGCAAACGGCTCTTGATTTTCGAAAATCTAAAGTCCTGTTTCTTTAGAAAAAAAGCTTGAGGTAATAGTTTATTATCGGTTCGGATCGTCAGTGAACATTGTCAGCGATAGCAACAACCTTACGTTTTAATTGGGTTTGAAATAAATGTACCTAACAAAAGTATCCAAGAAGTCCTACCTTTTCTCGCCCATGGTGCATCTGTTCTCGCCTTGACAATAAACAGCAGCAAAAAATACAATAATCCAGTAAGATCCATATCCTCGAGCATAACCACCTTAGCACGAATTGTAACGATGCTTTGAGTGTTTTGATTCGGAAGAAGAAGAATACCAGTTCTGCTAACACACCAGGCGAACAGCTTTCACCTGAACTTTGAAAGGTTGCGCTCCGGTCAATGCATCATATATGGCTCTTTAGAAGCCAAATATGAAAATCTAAAGAAGTGTTCTAACCAATAAAACAAGACCAAAGGTTCCGATGGGATCCCAAAAACGAAGTGTTTATTGGACTTCTTGATCGAGGGATCGGGTTTTGTTGTTTTCCAGTCTACCCCTTTGACATTTTACTTCAGCCGCTTGTACAAGACATGATACCGCTTTGGTGTATTTTTACGGCTTTTACGGCCAAACAACTAATCAGATGAGTAAACCAAGTTCAGATATGGATTCAGCATACATGTTAACGCCTTTCATCTCCAACATGACTTTAGAAAAGACTTTTACTTTGACCAAATTCCTCGTTTTAGCTGTATTATGGGAAAATTGCATGCACAGCTTAAGAGCTGGCGACATTAAGAGGCAAACCAAGAACATTTCGACCCAAATTTCCGTTTTTTTGTAAATTTGGCAAAATTACTTGTCTGAGGAAAAAATAAAGTTCAGAGATGGATTTATAGTTTGTACGGCGAGAATAGAGGGAGTCACTCCACGCGGACTCCGCGTACAGAAACAGCGAGAAGACGGGGATGCTTCTAAAATGGATTTTGTTCGAAAAATGAATATGCAGCTGGAAAAATTAGTCTAAATCCACTTTATTTTTGGTTTTGTTTATTCTGATTCTTTTTAATTAATTTTACATACTACACAGCAAAAATTGATTCCCCTCTGAATTTGAAAGGGAGTCCTTTTTGATGATGGTGATGATAATCGGAGCATTCCCGGTCCCGTGGGGACTTACGAGAATACGGGGAGTGAGCCCCGGGACAAACAAAAACGCGGGGACTCCTCATGTGGAGTCCTTGGGGAACGGCGAGAATACGCCTTAAGCGTCAAGGAGTTAGAGCAATTATAAGCAATTGCAAGGACATGTTGGACTTGTTTCGAAAATGCGGTGTTGAAGATATTGTGATTCCCTCCTGTGTTATTGGTATGCCAACTGATGTGCCTTGAATCCCAGCTGTCGCATATTCACGTTTGGCTGCTGAAGTTAGTCAATTTAGACACGAAATGTGTGGTCTTAATGCGAAACTCCCAACATACGACACTTTGTTTCCCCCTTTACCACCTCCTTCATCCCAAGTTGACGATAGCAGGGCCACTGTTATCATCTCAAATGTTCCTAGGACATTGGATAATCCCACGAAAAGGGAGGCATTGTTGGAAAAAATTGAAGGCCATGATTTTGTCCACACCATTCGTTCATCCGGATTCACGATCGTTGTGAAAATGTATGAAACAGCTGCAGTCAATTTTTGTAAATCAGTTCCAACGGTATTGAGCACTTCTAGTGTTAAAGTTGCTGAAAAGTCTTTTTTGGGCCTTTCAAAAGGTCCTTGGTTTTGATCCTTCGATCCTCAAAGATTGCGTTGGCGTGTCTGATGTCCATCGCTTGGGATCATCCTTTTCCGTTAAAGTATCCTTCTGTAATGGATCCGCTTTTGCCAGTGCTCTCAAGAACGGCCTCAAAGTTGGCTTTGAGATTCTTCGTATCAATGAGTTCCATAGATTGCCCCGTAGCTGTCAAAAATGTCGTTCCCCGGATCATCTTAATACCCAGTGTAAACGCTCCTCCCTTAAGTGTCCAAGATGTGCCAGTCCTCACGAATCAACAAAGGACTCTCCATGCTCCCCGACACCCAAGTGTGCCAACTACAACGGTGATTATTTCTCATACAGCCTTCGTTGTCCCAAGATTCAAGCTGTTGTGAAAACCAAAGGTACGAAATGAACCAAACATCCATTTATGTTTGCTCTTTTAAAATAAACGGTACCAAAGATAAAGATTTGTGCCTGGATGAGATGCTTACTAATTTTTACGTTGTCCTTCTACAGGAACACCTTCTTCATGGTATCAGTGTTGACTTTCTTCGCAGAAGCCCCGATCACATAGTGTTCACTACAAGTGCTTGGCGTACACGTGGTCGGCCCTCTGGTGGGCTGGCATGTTTTGTGAAAAAATGGCTTTGTCATCTCTCACCGCGTTGCTACAAATCTGAAAAAAAAATTTCATTGCAATCAGACTTGGCAATGTGGTACTTGGCACTTGTGAATAAGTACCTTTCTCATGATGAAAAGACAGTCCAGTCTCTTACAAGTTACGCTAAATGTTGTGGCAAGCTGACAAGCATAATTTATTCTGCTAGCACCCTTGGCTACGACTGTCTTCTACTTGGTGACATGAATTGTGATATTTCCAAAGCTACGGTTCGCACATATACTTTCCTTGATACCCTACCTCTCTCCTACAAGATCATTCCCAAGGACCTACCTTTTACCTACTTTCATAATAGCGGATCTACCACTAAAATTGATCAGGGTGTGTACTGCCCTAGTCTAGTTACTTCCGATATTCATGTTGATGAAGATCAGAGGGACTATGATCAACTCCCCCTATTACTTTCTGTGAATGTGTCTGAAACATTCATTGACAAACCGAGGCAAGTGAAAACAAGTAAGTGGTTGGTCAAACGGAATTCGGATTGCGCCAATTGGCCTTTATACCTAACAACACTAGCGTTTCTACTTTCGTCTGTACAAGTTCCGTTCAATCTACTTTGCATGAGTGTTGTTTCCAAAAATGCCCTAGTGGAACTGAAGTTATATCATCAAAGGATAATTGTTTGCCTTAAGAAGGCAGAAGAGGCTGCCGTCTCTGTTGTTCGGATAAGATATAACACCCGTAAACCGATTTGGAAAGTTGACCCTAAGTTGAAAAAAGTAAAAAATAAAGCAAAAATGTGGTTACGGATATGGTCAGCTTGGGGGAGGCCTAAAAATGGCACTGTATTTGACATCAAGCAAAATACGAAGTTTTGGCTGCAACATTATGGGGAAATATTCTCAAATATTAATCAAAAACTGCACGCTCATTTCTCTGCTCCAGTCCGGAAAGCTCTTCCATTTTCTCTGTCGCAAAAGCATGTCATACCTGTATCGCGTGAATCTATTTCCAAGTCGATTAATCGCCTTAAGTCAAAATCGGTAGATTTGAATGGGATTAGGGTAAAACATCTTAGCCCTGCTTCCTCAGAGCTACTTTGTCAGCTGCAGCTTTTTTTTAACAGATGTGTCTTTCTAGTTCTTTTGTACCGAATAGTTTTCTCTGCGGTACTGTGACATCGATTTTAAAGTGTGGTAAAGATACTACTAGTTGAGGGTCTTATCGACCAATTACGGTCGCGTCGAATCTTAGCAAACTGTTCGAATACGTACTGCTTCCCTATGTTAAGGATAATGTTGATTACGATGCGAACCAGTTTGGTTGCAAGTCCGGGATTGGGTGTCAACATGAGCATAAAGCTTCGTCGTCTCTATTTAATGATGCCCATAGTAAAGGCCAGAGTCTACATCTCTGTAATGTAGATTCAAGCATTTGACAATATTGTCCATGCCCAAGTTTGGTTTTCCCTCCATTCTCTTGATGTGAATGCGTCTGTTATCGTATGACTGAGTCGTACGCTTTTACGATATCAATGCTTAGTAGGCACGCTAATATCCACAGAGATGAATTTCCCTGCAGCTCCTTATCTCGCCTAATTAGAAGGTCACGTATTACACTGAGGAGGTGTTGGGCTTTCTTCCCCTTTATCCCTCCACATTGGTATGGTCCTAAGATATTTTCCATCAATCTTGCCAGTCTCGAAGTTAGTGCTCGTGACGCTATTCTGTAATCGCAACATAAGAGAGAAATCGGCCTCCAGTTTCGGAGATCCGATTTTTCTCCGGCTTTATGGACTAGGGAAATTAACGCCACGCCTCACCCCAGAATTCCTTATAGAATTTATATCCTAACCCGTCCACTCCAGGTGATTTTTTGTTTTTTTAGGCCCCTCACTTTTTTTTCAAGCTCCTCTTTCGTTACTGCTTTCCCAAGTATTCCATTATCTCCTTTCGGTACTTTTTGCACAGCTTCGTAATCTTCCATAGATTGGTTCAAATTCTCCGCATTAAAGTCACAATTAAAAACATTTTCGAAAAACTTTGCCACCGTTTCCCGCACTTTCACCACATCTTCCACTACCATTTCATTCTCATCCTTTACTATGTTGATACTTTTTTCTTCCCTCTTATTTTGGGCCTTGATCTTTGCTGCCAGAATTACTTGTTTCGATAGGCATACGTCATTTAACCTGTTATTGGTTTTCCACTGTTCGTATTTCCTCTCTTCTAGTATTTTGATTGTTCGTTTCGTCTCCTCATACTCAATCCACGCCACTTCTCCGTCCTCGATTTCTTTCTTTAGCTCTGTTAACACTCTATACAGATATATTTTATTTGCATTTAGTTGCCTTTCACGCTCTTTTTCTTCCTGCTGAATAAATTTTGCTATACTCTTTTTGAAAGACAGCCAAAAGATTGAGGGGCTAATTGTTTCTATTTTGGATGCTTTGAATGCTTTTCTTATTCTTTCTCTGTAATGTCCCTCCAGTTGTGTGACGTCCATTCGCCAAAAGGCACGGCCCCAGGAGACCTTGTTTGATGTTGGCTATAGAGGAGCAGAAGCATGACGACCCAAGCGACGGAAATTCCCCGACACTAAAGACAGGAGACAAGGTCCTCGTGCTGCAGTCCACTGGCGACACGAAGCTTGAGCGTCAGTGGAGTTGCCCATACACGATTCCGAAAGGAATAGGTAAAGTCCATTTTGAAGTATCTGGTTTTGAGGGGCGAAAAAGAAAAAAGATTTTGCACTCCAACCTACTTCGAAAATTTCACGAGCCTAATTCTTGTTATTTTGCAAACGTCCTTGCTACGGCCGAGGAAGACGTTGATGGGGTGCCGCGAATTGTAACTTTCGAAGCGAAAAAAGAAATATATCCGAAAATCAATCCGAAACTGGAGGATCAGCAAAAGCAGCAAATGAACGACATTCTAGAAAGGTTTCGAGAAACGTTGAGCAGCTTTCCAGGTGGAACAAACCTGATTAGCCATAATATCAATACGGGATCAGCGTAACCAATCCAAAAACAACCGTATAGAACACCGTTCAGTAGGCGTGCTCTTGTTGATGCCGAAATCCAGCGCATGCTCGATTCAAAGATAATTCGGCCTTCGCGCAGTCGTTTCGCATTTCCGATCGTCCTCGTCCCAAAGAAGGACTCTAGCATCCGAATTTGTATTGACTATAGGGAACTTAACAAGATCACGTTGGATCCTGACCCATACCCTATGTCTCGGGTAGACGATTTTCTTGTGCGAGTACGACGTGCCTTTAGTTTTCATCCCTTTAGATGAAGATAGCATCGAGAAAACTGCATTTGTAACGCATTCCGGGCACTACGAGTTTGTCACAATGCCGTTAGGATTGCGCGATGCGTGCGCCACGTTTCAAGCCCTTTTGGACAAGGTGCTGGATGGTGCACAAATGTACGCTGGTGCGTATTTTGACGACTGTTTGGTTTTCTCGGAAACATGGGATGACCACCTACGTCACGTGACGGACGTCTGGAGCAGACTCCAAAACGCGAATCTGACTGCGAATCCAGAAAAATGTAAATTTGAATTTTTCGAAGTAGAATATCTTGGCCATGTGCTGGTGGGTCACTTCGTGTTACGGAAGAAAAAGCTAGGGGGATAAAAGAGTTTCCGACACCTCGCACAAAGAAGGATGGAAAAGCGTTCCTTGGAATCGTATCTTATTACAACGAGTTCATACGCAACAGGTCTCAAGTTGCAACGCCTTTGGTTGATTTGACACTGAAGTCCAAACCAAATATCGTCGAATGGGGGGCTAACTGCGAAACGGCATTCCAGGAACTGAAAAGACAGCTTTACAGCAGTGCTGTACTGCACTGTCCGGACTTCGGAAGGCCTGTCATTCTACAGTGTGACGCATGCGACACAGACCAAGGGGTCACAGCTTCTCAGATATACGATGACGGAGAGCACCCGTTCATGTTTTTGAGCAGGTCGCTGACACAAGCTGAGAAACACTACAGTACAGTCGAAAAGGAATGTTTTTGCATAAAATGGGCTATCTCCAAACTCTATCCGTACGTGGAAGAACGCAAATTCTACGTGTATACGCACCATGCGCCGCTGAAATGGCTCAGCGACATGAAAAATTTGAATCCGCGTTTAACACGCTGGGCTTTGAATGAATGAATGAAGGATGATGACGCACTGCCCAAGGGCGTAAGTGCAGGAAAAAGGACAAAGAAATATAAAATAATCACAAAACAGTATTTTTCACCTACTTTAACTAAGTTAGAATCACATTGATGGGATCGTGGACAGCTAAGTTTCCAATCGGAGAACAAAAATTAGAGGAGAGGGCTTCGACCGTCAACAATGGGTCGTTCCGCATGCGCCGTGGTAGGTAAAGAAGAAATCTCAGATATCTGAAGTATGTCAAGCGTATGCGTCGAAGATCCTTTCTTCTGAGTATAGAATGCAATCCAGCAAGGAAGTTAACATACGGTGCGCAAAACGCAGTATGTAACTTCCCAAGCCCAGGTCTGCTATACTTGAAACGGTTTGGCACAATTTTGCAGCAACCAAATGTGATTCCTTTAGCGGCTGATTTGACTGCTTCCTCGTAAACCTTTCGCATAGTTACCCCAATTGTAATCCCTAGCCATCGAATTTTTTCCTCAGTTATGAGAACATTGCCTCCAACATTCAGAGAGGGTTTCCGAGGAGTAGCAGGAGCATTGAAACAAATGTACTGACATTTACTAGCGTTGACTGATAGCCCAATCTTGCCAAGGGATTCGTTCAGGCTAGCAACGTTTGTTTTAAGGCCCTTCCTGGATCGGCTGATAAGGAGGTCGTCGTCGGCATAGGCCAGGTAGCTAACATCAATTCCACGGAAGTACAAAATGGGGCGTAAGCTTTCTTAGGCACTGAGCAATCGCAAATTTCAAAATCTGTGGCGCTAGGACCCTGTCCTGTGGAACTCCCTTGTTCACTGTAATAGGGTCAATCAGCCTGTCTTGCCATTTGAATACCAGCTTGTATTTGGAGTACCACGATCTTAAGGCTAATATAATCGCCCTATTTACGCCGTTTCCATCAAAGACAGTAGAGCCTGGACGTGGTTAACGTTGTCAAAAGCTCCAGCGATGTCAATTGCACAAAGATGAACTGTCTCTCTCTTTGCTGACGCTTGATTTAGAATTTGGATTTTGGGTCAGTGACTTATGGGCATGGGAGCATCCAATTCGTTTTCTGAAACCATACTGTAGGCCTCCAAAGTCACATTTAGAAATAATTTCTGGTGCCAAAGTGTATTCAAAAATTTTGCTGAGGATGCATGAAACGGTAAATGGTTTGTAAGAGCTGCAGTGATTTGCATATTTGCCTCTTTTTAAGACGTACCCAGAAGAAAACTCTCCGGTAAGGTGGATGTTGACAGGATCATCTGGAATTATAGCTGGTGGTGGTTATTAATAGCTGGTAAATCGTACTTTAGATGCTCACGGGAAATGCCATCTCTATCCGGGTTCTTCTTTTTCTTCGTGGTTTTCAATGCATTCTGGATGACAGATATTGCAATGGGAAAACTTCATGTTGTTTTAATCTGGGTGACAAGTAACGGTTAGTGTAGACTGATAAGACGAAAGATACCTTTTCATTGCAGACAGAAAACAATCTTTTATAGTGAGACAACCAGTCAAAACAAGAGAGGATGGAAGGTACCTCCGGATTACATTTGTCCGAGCGAATGACGTTCTCCCATGCCTTCTTGTTGTGTGGGGCATCGGCTGCGTTCAGTCGAGTCTTCCTTAGACAGGATTTGTATTCCCTTTTTGTCTTTACTTTTAGCTAGGAAACGGCACCGGATGTAGGCCGGCCGCAGGCGATCCATATTCTCAACCAAAGTTTCGCTGAATTTTTTTGCTTTTTTTATCTCATGGTTGATTTTCCAAAATGGTTTCCGTGTACCTCGACGGATTTTCTCAAGCGGGACGGATGAATCCTCCGCTCGACGCATACACCATACTACTTGTTGATAGTAACAGTTCAGATCAGTTTCTGTTGTTCTGGAAGGTACCGAACTCTGAAGTAGGTGGAAAGGGATTTTGATTGAGGCCAGGAGAAAGGTAAATGTTTGGCAAAAAAGGAGATGGTTGGCATGTTTCAAGTCATGTCGCGTATACCAGTTTTAAGTCCTACTAGATTGTATGGTCTTCCAAGCCCCTTGTCGGATGATGTAGCATGTCAAGATGAGATAATCATCGTCGATATTTTCTTCATCAACATGCACTATGTCGGTTACCAAAGAAGGATCAGAGACAATGACGTTGTCCAGATTGGACGTGGTGCCGCCTATATTATGAATATACGTGTTTTAGGCACAACCATATAACCAGTCGGGAGTGCTGTCAGGAATAGGCTGCTGCGAGTACTATCGATGAGCAAGTTGCAGTTTAAATCGCCAGCTAAAATCCAGGTTTTCTTCTTCTTCGCACAATCTTGAAGGACAGCTTCCAGTCTCTTGCAAGCGCTCGAAAATGCCTCAAGAGATTGCTTGTCCTTCCTTTCGCAGGGGAAGTTGACATTTATCAGAACATTGCCATTGATCTGCGTAGCTAGGATATTTTAATCTGAATAAGTGCAAACCGGGACAGGGCCAACAGAGGTCCGAACGAAGGTAGCAAGACCACCTGAGGGTCTTCCATTTGTCTTCTTTGCTGCCGGGATAAAGATATAATGATCTTGGGAGCGGCGAAGGGAGCTGGACGAAGCCTGAGTCAATAAATGCTCTTGTAAAAAAAACGACATCGTTATTGGTAAGAAAGTCTTCGATCAACTGGTTTTTATCCTTCGTTCCATTTATGTTCCAGGTTTGATTGTTTTCTGAGAATCCATCCATCTGGGGCTTCAACAAGTAACGAAAAGAAATCGCCCTGTACGTAATGTAATTATTTGTTGCAGAAAATTGCTCGCGCGAAACGCTTGAGAGATAGACGATCCTAAGTGGCCGCAAGACGAGCATGTTTGAAGAGGCTAACATCGAGCTTCACGACGACCATATCGAATACGAACGCCTGATGCTGTTAACAGCGAAGCCCAAGCTGAAGGACGGAGAGCGTCTAGCTAAATCTTCGACGTCTGGTTCCGCCTTTGAGAAGAGTGTCAAATCCAGTTGCTGTTGGCATGGAGGTATCGTACGAGATTGTTTACGGCTTGCCATACGCTCGAGTCCTCCAAAAAACACTTGGACCTCGGCCACATTAGCACGGCTGCGCTTTCGGGTTTTTTGTCCACAAGGTTCAGAAGAAATAGAGAGACTGACGAAAGCATGCTCCTGCTGACAGATTTCAGTGGCAAAAGAGACTAGGCCTATAAATTGAAAATCATGTCTAACTATAAACTTGGGGGGAGTGATGTGACAGAGTCACAAATGTATTTAAAGTTTATAATTAGTTGTTTTGTTAAAATCAGTACTGTCAGCTCCGAGCGTGCTCGTTATTTTAATTTATTCCCTCTTTACCAGTAAGGTGCACGCCTCGGGGCTTCCGATTCATTCAGTGGTTGCATCGACTGAGTTTATGTCATGTTGTAATTATTGTATTTGGTCAGTTGAAAATATACAGAGCTGGTGAGCACTAGATCCTGTAGCACAGGGGGTCCGGGAAATCTTCTAACAGGCATAAGTCTCGAACAAATGACTCGACTCCTTTGAACTCGACAATTGGCAAAAGCACACTTTCTAGATATCCTGTTTACAGGTCCTTCCGTGATCTGGGCATTTGGGGGAGTTAGAAGGCGATACCGAAATACATTTTGCACACAATTTAGGGTACTTTCAGAAGGGCTAAGACGATTTAAATTTCCAGGAGTATTAAGACCCTGGCCAGGTTTACATAGAAACAGAGCGAAAGGAGAGAGGGGAGGGAGGCCAGACTGTGCCATTCACTGACCTTAGTTGCGTTTTTGCCGATACCCATGCACAAGCTGAGAGGGATATACATATTCAGACAATGGATAAAATGGACAGTTATGACTAAAATAAACTGCTGCCAATCGTAGCTGACGTTTCCGTTCTATCGTTGTTTGAAGTTATGTGAGGGACAATTAGCTGATAATTCAGCTCTAGCAGTGCTTGTGGATGGGTGGCAAAATCAATGGCTTTTTCGACGTCATGACCCGCTAGCGCCAATGAAGCTTTCGTCCGATCAGCTTTCTAGAGGATAGACGCCGACGCAAAGAGAGCACGGCCATTTGCCTCAAGTGCTACATAGCGACGATGTCTCTCCGTTGGTTCGTCTATCCCTATGTCTCACTTTGTCAGTAATGGCACTTCCTGATAAGCTAGGACCAGGAAATTTGGCGACCGCACTTTAGTAGGCATAGCCGAACAAAGGTTGCTGCAACACTTCACGTCGTCCAGGCAACGCACGTCTAGTTTCCAGTGACTTTCGGACATTGGTGAAATCGGAAACATGGACGGCCAAGGATAGACTATTCAACAGACCATCCACTGATAATGGAATGAGTGGGAATACTAAATCATGCAACACGAAATATTTCAAACGACTTTTCCAAGCTCGAAGAAACTTTAGTTGCGGATTCATCAACTAGCGTGTTGAACTCGAATCCTAGCGCGTTGCACTGTTACCCGTTTTCAGCGCCCGTGTTTTGCATTAGAGAACTTGGCACAGGATTTGATATCCTACCGAGTCCGTTTGTGTTTGGATTCGGTGTTGAACTCGAAAGAAACACGGGAGCTAAAAACGCTTGAAGCCACAGAACACGAAACCCGTGTTAAGATGCGCACTAGATGTGCTCCATGAAAATAACTTGCGACGAACACGGGTTGAGAATCGTGAGCCTGAAAACGCAACTGTTAATAGCTGGCTAGAGCACATGTCAAAAAAATTCGATTTCAGGTCCGAGCTAGACCTCACAACTGTAGGGGGAGTTGAAAAGGGGATCGCAGAAATAGTTTAAAATTGTACTCTTGAACGAGTAATCCGATTTGGATGGGACTTGATAGCTCGTAAGACCAAATGTCCTAGACTTTAGCACTGTAGGGGAGATAGACTCAACCTCGGAATCACGTAACAACCTTAGAGTAGAGAAACCGTGATGGAAATTCACGGACTGACTACAACTGCTTTTGCGAAGCTGGAGGGGGTTACGGAAAGGCTAGCTAAGCTTAGCTGATAACATGACAACTATCTTGCAAGTGCCATACAAATACCAGTTTTCTTGATTAACCTGCTCTAATTCTAGCTTTTATTCGCGGCGTAACGGCTGGATACGAACAGTTTCCAACTCAAGAGTTCCATCGAATGTCTAGACGTTAAATTTGTTGCCAGCCACCGGCATACGTTCTTGGAAACTGCTAACACGCTTACGACAAAATGATAAAATATGACTTATGACCATTATACCAATTTCAGGCACTGAACTTCATCACCAATGTGGGCTAACAGTAGCAAAGTTCATGTGGCGTCCAGCTCTCAATGTGAGGTTCTGAAGAATTCCTGTCGTATATGGCTAAATTTAGTCAGAATTCAACTGCGATTTGCAGCTCTACAAGTAATTCTGATGTTTTTTCTGCAGGAGCATCTTCTTGTTTTCTGGAATTTCGGAAGGACTGCTTAGGCGAGTAAATGCACATACACTTCTTCGTCAGAGTTCTTTCGTCTTCTCCCTCTTTAGTTTGTGATGTGGAACCCAGTTAACTGACTCTTATTTCCATCGATTAAATTCGAAAAAAATAATTAGTAATGAATATATACAAAGTAGATATTTGAAGAAATAATAAAAGAAAAGTAAAATAGTAATTCCTTTTTCTCCGCAGACCAAAAGTAAAGAAAAATAAAATAATGATCTCTTCTTTTTCCGCATGACCGAAAGTTGCTAGGGTTTCAAAAAGTTGCATTAAACAATTCAGCGTTTATTTAACAATCAATACAAAAAACACTTTAACAGATTAAATAACCAGCCACCAAACCCTGCTACTGGTTTGCCTTCTTAGACTCCAGTTTTAAGTGGCGATTCCTTCTTGCTTCCATTTCTTGTTAGACAATACACAGAAACTGCCAGAATCATCAAACCGGCCAAGGCTGTCAAAGCGGCAAATGAGGAGTATAGAGCACTGTGAAGAATGTCACTCTCGGCCTCTGTTGGGACTGCCACAGCTAAAGGTTAGAAGACAGGATTAGTGAAGAAAACAACACTTTCAGTTCACAACCTTAGATATAAGATCCAGGTTGGTTGTCTTTACGTTGGCTTACCAGGTCGGTAAATGATAGACACCTGATCCCTTCTAAGTAAAAACGGGATTTCACGTTTCAATTCAATTCAATTCATTTATTTATATCCGCCAAAGCTGGCGAGTAAAGAAAATATAATAAAATTCACACAATCGGTCTACAGACTAATAACTAGACCATATACTTTCATAAAAACTCTACTTCATTAAAAAAAAAAAAAAAAAAAACAATTAGCCTACGCTATCCTCAATGAAGTCTACCTAAACTTTAACCAAAATACAATCAACGCAACGCATCGGTCAAAGTGTGCTTTATGGAATAAATTTTTGAAAAAAATGTTTCCCGTTTCTTTTTCAAAATATGTTTGGTAACACACAGAAGAATGTACTGCCTTTTTCCTTTCTGTCTTGTTTAAAGACCGATCTTTAAAATAAATCAGCGATAACGCTACAACCCGGGAATGACTGTAACGTAAACCCTTTCTCCGACATTGGATCTCTTGAAGTTGTGACAGCTTTCAGAGGAATCGAACCCAAGCTCCCGTTTAGTTGGCGAAGCACACACATTTCAGATACGATCAAAGCAACCGGGTTCACAGCACTGAGCGGTGGTAGTTGGATCAGTTGTAGTTTGGAGTACCGAGACAGTGGGTGAATTGTGGCCTGAGTTTCGTCCAGTTCTTGGCCTTCCCCAGAGTAAAAATACAAAGAATAAAGAACGGATCAATTCAATAGGGGGATCCCGGATTAAGAAATTATATCAAACTGTCTGAAAAGATAAGCCAATGCACGTTATGAGGTATTATTTTCTTATAAAAGGCGGAAACGACAAAACGTGTGGTAATTTAAATACTAATTTTCGAGCGAAAAGCTGATATAATTCACAGCACTGAGCGGTGGTAGTTGGATCAGTTTTAGTTTGGAGTACCGAGACAGTTGGTTAAATATCGGCCTGAGTTTCGTCCAGTTCTTGGCCTTCCCCAGAGTAAAAATACAAAGAATAAAGAACGGATCAATTCAATAGGGGGATCCCGCATTTAGAAAGCATATCAAACTGTCTGAAAAGATAAGCCAATGCACGTTATGAGGTCTTATTTTCTTGTAAAAGGTGGAAACGACAAAACGTGTGGTAATTTAAATACCAATTTTCGAGCGAAAAGCTGATATAATTGATTTGCTAATTTACGTATACAATTATAAGAAACTAAGTTCGTGTCAAGAATGATCTGGACAAGTAGATGGCTGGTCAAAGTTTCTTTTACAGCAAGAATCGGCTCACACTTACATGTAGAAGTCACATGATCAATGAAAACGTTGAAAGAAACGCCTGGAATCTCCAACTTTGATTCACCTTCGACCATCTGTTTCAAGTGATTCTGTACATCTTCTGTGGTATGCTCCTTAACCGCACTGAGAATCGTAGAAACCAGAGATATTTCGGAAACTGGCTTGTCAATCCCCTTTCCAGTATTTCGTTGAAGATCCATGTGAATGGGAACAGTGTGTTTGAATATAGTCGAAATCTAGAAGACAAAAAATCACCGAGTCAATAACCTAAATTGATGTTCAGTGTAATCTTATGGCAAGCTCAACCCACAGACGTAATCGGTTCACGAGAAAAGAAGAGACCAGGCAAAATTGTTCATTGCTCACTGCTAATCCCTGCATAGTTAAATGTAGTTTTCCAGGAAAAGTTCTTCAAGCAAAAAAGAAACTGTAGCGAGGCAAGGGACCATTCTAAATTCGCATTGGACCATGAATAATTTTCCAGTGAGCAAACACGGAATACCTATTCAAAGTTGCTGAATAAATACTGGGTTTGGAGTGAAATTTGCAGCCAAAAAAATTCACAATTTTGTGTTTATGATTTGCTTTACTTCCCAGATCTGCAGACTTTCTTCTAGCCATCTGGGATGAATTTCCAGGAAAGGGGTTTCCAGTAGTGCCAAAACCAACAGAATTGGATTTCGTCTTCAGTCTGTAGTACCTCAAAACCTCCCACCCACAAGCGATAAAAACCGTAATCCGTATGATACGGGCATTTGCTACACAAGATGTCGTTCTAAATTTGGCTGAAGAGTATTTTCTGCAGTTGATATGTGTGTTAAACTTACGAATTTTTGAGCCTCTGCCTTCAGTTGAAGGTATTCGATAGACTTGCTGTCGCCCAAAGCTATAGAAGAGGGTTTCTTCAATCCTAGTGGGAATTTGATCTGATAGAATTTTGGTACTCGAACTTCAATGGATCCAGCATTTGGGTTTCCTAGAATGCTTTCCAGTTTTTCTTGGAGGTATTCCGTTGCATTCTCCGTTTGTGGGTTCAGGATGGCTGCTTCGAAAGAGGTATCAATGTGACGTCGTGATCTCGATCGAAGAATGGGCGTTCGTCCCTGAATATTATCATTTTGCTTGAATCCGGTAATGACCGGGTAAGCATCTTTGAAAACGGCAGACAACTAGAAAGGAAAGGTTCCTTGAGTTTGCACTTGAAGACTGATGAGAAATTGATAAGATTCTAATGAGTATTTACTGATCAACAGCGAATTTGGATTATGCGAAAAACACGATAAGTTTCATTTGAGGAAAGTGCTAAAATTTTTAGGGAAAAATGAAATTCCGCGAAGTTACGCTTAAGCCAGTCTGAAGGGGTCAGCTGCAGAAGTGAAAGAGATGATCGATGAATCACGGATGCATAACGGAAGTGTTGTACATGTCAGTCAGAAAAGACCTCTAGAATCGCGACGAAAGTCCTTTTTCCAACATAAAGATTGTGTGCAACAGATTAGAAGGCAAAATGTTCGGGAATGGACAAAAATTCAACCCTTACTATTTATGGTACTGCTTCATTCTTACTTGAATATTTTGAAAGCTCCAGGTTTCACTGCGATCTATTGTACCATCTTTCTGGGAATTATTCAGAATATGGGATTGATAAGAAAGAGAAGTTCGTGCTATCTGACTTGGAGGAAACATTCAACGTTCAAACTCATTGCCGAGGTGACGGATGGGATTATGTCTTCTAGTGACTGAACCACAAACTATTGTGCACTCAAGTCCGTTTGGCTGATAACCCAGAACCTACAGATTAACAACTCCCAAATTTTCAATTGCATATATACTGTCTTCGACTCAAAGCCCCAGTCGGAAAGAAACAACGACAATTAAATTACTTACAAATTTTTCTGCCTGAGCCTTCAGCTTCAAATAGTTCAGCGAAGTCTTGTTCGCCAAATCTGGATTCCAAGTTGTGCTGTTGGAGAGAGGCAGTACAACGTAGTAGACTTTGTCTTTCGACTTGTCTGCCGCTCGGCACTTTCCATCTGAGTCTTTCACTTTCGGGAACTGGCATTCACACGAGTATCCCTTTCTGTTCAGGTCACGAACACACGTGGCCTCAATATTTCGACATTCCATAATGGCTTCGTCAGATTTGCACTTGTCGACTTTTACTACGTTCTCATCTGAAAAGAGTTAAAGGACACCTGAATAAAGAGTACCAAGTATCATCACTATCTGTATGACTTCCGTCAACATTGCCTGCAGAAAACCCAATCCAAATACGAAATAGTGTTTCCAAGCCATATTTTTTGCTCCATTTTGCATCTGTCCTTACTTCAGTACTGAATAATTTTAGATACGAAGAAATGTCTCCAATCAACCGTTCTTCTGGAATATTTTGTAACCAGTTAAGCCCAAACGTATATCTAGAAGAAATTCTGATACGATCCGGCCAGCGCTGTACAAGATTTGAATGAATTGCGCTTTTTGTCTTGGAGTCTGCATGTGCAAACCTCCAGAAACGAACATCCCTATTTTGAAAACGTCACGCTCAGGAGAAGAATGCTCTCCGTGGCCATGTCTTTAAATGCATTCTCCATGGTGTGTTCAAGTATGGTTTCATTGTTCAGGTGTCCTTTAAAGAAGTTAAATAGGAAACATTCTTGCATTGGCAATATCGAGATCACTCACTTTAGGATTTAAACCAAGGTATTTGACAGTGCAAAATGGATACGTTAGCTGAATTTTCTTAGAGCTATATTTCAGACCTTCTTGGCAAGGGATCTCTTCAGGCTCAAAGCCGCTCAAGCAGGCAAAACGAACTTGTAGAAAAACTAGGCTTCAAGAAGACCTGGGGACGATCTAGTACATTCTCTCAACTGAAAACCGATAAAGAAGTTAATTTGGAAGTATTCTTGCATGACAACATCTATATAAATCAGTTTAGAATTCTAACCAGGATTCAAAGAGACCGGGATGATTTGGATGTTCAAGAACATCAGGTAAGCTTCTATAGAAAAATCAAAAAGATTTTTGTTTGATCAAAAAGTTAAGAAAAATCCTTGTATTTGGTAGTTTACATATCTTACACTATTTTTTTAGGTTCCTATATTGTATATGGTTGAAATTCACCCCACTAAGCTCACCGAGCACTACCTTTAATTAGTGAGGCGGCGAAGATAACATGTTTGGGCTAACGGCTAATTTATCATTTGATAGCGCTTAACGGGTATTCGCTAGATTGCATTTTCGTTTGTCTAGCTGGATCAAGAAGTCTGAATAGGACCCTCGCCAAGAATGTCCAGAACGTTGCTAGGGTAAATATCAGCTGACTTAATTGTTTAGCGCAATCAAATGTGTTTCAAGGAAAAGGAAGTTGAAGTAGGGTTAAAATTAGGGATTGCAGACTTGGTGGGCATCGTTGTACACCCTCCGAGACTCCGGCTAGGTACACAGTTTGCTTCTTTTACACCTGTTTTAAGAGTGAACAACCCATCTTACTCAATGGCCTAATATAGTATTTCTTATAATGATCAGATATAATATTAAATAACAAAGAGTATACATTATTTGATATTTGGTTAATAACTTGGACTTAGTCTTACCTGTACATCCCTTTACGGAGGAGATGAAGCCAGGACTGCACTGACAGCTGAAGAATCCATAGAAGTCAGCACAAGTGGCCTTTAAATCCCCACCGGCGATGCAGGGGTTGTTTTCGCAGTCATCTACATCTTGACATATGTTGTTTTTGCTGGCGTATCTAAAGTAACAAGACCAAAGGTTTCGATGGGATCCCAAAAATTCAACATTTGATCCATACAACTGGGTCTTGTCTTTGTCAGATCCAGTCTGCATAAGACTCCTTGAACATTTTTACTATTAAATTTAGAAACACATTAAGGCAAAATAGCTAATTATCTTAGAAACCCAAGTTCAGATATGGATTCAGCATATGTGTTTACCCCTGTAAGTCTTATATATTTTGACGAAACCGATCGAAACTTCCTGCCTTACTTCTGCCAAATATCCGGTCCGGTGATATTCCGGAACTACTTGTCCGGCGAAAATATAAAGCTCAAAAAAGAATTCAGCGTATCTCCTTACCCCTATTTCCAACATCTAATCAACTTCAAATAAAATTTAACTTTAAACAAATTCTCCGGTTTCAGCCAGATTTCGGGCGAAATATATGTCCGGGTAAAAAATGATTGTCATATACTGATTCAGCATCTCTACTTACCTCTAAATCGGCCATCTAATCAACTACAATTACAGCTTTTGCTTTTAACAAATTTTCCGGTTTTAGCCGGATTCCGAACGAGCTAATGTCCGGCTAAATAATGATTGTGATATACGGATTCAGCATCTCTTCTTACCCCTAAATCGGACATCTAATCAACTACAAATAAAACTTTTGCTTTTAAAAATTTTCCGGGTTGGGCCGGATTCCGGCCGAACTAATTTACGCGTAGAAAACGATTTTCACGTAACATTCAGCATGCCTTCTACCCCTAATTCGAACATAATGAACTTCAAATAAAACTTTTACTTTGAACACACTTTCCGGTTTTTGAGGGTTTTCGGGCAAACCACAAAATGGCTTTCATATTTTTGTAAGAATTTATTCCACTCTTATTCCACTATCTCATTAGCTGTTTACAAATATTTTGTTTGTCCCTTAATATGAACCCCCTCCCCTACCCCTAAATATAGGGTTACAAAGCCCATCGACGAACTCGACCTTTCCCTTGCCCCAGAGGATCCTCCCACTAAGTTTCATCAAAATTCCCTTCGAGAGTTATCGTGCTCACAGACAGACAGACAGACGGACAGACGGACAACTTTTGCGATGTCCTAGGTATCCCTCCACTTACGTTTTGGGATCCCAAAACGAACACTTTGCAGTCTTCTTTTAAACAAACAATCACCATGTTTAACGGGTAATGGATCCAGTCATAAAAAATAATGAATTCTAAGCCACTGTGCTCCAATATTACGATATACGCTAACAGTTAACCCCGAAAGTCGATTTGAAAAAAAATCATGTCAACTTTTAGATTTAGCAGATTTTAATGGGGTACTGTCCCCTTGCCTTGGGGTCATGTGGTCCAAACCTGGAAGAATGTGCTCTTTGAATGTGGTCTACCCTAACTTTGAGGATTTTACACAAAAACTAAGAACTTCTCTATGACTGAATAGCTGTTAGTATTTCAGTTAACTCTGAGAAAGAAACCAACCTAAATTGATTTTTATTTTCGGCTAGCAAATTATTATTTATGGCAATAAGCTACTGGAGTAAATCCATATTTAAGACCAAAAATATGTAGTTTTAGGAATAACAATCGTTTTAGTGAAAGGAAAGATCAAGACATAATCTGTCCTGACGGTTCATTCTCGCAATCATTCTCATGAAATACAATCTCTCAAGTAAATTTCGTTGTATTCATCATTGTACCTAGATTGTACCTCCTTCTTCGGCTTTTCCGCCAAAATTCTCGAGATGTGGTATATTTTTAATGTAAGAGAGATAACTCTTTGAAGTTAACAATTATCAGTTTGCCCATTTTTTATTGATGAAGTGGGTAATCTAGACATCGCAATCCGAGTATGCTTACGAATTAACTTCCTCGAGGCTTTTAGGTCAATTTAGTTTAAGAAAAACCACAACAAAGTTTTACCTGACAGGTAGCCACCCTCAAATTACAGGAGCCTCTAACTGAAAGTAAAACTGTAAAAAAGAAACTTATTTGCATTTCTAAGTAGGTCCCAACCCTCAACTAGCAAAAGCTGATTGTAGGGTCTTGTTAGGAATGCATAGAAAGGTCATTTAATATTTCCACTGCCTATTTGGACGTTACGGAGTTCGAGTCGGTGGTCCCTTCCGTAATTAGGTGGAATTTTTTTTCTTTCTGGCTAGGCAGTAATTTTCATTTCTAATTATTTAAAAGAAAAATAAAGAATAGACTACTATAGGTTTGAGGCTCATATTAGGCTATTTAACTTAATGATCTAGACATATTTTCTTACCCAGTACTGCATGTGCATTTAGGTCCCTCATCAGAATCGCTGCAGACGGCATACTTGTCAAGACCGGCCACGCAGGTATTCACACGCTTGCAAGTAAGACCCTTCTTGGTCACTGCTATGGTTGTCAAGTCCACGGTAACACTGGGAACGGCTTGGAGATTTACTCTGGAAGGGTCAGGGAACTGGGCCTTCAGACCAGCGACAAAGGTAACAACTTCACTTCGAGCGTTTAGATAGAAGTTGACCTTGATGAAATTGTCGCTTGTTTTTTCTATGCTTTCAAACACTGCATTTTGGGTGGCGAAAAGTAACCGAATCTGTGAAAGAAAAGAAATATTAGTAAGAGTCAACAGGCATCGAGCTATTACAATATTTTACAATTACAATACTGTCGCTCTTGTACCAGTTTTGCCAATTCTTTATCAGAAAATCTTCATTTCTCCGCTGAAAAAGTTCGACGCGGACAGATTACCGCAACAGAGGAATACAGAATGAGACCTATTGCACACCCTTCTCACAGAGAATTCAAATCAACCAAAAAAGTAATACATTTCTTAGAGCAGATTGTTTATACTGGAAAATCTTCCCATATGTTCTGGTAAGAATTTTTCTTGTCCAATTTGTGGAGATGAGAATGAAAGTGTGGTGCATGTTATAAGTGAATGTCAAGAATTAAGAGAGTACTGAGGTGTTTGGAGAATTTGCGAGGGTGCCCGATGAAAAATACGTGTGTAGTATGATTGGTAGTCGTTAGTTTGATGATGTGAGTCGAAAATTATACTTCGAGTAGGATAACAGATCGTTTTTCTTTGTTTTTATGTTTTGCCATGGTCTTCTGCCTTTGTTGTATGATACATATAAAAGAAATATACAATTACTGATACATATAAGAATCCCCGCAGATATTTGACCTAGCCATTAAGGATGGGCCTGTCGCAAGATTCAAATTTCCGAACGGTTGCTCAACAGAATTTCTGAAAACGAGGTTGAAAGCTGATACTGTTCGATGTTGGAAAGACTTGTCAGAGAGTTAGAAATAAAATTTGGATACGATTTCGGCATGCATGAGTTCAAACACTTTAGCTACAGTTGGTTATAACGAATACTTTTAATTTATATTTTCTAATAAGCGGATTTACTTCATTGCTCAGTCGGTACCATTGTAGGAAAGTACTTTTTGTTGTAGCTTATTTATTGACAAGTAGAAAAGGTAGAGTCTGAAAAAAATGGGGATATCAAATCATGAGATGAAATAAAGAAGGACCGTATGTCAAGACTTTGAACTCCTAATCAATAATAAGATATAGCAGAAGCTTTTAAGGTCTGAAACGTCTTTTGTTTTCAATGTGGTTCAGACTAAGGACCAGGGACTTAGACTTTCGCTGTGACAATACTCTACACCTGTGAACAAAAATATAAGAGAAACAGAAAATCTTACCACAATCCGAATTATTCTGACGTATTGAATATAAACTGCAGTTGTGCTGGTTGATAGAGAAACTTCCCAGGTGTTTTTTAGGACTAGGGTTGCTCTGTAGGGGTCAAGTGAAGCGTCTAGAGAAAGATAGGGTTTTAAGAAACAGATTCCATTTCCATGTTCCGTTACCTTGGGTTTTTCAAGTGTATTTTTCTTCCCGATGTAAGAAATCTCATATCTACAAATTTTGCAATGACGCCAATTCGTTTTTTCATTCTTATATTCCGGTTTTTGCTTTGGGCTCAGAAAATGAGCTAAATCAGAAGAGTTCTAGCGTTTCCAGTCCGTTCAAGTCTCGAGTTCAAACTAGGACACGGTAAGACAGTGGGATCGTCGACATAGTGCTCTAACCAGAAGGCGAGACAAGATTTTAGGTTTCAAACATTCTTGCCCTCTATGACAACCCATTTCGATGAAGACAGAAAAAAACAAGAGCTACGAGCTCATATGGCACTTGGTTCGAGTAGGTGGTACAAAAAAGGAGATGACAAACCAAAATACTCCGCCTTCCAAAAATGCGGTTCGGACCTAGAAATACGATATCTAGTTTCACTCTAGTCTGAGCATTTCCGGCATCGCCTCGGATCACCTAGGGAAAATGACTTTTCTACCTTCCAAGTTTCAACCCAAAAGATCCACTCGTTTGGTCCCTACACATGCCGCACGGTTTCCGATCCCCCCCTTCCAACTTCCCCTACCGAGTCCGGATCTGGTTCGTACTACTAAATGGATCGTCTGAAGCATTTTCTCTTACCACCTATCAAGTTTCACTCAAATCTGGGAGTTTTTTGGGAACTTCCGGTAAGTCTCCCCCAGCGTGGTCGGATCCAGCTCGGACCCTAAAATATGTCATCTAGACATATCTCTCTGATTTTAAATCTCATTCGCTCCACTTGTTTGACCCCTATGCGAGCCAAAATGTTACCGGGAATCCCCTTCTAACTCCCCCCAATGTGGATGAGTACGACTCCGAAACGTCAACGTCGCATCTCTTACATTTCCTATTCCCTTCCATCAAGTTCGACTGGAACCGGAGCATAGCCTGTCCAACAATTTCCAGTCCCCACTTCACTCCCATTCCCACCGTGGCCAGATCCGATGCAGATACCAAATAGCAAATCAAGGCCGCATTAACTCGGAGCTGTCCAACTTTCATCCCATCCTGTCCCTTCCCTCAACTCCCCGAAGATGGTCGGATCCAGGAACAAAAGTTTTCCAAGGGCATTCTGTCGGGTCCTTAAGTCATTAATACGCCTGCAAAGGCGTATTAATGACTTAACTGGTGACTTAACTTAAACGCCTAACTGGCGATCACCGGAATTCCAAGAAACACCCTCCAACTGCCCCCCACAGAGCCCCGATACGATCTGGTCTGTCAATTACGTATCTAGGGCTAACACTTGTTCTTCCCACCAAGTTCTATCCCAATCCCTCAACTCTAAGTGTTTCACAAGATTTTCGATGCCCCCTTCAACCCCCCCCCCCCCCCCCCTCATGTATCGGCTTCGACCAGGATTACACATGGAACACCTGAGACGATAGCTCTTTCCCCTTGCCAAGTTTCATTCAATTCTGATCACTCGTTCAAAAGTTATGCGTGCCCCCAGATTCCGGGCTCCCCATTCCTTCACTCTCCCCATAATGAGTATTATCAAGTCAGTCTGTTCGGGTCCCAGACATGCCTTCCAAGTTTCATCGTACTAGCAAATCCAGAAGTACCGAACTAGCGGGGTCACCGGAATTCCGGACCCCCCCCCCCCCCCCCAGTGCCCGGATCCGGTCCGGTTATGTCAACGGTGCATCTAGTGCATCTTCCCACCAAATTTCATCCCGATCCCTCCACTCTAAGCGTTTCCCAAGATTTCCGGCTCCCCCCTCCAGCTCCCACCAAAGTAGTCGGTTCTGGTCCAGATTTTAAGCCGGTCGTCTGAGACATGGGGTCTTTCCAAATATCAAGTTTCATTAAGTTTCGATCACCGGTTCAAAAGTTATAAATACCTCTAGATTCCGGATTTCCCCTCCCTCCACTCCCCCAACGATGCTCGGAACGGGGAGGTGACTATTTTAAACTTAATCTTTTGGGGTCCCTTTTCATCGTTCTAGCTTATGTGGAAGTGCCCGAACTAGCAAAACCTGGACAGACCGACCGACAGAGCGACAGACCGAAGGACGGGCAGAAATTGCGATCGCTATATGACACTTAGCCGAAGGGACATCTAAAATTTCATCAACTGTTTCCAAATTTACACCTAAACATCACAAAGGTGGCACACAAAGGAGTGACAAGCGAGGAGCAAGAGGGTTAGAGGGTTCGTAATATAACGATTTTGTGGTGGAAGGAAAGGCTACTGGTCTCAGGAGATGGCAATTAAGGTTGTTACACAGTGTATTTTGAGGCCCTCTTTACGGACAGGATAAAATTGCTGACAAATAGTATCGCTCAACACCCTGGTCTACAAAATTAACTGTGGTGACGTGGTGCTGACAAACACAGTCTTGGATCGAGTGTCTTCTAGGATTCTGCTCAGCCACTCAGACCCCTCTCATTTGCTAGTGGTATTAAAAGAAGCTAGCTCAGGCAAGGTCCAGAAACAAACTCTTCAATATCAGAGAGGTCCAAAAAACAGTTTCAGATCTTAATTTTGAAGCATTCAAGGACAACTACAGTGGAAATGTGAGTGGAACAGCCCTTCCTACTCATTCTTACTACGGCGAGCAAGAGACCAGTTCTTGAGCAAATTTCAACAGATATTAATTGCAGATTAAGGAAATTAAGGTAAGGTAATCAAAACGCAGCAATACTAGTTCTAAGCAAATGTTTAGCTTCTACTTAACACAAACTGACTCTTTCTTGTAGGCCACCGTCAATAACAGTCAAGATTTCGGTATTAAAACCCTATCTGTTCTCCGTTTACGTAATATTCTCCCACCCCCCTATTCTCCAATACGTATTAGACCCCAGCGAGAGAAATCCCAGAAAATCCCCAAACTAGCCCCTGTGGCCCCTCTTCATGAAAGATATAGAAGGAGTTTTGTTCCAGCATTTGTTGAGTTGTACAAGAACCAATAAGTTAGTCCCTTTTAGCGTTTTTGTTTTTGTTTTTATTATTTGTTACAAAGTGTTCTGCATTTTTCATTTTGTATGACAAAAAGGTCAATTTCGGCGGTAACGCTGTGACAGGTACTTTTGAAAAATAAAACTCTATTCTATTCTATTCTATATTCCAGGCATCAAAACATTCTTATTTTTATATAGCCTTCAATTTCAAGCAAATGTAGAAATGAAAAAAAAAGGATCAGTGGAAAAGATTCGCAAGAAGTGAGCTACTACATTCTGAATTTTTTTTATGAAAGTGTGCTAAATTACGCCACATCTCTTTCCTAATGCAGCACGTTTTTTCAGTTTAAATGTTCTTCCGAGATCCAATTTTTTTTTCTAGATTTATTGACACTCGGGTCATCTTCGACACCGAATGTTATAGACTACTTGACGGATATCAATTTCTTACCAACGCCACACTGATTTATTCCATTTTGATTGACTAGCACAGTCGGGAATTTACACTCGCAGATATACCCATCAACGTTCGCAGCTTGAGCACAGACGGAGTTAGTTTCCCTGCACTTCGCTGCAATGGCTCTGTCTTCACATTTGTTGACGACCGTCAGTTTGGTTTCTAAAAGGGAAAAAGTTTTTACTTAAATGCGTTAAAAACCTAGCCATTTTCCATATTTTCCTTGTCACCTGTGAACAAGATTTCTTATATTGTTATAAGCCCTTAATCTACTGTGGGCCCTTTAACTCTTACTCCACTGTTACGAGCTGGTTCAAAAGATTCGTATACCGTACTTAACTTTTCATGCTCTCCTGCAACAACCTTCCACAGGTCCAACTCAAAACGAACTGAATTGAATTTCTCCCAATTCTCTATCTCAAACTTGGATGAATGATATTAGTCATCGTCAGGATCCTGAATTTTACTTTACGGATTAAACTGCATGGTGCAGTCATCTCCCTGGTGAAAGTACACCTTGGCTACAATACCTTAGTAGTCCCTTTTTTTATTTTATTTTATTTCTTATTCTGTGCATTGACTGTGTTAATGAAAGCTCAATGTCACCGTGTTGCGAGAGCAACACTTCGGTTTTGTCCCTTTTTTCCCATAGCACCCCGATTTCAGCCTATTGCTAGAAAGTGGCAAGGGTCTAACCTCTGCGGTTTTTACGAGAAGTGTGAACATTAGGCCGGATTGATGAATAGCATGACATTAGATTTTGGCAAACTCAATAGAACTCTTGCCTGGGGCCAAAACGGATGGTTTTTCCTTGTCGTCGTTCTTCCTCCCAAGCACAGGATATAAGCACAGACAGATCCAGATACAGACAAGTAAATGTTGCGTTTGATCCCAAAGCCCGAAGCTGTAAAATTACAATGAGGTCTCGGGAGGTCAATAGCTGATGTTAGACTTCCTTATCTCTATATCTGGAGACTTGAAAACTTATAAACCATAAAATCAAATATTATGTGTAAATGGTTGTGAGCTCTGGCACCACATTTTTGCTTGTTCCTAGCACAGACTGAATGGATATATATCTATATATACATATAGTTATACTACATATTTTCTTCAACTGATATTTCGGCATTGTTGGCAAGGGTCGAGAAGTGCAAGAGAGCGAGAGGACCCTTTTCAAGAAGGGCAAAAATATTGTGAAGAATATCCCCCAGTCAGCTTGGCTGAATATGTTTATAAATGTCACTGTCGTAAAACCATGCAGTCTATTAATCTTAGGCACGGTTTTCATATGTAGTACGATAGTCAGGATTGTCATTCTATTTTGTTTTTGGTCCTACGTATGACATTAAATTCCCTCTAAGTCAGAAAATGCTCACTTTTGTAATTTTTTGCAGCAAAGATTCCGACCAGAACTGACCATTTTACATTTTTTTTCATGGAAATAAAATTTAGACGTATCGTTTTACCAACAGTTCTTCCGACCCAAAGTGAACATTTCAGTTTTTCAATGAAAATAAAGTTTCACTCTGAATTCACTCCCTGTTTTGGGCCAAATTTCTCTAAATTTTCTTAATGTGGCAACCTTGATCTTATGGGTTAAAGAAACTGAACTAACACGTCACAGGAAAATCTGTTCTATTTCAACCTATTTTAGTCTCCTTGACATTCGCTGTTGTAGCGAAATATTTTTTTTTTCACCGATAACCACCCTCCTTTCCAAACAGAAAGAAGTCAGGAAAACCTAGAAGATTTTAATGGTAATTTAGAAACGAAATTTTGACAAAAACCCTGAAGTGAATTTGTGTGTAGCAATTTTCCTGTGGTATGAAACAAAACTGCCTTTTCAGAGCATAGGGGTATATAAAGGTTGAAAGAAGAAACAGCATACTTTAAAACCGTCTCCCTTTTTTTCTTGTTTTGATAGAGAACTGACGCACTTTCGACTCATCTTTTAGGTCACCTGGAACTGTCTGTTTAATTATATGTTAATTGGGAAGTTCTATTCATCCCCGCCGACTTGTAAAGACGTACAGTTGACGATGACGATCGAGGCAATCTGTCATTCATTTTGTCCTTAGCAGAGAAAGAAGTGAATGTTTGGATACCCAATAAAGCGGTAGAAAAATCTCCTAAATAGTTAACTTGAGCAAGGTAAATCGAGAGCTGTTCGGATTTCATGCGATTCGTCTTACCGATACAGGTGCCATCGCCAACAGTGTATCCGACTGGGCAAACACATTCATATGTTCCAATTTTGTTGTCACAGCCAGCACCTGGAGCCCCACCAGCTGTACAAGGGTTTTTCGAGTACGAGCATTCATCAATATCTGAAATGAAAACTTTTTAGTAACATATAAGGAATATAGAACAAATGAGAAAAATATGTAGAAATCTCTAATGTACATGGGGGACAATTTTTTCAAAGAATAAAAAAGATTGGAAAAATGTTTCAAAATAGTTCAAAGTTTTATGAGGATAATACTCAATGTAATATTTCTTCGTCTCGATGCTTGTCACACTACTCCCAAATTTTCTCTATATTAAATCATTATGTGAATTCGTTGCATAATAAGATATTGAACAGTTGTTTACATCGTAGCCTGTCACAGCACAACGTTTTACCTGTTTCGTATAACCTTATCATCAAGTCAGTGTAGCGGCCCAAATCAAAATCATATGATATAGATGGTATTTCTGTTCAAAATATACGGACTCATTCCAAGGAACTAATTTCATTTACAGTTATTATTTCAAATGTGTTCGGTTAGTTCCATAGTTCTTGACAGTTTCCTCTCTTGACCTATTACGTTAATTTCTGAAAGTGGAAAGGATACTTCTGCTTGTGCTTCGCATCGCCCCATTACTGTCACGTGTACGCTAAGCAAGATTTTTTGATATGTTTTACTTTGCCGATCAATGAGAGCGCATTTTACGGAGATAACGAGTTCGGCATCAAGCAAGAAATTAGTTTTGCGCACGCCCACATTGCACTCGCTGAATGATTTTAAGTCAAGTTTTCCAACGAAATGACTAAGTTTCACCTTTTTTCGTTAGATATTTCCGAGGCATTCGATAGTATTGTTAATAGACAAGCTTTGTACTCACTTTCTGTAAACAGTGTTGATACTTCTATTGTTTTTTGCATGATAAATTGGTACAGCAATTCACACTTGTTTAGAACAAATCCGTCTCTCCTGTATGAAAAAACAGTAGTCCATTTTAGTGTACGTCAAGGTGGGTGTTGTCACCTTATACTTTCAAGATTTTTATTGGTGGGATAATTGCCAACATCTTTAGGACGTCTTTCATGAGATATACTGACGCTTCTAAAGATGTTGCAAACGCATGCAATATTCTCCTTATCAGTTGGTGCGAATCTCCCCTCTCTCAGTTTAAAGATCTTAAGAAGTTTTCCTTGACTTTGAACCAGTGTTGCCACCCGACCAAAATTAAGTTTACTCGACTTCGGAGATTATTTTTAATAGGTTCTATTAAAATTTACTAACTCGAAAATTTGTTCGCGGCTGTCGCCGCGACACGTGCATTGTCTTAGGGAACATCTACTACATTTCAACAATAAAGAAATACATCGAAAGACAGTTAATTTTGAGCCACTGTCTTTAAGTCACACTTCTGATCCGTAAAGAAAGCATCAAAAATATTTCCGCAAACGGGCTTGGTCATCAAGAGCAGAAACATCACAAATGGGGTGTGCGCCCCCTCATAATATCAAGAATAAATAATCCCTTATTTATTCTTTTTGATATTTTCCGCCAATCTGTAAAAAAAAACTACGAATAGGCGCGAAGCTCCGCGATTTTTTGAAGACAGTCGATTTTTTTTCAACAGGTCAAATTCTCTTAAAACAGTCAATTTTTCTGAAAACAGTTGGGTCGTTCGTTTTCATCAGGGACGAAAGACCCAGCACAATGGTCAAGGAGCTCTGATCCTTGGGTTGTTTAGCAAATGAAATTTCGAACTGTTGCTCTGGCCTCTGCATCTATATGGGGCCCGCCGAAGAGATTGAGGAGCACGAGTTGATATCTATGTACAATTCATCAGAATATGTGAAAAACGATAAAGCTTCTGGGTTGGACCATTTTTTTTTTACTAGAAATTTTGATTTTTTACTAGATAAAATGAATTTTAGTAGATTCTCTTTATTTTTAGATTTTATTTTTTCTAGATCTAGTAAAAATTTATTGCCGGTGGCAACATTGTTTTGGACTCAGTTCGAATCTTGATCAATGCGAGGATATTTGTTTCATCAGTACACCACCAAACTCTCCTCATAAAATGAAAAATACATCCAATTCCTCTATTGAAAAACTGTCGGTGGCTTGGCTTGACTATTTGTAATCCAGGTAGTCTGTCCGCAATATCTATCTGCAATATCTGGATCTTTTAAAAAAATAACCTATCCGAGACTAACGTGAGGTTGAATATGAAAATATTTACCGAGCGGGGAGCGGTTTTGAAATTTTTTAATTGGCCCTCTAGATTGTTAGTCCGACCAGGGACCCATAAATTTCCTGTAATGACTCGCCATTCAGGGGGCTTGTCATTTCCTATGCTTCTATGTTGTTATGTTGCCCGAGCCTCACCTAGTTTCCGAAACTTCCGCTTGGGTCGAATCGGCGTTCTTGCTCAGATAGACAAAATTTGCTGGGACTATTCAGCATACCACCACTTACCTAAGCTAGGACAAAAGATCCAGGATACTCTTCAATTACAGAGAAATATTCCTAGTTCAGCACAACAGCTGCGAAAAATTGTCTCTATCTGGAAAGTCGGGTATTTTATCCCCGTGAGTGTTTCTCGAACTATCTGACGCTCGGTCAAGAGCGCATCAGAAATCTCTTATTGACAAGCCGGGTATTTTATCCCCGTGAGTGTTTCTCGAACTATCTGACGCTCGGTCAAGAGCGCATCAGAAATCTCTTATTGACAAGCCCCCTGAATGCGAGTCATTACAGGAAATTTACGGGTCCCTGGTCCGACATAGACTGAGCCATTAACTCTGCATTTAATATTACTCGCCAGCACTCTCTCAATCATCTCGTCGTTTTTAGTGTGTTTTTGGAGTCTAGCTTTGCTTTTTGTGGAAAAAAAGACAAATACTTTTACAGTGGATGTTACCTTACTATTCGTCTCTCCAAATTCAGAGAAGATTAGAAGAATATAACTATAGAGGATGATACGTGTTACATACCTTTTCGATCAAAATTATAGAGTTTTGACAATGTTCCCTAGCATTCTTTTACGTGACAAAATAACCCTGATACATCTACGACAAGGAAATAGTGATAGGGATGAAGAGGATGCTGCTAGAGCAAAGTTCAAACTGGTCAACTTACAATGAAAGCTCATTCACTATATATTTGCTGCCCATTACAACAGTAGTCTACATGTCTAAAATGCAGTTTTTCATCTTTAACGAAAGCTTCAGTCACGTTTGTTTACAGTTTTGAGCTGCAAATGACGGACGTGTAATTGACCATAGTGACAATCATCCTAGCGACCGATAAATCTACACTTGCAGATTATGCTAGGTATATTTATACTAGGTACTTGTCTTGGGTTTAAATCCCTATGCGCTACATGCTCCAAAAATGATACAGAGCTAAAACGCAATCTGCAAAAGTAACCAGCACTTTCTTTCAGATCCTTAATGGGTTCTCTTAACGCGTTAGGCAGCCAAGAAAGTGAGTTGTCAACTCAGCCGGTATACGTTCGTTTGTTAGAATACCCTAGCGGAATGAGGGATAAAGCGAAAAGTGAACAACAATGTCAACTTACCAGAGCAAACTCCGACATCATTTAGAGAGAAACCTGGACCGCATTGACAAGTATTCTCAATGCAGACAGCAGAGTAGTCCCCACCAAGTTTGCACTTCTCGTCTTTACACTGAGCTAGAATTGACATAGTTAATTAATAGTACTTTTTTACCTTCACTGTTATGCTTTCTCTAAATAATTTTTCCTTGGGTTATCATCCTTTTCCAGATTAAAAGTTATGCAGAAATTTTCGTTCTGAAAAAATCCACATCAGACATTCGAGACAACATACTAAAACAAACAAACATACAAAACGCAAATCTAAGACATACAAAACGGAATCCTGCGTACAGCATGAAGACGCGTTCTCCAATTGTGAGTGTTCAAGACGTGTTCTCCAGAACTTAAACTCCTGTTCTCTCGAAAAACTATATCAATCTCAAAATGAGCTTTCGGATCGATTCTGGCTGGCTCTGGATTCTGGCCCCTTTTATCTGGATTGGACGGAACTTCAGAAATTCAAAATCGTTTCTGGAAGGCTGCCTTAAGTACCAACAATGTTTTTGGAAATGGGAACTGAAAAGTGTTCTATATAGGACAAATGCAAGCTGAAAGAAATATTTCAGTTCCTTACCAGCGCAAGAGAAAGATCCAACTGCGTTCCTGCAAAATGAACCAGCTTCACAGCTGTTCGCTTCGGAGCATTCGTCAATGTCAACGCACACGCCTTTCTCATCCTTGAATCTACATATAAAATAGGAATCTTACTCAGGATACTTAGAGATATGCAACTTTCATCAATATCTATGTATATTATCTATCCCATTAAAATTGGGAGGTGGTATTTACTGTACAGCTGTATAATAAGACCCAGCAGTGTTCGTGCACTCTCCTTGGATGCCACAGGGGCTTCCGCTTGAGCATTCGTCGATATCTGTAAAAGAATGGCAACTTCATAAACTGTAACAGTAGACTAACAATTTTTTAGTCTAGGGCGGCTTTTCGAAGAGCGGCTTCCCCGAGCAAAATTAAATTTTTTGTTCTCTTGAGGTCCCACCATGTGGGCCCTGGTCAGTCTCCAAGGCTCCGACATTGGAGCAGTAGACTTCTAAATTTGATGGAAAATTATTTCTAATGTAGTTTTCACGGTTAAAGTCCACGGTTAAATAAAACTCAATGTAACTGTCAATCAAACTAAAATATAAACCACGGTTAAATAAAACTCCTCGGTCTAATTTTCTCAAACGATTAAGATGGGAACTCGAAACGAAGGAAATGGTAAAGCGTGGACACAACGGCCTTCATATGCTGAAATTACTTGCTAAAAATAGGTTCCCTGAACAAGATTTGCTCCGTTTTTATGTTTCTTTTATACGTTCGGGGCTAGAATACCTTGTGGAAGGGTATAGGAAGGGTTATATGCAACTTTCATCAATATCTATGTATATTATCTATCCCATTAAAATTGGGAGGTGGTATTTACTGTACAGCTGACATAATTGGTAAAGAAAGAGTCGAAATGTTACTCATTTTTGCCTCATAAGCTCTATATACACCACTATACTGCCCTGCAAGCCAATGCCATCCTGAACCGTTTTTTTAGTTACCAAATACCACAGAGGTGTTTAGTATTGTCAGCGTTTAGTATGTCATAGCATTATTACTTCCTTTAAAGAATGTTTAATTTTAGCTCATTTATTCTTTTTGAACGTTTTCAACCCCATTTTCTAAAATCTTTCTAAACTAACAACTGTAAGTCCCCAACCATTTAGGACAATGACTGGGACAATGACTGAAAGCTTCCACTCTCTGATTGTCTGAAAAAGTTCAGCCCACCTGACTCAGCTGTCCAGGTTCCTGCAACCCTTCCAGAATGTTGGAAGTGGCTTTTGTTCTGGTAACAAAACAAAGACTTTACTTAAAATACTGGTTGCACAAACTATGCAAAAGATTTTTTAGGAAGCACTTTAAATCGGCCACTAGTCGAATTCGGTTTGCTTAAAGCAAAAGTAAATCGTTCGAGGTTAGCAGACCTGGGCTTCGGAAGTTGTATATTGCCTTAATTGCCAATGCCTATTGCATTTCCTTGCTAGAATACACTGTATACTGAGGAAAAAGAACCTTCGATGTATATATTAAACGTACACCAGATATCTGCACTTTTAGTTGTACCTACCTGGACGCGGAACCGCTTCCTCGTCCAACCTTTGTGAATTTCCAACCTAATGCTGAAGTTTGAACACCTCTCCTGTCATTTGTTTTCTAAGATCAAATAACATAGCTTTCCCCAACTCCCAGTGTGATTCTAAATTAGTGAGAAACCATTCTAGAAAATTTGTTGAGTAATTTAATAGTATTTAGTCCTTTGTAGGATCCTGCATGAAGCTTCAATTCGAGAAGAACGCTTTAACTGGTTTTCTGAAAAACTGAAATCTTTCCCTAGATGTATTCAAATAATGTATACAACGGATAAGTCAGCTACGATTCATCATCAGCGATATTTCGGCCCTTCTTGGCAAGGGTCCTCGTCAGGCTGTCAATCTTCGGGGTCAGCGTCGGGAAAGGAAGCAAACCTGTAATAAAGAACTGAAGTTTCTACCGAACTATCTTATTAGGGCAAATTGCTTTCAAATACCACTGTAAGGAAAAAACTAGTCTTGAGATATAATTTTTGACACGGCCGCTGTTTTTGCTGCACGATTGGGGCGGTGACAGGAAAGGATTTTTTCTGTATTTTGATCAACTTCGGTTTTATTATTAATAAGGGACTGAAAACTTAAATATTATTTCATTAATAACCTCGTTCCACGTTTCTATTATGGAGTACTTGCCAGTATCTATTACTTTTAATAATGACTACACGGAAAAACTTTTGCTGAGATTCAATTTTTGACACGGCTGCTGTTTTTGCTGCACGATTGGGGCGACGACAGCAAATGCTTTTTTCTGCATTTTGATCGGTTTCTGTTTTCTTCTTAGAAGGGACTGAGGCTTAAACTTTCTTCCCTTAATAACCCCGTTCCACGTTTCCGATAGGGAGTACTCACCTGTTTCTCGGTTAATGCCTGCTCGGTTTTTCTTTATCTCAGCGGCTTCTCGAATAGTTTGATGGAGACCGGTGCACGTTGAGAGAATTATGGCTTTTTCAAAATATAGTGAATGGGATGGTTTTTCGCAAATATGTTCTGCAAGTGCAGATTTGAAAGCATAGTTACGACGGTGTCCGGTCGAAAGGGCTTGGTCAAGGTCTTGCTCATGATCTGCAAGTCGTTTTCCAAAAGTTCTCTCTGTCTTTCCTATGTAGCGCTTTCGGCCATCACAGGGTATTGAATAAATGCCTCTTTGTTACTGATTTGGGACTTTATCTTTTCCGGAGTCTAGGTAAGACAGCAAAGAATTTTGGGTACTTTGAAAAACTTGGATGTTGTGTTTTTTCAAACTTTTGAAAAAACTTTCTGTCACTCTACGGGCGGTAGAGTATCTACGGCATTTTTTTCTTCTGCGTCATCAGTACTGTCTTCTGACGATCTGTAATCCCTACCGGAAACGTGGAACGGGGTAATTAATTGAAGAAAATTTAAGCCTCAGTCCCTTATTAGCAACAAAACCGAAGTCGATCAAAATGCAGAAAAAAATGTTTGCTGTCGTCGCCCCAATCTTGCAGCCAAAACAACAGCAATGTCATATAGTAAATCTCAACACTAGTTTTTCCGAGTAGTGATTATTAAAAGTAATAGATACAGTCGAGTACTCCATAATAGAAACGTGGAACGAGGTTATTAATAAAATAATATTTAAGTTTTCAGTCCCTTCTTAATAACAAAACCGAAGTTGATCAAAATACAGAAAAAAAAAATTCCTGTCATCGCCCAAATCGTGCAGCAAAAACAGCGGCCGTGTCAAAAAGTAAATCTCAGAACTAGTTTTTTCCTTATAGTGGTATTTGAAAGTAATTTGCCCTAATAAGATATTTATAGTCGGTATAAGCTTCAGTTATTTATTACAGGTTTGTTTCCTTTCCTGATGTTTACCCCGAATATTGACAGGCTTAATAGGACCCTTGCCAAGAAGGGCGGAAATATCGCTGATGAAGAATCGTAGCTGACGTATCCGTTGTATACATTATTTGAAATAATTTGAATACTTGTTCCAAAGTCAGCTTGGACTCAAAGAGTATCTTTCGCTAGAAATATGAGCTTCTGATCTGGCACAAATCCCAAAGTCCAACTGTCAACCCACATAAGTGACACGACAAACTGAATAAGAAAAACTAAGTAAAGTGGTCGGGTGTATTTTCAGATTCGACTTTATTTCTCCCAAATGTTATGGTGGTGCCATCTGCATACCCGCACTACCCACTTGGGCCGCAGTTAGGCAGCGCTAATCCCTTTCCGTTCAGTGTCTTTAATCTTCTATACTGCCGTGATTCTTGCAATATTTAATACCTCATGTTCATGACTCTTCTGGCGAGCATGAGCCATCTCCTTCTTCCCACTTCTTTTCCGGGCCTCGACCGGGAACAAACCTTTTGACCTAAAGGTTGTTTATTTTTGTAAGTACCTTTATACCACAGAATAAAGCCTTTTGTTTATTTTATGGACCATAGGTCATTATTATGAGTCTGGTTTAAAGCTCCTTAGAGTGGGCTGGCCTGTAAGGCCTGGTGTATGATGGGCGGCTTATAACCTATTGCGTTTCGGTACGCGGATCTTAGTGTGAATTGACCGGGGGAAGCCACAATGAGCACGTGTAGTAGACCACCAGACGCCCTAGGCAGTCCTGACTTACATTCATGCTATTCTTACATTCATCGATGTCTACACAAACGCCATCAAGCTCTTCGAACCTAGGCATAGAAAGGAAAGTGAAACATGCTGTCACTAAGGGATCTTGAAACAATTATAAGACTGTAATTGGAAGGAAAATTTAAATTGTTGGCCCAACTCAAACGCAGCCTCGGTACTTACCCTTGACTGCAGAAGCATTCTGGTTTGTCTGCTGCGCTGGAAGAGCAGATTGCGAAGTTGTCGTCACCTGAGTCACATTTTGTGTACGATTTACACAGAGCCTTAACATCAATGCTGAGTTTGAAGTTGCCCAGATCAATGGACAGTTCAACGAGACCGGGTATTTTCAACTCTGGCGAGGAAACACTTTGTATGGTAGTGAGAACAAAAGCAGCATTGAGACCTCGATTAAGGAGTATACCAAATTCGACTTTGACGAATCCACCAAATTCAATAATGCGGTTGAGCTGAACTTGTCCGAAGGTGGATAGATCGGCCTGGAAAGATGAATAGATTTATGCTTTGTATTCTTTGAAGGAGCTACCATGAATCCTTATTGCATCATCGACTTCACTAGCCAAAATTATGTTGACATATTCTCGTTATTTTCCTCCATTCATGCGAGCAGCGCTCCTCAATCAGGGAACTGGAGCGCTGGATATCCATCTTGCCACAGCAATCTATAACCCAAAAACCACTTGTCGTGAGATGAACCTGCCACTGATGCTACCATTGTAGTCTAGTTCTATACTTCGTTACGCCACTCATCTGCTAGCTTTACTTAAGTTGTGAGCAAAACGTAGAAAGATTAAAGGTTTCGATGGGACGGCAAAAGTGACAAACTATTTGGACACTTTGAAACAGATCGCCGGTACTGACAATTTTCCAGAACCGACAAACTTGCAATGTAATCCAAGCAGATGCCTGATCGAGATTTGTTTGGTGATACGTTTCATTGAAAGGCTACAAATTTCAAATAAAACATCTCAGCTCCTTCAAGAATGATCGTGCTAAGCGACAGAAGGATGGATGGGCGAACTCTGCAAGTCAACGGTATACTGTATCGAACGATTTAGGATCGCAACAACAGGGAATTGTATTTCCATGGTTAGGTTTATTCGGTTGTTATTTAAAAGACATTTGGCGCCAAAATGTGAAGACCTTAACATACTTGCTCCAGGCAAGAAAGGAGGAGATTGCAGTTACACAACCACTTAGAAAGTATGGCACTTACCGCTAGCTTCAATGAAGTTGTCAGCTTAATGTAAGCTGCAGAAGTGACATCTGCGTATTCCACGATCCACTTGTTGCTTAAAACCAATTCAGCGTTGTAAAGAACGCTTTCGGAGACCGAAGGGTCTAAAAAATGTGAGAAAACTGTGATCTGGATCTTAGACGTCAAGAAAACGTCATAGGAAGTTGCATATGCAAAGTTCTTGATCTATTTTTTGCAAAAGAAAAGTCGGCTTTCCAGAAGGGTCTAGAAGACTTTAAGGAAATTGGAGGAAGCAATGGAAGAAGAAAACACTAGAAGAAAATAGGTCACTGTGAGTGGTGAGGAGCACTGTCCCTGCGAATGCAGTTCTGCTAAGTGGAAGTAAAAAAAGAGAATAGAAGAGTTCAAGCTCGTGGGAAACTGTAAGAGGTATCAGTGAATTAAAACGTGTCTAGACTTGCCTGGCTCACATCTTCCAGTTTTAAAGGCATCTCCGAGATCACAGCTGCACTCAAAACCAGTTGCACTTGCAACCACGGAGCATTTTGCAGCTCCACACTCGGACTTGGCGGCTGCACTCAAACAAATGTCTGCGTCAAGCACAATTTCTGAAATGGAACAATAAGGAATAAGACTTTTCAGTTTATTTCTGTGACTCGTACACTGACCTATGTCGAAGGGAAGGTACTATCGGACTATGTTTCTTCACCGTGAATCTCATAAAATCTATATTATCCAAATTAAGCAAGCTAGCAACCCTGCCAACTGGAGAACTACGAAATTGATCGACGGTGAACTACCAAACCGAAGATCCGGTAAGTTCTAAACTGTTTAACTTACCGTTTTCTCTGACGATATTGCATGTCGCTATCCCGAACTCGATTCCTGGTACAACAGCAGTCTGAAGAGATGTGATGATGTCTGTCGTATCTTTCACGTTAATCTGCACCGTGGCTGCTACTCCCGTCATACCCAATTTCTGCAGGGACAAGACGTTGGCAACCCCTTTGTTAAGCGCTCCGTTTCCGACAGTGATGAACTTCTTGAGTACCGTATTAATCTGAAATTGTAAACGGTTGAATAAAATGAGACAAAAGCCACACTGTATTCTCAGATTATTCCTGCTTGAAGTATTATTTTTGGAGTAAGCGCTCACTAGTTACCAAAAATTACTCTTACCAGGGTTTCAATCTTGGTGACCAAAATTAACGTTTTGGTGGAAATCATGGTCGTGTACTCCTCCTCCCAAACGATCTGGTCAAGCTCAAGCCTGATCTCAATTGACCTCAAGGACGTTTCGGTAATGGCAACGCATTTGTCTTCTCCTCGAACTGATGACGGGACTAAGGGGAATTCGCAGCGACAAGAGTATTTTTCTGGCGTCAGGTCCGTTTCGCAGACAGCTCCAAGCCGAGAGCAACTTGTCTTGGCAATTCCATCACAGGAATCCGTCGGAGTCTCAATTTCTGAAAAGTTTCAAACTTGTTAACACTTTGCCAGTGAACTTCAAAGTAACTATAGTTTTCAGGTGGAAAGGGAAATAGAACAAATTGCCAGTTGTCAAAACGGCACAAGAGCTACTTTTTCAGGTCTTGAAACTAAACTTCACTACAAACAAACAAATCCACTTACTGATGCAGCCAAGAGGTCCACTTGTAGAGTCGGCAGGGCACACGCAGCTAAATGATCCAACTGTATTTGTGCAAGTAGCATCATCTCCACAAATCATGCTATTCTTACATTCATCGATGTCGACACAAACGCCATCAAGCTCTTCGAACCTAGGCATAGAAAGGAAAGTGAAACATGCTGTCACTAAGGGATCTTGAAACAATTATAAGACTGTATCTATAATTTAATTGGAAGGAAAATTTAAATTGTTGGCCGAACTCAAACGCAGCCTCGGTACTTACCCTTGACTGCAGAAGCATTCTGGTTTGTCTGCTGCGCTAGAAGAGCAGATTGCGAAGTTGTCGTCACCTGAGTCACATTTTGTGTACGATTTACACAGAGCCTTAACATCAATGCTGAGTTTGAAGTTGCCCAGATCAATGGACAGTTCAACGAGACCGGGTATTTTCAACTCTGGCGAGGAAACACTTTGTATGGTAGTGAGAACAAAAGCAGCATTGAGACCTCGATTAAGGAGTATACCAAATTCGACTTTGACGAATCCACCAAATTCAATAATGCGGTTGAGCTGAACTTGTCCGAAGGTGGATAGATCGGCCTGGAAAGATGAATAGATTTATGCTTTGTATTCTTTGAAGGAGCTACCATGAATCCTTATTGCATCATCGACTTCACTAGCCAAAATTATGTTGACATATTCTCGTTATTTTCCTCCATTCATGCGAGCAGCGCTCCTCAATCAGGGAACTGAAGCGCTGGATATCCATCTTGCCACAGCAATCTATAACCCAAAAACCACTTATCATGAGATGAACCTGCCACTGATGCTACCATTGTAGTCTAGTTCTATACTTCGTTACGCCACTCATCTGCTAGCTTTACTTAAGTTGTGAGCAAAACGTAGAAAGATTAAAGGTTTCGTTGGGACCGCAAAAGTGACAAGCTATTTGGACTCTTTGAAACAGATCGCCGGTACATACAATTTTCCAGAACCGATAAACTTGCAATGTAATCCAAGCAGATGCCTGATCGAGATTTGTTTGGTGATACATTTCATTGAAAGGCTACAAATTTCAAATAAAACATCTCAGCTCCTTCAAGAATTATCGTGCTAAGCGACAGAAGGATGGATGGGCGAACTCTACAAAGTCAATGGTATACTGTCTCGAACGATTTAGGATCGCAACAACAGGGAATTGTATTTCGTTTATTCGGTTGTTATTTAAAAGACATTTGGCGCCAAAATGTGAAGACCTTAACATACTTGCTCCAGGCAAGAGAGATTGCAGTCTAACAACCACTTAGAAAGTATGGCACTTACCGCTAGCTTCAATGAAGTTGTCAGCTTAATGTAAGCTGCAGAAGTGACATCTGCGTATTCCACGATCCAGTTGTTGCTTAAAACCAATTCAGCGTTGTAAAGAACGCTTTCGGAGACCGAAGGGTCTAAGAAATGTGAGAAAACTGTCAAAAGAGGTCAAGGATCTGGATCTTAGACGTTAAGAAAACGTCATAGGAAGTTGCATATGCAAAGTTCTTGATCTATTTTTTGCAAAAGAAAAGTCGGCTTTCCAGAAGGGTCTAGAAGACTTTAAGGAAATTGGAGGAAGCAATGGAAGAAGAAAATAGGTCACTGCGAGTGGTGAGGAGCACTGTCCCTGCGAATGCAGTTCTGCTAAGTGGAAGTAAAAAAAGAGAATAGAAGAGTTCAAGCTCGTGGGAAACTGTAAGAGGTATCAGTGAATTAAAACGTGTCTAGACTTGCCTGGCTCACATCTTCCAGTTTTAAAAGCATCTCCGAGATCACAGCTGCATTCAAAACCAGTTGCACTTGCAACCACGGAGCATTTTGCAGCTCCACACTCGGACTTGGCGGCTGCACTCAAACAAATGTCTGCGTCAAGCACAATTTCTGAAATGGAACAATAAGGAATAAGACTTTTCAGTTTATTTCTGTGACTCGTACACTGACCTATGTCGAAGGGAAGGTACTATCGGACTATGTTTCTTCACCGTGAATCTCATAAAATCTATATTATCCAAATTAAGCAAGCTAGCAACCCTGCCAACTGGAGAACTACGAAATTGATCGACGGTGAACTACCAAACCGAAGATCCGGTAAGTTCTAAACTTTTTAACTTACCGTTTTCTCTGACGATATTGCATGTCGCTATCCTGAACTCGATTCCTGGTACAACAGCAGTCTGAAGAGATGTGATGATGTCTGTCGTATCTTCCACGTTAATCTGCACTGTGGCTGCTACTCCCGTCATACCCAATTTCTGCAGGGACAAGACGTTGGCAACCCCTTTGTTAAGCGCTCCGTTTCCGACAGTGATGAACTTCTTAAGTACCGTATTAATCTGAAATTGTAAACGGTTGAATAAAATGAGACAAAAGCCACACTGTATTTTCAGATTATTCCTGCTTGAAGTATTATTTTTGGAGTAAGCGCTCACTAGTAACCAAAAATTACTCTTACCAGGGTTTCAATCTTGGTGACCAAAATTAACGTTTTGGTGGAAATCATGGTCGTGTACTCCTCCTCCCAAACGATCTGGTCAAGCTCAAGCCTGATCTCAATTGACCTCAAGGACGTTTCGGTAATGGCAACGCATTTGTCTTCTCCTCGAACTGATGACGGGACTAAGGGGAATTCGCAGCGACAAGAGTATTTTTCTGGCGTCAGGTCCGTTTCGCAGACAGCTCCAAGCCGAGAGCAACTGGTCTTGGCAATTCCATCACAGGAATCCGTCGGAGTCTCAATTTCTGAAAAGTTTCAAACTTGTTATGATGATGAAATTTTATTTACACACTTAAAAAGAGGAAAATAGTGCAGTACAGACAAATAAAAGGAAAAAATACACTGAGCTTTCAATAATGTAGTAAATGCACGAAATAAAAAAATAAACTTTAAAATAAGAAAGAAAAGGGACTAATCGGGTCTAAAAAATCTTTTTCCTAGATGTAGTGCGGAGAAATGGCCAAGGACAGAAACGTGAAGGTCCTGGGCAACTGAAGATAACTTCGCACAAGGGTCAGAGGGCAAAAAAGTTGCAGTTATACGGGAATTCCTATAACGTCGAGGAAGGTACAAGAGAAATTTACAATATTTGAAATAATAAGTCCTGATACGTTTTAAATCTTTTAGCCTCAGAATACCAAAAATCCTGGAAAGGCTGCAGACAGAGGGAGAACAAAAACTATTATATAAACTACCAAGGGCTTTTCTGTTATACCTTCCTCTATTTGGAACTATTTTTCCATATCCGACACGAATGGAATCGTGAACAGCCGAAGCAGCGTTATCGCAGATTTTTTTTAGAGACAGTGCTATGATCATGCCAAGCCATTTTACGGTAGGGGAATTGGTGAGTTTTTCATTTTGAAAAGAAATACCGGAATCTTTTGGGCTGTTGAATTTAAGGTACTGACATTTAGAAATGTTAACAGAAAGGCCGATTTGGGAAAGACCCTGACAAATCGTTTTTATTTTAGATTCTAACCCACTTTTATTTTGACTTATTAACAGAATGTCGTCTGCATAAGCTATGTAATTAATACTTAGGTCTCCAAGGAAAAATGTTGGCAATAAGCCTGAGAGGCATTCATAAACGGCACTTTTAAAAACAAAAGGAGATAGGAATTTACCCTGTGGTACCCCCTTGCTCACAGGAATGGATTCCGAAACCGCCCCTGACCATTTCGCCCGAACAATCGCGTTACGGTACCAAAACCTTAAAACAGAAACAATGGAAGCATTAACACCCTGACGCAACAAAGAAAGAAGAGCCTGTGAATGTACTACATTATCGAAAGCTCCAGAAATGTCGATTGCACAAAGATGAACGGCAAATTTTCCAAGAGTCGCCTCCTTGAGAATTGTAGACAGGACTCTATGAGCATGGCTGCAACTGAGTTTTTTTTCGAAAACCAAACTGGAAATCGCCGAACTGGCACTTCGATTTAATTTCTGGCACTAAGAGATATTCAAAAATTTAGCTATAGATGCAAGACACTGTAATTGGCCGGAAAGAGCTGCACTGGTTTGGATCTTTTCCTTTTTAACTATAGACGTTGCCAGAATCATCTGAAATAGCAGCTGAGTGTGGAAGATGAGTTCGGGAGAGCTGAACTTGAAGTAGCTGGAGCAGAGACCGTCGCTGTCAACAGAGGTGCTTTTCAGTCTGTGTATAGCTTTTATGACTCCGTCTCTGGTGACGGTGTAGACTTGTGACTGTTTCATATTGCTCGGAAGAAGTTTCAAAAGGAGCTCGCCAAAAAAACGTTGAAGTAGGCCATCACTAGAGCTGAATACAGAAGAATAGTGGTGCAACCAGTCCTTCATCTGAAGTTGCGACGGAAGTGGAGGAGTGGCTTTGTCAGGACGCAGAACCGATGCCCAATCCTTCTTATTAGTCGGGAAATCCAAACCCTTAACGCGCATTGACCTAAGGGCCTTTTTGAAATTGCGCTTCGTTTTTTGCTTGAGGTCAAAGACAGTCCCATGCATAGGACGACCACAGGCATTCCATATTTGGTACCAAGTCCGCGCACGGCTTTTAACTTTTTTGATCTCCGGGTCGATTTTCCATAAAGGTTTCCTTGTCCCTATCTTGACATGCTCAAGAGGGACAGCCATTCCTTCAGCTTGTTTGAGACACCATTCAATCTGATTGTAATAAGAGTTGATGTCGAGACGGGCTGACTGATGGGGTATCCTGGTCTGGAGCAAATGGAAAGGTATTGTTATTGTGGACAGAAGCGTAGGTAGGTACTGTAAAAATATCACTTTGTTGCACCTGTCCCAGTTGCGCTTTTCACACCATCTAGGGAGAGTGTTATTCTGTTGGAGAGCAGCGAGTTTTGATCTGAAGCTGCACGAAATACACAAGTGATCATCGTCAATATTTTCGGTATCCACATGGACAAGGCCATCAACTGCATTATCTGACGAAGTGATTATGTGGTCAATGTTTGACGTTGCACTGCCTACGTTGTCTTGATACTAAACTTCACTACAAACAAACAAATCCACTTACTGATGCAGCCAAGAGGTCCACTTGTAGAGTCGGCAGGGCACACGCAGCTAAATGATCCAACTGTATTTGTGCAAGTAGCATCATCTCCACAAATCATGCTATTCTTACATTCATCGATGTCGACACAAACGCCATCAAGCTCTTCGAACCTGGGCATAGAAAGGAAAGTGAAACATGCTGTCACTAAGGGATCTTGAAACAATTATAAGACTGTATCTATAATTTAATTGGAAGGAAAATTTAAATTGTTTGCCCAACTCAAACGCAGCCTCGGTACTTACCCTTGACTGCAGAAGCATTCTGGTTTGTCTGCTGCGCTGGAAGAGCAGATTGCGAAGTTGTCGTCACCTGAGTCACATTTTGTGTACGATTTACACAGAGCCTTAACATCAATGCTGAGTTTGAAGTTGCCCAGATCAATGGACAGTTCAACGAGACCGGGTATTTTCAACTCTGGCGAGGAAACACTTTGTATGGTAGTGAGAACAAAAGCAGCATTGAGACCTCGATTAAGGAGTATACCAAATTCGACTTTGACGAATCCACCAAATTCAATAATGCGGTTGAGCTGAACTTGTCCGAAGGTGGATAGATCGGCCTGGAAAGATGAATAGATTTATGCTTTGTATTCTTTGAAGGACCTACCATGAATCCTTATTGCATCATCGACTTCACTAGCCAAAATTATGTTGACATATTCTCGTTATTTTCCTCCATTCATGCGAGCAGCGCTCCTCAATCAGGGAACTGGAGCGCTGGATATCCATCTTGCCACAGCAATCTATAACCCAAAAACCACTTGTCGTGAGATGAACCTGCCACTGATGCTACCATTGTAGTCTAGTTCTATACTTCGTTACGCCACTCATCTGCTAGCTTTACTTAAGTTGTGAGCAAAACGTAGAAAGATTAAAGGTTTCGATGGGACCGCAAAAGTGACAAACTATTTGGACTCTTTGAAACAGATCGCCGGTACATACAATTTTCCAGAACCGATAAACTTGCAATGTAATCCAAGCAGATGCCTGATCGAGATTTGTTTGGTGATACATTTCATTGAAAGGCTACAAATTTCAAATAAAACATCTCAGCTCCTTCAAGAATTATCGTGCTAAGCGACAGAAGGATGGATGGGCGAACTCTACAAAGTCAACGGTATACTGTCTCGAACGATTTAGGATCGCAACAACAGGGAATTGTATTTCCATGGTTAGGTTTAATCGGTTGTTATTTGAAAGACATTTGGTGCCAAAATGTGAAGACCTTAACATACTTGCTCCAGGCAAGAAAGGAGGAGATTGCAGTCACACAACCACTTAGAAAGTATGGCACTTACCACTAGCTTCAATGAAGTTGTCAGCTTAATGTAAGCTGCAGAAGTGACATCTGCGTATTCCACGATCCACTTGTTGCTTAAAACCAATTCAGCGTTGTAAAGAACGCTTTCGGAGACCGAAGGGTCTAAAAAATGTGAGAAAACTGTCAAAAGAGGTCAAGGATCTGGATCTTAGACGTCAAGAAAACGTCATAGGCAGTTGCATATGCAAAGTTCTTGATCAATTTTTTGCAAAAGAAAAGTCGGCTTTCCAGAAGGGTCTAGAAGACTTTAAGGAAATTTGAGGAAGCAATGGAAGAAGAAAATGGGTCACTGTGAGTGGTGAGGAGCACTGTCCCTGCGAATGCAGTTCTGCTAAGTGGAAGTAAAAAACGAGAATAGAAGAGTTCAAGCTCGTGGGAAACTGTAAGAGGTATCAGTGAATTAAAACGTGTCTAGACTTGCCTGGCTCACATCTTCCAGTTTTAAAGGCATCTCCGAGATCACAGCTGCATTCAAAACCAGTTGCACTTGCAACCACGGAGCATTTTGCAGCTCCACACTCGGACTTGGCGGCTGCACTCAAACAAATGTCTGCGTCAAGCACAATTTCTGAAATGGAACAATAAGGAATAAGACTTTTCAGTTTATTTCTGTGACTCGTACACTGACCTATGTCGAAGGGAAGGTACTATCGGACTATGTTTCTTCACCGTGAATCTCATAAAATCTATATTATCCAAATTAAGCAAGCTAGCAACCCTGCCAACTGGAGAACTACGAAATTGATCGACGGTGAACTACCAAACCGAAGATCCGGTAAGTTCTAAACTGTTTAACTTACCGTTTTCTCTGACGATATTGCATGTCGCTATCCCGAACTCGATTCCTGGTACAACAGCAGTCTGAAGAGATGTGATGATGTCTGTCGTATCTTCCACATTAATCTGCACCGTGGCTGCTACTCCCGTCATACCCAATTTCTGCAGGGACAAGACGTTGGCAACCCCTTTGTTAAGCGCTCCGTTTCCGACAGTGATGAACTTCTTGAGTACCGTATTAATCTGAAATTGTAAACGGTTGAATAAAATGAGACAAAAGCCACACTGTATTTTCAGATTATTCCTGCTTGAAGTATTATTTTTGGAGTAAGCGCTCACTAGTAACCAAAAATTACTCTTACCAGGGTTTCAATCTTGGTGACCAAAATTAACGTTTTGGTGGAAATCATGGTCGTGTACTCCTCCTCCCAAACGATCTGGTCAAGCTCAAGCCTGATCTCAATTGACCTCAAGGACGTTTCGGTAATGGCAACGCATTTGTCTTCTCCTCGAACTGATGACGGGACTAAGGGGAATTCGCAGCGACAAGAGTATTTTTCTGGCGTCAGGTCCGTTTCGCAGACAGCTCCAAGCCGAGAGCAACTTGTCTTGGCAATTCCATCACAGGAATCCATCGGAGTCTCAATTTCTGAAAAGTTTCAAACTTGTTAACACTTTGCCAGTGAACTTCAAAGTAACTATAGTTTTCAGGTGGAAAGGGAAATAGAATAAATTGCCAGTTGTCAAAACGGCACAAGAGCTACTTTTTCAGGTCTTGAAACTAAACTTCACTACAAACAAACAAATCCACTTACTGATGCAGCCAAGAGGTCCACTTGTAGAGTCGGCAGGGCACACGCAGCTAAATGATCCAACTGTGTTTGTGCAAGTAGCATCATCTCCACAAATCATGCTATTCTTACATTCATCGATGTCGACACAAACGCCATCAAGCTCTTCGAACCTAGGCATAGAAAGGAAAGTGAAACATGCTGTCACTAAGGGATCTTGAAACAATTATAAGACTGAAAATCGGCGCGCTGTGCGGAATGATTCGTGTGTAGTGCCTTGAATTGGATAATCATTCGGCTGGTGAGAATTGATCGCTACATAAAGACTATTTATATTATTTAAAGCCGGTAGAATTTCTTTCTGGCCTGTTTATGGCCCAATCGGGATACGGGGTGATGGTTTTGGGGTAGCCCCCTTACCATTTCCTAAGCGCACAGCGACAAGGAAACAAATTTTTCCTTGGGAATTCTCATAATCAAGGCTGCAAAATGAAGCCTGCCAAGCATGTATGTCCTGAATGCCATGCTGGCGTTTCGTCAAACTCAGTCAGATGTACATCATGTTCTCTGTGGCTCCATGCCGGTAAAAACCGATGCGCAAAAATCGAAACTGCCGAATGGACTGATACGTGGAAATGCCTTGACTGCGGAACTAAGACTCCAATCCCAGCTGCAGTTTCGGAGAAGATTCCCCGTCATAATAGTGAGGCTGTGATGATCCAAGCTCCTGAACATAAATCAAAAGACAATAATTCGAGCTATCATCATCCGACAATTGTTACGAGCCCTGTTTCTGACCGCTGCAAAAATTGTGACATAACCGCTCAAATGCTGGCAGAATTGGAACTAAAATGCCAGAGCCTTATGACCGAAATTGCGGAGAAAGACTTGGTGATTACTACGATGGAAAAAGAAATAGGAATGATAGAAAATAACTATTCTACTGCACGAACCGAAAACGATTCGTTGCGATGTGTCCAGTCTACCCTGCAGTCTGATATAGATCAACTCGTCGAAGGGAAAAAACTGATTCTGATACGATCACGTCCTTAAACCATCAAATTACCGAACTGTTGGCAACTGCTACAAGGAATATTTCTTCTGATCTCGGAAGTCATCCAAGTGAAAATACCATGCCAAACCGCCTTAATTCCCCACGAACTGAAATGCATGATGACGTATCAAGTGGACCGATCGTGATTGAACAACCCTCTGGCAATCGAACTAGTTTACCCGTTCCCACCAACAAAACCTGTTTTTACCTGACTTCAATGGGCAAGTGCAAATTCGGCGATTTTTGCAAGTTCGATCATGACGTAACCCCAATTAGCGTATCGACGAGAGGAAATACTTGGACCATGGTAAAGTCAAAGAAGGAAAGAAAGAGTGTGAAACAGTGTCGCTACTATGCCTTTGGAAATTGTTCCAAAGGTAAGAATTGCAGGTTTTCGCATTCACAGTTGCATGAGACAGACACAGACACTGCTGGTGTTGAAAAACCGCGATCAAATATTGCGTGCAAATTCCTTTTGAAAGGCAAGTGTAATCGCGGCCTCGCATGTAGATTTTCCCACGTTTGCACAAAATTTATGTTTGACAAGTGCGATAATTCGTGTGGGCTCACCCACTCAAAGATTTGCGAAAAGTTCTCCAGTGGGCGTTGTTTCTCTAACACTTGTAAAAATGTCCATGTTGTATCCACCGTTAAGCCTAGATCAGCCAAAGAAAAGAGCAAGGCTATACGTATGCCAGTTGTACCAAAGTATTCTACTAGTCGTCCCCTGTTACGAAGTATTTTAGAGCCTATTCCTCCCCCACCCCTAACCGCGGATATGTATCCTGTTTTGCCTCCTGCACGTCGTACTTCACAGTTTTTTCCGCATATTCTGCATCCCCCATACCCTCCTGACGCAACTCGTTCTCTTGTCTCGAGTGCGATGACGACAACCCTGGTTTAGATGATTACGTAGAACTTAGTGATTCAGTTGGCCCTATGTCCCTTACTGTTGATAAAATTTCAAATCCTGATTGCTTGATCGAGGTTGTGACCGATGACTTACCCAAGGACGCAACCTACGGAAATTTGGATCTTGGATCCGTAGAGAACACATCGACTGCGTGGGTTTTGGATCCGGCAATAGGTTCCTCTAGTAAGTCTAATCTAAATGTACTTTCTAGTCAAGCAAGTGCAAATTTTTACCGTGCGTCAACGCCCCCCTTACTCCTTCGTCCAAATGTTATTAAAGAAAAGTTGTTTTCTAGGGAGTACAGTGATAAACGTTACGTTTTCCCATCGTTTCTATACTGTAATGCTGAAAGCCTGAACCTTGAGAAGCTCACTGAACTAGAGGTCACGGCTGGGATGCTTGGTTCTGGGGTAATTTGTGTTACTGAGGTACACAGGCAAGACGTTAATACTCTCCGGATGAATAATTTTGAATCATTCGTAAAACTGCGCCATGATAGCCACCCTTTAGGGAAAAAAGGTGGTGGCGTTATGGCTTTTGTGCATGAGAGTCTGAAGCCCAGAGTCGTTGAAGTACCGGGTTTGGAATTGGATGATGAAATTACTTGGATTACACTCCATCCTAAGCGGCTTCCTAGACCTTTATCGGGAATTGCAGTATGCGTTTTTTACTTTTCACCGGGGCAGCCTGTTTCTGCACGAAATGCTTTTTGGGAAAAACTCCAAGAGTCTGCTGATTTTATCCAAAGGAAAAACCCACTATACGCATTGGCAATGTTAGGCGATGCAAACGATTTAAACACTCGATCCCTAGCGTCATCACTCAGTTTGAAAAATGTAATAAATTTCCCAACTACGAAAGGGGGTACACAGCTTGATGTTATCCTTACCGATCTCAATAAATATTACCAAACCCCTAGTGAATTGGCCCCACTGGGGGGGGAGTTACCACTATATGGTCCAATGGAATCCGTTAGATAAAATAAAAATAGCCTACTCGGTCACGGAAGTTACCAGCAGGCCAATCACGGGTGCTGGTCTCCTCTCTTTTGGTGACTGGATTACTTCCGAGGTTTGGACTGATGTGTTACATATTGAAGACGTTGATGCCAAAACTGAGTGCATGCACAAAAAACTGATAACACAGTTTGAATCTTCTTTTCCTGAACGGAAAAGAAAGGTTTGTTCTTCTGACAAACCTTACCTAAATTCAGAAACAAAAAAACTTATAAAGAAGAAATTAAAACTTTTTAAAGAAGGAAAGCGTGAAGAAGCCAACAAGCTGAGAAATGAAATAAAGAAAAAAATTAAGAAAGCCCAAGCTGATTTTTATTCGAACCAAGTTGATCACCTTTTAGCTTCTAAACCGGCGAAGTTCTTTCAAGAAATAAAAAAGCTGGCAGGTAAAAATCCTTCACCTGTTGATTTTAAGAAAGAGCCTGTCAAAACAGCCAATGATTTAAATGCCCATTTTGCCGCAATTGTTCAGTCTTACCCACCACTTTCTCCAAAGACCCCTTCTGCTAATGGGCCCGTTATATCCCAAGTACACAGTATTCCTCCTCAAGACCTCCCTGAAATAATGATATCCGAGGTGAAACTTAAGCTGTCCAAGCTAAAAAGAACTGCAGTTACGCCTTTTGATATCCCAGTGACGTTAATTAAGGCCTTTGCAGCTGAATTGGCCCTTCCGCTGACCAAAATTTATAATAAAATATCACGAAGTGGCCAGTACCCTAAGAAGTGGAAAGTGGGGTCTATTACACCAATACCAAAGAAGGGTGGCGCCAATGATTTTACTGGGGTAAGGCCCATTTCTGTGACTTCAGTTTTTAGCCGCGTGTATGAAGGTTTTGTAGCTGCATGGTTGAAAAAATATTTAGCATCAGTCATTGACCAGCATCAATATGGAAACGTCCCGAAGGCTTCTACAACACATTATTTAGTATGTCTTATAGATTTTATCCTGAAGAATCTGGACACCCCAGATAAATGGATTAACCTTATAGCTATTGATTTTAAGAAGGCTTTTGATCTTGTAGACCACCAAATACTGTTAAATAAGTTAATTGAGAATAATGTACCTGAATTTATTGTAAATATAGTACGGGGATTTTTAACGGATAGATTACAAATTGTAAAGTATAAACAGTGCATATCAGACGCGCTTCCAGTTTTTTGTGGGGTGCCCCAGGGAACTGTGCTTGGTCCTCTGTGTTTTCTTATTATGATAAATGATGTTGCTCAGGACATCGATGAGCGATGGAAATTCGTAGACGATTTATCACTGGCAGAAGTTGTGGGAAAGAATTCAAAAAGTCAATCTTTGAGTATAATCCAGGATATTGCTACAGAAGCTTCTCGGTCGAATATGGTAGTGAACAGTGACAAATCTACAATACTAACAATTTCATTTCTTAAAACTCTCCCACAGTTCCACCCTCCCATTCCTGATAACCTTACTTCTGACCAAATTACACTCCTTGGCGTTATTATATCTTCTGATATGTCTTGGGAGGAAAATACCAAGTTTGTTTTAAAGAAAGCTAACTCTTCCATGAGTATGTTAAAAATCCTAAAGAAATTCAAAGTCCCTAAAGAAAGAATGAAAGATTTGTATTGTATGTTTGTCCGTTCACTACTTGAATATGCCTGTCCAGCATGGCATTATGGACTTACAAAGAGTGACTCAGATAAGTTGGAAAGAATCCAAAAACACGCTGTTCAAATTATAATTGGTGGCCATAAAATGCCGTACTCGTATCTCCTAAAGGAGTGTAAGCTGGAACCCCTTTCTGTTCGTAGAGAACAGCTGTGCCAACGTTTCGGAACCAATCTGTTATCCCACCCTTTCTACCGAAATATGCTTCCTCCACCCTTTAAACCGGAAAGAAACAGACCTCCAAGAGAAGCAGCTATGAAAGTACCAAAACTCACACCTGTCGCTTGTAAAACTGAAAGGTACCGGAATAGTTTTGTGCCTCAGTTTACCTTGTATCATAACAACCTTACTTGAATTGCTTTATTTATTTTATGACAATTGTATATATGTTTTAGTTGTAGGTTAATGACAAGTGCCAATTAATTTGCTCGCGCATGAAATGTTGTGCCGCATTGATTTTGAAATTAAATTTGAAATTAAATTAAATTTGACTGTATCTATAATTTAATTGGAAGGAAAATTTAAATTGTTGGCCCAACTCAAACGCAGCCTCGGTACTTACCCTTGACTGCAGAAGCATTCTGGTTTGTCTGCTGCGCTGGAAGAGCAGATTGCGAAGTTGTCGTCACCTGAGTCACATTTTGTGTACGATTGACACAGAGCCTTAACATCAATGCTGAGTTTGAAGTTGCCCAGATCAATGGACAGTTCAACGAGACCGGGTATTTTCAACTCTGGCGAGGAAACACTTTGTATGGTAGTGAGAACAAAAGCAGCATTGAGACCTCGATTAAGGAGTATACCAAATTCGACTTTGACGAATCCACCAAATTCAATAATGCGGTTGAGCTGAACTTGTCCGAAGGTGGATAGATCGGCCTGGAAAGATGAATAGATTTATGCTTTGTATTCTTTGAAGGACCTACCATGAATCCTTATTGCATCATCGACTTCACTAGCCAAAATTATGTTGACATATTCTCGTTATTTTCCTCCATTCATGCGAGCAGCGCTCCTCAATCAGGGAACTGGAGCGCTGGATATCCATCTTGCCACAGCAATCTATAACCCAAAAACCACTTGTCGTGAGATGAACCTGCCACTGATGCTACCATTGTAGTCTAGTTCTATACTTCGTTACGCCACTCATCTGCTAGCTTTACTTAAGTTGTGAGCAAAACGTAGAAAGATTAAAGGTTTCGATGGGACCGCAAAAGTGACAAACTATTTGGACTCTTTGAAACAGATCGCCGGTACATACAATTTTCCAGAACCGATAAACTTGCAATGTAATCCAAGCAGATGCCTGATCGAGATTTGTTTGGTGATACATTTCATTGAAAGGCTACAAATTTCAAATAAAACATCTCAGCTCCTTCAAGAATTATCGTGCTAAGCGACAGAAGGATGGATGGGCGAACTCTACAAAGTCAACGGTATACTGTCTCGAACGATTTAGGATCGCAACAACAGGGAATTGTATTTCCATGGTTAGGTTTAATCGGTTGTTATTTGAAAGACATTTGGTGCCAAAATGTGAAGACCTTAACATACTTGCTCCAGGCAAGAAAGGAGGAGATTGCAGTCACACAACCACTTAGAAAGTATGGCACTTACCACTAGCTTCAATGAAGTTGTCAGCTTAATGTAAGCTGCAGAAGTGACATCTGCGTATTCCACGATCCACTTGTTGCTTAAAACCAATTCAGCGTTGTAAAGAACGCTTTCGGAGACCGAAGGGTCTAAAAAATGTGAGAAAACTGTCAAAAGAGGTCAAGGATCTGGATCTTAGACGTCAAGAAAACGTCATAGGCAGTTGCATATGCAAAGTTCTTGATCAATTTTTTGCAAAAGAAAAGTCGGCTTTCCAGAAGGGTCTAGAAGACTTTAAGGAAATTTGAGGAAGCAATGGAAGAAGAAAATGGGTCACTGTGAGTGGTGAGGAGCACTGTCCCTGCGAATGCAGTTCTGCTAAGTGGAAGTAAAAAACGAGAATAGAAGAGTTCAAGCTCGTGGGAAACTGTAAGAGGTATCAGTGAATTAAAACGTGTCTAGACTTGCCTGGCTCACATCTTCCAGTTTTAAAGGCATCTCCGAGATCACAGCTGCATTCAAAACCAGTTGCACTTGCAACCACGGAGCATTTTGCAGCTCCACACTCGGACTTGGCGGCTGCACTCAAACAAATGTCTGCGTCAAGCACAATTTCTGAAATGGAACAATAAGGAATAAGACTTTTCAGTTTATTTCTGTGACTCGTACACTGACCTATGTCGAAGGGAAGGTACTATCGGACTATGTTTCTTCACCGTGAATCTCATAAAATCTATATTATCCAAATTAAGCAAGCTAGCAACCCTGCCAACTGGAGAACTACGAAATTGATCGACGGTGAACTACCAAACCGAAGATCCGGTAAGTTCTAAACTGTTTAACTTACCGTTTTCTCTGACGATATTGCATGTCGCTATCCCGAACTCGATTCCTGGTACAACAGCAGTCTGAAGAGATGTGATGATGTCTGTCGTATCTTCCACGTTAATCTGCACCGTGGCTGCTACTCCCGTCATACCCAATTTCTGCAGGGACAAGACGTTGGCAACCCCTTTGTTAAGCGCTCCGTTTCCGACAGTGATGAACTTCTTGAGTACCGTATTAATCTGAAATTGTAAACGGTTGAAAAAAATGAGACAAAAGCCACACTGTATTTTCAGATTATTCCTGCTTGAAGTTTTTTTTTGGAGTAAGCGCTCACTAGTAACCAAAAATTACTCTTACCAGGGTTTCAATCTTGGTGACCAAAATTAACGTTTTGGTGGAAATCATGTTCGTGTACTCCTCCTCCCAAACGATCTGGTCAAGCTCAAGCCTGATCTCAATTGACCTCAAGGACGTTTCGGTAATGGCAACGCATTTGTCTTCTCCTCGAACTGATGACGGGACTAAGGGGAATTCGCAGCGACAAGAGTATTTTTCTGGCGTCAGGTCCGTTTCGCAGACAGCTCCAAGCCGAGAGCAACTTGTCTTGGCAATTCCATCACAGGAATCCGTCGGAGTCTCAATTTCTGAAAAGTTTCAAACTTGTTAACACTTTGCCAGTGAACTTCAAAGTAACTATATTTTTCAGGTGGAAAGGGAAATAGAACAAATTGCCAGTTGTCAAAACGGCACAAGAGCTACTTTTTCAGGTCTTGAAACTAAACTTCACTACAAACAAACAAATCCACTTACTGATGCAGCCAAGAGGTCCACTTGTAGAGTCGGCAGGGCACACGCAGCTAAATGATCCAACTGTATTTGTGCAAGTAGCATCATCTCCACAAATCATGCTATTCTTACATTCATCGATGTCGACACAAACGCCATCAAGCTCTTCGAACCTAGGCATAGAAAGGAGAGTGAAACATGCTGTCACTAAGGGATCTTGAAACAATTATAAGACTGTATCTATAATTTAATTGGAAGGAAAATTTAAATTGTTGGCCCAACTCAAACGCAGCCTCGGTACTTACCCTTGACTGCAGAAGCATTCTGGTTTGTCTGCTGCGCTGGAAGAGCAGATTGCGAAGTTGTCGTCACCTGAGTCACATTTTGTGTACGATTTACACAGAGCCTTAACATCAATGCTGAGTTTGAAGTTGCCCAGATCAATGGACAGTTCAACGAGACCGGGTATTTTCAACTCTGGCGAGGAAACACTTTGTATGGTAGTGAGAACAAAAGCAGCATTGAGACCTCGATTAAGGAGTATACCAAATCCGACTTTGACGAATCCACCAAATTCAATAATGCGGTTGAGCTGAACTTGTCCGAAGGTGGATAGATCGGCCTGGAAAGATGAATAGATTTATGCTTTGTATTCTTTGAAGGAGCTACCATGAATCCTTCTTGCATCATCGACTTCACTAGCCAAAATTATGTTGACATATTCTCGTTATTTTCCTCCATTCATGCGAGCAGCGCTCCTCAATCAGGGAACTTGAGCGCTGGATATCCATCTTGCCACAGCAATCTATAACCCAAAAACCACTTGTCGTGAGATGAACCTGCCACTGATGCTACCATTGTAGTCTAGTTCTATACTTCGTTACGCCACTCATCTGCTAGCTTTACTTAAGTTGTAAGCAAAACGTAGAAAGATTAAAGGTTTCGATGGGACCGCAAAAGTGACAAACTATTTGGACTCTTTGAAACAGATCGCCGGTACTGACAATTTTCCAGAACCGATAAACTTGCAATGTAATCCAAGCAGATGCCTGATCGAGATTTGTTTGGTGATACATTTCACTGAAAGGCTACAAATTTCAAATAAAACATCTCAGCTCCTTCAAGAATTATCGTGCTAAGCGACAGAAGGATGGATGGGCGAACTCTACAAAGTCAACGGTATACTCTCTCAAACGATTTAGGATCGCAACAACAGGGAATTGTATTTCCATGGTTAGGTTCATTCGGTTGTTATTTGAAAGACATTTGGTGCCAAAATGTGAAGACCTTAACATACTTGCTCCAGGCAAGAAAGGAGGAGATTGCAGTCACACAACCACTTAGAAAGTATGGCACTTACCGCTAGCTTCAATGAAGTTGTCAGCTTAATGTAAGCTGCAGAAGTGACATCTGCGTATTCCACGATCCACTTGTTGCTTAAAACCAATTCAGCGTTGTAAAGAACGCTTTCGGAGACCGAAGGGTCTAAAAAATGTGAGAAAACTGTCAAAAGAGGTCAAGGATCTGGATCTTAGACGTCAAGAAAACGTCATAGGAAGTTGCATATGCAAAGTTCTTGATCTATTTTTTGCAAAAGAAAAGTCGGCTTTCCAGAAGGGTCTAGAAGACTTTAAGGAAATTGGAGGAAGCAATGGAAGAAGAAAACACTAGAAGAAAATAGGTCACTGTGAGTGGTGAGGAGCACTGTCCCTGCGAATGCAGTTCTGCTAAGTGGAAGTAAAAAAAGAGACTAGAAGAGTTCAAGCTCGTGGGAAACTGTAAGAGGTATCAGTGAATTAAAACGTGTCTAGACTTGCCTGGCTCACATCTTCCAGTTTTAAAGGCATCTCCAAGATCACAGCTGCATTCAAAACCAGTTGCACTTGCAACCACGGAGCATTTTGCAGCTCCACACTCGGACTTGGCGGCTGCATTCAAACAAATATCTGCGTCAAGCACAATTTCTGAAATGGAACAATAAGGAATAAGACTTTTCAGTTTATTTCTGTGACTCGTACACTGACCTATGTCGAAGGGAAGGTACTATCGGACTATGTTTCTTCACCGCGAATCTCATAAAATCTATATTATCCAAATTAAGCAAGCTAGCAACCCTGCCAACTGGAGAACTACGAAATTGATCGACGGTGAACTACCAAACACGAAGATCCGGTAAGTTCTAAACTGTTTAACTTACCGTTTTCTCTGACGATATTGCATGTCGCTATCCCGAACTCGATTCCTGGTACAACAGCAGTCTGAAGAGATGTGATGATGTCTGTCGTATCTTCCACGTTAATCTGGACCGTGGCTGCTACTCCCGTCATACCCAATTTCTGCAGGGACAAGACGTTGGCAACCCCTTTGTTAAGCGCTCCGTTTCCGACAGTGATGAACTTCTTGAGTACCGTATTAATCTGAAATTGTAAACGGTTGAATAAAATGAGACAAAAGCCACACTGTATTTTCAGATTATTCCTGCTTGAAGTATTATTTTTGGAGTAAGCGCTCACTAGTAACCAAAAATTACTCTTACCAGGGTTTCAATCTTGGTGACCAAAATTAACGTTTTGGTGGAAATCATGGTCGTGTACTCCTCCTCCCAAACGATCTGGTCAAGCTCAAGCCTGATCTCAATTGACCTCAAGGACGTTTCGGTAATGGCAACGCATTTGTCTTCTCCTCGAACTGATGACGGGACTAAGGGGAATTCGCAGCGACAAGAGTATTTTTCTGGCGTCAGGTCCGTTTCGCAGACAGCTCCAAGCCGAGAGCAACTTGTCTTGGCAAATCCATCACAGGAATCCGTCGGAGTCTCAATTTCTGAAAAGTTTCAAACTTGTTAACACTTTGCCAGTGAACTTCAAAGTAACTATAGTTTTCAGGTGGAAAGGGAAATAGAACAAATTGCCAGTTGTCAAAACGGCACAAGAGCTACTTTTTCAGGTCTTGAAACTAAACTTCACTACAAACAAACAAATCCACTTACTGATGCAGCCAAGAGGTCCACTTGTAGAGTCGGCAGGGCACACGCAGCTAAATGATCCAACTGTATTTGTGCAAGTAGCATCATCTCCACAAATCATGCTATTCTTACATTCATCGATGTCGACACAAACGCCATCAAGCTCTTCGAACCTAGGCACAGAAAGGAAAGTGAAACATGCTGTCACTAAGGGATCTTGAAACAATTATAAGACTGTATCTATAATTTAATTGGAAGGAAAATTTAAATTGTTGGCCCAACTCAAACGCAGCCTCGGTACTTACCCTTGACTGCAGAAGCATTCTGGTTTGTCTGCTGCGCTGGAAGAGCAGATTGCGAAGTTGTCGTCACCTGAGTCACATTTTGTGTACGATTTACACAGAGCCTTAACATCAATGCTGAGTTTGAAGTTGCCCAGATCAATGGACAGTTCAACGAGACCGGGTATTTTCAGCTCTGGCGAGGAAACACTTTGTATGGTAGTGAGAACAAAAGCAGCATTGAGACCTCGATTAAGGAGTATACCAAATTCGACTTTGACGAATCCACCAAATTCAATAATGCGGTTGAGCTGAACTTGTCCGAAGGTGGATAGATCGGCCTGGAAAGATGAATAGATTTATGCTTTGTATTCTTTGAAGGAGCTACCATGAATCCTTATTGCATCATCGACTTCACTAGCCAAAATTATGTTGACATATTCTCGTTATTTTCCTCCATTCATGCGAGCAGCGCTCCTCAATCAGGGAACTGGAGCGCTGGATATCCATCTTGCCACAGCAATCTATAACCCAAAAACCACTTGTCGTGAGATGAACCTGCCACTGATGCTACCATTGTAGTCTAGTTCTATACTTCAGTAGTTATATAAAGCCGATCCTAGCTCACCCGCCCCCCAATTTCAAAACCCCATTTTAACATCAATTTCTTAAATTTTAACATCCTTTTTTCCAAATTATCCCTCTTTTTAAAGATATTTTTATTTTCTTACTTCCCAAATAAAGGACCCAAGAACTAGGAAATATTACCCTTTACTACATATAAACTACTACTTTTTTACATTTTCATTTTTTATCAAAATATGATACCGCCATATTAATGAGTAAACAGTTCTATATCAACATATTGGTCAGAGTTCTTATTTACGCGCAAAATAGGCTGCAAAACCAGATTTTTCTTTAGAAGCAACTCATCAGCAATTGCATTATATCTCTGTGGTATAAACAAATCACAGGCTTTGTTATTATGATTAATAACGACAACCAACTTATCACCATATTTTGTCTTAGCAATTCTCATTTTAACGATGGTATATTTCAATCCTAGAACTAGTTCTTCTTTCCTGATTGTCTCATTGTATTTATTCATTCTGATTGTAGACAAGACTTCCTTCAGCGACTCCATTTATTAGCGGCTGAATTTCTTTAATAAAAATCCAAACTCACAAACTCACATACATATTTTTATTAATAATATCAAGTGTAGCTTTTCTTTCATAATATATAACACAGTAAATATTATATGGTATGGGTTGATAATCTTTTAATGTTATACTTATTTCAATATCAGCAGTTGTTCCATTATAAATATTTGACTCGTGTTTGGAAACATCGAAACAGAATAATGGATATACTTCTTTAAATTCTTCTATATTGACTACACTACCAGTATCAAACGCTAATTGTTTATAACCCAAATGTATGTATCTGTTGTACAGATTAGAGTACGTGCATTTCTCATCACTAAAGTCGCATTTGAGGGGTTCTTCTGGATATTTATCCCCGTTAATTCTAACCTCTATATCCGTCAAATTCATATAATCAAACACCATATTATTCTTTTTTTGGTTGTTATGCTCTTCATTTTTCTGTAACATCACAACGATTTTTGTAGGACTATTCCTCTCAGACACAACTTTCCATGTGTGTTCCTTATTCTGACTAACATCACTTTTATAAGTATTACAAGCTTCCCAGATCAGATTATACTTTTTATACTTTACAATTAGTATCCCCATTTCTTACAATCATGTTATTATCATCATTTCTTCTTAGACAAATTCTATGCGATGCACCTCTAAAAAATCGTTTGTTTCCTTTCAAGAATCCGAACAACTCTGATAATGGTAAATATATATTTACTAATTCGCTGTTTTTAGTTCTGTTATATCTCTTCACAAACCCTTTATTATAATTTCGATTGGGTTTAGAACTGACAACCACAGTTCCTGCTAGTGCTCCACCTGCAGGTTCGGTAAATGAACTACTTATAGGGTTGATATCGGTTCCCTGATTATAATCCTTATACCAGAAATGATTTCTAGCTGCACTTCTAGAATAATCATCGGAATATTCAATAAACTTTGTAACGGTAGTTGCAATACCAACATGATTAATTTTTTCAACAGGAGCATCGTTTATTACATACTCAGCGGTACTAAATAAATTGAATCCATTATTAGTTAACGTAGCGACATCGGTTGCATCTATGTTAGCTCCGTTCTCTTTTACAATTCTTACACCCACTTCAAGATAACTTTCACTTGGATAGAACCAGAAATCCAATTTCTTCGTTACGAATTCAAACTCTGTTCTATTGGATACATTCACATCTGTTTCTCGAATTTCTTTAAATTCATATTTGACCACTGTATCATCCACAAGCGGCTCATCAAAAATGTTCCATTGCGGACTGACAACTTTATTTACTGCCATTTATATGAGAAAGAAATTATTCGATAAAAATTATTTCAGAATCTTTAATCCACTTCCAGTCATTAACGTTTTAATCAAGTCCTGACTTCTTTGATTTAAAATTCTTTTATTTGTACCTATAAGATCCTTAATCGATTTCTTATTTCCAATTACATCAATGAGTTCTTTCCTGTTTACATCAATCAGATCTTTCCCGTATTCTATTGCTCTATTTTTCAACAACTCAAATCTCGGTTTTATAATTTTGTTATACATTGACATAGCTCCATCTTTTATTTGTTTTGCTGACGTTTGAAATAACTGAGAATTGGCAATGTTTTTGAATAAACTACCGATTCCACTTCCATACTGTTTTTTATAAAGTAATCGTTTATTATTAATCAACATTTATAGGTAAATAATTTTATTTCACTAATCCTTTAAGCTTTTCTCAAATGCAAAACGTATCCAACATTATCACCATTCAAATCGATAGGTCTTCCCAACTGATCAGTAATTGTCATTCTCAAGGAGTAAATAAAGTCTTTTGTGTTAATAGGAAGGTAGATTAATTGTCTAGGATTCTCAACAATTTGACAACCTGGTTCTGTATTCGGAACAAACGTCCAAATGACGTCTGATTTACTTTTGTTTACGATAGAACTGTTTACAAGAGAGCAGTTAATTTGAATTTTATCAACGCTTCTTGTTATATTCGGAAGCTTTGTACCTTCATTAATTTTCTTAGAAATCTCCCTATCCTTCTCAAAGCCTAAAATCTGACACAACTCACTATTAAATCTAAACACATATTTTTCTTGTAATAGTATGACAAATCTCGAGATGCTGGATTGGATGAGATTACAATAGGACATTTATCTTTTGAAGTATCAAAATACTGACACAAAAAATAATTCAAACAATCATCGTTATACATCCCATTAGGAATAGTAACATTCATCCATCCCTCCTCTTCATCTTTCCTATATTGAAATGTATTATTTCCAAATTTATCACTTATATTATGCCACGAATACCACAAAGTACACTGATTCAAACCTATTTCATAATCCCAATTGCGATTCAATTCGATTGGTTGACTAAATGTTATATCAATGATACTTTCATTACCTTCAATGTTTAACAACACCATTTATTAGAAAGATTTTTTATATATTGAATTGTAAACTCTCTTCTTAAAAAATTTATTTCGCATTAACGAATCCAAAATATCAATAGCTTCTTTCCTCACCTCATCAGATGTATTCCCGTTTACTCTACTACCTATCAAAGTGTACAATTTTTTAATCGTATCACACTTCATAAATATTCCAGTTCCTTGTTGTTTGATAAAGGGTCTACTAGATTGAATTTTTTTTTAATCTATACTTATAGTCTTGAATAAATAAAATAATTTTATCATACTTACTAGAACTACTTTTACTTTTCAAACCGCCATAACTTTGACTTATAGGTGTTAATTCAGACAAAGCATCTTCTATATTCTCTGGGTTATCAAAGTAATAATTAGGCATCTCAAAATATTCTCCTTTATATCTTGTATGATTCTCTCTATATTTTACATCAAGTGCTTTTAATAACTCGTTATCAACACCTTGATCCGTATCAACGATTTTGATACTTGTTGGTAAATCTGGAGATGCTTCTAAAGCGGTCAATTGTGTTGACTGCGTTTCTACCTCTGAAACTGGAATCTGATATGGTTGTCTTTGTAAAGCTGTTTTATACGTTTCACCTAATTGGAGAAGCCGGCTTCTTGAATTAATATCCACCTCCTCTAATTTTTCGATGATAGCTTCAGCGTTTTCTTTTTCTGCCATAACAACTGGAGCGTTTAATTCTGAAGCATATTCCCGAAACCCTGCTTTCTCCATCTCGTATTGTTGAACTTTTTTTCTTTGAATTTGTCTGTTCTTAACTATACCCGATAACATATCACTCAAACGTCTCGAATCCATTTATATACAAGTAATTTTATTTCATAATAAATTTTGAAAGTTCTTTTTCATAAAACCCTCCTTGAATTAATTCCCCACTTTTGTCAGATATTTCATAAGTAATGGGGGTGGTAGGTCTAACGGTTGCTATCTGGAATACTTCATTCGTGTAGTTAGGTAAATAACCTTTCTCAAAAATATTTTTTTCTTTTTTAATTCTAACTAAATCTCCTACTTTGTAATTTCCTGTGACTTTGTAATCACATGGAGGAAACAAAGCATTGTAAACCTTTTTCTGATTTACCTTTTTACTAGCATCTACTGGTTTCATTTTTATTGAACGATGATAAGTGTTATTATAATTCCTAACAAATAAAGGCAAAATATCAATCCATTTAGTAGTGTTATTGTGAGTAAAATATTTCCATAACTTTTCTTTCAACGTTCTTTTGAATCGTTCAACGATTTGCGCTTTCAATTCACTTTTAGATGCAAACCAGTGTATGTCGTTATTTTTCAAAAATGTTTGAACATTTCTCATTACAAATTCTTTACCTTTATCAGTTTGTAGTTTCTTAGGAATTCTTTCTTTAAAGATATGACTGTATGCCTTGATTATTTCAGCACCCGTTTTATCTTTCAAAGGGACACACCAAGCATATTTACTAAAGCAATCAATAATAGTCAAGATGTAATTTGTTTTATCATTCATTATTTTATATTTCTGGAGGTCAACTAAATCAGCTTGCCATTGCTCATCAACATGGTGAACATAGACTCACCTCCTTTCAAAATTGTGATAGGAAGGTTTGTGTAACGTATACACATCCTCATTTTGCAAAACATGTTTTATGTTATCTGTAGAAACGTTCACTCCATTTTCTTTTAATTTTCTGTGAATATCATCAACCCCTGAATAATTCGAATAATACTTCTTTAAAATATCTTTTTCTGCGTTGAGGTTTTTTTTAAAATCAGATTTTTCCTCGATCCGCAAATAACACAATTACCTTTCAGCATTGGAACTTTAATTTTCTGTGACACTGCTTTAAACATTGATTCAGTGTCAGTTTTCTTTTTACATTTCATACAATAAATCTCCATTTATTAGATAACAATTTTTATAAACAAAAAGACGAGAGATGAATAAACTACGAACAATGCAATCCACAGTTTAATTCATCTATATTCTGAACGGCAAGATTTTCATAAGCTATTTTTTTCTTTGAAGTTTTTAGATATTTAATTATTTCTTTTCCTGGGGGTATACCGAAAGAATCAAAAAATTCTTCATAAGGATTATCAGGTAGATTACAGTACGCCACCCAGTGAGTTCCAGGCATTCTTAGTTTATCATAATTAATGACACCACATTCTAGGCTATTTATTTGTTTGGGTAGCGTATCTATAGAGAAAACACCTCTAAAATGTGGTATATCCCCTAATGCATCCATAATGTAAAAATTGGTTAGAGGTCCTACTTTACTTTTGCTTCTTTTTTTATGTCCCCGTTTTTTGACTTCTTAGGTCTTCCACGTACACCAAGACCTACAACTTTTTGTGTTCCAGGAAGTGTAAGCGCACCACCTGTGTTGACATCATCGGTTTCCTTCTTAGGCCTTCCACGTACCCCATTACCTACAACTTTTTGTGTTCCAGGAAGTTTTAGCGCCCCACCTGTGTTGGTTATATTATCCACCAATTTCTTACCAGCGAATGTACCCAAAGCAGCAGCTCCGCTTGTTAAAGCTGCCTTTCCAAGGGTAATTGCCAACGGTATTAGGAAAGGAAGTAATCCACCCTTTTGAATCGATTCTTTCATCTGTTTGTATGATACATCCATATCACAGCCCTTATTATTCATTTTCCATGTTTCAATTTTATCAATTTGTCGTTTACTTAAAAGTAACTTGACTGGTTCTCGTTCATTCTGTCTACTATGACTAACACGTATCTGACATTTTTGTTTAGCGCCAAAGCATTTCTTCAGCTTTCCTTTCTGAAGCTTTGACAAATAAACTGTATACTCCATTGTTTCAACCATTTATTAGAAAAATAATTTATCATATAAATTTATTTACCAGCCATCATTTTTTCTATTCTGGAAACGAAGGGTTTGTCAACAGGTTTTTGCTCTAGAAGCCTTTTTAAAATGTTTACGATTGCTCTTTCAATATTATCGATATGGGTTTGTTGGTCAGCAATTTTTGTTAGAATAGTATTGCTAAGTGTTTGTTGGGTTTCGAGCTTTTTTTCCAAATCTAAAAGATATGTAATTAACGTTCCTAAATTAACAGCATCATTTTTGTTTCTAGGGTCTTGAACATTTGTTATCAACTTGTTTTCAGCGTTAATTTCTTTATCATTAACTCGAATTATTTCTTTTACAAATAACCCTTTATCTTTAATCCTTACCAGCAAATTATCGAGAGAATCATGTACAGCAGTTATTCTGTTGATATCTTCGCTAAAATATTGATTTATCCCCACTTGTTCTGCGGTAATTTCTTCTTTAAATTGATTCAAAATAATAGTCATAGATCTGAAACTAATAGCGTCCTGGTCTGCTTTCGCATCCCCTAAACTAATAATTCTCTTATCTTGTAGATTAATATTACCGTTGTCATCAGTAACTTTCGATTCGTTACTAACCTTTTTTCCAACACTACCGAATTTATTCATTTATGATAGAAATTAATTATCCAGTAGTTTTATCCAGGGTTTTATCTTTTGTTTTCAAATCTATGAAGAAAAATCCGTAACCTTTAGTTGCAACCTCGAATTATTTCTGAAAGATCCCATTGTCTATATTAGATACATGATTTTGCCTGATTAATTTTCATTCTTTTGGATTAGAACACTGAAAGAATGCGAAAAAATTACACTGAAGTCTAACAACCTTTGGTGTTTTATGATAGCTCTGTGATAAATAAACAATTGAAGCATTTTTCTTTCTTCCTCTTATGAATAAATCTTCTATTTTCTTCTGGGCTTTTTCAGTGACAAAATCGTCAAATATAATCAAGTTTTGATAATTAGGGTCTAGGTCATCAACATCGATAATATCATTAAGGTCATTACTTACGGTTAAAATATTCGTTTTACATTTTGATTCCAAGGTGGTTAAATTGTCTATAAGTTCTTTATATTTATCTTCTTCAAGATCTTTTGCATACAAGTATATTCGGTTGAAACAGATATCTTCATATATTAAATTCAAGAGTAGATTGGTTTTCCCTGTTCCTGAACTTCCACAAATTAATAATCTAAATGGCCACTGAGGTGCAAGGTCGTGTTTGTTCTGATAGTTGCTCTTTTCGCTAAAATCATACACTTTTATTGGTGCCTTTTCATTCATTTATTTAGGAAGAATTTTTCATTATAAGATTTACCGAAGTAGGTACTAGAGTATTTTAAGTAGGTACTTGAATTTTTGAAGTAGGGACTTGAAGTTCTTAAGTAGCGACTTGAATTTTTGAAGTAGGGACTTGAATTTTTGAAGTAGGGACTTGAATTTAATGTTTATAACCTAGAGGTAAAGTTGTAATATTATCGCTTGTTACTCTCTCATCCTTAGGATCCAACGCTTTTTTATTCTGTTCTTCTAGAAACATATTGTGCTTGAATGATCTTAAGTTATACTGGGTTACAGAAAGGTTTTCAGTTTTACCAAACAGTACATCCTTATAGTTTTGAATCGTAATTTTATCTTTAAGTATATTCGTTTTTATTCCTTTCAGTTTTTTGCTTGATTGTTCTTGGTTGTCCTTATCATAAGCATATACTTTTGATCGTAATCCTACAAACTCAGTCATAACCTGTCCTGCTAGTTCGTCTTTCATCATTCCTATCACTTTCTTATTTAAATTAGGAAACCTATATGGATTATCTTTCGCATAATCAGATGTATCGAATCTCTCATTCAAATCTTGTTTGATATCTTCATAGAAATCTTCGGTTCGAATGTCGTATATGAAAGAATCAGTATCCATATAACATAAATCAATTTGATCCCCATATTTAGGTTTCATATAATCATAATGGAATTCATACATCAGTAGCTTGGATAGTTCCAATACAGCAAAACCAATATACATTGGTTTATCTAGTTTTATCTTTTCCTTTGACATTCTTGCCACAGAAAAGTTTTCACTGAAAATAATTTCAGATTTAAAGTTGGGTTTCTTTATTATTTGTTCTCTTGTTTTATCGTCAGTTATTATTTCCATATCAGCTCGTTTCCTTACGTTCTCCATGGTTTTCCCAAAGCAAGCATTATTCATCAGCTTAAAAAAGTCCTTTTCAAAATCATTTGTACCTTTAGTTCTAAGTGCTGTGTTGTGGTCTATGTACCCCTTTTAGTAAGCACTTTCAGTGAATCCTAGTATTCTATGTACTTTTTTCAGTATCAAACCTTTTTGTAAATAGAATTCTAGATTCCTGTGGTGAACTACGTAATTTTGCTTATCTAATAATGTGGTACAAAGCTTACCATTAAAATGTTCGGGTGCTAAGGGTAAATCTTTGTGTAAGTGGAAAAGTTCATTCGGGTATTCAAAATCTACTTCATATATAGCACCTACATTCGGTAACTGTATCACCGAGTTAACATGATTTTTTAGATGGTTTTAATACTCGAGTGATTCGTATTCATTCCTTTCTTTTAAATCATCTGGTACTGGAATGAACTAGAAATCATTCGCTGGTAAATTCTGCGACATCGCCCACCCATATAAATTATTCTTATCGAAATACATTAAATAGTTAGATGGCTTACCCTTATCATAACTGCTCATATATTTATTATTTGCTTTAGCGTATCTTTTCATACATTGCGATACACCACCTCTTATCCCCTTTTCAATGAATTTATACATGTCTTCCTTCGAGAATAACGGTAGTTCTACTTTCGAATGCTTTAGGAAAGCATCCCATGTTAATCCTGGAGCTGAGAAGTAATGTAGTGGATACAGATCATAATTATGAATACATACATTTCTGAAATTCTCTACAACATCAGACAATATTAAAACATCACTTTTTAAGTACAACTTCGTATAATCAAGTAATGTTTCACAATTAAATTGCTTCCAAATAGACACCGCTCTTTTATAATCAGTTGTGTCAATACCTTTTCCCGTTAACCTAGAATAAAAGCTTTCTATGGGTGGTAACTTTGTACAATCCATTTTACTGAAACTGTCTACGAATTCATACGGATAAACCCTTTTTTTAATTATTTCTTTGACCTCTTCATCGTTTTTGAAACTATTCGATGTATACTTGAAATTCTCTATCAGATGATTACAGGATTCTTTGCAATCGCATTTTGCTAAATTTGCTGATAACTTGTCCAGCGATGAAGCCATGAATCGAATGGAATCTATGGATCTGATTTCATATTTTATTTCCTTATCCTGTCTTGGGATACTTATTGATTTCGAGAATGAGATGAAACTTTCTGCACTTTCAAATATACCGTTATCAGGTATCAACTCATTCACAAATAGATGAGAATCATATTTTGATAAGTTATGCATCACTACAGGGATATGCTTGGGAATCCTGTATTTCATATTACATTCAGCATGAGCAAATCCCCTATCTTCTCCTGTCATGTGGTCGTGATCAAAGTGGGGATTTTCAGTAATTTCAGTCTTACAGATATGGCAGGTCTTATCCATTAGTGTATTCCGTTTTTCTGCAATTTCTACATCGGTATAAGTGTGTTTTCTCTGCCTGTTTTCATATTTGTTTGCAATTTCTGTGGATACTTTTGTAACGGTTTTAACAAAATGTTCTGCAGCGTCTTCACCGAAATAATCGTAGTATTTGTTCTGGTTTGTATCAAAGGAACAGCATACCTGAAATCCATAAGCAAGTGGTTTCTGTTCGGCTACTTTTATTGTTTTCTTTCCGTTTACCTGATTGTATTCTTCGTTATAAGACTCAAAGTCGGCTATTATGCAATAAGGTACTTTCAATTGTTTTGCAATATTTTTATATTGTATACTTGAACCTTCAGGAGGCATTATAATATCAGGATCTTCGCAATTATTTTTACTTTCATGTTTTTCAAAGTGTTCTTGTTTCGAAAAATGCCTTCCACAAAAAGTGCAGAGGTATGTCTTTTTTTGTCTTTTAGATATTTCAGAACCAACTAGTTTGCTCAGATTCTTTACTAGCACATAATGCTTATCAAAATATAGTAAATGAATAACCTGTTTTGCTGTGTTGCCATTGATGGTACTTTTTAGTATATGACTTCTGATTATTTTCTCTTTATCAATTTGAAATAAGCAAATCTTTATGTTGTATTCATTTTCAAATTTATGGATGTCTTTTGTATCCATCGGGAAGTTGGTAACCCCTTTGAAATCAAATTCGTTCTCATATTGTTTATATTTCGAAGTTCTCGCAGCGTTGTCCTTGGCTGGGTATAAATGTGCTAAGATCACCAAAGAAAGCATTTTTGATCTAAATTTTTTATATTTATGCACGCTTTTTTATTTTTTACGAAATCTGGTAGTATTTTAAACGTTCCTCCCATATACGATTCTATTCGTGTCATCCTATAATCAATTCCTTCATACCGACTAAATTGTAGCCCAGATCGAGGGGTATTACTTAAAGAACTAAGTTTCTTGTTATTATCATCCAAATGACTATGAGTAAGTATGCTATTTTTACTTAAAATCCAAGAAGTACTGTTGTAAAATACTACTACTTCTTCATCATTCTCCTGTCTATAGAAACTAACCCTGGTTACGAATTGAACTTTCTATTGATATCTTTCATGCATTCTTCGTTGTAAATCAGCGAAAACAAAAGCTATAAGAGTATGTTTATCTCTTCCATTGCTTTCAATTGAAACATTTACGGTATACAAATTTTCAATTTCCCTAGAAATAGTAGGCTGCTGCTCTTCTTCCGTTTTGAATAAACAATTAGGAATGGTAGTTTCTTCTTTAATCCGTTTCTTATTTATAAAGAGAGTTGATAAATCGACTACTTTGGGTTTATTTTTATCACTTCTTTCTACTTGAGTTCTAATGATATCTCTATTTTTCTTTATAGTATCTTCATGTTTTTTAATAATATTATTATAGTATTCTCCAACTCTTTTTAGTACTTCTTCTCGGTTTCCGCGAGTTGATAGGTTCTTGTTTTTCAAAAATCTCTTTAATTCATATTTTGATAAAAAAATAAAAATGTAAAAAAGTAGTAGTTTATATGTAGTAAAGGGTAATATTTCCTATTTCTTGGGTCCTTTATTTGGGAAGTAAGAAAATAAAAATATCTTTAAAAATGGGGATAATTTGGAAAAAAGGATGTTAAAATTTAAGAAATTGATGTTAAAATGGGGTTCTTAAATTGGGGGCGGGTGAGCTAGGATCGGCTTTATATAACTACTTACTTCGTTACGCCACTCATCTGCTAGCTTTACTTAAGTTGTGAGCAAAACGTAGAAAGATTAAAGGTTTCGATGGGACCGCAAAAGTGACAAACTATTTGGACTCTTTGAAACAGATCGCCGGTACTGACAAATTTCCAGAACCGATAAACTTGCAATGTAATCCAAGCAGATGCCTGATCGAGATTTGTTTGGTGATACATTTCATTGAAAGGCTACAAATTTCAAATAAAACATCTCAGCTCCTTCAGGAATTATCGTGCTAAGCGACAGAAGGATGGATGGGCGAACTCTACAAAGTCAACGGTATACTGTCTCGAACGATTTAGGATCGCAACAACAGGGAATTGTATTTCCATGGTTAGGTTTATTCGGTTGTTATTTAAAAGACATTTGGCGCCAAAATGTGAAGACCTTAACATACTTGCTCCAGGCAAGAGAGATTGCAGTAACACAACCACTTAGAAAGTATGGCACTTACCGCTAGCTTCAATGAAGTTGTCAGCTTAATGTAAGCTGCAGAAGTGACATCTGCGTATTCCACGATCCACTTGTTGCTTAAAACCAATTCAGCGTTGTAAAGAACGCTTTCGGAGACCGAAGGGTCTAAAAAATGTGAGAAAACTGTCAAAAGAGGTCAAGGATCTGGATCTTAGACGTCAAGAAAACGTCATAGGAAGTTGCATATGCAAAGCTCTTGATCTATTTTTTGCAAAAGAAAAGTCGGCTTTCCAGAAGGGTCTAGAAGACTTTAAGGAAATTGGAGGAAGCAATGGAAGAAGAAAATAGGTCACTGTGAGTGGTGAGGAGCACTGTCCCTGCGAATGCAGTTCTGCTAAGTGGAAGTAAAAAAAGAGAATAGAAGAGTTCAAGCTCGTGGGAAACTGTAAGAGGTATCAGTGAATTAAAACCTGTCTAGACTTGCCTGGCTCACATCTTCCAGTTTTAAAGGCATCTCCGAGATCACAGCTGCATTCAAAACCAGTTGCACTTACAACCACGGAGCATTTTGCAGCTCCACACTCGGACTTGGCGGCTGCACTCAAACAAATGTCTGCGTCAAGCACAATTTCTGAAATGGAACAATAAGGAATAAGACTTTTCAGTTTATTTCTGTGACTCGTACACTGACCTATGTCGAAGGGAAGGTACTATCGGACTATGTTTCTTCACCGTGAATCTCATAAAATCTATATTATCCAAATTAAGCAAGTTAGCAACCCTGCCAACTGGAGAACTACGAAATTGATCGACGGTGAACTACCAAACCGAAGATCCGGTAAGTTCTAAACTGTTTAACTTACCGTTTTCTCTGACGATATTGCATGTCGCTATCCCGAACTCGATTCCTGGTACAACAGCAGTCTGAAGAGATGTGATGATGTCTGTCGTATCTTCCACGTTAATCTGCACCGTGGCTGCTACTCCCGTCATACCCAATTTTTGCAGGGACAAGACGTTGGCAACCCCTTTGTTAAGCGCTCCGTTTCCGACAGTGATGAACTTCTTGAGTACCGTATTAATCTGAAATTGTAAACGGTTGAATAAAATGAGACAAAAGCCACACTGTATTTTCAGATTATTCCTGCTTGAAGTATTATTTTTGGAGTAAGCGCTCACTAGTAACCAAAAATTACTCTTACCAGGGTTTCAATCTTGGTGACCAAAATTAACGTTTTGGTGGAAATCATGGTCGTGTACTCCTCCTCCCAAACGATCTGGTCAAGCTCAAGCCTGATCTCAATTGACCTCAAGGACGTTTCGGTAATGGCAACGCATTTGTCTTCTCCTCGAACTGATGACGGGACTAAGGGGAATTCGCAGCGACAAGAGTATTTTTCTGGCGTCAGGTCCGTTTCGCAGACAGCTCCAAGCCGAGAGCAACTTGTCTTGGCAATTCCATCACAGGAATCCGTCGGAGTCTCAATTTCTGAAAAGTTTCAAACATGTTAACACTTTGCCAGTGAACTTCAAAGTAACTATAGTTTTCAGGTGGAAAGGGAAATAGAACAAATTGCCAGTTGTCAAAACGGCACAAGAGCTACTTTTTCAGGTCTTGAAACTAAACTTCACTACAAACAAACAAATCCACTTACTGATGCAGCCAAGAGGTCCACTTGTAGAGTCGGCAGGGCACACGCAGCTAAATGATCCAACTGTATTTGTGCAAGTAGCATCATCTCCACAAATCATGCTATTCTTACATTCATCGATGTCGACACAAACGCCATCAAGCTCTTCGAACCTAGGCATAGAAAGGAAAGTGAAACATGCTGTCACTAAGGGATCTTGAAACAATTATCAGACTGTATCTATAATTTAATTGGAAGGAAAATTTAAATTGTTGGCCCAACTCAAACGCAGCCTCGGTACTTACCCTTGACTGCAGAAGCATTCTGGTTTGTCTGCTGCGCTGGAAGAGCAGATTGCGAAGTTGTCGTCACCTGAGTCACATTTTGTGTACGATTTACACAGAGCCTTAACATCGATTTTAATTTTAAAGCTGCCCAGATTAATCGACAATTCAACGATACCAGGAATTTTGAACTCTGGCGAGGACACACTTTGTATGGCAGTGAGAACAAAAGCAGCGTTGAGACCTCGATTAAGGAGTATACCAAATTCGACTTTGACGAATCCACCAAATTCGAGAATGCGGATGAGCTGAACTTGTCCGAAGGTGGATAGATCGGCCTGGAAAGATGAATAGATTTATGCTTTGTATTCTTTGAAGGAGCTACCATGAATCCTGATTGCATCATCGACTTCTCTAGCCAAAATAATGCCACTGATTTAATGCCGAGCTGCCACTGATTTTACCATTGTAATCTAGTTCTTTACTTCGTTACGCCACTCATCCCCTAGCTTTACTTATGTTGTGAGCAAAACGTTGACAGACCAAAGGTCTCAATAAAACCACAAAAGGGAAAATTTGTTTGGACTCTCTGATACCGATCATCGGTTCTGACAAATATCCAGAGCCCATAAACTTGCAATTTGATCCTAGCTGACCTTATCAAGATTTATTAGGATACTTTTCATTAAAAAGACTACAACTTCTCAGCTCCTTCAAGAATTGGCATGCTTAGCGACAGAAGGATGGATTGGCGAACTCTACAAATTGAGAAGTATACCGTCAGTAGCAATTTAGGACCCCGAGAACAAGAAGTTGTATCTGCATAGCTAGGTTTATTCGGTGTTGTTTAAAAGAGATTGGGCACGAAAATGTGAAGACCTTAACATACTTTCTCCAGGCAGGAAAGGAGGAGATTGCAGTTCCGTCTACCCCCCTCCCCGGTGGAAGCCCCCCGGACAAAAAAAATGTTACACCCCCCCCCCCCAAAAAAAATCACCACCGCTACCAAAACCTCCCCGACCTAAACCACCCGGTACAACCCCCCCCCCCCCCCCCCCCCCATGGCGAAAACCCCTCACCTAAGAAAGAGAAAGTCCCAAAATAATCCTTTAGTCCGAAATAATCCCCACGAATAGTACAAGGGAGTAGCTGGGTACCGGGATTAACTGATGTACATACTGACGGGCACATACGAGTAGAATGACTGGATGCAGCTCCATTCGAAAACTTGACTCTACAATAATCTCTGAAGTATAGTGGTTATCCAGTAACAAGTGTAAGAATAAGCTTGTGCACAAAGGTTGTGTATATGTGAACCAAAATGTGCTGGCTGGAGGTGTTCTTAGTTCTGAATGCGTCAAGCGCAGGTAGAACAAATATAAACAAGGTGAGTGCAAAGGGAAGGTGAAAGTATGAACCTTCACCTTGACAGAATTGACAGAATAATGGGTAAGGGAACGAACCCACGCATTCACCTAAAGCTGTTTTCAGTGAGGTGTTAAAAGTGAAAGATCAAATCAAAACCCGTGCCATTCAGTGTATCGATCCCCCCAACAGATTCTTTTCCAATTCATTCCCTTCTTGGCGAGGAGGCTGCAGTTAGAATGACACCCGTTCGTACAATGCGAATCCCGTTCCTCTTAAATTATCCCTGATTTATACCAGAAACTCCAAGATAGGCATCAATTTTTACTGTACGACAGCGGCGTTGATAATAATAATCGCATTTTTTTGTTTGGGACAGAGCGTAGCCTGGCATTTGTGCTGTACCCTCACTGATTTTGTACAAAACTTGGGTTTTGTACCGTTACTATCTTGATGGAACTTTCAAGATAGTCCAGAGATGTTCTACCAGCTCTACACCAGACACGTGCTTGACAACGGTAAAACTATTCCATGCTCGTTTTTTTTGTTGCCCAATAAGTCCCAGTCTACATGTTTGCGGATGTGTAACGAAATGGAACAGTTGAGCCCATCTTGTGGCCCCCCACAACTTGAGCCCGTCTTCTGTGATGGTGGATTTTGAAGCTATTGCTATGAGTGCGACTCGGACCGTGTTTCCTTCTGCTGAAGTTAAAGGTTTGTAAGTATACTTCCCTCCTTGAGGATGACCTCTCCCAAACACATAAGGTAAGATCCATCTGGTTTATTAAATTATTTTACAACAGGCCTGCCTCTCTAAGATTTATTTTCCCAGCTCGAACCCAACCAAATAAATCACTACAAAGTCCAGGTCCCTGTCACACGGTCAAAAGGCAGAAATGTGTGAGGATACATTTAGTAGAAACAAATATCTTGATAAAAACTAACTAAACAAGCTCTATCCTCAACTCTCTCTATTTTCGGACTAGCTATAACGCCCACGCTCTTCTCCAGACTGTAAGAGATTATTTTTCTTTTCCCTAATCAAGGAACAAAGGACCTAAACAAACTTACTCCGTTGGTCACCAGCCCTTACAGACTGGATAGAGATTTGCTAGGACGTTTGACAGTCAACCCTATTGGTTGAGGCACTCTATGGACATTTGAAAACGGGATAAAAGGACGGACGATCCAGTTTGGAAATCAGTTCGACTTGGAGTTCGACTCGAGCCACAGTTCGAGTTGGGCAAAGTCCCGACACAGTTGACCTAGTGACAAGTGCTGTTGACCTAACTCAAATGTAAGTAAATACGAAGTATATGTGCTTTAGTTATTGACCTACGAACTGATTATCGCCTTCGAAAAGACTCGGTGAATTAATATCTACAATCCAATATTATCATGCTCGCATGCCACACGCTACTACCTTAACTAACCCCTACACTAAACAGTACGCATTAATCTTTTATCATAAATGGCAACCGTTAGAAGAAAGCCACCACCATCATAAGGCTTCAGCCAGCCAATCAGGAGTCTCCATTTCTGAAGGGCAAACTGGACGACGTAACCTACACCCATAATCAGTTCTCGCTCGAAAGATTTTTAATCTAGCCGTTCATCAGCACACTTGTTGGTACAGGAATTCAATATGTATAACTAAAGTAAGTTTATTCCTTTAGATCCATCTTCCTTCGACGCCCTCGCCGAACTCTGCCCAGCTGAACTCACCTCTACTTAATATACATTCAACCTACGGCAGCCTTCTGCAATACTGCTGATTCATTCTTCTTACTCGAAGCCTGCCTTTTATCTAACAACCGATTATATTTTATACCAGCCTCGTATGATAATAATAACCATGACTTAGAAAGCGGGTAGATTGTTCACCACAGCAGATAGGTAAGCAAGAACCAAATATACGCCTTGCCGAACGCTATCATCTAATACCTAAACAACCCCTCAATCCGGCGGCTTCTCGCCAAGCGGCCAAGTAAGATCGCCTTCGCGTCTACCATCTATAGTCGATCGTAACCAATACACGCGTACCTAACTATAAAGGGATACCAAAGAAGTAATCCACCGAAGGGAACCTTACAGGCTGCTTTACCACCTGAGCCCGAGCATTTGTAGGAAAATCCAGAATCTTGGCCTCTAGCAAAGGTGTCAGACTTGCACTGACTTCAGCGTGAAAGCGCGGATGATCCGCGCACTAGCGTTTGTTCTGAGGGCAGATGCCGTAGAAGTGTTCAAGACTCTACAAGGAGAGATGGATGTCGAATTTGATGGTCTTCTCAACTACTTCGAGGACTCCTACATCGGCCGTCTGAGGAAAAACCGCCGAACTGTTCCGTTGTATCCAATTGAACTGCAGAACTTGTTCAAGCGGTGCACCGACGAACTACCCGGAACGAACAATGCGGTTAAAGGATGGTATCGCAGAACGCAAGCTATAGGTGCTTGCCAGCATCCCAATCTCTGGAGGTTCCTGGAAATGCTGAAGAAAGAGCATTCTTTCAACCTCCTTGTCATGGCCCAACTGCGCAAACGGAAAAAAAATGCCTAGTTGTTGTAGTTAGAACTAAACTAAAAAAATAATTGAAAAAATGCCAATACAGTTGTTGTACGTGGAACTACTTCCAGTGGAAGTAAAACTGAGAACTGACTAAGCTTTGTTTTCTTCTTGTACCAGAATTCCACTTGCGGTAGACTAAGATCACGGTAATTTAAGTCAAAAGTTTTGGATTCGTATCAAATGTAAAGTTTTTTTTTTTTTGGGGGGGGGGTGAACGGAAGGTTCTCGCCTTGACCCAATCAAGTCACTGGAGAGTAGGATATCCATCTTGCCACAGCAACTTCTTACCCAAAAACGATTTGTCGTGAGATGAACCTTTCAGTGATGCTACCATTGTAGCTTAGTTCTTAACCTCGTTACGCCAATCATCCGGTAGCTTCACGTAAGTTGTAAGCAAAATGTAAAAAGATCAAAGGTCTCGATGGGACCCGAAAGGGGAATATTTTTTGAACTCCCTGATACCGAACATTGGTTTTGACAATTATCCAGAACCCATAAGCTTGCAATGTGATCCTAGCAGATACCTTATTGAGATTAATTAGGTGATACTTTTCATTAAAAAGACTACAGTTTTCAAACAAACTCCTTCAAGAGTTATCGTTAAGCGACAGAAGGATAGATGAGCGAACTTTACGAAGTCAGAGGTACTGTCACTAACGATTAGGATCCTAACAACAAGAAGTTGTATCTGCATCGTTTGCTGTATTCGGTTTTTGTTTAAAAGACATTTGGCACCGAAATTTGAAGACCTAAGATACTCGTTCCAGGTAAAAAAGGAAGGTTTTTGCAGTCACACAACCGCTTAGAAATTATGGCACTCACCGCTAGCTTCAATGAAGTTGTCATCTCAATGTAAGCTGTGGAAGTGACATCTGCATAGTCCATGATCCACTTGTTGCTTAAAAGCAATTCAGCACTGTAAAGAACACTTTCGGCGACAGAAGGGTCTAAAAATTATTAGAAAACGATCAAAAAATGTCAAGGACGTTAATCTTAGACGTCAAGAATACGTCAGAAGAAGTTGCATCTGCATAGTTCTTGATCCAATTTTGACTTAAAAAAGAAATTCAGTTCTGTAGAAAGGTCTGAAAAACTTTAAGGAAATTCTAAGAAGCAGTGTAAAAGAAAATAAAATAAAAAAAGGTGAAAATGTGAAGTGGCATCTGCAGATTTCTTTTTTCGTCTTTTGTTCTGAAAGACATTCGACATCGTAATTGAGACTGATAGCAACAGTATGGACTATTCAAATCTGCCTCCTCTTTGATTCACATTTTACTGAAATGTCCCATACAAATTGTACGGAAATTACCCTAACAGATGAAAGAAGGAAATTTGAAACGTGGAAAGTAAGTCACCGTGAGTCGCGAGGAGCACCATCTCTTACGACAAAAAGAGAATACAGGAGATTCTGTACGTTATATCAGTTCTAAAAACAAACTGAAAAAGAAACGTTTTCTATTATTCTAGAAATGAGTTCTATCGTCCTAAATGAAATTACAAAACGAAACATCTTACGGTGGAATTGGAGGCTCACCTAAAGTCGTCATCTGGATGAAACATTCTAGGATTATAATCTCTACCGATATCGAATGTGACCTCAACCACAGATTATGAAGAGTGGTTTTATCTACCTCAGATCTATTGCATGTAAAAAGTATTTTGGTATATTTGGCAGTGCAAAATATATATTCTTGAAGTAGGTTTGGGATAACAAGTGAAGCCGTCAGCACATTAAAGAAGATTTACGAAAGACCATTATTCAAATACTGCAGTATATTTGAATACGCTGGACTCACACAGAATCAAATCATCAGCTAGAAGGATTTCAGAAGCCTTGTTGCAAAATAATTATCAGCAAGAAATACACGTCGAAAGACTTTTATTCTTTAAACTGGAAACCAAAACTGAACGTAGACACAATTCGCTAATGAAAGTGGGTAAAAAGGCCTCCAAATGAAAACGCATAGGCATGTTCTTCCCGAGTAAGAAAATTACTGAGAATCGGCTGCTGACAAAATCGTCTAGGCGCCAGCAAGATATTTCTACTCGTTTGTGACTTATTTTATTGGATATACCGAGCATAATTTGTACAACCAATTTTATAATTCAAATGTATATCCAGCTCCGATCTAACAGTCCTCAGTAATAAGAGACTTTTTAATGGGAGAAAAAGCTGGCAAGGGAAAGGCTTACTTTTTCCCTCTTTGCAAGTTGCAGAAGGATTTGACCAACTTCCTCTTAGAGGGCCAAGCGCTTTCACGGCTTACCTTATCGCTTTCCGGTATCCTGAAATCTGCGAACACAACTTGATCGTAGAAGTTTGCAAATATGTAACTAAAGCGTTTAGCCTGGTTTATTTAACGCTTCGAGGAGCAGTTCAAACATTTTTTTGTAGTGATACATGTACTCAATCTTGTGTGGCCTTTTGGCTCAATAAGCAAATGTAGGTAAGTAAGTAATTTATTTATGACCCGCCATTTTCAAAAAGCGGAGTAATTGAAGAAAATAAATAAAACACATAAACACACACACAAAAAATAATGTTATTATTTTTAATAATGTTATAATGATGTATTTTAATAATGTTATTATTATTTTTACATTGATCCATTCGATAATTTGATAAGAAATAAATATATGACAGATTGATTGGCCTGTAGTCTAAGATGGTCTAAAGACCGGTAAGAACCACTAAAAGTGTACTAAAAGGTATTTGCACTTGCCTTGCTCACATACTACGTTCTGAAAAGTCTCTCCTAGTTCGCAGCTGCATTCGAAGCCTTTCGCACTAGCAACTGCAGAGCATTTTGCAGATCCACATTCAGCCTTGGCAACGGCATTCGAACAAATGTCTGCATCTAGCACAATAACTGAAAAGGAAAATTGGAAATGACCAACGACTTGACACCTCTTGAAATTGAGCTCTTCTTCTTCCGAGAGCGCTGAGACAAGAGACCTTTCTGGTTGTTTTGGGCTTTAGCCGCGTTTTTTGTTGCGTTCTCCGTTCTCTCAGAAATTCTGATTTTTTAAGTTACAATTCTCTCAGTTTAACATTGATACAATAGGGGTTTTTTGTAACAACCTCAACGGAGAACGAGTTAGAAACTCATTAACAACAAGACAGTTACGATATTTGCGCAGACAGGTTTTGTGCAAAACTCAATTTCAGAGATACCTCTATAAGGCCTATCTATTTTGCTGATCGAACCTTCTTGCTTTACTTCTGCCAAATCTCCGGTTTCGGCCGGACTCCGAACGAACTACCATAGGCTACTTGTCCAGAAAAAAAGAAGATGAAAAGAATCAGAAACGAAATCAGCATATCTCCTTATCCGTATAAAGAACATCTAATCAACTCCAATCGAAACTTTAACTTATATAAAATTCTGGTTACAACCGGATTCTGGACGAACTATATGTCCGGGTAAGCAATGATTGTCATATAGAGACTCAGCGTGTCTTCTTACCCCTAAATCTGTCACCTATTCAACTTCAAAATCTTACTAGAAATGTTTTTTCGCGATTATCCTGTTAGCCCTTGCCGACAAAGTGGCAGTGCTTCAGTGAAAATTTTACAACAAATGTGAGCCGTGGTTAATGCTAGCGAAAGAGAGCTATATAGCAGAGAAAACAAGAGCTAGAAGCTCACCAGTCAGCGAACAGCATTCATTCGAATCGGTCGCAATAAAATCTGAGTTGTGACACACGCCCAGGAAGACGAGGATAGAGACTGGGATGCAAGAGTATGGTGGAGAAAAATTAGCAGGTCCCCACGCTCCACTGGGACAACCCCAATAAGGGGTTGCCACTGCAAACCGCGGGCCTGCAAGCCGAAAGTCTAGGCCTTTTTTATTATAAATTAGAATATTTAGATTTCAGAGATGAAGGAAAAATTACTAGAGGAGCTGCGTGTGATGAACAGCAAATTTAGCGGGTTGAGTTTGTTACCAAGCCTGGTAAAAGATCTTCGAAGAGACTTTTCAAGCTTATCAGTGGGCCTCCAGGTTAATCTATCCAGAGTTGAACAGGCAACAGCAGCAAACTCTGAGCAAGTTAAATTCATACAGAATGAACTAGATAGCACACGATTAAGGATGAGCAGGATAGAAGCGGAAATGGAAAGTGGCACGTAGAAAATCTACAATTTTAATCTATACATCAGAGTGCCGCGCCTTCGCCATGATATCCTAGAATGTTGAAGTACGGTGATCCCAAACCTGGATTTATACAATTTGAACAGCAAGGATGTTTCCCGTTTGAGAGAAGCGATCGGTATAGCCTCGGTTCTCGTGAAGCTCGCATCTAAAGACATGCGCACAGCAATCCTCCGCGGAAATTCATTCCTTAAGCGCCACGAAGTAACAGCTGCACCTGACTACACAGAGCACGAAAAACTTGCAATAAGCCAGCTCAAACTGGTAATGGACAGAGAGCAGAGCCAAGGGCGAACTGATTTTTTGCTGAGGGGTAAGAGACTCCAAATTGGTAGCTGAGTGTTCCAATACAATTTTGTGACGAAGAAAGTGAAGGAAATCTTGGCGCAAAGTAGAGATAACAACGTGGCAACAAGACCCACAAACCAAAACCAGGCAAATAGCATAGTGCCAGGTCGAATAGTGCACGAGATAGTACCCGCACTTCAGACTATGCAAACTCCCGGACCAAGTTGACGGCAAGAAATGGAGCAGGCACCGAACACAAGGCGTAGTCGAGCGGGTTCCCAACTGTTTTATGATGCGTCGGGTTTGGTTTAGACCGTATATGGAACTCCACTAAATGGCAACCATGGAGATAAACAACCAGTACACGGTAAACGGAGCAGCCAACAAGTTATCTCGCCGAATGACGTTTTTCTCCAGCCAAATACCAGTCTCGCCCGAAGGAGCGAGGGAATGGAAACTAGCGATTCTCCGGTTATGAGTGTGCTTAGAGAAAGCGTGCACCGGCAGTTATTGACCGAATTGAGCCGCGAGGTATTACCTGTTGTGGTAGGAGATGGATAGGTCGGGTTGGGCCATCGTAAATTGAAAGTAGTCTACTGGAACATTCAAGGGTCAAATAGTGTAAAAATTAGTGATCTATGTTCGGTTGAAGATTGGGAGAATAATAGTGTAGTAGAGACGTGGTGCGGCCAGTATGAACTATCACAACTAGGCTATACTGTATTTTCTGTGGAGAGAAAAAGGTCCAAAAGCGGTAGAAGGTATGGTGGAGTGTCACAACTGGTTAAAAATAATGTTTTGATTGTATAGAAAGATGCCAAAGTAAGTCAGAAAATATTATATGGTTGAGATTGAAGTTGAGAGATTTTTCGTTTGTATGTGGTAGCGGACTTATACCGCCGGAATCGAGTAGCAGTGAAAACACATGGGATATTTTGAATGAAGAGAAAAGTTTTTGGTCTAGGAAATTCGCTCATGATCCATTTTGCTTTTTAGGCAACTTCAACGCTTATTCAGGCATTTTGAATGAGTCATTTTCCCGCCCGCGTCCGGAGGATCTTTGCAATGGTGCAAATAGATGGGAGGAAGCGTCTGAATGGAGTGGTGCAGTTGAGGAATTTGGTAAAAGGAGGAGCAATGACCAGTAACGTAAGATAAATAATTGGGGGAAATTGTTTTTGGATTTTTTTGGGAAAGGAGACCTTGTTATTTTAAATGGGAGGGTAGGGGAGGATATGGATGGAAATTTCACATGTTTTTCGGGGATTAGACCTAGCGTTATTGATTATGTGCTAGTTAGTAGAGATCTTTGGCCTTGGTGTAGAAACATACGAGAATTCGACGTTACTGGTTTAGACCATGTACCGGTTGGACTATGGATGGACAAAAGCAAGGAAATAATACAGTTCTGGAGAATACGTCGGACCCAGGGACAAATCCACCGCCTTATGGAGTGAGAAGACCAGTCCAGTTTCGCAAAATGAACGAAGAGAAGGTTAAGTTATCTTTTTTCACGGAGGATGTCGAACAGCGATTGGAGGAGTGTTTGAAGTTAATGTCAGAAGAACAAGTAGATAGGTCGTTTGTATAGTTTTCGGATAATATGTACAAAATAGTAGGACACGAAAGTAAACAGGAGAAAAAAAGATCGAGGACAGGGAGTGGTACTTTTTATGATGAGGAGTGTAAAAGTCGAAAGAATGAGTTGGTTAGTTTACTGAGGGAGTTGAAGGATATGGATGGTGAAGAGGAACTTCTTCGATACCGGAAAGCAAGGAGTGATTATAAAAAGTTGATAAAAAAGAAAAAGGTGATGTATGAGAATAAGGTTAATGATAGTACTATGAAGTCATATGTTATGAAGGATAATAGGGACTTTTGGAGAGGTGTTAGGGATAGTGTCCAGCCGTTTAGTAGAATGGAGCAGGAATTGCAGGCGGAGACCTTGCCTAGTTTATTTTGAAAAGGGAGGAATATTTAAATGATGAGATAATTTTAAGGGAAAATGTGGAGATTGAGTTGAGTTCCCTGGTCCGTTTTCCTATGTTAGAACAGGAGAATAAAATGATAGAAGAAATAACCCAATAAGAGGTTTGGAGTAGTTTAAAAAATATGAGAGGTGGATCCTGGGGGGCTGGGGCTGACGGTATGCCAACAACAGTATTTAAGTGGAGTAGGGAGACTTTAATCCCAATGCTAGCCGCCATGTTCTCGTTTATTGTTGAGAAGCTATGGTGGCCAGAATGCTGGGGTACATCGATAACCATCCCGCTTTTCAAAAAAGGGAATAGGTTAGCACATGGTAACTATAGGTTAATACATCTAGGAAACGCAATTAGTAAGATTTTTTTGTAAGATAATAAACGCAAGATTAAGGAAGTGGCTAGAGGACAAAGAAATTTTAGATCCCCTGCAGGCGAGGCTTAGGCCAAATTACAGTACGCTAGACCAGATTTTTATTTTAAATGTGTTAGCGCGTAAGCATAGTAGAAAAAGAGCTGAAAGCTCATATGGCACTTGCGAGGCTGGGTCAGAGGATTATTGTAGGAATTCGTCAAATCGTGGGTCTGTTGTGATCATTTATAAGCAAAATCCCTGAAATAAGAATGGACATTGGTCCTTGGAATTCATGAGAACATATTGTTAGTAAAACTATTTTATTTGTGCATTTGGCCCTGATGATGCGCACTTTAAGGGCGCTAGGGATTCATCTATAATGAACAATCTTGAAGCACGAATGATGATAAGCTGAAATTCCCGACTCCCGCTCTAACTCCCCCCACAGTGCCCAAATCCGATCCGGTTCTATTACTGACGTATCTAGTTCTTGTGCTTGTCCTTCCCACCAAGTTTCATCCCAATCGCTCCATTCTCGAGATCATCGTCCAGAATTAAGTCAGAATACCCTGACATTTCAGCAATTTACATTATGAAGAAACTAATGAAATACATCAAACAGTTTCAAAACTTTATCAGGCATAATTAAGGTTAGGTTTGGATAATCATCACAAATAATTTGGGTAAAGTTTGATAAACTGAAAGTTCCCCGTACTTTCATCTCACATCGTCAAATTAATGATTTTGTTCTAGCTAGCAGAAAGGAAAAAACTACATAAAAACAATTAAAAACCCCTATTGCTTTTCATGGTTCTGTTAACCCTCTTTTCAAAATTCTTGTGAAATACCTTACATACATTTTCGCTTTTCAGCGCTAGTTGAGATTTTTCAGGGTTGTCATTCTTTAAATTTTGTTTTATTCTTGAAATGTCACTAGAAAGGCGTTGACAAACATTATTTCTCTTGATTCTTATGGCACTTGCAGCCTCCCTCAAGTGGCGTATCCCGATCATTTTCCGGTCTGTCTGTCGGTCTGTCAGGCCACTGTTCTCGAGTTACGGTACTTCCAGAAGTGCTACAACGATGAAACTTGACAGGCGTATTAGGAACCCGAACAAACTCGCGTGGAAACAGTCATTCACCCGATCCGACTACCGTGGGTGAGTGGGCCGACGGGGAATCCTGAATATTGACGTGTGTATAACTTTTGAACGGGAACCGGATCTTAATAAAACTTGATATTTGGAAAGATCTTGAGTCTCAGATCTCACACTTCAAGTCCGGAATGGATCCGGTGATTTTGGGGGGAGTTGAAGTTTGGTGATTTTGGGGGGAGTTTGAGAGGAAAACCGGAAATCGTATGACATGTTTAGAGTGGACGAATAAGGATGAACTTGGTGGTAAGAACAAGCACAAGCCCTAGATCATAGTTGACAAGACCGGACCGGATCCGGGCACTGTGGGGGGAGCTGTTGCGAGGTTACTGAAATTCCGTCCGTATGGAAACTGTTACGATCGTAAACAATTGTTACGATCGTAAACGATTGTAAACAGTTGTTTCCAATCGTTTGCGATTGTAAACGGTTGTTTCCAATCGTTTGCGATTGTAAACACTTGTTAACGATGGTATTTTTACGGTCAAAACTAGTTGTTTCCAATCGTATTTTTACGATCGAAACCGATTGTTTCCAATCTTTATTTTACGATTGAAAACAACTGTTTCCAATTGTATTTTTACGATCTAAAACAATTGTTTCCGATCATATTTTTTACGATTGGAATTTCCGACAGCAGATTCTTTTTCAGCAAACCCTCAACCCCCATCCCTATGCCCTAAACTGTAGATCGTCGATAACTGGAAAGTCTTCTACTTCTCTCCAACTTCAAGTTCTTAATTTTCTGTGATTCAGTTCAGTCGACAACATTAACGAGGAACGATATTCTCATTGTGTTGCATAGAGGCAAATATTTTTTCTTCAAAATTATCGATTAAACGGCTAGAAGACGCTTTTGCAGTATAGAGGGGGCATCGACTGCGAAAGCTGCATTTGAATTATTTTGCGCTTCAGAGAAAAGTTAAAATAGCAAAAACACGAATGACAGCTCTCAACTTAAAGCATTTCCAGGTCTTTTAAACTTTTCAAAAAAAAAAAACAATCGTAAACGATCGTAAAATTATGATCGGAAACAGTTGTTTCCAATCGTTTACAATTGGGATTTCAGAGTCCCAGTTTCGCTTGAACTATTTTCATTGTGTAAAACTAAAAAAAAATTAACTTCCCTATTACCGTTGTTAAAATCAGGTCTGTATTTCATGATGTGAAAACAAAACCAAGTGTTTCCAATCGAAACAACTGAAAACGATTGGAAACAATTAAAAACGATTCGAAACAATTGAAAACGATTGGAAACAATTGAAAACGATTGTTTTGAATCGGTACGAAAAACACGACCGTAAAATTACGATCGAAAACAACTGTTTCCAATCGTTTACGATCGGGATTTCAGATTCAAAGTTTCACTTGAACTATTTTCATTGTGTAAAACTAAAAAAATATACTTCCCTAATGCCATTGTTAAAAATCAGGTCTGTATTTCATGATTTGAAAACAAAACCAAGTGTTTCCGACTGAAAACAGTTGAAAACGATCGTTTTGAATCGTTACGAAAAAACGATCGTAAAATTACGATCGGAAACAACTGTTTCCAATCATTAGCAATTGCTTACAAACAATTGTTTACAGTTGTGAACAATTGTTTCCACTTGTTAACGATCGTAAACGATTGTTAACAATTGTTTACGACTTAATTATTTCCATACGGGCGGTGAATCCGAGTTAAGATGCTTCCACATGTGCTAGGACGATGAAACTTGGAAGGCATATCATCTCAGCATACACAAAACCTCGCAGTATTTACTGTTCAAATTACGGCATCAAATTACACAGTGCCCGGATCCGGTCCGGTCTTGTCAACTATGATCTAGGGCTTTTGCTTGTTCTTACCACCAAGTTCATCCTTATTCGTCCACTCTAAACATGTCATACGATTTCCGGTTTTCCCCTCAAACTTCCCCCAAAATCACCATACTTCAACTCCCCCCAAAATCACCGGATCCATTCCGGACTTGAAGTGTGAGATCTGAGACTCAAGATCTTTCCAAATATCAAGTTTTATTATTATTTTGGACGAGGATCTCGAGAAAAGGAAGAAACATAGTGTATCAGCTGGACCAGTGCCAGAGCGTAAACAGTAGTCTAAGGTTAGTTTTTTCTTTCGTTGCGTTAGTTCTTCTTTATTTGTCAAATAAATTAGTTATTTAAAAGAATAGTAAAAGTCCCTTAACAATCTATGTTCCTGAGATTACAATAGCAGTGGAGCCAAAATAGAAAATATTCTGCAACGACCAATGCACCAAATATGAATTGTGAGATAAAGATACTTCTGACAGATGGTCTTCTGTCAAAAGAAATTTTATTTTAATGAACTAAATTCGGAATTTTTAGTTTTACATTTTTCCCTACATCTTTTAGTACTTAGCTTGTTGTTAAATTATTTAAAAGAAAACTAATAAATCTAATTTCGAATTTTTGTTGCTACACTAATTTTTAGACTAACATTTTTTTACCCACTTTAAACTATTCGCGTCACCTCATAACTCAAAAGAATAAACCCATATTTAGCTTACTTTCCTCATTTCCTAATAACTGCAGTATAGGGCTATTAGAACGGTTTGCAGTCAAAAGTGAGTAAAGAAAAACATGACGTACCATTTTCCCGAATAATCACAGTTTTTGTGATGAGAATATCCAGATTTAGTATCTCAGCCCCCTCCAGCTTGCTAATTTTCTCACCATCTCCGGTAAGAAGTTCGGCGTTGCACGATACTGAATCGGACTTCTCGAAAGAGAGCACATTGATCGCCCCTTTGTAAAAATTAGGGTTTCCGCCCGACGAAAAGCCCCAGGCCACTTCAACCTAGAAAAAATATTATTTGTATTATTCCATCCTTCCATCTTTAGGAAGGTCTAATTACTGTTCTCGCCACATACAAACAATACTTAAAAAAAAAACTTTTGAGCAACGGGCTCAGACTCGAACATTCTCCTTGAAATAAGGAAGGAGAGATCAATATACCAGGGAACTTTTTGACTGCTAGCTGCTACGTCCCACGACATTCTGTTTAACTCTTACTTGCTCCACCCTGGCTTGCCCATTCTTCCTTGGTGGCAAGGAAATCGTCTTTGTCCAAACTTTGAAGTATTGGGGTTATACTCTTCTGTAGTCTCCGTGATGATTGTCGGGAGGACTATAATGTCTCCATGCATTTGTTTAAGCAAGGCAACAAGATTCCCCTGAACTATGGCCACTGCTACGATGTAGTGAAAACTGGTCTTTTTCAGTGTTATTTTGTCGGTGCGGAGACGGTGCGCGGATTCGATTTTTGGTATTGTCAAGGAGAACGAAGCTCTGAAAAACCCTTTCCTCGGTCGTCAGGATTATAAACCGTGCTGAATTTCTCTTCAAACCAACAATAAAAGTAAACTAGAAATTCGAAGACCCTCCAACAAGAAAACTAACAAAAACAGGAGCGTTAGAGGTCCTGGACCATTGACCTTATATGCCCGGGCTGAATTCCCTTTGCCCTCCTCGCAAGATGCAGAGGAGGTTTTGGCCCACTTCCTGCTAGAGTGTCAAGCGCTTTCGCTCCTGAGGGTAAAATTTCTTCAGGGTGGTTTCGGTTTCCTTTCTGGTATCCAGAAATTTGCGAACCCAACTTCATCGTGGAAGTCTGCAAATAGTTAGTTGAAGCGTTGAGACTCTCAGTCCCAAAGTTAATGTAACAGCTTATGAAAAAGGTATAACAGTTTATTGTGTTGCTTTACAGTAGGCTATCCAATCTTGTGTGGCCTTTTGGCCGAACAAACAGACATTGTTATTATTATTATGCTTGTATGTTTAAAGAAATGAGGGTAAATAGTTTGTGGTCTAATGTTAGAACCTGTATCCTCGCTTCGCACTGAGTTACCTCTCAGCTATATCGCAGTAGAACCCCGTAGAAGAATACCAACACCGTCTATCCTTACAGCTGATAGGTTATCTGCCATTGTGACGTCGCGTCTGCAGACTGGGTTCTCTACCCTGCACCATCCTGACGGTGTTTAATCTAGCATGAGCAGTGGTGAAGAGGGATGTAGATCTGTATCAACTCAGACCTCACAGCAAGTACCTCTAGCTCCGCTCAGTTTTATCGGGGTATCCATACACTGTCAGAAGTTTCATAACAGATTGCGCAGAAAACTTTCAAGAATAACACCTTTCCACTTAGAAATAAAGTGTTATGACCAATTAGGTTTATACTATTTCGTGCCTAGATCTCCAACAACACCTTCAATGGGTAAAAATACTACACTGTCAGAAGTTACATAACGACAACAGAAGGATGCGCGGTTTCAACAGATAACACTTTGGGATGTTATCTGTTAGGTTTCTTTCGTTCCGGTTAGTATTTTTACCAATTGAAGGTGTTGCTGGAGATCTAGGCACGAAATAGTATTAACTTAATTGGCCATAACACTTTATTTCTAAGTGAAAAGGTGTTATTCTTGAAAGTGTTATACGCTATCTGTTATTAAACTTCTGACAGTGTAGTTGCTGGATGGGACCAAAGACGGAAGTTCTGTTAGATTATTTGTTCTTGGTCATGTCCTATTTTACACTTGGAGACCCTCGACAAGACCTCTTGTCTCTCTCGAGTGAAAATACAGACCTATACTCCCACCTGACGCCCCAACTAATAGCCGGACCCGTCGGTGCAGTAAGCTCTTACCCTTCAATGCCAGAACGGACAGATTCGCCAGCTCAGTCGTGCCATTTTTTAGCGAACATTACAACAAATACTACTGAACATTGCATGTTTTTGTTTATATTTTATTGTTAAGAATAGCGTATTTTAGCGTCCAGGCCTGCCTGGGAAGACTATGACAGCTATTTTAGAATAAACGATTCCGATTCCGAGTTTGTCCTTGTGGCTTGTTTGCATAGTTGTAAATTAAGGCAAGGTATTTACCGGCTGGATGGTAAACGACTATTATTGAGAAAAACGATGGGTTGACGAAAATTCGGCTGACTGTAAGAAAAACTACTATTTTTAAGAAAAACTACTATTTTTAAGAAAAAATCGACTAATTTTACGAGAAATCGACTTTTTTTTTTAAATATTCTTTGAGCCCAAGCTGACTTTGAAACATTTATTCAAACAATGTTTACAACGGGTACGTCAGCTACGATTCTTCATCAGCGATATTTCGGCCCTTTTTGGCAAGGGTCCTCGTCAGGCTGTCAATCTTCTGGTTCAACTTCGGGGAAGGAAACAAACCTGTAAACACCTATACAATAGTTACCGCTAAAGACAGCAAATAAAGTCACACCTAGTTCGTGAATATTTGCTATGAATCTCTTTCGGCCTATTGAGGGTTTTCTTGAAATTTTTACTTTGTGTAACAGGATTTGGGGATTACAGGTTTGTTTCCTTCCCCGAAGTTGAACCAGAAGATTGACAGCCTGACGAGGACCCTTGCCAAAAAGGGCCGAAATATCGCTGATGAAGAATCGTAGCTGACGTACCCGTTGTAAACATTGTTTGAATAAATTTTTTTTTTTAATCGACTGTTTTTAGGGTCTGGGATTTGGGTGAAAGGAGGGTTAAAAAAAATGCTCTGAGATATGGGATTTTGAGGTGCTTTGTGTTTTTATGGCACTTACAGCCTCTGGCTCAAGTGCCATATTCCAATCGCAATTCCGTCTTTCGGTCTATCCGATTTTATCCCACTTTTTCGAGTTAGGGTACTTCCAGATGTGCTAGGACGATGAAACTTGGCAGACACATCAGGGACCCGACAAAACTAACTTGAAAATAATCCCTTTCCTAATCCGAATATCTGGGGGGGGGGGGGGTAGAGGGCGGGGAAATCGGGAAAATTTAGTAGTGCGTAACTTATGATGGGTGTTCGGATTGGAATTAACCTTGATAGGTGAATCAAAGGACATATCTTGTAAGTGCCATAAAAACACAAAGCACCTCAAAATCCCAATCAAAAGACATATCTTTGATGTCTCATTTGAAGTCCGGACCGGGTTAGGTACCTATGCGGGTGAATGGAGGGATCGGACTGAAACTTGCAGGAGAAAAAGCATCTACCCCAGATAAATCGTTTACACAATTGGGGAGATTCCCGGAATTCCGGTGATGTCAGTTTTGGGGATTTTCGCGACGAAACTTGGGAGGCATATCAGGAACCCGACCAAACTAACTTGGAAACAATCAGTTTCTCGATCCGACCATCTGGGAGGCATTGGAGTGGAGGGCGGAGGAATCTGGAAAATTGAGAGGTGTGTAACTTTCGAACGGGTGATCCTATTGGAATGAAACTTGATAGGTGAATCAAAAGACATATCTTAAAAGTGCCATAAAAACACAAAGCACCTCAAAATCCCAATCAAAGGACATATCTTTGATGCCTCATTTGAAGTCCGGACCGGATTTGGTAGCTATGGAGGAGTTGTGGGGGGGGGGGCAGACCGGAAATCTCGAGAAACGGTTAGAATGGAGGGGTCAGAATGAAACTGCTGGGAAGAACAAGCATCTGCCCCAGATAAATCTTTATACAATTCGACTTGATCCGGACCCTTTGGGTGGGGGTGGGGGGAGTTTCCCTGAATTCCGGTGATGTCAGTTTTGGTGATTTTCGCGACGAAAGTTGAAAGGCATATCAGAGATCCGATCAAACTGATTTGTAAATAAAAATTTACTCGATCGACAGTCGTGGGGGGATTGGAGGGAATGGGATTCCGGAATATCGAGTTATGCGTAACTTTGGAACGGATGATCTGATTTGAGTGAAATTTAATAATTGAACAGAGGACATGTTTCTGGTGATCTTTTTCATATCCGGATCGGATCTGACAACAGTTGGGGGGGGGGAGACTGGAATATACGTGACTGTCTGATCCTGGAGAGATTGGGATGACAGAGACAGAGACAGATGATCTTGATAAATCTTTTTCAGAACTGGATTGGCTCCGCCGACTGTGGAGGGAGTTTGAGGGGGGGGCCGAAATTCCGGTGATCACGAGTTAAGGTACTTCCAGATGTGCTAGGACGATGCAACTTGGCTGGAATATTAGACATTGGACAAGATTGGCTAGAAATCGCCAATTTCCAAATGTGAGTATTCCTTAAAGTACCAACCTTGATCGCAAAGTAAGAAAAATACTTTTAAGCAAAATATATATTTTCATGATCCCCATGAGCCCATTATCATTTTTGGCTCAAGGGTTTTGCTTACAAATGAAGTTCCAGCTCCCTTAAAGTGCGCATGTTAACTGCAAAGTCGAAAAGTACTTTTTATCAAATGATTCATCTCAACTTATGATAGCGGGTTCAACAGCTATGGGGGAGCTGGGAAGGGGCGATCGAAAATCTCAAGAAACGGTTAGAATGGAGGGATCGGAGTTAACCTTGCTGCGAAGAACAAGCATTAATTCTAGATAAATCATTTGCACAATTGGATTGGATCCGGACACTTGGGGTGGTGGTGGAGGGGGGCCTTCTCGAATTCTTGTGATGACGTTTTTCAAGACGAAACTTGGCAGGCATGTCAGGGACCCGATCAATCTGACAGAGCCCTTACCTACTACATACAGTTGCAAGTGCCATGTGAGCTTACAGCTCTTGTTTTCTTGATGGAGGGAACACACAAATGATAAAACTTTAATTGTTGCACATTCCGTTAAACTCAGTGTCTGCCATGTCAGGCAAAGTTCGTGCCAGTAAGCGCGGTCACACTAGTCATAAAAGTGGGGGAGGGGTCTAGGGTGTAGTTGACGGTCACGTAGGCTTTTTTGAGCTATCGAAGAAACTCAAGATTATGTCAATAAATCTTTTAATCTTTCGCTTCGTAGAAAAATAAACAAAATATGATCAATTTAGTACTTTGGGTAGGCTGGGTAGCTGGGGTAGGCAGGGGCTTTGTAGGATGCTGGGTATGCCGCCTTGTACTCGGGGTATTTAGCCTCGCCGGTGTAGGAGACATCAGCGACATATCCGTTGTAGTCATCAGCGGTGTAGGTTACAGTCTGGAGGCGACCGTCGGGGAGGGCGACTCTGTAGCTTCCCTTTACGTATCCATTAGCATCCTGGGACTCCTGGTGACCGAAATCGTTGTAGGTGTAGTCGTCCTTAACGGCGTAGGCGAAGTCGTATGGCTTGTAGTCGTATTTCTGGAAAGGAAAGACTGCGATTAGTTCTTTGAAGATGGAATAAGACATGTTGGAAAATAGACTCTAATTGATATAAACGCATCAAGATTTAAGTATCGTGAAAGTCTGCAGCCGCAGTCGTATTCTTATTCTTACTGTAGCAGTATAATCTGACAATATGGTGTATATTGGGCGATGCAAACTGATGAGTCAGCTACATTTAAAGCTATATTTAGGCCCTTCTTGGCAAGGGTCCTCTTCAGGCTCAAGGTTCTTGGTGTATGGTATGGAATCGGTACTGGCAAGTAGTCAATTTGTTACCCTACGATTTCAAGTGTATAAACAAAAGATCCTTACCAGTACCAGACAAAAATAGGCAGAATGATTACTTAATTAAAGGACACCTGAACAATGAAACCATACTTGAACACACCATGGAGAATGAATTTACAGACATGGCCACGGAGAGTATTCTTCTCCTGAGTGTGACGTTTTCAAAATAGGGATGTTCGTTTCTGGAAGTTTGCATATGCAGACTCCAAGACAAAAAGCGCAATTCATTCAAATCTTATACAGCGCTGGCCGGATCGTATTCGAATTTCTTCTAGATATACGTTTGGGCTTAACTAGTTAAAAAATATTCCAGAAGGTATTTGGATTGGGTTTTCTGCAGGCAAAGTTAACGGAAGTCACACAGATAGGAATGATACTCGGCACTCTTCATTCAGGTGTCCTTTAAAGGAAGCGAATAGACCCTTCGACCAGACGGGAGAAGAAATGATCTCCTGTCTTTAGCTGTATGGCCAGGAATAGGTATTAGAAAGGTGTAAGTTTGTTACAGTGCAAAGTGCAAGTATAAACAATATTGGTCGGGACTTTTATTGGAAGGGATTGCCCCAGCGTTGGTAACCAAGTAACATGGTATATTATTAGCAAAGATACTTATATGATACTTCGAGATACTTAGTTACTTTGGATCGTGGCTGACGTATCCGTTTTAAGAATTGTTTGAATATATACTGGGATGCTATAGGTTTTTAAGGATACCTTCCAGGGTGTACGAAGATAATGTTTGTGACCAAGCCTGGGTGGGGATTGCCAATCCAGGCCAGCATATACCCTAAAATTTTGAGACTAACCGCGGCAAGTGCAATATCCTGAGACGTTAAGTTTCAGCTTAAGTTCCTGAAAAAAAAATGATTTAATGCTCTTCAGCTACCGTACCGCAAAACCAAGCTTCTGTCATGGATTCTGGCTGCTCAGATTGAATGGTTTTGGACAAGAACTCGATCAAGTTGCGTCGTAATTACACAGAGTGGTCAGTAAGTTTTCACCGATTATAGAGCTTCCTAGAACTAATCAGCGTAGATTAGTAAGGTGATCAGAAGGCGTTACAAGCCAAAAGGCTTTTTGGGGGGCCGCCCCCCCTCCCCCCCATACGTGACACCTCTGGCCGTGATGAGCATTCATCATCAGTCGACTGGTAAAGTAAATGCATATGTTGTGTATTATGGCAGAATCATATCTTATTGTATCTGGACTTCTTAGGTTAAAATAAGAGATGGTTTCTGGTAGATTGTAAGTCGTTCTTACCTCGTAGCTCTTGTATGCTGGTGTGGCATATCCGGCAGGGTATTGGGGGGCTGCAGCAACAACGGCAACAAGGGCGGCAATGAGGAAGAACTAGAAGAAACAAAACATTCGTTAAATTTTGAAGGACCCGTTGCACATGTGATACTAATTCGCTATATTTTCGCCATCCATTCTTATTCCCAAGCTGTATTCTATCCCCTCGTATTGGCAATAAAAGTCGTGAAATAATGTTTGACCGTTGCTACACTGTCGGAAGTTTCATAACAGATAACACGAGGATGCGCGGTTGCAAAAGATAATGCGTAACAGATAACACTTCGGATGTTATCTCTTGTGTTTGAAAACGTTATGCATGAAATGTTATGCATAACAAGCTTTGTTGGGCGTCTACTGAGTTTGTTACTTCTCGTCATAATGTCGGAAAACTCAGCAGACATTTCTTGGCGGTTTTTCGGTTCTTCCTGATGGTGACGCTTACTATGCATAACATATGAAACACAACAGATAACATCCGAAGTGTTATCTCTTACGCATTCTGTTGAAACCACGCATCTTCGTGTTATCTGTTATGAAACTTCTGACGGTGTACTTGGCCTGTTCACAGACTGTTCATTGCGCTCATAAAGGGAACTGAGGGATTGCTTCATAGATGTTTTAAAGAGGAGCAACATATTGTAAGCCCGTTTCTAATTATTAAATGATTTACTTCTTATCCGCTTTGTTTCAAAGGACAACAAAGTAAAAGGAAAACAGTTCGTGAAACATATGAAAATCGGTAATATTCGGGAAATTATCTTTAAACAAGCCACGAAAGGTTAAATCTTAAACCTGAAGATAGTGCTGCATATTATGCGATACTCCCGTAGAAGAATGTAATGAATGCCAAACCTCGTACTCACTTTCATGTTGTTGAATTTTTGGTTTGTTCTTGCTGTATTCACAAGAGAAGGCTAGGATTGCACTGATACTGTCCTAGTTCAGTCCCGGGGTTTTATAGGATCGACCTTCTGTATATCTAGGGGCAGTGCCCCGCCCTTACAACTGACCTTTGAGAATCTGCCCATGCTTCCTGTACGATGTTCCAGTTATCAAAATCGAGGGCCAACGCCCCTTTTTGCAATGTCAAGTTCAACTTGAGCGGACCAGTCGTTGATCTGCTAGTCTGTTCAATCGCTCTACGCTTAATTTGGTCAGCCTATGTCTGGTGAAGCTTGGTGGATTTAATTGTTCCTTGTCAAGTAGTTTGGCATTATTGTTTGGCAGGACCGAGATATCTGAGCTAGCGTATCACAAGACTCGTTCGGTTTATCAGAATAAAGTATAATTTTGTCTCAGCAACAAAGGTATCATTTCCTGAAGGGGAGCAGCGGCGTTGTCCGGGGCCCCTTCACATTCTTAACCGCAAATCGTACATAGGTGAGACCGAAAATACTTAAATGAGTTAATAACATATGAACGAAAAGTAAACAATACTCATGAGAAATTATGGAAAAAATATTTTCTATAAAAGAGTTTATACATATTTGATTTTGTGCCTCGTTATCTAGGTCAGTGGTTCCCAACTGGGGGTACGCGTACCATAAGGGGTACGTGAGACCCTCGTAAGGGGTACGCGAAGGTCCCAAATCTCTGCATTCGAAATTGTCTGCTTTCGTCAAGAAATTAGAGTTTTGAGTCTACGAAGTTTTCAAATAAACAGCGCAAGTGTCTTTTTGATCCTTGACCAGTTTTTGGACGAGAATGAAATTGACAGCCTTGCAGCCTCAAGTATCCCTTTTACTCATATATATATTTTTACACATTAACTGCTTACCATTTATGACAATAAATTACATCTTTTTGCTGTTCCGATCTGGACAGCTCTTTAGTAAAATAATAGAACAATGATTCTTCAAAAAGGGGTACGCAACCATTTTGAACCTTAATTAGGGGTACGCGATACGGAAAAGGTTGGGAACCACTGATCTAGGTTTTATAGTGTTGGACCCGCTTGGGAAGGCAGCTTTAGAATAAAAATAGAATGACAAGCTCGTTCAGTTTACAGTGAAAGAAAGTATTATTTAATTCACTCTTGCCGTCTTTTCTTTGTCGAAAAGTTGACCATTATGTTGAAGCGGGGCCAGAAAAAAATGTCAGCTAGCGTAGTATGACACTAATTTAGTTTACTTTGAAGAAAGCAGTATTCATTATCGCCGACTAGTGAGCATTTTTGCCCTAGCTCGTTTATTTTATCTTTTACTTCAGCGGTTTTCCGACACGGCGGCTTGGCACAAAATATTTGAAACTTGAACGTGCCTTGTTAAACAACACCAAAGGTTTCGATTCAATTCAATTTCCTTTATTTAACGGTTTTTGAAAACCATAAAAAAAAAACCACTCAAAACAAACAGTACACTAAATTAAAACAATCAATTCAAACGGGCTCTAGGTGGAACCTGGGGCGTCCGACCGCTCCCATTCGAGCCACACAGGCAGAGACAACCTCAAAAGCGGGGCAGATGCAGCCCGCACAAGTGGATTAGACGAACTGAGAATCCTGTTCTGCAAAGAAAGAACGTTTCGCCTCCTTAGTTCAGGAAAAGAAGGAAGTCCCGCCACCACAAACATACCAAAAGCACTGCAATGTCTAGGCAGACCATGCAGTCACCTGAAAGCATTGTTATAGAGAATCCGAAAAGACCGGTCGTTTCCCCAGAGATGCTGGTCACAAGGGCCTGGCAGTAAACTGGAGTGCAATAGTCCCTGAAAAGAAAAGATTTTATGTCATCCTCACATGAAGAGAATTTTCTAATCAGTATATTTGCACGGACACACAGCGACCTCGAAACGGCTGTTACATGCTCCTCGTCAGATAGCTTAGGCCTTAGACGTCAGGTGGAACCCGAGGTATTTAAATGCCGTCACAAACTCAAGAGTGACACCACTGAGTATGGCGTCCGGGATGCGTTTCAGTCGAGCTCCTTCGAACGAAACGAGGGTCACTTATTTGCTCGTAGGGGACGTTTTCGCGTCGATGGCTGTAGAGCTGAAAGAAACGCCATACACTTCGTGTTCGTGGTTTTGAACACAATATCGTGTTCAGCGGAAAACCTTTCACAAACAGGCATCAAGCTATTAAGCGCAGCTACAGCTGGAGCCAAACGAACTAAATCGTCAGCATAGCTGATATTGTTATCACACTGACCATTCATGTAGCAACCAATACCTGTTTTAGACAGCTCCTTATTCAGCTCGTCAACATACAAGTTATAAAGGAGTGGAGATTGCCCACTGGGAAATGTGAGCTATAGCATCCACTCCATCTAACACGAAACTTCTGCACAGTAAACCACGATCCAAGAATCCGTGATTAACACGATCAAACGCAGCCTTAGCATCCAGAAAACACGCAAATACGGGTGTTGAAAATAACCAGTAAAACTGGATCAAACACTTCAGTGAGTAAATACACAGGTCAGTACCCAGGCCAGCTTTGAATCCAAACTGGGAATGTGAAGATCTTATCGTAGGTTCAATCGACCCATCAAGGCATTTTTCAAAAACTTTCGAAACTACCGCAGCTAGAGCAATCGGCCTGTAATTGCTAATTGACGTTTGGTCACCAGATTAGGATTTGGGAATAGGGACCAGGCAAACCTCAGTTAAAGATTCAGGTACATAACCATGATTGAGGAAACCATTAAAAAGAGCAGTAAGTAAACACACCATTATGGGACCGCCGTGCTTTAGGCGGTCCGCTGTGATCCCGTCGAGTCCCCCAGATTTACTCCCAGTGAGCCCAGAGACCGCCTTTGCCGTGTGGGCAAATGTGATCAGCTGCTCAGTAGGTGTAAAACTGGGATTCTCACACAGACGGGATACTGATGTTACAACATCCGATGGCACTGACGAGAAAACTGCCCCGAAGAGTCGACTCCACAATTCTGCTATTGCTTCCGGTCCTTTAGCATCAGCTGTCTGATCAGATGGCTTAGGGGCAGATGCTTTATTAAGGCGAGAAACACGAGCCCAGAACTCACGAAACCGCAATCCTGAAAAACTTAGTGCAAGTGCACTGGTGCGAAGCTGCGTAGCGTTCCTCCTGCACCATTTCAGCGCATTTTTATATCTGCAATTAAGTAATCTTCTAGCTCGATCCACAGCATCTCCCGTCGGTCGGCCTTTCTGTACCCAAAGCAAGAAAGCTTGCTTTGCTGCAAAATAATGAGGTTTGACGTAGCGACTCCATCCTGGAACTTTAGTACCGTAGCTTGGCGAACAACCATTTCCAGGGGACCGTATACGGAGACATTTACATGCACTAACTACAAGGATAGCCAAAAGCAAAGAATAGAGTCAAGAGCTTTGGCATGCAAAGGATTAGTACAGTGGAAAGAAGAACAAGAGCTAAGTGGAGAAACATCCAAAGACAAGATTCTCCGGCTGACCCCCTCTCGGTAGGACTGCAGCTGCACCGAGTTTGCCTCCACCCAATCCACTGCAGGGGGAGGAGCAATGCACGAATCTTTATGAGTAGTCCTAGAGGGGTAATATTTAACACTAAGATCAAAAACTAAAGGGAAGTGATCTGACCCGAAAATATTATACATAACCCTTAAATTCGAAACAAGGGAATGTAATGAATGCGATGAAACCACATGATAAATCCAAGACGTATTACCGCTTGGACTCACTTACGTGAAATTAAAAAATATCACCGAGCAAAAGGGTATCAGACACAAGGAAATCACTTAGAGTTGCCGCATCTGACAATTCCTTCCCAAATACGGAAGCACTATGTATATTCGCATTGAAGTCACCAAGAAAACACACATGATTATAACTCTCCTGAGAGAGTGACATAATTTTCCCCAAATACAGCCGAAACTCGGGAAGATTTTCGCTAGAACATACTGGCATATACACCTTTACGAACAGAAAATTCTTCCCACCCATTGTCAGACAAACATACTGGATTCTTTCATCAGAAGCCAGCGGGAAAGAAATTAACGCACTGAGATTTTTACGGCATGAAATGGCAAGGCCTCCTTTTGGTCTCCCCATTAATATAGCCGAGTCTGCTCTAGTCGCTGATACAGAAAAAGAAACAAAATCACTGTGAATATCATTCAAGAAATTCAAATCAATATCCATAAGCATGGTTTCTTGTAGAAAAACCAAATCACAAACCAAATCACACAGTGCTTTTACTGCAGCAAAGTTACACTTAACCGAGTGGCAATTGTATGTTGCTACTGGTATGTAAGCCATTTAATTTACGGGAGCCTGGTCGCTTAAGCATTGTCCTAATAGGTGTAATAAGCTGAATAACGCTATACGCGATATTTACGTCTTAATACACACGCCCGTTCAAATACGAACCAGAGAGGTTCTTATCAATGCAGCGTGCAGTGTTGCCACGCTCATACAGTTTTTCAAGTTTCTGAAGATCAGAAATGTGCTCTTAGTGTTACTTGAAGCACACCAGTACAATTTGACGCCCAATATATTGTAAAAAGCAAGTAAATCTACGGATGGACAGCACAAGTCCTTGAACTAGCAGTAAGCAGTCGCAACAGAACAAAACGTGTTATTTTTTCGAAAAGTTGTTTCTTCAGCTTCCACCAAAGTAGAACTTTAGTGCTTCCCGTGGCAACCCTGACGGCGCTGCTCTTTCCTCGGCCCGCTGGCGGAACCAACCAAGCGATCTGATTGGCCCTGCATAAGCCAGAATAGAGCGCTAGTCTATTTTCCTTTATTCACCTTATTACAGCGCGCTCCGAGGAAAAGAGGAATCTGTAATAAGCTTTATACGCCGTAATACACCTTACAACACCTATTAGGACAATGCTTTACGGGCGGCGTAGATACTGGGAAAGGTACACTCCGTTTGAAGAATCTTGACATAAATTCCCGGTGGCCAAAAGGACTGGTCTAGAACTGTCGAAGATACAGTAGCCGGTACCGTGAGAACAAACGAGGCCACATTTTGCCCTTTACTTTGGAGCTATGCACAGCTTGGCTTACACTTCAGTCGATTGCTCACAGCTTGGACCAACACATTGGCGTCCGTCTCAGTAACGAAACGAGAGAGACATATTTTCACATTTTTCGTTGTTAGCACCGATTTCAGACCAGGATTATTTAACACTATTGGCGTAGGCCTACTTTCCTTAACTGCCGAGCGGCTTGTTTGTGGATTTTTTTTCACCCTTGCAGATGAGAGGGCCGCTTGCCTGTAGGATTTACGCTTAGCTTTCCTACGTTGCACTTGCCAACTGGCATCCGCTTCATTAGCAGCAGATTTATCACGAGCGTCGGAGACCCCTCGTGACGACGATTCTCCGGTAACAGCAGGCGCCTGCGGCGGTGTGACGTCAGCAGCAGCATCATTGACTTGTGGCTGAAATGAGTTCACCACAGCAGGGAGAGTTTGAGTTTGGATCACAACTAGACTTATTGGATTTTACAGTAGGGAGCAGCTCGGCGCGAAGGGAGGTAACCTCATTCTCCAGCACTGAGTATGACGACATGATAGACGCAAAATCGCAATTCGTTAACGATTGAGATGGAATCCGATTCAGATTCCCCGCTGCTAATCTCGGAAAATCCTTCCTGTAACATTGTTGCAAAATCATGTACAGATCGTTTAGCCTTTGGTTCTTTGTACGACGATTCATGTTAAGAATATCGGCAAAACTACTGCGATCATCTGTAGACAGGACATGACAAAGCTTCGACAGGGACAGGGTTTCGATTGGATCCCAAAAGTTCAATATTTGATCAAGGCAATTGGGTCTCCTCTTCGCCAGACTCCTTGAACATTTTTGCTATTAAAATTTAGAAACAGATTTAGGCCAAACAGCTAATCAAATGAGAAAACCCAATTCAGATATGGATTCTGCATGTGTGTCCTAGTCATATCTATTTTGACGAAACAGATCGAAACTTCGTGCCTTACTTCAGCCAATTTTTCGGTTTCGGCGGAATCCGGAACTACTTGTCCGGCGAAAAAATAAAGCGCAAAAAGGAATTCAGTGTACCTCCTTACTCCTATATTCAATATCTAATCAACCTCAGATAAAAGTTTAACTTATAAAAAAATTTCCGGTTTCAGCCGGATTATGGGCGTACCATGTGTCCGGGTAAAAATTGATTGTCATATACGGATTCAGCATCTCTTCTTACCCCTAAATCGGACATATAGTTAACTACAAATACAACCTTTGCTTTTAACAAATTTTACGGTTTTGGCCAGATTCTGGGCGAACTGCTTGTCCGGGTTGAAAATGATTTTCACATCATTGTTCAGCATGTCTTCTTACGTCTAACCAATTTCAAATAATACTTTTACTTTTAACGAACTTTCTGTTTTTTGCCGGATTCCGGCCGAACTACTTGTCCGGCGAGAGAATTGTTTTGATAATCGTGCTCCCCCACCCCTAAATGTAGGGCTACAGAACCCATCTACGAACACGATCTTTACCTTGATCCGAAGGATCCTCACACCAAGTTTCATCAAAATATCTCCTTCCCTTCGAGAGTTATCTCGCACAACTTTTACGATGTCATAGGTATCCCTCCACTTGTGTTTTGGGATCCCAAGGAATAGTCTGGATTACTGACAGTTTAAAGTGGAAATATTTAATGACTATGCCTGTTCTCAAAGACGAAGAAATGCAGCAGCAAAACTGTGCTGGGAACTACGGGCTGATGGACGGGAAGGGTATTCTAGTAAGTTTCTGGTGAGTTCAATTTGTCAATTAAACTCGTACTTCATCTTTGAAGTTTGAAGTAGAAAGGATTTTTGCGTACCATGCTGACAAAGCAGTTTCCTTGACAAGAAAATGTAAATAGAAAAGAGCAATAGATTACACTGTCAAAGGTTTCATAACAGACAACAGAAGGATTCGTGGTCTCAACAGACGTGCAATGCGTGGTCTCAACAGAACCGACAACACTTATGTGCTTTTACCGTAAATTCGAAACCCCTCCTGTGCCTCTAAAGGTAGGACAAAAGGACCCATCTACGAAATTGACTTGCACTTTACCAGTGAATCCTAATTCAACATCATCCTCGCTTTAACAACATATTTCCTCGTTTGAACCTTACATATCAACCCTTTCGACCTTCGATTACACTAGATCTCTTCGACGTCCATAGAATAAACAACTGAATGTCGTAATCCAGGCGCACAGAGCTATACCGGTTTGTGAATAAAGGAGTAGGGACTGGTATAGCCGAAAATTGGTCGACAAATTTTGTTTCCGGTTTTCGCCAGATTCCGGGTGAACTACTTGTCCGGCGAGAAAATAACTTTCATATTCGGGTTCAGCATGTCTCTTTACCTCTAAATCAAATATCTCAATAGCTTCTAAAGCATATCTTTGTTTGCCACTTAATTTAAAACCCCTCCCCCACTCTTAAATATGGGGCTACAGAGCCCAACTATGAACCAGACCTTTCCCTTGAAGCAAAGCATCCTCCCACCAAGTATTATCAAAATATCTCATTCTCTTCGAAAGTTATCTTGCTTACAGACGAACGGACCGACGGACGAACTTTTGCGATGTCATAGGTATTCCTCCACTTACGTTCTGGGGTCCCAAAAATAGAAAAATATCTGAAACTTAATCGAATTTATCTTGTAGCAGCTTCATCAAAGGCAAGATTCCCTTAATTGAAACGAAACAATTTTTTGTCAATGTTACCCGATAGCCTACATTTTCTATTAGTCTGTTTTCTTGAATTATAAATGCAATTAAAACGACTAATAAAAATTCAAATCGCTTCTTCGTAACAAAGGGCATATTTTTGTGGTTCTGAATTAATAGCGTTACTTTCCGTGTAAGAAGTTTATGCTTGCTTAAGTTGTAGTTTTACCTGTTCTTGCTGAAACTATAATGTGTCCTGCCCGAAATCTTGGCTGGTATTGCCAGGTATTGGTGATGTCTCACGAGAGATTTGTGTAGAGAAGAAACAGATGATTTGAAGAAAAAATAGTTCATCGAGGTTTTGATACGTTCTGCAACCTCAGTGAGGATTTTACGGTCCTGGGAGATTTAAGGGGTACCAGAAATTCCTTGACAGGCTAAAGCCAAAGGTTGATGGGACGAGGGTCACTTATTCGCTCGTAGGAGACGTTTTCGCGTGGATGGCTGTAGAGCTGAACGGGTGATCCCGTCCACGCGGAAAGGAGAAAATCGGTCGGGCGTTGAACGGCTGAGGAATATAGGTTCCGTGCACGCGAATTTCTCCATTCAGCTGGATGGGTCCACACAACATCCCTTTCAGCTCAACGCTGCCCTCGGAGCGGTGTTGAACGGGAGGCGTCCATCGAGCTGGATGGCCCGTTCAACTGTTCATCCGTACACGCGAAAATGACAAAAAGATCGAGGCATCAATGAGAAAATGTCCGTCGAGCTCAACGGGACCAGAGTCATCCACGTGAAAACGTCTCCTTAGAACTTACAGACAAACGAGTTCATAGAAGAGGAAACATATAATTGCCAGAAGATTCCATAATCAGTTTTAATTTACATAATTAATTTAAAGATGATTATTGACAAAAGGGGGAGTCAATTTAAATACTGTTGTTGTTTTTAAACGTCAATCGTACAGCAATAGCCACAACAGCAATATGATGTAACTATAATATCCCAAGAACGGGTGAACTAGCAAGTAACCTCATCGACACAATCAAGAAAAATTGAGAGACGACGAACACACTGTTGACAAAAGCCACCACTCCCATTTCAACTGACAACGCAACAAGAGCTGTGAGCTCATATGGCACTTGCATGTGTCAAGATGATTTGATTGATCAAGAGTAAGTTTCGACTTTGCGGTTGAGATGCGCGCTATAAGGGAGCTGGAACTTCATTTGTAAGCAAAACCCTTGAGGCAAAACTGCTAATGGGCTGATGGGCATCACGAAAATGCATATATTGCTTAAAAGTATTTTTTTTACTTTGCGGTCAAGATTGGTACTTTATGAATAATCGGATTTGGGAAGTAGCAATTTCTAAGCAAATGTTGTTGAGTCTCCAATATTCCAGCGAAGTTTCATCGTCCTAGCACATCTGGAAGTACCTTAACGCGCGATCACCGGAATCCCAGACCCCCCTCCCCCTCCTCCAACTCCACCCACAATAACCGGAGCCAATCCTGTTCTGCAAATGATTAATCCAGAGCATCTGTTTGTCATTCCCACGAAGTTCGATCCAGATCACACCAGTCTAAGCGGGTCAAGTATTTTCCGCCCTCCCCCCGATAATTGCCGGATTCGGTCCGGAAATGAAAAAGGTCACAAGAGAAAAATGTCCTCTGTTTAATTATTAAATTTCACTCGAATCCGATCACCCGTTCCAAAGTTACGCATGACTCAATATTCCGGATTCCCCTCCCTCAACTCCCCCCCCCCCCAAGATTATCATATCGAGGATTTTTTTTTTATTCCAAGTCAGTTTGACCGGGTCCCTGATATGCCTTCCAAGTTTCGTCGTGAAAATCCCCCAAAAACGGAATTCCGGGATACCCCTCCTCCCCCCCCCCTCAAGTGTCCGGATCCAGTCAAATTATGTAAAAGATTTATATGGACCAGATGTTTGTTCTTCCCAGCAAGTTTCACTCCGATACCATCATTCTAACCGTTTCTCGAGATTTCCGGTCCACCCCCCCCCCCCCACCCCACCCAGCTCCCCCGCGGTGCACGTAGCAAATCCGATTCAGCAAATGACTTACCTAGAGCATCTGTTTGTTCTTCCCACAAAGTTCCATCCCGATCCCTCCATTCTAAACGGGGCACGTATTTCCCCCCCCCCCCCCCAATAGTTGCCGGATCCGGTCCGGATATGAAAAAAATCATCGGAGAAATGTCCTCTGTTGAATTCTTAAATTTCACTCGAATCCGATCAACCATTCTAAAATTACGCATGACTGAAAATTTCGGATTCCCCTCCCTCCACTCCCCCCACCATTATCTGATCGACAAAATTTTTATTTTGAAGTCAGTTTGATTGGGTCCCTGATATGCCTGCCAAGTTTCATCGTGAAAGTCCCCAAAACCACCATCACCGGAATTCCGGGACCCCCCCCCCATAAGTGTCCGGATCAAGTACAATGGCCTAAAGGACTTATCTAGAGCAGATGCTTGTTCTTCCCAGCAAGTTTCACTCCGATCCCTCCATTCTAACCGTTTCTTGAAATTTCCGGTCTCCCCCCCCCCCAACTCCCCCCTGGCTACCGAATCCGGTCAAGACTTTAAACGGGACATTACAGATATATATTCTGTTCAGCTATGAAGTTTCATTACAATCCGATCATCCGTTCGAAAGTTACACACTTCTCAATTTCCCGGATTCCCCTGCGGATTCCCCTCCCTCCACTCCCCCACCATTATCTGATCAACAATATTTTTATTTTGAAGTCAGTTTGATTGGGTCCCTGATATGCCTGCCAAGTTTCATCGTGAAAATCCAAAAAACCACCATCACCGGAATTCCGGCCCCCCCCCCATAAGTGTCCGGATCCAGTACAATGGTCTAAAGGACTTATCTAGAGCAGATGCTTGTTCTTCCCAGCAAGTTTCACTCCGATCCCTCCATTCTAACCGTTTCTTGAAATTTCCGGTCTCCCCCCCCCCCAACTCCCCCCTGGCTACCGAATCCGGTCAAGACTTTAAACGGGACATTACAGATATATATTCTCTTCAGTTATGAAGTTTCATTACAATCCGATCATCCGTTCGAAAGTTACACACTTCTCAGTTTCCCGGATTCCCCTGCCCTCCACCCCCCCCCCCCCCCCAAAATGGTCGGATCAGAAAACTGATTATTCCTAATTTTGTTTGGTCGGGTCTCTGATATGCCTGCCAAGTTTCATGGTCCTAGCACAACTGGAAGTACCCTAACTCGAAAAAGTGTGACAAAATGCCCTAAATTTTCAAGTTTCCAGCGCCCCGCACTCCCCCCCATATGGTCGGATCGGGAAACTTATTATTTCCAGGTTACTTTGGTCAGGTCCCTGATATTCCTGCCAAGTTTCATTGTCCTAGCTCATCTGGAAGTACCCTAACTCGAAAAAGTGTGACAAAATGCCCTAAATTTTCAAGTTTCGAGCGCCCCCACTCCCCCGCATATGTTCGGATCGGGAAACTGATTATTTCCAGGTTCGTTTGGTCGGGTCCCTGATATTCCTGCCAAGTTTCATTGTCCTAGCTCATCTAGAAGTACCCTAACTCAGAAAAAAGTGACAAAATGCCCTAAATTTGCAAGTTTCCAGCGCCCCGCACTCCCCCCCATATGGTCGGATCGGAAAACTGATTATTTCCAGGTTAGTTTGGTTGGGTCCCTGATATGCCTGCCAAGTTTCATTGTCCTAGCACATCTGGAAGTACCCTAACTCGGATATGTGGGACAAAAAAACTCGGACCGACCGACAGACCGACAGACCGACAGACCGACAGACCGACAGACCGACAGACCGACAGACGGAATTGTGATCGGTATATGGCACTTGAGCCAGAGGCTGCAAGTGCCATAAAAACTACACTTTCTAAGCTGCCCTGGCAAGTTCTTAATTTTCATATAGAATTCTGAGCGGGCGTAAACTGAAACATAGGCAAGTACTCACTACCGGAAATGCAGAATGGCATTGCTAGTGAAAGAAAATCCAAACCCCAGCCCTTATTCGCAAAAAAAGCTACAGAAAATGTGAAAAAGAATCTTATATCAATGACCTTGCACCCGTGTCAAAAATGGAATCTTAGAATTAGTTTCCTCGACAGTAGTTTCTAAGAAGTTACTTGCCGAAACAGGATAATTTATAGTTGTAGTGTTTAAAAACCTCATTTCTTTATTTCAGTTTCGTTTCTTCGAGCTAGAGCCTGACGAGGACCCATGTCAAGAACGGCTGAACTATCACTTACCAAAATAATAGCTCACGTATCCGTTTTGAGTCATTTTTAGTCTAGTGTTCCTTGGAACAATCCACTATTGCGAGCGCTGTTAGCAGCTTTCAGTTTTCGGTTTCCGGTTTTCACCGTATTTTGTGAAGCTCATAATTGGTAAACCAGGGCAAGTATCAAGTTCAAACTTGGTACACGTGGCGGCATTGGGGTTTAGTGGTGTCTTTTGGGGTCCATCCCACCCCAACCCGGTTCAGGGGCAAATGGGCCCAGATTGCCCTGGGAATAATGTTCATAACTTGGCTAGAACTGGATATAGGACGATGAATTTCCTTGTACATGTCGATCCGAGGGCTGGGAAATTTGCTTTTAAAGTTGCACCTCTACCCCCCGCCCCGTTTATGGGCAACTGGGCCCAGATTGCCCAGGGGAAGGCTCGTTACCCGTGACAGGAATCAACAGGTATCAAGCTGAAACTTCTTAGGTTTGTGAGCATTGGGGTCACTTTTCCCTTTTTATGGGTCCCAAACCCCATCCCCGCTTGGTTCAGGGGCAATTGGGCCCAGATTGCCGATTTCTTAATATTTTTAACTGGACAATAACTGGAGATAAGGCGATGAAATTCCTTTGTGCTTTGGGATAATATGGGTTGGGGATATATGGTGAGTTAAACCACCCCAACCCTCCCCGTTCATGGGCAAGTGGGCCCAAATTGCCCATGAAAAAAGTGTTTTGACCGGTGACCGGAATCAAGCTGTAAGCTGGTATACTTGAGGGAAAAGATGGGTAAATACGCATTTTGATGGGTCCCGCCCCCCGCCCCCCCCCCCCCCCCTCTCGTTCATGGGCAGCCGGACCCAGATTTCCCATGAGTTAAGTTCGTCTGTGACAGGCCTCAAGTCCAGCTCTTGTATATTTCGAGATAGTTCTATGGATCAGGATTTTGGTGGAACAACAACAAATAAGACGACTCGACGTACTTTCATATTTAATGAACAGTTGGAAACTGGACTGTTTAGTCATATGATTGATGATGTGCCGTTCTTAATGAATTGTTACAAACAACGGGGTGTGAGGCTGCTACTATTTTAGGATTAAAGTTAACTATAGTATTTGCTACTGGGATTAATCTTATCTCTTCTGGGCAAAAATTAATCCGAATTAAACAATCTTATCTCAGTAGAGACAAGGTTAATCCCAGTAGCAAATACTACACGACTTTTTTTTACAGTGTATAGTCGTTTTGATATCAGTCATTCCAACAAACGATACTCATCAGTTTACAGCATATCTATTATGTCCTTAACTGGATATATATTCTCAAAGAATGACCTCTGAAAAACATCTAGCTATATCAAGGTTCTATTTGAAGAAACCCGTTCGAAAAAAATATTAAACCTGTTTGAAAGCCAGACGCATTTTTTTCATCGGAGCTGTATCCAGTTTCTTAGTTCGAACACGAAGAGACAGCTTGTCTGAGTGTTTTTTTTTCCTCTATACAGTGTTACCAAGCAAAGGCGTATGCTTCTAACCAGTTAAAGTGCGAACACACGATCAGGGTCAGGAACTCCCGGACTGGAATTCCTGCCCGGATTTTCAGCATCGTCATCACTTCCAAATGGAAAAGTTGAAATGGAAGTGATGATGGTGCCGAAAATCCGGGCAGGAATTCCAGACCGGGAGCTCCCGACCCTGGTCGTGTGTTCGCACTATTACAGCTAGTTTTATGGGGATAACAAGAATATAGATATTTCCAGTAGTAAAGTGGAAAGAGTTAGTAAATACGACGGAAACTGAAAAAAAATCATTACCGATAAAAAAGGGTGACTGCTTTTAGCACTACCACTAATTTTTCACATGCCTACTGCACATGCTACCACATCTTTCGACATACCAGCTGAAGGCCCATTCACAGCGGCTCTGAACCAGCTAGCCCTGGAAACACTCTATATGACTAAGTCAAAAACACGCCAATGATCCTCATGAAGAAGGAATAAACGTGCCCTCAACGACTCAAACTCAACGACACAAATCCTGTGCCAAACAATCACGGCGATCTTTGGGAGTAACTTTGATACCGCTTCTTGCTTTATTCCGCAGGTACCCGTACTTTCTGAATGGGCAAGGAGAGGTAGTCGTCAAAGGATCATTTACACGGCGGGTATTTTTCCCCGGAGACGAGAGGGGAAAGTGTTCACACGGTACCCGGGTATTTTTCAAGGGAGAGTACTGTCATGTGGCAATAGATACCAAGGTTGTACACCTTAGGATATCTCTCTACAATGGACACCAACATGTGTCCATTTGGATCACTTCTTATATGGACATAACCAAAATTATTGCTTGAATATCCTATTTTGTTGTTGCTGACATCGAAGGATACCCTTCGACAAACAAATCCCCGGGTAAAAAGTTCGCGAGATTGAAGTCCAAAATACCCGGAGATTTGTTGCTGTTGCGGGGAAAAATACCCGCGGAGTATGCGTAAATACTATTCATGCAAACGTAGCTCAAGATTATCGCTCCGAGATCGAGGCTTTGCCGGGTTTCTGCCGTTTGCAAAGGATACTGGTGCTAGTTTCGGGTACCATCTACACTGTAAAAGTTTCTCCGAGTAAGGATTAAAGATAACTGCAGTATTTGCTACTGGGATTAATTTTATCTCTACTGGGATAAGTTTAATCTAAATTAAAGATAAGTTCATCTCCATAGAGACAAGAGTAATCCCCGTAGCAAATCCTGCAAGATTTTTTTGTACAGGATAGTCTCGGACCAAAGATGAAATCAGTTCAATTCTGTGCGCGAAAGCCCGTTGTCAATGGGCTTGAAATGATTTTATTTTTGTGAGACATTCTTGTTAAGACCCACTTTGACCTTGTCCAGAAGGTTGCTTTCGAATCCCGTCTTTTGAAGTCAAAACGGTTCTTTCGAGTGCCGTTTTGAAAGTCAAAACTTGGAAGGGGATTATCTAGATAACAAGAGCTGTAATATCATATGGCACTTGCATGGGTTAAGATGTTTTGATTGATCAAAAGTAAGTTTCGACTTTGCGGTTGAGATGCGCACTCTAAGGGAGCTAGAACTTCATTTGTAAGCAACACCCTTGAGGTAAAAATGATAATGGTCTGATGGGCATCATGAAAATGCAAATATTGCTTGAAAGCATTTTTTTTACTTTGCGGTCAAGATTGGTGCTTTAAGGAATCATCGGATGTGGGAAGTAGCAATTTCAAAGCAAATTTTGTTGAATCTCTAATATTCCAGCGAAGTTTCATCATCCTAGCACATCGGGAAGTAACTTAACTCGCGATCCCGGAATCCCAGACCCCCTCCCCCTGCAGCTCCGCCCACAATACCCAGAGCCAATCCTGTTCTGTAAATGATCAATCCAGAGCATCTGTTTGTTATTCCCACGAAGTTCGATCCCGATCACACCAGTCTAAGCGGGCCAAGTATTCCCCCCCCCCCCAACCATTGTCGGATTCGGTCCGGAAATGAAAAAGATCACCAGAGAGAAATGTCCTCTGTTCAATTATTAAATTTCACTCGGGTCCGATCACCCGTTCCAAAGTTACGCATGACTCAATATTCTTGATTCCCCTCCCCCAACTCCCCCAAAGATTATCATATCGAGGAATTTTTTTTTTATTCCAAGTCAGTTTGACCGGGTCCCTGATATGCCAGCCAAGTTTTGTCGTGAAAATCCCAACAACCGGAATTCCGGGATTCCCCCCCTCAAGTGTCCGGATCCAGTCAAATTGTGTAAAAGATTTACATGGAGCAGATGTTTGTTCTTCCCAGCAAGTTTCGTCCTCTTTTCAATTCTTAAATTTCACTCGAATCCGATCACCCGTTCCAAAGTTACACATGCCTGAATATTCCGGATTCCCCTCCCTCCACTCCCCTCACCATTATCAGATCGAAAAAAAAAATCTATTTTGAAGTCAGTTTGATCGGGTCCCTGATATGCCTGCCAAGTTTCATCGTGAAAATCCCCAAAACCGCCATCACCGGAATTCCGCCCCCCCCCCCCCCCCTAAGTGTCCGGATACAGTACAGTTGTCTAAGCGATTTGTCTAGAGCAGATGCTTGTTCTTCCCAGTAAGTTTCACTCCGATCCCTCCATTATAACCGTTCCTTGAAATTTCTGGTCTCCCCCCCCCCCAACTCCCCCTACCGAATCCGGTCAAGACTTTAAACGGGACATCACAGATATATAATCTATTCATTTATTAAGTTTCAGTACAATCCGATCACCCGTTCGAAAGTTACACACTACTCAATTTCCCGGATTCCCCTGCCCTCCACTCCCCCCCAAAATGGTCGGATCGGAAAACTGATTATTTCTAAGTTTGTTTGGTCGGGTCCCTGATATGCCTGCCAAGTTTCATTGTCCTAGCACATCTGGAAGTACCCTAACTCGAAAAAGTGTGACAAAGTTCCTTCAATTTTCAAGTTTCCAGCGCCCTCCACTCCCCCGCATATGGTCGGATTGGAAAACTGATTATTTCCAGATTAGTTTGGTCGGGTCCCTGATATGCCTGCTGTACTAGCACATCTGGAAGTACCCTAACTCGAAAAAGTGTGACAAAAACTCGGATCGACCGACAGACCGACAGACGGACAGACGGAATTGTGATCGGTATATGGCACTTGAGCCAGAGGCTGCAAGTGCCACAAAAACTAGATTTCGGTGAAAAGTTCTGTAACAGTGTGTAAAAGAAAATATTTCTCGCCTTTGGCATGCTAAATGCAAGACCCGGCCGCATCTGCTCGAGTGTTATGTGTCAAACATAATTTTCTAGGTAGACTCTCCTTATGTCTTCTAGACAACTTCTACAGATAAGAGTAAGGATTCTCTTCTGTGGAAGAAGTCTCTCCCCTCACTAGCACACACAATGCAATATCCATTCAATTCCAAATTTGTTCCTTTTTAAATTGGCTGTAAAAGGGCTCATCGTCCCAAGCGGGTTAGTCACTGTTCGACCTCCATCCCCTCAATATCAATATCAATCACACGGAGATAGTAAATACATCAATAAGTTCACTTACTTGCATTTAATTTAAACTGAAGGGTATTGCAAAGCTACCATCCTCAGTGATATTCGCACCTTTGTTCTGATGAAGGAACAGAATAAAGCGAGTTACTGATTTAATAAAAAAAAAAAATAGGCAATGAGACAATGAAAGTGATGCATAACAATGATCTTTTTTCTAGCAAGCACTCAATTTTTCTAGCAATGAACGACAATACCTAGTGGAGGTTACGCTACTTGTTGGATTTTGCGAGTTAGCAGCCTGCCCGCTGGTGAGTTTCACGTTGTGGATTTCTTTGGAGCGTGGTGGGAGCAGGGCTCAGAACTGAGTTGACCTTGCTAAACTTTGACCAAACTTAATACAGGCCAGAAGCCTTCTATCGTCAAGTATTTTCTGTTATAGTTCCAGTAGTGCTCTTACCCACGATAACCGATTCCGAGTATCAGTCTTCAACTCTTTTTCGGATTTTATCGATAGCCTAATGCGGCTTTCACACTGTGAGAACGCAAGACGCTTGCGTTGCGCTTGCGTAGAGTCAGCGTTGCGTCTGTCTTGCGTCGGACCTTTCACACTGTGAAGGCTTGTGCGTTGCATTTTCAGAAAATGGCTAGTTCTGATGAAGACTTAAAATGATGCCTGGACTGAACATGGAGCCTATAGGCAAATTCAGACAGTTTGTAGTATGTTTATAAGTCATTTTGTATTATTACAGTTTGCTACTTGAAGGAGACAAGGTCCAGTTAAATGTAATGTGATACAAAGTAGTCAACTTACCAGTCATGCTCTTGCTAAAATCCTTGTTGATGCTTTCACAAATTGATAACCATGTATTATAAATGAAAGTCTTGTTGTGATAGTCAGGGACCTCTTTATCATGTAGTCCAGGTCTCTCTTGAACTAGTTTTACTAGTTTTTCTTCAAAAACTTCCATTTCAGTGAAAAATAAACTGAAAAACCGGCGGAGCTTAAAATTAGAGCTCAGTTCTATTCTTGCGTTGCGTCAATTTTTTAAGCGCAAGCTCCGCGGTGCGTCGTCGCAAGCGCAACGCAAGTCTTGCGTAGCTCAGTGTGAAAGGCAAACGCGTCAATGTGAAAGCTGCAGCTTAAGATTGTCGGTTGTCGAGAGATGAATGCCAAACAATATACATGTATTCCAAGATTGGACGAATGTCGGGTGCAGAAGCGTCGATCTGCATTTCTTGCTTCAGCTCAGCCTCGCGAAGGGTGTGCTGCATCAGCAGTCGCATAGACCCGTTCTTTGTTTCTAGCCCATCTGATAGTGTCTTCAATGGTGAACGTGGTAATTGATAGGGTATTTCTCACATTTGATGCAACAGTCTTCAATTTCTTATGGCTGTTGAGCTTACTCATGTGCCATATAGCGATCGTAATGTCTGTCGGTTTGTCCGCATTTTGCTAGTTTGGGCACTTCCACATGACCTAGGACGATAAAACTTGGCACGCGTATCAGGGACCCAACCGGATTAACTTGGAAATAACTTCCCCGATCCGACCATCAATGGGGGAGTTGCAAGGTGGGGAATCCGGAAATTAGTAACATTCATTACTTTGGAACGGATAATCGGGCGTGCATTAAACTTGACAGGTATCAAGAACAAGTGTCTTGGATGTTCATTGTCAAACTCGGATCGGACCCGATAACTGGGGGGGGGGGGGGCTGGAGGGGGACACCCGAAATCTCTTGAAACGCTTTTTCTAGTTTTTGTCCAACCCCTACCCCTTTCTTCACACTAGTATAGCTCTGCGCGTGGGTGAGTCATTCTTTCTTCAAACTAGTATTTTTTTTTTACTAAGGCGGTCAGACGATTGCTGTCCAAAGACGACGAAAATTGCATGTGTTTCTTTCAGTGGAATTTCATAGACGCTCAGTTTTCGATTCTCGATCGTACCTTCTGGGTCATCAGAGGATGTATTAGTTTTTTGACTGGTCGTTGTTTTCTGGAAACATGTTTGTTCTAACAAGAATTCGGGAATACTATTGACTATTTGAGTTAATAAAATTAAACCGAGTTTGGTTCCCTAAGGGTCGCTGTCACTACCACAACACGTCAATTCTCATAAACGTCAACTCACCTAAACCGAAAATCCGACAGTTCGTCTACACGTCAGTTCCCTACACGTCAGTAGAACAACACGTCAGTAAATCTATATGTCAGTTCACCAAATCCTAAAATCCAACAGTTCACCTACACGTCAGTTCACCTACCGTCAGTTGACATAAACATCAGTTGACATAAACGTCAGTTGACATAAACGTATGTTCGCCTGCATAATCCGTCACTACGCCTGAAGATTGATATCGGCATATTAGTTCAAAGTCGACTACCGCACCGAAAGCAATTAAGCAGAGTGAAGAAAACACAGGGGATTAATAAAAGGAAGCCGGCATTTGCGCATGCTGATGAGGGGAGGATCAGTACAAGCTGCTGCGAAAGTTTTTACCGGGGCTAGTCATACGGAAGCTGAAAAATATAAGGTGAAACGTATAATTAAACGCATTTAAAGGACCCCTCTTGCTTATTCTGCCTTTTATAAGATACTTGGCTCCCATATGGAATTAAAAGCTTCTAAAATCCCCTCCTTTCTCCATTGTTTCGTTTCGTAACTACGAATTTTTAGCGCTTTTTCGGCCTTGCCGAGTTTTCCCGTCACCCAACGAAAAGTTTGCAGGAATCTTCATTGTACGCTGACAACTCCTTCACACATAAGGGTGTGCTAATCTTCTGTTTATTACTTCTTTTAGTTGCTTAGTTTTCCCACTTTTTAACCAAGGCACGTTCAGTTTTCAAATCTTTTGCGCCCAACTGCCGCGTCGGAGAGCAGGAAGGCTGTATATAATCGACAAGCGCTAACAAGAGAATCGCTAGTTTCAGGTGGAATGTAATAGTATTTTCGAAAACGTTTTTTCTGATCGACTTTATAGGGAAAAGATCATCTCTAGTAAGAGTTGTGCTTTAAGGGCTTAACAACCATTCCAAGGTGAAGGACCAAAATGTACCAGCGAATCTCAATCTTTGCTGAAAGGGTACCGGAAAAAGTGAGTGAAGAATTACTTCTCTCTTGGTCGGTGCTTCCACTAGATCCTCTTAAAACGAGAGCTACGAGCTCATATGGCACTTGTTACGAGTAGGTAGTGTGAGAAACGACAAAGTAACTCTGAGCGTTTTTTCCGGATATTCCGCTACCCCTCCTTACCTGGCTCGGATCTGGTCCGGACCCTAGAATATTTCATGTAAGGCAAACGATCTCTCTACTTTCCAAGTTTCATTCAAATCACTTCACTCGTTAACCCAAAAAACTAACACAAAAAACTAAGTATAAAACAGTTTTCTCTGATAGTTTACCAATTTTTTGTGGGGTTCCGCTAGGTACCCTGTTGGGACCGCACCTTTTCTTAGTTATGGTCAACGAGCTTGCTCTGTCTTTCACAGATAGATGGAAATACGTGGATGATCTGTCGCTCCTGGAAGTTTGCCGAAAGAACATAAAGAGCAGTGCAAAAGTCATCATTGACGACATCTGTGAGGAGGCTTTTGTGGATGACATGGTAGTCAACATGGACAAATCTGTCGTCCTAACTATAAATTTTTTAAGAACTGAACCACAGTTTTCTCATCCCTTCATAAGTCCCAACAGGTTAATGATATCAAGCTGCTTGGAATACACATCATCCATGATCTAAAATGGAATAAGCAAGTTGACAGCATGCTTAAAAAAGGTAATATGGCAATCCGGTCGCTTAAACTCCTGGCCCTTTATGGAGTACCCACAGACCATCTGTTGTTAATCTTTGTGACTTTTGTTCGTCCAACCCTGGAATACTGTTGCCAGGTTTGGCATTACAGGTTGACCCTTGATCAGTCGGATATACTCGAACGGGTGCAGTATAGAGCCCTCCTTGTGGCCTCGAAGTCACCTAAAGTCCCATATCTCGAATTGTTGAAAAGATTTAATTTCGAATTGTTAGCACAGCGCCGAAAAAAGTTATGTTTCAGTTTCGGTATAAAAATGTTGGAGAGCCCTGGTCTACGAGAAATTCTTCCCCCTGAATATTTACCAATTAGGCCAAGACCGGCACGAGCTGCTGCCCAGCCTATTCCAAAGTTGCAGCCAGTACCCTGTCCGCATGACCTATACAAAAAAAGTTTTATTCTCTCGTTCACTGACCTTTTTAACGGGCATTCCGAAATACCTCCATAAATTAATCGTATTTCTGTCTGTATTGTTATAGAATTGTAAATATAATAATTGTTGATATTGTCTAGTTTTTAGTTTGGTGTGAATTTGACCAAGTTATGATGTTTACTCATAGATGTTTTGATTAGTTGACGTGTTACGTAAGATTAAAGGTTTTACTTAGAGTCTTATTGTGAGATACATGTTAGATTGACCAAATGATAAACATTAGTTATAGTTGTTTTTAATTTCTAAGTTATACATGACAGAAGAAATTCAATGTTCGGCTCCGTCCGTGAACGAATTTTTGAAAATAAACTGAATTGAATTGAATTGAATATAACCCCTAAGCGAGCCACAACATTTCTGGGACACCCCTCCAACTCCCCCCACTATGACCGAATACGACATGGACACATAAACTTCGCATCTTTAACATCTCCTCTTCCCGCCCATCAAGTTTAACACAAATCGGAGCAAATCTGCAAATTTCCAGTTCCAGCTTCATCCTCCTCCTCACTTGGTTGGATCCTGTTCGGACGCCAAATGACAAACCTAGGCCGCATAAGCTTGGTATTGCATGTCCAAACTTGCATCCCATTCAACCCATATTGCATTTCACAAAGTTTCCGCCCCCCCCCCCCCCCAACCATGGCCGCATGGGGTTCGGACACATTCTTTGCAGGTTCGTATCACCCATAAAGTTTTGATTGAATCGGACCATCTGTTCGCAACCTACGGAAGTCAATAATTTCCGGATTCCCCCTCCCTCAACTCCCCGAAAAATCTTCCTAGAGCAATATGTCGGGTTCTTAAGACTATTTGGTCGGGTCTCTCGACGCTAAGCGTTTCACACAAATTCCGGTGCGCCCTTCCAACTCCCCCCCCCCCTCCCTCCCAAGCATAGTTCCATCATCCTAGTCCATCCGGAAGTACCAAACTCACTGGATCATCAGAGTCCCCCCCTAGCTCCTCACACAGTGACCAAATCCGTTCCGGTTACTGACTACTATTTTGGTAACGGCCACTGTGCAAAACAGAAAATTAATCTTAGTACCTCCGCCAAATCATGTCTAATTTTCGTTTTGTCACGGTTCAAAAGTAGCAACAATAATTAATAACGATGCCTATAACTGATGAACATTCTGGCCTCCCAAGCATAGTTTCATCATCCTAGTTCATCCGGTAGTACCGAACTCGCTGGATCATCAGAATCCCCCCCTGAACATTCTGGCAACAGATCTGCAAGAAGGATCGCCATGTGACGTGAGACAGCATCACAAGGAAATTTTTAGCTTTCTGTTTCACAGAATCCACTAAGCTTAAAGCCCACCTTAATGAGTAAAACTGAGAAAAAGTACTATCTATCATATAGTTTTATGAGTAGAGGAAGACGAAAAGATAGAAGCTTGGGCCAAGGGCTTCCCGACACATTACTGATAGGGGGGGGGGGCTTCAGAATTTTACAGGAATTTTCGAAGTTTTACCGGACATTTTTCTAGGTTTTACCGGAAATGTCTGCGTAATGACCATCTCTGCAGAAACTCTAGAAGGCCTACTGTTGTGTTCTGACTTCTATTATGTGTCACAAACAACGAAAATAGGCTCGGTGAAGTTTTACTGAAAATTCAGCTTCTTTTTCATTCTGATATTTGTATACCTAAATATTTTAACACACCTTTTGTTTTTTCGTAATAACGTTCAGAGCGTGCACTGCTTGCATGACAAAAAAATTCATCCAGGCGCGGAGATTTTGAACTTAAACAAAATTCTGCATTTCCAGGGCGATGGATGCGACATCGGAGAAGTTACGCCTGTTGAAAAGTTTGGAAAATGATTTTAGGATATGTCTTGCAATTGATCTGATATTTTTATTTTCCTTTTCGGCAACGGCTTACATTTCTAGTTGGTAATATTTCAAGCGTAGAGGGACAAGCGCATAGAGGTATGACAAATCCGAAAGAATAAGTTCAGTCTATGAAATCGACTATCCCTGGAAAAGGGAGAAACGAAATAACGCATTTATTTAATATAATAACGCATTATTTTATCGGGCTTTCATGAATATTTAAGTGATGAAGTGACATGCTTTGGACCTCAGACCTATTCGGTTAAACTTTAAGATTGTCTAACACATCCAATTTCACATTCGACAACTAGTTCGGTTCCACATGCAATTAGTAACAGACGCTGGTGAGCCAATGTTGAACGGAAACTGGCCTTGACCAACACTAAGCCTCATGAAAAGTCTTTCCCCTTTTTCTGAGGTAACAAGGATTGTCTTGGCCAGCTTGAACGCTTTAGTTGGTAAGACATCTTTCAGTCCACGAAAAACTTCGAATATTTTCTTTTTGTTTGTTTCGAGGCTCTCCTGGCGACTTTCGAGATCATGTCGGGACAAGGCTAACTCGTCTTTGAACTCTTCTCGGCTTTTCACCGGAAAGGAGTCGAGAAAGCTGTCGAAACTGGAGCAGACGGTACGGTAATATTATTCCCGGAACAGTATTTGTAGTTGGAAATGATGGATTTCAGTAGGTTGCCTAGTTCTTGAAAGCTACAGAAACTGGAATCGGAATCCCTCGACAAATGTTCCGGTACGCAATGTTGTCTTTCTTCAAGAATCACTCTGATAGTTGTGTGCCGGGGTCATCCTGGTAAGCTGTGGATCTACACTTATCCTGTAAGCAAAAAAATTTCGGTAGATTTCCTGAGCCAAATTCTGGTTGATTTCATGGAGCAAAGTTCGGTAGATTCCCTGATCCATCCTCTAGTAAATTCTAGTAAAAGACAAGTTCCGATAGATTCCTTGAGAAAGACTTCGGTAGATTTCCTGAGGAAAATTCCGGTAGATTCCCTGAACAAAATCCTGGTAGATTCCAAAATTCTAGTAGATTCCATGGAGCGAAGTCAGGTAGATGCCCTGTTCAAAATTTCAGTAGATTCCCTGAGCAAAATTCCGGTAGATTCTTTAAGCAAATTCCGGTAGATTCCCTGAGCTAAATCCATTTAGATTCCAAAATTTTAGTAGATTCGGTGGGGTGAAATCTGGTAGATCCCCCAATCAATCCTCCAGTAAATTCCCTGAGACAAGTTCCGGTAGTTTCCTTGAGCAAAATTCCGGTAGATTCTCTGAGCAAAATTCCGGTAGATTCCCTAAGTAAAATCTCGGTAAATTCCAAAATTCTAGTTGATTCCGTGGGGCGAACTCCAGTAGATCCTCTGATCCATATCCTCCATTAAATTCCCTCAGACAAGCTCCGGTAGATTCCATGAGCAAGGTTTCGGTAGATGTCCTGAGCAATAATCCGGTAACCATAAAAATCATCAAGTTCAGTTGAATCTTGGAATGGAATGGAATTTTTTCCCAGGCCTTCTGCACCCCCCCCCCCCCCCCCTCGGGACGCCCCTGGCTGGGACAGATAAAACAAACTTAGCGGCGATGAGCTTCAGTTATAAGTGTAATCTACAGGGGATGGCGGAGAGAAACCTCTTGGGACTGACGCGGGCGGGAATCATGGTAAAAATGCAAGCCCTTCGAGACTGAAACCTCAAAGCCGAATAAAATATAGTGCATGGATTAAGTGTATAGAGAAAATCAAGCTTTGAATCCAATAAGTTTCTTAGTCTTGTAAAACAGTTGAGCGATGGACAACCCAAGATCTATTGAGTGCGAAGGTATAAGAAGTGGTTCTAGACGATTGTTTTCCGTGTTTTCTTTTCCATGTTCATAAATTTATAGTCACTGATTTTCCGTATAAATATATTTGAAAATTTGTATTCGTTTGCTATTTGGAAATGTGTTGTACTCGTACCTGACTATTAATAAATGAAGCATTTTTTAATATATCCTTGTGTTTTAGGTGCCCACCAATTGGTATTTTTCTCTTGAAGTTATAAACTAGCTCTCCTCAAAACACATTTATCAGGACCGAATGTCTTTATTCGCTTCCCAGGTGCCTTCCAGCCATCTTCTTTTTTTCGTAACGTAAAATCGAAACTGCCAGATTTGACGAGAGACCCATGACTTAATTGTTGCCAAAATGGAAGTTGTCGGCCTCACTTATCAATCCCGTGGGCGAGCTTCCGTAATTATCCCATCGACAACATATGTGAGCGAACTGTCGGGAAATTTCAGTGAACTGACGTTTATGCCAACTGACGTTTATACGAACTAACTATTGTGTGAAGTGACGGTGGGCCAACTGACGGTGGGCGTACTGACGTATAGGGAACTGTCAGATTTTAGGATTAGGTGAACTGACGCATAGGTCTAATGACGTTTTGGTCAACTGACGGATTTCTTAGGGCCAACTGACGTGTGGCCAAACTGTCGGAAGATGTTTGCGTACTGACGGAATTCTGTTGCGAACTGACGTTTATGTCAACTGACGTATTGCGGTACTGACGGGACCCCTTCTGAGGTACGCCACAATCGACATCAGATGCCTTTCCAGTCTTCAATGCCAAGCCGTGAGGGGATTTTCTTCGACACAAATTATGGAAACACGTCGCGGAATTTCGCCGCGGAAGCACGATGTGCCACACAGTCGAGCCACAAGTTGAGACTCACGGAAACGCCGTTTTGTCTATTTTTTGGGAGGTAATTTCAAAAGTATGAAAATAAAAATAAATGTCGGTTTCTGGTTTTTATGGCACTGGCAGCCTCTGGCTCAAGTGCCATATACCGATAACAATTCCGTCTGTCGGGCTGTCGGTCTGTCGGTCGGTCCGAGTTTTTTGTCACACTTTTTCGAGTTAGGGTACTTCCAGATGTAGAAACTTGGCAGGCATATCAGGGACTCGACCAAACGAACCTGGAAATAATCAGTTTCCCGATCCGACCATATGCGGGGGACTGGGGGCGCTGGAAACTTGAAAATTTAAGGCATTTTGTCACACTTTTTCGAGCTAGGGTACTTCCAGATGAGCCAGGACAATGAAACTTGACAGGAATATCAAGGACCCGACCAAACGAACCTGGAAATAATCAGTTTCCCGATCCGACCATATGCGGGGGACTGGCGGCGCTGGAAACTTGAAAATTTAGGGCATTTTGTCACACTTTTTCGAGCTAGGGTACTTCCAGATGAGCTAGGACAATGAAACTTGGCAGGAATATCAGGGACCCGATCAAACTAACCTGGAAATAATCAGTTTCCCGATCCGGCCATATGCGGGGGAGTGGGGGCGCTGGAAACTTGAAAATTTAGGGCATTTTGTCACACTTTTTTTTAGCTAGGGTACTTCCAGATGAGCTAGGACCATGAAACTTGGCAGGCATATCAGAGACCCGACCAAACAAACTTAGAAATAATCAGTTTTCCGATCCGACCATTTTGGGGGAAAGTGGAGGGCAGGGGAATCCGGGAAATTGAGAAGTTGTAACTTTTGAACGGGTGATCGGATTGTAATGAAACTTCATAACTGAATAGAATATATATCTGTAATATCCCGTTTAAAGTCTTGACCGGATTCGGTAGCCAGGGGGGAGTTGGGGGGGGGGGAGACCGGAAATTTCAAGAAACGGTTAGAATGGAGGGATCGGAGTGAAACTTGCTGGGAAGAACAAGCATCTGCTCTAGATAAGTCCTTTAGACCATTGTACTGGATCCGATTCTTATGGGGGGGGGGGGAGGGGGTTTACGGGAATTCCGGTGATGGTGGTTTTGGGGATTTTCACGATGAAACTTGGCAGGCATATCAGGGACCCGATCAAACTGACTTCAAAATAAACATTTTGTCGATCTGATAATGGTGGGGGGAGTTGAGTTAGGGGAATCCGAAATTTTCAGTCATGCTTAACTTTAGAATGGGTGATCGGATTCAAGTGAAATTGAAGAATTGAACAGAGGACTTCTCCGATTATCTTTTTCATATCCTGGCCGGATCCGGCAACTATTGGGGGGGGGGGATACGTGACCCGTTTAGAATGGAGGGACCGGGATGGAACTTTGTGGGAAGAACGAACAGATGCTCTAGGTACGTCATTTACTGAATCGGATTGGCTACGGGCTCCGTGGGGGAGCTGGGGGGGGGGGGGGGGGCGGAAATCTCGAGAAACGGTTAGAATGATGGTATCGGAGTGAAACTTGCTGGGAGGAACAAACATCTGATCCATGTAAATCTTGTACATAATTTGACTGGATTCGGACACTTGAGGGGGGGGGGGAGGAGGGGGTTTCCCGGAATTCCAATTTTTGGGGCATTTTCCCGACGAAACTTGGAAGGCATATCAGGGACCCGGTCAAACTGACTTGGAATAATAAAAAATCCTCGATATGATAATCTTGGGGGGGGGGAGTTGAGGGAGGGGAATCCGGAATATTAAGTCATGCGTAACTTTGGAACGGGTGATCGGATTCGAGTGAAATTTAGTAATTAAATACAGGACATTTTTCTCTGGTGATCTTTTTCAATTCCGGACCGAATCCGGCAATTATTGGGGTGAGGGCGGAAAATACTTGACTCGCTTAGACTGGTGTGATCTGGATCGAACTTATTGGGAATGACAAACAGATGCTCTGGTTTAATCATTGACAGAACCCGATTGGCTCCGGGTATTGTGGGTGGAGTTGGAGGGGGGGGGGGTCTGGTATTTCGATGATCACGCGATAAGGTACTTCCAGATGTGCTAGGACGATGGAACTTCGCTGGAACATTGGAGATTCAACAACATTTGCTTAGAAATTGCTACTTCCCAAATCTGATTATTCCTTAAAGTACCAATCTTGACCGCAAAGTAAAAAAAAATACTTTTAAGCAATATATGCATTTTCATAATGCCCTTCAGCCCATTAGCACTTTTGCCTCAAGGGTTTTGCTTACAAATGAAGTTCCAGCTCCCTTAGAGTGAGCATCTCAACCGCAAAGTCGAAACTTACTTTTGATGAATCAAATCATCTTAACCCATTCAAGTGCCATATGAGCTTACAGCTCTTGTTTGGTTTCTGTTGGTATTGGGTTGGATCTTATGATTTACTTTTGTTTGTTTTTTCGCTGAGGACGGTTTGCCGGAAGTGCAACCGAAATATTCGAAATTCTATTTTTATCCCTCGCACATCATCTTAGAGGGATAACTAGCCGATCAAGAAAAAAACCCCGAAAATCAAGTTTTTCTATTTCTTTCGTATAAAATCTCGATAAATAGAACTCCCGACTTTCGTCATTACCATTCCGTGCAAAAATGATCCTCCATTTTATGTCTATATGCTTGAGAAAGTTTTTTTATTTTATTGTTTTGATATTATTTTGCTGGTAAATTCGAATACGACAATCACCTTGACTTATGAACGAATTCGTGCCACAAAGCGTGTGACAAAAATCTTGTTGGTAGCGGAAAGACACTTAACCTAACACTCTTTACAAGCCACAATCGACCCACAAACTATTTGCGGGAGACACCTGTAGTTTTTTCTTTCTGAAAGGCAGCTTATTACCCACTTAATAATATGACGATGCAGCTCCAGTGGTTAAGGGGTCTTAACAATATATACAAAAAACTATCTAAACCCTATTATATCAGATTTTTCATCTAAATCCTGTTCTATCGAAATTTTTCTACTCCTGCAGAGTAACTGCAGCATTCTTACGCGCCGGTTCACAGGTGGGGCTGTAGTTAATTATCGCGATGCGGTGGTAGGCCGAGTGTAGAAAAGATTCCAGTGTGGGAATTAATTGTTGGTTTCCAATGAAAGGTTTTTAGCAGGTGTTATCTCCGATCTGGAATGAACCAGATTTTTCTTTCAAAAGGCTGAATATTTTTTAGGGAGTGAGAAGCTAAGCTTTAAGCCTTAAGCGCGGGAGGGTTCTGGCGGAGGAACGAAGTCTTATATAACGTTGGGGAATTCGTTCTAAAAATATCAGTTCTTGGTACGAAATGGAACGACACGACTGGTGGAAGAATTTCAGAATGATTTCGAAGCAGACGAAGATGTTCTACGATATCACGATATGATATGATATGATATAAAGCTGCGCAATCCGAAGATGGCGAGGAGCGGGAGGTGAAGAAAAGACGGACCGAAGAACCCTATGAGGAGCATATGGTAGGGGGAGGTAGAGCTGACACGGAAGAAATGTTTGAGCTAAGAAGAAATGCATTTCAAGGCTAAATACGTTCTTATAAGCCACGCTCAGGAGCAGAGGTAGTAGGGGCTCGCCCTTCTGATTACATGAACACTATGAGAGAGGCAATAACTTCCCTCCTTCTCCGAGTTCAGCAAGTGGTTAATTCAAGCCTGCTTGTCCAGTTTACGGTCTACGGAATTTTCCAAAGACTCGGACAAGACCCTAGACCAGTACCACTACATTCTTATCTGGAACGGTTTTATCTGAATGGTGAGGTCGAAGAGCTACTAGATCGTTGCTTCAGCAAAATTTCAAAAACAGCTGTAAATTTTCAGGAGATAGGTTCTGGATTTGTCTTTCAATCAGTAAAAGAGGTGTAAATGTACATAGGAGGATTTGCCAGAAGGACCATCATTACCACTAGAAATTGTCAGCAAGAAGGCTGTACTTTCACTAAAAACGCAATGTATTTCGTATGGCGTTTCAAAAGCGTTTAAAATGCTGCAGTTTCTTGGCAGGACTAGAAAAAATTCGCTAGAATAGGATTTAGATGCTCCAGCATCGTAGCTGACGTATCCGTTGTATACATTATTTGAATATGGCCTTGAAATTTTTTCGCAAAACTTCACCGGCGCCGTCTTTCATAGTCGCCTACTCGCTATCTGGTACTCGCTACTCGCTATCTGGCCTAAGATTTCAGCCACCTTAAGAGCCAGAAATGCCAGGAAAAGGTCGGATTACAGAAAAATCGCCTTTGGCGCTGAGTTTAAATCTGTCTTATGTACACGGTAAAAACTGCTGCTTGGGATCTGAGCCACATCAAAAGCAAAAGTTTGCGTGGGAAATAGTCGAGTATTGCCGAAGAAAAAGCCGATTTAACAAATTTAGCGTGCAGCTCTTTCGTAGTTCTACCCTATTTTTATTTAGTTGAAGTGTGCATCATTTAGGTGTGATTTTAAGCTTGAGATTTGGGGTCTAAGCTACATTAAAAGGTAGAAGTTGTCCTTGTTTTTGTGCCAGTAAAACAGCTGGGGTTGATGACCTGATGTGTGAAGGTGTGATTATTGATGATCTTTTATTTTAATGTTTACAAATGTTTAATACCGTACTTTAGATTTAGTTGTTTAAAGAAAATTGTTGTTGTTTGTAGTTATACAAATTATTTAAAAAATTTAAAAGAGAGAATTAGTTTCCAAATATTAGAGGGGAAGAATAGTAAATAAAATATGGGTTTATTTTCAAAAGTTAGGTGACGTGAAAAGTTAAAAGTGGGTAAAAATTGATTAAAATTAACGTCACTGAGGGATGGAGGAGTAGCCACAAAAAGTATGAAATCTGATTTCTTAGTTTTTCAAACGATATAAAAATAAGTAAATGAAAAAAGATGCTACGGAAAAAAAAAAAAAAAGGTAGAAGCTGTAAATGAGTAGTTTAATTTTTTTTGGATTGAACAAATTTCGCCTGCGGCGCTCACTTTAGTTTGTCTTGAGTATATATGTCAGAAGCTGGTACCGAGGCGTTCCTACGGCCCAAGCTGACTGCGAATCATATTTGACGGTGCAAAACGGATAAGTCAGCTACATTTTATTCGAGCTATATTTCGGCCCTTCTTGGCAAGGGTCCTCTTCAGGCTCAAGCCGCTCAAGCTGGAAAATAAACTTCGGCCAAGAAGGGCCGAAATATAGCTCGAATAAAATGTAGCTGACTTATCCGTTTTGCACCGTCAAATATAACCGAGGCGTGTCTTCTCTTTAACGAAATTTGATACTAACGGCATCGTCTAATTCATGTTACTTATTTGTTTATTACTTTATTACTTCTGGAGCCCGCTGGTGCTGTGTTTTTGGCCAGTCGTATATTTTGAAGTCCTGTCACCCGATATATCTTTCAGTCCTTAGCAGCGTCTTCGACTTTGGAACGAAGCGGTGGGCTAGTCTCGACCACTGACGTGAATTGTGCTGATTGCTGTCGAGTTGTAAGCCCAAATACAGGTTTATTACGGCCTTTAAAAATGCTACATACTTTTTCGATTAGCTGACACATCGCTCTTGGACCAAGGTTTCTTCGTGTTTTCCTTGTCTTGTCTTCTGCATTTGTCTTAGCTTGAAAGATTCATGCGCTCGAGCCTTTCTTCATTGGGGGTCCCAGCCTGGTAAAATTGACCGAATCGGTACCTGATTTTGATCGAATTCTTTTTTTCTAAAAACACAGCGAGCTGCCCCCAGGAAGCTACAATGTCAAAGTTGCATAATATGTACAAAATCAAGTGTAAAGAGAATATTTTGCGCGTTGTCACGCTCTTCCTCTTCTATTTTTTTTTGTTTTCATGGATACACCGTGACTAGCCTTTTACCTTTGGGGGACGCCCAGTTTTGAAAACAGGACTAAAAAATTTGCCGACAAAATACGCCACTGTCGCATAGCGACAACGTCACTAACGGCTGTACGTAGGACAAATGAAAGCGCCGCAGGCGAAATTTTATTCCGCCTTTTTTGTGCAAAATTTGACTACTTTCCATGCATTCTAGCTTTTAATGTGGTTCAAGCCCCTCAAAATTCCAACCCTTCTTCTAAATAGTAAGACTATTTAGTTAGTAGAAAAATGCGCCGCAGGCCAAATCTTGTGTTAAACCACATTAAACCATAGAGCTGTCTGGTGAAAAAGGGGCCATCCAGGGTAAAGTAGATATAAAGTACACCTATTCTGAATTTACAGCAAACAAAAGTAGGCTAGTTTTCACGTGAAGACACTTGCTTATTCCTGAAGTGCTGTAATCACTAGAAGTAAAAGTTATGTAATGAATGACAATCAGCTGAAGCTACTGTTAAATGGTAAAGAACAAGAGCTAAAGAAATGTCAATTAAATTACCGAGCTCAGTAACTAGGCTGATCCAAGTAATGAATTCGTACTACCAAAAAACAAACTAAAAAAATAAGTAACAGACCGGAAGCGGTAAAAACACCAGAATTTCGTAGTGAAGAAGTTGGATGAATTACCAAATTCGAGAAAAAACGGCAACCAATAAATGATCATACGTAGTATCGCACGTGGTGTCTTTTCGGTTCTTCCTGTCCAGTATGATTTGGCCAGGTGACTACGCTTCCACTTTCCCTCGGTGACGCCAACAGTCCTAACATCTCATATTTTAATAAATTTTTTTTAAGTGACTACCTATATACTTAGCGTCACCTACACTTTCCTCTATCTCTAGCCTACATTTAGTTTTTTAATACTCCTCTTATTTCCTCTTTTAAACCTTGATTCTCGCTTACCGTCCTTTTTCTTTTCAATCCATGGGTACTTTTAACGTTTATAAGGCTCATTTTTTCCTTGAAATGCCATTGGGTTCCAATTTAAGAACATACTACGTTTTCAAATTTTGTTAGTGTCATTTTTTTTTTTTTATAAAACGATTCAACCGGAATTTTCACCTTCGGCTAAGATTTGACCGAATGCCCAAAACGTACCGCCCTCCCCCTCGGGACGCCCTTGATCGTGACAAATGGTTGCGACGGCGTGTGCATTCCATGTAACCATGCAAGCTTTTGAATTCCTAATCCCTTGCACTCATGATTCATATAATCAGTGACATAAATGCATCGTTTCACTCATCTTAAGAAAAAAAAATCCCAAAACAGGTGTCGTACATTTTCGTCAGGTGGAACTGAAACATTAAAAAAACATCAAATACATATCCCGGTAGAATCAAGTTTGCGGTGTTGTCCTCGGCATCCTGCGCTGTCTACTTCCGTCACCGTTAGGAAAGCGCTGCTCCTTTCCGGAAACTCTGGCAATTATCTTAAATTTTTATATTTTGGTTTCTTAAAGTATACAACTCACTTTATGTTATGATATACTTCTTTTACGGGTGTCGGCCGTTTAACAACTATTTTTTGTGAAGGTTGGTCTTGTAATTAGCCCAGAATAGACTACCAGTTATTTAGTTCAGGACCATATGTCATGGTGTGAGCTTTGTCTAAAGCCCGAGTGGGCTAGCCTGTCAGGCCTGGTGTAAGATGGGTGGCTGTTAGCTAAGTGTGGGTTCAGTCTACGAACCATAGTGTAAATTGACCACCTGTCACCATAACAAACCTTTAAGGCTCTGCATGTGTATTAGGGTATCCCGGAAGCACAACGCCATCCTGACAATACTGGCCATATAGCTGAACGTCGTACAGCTTACGATCTCTAATTCCGGCCTCATATCTTCTATAACACGAGTAGTCCACGATCCTCCCACGAGTCTTTAACATACAAATACGGGCCTCGTAACAACAGAAACTAAATCGCATGGTGACTCTGAGCTTGGATATGGAGACATCTCCTGTCTTTACTACTGATTTTTCTGTGACGTATTAAAGGTTAACTTCAGACATCGAGGTTGGTATCGGAAAATAACACCGAGACGGTCATTGAAAATAACCTATCGGAGCCGAAGGCGAGTCATGTCAGCCTCCAGAGAGGATGTTATAAGTCATATTATAATAAGTCATGTTTATAATGGCCATCGAGGTTGTCATTCAGACCTCAACCGAGATGGAGGTGTGTTAACTGTTATAACTTTTTCGAACAGAAATCATCTCTGGAGGCTGATATGACTTATATTATCCTCTCTGGAAGCTGATATGACTTATACCATCCTCTCTGGAGGCTGATATGACTTATAGCATCCTTTCTGGAGGCTGATATGACTTATAACATCCTCTCTGGAGGCTGATTTGACTTATAACATCCGCTCTGAGGCTGATATGACTTATAACATCCTCTCTGGAGGCTGATATGACTTATATCATCCTCTCATATCTACCGCTAACTTTCTGTGTGAACATTATCGTAAAATAACTGACCGTAGGCTATAGGAGGATGTCCATTACATACCTGTTCGAAAAAAGTTATAATATTTTATGAAGCCGATTAGATATTTCAGCGAATGAAATTGCGTCTGATTTTAAATCATAGGATAGTGCAAAATATCATCGTCAATTTTTTTTTTTTGCCAAAGGAATATAATGAAAAAGTAACTCTGAAAAACCTGAGGTTTAGTTAAATGACGGTGATACTCATTTTGGGACTAATATTATAGGAACTAAACGGCATGATGGATCTGAACTGGAATATATCTTCAGTATGAGCAATTACATTTTTTCTCCGGGTAATTAAGCACTGGACCCGAAATGTTTCTGATTCTTCGGGGCGCAGTTTCGAGTTGACCTACCGTTTGCAATACAAATGCAAAGAACATCTTTCTAAACTTAAATAAAGATTCGAAACATAAACATAAAAATGACAAATATTATTTGAATTTTCTTAACAAGACTGGATGTGTTCTACTTTTTTGTATCTTTTGACATCTTAATTTTCGTTTTCCTCCAGAATTGCCGCCTTTAGGATATCCTTACCAGCTTCGGCGGATTTTTGGGATCCGAAAATGGAAGTGACACCTTTGACTTCGTAAAGTTGACCGTCCGTCCGTTGGTCCGTCTATATGTCTGTTAGCACGATAACACTCGAAGGAATTGAGATATTTTGTTCCTTCGGGTCAAAGTACCGGTCAAGTTAGTAGCTGGGACTCATAGCTATATATTTTAGGGTGGGGAAGGGGTTTTAGAAACGGGTGAAACAAATATTTTCGAAAAGCTACTGAGATAGTTGATTTAAGGGTAAGGAGGCACGTTGAGTCCAAATATGTTGCTGTTGGAGCTTTCGAGCATACTCAAAATAAAAGAATGTGTATGCGATCAGTTTACTTATCTCCAAAGTCTCACCGATATTTATTTGGTTAAAAAGGCAGAATGCATTCGACACCTGTCTGGTGAACAGTCCAACAAAATTTGTAGACCAATTTTCGGAAAAACCAGGTGGCGATACAAGTCCATACCCTACCCCTTTATCGAAACAAAGCGAAATCTGATCGTGCTTTGGTGAGAAGATTCACATTACGCTTTGTTTAGTCCACATATATGCAGGAGGGAAGCATTGGCATTTGGCAGTCGTCTCGTGGGCTCAAAGAGGCTGCGATACTTTATCCAAACAGCGGAGCCGGTTGCGTGTGCAATGTCTCTTAGGTCTCAGTCTTGGCAGTCGTCTCGTGGGCTTGAAACGGTCGAGTTAGACTGTTCAAACTTGGTATGGGAAGTTTGTAGATGATGCCTGTAGCCCTATATTTAGGTGTCGGGAGGGTGTTTCAAATTAAGGTTAAGAAATATGTTTTTAAGCTAATGAGGTACTTGCTTAAGGGGAAAGGAAGCATGCTGAATGCGAACTTTGTTTTCTTGCCCGGACAAATGGTTCACCCGCCATCCGGCTGAAACCGGAAATTTGGTTGACGTTCAAAGTTGTTTCTGAGGTCTATTAGAGATTCGGTATCGGGTAAGGAGACGTGCTGAATCCACTTTTGAAAGGGAACTTCATTGCCTTGACAGATATGCTGGCAAAATTGCCAAAACTCGAATATTTGGATTGAAAGGTTCGCCTCTAAATGTCACCAGCCCTTTTGCTATATGTGCAGTTTGCCGGGAATGCTGCTAAACAAGGAAGTTGGTCAAAGTAAACGACCTTTCTTAAGTCGATTAGTGATGACATATTGGACTAAACATTCGTGCTCAGTCCTTATGTGAATATACTTTTCTGATCTGACTAGTTGTTTGGCCGTAAGTTCTAAGAAAATATCAAAACATTTTTTTTTTGTAAAAAAAGCGGTTGACAAGTGCTGCTAAATGAGGAATTCGGTCAAAGTAAAAGACCTTTTAAGTCGATTAGAGATGACATGTGGGAGTAAACATGCATGCTGAATACATGCGTGAATTTATTTTTCTTCTTGATTACTTGTTTGGCCGGAAGTTGCCAAAAACATCAAAACATTTTTTTATAACAATAAAAGCGGTTGGTTGTGGATCTAGTGAAAACCGGAAATCTGCGAGATCCGATCGTTGATAAGAAGTACAATAAATATTCAGTTTTTGATATCCCATCGAACGCTTTGGTCTCATTTGTTTTCTTTTCTATTGGTGAGGTTGTTTAGATTGGTCTGGCTGTAGATTGGCTTGTAGTGAAGGTTATGTGCGGTGGTCATACCACTGTGCAGAGTCGATTGATTTCTAGTATTGATTATTGTTTTTATTGAAGGTTTGAACGATTAGAACTATCGCATTAGTATTTCTCCGGTTCTAGCCTCGAAAGAATAGTGTGTCTATAATTTTAATTAATAAATGTCGGATTTATTGTGTATTTTTTTATTCGTAACAATAAACCTTGAAATTTTCGTTCGCATGGCTTAAAAATCCTCTGGTTATGTTTTCAATTGGCAAGAGGCTTCTTTCGCAGGGGAAATTTGGCCAATTCTCATTGGTTCAGATCTCAAAGAGGACGACCATTCAGATGATACCGTGTATACGACCAACAAAGGTGGTTTTGGATAGCGGTAAATGAGCCGTCAACTGGCAATGACTCACCAAACGAGTTGCTTTACCCCTGGTTCACACTGCTGCGATTTCGCGCAAAATTTTGCGTCATGCGAAATACGACACAAATCGTGCGACAAGCAACGCAGAACTTTGCGTTTTGTCGCAGTGTCGGATGTGTTGAAATATTTCAACTGATCCGACATAACGCATGCGATTCTTGAGGGAAAGAAAAGGAAAAAACAAAGACTAGTAATTTTCAAGGCTAAAAATTGCACTACCTTGCTCTGACTGTAATCCTAGGATACCTGAATGCAAAATAGCTTCTGAATAAACTTGTATTAACCTGTTTTGAACAAGATGACATATGGGGTTTGACTGAAAATTTCCTAATGGTGGGTGGTATTCAGATGGGTAATCTCCCAGTATCTTCAGAGGTTGTTTCCCCAAGGGTTTCTTTGTCCTTTTGCAGAATAACCTCGTTGAAAAATTTCGTTTTCCATTTGCGTCTACGTGGTAGTGGGAAAGTCCATGTGATTCTGTCGCACGTCGGAACATCAAAGAAAAAACCGTGTCGCATACGAAGCAGCAGTGTGAACCAAGGGTTAGGTGGTCGTGTCGCAAGATCGGAGTCTTGTTTCTAAAAATGCAAAGAGCTATGTGATACTCGGCTTGTAAGTGATGCCCGTGACTTAGTGCAGCAATTTATTCTGAAAGGCGACGCTGCGTCATGATTTATTTCCGCTCATCGACCATACTTCATAGCCGTATATGGATTTCATTACGACTGTCCAGCGGGATAGTCTTGAGTTTTAGAAGAAGGGAGGACACTTTATAATATCTATAAATTGATTATCGTCGTTGGTGGTCACCTCGCTTTCCGAATGAATACACTTGCAATGATGGAATACGGAGGAAAAAAAGTAAAGAAAACACAATCTCGGTACGAGTGCCAAGCAGAACAGTCTGGATCTAAGCAGGTGGGAGGACAATATCAAATGTCTATTAATTGATTGCCATCGTCCTTGGCCACCTCGCTAAATGAACGAGTTACAATGACGGAATATGGAGGAAAGAATAGAAAGAAAAATGAATTTGACATGGATAGCTATTGCTTAAACTAATAATACTTTATGGCTAGATCGTGGTTTTTCAGAAGGTCAAGGCATTCAACGAACCGAACACGAAGGGGTCATTATCCCATATTTTTTGGCAACCTATGCAAGTATTTAGCATATGTATAAGAGATGCTCCAAAGAGCTCTAATTTCCGAGTGAAAATAAAGATGGAGCTGCATTGATACAGAACCATGTATACGTGATTGGTCATCGTATTTTATAATTTCGATTTGTTTTTACATTTGCTATAGTCTGATAATTTTGTATCGTTCTGAATAACTATATCTGTGCTTTTTCTTGCCGTTTTGTCTGGTTCTGTATAGACACAAGAGCAGCGTCTTTGATGTTCCTTGATATTTCCGGATAGATACCCGTTAGTCATTAATGTAACTGTTTTCGTGGTTTGGTATGGGAGCAAAAAGCTTTTGGGCACTAAGGGGACCGAACCATCAATTCGAAGTGTCTATTGTTCTAAAGCAAAAGATAAACGGACCGACAGGAGACCATTCCTATGACCTTCTACACGGGGACCTGGCACTTTATCGCTCATGACTATTCTTACTTGTATCAAAAGCAGTATGCAGAACTTGATACAGTTTATGGATCAAAAGAAGACCGACTCTAATCGAAAATATTTGGCCTACTGTCTTAAAAAATTTACTTGTTTTAAAGAAATTATTTGGTAAAATTGGTCCAGAACTCTATATCTTTGGATAGTCAGCCTAATGTTTGACTTCCCCGAGAATTTTCAAAAATAGCTGGTCGTTTTTTTTTAAAGTTACTCCCGTTTTAAGATTTCCTCCAGTTGCCGTCGCAAGCAAATATCTTACCGTTACTTTTCGATCTAGACAAAAATCAAGGGTGTTACTACGACTTCCGACCAATCTTGCTTTAGCAGAATTTTCTAATAGGTGCGCAACTTCTAAACGTAGTAGCCCTTTTTCGTCTTTTGCTTTTCTTTTTTCGGCTGTAGCTTTTATGGAGATTTTCATGTTTTTCCAAGTCGCCTTTTTCTACTAATTACTTTTCCTTTCTTAGATGAAAATAAAATTTTGACAAACGCCATCCAGGCATTTAAATTCCACAAATACTGTTTACATCACCTAGATTGGATTTTGAGATTAAGTGATAACAATCGTGAGGCAAAAGCCAAAACGGGAGCGCAACTTATTCAACTATAGCGAGTTCTTTTTTGCAAGGCCGCTACGAAAAGCGAAAGTAAAAAAAAGCTGGAAATTGTCAAAAAGTTCATAGGACCGTTCTGGGAAAACGCAAAAAAAAGTAAAAAGCCGTTAAAACAGCCACGTGCAACCAGAAATTAGAATCAACACTATAGCTGGTTCTGTTCCAACAGTCCTTTTTAGCAATTTTTTTTAAATCCCAGAGACGTTACTAGCCAAAATATATTTTTTTTTTGGGGGGGGGGGGGAAAGGTATTTACCGACCAGTGATCATTTTTATCGACTGTATTCAAGAAAAAATCGTGTGTTTTCCAGAAAAAAAATCTAAAAATCGCGGCGCGTCGTGCCGACTCAGTTTTTTTTTTGTTTACCGACCGGCCGACAACATTGTGGGGAGGTGCTCCTCCCTCCCCTCCACCAGCCCATACGTGAAGCCCCTGTTGACTCCAACCTGACCTGGAATCAGATACAAACAATGACTTAAAACGGATTGAATAAAACTGGTCAGGTAGAATCAGGTTAATTTCGACGTTTCGTTTCTTCTTGGCAAGCGTTTAAGACCCTTGCCAAGAAAAGCTGAGAGATCACAATAAATATAATATAACAAGTAAGTTGGCAAATATCTTGAATTATTGCAAATATGTTATCCGCAAGAAAGGGAAGCGTAACTTCAGTTTCGTAATGGTGCAATTTTATTTGCTTAGTTGGTGTCTTGTCTAAAATTTTGTATTACGTTACTTTAAACTTGCACTTAAATATAAATGACGGGTGACATGCGACAGCATCTCCAAACCACACAGACAACCGAGTCATAAGTAATTGTGGTTCTTCATAGGAAGTGATTTTGACGATGTGTTAGTTTAAGTTGATGGTATTTATTGTTCTTCATAGTGTTTCTGCTGGCACATGCAAAACGTTTCGGCTCGTACCTAGAAACATATGCACTTAGGGAACGGTTACCCTGTGATTATTCGTTGTTCTTTGCTGTCACATGCAAAACGTTCCGGCTCGTAAACGTTCCGGCTCGAATCACATACAAGTAAGGAATGGTTTCCCTGTGATTATTCGTTGTTCTTGGCTGGCACATGCAAAACGTTCCGGCTCGTAAACTTTCCGGCTTGAATCATATACAAGTAGGGAATGATTTCCCTGTGATTATTCGTTGTTCTTTGCTGTCGCATGCAAAACGTTCCGGCTCGTAAACGTTCTGGCTCGAATCATATACAAGTACGGAATGGTTTCCCGGTGATTATTCGTTGTTCTTGGCTGTCACATGCAAAACGTTCCGGCTCGCACCGTTCCGGCTCGCACCGTTCCGGCTCGTAAACGTTCCGGCTCGAATCATATAAAAGTAGGGAATGGTTTCCCTGTGATTATTCGTTCTTCTTGGCTGGCACATACAAATACTTCCGGCTCGTAAACGTTCCGGCTCGAATCATATACAAGTAAGGAATGGTTTCCCTGTGATTATTCGTTGTTCTTGGCTGTCACATGCAAAACGTTCCTGCTCGCACCGTTCCGGCTCGTCAACGTTCCGGCTCGAATCATATACAAGTAAGGAACGGTTTCCCTGTGATTATTCGTTGTTCTTGGCTGGCACATGCAAAACGTTCCGGCTCTTAAACGTTCCGGCTCGAATCGTATACATGTAAGGAATGTTTTCCCTGTGATTAGTCGTTGTTCTTGGCTGGCAAATGAATAGCATTAAAGCTGATAGCAACAAACATAAACACATTAGGTAAGACTCGCTACAGTTTCACCAGTGCACGATAGAACATATTCAAAGCTTCGTGAAAGTCGCATAGCCAGTACGCAGGCAATCTGTGGATTCTCAGAAACGATGCAAGTCTGTACTCTTTGGTGTAGTTTTTCAATACTTCTGTCTTTTTTTCACTTTGGTTCGGATGTAAGCAAATTTTCCGGAATGGTGCTAGCTCTTGTCAATGCAGCTGTGTGCAACAATCTCAACCCAGTCTATTTCTGCTCCGTAAAATATTTGGCGTATGCACTACTGGTCTAAAAGAAAAAGCCCCTGGTGTCCCTCTGCCGCCGAAGACCCCCCCCCCCCCCCGGAAGAAAAATTCTGAGGACACCCCTCGGTATCAACCCACCTGTCCCCCCCCCCCCCGAAAGCAGATATTTAGGATTATTAAAAGGTCGTACTAAAAACTGCAATTTTGACTGCAAGCCTTGGATTTTCGTTTTCCCTAGACCGGCGATTTAAATGAAAACTCGTGACGCGTCTCGCTTCCGCCGAAACCCATGCACGGCAGTCGCTTTGGCTCGAATTTTACTTAAGCTGGGACATGGAAAACGGGATGGTTTCGTACTGCACCTCGAGGCTGCAGAAGATTTTTCGGCTTTTGAGATAAGATATACATTTACCTTTAAAGGACACCTGAATGAAGAGTACCAAGTATCATCCCTATCTGCATGACTTCCGTTTACATTGCCTGCAGAAAACCCAATCCAAATACGAAAAAGTGTTTCCAAGCTATGATTTTTGCTCCATTTTGCATCTGTCCTTGTTTCAGTACCGAACAATTTTAGAAATGAACAAATGTCTCCTATCAACCCTTCCTCTGGAGTATTTTTTAACCAGTTAAGCCCAAACATATATCTAGAAGAAATTCCAATACCATCCGACCAGCGCTGTACAAGATTTGAATGAATTGCGCTTTTTGCTTGGAGCCTGCATGTGCAAACCTCCAGAAACGAACATCCCTATTTTGAAAACGTCACGCTCAGGAGAAGAATGCTCTCCGTGGCCATGTCTGTAAATGCATTCTCCATGGTGCCTTCAACAAAGTGTTGAAAGCTTGGATAGCATAGATACATATTTTGTTGTTTGGATATGGCCCTTCTAGTTACAATTACGATCACAGTTCGGTTTAGGAATGTATGTATTGTAAAAATAGAACTGGATATTTCCTCACAGTTAAATGAACAAACCAAAAGTTAGGCTTTAAAGAAATTGTTATTACTGACAATACGGATCTGTTGGTCTATGGCTGTGTGACGGATGATGATAATGACGGCAGGGAAAAAGACTAATCCCATTAGAGTGTTGAACTTTTTTGGTCACGAAGAAGATTTCTTGCTTTGTAGAGTATTTTCTGGGTGTTAAAGGACACCTGAACAATGAAACCATACTTGAACACAATGCCGATGGGAGTACTGAAGTTGGGATTCGCACATTTCTTCCAGAAGGCGAAAAATTAAAATATTTTATTGATACCTAAGGATCTGATGGAGAAATCATTACCAGTCGATATGAATGATAATTCAAAGCAAACTCTATTTTTATTTCTTGTGAAATTCTAATTCCAGTGAACCATTAGGCCACTCACAAATTACAAAATCCAATCCGACCACTTTACAGCAATTAGCCCGTCTTTCTCCTTGTCAGCTCATTAACTGTTCATTATGTTTACTAGTCATTGATCCAAGCGAACACACCTTTTATTATTCATATGCGTTGCAGATGCAGCAAAATGTTTGTAACAGCCTCTCCCAGATAATTTATTGAAAGAAAAAAAAGAGGCGCCTAGTTGATCACACTGTAAGAAAAAAACACCGTTTTCAGATAAATTAATCTGCAATACTTTGCGTTCTAGCGTTTTAGTCTTTGATCAGATTTTAAATCCCCCGAACTCGGAATAAGAATCTTCGAATTCGATGATGAACAGTTACTAATGTCCAATGCAGGAGATACTTTTTATAGTGTACCGCGTCCTGGTTCGAGCTACTGTATTGAAGGTGGAAGATCTGGGCACGCTGCTAGAATTTTTCCAAATTATACTCCTTCAACCAAAGATCCAAGCAGGTAAACTGTAGGTCTGTCGGTTGATTGATCCCAAGATTGCCGCTAAGGGCACTTCTAAGTATGCTAAGAGGTTGAAACTTGGAAGGCATATTAGTGGTCAGACCAGATTTGACTTGGAAATACTCAATCCCCAATCAGAACATCGTGGAAAGAGTGGAAAAAGGGGCAACCCAGAATCGAGTGTCATTCATAACTTTTGAAAGGAGGACAGATAGGAAAGAAACTTTAGAGTTAGCAAGAGTAGCCTATCGGTCTCAAATGTTTAATTTCAATTAGGAACTAGATCCGACAACTGTTGGGGTGGAGGGGGGCACCAAAAGACTAGTGGAGGCTGAAAATAGAGGGTTTGGGACGGGACTGGGTGGGAAGAACAAACTTAAAACCTAGACACATAGCTTATGGAACCGGGACGGATCTGTCCGGACACAGTGCGTTTGGGGTAGTTTTGGGGGGGGGGGATCTTGGAAATATTGTGACACGTATAGCTCTGGAACAAGTAATCTGATTCTGATGGAACAGATGGTAAGAGCAAACGTCTGACATTTTCGGTTTACACGTCTAGATCAGGGAGGAAATCTTCTGACACGCGAGTTAGGGTGTTTGCAGATGGGTTAGTTCGATGAAACTTGTCTGTGTATTCGGACCAATTTTTGTTTCCCAAAGAATATCGAAGGGTAGTGGACGAGGGGGATTCCGGAATCTTGGGACACATAAATTAAAAAATCTGGCCAGAACTCACAAGCAGGGGTGCGACAAGGGAGGGGGGAGGTGCGGGGGTGCACCCCCTCCCCAACTTTTTGATTTTTGGCCGGAGGCCAAAAACTTACAAAATTGTTCAGTATTTTTTCGATAGCAGAACTTTGGGATTCTGTATAATTACCGAATCCCAAATAGGCTATCGACATAAATCTGTTCGGTACAGTGATTGGGACTCGAAGATTATTCGGTAGTCTTTCGATACTAAGACAATTCGGTATAACAGCCGGGATACGGTAGTCGTACAGAATCCCGAACATGCTATCGGTCTAAATTTATTCGGTATAATAACTGGGATTCAGTAGTTTATTCGGTATAATTGCCAGGATTCGGGAGTTACCACGAACTTTGAAACTAAGAAGAGGTCGAGTGAAGCGCCGGTCGCAGACAAAAGTGCTGATCGATGATTTCATCAAAAGTCGTGATTTTTATTTTGGATCCCGAAAAGAGGATCTAATCAGAAATGTATAGAAAATTCCACCCGCAGCACTTTTCTTAATATTTTCTATTTTGTGGAAGAGCACGTTATTTGACTCGTGTTTTCAGGCAGCAGGATGGGACTTCGAAACATTAAAAGCTAGAATCTGGAAGGAAATAGTTGAATTTGGCAGTAAAAAGCTAACTTTAAAAAAAAATCTCGCGTGCGGCACTCACTTTATGTTTTAACTGTTATAGTTATGGTCAAATTGACGATTATGATTTACTGTATAAGCCATTGACGACAATGCTGCTATTCGTCATGTCCGTGGAAAGTATTTTTAAATTAAATTGAATTGAATTGAATGTGATCATGGGCAGCATTGACTAGGCTACAGTAGCCGCTGCTGCCCAAAAGTCAATTCATCCGGTTTCTGTAACTTATTAGAGTCTCCATATTTAATCCACGGTAAATGAATTTGTACGAGAAGCAGTTAAGTTTTAGCGTACAGGAAAAAAATGGATTTCGAAAATTTTCGCCTGCGGCGCTCGATTTAATTTTCTCTTCGGTAAAATAGATAGAAGCTGTTACTGCAATTCTGCCCGGCAATAGATTCTCCAAGTGGGCTTTGCCAAAACACCGCCTAATAGCTGGCCTATTATAGTTGGTAAAAAGTTTTTTGAAAAGGAAAACTGGTGGCCCGGGAGCGCGGTATCCTTGTCCTTTTTGTAATTTGAGTTATGAGGGGCTGGGCCATGTTCTCTTGAGGTGTGAGAAGCTTTCCAATAAAAGGGGTACTCTTTTCAAAATGAGGGTGATGAGCTACTTCTAGGTATCCCCCCCCTCAACTAAAATGTGCTTGCGACGCCCCTGCTCGCAAGAATATGCAAGAATTTATGATAAGAATAACTGACAAGAGCACCCATATCCCAGATGGACAGCATTAGATCCTGTGTGCTTCGCGATCTATTTTCATGCCCCCCCCCCCCCCCAAGGGCTCATGGTTATTTATCCTCAAGAGTTTTGCTTAAAAATTAATTCCTCTCCCCCCTCCCCTTAAGGTGTACATCTTCCGTGAAGGCACGGTGGCATAAAACTATAATATTTGATTGGTGCATGGAAGATGATGAAGAAATCTTTACCATTCGAAATGGGTCTGTTTTTTTTTCATTGCAAAAAACTAACCCAGCGAAAGATTAATCACAAATTACAGAATCCAATCCCACCACTTTACACCAATGCTCTTGGTGACTAACTCTTCATGTCACTGAAGAATCGCAAGGCCAGTCTGACCTCTGAATTGCATTTTCTCAAAGAATATTCAGAAGAGTGGAAGGAGGGGGATCCGGAGTCTTGGGACACGTAAATTTGAAATGAGCAACGCGATCTGAACTCATAAGAATATACAAGAATATGTGACAAGAATAACTAACAAGAGTACGTATCTCAGATCTCCAGCTTTTAGATCCTGTGTGGGTCACGATATATTTTCATGTTCACCAGGGGCCAATGCATTTCTGCCTAAGATTTTGCTTACTAATGAATCCCTGACCCCCCTCCCCTCCCCCTTAAACTGTTCATCTTCATCGCGCTGTGCAAAAACATTGTTCGCCAAAGAATATAATATATTTCCATTCAATTCATTTATTTGTATCCGCCAAAGCTGGCGAGTAAAATATATAATAAAATATGCACAATCGGTCTACAACTGACTAATAACAAGACCATATACTTTCATAAATATCTGCATCATTTAAAAATAATAAGCCTACGCTATCTTAAATGAATTCTACCGAACACTTTAACCAAAATACAATCAACGCAACGCATTGGACAAAGTGTGCTTTATTGTATAAATTTTTGAAAAAAAAATTTCCCGTTCCTTTTTCAAAATATCAATGGGGTTTTTTAATAATCTATATATTGTCAAACAGCCATTTTTGGCTCTCCATTTCATGACACATTGCTGCCTCAAGATTTTTGCTTACAAATGATTTCCTATATATTTACATTGTTCACTTTCAGCGCACAGCGCAACAGTATTTTCTGCTTTTAGGTCAGTGAAGAGTAATACAGTCTTTACAGCGTGAAACCTAGCTTATGAAATGGTGCTACCTACCCTTGCAAACGTCATTTGAGTTTCCAGCTCTTGTTATTAAACGTTGGTGATGGTGACGATCTTCTAAGCCACGTGATGGCTCTGAGAGATTTACAGCTATGTCCTAAATAAATTGCAAATTAAGTCGACACGTGGGCTAGCAGACTAACTTCCTACCAGACAACAGATTTTGCCAATGCAAATGTTGCGTCGTTTCAATAAATCATCGTTATCTCTGCTAGCGAAACCGGTTGGCAACGTGGAAGACTGGTTCAATTTGCGGCGCCTTATTTCTATTTTAGTCACTCTTGCAGAAGTTGAAGACTTCCGCTCGTGTCAAGTACTGTCTAGAAGTTAAGAAGCTTTCACATTGCCAATGAAATTTTTTTTTGATGCGTTCGCAATAAGTCCGCGTTGCGTTGGTCCTTTCGCACAGCATGGGTTCACACGTTCCTTACGAGAGTAAATTAATGAAATGGCTTGCTCTAATGAGAAAATAATACTAATTTATGTGGCTTCACCTGAATTTCGATATTAATGCTAGATACAAAAAAATGCATGTTCTAGATAGATTTTATGTGTGTTCCGTATGGAGGTTCATGGGCTGCATTATTACAAACGCAAATATGGACTTGAAGATCTATCTCGCGTTTCTTAGCAACAGTGTGAAAAGTTTATGTGTCAATGTGAAAGACCATTGTTAAAGTCTGCACCCAAAACTTAGACATCTTTATTCTAATCCAATCTTCAGCTACTGCTTTACACAATCCTACACTCAAGCACAAAACGTTCCTGCTACATAGACAAAGTTTGGGAACATTTACACCGGTCCATCCATACCACCAGTTCTTTTAAGACTGTACCGTCAAATTGCTGTCTAACTGACAGTTAAACAAGCGAGAACGTTAAGGTAACATTTCTCTTTTGCTGTTGTTGTAGATTTTAGTTGCGTTTTTGATCGAAGTTTTGTTCACCGTTCGCTTAGCCGGTTGCTTAATTTACGTTTTCGAACGCCGTCGAAGTTCACCGTTTGCTTAATAAGTGTTTTTACGACTCCGGCGATCCTTGCCTGATCGACGTTTCTTCGACGGTTCAAGCAAACTTCGAACTTGCTAGCTCACGAAGTTCGACGGCCAGAGTTTGAAGGACAAAGGAACTGTGACCGGCGACCAAAAACGGTATTTAAACAAATACCTTTGAGGTTGAAGGTAACTTCAAACTTTGATCAAAAACGCAACCTTTGTGTACCCTCTGTATTTCTTGTGAAGCGTTCGTTTTACTTTTTTTCTGTATGTACTGTGCAAATTCCTTATTACTAGGCTGCATGTAATAAATTCATTAACTCATTCATAAAGATGTGATGTTTCAAAGTTGTTCAACGAAACCAGCAAAGCCCATCTCAACCCTTTCCCTTTCCCCGACCCTTTGATGGAAAAACCAATAGCCCTTGCTGTCAAGACATTTTGAAACATTAAGATAAGATAAGATAAGATAATCTGTATTTGAAAGCCGTATGGCCATATACAGTAACAATCAACATACATAAATACAACCAGCATTCATTCACCACTACTATAATTTCTACGGCGCACTTGCTCTATCTCTTTCCTCAATCTTACTAAACTCTAAAACCCTTCCAACAAAATTCCCTACTGCGATAATATACCTCGGCGACGTTGATTTCAATATCCCAGGGAGAAAGCCATCATTCCCCTTTTCAAAGATACTTCCCCTCAAATGTGAGAGGCTACGACACCGCAGGAGAATGTGGCCAAGCCCATACTCACCTTCCCCACAAACCGGGCAAGACCTATGCGTTTCCGGATTCCTCTTTCTTTCCCAAACTTTCCCGAAAGGTAGACAATTTGCTCGCACCTGCAACCAAACCTTCATAAACCTTTTGGGGATATCCAACTTAAAATAATATTCTTCACCATACGTTTCCTTCACTTGGCTATATTATTTGAAACTCATCCGGGTGTCTCCACAACCAAAAGACAAATAATAAGTTCAAGACAAGGATTAACTGCTGCTCTTACGACCCAGGTTAAGATTATTGGCATCGCCCTGGAGACTGGCATCGATGCCGGGGTCAAAGTTCAAGAGGTCATGTAAATCATAATGTCTTGCCAACTTTCGGGGATCAAAATGCATTATTAGATAGTGCTGCGGCTCTCAACCCTCAACCTCACAAACGAGATAGACCCCTGACATCTACCAATAACGACGTCATAATTTTTGTTTAACTCTTACTAGAAATGATTTTTGGGATCCCAAAACGCAAGTGGAGGGATACCTATGACATCGCAAAAGTTGTCCGTCTGTAAGCACGATAACTCTCGAAGGGAATGAGATATTTTGAAGAAGCTTGGTGTGAGGATCCTTTGGGTCAAGGGAAAGGTCAAGTTCGTAGTTTTAGGGGGGGGGGTCAAATTAAGGGGCAAACAAAATATTTTTAAACAGCTAATGAGATAGTCGATTAAGGGGTAAGAAGACATTCTGAACAGGTTATGTAAACCATTTTCTTGTCGGACATGTAGTTCGCCCGAAATCCGGCCAAAACCGGAAAGTGTGTTAAAAGTAAAAGTTTCATTTAATGTTGATTCGATGTTCGATTTAGGGGTAAGAAGACATGCTGAACACTGATGTGAAACTCATTTTCTACCCTGACAAATAGTTCGCCTGGAACCCGCCAAAACCGGAAAACTTGTTAAAAGCAAAAGTTGTATTTGTATTTGATTAGATGTCCGATTTAGGGGTAAGAAGAGATGCTGGATCCATATATGACAATCAATTTTTAACCGGACATATAGTTCGCCCGGGATTCGGCTGAAACTCGAAAATTCGTTATAACTTAAATTTTTATTTGAAGTTATTTAGATGTTGGATATGGGGTAAGGAAATACGTTGAATTCGTTATTAGCTTTATTTTTTCGTCGGACAAGTAATTCCGGAATTCCGCCGAAACTGGAAAATTGGCAGAAGTAAGGGAGGAATTTTCGATCTGTTTCGTCAAAATAGATATGACTTATAGGGGTAAACAAACATGTTAAATCCATATCTGAACTTGGTTTTCTCAGATGATTAGCTGCTTGACCTTAATCCGTTTCTAAATTATAAAAGTAAAAATGTTTAAGGAGTCTGGCGAAGACACGACCCAATTGTCTGGATCAAATATTGAAACTTTGAGATACTATCGAAACCTTTGGTCTTGTTTCACAATGAAATGTGTCAGAAACTTCTTTTTCAAAATCCCATTACTTTCCATGAGAAATCAGCAATTTTCTTGTTAGCGATTGTCGACTTTTTCAGCTTCCATCTCTCAGACGCAGCGGCTGGACGCAAGATAGTTGATAACTGAATGCGCCCTGATTCATAAATAATAGCTGCGTTCGTTGCACTCCGGGCTGTCTCTGGTGTTTTGTCACCAGTGTTCCTATTCTTCTCTTAAAACGCGTTTTTTGGTTCACCGGTGAGTTGATGAAAACTGGCTAACTCCTCGCTGAAGCCGGGCTTCCGAGCAGGTTCTGTTTAGTCCGCACCGGTGAGATAAAACAGGACACTGGTTAGTTCAAAAACGGGTTATAAGACTGGTGAGAAGTCACCGGTGGATGCAAAGACGGCTTATAAGAAAAACCAGAGACCACCGGTGAGAACTCCAGTAACAAAGAACGCAGCAAATGGGAGAAATAAGGAAACCGAAACAAGTCCAAAACAGAAGGTAAACCTCATGGTCAACAATGCCTTCGAAAATGAAAAATAATTCCTTTTTAGCTTCTCAGGTCCTTATTTGTGAGTTGTTGACGGAACTTGAAGCTTTTGGCGAAGATTGCGTTTCGTGACGTACAAAACTCGACTAGCGGAAAAAGGGCTGACAAGCCGTAGTTACAAAACGAAACAATGGCGAAAGGCGCGGATTTCAGAATCTTATAATCCCATAAGGGAGCTAGAGATGATACGAAAGGATGAATTTAGAGAGAGGGATCCTTTAACCGTGATTGAATCTACCTTCATCTCAGTCAGACTAGGTATTGAAGGGTTAATACCAGAAATGTGTGTACTACGAAGAAATAGTCGAGATATTGATCGTAAATTGAATAAGTGGGGGAGACGACTCCCGGCATTTTGTGTGGAATTTGGTCTGGTCATAGGTGATGGCAGGTTTGGTATTGATGGTAAAATTCGTGAGTTTACTTGTTTGTCAGGGCGGAACCCGGGTGTGGTGGATTACGTTTTAGTTGAGGTGGGTCTGGCGGCCGAATCTCTGAATGCAGAGCCGTAGTGGTACTTAATTTCGTTGGGTCAGACCATGTTAAGGTTAGAGGTGGGGTCGAGTAATAGCTTGGACAAGGATTATAAGGAGGATCAAGAAAATGGTAATGCTAGGAAGAAAGTATGTGCGAAAAATTGGTCAGAGCATGAAATTGATTATTTGAACAAGGTATTAAATTCGACGGAAAGCCTTGAGGCACTACAACGGAGGCAGCAAAGTGATCGGGAGGTAAACAGCAGAATTAGTGAGCTGGATCAGTTCATAATAGAGAAGTTTCGGGTGGAACTGGAGAAGGTAAGAGAGGATGAATTTTTTGACAGAGATTGCGTTACATTTAAGACTATCCTTAGGGAAATTTTGGAGAAGTTGCGTGGGGCGAATGACGGGGAGGAGATTCAAAAATGTTTGGAGGAGTATAGAACAATGAGAAAGAGGTATAGACAATTATTAAAACGAAAGAAAACAGAAGTTGAGATGATGAAAAAGCGGAGGATAATTGATAGTTTTAAGGAGAAGAAATGAAAGAGTTCTGGAAGAGTTTAAATGATGATGAAAAGACAGGAAAACATGTGAAGCAAGGCCTCCAGGCAGATTCATGGCCGACATTGATAGAAGAGCAAGGAGAGGAAACGGGAGTGATATTAGAGAGTGAATCAGATATATTGAATGAAGTAGCATGTTTCCCTGCAGATGATACAGATAGTATACTTACAAAAGATATATCTGAGGATGAGGTTAGAACAGTGGTAGGAAAAAGGAGGGGACAAACCCTGTTAAATTTGTTGGAAAAATATTTGGAAGCAAAAAAACTTAGATTGAATGTTAAAAAAACAGAGGTTGTGATTTTTGATAAAGGAAAGACAAGTAACCATAATAGTGTAATGTTTTCGTTCAAAGGAAATGAAATAAAAATCAGCGACCATGTGAAATATCTTGGACTTATATCCAGTAGCAATGGAAGTTTGAAAGAACATATAAAAGAGATGCGTAAAAGAGGAACAGCTGCAACGGCCGCGATATTTAGAAGCCGCACAGTGATGGGAATAAAAGATATGAAAATGCACAAAAGAATTTTAACACTAAAGTATTACCGGTGATGCACTACGGGGAAGGGTTATGGGGTTACGATGCGGCAAGGAAAGAAAAGAAACACTTAGGTATTACAAGGAAAGAAAAGTTAAGCTTTGGTGAAGAGGTTTATTTTATATTTAATTTACCTTCAAGTGTTTTGTGTTCATGGATTCAGCAGCGAGCAAATTGTCTTCCAGTTTTGGGGAATATTCGGGATATTAAAAGGTCAGGATCAAGGGATAATCGGAGTTGTAAAGTTGAGATATGGGAGCTGGACCATCTTCTTTACAAATGCCAGGAGTTGTCTGTCCTGCGTGAGAAGTTTTTGAATGGTATAGATAGGTCAGTAAAGGATCTACTCAATATTAAAAACCCTAGAAGCATATGCAGGTTCGGCGGGGGGATTAGCCCCCCCCCCCGCCTTTCGCTAAGTCGTATCAGTCGTTTATTTTGGCCTCACCAAGATCCCGGGCGCTCATTTTCACAATCATAGTCGTCGTATGAAACAGCTGGTTAATTTGGCACTACCCAGCTTGAATAAAAAAATCCGTCCCAGTCAAAGGCAAGCCGAGTTGTTTAAACCACACGAGCCACGAACCACACGAGCCACGCGAAACCCTTCCTAAGCAAGTGTATCCAGGACAGTCAAAGAATATCGATTACAAAGCGAGGTTGAAGTGGGTACATCGCTTGAAGAGAGCAAGGAAGATTTTGATATTCATCAGAAAATAGTTACCAGGGCAGTAGTGGCTCAGCAGATGTCGGAATAGCTCATTCAAGTCGGGAGGTAAGTTTTTGGCTACCATGCTAGTGTTAAAGCACATCTGCAAAGCTTTCGTAAAGTTCCACAGTCTCTCAGTTGAAAATGTCAGGAAAGACCTACAACTCAAAACAGTCTCTTTTTACCGTAAGTTATTCTGACTGTAAGCGAACTTTTTCTACTGTGTTCATAGCATCGTCCGGCGCGTACTGACAGAGGTGCTGCGAGTCCACTGTGATCGAGTCCGAGACAAGACCGAGACCGAAGTGATGCTCACGAGTCAACTTTTTCTACTGTGTTCATAGCATCGTCCGGCGCGTACTGACAGAGGTGCTGCGAGTCCACTGTGATCGAGTCCGAGACAAGACCGAGACCGAAGTGATGCTCACGAGTCAAGACGAGTCCGAGTCCGCGAAAAAAGGTGTCTCGAGATCGAGTCATGCCCCGAGTCCTAACAATACGTTTTGTATTTGTCAAACTATAAACTATAATCTTCAAATACAGAGTTTATAACAAAAATCATCAGCCAGTGTTACACTTTAGAAAAACAAGCGCACCAAGGTGGTCGTGCCTCATCTTAGCTCTGTGTGGTAGCATGCAAATTCCTCCAGAACTGAAGATGCGCTCTGTAGGGGCACTTCAGGCAGGAATCGCAAGAATCCGCTTTTGCTTATACAACCTTGTTACCTCCGGTTCTTAATTTTATTCCTTAGACCTCCAAGGTATTACTTGACTTGATCCTACTTGCAAAGGTTATGACATAACCATCCCCTTTGCCAATCTCTTGAATTGGTCCCCGGAGACGTCAATTTCATTTTGAGTTTGCTGGTCCGAGACGTCTCTTGGACTCGGCCGGATTTCGGGACGAGACGAGTCCGAGTCCTCCTGCAGAAAGGACGAGTCCGAGTCCTCCTGCACAAAGGACGAGTCCGAGTCCTCTTGCACAAAGGACGTGTCCGAGTCTTCCTGCACAAAGGACGAGTCCGAGACGAGTCCGAGTCCCAGAAGAATGTGTCTCGAGACCGTCTCGAGACGAGCCCAGAGTCCGAGTCCACAACCTCTGCGTCCTGAGGCTCGGACTAAGTTGGTGGTAAGGTCGTAGATGAAGATTGAGGCAGATAGTAACCTTTCAAATTTGCTTTAATGTATTTTCACTGTAGTCTCAAGTACTTTTTTTTTTAGTCATGAAAGTACATGATGTCGAATGGACAAATACAACGGTACACGGTACTTTCAGAAATAAGCAAAACTACAGCGAAACTACACCCGAAAAACGCAACTTAACGGCGAACCGGGATCTTTTTTACACGTAAGAAATCAAATCAGAATTGGCAAACTCCTGTCGGGCAAAGTCCGAAAGTGTGCTATGCCCGTAAATCGGCTTTTACTTTTTTAAACGAATCAGCAAACCTGTTTTACTCGTTTGTTTTTGAGTAAGCATGTCTTTTAACGTGAAAATTAGTTTTTTTTATGTAATTTAAGAACAAACCTACTTTTTGTCTACTTCATTCCGCAATAAATTTGTGATTTCCTAGGTATACTTTACTTTTTCAGTGAGATCACAAAAAAACGCTCTGATCCTAGGCGTTTCACAAAATTTCGCCTGTGGCGCATTTCGTAGTATTCTCTATATAGAAGAAAAGCGTGTCATTTATTCGGTGATGAGGATTGGGAATTTTTGGATTTTTCCCAATTTGTATGGTAAGTATAGATAAATTCTGCATAAAATAGGCAGATTAAAAAAAATTAGCCTGCGGCGCTTCCTTCAATTTGTCCTGTGTACAAGCGTTGGAAGCTTTCCTTTTTCCCGAAAGCTGAAAATGGAAAACGTGCGCCGTTGCCTCAAAGCGGCAACGGCGCTTTTCGTTGGTATTCTTTCGAGTCATATACTGTGATCCAGAAGTCGTTCAAATTAGGGGTCGCACTCCCCCTGGCCTGATTGCTTCGGGCAACCCCTGCCTCTGAAACCACGTTAAAAAACTGGCCAGTACTCACTCGTTGACAGGTAACGGAACCATGTAACCAGTTTGCCAGTGGAAGTAGTAGATTCAGGCAGGGTTCGAATTTTTAAGCGTGATACAGTCGACTCATTTTTTTTTGTTGTCTGAAAGTTCGTTTCCGTGCGTACTATGTCAGTTTCTGTATGTACAGTATATGTACTCGACTTGTACTTATGTAGTGATGGCAGCAAGCTAAAAGCTTAACGCCAAATGTAATAATAAATGAATAAATAAGTAAGAATCTTATTGATTGGTACATATATGTAAGCAAAAGATCTACAGTTCAAAGCCTAAGATATTCTTCAGGATTTGTACGTTTCTGGACACGGATACAGGATAATCGAAAGTATGTAGTTCTTAATTTTGTTAATTCAGAAATTTGGTATTAGTATTTTTTGAATTGAGTTTACTAAGAGTTCACCCTTATATTTGATGTGGATGTGACTGTTTTGTTTCTCGGCAAAGGGCTTCAGTTAATATTTGTCAATCTATTTTTTATTTCTTGTAGATTTCAGAAGATGCTTCAACCTGTGTGACAGATTGAGCAAAACCAAGATGCTGCCAAGGTTGAACCATTGTTCAAGCTTGATACTCGTTTCGCTCAGCAGGGAGGAATCCTTTTTTTTTTACTAATACTATACAAATTAGCATTTCTCAATTTATTGCACACACGTCCGCAAGATCAAGCTCATCTTGTCAAACCGCTGCTACCTTATAAAAAGAAGCTAAGATATACTCCAAGTCCGTAAAAAGACTAAACTTCTGAAAGCTACTCTAACCTTCGGCTTCTGTTTTATAAAAACTGCGGCCCATGTTCAAGACCAGACGAGATTTCAGGGGAAAAAAATCATCCTGAATAGCAAATAATATGGATACGAAAGATAATAGGCCTACAATAAAAAAATACGTTCACAATACTCGTAAGAATTTAATGTTTTCAAAATGGTACCTTCACGATTGCGCTCGAGTTTCTCTGACAAGTTACGTTAGTCCGACGACGGTGAATGTTAGTTTTTTGACATTGACGGTTGAATGAAATATAAAAAAAATTAAAAGTTGAGAATTTCCGAGGGCAAAGAAGGATTTTTTTTTTTTTTTTACTATTCTTCCCCCCTAAGACTTTCACTTTGATTTTATTTATTTATTTTATTCTGTCCTTCCAACCTCATACCATCACAATGACACATTAAAATTCTACTCTCAACCAGACTACTGTAAATTACGAAAAAAAAAATATACGATAAAGATTTTACCATACCATACATATAAGGGGAAAAACAAAAGAAAGGGACACAAAAAATTTCCAACTCCACACAATATTTAGATGGTACTATAATACATAAAATCCATAAAACAATTTTTTTTTTTTAAACAAAAACTTTTCAGTAATTCTACTCAAAACTACATAGCACACAAATATTTGCCTACTTCTTTGCGACCAATCTACGTCGTTTGTCTCCAATTCCATATCCCACTAATTTCCATGTTTCTTTACAAAAAAAACTAAATAATTTCATATGTCATCTTTTACCATCACCCTTCCATTTTTCAAATCACAATATACTCAAAAACATATTTCTACTCTTCTCCTCTCACCTTAATTTTTTTAAGTCTCTCCCACTCTGTCCTAACCATCATCATAATTTTTTCTTGACTATCCTCTTTACCTCTTCCTTTCCACCTATAATAACAATATGTTCCTATTAAAAAAGCTGTCCTCCTGTTCTCAGGTATTATCTTACCTTTTACAATATCCTTGTAGAAAATCTCTTAGTCCATCTCTCAATCTTGGCTATATCTGTTTATTTTTCTTAATAGAGTCTCTAAATCTCAAACTGTTTTCTCCTTTCCCTTGCACTCTATCACGAATTGTCTTATTGTTTCAATTTAGCCGCAAGATGTGCACCTCCCTTGCGTTGATGTAGGCGAGATTCCGTGTTTCCTTTCTTCAGTGGGGAGAATATTATGTATTTGATAGAGCATGTGCTCTTTGACTCTTGGCAATACAAAGAAGTGTAGTAGCCGTGTTGTTATAGCAAGCTCTTCTTTTGTTGTTTGGCCGTCAGTCACGATTTTTATCTGTGGTAAATCCAGGTTTTCTGTATAATATATTTTCAGTTCTTCCTTTGCTTCCTTACTTGTTTTTGTTCGGAAATTGATTAAACCCTTTCTTCAAATTCTTTTATCTTTGCAAAACCTTTCTTTAGTTGTTGAGGACATGTTCTTGAATCCAGCTTCCCTGACATTAGCACTGACCTATGGCCTATTATCACTGACCTATGACCTATATACCACATGACTCCATGGTTCCTTCGACTAGCGCTCTCACAAACGTCTCTTCAGCTTCTTCTTTGCCGGCTTCCGGCAAACCGGCTTCTTCTTTGCATAGGTACGAGTCGGTCATCTTAAGTTTTGGTGGGTACTTACCTTGCAATATAAAACCGTATAAGATCTTTTCGATTTTCTTCTTTGTTGTTTTTGGTATTTGGGATATATTCGAAAAATACCAGACAAGCGGAAGACAGTAGTGGTTTATGTACTGAGCTTTTTGGAAAACCGTCAGTTTCCGGTTTTGCCCATACTGTATTGAAGCAATTAGATTGGTTGCAACTTTCTGCCAGTTTTGCGCTTCTGTCTTCTGCCATGTTTTCGAAAACCAGACACCAAGTATCCTAATTTCTTGTGATTTTCTAAGCCCGTGTAAACTCGGTACTTCGATGCTGTGTTCTTCCTCTGTTAAAAGCAGAGCTTCACATTTTTCATTGTTCAGTTTTAACTTGAAAATTTCACAATATTTTTCAGCACCTAGAATTGCGTTCTGATGGTCACTATCATCAACGTTAAAAGTGCTTAAGTCATCAACGAAACCTTTGACCTTCAAAGTTTCGTCTATCATTTGAGTTCCTTTGAGTTCTTTTTCAAGATATTTTAGAAGAGGGTCAAAATATAGCTAAAAAAGGAACAGACTTAGAGGGCACCCTTGCCGTAGCTCTGTAGCTGCTGTGAATGTTTCTGAGATAACTTCCGAAATTGCTATGACTAGAGTCGGGTTGGTGTATAACATCTTTATCCACTCTGTAAATTTATGGTAGAATTCCATGACTATGAACAGCATGACTCTCCTGATTCTGTCAAACGCTTTCCGTATGTCAAAGGCTCCCTTTCTTTTTTTGTAGATATAGGAGTAGATCACGTATGCAGTTAAGGATGTCCGATGTTTTTCTTTTATCGACTCCTCCTCTCTGGTTTTTGCTAAGAATAGTTGGCAATACTTCCTTTACTCGGTTTGACGACGATGGAACTGTTTGAGACAATGATGGCGAAGCAAGATACTTCCACTCCTACCGATTTATCTTGAGATCTCACGATTTTTCTGAATTTCTCATGATCGGAAAGAACATCTCACGATCTCATGATAATCTACCGACAAGCGAAAGTAATTCAGTTTTGACGATTAGCCGACCGGCGGCAGAATCTAGTAGGCCTACTCCAGCTCAGCAGCTTGTTATGCGACGACTATATTAAATATTCGCTCTACTGCAACAATCGACAAATACTCCTTAGTTAAACAAGACCATGGATCTAGATGGCCGATGGGTTCAGAAAAGGGAAATATTTATTATACCTAAGTGTCCAAACTGTAGGTAGAGGCTTGTAGGCTACCTGGTCTCCGCAAGAAAATGAATCAGGAACCCAGTTTTTATCTTCTGTGTATTCTTATCAATTGTTCGGAACACGATAAGGACAAAACTCGATCCATAACGAATTCCATGTTTAGAGATTTAACGAATCCCTAGACAGACAGTTCAACCAGTTTTTAATTCATCGACGTTCTGTTTTTTTTCCGTCTCACTACTTGTCCGGCGAGAAAACAATTTTCAGACATAGATGTATTAAGGTTTTTAATATGATACTGAACATCCATTTAATTTTAGATACAAGCTTGCATTTTTACCGTTTATCCGGTTTTTGACCAGATTCCAGGGAAACTAAGTACTCCTGCAGCCCAAGCTGACTGGGACCAAGTTTAAAGAAAGCCAAAGAGTGACGGGGGTAGGAACAATATTTCAGAGCGTGGTTGGATGGGAAAAGCTTAGAGGCTCTAGTTTGCTTAAGACGGAACGCACTTCCACTGTCCACTGGGGGAAAAAAAAAATATCTGGGGAAAAATAGAGTACGTGATGGCCCTTACTTCTGCCCTATAGGCATTTTTCCGCGACACACTTTGGGCAACACACTTCTGAGTGTTTGTCATGGAAACACGAATGTGTGCCACTTCGTTGAGCCACAAGTTTAAACTCACGAAAACGCAGTTTTGACTCTTTTTAGGGCGGTAAGTTCAAATCTCTGGAAATAAAAATAAACTTCTATATCTACATGCTTGAGAAAGTACTTAATTTAATTGTTTTGACATTATTTTGCTTCAAAATTTGAATGTCCGGCCAGAAACGAGCTACAAAATTGACAACACCTCGTCAATGGTTTTTCGAATTCGAGCCACAATGCGAGCCGCACAAATCGTGTTGGTCACAGAAACTCACTTGTATGCGGCACAAAGGAGGAATGTTTACGAGCGGAAAGGTTAGTAAATTTGATTGAAGATAAATGCTTCGCAGTAATGAGAAATTTGGCTGTGTTCGTCCGGTTGGCAGCGAAGCGTCGGAAGGATCTAATGTAAGTGCTACTGCGTGATTTCTAGGATTTTCTTTTTTTAATATTTTCCTGTTTGTTATACTCTGTGTGGTTGCTATGGCACATTGACTTTTTGCAATAAACATCCATCTATCTATCTAAGCTAAGAGTGCTAGTTTCCCTCACTCATCAGGGCCAGCCAACTTCAGACCTTGTTACATACGATTAAATTTCAACTGAAAATACCTCACGTTCGGGTTGGATAGGTATCTCGATTTTATTTTCCTAAGTCACCTTCAAAATACTGTTTTTTTATTAATAGTGCTTTAACTGAAAGTTAAATCAAATTACTAATTATACCATTATTTTAATTTTTTGAAATACCAAACATATAATGCAGTGGGACAATAGACTCGGTAGTTTCTAGCTTGAAGTTTCTGGTTCCTTCTATCTTCTTGTTTCTGGTTCCGTTGTTTGTTTGTTTTTTCCGGTACGACTATCGAACCATCAAAAATACTATTGTAAAACAACATTTGAGGAAATTCCAACTGTTTACGGCGCGATAGTTGTAAATCGTACTACTATGAAAAGTAACTGATCTTTCAATGATTGCACTAAAGAAAAAAATACAATTGTAAAAACAACTTTTTCCAATTGTGTTACGGGAGCGAGAATACGATTATGAATTTACTACTTAAAAAAAAACGCTTGTACTTTTTAATTGAGTGCAACTGTAAATTCAACAACTAGTTTTCTCCGATTGTATTATGGGACCGAAAATAAAATTGCCAGATACAATTGTAGGAATTACAACTGTTTTCAGGTTTATTTGCTTGTAAATGATACAATTAAAAAAATTCCAATTGTAATTTCAATACAATTGTAAAAAAAATCTATTATTTTTCATTATTTACAGTCACAACTATTTCCATACAGAAGTTGAAACTGGAGCATAACAGTTTCAAGGTTTTCATTCGGCAAGTCGATTTCTCGCACAAGGCATGTGTGTGAATGCATATCCCTACGTGACAAGTGCCTATCCTCAAACAGTTCATAGTCAAAATAATTCGTAGTCAAAATCATTTATAGATCACAGTGTCTGAGATAATTTTATACAGATTTGATCTGACTATGGAAGACCTGGAGTATCATTTTATGACGGCAGCAAGGTTGAAAAAAAAAATCTGGCGGATTTTCGTTCTACAGATATCAGAGGTGCTGCGAGTCCGCTGTGATCAAGTCCGAGACAAGACCGAGACCGAAGGGACGCTCACGAGTCAAGACGAGTCCGACTCCACGAAAAAAATCGTTCGAGACGAGACGAGACCGAGTCCGCGAAAAAGGTGTCTCGAGACCGAGTCACGCTCCGAGTCCAACAATACGTTTCGTTTTTGTCAAAAGCCTTTACAACCTTGTTACCTCCGGTTCCTAACATGAATCCTTAGAACTCCAAGGTATTACTTGACTTAATCCTACTTGCAAAGGTTACGACATAACCATCCCTTGGCCAAGATCTTGAATTGGTCCCCAGAGACGTCAATTCCATTTTTTTTTTTTTTTTTTAAATACCGAATCTCCATAAATATACCGAATATTTCTGGCATCAAGAAATTACCAAATAATTTCAGTAAATTTTCTCACTGAGTTCTTGATAACTACTGAATACTGTCAATTATCCCGAATCCGGATCATCATACCTAATAGATTTCTACCGATAGCCTATTTGGGATTCTGTACAACTACCAAATCCCGTAAATTTATCGAATAGTTCTGCTATTGAAAAATTACCGAACAATTTTAGTAAATTTTGGGTCCGGCCCAAAACTTTACCGAATCTCAAAAATTTGGGGGGGGGAGGGATTCCCCTTCCGAATCCATCTACAAAAAAACGGATGTCTGGAGTCGGATGAAAGGCGAAGCCTGGAAGTTTCGGACGTGGGATGTCCGACGGTTAGACCCCGAGGCCAGAAGCTGAGAACCCCTGACAGGTGCTTCACCGCGTGGCAAAGGTATTAAGCTTCTGTCATCTGGGAAAGATGAACAGTCAATTACGAAGGCTTTCAAACTGACTTCGCAAGGCCAAGTTGATCCAACGGTAAATGCAGAGATCACTGAACTTCAAGATATGTAAATGAGGCCCTACCTTACTTTTTAGTCTGCACTTATTGCTTAAGTCACAGAGGGCACGATAACGCATTGTTCTTACCAAGGGTTTAAGACCCTGTACAACCATCCTGCAAAATTCCATTGCAGCACGTCAGTTGGGAGTCCCAAAACGTTAGTGCCGGGACACCTATGACTTCAGAAAGTTTGTCTGTCCGGGTGGGGAAGCGTTTTAGATTAAGTGGTGAAAACTGTTTTTTTTCTTCAAGCTATTGTGACAGTTAATTTAGGGATAAGTAGTATAGAAGTTTAGGGATAGTCTTTTCCAAGGGGTTAACCTTTCCCTGGGACCTGCTGGACACCCTTACCCGGCATCGACCGAAAATAACTGTGCCGACCATAACCTAGGAAGGTTTGATTAAATTAGGCTGCCAACCCCTCGTATTTTTCTCTCTCCTCACGGCGTTGATTGTTGCGACACATGATAAATGGGGCTCACTATGTGGGCCGCACTTCTGACATGCTTTTTTTTTTATATATATATATGACACATTTTGAATTTGCTGTCCGAGACGTCTCTTGGACGTCTCTAAATTAGGCTTCAAACCCCTCGTATTTTTCTCTCTCCTCACGGCGTTGATTGTTGCGACACATGATAAATGGGGCTCACTATTTTTTTATGCCGCATTTTGAATTTGCTGTCCGAGACGTCTCTTGGACTCGGGTGACTCGGCCGGAACTCGACACGAGACGAGTCCGAGTCCTCCTCCACAAAGGAAGAGTCCGAGACGTGTCCGAGTCCCAGAAAAAGGTGTCTCGAGACGAGTCCAGAGTCCGAGTCCAAAATTCCAAAATCCATGAGGAGTTAACTCTTAAATAGCAACTTTTCAGGGGAGCCGAAAGACATAGTTTTTGCGTTGTAGCATCGTTATGAATACGCCAATGCGATTTCTCAAAAAAAATATGAAGTTAACCCATATTAAACTGAGCCATTTGAAGTGTTCCCAGAAAATGGAGACGACCAAGCAACGCGTTTTAAAAAGGCGGAAAGGAGGAAAGTGTTACTAAGCTGGTGGAGCACGTTCAAAAGGACCAATCAGAATCTCTGAGGCTTTATGCTGCGGTAAGGGAGAGATGGGGTTAGATTATAATGTTTAAAAGGGGCGTAAGTGGGAGGAAATAAAGATAATTATTGAAATGTTGGCGGATACCCTACCAGTTGGGGCTAGAAGTCCATAGATCGGTAATTTTAGGCATAAATCCGGTCCTTACTTCCGTCAGATGTGCGGGTGTGAGAACGAGAGTTTGATTTAGGTGGTTTGTGAGTGTATTGAGCTGAGTGAATGGAGGAAAGAACAGTACGGTGTGGGTGAATTTGGTAAAGAATGGTTAATCGGAGTTGTTAGGAATGAGTATTTCTTACGATTAAGAGATCCTGAGATATCCTGAGGATAGCGATGGAGCATAGGAGTAGATTTTTGGAATAGGGAAATAACAAGAATTTGTTACTGGATAGAGAGATTATGGAGGAGTTTTTTTATTGTTTTTGTTTCGTTTTGTACGCTTTATTCTGGCGTGTGGGTTTTTTGTGATTATTTGTTGCCATGGCCCTCGGGCTGCTCGGCAATCAATAAATCTATCTATCTGTATGCCCGAAAGTCACTTAAGGACTTGACCCCTTATGGAATTTCAGTATCGTCTTTCTCAGTCTTGCTCAGCATGAGAAAGGAATAAGTAAGAAACTTATCGGTGAAGAAAGAAAACGGCCAAAACCAATACTAGTTTTGATCAATCCGACACGTCGATGATTCCACCACTCAGTGGTACGCTTGTGCGAAGTTTGGGAACATTTTCTGATCCCCTTCCTTATCGCCGACTCTTCTAAGGAATCTTGGCTCTACCACCGTGAATACTTACCATCATAATTATTTGGAGGTCTCGAGCGAACCGGGATGGTGCCACTACTATTTGTAGGAATCACCTGATGACTCCATTACGAGCCGTTCAAACATAAACATGATGCTCGATTAGCATTTGTTATAAGTAAACCAACTAATCAAAATCAAGATGGAAGATGTTACGGACCCTTTAAGGAATGGGTTTAGATTTCTTAAGGACCGAATTATTTCCCCATTTAGAGCACCGACAGCGTGTCACCATACGGACACCTATACGCTGTACGCTGCTTGAATACAGAAAAATACTATACAAAAAGATTAATCAGGTGGTCTTTTTTACGTCCGGTTTTTGGTCTGACATCCGACCCAGGGAAACTACCACTGTATCATTTTTTGATTGGCTGAGTCTTGGGATACGCCCCATTCGGCTCTGATGTGCGTTTTAACACTGATAATCACCCCCGTGACCAATTTTATCATTTATTGTTTTGTTTGGTTTGTGTTTTCCGCCGTAATGTTGGTTCAGTGACCATGTTTACCAGTAAGAAACAGTTATAACCTGGATTTACGATCACTTGGTATAGCCATTTAGCGTCTTAATATTTGCAACATTCCCCAGATACCCCCCCCCCCCTTTTTTCACCTGACATATCTGGTATTAATACTTATTAAAAGAGAAAAAAATACCATGGAGGAATATTTGGCTTTCTACGTAGCTACGACCCTAATACCAAGAATAAATAAGGGAAGAATTGAGAACTCACATAATCCCGATGTCAGCATCCTAGATCTCTTTTCGTCCGATATTATTTACTGGGGGTGGAGCCTGGGTGGAGCTTCGCGTGTTGCCTCTTGCAGTATTAAATGTTACCTCCAGAGCAAAAGTGATGAGCAGTCAGAAAAGGCGGGAAGTTCAAACAGTGCAGATTCTGAGGATTATATAAATGGAAACTCCTTTTCAATCTCGGGTCAAATTTGCATTATGAAGCTTATGTTGTCACCACCCTTCACAAAGACGGTGAAGCCCAAGGGAATGCGGCATTTGATGACTCAGGGGAACAATTAAGCAACTTGAACGCTGAAGCATAGATCTAACATGCATGCATTTAGTTCAGATTCAATAGGACTGGTGTGAACATTAGTAATTTTATTTTGGTCTTCTCAGGACTGTAAAGAATCGCTTCTAGAAAAGGTATTAAGCTTGGACATTATTTAACTGTCGAAATGTACTCAATGAGTTACTATGTTTTGTTTTTAAGTCGTACTCTACACGAAATTTAGTTCATATCATTTTCTCGTGTAGTTGCGAAAAACAGCATAAAGTCCTAATTTTAATTAACGATTGCTGAGTGTAGGATATCTTTCAAGACGTATCAGTTTGTGATAACAACTTATTATTCTTGGTCAAAAAGGTATATCATTATCTCGGATAGTTGCACTTTACATCTGCCCACATTTGTCATTGTCTATGCCTTTTCGTAATGTTTTTTTTTTTTTTATTATCATGATTTTACATCATTCAAGTTGGAATATGGGCATAGCTGGCGAATTGTACTCAAAGAGTTGTTATGTTTTGTTTTTAAGTTGTACTCTGTACACAAAATTCAGTTCATAACATTTCTCGGTTAGTTGCGAAAAACGTTGGCTTGAAGTATTTCCTAATTTAAAATTTTAATTTATTACTGAAAATGATAATTGCACGGTACCATTCAAAACGTCTACATTTGAGATAACCATTTATTATTTTTGGTCAAAATGTATATCATTATCTCGGGTAGTTGGCTAAATGTTTCACTATCTATCCTATTGACAGTCTTTTTTTTCATCACTAAGAATCTGCCATAGAGATTGCATGAATGTTTGGAAGCGTGTCCCTTCCTTCTTTAAACTTATAGTGTTCAGTCCAAATCGGTCCTTTTCTGCCTTTATTTTCGTCATCCTTGAATGTAGAATTGCACGACTTCTATCATCTCACTGTACTTTAGCCCCTTGTCTCGTCTTTTAAACTAGTGGTAGCAGCGATTTGTTGAAAGAAGAAGGGCAAAATGTCGGCCTCTTTCTGTTTAATTTGAATTTGGCGCACTTCCTTGGCGCGAAGCATGGCGATCAGAAGAAATAGCGCCAATATTTACTCTGTGGTCTGGACACGCGCCGAATAGGCTCCACCCCCGGTACTTGAGGATCGGGCAGAAAACAACGTCCCATGATTCTAGTCTTCTCAATTCTTCCCTTATTTATTCTTGCTAATACCCATGACGGCTTGGGTGTGGTTGGTTATGGTGTGGCTGAGGGCTTAGACGCCTCGGCACAGCGCTTCGCGCTGCACCTCAGACGTCAGAAAATATCCAAAACGAGTCCTAGTTTTGATCAATCCGAAACGTCGATGATTCCACCACTCAGTGGCACGCTTGTGCGAAGTTTGGGAACATTTTATGACCCCCTTCCTAATCGCCGACTCTTCTAAGGAAGTCAAGAAAGTCTCTTTTTATACCCTTCTTAGTGTCAAGAACCCAACTGAGGCTGTCAAACGAGACCATTGATGGATTAAATTTTTGTGTTCACTGCTGCCAAGTGTACCACTTGTTCACGTCCTACCCCTGTCCGTTACCAAGAGTGATAAGAATCACATCAGATCAACTTGAAAAGTTTGTGTTTCCGACACGCCCAGAACCACGGGTTTTGCCGTAAGTTGTGCTAACAAAAAAGAAATCTTCCAAAGTCTAAGCAGGAAATCCCACTGCTCGACGAATAGCCTACACGGTGATAAAAATGAGATTTCTTCATGTTACCTGAATAGGAGAACAGACAGGCTCGTGGTCTTTGCTTAAGATTGCGTAGTGAAAATACTATCAACACGAAAGAACTAGAGACACGTGGTGTCCTTCAGAAAGTAGCGTGCACACACAGTCTGAATTTCGCAGTCCGGTGCGAATTTCCTTCTCCGCTCCGGAATTTTGACGCATCGCATGCGGATTCGGTCCGATAATTTCGTTCCGATTTGAGTAGAAAATATTCTACTTTTACCGGAGCGAATTTTAAACGCATGCGAAATTGTGCCCTGAGAATTGAAAAATTAGAAGCTGTGTTTGAAATTTCAACTGCCTATACGACCTACTTAATGTCAGCTGCATTCATTCATTCGGCAATCAATCAGCATCATCTGACTGTCGGCTAAGCAGTGGATTTTTCAAACCTGGGGCCAAGTTTCACGTCTGAATTTCGTTTTGTCTGAAAAACCTGTCGGGCATCGTGACGCGAATTTCGTATGCGCGTTTTCGCGTGCGGAATCTTACCGAACTGTGTGTGCACTTAGCTTATGACTTCTCCTTGTCTTGTTTCGCGCCAGCACGCTAAAAAAAAAGGTAAAAGTGTCAGCATCAGCCTATACATGCTTAACTGGCGGTACTGATCTCCAGTTCTTAGCCCTCAGCCAGGATGCGCAATGGGCGGTTGGCAGGGGCGTCGCTAGCCAAAACCCGAGGGGGGGGGATCCATTTTAGCTTTTCGTCGCTTGTGTAATAATAAAACATGCGATACCTGCAAGCGTTGAAGACGGAAGAAAATCGGTCTTATCTACGAGCTCAGGGGCGGTTTGAAGGGCGTGGGTGGTAACTACCTTAAAATATACGAAAGATGTCCGGCAAGGCTCAAGAATCATACTAGTTAAGAACAATAGCCAAGAAACGCAGTACCGCATGCTGGAAACTGTGTGAATTTAAAGAAAGCTACGGTGAACGTCATTCGTAACAACAGGAATTAACTGACGCAATGGCCCGCCCTCCAGCAGTTCGTAATGACTGCATGTCAGAGAATGTCAGAAATTTGCGCCGCAGGGGAAATTTTTTAAGTAGTAAAATTTTTTAAGTTCCCCTCCCCACAAAGTGTACAGTTTAATGTAACCCAAGCCCCAAAATTCCAAGCCAAAAACATGAATGAAACGACCCGAGCTTCCAGTAAATAGAGTCTACTACAAAAGGCGCCGCCGGCAAAATTGTTTGAAATACTGCATGATTAGAATACGTCTTTTCGGATCCCAAACGAAAATAAAGGCCACTTGGCATGGATCTGCCCGTCTGTCTTCGCTCATGACGAACCCAGAAATGTGAGACTCTCAGCTGGAAGTTGGCAATGTGCTTCAGTTTGACCCTTTTAGAAAAGAAGTAGCCTACTGATCATTCAGAAAAAAAAACTTGAAACAGAGCAGACTTGTTTTGAGTTTCCAGTTAAAAAAACAAAAACAAAATAAAAATCAAACGACATGTTGCAATAATCAGTTCCGTCATTACAGCGTCGCACTGGAAGAAAATACTTATCGTCAAATTATACTCTGTTATGAAACAAACAAATCGTGAAAATTGTACGCCACAAGATAATTCAGCTTGATTTTGCCATGAAATGAGAGAAATTGTTATATAACAGATCGTGATAAAATTGTTATATCTGGCAAGCTCAAAGCATGTGACTGAGAATCCAATTCCTGAAGTCTCAAACGCTCGAGAACCCAGAAGAGCCTAGGTCCAAGCTGGATGCCAACTCAGTTTCTTGATAACCCTGAACTAGCCTTACTGACTTTTTCGGGCTTTCCTGGTTGAGCACCCGTTTAGCTGAACTTTTGTGGTCGGGTGCTCTGCGACAGTCTAGTTTAGATACATTTTTTGGGTCGGGCGCCCTCCGAGTGCCCAGATTAGCTTAATTTATGAGGTCGGGCGCTCTGCGAGCGCCCAGATTGGCTTTTTTCTTTCTTCGAGGCCCCCCCCCCCATAGCGACGCCCCTGGCGGTTGGGTACCAGCCATCCTGGTGCTTTCGACCATCCTTACCGTCACCTTCCCCAGATTTCTCCAGGTATCCATTTGAAGCTAGGTGAACTTCGACTTGTTTTATACAGAGTTACGCCAGAAACTCCCGACCCGAACCAAATGGTAGCCATCTCAGACTCGAACCAGCGACCCTTCGCTTGCGGAGAGTGCTAACCATTCGTCCAAGAGTCGGGAACGAAAGAAACATAACATATAACATCCAAAAGTGTTATCTGTTGATACCGCGCATCCTGCTATTGTCGTTATGTAACTTCTGACAGTGTTGTATTTTTACCTATTGAAGGTGTTGTTGGAGATCTGGGCACGAAATAGTATAAACTTAATTGGTCAAAACACTTTTTTTCCAAGTGAAAAGGCGTTATTCTTGAAAGTGTTATGCGCAATCTGCTATGAAACTTTTTACAGTGTAGGGAGTAATCTTCTGTATCTATTACTTTTTCTACCAAAGCAACGTAGCTGACATATGCGTTCTATGCATTATTTGAATGCATCCTTCCCTACCTCGTTTTTTGTCCCTCTTCTTTTCCCTGCTTAGTTGGTTAGGCTGAAGATCTTGCCCCCAACCGCAAACATGCTAATTCAGACCCATCACGTCGAAGTTAGTGTTGACAGAAGACCCGCAAACATACTGAATTCTGACCCATCAGATCTGAGTGTTGCGGTGAGCAGACGACGCTTAAATAGGATGGGCGAGCAATTTGACAACTTACTATTGGATGACAGCCCAGCCAATCGCAGTATGTATGACAACAGTAAACTTACTAGTAATCGGTCAAAAAGTGCGAGAGACTGGCTCAGTAAAATGATAATGAAGAAAATATGAAAAAAACACGACAGCAAAAAGAAAGACACAACAAATAAGCCACTGTACCGTTCATATTTCAGTATCACGAACACTGATAACTGTCAACGCTATACAGCTGTTAACAGGCCTGTCTTACCTTTGATACTAGTGCAGCCTACTTCCATGATCTCTCTATTCCTCCAGGGACCACAAGTTCATTGGGCACATTCTATCCCATTAACGAAACCCTCTCACTTGGCTTATTACTTCTTACCTTACTTATTTGAATGTCGTTTCTTTTAATTCGAATGGAGTTTCCGGAAAACTCCCCATCCTTAGACAGTTTCTTTGTGATGATCGTTCCGTACTTTGTTTGCAGGAACGGGAACACCACCTGCTTGATCATTCACTCCCACTGTTAAATTCTATAAGTAATTCTCATGACGTTCTTTCGGTCCCGGCTAGACCAACCGGTGGTCGTCCATTGGGTGGTATTTCAACTTTTATCCCTAAACATCTGACTGCGTCAGTTTTATTTTCTGATTTTTGTTTCATTGCTGTAAGTTTTCACGATTGTGTTTTAATCAACTGTTATTTGCCCACAAATTATAATGATGATATTTCGCTTGAAGCATGTTGTTTCAGACTTGATCGACTCGTTTCTCGCGTTAATTCACTTAAAAATATTTTTATCTTGGGCGATCTAAATTGTAATCCATTGGATCATGACGAACGTAGTACTATTTTAAATTCATGTTTTCCACGATTTAAATTATTATCTAAATCCCAAGATTTCACGTATACTCATTGGTCGGAAAGCACAAGTAATCTTGCTAAGTAACCGCGATTTCCCAATAACCGTGCTTGTAGTAGATGATTTTCCTATAAGCGACCATATGCCTATTTCATTTTCTGTTTCATTACGTATTCCAGTACCCCAGATTTCAAAGAATCATAAAACAGCAAAAGCTAAGTTCTCCCGAATCGTATGGGATGAGTCGCTGAAGCTTGATCATCAAAGAGAAGTTGATCTTATTGCGGAAAAATTCAAATCCCTACACAATTTCCTCTTACGTCTTATATAGAGCTTGAGTTAAATGTATTTATTTTCAGTTAGTTCTTTGTTTAAGGGTTTCGGCAAAAAAGGTTATTCAGTCCAAAACTGTTGTTGTTGGGACTGAAAAACCTTTTTGGTAGCTTAATTCTTCGCTGGTAGAGAGTAACAATGAGGCTAAGTTAGCTTACGTCCGATCGAAGAGACTCGGTAAACCCCGTGATGGACTTTCCTTCCGGTGGATGAAAGAGAAGAAGGCTATTTTCCAGGCCGAACTTAGGCGACACAATAATTACATTATGGAGGAGGCGTCTCGTGATGCTGGTATTGATAAGCTTAAAATTTGGAAAGCGATACGTAGGTCTAAGCATCTAAGTGAAATACCACCTGATTCTTTCCCGTCTGTTGCGGATTGGGATACGCAATTTAAATTCACCCTGTCTTCTTCTAACGATTTTCCTTCTGATGTAGCTGAGCTAGACTCTATATTAAGTGACTTTCCTTCTGACCACGTAATTGTACATCAAGATTTACTTTTGGCTCAAAAGAAACTGAAGTTCCAATTATCGCCTGACCATGATGGACTTTTTTCAAACCATCTCAAGTTTTGTATCCCCAACGTTCCATTTAACTCTTCTTGCTTTTTTAATTTAATTTTATCTATAGGTCGTGTTCCTTCATCTTTTAAAATTGGTTTGATTTCCCCTATTCTAAAAAATGGAAAGAAGGATTTTAAATCTTGTGGTTCTTATCGACCAATAACCAAGGGTTGTATTATTAGTAAACTTTTTGAAATGTGTTTTAAAAATATGTTTGAAGGCCTTGATGTCGGGTTAAACCAGATTGGATTTAAAAGAGGTATGGGTTGCGATCACGCGCACGCTACTTTTTCCTCTTTAATCAATGATGCGTGAGTGAGCGGACAACCGCTTTATACGGTTCTGATTGACATAAAAGGTGCTTTCGACAATATTTCTCATGCGGCTGCTCTTCTATCCCTTGTGTATAATGGTATTCCCCGTTCTGTTGTGCGTGCTTTAAGGTCCTGGTACAATGGACTGAACGTTCAAGTGGCAATTCGTTCCCCAAGAATTCTGTCTAATTTAATTTCAGTGGGAAAAGGAGTTAGACAAGGTGGACTTTATCACCATATATTTTTAATGCATGTTTGGCAGATTGTCTTCGGTCGCTTATGACTTCTTTAATACATTTTGCACGCGATGTAACGTTTTTAAGCATATGCTGATGATATTATTATTTAAGTCTGTCAAAGGAAAAATTAATTGAGAACTATAACATTCTATAGTGTGTAAATTTGGGCAGAAGGGTCTAATAATTAGTTCTGAAAAGTGTAATTATTTTGTGATTAGTCATCTGCCGACACTGAATTCCCCTCTGGATTGTGGTGGGGGGATTGTTGTCAGCCCTGTTGAGAAAGTTATGTATCTTGGAATCCCTTACTCCTCTAATACCAGGGATTGGAAACTTATCCTTATTCAGCATGTGCACGATAAAATAAGAAGAGCATTCAGTGCTGTTATTCGTTTACGAGGGATGTATCGCAGAGATGTTCTTGGTTCTATTTATACGGCTGTTGTGCTTCCTCATATTCTTTTCCGTCTGCTTCCTTTTCTTCTTTCCGTCCTTCTGAACTTTCTGCGTTAAAAGTTACTTATTATAAATTCTCTAAATTCCTTCTTGGCTTCCCGATTTCTGCGAGTAACTCTTTCCTAACTTCAAATTTTAAAGTGAAGAATCCCTTAGAAACTTTAAATGGTAATATCCAAAACTTTAATAAAAAGGCTGACAACATTCTTCTTCATCACAGCCTTTTTCCTTTTTTCACAAAAAAGCGCCCTGATTAGTTGGTTTATTTTGAACTTTGTTTTTTTTTCATGTATTTCGTTGTATATTTAGTGGCTAATTTGTCTTGAACGGTCAGTTGTTTATTAGTATGTAAGTGTGTGTGAGTTTGATTGACATGTTGTTGTTCCTTTTATACATTACTCTTCAGTTTTGAAGGATTCAAATAAATAATAATAATAATAATAATAATAATGTATGTAAATCCCTGTTTTTTGCTAGAAGTAACTGAAACTTGACAAGTCTTAAACATATAAAGCTGTTGTGTATATTGTCGAAAGCAGAGCCCAGCTTCAAAGTATTCTACTATTTTAAAATACTTGCCTAAAGAGTAAATTGTGCGAGGGCTCTTTTAATGTTGCTGTTTATTTAAAATTTAGCTGTGATGGAACTAGAGGGGGAAGCAGAACGTGCTAAAAAGGGGAAGTCCACTTTTTTTCGAATTTCCCTTTGCCGAGCTAACACGTCAAACTCATCACCAAAACAAAACTGTCAGCTCAAAATCTTGCCAAATTCAGCCTAGATTGTGGGTAAAAAGCCAAATAAGAGAAACTCGTGGCAGGCTAGTCTCAACAAGATCATACTCAACAAGAAATATAACACCTTTTTTTCACGCGCATTTTCCCGCTAAAGTCGGAAATCATGGTATGCTTGCTGCGTCCAAGGCTGATTGCAGCAGACAGGGTGCTTACGAGCAGCTATATAAGGCTAGTGCAGTTCCGCATGCACTTGCGCTAGCAACCTCTACAAACTTTTTTTCACGTCTGACATTAGCACTATCAGAAGTACTTTTCACAAATATGCCTAATTCCTGCTTGGGCTGCCACTTGGTCCTTTAAATCATTTTTACATTAATCGGGCGAACATCGCAAACATCGGGCGAAGATCCGATTTAGGCTTCTATAGAGGCATATTATGTGCTTGTTTCTGGAATCCTTTGACACTCAAAGCAATCTCTACCCAAAAATTAAGCAATAATCAAAGAAACAGTGTATTATTTTTGTTTATATTAGGTATTGCCAAGTTAAAACTGCATTCAGGGTGTTGTTCCTTTTTCTCCTTTTTCTAGTCTCACTCTACTCCATTCTTGACATTCTCTGTAAAGATGGGCAATATACAGGCAATATACTAATTCATTCAATAACCGTAATACCAGAATCAGAAATCTTAGCTTTGTAGCGTTTCTAGTCGTATTTAATCTGCTAGGGGAAATGAGTTGAAAATCACGAATTGTTTACAGTTAGGTAAGCGAAAGAACGAATATAGCGAGGAATAAAAGGTGCAGGGTAGTCTCAGTAACAATTTCCGGTGCTGACTGGAAATCGGAGCTAAAAGAAAAGAAAATTTGGAAAGAAAGTGACTTTTACCTAGAACCTTACTTCCAATGAGACAAACTAAAGATAGGGGTGGTCCTCTACACAAAATCATGTGCAGTTGATGAGATTTGCTTTGCGATTTACATTCAAACTACAACCATGTCTGCTACTTTTATGCCTAGGCTACTGGCTTTTACAAGGATTGATGAATTTGTGTTTCTCCCTTCTTTTAACAATCGAGAAAGTGCTTGAAATCTCAATATGATCCTGCTATAAGTCTATAGGCCTGTTATCCAGCTATAGAATTGTAGCGTGTATTTTGCTATTGATTTAGGTTGTTTCAAGATATGTATGTAATCATTGAATGATCCATTTACATGTCTGATGCCGGTCAATTACAAGATGAATGGTTTATTTCCAGCCAGGCAATAATCCACAATGCTCACTAAAGAGTATATATTCGAAAGTGGATCAACCAGTTGGGACAGAGAACGCGTCGAGAGAACGCTTTTTTGGGAACACGAGCAGAAACAAAAAAAAACATTTCAGATTTGGGCCTAGAGCTGTGAAGAGCTTGGCAGCAACCCTTACGTACCCTACAGATTCAAGTTCTAGCTCGCAGAGTGTGTATCGACAGTGGCCCTGCTCTGCTCATCTCTAAAACTTGAGAGATCTTCGTCTGCCTTCCACAACTTGGTGGATCTTAGTCTGGCGTCTACCCACCTTCATAGTCTACCACCACCCTTCATAGTCAACCGTCTACCGACCTGCATAACGCCAAAAATAAAGAGACTCAACTACCGAATTACCTGAGTCAACACACGACCAGTAAAGTAAGAAATTATGTGTACCAGCTTATTCTACCTTATGAATAAAGTCACTATAGTATTAAGAATTAGATCGAACGCGAAGCCTCCAAAACTCTCCGTTGTCACCTGAAAAGGGGCTACGCACGCTACCACACAACCTAGAGAGTAAACCACGAGAAAGGGAAACCAAAGGGAAGCCTTACACTTACATCTCACTTTGCAGGAGTTTCAGCTTTGCCGTTATGAATAATATAGATCACTGTTCCTACTTGAGCCAAATATTTCTGGGAATTGATTGGGGTTTTCACCCGAAGCCCTTAGGCTGTCTATGCTTGGTAGCGTGGAGCGGTGGGAAATACTCAATTCTTCTGAAACGTATAGGTCGTCTTTCGTTTGGTGGTTCGATTTGACACACTGTATTAATCTTTCGGTCATAGTCATGGCTATTTTCTGCCAAGTCATTCGGCTAGGCACTCCCGTTTATTTCAGTGTAGGCTCTGTCTCAAACGCTACTCTGCTCTCTATTCTCCATTACCACTATTTCTGGACTATTGCGCATAACTTCCTATTACAGGGCTATTTTCAAAACCCCAGAGTTCAAGAAACTAAACCAAATCCAAGATTTCAAGGAGGGTCTGTTGCGAAATAAGAATAATAGTCAGGCTTTTTGTCGATCGATAGATAATGATAAACGACGAAAAAAATGTCAGACATTTTCATCGATCATGAATAGCTCTCCTAGCTCTCCCACTCGATTTTTCATTATCGAAACATCAAAATCATAAGAACAAACCTATAGAACTTTCACGACTCGCCAGAACTAGAAACCCACTCACATACCCAAGACCATGTTATTACGATGAAAAAAGTTCACTGATCGCTCAAGAGAAAACTTCGAGTCTCACCTGTTTAACAGGGTAGGCAAAAAGGCAATACCTCTGATCTAATATTCTTCTTTTTCTTTGTTAAGACGACAGGACCACTGTCATTACTGTCTTCTTCTGCTTCGATTCTGCTTCTTTTCCTTCTTCCTAAACAGATTTTGCCGTTCGGAGCCTGGATTTAGCAATGTTAGCCTCATTTTTTTTTTTTTTAGTAGTAGAACAGTTTTATTGAAAATAAACATTTTGTTTTCAATAGCACAACAAAAGCGGGGCTTGCGAGGCTGTGCTAACTTGTAAGAGAAAAAAAGAAGAGAAGAGAGAGTATGGAGATGAGACCATGTACCGATACCAAAACCAAACAAAAACATTAACGAAAAACATTACCTTACGTGACCCCCAAACAACAAAACACAACAAAGAAAAATTATATAAATCTTACAAAAAAAACCAAACCTGAAAAAAAAAATTTCTTTAATCAGTTTCGAAGGTATATCTGCCAAGCAACTCCATACGTAAATCAGACTTAAATTGGTTAAAATTACCTACTTCCTTAATACCTTTACTTAGTTTATTCCACAGCTTCGAAGCTCTGTAAACAATGGAGAAGGAAGACCTACTTGTAACTAGCCGAGGAACCTCAATATTTCCTCGTATCCGAGTATTGTGTTGATGAACATGTGACCTCTCACAAAATATTCCTGCAAAACAATCCGGAAGGCTCTCATTGTAATACTTATATATAAAAATCAACGTATAAAAATCGCGTAATCCAGCTGCAGGCATTACATTTATTTCTCTGTAAACTGACCTCATGGACTCCCGGTTCCCAACGCCACAAAATACTCTAACAGCGTTGTTCTGAATCACACGGATTGGACGAAGTACCGAAGGGAAAGTGCCCAGCCATATCGACGAACAATACAAAATATAGGGGTGAATCAGGGAAAAATATAACAACCGTAGAACATATAGGGGGAAAATGTGTTTTAATTTACGCATGATACCTAGGTTACGCGACAATGTTTTGGAAACTGACTTTACATGGTCTTTAAATGATAGGGTTTCATCAACATTAATTCCTAGGTACTTTGCGAACCTTGCACGCTTAATGATTCCCCGCTCTGATACTATTTCCGTGATCCAAGGATAAAAATTTGGAGATCGAGAGAAAATAACAAAATTTGACTTACCTATATTCAAGTCAAGGTGGTTTATTTTTAACCATGCGCATATCTTTCTCATTGCTGCGTCCAGTGTTGAAAGGAGCAATTGTTCCGTAGGGGCAACACACACCAAGGTTGTATCGTCCGCAAATAAGGGTGTGGTAACCTGGGTCGGACCATTATCAACAAAATCTGTAATTCTGGGCAGAGATTTAACGAAATCAGGCAAATCATTAATAAAAATCAAAAAAGTTGTTGAGAAAGGATCCAACTTACTAGACGTGCTTCGTCCTCTCTGACGAAGGAGACTTCAAATTTCGGCAGAGGATGAAGCGCAAATTACACCACAATAAAACTATCGCAAAAATTTCATTTATATTCTGTGTTCGTCAGAAACAAATCGGTATCGACTAAAAAGGGGCACGGCATTGCCCAGGAGGCATGAGTAATAAAAAGAAATTAGCAAGCAGTAGAAGTAGACAAGTGACGGAGAGTTCGCAACTCCAGAGCCTAAAAGAACGCACTTTAGAACATTGTTTCTGTCCCTCGGATCACTCTGAAGCCTGAAAGGGACCTTTTAGTTTTCGTGCCTCTTTTTAGTACTCGTGCCTCCTACACTATTTATGCCGTGCCGTTTCTCTTTTTAGTAACTCCCGAAAAAAATCAGAATCTGTTAGGCCCTATCGGCCCTATAGCTTCTCAAAAATAGGAATTTAGGAATCTAAAACGTCATATCTATACCCGAAGATCCATTAATAGCCACAATTTCGTTATCGAACTCTTAACATTGTCAGATTGCTCGTTCTTAAAATGCTGTCTTTGCTTGAAACCAATTCTACCCTTCATTTCCTGACTACAGTGACTATTGTTTTAGCAAGGTGTCACAATAGTATGACAAAAAGCACATTCATTCACTTTCTCCAGATGTGCGTTGCAGAGCCTCTGTTGATCTCCTGCTTCTTTTCGTCCCAATCGGCTATATGGAGATTCGTCCTTTTCTCCAGTGTTGCCAGATGGTGCGCATTTGCGCCATTTGGGCTTTTTTAAAGTTGGCTGCGCTTCGGATTTTTCAGGTGTGCGCATTTCGCCATTTTTGCACATTTCCCTAAATCTCGGCGCAAATTGGGCGCTTTTCTGGATCCACATGTGCTAAAAGTGAAAACTGCAGACATGGGTTGGATTTGTAAACACCACTCAGGCATTTTGCATCTAGAGCTCGAGGAAGACCCCGAAGCCGCGCCGGTTTAATTTTTGGTGGCAGTGCGCCGCTGTTTGGCTCCGTTTTTCGGCCTTTTCTACTAAAATTATGAAACTTTAGGGCCATAATTTGGAGAATTTTTGTGCCTGAATAGGCTGTATATGTAGATGATTAGTGTTGAAATATTGACTGAATGACCGGTCAGGTAGGCTATCAACACAATTTCAGCTATTCTGGTATAACGCGTTATCTCGCCGTTCACACGGACTCCCGCTGCGGATTCCCTGCATTTTTATTCGTAGTAGGGACTAGGGACTCACTTCCCCTATTCTCACGGGTCCCCACCGACGGCAATTGCTCCAGTTATCATCTCTAAAGGCGTTTTTCCGCGACACAGTTGTGGGCCACACAGTCGCGCCAGAAGTTGAAACTGGCGGAAACGCCGTTTTGTCTTTTTTGGGCTGTAATTCAAACGTCTGAAGATAAAAATAAAATTCATGTAAAATCTCAACAAATAGAACTCCAGGCTTTTGTCTTTACCATTCCGTGCAAAAAGGACCCTCAGTTTTATGTGTATATACTTGAGAAAGTTTTAAATATTATTGCTTTCACGTTATTTCGCTGCTAAATTTGGATTTCACGCCAGAATCGAGCCACAAAACCGGCAATCACCTTGGCAGTTGTTTGTCGAATTGCGCTACAAAACGAGCCACAAAAATCTTGTTGGTCGCGGAAACACAGTTGTGGGCCGCACTAAAGGCCGCGGAAACATACTTTTCGAGCTACAATCGACCCACAAACTGTATGTGGGAGCACGGAAAAACGCGTTTAAAAATAACCCCTTTTGGGTTCGGTGTGGAGTCGATTTGCTGGTGTCGTTGCTTTAAAACAAGAGCGTGTAGCTGATATGGCACTTGCAAGGGTGGTTAAGAAAATGAAATATAATTTGTTTTTTCGTGGGTTTGTTCTGATCATTTGTAAGCAAAACCCTTGAGATAAGAATGGTCAAGGACTTAGAAATCACGAGAATGTACCGTTTGGTAAAAAGTATTTTATTTTCGAACTTTGCCTTAAAGATGCGCACTTTAAAGGCAATAGAAATTCATCTGTAAGCAAAATCCTTGAGGCGAAAACGGTAACAAGCCCTTGGGGATAATTAATATATACCGTCTGGTCAAAAGTATTTCTTCCACTTCTCGGTTAACATGCGCACCTTAAAGGAGCTAAAACTTCATTTGTAAGCAAAACCCTTGAGGCAAAAATAATACTATGCTCATAGGAACCTGAAAATATATATTTTGCTTAAAAGTAGTTTTCTTACTTTGCGGTCGAGATTAGTACTTTAAGGAATAGTCGGATTTGGAAAATGACATTTTCTAAGACAATCTTACTGAATCTCAAATATTCCAGCCAGGTTTCATCGTCCTAGCAAAATCTGGAAGGACCTTAATTGGCAATCGCCGGAATTCCGGACCCCCCAACCACCCACCCACCCAACTCCCCCCACAGTGACCGGATCCATTCCGGTTCTGTAATTATTTTATCCAGATACTCTGTTTGTTATTTCTACAACATTCCATCCCGATCTCTCCAGTCTTAGCAAGTAACGTATCCCCCCTCCAATAGTTGTCGGTTAAGTTACTAAGCCTCACTTGAATCCGATCACCCGTTCCAAAGTGACACATCACTCAATATTACGGATTCCCTCTCCCTCCACTCCCCCACTAAGTTTTGTCGTGCAAGTAAAAAAAAACCGCATTCACCAGAATTCCGGGACCCCCCCCCCCCCCGAAGTGCCCGGGTCCAGTCCAATTGTGTAAACGATTTATCTAGAGCAGATGCTTGTTTCTTGCAGGCAAGTTTTACTCCGATCCCTCCATACTAACCTTCTCTCGAGATTTCCGATCTCCCCCGCCCCCCCCCCCCCCGTAGCTACAAGAGAGTTGGGGGTGGGCAACTCTCTTGTAGCTGTCGAATCCGATCCAGACTTCAAATGGGATATCAAAAAAGTATCATCTATTCAGTTATTAAGTTTCATTCCAATCCGATCACCCGTTCGAAACTTACACACTACTAAATTTTTTGGGTTCCCTCGCCCTCCGCCCCACCCCCCAGATGGTCGGATCGGGAAACTGATTATTTCCAAGTTAGTTTGGTCGGGTCCCTGACATGCCTGCCAAGTTTCATTGTCCTAGCACATCTGGAAGTACCCTACCTCGCAAAAGTGTGACGAACTGCCTTCAATTTTCCAGATTCCCCCTCCCTCTACTCCCCCGCAGATGATCGGATCTGGAAACTGATTATTTCCAGGTCCGGTTTGGTCGGGTCCCTGATTCGCCTGCCGAGTTTCATCGTCCTAGACTGTCTGGAAGTATCCTAACTCGGAAAAGTGTAACAAAAAAACTGGACCGACAGACAGTCCGACAGACGGAATTGCCATCGGTATATGGCACTTGAGACATAGGCTCAAGTACCAACTCTGAGCCAGAGGCTGCAAGTGCCATACAAACAGGTTTTAGGAACGGTTAAAATGAATTTCTAAGATCAACATTTAGTTTAAGGAAGGGACTAATGCTTAGAAAACAATAAAACTCTTTCTTACCATAAAAACAAGAGCTATGAGCTCATTTGGCACGTGTTACGAATAGGTGGTACAACAAAAGGGATGAGCACGTCACAAACTACACCCGCCATCCAAAAATGCGGTTCGGACATAGAAATAGAATATGAAGTTTCACTCAAGTCGGTGCGTTTCTGGCATCGCCTCGGATCATCTGGGGCAAATGACTGTTATAACTCCCTAGTTTCAGCCCACTATACCCACTTTTTTATCCCTAGATGTTTCGGGATGTTCCACACGGTTTCGGGTACCTCCCTCCAACTGCCCCTAACGCAGCCAATTTGGCTCGGACTCGTGAACGGATCATCTAAAGCATCTTTTCTCCCCACGTACTGAAGGAGAACATTGAAAAAAGAGCTCGAAGACGAGCTGCTAGAAATTTGTGTGAGTACCCATTAACCCGTATTGTCTATGGTGACTTCTTCACCATTTACACAGCACGGGTAGATGCTATGTTGTATTTAGGTATGTGTGTTATGTTCAATTCTTTTTCTTTTTCTTCTTTTGTTTTTTCTTCTTTTGTATGTAGGCTACTCCGTGTTTTTCACTTTGTTGTTCACGGGCAAAAAAGTTAAATAAATAAATAAATAAAAATATCAAGTTTCCATTACCAGCACCCCACATTAGCGTACTAACAACTTAAACAACCCAAGATTTGTGGGTTAAAAATACCGTATTTTGGAATAAATTATTCCGGACCAGCACCCATTATCACCACCCCCTCCCCCAACCCTGGTCGTGATGTCAGGCACCGAAACCAGAGGTTAATCTTGGCTCTACCACCGTGAATACTTACTATCATAATTATTTGGAGATCCCGAGCAGACCGGGATGGTGCCACTACTTTTTTGTAGGAATCACCTGATGACTCCATTACGAGCCGTTCAAACATAAACATGATGCTTGATTAGCATTTGTTATAATTAAACCAATTAATTAAAATCAAGACGGAAGATGTTACGGACCCTTTATTTTCCCATTTAGAGCACGGATAGCACGTCATCCCATACGGACACCTATACGCTGTACGCTGCTTGAATACATACGAATTTTTTATAAAAAGATTAATCTGGTGGTTTTTTACCTCCGGTTTTCGGTCTGACATCCGACCCAGGTAAACTACCACTGTATCATTTTTTGATTGGCTGAGTCATGGGATACGCCCCATTCAGCTCTGATGTGCGTTTTAACACTGATAATCACCCCCGTGACCAATTTTATCATTTATTGTTTTATTTGGTTTGTGTTTTCCGCTGTAATATTGGTTCAGTGACCATGTTTACCAGTAATAAACAGTTAAACCACAGTTAAACCCCAAAAAATGATACAGTGGTAGTTTCCCAGGGTCGGATGTCAGACCAAAAACCGGAGGTAAAAAACCACCAGATTAATCTTTTTCCGTGGCTCAGCTGTGGCTGAGAACTACCACTGTATCATTTTTTGATTGGCTGAGTCTTGGGATACGCCCCATTCGGCTCTGATGTGCGTTTTAACACCGATAATCACCCCCGTGACCAATTTTATCATTTATTGTTTTATTTGGTTTGTGTTTTCCGCCGTAATATTGGTTCAGTGACCATGTTTATCAGTAAGAAACAGTTAAACCCTGGATTTACGATCACTTGGTATAACCATTTAGGGCCTTATTATTTGCAACATTCCCCAGATTACCCCCCCCCCCTTTTTTTCACCTGACATATCTGGTATATATCTGGTAATACTTATTAAAATTGAAAAAAAAACACCATGGAGGAATATGTGGCTCTCTACCTAGCTACGACCCTAATACCCCAGACGGTTTGGGTGTGGTTGGTTATGGTGTGGCTGAGGACTTAGACGCCTCGGTGCAGCGCTTCGCGCTGTGCCTCAGACAAAAAAGTTAAATAAATAAATAAATACAAATATCAAGTTTCACTAAAATCTCAGTATTTTCGGCAAATTCCGGCGCCTCCCCTCACCCCCGCCGCCGTGGTCGGATCTGGTTCGATGATAAAATACGTCATCTAGGGCATATCCTTGTTCTACATTACAAGTGTCATTTAAATCGCTGCACTCGTTTAACACCTACGCTAGCCTAAAAGTTTCCGCGACTCTACTGTGGCCGAACACGACTTGAAAACACCGCATCTCTGACATCTCCTCCTCCCATCCATTAAGTTCGACTGGAATCGGAGTGTAGCCTATCCAATCCCTCGACTACAAGTGTTTCACAAGTTTCACGGTGCCCGCCTCCACCCCCCCCCCCCCCCTTCCACAAGTATCGAATCCGATTCGAACTTTACATGGAACATCTGAGACGATATTTCCTTCCACTTGCCAAGTTTCATTCAAATCCAATCAACCGTTTAAAAGTTATGCATGCCACTGGTTTCCAAATTCCCCATCCCTCCACTCCTCCCACGATGGTCGGATCGGGGAAACGACTACTCTCGAGTTAGTCTGTTCGAGTCCCAGATTTGCATGCAATGTTTCATCGTCTTAGTACACCAGAAATCCGGACAACCAACTCTTCCACAGTTCCCGGATCCGGTCCGGTTATGTTAATGAATGTTAAACTGTGTAGTTGTAAAGTTAAGTAAGAGTGAAAAGAAAGGCGGCCATATTTTTTCTTCACCAACCAGGTTTGTTTCCTCACCTAAATGAGGCAAGGAAACATACCAGCAAATTCTCGAATAAAACTGATAACGATAGATTCCATGTGTTCTCGTTGTTTCACTCCCGATAGTCCTCAAGAACTGACTCCTTCTCTTCTCAGGCCTACCGTCGACTCGTCACGGAGTCCCCGGGAAACAGCGAGAGTACTGGCAACAAACAGTGCAATTAAAAAGTAAAAAAGTGGTTGTTAAGCCTATAGCCTATAGAAGCACTTATAACACTTCTCAGATGTCTAGACAAACCGAATGAAACAGAAGTAAGGTTCATCGGACGACATATCTGGGACTGCTATTACCGATCGTTTGCTTCTAAACAACATAATCAATCTCAGATTCGATTACTACCTGAAACTATAGCTAAAACACAAGATACGTCCGACCCCTTCCCCCCCACCGGTGACGGGATCCTCGAATGAAGGTGCAGCATTTTTCACGGCCCTTTCTGCGCATGCGCTGCCTATAGCATGTCTGGAAGGGCCCGAACTAGCAAAAGTTGGATAGAAAGAGTGACATTACGATTGCGCCTTTATGATACTTTAGCAAAACAGCATTTGTATCCCGTAAAGCGTTCCCGGATTTACTTGTCAACAAAAAAGCAAAGACAGACACATATCAAGAACACGATCACGGCTTTTCGTCAACATTCGATTTAATCAATAATGATAATAATAATTTATTTTTAACCCACAAATAGTACAAGACGAAAACAGTGGAGTAAAAAAAAATATATGATGACACAATTAGGCAAAACACAACACATACAAACAAAATCTACTTAAGAGTCTAACGGACGAATAAGCCCATGAGAAGGCGACAGACAATTGGTCGTCGAGGATTTCAACTGGTTAGATCTCGTTGGTACGAGTGATTCATGGCGGCAACAAATGATATCTAGGTCTCAAGACTTGGTAAGTAACCTCAACAAATCACCGTGGTCGGGGTATTGTGCGTGGGCATACTCAAAGAAACATATCTGACGTATCAGATATGTTCAGAACGTATCAGAACGTATCTGACGGTCTGTCTGATTAATTTTTAACTATCAAAAGACAGAGTAGCAACAATGAAAAGTATCCCCGCCGAAAAATAACGGCGGCGCGCCGCCGCCAAATAACGGTGTTAGCCATGGCGCAACATTTGAAAAACGGCGGCGGCGCGCCGTATTTTTTTTCGGTGGAGGCGTGACGGTAAAGGGCGTGGCTTCGGGTTCTAGCTGCACCTTAGCGATGGACCAATTGATCGATAGCGATGGACCTAGGTGGACAGATTTGTGAATTTATTCAGGATAGTTTCGAGGAACTGATAATGTCAACCCCAAGGGTCTGCTTATTTTTCGAGTTTCCCGTCAGCCCTTCAGAATGAATTCAAGCTGTATCGACCAAAGCCAAATCGAGTTGTTGACATATAGTTATGATAAGATAGTGTCGAGGACATGATAATCTCTACCCCCAAGTTCTACTTAATTTTTTGTAGTTACCAGTCCACACGTTAGAATGGATTTAAGATGCATCTTTCAAAGCCAAAACGACTTTCTGACGAGTATAATTTCCAAATATTGTATATAAAGACTGCAATGCATTACCTGAGGAGACTGTGCCTGAAAATGTAGATATCTTCAAAAAATCCATGGCTTATTCAACATTATACTTTACCGTTAGGCTAATGCCAACCATGTTTGCCAAAATCAGCCCAAGTTCAGGTTCAGGTTCATTTACTGATGTAACTACATCTACGAAAACAAATTCATACAAATCAGGCCACTTGGGGCCGAGGAACGGTGTAAGCTGGCAAGAATATAAATCTCCAAGCCCAAGTTAACATATTCGTCATTCATTTGCCATATTTTCTTTCGTAGTAATTTACGAATATTAATAACATTCATTTATGACGTATTAAATGCAAAAGGCGACAGCGGAGTAAAAGAAAAAAGGAAAAACACTAGTAAAAATTAATTTAAAGCACTACAATTTAGACTGAATTACTCACTAGGCCTAAAACATTCATGAAAAACATCATTTAGCCTAGATGATGAGCTGGATGAATGGATGTATTTAGTAGAGACTGACGTTCTCTCCAGTGACTGCATGAGTAAAACCTTGCACGCCGAAGTTCTGAACCAACTTGCTATTACAACACGAACGAGGGAGAAACATTAAGAATTTACAGTGAAAATCTTCAGTTTTAATAATAATAATTATAATTTATTAAAGCCAACAAAGGGCCATACAACAGCATTCATTCTCGCACTTAACTAACAAAATTGACCTTCAATATTACATACAATAATATCACTGCTTTTTACCCATCTACTATTCCCCAAATTACCTCCAATCTAAACTTCCATTATACACTTAAAATATTCACATACCGACCGAATTACCAAACGATTCGTCGACTCCATAATACCAGGAAATAGTATGGGTACCCCACCAAAAAAACTATTTCTAATTTCCTTCACCCCCCGACAATCTGTCAGCAGATGGCATATACTCTCTTCTACCTCACCACAAAATTGGCAAGAACACTCGGCCACTGGCAAAGACCTATTCTTTTCAAAAACCTTTTTCCTACTTCGTAATGGTAGACAGTGTCAGTGTCAGTTAGTGTCAACTCGAATGCAGTTAAAATTACAGGTTTAAGATGCTGTTGTTGCCACATAGCTGGCCAGCCCACATTATTCAGTAAAGTCTCGTGTACTTTAGTTGGTTTAGCTTACCTGTTCCATCCCAGAAGTCGAAAAACTTTTTAACTCCCAAAAGGACAGGTTAGTCAGCATGACACGTGGAATTCACTGCTATATTCAACATATAACTGATACCACGGAACAAGTCGGACGAAAGTTTTTAAGAAAGATTTCTATCTGCCGCACTAAAAAAAAAATAACAACAAGATGAAGCGACGTGTGTTTCTTGACCGTGTTAGCTACTTATCTGCCTCTTCTAACCATTTGAAGATGAATATATACAGCAAAAAAAGTAGAGAGACCACTTGGCACAAGGATGGGCATAGCATGTCTTTTACCCAAAGGTCGTGTTGTGCCGCGCCACAAGGACCCTCTTTTCTAATTTTCTACTTGTGGCTCGGAAAGCCGATGCCACCTTGTTAGTTATATTATACAGTAACACTGGTTGATGGATAATTATGTTTCTATCAACGTTTTAAGGTGTTCTTTCTCCATTTTAACATTTCTGCATGGTAGGAGAGACGCTTGTCTTGTAAATTGCTGAAAAGAAATACGCTATGTTTATATCACTTGTTTTGAATAGGATAGAGAAAGAGAAGGTTGAGCCCATGCAGTCTCGGACGAGTTGGGTTTTGCAGAGTTTGGGTTGGAAATTAGAAGCGTGTACGAACTGTCTATCCCAGCCACCCACACAGAGTTTTAAATTTGCTTAACGGATTTTTAACTAGCCGGGAGGAGAGGTCTGATGTTTTTCTGTAATAGGCTATATCTAGTCATCCTGACCAGACCAGACCCCTAGTTGAACTTTAGACTGTGGTAGACTTTTCAGCTAGTAAACAGTGAGTTTATGTGTGTCGACCCTCTATGGCTAACACTTTCTCTCATTTTGCCCATTAATCTTTTATTAAATTCCTCATAATTTTTGTATACTGTACACACATGATGCATAACCCCTGATAACACTTGAAAATCTACAGTGGCTACCGAGTTATTAGTGTTGCTAGGATTTGGTTTTTTTTTTTTTTTGTCTGGAAGAATTTGTAGGCTAGAATTTTTCAGAAATGATTTTTCTCTTCTTGACCTTCTGTCTGGATCGTTGGTAACGAGATCCTAGTCTGCCAAGGTCTGAAATCATCTGACCCAATTGTCTGGTAGCTCGCGTCGTCCAAAAGCAAGGGACAGACCAGTTAGTAATACTAGCATTCTGATTTGGAAGACAACCCCAACTAAGAGGAAACCTAAGGAAAGACCGCCAGTTGGGAGAGTGCAACAATGCTGCCAAAAAATTGAGTCGGGCTCCTATTTGTCAACAGTTCGTAAGAAACCCACAGAGCCCACCACACCTGCATCTGAGGATTTCACCACTCCTTCAGAAGGTCTATTAAACCTCCCCCCCCCCAATTTTTTTTGCACGACCATGACGGTTACTTGGCAAAGAAGCCTTTAGGACTTACAAATATTTGCAAAGGAATCCCACCTCTGGCAACCCACTAGTCGTCACATCAGCAGCTCTAGCCTCAACTACTAGAACAACAACTGTAGTAACAACATCTGTTCCACTCATCCGAAGTGACATTTCAAGGGCGGAGCGTCACACAACAATGGTTACAACACCTAGCACTCCTAACATGTTCGAAGCGTGGCTGACTGGTTTAACAAGGATAATAAACAAAACATGCTCATCAGCAGAATTATCAGCAGCAACATTTCAGCGGGATGTCCAGCAACAGCATTTTAAGCAAACAAGTAGTATATGTGGATAACAGGAGTAAGATTGTAACAGTCGTAAGATTGGATGCTTCAGGCACAATCAGAAAACCAGAGGCAGTTAACTGAAGCTACGATTGAATCACAAAAGGGCGCAATCTATTCAGCTTCTTTTCGATCACAGCAATAGTGACAATAACAGAGTATTAAGATATTAACCCATGAGCGTGTTCCACCCTTCTAACAATAGTAACTATTAATTACTATTTTCGTTCCAACCTCTTCAAAAGATAATAAACAGCGTAGTACGCGTGGTAATTACGAATCTGTGTAACGTGATTGGTCGGATTCGCCCCTGGCATGATACTCTGCTGCAAAACAGAAAAATCGTTCCACCTTGACGGAAGAAAGCCAGAATTTGTGACGTCATGCATAGTAACTAGGGTAGAACAAGCTCTATATACATGTTCAGCTTCGAGCAAAGTGACATACTAAAAGGACGGCCCTGGGATAAGCGGGTAGCAAAGCTTCAGAACTTTTTGCATAGCAGGGTCCATGCTGCATACACTGCTCTGCCTGTGAGAGACCTGAAATAGTAGAAGAAGCTTAAAAAAGCTATCCAGGAATGGGTCTTCGTCTGCTTGAGTGTAAAAGAAACCTCTGCTTTAACTACTACTACTGCTACATCCTTATTGCTTGCATGTGCAATTTGATGAAATGTATTGAAAAGAATAAATTAATCAATAAATAATCCAATAAACATCGGTCACTGTTAACTGGCATCAATATTTTACAGAACCACTTAATCTTGAAAATCCTCGCATTAATCTTCTTTTGTCTGTTAGTTTCCACAGAAACTCTGCCATGTCATGCACCTTCTGTGGCTCGGTTCGGAGCTGAGACGTGAAGCTTCTTTTGCCGAAGCTACCAAATGAGAAAAGCGCAATAAAGAGATTGACAATCACAGAAAATAGGATGAATGGAGAAAGGACAATAAACTGTAGAGCTTGATAGATGACATTTCGGAATCTGGTGGCCACAGATGTCTCTGAAAGAAAAGAAAATAAGGTTAGTGTATAGATACCTAAAGAGGATAAAGGAAAAGGAATAAGGTTTCAAAATGGCTACAGGAGCATTGAAAACAGGAATAGAAAGAATAAAATTCTCCTCAGGCAAGGCATTTGTCTATTAGTCTCCCAATTATTGTTTTTTTATCTCACCACCTTCACGTGCACCCTTTTCCTTTAACCGCCAACAGAAGGATTTAATTATTGACTCTGAAATGAACACTCAAGTCTTTCGTCTTCTCCTTGACCCGATGAAATTTTTTAGCCTGTATAGTTGTACGAAACAGTTGCATGTATTAATATGTTATAGCATAGAATACCATGATTTAATGTGTCTCAGACTGAGCCAGTAGTGAGCAGTAGTATCCAATATCATCGGCCTTGCTCTTGTAGCATCCAGTCTTGCTAATAGTAGCATGTAGCGGGTAACAGTTATTACTGTATTCTATCAAGACTTACTACTCCATATAACTAATTCTTAGAAACTTTTCATCGGGAAGGCTCTGCCATTCGACCCCAGGATTGTTCCAGATTTTCAGACATTTGAATCCTTGACTTCTAACTTTAGTCCAAATGTTTTTAGTTAATTAAATCACGATATTTAGGTTAATAAATCACGCTTAATGTTCTTCGTCGAAACAGAAAAGTTTACAGGATCTTGTAAGATTTATGGACTCTTCAATACACAACGGTCAAAGTGAAGGAGAAACACACAGCAAGAGAACAACATTTCTGTGTGGAAAAATGTACATGCTTCTTTGAGCATTAACGAAGCATATGATGACTAAAAATCGTCGCTGTCACGCATGGGGTCAAGTGACACTTTTCAAAATGTCCAGGAGAAAAAAAAAATATTGAAAATCAATTTTACAACCGATCTTGGTGGATACATTGCTGAAAGGATACGTCCCTCCCTAAAATTCAGCTTCAACCTAGCCAGGAAAGGATTCCGCTCTCATAAAATTCAGCTGACTTATCGGTTTAGCACTGTGATGGTGATTTGCAGTCAGCATCGGCTGAAAGAATATTTACGATCTTGATGATTTGCATGATCTTGATGTTTTGTAGCAGCTTTCTTTACAGCGGAGAGAACAAAGTATTTTTCTATTTTTTTACCGATGACTTTGACTGACGAATGACTTTCATGTCGCTTAGCTCTCTTTGACCGTTCTCGTGGCGGTTAGATCTCTTGAGCAACTCAAGTATATCGAGAACGACATGTCGTAGGGATCTAAAAACTTACAGTAGATGCAAGAGCTAATATCTATAGCCCTTGTATTAATACCTAATTTTCACACAAGAAAGTCGCTTGACCTCTTAATGCAAAACAGCAACGAAATATTCCGGCACAATACCGAGTGCAAACAGTATTTTAACTAATCGAAAGACAAATTAAGCCATTCATTTTTTATGGCACTTGCCTTCCGGCCAAGTGCCACATACCGATAATTTTTCCGTCGGCCTGTCGGTCGGTCAGTCCAGTGTTTGCGAGCTAGGGTACTTTGGGTACTACTAGTGTACCAAAGTAACTCGGAAATAGCCACTTGCCCGATCCGACCATCGGGGGAGAGAGGGGAGCCTGAATCCGGAATTTCCTATTATATAACTTAACACAACTTTGCATAACTTTGTGATCGGATCTTAATGAAACTTGATATTTGGGAAGACCCCGTGTCTTCGATGTCCCATTTTAAGTCCGTGCCGGATACGGTGAATGTTTCGGGAGTCGGAGCGGGGAACCGGAAATCATGTGACACGCTTAGAGTAGAGCGATCGGGATGAAACTTGGTGGGGGGGGGGGGGACCAAGCACAAGACCTAGGTACAGCGTTAACAGGATTTAACTGGTTTTGAGAACTCTGGGGGGAGTTGGAGGGGTTCCGGAATTCCGGGGATAAGGAGTTAAGGTACATCCAGATAAGGCTGGGACGATGAAACTTGGCAGGCAAATCAGGGAACCAACCAGATTGACTTGAAAAAGTCAGTTCGTGGGGGGAGTGGAGGGATGGGGAATCCTGAAGTTTGAAGTATGAATAACTTTCGAACCGGTTATCGGACCTCAATCAAACTTGATATTTGGAAAGACCACATGTCTCAGATGTCCGTATGAAGTCAAGGCCGGATCCGATGAATGTGGGGTGGGGTGGAGGGGAGAACCGGAAATCGTGACATGCTCCGAGTGGAGCGACCGGGATGAAATTTGGTGGGAAGAACAAACGCAAGCCCTAGACACATCAGTGACACAACCGGACCGGATTCGGGCACCGGGGGGAGTTGGGGGGGGGGGGCTACGGAATTCTGGTAATCTGAGTTAAGATATTACTAGATGTGCTAGGACGATGAAACTTGGCTGAGCAATTGCAGACTTCAAAAGACTGGCTTAGAAATTGTCACTTCCCAGATCCGACCATCCCTTAAAGTACTGATCTTAACCGGAAAGTAAAAAAATACTCTGAAGCAGAATTTACACTTTCGTGATCGCCATGAGCCCGTTATCATTTTTACCTAAAGGGTTATGCTTAGAAATCAATTTCTAGCTCACTCAAAGTACGCATCTTAACTTCACAGTAAAAAAATACTTTTGACCAAACGATTCGTTTCATGATCCCCAAGGACCCATGATGTTATGCCACAAGGGTTTTGCTTAAACTGAAATTCTAGTACCCTTAAGGTGCGCATCTTAACCGAAAAGTGAAAAAAAGACTTTTGACCAAACGGTACATTTCATAGTCCTTGAGGGCCCATGGTCTGTGCCACGAGGGTTTTGCGAAAAGTGAACAAAAAGTTGACCATATGAAGCATATTCGTGATCCCCAAGGGCCCAGGATCAATTCTGCGTCAAGGGTTTTGCTTACAAGTGAATCCCTTCATGCTGTTTACCAAACGACACATTGTCGTGATTTCCAAAGGCCCATGATCATTCTTATCTTATCAGGTTTTGCTTACAGATGATCACGACAAACACACAAATTGCCGAATTCCTACTTTCATCCTCTGACCCAGCCTTGCAAGGGCCATAGGAGCTTCTAGCTCTTGTTTAATCTTTTGCTCTTTTTTGCTCGGTTGCTTTTGCACCCTGAAATAGCAAGGAAGTACAACAACTTTGCATGGCTTTCCTTGTAGCTCAAAGCAACAACAGAAGAAACAGATCATTAAAGGACCCCTCTTGCTTATTCTGCCTTTTACAATAAATCTAGCTCTCTTCTGGAATTATAAGCATTTGAAATCCACATCTTTCTCCATTGTTTCGCTTTGTGCCTACGAATTTTTGGTGCCTTTTCGGCCGTGCCAAGTTTTGCCATTACACAACGCAAAGTTTGCCAGAATCTTCAAAGTCCGCTGACAACTCTTTCACACACAAGGATATGAGAATCTTTGGTTTTTGACTAATTTTATTTGCTTAGTTTTCGTACTTCTTATCCACGATGTGTTCTATTTTCAAATGTTTTGCGCCCAGCCGCCGTGTCGGAGAGCAGGGAGGCTGTGCAGAGTCGTCAAGCGCTTACAAGAAAATCGCTAAGCTCAGATGGAAAGTAATGGTATTTTCGAGAAAGTTTTTTTTCTGATCCATTTCATAGTGAAAAGATCATTCCTAGCAGGAGTTGTGCTTTAAACAAAAGAAACAGCTTTTGTCAGAAGAAATCCGAAGCATTTGGTTCTTAGTGAATATTAATTATTTAATTTATCATTCCCAGTTGGCTGTTCTAGAGGCGAAATAACTCCCTCCAAAATTCACAGACAGAAGTGTCGAAAGAAACAAATATATAATAACGAGCCGTCACAGATTCAAAAGGCTTGACCTAAATTACGAAACACATGGCTCCCTCCCTCTACGTTAGTAACTGTTGGCGTTAAGAAAGTACTCAAAGAACATCAACTATTTTAAGCAGTGTTAGTTTCCTCTTTTCGACAGACCTCACCTACACCATCTGGAGCTTCCATTAACAGATATGTTAAATAATAACATTTGAGTAGAGCTGTTCTTCTAGAGAAAGTACCTTAAAAAGGCAGCTGGAACTCGAAATTTATTCCCCTTAGACCCTTTATCGATCGAATGGATCGTATACTAAACCATAAGTGGGAAATTTTTCACATTAAACGATAAGTAGCAATCTTCTGCCGTACGTATGAAAGCGTAAGTGGCATTGGTCTCGCCGAAATAGTAAACGGCAGTCTTCTCTCGTATATCTTTATTTATTTATTTTCTATTACATTTATCGTTTAGCTTTTCTTTTAATCTTCAGTTCTGAAGATATCTATTTTTGGCTCGGTTTTGTTTTTTTGTTCGAGTCTTCTACATTTTGGTGTTAGTTTTTTGCCCCCAGGCTTTTTGGGGAACAAATTCGAATTCATATGTTCACTAAGCATTAGTTGTCTGCCTTATTACAAAACAGTAGCCTATATCGCAGTTGGATTCTGGCTAAAAACAAAAAAAAACGGCAAAACCCCCATGGACACAAACCCCCCGACGCCCGCCCCCCCCCCCCCCCCCTGGTACCAAAACCCCTCCGGCGAAAAACCCCTCGCATAAATAAAAAAAGGCAATCCCAAAAGAATCTCCTAGTCCCAAAATATTCCTACGCCACGGATAGTACAAGGGACTACCTGGGCACCCGGATTAGCTTATGTAGCCGACCTACTGACGGCTACATAAGAGTATAATAACTGGACGCAACTACATTCGCCAGCTTGACTCTAAAATAATGTCTGAAATACAGTGGGTATCGAGTAACAATCGTAAGAATAAGCTTGTGCACAAAGGGTATGTGTATGTGAAGCAAAAAATGCTGGCTGGAGTTTTGAAGACATTACGCGCAGGCAGAAAAAGATAAACAAGGGGAGTGTACAGCGAAGGTACTTGGCGAAGGAATAATTGCTGAAGTGAACGAACACACGCATTCACCTGAAGCTGCTGTCAGTGAAGTGTTAAAGGTGAAAGATCAAATCAAAACCTGTGCCCACAGTGTAGCGATCCCCCCCCCCCCAACAAATCCGTTCCCAATTTCTTCCCATTCTTGGCAAGGAAGCTGCAGTTAGGATGCCACCAATTTGTACAATGCGAAGGGCCATCAGACGCTTTAAACAGTCAGCCAATTGCCCTCTCCCCTTGCCTGATTCCCGTTCCTCTTTAGTTATCCCTGATTTATACCACAAACTCCAATATGGGCGGCAGTTTGTACTGTACGACAGCGGCGTGGATGATGACAGTCGCATTCTTGTGTTTGGTCCAGAGTTGTAGCCTGGAACTACTAGTGTTGTATCGTCACTGGTTTTGTGATGACACTTTGAAGATAGTCCCAGAGAGATTCTACCAGCTCTTCACTATTCACATGCTTGTCAACGGTAAAACTGTCCCATGCTTGTTTGTTTTGTTGACCAATAAATCCCAGTCTACAAATGTGCGGATGTTTAACCAAGTGGAACAGTTGGGTCAAAACTTGAGCCCTCCTCTGTGATGGTGGATTTTGAAGCTAGTGCTATTAATGCGACTCAGACTGTGTTTCCTTCTGCTGAAGTTATAGGTTGCTTTTACCACCTGAGCCAGCGTTTTATCGGAAAATCTAGAATCTCAGCCTCCAGGAAAGGTATCAGACTTGCACGGACTTCAGCGTGAAAACGCGGATGATCCCCGAACTAGCGCTTGTGCTGAGGGCAGATGTCGTAGAAGTGTAAGGAGAGATGGAGTTCGAGTTTGTTGGCCTTTTCAACTACTTCGAGGAGTCCTACATCGGCCGTTTGAGGAGAAACCGCCGTTGTTCTCAGTTGAAATGTGGAACATGATGGAGCGGTGCACCGACGAACCACTCAGAAAGAGGAACGCGGTTGAGGGAAGGCATTGCAGAATGCAAGCTATGGTTGCTTGCCATCATCCCAGCTTCTGAAGGTTCCTCGAAATACAGAAGAAAGAGCATTCTTTCAACCTCCTCGTCTTGGTCCAACTGAACGGCAGCCAGTCCTCCGATTCTCCAAGACGAAATACCTCACCCCTCCATGCCAGATTGCTCAGCATCGTGGCTGATTACCCTAATCACGACCGGCTTTCTTATTGAAAATCGATTGGCTATAACATCGTTAGTTAGAACTTTTCTGGGTTTGACTTAAGGCTCATTCACAACGGGTTTGTAGCTAATACTCGGTACCAACCAGTTCCGGAAATCACTCTGGGACCGAGAATTACCTGGGTTTCTGCCGTTCTCAAATGATATTGGTGCCAGTTTCGGATACCAGCTAGTCTCGCACCCAAGTTGCAGTTCAACTTTTGAGGGTACTAGCCAATCAGATTATTTTGGGGAATATTGAGGAATATTCTGATTGGCTAGTTTCGAACCAAGCCCAATAGATAAAATCAAATCCACTCCTTGCTGTCTTGAAAACCGAAAGTGATTTTAGGTCATTGTTATTCGGTCTGACGTGGTTCATATTAGCCAATCGGAACATTCCTGAGTATTCCCCTAAGTCATGTGATTTGCTAGTACCCTGAAAAGTTGAACTGATTTCAACTTTGGTGCGAGACTAGCTGGTACCCGAATCTGGCACCAATATCAATCGCGAACGGCAGAAACCCAGCTAATTCTCGGTCTCAGAGCGATTTCCGGAACTGGCTAACTGGCTGGTACCGAGTATTAGCTAAAACCCGTTGTGAATGGGCCTTTACGCTCTTGATCGGTAATAAAAGGAAAAAAAGTGCCTCGTTGTTGTTCCTAGCCTTAGCTGAACCAAAGACATAAAAGTAAAAATGCCCAGTTCAAGTGCCCAGTTGCACTTGTAGAGTATTCGAGGGGGGGGGGGGTGTACAGTGTGGTTGGTCTGAGGGGAGGGGGGTCGCCGGAGTTGTATATCGCAGAAGAAACCCAGTATACAGTCTATAGTAAACGAGATTGTAAATTGTAGTGTTCTGCCGCACATGGGTAAGGAAACCAAAACTGGTAGTCATCGCAGTGTTTCCGACTTTAAGAAGATTAATTTTTTTTTTTCGAAAAACTGTCCACATGTTCATTTCAGTTTTTCAAAGAAGAAGTTGACAAGTCTAGGTAAAGACATACGGGCAAAAGAAGGTACTAGTTGCGTTTTTGTAGATACCTTGGTATCTGATACCACTGTTTAAAGTCGTTTTTGCAGTTATCACGGTATCTGATACCTCGGTCAAAAAGTGTTTTCGCAGTTATCGTGTTATCTGGCCAGTTATCGTGGTATCTGATATTCAGATACCACGGTCCGACCGGCGTAACTGATCGTGGTATCTGGAAAAGTCATCTCACTTTCATCATTTTTTGCCAAATTGGTGGGAAAGAAGTTTGGCAATTAGTGATGTGATTGAAGATCAGCTTTTCTTTTGGGATGACTTCGAAAAGCGGAATTTCAACAACTGTCGTTTTTTTCAGAGCGAACGTACATCAGATACCACGGTAGCTGCAGAAACATAATTGCAGATCCAGTTACCGAGGTAACAGATACCATGATATCTGCAAAAACGCAACTACTGTATTGGTTGATCAGCTTCAAACAATTATCTAAAGACATGGAACTTACTTTTGCAAGTTCCGCTTTCGAATGAATAGCCTTTTGAGCAGTAGCAAGAGTACGACCCGTAGTTATTGAGACATCCGGCACTGCTGTCTCCGCTTGTTGAACACGGTTTGCTGGATGCACACTCGTCAACGTCTAAAAAGAAATTGGGTGCTGAAGAAAACAAATGATATAGACACTGTGGTAGTATTACAGATCTTAACCCTTTTTTACTGTCTAGCAGTTTCCTTTTTAATACGACACATTATCTATTCGCTGACATTTTCCGGATATCCAAATCTCTCCTTGGTTATCGGATCACCGCCCTATACCTGAAATAGTTCCTTCTGTCCACCTTTGTTTCTGATAAACGGCTTCACCATTTTTGTTCTTCTGTATGAACGTTAGGTCACTCTTGGTCAGCGTTGTTTCTTTAATGTTTGTTTACTGATTTATTTATTGCTTCTTTTGTTCCTTTTTTTAATCGATCTTAAAGCAAACTGTAATTTTATCGCTATTTGCTCAACCTGGTTTGCTTTTTCGTTCGGACAGGCTAGGGTACTAATCATAATAGCTCTCTTTGCATGCTGGCTTTAGCTGACCCCAAATCAGTCAAAATGGGTCAGAGTCGAAACATAAGAGCTCTCTGCTCCTTGCTTCTGAGATCGACTTGCCGGTCTTCTTAGTCCAGCAAGTCTAAGAAGATCAGTAAAGAGAAGATCAGTACTAAGAAGACCAGTTATCAGTACTCCGAACAAAGGGATTCGACCAAGGCTGAGGTACAGAGAAGTAGACGTATAAATGGGAGAGCGAAAGTCTCTTCCCTGTAAAAAGTCTCTCCTTTGTCTTCATCTCCTTTTATAAAGTCCGATAAAGGAGAGACTTTTTACAGTGTACTCAAGTCGACTGGCGCAGCCAACCGACTAAACACCTCCACGAAATCAGCATGCTACAATCTTCACTGGGGTGCAACCGACAGTTGAATCAACCGACAACGCGACTTTTAGAAGTCTGATGCTCCACCGGAAGAACAGCTTAAGATAATACGATTACATTAGCTGACTGTGGTAGGGGCTGTCTGACAGATGACAACCTTAACGTGGCTATCCACTTTGTCACATTACTAGGTTAGAAAGTTGTTATCCTAGGAATTTTAGCAGTAGAGGCTAGCCAAAGGTTGAGTTCCGAAGAGTTCCTCTTGAGCTCTCAAGAGTTCCTCTTGACCTCCCAAGTGGTGTTTTTGACAGTTCTGAGAGTGCAAGCATTGAAGTGGTTTGACCTGTCATTCCTAAGAAAGCAGGCGATTGATAATTTCGTAATACATTCAAAAATATGGAGAGGCTTGTAACAGTGATTTTACTCACCAGTACATTTTCCATTACTTAGCTGCAGCCCTGTTTCACAAGTGCATGAATAAGACCCAGCAGTGTTCGTGCACTCTCCTTGGATGCCACAGGGGCTTCCGCTTGAGCATTCGTCGATATCTGTAAAAGAATGGCAACTTCATAAACTGTAACAGTAGACTAACAATTTTTTAGTCTAGGGCGGCTTTTCGAAGAGCGGCTTCCCCGAGCAAAATTAAATTTTTTGTTCTCTTGAGGTCCCACCATGTGGGCCCTGGTCAGTCTCCAAGGCTCCGACATTGGAGCAGTAGACTTCTAAATTTGATGGAAAATTATTTCTAATGTAGTTTTCACGGTTAAAGTCCACGGTTAAATAAAACTCAATGTAACTGTCAATCAAACTAAAATGTAAACCACGGTTAAATAAAACTCCTCGGTCTAATTTTCTCAAACGATTAAGATGGGAACTCGAAACGAAGGAAATGGTAAAGCGTGGACACAACGGCCTTCATATGCTGAAATTACTTGCTAAAAATAGGTTCCCTGAACAAGATTTGCTCCGTTTTTATGTTTCTTCTATACGTTCGGGGCTAGAATACCTTGTGGAAGCTTGGCACGTTGGCCTTACTGAAGACCAGGCTTATCGGATCGAAAAAATACAGAAACGTGCCCTACTAATTATGTCACGATTCCCCAAAATTCCTTACAATGAGCTCCTTCTGAAATTTAAACTTGAGTCCCGTAGGTTGAAACTGTGCATGGCTTCCGGTAAGAAAATGCTTGAGCACCCTATCCATAAGTATATGCTTCCGCCATCGTTCAATACTGCTCGCGAACGACCTGCAAGAGCGGCCTCAGTGGTGATCCCAAAACTCCAACACGTAAAATGTGACCATGTACGGTATGAAAAGACGTTTGTACCGTCTTTCGTTAAAAATTTTTAATCTCATTTAGTGTTTACTTTTATATATGACGTTGACATATCTATATATGAGTGTCTGCATTTATACATGACGATTTCGACAAATTTGGATTTCACCACGATAGTTCGAAAAGAATAAAAGCGATATCTATCTATCTGTCACATAAGATTACGTCTCTTCGGAATATCAGTTACACTAGGCTTTTAAAGTTTAACCGATTGGGCTGAGATACAACAGTATAGTAAAATATAACTTATTCACTTATATATTCCTGAAAACCTGATAAAAATGCGTTACTTCGTTTGTCCGTTATCCTGGGATAATCGATTTCATAGAATGAACTTCTTGTTTCGGATTTGTGGTACCTTTATGTGCTTGTCCCTCTATGCTTGATATATCTACCAACTAGAAATGTAAGCCATTACCGAAAAATAAAATAAAAATATCAGATTCATTGCAAGTAATTAAATAGGTATGTTCATAACCCACAAAATGTTTTACAACAAAAGAGAGTGGAGTGGAGATAAATAGAGAAAAGAAAAGAACGAAAGGCAACGCAGGAGAATAACATAAGAAACACACAATAGGCCTCCAACTATCAATAAAAAAAAGGCTAATAAGTCGGTGATACGGCAACAAACGTAGACTAGATTTTTGACGCAAATCAGTGTGCAATTCTTTCAGCCGTGACAAAATGTCAGTAACTCCGTAAGATTTAATTATCTTAGAACTACTATGGGACCGGGGCAGATACAGAAGAAACTTACAGTAACGGAAATAATCTATCCTTATTCTGGATAGATCCAAGACATATCTGAAAATCAGTTTCCTACTTTTCTATAGGCGTAACTGCTCTGACGTCGCATCTTAGCCCTTTGTTTCAATTCAAATTCTCCGCGTATTTTGTCGTATAGGCAGCGGACAATCTAAACGTTATTACTAGAGCCCTGGGTGAAAAAATACAAAATCCGTCAGATGAGTCAAAATATTTCAGTTGATTCAGTTATCAGGTTTAAAAATGTACTGCCTTTTCAGTTAAACTTTGAGAACCGAAAACCTATGGTAAAAGTGTCACTGATCTGAAAGAAGAAAGATGACTTGAAAAGGGTGAGTCGAGGAAATTTTATGCCTATAGTTGCGATACCATGGTATCTGTTACCACGGTAACTGAATCTGCAATTAGTCGTTTTTGCAGTTACCGTGGTCTGATACACGGTTGCTCTGCTTTTTGAAGTCATCCCAAAAGAAAAACTGAAATCCAGTTACATCACAAAGTGCTAAACTTCTTTCTCACCAATTTGACAAAATTTGGTGAAAGTGAGATGTATTTTCACATACCACGATCAGTTGCCACGGTCGAACCGAGGTATCTGAATATCAGATACCATGATAACTGCAGAAACTCATTTTGACCCTGGCACGAGATACCACGGTAACTGCGAAAACGACTTAAGACCGTGGTATCAGATACCATGGTGTCTACAAAAACGCAACTAATGAGAGGGCGCGAAAATATCCGAGGTTAGGGTAAGGAAGCGAAAGTAAAAGAGTTGTATTTGTTAAGAGTTAAAAAGAGTACCTAGATTATTTTCGGTTTGGAGTTCGAAGGCAAGAATTGCTCGTAAGAAAGTTGGGAGAAAAGTCTTCTTTGGGTGTACGGATCTGGAAGGCTAATTTTTTTTTTAACCAATTTCTCTAAGTTAACCCGCGTTTCACTTTTCTTTCTTTTTATCTTACTTCGAAGTTTAAATGTTCGACAAGTTTGTAGTGTAAATTGCTTTCTTGTTTAAATTTAGGCTTTACCCCGAATAAACTAACTCCAATCAAATCCATACCAAACTTAGACGGTCAAGTTTCTGACAGTCGTTGTGCTAGCTTGAACCTAAAAAAGACCTCCTAGGGGAGGAGCCAAGTGATGACAAGTGTTTTGTTGGTACTGCCTTGGAGGAGGAGCCTCACCATGAGACAGTGATGCCGAGAAGGATAAAATATAGTTCGAGTATAATCAGCATGTTCCATCCTACTTACTGCAGTTACTACGCATGAGGTCGCGAATTCTGGCTTCTTGCCATCGAGACTGGAACACATTTTTCTATTTTCAGCAAAATATCGTGCCGCGGGCTAATTGGATCAACCAAGTCAAAGAGATTTGTAGTTCCCACGCTACGCTCCCGAGCGTGGTAAGAAAATAGTGACTTTAGTTACTATTTCGAGAAGGCTGGAACGGTCAGCGTAGTAACTTTTCACGAGGTTGGAACTAAGATAGTAGTGATAGTTACTATTGTTAGAAGGGTGGAATACACTCAATATCTCAGTCAACCTTTGTCAAGCACGATCGGGAGATTGGAGAAAAATCAAAGGTTAAATTTGCACTACTTACCCGAACATACTGGATTGCTTCCACTGGTCCCAGTTTGTCTGTAGCCAGATTTACAGACGCAAGCGTTTGACACACATTCCTGAGTTGTTGAGTCGCACGAACACGAGCTAGCGGCCAGAAGCACTGTGAAAAAAATATATTAATATTTCCTTTTTTCACTTACCAACCATTTTATCTACTGTACATAAGAAGCCGTTAAAAAGAACCCGCATATGCCTAAACCAAGACTCGTGCAAAACTCACTACAGAAAACTTAATGGCGATTCAAACCCAAGCCGTTCACTATCCATACAGATCTTAGGGCGTAGCTCACATGTCTTGGACTTTCTATTGGCAGAGGCATGAAGTCCACTCGAGATGGACTTAGCCAGATTTCCCTTAGAACACGCAAAGCACATGGAGTATATGTACCGTGCACATCAAAATATAACTCCCAGGTCCTAGACCGCCTCTGTTCGATTTTTTAAACCCCCATCTTCTAGCATTATCCCCCTTTTGGCCCATATTTACAGCGACTGAAACGAAATGTATCTGTTCAATTTATTTTAAGTATGTTAGATTTTAACCGAAAAGGGCTGGGATAGGACAATCTAGTTACCCATCACTTATTCACTTGAATTGGCTTGAAGACCCGATGAAAATGCGTTACTTCGTTGTTCCGCTATTCACGAATAATCGACTTTCAAATAGTGGAATTTCGGTGTAATTTCTGGTACATCTATGCGCCTGTATTTTTGTTGTATGCCTTACGAGAAAGATTTATGATTTTTTTTTGTTCGGGCACTATACAATCTTCACCAATCTCACCACTGCCCACTGAAAAGCCGCGTTTGTGTTGAGATTAAAATTTCCCGCGTCATAGTAGAGTTTTCGCTGTGTGGACGGCCGCAGATATTCTGAACGTCATAACTAGCGCAAATAGTGGAAAAAAAAATCCCTTTGCAGAATCCAAATAATGCAGTGTATTCAATTAAATGACACAAAAATAAGTTTGCTTTTCAGTTAAACTTTAAGATTTTATTGAAATTAATACTGTGGATTAGAAACACCCATGTTGCGAGAAAATACGGTAAAATCCCAAATCCGCAGATAAAAGACGGGTGTGATAGTTTTGCGGCGGGCTTGAACATTCGTTATATCTTGCCATAGTTATATCTTGTCTTTAGTAGTTTTTATGTATTTAGTTGATGTAGATCTATTGCAGTTGTTGTTTTGTTTTTTCTTTCCTTTTTCTTGTTTTCATATTCCATTTAAGACGATTTTCTTATCATACAAATGGGAAATAAATATATCATCATCATCATAAAACCAATCAATCAAACGCGGAAAACCTCAACAACCGAGTCGAGCAGTAAAAACCGTGTACAAAAGACATCGAAGCAATAGCTCTTCTTAAAGCTTAACTGAAAGCCAACTTTTTTCTGTATCATTTAAACGAATACACTGCATTATGAGGATTATAATATACTATATAGTATTTACATTTACGTATAATTACATGACTTTACTGCCTCTTCCAAAGAGGGGCATTAGGCAGAAGTTCCAAGCTGTCCCTCCTGATCTTCAAATTAGACTTATCAGAAACGACTACTGCCACTAAGATTGGATTACATATAAAGATAAATTTCAGGGCACTCCCAACAAAGCTTTCAAAATACTTACAAGTAGATGAAGCCAAGCCAGACAAAACGGTGAATGAAATGCCGGGGATGGTCACTTCGTTTGCCCCGTTGAAAGCTTCAATCAGTCGTTGTTTAATCACTTCCGTTGTGAGCTGAGTGGTAGTACTAGAAAGCGTTGAAACCACGGAAACTTCGGAGTTGGAACTCTGTCGGCCTTGTCTTGGGTCATCATTTGATCCGTTGATTAAACTTTTCTTGAAGCCAGTAACGTTAGGACGCGATCCTTTGAATACAACGCGAAGCTGAAATACAGTGATGATTACAATATTCCGTTATGTCCTTCTCAATGACAAACGCCATCACCAGTCCACCTACTTTCAAATTTCCTTTCATGATTGTTTTCATGCGTTCGTTCTCTAGCCAAACGTATTCTTCCCATGGGTAGGGTTTTCACAATTAAGCCACGCCTATCGCGTCGTCTGTGATTGGTCGTTTTTTATTACAAGCCAATCAGAGACAGAGCTTGTTGGCTATGTCCTTTAAGATCGCTCGTAATAGGTAGTCTGTTTTTAGAGTGTAGAGGCAGTTGATCGTTTTTATTTCTTCAACTGCATTTTGGGCTCGATTGCAACAATTGTAAGCCTTTAGTGGAAAAGTGAGACGATAAGCCATTTAACGAATCTTGCAGGGATGGTGTAGCAAAAATTTGATTCTAGGCAGTAAGGCGAAATAACCCTCACAGTCTTAGACTGCGTAGTTTTCTTGCATTTTACATGTCATGCCTAGCTTGAAAAGTACTTGATTCTTCCAGTTCTCATCCTGTACTGAAATGAATATAAAATTTTCAAGTTAACATACTGTCAGCAGTTTCATAGCAGATAACACAAGGATGCGCGGTTACAACAGACAAAACTCAACAGACAACACTTGGGATATAACCTGTTGTCGCGACAAATGTTATGTATGAAATGCTATGCATAACAAGAATTACCAGGAAGAGCGGAAAAACCGCCGAAAAATCGTCTGCTGAATTTTCCGATATGATATGATATGATATTTACTACACTAAAAGCCCAAGGGCCATGGCAATACAATCAGAAAAAATAAACAAAATTGACGAACTTATTTCTAGCCACTACTAAAACTACAAAAAATGTTATCTGTGCATCATTACATTATATATCATACATTTATATCATGACGACAACCAAAAAAAGTCCGCAGATGATTTCTTTGGGTTTTTCGGCTCTTCCTGGCAATGCTTGTTATGCATAACAATTCATGCAGAAGGTCTGTCGCGACAACAAACTACATCCCGAGTCTGTTGAGTGTTTTCGTTGAAACCGCGCATCCTTCTGTTACATATTATGAAACTTCTGACAGTGCAGAAGTTCCGGAACTGGCCCACCCCTGTCTGGTCCGTCTGGTCCATATATACAGGTTCAGCATCACTACCAACGACGAATCCTAGTCTGTTTTACACACAAAAATAGAAAAAAGGATTTTCGGGTTTTTTTCTTGATCAGCTAGTGATCCATCTAAGATGATGTGCGAGGGGTAAATAAAATTTCGGGTATTTCGGTTGCACTTCCGGCAAACCGTCCTCAGCAAAAAATAAAACTAAATCATAAAATCCACCACAATAACAACAGGAAAACGATGCGGATCCAACAAACAATAAAACGACTTGAAACTAAAAACCACACTGTCAGAAGTTTCATAAGAGATTGCGCATAACACTTTCAAGAATAACACATTTTCACTTAGAAAAAAAGTGTTATGACCAGTTAAGTTTATGCTATTTCGTGCCCAGATCTCCAACAAAACCTTCAATAGGTAAAAATACTACACTGTCAGAAGATACATAACGACAACAGCAGGATGCGCGGTTTCAACAGATAACACTTTGGGATGTTATGTGTTATGTTTCTTTCGATCCCGTTGGTATTTTTACCAATTGAAGGTGTTGTTGGAGATCTAGGCACGAAATAGTGCAAACTTAATTGGTCATAACACTTTATTTCTAAGTGAAAAGGTGTTATGCGCAATCTGTTATGAAACTTCTAACAGTGCAGAAGAATGATACGGAACGAACGGCATGCAGGTAAAAGTAAAATAGCGAGAGATAAAATGTGCGTGTTCAAAGTGTATATGTACAAATCTGTGATTATTATTCATCTTAGCTGACGTACCCGTTTTATGCATTATTTGAATATACATAGATACGTAATATCATATCACAGTACATTAATTAGTATTCCATCCGGTGTCGGTCTTGTAGTCACTCTTCAAACCAGGAGAACTGCTATTCGCATTACTATTTTTAAAGGTTTTACGATAAATAATGAAAACACAATTAAGAGCAATACTCACAAACTTTTCAGTCTCAGCCTTTAGCTTCAAATATTCAGCCGACTCTGGATTGTCAAGTGCATCGGACCATTTTAGTTCTGGTCCAAGAGGTAATTTGGCTTCATAGTACTTGGGAACAATCGGCTCAATGGGCTCGAACGTCATCTTCTGGAACGCTTCGAAAAGCCACTCATTGATGTATTCAGTGAGATTCGGACTGGGCGGATTGATGAATCCGGTTTCAGCTGGTGGACTGCGTTTTCGTCGGAAAAGAGGTGCGGTACTGGCAGGCGTCAAAGTTTTCTTAAATCCGGTGACTACTATGTTAGCATCTTTGAAGACAGCCTTCAACTGTAAGAGAGGGTCGTTAATAGCTGTTTTCTGCTTTAAACTGCCAATAACAAATAAGAAATAAGAACACAAATAAGAACACAAATTATATCAAAAAACGTTCATAACATATAAGGACTTTTGTTTCTTATCCACGTTGGTGAGCAAAAATTAACAATCAAAGAAATATTTTTTATCTTAATTCTCAGGTCGAGCTTCTCATTTCCCGTATGAATGATCGTTTTTGCTCTTCTCGCTTCCCAGTTCTTGCTTTTCACAAAATACCAATTTAGCCACCCCTTAGTACCTGTTAATACATATTAGAAAGAACAAATGATCACTAGAACCTCCGTCTCCCTGTCTCTGTAATAGGCCCATGGGGAGTCGAATAGATTCCCGATACCATGCCCGACTGAAACGAGTGGAGGATAGAAGCTACGCGGAACATCACAATTCGTTCCCTCTATAAACAGCTATATCGCAGTAGAGCCCCTGAGAAGAAATTTCAGTAACAGCCAACTGGTTCTACCATTGCAAAGTCCATTGTGACGCGCTGCAGAGCGGGTCAACCACAGTTTTACCTCTGATGGTTCAGCGGCGAAGAGGGAAGTTGACGAGCATCAACTCAAATCTCAGAAAGTAGAGCAAGGAGCAAGGAGAATCGCGACGAGAATTATTGAGATCAGAAGTGCAACTACTCAGAGCGTGTTCCATCCTACTTACCGTAGTTACCACGCATAACGTCACAAATTCTGCCCTTTTGTCGTCAAGGCTGGAACGACTTTTCTATTTTCCAGCGGAATATCATGACACGGGTGAATCTGACCAATCACGTGACAGAGATTCGTGGTTGATTGACAGAGATTTGCTTACCACGCTCCCGAGCGTGGTAAGCAAATAGTTACTATTAGTTACTATTTCGACAAGGCTGGAACGGTTAGCGTAGTAACTTTTCGTGAGGTTGGAACGGATTTAGTAACTAATAGTTACTATTGGTACGAGGGTGGAACACGCTTTCAATGGGCGATGATTATACCGGATAGCTTGTGGAGACCTTTTTTCCGAAGTTCTATCCAGTGAGACCGGTGAAGAATTCAAATTCTACCCTGATAAGGAGTGGAGCAAGAAGATCTGGAGGCCGGAAAGGGACGCCCTGGAATCCCAGACCAGAGCATAAAGTCTAGCCAACTGAACCAACCCGCCGCCTCATAATTTTCCTAACTGAATTTTCGAGGAAATATTACAGAATAGAAAACTATTCAATCGCTCTAAACTGCAATTTATCGTGTTCTTATCGCACTGCGTACATACATTGTGACAGAAGATATCTAGTAAGTAAGTAAGTAAGTAATTTATTTATGACCCGCCATTTTGAAAAGGCGGAGTAAATGACGAAAATAAAGAAAATAAACAAAACACATATATACACACAGAAAAAGACACTTAATTTTTAATCTTCGGTCAGGAAGCAGTGGACGACATCGTGTGCTAGTTGGGCCTTGTTGTCCATGAGTTTTGAAGTGATGACGAAACATCCAAAAGGGTAACACTTGCGTCTTGAATTTTGAATTTATCCGTCAATGTATGGTTATGACATAATTTCGACAAGTGGAGCAGGTGCTTTGCATATTTAAAATAACATGATCTCATCTTTTTAATCTCCTTCTTTCGCAGAGCACGAGTGACAAAAGAACAATTCGCAGAACATCTGTGATGCGATTAGGCTGATCAGCGGATGGTGCAATATTTAAATCCGTGACGTCATGCGCAGTTACTACACTGCAACAAAAAATCTTGCATTACTTGCTACTGAGATTAATCTTTTCTCTACTGAGATGATCTTATCTCTAATTCGTATTAATCTTATCTAAGTAGAGATAAGATCCCAGTAGCAAATATTGCAGTTAACTGTAATCTTTATTCGGAGAAACTTTTTAAAATGTATTGTTAGTAGGAAGGAAAACGACCTCAATTCCACAAAAGCGTTTTTGTCTCCAAATCAACGAACAAGACTGGACTAAAAAAAATAAAGTTCAACACCAACGCCCATACTCATTCAAGCGAAGATATTTCAATCTCATGTGTGTCTCATTTCATAACGAATTTCATTTTGAACGCTGGAAAGAACTTGTGATGTTCTTGAATGTTTTAACGGTTGATTAGTGATGATAGCAAGGCCAGAGCTAATTTTCATTGTAAGGCGATATACGGTTATCTAAAAATTAAACTCCCTGTAAAGCAGAGTCTTGTCAATCGTTCGAGGATGTATTGGGAGAAGAGACAGGCAGATTTTATCCTACACAGTAGCCTGTTATTACAAGCTGTTGTCTGTACTTACAAATCTATCAGCTTCAGCTTTCAATTGCAAGAAAGGCAACGAGTTCAAGTTATTAAACTCCTCTGTCCACTTCGTTGACGATCCAAGAGGCAAGACGGCGCTGTAAACTTTATCTAAAGCCACCTGAGCCACTCGACACTTGCCATCGGTGTCCAGAACCTTCGGGAATCTGCACTCACAGGCATACCCCTTGCTATTAAGGGAACGAACACAGACACTTAGCTTGTCGTCGCAGTCGGCTTTGGCTCCTATGCTCTGACAAGGATCAACATCAGCTTTGTAGGCTATAAAGAAAATGAAAATTAACATTATCAAGTGACTGAATTTATATGTCGTACCTAACGTTAGATACTAGAAGCGTTTTGGCGGAACTAAATTGACAAAGGAATGCAGGTGATTTTCGATTTTGTTTCTGGAACTGAGCTAGAAGAAGCTACTTTGTCAAGCAGGCAGACATAAGACAAAGGATCCTTCGAGTACTTATCGGTATGGGCATAAGGCTGATTATAAAAAAATTAAATAATACACTGTTTGAGTTTGGTCTGGGTTTTATTGTCCTTTTCAGAGATTTGATGATGCCGCAAATCACGACTATCAACTTCTGGGTCGAGTGTGTGGCACCAATTCTTGTTTCCATGACAAACATTCAAAAGTGCACTTCGGTGCTACCATAGCACATTATAGTCAGGTGTTCACGGATCCGGGAATTAAACTGTGCGTTATGCTGTCCCGCCTAATGTTTAAAGTTTAACTGAGAAGGGAGCTTGACTTCAAGACGGAGAAACTATTTCAAGAAAACGCTGCATTTCATTGGCTTAAAAGAGAATATCAGAAATTATTCAGTTCTTGATTGTAAGGTTGCTTCTGAAGGAAGACTGTTATTGCGTTTGACCCAAAAAGGGTTTATTTTTTGGCAGTCGTTTACCGTTGTTGTGGCTAAACATGTCAAGCAGAGCAAAATAAAACTAGGGAGTAGCGCTAAGATTTGACAATATTGACACACACTCTAATAGCAGCGTACTAGCACCACTAGCGGTAGAGAGTGGCCCTACTGAAACTCATTCAGTCGTTCACCAGAGCTGGCTCCGATAACTTCATATCCTGAAAAATGCAAAAAAATTATATAGCCTCCAATGTTTACATGCTGTTTGCAGACCGCATCTTTGCTTTACTAGAAATTTTTAAGCCTGTAAAACTTGTCTCGCTCTAAATGCCTCAAGCTTAGTGGCCGGCCCTACGAATATTGCCCGTTTGCAAAGCATGGGAAGCATAGGTCTTGGCACTACTCCTTAGTGTTATTTTGCTCGGGTGATTAAACAAGTCAAGCATAGAAGTACAAGCGCAGAGAGGTACAAAATCCAAAAGAAAACGTTCATTCGATGAAAATCGATTCTATGAATAGCGGAGCAACTAAATAACGGGATTTGCATCGGGTCTTATTTCCTATTTAAGTGAAGAAAAGATAGGGACCATAGAATGGGGTAACTTTGAACAAAAAAATCGTGAAAATCAAGGTTTTTGACGATATTTTTCTTATGACAAATTTTTCATTGAAACCCTTTTTGGCGTTAAGAGAACACAACATACACCGTCAAATGGCACCTGTCTTATACTTCTAATAACCTGGAGCTGAGAGCTACACAAATCCAAAAAGTATGGTCAAAGTTGGTCAACTGGTATGTCCTACTTTCAACACTTTAAGTTCTATGTTAATTCTGTTGCACAACTCCTAGCTAAAAGAGAAGTCATTGTTGGATGATTAAAATATTTATATAAAAGACAATTATTATAATTTCAGCTGATCAAGCAGATCATCCTCCTTTGCACCCCTACCCTCTTTTTCTTTTTTTTTTGTTTTCTTTCTTTCTTGTTCCTCGTTTTCCATTATTTTTCTCTCTTTCTCTCTTTTTCATTCGAAGTTGAAACCATTGGTTGTTTTTTTGTTCTCCTCCCGTTTTTTTCTTTATATAGAGTATTAAGTTAGTTGATTCTGTTCCCGATGAAAAGATTTTCTCAAAATAGTACTATGAAGTAATACAAAAAAGTTGCATGCAGTACTAAAGATGCTACTACATGCTTCTACTTCGAGGCTACCGTGTTACTGCATACTACTATTTGGTACTATTAGCAAGACTGGATGTTACTATGGTAAGACAGGATGCTACTGGATACTACTACATAAGATTGGACCAGTCTGAGGCACATTAAATGATAGTATTCTTTGCTATTACATAGTATTGCTATTACAACGTTTCCGTACTACTACCATACTACTACGCAGGCTACAAATTTTTCATCGGGTTTGTTTGCTTAAATAATATAGGTTATTTCCCTGCCCTAGCCAAGCACTCCTTTTGTGCTTTCCTGTCAGGATTGTTAATTGTGTCTTTTTTTTTGTCTTTAAATATAGTCCAATGAAACTGTACTGAAACTGATCAAGTATAAATTTCACGTCCTTAGTGACTGTTGGGAGGTAAAATTCTACCTGGTCTGGACGGATACATTCTGGATCTATCACCCTAAGAAAATAAAAGAAAATAAAAGATCACTTTCAGGGGGAAGAGTATCTAACTCAACTACTGCAAAATAATCGTAAATACGACTCATGAAGATCTTCGGGATGAATCAACGTCCATCCTCGTTGGATGGTGGGTAAACTGAACTAGTGTGTGCACAAGCCCCTTGACAGGGTGGAAGGATAGGTGCTTGATGATTCGCCAACTTCCATTAAGACCTACTCTCGCATTCTGATGGGACTTCACTCTAGTCGGACTCGGAACTTGAATCCTCTGTGTCACCAACGCTCTTCCCGGTGCGACGCTAAGACGTTAGCTCGCGACGTTCCTCATAGGTTTGTTAAACCTGCTGGCTTGTAGAACACCCAAGAAATCTTTGCTGGCGATGTTCACAACCTCGTCCGGAGTCCCTTCTTGAGATTTATTTGCCATTTGTTGCTGGACCTTCCAGGTACCTTCAGAAGCTGGAGAAACTTATATTCTCATACCGTGGTCCTTTGGGGTTCTCCGTTTGTTTTGTAATCATCAAGCATTTTTCTCCGCTCTCTCTTTGCAGGAGCGACAAAAGCAACGTCCAGTGATTGCAGTATGTCTGCAGCGTTTAGTGGACCCGACGAAAAATGTGTAGCCTGCGTAGTCGTATGGTAGTTGTACGAAAAATTTGAAGGTAAGACTATGTAATAGCAAAGAATCCTATCATTTAATGTGCCTCAGGCTGGTCCAGTCTTATGTAGAGTATCTAGTAGCATCCAATCTTGCCATAGTAGCATCCAGTCTTGCTAATAGTAGCATGAAGTAGTATGCAGTAACACGGTAGCCTTGAAGTAGTAGCATGTAGTAGCATCAGTTAGTACTGCATGCTACTTTTTCGTTCAACTTCGTACTACTATTTTTCAGATAAATTTTTCATCGGGGAAGGCACACGCAGTGAATTTTGTTTTCCCTGCAGGGTGTCAATACTTCTGCAGACTGTTCGGAAGACAGGATCTCACCCAAAAACTTTCACTCCTGGTTTCTTCTTGAGGTGTGGGAGTGCAAGCGACACAAATGAGTCTTCAAAATATTGGCCCTCGAACCATCCTGACTCCGTACAGCCTACCGGGCTCCTTTAGGTCATCCTGCCCACCATGGGCTACATATATTCTTTTATATCCGACGAATGACGGAGGTAGTTCATCTTCAGCGTTTCCACATACATTGGGGATAGAACTCTTTCGGGGTTTTTCGTTATTCGTTCAGTGGTCCAAAATGTATCCGACAGTAAAAGACAACTTGAGCAGATGAACTTGGTTAGAGTGTTCTTGGGCTCTGTAGATGTACATGGTTTCGTAGAAGGTTCCAACAGTAGGACAAACACCGATGAAATGGAAAATCTTGACAGTCAACTAGCCGCTGAATTTCTTAACAGTAGTGCTGAACATGTGAAATATAATTAATATTTGTGTTCAAAGTTGCCCCTACAAATCCAAATATTCTCGGGAAACATTGAACTCTGCTGCCATCTTGGATCCATGGCATTTGGGCTGGATTTTACGGACAATCTAACCATTCAGCGAAATATCCATATGAAAGCTCAAGCTGAGTTTATCTAAGTAAAAAAGGGCTACTTACTTTTAGCCTTTTCGCATGGTTTTAGAGCCCTGAAATTATTTTGCAAATATCAAGGTATCGTGGGTGGTCTGAATTTTATATTACCAGCTGATTCAGATGTATCCTATAGCAACAACCTAGAAACAAGTTCGAACGCGTAATTTGGCTCTTGTCCGGTAGAGGCGCTTAATTTTCGCTACTGATTTTGTTCAAAGTTACCCCTCACGTTCAGAGCTACTCCGTTCTACGGTAACTAGACTGTCGTATCCCATCCCTACTGGCAGGGGCGTCGCAAGCGGGGGGGGGGGGGGTGCAGCCCCCCCCCCCCCACTTTTGGGATTCTGTAAAATTTTGGTCAGGAGGCCCAATTACTAAAACTGTTCAGTATTTTTTCGATCGCAGAACTATTCTGTATATTTACGGGGATTCGGTAGTTATCCATAATCCCAAACAGGCTATCGGTACAAATCTATTCGGTATAAGGATCGGGAATTTGGTATAATTGCCAGTATTCAGTAGTTATCACGAATTCGGTGAGAGAATTTACTGAAATTAATTGGTGATTTTTCGATGCCAAAATTATTCGGTATATTATGGAGATTCGGTATAATTTTCAGGATTCGGTTGTTATCACGATTCCCGACTTTTGTTCCAATTTCAACGAAATTCTACCGTGTACGAATGTTACTCGGTAGTCTTTGATAACCTCGAAACTCTGAAGAGCTCGAGTGAAGCACTGGTCGCAGACAACAGGACTGATCTATGATTTCATCGGCAGTCCTTACTTTTATTTTGGATCCCAAAAAGAAGATCTAATCATAAATGTTCGAATATTCCGGCTGCGCCGCTTTTCGAATATCTTCTAATTTTGGGGAAGGGCGTTATATTTGACTGGGGTTTTAAGCCAGTTTTGTGATTGGGATTTCAAAACATTATAAGCTAGAATCTGGATGGAAATAGTTAAATTTGGCAGGAAAAATCTAACTTTAAAAATCTCGCCTGCGGCGCTCATTTTATGTGATCATGGGCCGTGTTGACACGGCTACTAGTAGCCGCTGCTGCCGAACGTCGCTCCATCCGTTTTATGGAACTTCTTAGAGTCTCGGTATTTAATCCACGGTAAATGATAGAATTTGTAAGAGAAGCAGTTAAATTTTTGCCTATGGGAAAAAAAAATGGATTTTGAAAATTTCCACCTGCGGTGCTCGATTGAATTTTCGCTCGGGTACAGTAGATAGAATGTTACTGCAATCGTGCCCGGCAATATGTTACCAAAGTGGGCTTCTCCAAAACGCAGCCTAATAGTTGGCCTATCGTCTTTCATGTTGCCATTTAATGTTACTCTTCCTACGTAATCCTTTCTGTTCCATTATTTAAAGCCCGAAAATTTTGAGAGATTCGGCACAAATTTGGCTCTGCCCCCCCCCCACAACTAAAATGAACTTGCGACGCCCCTGCCTACTAGGTTTTCATTTTCCTTGCTAGTACTGAATCATTATGGGTCTTAATTATTGTAACGAGTCGCAATGCCGGGAAACGCTTGGGGTTGATAAAACCTGAAGAGAGAAATCAGTAAATACTTTAAAAGGGAGGAATCAAACTAGTAAGATTTAGCCATAGAAAGTAAGATCCCAGCCTAATAACATATGCCTTTTCATCTTGGTTCGAGGTAGAGACAGCTTGTGCTACGGATCAAACAAATTTATTGCATAAAGGAGTTTCGTTAATTATTACATCCCTGCTTCCCCCTTGTCTACGCTGAGTGCATAACAATGCAACAGCTGTGACATGGAATGGCAGTAGTAGTGATTAGAGCTGCGAGCGAGCCAACTACTGAACTGGTTACAAGATAATTTGCAGTAAAGCGTGTATTGCGGTCCCAGCTTTCTGTGTCCCTTCACAGTAAACTACGAATAACTTACGAGTGCATCCATAAAGTGATGGGATATATCCAGCACTGCACGTACACTGGAAGTATCCATAGAAGTCCTTGCAGGTAGCTGCTGTATCTCCACCTGCATTACATGGCTTGCTAGCACACTCGTCAATGTCTTGGCAAATGTTGTTGAGTACTCCAAACCTAAAGAAAACAAAAATTTCAAAAACAGACAAACTTGGAAAATAAAAAGAATTAAAAAAGTAATATTTTTGATGGAGCTTCAACGTTGCACAAAAAAATGTGATATTTATCTGGCAACTAAATACCATTTCATTTCATGTTTTTTTGTTATTGTCTGGACTTTGAGACCTTTTCATGGCGTCCAAGCAGCAGAATAGGCGTGGAATAGTGTAGCACGACCACGACACTGGAACAGAATGCACCTATTTGGTGCACTCTTCGGAGGCATATTTCTTATTCTTGTTGTTCTTGTTTCAATATAGTTAAACACAACCAAAAATCCCAGAACTGGATTGGTTAGTACTGTAGCGATAGTCAATAGAGGTACCCTATGTAGAAATTCAACTCTCGGAGTGGGTTGAGCTTTTTTGTTTAGTTTGGGTTGTTTTCTTCCCGAATTGTTTGGAACTGTTCTTCATCTAACAATAACACTTTGAACACTTTCCTGATTTAATTTTATAAATTTTAGTTGTAATTTATTTTTGTTTTTAAGAAAAAGTAAGTTTTAGCTTAGAATAAGTAAGAAATTAGAAAAGGTAGCAAGCTAGCTAGTAAAAAGTAACTCACCCTTCGCTGCAAGTACACACTGGCCCATCATCACTGTTAGAACACAAAGCATACTTGTCTTCTCCAGCAGCGCAAATGTTGATTTCACTACAGGTCAATCCTTTTTTACTCGCTTGTAAGGTTGTAAAGTCACTGATGAGGTCAGACTCTGCAACGTCCACAACATTGGATGGATCTATGAATTTCTTCTCGAAACTCTCAATGTAATTTTTAATGTTAACACGGACGTCAGGGTTTAGAAAAAAGTTGATTTTGATAAAGCCGTTCGAGGTCTTTTCGATATTGTCATAAACGGGGTTGATGACACTAAAAAGCCGACGAATCTGAAAAACAAATCCATTATTACTGGTACTGTAGCCATTGCAGAGGATGTGATGTTGGGATTCCCCTTTAGAAGTCTTAAATCAATCTGAATTTTTAAATTGACACGATACGATGAGGACGTGCGACTAAAAATACTCAAGACCCCCCTCGCTTATTCTGCGTTTTATTTTATCCCCAGCTCCCTTATGAAATCAGAAGCTTCTGAAATCTCGTCTCTGGCCTTTTTATTACAAATTTTTTAATTTTTTTTCTCATAGCCTAGCCTTTTTTTCTCCTACAGTAAAAAGCCTACGAATCGGAAAAAAAAATGCACAACTATACTCTATATGACTAAGTCCAAAACACGCCAATGATCCTCGGGAAGAACGAGATAACATAGCACTGATGACTCAAACTCAACAATCAATCCTGTGTTAACCAATCACGGCGATGCTTGGGGGCAGCTGTGATACTGTTTCCGGCTCGTCAGTTAGGTACATGGCGATTTTGCTTCGGCAAGAAGAGTTAGTCATCAAGAGTATTGGGACTGTAGTCACTGCAGAGGATGTGATATGAAGACTCCCCCCTTGAGTCTTCAGTTTAAGTTACACCCTTCAGAGACGCGATCCGATGAGGGACGTTATACCAAGAAAAGTGAATAAATAAATAAAACTCATTGGTGAGCTAATTCGTGGTTGACTCACTGAACATTGAAATCTGCCGCAAGAAAATGAGGGAGGGTCAACCCCTGTTTTAATTTTCTTCTTTTTGATCCAGTTCTGAACAAAAATGTGGGATAAATAAAAAACAGATAACTGAGCCAAATGAGCTAATGAAATTCACTACACTGATATGCTCGTCAGCGAATGCGTTAAGACCTGAAGAGAAGAGAACAGTGCTAGTATCTGTGATCCAGAAAGAAAATAATAGACACATAAACTTAAAAATTAATAAGTTTCATAGAGAGCTGGTTTTCCTCTCCTTAGGTTAATATTTAAATGACCTGAAAGGAAAGTAAAAAAAAATAAACTTTATAAATCATTAAAAAAAATACTGGAGAACCAATGTTTCTAATCTTGGGCTAATAAGTAACGAACGATCTAAAAGGACTGAAAAGATGGGCCTTTAAGCCGAAATATACCTGTAATGAGGAATGGATAGTGAAATGGATTTTAATATTGGGATTTTAATGAAGCTGTTAAATTTGTTCAAGCTATCAAATTTCATGTTTTGCTGAGTGCCGCGAAGTGCCGCTATTTTTTGTATTGTTGATACCCTGCGCCGCAGTCTAGAATTTCGCAACTTGTCCATCTCTCTGCTAAAGATTTTGAAGATATTTTGGTATAAAATCAGTTGTGAAATTCAAGAATTGTAACCTTGTTATAATTTTGGCAAAATTACGGAAATCGGGAGATTATCGGAAGAAAATTTTGGTCGGGAGATTTCCAAAAAAGTCGGGAGATCTCCCGAGAAATCGGGAGGAGTGGAAGCACTGGTCGAAAGAGCCATCAGATCTTGACAGCACAAAGCGTAATAATAAAAAAAAAAATAAAGAACTGTATTTGAAAAAGCCTTAAGGCCATATACACGTACCGTACCCTAACACTGTAAACAAAAAGCTTTCCAACTCTTACTGCTCTAATTACAAACAGACACACTTGCTTATCGACTAGGCGGAAGTCAGTTCCGTATACCAGGGAGTATAGGGATCCTTTCGAGTGCCAGATGAGCTTTCAACTCTTCTGAAGAATAAATAAACTTACCTACTTACAAAGTAATTACTCAACTTACTAGCTTTCGAATTAGTGAATCGTATAAGATGAAGTTAGTCGTGCTCTTGTCCGAGAAATCAGCAAGCCATATGTTTCTCAAATTGAAAGAAGCCTTGTACGGGCTTAACGTGGTGCCTAAAAGAGATGTAACTTTATCCAAAATCTCCGACTAACCTTCAGACTCTTCCTTATTCCGCAAATTTATCAGAAACCTTTCCGAAGTTAAGTATACTGAGTTTTTGATTAAACTACCTAATTAGAGGCGGAATTCCAATCTTTGCTAAAAGCTGGAGCTTGCAGAGCAAAGTGACACTAGGGAGTAACGCCAAGACCAATGCTTTCTATGCTTAACAAACAGGTGCGCTGAATCTTTTTTTTTGCTCTGTTCAGAATTTTAAGTTATTGGAGCCACGCTGCTGCTCGACTGATTGAGTTTCAGTAGGGACGTTCTCTATCACTAGTGGTGCTAGTGTCGCTGCTATTCGAGTGTGTGTATTATGGAAGTAGGTTTCGTTAGTATTATAGGCAAGACAGGTACTTTAAATAGGCGTGAACGCCCGATGGAAGATCGCTACTTCGTTACTGCACTATTCATATAATCGATTTCCATCGAATGAACTTTTTTCTTTCGCATTTGTGGCACCTCCATGTACTTAATACCTCTATGTTTAAAATATTTAGCACCTACAAAGGTAAACGATTGTCGGAAATAATTTGTGTTCTGAGTCACACGCAATAGTGACTTTGTTACTTTACAATCTGGAATGAACATTTCCTTAGCTTCGCTTTGTTAGCCGTTGAAACGCGCTTTTGTTGAAATTGAAATTCTCCGCGTCTGGGCGAACTTTGTCTTGTCGTGCCAGAAATGCATATTTTGAACTCAGTACTAGAGCCCAGGATGAAGAAATCCAAACTTCCTTAAAAGCAAATTAATTAAGTGTACTCAAATCATAAATATGTGATAAGATGGGTTTTCAGTTAGACTTTAAGAAGGAGGGAAATCATGGAATAGGATCATCAGTTCTACTTTAAAGAAAAAGATATTGACTTACTAACAAAGCAGGTCCTCTTCCCGGTGATAGGGCTATCGAGCTCAACAGTAGGGAACCTACACTCGCATGTGTATCCTTTTTTATTAAGAGATCGCACACATACAGCATTAATAGTTGCACAATCGGCTTTGACAGCTTCGTCTTGGCACTTGTCAACTGTCTTTGCTGATGTCTCTAAAACAAAACTAATATTATTTACAATACACTGCTCCTTTTACGCAGCTGCGGTAACGACGAAAGACGAAGAGTAAGTAACAACCCCATAAGAGGGCAGTGGTATGGAGAGTTGTTAATTAGCATCGTGTTGTTTTAATTCGTGGGGTATAATGGTGGTATCATCCGTTTACAGCAGAGAACAGACTCAAAATTTCGATGGGATCCCAAAAATCTAACATTTGATTCAAACAATTGGGTCATCTCTTCGCCATTCAGTCTTCGTCAGACTCCTTGAAGATTTTTACTGTTAAAATAAAGTTTAACAAGTGCGCAAGCGCTCAGACGTGGAGTGTAAAAGTAAAATGTTTATCACATTTTGTATACCGACAGCTTTAGAACCAAGACCTTTCTCATCCCCAATAACCAAACAAGGATTGAAATAACCTAATCTGTAAGCATCCCACTTTAAAAGCTTTAAATGTAAACAAACCGCCAGTATAATCCAAAGAAATGTTGAAGGTCTTGCACGAATAGCATTGGTTCGAAAACCGAATGTTCTGCCAGCGGTCCCACCCTTTAACTTTTTTTTCATTAGCAAGGTAATAACAAGTGAAATAAACCAAATCGTAGCAGCCTAATGCCCCCTTTGTCACAATTCATTAAGAACGACATATCATCGGTCATATGACAAAGCAGTCAAGTTTCCAACTGTTCATTAAAGATCAAAGTACGTCGCGTCGTCTTATTTGTTGCAGTTACAGCAAATCCTCATAGATACATCTCCCCAAATATACAAGAGTTGGACTTGAGACATGTCATTGACGATTATTCAAACAATGTTTACAACGGGTACGTCAGCTACGATTCTTCGTCAGCGATATTTCGGCCCTTTTTGGCAAGGGTCCTCGTCAGGCTGTCAATCCTCTGGTTTAACTTCGGGGAAGGAAAGAAAGCTGTAATGTTTGAAACCTGTGATGTTAGATTACAGGTTTGTTTCCTTCCCCGAAGTTGAACCAGAGGATTAACAGCCTGACGAGGACCCTTGCCAAAAAGGGCCGAAATATTGCTGACGAAGAATCGTAGCTGACGTACCCGTTGTAAACATTGTTTGAATAAATGCTTCAAAGTCAGCTTGGGCTCAAAGAGTATTTGTCATTGACGAACTTAACTCATGGGAAATCTGGACCCAGCTGCCCATGAACGGGGGGGGGGGGGGGTCGGGACCCGTCAAAATGCGTATTACACCTTTTTCCCTCCAGTATACCTGCTATACCTGCTTAGAGTTTGATTCCAGTCACGGGTCAAAAACTTTTTTCATGGGCAATTTGGGCCCACTTGCCCATGCACCGGGAGGGTGGGGGTGGTTCAACTCTCCCCAACCCCTATGATCCAAAAGCACAAAGGAATTTCATCGCCTTATCTCCAGTTAATGTCAAGTTAAAACATTAAAAAATGGGCAATCTGGGCCCTATTGCCCCTGAACCATGTGGGGGTGGGGTTTGGGACCCGCAAAAAGTAAAAAGAGACCCCAATGCTCACGATCCTACCAAGTTTCAACTTGATACCTGTTGATTCCTTTCACGGGTAACGAACTTTACTCTTGGGCAATATGGGCCCAGTTGAGGATGAAGTGCAACTTTAAGAGCAATTTCCCAGCCCTAGGATCTACATGTCCAAGAAATTTCATCGTCCTACGTCCAGTTCTGGTCAAGTTATGAACATTATTCGCTCGGCAATCTGGGCTCGTTTGCCCCTGAACCGGTTGGGTGTGGGGGTTGGGACCCCCCCCCCCCCCAAAAAAAAGGCACACCTAGACCCCAATCCCCACAAGTGTACCAAGTTTGAACTTGATACTTGCACTCGTTCACGAGTTATGAGATCCACAAAATATGGTGAAAACCGAAAACCGAAAGCTGAAAGCTGCTACAGCGCTCGCAATAGTGGATTGTTCCAAGGAACACTTCACTAAAAAAGGATTCAGCGTGTCTCCTTGCCCCGATACCGAATCTCTAATTGATTTCAGAAACAACTTTGAGCTTCAACCAAATTTCCAGTTTCAGCCGAATTCTTGTTGAACCATTTGTTCAGCAATTCAACTAAGTTCAGATATGCATTCAGCGGACCTCCTTACCCCCTCAATGAATATCTTATTAGCTTATCAAACATACATGTTTTTACTGTAAATCCGAAACAAATCCTCTGCCTCCGAAGATAGGACTAAAGGACCCACCATCGAGCTTGACCTGTACTTTATCAGTGAATCCTCATTGAACAACATCATCGCTTGAACAACATAACTTTTCTTCGTTTTAACATTATATATCAACCCCTTCGGCCTTCGATTACACTAGATCTCTAAACAAATGTCGTCATCCACGTGCAGAGCTATACTGGTTTGAGAATGGAGGGGTAGGAACTGCTATAGCCGAAAATTGGTCGACAAATTTTGTGTCCGGTTTTCAACGGATTCCGGGTGAACCACTTCTCCGGCGAGAAAATAACTTTCATATTCTGATTCAGCAATTCTCCTTACCCCTAAATCAAATATCAATCTATCAATCAATATTTTATTTCCGCCAAAGATAGCGAGTAAAAAAGAAATTAATATACACTGACAAATTTCGGCTAAAACACTATAACTCATGAACTGCCAAAAGATAGCCTAACTACACTGCCGAAAATACTTAAAACGTATCTACAATTTAATTACAGTTTAATTATAACTAACAAATTGAAAAAAAAAATATCATTCATGAAAAAACCTGCACAGGTTATGTTGGAGACCTGAAAAATTTGATACAACCCGTTGAAGTTATCTTAATAGCTTTAACAAGAACAAAATTTTGCCCCTTAAATTGAAACCCATCCTCCACCCTAAATGTCGGGCTACAGAGCCCATCCTCGAACTCGACCTTACTCTTGACCCAAAGAACCCTGACACCAAGTTTCATCAAAATATGTCATTCCCTTCGAGAGTTGCCGTGCTCACAGACAGACAGACAGACAGACGGACAACATTTGCGATGTCACAGGTATCCCTCCACTTACGTTTTGGGATCCCAAAAAGAGCTAAAAGAAGACCAGACGACAGTACATGCCTTGCTTGTGGAGTTTGGATTTATTTGACAATTGTTCCATACTAAGCACTTTCCCCGCTAACCCAGCAGCAGAGTCAAGATTCTTTTGTAGTTGCAGTTGTAACGAGACCAGGCGATTGGCGCCTCATTCAGTTGCCGAACGGTGGCGTCCCAGATGCTTCTATCTTGCGCCAGCTACTGCTCGAAACCTAGCCAGCAGTTATCCCATCCTCTGCCAAAGCGGCGGAAACCGTCTACAGGCTCAAGGTCCTTTATGGCGGTCGTCAACCGATTCCTCACCTCACTCCAAACTCACAAGGGGGAATGGTACATAATCTAACGGCAAAAAATACCAAATACCGGATATCAGCAATTAACCATTCATTAATTCCCCAGAGCGAGGCCAGAGTGAGTTTTTCTTGTTGTACCAGAAGTCCACTTGACAGACCAAGATCACGGGAAGTCAATTTAAATGTTTTGGATTCGTATTAAATGTAAAGGATTCAGGGGGGGGTTGATACCGGGGGGGGGGGGGGTGTCCGGGGGGGGGGGTCGTCGGTTTTTTTTAGCCGGAACCCGAGCAAGCAAGTAGCCTAAGTATTATTCGTGTGTCTAAATAAGCCACCTTTTTATGTAAACATCCTTGTGAGTTACAAGATGTTTGGAAAAGAGGAAAAAAAGCGAAAGATGATTGACTATACTCGGACTCAGACGGACAAGGGATACAAAAGAACGGAGAGCTTTTATCAGTTTGAAACTTCGGGATTTTACAGTGAGTTTAAGAAATTAATTGAGCTCAAGTTCTATTTTAAGATCATTTAACCTGCGAATTCGTCGAAGGTATGGATCATGGCCAGAACTAAAGTTCATATGACTTATACGGTCAATAAGCTTGATATTCGGTTTAGGGCAAATAAACAAACTTCGTGCAAGTAAGTCAAACTTCATTGTATTGGGGCGATCGGACTCCGCTGTTTCATTGCTCTTTCCGGGTTAAAGATTGTCAACAAGTAAATATGACTGACTGGACTCTTAAAGAGTCTTTAAACTATTTTTTACTTTTGTCTATCCTTATGAATTTGTTTGAGAAATATTAGAATTGCAATTGCAATTGTGACGAACTACTCTTGTAATTCTTTTAACCTGTCATTTTATTTCGTGTTTGATGTTTATGACTTGTGTTTTAAAAATCGAGAATTTTATATAATACAACTTAGGTTACAATTTAAATTGATTAATCGATTTCTTGTTTGTGACGACTTAGCACTATTTTTTTTTTTATCAATTTCGATCAATAAACCGCATTGTAATTGTAACAAGTAGGAGAAACGAAACGGGTGGCTCCCAAATCCACGACGACATTTTTATCGACTCTTACACGATACTTGTCCACGATCAAAATGCCCACGGTTCAAAATGCCCGCGGATCAAATGACTCAAAATGCCCACAATTGAGGTCGAAGACACCGAAATCGAATTCGTCCAGGCTGTCAAGGCCTAAAATCCCGACACTTTGAAATGCTCACACGGGAGGCTAAAGTCGTCCTGGTTCAAAATGCCGACGGCCTAAACTTTCGGCAGGGGAGGCCAAAATGCTGGGACAACGAGATTACAAGGGAAAGGATGACAACGGAAAGATTTTGAAAGGGGTTCCTTTATTGTTTGTGGTTGATCAAATCAGAACTATTTGCGTGCAAGTACGAAGAAGTGTCATCTAAAATTGTTCCAACACAGACTGCGAAACTAGGGAAAATAGCAATTGTTAAAAGATCGCTGTTGTGGTTCAGTTTTTTTTCTTCAGAATTTGGCAGATTATTATAGTATTACATTATAGTTGAGATTCTGCCAGTTTAATATACGATTATCGACATTTGGATACTCGGTCTGCTCCTTTCGTTTCTCACTGATCAGTAGTTCCAGTTTACTACGGACGGAACACCCCAAATAATCCAATCATGGAGATCCTGAAAAGTGGGCATTTTGAGTCGTGGGCATTTTGAAACGTGGGCATTTTGAACGTGGGCATTTTGAGCCGTAGGCATTATGAGTCGTTGGCATTTTAAGTCGTGAGCATTTTGAGTCGTGGTTTGGGCTAACATCACAGGTTTATCAGAGAAACATTTGCGTCGGTTGGGTAGATTCCCGAAGGCTACCTTGGACCACCGCGTGAACGTTCTACTGTAGGTAGAAGTCGTGATTGAGAGCAAGGATAGATATTAGTTTTTTAGATAGTTTATTTTGTTCATGGAATTATGAGTTGAGTGTTGAATGCTTGGAATGGTATATATCGGGTGCTTCTTTACTTGTTTATGTTTTTCTCCTGCATAGCCCATAGGTATTTTTGGGAGTACACATACATGCATACATGGAAGTTCAGGGCTAGGGCAATGTTCCCAGTTGGCTGAAAACGACAAACCTTTAAAGAAAAACAACAGGGGTCAATTACGTGTCAACCACTTATGTTTAACCACTTTTGATATTTTATTTTATTATTTACCGTTTTAATTCTTGTCGTGTGACATGTATTATATTATGTAGGCCTATTCATTATTATCATATACTGTACATATTGTACGTCACTGCTTTGACATGTATTACGTCATGACGATCCTCTGCTAGCCATCTTATGTTGTGCTATTATGGAAATAAAGAATATATATTATTATTAATAGAAAATAGGCTTACCAATACAAGTGTCGTATCCGAAAATGTAGCCGACAGAGCAATCGCACACGAACGAACCGTTATCGTTCCTGCACTTTGCATTGATGTCTCCAGACTTCGAGCAAACTTTATCAAGGGCACACTCGTCACGATCTAGATTAAAAAAAAAACTGATTAACAATGAAGTTGCTTTATCTTCCACTACACTGTCAGAAGTTTCATAACAGATTGCGAACAACACTTTCAAGAATAACACCTTTTCACTTAGAAATAAAGTGTTATGACCAATTAAGTTTACACTATTTCGTGCCTAGATCTCCAACAACACCTTCAACTGGTAAAAATACTAACGGGAACGAAAGAAACATAACATATAACATCCCAAAGTGTTATCTGTTGAAACAGCGCATCCTGCTGTTGTCGTTATGTAACTTCTGACAGTGTAGTATTTTTACCTATTGAAGGTGTTGTTGGAGATCTGGGCACGAAATAGTATAAACTTAATTGGTCATAACACTTTTTTTCTAAGTGAAAAGGTGTTATTCTTGAAAGTGTTGTGCGCAATCTGTTATGAAACTTCTGACAGTGTAGTGGAAGTAGAAAAGGAGAGTTTTCCAGAGTTGCCCATGTTTTACTACTATTATAAAGGTGTAAATAGCTGGAAACGGTTCCCTAGTTTTTTCTTAATTGTATAATCACTGCTTTATAGAAAAGTTTGATCAGAAATGAGAGTTTGAAGGCTTTAAACTTTCTCTACAAAAATGAATCCTTCTTCCTATTGGCTGGTTTTTGAATGACACGTCATAACGACCAATAGGATTTGATATATCATTTTACCTCCGGGTGACACCATGACACCTTTCTTCTGTAGAGCGTGTTCCATCCTACTTACTGTAGTTACCACGCATATTGTCACAAAGAGCGTGTTCCTCCCTCGTACCAATAGTAACTATTAGTTACTAGTTCCGTTCCATCGTCACGAAAAGTTACTACGCTGACCGTTCCAACCTTCTCGAAATAGTAACTAATAGTTACTATTTGCTTACCATTCTCGAGAGCGTGGTAACTACGCATCTCTGCAACGTGATTGGTCGGGTTCGCCCGCCGCATGATCTCCTGCTGGAAAATAGAAAAATCGTTCCAGCCTTGACGGAAAAAAGCCAGAGTTCGTGACGTGATGCGTAGTAACTACGGTAAGTGGGATGGAACACGCTCAAATTCTGCCCTTTTGTCGTCAAGGCTGGAATGACTTTTCTATTTTCCAGCGGAATATCAAGAAACGGGTGAATCTGACCAATCACGTGCCAGAGATTCGTGGTTACTACGCGAGCGTGGTAAGCAAACAGTTACTATTAGTTACTATTTCGACAAGAATGGAACGGTCAGCGTAGTAACTTTTCGTGAGGTTGGAACGGATTTAGTAACTAATAGTTACTATTGGTACGAGGGTGGAACACGCTCGTAAGCGACACCTTTTCGTGCAAGTAACCATTTTTGGGTAACAAAAAGCACCTTTGTCTTTAATTTGCTAAAGTTACGAATTATCGCCCCCAAAAATATACTTTGCTTTGATTTAGTCCATAAAAAAAGAGTTTTAATTCTTGCAAAGCTCATTTTCGGTCAAACTTTATTACAAAACTCTGATTTAATAATTAACTAATGCTCTTACGCCCAAAATTGAGTCTTAATGTCCGAGATACCAAACCTCCAGGGGCGTCACGACTGGGGGGGGGGGGGGAGGGGGACGCCCCCCCCCCCCCCAATGCTGTCGGCCAGTCGGTAAAACATAACCGAGTCGGCGCGAAGCGCCGCGATTTTCGTCAAAACAGTTGATTTTTTTTCATGAAAACAGACGTTTTTTCTGAAAATTGGTCGATTTTTCGTCAAAATATTCGGTTTTTCTAAATCAGTTGACTTTTCTGAAAATTGGTATATTTTTTTCAAAACTGTCATTTTTTGTTGTTGAAGACAGTCGTTTTTTCTGCAGAAAAAGTCGGTGAAAATTACCAACCAGTCGGTAGATGCCTCGTCCCCCCCCCCCCCCCAAAAAAAAACATTTTGGCTAGTGACGCCTCTGGATACCTCGTAATGTTATATTCTTCGCCCTTTTTCTTGAGGTTTCAAAAAGCACCTTTTTGCCAGGAATTTTGACACTTTCATGAAAGTTTTAAAAACAAGAACAAAGGTTCCGAAGGGATCCCACAAATTTAACATTTGATCCAGACATTTGGGTCTTGTAGAGATCCGGTCTTCCGCCAGACTCCTTGAACACTTTACTAATAAAATTTAGAAACAGGTTAAAGCAAATGGTAATCTTCCGAGAAGACCAAGTTCTAATATGGATTCAGCTGTGTGTTTACCCAGATAGCCTGTGTCATATCTACTTTGACGAAAGTTCCTGCCTTACTTCTGCCAAATTTCCGCTTTCGGCCGGATTCCGGGCAATCTACTTGTCTTGCGAAAAATTGAAGTTCAAAAACTAATTCAGTGTATCTCCTTACCCCTATGCCGAACCTCTAATCAACTTCAGATAAAACTTCAACTTTTAACAGATTTTCCGATTTCAGCCGGATTCGTGGCGAACAATTTGGCCAGGCAAAAAAAGGTTATCATACACGAATTCAGCATGTCTTCTTACCCGTAAATAAAACACCTAATGAAATTCATATAAAACTTAAGCTTTTAACAGATTTTCCGGTGTGTGCCGGATTTGGGGCGATCTACTTGTCCGGGGAGAATATAATTTTAATATTCGGATTTATCATGATTCCCTATCCTAAAAACTAACTTCTAATCAACTTCAAATTAAACTTTTAGTTTTGACAAAATTTTCCGATTTTTGCCGGAATCCGGGTGAACTACTAGTCCGGCGAGAAAATAATTTTCATACTGGGATTCAGCATGTCTCCTTACCTCTAATGCTGGGATTCAGCATGTCTCCTTACCTCTGCCCCTTAATTTAAAACCCCTCCCCAAAATATAAAGCTCCGAACTCGATCTTTCCCTTGACCCAAAGAATCACCACACCAGTTTCATCAAAATATCCCATTCCCTTCGAGAGTTATCGTGCTGACAGACGGACGGACGGACGGACAGACGGACAACTTTTGCGAAGTCACTGGTGTCCCTCCAATTACGTTGGGATCCCGAAAACCGGCAAGTGTCATTAAGGATAACTTGGTTGACACATTTGCAATGGAAAGAATGTCAAGTGAACCATACAAAAGCTGGAATTCAAATTTTTCCCGGCGGTTTCAGCTTTCCATGTGTTTCCGCGGTCAGTCCGACGGGATAGTGGAATAGAATTCTAGAAATCTGATTCTCACGGTTTTTGCAATGTGCTTCGCTCCCTGGAAAGAGGTTCCGTAATCTCCCGGATTCGTCCTAAAGAGACACAACTGAAAATGTATCTGCAGCACGGTTTTCACCAGCATGGGACTCGGATACGAGGATATATTGAGGTTCCTCAACTAGTTTCAAGTAGGTTTTCTTTCTCACTTATTTACAGAGCTTCTAAGCTTTGGATTAAACTCAGTAGATGTATTAGGATTAGGGAACCGGGTAATTGTAACCAGTTTAAGTCTGATTTACGAATGGAGTTGCTCGGTAGGTATACTTTAGAAATAGATTAAATTAATAAGGAATTAGGTTTGTTGTTTCAGGGTGACGCAAGTTAATGTTTTTTGTTTATTGTTTTTCGGTTTCGGTACAGGGTCTCATTCTCTATAGTATCTGTTTTTTTACACGTTAGCACATCTTCGCAAGCTCCACTTTTGTTGCAATACTGATTAAACATATTTATTCTCAATAAAACTGTACAACTACTATGGCAGTCAGTTTGTGAAAGTCTAGTTATGGTGTTTGGAGCATCGTTCGTACTTTCACAAACTTCCCGCGTCCACGGGACTCATTCGTCCCGTATTCTTCCTTTCAGATTTTATGCGGAGTCAATTTGAGTAGTTGCTAGTGTAGGTGGTATTTGAAAAAAAATAGATATTAGAGATGGTTAATAAGAATGCCTGCGATATGGATTTACACACTGCGTAAAATACTATCGTATTTTGAAATCCGACTGTATTTTACGCATGTATTTGAGCTCTGAAAAGATCTCTAGCAATACAATAAGATCGAAAAAATTGACCAACTTCTCAAACATGTCCGTATCGATAGAGATCTTTTCAAGCCCAAATACGTGCGTAAAATGAGCTCGGATTTTACGCAGTGTGTAATTCCACCACTAGTTTGATTGTTGAGTATGACTGATTTTTAGAAAAAGTCTTATGTCTGATTGTAATTACGTTTTTCTTTTTTTCTAGACAATGAAACTAAAAAAAACGAACGCTGAAATAAATTGGACAACAGCCTTCACACACTAATTGGGTCACCGAGATTATCCTAGCAAGAGACATACATCTGCGAATTTTACGGAACTTCCCCGTGTTGTCGTTGTTTTGCGTTAGGGGACTCCCCGGCGAATGGCGACAGTCTCGCAAGAGCCACGGAAAAACTTAAATACGTTTGCATTTTTTCTTCGCTTTTCTAGATCACAACTACGGTCGCTTGTAGCTGCTTTGGATCCACCTAAGTTTTGCTCTAAAAATGGCATTGCTATTCCTTTGCATTGTCGCAAACAGGAAAATGATTTGAGGAACCCACAAGCAAACTGATTTTTCATTTAAGAATTCGCCATGTGCCATTTCAGCACTTCAAAGCGAACTAGTTTCTGTTAATCCCCATATGCCTCACCATCAACCCTTGTAATCGACAATTAAAAATAGATCCAAAGATTGACGAGTAGATGATCTGTAATCTACTTCCCAGATAAAGGAGGTTTTGCATATTGCTCAATATTAGAAAGTGAAAATTACTCACTACCTTATGGGTCCGAATTTTTACTATGTCTACAGTCTACTACCACATAGACACAAGTGTTGAATCTGAGACAATGGGGGTCTTAGAGAGACTAGTCTACTAGGAACGCTGAACTGGAACAAGGCAAATTCTTGGTTTAACAGCGTAACAGGAGCTGTGTCTGTTAAAGGATGGCTTTTTAGTCTAAAAATTCCATTACCTTTACATACGCTTTCTTCAGAGACGAATCCGTCGCTGCATTTACATCTATCATCCAGGCAGATGGAACTAATATCGCCAGCTCTTTGACACTTGTTCTCGTCACACTTTAATGGTACAGGAGTGGTTGCAGTTGTAGTTGATGTGACTGGGGTCTGTGTGGACGTGGTAAGTCGAGATGTCGTTGTTTCGGGAGCAGCAGTCGATGTTTTTGCTGTGGTTGTTGCTGATGTTGTTTTTGCTGTGGTTATTTCTGATGTTGTTGTGACTGGGGTCTGTGTGGACGTGGTAGTTCGAGATGTTGTTGTTTCGGGAGCAGCAGTGGATGTTTTTGCTGTAGTTGTTGCTGGTGTTGTCGAAACTGGGGTCTGTGTGGACTCGGTAGTTCGAGATGTTGTTGTTTCGGGAGCAGCAGAGGATGTTTTAGCTGTGGTTGTTGCTGATGTTGTTATGACTGGGGGCTGTGTGGACGTGGTAAGTCGAGATGTTGTTGTTTCGGGAGTAGCAGTCGATGTTTTTGCTGTGGTTGTTGCTGATGTTGTTGTGACTGGGGTTTGTGTGGACGTGGTAATTCGAGGTGTTGTTTTTTCGGGAGCAGAAGTCGATGTTTTTACTGTGGTTGTTGTTGATGTTGTTGTAACTGGGGTCTGTGTGGACGTGGTAGTCCGGGTTGTTGTTGTTTCGGGAGCAGCAGTAGATGTTTTAGCTGTGGTTGTTGCGACTGGGGGCTGTGTGGACGTGTTAATTGGAGGTGTTGTTGTTTCAGGAGCAGCAGTCGATGTTTTTGCTGTGGTTGTTGCTGATGTTGTTGTGACTGGGGTCTGTGTGGACGTGGTAATTCGAGGTGTTGTTGTTTCGGGAGCAGCAGTCGATGTTTTTGCTGTGGTTATTTCTGATGTTGATGTGACTGGAGTCAGTGTGGACGTGGTAATTGGAGGTGTTGTTGTTTCGGGAGCAGCAGTGGATGTTTTAGCTGTGGTAGTTGCTGACGTTGTTGCGGCTGGGGGCTGTGTGGACGTGGTAAGTCGAGATGTTGTTGTTTCGGGAGCAGCAGTCGATGTTTTTGCTGTGGCTATTGCTGATGTTGATGTGACTGGGGTCTGTGTGGACGTGGTAATTGGAGGTGTTGTTGTTTCGGGAGCAGCAGTTGATGTTTCTGCTATGGTTGTTGCTGATGCTGTTGTGACTGGGGTCTGTGTGGACGTGGTAATTCGAGGTGTTGTTGTTTCGGGAGCAGCAGTCGATGTTTTTGCTGTGGTTATTGCTGATGTTGCAGGGGCAAATGTTGTTGCTTCACTTGGTTGCGGTGTTGTAGAAATTATCGGAGCTCCAGTCGTTGTTAAAGCTTTCGAAGTCGTCGAAGGCACAGTTGTTCTTGATGTTTCAGTGGTTGTTACGGTTTCTGTGCTTGTAGAGGCTTCGAGTGTCGTTAATGCCGGAGTGGTTAAAACTTCCGGTGTGGTTGAATATTTAGGCGTTGTTGATGCTACAGTGCTTGCAGATGTTTCGAGCGTCGTTAGTGCTGGAGTAGTTGAAACTTCTGGTGTGGTTGAATATATAGGCGTTGTTGAGTCTACTGTGCTTGTAGAGGCTTCGGATGTTGTCAGTGCCGGAGTTGTTGAAACTCCTTGTGTGGTTGATTCAGCAAATGTTGTTGGGACTTCTGTTGTTGTTGAAGCTTTGGTGGTTGTTGAAGCTTCAGGCATTGTTGAGGCTACTGTGCTTGTAGAGGTTTCGGGGGTTGTTAGTGCCGGTGTGGTTGATCCGGCAATCATGGTATACAGATCTGTCGTTGTTAAAGATTCGGTGGTTGTCGAAGCTTCAGGCGTTGTTGAGGCTACTGTGCTTGTAGAGGCTTCGGGTGTCATTGATGGCGAAGTGGTTGAAACACCGTTTGTGGTTGATCCTCCAGTTGTTGTCGAGACTACTATTGTTGTTGAAGTTTCAGTGGTTGATAAGGATTCTGTGGTTGTTGAAGCTTCAGGAGGTGTTGATGCAGTTGTGCTTGTAGATACTACGAATGTTGTCGATGGCGGTCTAGATGTTGCTCCGGAAATCGTTGATGAAGGTCCAGGCGTTGTTGACACTGCTGTGCTTGTAGATGATTCGGGAGTTGTTGAAGCTTCGAAAGTTGTTGCTTCATATTTGAACAAAGCTAAAAATAGTATAGTTAGTTTGAGATTTCAAAAACGAGAGATGTGGTAACATGAACTAAATATTTATTGAAGCTTTACTCTCTGGTGTATTCTAGAAAATAATTTTCTGTTAAACAGTTCAATTAAAATGATTTTATTTTTAATTTTATAAATAAGAAAACAAACTGAAAGAAACGAATAAAGAGGTTAGCTTTTCACCATTTGTATTAAATACGAGAAAGAACTTAGCCTACACTCCTTTCTTATCAATTTGATACCATTCGGGCATCGTTAAATTATATGACTCAACAAAAACAAAAAATTAAGCAGACTAAGATAATTTAGAATCTTGTACTATTAATTTTATTTCATTCTCTCGGATCCCTGCAGTACTTCTGGTTAGTTTAAACGAACTCAACTATTGAATGATTAATTGTTTATGACGTGTTACAGGGGCTAACACAGAGTACGGAGTAAATGTGAAAGAATTACATGTTGAAACGCAAAGATATGAATTGACAGTCTTGTGACTTTAAGTACAGATTCTTCTCTGAAAAGAGACAATCAGTAAAATAGATTACAATCTCAATCATTAAATATATATTTTATTATTATTATATATATTTTGTAAGAGCGGAAGATTTTCCAAAAGATACGCAATTTTCCCCTCAAAACCTTAACAGAACCTTAACATTAATGTAAATACAAACATACAATAACAATATAATACAAGCCTTATATAATAATACAAACATATAATATAAACCTTAACATAAACTTTAACATAATTTCATTACTGGGTTCGTTCACTAATGCCATGGATAAATGATCAGTAGTCCCCTGCTAGATTTACTGAACTTATATCACGGAGTTGAAAAAATCCCAACTTTCCCATATAGAACTGACGATACTGCGTAGAATCCGTGTGGGAATGTAAATTTGTGACATCCCGTCCCCCGTTCGTCTGTCTGCAGTATAAAAGCCAAGCTTCACTTTTAACGTATTTCTCCGACTTACACACAGCGAGATCGCACCGTATCCGACGAAAACGGATGTTTACCGTCGTCATTAGAGAAGGTAGAACTAAGAAAAACTGGATTTTAAAATGGTGAATTGTGGGCGTTTGGTGAATATTATATGCTTGTGAAGACTTTCAAGGTTGTCCCAAGCTTTTCATGACTGAGCAAACCCATTGTTCGAACAAAGTAAAATTGGAACTGTGTTTTAGAAGGCTTCAATCTCTTAATTCTTCAAAGTTTTAATACAGAAAAGGAGTCTCGTATCGGATGAGAGACTTTGGTCGTAAAAGTTTGAAGTCTTATAAAACTAATTTCCTATTAAAATTTTTTTGAAAAAAGGGTTTGATCAATCAAGAAAGGGTCGACAAAAATGTGTACGTATATACTTGCTGAAAATATCTAGGAAACGTTCACAATTCAGTCTGTGAGGTGAAAAACTCATACCTTGCAACGTTGAATTCTCTTATTTGCTTTTTCCGTTTTCGTAGGTACGCTGCAATCTCTCTACACTGTAAAAAGTTTCTCCGTATAAAGATTAAAGTTAACTGCAGTATTTGCTACTCGGATTCATCTCATATCTATTTGGTATGAATATTATCTGCGTAGAGATAAGGATAATCCGAGTAGCAAATACTGCAGTTGACTTTAATCTGTATACGGAAAACTTTTTACAGCAAGTAAGTAAGTAAGTAATTTATTTATGACCCGCCATTTTGGAAAGGCGGAGTAAATGACGAAAATAGTGTATTCGCTTTCAACTAGGGCCAACAAGTTCAAAAGGCGAAACAGAAATGGAGAGTGACTATGAGAAAATAAAATTGGACATCAATTGAACTGAATAGTAATGAAATTAGCTGCGATTTTTTTTCTTGGAATACGGAAGAATTGGCTTGACCATACGGAAGATACAATAATCAGGTAATGTGGAGCCTGACTATAAAGTTTAACCGAATAGGGCTGACATCCGACAGTCTTGTTGCACAGTTTATTCACTTACGGTGGGTTTACAAACTGCGTAAAATCCGAGCGTATTCTGAAATCCGAGCGTATTTTACGGACGTATTTGAGCTTGAAAAGATTTTTAGCAATACGGACGTATTTAGATCCAAAACGCACCGATTTCTCAAATACGTCCGTACTGCTAGAGATCTTTTCAAGCCCAAATACGTGCGTAAAATACGCTCGGATTTTACGCAGTGTGTAAATGCACCAATATGGTCCATTTACACACCTTTATACATTTGAGAAATCGGTCCGTTTTGTATCTAAATACGTCCCTGTTGCTAGAAATCTTATCAAGCTCAGCGCTCAAGTTCAAACATGCGTAAAATACGCTCGGATTTCAAAATACGCTTGGATTTTACTCAGTGTGTAAACCCCACCGTTAGACAAGCCTGAAAACCCGACACAAATTCGTTACTCTGTTGGTCCACTATACGCAAATAATCGATTTCATCGAATGAACTTATTGGTTAGGATTTGCGTTACCTCTATGCGCCTGTCCCTCTATGCTTGAAATATTTACCAACTACAAAGGTAAGCTATTGCTGAAAATTAAAACAAAAATTTGTAAGACATTTCTTAACAAAATTTCCCTAGTTTCTCCCAGCGTGGCGCTTCCGTGCTTAGCGTCTTTAATCTTGGAAGTGCCGGCTTAATTTAAGTTCAAATTCTCCGCGTCTGGATGAATACTAGAGCCTCGTTTTTGTTGCATGCTGCAGGTCCACTTCTCCGCCGATTCCGGACTGATTCTTTCTACATCCGTTTTTGCACTGCAGCGCTTCCAAGGAAGACGGCAGCGCTTCTCAAGAATCACGGACTTGCTCATCGACCAAGTCCGTGCTTCCCTGCAAGATGCTGCAGCGCTGCTGCTTCAACCAAGAAGAAATTGAATCCAAAAACGCATATTGTGCAAAAGTAAAGAAGTGCTGCAGCAGCGATGCGGAATGAAACCGGACAAGCTTTCACTTTCCGACAAGCGAAGCGCATCGCGAAAACTGTGGGAAAGTGATTTCTGGAATCACTTTCCACTTTCCCGCCGGACTGATCGCGAAAACGCATGGAAAGCTGATGTCTCTTAGAAAATGCTGAATTACAAACTTTTTCGGATAAATAGGGTCCACTGAACGGTTGTTTATTCTCCTATATTCCATCGAAGTCACCTTAATTACGATTGCCAGTTTTTTTTTAAATTATTAGTGACGCCTTCCCTGTTTTTTCTCCACACCTTTGAAATTCCCGCCGAAAGAACTTTCCGCGGAGCTTTCCACTAACCTCGTGGAATCACTTTCCGGGAAAGCCGCTTCGGTTTCCAAAGCGCGAAAACCGGGTTGGAAAGTTCGGTAACTTCCCGAAGTAGCGCGAAAACCATTGGAAAGTGATTCCAACTTTGCTTTCCAGGTCGCGAAAACCCTCCTATTATTTCTAAAGCCTTGGGTGAAAAAAAAACAAAATCGCGTAGATGGTTCAAAATATTTCAGTGTATCCAAACATCAAATAAAAAAAATTAAGCTGCCTTTTCTGCGGAACAAGGTAAGAAAACACTCACCCTCTGCTATCACTTCTTTCACGAGGATGCTGAAGCCGATACCTTGGACTGTAATCTGTTCAGTGTCTTGATAGGCCTGTAGTCGCCTTTGAATCACATCAGTGTCGTAATCCGTGACGGCACTGGACAACACTATATGCATAGTAACCTGTGATCCATCATAATTGCGCTCAGATCGATTCGGTGGTACGAACTGGTTGACAGTTACAGTGGCGTCCGGAAACACCTTTTCGAGCTGGAAAAGATGGTAGTATAGTTGGGACTAGATTCAGAGTTCTTCGAAGGTATAGGGCCAGTGCCGGGTGCAAACGAACTGGAATTTGATATGAAGCGAATTCTCGCCGTTCCGCCGTTCGAAGGGAACGGCGAGAATAGAGTCACTTCACGCGGTCCACGTACAGAAACAGCGAGAACGTGGGGAATGCTTCCAAAATGGATTTTGTTCGAAAACAAGTATGCAGTTGACGAAATATGTCTGGATCCACTTTATTTTTGGTTTTGTTTCTTCTGTTTGTTTTAAAATAATTTTACATTGCACCAACACCAGCAAAAATTAATTCCTCTCCGAATCTGAAAGCGAGTCCTTTTTGGGATCCCAAAACGTAAGTTGAGGGATTCCTATGACATCGTAAAAGTTGTCCGTCTGTCCGTCCGTCCGTCCGTCCGTCTGTAAGCACGATAACTCTCGAAGGGAATGAGATATTTTGATGAAACTTGGTGTGAGGATTCGTTGGGTCGGCGGACCAGTCAAGTTCGTAAATGGGCTTTGTAGCCCTACATTTAGGGGTGGGGGAGGGGGTTCAAATTAGGGGGCAAACAAAATATTTTGAAACAGCTAATGTGATAGTCGATTATGGGGCAAGAAGACGTGCTGAACACGATGGTGAAAACCATTTTGTAATCGGACAAGTAGTTCGCCCGGAATCCGGCCAAAACCGGAAAGTTTGTTAAAAGTAAAAGTTTTATTTGAAGTTGATTAGATGTTTGATTTAGAGGTAGGAAGACATGCTGAAGACGATGGTGAAAACCATTTTCTCGACGGACAAGTAGTTCGCCGGAATCCGGCTCAAACCGGAAAGTATGTTAAAATTAAAAGTTTTATTTGGAGTTGATCAGATGTCCGATTTAGGGCAAGAAGACATGCTGAACTTTTATGTGAAAACAATTTTCTTCCCGGACATGTAGTTCGCCCGGAATCCGGCCAAAACCGGAAAATTGTTAGAAGTTAAAGTTTTATTTCTAGCTGATTAGATAACCGATTTAGGGGTAAGAAGAGACGCTGAATCCGTGTGTGACAATCATCTTTTACCCGGACATATAGTTTGACCGGAATCCGGCTGGAGTCGGAAAATTTGTTCTAAGTTAAATTTTTATTTTAAGTTGATTAGATGTTCATTATTGGGGAAAGAAGATACCCTGAGTTCATTTTTGAGCTTTCTTTTTTCGCCGGACAAGTAGTTCTAGAGTTCGGCCGAAACCGGGAAATTGGCAGAAGTGGCAGGAACTTTTCGTCAAAACAGATATGACTTATACGGGTAAACACACATGCTGAATCCATATCTGAACTTGATTTTCTCAGATGATTAGCTATTCGGCCTTAATCTGTTTCTGAATTTTAATTGTAAGACTGTTCAAGGATTCTGGCGATGACTGGATCTGGCTAAGACAAGACCCAGTTGTCTGGATCAGATATTGAATTTTTGGGATCCCATTGAAAAGTTTGGTCTTGTTGATGGTGGTGAGGATGATCGGAGCGTTCCCCGTCCGTGGGGACTCGCGAGAATACGGGGAGTGAGGCCCCGGGACAAAAAAAACGCGATGACTCCTGAGGTGGAGTCCTCGGGGAACAGTGAGAATACGCCTATGGAGACATCCCATAGCACTTTGCTCGACATTAGTCCTCCTAGTATATTTTCACCCTCTATCACCTGGTTTTCTATGTTTTGTTTCACCCTTGGTCCGAGCAGGACCTCTCTTTTATGCCAACCTTATGGTAAGGATCAGGTATATATTTAATTAGGGACCAAGCAGTGTTACACCTTATATTTATATTATATTGACTTGTGGAATGATTTGTCCACGATTCATCAAGTAAATTAACTATTTTCTTAATGGCCAGGCTTGATTGAATATTTGAATTCCAGCTTCTCTAGGATGCGGGAACCAGATTGATTAGGGACTTCTGGATTGACTGCGGATGAACTATAGCATTCCCTTGTTTTATTTCCTTGTCCTTATGTTCGGTTTACCCACTGGTCCGGGGGGCTAATGGACACCTACGGTGTCAGAATGTCTTCAGTTCACGGCCAGGGATCCTTAGTCCTTGGCTTCCCCCAATCTTGCCACCAACATCCTCTCAATAATGGTGTTAAAAGTCGGTTCTTAAATCTTAAGCCCCCTCAAAAATCCCAAGCTGATGGTGCAAGTGCACTATCACCAATTCCAAGCCCAAGTGGACTGACTGACTGGACTATATAGAATTTTACAGAATATCAGTTCCATGCGGAGAAGTTGAGACTTTTCTCAGTGTGAAGACAGTTCAATTCCCCGACAATCCGGTCGGGGAAAATTATGTGGAGAGGCCTAATCGAAGTTTAGTGGCATAGAGCACCAAATCAGTAACTGGATCCCATAGCACCTTCTGCGCTCCTTCTATACTATTTCGTTCTGGCGTCACTCATGTTCTGCGAAAGATGGAGATTAAAAGATGAGATCATGTTATTTTAAATATGCAAAGCACCTGCTCCACTTGTCGAAATTATGTCATAACCATACATTGACGGATAAATTCAAAATTCAAGACGCAAGTGTTATCCTTTTGGATGTTTCGTCATCACTTTCAAAACTCATGGACAACAAGGCCCAACCAGCACACGATGTCGTCCACTGCTTCCTGACCGAAGATTAAAAATTAAGTGTCTTTTTCTGTGTGAATATATATATTTTGTATATTTTCTTTATTTTCCTCATTTACTCCGCCTTTTCAAAATAGCGGGTCATAAATAAATTACTTACTTACTTATAGTGGACGGGCCTTTTATTTGCATTTGCAAATTCCTTTTTTCTGGATGCTATTGCTGAATGTAAGTGTATATTACTGAACGAATGACTGAAAAATGAATAGTATATAGCTGAGAGTATTACTTCGTAAACTTTATCTGTCCGTCTGCCTGTTTGCATGTCTATCTGTCTGTTAGCATGATAACTCTCAAAGGGATTGAGATATTTTCTTGAAACTTGGTATGAGAATTCATTGGGTCAAAGTACAGGTCAGTTACGTACCATAGATTGGTTCTATAGCCCTATATTCATGGATTTGCGGGGGCAGGGGGTCAAATTTAGGGTTGAACTATTTTTCTTAAGCTAAGGTGACAGTCGTTTTACGGGTAAGGTCACATCCTGAATCCAGGTTGAGCTTTTTTCTTGTCGGACAACTTTTTTGCTGGATTCCGACTAAAACCGGAAATTTGGTAAAAAATTGTTTCTGAGATCGATTAGAGATTTGGTGATGGGTAAGGAAACGTACTGAATCCATTTTTGACCTTTATTTCCTCGTCGGAGAAGTAGTTCATTTGAATCCCGGCAAAAAAACGAAGTCGTGAAGTTTGTTTGGGGGTTAATCAGGGATACGGTGAAGAAGTATGGAGACGTGCTGAATCCATTGCTGAACGTTTGTTTCTTGCCAGACAAGCAATTCATCTGGAAACAGGTAAAAACCGGGAATTTGGTAGAACAAAAAAAAAATCAGAGCCGATTAGAGATCCGTCATTGGAGTAAAAATACATGCTGGATCCCTACCTGAACTCTATGCTGCACCAGACACAGTCAAAACCCGGCAATTCGATAAACTGAGAGTAAATTCTGAAGTCGCATGAGCTTTGATTTAAGAGTAATATTTGCTGCTAAATCTATGTTGGTTCTTAGATGATCGGGAAAAAACAAGCGCTTTTACTATTTGTACATTTCTGAAAAATCTATTATTCGTATCGGTATACCAGGAAATTACACTAAATCTACTGTGTTTGTTTGTTTTTACTACCAAATCAGATGTCAGCCAAGAATTTCAGAATGAGCAAATGTTGAATCAGAATATTTTATTGGTTTTCGATTAGCAATTGGATTCCGGTCGTATCTGGGTACAATCTGGGTTATCTGACCAACAACATGTTTACTCGATCTGGCGAAGACATAAAATCGATTGTGTGGAATAAGAAGGCCAATAAATATTCACTTTTGGGATCCCATCGAAACCTTTGGGCTTTTTAATTTCTGAGAAGACCTTGAGAAGACTTCAAGAAAGACTTGCAGGGTTTCAGTAGAAACTGTGAGCGTGTCCGAAAGCTCGGAAACGAACGAAAATGCTGAATTAATTCAGCATTTTATGCAGCATTTCGCTTTCGGACTTAAATTTTCGCTCAGTTTATGCAGCATTAATTCAGCATAAAATTCATCGAAAAATTCAGCGAAGATGCTAAATTTTACGCTGAATTTTCAAGAAGAAACTGGGGAGCTGGCGATTAAGGCTAAATTTCGGAATTAGAAGTGTCAGAGAAGAAATAAAGAACGTGTCCGAAAGCTTTTAGTGCTGTAAATGCTGCATTTAATGCTGCATATAAGGTAAGAGCTTTCGGACGAAAATAAAAATAAAAATGCAGCATTAAATGCAGCATTTACAGTCCTGAAAGCTTTTGGACACGCTCTGTATCTGGTACCGCCAGTGCCTTGAGTGACCTAGAACCAGGGACGTCACGGGGGGGGGGGACGCTCCCCCCCCCCAATGCTTTCGGCCATTCGGTAAAAAATAACCGCGATTTTTCGTCAAAACAGTTTATTTTTTTATGAAAATAGTCAGTTTTTCTGAAAATCAGTCGATTTTTTTCGAAAATGTCATTTTTCTTGTTGAATACAGTCGTTTTTTCTGCAGAAGAAGTCGGTAAAAATTACCAGCCAGTCGGTAAATGCCTCGTCCCCCCCCCCCCCCCAAACATTTTGGCTAGTAACGTCTCGTCAATAAGCCTCAACTTAAATTCAATTTCAAACATGCTGTATTGATGAAATAAATTGTAGCTCTGGGGTATGTTATAAAGCCTTGTCACAATAAAAGGATAAACCACAGTACTTTCAGATAGAACTGAAAACCCACACTGTATTATCGTTTTCCTCCCTAATTAACAACCACTGTTCCTTCTGGTCATAAACCAAATTGCCATATTCTAGTTCAGCGCTTCCAACCGGACTAGTTTCTTTCAACTCCTACCGTGTCTCATTATCATCATTTGTCAATGAACATAGTCAAATTGATCTACAAGTTGAAGAGTAGAATTTGCAATCTGCTCCTCGACAATGGAAGTATTGCACTGTCTATGGAGTAGGAAGTGAAAGCTTTAATTTTCTTGCGCATTACCTCATGGATCCATACTTTATTTCACCATTTCACTGTGAAAATTGTTAACCTGAGACGATTGAATAAGGCGAATTGCTTCCACCTGTTAAGAAGTTCGTGCTTCAGCTGTTAGGACATTTTATTATTATTGCAGGGTCATTATGTGCGGATCGACTAAAAAGAGGCATGGCAAGGCGCAGGAGGCACGAGTAATAAAACAGATTAGCAAGTAGCAGAAATTGAAAAGTAAGTGAGAGTTCGTCACTCCAGAGCCTAAAAGAAGGCACATTACAACATTGTTCCTGCCCCTCATGCTGAAGCCTGAAAGGGGCCTTATAGTTTTTGTGCCTCTTTTTAGTGCTCGTACCGCCTACACTATGTCGTTCCTGGCCGTGCCTCTTCTTAGTCAATCCACATTCTGTGGCAGACTTGTGTGGATCTAAAGCCCTCTTTGACGACCCTCTTCGCCGGCTCTTTTGAAGAATGTCTAGTCAAGCCATTCGGATGAATTTTATTTCTCATTGGTCTCATAGGACCCCACTCGGGAATTCAGAAGTACTGTGGCACAGTTTTTTGAACCTTGAGTATTAATCCCGTGGATACACTCTGCCCCCGGTCATTAGCACTAGCAGCAGGGACCCATAAATTTCCTGTAATGACTCGCCATTCAGGGGGCTTGTCATTTCCTATGCTTCTATGTTGCTATGTAGCCCGAGCCTCACCTAGTTTCCAAAAATTCCACTTGGGTCGAATCGGCGTTCTTGCTCAGATAGACAAAATTTGTTGGGACTATTCAGCATACCACCAGGTACCTAAGCTAGGAAAAAAGATCCAGGATACTCTTCCATTACAGAGAAATATTCCTAGTTCAGCGCAATAGCTGCGAAAATTTTTGTCTATCTAGATAGTCGGGTATTTTATCCCCGTGAGTGTTTCTCGAACTATCTGACGCTCGGTCAAGAGCGCATCAAAAATCTCTTATTGACAAGCCCCCTGAATGGCGAGTTATTACAGGAAATTTATGGGTCCCTGCTAGCAGTAAGAATACCTAGGAGATCCAACTTCATAAGAACGCTAATGCTTAAGACACCGCCCCACTAACTACGTTTCCAGAATCTAAAAATACCAACTCCCGACTTATCGGCGAAAGAGGAGGAACATGCTACTAGTCTTCAGGCTACTCAAATCTAATCACCTCCCCTCCCTCTTCGCTCCTCCTTCGTTCGCCAACACTTCTTCAGCAACCGAGCTATTCCTCTGTGGAACGCTTGTCTGAAGTAAACGTGACTAGCAAGACACCTGAGGGTTCATAAGGCGACTTGACGAGGATTGGCACGCGTAACCGTGAAGAGAGGATATACGATCAACCGCAAGCCACTCATCCGGATACTACATCCTTGCTTGCAAGTGCAATTTTAGGTAAGGCTACGAAATTCTGAGCCCTTTGAGCACTGGGGTCTGACTGAGACTCCTTAGCATCAGTCATGGAACTGGATATTCTGGGGAGAGCCAATAACTATCAAGCTTTCGAAGTTTGGCAAATAAACATTGTACCAAAGGAAATAGAAGTTCGCCTGTGATACTATCAACCGCTGAAATCTTGCGACACAAAAATACCTCAGTAAATTTACAGCTGGGTAAACCAATCTGACAGTCCCGTCCTCTATCCACGAAAAGATTATGGCTAGTTTTGGAAGAATGTTCAGAGAAGAAGAAACGTTTAAATATCTATTTTTTGACCGATCTTGATGATTTGTATGGCGAATAACATCTTTCTTTACAGCGGATAGAAGAAAGGAACATTTACGAATATTTGTCTACGGATATACTACTGATTTTTTTGTCGTTTCACTCTTTTTGACCGTTCTTGTGGCGGTCACTTCTTTTGAGCTTCTCGTGTATTTTGGGAATGGCTTGTTATAGGTCTCTGAAAATTTTACAGTATTTGAAAATGCAAAACGGATACGTCAGCTGAATTTTATTAGAGCTATATTTCGGCCCTTATTGGCAAAAGAAAGTCGGAAAAGTTTTCCCATAAGTTCTTATTTCCAACTTGAGCTGTTTTGAGCCTGAAGAGAACCCTTGCCAAGAAGGGCAAAAATATAGCTCTAATAAAATTGAGTTGACGTGTCCATTTTGTACTATCAAATACGATTCGCAGTCAGCTTGGGCTGAAGGAATAATTAATTTTACAGTAGATGCAAGAACTAAGATGCATAGCCCCAGTATCAGTAACTTATTTTCACAAAAACTGTTATTTAGCCCTTTAATGCGTGACAGCAACCTATTTTCATAAGACAAAAAAAATTGACTCACAAGTATTTCAACGCCTCTCTTCAGCTTCAGATATCTGTATGATCTCTTGTCAGTCAGGTCGTCTGACCATGGTTGGTCTGAAGTCAGAGGTAGTTGCACAACTGACACATACTCATCTGTTTCGGATAAGGCTTTGCAGTCCCCACTGGATGTCAGAACCATCGGGAGTTCGCACTGGCATTTGTATCCTTTGACACCATAATGCTCAACGCACTGGGCATTCAGTTTCTGACATTCGCTCCTTTGTTTGTCTGAACAAGTTGTAAAACTTCTAGCTAGCGCTGGAAAAGGACGTGACGTAAACAAGAGAAATGAAAGTAACAGTTTTATGCTTGTTTATTCCTCCTCGAAATTAGCTCTCCCTCCTCCGACTCTTAAAAAGTGACTGGATCCAAATGCCACATCTAGGGCTTCTGATTACAAATTCAACCAAATAACTTTCAACACGACTAAGTACAGAAAATGTTCAGTGACGAGTGATACCAAACAAAAATACTATAAAATGAACGAATAAAGTGCGGCAAACACAAGTTTACATATTTTCAGTTGATTCTAATGGATAGTTTGTTAGTTTGAACGGTTTTTAGTGCTACTGAACTACCATGCTTCCTACAATTCCCACAAAACAACGAACCGCTCCCTTCAGCTCCTTGAAGAGAACACATGAAGAGCACATGAAGAGAACACATGAAGAGAAAATGGTGCAGACTAATCGCCATAGCAAAGACGACTTATCCGTACTCCATCCTAGAAATTCCACCAAAAAATAGTCAATAGTTTACAAATACTTGGACATCGGTATTTCCTGTAACCCACCTCTCTCAGTCAAGATCTTCATGTCCAATATGCCACAACAAAATTTCTCTTACCTTTCTTCTGAACTTCGATCTCGTTACCAATGGATAAAAGCTCTGACTTGCAACCAGTCACACATCTCTGCTTAAAAGCGGCCTCGACCTTGCCACTGTCCAACCCTATAGACGATAGTCTGACGTCAGCGAAGACATCAGGCTTCACGAATTCTCGCTGCACTTCATTCAAGGCGGGTAGATCTTCTTGGAAGATATTGTCCACGACAGGGGTTGAGGAGGGAACCAAGTTTTTGAGCTGTAAAGTAAAAAAGTCAAGGTCGTGCCGACAAAAAAAAAATCTGACATAAGTAGACATGTCAGTAAAAGAAGCAGTAATTGAAGTTGATTTTTCCTTTCTAGCGTCGGTTTATGGGATATTTGTCTCTCATACTGTTTCTTCAATGAATCGTCGACCTCCAAGAATATGCCCTCCCTGAAATCTTGTTAAAATCCAGTTGCGAATTGCCGCCAGAGGCACTAGAGAAACTACTTTATCTGAAGGGGGAATTAGCGATGAGGCTTTCGGTTCATACCAAGTCGCACAATTGTCCCGCAGAAAAGTCAGTAAGCACTGAAGTAGGAAGCCAAAATTGACAAACTTAATGAAGTTTGACATAACAAAGTTGGGTAGAATCATATATCTATTTTTAAACATAGCCAGGTCTAAAAGGCCTGGCTATGTTTATAAGAGAAGGCTATATTTATAAAAGAGATTGATAATATAACTAAACAAATCTGGTTAAATGTACACCAAGGAGAAACTTTGCGGTGTTTACTTTAAATTTGCGCATCTAGCGGCAAAAAAAACTAGTCCGAAAGGAATTTGAAGTAGTGCGATTATTTTAAGCCCGCGTTCTTAGCAGTTTGTTTTGTTTTTTGTGTTCATTTATTCGTTTAAGACAGAATTAGTTAACAGCATGTAAAATAAGCTGGTGTTCGCATCAATCAATCAATTTTATTTCAACCCTAATAGCACTAGGCTAACAGGGGCGGGAGTTGGAAAAAACAAAAATTCACTAACAATACAAAATAATACAGAAACTAACAAATAATAAATACGAAACGAACAGAAATCAAGTACAGTTAAAATGTTTAGTGATATCGGAACGAACGAATTTAGGTATCATTCCGAAGATTTCGTAGGTGGGGGAACAAGCTTGGGTTTCGGGCCGTTCTTGCTTCGCGTGTTAGGTCCATGAGAGGGTGTTACGAAGTCCGTAAGGATGGTCCTGTGATGTCGAAAATTCAAAATTTGGTGGCCAAAACGCTAGAGAAGATTATGTCTTCTTTCAGACAGTTTTTCAATGCCGAGGATTTGAAGGCTTTCGTTGTAGGATGTGTAATTATGGCCAAGTATTATTCTGCAGGCTGTCATCTGCAGTCGTTCAATTTCCGCATTCCTGAGCTTTACTAAAATGCGCGAAGGGTAGCACAGCTATTTTTCACTATTTTTCCCACTAGAGTTTTAAATTGGAGGTTATCATCCAGAATGGCCAAGAATTTTTACAGAATTTTCAGTTTTCACTGACGATCCAGAAAGTATTTGCTTCTAACAGGCCAGCCTGTAGAATTCGCTGCATAGCAACTTGTCCATGGTTTGACTTTCTTGCCGATTTCGTTTTTTCGTCATCGGTGGGTGGTGGCATCAACGCGTGCCACCTTTCGAAGGGGGCCCAAACTGGGCCCAAACTAGTTCACTGATATGAAGGAATTTGATTGACTGCTCTTGGTGGTTAATAGGAGTTGGTAAGTGTCGTCAAGGCTAGTCTTGGCAATTAATGTTATAACTCCTTATTTATTCAAACAATGTTTACAACGGGTACGTCAGCTACGATTCTTCATCAGCGATATTCGGCCCTTTTTGGCAAGGGTCCTCGTCAGGCTGTCAATCCTCTGGCTCAACTTCGGGAAAGGAAAGAAACATTGTTTGAATAACTGTTTCAAAGTCAGCTTGGGCTCAAAGAATATTTAACTCCTTATTTAATATAACTTAAAGCTATGTCATGTTGTCACAACCACGTGCTAAGGGATAGTTCAGGATGCATGTGCTCCCTTTCCGAAGTTTCCTCGTCTCTACCGATATCATTTACAACTGAGCCCAAACAGCGCATGTCTTTCTACCCTGTCTCCTGGCCTTTTGTGTTTTTCTGTGCTAGCCTATGTCTTTGTTTTTATTTCTTTGTTTTAAGTTATATGCTCCGCTTTCCAAAAAGGCGGATCAAAAATAAATTACCAGAGGGCGATTCTGGTGATCTCTTGGATTCGCTTTCCGAAAAGCAAAGCGAGAATCCGCCGAGCTCAAGAACAAACGGAAAGTCGTAGCGCCTAAGTTGCACCTTTATAACTTCTCGATGACTTTCCGAAATCAGTTTCAACTCGCGAAGTGGATTCGCTTTCCAAGTGCGGCGGAAACTAGTGGTGCGCGAGAACGGCTCTGGAAAGCAAAGCGAGTTTTAGCCGAAGTCGCAAGAACAGCCGGCGCATGGGGCACATGAGCCACTGCGCAACAACTACCGCGAAACAAAAGCCACTGCAAGCTTTTATCAGTACCCGTGCAGAAAATTATTCTGACGTCCCCATGCTGATACGACCACCACTGAACATATATTCACCGTTGTCAGGCAGTTGGCGAAAAAAGGCCCACGAATTCATTCTAAATACTTAAATGGCGTCGATTTCCCATCTGCGTTCGATAAGCTCGCGAAGCTTTTCAGACCGCCAGAATCACCCTTAGTCTTCCTACTTACTCCTACCTAATTGTAACTTACAGATTCTTTTACATTCACTTTATTATTTCGGAATTCCACTTTGGGGTGTATGTTTTTGTTGTACGGTATGGTATTATTAGATTTTGTAACAAAAGCTAGTCTTCTTGCTACTAATCCCTTTTCACCCTCTGCTGCGGGTCGCGGTCACGACCAACCAGATTTCAGTCATCAAATCTTTCCATCTTAAATAGGAAAAAAAAACAGCAAGAAAGATCGTAAAAATGAAAGAAGATCTAAAACGCGCTTTACAACAAAACGTTTAGGAACTTACATCGAATCATTACTTACCAGAACTTCTAAGGAATCCCTAATTTTGAGGAAATCTTGACTGTTCTTGACGTCATAACCATCTTCCCAGTAGAAATCGTCCAGTTTGAACCTCAGGGAAAGTTGACCAGCTCTTGGATCTTAAAAATTAACAAGTTCAAGGTCTTCGTATCTAAGCTTAAGAAGGCGCTCGGATGAATGTAGAACGCATTCTGCTCTCCTTAATCCTATCCTGTTCTGGCGTTAACCGCATTAGTGGTACCGGTTATTCCCTTCTCTTTTTTCTATGTTTATTTGGTTGTATCTTGTGCATTTACTCCGTTAGTGAAAGCTTAGTTTAATTTTACCTTTTCTTTTCTTTGTTTGTACTGCGCTCTTTCCCTTTTCTAGTGGGAAAATAAAATTTCATCGTCATCATCATCATTGTGTGGAAAAGACATTGAGTGTGTTCCAACCTTCTACAATAGGAGATATTAGTTACAATTTTCGTTTCAACCTCGTGAAAATTTGCCACGCTGACCGCTACAACCTTTTCAAAATAGTCACTATTCGCTTACCACGCGTGATAACGACGATCTCTGTGAGGTGATTGGCTGGATTAGCCCTTGGCATGATATTTTACCGAAAAAAAAGCTTAAAGCGTTCCAGCCTTCACATCGAGAAGCCGCGACGTCATGCGTAGTAACTATGGTAAGTAGGGTGGAACAAGCTAATTAAAGTCATAAAGATGTCCTATTATAATCATTGTATTTCCTTCCTCCCTGACGCAGCCATAAAGCTGTTCCGATGTTCGGCGTCCAAGATCTAATTCAGTCATTGGAGAGGAAGTCGGCGTTTCCACTAAACACCTTACGTCATCCATCTCTTCGTCGATATGAATGAATGAAAACATTTACTTCCCATCGAAATTGGCCCGAGAGGACCTCGGCGGAGTAGACAAAACAGGAAAGAAGAGAAAGAAACAACAACACGCAATGCAACATTACAACAAAAGAAAAATGTAAGAGAATACAAAATTAGCACGTCAATGAGTCGTACAAACCGTGGGATCTGTTTAATGAGCTTTCAAACTTCTTTATTCTTGCCTCAATCGCAGTCACAGGGTCGGCAAGATGGTACTTTGTACGGATTTTGGTATTTTCTATATGATCTTTTTCATGATTTTTGTAGGAATGGCGCTGATCCCCTCTTCAACTGTGGTCCTGTGAGAAGAGCGTTTCACACGGCCGCGTGGACCTGTGTCCTTGGCACGTTTTTATTATGGCACTTGCAGCCTCTGGCTCAAGTGCCATATACCGATCACAATTCCGTCTGTCGGTCTGTCGGTCTGTCGGTCGGTCCGAGTTTTTTGTCCCACATATCCGAGTTAGGGTACTTCTAGATGAGCTAGGACAAAGGAATATCAGGGACCGGACCAAACGAACCTGGAAATAATCAGTTTACCGATCCGACCATATGCGGGGGAGTGGGGGCGCTCGAAACTTGAAAATTTAGGGCATTTTGTCACACTTTTTCGAGTTAGGGTACTTCCAGATGAGCTAGGACAATGAAACTTGGCAGGAATATCAGGGACCTGACCAAAGTAACCTGGAAATAATAAGTTTTCCGATCCGACCATATGCGGGGGAGTTGGGGCGCTGGAAACTTGAAAATTTAGGGCATTTTGTCATACTTTTTCGAGTAAGGGTACTTCTAGATGAGCTAGGACAATGAAACTTGGCAGGAATATCAGGGACCCAACCAAACTAACCTGGAAATAATCAGTTTCCCGATCCGACCATATGCGGGGAAGTGGGGGCGCTGGAAACTTGAAAAGTTAGGGCATTTTGTCACACTTTTTCGAGTTAGGGTACTTCCAGTTTTGCTAGGACCATGAAACTTGGCAGGCATATCAGAGACCCGACCAAACAAAATTAGGAATAATCAGTTTTCTGATCCGACCATTTTGGGGGGGGGTGGAGGGCAGGGGAATCCGGGAAACTGAGAAGTGTGTAACTTTCGAACGGATGATCGGATTGTAATGAAACTTCATAACTGAAGAGAATATATATCTGTAATGTCCCGTTTAAAGTGTTGACCGGACTCGGTAGCCAGGGGGGAGTTGGGGGGGGGGAGACCGGAAATTTCAAGAGACGGTTAGAATGGAGGGATCGGAGTGAAACTTGCTGGGAAGAACAAGCATCTGCTCTAGATAAGTCCTTTAGACCATTGTACTGGATCCGGACACTTATGGGGGGGGGGGGGGTCCCGGAATTCCGGTGATGGTGGTTTTGGGGATTTTCACTATGAAACTTGGCAGGCATATCAGGGACCCAATCAAACTGACTTCAAAATAAAAATTTTGTCGATCAGATAATGGTGGGGGGAGTGGAGGGAGGGGAATCCGAAATTTTCAGTCATGCGTAATTTTGGAATGGGTGATCGGATTCGAGTGAAATTTAAGAATTCAACAGAGGACATTTCTCCGATGATTTTTTTCATAAATGGACCGGATCCGGCAACTATTGGGGGGGGGGGCGGAAAATACGGGACCCGTTTAGAATGGAGGGATCGGGATGGAACTTTGTGGGAAGAACAAACAGATGCTCTAGGTAAGTCATTTGCTGAATCGGATTGGCTACGTGCACCGCGGGGGAGCTGGGGGGATGGGGGGGGGTGGACCGGAAATCTCGAGAAACGGTTAGAATGATGGTATCGGAGTGAAACTTGCTGGGAAGAACAAACATCTGGTCCATGTAAATCTTTTACATAATTTGACTGGATCCGGACACTTGAGGGGGGGGAGGAGGGGGTATCCCGGAATTCCGTTTTTTGGGGGATTTTCACGACGAAACTTGGAAGGCATATCAGGGACCCGGTCAAACTGACTTGGAATAAAAAAAAAATCCTCGATGTGATAATCTTGGGGGGGGGGAGTTGAGGGAGGGGAATCCGGAATATTGAGTCATGCGTAACTTTGGAACGGGTGATCGGATTCGAGTGAAATTTAATAATTAAACAGAGGACATTTTTCTCTTGTGACCTTTTTCATTTCCGGACCGAATCCGGCAATTTTTGGGGGGAGGGCGGAAAATACTTGACCCGCTTAGACTGGTGTGATCTGGATCGAACTTCGTGGGAATGACAAACAGATGCTCTGGATTAATCATTTACAGAACCGGATTGGCTCCGGTTATTGTGGGTGGAGTTGGAGGAGGGGGAGGGGGGTCTGGGATTCCGGTGATCGCGCGTTAAGGTACTTCCAGATGTGCTAGGACGATGAAACTTCGCTGGAATATTCGAGACTCAACAACATTTGCTTAGAAATTGCTACTTCCCAAATCCGATTATTTTTTAAAGTACCAATCTTGACCGCAAAGTAAAAAAAAATACTTTTAAGCAATATATGCATTTTCGTGATGCCCATCAGCCCATTAGCAGTTTTGCCTCAAGGGTTTTGCTTACAAATGAAGTTCCCGCTCCCTTATAGCGCGCATCTCAACCGCAAAGTCGAAACCTACTTTTGATCAATCAAATTGACACATGCAAGTGCCATATGAGCTTACAGCTCTTGTTTCAATATTTGTTATGTTTTTCCATTTTTGTCTTGTTTAATCTATGGTCTTTGGCTGAAGTGCAATTAAAGTTTTTATCATTGAAATATTACTATTTGCCACCGACTTTAACAGCCCAACTGACTGACATCCCCCTACCTCTAAATATTCCTTGAGCAAAAAATGCAGCGTTTGCAAGCAGAGAAAAACTTGAGCAGAATCCGGTCTTGGGTTACAGGATTACGCTAAACACAGAGGAAAAAAACTGTTTCTTCAAGCCTGAAAATCTGACTAAAAGCCTACCTACAACAAATTTTGTATAGCATTTATGACGGCTGCTGCTCTCAAAAGCTAGCTAGACTTTAGCATTCTTCACCGCCGCTGCGGACATGGCTGGCGAAATTCCCTTTCAGCTTGTATTCATGAATTCCTTTCAACTTGGAAGAAATTCTTGTCTCGGTAGAATTAAATATTCCTTCAGCCAAAGCTGACTGCGAATCATATTTGCTCGCTAGGCTTTTTTTTCTAGTCATCTTCACTACTAGTATTCCTTTTTGCTTGTTGGGAATGCTTGACCGCGCAAAGGCTACATAGGCTGACTGCGAATGATAGTACTCTTAATGACCAACTCTTCTCCTGGAGAATCGCTGTGTGCCAAGCGAAGAGTCAGAAACGTGCTGACAACAAACGTTGCTGATTGGCTTACACATGATTTTAATAGAGTTGAGGGTTTGTTTGGGTGACGTGTTTTGTTCTTCCCGAGATTCACTGGCGTGTTTCGGACATGTTTCGGAAAAAACGCATACGTTGGCTGAGCTTCTAAATTTTATTATCAATAATACTCTTTATTTAATAGAAATTCTTTATCCTCTTTATAATTTACTAATAAATTCAGCTGAAGTATCGGTTTAGCGCAGTCAGCTGCCCCCCCCCCCCCCCCCCCACCAGAGTCACAACTGCAAATACAGCGATATTCCCACCTTCAGGGAATAACAGGACACCGCAAAAAGGTGACAATCTTTTTAGACTGTATACACGGCCACAGACTGTTTTGGTGTGGCTGTTTCGATTGTATTTTAATCTATATTTATTCTTTTAGTTGGGGTCAAAGAGCTATTTATTCAGCAAAAACTATATTATTTCTGTTGCAATGGAATGCTTCACGCTGTCCTGTTGTTTTTCTGCGGATTGATTACTTTTATCCTTCTTCAACTTGACTAAACAACATTCATTAACTAAAGAAAAGTTTATTTCTCTTTTAAAAGTGCCGACTGCCACCTGAAAAGGAGACAATATTTTAAATCGATTATAACAAACAAATATTCTTGTTTGATATTCTATGTAACTTTCTTCGCCAATCGTTATTATTTTAGAATATACTTCCACTTCTACCTACTTTCCGAAAAGGAGATAATAATTCAAGGCTTCCCTAGTCAATTTTTTTTTTGCTTCGTTTTAAAAGTTGATTTTTAACCATCTCATTTATTTAATTATTTTTAATCCTCTCCGGAAGGGAATTTCACACTTTAACACCAACGTTTCTCATTACAAGCAAATAAAAACAAGTTCAAAAAACCTTAAAGGACTACTGGCACTACGTAGTGTATCTGCCAAGATGTTCTGATATAATGAACGATATTGAGAATCAACTGTGCTTACAAGAAATTGCATGTGGCTTATGCTGTTTTAATCACTCTCCCTACCCTCTTTCTAGAATAAGAAATGCGGGAAATTTGCATAACTGGTCTTCTGACCAATAAGGTTCTCGAAAACATTGGTTGGGAGTCTCATGAAAAGAACAAGCAAGGGCAAGCAACACTAGCGAACCCCAATAGAAATGACAGAACATATAAATGGCACGCAAATCCTCGGGAGGGAGAATGGATGGAAATATTATGGAATCGATTGAATTAGTGTTGTAAGTTCAAAGAGTCATTAGTACGACCATGGGAATGAAATTTTTTTGATAATGCAGCTTACCGTAAATGCACTGTCCATCTATAAGGGTAAGTGGAAACTCGCAGTAACATTCATATCCTTCGCCACTCACAGCAAGTCTGCAGGCTTCGCCGTTCTTCGTGCACTCGACCTTTTTTTCTGCTGAACATAGACTTTTGGCATCATTTTCTAGAAACCAAAGTAAGCGTAAGATAATTAGTGAAAGCTAAATCATTTCTCTCAAAATATTGGCAGGACCGTAGGCGTGAAATATGAAAGGGACCAGGGGCCGAAGTGAAAATAAAATAGTGTAGTGTGTAAAAAAGAAGGCTATAATTAGCTAAATCTGGAATCAGAAGGTCAGAAAGTAGGCCTACAATGACTAATTAAAAAAAAATTGTCAAGTGCTTGGGGTCCCTGTATCTCGATGTCCGGGCCTGATAGGGCCATTGTTTCGGGGTCCAGAAACAGGAAAAGGTTCGCTGGACTTCTTCAAAAAGACAGCCTTGAAGGTATCTGTCCTTCACCACATCGCGTCATGTTGGTTTAAATCTACTCATCTCCTTAGCCCAATGGCTCCACTGGGAAATCATACAACATATTAAGTGCAATCATGCGCATCACAAAAGTTCTCTCAAATTGTTTGTTTACAGTCCGTAATCTCTGTCTGAACCAATCACAAACCACGTCAAAGACGGGCTTAATACATACACTTTTTCTGGCACTTGTCTTCCGGCCATGTACCATATACCAATCACTGTTCTCGGTCTGTCAGTCGGTTAGTCTGGTGATTGCGAGTTAGGGAACTTCCAGATGTGCTAGAACGATGAAACTTGGAAGGCTTATTAGTGACCAGACCAAACTAGCTTGGAAATAGTCACTTCCCCGTTCAGACCACCGCGGGGGGAGTGGACGGAGGGGGAATCCGGAATATTGACGTATTTATAACTTTTTAGTGGGGAATCGGATCGTAATGAAACTTGATATTTGGAAAGACCTCGTGCTTCAGATGTCACAGTTCAAGTCCGAAAGGGATCCTGTAACTTTTGGGGGAGTTGGAGGGGGGCGGAAAATTCCGGTGATTCCTAGTTAAGATGTGCTAGGACGATGAATCTTTAAGTTAAGATAAGTCGTTTATCCGATTAGACCATCTTGAGGGGAGTGGAGGGAAGGGGAATCCGGAATCTTGAGGTATGTCTAACTTTTGAATCTAAGTGAAACTTAATATTCGGATAGAACTCATGTCTCAGATGTCCCATTTCATATGCGGACAGGATCCGATCAATGTGACGTGGAGGAGTCGGGGTGTTGGATCTGGTGACACGCTTAGAATGTAGCGACTGAGACGATGCTTGTGGGAAGGACAAGCGTAAACCCTAGATATATCAGTGACAGAGCCGGATGGGACTCCGACACTCTGGAGGAGTTGCAGGGGGGGGGGGGGCAGGAATTCCGATGATTGCGATTTAAGTACTAGGACGATAAAACTTGGCTTGAACATTAGAGACTTGACAATATGAACTTAGAAAGTGTCATTTCACAGATCCAACCATCCCTTAAAATACTCACCTTAACCTTAAGGTACCAAAAAATACTTTAATCAAAATACACATTTTAATGATCCCAATGAGCCCATGCTCATTTTTTCCTCATGAGTTTTGGATGTAAGCCTTTAGCCTAACCTTCGGAACACCAGAAACAGATTACACACCGTAATACAACCTCCTCTTTGTTTTCTTGTCAATGGTCTAGATAAGCATCAATAAACCAATCTTATTTTTTTATGAAATCTTGGCTGAGGCTCGATGCATGTAGCCGAAGCCTTAAGTATCAACCGATGCTGAGTAATTACTGCATTCATATGATCAGGAATATACCCAAATTAAGCTAATTGTGTCAGATTGCAATCTAGCCCGCATGTAGAATACTGATTTTATGTTTTCGGTCATAGTAACATAGCCTTACCTAGACTTCTAAATTAATTTTAAAATATGCTAGTAGTTTGTCTATCATGGTACAATCCCCTGTACAAATTTCCATCTTTTCTACCTGCACTTTTTCTTTGAATGTTAGTTAAATCTGAATAGCATTCATTTTCATTTGTAACAAAAAATAAGAAAAAGTACCTTGTAGGCTACAGTCACTTTAGCGTTAAATATGACTTAACCGCAAACAAATTGCAACAGAAATGATTTTCAACCCATCTTACAGAGAAAAGAGAACTGTGCAACATATCAAAAGTTGAGAAACCTAGCTAGGTGCAAAATACTTGTTTTTTAGAGTTTTCTTTTTTATTGTTTGTTTTCAGCTGAAATTTTCTATCTTCTTAAGGAGTGTTTACTTCATGGGAAACATGTTTCTGATGTGGTTTTATGTGCTGAACTCGAATATCATATCAGATTTAAGATACGGTCAACCGAAAGTGTCTCACATTCATCACTGTACAGAAATTCGCGATTCTATTATAGCACCGCATGTAAATCGCTACAGAATTGATTAAACAATTCTGTACAGTCAAGGAAACTGTTCGATGAGTCAAAAGTTGGAAACCTATCTCAAGGAAAAGCTCGTGTATCAGAGCGTTTTCTATTTTTTTATTTTTTTTAGCTGGCATTTTCAATTTTCTAAAAGCTTACCGTTCTCTTCGTAGGAGACATGTTTTAACGTAATTTGCTGTGCTGAATTGAAATATCGGGTAAGACTCAAGGTGTGTCTATTCTTTGTTTCACATTCATCACCGTACAAGACGGTTTTCTTGTGGATACTACCATGTCAAGTAGAATTCTTCAAAATAATCCGGTTGGTCATTTTTCAATTCTTACTTAAATTCGAATCACAGGTTACGAACATCACATTGGTACAAGGCTGAGAAAGTTAAACCAGTCATTTTGTCCCACACGTTACTTAAACATCATCTGCAGTGCTATAAGAGGGTTTTCGCGAGATTCCGGAATCATCTTCCGGCGAGCGAAGCGCATCTCCAAAACTGTGGGAAAGCGATTCCCGGAATCCGGGTCCGGGTCCGGGTCCCCTGGACCGATCGCGAAAACGCATGGAAAGCTGAAATCGCCAGGAAACTGTTGAATTCCAAACCTTTCAGAATAAATATGGTTCACTGGACATTTCTTCCATTATAATATAATCGAAGGACATCACCCTAAATGACGCTTACCATTTTTTTTTCATTTGTTATGAGACTGATTTTTCATCAGTATCAAGAATCCGGCCGAAGCATTCAGTTTCCTGCGGTGTTTCCACTAACTTTCTGGAATCACTATCAGGGAAAGCTGCTTCGGTTTCCAAACAGCCCAAAAACCATTGGAAAGAGACTCCGACTCTGCTTTTCCGATTCTGCTCGCCAATACCCTCTTGATATTTAGTCTCACTCGAGTCGAGAGTCTGGTCTTCAACGCATACAAATATTTACGATGGATGGGCTCAAACCTAGAATCCTAACCTTAGAATCCCTAGACAATAGGCAGGTAGCAAAACCGTCTGCCGTCTCGGACCATTCGAAACTAAACCATCGCAAAAATGAAACTTAGAACACAACCAAATATCTGCCTACACCAAGAAGCCAAGGAGAAAAAAAGTTGCTGATGTAGCGAAGCGGAGGACGGAGAAGCAAGCGCTGACTAGGAAATACCGAGGTAAACGGCACAACATGGGGAGTCTGTTTCAGCTCCAAATTTACCGCGAAGAGAGCAAGTACCATATACCCTTCCCCTAAAAGACATGGTCCACCGACGAATGGAAACCGATGGCGCTAGTGCCCGGCCGAAAGCACCAAAGGACCCCCAAGGCCCTAACCACAACGAAAACCAGTCATCACGAAGCCCCAAATGGCTAATCTCCGTAACGACTAAATTCCATGCCAACCCACGACCTGTCCCAAAGAAGAACCTTGAGCCCCTTAAGACTATGAACGCTATGAAAATAATTTAAACTAAACATGAAAAAGCTCATTAAGAACGTAATAATGAGAGACACCGCATACACTCCCCTTAGGGAGTGTCCAAGAGGAGTCCAAGAAACCCAGGACTCAGCTTCTTAGAGCCTGAAAAAACTAGATGCCCTAATCTGAAGAATCGAAAGGGAAGCTGAGACTAAGAAGAACGCAGCTTTCGCAAAGCTCATAGATGTGCAACTGGTTCTGCCAGCGGAGGCAGCCATCCTAAAGTTCCCTAAGAAACTAGTCTCAAAAGACGATCTAACCTACTTGTTAGAGACAATCGTCGACTGAAATTTGTCGCTAGAAGAGATGCCGCAGAGTAACTCGGTAACATAGCTCGAAGAGAACATCAGCCAACACCGGGCGAGTACGATTTTAATAATTACATATATGTAGGCTATATGCATATATATTTTAAATATATGTAAATGTACATTAAAGTTTATTAACTGGCATATATATAGGACGATTAATAATTGGTGACACCCGTAAAACTTGGTATCGAGTTTATATCCCTGGATAACTACGACTCTTGGGTAAGGCAGCCTTATAAACCTGTTCAGGCTAATGTAGCGTTTAAAGTGCGAACACACGATCAGGATCGGGAGCTCCCGGAATGGAATTCCTGCCTTATTTCCGCACCATCATCACTTTCACATGGAAAAAATGAAATATGTTCAACTTGATGACGAAAGTGCAGGAACTCCGGCCGGGAAATCCTGACCGTGAGTTCAAGGCATTACACGGACAAGAAATCCCGGTGAGTAAAAAGGGATTCCGGTCGGCTCGAAAGGATTCCGGTCGTGAAGACGACTAGAAAAAAAGTCTAGCGGGACGAGAATCCTTTCATGATGAAAGGAGTTTCGTCGGCGGCGCTGGTAAAAAGACTAAAAAGTCCAGCTAGCTTTTGAGAGCAGTAGTCATCAATACTGATGTCATAAATGCTCTCAAAGCATTTATAATTGGCTAGTGAATCTATTTTGTCAGATTTTCTGGTTTGAAGAACTTATTTTTTTTCCCTCTGCGTGTAAACATAATCTTGTCACCAAAATCGGATTCTGTTCAAGTATTCCTATCGTTTCTGACACTGAGCAAAGTTACTGAGCAGAGAGTGAGCCCAGATTTTAACTATCTTGGTTTGGCCGATCGGAAGTATTTCTGTTAGAATATGCATTTCTTTATTTCTAACTATGGAAAAGGTGGCGAACACCATAATACGGAAAGCCCAACAGTGGTAAAGAATGAAGAAACCATAACCAGTTGAAAAGAACTAATGTATACTGTAAAAAGTTTGTAAACGCTGCATCAACTTTACTCATCCCACACAGAGGCTTAAGAAGACAATAAAGGACAGCCGGTTTTGTCTTAAGCTGCTTTCACATTGACGCGTTTGCCTTTCACACTGAGCTACGCAAGCCTTGCGTTGCGCTTGCGTCGACGCAGCGCAGAGCTTACGCAGACAAGTAAAACGCAACGCAAGAATAGAACCAAGTTCCATTCTTGCGTTGCGTCGACGCGTACGCATCAGATTTGTCGAAAAAGGAAGATTTTGAAGAAAAACTAGGAAAACATGCTGATGATGAAGAAAAACTTTGCTACTCGCTGAAGAAATTAAATTACAGCAGAAGAAACCGAGAAAGGAAAATCTAAATGAGCATCCAGCGTGAAAGCTTCTCGCATAGGTGTGAAAGATACGCTGCGCATCCTATACGCAACGCAAGATAAACGCATACGCAACGATCGCAACGACGCGTCAATGTGAAAGCAGCTTTAGGGTCGAAAACGGTTCGACATGAAAAGGTCGACTTTTCGTATAAACGTCGATTTTTTCTTGGAAACGGTCGATTTTCCTTGAAAACAGTCGATTTTTCATAAAGTTAGTCATTTTTTTTTTCAAAGCTGTCGGTTTTTCTGAAACAGTCGATTTTTTCGTCAAAACAGTCGTTTTTTCTTTAAAACAGTCGGGTTTCCTGCAAACCCTACTAGTGTAGAGCTATGCCTTTTTCAATGTTCTTTGACTGAGGGTGGTGGCTTTTCAGCCACTTATTGTGGTATGAGCGTTTGTTTAGTCGTAGTAATTTCTTTAGTTGTCCTACCGTTTTAGTCAGTCACAGCCAAGGCCGTATCCAGGAGAGGTAGGGGGTTGACCCCCCCCCCCCCCCCCGAAACATACAAAAATAATCATTTTTAAAGGCTTTTCCCTCTGATTTATGTCTTGTTTGTACTTTTTTGTCCGACCCGCAGGCAAAGCCCCTCCCCCCGAAAGGTGACCCCCCCCCCCCGAAATAAATTCGTGGATACGGGCCTGGTCACAGCCTACCATGAATCCCTGATTTTGTCATGGCCAAATTGGACCACGAAAAGTGCTTCCACTTTCTTTTTTTGAAAACCAGGAACTGCTTCGAAAAAGTCGGGAGATAGTCGGGAGATAATTTTAAGAAATCGGGGGGGGGGGAAACCGGGAGTTTTAAAACAATTATTATGTCTGACAAAGAAATTTTATAGTTAGCTCTGTTGCAAAAAACGCATGGAGTAAGTCCATTCAACTTGTCAGCATGTAAAAATACTCGTTTAATTCCTAATACTGGTAATTTCGATGCACAACTGACATATTTTAGTATATGACCGGTTTGATAGCAAGGCTGATTGAAAACTTCCGATATCCATTGGACCTCTAAAATTTAAGGGACACTTGGTGCTTTGAGGTCTACTAAAAATTTCTCTTTCCGTTTCCGTAAGAGCCAGGGCCCCAGATTTTGCAAATTTCAGAAACAGCGCGGATTTCTGGACTGAAAATTAGCAGATTTTTCTTTGCAGTTTTACGAAATGGGTACGTCTGTCCGTGAGGAAACTGAAAATCCATTAGAAGCCTGGCCTATTATCACTTTGGGGACAGTCAGCAGATCGAAAGTAGAGGATCTAAATCGTCACTTTACCAGTTTTCCAGCAATTTAGTTTAAACTATGTCGAACCGATGTAAACTCTTCAAGCTTCCCAGGATTAACCTAAATTACTTCTTAAGCCCTTAGTTGTCAAAGCAACGATCAGACGTCAGCAGGGGCGTCGCAAGTGTTTTTCATTGGGGGGAGGGGGGTGCAGAGTCAAAATTTTACCCAATCTCTCAAATATTTTACCGAATCCTAGAAGCTGAGAATTCGAGCTTTAAATTATGGAACAGAAAGGATTACGTAGGAAGAGTAACATTAAAGGGCAGCATGAAAAGACGATAAGCCAACTATTAGGCGGCGTTTTAGTGAAACCCACTCAGAGAATATATTGCCGAGCATGATTGCAGTAACAACTCTATCTGTTATAGCCAATAGAAAATGAAATCGAGCGCCACAGTCGAAATTTTTTCGAAATCCAGTTTTTTTTTCCTGTAGGCTAAAATTTAACTGCTTCGCTTACAAATTCTATCATTTGCCGTGGATTAAATACAGAGACTCTAAGAAGTTCCAGTGACCGGATGGAGCGGCGTTCCGGCAGCAGCTGCAACGGTAGCCTAGTCAATACTACCCATAATCACATAAAGTGAGCGCCGCAGGCGAGATTTTATTTTGCTTTTTCCTGCCAAATTTAATTTCCGTCCAGATTCTACCTTTTAATGTTTCAAAATCTCAATCCTAAAATCGGCTTAAAACCCCAGTCAAATGATGCGCCCTTCCAGAAAATGGAGAATATTATTCTCGAAATATTTATGATTAGATATTATTTTGGGGATTCAAATGAGTAAGGACTATCGATGAAATCATAGATCATCCCTTTTGTCCGCGACCAGTGCTTCATCCGACCTCTTCCGAGTTTCCAGGTTCGTGGAAACTCCGGAATCCTGGCAATTATAACGAAAAAATTACCGAATCCCAATTATTATACCGAATAATTTTGAACCGATAGCTTATTCGGGATTCTGTGTAACACTGTAACTACCAAATCTTCATAAGCATAAAGAATAATAATAATAATAATAATAATTTATTTTTTACCCATCATACACTCACAAAGAGAAAGACGAGTATAAATACAAAAAGAGGAAAAAGTAACGTACAGAAAGACATGACACCATACAAAAGCACACGAAACTAATTTCTACAAATTAACCTAATAATGAACCCCCCAAAAAAAAGAAAAAAAAAAGAGCAACAACAAAGGACAACAAAACCAAACTAGAACAGAAAACCCTTCCAAGGGTGGTTGACAACTTAAGAAAAAGTTTATCTGTGGCATCAAGAGGATCCGGCAGGTTGTATCTCTCCAGCAGTCTACCTAATAGTTCTGGCATCAACAAATTACTGAATGGTTCCATAAATATTTCTAACCGGAGAGAGCGGGGCTCTGACAGCAGCTTCCAAGACTATATAAAAGCGAGCACCTTCGGCGAAATTCTTGTTAGGCTTCTTCTGCCAAAATTCAACTATTTCCCACACACATTAATGTTTAATGTTTCTCAAATCCCAAGCCTAAAACTCAAGAAAACCCTAACTAAATGACATACCATTCCAAAAAATGGAGAAAACTACGGAAGGCGCCGCGGGCGAAGTTTTCGGAAACATTCATGATCGATCATCTTTTTGGGATCCCAAAGGAAATGGCAGAGGCCAGAGTTTTACTCGACCATCTTCTTTCAGTGCTTACAAAGAAGATGTATGTTCAAACCTTGTCATGCAGGAGTTAAACAAAAAATCAATTTACTTTTCTTATAAAAACAAATAGACATATATGTGTACAAAACCAAATAATGTATAAGCTAGAATTTCGAAACTCGGCCATCTGTCTGCTAAAGATTTTGAAGAAAATTTGGTATAAAACCCAGTTGTGAAATTCAAGAATTGTAACCTTATTATAATTTTGGCAAAATTAAGAAAATCGGGAGATTATCGGGAGATTTCCAAAAAAGCCGGGAGATCTGCCGAATAATCGGGAGGAGTGGAAGCACTGCATGAAATATATATTCTTATTTTATATATATTATATATATTTTATATATATATCGGAACTTACGCCGTAGACAGATAAGTCATTTATTTTACTTTTTTTCAGCCTAGAATGAGATCATTGAACACTCTATTAGGAATCTGGAAAGTATTACAGCCTGCTGAATAGAAAGCTGTTGGAAGCTGTAGTTGCAATAGACTTGATGACTTCTTGCTGGCCGTTGGGAACTGGGTCCTGCATTTGAAAGCAGACGTCATGATGTTTTCCTTTCTGGCATGTGCAGGACATCAGAAGTGTGCAATGTTCCTCTCAACAATTGTGTCTTGTGACAAAAAGAACTTAGAGGACAGTTAGGTCTTGCCCGTCTGAATGCTGTATCTCCGATCATTGACTTACAATGAAGCCTGAACTTTGAGGCCAAACAAAAACGTGGCATCAAAGGGCCAGCTCTGAATGTCATTGTGGTTGCCACGTAGACATATATCGCTCGGTAAACCAGCTAGAATCGAAGCCACCAAAGGCATCAGTGAGTATGATGATCCAAAGAACAGGGACCTCGAAATGAGGAACCCGTGTTAAAGGCGATGCAAGTTGTCGAAAGAAACGTAGGTCGTTTTGACCGACTAGCATCATGAACAACAATGAGTATGATGACAGGGACATTTGAAATGAGAACATTTTGTTAAAGGCAATGTCACTTGTCTAAAGCAACGTACATTGCAGTATTTGCTACTGGGATTACTCTTGTCTTTATTGGGATAAGATTACCCCTAATTCGGATTAATTTTATCCCAATAGAGATAAGATTAATCCCAGTAGCAAATACAGCATCCTTATTCGGAGAAACTTTTTATAGTGTAAGTCCTTCTGACTTGTTAATAGATTGACAAACGCGGCTGCTGAAAAAGCGAATTAAGTTGGTCATATTGACTACCAAACTGAAGAAAGGCCAGGTTTGCAAGAACAGAGTATCATACAAGAACTAGAAGTGATGAGAAAGATCTTGAATTTTTGCCGCGGCGCTACCTCTGCGTCATTGTCAGTGGTGCGTGGATAAAGGGTCTATGAACTTCTCCCGTCTCCACCCACTCTGTTTGGAAGAACGAAAAGGGACTGGTGCTGATCTGCATTTCCAGCATCCGGATGCTGTGAGAATTCTTTGTCAAAGCGACTTGCCCGGACGTACTCCCTAAACCTGAGAGTAAGCAACAGATTATGCCGTTTTCTGGGGGGGGGGGGGCATTCAGGAGGTCATATAACCCGTGGAAAGAACTTTCCTGGTCAAATATTGCGGAACACAACTAAAGATCCGCAGAAACAAAACTCCCAGGTCACATCATATGCGGCAGACACGATGGCCTGTATCAGAGGAAAAATCCAGGAAGTTGTTCCAAGATAGCAGCGGCAAGAACAGTAGCAAGAGGTACACAATCATATGAGATTTGACTTGGGAAAACTCGTATCTGATGTACACACAGTCAGCAACGAAAGTTAAAGCTGCGATACCTTTTAAAATTTAAAACACTAGACATAATACCCATCAGTGGTCTTCGACAGAAGTGCCTAATTATTATTCTTCTACAAAATGGCGCACAGTACATTGTGCATGTGTTTCAGGAAGGCTGTGGGATCTGCAGTCGGTGTCCCATTCTTCCAGATCAAGAGCATAAAGCTTGCATTTTCAGTTCTGGGATACTCTGGCAAGCAGAATTTTGATCTGCACTATGCCGTCAAGCTCATCCTTCTCTGTCTTTACCTGTTAAACCCGTAGGGAAAAAAACGGCCTGGAATCCAGACAAAGCCTGGATTCCGGGCATTTTGCCTGGAGATCCAGGCATTTTGTCCGGATTTCCAGGCTGCAGTACGGAATTAAAACACTTACCTGGATTTCCGGACAGGTTTTCTCTGGAAATCCAGGTAATGATGTTTCTTTCCTGGAATTCCAGGGTGGTATTCCGGAATTCCAGACACTTTGTTGAAATTCCAGACAGACCCGAATATACGCTTGGTAAGAGCCTGGAATTCCGGACAGTTGGTTGAAATTCCAGACAAACCTGGATTTCTACGCCGCCTCTTCTGGAATTCCAGGGTAACAGTCACATGTTCCAGGAACTGGCCTACTTGAAATTCCAGACTGTCCTGGATTTTTGCGCTTCCTCGTCTGTAAATCTAGGGAATACATGCAGAAAGTCTGGTTTGACGACAAGAAAGCCTGGATTTCAGGATTAGTTGGTAGATGTTCCTTCAGCCCGAGCTGACTGCGGATCATATTTGACGGTGCAAAACGGATAAGTCAGCTACATTTCTACATCAAAAATGTAGCTGACTTATCCATTTTGCACCGTCAAATAGTATTGGTTGGATTTTAAAGTGCAGCGGAAAATATTACACTGTTCAAAGATTCCGACATTTTCGTGAAGAAAATATCCTCATCAGCATTTTCAAAAATGTCTGAGGAAAATCATTCGAATAAACTGTCTGCCGAACAACGTTTTTATTAAAATGTCTCGCTTTCAATACCTTTTTATGAAAGTGTTCAGGTCTTAACAAAAATTCTGTCAAGCGCGAGAGCACAGAAACTGAAGCAAACTTTGAAAATAAGAAAACATCGCGGTAAATTAAAAACAGAAAGAGAAGTCGAATCTTGGTTAGTACCTAATTTCTTAAAAGTAAGACAGTGTTGCATACAAGTTTATATATCTACATCGGGTCAACATAAGTAAAACACTAAAAAAATACTGTGACAGTAAATTTGCCAACGTAAGATCTTAGAAAGTGTTCAGAATTCGACCGTTGTCTTCCGCTGAAATTGTGCCAAACCCCATGATGCTAATTTCAAGCAACTGGACATAGCTTTATAGAACTTCCAGTTAATACTGTTCGGGTAAAAGGTTCGTTCAGGTTATTTATGCAAATGACAGTATGCCGCGGCTCGAACTGGCTTTTGCTTAGACAAATAAAATAATAGGTAGTCGTAGGGTCTAAAAGAAAATTTGAGCGGCACGGCCGAGTTATGATATCACTGACGCACGGTTGTAATTGTTAAATTACTGTGAACTGCTACAAACGAGAAATCCAATGGATTCCAAGAGAACATCTGCATATATAGTCTCGAGAAAATTTTACTATGTTTCGCCGTCCCCTTCGACTCCCCGAGGAGTCCTCTGGGAACTGAGAGGATACGCCTCTGGTGTCTCATTTGTTTGGCATTTTTTGTGTCGGCCTATTCGTACATTCTGTAACCAAAAGCGATACGAATTAAAGAAAGAACAAATTTTCTTGTTTGTCTCAAAAGAATCTCCGTTTTAGAACATGTGTTTTAGGATTTTTCTGTCAACAAGACGAGGTTATTAAGGATTTTAGAGATCCGATGTGAGGTTTTCAAAAAGCCTGGTCGCAGCACTCACAACAAATTCAAATGCGCTAGTCAAGCAAGGCCAGTGTTGCCATATTGCTGGATTTTACGTCAAACTGGCGGATTTTTCGACCAACTTGCGGTTTTTTTTTGCTTGCGTGGGACATTTCTTGGGATTTTGGGTTAAAAAGAAACTTTGGCGTATTTTTAAAAGACAGCTGCGAAAATCTCGGATCACGATCTGGCAACACTGGCCAAGAAGAAGGAAGGTCAAGGAATATTCTGTGGAGTGTCTACATCATCTCTCATGGATCTTCTTGTGATGGATATGAAGATATTGCTACTGCATGCAGGATGAATGATGTTCTTAAATGTAAGTACTGTATAAAGTTTACTAGTTAGGCCTATTCTAATTCATACCTATGACCTCAAACTTGGCCTGAAAACCTTACAAGGAAATTTCAGTGCAGTCCAAAACAGGTCCTGTGTCACTCAGGTCTCAGGGGTTTCCTTCTTGACAGTTACGACCTTTTTAGGACTGGACTGAAATTTCCTTCCAACCTTTTTTGGCAGAGTTCGAGGTTGTGTAAATTTGAGGTTGGATACCTCTCCTGTATGCTTATTAATAATTGGTTGGGATGTCTTACTAATTTGTTTGTTTCCAGTCAAATGGAAAGAGAAATAACAAAGATGATATCAACTAGCAGCCAACTGTTTCAGCTTACATTTGGCATAAACAACTTTTTTTTTAATTCTGCCTTTTTCTAGAGTTTTGTTGATGTTGATAACCCTATACTTCTTTTTCCATTGGTGATCTCTTTAATTGTTTACATTGAATGACATCTATTTGTTAAAACTCGCAAAACTGCAGGCAACAAGTCTACCACAAACCATTATTTTCATATATTCAGCCAAATATGTAGGTTCCAACTCCGAGCCCCAACCTACTCAACTACAACCTACTCAAACCAGCAACCACAAACCCTTGATTTTTGGATACCCTATGCCAAACGCTGGATATGTCTAATGTTTGGTATACCTTATGCCTAACGCTGGATACACTATGCCTGGTGCTGGATACTGTAACCCAGTAAAATATTGATGATTTGAGTGAAGCTAAAAAATCAACCACTCAGAACTCCTTTATATTGGTGTAGATCAGGGTTAGGTTACCAACAGGTATCCATTGTTTGGCACAGGGTATCCAGAGTTAGGCATAGGCTTTGCCAAATGCTAGATATACCCAGCATTTGGCATAGGGTATCCAAAAATCAGGGATTTGTGGTGGACTGACTCAAACTCAACTGTACAGTAGCAGCAGTAGAGGTATGCCTATTTTTTAGCATCTCTAGAAATTCTCCATTCCTCTGTTTTGTTTATTTTGCTTATAACACAGTCAAAAAAATAAAATAAAAAAATTGATACCATTTAAGAGCTATATATTTGAGCAATATTTTTGGCACCAATTTAATGTTGGATTACCGTAACATAAACTTCTAACGTAACATAAACTTTTCAAATTTAAACTTGATTCTTTTCCATATTATGGGGCGGAAAGGGGCAAGGTAATGAAATTCGGATAATCAACTTGTTTTGGCGCTTGCCTATCTACCAAGGACCGACAAAAATGACAACCAGTTGTCTGCATTGCATCAGTGACAGTAATATTTTCTTATTTTACATGGGTAGGTGTGGCTGATAGAATGCTTGTAACCTCAAAAGAAGAAATCGCAGAGACAATGGAAATTATTCTATAATTGTTGACATACAGGAAATCAGTCTATGAATTAAACATTTTCAGCAAATATTTTGAAGTTCATGTTGCCTGGTATGGGAGTTAATGTTTTCAGTCGTAATAAACATTAAAATAAGAATAGGTTATATGTGTTAACGAGTTCGGACTTGGTGGTGTTCAAGCATGTCTTTGTATTCTCAGCTGAGCTCGAATAGTCAATATTTTATTCGGTCATAGTACTCAGTATCCAAAACATACCCAGCAGTTATCATAGGTCGTCCAAATTTCAGAGGTTTGTGGTAGACTAAGTGACACTGAGTAAAATCTGCAAAACGTGACAGAAGAAACAGAAGGAAATTAAGAGAAAATATTTCAAATAAGGCTGAGCCTAGGCTACTACATAGGGCAAACTAGAAATAGAACAAAAGGTTTTAGAACGAGTCTTGCAAAGAAGTCGCCTGCCTGGTATGGGTCTTAGTGTTCCCTTGATGAATAAATAAGCATGCCTCTACAGTTTTCTGGCTTATTTCTGGATGTGACTCGAAACCTGCAGACTCAAATTCTGGATAACTACTTAAGCATGGTCACACAATCGACAGACATCAAAAGTGGGTTACTGCAAGTAGGCTATAGCCTACTATATCAGTATTAATTTGAAGTATAGGTTAAAAGATTAAGTTTAGGCTGGAATGAATCGGAGTATTTTACCAGTGTGTTGAACTTGGGTAAAATTTATGGTAGTTTCGAGAAATTTTGAATATTTTTTTTCATTAATATTTAACTTCTACTTTGCGACATGCCAACAAATCTCTCAGTAGCACCATAAGTGAGAGTACCAATTTGAACAATGAACAATCCAAAAGTCGCACATATGAAAGAGTGAATACATTTTTAGTCGAGTGTTCCTTGGAACAATCCACTATTGCGAGCGCTAGCAGCTTTCGGTTTTCACTGTTTTTTGTAGAGCTCAAAACTCGTGAACTAGTGCAGGTAGGCTATCAAGAACAGACTTGGTACGCTTGTAGGTATTCGGGTCCAGTTGTGCCTTTCGAAGGTCCCACCCCCCACACTTACCCCGGTTCAGGGGCAAATGGGCCTAGATTGCCCGGTGAATAATGTTCATAACTTGACCAGAGCTGGACATAGGACGATGAAATTCCTCTTAAAGTTGCACCTCCTCCACCCACCCCGTTCATGGGCAACTGTGCTCAGATTGACCAAGAGTAAAGTTCATGACCAGTGACAGGACAGGAATCAACAGATATCAAGTCTAAACTTGGTAGGCTTGTGAGCATCGGGGTCTCAGTTTGCTTTTTGGGGTCCCTCAAACCCCACTCTCACTTGGTCCGTGGTCCACTGGCTCATTTGTTAACTTTTAATGTTTTTAACTTGACAATAACTGGAGATAGAGCGATGAAAGATTAGATCTTAGGGTTGGGGATGTACATGTCTAGTTGAACAACCCTCCGCGCTAATGGACAAGTTGTCCCAAATTGCGCATGAGTTAAGTTTTTGACCCGCGAGTGGAATCAAACTCTTGGTATTCTTGTGGATATATTGACATGGACACGCATTTTGATGGGTCCCGACTCCCCCCTCCCTCCCACCCTCCCTTTAATGGGCAGCTGGTCCCAGATTTCTCCTGAGTTAAGTTCGTCTATGGAAGGTCTCAACTTCAGCTCTTGCGTACTTGGCGAGATATATGTACAGATGTGGATTTTAGTGTAACAGCAACAAATACCACTGCGTGACGTGCTTCAATCCTTATTGGAAAGTTGGAAACTGGACGGTTTTGTCATATGATCAAGGATATGCCGTCCTTAATGCAGTTGTAACGAAGGGGGTATTAGGCTGCTACGATTTGGTTTATTGCTCTTGTTATTACCTTGCTAATGGAAAGAGGCTTAACGGCTCGGACTGGCTGGAAAGACATTCAGTATTGAAATTGAAACTGTTCTTTTAAGATCTTCTGGATCTCAAATTCTACATATGGTTTGTTTCGATTAAAAGCTTTTAAAGTGGGATGATTTCAAATTTGGTTGTTTTAATACTTGTTTGGTTATTGGGGATGTGAAATGCCTTGGTTGTAACGCTGTTTGTATATTTAGTGTTTTAAACATTTTACTTTCACACTCCACGTTTGAGCACTTGCTCACTAGTCACCGCTTGGGAAAAAGGAATCTTGGGTCGATCACTGAAATGAGCGTTTTATTTAGGTTATCCAGCTCAATGCGAAGGCAGCTTTGGTGTAAGGGATCCAGCGTTTTGCAGATACTTCTACGCAGCATGTGAAGAGAACACAATTTCGGGCTTTGTGACCGACTGAGATTCAAGACCCCGATTGAGACATTATCAGCATTGTTTGGTATCTACCGTTTTACCTTGTAAATAAATCTATTCAGTATGCAACGTTCTCTGCGGACTGTTGGTTGTTTGATCTGAATCAGTAAATCAGCATTAATTCTCACATTTGTGTACAAGGATTCAGTCGTGCTTGGTTGAGTACGAAGAAAGTGGTTTCTCAGACAAAAATGGTTTTCTTAGAAATTAGAAAGAGTTGTAACCAAGTAATGCGGCAATGTATGCCACGGAAGTAATTTTTTTGTTGTGACTTTCAAAAATCGTACGGTCAGAAAACGTCGGGGAACGATTTAGTTCTGTTTCTCTTATTTTGATCAGAGCGAAATCCTAGATATATATCCTTCCAGTCAAAGCAAGGTATCAACATATCAGTTATGTTTCTGGACAGTTTTGGAACAAATGAAGTCTGAAATCCAGAACAGACGAGCCGTCTGTAATCCAGCACAGACTAGCCGTCTGGAATCCAGAATATACAGGTAGTCTGGAATCCCAGAACTGGAAATTTGTAACCTGGAATCCAGACGAAGCCTGGAATTCATCCCGGAGTCCTAATCTGGAAATTTGGAACCTGGAATCCGGACAAAGCCTGGAATCCAGCCCAGAATTCTAGTCTGGAAATTTGGAACCTGGAATCCAGACAAAGCCTGGAATCCAGCCCAGAATTCTAGTCTGGAAATTTGGAACCTGGAATCCAGACAAAGCCTGGAATCCAGCCCAGAATTCTAGTCTGGAAATTTGGAACCTGGAATCCGGACAAAGCCTGGAATCCAGCCCAGAATTCTAGTCTGGAAATTTGGAACCTGGAATCCGGACAAAGCCTGGAATCCAGCCCAGAATTCTAGTCTGGAAATTTGGAACCTGGAATCCAGACAAAGCCTGGAATTCAGCCCGGAATCCTAGTCTGGAAATTTGGAACCTGGAATCCGGATGAAGTCTGGAACTCCAGAATCAGCCTGGAATCCAGGTTCCAAATTTCCAGATGCCTGGATTCCAGGCCGATTTTTTCCCTACGGGAACTGTGTTTCTGATTATACTAGGACCTGAATTAATTATTAGTTGTGTTTGTGATTGAAGTTTTGTTCGCCGTTAGCATGAGTTTGCAAGAGGCCGGCCTTGACTGTAAGAGATCTCTCCACAGAAAGATCACATTTTTCTAGAGGGGCGAATCACGCTAAGAACTGTATACCATAATTCGAAAATATTACGAGGTTTCAGTTTTACTTTAAGCCACCATTTTCGGAAGTTATTCCCCGCATATTCGTAATCAGCGGATTCGATTTGGGGTAGGAAAGGAAACAAGGAAAATAAGGAAGGGGAAGGAAAAGAACATAATGGTAACAGGCTTCAGCTGTACTTTCAGCCACCATTTCCGGAAGCTATGTAATCAGCTCGGTCGATTTGGTCTGAATCCACTTTTAAACCTATTTTACCTTTTGTGTTAGGGAGGTGTCACATTTTTAGACCTGGCGGTCGGACTATAGGAGAAACGCGCATGCCAAGATATTTTTCACTTCGCAGGTAGTTGGCGATGTACTAAAACGTCCGTCATTAACGGAAAGCAATCCCTTCCCTAATGCGGTCAGAAGAAGCCAAAACCTGGGCCAGCTGCTGAACATACCTGATTTTGAAACAGGTTTACACGTGGAACTGACCCAGAATATGTTTAATATTCATCCTTAATCAGGGTATAATTTTAACTTTTTGAGGAGGAAATTATGGTTTTGTCATTGTTGTTATCGATGTTGAAGATGAAGAAAGGAAATAAACGAAAGACAAAATCGAGCTGGAGCATTGATTTTGCCTCCTTTCGCATAGTTGCATCTATTATTACATTGACGTTAAAGTCTTTGATTCATGTGGGCCAAGAAGGTGGGAGACACCACCGTTTTTCGAAGGGGTTGGATTTTTACGAACACACTGTTACCTTTGTTTTCCCCAAGATCCTCACGGTAGCCAATGTTATACACAAATTATTTGAACACAATTCACTCCTGAAAGCCAATCCGCCATTGCTAATTAACTATTCATTGATCTCCTGGCGCTGGACAAAAGATTACTAAAACGTTCGAGAAGATCGAGTGGCGTGTAAGAGGATTAAAACAACTCAGTATATAACCATGTGGATGTTTAGATATGTCGGAAGAAGAAATCATCGGCTCGTTTGACATTTTTTGGTCTCGGAAGCTGGTTATTAGTTAGCTCAATTTCAGAATCTTCAAGAAATCACTATAACGAATTTAGCATAGTTTACGGCGTTCGTTTATTGTGACCTAGTTTCCAACCTTAATTCCTTGGACTTGTGCGAATTAACAAGAAAAAACAGAAAACAAAATACTTAAAGAAATCGATAATGCAAATCATTAGTTTGATTTTTCTACATATTTTCCATATGCCCGCTAAAATAAAAACATTTCTTAGATCCATAGTCAAACTATGATCCCATTCTCCCCATGTCGGGCGCTTCCGACCCACACCGCTAGATGACCCAGTGGTCGGATCGAGTCGTGGCATCATCTTGGGTCTTGGGTGGGGGGGGGGGGGGTTCTAGACCATGCAAGTGCTAGAATACTTATGATATAACTCCTTAAAGCTTTTAGCTTGTGGTCATTTATATTGAAACAGCACGATAAAAGCGGAGCTTGCAAGGATATGCTAGCTTACAGAAAAAAGAGACGAAGAGAGAATTTAGAGAATGAGACCATGTACCAAAACCATAAAAAAAATAAAGGAAAAATCTCAGGAAATGTACTGGATGAGGAATTAGTTTTTTCTTGGGACTAACTGCGAACGAGATTTTCAGTTTTTCCGGAAGTTCGGAAAATGTTTTTATTTTAAGAGGATATTTCCGGACGAACTACTTGTCCGGCGAGAACATGGTTTTCATTTTCGTGTTTAGCATGTCTTCTTTCCCATCATGGACTATCACATTAGCTGTTTATTAATATTTTGTTTGACACTTAATCTAAACCCCCTCTCCCACCCCTAAATATACGGCTACAGAGCCCATCTACGAACTCAACCTTACCCTTGACCCAAAGAACCCTCACAGTATCCCATTCCCTTCGACAGGTATCGTGCTGCCAGACGGACGGAAAGACGGACAGACGGACGGACGGACAGACGGACAATTTTTGCGATGTCTTAGGTATCACTCCACTTACGTTTCGGGATCCCAAAAAACTTCGAAGTTTCATTTCCGATTTGGAGGCTAAGTCAGAGAAGACTGATGAAGGAACGGTTGCTTTAGATACGGAACGCTACCCTCAAATATGCAATACCACCTGTCTGGTCTACAGTGTGTACCGGAAAGAAATATGAATTAGTCCCGAAGTTATATCCTGGGTAACCCTGATTGCCTCACCATTAGTGGTCAGTTAGACCACAGGGTCGTTTAAAGAGATAAATTAGATATCGCACACAAATTAACAGAAAGGCTAGGCTATTCTGATATCACCGAAAATATGCTATTGTTCTACTTGTTTTGTTTTGTTAATTGTGTTAACTTGGTTACCCATCATAATGTTAAAGTACACAAAAAATGGAGTAGGAAATAAAAGGAAAACGACTGAATTGTGGGGGCTGGGGGGGGGGGGGGGTTATGTACGGGGAAGCTATAGACGGGAACGTTTTGGTTGGAGACATTTTCTCACTGCGATATTCTGTCGCAGGGACTACTTCTGCTTCGTCTCCTTCTTCCCTTCTTGGCAAGGGTCCTTCCTCAAGCTGTCGAACTTCAGGGTGAACCTTCGGTAAGGAAGGAACCTGCAATGAACGAACCTGGATTGGAGGTTCGTTCCTTACCCAGCGTTGACCCTGAAGTTCGACAGCCTGACGAGGACCTTATAATACATAGATGGCACTTTACACAAGGGACTTGTACCGTGACCAATAAACCATAAACAGTTTTCTCGAATATAATTTAGAAGTGCGGGGCTCCATTGTCGGAGCCACGGTATATGAATCTGCCTTTCGGCGGGATCCCTGTTCCTATGGCCGGCTCCTACCAGACCGTTGTAGTGGTTTGCGAACTCTGTTCACAAGCCCCTCGGTAGCTCAAATGGTAGAGCGCCTGCCTTGTAAGCAGAGGGTCCTGGGTTCAAATCCCGGCTGAGGAGCATTTTTGTCTTTCAGTTCACTACTTATAAAACTGACGAGGACCCTTGCCAAGAAGGGCCGAAATGTCGTTGCCATGCATCATAGCTGACGTATTCGTTAATTGAACACAATTCACTCTTCAAAGCAAAGTAGCCATTACTCATTAATTATTCGGTGATCTCCCGCCGGGGGTCAAAAGGGTTATTAAACCATCGGAGGGAGAGTAAGAGGATTAATACAGCTAAGCATATTACCACGTAAACGTTTAAATACGTCTTCGGCCAGTTTGACATTTTCTGGTCTCGAAATAATTTAAAAATTTTCAATAAATTACTATAACGAGTTTAGTAGAATTTACGTCGTTCATGTGGCCCAATTTACATCCTTTCTTCTTTGGACTTAAAGGGAATTAGCAAGAAAAAACAGAAAAGAAAATATTAAAAGAAATCGATAAAGATATATTCAAATAATGTATAAATCGGATACGTCAGCTATGGTCAAGGCCGTATCCAGGGGGGGGGGGGGGGGTTAGGGGTGCCCCCCCCCCAGAAACATACAAAAATAATCATATATATAGGCTTTTCCCTCTGATCTATGTGTTTCTTGTACTTTTTGTCCGAACAGCAGGCACCCCCCCCCCGAAATAAATTTCTGGATACGGGCCTGGCTACGATGCTTTAGCAGCGATATTTCGGGCCTGGCTACGATGGGTCCAAGGGTCCTCGTCATGCCGTCAATCTCCAGAACCAGCCTATAAGATCTTCAGGGTTGACCATGAAGATTGCCTGCCTGACGAGGACCCTTGCCAAGAAGGGCCGAAATACCGCTGCTAAAGCATCGTAGCTGAGTAGCTGACGTATTCGCTTTATGCATTATTTGAATGTGTGTTTGAAAGTCAGCTTTGGCTCAAGGAATATTCAAATCGATAAAGGTTGTGATAATTTTTCTAAAAAAAAATTCATATACCTGTAAAAAAAAACTTTTTGTTAGATCCATAGTCAGACTATGACCCCAGCCTCTCCGTTTCGAGTGCTTCCAAGCCGCATCACTAGATGGCCCAGCGGTCGGACCGAGTCGCGGCTTCACCTTGGGTCTAGAGTTGGGGGTTCTAGACGTTGCAACTGCTAGAATTCTTACGATGTAACTCTTTGAAAAGAGGACATTTTTGGAGGATTGCTTTAGACTTAGAAAGGTGGTCGAAGAAATGTGTTTTACAATAACGAGAAATTTGGTGGAATATGTCCGGTTAGCAGGGAAGCATCAGAAGATCTAATGTGAGTGTTAAAAAGTTTTTTTTTTTTACTTATATGGTATGTTTTCCTATGTGTTGCTGATATCACCTTGATATCGGCTTTTTGCAATAAATGTCATACAAGGGCACGGTTAATCCACTTTCTTCTTGTCAGTTTGGAAAGCTTTTCCTTTTGAAAAAATGGGCTTGTCGGGCAAACATATTCTCCCAAGAAAAATCTTGAAGAAAACGAAAAGTTCATGACAAAACGCGCATGACCGACCGGCGAAAAGTACGATTTATATGAACAATAGGTCAATACATCAGTAATAATCGAAATTAGAAAGTGAGAAGAAACTGAAATTTCAACTTTGGAAAAGATGATTTTATAAAAATTAAACACAAATAGGCAAAAGCCGATTTCTCTAGAAAGCAGACATTAAAACAAGGAATTGTGTTACCAGACAAAAGAGCAGCAACCATATTTGCCGATGACGAATGAATTTTTTCACGCACTGAATAAGAAAGAAAAATAGTAGCCTACAGTCTGTCCGAGGAAAAAAGAAGTTACACCAAGCTGTGCGCAAGGATGAAACAAAGAAAGTTAAAAATGACGCTCACCCCTTTATATTTTTCACAAGGCTTTCTATATATTACAAATGGTTGTATAGTCTTAGCAGGTATGCATCGAACATGAATATGAAGGCTACTTGAGGTGTGAAAGACCCTCTTGAAATGATGGTGAAAAAGCATGAGAAGTTTAAACGGAAGTTGCAAGGTCGAAACATGATTTGTCGTCTTTCCGGGACGAGATGTATAGTATTATCATTCCAATTTTGTAGTTTTTCTGCCATTTTTTTCTCTGCCTTTGCCTTTTTTGCGTACAGACAGGTCAGAGTTCGTTTTAGTGTTGTACTTGTTTTTGTGCATAGGTTCTTAACGAATTCGATTTCTTAATGTAGCATCAATTTTGGTTGAAAAAAAAACTCATTCAATGTATTCTCCGTAGTAAAGTGGTGAAGAAATCGCGAATGTTCTGGACTAAAAAGGTCGATACATGTTAACAACACAGGATATGATCTTCGATATAGTATACGATATTAATCACAAAGAACAAATTTCGGACCATCGCAATACACAGAAATAAACACAATAAAAAATAGTACACAAAGACTATCACCTCAAAAATCTTTCACGATGTGCCATACCACACGGATGTACCTAGCACAACTCTTTATAGTTAAAATTCTTTATATCTAAAATATCCATAAACCAACACTCGTCCCCTTTCTCAACTCCAAAAATACCTTTTCTTAGCCCTTCCATCTCCTGACGATCATCACAAAAAATTAATCTTCATCTTTCACACCGCCCATTGGGCAAAACCATTTACCATCTCTAACTTTTTCTCAATGACAAATTAGCAGCGGAGGATATCAGCAATAAGCAAAATTAAATACCTGCATTAGCTCCTGGGTTAGAAATCAATGCACCCAAAAGGGGCAAAATTAAATTGATAAATCCTATCCTTGTCATTCTGTCATTTACTTCGTATACTTTTCACGATGTGCAGTGTCTGGCTAATCTCCTTTTCATGAAAAAAGGACTTGTTGGGTCGAACCAAATTGTTCGCTATCTGATGGTCGTTCAGGTGGGAGGAGTTATTTTCTTTGGGTCGGTGGATTTTATTGATTCTGGTCAGTCCTGTTCCCAGATAAGAACAGGCTTAGGTAACACATGCGCGAAACAAGATCGCTAGCCCTCCACTTTGTCTAGTCGACTAGGATTCCTATTCAAGATGTCAAGCTGTGAAGATGTCACTTGTTGAGTGACATCTTCACTAAACTTTTTGCTTTCATGGAGGCTAAACTGGGAAATACAGAATGCATTAACACTTCTGACACTTGTGACTTGTGACATTTAGAATTGAAGGGAAGGAAGTACTTAAAGTTTAACTGACAGCCAAATTATTTTTGTATAATTTTATTGAACACATCGAATTATCTGAGTTGTGTTAAGCATTTTTTTTTATTTTCACTATGTGCCTTAGGGGTGATGTTCGGAATCTCTACAGCCGTCTCCATAACACAAAATTCTACTATCACGTGGAAAATTTGAAACCCGACAGAAATGCGGCTTTCAATGGCCGCAGTCGTGAGATTGTTGAACACTGTGGCTCAGACATATATGAGCGAATGCAAAGCACTTCATCCTCATTGCCACTTTCGTATGTCCTCCAGTCGATTTCATTTGCCGTTTTAGTCAAGCGTACGTCAAGCGTCAAAGCGTTCGTCAAGCGTACAATAGGTACAAGCGCATAGAGGTACCACAATCTGACAAGGAAAGTCTAGTATGGATGAAAATCTATGATTAAAGGAGTTACATCATAAGCATTCTAGCACTTGCAATGTCTAGAACCCCCACCCTCACCCAAGACCCGAGATGAAGCCACGACTCGATCTGACCGCTGGGTCATCTAGCGGCGCGGGTCAGAAGCGCCCGACATGGGGAAGCTGAGATCAGATTTGTATCATTATTGTAGCAGGCTTATGGAAAAATTGTAGAAAAATCAAACTAATTATTTATGTTATCAATTTCTTTAAGTATTTTGTTTTCTTTTTTTTTCTTGTTAATTCCAGTAAGTCCAAAGTATTAAGGATGTATACTAGATCACAATAAACAAACGCTGTAAATTATACTAAATTCGTTATAGTGATTTCTTGTAGATTCTACACTGAGCTAAATAATATTCAGTTTCCTATACCAAAAAAAGTCAAACTGGCCGATGATTTCTTCTTCCGAAATATCTAAACGTCCACAGGGTGATATACTTAGTTGTTCTAATCCCCTTACACGCCACTCGATCATCTCGAAGGTTCTCGTAATCTTTTAACCAGCGTCAGGAGATCAATGAGTAGTTAATTAACAATGGGAGATTGGCGTTCGGGAGAGAATTGTGTTCAAGTAATTTCTGGATAACGTTGGCTAATGTGAGGATTTTGGGGAAAACAAAGGTAACACTGTGTTCGTAAAAATCCGACCCGTCGAATAATGATGGTGTCTCCCACCTTCTCGGCCCACATGAATCAAAGACTTTAAAGGACCCCTCTTGCTTATTCTGCCTTTTATAATATACTTAGCTCCCATGTGGTATTATAAGCTTCTAAAATCCCCACCTTTCTCCATTGTTTCGTTTCGTAACTACGAATTTTTAGCGTTTTTTAGGCCTTGCCGAGTTTTCCCGTCACCCAACGAAAAGTTTGCCGGAATCTTCATTGTCCGCTGACAACTCTTTCAAACATAAGGATGTAATAATCTTCTGTGTATTACTTCTTTTATTTGCTTAGTTTTCCCACTTTTTTACCAAGGTACGTTCAGTTTTCGAATCTTTTGCGCCCAGCCGCCGCGTCGGAGAGCAGGAAGGCTGGATATATTCGACAAGGGCTAACAAGAGAATCGCTAGTTTCAGGTGGAAAGTAATGGTGTTTTCGAAAACGTTTATTCTGATCCGTTTTATAGGGAAAAGATCATTTCTAGTAAGAGTTGTGATTTAATGAATAGTGGAGCAACGAAGTAAGCAGTTCTTCTCGGGTCTTCCGGGGTATTTAAGTGAATAATTGATAGGTAAACAGCCTGTCTTATCACAGCCCTTTTCGGTCGAAACTCTAAGTGCATATTTGAAACAAGGACAAATGTCATTTTATTTTTTATTTTTTTTATAACTAGTGCAGAGGACTAATAAATGGACGATGTCACAAGAATTTCAGGGAAAGAATAGAGTAAGTTGGGTTTAATGTCATCGAGGGGGAGGAGACGTAGCATCAAGCTAGTCTCAAATCTAGTTTAAAAGTGTGAAAAGATTGCTAAGCCGGTAAAAAAGGAGTATCTACTATGAATGAGTGTACTGCGCATGACGACACGGATTCTGCCCTCTTGGCGTCAAGTGTGAAACGACTTTTAGTATTTTAGGCAAAAATCGTGCCACGGGCAACACTGTCAGAATTTTCATAACAGATTGCGCATAACACTTTCAAGAATAACACCGTTTCACTTAGAAAAAAAGTGTTATGACCAATTAAGTTTATACTGTTTGGTGCCCAGATCTACTACACTGTCAGAAGCTACATAAACGACAACAGCAGGATTCGCGGTTTCTACAGATAACACTTTGGGATGTTATATGTTATGCTTCTTTCGTTCCCGTTAGTATTTTTACCAATTGAAGGTGTTGTTGGAGATCTAGGCACGAAATAGTGTAAACTTAATTGGTCATAATACTCTATTTATAAGTGAAAAGGTGTTGTTCTTGAAAGTGTTATGCGCAATCTGTTATGAAACTTCTGACAGTGTAAAAAGGCCAATCACGTCACAGAGGTCGCAGTTCCGACATTTACTACGCTCCCGAGCGTAGTAAGCAAATAGTATCTATTAGTTACTATTTCGAGAAGATCGAAACGGTCTGCGTTGTAAATTTTCACGAAGTTGGAACGAAAATAGTAACGAATAGCTGCTACTTTTAGAAGGGTGGAACACGGTTTATACACGTTTAAATATATGGAACTAGTGACTAATTCATAAGCACTTCCACTGGGAAACTGTTTCATAGTTGAGTAATCCAGCCGTGAGCCAAGATGTTGATGATACCGGATATTGGATAAACGATGTTGATATATTGTATTTCATGGCTCATCGACGCGGGATTCCGACGCCTTCACAACCGCGTGTCCCAAACAAGACCAAAGGTTTCGATGGAATCCCAAAAATTTAATGTTTGATCCAGATAATTGCTTCTTATAGATATCCGCTCTTCGCCAGACTCTTTGAACATTTGTACTATGAAAATTTAGAAACAGATTAATGCCAATGACTAGTCATTTGAGAAAACCAAGTTCAGGTATGGAATCAGCATTTTTGTTTACCCCTATTCGTCATATTTACTATGACGGAGTTGATCGAAACTTCCTACATTACGTCGGCCAAATATCCGTACTGCTTAATTGTCCGGCAAATCCCCCGGCATCTCCTTACCCCTACATCGAACCTCAATCAACTTCAGATAAACTTTAACTTTTAACAAATTTTCAGGTTTTGGCCGGATTCCGGGCGAACTATTTATCCGGCGAGAAGATTATTTTCATGTACGAATTCAGCATGCCTCCTTACCACCATATCAAACCTAGCTCTAATCAACTTCAGGTAAATCTTTTAAAATTTAAAAAAAACTGAAGTTTTTAGTAAGATGCAGAGACAAGGGACTAATCCCAACTTCAATGCTTCACAACATTTTCCAGCCTGACGAGGACCCTTGCCAAAAAGGGCTGAAATATCGCTGATGAAGAATCGTAGCTGACGTAGTCGTCAGCCTGACGAGGACCCTTGCCAAAAAGGGCCGAAATATCGTTGATGAAGAATCGTAGCTGACGTACCCGTTGTAAACATTGTTTGAATAAATGTTTCAAAGTCAGCTTGGGCTCAAAGAATATTTATCTACGAAGTACGGAACTTGCACAGCCCAGACATGCAGACAATTATCCAACTTGGCCGGAAGGAAAGGACAAGTGATAAACCAACTGAAGTTTTTAGTAAGATGCAGAGACAATGGACTAATCCCAACTTCAATGCTTCACAACATTTTCCAGCCTCACGAGGACCCTTGCCAAAAAGGGCCGAAATATCTCTGATGAAGAATCGTAGCTGACGTACCCGTTGTAAACATTGTTTGAATAAAATTTTCCGTTTTTGGCCGGATTGCGGAAGACCTATGGTAGAAAATGATTGTCATATGTGTATTCAACATATCTTCTTCACCCTAAATCGAACGTTTAATCAGCTTCAAACAAAACTTTGACTTTTAACAAATTTTCAAGTTTTGGCCGGATTCCAACAAATTTTCCGGTCTTGGCCGGATTCCGGGCGAACTACTTTTCTGCGTAGAAAATGATTGTCATATACGGATTCAGCATATCTTCTTACCCACAAATCGGACATTTAATCAACTTCAAACAAAATTTTTACTTCTAGCAAATTTTCCGGTTTTGGCCGGATTTCGGACGAACTAATTGTCCGGCGAGAAAATACGCGTCAGATATTGATTTAGCATGTCTTTATACTCCTAGATTGACTATCTCATTGGCTTTTTAAAACATTTGTTTTTCGTCACTTAGTCTGGAACCCCTCCCGGGGAAACAGGGCTCAGCTACGATTTTGACCTGTACTTTGACCCAATTGATCGTCACACCAAGTTTTGAAGAAAATATCCCTATCCCTTCGAGAGATATCGTGCTGACAGACGGACAGACGGACAATTTTTACGAAATCATATGTATCCCTCTACTTACGTTTTGGGATCCCAAAAATCATCCAAGCTAAGACACTTGCAAAGGAGAAGATGAAGGAGAACATGAAAAACCTTGCTCCAACAGGGAAGCATCAACTGAACGCAATGAATCGGTGCTCGAAGTTACTGCTTAGCCTCCGTCAGCACAGTTCAAGGTTCGAGGTTTTAATGTACATTTTTGTACAAAAGCACGATATCTAAATGGTCAAGTCAGATACACAAGGTCGATTGACAAAAACCCGACGGACTAATAACCCGATGCCAAATTCGGTAGTCGAAGACAGTAGCCGAACCAGTTTCTATAAAAGACATAATGATATGCATAATGATATTTACACATATGACGGGATCTGATATTTATTAACATTTTATCTCAAGTCGATTGACAAGAAAAAAACAGACTAAACCGCCACCAAATTCGGAAGTCGAAGACAGCAGCCGAACCAGTTTCTAAAAAAAACAACATATTGTGACGTGTGTTTACATTTAAACCACAGGAGCTATATCAAACATGCTAAATATATATAATTATGACTGAAAAAAAAAACATTTAATGTGAGACCACCGTCGAGAAAGTTTGTTGTTGCTTGAATGATTATTAAACGGCTGCGTTGCCTTTTTTGTTACTTTCTTTTTGTTCTTCCTCTTCTCGTCTTTCACTCTTATTTCCTTTTTTTGCAACATTGTGTACATTATGGATTAATTCAAAGTGATGACTTACTTTGACTGCTCCCACAGGCCCATTGGGCTTTCGAGACGAGCAAGACGGGCATTCATGCTAAGGCTATCCCTATTTTTTTTTTAAGAAAAAGGTTTAAAAAGAAACTGAAAACTTTCCACTGAATTCATACGTGTTGAAGGGTGTGTGGTCTTTTTCTTCTTCTTTTTTTCTTTCTTTTTTTCACAGTTGTTCGGGTGGGGCTGAAACTGGTAATGAGTAAATATTAAGGATTCTTGTTGTGTCTAGTGTTCACGTTTAATTGTCTTTTATTTAAGTCATAAGCTAGGTGGATAATTGTAAGTTGTTGCGTTTAGTTATTTATTTATTAGATACAAGTAGTATCAAGAAATCGCAGCACAAGTCCTAAAGACTTTTTTTTCGCTTCAATGTTTTGGTTAGAAATAAAAACCTATCTACCTACATTCATGACAAATTTCGTAAATTCTTAATCCAAGGCGAACTATCTGCTAAATCTATGCTTTGGCACGTTTTGCCACAGGGACGTTTTGCCATGAGAACATTTTGTCACAGGTACGTTTTGCCATGGGGACGTTTTGTCATAGGTTCGTTTCGCTGGGAACTTTTTTCGCACAACTAACTTGTACAGCTAAGCTCAAAATGCGACAGAAAAAAAAACTGCTTCTAATAAAAAAGAAAGGAAAATTCTTACCGCCATGACACTCTTCACTATATGCTAATTGAAAAAGAGAATGCAAGTTAATCGCTACACGACACGCGTACTTAAATAATAAAAGTATGGTGGATCGTTTATAAGAATTGGAAGAAAAGACAAGCCAGACGCTCTCAAATATTAAGCTGTTACCAATTTACTTCTTACTCATATACCAGCTAAAGGAATTTCTTTTTGTTCTGGGTTATTCTGATAGCGCAAATAATGTACTAGCCTTTCTCCATGCCCATTCACTTCAAGCAAAAACGCGAACAAGTTATAAAACCCGATTTTCTGATGAATAAGCTTATCGGAGATAATCGTCTCGAGCATGATAATGTGACAAGTGGACAAATCAGTGAGGAGTCGGGAGGGGGGGCGGAGAACATACAGTATGGAATTCGGGTCTCCGAGCTTAAAAATGGATGGCGCGGTTACGGAAATGGGTTGCTTGGTATTGTAAAATCAATCGCTCGTAAAACCAATCACATAAAACTAAGCTGTTAAATCTCAAATGTTGTTAAATCGCAATTTAATGTTTAACTGAAGGCTTCTAGCCCGTTTGTACAGTGCAGTCGCTTTATCCCATATACCCTTCACCAATATACACATCTGGTATATACATACAATTATGGGAGTAAAGAACCTGAAAATGCATAAAGACATATTTAATACGAAAGTGCTACCTGCATTACATTATGGTGCTGAATTATGGGGTCATGAACAAGCAAAACAGCTGGAAACGCTCCAGCTGCAATATTTTAAAAGGGTTTTTGGTCTCCATATAACCACGCATAGTTTAGTAATGAGGGGTGATTTTGGTATTCATTATTTAAGAAAGATGAGAATTATGCAAATGACAAGATTTTGGCTAAGGGTAATTTTAGATTTTACAGCACCTGCTAGGAAAGCCCCAAAGGGTTTGTTGGCCGCAGGTGGCAGTCTTCTCTATTCTACATAATGTGGTAACACTACTTTTATATTATTATACATGCCATTCATACACGGTTCACACATATACAACAACATTCTACTTACAAAAAACACTCACGCATCAATTACTATTCTTTTGCAAGAAAAAATCTCTTCGCTGTAGCCTTGAAGGATGCCAGATGACTCGAATTTCTAATTTCAACTGGAATTATATCCCATACAGAGGGGGCAAAATTTCTAATCACGAAAGAAGCTCTAGTCGTGTTTCAAAATGGGTGTACCAGATTTGATGCCCCTCGTGTATCATGACTATGGAGATCACTATGAATGGAGAAAAAATTTTCAAAAGAGGAGGGAAGTATATTATTGAGAAATTTATATGTGAAAATACCAACTTGATAATCTCTAGTTTTAGAAATATCAAGTAGTTGATTCTTAATGTAAAGTTCATTAATATTAAGAGTAATCAAAGTTTTAGGTGACAAAAGTTTACCTACTTACCTACTACTACCTAATGACCGGCTCGTAAAAGCAGGTTATGATGAAATGGTTCAAATGGGTAAAAAATCATCATGGCCTTACATAATTAAAAATATATTGAACAAAACAGGTTTTTCTTTTGTTTGGAATGAAGGAATCTCTCAGTATGGATGGCCAATTAATGGCTCTCAGAGGACAGTGCTCCACAGACCTACCACTTGATAAGCTTGAATAGTAGGTTTTCTTTGGTTAGTTCAAAACAATGTAAACTCATCTCCGACAATATGGACAGTAACTACCAAAAAGCCGCTACCAACCGCTTCCAAATTCAATGGCATTGGTAGCTGTCTAACCTTTTATAGCCGCCTTGTCTTTGGTACGATTGCCGTTCACAATGCCGATTCCCTATGCCGGACTATTCGACTGGGAACTGCCGAAACTGACCTACCGAATGAAAACTGACCGACTGGCGTGCTCCCCTTTTGGTGATGCTTCCACTGTAAAAAGTTTCTCCGAGTAATGATTAAATTTAACTGCAGTATTTGCTACTGGGATTAATCTTATCTCTACTGAGATAAGATTAATCTTATCTCAGATTAATGATAAGATTAATAATCTTATCTCTCCTGAGATAAGATTAATCCAAATTAGAGATAAGATTATCCTTTTAGAGACAAGATTAATCCCAGTAGCAAATACTGCAAGATCTTTTTACAGTGTAGTTGGGAAATACATTCATTAAATAATAAGTAAGTACTTTATTTTTAACCCGCCATTTTTTTAAATCGAAGTAAGTTAAAGAGAATAAATAAAACACGCAGAAAACACATGAGAAACTTTGTTTTAGGATCACAAGACATTAGTGACGGGATACATGTGATTTCATAAAGTCTGTCCGTCCGTCTTTCTCTCCGTCCGTCCGTCTGTCTGTCTGTTAGCACGATAACTCTCGAAGGGGTAGAGATATTTTGTTCGAACTCGGTATGACGATATTTTGCGTCAAAGTACAGGTCAAGCTCGTAGATGGGCTTCGCAGGTTTATATTTAGGGGGGGGGGGTCAAATTAAAGGGCGAAACGAATATTTCTTAAAAGCTAATGGAATCGTTGATTTGAGGGTAAGGAAACATGCTGAATACAGATCTGGAACCTATTTTCTTGCCAGACAAGTAGTTCGCCCGAAGTCCGGCAAAAACCGGAAAAATTGGTGGAAGTAAAAGTTTTTCAAATCGATCGGAGATTCGGTATATTATAGACATGCTCAATCCGTTTTCAAACTTCATTTATTTGTCAGATAATTGGGTCGACCGGAATCCGGTCAGAACCGGAGATTTTGCTGAAGTAAAAAGTTTCTGTTAAGGCGATTAGGGGTTTGTTATTGGTGAATCCATGCTGAATCTAGATCTGAAATTTGTTCCTGTCGGACAAGTAGTGTGTCCGGAATCCGACGAAAACCGGAATTCTTGCAATACTTATAAGTGCTTGAGAAAGCAGTTTAGAGTGTCGATATTGGGGTACTGACATGTTGAATCGATCTATCTGGTATGTTTTCCTACTTGTCTGATCCTACCGACGGAATCCTGCAAAAAACGGTAATTCGGAAAACAAAAGACAGAAAGGAATCACTTATGGATCTGAACATCTATGACCCGATTAGTCTGGACTAAGGAGAAGTTCCATCAATATTTCCCCTTGGGTTCCCGTCGAAGCGTTTGGTCTTGTTCCTTGGTCGATCCGCAGCACATGTGCTGCTAATGGTGGGTAGTAAAATACATTTATTCATTCGTTAGTAAAATCTGTCATTTCCTTTTCACACGGAAACACGCGCACCTTGCATTTAAGTCGCAGCATCATTCAATGAGGGTCTCATGAATAAAATCACAAGTGGCTGAATCACCCAAAGCAGCAAGTGGAATATATCATTCTTTCTCATCCCTGTCAAGAATTGCTGGTCCAACGCAAATTATGTTATTTGGCTTTAACAAACAATTAATTGAGCTGTCCTTGACTAAACTGTCACGGAAAAAAAGATAGAAAATTGGATGAAACGGCTTACCTGTCGAAGCTTGTGAACACGGTTGCTTCTGACAAATTTCTTTCAATTAGTAATGGAAAGGGTCTACGATAGAATGAAGAGGACACCTTCAAATTAATACGGGAAAAACAATATGTCAACGCTTTCACACCCCCAGCGAACCCCTTCAGGCGTAACCTTAAAAGTACGTAATTTCTTTCTCCTTCTCAATCTTTCACCGATTTTTCAAAGGCAATTTATTCAAATTTCAAACAAGTTTTGTAAGCTTTTTTTTAAGGAAAGTGCGACACTTGAAAGGACCCGTTGTACCTATAATGGCAGTACAACCTACTTCCGTAATTATATTCATTAATTTTTAAGCCCGGAGACCCAAATTTTAGATGTTACATTATATACCCGTCAACTACACCTCCCTAAACTTTGAACTTTGCCATGATTCACTTTTTTCCATGCGCATTATGCTCCTTACGAGTCTTCGCGTACTATGCTATTGAAGCGTAAAACTGGTTAGCTGAATGTTGCCGAGTTCTTGCTAGAATCCAATGGACTTGGGAAAAGGCTTCAAACAGCCAAAGCCGTGATGTTTGTTAAAAATAGAGCCTAGATTTACAGTATTCAAACAGCTTTGAAGATTGGAACATAAACAGTAAATAGTGCGAGGTGTGCATTAAGTCTCGTCAGCAAATCGGGATCTTTTTATGCGTAAGAAATCAAATTCTGTAAACTTTATTCAAACAATGTTTACAACGGGTACGTCAGCTACGATTCTTCCCCGAAGCTGAACAAGAGGATTGACAGCCTGACGAGGACCCTTGCCAAAAGGGCCGAAATATCGCTGATGAAGAATCGTAGCTGACGGACCCGTTGTAAACATTGTTTGACTAAATGTTTCATAGTCAGCTTGGGCTCAAAGAATATTGTAAACTTTAGTCGGTCAAAGCCCGATAAGTTCAAGCATCGTCGGCAAATCGGGATCTTTTTACGCGTAACGGGACCAAATACCCGGTGCCGACAGCGGCTACCACGTGTTAGAGTAATAAAATCAGCATATTTAAAAGTGTTGAAAGATCAATCGCCTAATTTATGGCCGCCAACGCTGGTTATGGCTAGTGCAGGGGATGAGAGTATTTTGTTGCTGGGGAGCGGGTAACCCCTCGTGACAAGCCTTCCTTGGACTAACTGACAAATCATTTCACCAAGCAGATCTGTCTCTCTTTAATTTTGAAGTGTTTGTACCCGTTACTCACTTGTTGTGTCACGTATTCGTAATCTTGTCAGTATTCGTTGGTGATGTGTCTTAGTCTGGTACTTCGTAATCACGTGGAATAGTTGTGTTGAAGTGCCTCGGGGGTTGAATCGAGATATGGGGAATCTCGTTCATTGATTTGTATTTCAGTCAGGGTTGCCACGTGTGACACTTTTGGTGCTTTTTGACACTTTTTTCCTCTGGGTGACACTTTTTCTCTGAAAGTGACACCTTTTCTGATAAGTGACACCTTTTAGCTAAAAAAAAACTTTTTTATTTACTGTTGCGGTTGAGGTGGAGGAGCACCTATAAGCAGAGTTACCAAACTTACAACTATACCAATCCCATACCAAACTTACAACTGTACAAACTATGCCTTGCAATGTGTTTCAGGTAGTTCGTTTTCTTTCCATTTTTATCATGTACAAGCTGGAATTTATGTACAGCATGCGCGATGCGCGGAGGTTGGGGTGTCAAAAAACACCTTTTTGCTAGGGATTGTGACACTTTCATGACTCTAGCTCTTGGCAACCCTGATTTCAGTAGTCATGCAGTCAAAGTCTGAGTCATTCCTTTTGTCATTGTGAGCGTGTAAATAAATAGTTGATTAGATCGACTGGAGAAACATAACAAATTTATTCTTCCTGTTCTTGCGTTGCCTTACAGTGCTTCATGTCTGAAATTGGAATCAACTTTGAGTTAGGGAATCATTTTACGGATAATTACGTAGGCTATATCAGTAGCCTATTGGTCTTGGTGTGAAGGTGGCACGTACGTCATTTTTTCATTCTAAAGGGACCTTGACACTGAAGGCCTTCTTTCACTATCTCGCGGTAAATGAACAAGACCAAGACAACGGTGGGATCTAGTCCAATAATATACCGATCACTTTTCGGTCAGTCTGTCTGTCGGTGTATCGGTCCACTGTTCTCGAGTTGGGGCACTTACAGGAGGGCTAGGACCATGAAACCTGGCGGGCATATCAGGGACCCGACCAAACTAACTTGGAGATAGTCACTTCCCCGATCCGACCACCGTGGGGATAGTGGAGGGTAGGGGAATCCGGGATCTAGAGGTATTTATAACTATGGAACGGGTCATCTGATCTTAATAAACGAGTGAACGAAGAAATTATGACGTACGGCGCAAGGGCGTAAGTGCAGTAGAAAAGGACAAAGAAATATAAAATAATCGTAAAACACTCAAAAAATATTTTCCATAAAGGTTCACTAATTTAGAATCACATTGATGAAACTTGATATTTGGAAAGACCTCGTTTCTCGGATATCCCACTTCAAGTTTGGACCGGATCCGATGAACCTGGGGGGAGGGAGTCGGAGGGAGAACCGGGAAAAACAGTGGTCAATGCTGAATAACTAACTTTATGGAAAGTAAGGGATAGTAGAATGTTGTTCCAGTTGATAAGTTGTATTTTCCGTGGAAATCTGATTGGGACAAGTTATGACCTAGGGCATACCCCTTAGCCGGGCTGGTTATCTAAGAGAGTAAGATGGTCTATACATTTTTTAATATTTCTTTTATTTAGGCAAAAACTCTTTTATATTTTAAGTGTTTCTTTGTTGTTTTTTTACCTACAGAATGGTTTCTATTTATGGTTTGGAGATCAGCTTTTACTTCTCAGTATTTGAGGAAAAGTGCTCAGTGAACATCTGCGAAGGCTGGTACGGCTTTGTTCGATAATAGGATATCATATCAACCTCCAAAAAGTAATTGTCATATTATAGCTTTTTGTGGGACATAGGAAGATATGCATTGCATTCCATTTCGAAAAAAGTCATTATAAAATATTATTTGTTCCACTGGGGTCTACTAATTAGTTTGGGCGCCATCATGTTGCTGGAATTACGCAGCGCTTAGCAACAGATGCTTTGGAAGAAGAAACATAAAGGAAACTAATGGAAAATATTTCAAAAATCAAGGGGACATGAAATAAATGTTTTCGGCAAGTAACCTACTTCGCAGTAAACGTTACCTGGTGTGGGTTTTAATGTTTTCGATGACCTTTCCATGACTTTCGTTCGTTGACGATTCGTTGCTGCATTTACGTCAAGAGTCAAGCTGTGTAGCTCGCGATAACAGCTGACGTACCGATTTCGGCCGTCTGCCTCGGTCTCTTGTGAAGATCGGGAGTTGAGACCAGCGCTTTCCATGTCGGTGGAAACCTCCGACGTTTTCAGAAGGAAATTGTGCGTCGATCTGGCCCTGATCCCTTCAACGCGTCCGTTACACAATATATAACGAATAATAGTAAGCGGCCCGCATTTAATTCTTTCCGATATTTTGTCTTGGCAGAAAAACGGTATCGGCTTTGTTCATAACTCGTAAATTATGATCGGCATTAAAAAATATTAAATTGATCCTTCGGAATGATCTGTGATTTGAGTTAAAAAACTGGTTTTCAATTTTGTGCTCAGTTTGTAGAAGCCGGTCAACTTCTTTCGTGGAAATCACTCTGCGTCAAACTAGTCAGGTACCTTACGTGCGGGTCATAAGTCCGTACTTTTGTCTGGTAACAAAATCAGTTAGAAAAATGTAAAAAAAAACTCCCAGCTTCATCAATTTAATATGACGTGGCGGCCCCAGTCGTTCGACAAGATCGCTTTTTCGAAATTGTTCGGTCAGAAATTCCTTTCAACAGTCACTCGCTAGTACCGAGCGAGAACAGTCTTGTAATTGTTATTCACAGGTATTGGTGAGTGGCTCGTTGTTTAATTTAGGCATTCCCGCTTTGTTTTTTTTCCCGTTTGTCGATCTTCATCCACGTTTTTGCATTTTTCCTCGAAATTGTCCGTCTGCGCTGAAGAAGGGAGGCGGTTTTCCTCCCGAAATATTCACTTTTTATTTTAGTTTTTCGTAAACCCCATTTTCGCCTTTTTGTTTGTTTTTTTCGTGATGTGAAAGAACAAGACCGGACCGGGGCATTGTGGGCGGGGTTGTAGGCGGTTTCCTGGAATGCCGGTGATCACATTTGGGGTACTTCCAGGTTACCTATGACGAGGAAACTTTGCAGTCTTATCAGGGACCGGACCACATTGACTTGGAAATAGTCACATTCCCCGATTCGATCATCATGGGGGATGGAGGGATATTGAATTCGGAATCTAGTGCATGAATAACTTTCGAACGGGTTACCGAATGTGAGTAGAACTTGACAAGTGGCAAGAGCTAATGTCTCACGTCTCCCGTTTAAAGTCCGGACCAATTCCGATAATGATGTGCGGAGCTGGAAGGAGGCCGCTGGAAATCTCGTGAAAACCCTTCCAGCTACTATGGTCAGATCCAGTTCGGGCACAGAATGATCGCAGCTAGAGTATTTGCTTCTACCATCGATTGAGTTACACGTAAATCGGAACCGCACGGTACGACAAAACTTCTGTCAGACAAAAGTCTGACAACAACGATATCAGTAAAGGAAGCGCATCATTTTGAGCTAAAAAAACTAACGAACTCACGTCAACTTCTGCACAATATTTGTTGTCGTCAATTCTCGTGTTGGTATTTGTTTTGTTTTATTATATTATTTCTATATTATTTATCTAACTGAATTTGTGTCTCTAAAGAGCGGTCAGAACAGATCAAAAGGTATTATTTTTTAAGACAAAGTGTTACTGTAGCTCCAAAGTGCTTTTTGAAAGAGCTGCTTTTTCACAAAAAGTGTAAAAATTCCCCGTGGTAACCCTGGTCTAATTTCCGTTGTTTGGCCCGCTGGCCACGTGTTATGGTACTGCAGCGGCAAGGAGGACGAAACTTGCCAGGCAATTAGGAACCTAAGCATCCTCTTCAGCATCTGAACACCTGTACGAAACCAGTAGTTCCCACTTTAAATTTCCGATAAATAAAATGCGAATTTTAAAAATGCGATTACATAAGACTGATCAATAAAATACGATCTAGCTGGCTTTTGTGAGGCTACTCAAAACTGAGTTCAATGTATGTCAGCACTATTTGTTTTGTTTCTATTTTTTTCGTATCTTTCCATATGATATTTAATGTGGTACTCAGTTGTTTCCGTTCTGCATAACCAGAAAGAACTATATTATTACTATCTTTATTACGCGTCTGGAAAGAACACGAAACCATCAAAAGACTAAGATGCAGATACAGGGATGTTATAGGGGATGTTATTTATCATTAGTGGGGCTATTGTCGCCGCCATTCGAGTGTGTGTTACATTTTTCAAGTCTTGTCCCTACATTTATTCAAACAATGTTCACAACGGGTACGTCAGCTACGATTCTTCATCAGCGATATTTCGGCCCTTTTTGGCAAGGGTCCTCGTCAGGCTGTCAATCCTCTGGTTCAACTTCCTGGAAGGAAACAAACCTGTAATAAATCTTTTATTTTTCTTACAGGTTTAGATAGATTTATTACAGATTTGTTTCCTTCCCCGAAGTTGAACCAGAGGATTGACAGCCTGACGAGGACCCTTGCCAAAAAGGGCCGAAATATTGCTGATGAAGAATCGTAGCTGACGTACCCGTTGTAAACATTGGAAGGTTGTACATTGCTTTTTGCGGCCCATATATCCACAATTGTTCCGGAGTTTACCATATCCTAAGGAAAAAAGATGTAAAAAATTTGAGAAGTTGTTTCCTTAAGTACTGTAAATTTCTGATGTATCTTCCAAAATCTTTTCGTAATCGTAAATTGGTTTCGAATTCTAATGTTCAGGATAGTATTAATACACTTTTTCGATCGCATTCAGATCTATTTTCCCTCCACAAACATCCTGCCCTCTCAGCCCATGAAATTATTAGCCAGTTTTTCTTTCCTGAACCCGATTAATGTGCTTGTCACTGTGCACAAATTTTAAGTCTATTTAGTGTGTTTTTTTATCTATATGAAAAGAATGTTGTCATGTTTATTTACATTGTTTTGTTTAAGTGTTTTAATATGTATATTTTACTTGTGTAATTCATACTCCGCTGTTACGCAAGAAGCGGGTCATAAATAAATAAATAAAAACAAATTGTTTGAATAAATTTTTCAAAGTCAGCTTGGGCTCAAAGAATATTTATCTTGTCCCTACTTTCTAGTGTTATTTACTCTGGAACATTCTGAGCAGCAAATTTTCATGAGTTAAACTAAAAAAACATAGACTGTAGAAGAAAAAATATAATTTAGGATAATTAACGACTTCATGTCTTATAAATTAGTTACGTCTTTGATCTGAATTCTTCTCTCGATTTTCCTCTCAACTCTCCTATTTCCCGTTAGAATATTGAGATGAAGCCAATTCTCTTTTTTTACGTTTATGTCGGAATCGAGGACGGGGAAAGCTTTGCGGTTCTGTAGAATCGACGAGTTAATAATAACTCATTTATTTCCTTAATAGCATGTACAACTGCTAGCTGCGGATCGTCAACATAACCAATTACGAATCACGACTGATTGATATTTTGACAGTTAAAATTACGAATAAAGTAAGTCACAAACGAAGATAAATACCTTTCGGTTGAGTTTATGGGGGGTTGGAGAAGCCGTGGCTTGTCAGTGTTAGCTAGTCTTCCCCTTGTGTTCGGTCTGGTCTGGTCTGGAGTTTCAAAGTCTGGGAAAATAGTCCGGTGGTGGATGGTTGCTTCGATGGTGAACTCTCGATTCTCTTTCACCGTTCTCCTTCCTGATTGGTCAACAAAGCTGGATGTTCAACCCGTTTATGCAGGTTTTATCGAGTTTTTAACGAGTTTTAATGAGCTAAATTAGCGTCCTATGTAAAAAACGAGTATTGAGAAGCGAGAACTGAGAATTCAGATGAATAACGCAAATATTTCTTCCTTGTCATGTATACGAATAGACTATGCATCTGAAACATGGCATCTCAACTAAGACCAAGAGAGGAGATTTCAGTCGTTTGAAAACATGTGCCTCCGGAGACTTCTTGGCATCCGGTGCACCCAGAAGGTAACGAATAAGCACATAAGAATCATCACAGGTCAACCGTCCCTCATTGAGACCATACGAAGGCGTAGATGGAGTCACCTCAGACATGTGCTCCGCATGGACGATTCCAGAATCCCCAAGTCTACACTTTTCTGGTTACCCGAAGGCACCCGCCGCAGAGGAAGACCCCAAAAATACACTCCGTCTTACCAGGGACCCATAAATTTCCTGTAATGACTCACCTCTCAGGGGGCTTGTCATTTCCTATGCTTCTATGTTGCTATGTTGCCCGAGCCTCACCTAGTTTCTAAAAGTTCCGCTTGGGTCGAATCGGCGTTCTTGCTTAGATAGACAAAATTTGTTGGGACCATTCAGCATGCCAAGAGGTACCTAAGCTAGGACTAAAGATCCAGGATACTCTTCCATTACAGAGAAATATTCCTAGTTCAGCACAACAGCTGCGAAAAATTTTGTCTATCTGGATAGTCGGGTATTTTATCCCCGTGGGTATTTCTCGAACTATCTGACACTCGGTCAAGAGCACATCAGAAATCTCTTATTGACAAGCCCCCTGAATGGCGAGTCATTACAGGAAATTAATGGGTCCCTGGTCTTACCTACAACAACGACCTGCGGCAATTTCATGCCTCATTACAGCCGGAGTGGGAAGACATCGTCGCAGCAGGCAAGTTCAAGAGACGACTGGAGATTCTTCTTGGACGCCTTGGGCACCTCTGGAGGCACAGCGGCATCTAAGGTCTAAGGTAAGGTCATATATACAGAGTAGAGGTGAGTTTTTTTTAACGTTACCTAACTTTGAACGGCACTGAAGAAAATAAATAATTACTTATGATCTTAAGTAAAAATGAAGAACAGTTGTAACCACGAACTGTTCTTCAAATTTTAGTAAATACAATGAAATTACCAATTGTATGAAAACTAGTTCGATTCTTAGGTAAAGTCACCGTTTTTAAAGATAGGGGCTTATTAGAAAAATACTAGTAATTAAAACACCCTCCCGAAGTTTAAACTTCTTAAGTGGTTTAACAAAAAACCCCTTGATCAATGAAAAAAAATAACCTGATTTGGCGATAAATTCACACCTGTGGCGATCCGAGGTTCATATCGGAGCTAGAGGACGGTCTGAAGCGTAAATGGAATGAAAGATGAAGTGTGGACGAGTACCGTGCTAGGATGTACGTGCTTCCAGGGTTTTGGTAGCACTGGTAAAGTTATATTTGACAGTGCAAACGGATAAGTCAGCTACATTTTATTCGAGCTATATTTCGTCCCTTCTTGGCAAGGGTCCTCTTCAGGCTCAAGCCGCTCAAGCTGGAAAATAAACTTGTGGAAAAACAATATAGCTAAACAATAAAACAATATAGCTCGAATAAAATGTAGCTGACTTATCCGTTTGCACCGTCAAATATGATTCGCAGACAGCTTGGGCTGAAAGAACATCTACTGGTAAAGTTCCTGAAGATAGGTTTGGCCCGCAGAGTTTTCTTTTGATTATTTTCGTTAAAGTACGAGTCTCACTAGAAATGATCTTTTCACGATAAAATGGCTTAGAAATATCGTTTTCAAAGATACCAATACTTTCCGCAAGAAATTAGCCATTTTCTTGTTAGCGCGTGTCGACTCTACCCGGCCTCCTGCTCTCCGACGTGTTCTCCGAACCAATTCTTCGTGCAAGGACTCCATAGGACAAGTCTATCACCTTTTTGATCTGTGGCAGGTATAGGGGATAAAAAAAAGAACACGAGGCAACCGGTCATTGACTCAGACCCAAAACACTGACCCACTAAACTCGACTGAGAACGTATTAGATCCCAGAAGAAAATTAGGAAAACGTGTTGAGCAAGATCCAGTTAGCAGAGGTCAAGAGCAAAAAAAACAGCCCAACCCAAGTTTATATTCCGGCAGGAATGATTCGATGGAGTGCTGAATCACATGAAGTGAGCACCACTTTGCAACCCGGCTGGATAATAAATGCGAGGTAAGGTATGAACACTAGAAATACCTGTAATTAAAATCTTTGACAACCGTTGTAGGATTGGAAATGCGGTTATGTTCCTTCTTCATCCTGAATTTATTTTCGTATTCCTTACCTCGTGGAGAAAAAAACGTCGTACTACATCTGTAGAACGTTGCCACCGGATTTTATTGTCAAGAAAAGGAACTAAATTTTATCACCAAGGATGGCCAAATACCGGCTCTCACAGAAAAGTGCTTGGTAGACCTGTCACTGGAAATGCTCAAATACAAGGTTTTCCTTGGTTAATTCAAAACAATAAAATTCCCGACATAATCACTGTAAAAAGTCCCTCCGTATAAAGATTAAAGTTAACTGCAGTATTTGGTACTCAGATTCATCTTGTCTCTATTTGGTATTAATCTTATCTGCGTAGAGATAACAGTAATCCGAGTAGTAAATACTGCAGTTAACTTTAATCTTTATAGGAAAAAACTTTTGACAGTGATGGGCAGTAAATACCAAAGAGCAACTACCACTTGCGTCTGAATTTAATAGCTTAAAGTTTAACTGAAAAGCAAACTCATTTTTGTATCATTTAGTTGAATACACTGAGTTATTTTGATTCTGCTAAGAGATTTTCTTATTTTCCACTATCTGCTCTAATACTGAGGTTCAGAATATCTACGGCTGTCCCCACAGCACAAATTCTACTATGACGCGGAATATTTGAATCTGAACACAAACGCGGCTTTTCAGTGGGCAGTGATAAGCTTGGTGAAGACCGCTTAGTCCCTGAACAAAAAAAATGGAGAAATCTTTTTCGCCAAGCATACGACACAGGTAGTACCACAAATTTGACAGGGAAATTCCACTATTTGAAAACTGATTATTCGTGAATGACGGAGCACCGAAGTAGCGCATTTTCATCGTGTCTTCAAGCCTCTTTAAGTGAATAAGTGAGGGATAACAAGACTGTCCCATCTCTGCCCTTTTCAGTTAAACTTTAAAACGATTTAAACTATTGGATCTACATCTCTACATCTCTGGATCTACAAGTACAAGGAATTTCATCGTCGTATGCCCAGCTCTGGTCAAGCTACGAACATTGTTCACTGGGATTTAAAGATCTTTAAAAAGATTTAGTTGCCTAATCTTTTAAAGCAACCTTGTCTTTGGTAGGATTACCTAAAACGCGTTTTTCCCGTCGGCACTTGCCGTTCAGAAAACTGTCCTTTGCGGGACTGATCGACTGGGAATTGTCGAAACCGACTTGCCGAATGAAAGCATGCCGACTTACGTGCTCCCCAGCATTAGCTTTGTTACGTCCTACACTGTCAGAAGTTTCATAACAGATTGCGCATAACACTTTCAAGAATAACACCTTTTCACTTAGAAATAAAGTGTTATGACCAATTAAGTTTACACCATTTCGTGCCTAGATCTCCAACAACACCTTCAATTGGTAAAAATACGAACGGGAACGAAAAAAACATAACATATAACATCCCAAAGTGTTATCTGTTGAAACCGCGCATCCTCCTGTTGACGTTATGTTACTTCTGACAGTGTAGTATTTTTACCTATTGAAGGTGTTGTTGGAGATCTGGGCACGAAATCGTATAAACTTAATTGGTCATAACACTTTTTTTCTAAGTGAAAAGGTGTTATTCTTGAAAGTGTTCTGCGCAATCTGTTATTAAACTTCTGACCGTGTACTGACGGAACTATTAGATTCTCTGAACTGATCCAATAAATGCCTGTATCCTTCCGTCCTGGTCCTTTCGCAAACCAGTCTAGCTTCCCCGGATTTCTCTAGGTAACCCTTTGGCAAGGCCGTATCCAGGGGGGGGGGGTTAGGGGGATGAACCCACCCACCCCCGAAACATACACAAATAGTCATTTTTACAGGCTTTTCCCTCTGATCCATGTCTGTTTTGTACTTTTTTGTCCGACCCGCAGCACCCCCCCCCCCCCCCCGAAATAAATTCCTGGATACGGGCCTGCCCTTTGGTGTTCCATTTTAGCGATATCGTTTTCCACAACTTGACAGCTCTGGCCTCTACATGAGGATTCACTTCCACTCCTAACACACTTTCTACCTACTTGTTACACGTGTAACCTAGGGACAATCTAATGAGCTACATTGTAGGAAAAAAAGGTTCTGATGCAATGTGCGGTTCTCGAGACATTAGAATGTTGTTTACCCGGTTAGGCGAGAAACCGCTCAGTTTTATGTGCCGCCAAGAAAGCTATCCTGAATATTACTTGACAAGTTTGTAACCGACCTGTCTATCACTTGAAAAAAAAAAAATCGGCAAATTCCAGTGAGAAAAGCTTATCTATCAGCAAGTTCCCACCGTGCAAGTCCAAACAAAACTTCAAGTAGAAGTTTTTATTTTTCAACATTCACAAGTAAATAAATAAAAAAAAAACACTTTCGCGCTGGAGAAAAACCTATGAGGGTTTGCATTCGCGCGAAAGTCCACATAACTACTTACCTATATAAATAAAAAAGAAAATCCAATCTCTCTCTCTCATCAACACATAAATAAAGACAAGTTTTCGATTAAAAATTACAACCACATTCGTCAAGTAGGAAATTGAATTACCAGAAATTGGAAGACTCACGAGTCGAATGTTTCGAAAACTGTGCGATCCGTCCAAGAAGTCCTTGATGGTCATTGAGGATGGACTGTCTTTTTCGACCCTCAACCACCTGCCTCCGGTTATAATCGCATTGGCATTTTGCAATGTTTTAAAGCCGCTTTGCCTTTGGCAGGATTATCTCAAACGCGCTTGTCCCGTAAGTAAGTAAGTAATTAAGTAATTTATTTATGACCCTCCATTTCCAAAAAGCGGAGTAAATGAAGAAAATAAAAAAAACACATAAACACACAAAAAAGACACTTGATTTTCAATCGTCTGCCAGGAAGCAGTGGATAACGTCGTGCGCTGGTTGGGCCCTTTTGTCCATGATTTTTGAAAGCGACGAGGAAACATCGAAAAGGGTAACACCTAGCTGCATCTTGAATGTTGAACTTCTCCGTCAATGTATGGTAATAACATAATTTCGACAAGTGGAGCAGGTGCTTTGCATATTTAAAATAACATGATCTCATCATTTTAATATCCTTCTTTCGCAGAACATGAGTGACACCAGAACGAAATAGTATAGAAGGAGCGCAGAAGGTGCTGTATAAATTTCCCAAAGCTTTACGATTATAGCGCCCCCGGTTGGGGACGTTGCGCCCATTGGCGCTACGGATTGCTTTATAAACTTCTTGAACAACCGAAGAGCAAATACAATGAAGATTTGAATGTTATACCGAGCCACCGTAGAGAGTCTGTTTATTGGACGATGAACGATCCAAGAGAGATAGAACCTTTGGATGCGTTCGAACCATTTGACGAAGGGTTGAAATGCAGGTACTCACTTTTTGACAGGTTAACTTCAAGGCCGATTTTGAGAAGTTCCGACGACAGCTTACTTACATTTGTTTATGAGTGTGGATCGGCTACGGCTTACTAAGAGCAAGTCGTCCGCGTAGGCTATGTAGCTGAAGGCATGGTCTTCATAAAAGTAAGCAGGATGCAAAGAATCGAGACAAGGAGATATGGCCGATTTGAAGATGTAGGGAGATAAGACTCCCCCTTGGCGAACACCAGTTTGTACAGGACTAATCTCTGACAAGCTACCTTGCCATTTGAACCTTACTGAAGAATGACCATACCAAAATTTTAACAGATAGACAACAGACAGATTTACGCCGGAAGTAATGAGAGAAAATAGGGCCTGAGAATGCGTTATGTTGTCAAAAGCACCAGCTATATCTATAGAACATATTTGTATAGCAGACTTGTCGCGGGTAGCCTGCTTCATCATTTTTGTCAATATGTGATGAGCGTGCGCACAACTGGCACTCGATCGGAATCCAAACTGCATTGAACCAAAGCGACATTTTTCAACTATTTCTGGAAGAAGGACGAATTCCAGGATTTTGCTGATGGTACAAGAAACTGTAATTGACCGATAGCTTTTGCAAAAGGTTTGCGTCTTTTCATCGCTTAATCACCGATATTATAGTACCCAAGAGGAAACTATTCGGAACCAAACCCTGGCATAAACAAATTTGAAAAAGTAAGTAAGGACTTCCCATTCACTAAACTTCCCTGTGCGGGACTGTTCGACTGGGATTTCGCAACTGACACGCTCCTAAAAGCAAAGGGTTGAATACTTAGTCAAGATAAGGATAAGGAAAACCATATCTAGACATTTTAATTATTTAATTATTGTAAATGATTTAATATAACCAATTCTTTTACAAAAGACAAAATTTACAAAATTTTACAAAATTTTTACAAATTCTTTTTAGATTACAGGTTTGTTTCCTTCCCCGAAGTTGAACCAGATGATTGACAGCCTGACGAGGACCCTTGCCAAAAAGGGCCGAAATATCGCTGATGAAGAATCGTAGCTGACGTACCCGTTGTAAACATTGTTTGAATAAATGTTTCAAAGTCAGCTTGGGCTCAAAGAATATTTAACCAATTCTTGTTCATCCAAAGCTGAAGCAATATGTTTTTCGTAATTAACTTTTCATAGATAGGCTAGATAGATAAAAGGATTTAATGATAATAATGCACAGATGGCACTTTAGACAAGGGACTTGTACCGTGACCAATAATCCATAAACATTTTTCGAATACAATTTAGAAGTCTAGGACTCCATTGTCGGAGCCACGTAGACAAACCAGGACCCACAAGACTGAGTGTCATGGTGAAGACCAGATAAAACCAAATATATAATTTTAATGGGGAAGGTGCCCTTGAGATGGAAACATTTTTAAAAGTAGTGAACTGATAGACGAAAATGCTCCTCAGCCGGGGTTTGAACCCAGGACCCTCTGCTTACAAGGCAGTCGCTCTACCAACTAAGCTACCGAGGGGCTTGTGAACAGAGTTCGCAAATTACTACAATAGTCTGGTAGAAGCCGGCCATAGGAACAGTGATCCCGCCGGAAGGCAAATTCATCTAACCAGTTCACATCCCCATGTCACGTAAATTCATAATAATACATAGATGGCACTTTAGACAAGGGACTTGTACCGTGACCAATAATCCATAAACGTTTTTCGAATACAATTTAGAAGTCTAGGACTCTGTTGTCGGAGCCACGTAGACATACCAGGACCCACAAGACTAAATGAATAAAAGCCTGCACGTACCATCGCAAAAAAAAAAAAAAAAAAAAAATTATGTAGACTTTGCCTATATTTCGAAATAACAGGGATAGACAATTTTCCTTTGTGCTAATCCTATCTGGAGAAACGTTCTACAGATGTAGTAGGACCTTTTGTTCTGCACGAGGTAAGGAATACAACGAAGGAACGCATTTCCGATTCTTCACCGGTTGTCAAAGTCTTTAATTGCAGGGTTTTCCAGTGTTGAAACCTTGCCTCGCATTAATTATCCAGCCGGGTTGTAAAGTGGTGGAATCTGCTTCAGCATTCCATCGAATCATCCCTGCTATCTACCTGTAGATATTGGACAACTGCCTTTCCGGCTATGAATTTGGGTTTAGCTGATTTTTCTTTTTCTTGACCTCTGCTAACCGGATCCTGCTCAACCCGTTTTCCTACCTTTCTTCTGGGATCTAATATGTTCTCATCCGAGCTTTGTGGGCCAGTGTTTTGGGTCTGAGTCTATGACCGTTTGCCTCGTGTCCTTTTCTTATCCGCCATAGCTGTCACAGACCAAATAATTGTAGAGATGTCCTAGTGATTTCTGGCACGAAGAATTGGTTCTGCTAGTCGCGGTACGTGTCTCTGCTAGACCCTATCTCCACTATCCGGAAGCTAAAGTTATTACGAGCAGTATTCTTCGAAAGGTTAGGTTCGTGTCTGTGGAGGGGGAAATTCGGCCAGTTGTCCTAGATTATACATCCGGTAAACTCTGTGATAGAAAACACACTTCAATTTATTGGTGAACTCGGCACACATTGTTTACATCCTGATTTCCAATCACTGAATATACTCCGAGCAGTGACTCCGAGTATGAATGAATGAATGATTTTATTTCCAAAAAAGCCCGTGGGTCCATGGCAGGAAAACAAAATAAGCACAAAATAACACTCAAAAACACAATATTTACACCAAAAGGAGAAAATACTCCTGATGCTCCATGGCCTGCTTGAGGAACCTCCCAAGCCGACGAAGGCCACCAAAATTATCCTTCCCATAATCTTAACCAAATCCTCTTCCTCCTTTTATTCAAACAATGTTTACAACGGGTACGTCAGCTACGATTCTTCGTCAGCGATATTTCGGCCCTTTTTGGCAAGGGTCCTCGTCAGGCTGTCAATCTTCTGGTTCAACTTCGGGGAAGGATACAAACCTGTAATACCTGGATTACAGGTTTTTTTCCTTCCCCGAAGTTGAACCAGTAGTAATACCTGGATTACAGGTTTGTTTCCTTCCCCGAAGTTGAACCAGAAGATTGACAGCCTGACGAGGACCCTTGCCAAAAAGGGCCGAAATATCGCTGATGAAGAATCGTAGCTGACGTACCCGTTGTAAACATTGTTTGAATAAATGTTTCAAAGTCAGCTTGGGCTCAAAGAAAATTTTTCCTCTTCCTCCATCCTATCATGCCCAAAAATCTCTTTTCGCAAATCATTTAACTCAACGCATCTACCCACCAGATGCAAAATATCCTCCCGCCGTGAACCACACATAGGGCAGAAGTAAGGACCAGAACATAACTTAACTTTACCTGTAAACTTTCTTCTTTCCCCCAAAGGGAGAGAACCCGCCCGCAGACTCCCCATCCATTATAGTTCCTCTGGTTTAAGCCCCGCTTTAAAAAAACAGTTCCTCCCCCCGTATCTCTTTAGCCAAAACATACCACTTCTAAGAATAAGAATTCTGTACTCCGCAACTCCACAATTGAATCTCCTGGTCTTTTAGCCTATCTTTTACTATCTTAGCTATCTCCACTACTGGATATGATAGCCCTGCTCCCTCATTCCACAGACCCCCTAAACCACAATCTTCAATTATTTTTTTAATTGTTGCGGCCACGCATCGGTTTTAAAATCTTTCAACACTTCCAAATATGCCGCTTTCAGGAGCCTCGCCCTTATTTATTCTAGGCCTCACTCTAGGCAAACATAACAATCCCTCCCAATATCATATCATATTAACTAATCTTCTTGACTAATCTTAATGACTAAGAAGTCTGAGAGTCACAACTCCTGGCTAATAGATCTTTCCTCGATCGTGATTATGCTTACCCTAAAGGTACCTTCAGACTGAAAAAAGCTCTTACGTACTCCCTTCACACTGAGATACTTACGGACGCTACGTCGACGTAAGAAGCCTACGTAGCTCTCCGTAACGTACAAATTTTCCTCCGTAACGTAAAAATCGGGAGTTGAAATTTGTTCAACTTAATAGCTTGTTCACACGGGACCGAAATAAGCGCGTAAACAGCGGCTGATCTGTTCAGACGACGGATCGACTGTTTGGGGTTGACGGGAGAATCAAAAAGAAAAACCTAATTCCGAATATTTTTTTTGTTTGTAACAAAATATATAAAATTAAAAAAAAAAACATCTTGTGAGTTCGTCAAAGTCAAATCTAGTTGACTTGTAGTCTTATACGAGGAAAAAGTCACAAACTGAATTTTGATAGATTTCAGGCGATTCAGCAATTTTAAGTTAAAAAGCAAACAAAAATAATTTAAATATTTTTATTTTTGAAGGAGAACCTAAAATATAATTAATAATATAGATATAAATAATATGAGAACAGTATGCAATCATTTACTGATGTTCAGTTACATTTCAGTGAAGGTTGAATGAAAAAGTTATTCAAATTATTAATTTTTTTTAAAGAAAAACAACGAAAATAAATGTTAGACATAAACAGAACATACGCTGTTGTAATTAGAAAAATATTCTACCTTTTTTTTGCAATCGTTTAGCAATCCTGAGATGCTTAGTGTAAAACCATGTTATGTTCACATCAGTCTGACAGAATTTGAACTGGATTGACCTAAACCTCACCAAGTTTGAACTAATTCTCCTAATTACGGTCTGTTTACTGTCCCTAGAGTCATCAAAGGTCACATTCCAAAGGATTTAGTTTATCCCGATCGGAGACCGCGATGAAAATAAGCGCCTATTCGGAAAATCAGCGGCTGATTTTTGGATTTTTTTCAACCGCTATTTACGCGCGTAAATCAGCCGCTGATCGAGAATCGGCCGCTGTTTCAGCCCCGTGTGAACAAGCTGTAAGAAACGTAACTTAAGGCAACGTAGGATGATGAGGGAGAAATTAAATAAAGAGGATTTACCTGATTTGATTGCCAATCTTTCCAAGAGAGACCTTGGATTTATGATGGAAAAAATAGCATCCTTGTCACAATAGCCCAAAACAGCACAAACTGGCAAAGCAGCTGAAAAAGACTATTCTGCACAGAGTTTCGAAATGGAGCATGTTTTGTCATGGTAGCGCTTCAGGAAACTGCATCCTAATGACTCTGGGGCAAAGCCTCTGGGGAGAGTCAGCAGGCTGAAATTAGGGTTTCAATTCAAATCAAACCAGTTTGTGTTACAGTTTAGTTTTAAATTCCATTGGAATGAAGGCTCCTATGACTTTCTTTCACGTTTCCCAGGATTATCTGAATTACTTCCAAAAAAGGTAGATAGCTTTTAATTGTTGAATACCATCACTGGCGTCTGTTCCTTGTCATATTCTTCGTCAAAACCGATGAAAAATTGAGAAAATAAAATGAATTCTTCAGTTCTGTTCTTACATCAGTCTGAAGGGGTCCACAGGAGGTGTGAAAGATTCGACGTAACGTAAGAGATTACGGAAGCGTAACGTAAGATTTTACGTTTCAGTCTGAAGGCACCTTAATTCTGTGCACATTTAGCAATGTTGCACCTTGGTGAACCCAATATTGCTTACCTTCATTGTGTACACATTTAGCAATATTGCACTTACGCGAGACCATAATTCTGCACTTGTCATCAAAAGCTTAATCGTGGTGACGTATTGTCGAGGGATCATTACGTACTAATGATATGATCGTTCATTGAACAACCTATTAAATCTAAATTAACATTCGTTACGTGCCTTTATCTGAGGCGGAAGCTTGAACACAAGTGGTAACTGGGGCAAACCTGAGCCAAAATAATAATAATGCTGATCAGTTAACAGTAAATGTAGCAAAAACAATAATAAGAATCTGTTAGCACAAAAAGTCTGAAGTCGTAAGAAGCTTCTGAAAGAACTTGGAATTACAAGCTTCCGAAACAATGCCTTTCGTCATTGTTTCATTTTGTACTTACGACTTTTTAGCGCATTTTTTTATCTAGCCGAGGATTCGCCAGGCACGGAACGTAAACTTTGCCGAAATCTTCAAGGTCTGCCGACAACTCTTTCACACTTAGGGAGAGCTTCAATGAGTTGTTTTCTATTTTGAAAGACATGGATGATCATCATGTCTATCTTCCGTTTTGGACTTCTTTTGTTTGCTTTATTTTCCACTTTTTAAACATGGCGTATTCAGTTTTCAAATATTTACGTCCAACCACAGCGTCAGAGAGCAGGAGGCCGGGTTGCTGACAGTCAGTTTGGAAGGATCACGGCTATTCAAATTATGTATACAGCGGATACGTCAGCTACAATGCTTCATCAGCGATATTTAGGCCCTTCTTGGCAAGGGTCCTCGTCAGGCTGTCAATCTTCCGTTCCAACGTCGGGGAAGGAAACAAACCTGTAATATATAACTGAAACTTCTACCGACTATAAATATCTCATTCGGGCAAAATTACTTTCAAATACCACTGTAGGAAAAAAAACTAGTCCTGAGATTTATTTTTTTACACGGCCGCTGTTTTCGCTGCACGATTGGGGCGATGACAGGAAAAGTTTTTTTCTGTACTTGATCAACTTCCAATGCTTCACGATCACGATCACGGCTGCCCAGGTCAGAAGGAAAGGAAGTTTCTTTTGAAAAAAATGGGAATGAGGTATTATGACGATGACAATCATTATCTTGATTATCACATCATAAATGAGGCGGGAGAGAAGAAGATTGAACTTATCGAGATGATGTCCGAATAAGTTTTCCCATCAATAAAAATTCACCAGTCCGCCTTCTTTCTGGACTAATTTGTGTGCCAAGATCACACACTTTCGAAACTTCCAATTATGGAGTTTGGGACTGAGATCTCGTAAAACAAATCTTACAACAAGAGCTGGATAAGCTCATATGGCCCTTGCTAGGATGGGTCAGAGGAGGAAAATAGGAATTTGCCAATTCGTGTGTTTGCCGTGATCATTTGTAAACAAAACCCGATAAGATAAGAATGATCATGGGCCCTTGGAAATCACGAGAATGTATCGATTGGTCAACTGGTAAGCAAGTCTTTGAGGCAAAAATGATCATGGGCTCTTGGGGATCACGAATATATGTCGTTTGGTGAAAAGTAATTTGTTCACGTTTCGGTTAGATGCGCACTTTAAGGGTACTAGAAATTCATTTTTATCAAAACCCTTGGGGCACAGACATCATGGGTCCTCGGGGGTCGTGAAATGTACCGTTTGGTTAAAAGTATTTTTTTTTACTGTGCGGTTAAGATGCGTACTTTGAGGGAGCTAGAAATCGATTTCTAAGCAAAACCCTTTAGGCGAAAATGATAACGGGCTCGTGGCGATCATGAAAGTGTAAATTATACTTAAAAGTACTTTTTATACTTTCCGGTTAAGATCAGTACTTTAAGGAATGGTCTGTTCTGGGAAGTGACAATATCTAAGCCAATATTGTCAAGTCTGCAATTTTCAGCCAAGCTTCATCGTTCTAGCACATCTGGAAGTACCTTAACTCTGATTACCAGAATTCCGGGCCCCTCCCCCCCCCCCCCCCCGTCCAATTCCCCCGGTGCCCGAATTTGGTCCGGTTGGGTCACTGATGTATCTAGGGCTTGTGCTTATTCTTCCCATCAAGTTTCATCGCAATCGCTCCACTCTTAGCTTGTCACGATTTCCGGTTCTCCCCTCCACCCTCCCCCCCCCCCCCCACACACATCCATCGGATCCGGTCCTGACTTGATTTGGGATTTCTGAGACCGAGGTCTTTCCAAATATCAAGTTTCATTAAGATCCCATCACCGGTTCGAAAGTTATTTATACTTCAAGATTCAGGATTCCCCCTCCCGCCACTCCCCCCACGATGGTCGGATGGGAGAACTGACTATTTTCAAGCCAGTTTGGTTGGATTCCCGGATATACCTGCCAAGTTTCATCGTCCCAGTCCACCTGGAAGTACCTTAACTCCGTATCGCCAGAATTCCTGAACCCCCCTCCAACTCCCCCACAGGGTTAAATTCCTGTCCAGTTCTATTAATGATTTACGTAGGTCCTGTGCTTGTTCCTCCCACCAAGTTTCATCCCGATCGCTCCAATCTAAGCGTGTCACCTGATTTCCGGTTCCCCCCTCCGACTCCCCCCACATTCACCGGATCTGGTCCAGACTTGAAACGGGGCATCGGAGACACAAGATTTTTCCAAATATAAAGTTTCATTCAGATCCGGTCACCCGTTCGAAAGTTATGCATGCCACTGAATTCCGGATTCTCGCTCCACTCCCTCCCCTCAAGATGGTCGAATCGGGCGAGTGCCTGTTCTGGTTGGGTCCCTAATACGGCTGCCAGTTTCATCGTCCTAGCACATCCGGAAGTACCCGAACTCGCTGACACCGGACTGACCGACCGACAGACCGACGGAAAAGTGATCGGTATATCGCAGTTGGCCGGAAGGCAATGCCATAAAAACTGGACTCGATGTACCCATAATGACAATGCAACTGAATTTCGGAATCGTTCCATTCATTCTTAAACCCACAGGCCCGAGCTGCACACGGTACATTTTAGTCACTCCTGCACCGACGATTGAGAGAAGCTAAACCGGATATCTTTATTTTTACCTGGAGAAAGGCTTAACAGCCAAGCCAAGGATGAGTTGTTGAAAGCAGAGCCTGGTTTAAAAATGCTCAATAATGTTAGAATACTTGGACATAAATCTCAACTGTAATCAAGACGTGAGGGTTCTTTAACATAAATTTTGTGAGTTCCTAGATTTGTGCTACACTGTAGATGTAAATACAGTATGTAAGTAAGTAAGTAATTTATTTATAACCCGCAATTTTGGAAAAGCGGAGTAAATGAAAATAAATAAAACACAAAAACACACAGAAAAAGACACTTAATTTTCAATCTTCGGCCAGGAAGCAGTACTCTAATAAAATAATACCTTCCCGACAACCTTCACCAAACGGGACAACAGAGGGACCTCCAACCGCGGAAAGAAGATTGGATTCTCCTTGTGCATGGAATCCGGAAATAGACACGTCAAACAATCAGTGGAAGCAATTCGCCATTCATCGGAATTCTTTCCTCTTGCCCGATGTGTTGACCAGCGCAACAGAATACAGAGCAAAAATACCTGCGAAGAACTAAGAGATCTATGCGTTGGACACACGGTCAGGGTCGGGGATTTTCCGCACCATCATCACTTCCATATGGAAAAGTTAAGAATTTTCTAACTTCTTGATGAAAGTGAAGAAAATCCGGTCTGGAAATCCTTGTCGCCTGTTCGCACCGTTATAGGGATCGAGGTTTTTGGACGGAATACGGGGAAAGAGTTTGGTGTTACGGCGTTACCCCTCACTGTCAACTTCTGCCGCCGTTAGGCAGCGTTACTCCATTTCCATTCGGTTTGTTTAATCCTATATACTGTCGCGGCTTTTGTATTATTTATTACCTCATGTTCATGACTCATCGCCGGGGATGAGTCATCTTCTTCGCACTTCTTTTCCGGGCCTCGACCGGGCAACAAACCTTTTTACATAAAGGTTGTTTTTATTTTGTAAGTACAGCTCATACCGGAGAATAAAACCTTTTGTTTATTTACGGACCTTAGATCATTGTTATGAGTCTTGTTTAAAGCTCCTGAGAGTGGGCTGGCCTGTGAGGCCTAGTGTATGATGGGTGGTTTATAGCCTATTGTGTTTCGGTACGCAAATCTTAGTATGAATCGACCGGGGAATCCACAATGAACCCGTGAAGTCTGCACGTGTAGTAGGCCACCAGACGCCCTAGGCTGTCCTGACTCCGATGACTGTATCTAAGGACATTTACCATCTGTGTCCGGCCTACTACACCCCTCGCCATAACGTCAGATTGAGAGTGCTTCTTCACATACAAATACAGTCGTCGTAATATTGGGAGACAAATCTTTTCGAGGAATTCATAATTTTGGAAGGCTCGTCTGTCTGGGAATGTCTCACATGAAGCACTTTCGATAATATTGTCGGGGTGCCGTCTCCTTTTCTTTTCTTTATATGTTTAGTATGTAGAAAAAAAATCTTTTGGGCCTCTTGTAATTTACCATGACCGTTTGGCTTTGTTACAATAAAATTACTACTGCAACTAGTACTACTACTTCCTTTTTGCCTGCAAGAGCAAGTTTATGAAATTTATTTAAAAAAGAAGAAATAAATAGTATAAATAGTATAAAATAAATAACGATCACAGGTAATTGATATGAATTTCTTACAGAGCCGCTCAATCTAGAAAACGCTCGCATTAATCTTCTTCTGTCTGTTAGTTTCCGCATAAACTCTGCCATGTCCTGCAGCTTCTGTGGCTCGGTTCGGAGCTGAGACGTGAAGCTTCTTTTGCCAAAGCTTCCAAATGAGAAAAGCGTAATAAAGAGATTGACAATCACAGAAAATAGGATGATGGGAGAAAGGACTATAAACTGGAGAACTTGATAGATGACATTCCGGAATCTGGTGGCAACAGATGTCTCTAAAAGAAAAGAAAATAAAGTTAGTGTATATATCTAAAGGGGATTAAGGGGAAGGAATAAGGTTCCAAAACGGCTACAGGAGCATTAAAATCGGGAAAGAATAAAAATGCTCCCCGGGCGAGGCATTTGTCTTTCAGTTTCCTACTTTTAATTTTTCCATCTTACTTCGTTCAAAAAAAGGATCTGTCTTCTCTTTGAGGCACTGCCATCCGGGCCCTGGATTTTGGTTGATTTTCAGACACTTGAATACTAGACTTCTAAATTTATTCAAAAATATTTTCGGGTTTATTCGTAACGGGCAAATTTCCTGTTAAAAAAAAAAGTTTAAATGATCTCCCAAGATATATGAGGTCTTCAATGCAACAGCCTGTCTAAGTGAAGGAGAAGCACAGAGAAAGACAAAAAACTTTTATACGGGAAGTTGTACAGTAGACTTCTTTGAATGTCAGAGAAGCATATGAGGGAATTTACGCCAAAACAATATTCTTGCAAAGTAATAAGTGCAAACAGCAATTTAAGTAGAACTAGGTCATAGAGCCATAAATCCTTTTTTTTGCTCATTTTTGCGAAGTTGCATTTCCGCCTTCAATTGGCAACGGAACTTTTGCAGCAGTTCTACATCAATTATCGAGCCGTTCACAAATATTCAATCCAAATAAACAATAGATGAAATAAAACAAATCTGACGACATTTATTATCCCCATTTGACTGTTCTAGAGGCGTAAAAAAAAACTAAGGTACTACAAAATTAGAAAAAGCAGACCTCTACTGCACCGAGTCGTTACATATTAAGAAGGCCTGACTTAAATTACTTAACACAAGCTTCCTTTCTTTCTCTACCTTAGTCATTGTTGGCGCTCGTAGGGTTGTCGTAGAAGGTGAGCAATGGGAAGCGGTGCCAGTTTCCTCTGTAACGTACTTGACGAAAATGGTCGACCTGACCTAACCCCTGTGATACCCACTCCGTAATATCAGGAATTTTTTTGTTCCCGATTTCACAAAAAGCTACAGTTGTACGCAGCATCTGCTGTTTTCATAAGCATTGCAACTCCTGCTAGAATTAAACACAGGACATGGTTCTCATGACTTTGCTTTGCAGGACAATTGTCCTCCTAAGGCTTCAACTATTGCTAGACTTCAAAATATTGCAATAGCTGCGTTTTTTGCCGTCATCCAGTCAACCGACCTACAAGATTTCCCGCTATAAGTCGATTTCTTCCTTCGGTTAACCTTCCTAAGTTTTTATAAGCCATTTTTGGCTCCGTTTGCCAGTCAGTTAACCGACCTGTGGACTGAGACAGGAGCTCCATCCAACCGACCTACGCTCTTGGCACGGCGCGAAATTCAAAATTCTCACTGGAGAGATAGGCGCCGGCGACGGGAAGACGCCATTTTTTCTTATAAGCCGTTTTTTAGAGCTCCATCCAACCGACCGGCGAGACGAAAAAACGGTCAATAGTGGCTAATAGGTCGGTTAATGCAAAACTTTCAGCTATGTGGGGCTGTACTCAGGGGCGTCACTAAACTGTAAAAAAAATCTTGCAGTATTTGCTACTGGGATTAATATTGTCTCTACTGAGATAAGGTTATTTCTGATTCGGATTAGTCTTATCCCAGTAGAGATAAGCTTAATCCCAGTAGCAAATACTGCAGTTAACTTTAATCCTAACTCTGAGAAACTTTTCCAGTGTAGCCTTTTACCTTTGGGGGGGGGGGGGGGACGTCCATTTTTGCCGACACTGCCGACGGACTAAGAAATTTGCCGACAAAAGACGCCCGCCAGCACAAAACAGAAACGGTGTGAACTAATTTTAACGCATCAGTTGAGATTATTCGTTTAATATGAACAATTATATTTAAAGTTACATATTCAGCTTTTCATTTCATCTTCCGTTAAAAAATGAAGCTTCCAACAACTGTACCCAGGACAGGTTAAAGTAATCACGGCAGTCGAAATTTTTTAAACCTGCCTTTCTTCCTGAAAAATTTTGCTATACCTACTATACAAGTTCTAGCTTTTAATGTGTTTGAGACCCCCACGAACATCAGTCCTAAAACGCAAATCAAACGGAACACCATTCTTCCAAGTAAAAAACACTACGGAATGGTTGCAGGCAAAAATTTTTGTAAAACTAACTGTAATGAATCAGCTGAGATTATTCCTTTAACAGAAATGCGTATAATTCAATACACATCTTGGGCTTTTGCAAATGCAAATGCAAAGCTTCCAATGACAGTGCCCAGAATGAGATAAAGTAAGTGCCGCATGCGAATTTTTTTTTTAATCTGCCTTTTCTGGAAAAAATATATCTATACCTACCATGCACGTTCTAACTTGTGTGTTTTTAACACCCAAGAATCAACTCCAAAATGCCAACTAAATGAACACCCTTTTTCCAAATAAAAATTACTACGAAATGCGCCGGAGGCGAAATTTTGTGGGAATGCTGATGAGCAGAGCGCCTTTTCGCGATCCCAAGTAAAAGCAAGGCTACCTGCGAAATCACAGATCAGTCCGTCAAAGAAGTAGTTGCCATCCGCAGTATGGTATGCACAAAATAGATTTGTTCTCAATTTACAGCATTAGAAGTAGTTTCTACGTTAGAAAGGCATGCTTAGTTCTGCAGTACTGCGATCGCCATTGCACTACGTCTCCTCATTTACGCTTCGAGATTATGACCACACCGAAAACCGACGACTAGAAACCGAGAGTCGCCGACACTTAAACTAGTCTGCAGAATTTCGTTTCTGATACCAAAACCCGATTAACCCACGAAGCTTAGGCTTTCGGTCTCCGCCGACAAAACTTGTTGTAGTCATTTGATCTCTTACGTGTAGAAAACTCTCGATTTGCGTACGAGACATAAACTTTCGGGCAATCCCGAAAGTTTATGTCTGACAAACGTTTATGGAATTTGATTTGTTACGTGTAATGAAATCCCGATCTGCCGGCGGGACTTGCACTTTTCGGGTGCGCCCGACAAATGAGTTTGATTTCGTCCGCATAAAAAGAAACCTATGTGCCGACAAGAATACCGACGCGCAACAAAAGCATTAACCATTTTATTTCTTCTGTGTTTTTTCCGACAAGACTGTAAGTAACTTTACTCCTTTCGTGCTTAACTTAACTTAACTTAACGTGAAACTTAAACCTTCGGGATGCGCCCGATATACGCTTACAGAATTAGATTTCTTACGAGTAAAAAGAACTCGATGTGCCGACGAGAATACCGACGCCCGATAATACCATAAAGCATTTGATTTCTTCTGTGTTTTGCCCGACAAGACTGTACAGACTTGATTTCTTACTGTAAAAATAACTTGGTGTGCCGACGAAACTTAAACTTCCCGGGAGCGCCCGACAAATGTATGTAGAACCCATTGTTCCGACGAGTCGAACGACAAAAGCATACCAAATTGTATTGTTTCTGTATAAGAACTCGAGTGCCGCCGAGAACACCTGAGGCCCGAAAAAATCATACATAATTCGGTTTCTTCTCTGTTTTGCCCCACAAATGTAATTTCTTGCGCGCAAAAGAACCCGATTTGCCGATGAGTCGACCGCCGCGCGACAAAAGTATATTTTTTTTTTATTTCTTCTGTGTTTGCCGGCACCTCCGCGCCAACAAACTCGTTCACTTTCGCCAGGCTTTGCCCGACCAAAGCACTTTTTCTAGACCTTTGGGGAGGGGGGGGGGGTCTCCCCCCATAGTGACGCCCCTGTCTGTACTTATAAAGAAAGCCCCTTAGAAAGGCAGCTGGAACTCGAGAGTCTTTCCTTTCAGAACTGTTACCTGTCGGAAGCTGCATATACCAAACCGTAGGTGGCAAATCTCTCGTAGACGAAACCATAAGCAACAATCTTCTCTGTTCTTTATCTCTTTTGTTTCTATAGATACTGATTTTAGGTTTGATTTTTTTTTTCTTTGTTCAAAAGTTCTACATCTTCTTGTTACTTTCCCCACCATGGCTCCATGATCTTTTGGGGGAATGAAAATCGTCTCTACGCCCACAGATTGTTTACCAAAGCACTTAGGGACGCGAGTTAAGGGTGAGCACTTGACGGCGGCTGAGTTGCCGCTCGCCTAGATATACACGCTTCATAAGAAATTATATTTTATTTCCGAAATTTGTGCCTAGTGACGTGCGGGCTTTCGTGACGTTTGTGTCAACTGACAGCTTTTCATGGGTGAACTGACGCGTTGCCGAACTGTCAAATTTTCGAGCTGGGTGAGACCGACGTGGGCGAACTGATGTTTGGAAAAATTGTCGGGTTTTTGATGTCGGCCACCTGACGTTTGGACAAATTGTCGGGTTTTTGGTGTGGGCCAACTGACTTTTGGACAAATTGTCGGGTTTTTGGTGTCGGCCACCTGACGTTTGGACAAATTGTCGGGTTTTTGGTGTGGGCAAACTGACGTCTGTGCAAACTGACGTGTTGCGGTAGTGACAGCGACCCTTCTGTGGACACACATAAGATAATCTAAAAGTGGTAGTTGAATTGATTGTTTATGTTTATGTCAGTATCCCGATTTGTCTCCTAGTCCGCATATTCGTTTAGAGGTATAGATAAACACACATAAGCAAGTGATTAAAATAAGGTATTTACTGGTTGGTCAGCTTCAAACTCTGATATAAAGACAAGTAACTTACTTTTGCAAGTTCCACTTTCGAATGAATAACCTTCCGAACAGTAGCAAGCGTGAGACCAGTAGCTATTGAGACATCGGGCACCGCTGTCTCCACTGCTTGAACAAGGTTTGCTAGATGCGCAGTCGTCAACGTCTGAAAATAGATAGCGCTAGAAACTGAAGAAAAACAAATTAAATTAAGAGTTAATTTGCATATTAAAGCCATCATTCAACAAAAACGATACGAACACTCTAACACAATATTGACATCACCTTCCGTACACTATACACACAACTTCTCTATCTAAATAAACAGCTTTCCAGTGTTTGAGAACTAACTTAAGAAACTTCCGAGGATTTCTTATTTCTTTAAAATCTTTGTTTCCATCATTCCATTTGTTGTCTGTTTCAGTTTCATTCAGTTTCATTGGACTATATTTAAAGACAAAAAAGATACACAATTAACATTCCCGCCAGGAAAGCACAAAAGGAGTGCTTAGCTAGGGCAGAGAAATAACCGATTGAAATAAACAACAAACAGAATCAACTAACTGAATACTCTATATCCAAAAAGTATCATCCCTTAGTTACCGTAACTCTGCATTCACACAAAAATGGCACGCATCCTAATTCAGTTCTCCGCTCTGAAAGACAGGTAAGGACCTGCCCTTTCCCTTTTTCCCAAATACCTCCTTCTTCCACTGAGCGGTAATCTGTATTGACAATGAGCTGGTGTGCTGAATTACCACTCCCTAGTTAGCTAGGTTCAAATTCACTCTTACTAATCTAAGGGCGATCTCTTGAATTCGCTTTCGGAAAGCAAAGCGAGAATCCGCCGAGCACAAGAACAAACGGAAAGTCGCTGCGCTTCAGTTGCACCGTTACAACTTCTCGTTGGCTTGCCGAAGTCACTTTGCACTCGCGAAGTGAATTCGCTTTCCAAGTGCTGGCGGAGACTAGCGGAGTGCGAGAACAGCTCTGGAAAGCGAAGCGGGTTTTAGCCGAAGTCACAAAAACAGCCGGCGCATAAGCTCACGGAGCTTTCCAGACCTCCAGAATCGCCCTCTACATGTACCCGCGGAGGAATGTTGTATTTCTTTAAATGATTGTTATGATTTCGTAATGATTTCGCTGGAGTAGCAGGGTACTTTCATTTTCTACTAGGTTCTAAGAAATGAACGTTTGTGAGAGAAGTCATCCTTCGTAGTAAAGATTAAAGTGGGAAGTTGTGTTTTGCATTACAACCTGAGTTGAGTACCTGGGTTAAAGGTTGAATGATTATTTTAAGCGAAATGGACATCGAATACCTTTTTGTACTTTTACCCATCGTAGCTACTGAATGATGTTTCTGCTTATTTTTTCTGAGTTTCAACCGATCTATTAGAGACATGCAGATCTTCGAGAGCAGGCCTGAGAACTATTGTTCAACTGGTGAAGTAAATTTTCTCACTTAACGCACAGCCTGGTTGGCTTTTTAATTTCAAGGATGGTGAATAAGAAAAAAACTTAGGGGACAGGGTAGAATGCTCTTCATAGTAGCGTTAGTAATGGTTATCTCGTATGCAGGGTCAGCTGAATCAAGACGATTGAAAAGGATATTACTAGGGAGGAGTGGCTACTAGAAAAGATTGGAAGTACAAATATGTCGGATATCCGTTAGGTGGCTAGATTCCTCCGCGTTGGCTTGTCCCATAGAGAGCGATTTTTGTAGTTTGTTGTGTTTTCCTTTTGTTTTGTTGCCATAACCCCATGGTTTTTTTCGTGCAATAAATTCATTCATTGATTCATTCATTCATTCATAGCTTAAGGAGAGTTTAAGGAGAAAAGTTTGTTTGGGGTTAGGCAGCTTGGTAGGTATTTGCGGATAGGTTGGAAGCACAGAGAAGAGTTTGTGTAGGTAGGATTTACTAGAAGAGTTGGTTGTTTGTTTATTTATTTGTTTTGTACGCGATGGCCCTCGGGCTTTAAGCAAATATATCATAACATAAGAGGTCTCTGCTTCTTTGCTTCTCTGGTCTGAGCGCGACTTGTTCTTCTTTGGAAGTCAGAGCCTGTCGATCATTCGGACAAAAAGGATTCAACCAAGCAGAGGCGTTTACTAGACAAAATGTTTGGGGGGGGGAAGCAAGGCATTTACCGACGGGGCTGGTAATTTTTAAAGACTGTTTTTGCAGAAAAAAACTGTTTTCAAGAAAAATAACGGTTTTGAAAGAAGTCGACCTGATTTTCAGAAAAACCGACTGTTTTGACAAAAATCAACTGATTTTCAGAAAAAAAAGACTGTTTTCATGAAAAAATCAACTATTTTCACGCCACTGCAACCAAGACCGGGGAGAAAAGGCGTAGAAATATGAATGGGAAAGTAATTGTTTCTACTCTAGCCATAAGGCGCAGCCAACCGACTAAACACACACATTTTCCAACAGGTAAAATGACCATGTTATGTACGAAAAGACGTTTGTGTCGTCTTTCGTTAAAATTTTTAATCTTATTTAGTGTTTACTTTAAATATGCCGTTGACATATTTATATTGACAGATATATACGAGTGTTTACATGTATATATGACGATTTCGACAAATTTGGATTTCACCATGACAGTTCGAAAAGAATAAAAGCGACATCTATCTATCTATCTATCTACAAACAACGCCTTGAAATTAGCATGCTACAGTCGGAACCTTGGTGCAACCAACAGTAGAACCAACTGACATAGCTGTGTCTACAAGCCTGCCGTTCCACGGTAAGAACAGCTTAAGAAAATAAAATATCCCTCACTGGCTTCGATAAAGACGGTCTGGTAGAAACCAGCTCTAAGATGACACTCCCCTCAAGATTAGTTGCTTGCAGATACCATGGTTTCTGTTACCACGGTAACTAGATCTGCAATTAGGCGTTTTTGCAGTAACCGTGGTATCTGATGTACGGTTGCTCTGCAAAAACGAAAATTATCAAAATTGCCCAAAAGAAAAACTAATATTCAGTCACATCACTAAGTGCCAAACTTCTATCTCACCAACTTACTAAAACTTATGTAAGTGGGATGACTTTTTCATATACCACGAACAGGTACCCCGGTCGGACCGTGGTATTTGAATATACCACGATAACTGGCCACATATCAGGATAACTGCAAAAACACCTTTTGACCGTGGTATGAGATACCACGATAACTGCAAAAACGATTTAGACCGTGGTATCAAATACCATGGTATCTGCGAAAACCCAACTATTGTAAAGTTGCCATGCTATGAATTCTTATCGGTTATGGAGTAGAGGGTAGCCGATGGTATTAAGGCGTGTGTGTTTCAAAATAATGTGCTCGCTACTGTTCCAATTAGGGTTCTAGACAGTGAAAAAAGTGAAATCATCCGAATGGTTGGCAGGTTATGACATTTACCAAGTCGTAAATTTCACACTGCATCGCACAGTTTGTAATCTGGTTTTGAACCAAAATCTTTGTATTTTAGCAGAAAACATCCTGATTTTTTTTTTTTTTGCCTGCGGCACTCAGTTTCAATATGATTTTTGTTTGTGATATGTTTTAAGATGTTAACTCTATATCCGAACTCAAAAGAATCCATGAAGTCAGACCTACTACACGTGTGACGCGCTGCACAGCGGGTTCTCCACGCCTGCAGGCCTGCTACAGTTTTTTTATGCACAGTGGCGAAGAGGGAACTTAAAGAACATTAACTCAAAGCTCACAGCAAGTACCTCTAGCTCCGCTCAGTTTTGTCGGGGTATCCATAGTCGCTGCATGGGACCAAATACGGAGGTTCTCTTGGATTATTTGTTTTTTGTATTATTAAGCACCGTGTCACAGACAGTGCATTATCTGACAAAGCGCACGAAACCCTTCCAAGGCTGCAGTGGCTGCAGTAGGTCAAACACCAAACTGACAAGTAAATAATTTACGCCCTCTCTAGAAGAAAACGTGATCAACATGATACATTTTCGTCTTCATCAAGGACCCATGATCATTTGTCCCTCAAAGGTGTTCCCCTTTTTCCAGTTCTGCGAGCCAAGGGGACTAATTTCTCAAAGGTCACCAGTATCTCATTATCAAGCAGAGAGATGGTAAAATATAGATCACCACGTAATGAGCAGAACATAAGAGCTCTCAGTTTCTACTCCAAAAAGAGTGAACAAGTTATTGCTCGGAAAGCAGATTGCAGACAAACTAGAGGTTTAATCAAATCTATTTTAATCAATAATTTTTAATCAGAACTAGAGGTTTAATCAAATCTATGTTTAATCAATAATTTTAATGCAAACTAGAGGTTTATTCAATTCTATTTTTAATCAATAGTTTTTAATCAAAACTAGAGGTTTAATCAAATCTATTTCTATCAATAATTTTTAATCAGAATTAGAGGTTTAATCAAATCTATTTTTAATCAATAATTTTAATGCAAACTAGAGGTTTATTCAATTCTGTTTTTAAATCAATAATTTTTAATCAAAACTAGAGGTTTAGTGAAATCTATTTTTAATCAATATGTCTAATCAGAACTAGAGGTTTAATCAAATCTATTTTTAATCAATAATTTTAATGCAAACTAGAGGTTTATTCAATTCTGTTTTTAATCAATAATTTTTGATCAAAAGTAGAGGTTTAATCAAATCTATTTTTAATCAATAATTTCTAATCAGAACTATAGGTTTAATCAAATCTATTTTTAATCAAAAATTTTTAATCAGTAATTTAATCAAAACTAGAGGTTTAGTCAAATCTATTTTTAATCAATAATTTCTAATCAGAACTAGAGGTTTAATCAAATCTATTTTTAATCAAAATATTGAATCAATAATTTTAATCAAAACTAGAGGTTTAATCAAATCTATTTTTAATCATAAATTTTATAGCGATAATTTTAATCAAAACTAGAGGTTTAATCAAATCTATTTTTCATCAATAATTTCTAATCAGAACTAGAGGTTTAATCAAATCTGGAAGTAAGTGGCTTCAAGTTCGGAGCCTCGCAGACGGATCAGGACCCACATGGTGGGACCTCATGAAAAAAAAAACAGATTGAATTCGCTGGGAAAGTCTAACGAAACTTTTTATATAGTTGCCGTTATTTTACAGATATTGACGAATTCTCAACCGGACGCCCCTGTGGAATTTGAGGAACATGCACGAACACTGCTGGGTCTTATTCTTGCACTTGTGGAACAGGGCTGCAACTAAGTGGTGGACAATGTACTGGTGAGTAAAGTCTCTCTGTAGCAAGCCTCTACGGATTTTTGAACGTTTTCCAACCTATCAGTCAGCATGTCAAAAAACAAGGAATATACACATGAAAGCCTGGGATTTTGGGCCCCTTTCAAATTAAGGGGGGGGGGGGCGTCGGCCCTAAAAAAAAAATAGGGCCACTTGTCACCTGAGAAAACCAAGTTCAGGGATGGACTCACCACACATAAAAACCTTGAAATATGGTTTACATCGCCCAATTAACCGTCTCATTTGCCATTTTTGATTTTTGTTAAGGTCTGAATTTGAATCCGGATTCGATTCGGGATTTCCTCAGCATGAAAAGTTGGATTCGGATTCGTACCTAGCCCTGGATTCGGACTCGAATCCATCGTGATCGGATTCGCCCATCCCTGCTCTTGGGTGTATCAGAAAAGAAGGTAGTGTAGCATTATTTGCTGGATAACCCTTGTTATGACGACTGTATTTGTATGTGAAGATCTACTCTCAACCTGATGTTTTGCCGAGGGGTGTAGTAGGCCAGACAGAAAATGGTATATGTGCAAATATAGAGTCATTGGAGTTGGGATGACCTACTACACATGCAAAACTTCACGGGTTCATTATCGATATCTCAGGTCGATTCACACTATGGTTTGCAGACCGAACTCACAATACCTATCAACGTACCAACCATCATCCACTAGGCACTTACAATATAGACAACCTTTAGATAACAAGAGCTAGAAGCTCATGTGGCACTTGCAAGGCTGGGTCACAGGATGAAAATAGGAATTTGCCAATTCGTAGATTTGTTGCGACAATTTGTAGGCAAAACACTTGAAATAAGAATGATCATGGGTCCTTGGAAATCACGAGAATGCATCGCTGGGTAAAAAGTGTTTTATTTTTGCACTTGGCTGTGATGATGCGCACTTTAAGTGCGCTGGAAATACATCATAATCGAAAGCCTTGAAGCAAAAATGATGATGGGCTCATCGGGATCATGAAAATGCTTATTTTGTTCAAATTAAGTGATAGTTTTTTCTTTAAGGAATTTACTTGTAAGCAAAAACCTCGAGGCAAGAATGATGATGGGCCCTTGGGGAACATGAATATATACATCATTCAGTCATAAGTATTTCTTTTTAACTTTTGGGTTAAGATGCGCAGTTTAAGGGTGCTGGAAGTTCATTTTTAAGAAACACTCTTGTGGCACAAAGATCATGGGCCCTCAGGGATCGGGAAATGTATTGTTTGGTCAAAATTATTTTTTCCATTTCGCGATCAAGACGTGACTTTAAGGGAGCTGGAAATTAGTTTCTAAGCAAAACACTTGAGGCAAAAATGATCATTGGCTCATGGGGATCATGAAAATGTATATTTAGCTTAAAAAACATTTTTTGTACTTTGCAGTTAGACGTGTACTTTAACGGATGGTCGGATCTGTGAAGTGACAATTTCAAAGCCAATAATTGTCAGGTCTCTAATGTTCAAACAAAGTTTTATTGTCTTAGCACATATGGAGGTACCTTGACTCGCAATCACCACTGATGTATCTAGGACTTGTGAGGGTTGTGATTGTTCTGTGATTGACCCCCCCCCCCCCAAAAAAAAAAAATTCGTCAGATCAGGTCCGGAGTTGAAATAGGGTATTTCAGACACGAGGTCTGTCCAAAAATCAAGTTTAATTAAGATCCGATAGCCCGTTCAAAAGTTATCCATACCTCAAGATTCAGGATTCTCCCTCCTTCCACTCCCCCCACGATGGTCGGATCGAGGAACTGGCTATTTCTAAGCCAATGTCAATCCTCGAATGTTCAAGCAAAGTTTCACCGTCCCAGCACACCTGGAAGTACCTTAACTCGCGATCACCGGAATTCCGGACCCCCCTTTAACTCCCCCACAGTGCCCATATTGTTCTTCCCACCAAGTTTCACCCCAATAGCTCCACTCTCTGCGTGTCACAAGATTTCCGGTTCCCACCTCCGACTCCTCCCCCCCCCTACATTCATCGGATCCGGTCCGGACTTACAATGAGACATCCGAGACACGAGGTCTTTTCAAATATCCCAGTGTTGTTAGCCGGTCGAGCCCCGAAAAAAAGTGTAGATGACTCATGATCATGGGATGAGTCATGATAATCACAGAGTTATTAGATAATACAAGAGTTGAGTAGGGACAGTAGCCCCAGCATTTAGCGGAGGGGGAGTAGCGCTGCCTACTGTGCCTAGCGGCGGCAGAAGTGAACAGTGCGTGGCACCACCGCAACACCCTGGTGGCCTCTAACTGGTCGTTTAAAGTTTAACCGAATAGGGTTGAGATATGATAGCTAGTTCCCCTTCATATATTAACCTAAATAGACTATAAAGACTATAGCACCATACACGAATTTGTTCTTACTAGGAGACCGTGCTGTACTTATCCATGAGTTTGTAGTCCAGGGTGGTACCCTAAAAATAACTACAAAATCTTGTAATATATTCTCCCTAGAACTTTCCCCTGAAACTTTGAGCTCGGAACGACCGGAAAAAGCGCGATAGAACAACAGAGTTATGCCAAATAAATATGAACATTAGAGGATATTAAATAAAATTAAATTAAATCTAAATTTTATTTATGACCGTCTACTGCAGAGACGGAGTAAAATAAAAAAAAATGTAAAGACAGATACAACCCTACAACAACAACTAAAATATTCAAAATTCACTAAACCGAAACACCATTGAGCTCCATGCGTGGTCACAATTTATTGATGAATTTGAAGACATCAGTAATAATCAAAATTAAATACCTGAATTAACCCCTAGGTCAGAAATCAATGCACCTACAAGGGGCAAAATTAAAGTGAGTAATCCTGTCCATGTCATTCTGTCATTTACTCGAATATTTCCTCACGAGATGCACACGGAGTCTGATTTGTTGAAAAAGGAAACTTATTGCTGGGTCAAACCAAAACATCCACAGATGGCAATTTATCGTTGTAGTTGAGGTAGGAGGAGTTATGTTCTTTAGACCGTTTTTTTTTTATCTGTCCAGGCTTAGGTAATCAGCCAATCGAGTAGGAATACTTCGTCGGGAAACAGTAAACAATAATTTCACTCGTGGTACTCGAAGCTGGCAAGTTTAATGGAAGAAATAACAGGAAATTGCAGAACTCAGTAAATTTTTTGCCCCTAGTTTTGTTTAATTTTTTTTTTTTTATCAGTACATCTATAGTTGAAGGGAAGGGGAGAACTTGAGTACATACTTGAAATGAAGGCAGATAGTGTAGCCTACTACGATGGACAGTACTCGAGGTTTGCGACGGATCATGGAACAAGGCTCGGTTTTGGATACATTAGTTGCGTTTTTGCCGATACCACGGTTAAAAGGCGTTTTTGCGGTTACCGTGGTATCTGGCCAGATAACGTGGTAGCTGATCGTGGTTTCTGAAAAAGTCATCATCACCAACAATAGAGCCTATGATTTTGTCAAATTGGTTGGAAAGAAGTTTGGCACTTATTGATGTGGCTGGATATGTGCAGAGCAACCGTAGTATCAAATATCACGGTAACTGCCAAAAACGACTAATTGCAGATCCAGTTACCGTGGTAACAGATATGATGTTATTTGCAAAAACTCAACTATTATTAGTTTATATTTTCTGGTTTGGGATGATTCTCGGGCTTATTTAATGATTCATTCATTAGGAGTCTGGCGAAGACTGGATCTCGCACAGACAAAACTCAATTGTCTGTGTCGAATATTAAATTTGTGGGATCCCATCGAAACCTTTGGTCTTTTTTTTTATCAGTTATGAGTTACGAGCTCAGGGAAAGACTCATGTCTGCCTTTTGCTGCCTGAAAAGAATGTTCCTAGCCTACATCTCGAATCCAAACTCTTGAGTTAGGTCACCTCGATCATGCGCCTGCAGTGAAGATCAAGGCGAACATAAAAATCTTCGGGAATTTTCGCCACGGGGACGTTTTGCTATGGGGACGTTTTGTCGTGGGGACATTTTGTGATGGGGACATTTCGCCACGGGGAAGTTTCACTTTTCTAAGAGAAAAAGACAAAAAATAGACATAAATAGAAGAGACACTTTTGATACTCAAAAGCCATTCTACCTTTTCTAAAAAAAATACAGTAATCCTGGGAAGCTTGATGTACAAAACCATACAAGTTCACATTGGTCTGATAGATTTTAAACTGTATTCAAATAATGTATAACACGGATATGTCAGCTACAATGCTCCTGACGAGGACCCTTGCCAAGAAGGGCCGAAATATCGCGGCCAAAGCCCCTCCCGTTCACGGGCAGCTGGGCCCAGATTTCCCATGAGTTAAGTTCGTCTATGACAGGTCTCGAGTTCAACTCTTGTATATTTGGGGAGATATATCTATGAATGAGGATTTCGGTGTAACATCAACAAATAAGACGACGCGACGTACTTTAATCTTTAATGAACAGTTGGAGACTGGACGGTTTTGTCATATGATCAATGCTATGCCGTTCTTAATGAATTGTGAGAAAGGGGGTATTAGGCTGCTGCGATTTGGTTTATTGCACTTGTTATTTTGCACCTTTTTAATGGAAAAGAGGTTTAAAGGGTCGGACTGGCTGGCAGACCATTCAGTGTTGGAATTCATGCTGATCAAGATCTTAAACGTTTCTTTGGATTTATACTTGCGGCATGTTTAAATTTAAAACTTTTACACTGGGATGATTACAAATCAGGTTATTGCAATACTTGTTTGGTAATTTGGGATGTAAAATGTCTAGGTCCTAACGCCTTTTGGATATAATAAAGGTTAACTTCGGACATCGAGGTTGATATCGGAAAATAACAACGAGACGGCCATTGAAAAATAACCTGTCCGAGCCGAATGAACCAAGATGGAGGTATGTTAACTACTATAACTTTTTCGAACAGAATATTTTTATAGGTAGGTCTTACTCTTTTTTGCGAATGGGGTAGGAGATATTATTTTAGTAAAGTAGCAACCCAAGCCTGCTGTTGACCTACTAAAATGACTACTGTTGGGACCTAAGCACTTTAGTTTCTACCAGTACAGACTTTTACTTATTTGGCGATTCAGATGCCATCTAGCGGTCGTGAAAACCTACTGTAGATCTACAAGACTATTCTAGGGGTCGTCGAAATAAAAAGTAAACAATAACAAAACCCACCCTACGTGTTGATAATTCCAGAACAACAAAGGCAGTGATCAATGCTGAATAACTAGCCTTTGGAAAGAAAGGGATAGTAGGATGTTGTTTCAGTTGACAAGCTGTATTTTCAGTTGAAATCTGATTGTGTTAAGGTATGACCTAGGAATAGGCTGGTTGTCTATGACTGAGAGTAAGATTTTATGTAATTTTTTCAATGCTGAATAACTAGCTTTTGGAAAGCAAGGGATAGTAGGATGTTGTTTCAGCAGTTCAGTTGACAAGGTGTATTTTAAGTAGTAATCTGACTGGGACAAGCTATGACCTAGGGGCCTTAGGGCATATACTGGTTGTCTGATAGAGTCAAATGTTCCGTCATTTTTCAACATTTGTTTGATCTTTTTTTTTTTTTTGAGTATTTTCTTGTATTTTTTTACTGACAGTATTTTTTTAATTTATTTTTTGGAGGTCAGTTTCTACTTCTTAGTATTTGAGGAGAAGTGCTCGATGAACATCTGCGGAGGTGATACGAGGTCGTAACAACCTCCACAAAAGTAATTGTCATAAAATAACTTCCTGTGGGACATAGGAAGATATGCATTGCATACCTGTTCGAGAAAATTTATAATGTGATAAAACATTTTATTTTCACACTCCACGTCTGAGCGCTTGCGCATTTGTTGCAGTCACCATGGCATTTATTACCACGGTAACTGGATCTGCAATTAGTCGTTTTGCAGTTACAGTTGTATCCGATACCACGGCTGCCCTGCAAAATCGACAATTGCCAAAATTGTGCTTTTCCAAGTCACCCCAAACAAAAAACTGATATCCAGTCCCATCATTAAGTGCCAAACTTCTTTCCCACCAATTTCACAAAATCCTAGGCTCTACTGTTGGTGATAGCGAAAGTTGGTGATAGCGAAAGTGAGAAGACTTTTTCAGATAACACGATGACTGGCCAGATACCACGATTACTGCAAAAACGCCTTTTGACCGTGGTATCAGATACGGTAAGTTCAGATATGGATTCACCATGTGTGTTTACCCCTATAAGTCATAACTATTTTGACGAAACAGATCGAAAATTCCTGCCTTACTTCTGCCAATTTTCGGGTTTCGGTGGAATTCCTGAACTACTTGTCCGGCGAAAACATAAAGCTCAAAAAACGAATTTCAGCCATCTCCTTACCCCTATATCCAACATCTAATCAAGTTCAAATACAAATTTAACTTATAACAAATTTTCCAGTTTCAGCCAGATTCCGGGCGAACTAACTGTCGGCGTAAAATTGATTGCCATGTATGGATTCAGCATCTCTTCTTACCCCTAAATCGGGCATCTAATCAACTACAAATACAAACTTTTGCTTTTGACAAATTTTCCGGTTTTAGCCAGATTCCGGGCGAACAACTTATCTGGGTAGAAAATAATTTTTACATCATTGTTCAGCATGTCTTCCTACCCCTAAATCGAACATCTAATCAACTTCCAACTACTTGTCCGGCGAGAAAATGGTTTTCATAATCCTGTTCAGCGTGTCTTCTTACCCCTTAATCATTAGCTGTTTAAAAATATTTTGTTTGCCCCTTAATTTGAACCCCCACCCCTAATGGAGAGCTACACAGCCCATCTACGAACTCGACCTTTCCCTTAAAGCACAATGGACACTAACGATGCTTTCATTTTTATAAAATGCTTTACACATACACATTTCTGACTTCCACTAGATATCACTTCAAAAATGAGCTGTTTTCTTGTTATCGCTTGTCATTGACTCTTCGGCGTGTCGGCGGAGACGATTTCAGAGCATGGTATTGCAAGGCGCGGAAATTCAAAAACTCTCGGCCATGTACGAAAATCAATCGTTTTGTAGAACTGAGTGATGAGACATGAGAATGCCATGGCTGCTAAAATAAACTGTCTCTCTAGCTGGCAGATTGCTCCATTGTTGTCTGATGGAACTTTCTGTTGTTTGTAGTACCAAAAAAAAAGTTTTGCTTTCGATGAAAAATTATAACACTGCTAAAAATGTACAAATATAACTGACCTACTTGCAGCTGATTCCAGAGCTTACAAGGAATTCTCAGTTAACACCGTTAATATGAATATTTGTCAACAATACAAATAATCCGGAGTATATAATAACAGCGAATGGATAAGAAAAAAGAAACTCCGCTTATATTTGTCGAAGCTAGTAAATCAGAGTATGGCAGGCAGCAAAAAACGGCGTAACGATATACTAGCGCAAATAAGTTGTCTAGGAATCTGCTGATTTCTGATGTAACTTAGTATTCTAGGGGGTGGTAATGTGGTATCATGATTGTTTGATCCGCCCATTGAACTTTAACCCAAAGGATCCTCACACCAAGTTTTCATGAAGATATCTAATTCCCTTCGAGAGTTAAGACAGACTGACAACTTTTGCGATGTCATAGGTTTCCCTCCACACTGTAAACAGTTTTTCCGTATAAAGATTAAAGTTAACTGCAGTATTTGCTACTCGGATTATCCTAATCTCTATGCAGATAAGATTCATACCAAATAGAGATAAGATGAATCCGAGTAGCAAATACTGCAGTTAACTTTAATCTTTATACGGAGAAACTTTTTACAGTGCACTTACGTTTTGGGATCCCAAAAACTTGCCGTTTCTTCCATAAGATTACAAGCTCGCACCGGTTGCTCTAGCCTCACTCGGCCCCCTTGGCTTTGATGTGGCATTGGTATTTCTGACCAATGTGCTCCTCGGAAACGACACGCAGGATCTGCTTCGAAAAGAGCGAAACGCGAAAATTGGAAGAATTAACGAAGTTTGCCTTAAATCCCCAAATACAATTGTCGCCAGAATAGTTCTAAGGTCATTTCCCGAGGGTTTCTTTACTACCTGTACTTGCCTCAAAAAGTAAGCCGTGTAGCTCTCCAGTCTCCGTGGCAACGGCAGCTGAAGGACCCAACTCGGTCTCTTGTGAAGGGCATCGCGAGTTGAAGCCAGGAGGGATCCCAATTCCTTCAATGGTGGGGGAACCTCCGAAATTTTGGGACAAAAATTACCAGGAGTAAGTATCAATCTGACCCTTCATCGCATATGGAAGCTTTCAGACCATAAGCAAACGACATTCTTTCTGAAAATGAGTCCTTGATTTAGTTCGTACCGAGGGCCCAAGCTCCAAATCCTATAAAATTTCACAGCATGGGATAGGACTGTCGGTTGTCGATAGACAGGGATCCCAAGGAAAATTTGTATCCTGAAAGTTTTGAAAGATGTCACTTAGTGTCTTATGGACTGACAGCGTCGATAAGGGGCGATATAGCGTAAATTACACAAACGTTCACAGCTATTTTGCAGAAAGACGCCCGCATTTTTTTTAAATGTTTTATTTTGTGATATTTTGACTGGAGAAAAGTGACCTGAAAAACTAGCCACAACGATCCAGTGAGAGACGTGCTTTAGCGCCCCCTGATTTTTCGCCACTAGAGGTAACTCAACAGTAAAAAAGGGCAAAAACAGATTACAGATAAGTGGTGGGATTAGCGAATCACAGAAGGATATTACGGATAGAAGGATATTGAAGGATACAGTCTTCAACTGACCGTTGACCTGAACGGTCGCAAATACCGGTTAACTTTTTGTTTGTGAAACCGTTGAAAGCCGTTACTGAAAGTCTGCGTTTGTGGAATGGCGCCAAGTGAAGGCAATGACGAGATGTCAGTTAGTCTGGTTTATCAGCCAGTTTTGAATTTTTTTCAGAAAAGTCTTGACTCGGGAGTTGATACAAATTCGGTCAAAAAGTTTGCTGCAGAGTTCTTCACTGTTGACGCGATTGTGGCTGCGAAAAAGTTTCTGTGGGCTCTTGCCTTTCCCAGTGAGCTCCCCCCCGAGAAGAAATGCCCAGGCCAATCATCTGTGTGATATTGTGGATGCTTTCCGTCGCTGTGATGACTTGGACGTTGCTGTTCCGGATTTCGTCATACGATTTCCGAGCGAAGTTCCGGTCGTTCCAGCTGTTGCCATATCTGTATTGAGTAGCAAGCTAAGCGCTGTTGCTAACGATGTCCGTTTTATTGCTGAAGCAGTTTCTACTCTTGATCGCTTCACCGCTATTTCCACTCGTGCCGAGGCTTTGACGGCCATCCCTCCCTCACCACCTTCAGATACGCACACTGTTGTTGTTAGTAATGTCCCGTCGGATCTTCTTAACATTGATTCCAGGACGCAACACATTGACACCGTTGAAGGTAAGGAAGGGATTACTAATGTCAGAGCGAATACTCAAAGAAATCGTCTCATCGTCCACACTTCAAGTGCTTCTTATGCAGAGGTTGTTGCGAGATCAATCACCAAAGCTTTGCCGGAGGGTACTACTACCAAAGTTATCTCTCCTAAATTTTTGGGTGTCGTCAGGAGTGTTCCAGCCACCATTACGGCCGACCCCTTGAAGACCCTGATTCCTGATTCTTGTGAAGTCGTGCCTATTTCGGGCTCTCGTTCTTTCAAAATCGGGTTCAAAAGTCAAATTGGTCTCCTTACAGCTATGAAAATCGGGGTAAAAATCGGGTATGAAGTTTTTCGTGTTCATGAATTCCACCGAATGCCCAAGCGCTGCTATCGCTGTCAATCCCCAAACCACGGTATAGCCAAATGCCCGCATCCGTCTGATTCTCCAAAATGCGCTCGTTGTGCTGGTTGCCACAGTTATAGCAAAGATTCCCCTTGCTCACTGCCTCCAAAGTGTGCCAATTGCGACGGCTGTCATGTCTCTTTTAGCCTCAGATGCAGCGTTATGAGGAAGGCCGTGGGACTTGGCAAATAATGGTTTTTCAGGAAAAGAAACTGCACTGTGTGTCATTAAATGTAAATGGCACTAAGGACAAAGATCTTCTACTTGATGATTTGCTAGGCAGCTCGGACATTCTTTGTCTTCAAGAGCATCTGCTATCCGCCCCTAGTAGCGAAAGTTTGCGCCGATCTCCTGAGCACTTTGTGTTCATTCAGCCGGCAATGAAAACTAGAGGTCGTCCTTCCGGTGGGTTAGCCATTTTTCTTCGAGCCAGCGAGTGTTCAGCACCACCAAAACTGTTCCAGTCTGGGCGTTATGCTCTTGCCGTTCAGTTGGACAATATTGTTCTTGTTAATGTATATTTACCTTGTGACCGGCGGAACATTGCATCACATAGTTCATTTGCTAAGGCTTGTCAGAAAATCAGAACACTTCTATCAGACATTTCAAGGAAAGGAATGAAATGGGCTCTTGTTGGTGATATTAACACTGATCTTCTAACTTCTTCTGTACGGACTGATTTATTTTTCGATTCTTTACCGGTAGCTCACAGTCTCATTGAGAAGTCCTTTTCATATAGACATAATCGTGGCGCTAATGTTTCCAACCTTGATCATTTGATTGTTTCTGAAACAAGTCTCATTGACGGTATCGTTGAGGTTGATGAGGAGAAAGTTGAGGACGACCATCTGCCTCTGTCTTTCTGTTTGGTTGTCCCTGTTGCTCGAATCAGTCGTCCAAATCCCAAGAAGGCTTGGATCCAAAAGCGTAACTGGAATTGTATAGATACTGTGCTCTACATTTCTACATTAACTAATCTTCACTCGCTTTTAAAAGTTCCTTTTCACCTTCTTCAGACTGGTATAGCAGCTACTACTTCGTCCGTTGATATTAATTGTTATTATAGCGAGCTTGTCCATTGCTTGAAATTGGCAGCCGATATTGCTGTACCGACTGAGAGAATTCGAGTTGGTACAAGGAAACCTATTTGGAAAGTCAGTCCTGAAGTTAAGAAGGCAAAAAACACAGCAAAATTTTGGCTAAAAATTTGGATTGCTTGTGGACGCCCAGGGAATGGTACTGTTTTTAATCTAAAAGCTAAAACAAAGCGTGAATACAAATCTTCACTTAAAAATGCTCGTTCGAATGGCTTAGATGCTCCCAGTGACAAAAAAGCGTGGCAAAAGGTCCTTCGTACAGATAAAGGTTCAGCTGTACCTCCTTCCGCGCTAACTATGGTTGACTGGACCAACCACTACCGTGGTCTATTCAGTGGTTGCAAAAACCAGATTCAGCAGCACTTTGAAAATTTACTTCTTAAATACCTACCAAGGAAAATATTTCAACCTTCTGTTCTTCCCGTTACTTGTTCTTCCATCGAAGTTGCTTTCCGAAAATTAAGAAGAACTGGTTCTACAGATTCTGATGGCCTTAGTGCCGATTTTTTCAAAATTGAGTGTCCAGCTTTAACACAACACCTTCAGCTGCTATTTCAAATTTGTTTATGCCAGTGTTTGGTTCCGAATAGTTTCCTCCTGGGTACTATAACATCGGTGATTAAGCGAGGGAAAGACGCGGACCTTTGCAAAAGCTATCGGCCAATTACAGTTTCTTGTACCATAAGCAAAATCCTGGAATACGTCCTTCTTCCAGAACTAGTTGAAAAATGTAGCTTTGGTTCAATGCAGTTTGGATTCCGTTCGAGCGCCAGTTGTGCGCATGCTCATCACATATTGACAAAAATGATGAAACAGGCTACCCGCGACAAGTCTTCTATACATATATGTTCTATAGATATAGCTGGTGCTTTTGACAATATAACGCATTCTCAGGCCCTATTTTCTCTCATTACTTCTGGCGTGAATCTGTCTGTCGTCTATCTGTTAAAATTTTGGTATGGTCATTTTCAGTAAGGTTCAAATGGCAAGGTAGCTTGTCAGAGATTATTTCTGTCCGAACTGGTGTTCGCCAAGGGGGAGTCTTATCTCCCTACATCTTCAAATCGGCCATATCTTCTTGTCTCGATTCTTTGCTTCCTGCTTACTTCTATAAAGACTATGCCTTCAGCTACATAACCTATGCGGACGACTTGCTCTTAGTAAGCCGTAGCCGATCCACACTCACAAAAAATGTAAGTAAGCTGTCGTCAGAACTTCTGAAAATTGGCCTTGAACTTAACCTTTCAAAACGTGAGTACCTGCATTTCAACCCTTCGTCAAATTGTTCGAGTGCATCTAAAGCTTCTATATCTCTTGGATCGTTCATCGTCAAATCAACAGACTCTCTACGGTGGCTCGGCATAACATTCAAATCTTCATTGTCAAAATTTTGCTCATCGGTTGTTCAAGAAGTTTATAAGTCGATCCGTAGCGCCTATGGGCGCATCGTCCCCAACCGGGGGCGCTATAATCGTAAAGCTTTGGGAAATTTGTACAGCACCTTCTGCGCTCCTTCTATACTATCTCGTTCTGGCGTCACTCATGTTCTGCAAAAGAAGGAGATTAAAAAGATGAGATCATTTTATTTTAAATATGCAAAGCACCTGCTCCACTTGTCGAAATTATGTCATAACCATACATTGACGGAGAAATTCAAAATTCAAGACGCAAGTGTTACCCTTTTGGATGTTTCGTCATCACTGTCAAAACTCATGGACAACAAGGCCCAACCAGCACACGATGTCGTCCACTGCTTCCTGACCGAAGATTAAAAATTAAGTGTCTTTTTCTGTGTGTATATATGTGTTTTGTTTATTTTCTTTACTTTTGTCATTTACTCCGCCTTTTCAAAATGGCGGGTCATAAATAAATTACTTACTTACTTACTATTGCGACACTCTTCACTTCAACTTATAAAGGGTTATACTTATAAAAGAAAAACTGCTGATTTGATACTATCTCACTCTGTCTTCCGATAAGGATGGAAATTCGTAAAACTACGAGCTGCAAAGAAAATACATTTACATCGCTGATGGATTTTTGTTACACTAATAGTCGAAGAATGGAGACAATAAGTACTATGTCTGCCCCAAGGTTCTCTGTAGGGCAAGAGCGGTTTCGCGAGCTATGGAGGAATACGTCCTTCATAAAATCTGATGACAAATTGCCGCCAGACGCGCTAGAGGAACAATAACAATCACACGTGAGATCTGAGGATAAGTTATCTGACGGGTGAATAAGCGATTAGGCTTTCGTTTCATATCGAGTCGCGCATTAGCCCAGTTGAAAAGTCAGCCAGCACTCAGCACTGAAGTCGGAAGCCAGAAATGACAAACTTGACGTTTGACAGAACAGAGTTGGGTAAAGCAAAAAGAGGGGAAGAGGCATTTTAAACAGTTTTAAACATGGCTAGGCCTAAGAGCAATTGAAAATAGCAAAACAATGCCGGATAAACGTACACCAAGAAGTAACGTGCCATTGTTTTCTTCATGATAGCGCATCTAGCAGCCAAAAAAGAACTAATCTGAGAGGCATTCTATGAGCTTATTCGTGCTCACCAAACCACATGAGGGACATGGTCCTGAAGGCGCAAAAATTACAGTAGCAACCATATTTCGAGAAGAATCACAGAAAGTTACTGATACAGGTCGGTACGTGCACGTACAGCACTGCTCACTAATACATTTTTGTCTCTGAATTTTAGGTCCTTCTTACAACAGCCAATGAAAGAGATAATTCAGACCTGCAATCAAATCTCATTGAATGTTTCACTGATGCTTCTTATGTTAAACCCTGTGAAGGGAAGCTGGGATTTACTTCAAATATTTTGGAAAAATAGAATCTAACATTAGAAAACTTTTCGATATTTGCCAGTGAAGGCGGGAAATAAAAAAAACTGACACGGTCGTTACACCACCAATAATGCAAGTGTTTTTCACCAAATTTTTTTTAAAAGCATTGCTCTTTAAACTAGTTCTAACAAAATCGCTTATAGCCACAGTTATAGCCGGACGCACGACCAGTTTCAGAAAGTAAGTTTTGCAGGCCTGGAGTTCGTGACGAAAGTTCATACGGAAATTCGAAAAATTCTCTGTTCAAAGTTCTTGGAGTTGATGTTAAGGCGAGAAGTTCGAACGACCTGGAACTTCCGGAGAAATAGACCCGAACCTTGGATGGAAAAGAATTTCTCATTCTGGGCACGGTCAACCCGAGAAGTGGAGGACGAAATATAGCGGTTGCCTCGCGTCGATCGCTTGTGCACTTTTATGGCACTTGCCTTTCGGCCAAGTGCCATATAGCGATCGCAATTTCTGTCCGTCCGTCGGTCGGTCTGTCCAGGATTTTCTAGTTTGGGCACTTCCACATAAGCTAGGACGATGAAACTTGGCAGGCATATTAGGGACCCCAAACGATTAAGTGGGAAATAGTCACTTCCCCGATCAGAGCATCGCGGGGGGAGTGGCGGCAGGGGGAATCCGGAATATAGAGGAATTTATAACTTTTGAATGGTTGATCACATCTTAACGAAACTTAATATTTGGAAGGACCCCGTGTCTCAAACGACCCAATTTAAATCCGAACCGGATCCGGTAATTTGTGGGGAGCTGGAGGGGAGCTGAACCGGAAATTTTGAGAAACGCTTAGAGTGGTGTAGAGTAGATTAGAGTAGAATTTAATTTAAAAATGACTTTCACAGCAATGATGCCGAATTTACATTTCTCGTCAACATATCATACACGAAAACGTTGTCAATGGACATTTACAGCAGATTTGAAGATGTCAATATATACATATACAATTTAAACACAAACAAATTATATAAATGCAAATGGAACAAAACAAATTCAGTTTTGGTCGTGAGAATTAAAAAAGTGTCACGAAAGATGGAATGAAGCTTTTCCTGTATCTTTCGTGAGTGCAAATTACTGGTGTTAATTTGGGGACTTTTTGGGATTTTTCCCGGGGGGGTCTGCTTCTGGAGGGATCGGGATGAAACTGGGTAGGAGAAACAAGCACAAGTCCTAGACACATCGTTGACACAACCGGACCAGATTCGGGCATTGTGGGGGGTCGAGGGGGTCCGGAATTTCGGTGATCCTGATAATTCGGTACTTCCGGATGTGCTGGGCACGTTTAGGCGAGTTGGACGGGGGGGGGGGGGGGGGGGGTACAGAATGGGATGCAATTTGGGCAGTTCCGAGTTAATACGGCCTTGATTTGTAATTCGGTGTCTGGATCGGATCTGGTCACGGTAGGGGAGGGGGTGAAGTGCGAACTGGAACTTTGCGGATAGGCTATGCTCTGATTCCAGTCTAACTTGATTAGGAGGCGTCAGAGATGCAACGTTTATGTTTCTGAATCGTATTCAGCCACAGTGGGGGGACTTGGAAGGGGATTCCCGGAAACGTTTTTGCTCGCATAGGGGTCAAATAAGTGGAGCGATTAAAGTGAAACTTGGAATTTAGAGAGCTCACATACCCTAGATGACATCTTAGGGTCCGAATTGGATCCGACCACGCTGGGGGAGGGGGGGGGGGAGATTTAAAGGAAGTTCCCAAAAAACGCTCAGATGTGAAACTTGATAGGTGGTAAGAGAAAATGCTTCAGATGATCCATTTAGTAGTCCGAACCAGATTCGGAGTCGGTAGGGGACGTTGGAGGGGGGTAACGGAAACCGTGTGGCATGTGAAAGATCCAAACGAGTGGATCTTCAGGGTTGAAACTTGGAAGGTAGACAAGTCATTTGCCCTAGGTGATCCGCGGCGACGGAAATGCTCAGACTTGAGTGAAACTAGATATCGTATTCATAGGTCCGAACCGCATTTTTAGATGGCCGGGTATTTGGATTTGTCGTCTACTTTTTAGGTACCACATACTCGTATCAAGTGCCATATGAGCTCGTAACTCTTGTTTATTCTCAAACTGTAATCGGGGACGGATCGTTCAAATCATGTCATTCATTGTTAGGTCAGATTTATACAGTTAATGGTATCACAAAAGAAAGATCGGAAGCAAGTAAAATTCCGACTGTCTTTTCTCTTGTGTACTATTTTCTACCCGACTAAAGTCAAGAATCCTACGAAATAGTTTTCGTATGTCTTTGTGCAGAAAGCGGAATTTTGAATGTACTCACTCGTTTCGAAGTTTTCAAGTTGGAGTTTGAACGGTTTATTCATTGGTTGCAACTCCCACTCTAATCAGTGCGTGTTCATAAAAGCTCTACTTGTCAGGAAATCTGAAAGGGCAGGAATTCCGTACGCACATCGGAATGCTGGCTGCCCTGGCACACCTTCTAGCTGAAGAAATAGAAGATGCCTAATCTAATGGGAAATGCTCCCGTGTCGACTCCCGTTCAATGACTATTTCGTCGATCATTGGCTGGGCAACAAAACGTTCCCACTAAGCCTGTGGACTTGCAGTAGTGTCACCCATCAGTGTGTCAGTAGTGTCACCCAACAGTGTCGAGGGTTGGCACCGAAGGATGAATGATGCGATCGTTCACAGGAACCCAAACTTTTTTAAAGTTTTGATGTTTTTCCGACAAGAAGAAAAAGTAGCGTTTACCTCAGTTATAGAGGTTCAGATGGAATTGCCTGCTCGAAAGCGTCGTAGTTTACAGAGACGTCGAAGAACGCCTTCAAAAAGTGAAAACAACGTACCAAAGTGGGTCAACGACTAGAGCAACATTTCTAACGGCTGTGTCTCGTCTAGTACACTTGGACTAGACACTTTGCAAGTTTTAACGATGTTTTGTCAGTTTTCGTGTTTTTACTGTACTGAATTTTCTGTAAATATAAATTAAATGCTTAAGAAATTTTCTGGCGAGACCCTAACAAAGTTATACGATAATACTTGAGTTATGAGAGTGGCTAAATCCTAGGTCACGAATCCCAATAAGCCTTTCAGGCCACAAGGTTCAGCGCGTGTAGAAAGCCAGAGTAGCGAAAAAATATTCAGTGGCGGAAAATCCCGGTGGCGCTAAAGCACTGCTACGGATCCAGTGTAGTTTCGAGGCCGTGAGCACTGACGACGTCAACAAGCAACACCGCGCTGTCACTAACAAGTGCCATTTCAGGTAGTATGTAATACGATAATAACGGTTGAGCTTTATTTCAATACTCTCGAACAAATGACTGCTATCTGTTGACAACCTTCGTTTTTTGAGATGTTGTCGGTTCCGCTTCGTATTCGATTTCCAGCTTTTTCTTTCCACCTTTCCGTTTCCCTTTCGGTTGTTTTGTAAGTTTCCTCCTTTTGCTGGGGCCAGGTTTGTCTTCTTCCTCTTCGCTCTGTTCCGATTCCGTTTCCCCAGTGATGGCGGGATTGGCCAAGAGGTTTGTTACACGTGAATCCAGCTCCTGAGGAAAAACAAACATTATATCATCTATAACAAGGGCTGGGATAGGACAATCTAGTTACCGATTACTTATTCACTCAAAGAGGCTTGAAGTCCCGATGAAAATGCGTTACTTCGTTCCTTCACTGTTCACTAATAACGAATTTTCATAAAGTGGAATTTCCCTGTCGCATTTTGTGGTACCTCCATGCACTTGTACCTGTGTTTTATGCTTTGACGAAAACGACTTAAAAATAAGTCTTCACGCAGTGAGCTACCTTCCGCAAGCTGATCACTGGCCACTAAAAAGCCGCGTTTGTACTGAGATACCCGCGTCATAATGGAATTTTGCGTCATGAGGACGGCCGTAGATATTCTGAACGTCATACTAGAGCAAATAGTGGACAAAAAGATAAACACAATCCAAACAATGCAGTGTATTCAGTTAAATGATACAAAATTAAGTTGGCTTTTCAGTTACGCTTTAAAGATTTACCAAACAGGGCTGAAATACGGAATTCTAGTTAACATTAAAAAATAAGTTGGCTTTTCAGTTGAGCTTTAAAGGTTCACCAAACAGGGCTGAAACACGAAATTCTAGTTAACAATTAAATGTTCACTTAAAGCAGGTTTGGAAAGCCGATGAAAATACGTTAGTCCATTGCTCTACTATTCCGGAATAACGGTTTGTTGTTTGTTGGAAGAATCTCTCAAACTTCTGGTATTTAGGATCAATAAGAGCAACCAATTTCCTGTTGCCAACTTACCATGCTGCTAGTTCTGAGAATGCTGCTAGTTCTCGAAGTCTCAGAAATTGTTTTGCAGAGAAGGTATATATCAGGTCTTTGATTTTCTGTCGTTCAAGATTCACAGTTATTACAGTTGCGCGACAAATGCGAATTTGGCATTGTGCGGACGGGCTGAATGTCATTGCATGAGCCTAATGTTAAAAAATGCAAAAATCCCTAAACATCAAAACAATTCATTTTTTTTCAATTACAAGATAAAAAAAAAACTCGTCAGTTACACCTCAAATGTCACCGAAAAACGTTATATTGTGAAAATTTACTTACGAATCACTAATAGCCATTCCAAAAACAAAAACACGTTTTGATTCAAATCGCAGTGGTTACCGGATCCGTAAACCGTAAACCGGATCTAACAATATAAGAATTCCACAATGCGGGGTACAGGATTTTCAAGTTGGGTATTGCATTATCAGCGCTTTATAACTATTATGATCCTCATTATTTTTTGAAATTTAATAATTGTGGGAGATAAAGGTATCATTTCAGTCCTGGGGACCCCCTTCAACTCAACCTGCAATAAACCAAGATACTGTTCAGTTCTACGAATATGCAAATACGGTCTATGACTATCCTATCCTCTAGCTATGTTGATTGAACCAGATTCCGTCCAGACCTCAAAATATCTAGGATCAACGAGCAAGGTACCGTCCAACATTCATCCAAACTCCTCTATTCGTTTATTCCCTAGACATGTTCACCCCGGCAACTCCCATCATGGCCAAATTCGGTCCCGATAACACAATCAGGTGCCATCTCTAATATTTGATGATACCATACAGCAAGTTTCACTTGAATCGTATCACCTGTTCAGAACTTGCTTGGGTTGGAAGATTCTGGTTTGCTCCTCCCTCCAACCCCACTCGGATCGTCGGATCCAGGAAAAGAAAGTTTCGTTAAGCCGGAGGTTGATTCGCTGTATCTCTCACACCCAAAAAAAAATACACGCAAAGCCTTTTGTAAAACCATATTCGCTCCCGCAGTGGTTGTATAAAATCTTGGTAAGTGAACTCGCATTCAAGAGTTTGCATCTCATCCTGGTGTTTTTATCTATCCGTGAGATCTGACATCAAGTAAGATTTTTGTCAACAACAATCATGAAACCAAAGGGTTGAGGTAGCTTTGTTAGGGGTTTGGAAATATATCCGTCAAAGTGGATACGTCTTGTCTGGTCAAATGGATCTGCCTTTGACAGGTTTTGGAATGTCCATCGAAAGGAAATCCCGCCATGGAAAGAAGAGAATCGGCTGACTTGTTGCTAAATTGCACAGACACGGATTACTTATATATTTCATAACCTATTAGCGAGACGGGATGAGAGTTCGTCACCCATCTCCTTGCAAGAAAACCGTGACATGTATAGGTTCGTCAGGAGACATAAAATCTGCCATGATCTGTTTTAGGTTTTGTGTTAGAATTAGGATCGGATTCTGTGTACTAGTCTAGGTTTGTCCGCGGATAAGAAATGAAGGGTTGGCTAAGGATGCTCGGTAGGTTTCGCGAGCTTAATAATATTTTATTCAAATGGATTCCTTTATCCACTTTGAATGCACAACAACCCTCATTAGTGAGGCATAGAGATTTCCCGATAGTGAATGGGTCGAAGCTTGTCCGATCATTGGAAATACATGTCTTGGCACATTCCGCACTGGGACGGATGGGAGAGAGGGCCTAGTCTATGGAGCTAGGTCTGTCTATAGACAGGTCTGGCCGTGTTAGGTGTGGGAAGTCTTTTTTCGTCTCATGACACCCTAAAGGATAACCTGTTAACACTCCCCCCAAACAAGATTTCATTTATTACAACAAGCTCTATTAGCGAGAGATACACCCTTAGCGAAAGAATGGTACATGACTACACAGCAAACGGTGTTGGACAGGTCGAGCCTTGCACGGTCATGACTGATGGAAATACATCTCTCGATCGCTTATGTGGGGGGGGGGGGAGTAGGGAGGTTGCGCAATCATGTCTAGGCATGTATAGAAGAAATGGGGAAGGGTGCTGGACAGGTCTTGGTATGTGAGTTTAGGATTGATAGGTGAAGAAATGGGGTGGGTGCGAACCTGTTACTGCAATCTTTGGGTTTCACAAGGACGAACTCTAATGTGAGGGTTTTTTAGTGCAAATGTTGTGTCACTCGCAGGAATGGTGTACTATGATTTTATTGGTTCATAGGATGGGAAGCAGAGCAAACTAAGTCTAGAGAGTACCGCGCAAACTTTGAATAAGTGGCACTGAGTCAGATCGCAGCGACACTAGCTGACTAGCTCCGCTAGCGGACACGAACATCCCTACTGAAACTCGATCAGTCGTTAACGAGCGCTGGCTCAGGTCACTTCAGAGACCACATCAAGAACAAATAATCATATAGAACTTATGTCTTTAGTCGCATGCAGCGACTATGAAAACTCCGACAAATTTGAGCGGATCTAGAGGTATTTACTCTAGCTTTGAGCTCATGTTGATACCCGTTTACTCCTCTTCCGTCTTCACCGTTGCTTATCGAACAAGAAATATTGAAGGAGTCTAGCAGGAGGCGTACTCCGCGCGCAGACCCACTCTGAAACGCGTCCTTCGAACCAATCAGCTTTGACTGCTAGATTTCCTCTTCAGCGACGTTTCAGCTATTTGTCGAGGTATCGGGAGTCGGCCTATTTTACTCGACTCAGCATGTTTGTATGACAGAGATAGGGAGACAGCAGTTGTATCTCGTTATTCGTTCTTGATACAACGCATTGGGCAATGGGAGATGTTTGTTTGGTTGCGCAATCCTGTCTAGGCAGGTATAGAAGGAATGTGGAAGGACGCTGGACAGGTCTTGGCATGTGAGTTTAAGATTGATAGCGTGGAGGCATGGGGTGGGTGCGAACCTGTCTCTGTAATACCTTCCTAAGCATTTAATTAAAAGCTTTCAATGACTTAGGTTGTAGAGTGAGTCTTGAGACCGACAGGTCCTACGTTCGATCCCGTGCCCCGTGCTCCCGCCTTTTGGGTTGCACAAGGATGAACTATAATGTGAGGGGGTGGGGTGGGAGCTTGGTTTACTAGGGTGTATAGAATCAGTGACTCACTTTTAGTGCAAAGGTTGGTCACCCTTCTGTGAGGGTTTGATCATATCCCATTGACCTTTAACAATGCACTTCCATTAGCGAGACAGATACCCCATAGCACATGCGAAATCAAGAGATTAACGCATGTCAACACCCAATCCTTTCAAGCGAACAAAAGCCAACAGTTCCTTCCACGAAAAATAATTGTAAAAACAAAATCATTAATACATTCGTCATAGGTGTCCATTTATAGCACCCGTTACAGGGGTACCCTTAAAGTACCCCTTATACCCAACCGCGTGCAGTTCCACTTGCCTGTCAGTATTTTGGACCCCCGCCATAACCGTGCACTCGGTCCGACGCCCGTTCCGGATCCCGCGTAGTGTCCCCGGCCTGGAATTGCGTTTGTCGTTTTTGGCGCGTTCTTAGCACAGGAAATTAATTTGAACGAATACACTTATAATCCTGTTGTGCCGACTAGACTTAAACTTCCCAGGTGCGCCCGACAAAGTTTGCAGAATTTGTTTTCTACGTATAAATGAACCCGATGTGCCGACGAGTCGACCGACGCCCGACAAAAGCGTACAAATTTTGTTTCTTCTGTATTCTTTACTTATAAAAAGGACCCGATATGCCATAGAGAATACCGAGGCCCCGAAAAAAAGCATGCAGAATTCGATTTCTTCTGTGTTTTGACCGACAGGTATTTGCAGAATTTTATTTCTTGCGTATAAAAGAATGAGTCGGCCGACGCTCGACAAAAGCATACAAAATTAAATTTCTTCTGTCGTTGCCGTTAATTACTGCAGTTAATTACTTTTGTATTTCTGGGCTACGCAAGAGCTGCGTTTGAAAATGCCATGCGGACCGGAACGACGGCCACCGCCCAACCTTACGCGCTTGGCCGCACTAGGTTTTTTTCTGCGCAGAATTTGGCGCCGAAGTGGTCACAGAAGATCCAAAAAGGCAGCTTTTTAGGGCTGCCAAAAAAAGAAGATTATACACCTACTTCTGAATACTGATGTTTCAAATTCAGGAGATCAATTAGAACGAAACAAATTTCCTGATTATGTTACAGGACAATACACTGCTATTTTTATTGCAGGTGACCAGGAAAATAATGTAAACAAACATTCTTTCCCTTAAAAAAGAAACGAAAATAAGAGGTAAAATAGATGCTTATTTATCATTTTTCAGTAGAAAACACAAAATAGACGTGACTGATGGCATTTTGACGTCTAGAAACTTTCCACCAATTAACTAAGGGTAATCCTGGGATACTTGACAAAAATAACGATAGTTAACACTAGTCCAACGTAACTGAAACAGAATTTTTGAAAAACCGGTCAAGTTTCGAGTTAGTACCCATAATTGCAGTCTGCTCATTATCCCCGAAGCTGTCCCAAGCCATCAAACGTCACGTCCCCAAAGGATTTTTACAATCCACACCGACTAAAGCACTAATCTGCGCGGAATAGTACTCTTTTCAGCCGAGAGTTCTGCACTATTTGTTTAATCGGCCCCATTTTGAGCCTAGCGTGACCAGGGTCTAAGCCTCCATAAAAGCCGGCCAGCCGGAAATCATTGTGGTTGGTTTACTCTGGGGTAAGGTGCAGGAAGGTAAAAAGTAAGTTGGTTAGTTATTTTATAAACTGAGAGGTTAGGTTGTGTCTGAGAGTAGGAGCAGTGCCACTCTGCGTATTATCAGGGACCCATATATTTTTACATTACAGGAAATGTATGAGTCCCTGGTATTATGTTTAAAATGTAAAGATTGTGGTTCTCGGCTTCCAGGAATGGACTGAGTGTTTTGATTATGTGTGATTTATCTTCTTGCTTGTAATAAACCCATTGAACTCTTCCTGGATCTTGCTCAACTGAGAGGTTAGGTTGTGTCTGAGAGTAGGAGCAGTGACCACTCTGCGTATTATCAGGGACCCATAAATTTGTACATTACAGGAAATTTATGGGTCCCTGGTATTATGTTTAAAATGTAAAGATTGTGGTTCTCGGCGTCCAGGAATGAATGGACTGAGTATTTTGATTATGTGTGATTTATCTTCTTATCTGTTAATAAACCCATAGAACTCTTCCTGGATCTTGCTCAGCCGAAAGTTATCCATTTCTGCCGTTTGCTGAAGGCCTGTTCCCGATACTTAATCACTGTAACAAACGGGATGAGGACGGTATTCAGAACTCAGGTTCTTATTCCGTTGACCATCGAGCAGAATGGGATGAAGGATTGGTTGTTTGCAAAAACAAAATCGGCTTATTCCTCTGTTTTTTCGGTCATCAACATAAAAGGTATGTTGCCACAGAAGGAGAAACAAGTTGGCGCACGCGCTGTCTAATGTCCTAGGTCTTCCCGTTTTTGGTATGTCAAAACATTAGAGACCGGATATCTGTGATCTCGTCAGGTCTGTCGGCCGACCCGTCAGTAATAGTAATTAGACAGCAAAATCAGTCAGTATTTGACTTGCGATAATGTTCAGCCCTCTGGCTCGAGAAATTTTTCTTTTTTTTCAATAGGGTTGATTATTTTGTATTTTGCTAATAACTACGTGTTTGAAGGTGGACACAGCAAACATTTTGCATTCTCGTGACGTCTTACCAACTTCACAGCTCTGATCTTAATGAGGATTAGCGTCCACTCCTACGCACTTTCTATCTAGTGTGACCTAGGGACAATCTAATTAGTTCCGTTACATTAAAAAGGTTGTGATGCACTCGGCGGTCCTCCAGACATTAGAATGTTGTTTGCCCGGTTTGACCAGAAACCCAATATTATTTGCCGACAAAAAAGCTAGGGGTCAAATACCTGGTCAAGCGTAAGGATTTCGTAACTTAACGGCGCGGTGTGTCCTCTTTTTATTTGTCGCGCATGCACTAAAAGCGAGACAGGCAGGAGGTGAAAGACAAACCCGTTTTGTGAATGTGTTGGATTTGTGGGATCATAAAATCAGAAGTTAAAACCTGCAGGACAACCCTAAAAGTTTAACTGAAGACAATTTTTATTCTGTATCATTTAGTTCAATATATTAAGGTTCTGCCAAGGGATTTTTTTTATTTTCCGCTATCTGCTCTAAGCCGTTTTTCCGTGACACAATTGTGGGCCCCACACTTCTGAGTACTTGAGAAAGTTTGTACTATTGTTTTGACGTTATTTTGCTACTAAACTTAAATTTCCCGCCAAAATCGACAATCACCTCGGCAGTTGTTTCACGAACAGCCACAAAACGAGCCACGAAAATCTTGTTGGTCGCGGAAACACACTTGTAGGCCGCACAAAAGATCGCGGAAACTCTTTTCGAGCCACAATCGACCCACAACCTGTTTGTGGGAGCACGAAAAAACGCATCTAGTAGTGACGTTCAGAATATTTGCGGCAGTCCCCACAGTGCAAATTTTACTATGACGCGGAAAATTTGAATCTCAAAACAAAAGCGGCTTTTCAGAGGGCAGTGGTGAGCTTGGTGAAGACTGCTTAATGCCTGGACACATTTTTTTTTTTTTTTTCGTTAAGCGTACAACACAGGTACAAGCGCACATAGATACCACAAATCTACAGGGAAAGTCAACTTCAAAAAATCGATTTTTCGTGAACAGCGGAGCAAAGAAGAAACGCACTTTCATCGGTTCTGGAAGCCTCTTTAAGTGAATACGTGATGGGTAACTAGATTGACCTATCTCAGCCCTTTTCGGTTAAACTTGAAAAGAGGCCTTCGGAAAGCGAGATTAACCCTTCCAGTCTTTAACGTAAAAGCTAGCTTACACTGACTGACAACTCACAGCTCATACAATTATTAGTTAGTTTTTGCAGATACCATGGTATCTGATGCCACGGAAAAGGGAGCTTTTGCATTATCGTGGTATCTGGGCAATCATCGTGGTATTTGATATTCAGATACCACGGTACAGTGGTAACTGATCCTGGTATTTGAAAAAGTTATCTCACTTTCATCATCCCCAACAATAGAGCCTAGGATTTTGTCAAATTGGTTGCCCTGGAGAAGTCATAGGTCAGTTTTATATTGTGAACCCAGATCTTGCATCAGTTAATACATCTCATAGACAATTCAAATACAAATCGGCATGATCTGACTTTAAGCTGTATTGTCTGCGCCGTGTGCTGTACAGCGCAAGAACGGGAGGGTTGCTATATAACGATAGCTTGGCCAATTCCTCCATTCCGAGTTTAACACAAATGAAGAAAAAATTCCGTTGTTGCTTGGTTTCTACGCCATGTCCACGAAACGCTAAAAAACACAAATTTTGCACCCCGCTAGGTTTCTCAACTTTTGATATGTTGTAAATTTTTTTTCTCTACAAGATGGTGTAGAAATCACTTCTGTTAGAATTTGTTTGCGTTCAAACCTTATATTGAAGGTACTATTATAGATTATCGACAAATCAATCGCCCACCACAGATAAACTTCTACGAGTGTTGTGGAACATTTTGTAGGGGGGAATGAACGTATGCAAAAACTAGATAGCCTACGATAGCCGAAACTTTTCGTAAAGCGAAACAAATCAGGAACAAATCCAACGTCTGCTAAGCACGAACTCAAGGAAGCAATCGTTTTCTTTAGAAGATTGTGAACAGTCTTACCTATCATTCTGACGCAACCTACTTCCGCAATCACTCCATCCATTTCTAAACCTGGATAACCGAATTTCGTACGGTGCATTCTAGCCCCTCTAACAAAACCTCGCTTATTTTACCACCTTCGATGCGTATCATATCATCCCTCATCGGTTTGTAGAGGCTTAACGGCCTGCCATTTTGTAGAGGCTTAACGGCCTGCCATTCAATTTGCAAATATATTATTATTATATTATATTATTTCTTTTTCTTTCCCAGTCAGCTTAGTCCGAAATCTAGTGGACATCATAAAAGAGCAAATAGTTCAAGAACTAACCAGGAGATGCCGCTGAGAGGGGTATCGGCCCGAAAAGGGAGGGATAAGAGTTGAGCGTCCGCTACCGTTTTAAATAGTCCAACCACAAACTTGCCGAAAGAATCCTTTGACTAAAGCTTAGGAGGGTTTTCGCGAGCTGAAAGCAAAGTCGGAATCACTTTCCAACGGTTTTCAAGCCTTTGAAACCAAATTTACACCGCAGCTTTCCTCGAAACTGATTTCAGAAAGTTATTGGACTGGAAAGCTCCGCGGAAAGTTCAATACTTCGGCGGGAATTTTGAAATTGTGGAAAAAATGCAAGTGTCACTAACAAACGACGTAAACACGGCAAACGCCATTCAGATTGACTAGTTGGAATATATGAGAGTCGATGGAATATTTTCTCGGCGATTTCAGCGATTCCAGGAATGAGGGATTCGCTTCCCGTAGTTTTCGCGATGCGATTCACTCACTGGAAAATGAATCCGGGATTCCGCGAAATCCTCAGTAAGTGACATGAACTTGATTTTTGAATTTTTCCCACCCACAATCGAGCATGAGAGCGAAAATAATTCGAAAACTATACAGGAAATGCCGTTTTAGAGCCTACCAGCCCGAAAAAAGGAAGTCACGTGATTTTAATTGACTATTGAAACCGCCAATAACGGTTTAAATCGTCGAATTCTAAAAACGCCAGAAGAATCCTTGCCTACGTGATTCGTCATTCCTTAAAACCTGATTCTAAGTACGGCATCTATCGAGTATGATGAAATAGCTAATAGTTCAATCATTGTCCAAGAGATGCCGCTGAGAGGCTTATACCAACTTGACAAAAAGAATTGATAGGAATTTAACCTGCACTAGCGGTTAAATATTCCTACCATAAAATCGCCGAAGTCCTTTACGTTAATCGGCATTCAATAAAAACTTATTCTTGAATTTTCCTGCCAGCATAATAGAGCATCTACCGGGCATGATAATAGCAATGACTAGTTCAGGGACTGACCAAGAGACAGTCATACAAGCCAAACGTGGTGGGAGTTCGACGTTAGGTAACTGTCTAAATATGCCGAAAAAAGTCAGTAAGATGCCCGGCTGACCAAAGGCGTATTCTCGCCGTTCCCTAAGGACCACTTGAGGAGTCCCCGCGTTTTTGTTTGTCCCGGGGACTCACTCCCCATATTCTCGCGAGTCCCCACGGACAGGGAATGCTACGATCATCACCATCATCAAAAAGGACTCCTTTTCAGATTCGGAGGGAAATCAATTTTTGCTGGTTTTGTTGCAATGTAAGATTAATTAAAAACAATCAGAATAAACAAAACCAAAAATAAAGTAGATCCAGACTAATTCCGTCAACTACATATTTTTTTTCGAACAAAATCCATTTTGGAAGCATTCCTAGTGTTCTTGCTTTTTCTGTACGCGGAGTCCGCGCGGAGTGACTCCCTTTATTCTCACCGTTCCCTTCGATTCCCCGAGGACGGAACGGCGAGAATACGCCTTAGGTTAATCGGCATTCTTGAATTTTTCCTTCCAGCTTAGTACGAACTCTAGCGGGCATGATACTAGCATGAATAGTTCAAGGACTGACTAAGAGATGGCGATGAGTCATACAAGCCAAGTATTGTGGGAGTCCGACGTTAGGGAACTGTCGAAATATTCAGAAAGGAAGTCAGCCCGGCTGACCAAGTGTAAAGAACTTCACACCTCGCATGCATCGGATGGATTTAAATGCGAAACAAACGGTTTTGCTGCAAACATAATTGCTGAACATTTAGTTTAAGAGCTATTCATTTGATTATAAACCCCAAGAGAGGAATCCCCCTTGCATTCGTCTTTTTTCTTCTAATTCTTACGTGGTCGGGCGAATAGAGCTTGTAAAGAACCCGTAACGCGTTTTTTTTTGTTCACCGATGAGTGCAAAAACGGCCTAAATTCTGAGTTTTGCGCGAAACCATGAAACTTTGACGAAAATCTGCAACTTCTCGGTAAAACCGAGCTCCCGGGCAGGTTCTGGTTAGTCCGCACCGATGAGGTAAAACCGGACACCGGTTAGTTCAAAAACGGGCTATAGACTGGTGAGTAGTTACCTGTGATGCAAAATTGCCTTATTAGAAAAACGGGAGACCATCGGTGAGAACTCCCGTGACAAAGAACACAGCTTATAGCTGCCATTGGTACGCCTTTTTACGAAGCATTATCCTGATCCGACCTTTTTGGGGGCACGAGTCAAACACGTGACAAAATGTCCGTGTGTAATTTAAAAGTTTATGACATCGAAAGATTTGTTCGTCGGTACCCGATGATAAATTTGTCTCAAAATAGTAGCATGAACTTGTACGAAAAAGTAGCATGCAGTACCAACTGATGCTACTACATGCTTCTATATCAAGGCTACCGTGTTACTGCATTCTACTGTATGCTACTATTAGCAAGACTGGATGCTACTATAGCAAGACAGGATGCTACTGGATACTTCTCACGTAAGATTGGCACAGTCTGAGGCACATTAAATGATCGTATTCTTTACTATTACATTTCGATACATGCAACTTTTTCGAACAACTATCATACAACTACGAAGGCTACAAATTTTTCATCGAGTAGTCTCCGTCAGACGAATTGTAAATCTGACCCATGTTTAAGACGACGCTATCCTGTCAAAAATACTACAATCGTTTTGTCAACTAAGTTTTTAGACAGTTTTATATCAGCTTTGGTTCAGGTCGTTCTTGTAAAAGTGAATTCGTTGTCTTTTGTATCGATGTCTTCGACTCATACACTATCAGAAGTTCATAAGAGATAACGTAAGGATGCACGGTTGGATGTAATATGTTGTGATTTTCAAAACGTCGTGCATTAAATGTTATGCATAATAAGCAAACCTCAACGGATTATATCCCAAGTCTTGTGTGTTGAAACTGCGCATCCTTGTTTTATCTGTTATGAAACTTCTGTCAGTGTAGGTAGCTGCACTAAACGGATTTGTCTTCTGATTTTATTCGAGTTATATTTTGGCCCTTCTTGGCAAGGGTCCTCTCGAGGCTCAAGCTAGAAACTGAACCTGTGTCAAAATAAATAAAGAGTCTAGCAACTAGAAGTATCTAATTTTGGGTGAAGAATTACTTGGAGTTAAAGTTTAACTGAAAAGCCAGCTTATTTTGGTATCATTTAACTGAATACAAGGCATTTTTGGATTGTGTTAAGTGATTTTTTTTTTTGTTCACTATTTGCTCTAGAATGACGTTCAGAATATGTACGGCCATCTTCACAACGCAAAATTCTACTATGACACAAAAAAAAATTGAATCCAATACATACGCGGCGTTTCAGTGGACAATGATCAGCTTACGGAAGGTAGCTCACTGCGTGAACACTTATTTTTCGTAAATCGTTTTCGTCGAGCATAGGACACAGATACAAGCGCACAGAGCATACAAATCAGACAAGGAAATTCCGCTATTTGAAAATCGACTATTCGTGAATAACGGAGCAACGAAGAAACGCATTTTTGCCAGGTTTTCAAGCTTCTGTGAATAAGTGATGGGTAACTAGATTGTCCTATCTAAGCCCTTTTCAGTTAGACTTTAAAGTTGGTACTGAGATTTCATTTTGGACACGGCTGCTGATTTTGTTACTCGATTGGGTCGTTATCATGATAGAAACTTTCCGCATTCAGGTTGACTTTGGTTTTCCGTGTAGAAGGGCTTTGGGTTTAGATATTCCTTCAGTCCAAGCCGACTGCGAATCATGTTTGACGATGCAAAACGGATACGTCAGCGACATTATATTAGAGCTATATTTCGGCCGATCTTGGCAAGGGTCCTTTTCAGGCTCAAGCCTCTCAAGCTGGAAAATGAACATGTGAACAACTAAAGATCCTTTCTTAAATATATGATTTTGTGAACTTCTTATCTGAAAACTGGTTGGAGTTAAAGCTGGTGCTGTGAATTCATTCGGAACACGGCTGCTGATTTTGCTGTTCGACTGGGTCGGCTAAAGTGTAGAGATTCTTCAGCAGTTCGGTTTTGGAGTCACCTATCTCTCCTTCTTCTTTCCAGCTAAGATAGATACGTGTAGCCGGCATGTAAACGTAGCGTACATGGACGTGTTTAACTGGGGTTTTGGCAACAGAATTGTTGATTCTTGCAACAGCCTTACCGAAGATGCGGTTAATGATGAATCGATCAATAGTTTCAAGTGCATTGTTGATGGGATTTTTAATTCTGATCAGTTCGGCGACTCAAAATTTCTTAAGAGTTATTTAGAGGCGGAAGACTTTTCTCTTGCTTTGTATTATTATTATTATATTATTATTATTATTGAGAAGGGTTGAAATGTCCGTTTGCCGCAGTCGACTATGGTTCACACTCAGCTTGGGCTGAAGGAATATTTATGTCTAGACGTCTCCGTCTAGCTTTTAGCGAGTTGGTTCAGTATAGTTGTTTGTTTGAATGGTGATTGGCTTGGTTGACTGATTGGTCGAAATAAAAGCCTTACCTCTAAGTCCTGGTCGCTCTCAATGTCGGAATCCCCCGCCTCAACAAACTCATGTTCACCGATTTCATCTTCATCTGAATACTGGAATCCATCTTCCAATTCCTTTTCAACTTCAGGGTCAAGCTGTCAACAACAAAAATAGCCCATTAAAGCTAAATGGTAAAACGAAGATACAACACGCATTCGCGGACATCGCGTATGGGTATTGGGTGAGGGGCTCCCAAATGTTGTCGGCAGTCGGCAAAAATGAAAAGAGTCGGCAAGAATCGCCGCGATTTTTCGTAAAATTTCTGTTTTTTCTTGAGAACAACAAATTTATTTCTAAGCCAACCTTGTCAACTCTCTAATGTTCTAGCACATCTGGAAGTATCTTAATTCGCAATCACGGGAATTCCGGACCCCCCCCCCCCTCCAACCTCCCCCCACAGTGGTCCATTTCTGTCACTGATGTATCTATGGCTTGTGCTTGTTCTTCCAACCAAGTTTCATACCAATCGCTCGACTCTAATCGTGTCGCAAGATTTCCGGTCCCCCCCTCCGACTCCCCCCGCATTCATCGGATCCGGTCCCTGTTTGAAGTCTTTCCAAATATCAAGTTTCATTAAGATCCGATCACCCGTTCCAAAGTTATATATTCCTCAAGATTCCGGATTCCCCTTCCCTCCAATCCCTCACGGCGATCGAATCGGGCAAGTGACTATTTCCAAGTTAGTCCGGGTCCCTAATACGCCTTCCAAGTCCCATCGTCCTAGCCCTTCTGGAAGTAACCTAACTCGAGAAGAGTGGCCTGACCCACCGACAGACCGACCGAAAAGTGATCGGTATATGGCACTTGAGCTAAGCTGCAAGTGCCATAAAAAGTCAAATCAAAATTACTCAAAATCAAAATTAAAAAGTTTTACGAACTCAGGAACAAAACTTTGGTATATCTGCAGTGGTTTGTAGGTATAGGACAGAGTTTGGGTACCGTAGAGATTGCCATTGGTTCTGGTCGCCTTCTAGCGTTTTGGTATGGGGGAGACAGGATTTGGTAGTGGAGAGGGTGAGACGCCACAGCATGGTAGCGCTGAACTATGGTTCAGTATACATGATGGCGTAATACAGTAATAATAGAACAGTAATAATGGCGTAATAACAGTATATAATGGCGAATCAAAAGACAAAGATGTTACCTCTTCGTCTTCTTGATCCTCGTCTTCTGCCTCCTTCTCTCCCTCCTCTTCCTCGCTTTCGATTTCCTCCTCGTCGAGAGCCTTGTCAAAGGCTATTTGTGAAAAGTTGTAGATGTCGCCGTACTAGAAAGGAAAGCTGAAGGTTAACTTTTATTCAAAGGGCTAGATGGCAGCTAAGTATACTTCCTAGCTTTTCCAGAACAGGCAAAAGAAGGGTTAGTTGCTAAAGTTTAGCGGTGCCAACTCCCTTGAGAACAAGACCAAAAGTTCCGATGAGATTCCAAAGGGCAATATTTGTTACTTTTTATTTCTGTTTTAATTTTTCTAATTTTGTCCTTCTATTTGTTTTTCATTTCTTTGAGGTCCCATTCTTTTCACAGTAACAATGCACCAATCCTTGAAGCTCTTTTTAACTACTCTTCATAGAATTTATTTTCCTTGCGAAGATGCGGTTAGTGCTGAATCGACTGAAAGCTTTAAGTATATTACAGATAAGATATTTAACTGTGCTCTGTACGACCACTTGAAATTTCTTCAAAATACTACGTAAAGGCGAAAGCATTTTATGACGAGATACATTATTATAATAACAACCTGTAGGCTAGTGATTGCGTGCAGTATTACATATCCAGAGGAATGCAAGAAAGGCTCTTTGCATTCAGCGCATGGCCGTACCCAGGGGGTTCGCCCCCCCCCCTCCCCCGAAATATGCAAATTAATCAATTTTAACCTATGATCTATGTTCTTGTCTTACCGTTGGGTATGGATTAGGTCCCTCCCGCTTGTAGACCCCTCCCCTTTCGAAATAAATTCCTGGGCAGACCTGATCCACCGCATTAATATATTAGTCTTGTTATAGGAGAAGCGTGGGAATTTCTCTTCTAGGCTGACCTAATAATATTACCCGTTATGTTAAATTGTATAAATTTATTAAGGAATAGTCCTGTTTTAGCGTAACTTTAATACGTAATGTGTAATATCAAAAAGTATATAAATTGAGTGACTGACGATAACACCACGGAAATATTAGCAGTAAAACAAAATTTAATACACTTTTTTCGAGGAGGGGGGGGGGGGGGGGCAATTTGAGAAGCATCATTATTTGCTTAGGAACCTTATTAGGTTAGAAACTTGAGAAGATCCCTTGGTTCATTAGAAGAGGACTCCACAAGGATAGCAACATTATTGGATCATCCACGGCAAAATTCCCGGTGACAACAAGAAACAGAAGAACGAGGGATTGCTCACTTTACTGATGTATTTAAGATAGAACAGAACTTAGGAGTGCTATGATTTCCAGGAACCACAAAGAACCTGACCACACTGAACTAAGCCAACAACTTCTCAAGTATACGGGAAGGTAATCGGGAGGGGGGGGGGGGGGGGGGGGGAACTTGAGAAGATCCCTTGTAGAAGAGGACTCCACAAGGATAGCAACGTTATTGGATCATCCACGGCAAAATTCCCGGTGACAACAGGAAACGGAAAAACGAGGGATTGCTCACTTTACTAACGTATTTAAGATAGAACAGAACTTAGGAACAGAACAGAACTCGTGAGAGGCGAAGAGGGCTTGCGGTCGCTTCGAAAACTGTGGCGTTCAATGCGGATTTTCCAAAAAAAGTTAGAAAGGCAAAGATTCTTGTCGCTACGTACGTTATGTGACTCGCAGCAGACCGAAACATGGCTATTTCTGTTCCTTGACTAAAAATCGCTCGAGAAGTAAGATGCTCCAAAATTGGCGACTCGATGGTAAGAATTAGTTGCACTTGTTTGCTTTGCATAAAACGATACTGATAAAGTTAACTTTTGTCCTTTTTTAATGTCCTTGACGTCATTTGTTTTCAGATTTTCAACTTTCCACGGGTTCGATTCTGACCAGGCACAAACATTTTGCGTGTCCGTTTGCATGGCGAAAAAAAGACCGATTCCGCGTGCAACACAAAATTTTTAATTTTGTGACACACAACGGGAGTGGAGAAAAAAAAATGGGCAGTTACTGTCAAGGATGCTTTAACGATAAGGTCCACTTCGTATAAGTACGGACACGTCGAAGGGTACTTCTGATAGTAATTCATTCTACTTCAATGGTATTTCCATCCATTCTCGTTCCCGAGATTCTTCACTTCCTAAGTGTATTCTATTCCCACTATCAGAAATACACTAATTATCACGTTTGCAACATTTGTTCTGTTTACGTTAACGGACCCCTCTTGCTTATTCTGTCTTGTATAATATACTTAGCTCCCAAGTGGAAATATCAACTTCTAAAATCCCCATCTTTCTCCACTGTTTCGTTTCGTAACTACGAATTTTTAGCGCTTTTTCGGCCTTGCCGAGTTCTCCCGTCACCCAACGAAAAGTTTGCCGGAATCTTCATTGTCCGCTGATAACTCTTTCACACATAAGGATGTGATCATCTTCTGTTTCTTACTTCTTTTATTTGCTTAGTTTTCCCACTTTTTAACCAAGGTCCGTTCAGTTTTCAAATCTTTTGCGCCCAGCCGCAGCGTCGGAGAGCAGGAAGGCTGGATATATTCGACAAGCGCTAACAATAGAATCGCTACTTTCAGGCGGAAAGTAATGGTGTTTTCGAAAACGTTTTTTCTGATCCATTTTATAGGGTAAAGATCATTTCTAGTAAGAGTTGTGCTTTAAGTATCCTGCGCCCGATCATTGTCGTCGGGAAGCTTATTCGTCCGGAGATCGGTTATGCAAACTTTGCCAAGGTTGTCATACAAGGCGAGGGAAAACGAAAGAGGCTAAAAACAGCATAAGCGCGTATGTCGTTTTCGTAAGCATAGGGGAAAACGAAAGAGGCTAAAAATAGCAGAAGCGCGTATGTAGTTTTCGTAAGCATAGCTTAAATGATGATGAGTTTTAAAGTAGTGAAATATTCGAGAACATCTGAGCAGAAACACCACGAAGTGCGAGGTGTCCTTTAATATAAAGAAATAAGCGCGAGGACGTGAGAACGGAGAGAACTCAGCGGGTGCACATTTGGAGTTGATTTGAGAAAGTTGATTTGGATAAGTGGCAAGTTCAATGGACTAGTTTCAAGAGGAGACTTGGGTATAGTTTCGCTAAGTGGTGAGAGAATGGTAATTCTGAGGTACTGGGAGAGGTTATTGAGTTTGCCAGATAATACAATAGTGAAGGTTGGAGAGAAAATGAAAAATACAGACGAAGTGTTCTTGGCAGAATAATGCCGGGACTGAAGACAGGATGTGAGGGTGAAGGGAAAGATGCGAGGACAACAGAATTACAAGCTAAACATAATCCCCAAGAGATAAAATAGTGGACGAGTGAGATCTACGGATTGGTCTTCGAATCCGGACAACCAACTCTACTTGCGTACAGATTTGAACCCATTTCCGTAAACCCAAATAATAGATCTTTCCCCGCGAAAGAATGAGCCCGGTTATAGCCCACGGTGACCTTGTTTCTATCTGAGAACTAAGATATCTTATAGCAATGAGACGGAGAACGAATTAAGGCCGAGACAATTAAGGATGAAGTGGTCCTATCTACTTAATTCCCAGATCTTCCGGCCGGCACGAGGGATTAAGAGCTTGACAAATTTATTGGTCCAACGAGGCATCTTGACTACCAGAGCTAGTAAACCGGAGGTATAGAGAAAGCGAAGGCAGTGAGTGTTGTAGGAGCTAGTCACTGAAGATATCCCCCAATAGCAATGAGTCATATCTGATCTGTCGGCACTACCTCGGCCTTTAAAGTTTAACTGAAAAGCCAACTTATTTTTGTATTCTTTAACTAAATACACTGAATTATTCAGATTTTTCGATTTTCCGCTATCTGCTCTAGTGACGTTCAGAATATCTATGGCCGTCCCCACAGCGCAGATTCTACTGTGACGTGGAAAATATGAATCTCAACACAAATGCGACTTTTCCGTGGCCAGTGGTGAGCTTGGTGAAGGCTGCTTAGTGCCTGAATACTCAGATTTCCATAAATCTTTTTCGTCAAGCATATAACACAAACAAGCGCATAGAGGTACGACAAATCCTACAGGGAAAGTCCACCATTCAAAAACCTATTCTTCGTGAATAGCGGAGAAACGAAGTAAAGCATTTTCATCGGGTCTTAAAGCCTATTTAAGTGAACAAGTGCTGGGTAACTAGGTTATCCTATCTCAGCCCTTTTAACTTAAACTTTAAGGGCTCTACCCTTCACCAGATAAGAGGCATAATCGGTCAGAATATTGTTTAGTCCCGAAGGATTTTTATCTCCCTGGCTAACGGTAGTCTACCTTAGCGAAAATAAATTGTCCAGGAATCGGCTGATTTTCTGATGCAACGTTATATTATCGGGGATGGCAATGTGACACCACGATAATTCGATCTACACCTTGTACTTCAATGAAGGAGATTGAAGGCGAGGCCAAAGTGAACAAATTCAACAGAAAACAAAGCAAGTTATGCTACATGGGAGTACAAACGCCTTCTACTTAGTCTACCATGCTAAACGTCTAACGCGAATCTCCGTTCAAAATAATGCACGTTCAATCTTCATTTTTCACAGTATTCGCACGTTTTACTCATTTTGTTTGCTGTTGTTTTTTTCCGAGGGGTTGCCCACTCTCGATTTTAGTGTACAGCAAGTGCTCGTGCCGCGATGCCCAGTCGGTGCCGGCACCGGCTGACATCAGCAGGCACCGGTTGCCACATGTTAAAACATCAAAATAAGCATTTTTAAGAAGCTTTTGAAAGACAAACTGCCTAATTATTGCCGGCACCGGTGCCGGCTCATCCGATTTCGGTCGGTGCCTGCCGATGCCGGGAAAGGGTGTACAGCAGGTGCCGGGAAGTGGGCAACCCCTCGGTTTTTTCTTCTCTTTCGGTATCTGTTTGGTTCATTATTAGGTTAGAAGTTAGTTTCTTGTTGTTTTTTTATGCTGGTACGTCTTTTCGTTTGACTTGTTCCTTTCTTTTTTTGTAGTTCTTTCTTGGTCTCGTCTTTCTCTCTGTGAGTGTATGATGGGTAAAAAATAAATTATTACTTTACAATATCCGTAGCCTACACAATAACGTATGCTTAATTCTCGACTATGTCGAATAAACGCTCATCATCTTGGCGTACAAAAGATGGACGTCGCTCCTCAGTCCCCACCCCCACATGCATTTCCTTCTGCCCCCCCCCCCCCCCCCACTCCATTTCATTTCCAAAATCTCCGTATCGGAAAACTGGAATTTCATTCCATCATGGTTCCAAAGCTGGCTGGCCCGGATAGCCCCCCGTAGAGCGCTTCTTTCATCTTTGATTTATAATCTTTTTGAAATGAATACTGATTACTCGATGGCAACAAATCATGCGTTAATTCACTAGAAGCTGTCAGAAGGAATATCGACAGACCGGTTCTTGAAAACAAAAGGGCCCAGGCGACTTTTGTTTTTAACTGACATTGTTAACGTCAATAAATTTAAAACTCAACAAATAGGGCTGAAATGAGAACTTCTTATCTTAAAATTTAACTGAAAAGGCAGCTTCATTTTGTCTATTCTTTTAGAATCCGACGAATTACTTTGACTCTGCTGAGGGATTTTCAGGCTAATCCACAACAGGCTCTACTAGGGACGTTGAGAACACGGACGGCCTCCCGACAAGACCGGCAAAATTTAAACAATATAACAAAATAATATGATTGTTTTGGCCTTTCCTCTAACCGAAGTCGAGTTAAAAGGGGTCGTTCAAGAGTTATAAATTCCTCAATATTTCCGGATTCCCCTCCCTCCACTCCCCCCCCCCCGATCTCCGGATCGGGAAAGTGACTATTTCGAACTTAATTATTTGGGGTCCATGATATGCCTGTTAAGTTTCATCGTCCTAGCTTATGTGGAAGTGCCCGAACTAGCAAAACCCGGACCGACGGACAGAAACTGCGATCGCTATATGAACCAAAATATGAGCCATAAAAACCAAAGATAATCGACGAAATTCAAAGTACGCGGTCTAACTGTGGACTTGTCCGTACAAATTCTGAACGTTACTTTGAAAGCATAATGCAAAAAAATAATTTAGTGCATTAAAATACCAAAATAAGCTGGCTTTCACTTAAACTTTAAGGACACCTAGAAACCCCTACCGGAATGTCTGGGTTATCCCGTAAGTAATTCTGACGCTGAAATACTCATGACGAATCCCAGATGTTTTAGTTGCGTTTTGTTTGTCGTGTAATGTGTCTTTTTCTCTTGGGATGTATTCAGCCTGCTCGAGCCAGGCTTCACCTTCCAGATTCGCAGATGTCCGGGGCTGCCGCACAGCCAAGCCAACCCTTTCAGATTTCCATGATAATGACGACACATAATTTTGCTACTCTTCAACATTTCCATGGATACCCCCTTCGCATTTCAAATATCTTTTGCATCCCAACCACAACTGTCAATCACTCTCCCTTTTTTCCCTACATTCTCTGAAATGTGTTTCCTCTATGCCAGTGGTTCCAAACCTTTTCCGTACCGCGTACCCCAAATCAAGGTTCGAAAAGATTACGTACCCCCTTTTTCAGAACGTGAAAAAGACGATATTGATTATCATAAATGGTAAGACAAAAGGACCATCGCTAGAGGCTTGTTTTGTAGCTAACATTTTGTCGAAGCTCGGCTAGACGTCATTAACGGCAATGTTTTTTACAGTCGGCTGTTTCTGTGTTTGGTTCTGATTTACTCCGTGCTTTCATCAAGCTGCATCGCAAACTTTTTCTTTGGCTCATTTCGAAACCTGAATGATAATATCCCTTGCAATGTCCTCGATTCTTCTTGAAACAATATTGTCTGACATAGGAACAGATTTTACGGCTGTAGGCTAGCTGTTTTGGAATCAACATTATTTCACTGACTTTGCACTAGGGCTTGTAATCTGAGGCGTCACGCACAGGTTGACAACACCCCTCCCCCCAAAAAGCTCGGCCAGACGACTTAAAAGGAAATAGTCTGCGCGAAGCGCTGCAATTTTTCGTAAAAACAGCTATTTAAAAAAAAAAAAAAAAAAGTCGGTCATAAAAATAACTTGCCCCTTAAGGTAAATTTTGGCTGGTGATACTCTGCTGGTAATATTAGGCTTTCGGCAATCAAAAATGAGTGAGAAGAGATTTTGAAGCTACAGACCAAATCAATTTAGGTTCCTTCCCGTACCCCTTGCAAGGGCTCGTGTACCCCTTGGGGTACGCGTACGACCGGTTGGGAACCACTGCTCTATGCCACCTTCCAGACACCAGGTATCTGTGGTGTCCAGCACCCAAGACTTCCAGACGTTTTTGACAGGGCTTCACCTTCCAGGTCCGTGTCGACAAAAACGGCTGCCTGGAATCCGGAAGGCGGAGCCTCATGTTTACCACGCGTACTGTAATGACCGATGCACCACACCACAGAAGTAACGATCAGACACCAATGAAGCTGTTTATACCGAATCTTAGGACCTTCCTCTCCTATTTCCGGGTAAAACCTGCCCTCGTCAATACAATTAAGCGCGACAGACCATTACTTCTCGCCTTGGTCCGATAAGTACATTACTGCAGTCACGGTTTCCCTCGGGGATCGTCCTCGGACAGGCTCTTTAGCTTGACGAGTGAACTAACATCAAAGAGAGCAGGAAGCCAGAATTCTTATCAACAAAAAAACTGCAAACAACGGACAGGAAATGAGAGAAAACATTAAGTCGTAAAGAAAGCCAACCCCTCCCGGAGAGTGGGTATAAGTCTGAAAAGCGACTGGAATCCATAAGAGAGAAGGAATGTTTTGCATAAATTTGTCGCTTTTCTGCTCTTTCTCTGCAGAAGTGAATTCTTGAGTTTCACAATGTGTTGCTGGCTGTCCTGGCTGTTCAGCACACGAGACTGGCGCTCCCGATTTGGTTAATTGTTGTGGGGGAAGTCAAAGACAGTAAAAGTGGGAAAGACCGAAAACTCCCGTAAGACCCATGAGTCACAACAATCAGCGCCGTTTCGCGGATGTTCTTTCGTTAAAACATCGCTCTGTTGACATTTTCTCCCATCGCTCTCCGCAGAATCATCATCAAAGCACGTTTTGTTGATTTTTTTCCTTACGTTTACGATGAGCATCCTCTCTCCATTCAGATTTCCTCTTTAATTGGAATAAAAAACAAATAGGAAAAGAATAAATCACTTTTTTATGGAAAAAATGCTGAAATCACGATCACGATTTCGAATGAATTAATGTTGATAGACATTGCCTTCTCACGCCCTGTTGTTTTGATTATATCAGTCATCTACCGCTCGAAATTGGACAAAGTCCAAACGCTAGCTGGCGTTCCGATTGATTTTCAGAGACCCAATTTTAGCGAATTCACCGGTCTTTCCCACTCTTATTGTCTATGGGGGAACTTGCTGTTTCGAAAATCTATTACCAATTTCCATCTGGGAAGAAGATTTTTTTTACCCCCTTTTTGTGTTTTGCTTGTTTGTTTTTAGTCCTGTGCATTTACTACGTTATCGAAATCTCAATTTTGTTTTCCTTTCTTTTTTTCAGTGCTATTTCCCTTTCCTTGTTTAGTGCGTTAATAAAATTTCATCATCATCACCAAATTTTTCCATGGTTTAAGTAGTGCATAATAGTGTGATGTTGTTCTTTTTTTTTTTGCTGACTGAAGAATTATATAGGCCTTGTTCGCCGTAGATTTTAAAATAAATAAATTTATAATAATAAAATAAATGAAAATTTCCGACAAAATAAGTGCGGACAACACACGGGAATGAAAGAAAACATTAAGTCGTAAAGAAAGCCAATGTTTCACGCAGAAAGGGGATAAGTTTGACCAAGTGCGCAAGCGCTCAGCCGTGGAGTGTGAAAGTAAAATGTTTATCACATCTTATATACGAACAGCTTTAGGAGCAAGACATTTCACATCCCCAATAACCAAACAAGTATTGAAATAACCTAATTTGTAATCATCCCACTTTAAAAGCTTTAAATGTAAACAAACCGCAAGTAGAAATCCAAAGAAATGTTGAAGATCTTGCATAAAGATCGTTGAGATGTTAACAGATGATGAAGATCGTCCAGTTCCGGCTAAGTTATGAATGATTGTCCATTATTCACTGGGCAATCTGGGCCCATTTGCCCTTGAACCGGGTTGGGGTGGGGTGGGACCCCCAAAAGGCACAACTAGACCACAATACCCACCAGTGTACCAAGTTTGAACTTGATACTTGCACTGGTTCACGAGTTTTGAGCTCCACAAAATACGGTGAAAACCGGAAACCGAAAATCGAAAGCCGAAAGCTACTACGGCGTTCGCAATAGTGGATTATTCCAAGGAACACTCCACTAAAAATCGACTCGAATCCATAAGAGAGAAGGAAGCCAAATTTCGGATAAGTGAACAAAAGGAATTAAATACTTCATAAGAGAGAAGGATGCAAGCGAGATATCGAATCCGACAAAAGAACTGCAAACGACGGACGGGGAACAGGAGAGTACTTCGCTGAGTTCCCTCTTTTTCAGAAACTAGGCGCTTTTCTGCTATTTCTCTACAGATGTGAATTCTTGAGTTTCAGGACCCGTTGCTGGCAGTCCTGGCCGAGGCCCCTGATTTGGTTGTCGTGGGGGAAGTTCCTGTTTCGCAATTTTTCCACGGTTTGAGTAGTGAATATGAGTGCGATTTTGTTAAAAAAAAAAAAAATAGATTAATAAGGCCCTAGTTGGCAGAGGAGTTACTAGACAAAATGTTTGGGGGAGGGGCAAGGTATTTACCGACTGGCTGGTAATTTTTACCGACTGTTTTTGCAGATAAAAACGATGATTACTGAGAAAAAACGACTGAGTTGACGAGAAATCGGCTGATTTTAAGAAAAACTACTATTTTTAAGAAAAAACCGACCATTTTTACGAAAAATCGCGGAGCTTCGCGCCGACTCGGCTATTTTTTCGTCCCCCCCCCCCCTAGTCGTGACGCCCCGGCTGGTTGGCCGTCGACTGAGTTAAATAAATAAACTTCGGACGGAAGCCAGATATATCGGATACGTGCACACAGGGAATTAAGGGAGAATGATGCAAAGAGACAACAATACTCTTGATGACTAACTCTTCTTGCCGTTGCAAAATCGCCTTGTACCTAGCGGAAGAGCCGGAAGTGGTAAAACAGCTGCTCCCAAACATCGCCGTGATTGGCTAACATAGAATTGAGTTTTACGTTTTCTCATTCTTGCCGAGGATCACTGGCGTGTTTTGGACTTAGTCATATAGAGTATTTAAAAATGACAAGGAAGCGTAGTATCACATCCAACAAAATAACTACAACGGAAGGGGAACGAATGAAAGTATTACTTCGCAAGGACGCCAAACAGTCAAAGGATGCGCGAATCCATGAGAGGGAAGGCAGAGAAATCTCGGATAAGTGCAAACAAGGTATCATAGCCACAAGACGGGTGGGACTTTATGAAAGGGGTAGTTTGTAGTTCAAATCAAACTCATAAGAGAGGAGGAAGCGATAATTCTATACATATTTGTAAACAAAGTAAGGAAACTGGAGGCGAGAGGTAACCCACACCCCGGCACCTGATGTACTCCCTTTCCCGGCACCGGCCGACATCGATCGAAAACAGCGGTGCCGGACATAACTTAGGCGATTCCTGCTTCTAAACGTTCTGATTTTAATGTTCCAACACATGTCAGCCGGTGCCGGCTTCGACCGGGCACCTGCTGTACACTAAAACTGAGAGTGGGCAACCCCTCGATTGGAAGATGACATGCAGCAAAAACGCCATAACGATACATTGCGAAAATAAATTTTCCAGGAATTGGCTGATTTCTGATGCAATACAGTATTATAGGGTAATGTGACATGATTAGTTTCATCTTTACTTTGAACTTTAAAAGATAAAAACTTCGTGTAATCTTCATTTTCCGCTGGATCAACCTACTTCTTTAGGGGCATTTAAAACACAAAACTTCCTGACTGGAACGAAATGGAATTCCAGGGAGAAGTAATACAGAATTCCAAGGAACGATGGAGTTACTCAGGTATTCCTATTGGCGAATATTAGGGTTCCCTTATTGGTCAAGACAGGGCTGGGGGTCAGATCACAACACGGATAGGATTCAGCAAAGTCAGCAAATCAAAAATATGCGCGGATAGAGGACGGTAGTCTTTCAGTTAAGCCTATTCCGGGCCACTAGGCTTTACATCGACGCAACCCGTTAAAGACATCACCAAACATCAAACTTCCAGACGAATGCACGAGCAGACTCATTTCTCGCGAAGGAATGCAAGGTCACATTCTGTCGCATAAATGAACTCGAATTCCAAAAAGGGATAATACTGAACTCCATCGGACGACGAAGTTGCTCAAGTATCCGTATTGACGAATATAAAGGGCTTGCCAAAGGGGTTGGTCAGTCCCATAATGGCTGTATAGTAAGCGTCTAGTGCCCAAGGTGCCCATCGAGGATGTACAGTGGGGCACAACAAGTGAGTATTCCCTCCTGGCTTCCGTCTTGGTCAAAGTAAGGGTGGGCGGGATCAAAACCTGGTACACGACTAGGATTTCAGCAACAAAGCGCTTTGGTCCGGCAGAAATAAGCGTACATAAGAGTACAGAGGCTTGATTACACTTAAAGTACCACTCATACCTGTATTATTCCACCCGCATTCTCATTTCCGACTTTTCGGATATGTACCGTTTACACACCCTGACTTCAAAACACTGATCCTTGCATTTCACAGGTTCGAGGAGGAGAAGGCTCCCGCTTATCACTTCCAAGTTACTGTTTATGTCCTAGTTTTCAAAACTGTCTGAATACTTTAAAACTAAGCTCTGCTTTTAACAAATTATCGACGCCTTTGGCTGTTTTAAGCTTTTTCCAAGACACATTGACTTCTAGCTAAAACTTGTCAAGATTCGAAAAACCGGTTTTACGCATCAATAATATCATACGCAAACGCTCTCGGGAGCACAGCAGCTTAATCATCTAAATGTGGTCGGGAGCATATTGCGCATGGAAACTAGTGAACCTGGGCAAGTGCAAACATTGGCCAGGTGTCGTTAGCGGGTTTAGAATGCAGCATATGAAATTTGGGTATCCGGGTTTGACGATTAATGAGTGCAGTTAATAGGTTGCACTGGTATTATAGGTACGACTTGCCATTTAAGCGATTATTTCGCTTCCTTCAAATTGGACAAGAAAACCAGATTTATTCTCGGAAAATACAGACCGTCTTGGGAGGAAAAGTAAAAGTTTCGGGTCTAAGACTCTAGTATAGTGTCGCTTCCAAGGGGTCCATTGGTCAGAAATACCGTTAGTGAAGGTGTTTTCGTGTTTCTCATCTAAAAACAGCCGGAACGGGTTTGTAACCTTTTCAAGAAAAAAAAACACAAATAGTCATGTGTGTTAGAATACTGGAATAGTCTGAACCTATTCCAAACTCTGCTTTAAAGTATAAAAGAACGTGTACCTACAGATATTCATCAAAATTGATGACAGTCTAACTCTAAATGCCGGCTAAAATACCCCATAACTGAGGAATCATGGCCGAAGTACCAGCAATCAAAATCAAGAAGTCATGAGTGTCTAACCCTTCACAAGACGAAAGCACGGACGGAGAATTAAGGCGAGAAGAAGAAAACCGTCAAATCAGCAATTAATCTGCAAGGTGAGGCGTGACTGGAATCGACTTACTGTCGGAAATCCGCTTACCAAGCTGCATCAGCAGCTGACAGCCCAAACAAGAGACAAATAGGAATGGAAAATAAAGCAAAGAATAAGAGGAAAAGAGAAGATAAGAACGCCATCAAGCTAACGTTGACTACAGTATCCTACTATCCTTCACATGTGCCATTGTTCTCAGTAGTGGACATCCTTTTTAGGAGGCATTTACATTTGTAAATAAAATAAACTTGAACTTAAACGAAGGAAATCCAATACAGGTGGGACCATGTCAGTCGGCAAATTTGGTCAGATAACTGGGGGGCTGGAAGGGGGGCACCGAAAATCTCGTGAAAGGCTTAGAGTCGAGGGATCGGGATGGAACTTGGTGGGAAGAACAAGCATAAAACCATAGATACAATACTGACAAAACAGGACCGGATCGTGTCACAGTGGGGGGGGGGGGGAGGGGAGCTGGAGGGTGTTTCCCGAAATTCCGATGATCAAGAGTTATGGTACTCGTAGATGTTGTCATTTAGGAACTCTATCAGATTGACTTGAAAATAGGCCCTTCCCCGATCCGATCTTCGTGGGGGGAGTGGACGTATGTTGAATCGGGATCTAGGAACTTTGGCACGGGTGGTCGGACGTGCATGAAACTTGAAAGCATCAAGAACAAGTGCCTCAGTTGTTCAATTTCAAGTTCGGACCAGATCTGATAACTCGGGGGGGGGGGGGGGCACTGGAAATCTCGTCAAACGCTTAGAGTCGATGGATCGGAGTGGGACTTGGTTGAAGAACAAGCTTTAACCCTAGATAGATTATTGACAAAACAGGACCGGATCGTGTCATAGTTGGAGGCGGTTTCCCGTAATTCCGGTGATTATGAGATAAGGTACTTCACGATGTGCAAGGACCATGAAACTACCAGATCGACCTGAAAATAGTCCCTTTCCCTTTCCGATCATCGTGGGGGGATTGCAGGGATGGGGACTCGGAAAGCTAGTGACATGCATAACTTGGAGCGGGTGATCGGTCGCGCATGAAACTTGACAAGTATCAAAAACTAGTGCTTCAGATGTCCAGCTTCAGATCCGGATCTGATCACTGGGGACGAGGAGCTGAAGGGGGCACGATAAATCTTGTGAAACGCTTAGAACCGAGGGATCTGAGTGGGACTTGGTTGGAAGAACAATCGTAAACCTTAATATACATTATTGAAAAGCAGGACCGGGTCTTGTCGCTGTGGGGGGAGTTTGACGGGGTTTCCCGGAATTCCTTTGATAACGAGTTAAGATACTTCCAGATGTTCTGAGACGACGAAATTTGGCACAAATATTAGGGACACGACCTGATTGACTTCAAAATAGTCCCTGCCCCGACTCGACCATCGTGGAGGGAGCGGGAACCCGGAATCTAGTGACATTCATAACTTTGGAACGGGTGGTCGTATGTGAATGAGACTTGACGTGATTCAAGAACAATTGTCTCAGATGTTCAATTTGAAGTCTGGGCCGGGTCGGACAACTGGTGGGAGGAGCTGTAGGGGGGGGGGGGCAACGGAATCCTAGTGAAACGCTTAGAGCCGATGGATGGGATGGGACTTGGTGGGGACAGTAAGCACAAACCCTAGATACATCATTGACAAGAGCAGGACGGGACCGGGGCATTGTGGGTGAAGCTGGATGGGGGTTCCCAGAATGCCGTAGATCACGACTTATGGTACTTCCACGTTATCTATGACGATGAAAATTGACAGTCGTACCAGGGAGCGGAGATTGACCTGGAAATAGTCACTTACCCAAGTCGATCATAGTGGGGGGTGGATGGGTGGAATCCGGTAGTGGCACGCATAGCTTTCAAACGAGTTATCGGATCAGAACAGAACTTTACAACTGGCAAGAGGTAAAGGCTCAGATGTTTCATTAAAAGTCCGGACCAACTCCGTTGACGATGTGCGGAGCTAGGGGGCTAGCGGAAATCTCGGGGAATCCCTTCCAACTACTTCGTGGTCAGATCCAGTTGACTGAGTCATACGCGAATCGGGACCAGAGTACGACAAAACTACTATTCTGAAACAGTTGTCAATGAGCGGAATAGCCATTTCAGATTTACTGGATCAACCGATGAAAGGAATCGAGAGAAATCCGACCTTGACAACTGAAAACATTGTCTGACAAACTGTGCTTATAAGTGCCATATGAGCTTTCAGTTCTTATTAAAGCACAACTCTTACTAGAAATGATCTTTTCCCTATGAAATGGATCAGAAAAAATGTTTTCGAAAATACCGCTATTTTCCACCTGAAACTAGCGATTCTCTCGTTAGCGCTTGTCGACTATGTCCAGCCTTCCTGCTCTCCGACGCGGCGGCTGGGCGCAAAACATTTGAAAACTGAACGTACCTTGGTTAAGAAATGGGAAAACTAAGCAAATAAAAGAAGTAGTAAACAGAAGATTATCACATCCTTATGTGTGAAAGAGTTGTCAGCGGACGTTGAAGATTCCGGCAGACTTTTCGTTGGGTGACGGGAAAACTCGGCAAGGCCGAAAAAGCGATAAAACCGTAGTTATGAAACGAAACAATGGAGAAAGGTGGGGGTTTTAGAAGCTTATAGTTCCATATGGGAGCTTATCATATTATAAAAGGCAGAATAAGCAATAGGGGTCCTTTAAGGAATATATATATACTTAGTTTCAGCGACGAGTTCCGGGGAAGCATCCCCCTTCCCCGACTACGATTCAACGCACGTTTCCAACGGTTCTTCAAGACACAGTAGAGCGTGGTTTCAGCGGATTCGGGAAATGGAGGGAACATGACCAGCCTCTTAACCCGGATTTCCCTTCCATTCGCTGAATAATGTTTGTGTCCGAAGTCTACCATTCAGCGAAGAAAACCAGTAGCAAACTATAATAGTTCTAAAGGACAAAATCCGAAATTCTGATCACGTCAGGGGCAATATTTAAATAATTGGCCAGCTGCAAAATCAAACGGAACGAAAAAGGACAAAGCCAAAACAGCAGCAGGGATCTCACTGCACAAGAGCCTACTTTGACCCTGTCAATAGGCAAGGACCGATGGCAACTATAATACCCATGCAACCTATTTCCATAACTACATTCACTGATAACATGATACATTATGAACCCGTTAACAAAACCTCACTAATCTTTGCACTTGTCACGATTCAAGTTTCCATGCGCATTATGCTATGACGAGTGTTCGCGTATCATGCTATTGATGCGTAAAACCGGTTTTCTAAATCTTGCTAAGTTTTTGCTAGAAGTAAAAGGGTCTGGGAAAAGGCTAAAACAGCTAAAGCCGTGGAGCTTTGTGCAAACTGCCGAATCAAGAAGTTCTGTTAACAATACAAGATGTGGCCATGTGGGAACTAGATTGAGCCTTTTTTTCTTTTTTTTAGAAAGATAGGGGTATTTATAATTAATTAACTTATTTGCTACACACAAACTCCAGAGGAACAAGATCTGGAAGCTCATATGGCGCTTGCAAGGCTGGGTCAGATGGAAGTGATGGTCAAAAGTATTGTTTTCACTTTCCTGTTAAGATGCGCCAAACTTGCAAGGCTGGGTCAGAGGATGAAAGTGACGGTCAAATCTTTTTTTTCACTTATTGGTTAAGATGCGCACTTTAAGGGTGCTGAATGGTCGGATCGGAATGGTCGGATCGGAGAAGTGACGATGTCTAACCCAATGATGTCAAGTTTCTAATGCTCCAGCAAATCGTCCTAGCACATCTGGAAGTACCTTAACTCACGATCACTGGAATTCCGGACACCCTCCTACGACCCCCCCCCCCCCCCCTCGGTCCCCGATTCCGGTCCGACTCTGTCACTGATGCACCTAGGACTTGTGCCTGTACTTCCCACCAAGTTTCATCCTGATAGCTCCTCTCTATTTGTGTCACAAGATTTCCGGTTCTCCCCTCCGACCCCCCCCCCCCCCCAGTCCATCGGATCCGGTCCGGACTTGAAATGGGACATCTGAGACATGAGATCTTTCAAGATATCAAGTTTCAGTAAGATCCGATAACCCGTTCGAAAGTCATGCATGCCACTAATTTCCGGATTCCGCCGTCTCCCCCTCCCCCCACGATGGTCGGATCGGGCGAGTGACTGTTTCCAGTTAATCTGATCGGGTCCCTGATATGCCTGCCATGTTTTATCTTCCTAGCCCACCTGGAAGTACATTAACTACGGATCGCCGGAATTCCGGACCCCCCCCCCCCCCAACTCCTCCCACAGTGTCCGATTACACCTCTACAAATACTATGCTACGTGAATTAAGCTAAACTTTCATTCCTGAGACTAAATCCTTTGGTCACGTATATACAAACTTCTACGATACATTTGGGGCTCGTAGATTTCAGGATATGGGGAAGCGATACCAGCCCATCCCCAACAAATTTTACTCTCAAATACGAAAGCTCTTGGCACTCTTAAGAGGAAGTGGTTCAAATCCTCCTCCTTAACTTAAGAGGGCAAATATAAGTCTCTCCCGTGCCAGCTTTCCTCCTATTGAAAAGTTTATTTTTTACTGAGGATAGGCAGACTGTTAACTAGGGGTCAAAATAACCACCTTCTGCCGGTCCGGTTCTGTCAGTTGTTTATCTAGAGCTTGTGCTTGTTCTTCCCACCAAGTTTCATCCCGATCGCTCCACTCTGAGAGTTCCACACGATTTCCGGTTCCCCCTCCAACTCCCCCCCCCCCCCAGATTCATCGGATCCGGTCCCGACGTGATATGAGACATCTGAGACACGAGGTCTTTCGAGATATCAAGTTTCATTAAGATCCGATCACCCATTCGAAAGTTATGCATGCCCCTATTTTCTGTATTCCGCCACCTCCCCCTCCCCCCACGATGGTCGTATCGGTCAAGTGACTATTTCCAAGGTATTTGGTCGGGTCCTTAATATGCCTGCCAAGTTTCATCGTCCTGGAACTTCTGGAAGTACCCTAACTCGAGAAGAGTGGACCGACCGACCGACCGAAAAGTGATCGGTATATGGCACTTGAGCTGAGCTGCAAGTGCCGTAAAAAAAAGTGGTAAATAAAGACAAGAGCTACGAGCTCATATGGCACTTGTTACGAGTAGGTGGTACAAGAAAGTAAAAGAGAACTACACAAAACGCCCCGCCATCCAAAAATGCAGTTCGGACCTACACTGTAAAAAGTTTCTCCGAATAAGGATGCAGTATTTTCTGCTGGGATTAATCTTAACTTCACTGAGATAAGATTAATCCGAATTAGGGGCAATCTTATCTCAGTACAGATAAGAATAATCCGAGTAGCAAATACTGCAAGATTTGTTTTCACAGTGTAGAATTAGGATATCGAGTTTCACTCAAGTCTCTCAACTCCAAGCCATCGCCAACCTTCCAAGCTTCAACCCAAGAAATCCACTCGCTATGTCCCTAGACGTGCCCAAGATTTCCGGTACCCCCTTCCAACTTCCCATATACCGCGGCCGAATCTGGCCTGGACTTTCCGGTAAATCTTCCCGCCCCCACTCCGTGTTCGGATCCGGTTCGAACAATATGTCATCTAGGTCATATGATCTCTGTACCTTCCAACTTTCATTCAAATCACTCCACTTGTTTTCATGTCAAAAACTTCTCGCAACCCCCATGGTGGTCGGATCGGGGAAACGACTATTCTCAAGTCAGTCTATTCGGGTCCCTGATACGTCTTCCAAGTTTTATCGTATTTGTTTACTTTCGTTTTGACCACTTGGTCTTACTTTATAAACCATATTTAGTCCCGCATTCGCTGCCGAAAACATCGAGCCTTGGCGCAGCGGTAGAGGACTTGCGTGGACTTCGTGGTTCGATCCCGCAGTTGGGCAGCGCTCTTTTTGCTACGTTTCGCTCCGCTTTTGCTTTGTAGTTTCGGGACTCCCGGATCCGGGTAAAGTCGGATTGGGGAAATGATTATTTGTAAGTTGATCTGGTCGGTTCCCTGATATGCCTGCCAAGTTTCATCGTCCTAGCTTATGTGGAAGTGCCCGAACTAGCAAAACCTGGACAGACCGACGGACGGACAGAAACTGCGATCGCTATATGGCACTTGGCCGACGGGCAAGTGCCATAAAAAAACAGGAAGGAAATACTCAAAATAACTATACATAGGCTACAAATGTACCTGCACACAAAGTATGGAGATAGTGTGGCGATAACTATAACTTGGTGAAAATTATAACTTCATGGTTTGGCATTTGGCATATTTTCCAGTAAAATAGGAAGATAATTCTTCGATGTAATATAGGCATATTCTCGGCATGACGATCTGTGACACAACACGCAAAAAAAAACGTGACACGAAAAAGCTTAAAAGCAGCCCTTTTTGGTTAAACTCCAAACTTCATTCCAAGCCAGGACAAAATCCTTTCCCATCGGCTTAGCTTTATTCATGTAACTTTTTCCCAAAGGCACTTATTAATTAAGAACTCACTTTGCTTAATTAAGTTCCATAACGACTCTTAACGGGTCTGTGTAAAAGCAACTTGAGACTTCAAATATCTAAATTCCAAAACTTTCAGACTAAGCAAACAGAATCTACTTCAACCTAAAAGGCCTAGGAAAACAGGCTTTAAAGCCTATCACGAAACAAACTGACATGCAAGAACAATATCAAACAAGCTGAAAATGGGTTTAAGGAATCCTTGTAAAGCTCCGAAGTAATAATAGGCCTTAAAGGACCTGTCTTACCTATAATACTAATGCAACCTACTTCCATAATCACTCCATATATTTCTAAACCCGGAGACCCCAATTTCGTAAGGTGCATTCTAATCTCTCTAACACAACCACGCTGATTTTCTCACTTGGCGTGTTTTCTACCTTCGATGCGTATCACGCTGTCGATGGTTGTCTGCGAGAAGTTCTTTCATCAGAAATAAGACCAAAGGTTTCGATGGGATCCCAAGAATTCAATATTTGATCCAGACAAAACCAAGTTCAGATATGGATCCAGCATGTGTGTTTACCCCTATGAGTCATATCTATTTTGACGAAAGAGATCGAAACTTCCTGCCTTAATTCTGCCACTTTTTCGGTTACGGCGGAATTTCGGCTCAAAAACGAATTCAGCGTATCACATTACTCCTGTATCCAACATCTAATCAACTTCAAATAAAAAAATTTCAGCCGGACTCCGGGCGAACAATACCCTATGTCTGGGTAAAAATTTATTGTCATATCTGGATTCAGCATCTCTTCTTACCCCGAAATCGCACATCTAATCAATTACAAATACAACTTTTGCTTTTAACAAATGTTCCGGTTTTGGCCGGATTCCGGGCGAACTATTCATCCGGGTAGAAAATGATTTTCACACCAGTGTTCAGCATGTCTTCTTACCCCTAAACCGAACATCTAATAAACTTCAAATAAACTTTTACTTCTAACAAACTTTCCGGTTTGACCGGATTCCGGACGAACTACTTGCAACAATTTTCGTATCTAGACGGAAATGCACTAGTCATCGTAGATGCAGTGTCTGTTTCAATATCCAACATAGACGATTTAAAGGCGATTTTCTGCGATCCCACAACGCGCTTTTTGCTCAGTTATGGCTAAAAAAGAACCGGTGGTCTTTTGTGTAGCGCAAAAGTGCGTTTCCGCGACCAACAAGGTTTTGTGGCTCTTTGTGGCTGGAATGTGACAAACAACTGTAGCTCGAATCTGGAGGGAAATTCAAACTTAGCAGCAAATTAAAGTCCCAACAATAAATTAACTACTTCAAGCATATAGACCGAGGGGTCGCCAACTCTCAATGTTAGTGTATAGCGCAAGTACCCTGGTGCCGTCAACGGTTGCCCCGTGTTAAAACGTCAAAATTAGTATGTTTAGAAGCGAAATCACCCAAATTTATGGACGGCACATTATTCGGCTGCGGTGACGTTCCTGGCTCTTCGGTAGGCACACGGCGAATCTTCATCGCGACGAAGAGTTACTCATCAAGAGTATAGAGTAGACTCCGCACGCAAGAAGATTAAAGCGAACACTCACCGTTCCCTCTTTGAGGCGTTTGAGGAGTTCCTCTTCAATATTTGTGTCGAGTCTTGCGGCAATCAAGGCCTTGTCTTCACGGCGTTTCTCTCGGCGCTCAATTTTTCGCATAAGAGGAATGAGCTTCTTCCTGGAAAAAAATTCCCCATTGTTTCAACTTGGAATTCTTCTGGAGGGGTCATTAAGGGAGGGGGCGACGGAAACAAAATTAAATAAAGTGAGAAGCATGTCCCCTCAAGTAGACAGCGTGGCTGTCAAAGGAGCGTTACGAGGGTATGTGCCAGTGTTGCCACACTGGCTGATGAAACTGTGGGATTTGGCAGCATATTTACTCTTAAAGCACAACTCTTACTAGAAACGATATTTTTACTATGAAGTGGATCACAAAAATGTTTTTCGAAAATACCACTACTTTCCACCTGAATTTAGCAATTTTCTTGCTAGCGCTTGTCGACTCTATCCAGCCTTCCTGCTGTCCGACGCGGCGGATGGGCGCAAAACACTTGAAAACAGAACGCGCCGTGGTTAAAAAGTGGGAAAACTAAGCAAATGAAAAGTAAAAAACAGAAGATTCTCATATCCTTGTGTGTGAAAGAGTTTTCAGCGGACGTTGAAGATTCAGGCAAACTCTGACCTGCATAACGGACAAAACTCGGCACGGCCGAAAAAGCGCTAAAAATTCGTAGGAACAAAACGAAACAATGGAGAAAGGTGGGGGTTTTAGAAGCTTAAAATTCCATAAGGGAGCTAGGTATGTTATGAAAGACAGAATAAGCAAAAGGGGTCCTTGAAGAGCCCAAGCTGACTGGGAAACATGTTCGAGCAGTGGCTGGACTGGACGAAACGAGCCTGCAATCCTATTTTGATGAAAGGAAGGTTTCTTCCAGTCCAGCATCAGCCTGACGAGGACCCTTACGAAGAAGGGCCAAAATGTCGCTGTCAAACAACGTAGCTGACTTTCCGTTTTTGGCCGTTGTTTTAACATAGAGTTGGCAGCAAAAACTTGTGATATTCTGGCGCTAACGAAACTGGGCAACCAACTTGTAACTTGAAATCTCGCTTTTTCAGCTTCTTAATTCTATGCTTGACTTTTTTTTATTCAATTTTTTATTTACTGGCAAGTAACCGGTCGCAGAGTTCTGGTTCGTTTTGTCGATCGAGTAAAAAATATGTGACAGACCGAAATGTCGCTGTCAAACAACGTAGCTGACTTTCCGATGTTGGCCGTTGTTTTAACATAGAGTTGGCAGCAAAAACTTCTGATGTTCTGGCGATTACGAAACTGGGCCATTTTTAACAAGAAATCTCACTTTTTCAGCTTCTTAATTCAGAGTTCTGGTTCGCTTTATCGATGGAGTAAAAAATTCTGTGACAAATCGCAGAATTCTGCGACCACTGGCAACAATGGTATAGGCTGCAGTGGGGAACTTCTGTCTAGGCAAACTAGACAGCTGCCTAGACCCACCTAGGAGGGGCCAAGGCCAGAGGCAGAAGTGGCAAATGAAAATATTTAACATAAGTAAGTTAGTGTTCTTTTAATAATTTATCAAGTGCACGTTTAAAAGTTGTTTCTCTTTCTAATCTGTTGTCTCTTTCCTTAAATACGGTCTCCACGATATTTCTGCTTAGAGAGAGAGAGAGTTTATTCAACGGATAATACTATATGCTACATAAGGGCCACCCCAGAAAGCACTGACCTGTCCTAGGGGGTGGCCGTGCTAAACTCTCAATTTCCTGACACCTGTAACATTTTTTTCCCCCAAAATTGTCACAACAGGATGGCGAAATTGCACCTGCATTCACTTCCTTCAGTTGCTGATTAACCACTAACCTCACCGCCTGCATCCCTTTTCGCCGAAATCGGCGACACCGGGATTCCTCAATTTCTCCCGCAGTGAGGATGAACTATCTGTTAAAAGTTTAACCGAAAGACTCCGACATACGACAATTTACCATCCCTCCCTCAACCAGAAGCGGAGCATAATCAAAGAGAAGCGGAGAATAACAGATCCATCATGGACCTTATTCGCTCCGAAGTACGAATTAAAGGACCCCTCTTGCTTATTCTGCCTTTTATAATATACTTAGCTCCCATATGGAATTATAAGCTTCTAAAATCCCCACCTTTCCCCATTGTTCAATTCGTAACCACGAATTTTTAGCGCTTTTTCGGCCTTGCCGAGTTTTCCCGTCACTCAACGAAAAGTTTGCCGGAATCTTCAATGTCCGCTGACAACTGTTTCAGACATAAGCATGTGATAATCTTATATTTATTACTTCTTTAATTTGCTTAGTTTCCCTACTTTTCAACCAAGGCACGTTCAGTTTTCAAATGTTTTGCGCCCAGCCGCCGCGTCGGAGAGCAGGAAGGCTGGGTAAAGTCGACAAGCGCTAACAAGAGAACCGCTAGTTTCAGGTGGAAAGTAATCGTATTTTCGAAAATCTTTTTTCTGATCCCTTTCATAGGGAAAAGATCATTTCAAGTAAGAGTTGTGCTTTAAGGTAATCACTTTTCACTTAAATGGGCTTGAAGACCTGATAAAAATACGATACTTCGTTGTTTCGCTAATCACGAATATTCAATTTTCATATTGTGAGTTTTCCTTTACGGATTTGTGGTACCTCGATGTGCGTCTACCTCTATATCGAGTATTTAGCAACTACGGCGGACAATTTCCAGATTATATATATATATTTATATTCCGACTAAACTGGACCTCGATCAAAGGAGATGACAGAAAAATCAAGTTTGTTATCTTGTTTAATACTGCAGCCCGAACAAATATTGCCGCTTTTCCGTTTTACGCTATAAAATACGCTCTTGCTGCTTGGTGGGCATAAATAAATACAAATAACATAAATGTATAAAAGCATCCTCAGGCAGCGTGCAAACACAGGTCGTAAAAACAATCGTAACCATCAGAGCTGCTGTGAGAAATGGCCTTTTTTTACGGGAACATCGTTTCTTTCCAAGTAGATCCTTGGGAGCGATTGCACTGATTTACGTAGGCTGAATGAAAAGCATACAGAATTCGGAGAGTATATAAAGCCGGGGCTGAAAGAGGTAATGGATTGGAAGAAACAGGGGTACCCGGGATGGTAACAGGCTCTGACTGAGTCTGTGATCTTGTCTGTATTGAAGCTATTGCAGTTTTTCAGCAAGACAGGAGAGCAGTATAGCTTCTTCTCTTTACAATTTCAATTCCCTTAAAGTTGAAGTTAAGTTTAAAGTTAAGCTTAGAGTTAAAGGCTTTAAAACCCAACGAAAATGCGTTACTTTGCTGCTCCACTATTCATATAATCTATTTTCATCGAAACAATCTTTTCTTTCGAATCTGTATTACCTCTATGTCTTCTACCTCTATGCTCAAAAGACTTAGCAACTACAACGAAAAAGGATTACAGAAAAATAAGTTTTGTTTTGGTCACAAGAAATAGCGGACTTTCTTCAAAAATTGACCTTCACATCTGGAATTGAACGTCCTGAGCTTCGCTTCGTTAGCCATTAAAATGCACGCTTTTTTTGAAATTCAAACTCTCCGCGTCTGGGTCTTTGTCGAGCAAACAGCGTAGGCTATATTCTTAACGTCTCCACTAGAGCTCAAGACGAATAAATAAAAAATCCTTAGCACAGTCAAAATAGTTAAGTCGAATAAAATCCAAAATACAAAGTTAAGCTGGCTTTTCATTTAAACTTTAAAGTTTAACCGAAAAGGGCTGGGATAGGACAGTCTAGTTACTAATCACTTATTCACTTAAATTGGATTGAAGACCCACTGAAAAAGCATTACTCCATTTTTCCGCAATTCACGAATAATCGATTTTCAAATAGTAGCATTTCCGTGTGATTTGTGGTACCTCTATGCGCTTGTATTTTTGTTGTATGCCATACGAGAAAGATGTATGATTTTTTTTTTTGCTGAGGCACTAAGCAATCTTCACCAATCTCACCCCTGCCCACTGAAAAGCCGCGTTTGTGTTAAGATTCAAATTTACCACGTCATAGTAGAATTTACGCTGTGGGGACGACCGCAGATATTCTGAACGTCATAACCAGAGCAGATAGTGGAGAATAAAAAAATCCCTTTGCAGGATCCAAATAACTCAGTGTATTCAATTAAATGACACAAGGATAAGTTGGCTTTTCAGTTAAACTTTAAGGCACAAGTGGCATTAGTCTTTCAATCCAATATATCCGGGACTCTTTTGAAACCCCGTTGGGTCTCTCAAAGATTACGAACCCGTCCCTGCTCAACGGGCCCCGTGGTTTTGATAATAAACACTGAAACAAGAGCTGTAAGCTCATATGGCACTTGCATGTGTTAAGATGATTTGATTGATCAAAAGTAAGTTTCGACTTTGCGGTTGAGATGCGCACTCTAAGGGAGCTGGAACTTCATTTGTAAGCAAAATCCTTGAGGCAAAAATGCTAGTGGGCTGATGGGCATCATGAAAATGTATAAATTACTCAAAAGTATTTTTTTTACTTTGCGGTCAAGATTGGTACTTTAAGGAATAATCGGATTTGGGAAGTAGCAATTTCTAAGCAAATGTTGTTGAGTCTCCAATATTCCAGCGAAGTTGCATCGTCCTAGCACATCTGGAAGTACCTGAACGCGCGATCACCGGAATCCCAGACCCCCCCCCCCCCTCCCCCGACTCCACCCACAATACCCGGAGCCAATCCGGTTCTGTAAATGATTAATCCAGAGCATCTGTTTGTCATTCCCACGAAGTTCGATCCAGATCACACCAGTCTAAGCGGTCAAGTATTTTCCGCCCTCCCCCCAATAATTGCCGCATTCGGTCCGGAAATGAAAAAGATCACCAGAGAAAAATGTCCTCTATTTAATTATTAAATTACACTCGAATCCGATCACCCGTTCCAAAGTTACGCATGACTCAATATTCCGGATTCCCCTCCCTCAACCCCCCCCCCAAGATTATCATATCAGTTAAACTTTAAGGCACAAGTGGCATTAGTCTTTCAATCCAATATATCCGGGACTCTTTTGAAACCCCGTTGGGTCTCTCAAAGATTACGAACCCGTCCCTGCTCAACGGGCCCCGTGGTTTTGATAATAAACACTGAAACAAGAGCTGTAAGCTCATATGGCACTTGCATGTGTTAAGATGATTTGATTGATCAAAAGTAAGTTTCGACTTTGCGGTTGAGATGCGCACTCTAAGGGAGCTGGAACTTCATTTGTAAGCAAAATCCTTGAGGCAAAAATGCTAGTGGGCTGATGGGCATCATGAAAATGTATAAATTACTCAAAAGTATTTTTTTTACTTTGCGGTCAAGATTGGTACTTTAAGGAATAATCGGATTTGGGAAGTAGCAATTTCTAAGCAAATGTTGTTGAGTCTCCAATATTCCAGCGAAGTTGCATCGTCCTAGCACATCTGGAAGTACCTGAACGCGCGATCACCGGAATCCCAGACCCCCCCCCCCTTCCCGGACTCCACCCACAATACCCGGAGCCAATCCGGTTCTGTAAATGATTAATCCAGAGCATCTGTTTGTCATTCCCACGAAGTTCGATCCAGATCACACCAGTCTAAGCGGTCAAGTATTTTCCGCCCTCCCCCCAATAATTGCCGCATTCGGTCCGGAAATGAAAAAGATCACCAGAGAAAAATGTCCTCTATTTAATTATTAAATTACACTCGAATCCGATCACCCGTTCCAAAGTTACGCATGACTCAATATTCCGGATTCCCCTCCCTCAACCCCCCCCCCCCCCAAGATTATCATATCGAGGATTTTTTTTTATTCCAAGTCAGTTTGACCGGGTCCCTGATATGCCTTCCAAGTTTTGTCGTGAAAATCCCCCCAAAAACGGAATTCCGGGAAACCCCCTCCCCCCCCCCCTCAAGTGTCCGGATCCAGTCAAATTATATAAAAGATTTACATGGATCAGATGTTTGTTCTTCCCAGCAAGTTTCACTCCGATACGATCATTCTAACCGTTTCTCGAGATTTCCGGTCCACCCCCCCCCCCAGCTCCCCCACGGTGCCCGTAGCCAATCCGATTCATAAATGACTTACCTAGAGCATCTGTTTGTTCTTCCCACAAAGTTCCATCCCGATCCCTCCATTCTAAACGGGTCACCTATTTCCCCCCCCCCCCTAATAGTTGCCGGATCCGGTCCGGATATGAAAAAATCATCGGAGAAATGTCCTCTGTTCAATTCTTAAATTTCACTCGAATCCGATCACCCATTCCAAAATTACGCATGACTGAAAATTTCGGATTCCCCTCCCTCCACTCCCCCCACCATTATCTGATCGACAAATTTTTATTTTGAAGTCAGTTTGATTGGGTCCCTGATACGCCTGCCAAGTTTCATCGTGAAAATCCCAAAACCACCATCACCGGAATTCCGGGACCCCCCCCCCCCCCATAAGTGTCCGGATCCAGTACAATGGTCTAAAGGACTTATCTAGAGCAGATGCTTGTTCTTCCCAGCAAGTTTCACTCCGATCCCTCCATTCTAACCGTTTCTTGAAATTTCCGGTCTCCCCCCCCCCCAACTCCCCCCTGGCCACCGAATCCGGTCAAGACTTTAAACGGGACATTACAGATATATATTCTATTCGGTTATGAAGTTTCATTACAATCCGACCATCCGTTCGAAAGTTACACACTTCTCAATTTCCCGGATTCCCCTGCCCTCCACCCCCCCCCCCAAAAAAAATGGTCGGATCAGAAAACTGATTATTTCTAAGTTTGTTTGGTCGGGTCTCTGATATGCCTGCCAAGTTTCATGGTCCTAGCACAACTGGAAGTACCCTAACTCGAAAAAGTGTGACAAAATGCCCTAAATTTTCATGTTTCCAGCGCCCCCACTTCCCCGCATATGGTCGGATCGGGAAACTGATTATTTCCAGGTTAGTTTAGTTGGGTCCCTGATATTCCTGCCAAGTTTCATTGTCCTAGCTCATCTGGAAGTACCCTAACTCGAAAAAGTGTTACAAAATGCCCTAAATTTTCAAGTTTTGAGCGCCCCCACTCCCCCGCATATGGTCGGATCGGGAAACTGATTATTTCCAGGTTCGTTTGGTCGGGTCCCTGATATTCCTGCCAAGTTTCATTGCCCTAGCTCATCTAGAAGTACCCTAACTCGGAAAAAATTGACAAAATGCCCTAAATTTCTCAAGTTTCCAGCGCCCCGCACTCCCCCGCATATGGTCGGATCGGGAAACTGATTATTTCCAGGTTAGTTTGGTCGGGTCCCTGATATGCCTGCCAAATTTCACTGTCCTAGCACATCTGGAAGTACCCTAACTCGGATATGTGGGACAAAAACTCGGACCGACCGACAGACCGACAGACGGAATTGTGATCGGTATATGGCACTTGAGCCAGAGGCTGCAAGTGCCATAAAAACTGCATAACCGGTATTTCTGATCAATGAGCTGTTTGGAATCAATAACAGGGAGCCTGGTCCGACTTAAAAAGCACCAAACAAAACCAAGAGTCCTATCGCTAGGGTGAATATAAACTAACATGGTAAGTTGGAAATCTTTGAAACGAAAACGAACGGAAAGGTTAGGGATATCAGCTGCAACGAGCAATATGGGTTTTTGCAAATACCACGTTCTAAATTCGCTTTCTAGTATACAGATGTGTGTATGAATTTGAGATTTATGAATAATACGTGAAAGTTGAACTGAAATAGTTGAAAGTAAAACATAGAAGTATCAACCAACACCTGTAAACGCAAACATCACAAAGAAGAAGAAGAAGAAGAAGTAAAGTCGTTTTCGCAGGTAACTGATACCGCGGTCAAAGGGCGTTTGCAGTTATCGTGGTATCTAGCCAGTTACCATGGTGTCTGATATTCAGATACCACGGTCCGACCGTGGTAACTAATCGTGATATCTGAAAATTCGTCCCATTCTCATCATCAGCAACAGACGGGTCTATATTTTCGTCACATTGGTGGGAAAGAAGTTTGGCACTTGTGATATGAGTGAATATCAGTCTTTCTTTTTGGAAGACATCTAAAATCGCAAATTCGGCAATAGTCGTTTTTGCAAAGCCACTGTGGTATCATATGCCACGGTAACTGCAAATGACGACAAAGTGCAGATCCAATTACCGTGGTATCTGCAAAAACGCAACTACTATATTGACATAAATATTGTATAATGTTACATAACACCGAGGCGGTCACTGAAAATAACCTATCCGAGCTGAAGGCAAGGTGGATATTTTTTAATGGCCACCGAGGTTGTCATTCCGATATCAACCGAGATGGACGTGGGTTAACTGTTTTAACTTTCTCGAATAGAAATCCTCTCTGGAGGCTGATATGACTTATATCATCCTTTCCGGAGGCTGATATGACTTATCTCATCCTCTCTGGAGGCTGATATGACTTACATCATCCTCCCATATCTACGCTAACTTTCTGTGTTAAGATTATCGTAATATAACTGACAATGGGTCATACGAGGATATGCATTACATACCTGTACGAAAAAAGTTATAATAACAATAATTTATTTACAAGAAATGCCTGAGGTCGTGGCAATGATATTATAAAAAGAATGAAGGTTTATTGCGCATTCGGCAGTGATTATTCTATAGATAGATTTAGTACAAATTTACTGGCACTTCCGACACTTTATCTCCACAATCCGTATAACTCTCCTCCGCAAACCGCCCACAACCTTAAAGGACCCCTCTTACTTATTCTGCCTTTTCTGTTTTCCGTAGCTCTACTATGGAATTATAAGCATCACCCATCCTCGCCTTTGGACATTATTTCCTTGTGCAAATACGACTTTTTATCCTTTTCTCGGCTATGTCGAGTTTGTCAATCACGGGGTGCAAACTTCGCCAGAACCTTCAAAGGTCAGCCTACAACCAACAATAAGTGCATGAGAAGATTACAACTGTGTGTTTTCATTTTCGAAAACCCGGTAGGTAGTCACGCCTATCTCATGTTTTGGACTCCTTTCCTTTTTGCTTGGTTTTCCCACTTTTAAACCACGGCGCGCAATTTTTCAAATATTTTAGTCCAACCTCCGCTTCAGAGAACGGGAAAGTCAGGATAGAGTCGGCAAGCGCCAACAAGACAATTGCCAATATATCTGAACTACGCCGGTGAAACCTCGGGAAGAACAAGAAACGTCACCCAAACGAACTCTCTAACTGATTAAAATCCTGTGTAAACCAATCAACAACGTTTTCTGTCGTGACGATTCTGGCCCTTCGCTGGGCAGACGGCGATACTTCAGCGGCAAGAAGAGTTAGTCATCACGAGTATTTCCCGATGAAAAATGTGTAGCCTGCGTAGTTGTATGATAGTTGTACGAAAAATTTGCATGTATTGATATGTATCCTAATAGTAAAGAATACTATCATTTAATGTGCCTCAGACTGGGACAATCTTAAGCAGTAGTATCCAGTAGCATCCTGTCTTGCTATCCAGTCTTGCTAATAGTAGCATGCAGTAGAAGGCAGTAACACGGTAGCTTTGACATAGAAGCATGTAGTAGCATCAGTTCGTACTGCATGATACTTTTTCGTACAACTTCATACTACTATTTTGAGATCAATTATTTTTCATCGGGTTCCTGGGGCAAGTATTTGTGTTTTCGGAGAACGAAATTTCTGTACCATTTATCGGGAAAATATCATTTCTAGCACGAGTTGTGCTTTATAAAACATATCCGGCATCCGTCACTAACTTTTGGAATCCCAAACAATAGTCCATCTTCGTTACTACGATCTGTTTAGCTTTCCTAAGCATTCTTAGAACTTCAGCTCCTATTATAGTAGGATCAGCTGGTGTCCATTTATTCGAAATTGTCCCCTCCCAAGCGGGATTACAACGCCATGCGGGGATCGTAGTGCAAAGTTTGAAGCTTACTCAGGCTTAGCGGGGGAATTTGCTTAATGTCTCAAAAAAGGTCAGGGTCACCCAAGGCAAAGCACCATAAGCTGTTAAAGGAGACAACACCGGATAACGTCCAATGAAGAAAAAGGAGCGGAAAATTCAACTTCGTTCTTCGAACTACTCGGACCTCTGGACTCGTCTCGAGACGCCTTTTATTAACATTTATTTATATAACTAGTTATATGTAAAATAGGTTAGATCTATACTGTACCGGAATTTTTGGCAACCGACCATGTGTCTCCGGCTTGACCCTATATTTATTATGATTACAGAAGTCTAATTAAAACCTTGAACAGCCTTTCTACGAGGTTGACCTGTAGTTTGATCCAAAGAATCCTCATACCAAGTTTGGACAAAATATCTCAACCCCTTCGAGAGTTATCGTGCTAATAGACAGACAGACGGACGGAAAAACTTTACGAAGTCATAGGTATCCCGTCACTAACGTTTTGGGATCTAAAAAGTAAACATGTTTAATTGTTTTGTTCTGTCTAATAGTTTCATTCCTGCCTTTTAATGTCTTTATTTTATATTACTCCGCTAATAAGTAAACTGTCTTATGTCAAGGTTTTACATAAAAGTCAGTCTATTTCATTCCGGTTTATTTTTAATCACGATCAAGCATGCGATCTAGCCATTCATGCATCATTTTGATTCCGCAAATTGATATTTTTTTACAAAACTGAGACGTTTTTTATCAGTCAATCAATCAAGTTTAATATCCAAAAAGCTTAAAGCTAGAAGAGGAATAAAATATTTACGGTATACACAGACACGAAAGAAACCACCTTATACACTTAAAAGATGAAAATAAATGATGGGATGAAAACACGTAAAAAATGGGAAGAAGAATTAGCAGAATATGGACAAAACTGATTGCCAGTGTTCCTCTCGGACCGACGCACGGAAGACGGGAAGGGAGGGGGGATAGATGGGTCACCTGGGGACAACACATTATCTTTGCTCCAAATTTTTTGGAAGAGTATTTCTGCGGTCAATTTATTTAGGAACGTCAAGTTTAATGAGAGCCTCTTCATATGAAAAAATTATAATCACCCAGATTTTATAACCGCTCTGGCTAACCAAGCGACTTAAGTCCAACAACTCAAAAGTAAGTTTTCCGAAAACGTGCCAATACCGTCCGATTCAGTCAGTCGGATTTCCTTCTTAGATCCGGAATTTCGACGTATCGCAAGCAGGTTTCTCCAAAGTGACGCGAATTTCGCCCCCGAAATCTTACCGGACTGAGCATTCACGTAGCTCTAAGTGGAATTCACACAGAAGGCGTTTAAATATTAGCAAGCGAAAATACGCTTCGCGGCGTCCATGCGAAAATCACAGGTTTTTACAGACGAGGAGCGAATTCGCCAAAATTTTATTTCTTCATATGCATTTTCTCTTATACCATTCTCGATACCGATATCGTAAACTCTAAACTAACAAGGTTAGCTGTTCTACATCAACCGTCTGTGTATTTCAAATTATTTTCCGGGCGTTACGGACTCTTTCGGCTCGGAGCCGAAGCCTCACGACGCGTTTTTTTACCTGACGAAGCGTTTTTTTTTCAACGCATTGCGTGACGGATATCGCCAGACGTTGCAACATGTGTGAACTCGGCTTTACTGTGCGGGGCGGAGAGTGCCGGCGGCCCTAGAACCAAGTATATAGCGCCCGCAGGATCAAATCAAGGTGCTGGCATAGATGGGCGAATCCGAATCCGGATTCGAATCCAGGTTTCGTCCTTTTGGCCGGATTCGAATCTTCTGCTTTTAAGGCTGGATTCCAAACCCCGGATCGTACGTATCCGCTCTAATTTCTAATCTTCATCTTCCAGTTTCCATTTTCCCGACTTTCCCGAAACGAGCCATTCTTGTTTGCCGAGAGAAAACCCATACTATGATAACCTCACATGAGTGCCGAGAAATACCGTCTCATCTGCCTTCAGTATGACCGTCTCATCTGCCTTCAGTACTTTTGTCCCCTCTGATTTTCTAAATTATAACCTATGTACACGATTTAATTTTTGTTAAAGGAGCCCCTCTTACTTATTCTGCCTTTTATAATATACCCAGCTCCCTTATGGAATTATTAGTTGCTTAAATCCCCACTTTTCTCAATTGTTTCCTTAGTGCATACGAAGTTTTAGCGCTTTTTCGGCCTTGCCGAGTTTTGCTCGTCGCAGAACGCAAAGTTTGCCGGAATCTTTAACGTCCGCTTACAACTCTTTCACATATAGGCTAAGGGTATGAGAATCTTCTGTTTTTTAATTGTTTAATCTGATTAGCTTCCCCAATTCTGTACCAAGGTGCGTTCAGTTTCAAATTTTTTGCGCCCAACCGCCGCGTCGGAGAGCAGGAAGGCTGGATAGAGTCGATAAGCGCTTAGAAGAAAATCGCCAATTCTAGGTAGAAAGTAATGGCATTTTCGGAAAACTTTTTCTGAGCCATTCTGACCACATAGGGAAAAGATCCTTTCTAGTAAGAGTTGGGCTTTAAGGTCGGACCCAAATACGGATTCGAGTCCTAGCATGAAATGGTGAATTCGGATTCGGAATCCGATTCGTGCCTAGCCCGGATTCGGAAATCGGATTCGTGCCTAGCCCGGATTCGGAAATCGGATTCGTGCCTAGACCGGATTCGGAAATCGGATTCGTGCCTAGCCCGGATTCGAATTCGGAATCGGATTCGTGCCTAGCCCGGATTCGGAATCGGATTCGTGCCTAGCCCGGATTCGGATTCGAATCCTTTCATGGTCGGATTCGCCCATCTCTAGAGCTGGCTAAACTCTTCCTATAGACATAAAATAACTTACGATCTCCTAAGCTTAAGTTTCCTCATTCGGATCAGGTATTGCTGAATTCGTAAGAAGCGCTGTCGGCATTTTGCTCTCAAAAACTTCGGCCAGTAGATTAAACTTACATCAAGCTGTCTTAGAGCCTTATCGAGATCCCTTGAAAGCTTCACCTTTTCCCACATTTTGGAAGGGAAAGCGGCCCTAGAACAAATACAATCAGTTAAGCAAATGGAAAAAAGGCAAAGAGATCCCCGAATTCTGGAAAATGCAAATCCTAGGGACTCAGGTAATGAAATCGACTTCGCGCAAACGCCAAATCTCAACAATACGGCGTTTGATTGCTACTCCTACAGACGACTGCATTGACTGGCAACGAGCATATGCTAGGGACCGTCGGCTAGACCGCAGCTCTCAAAGGGCTCTCATCTTCACCACATTGGCAGGGTTACGAAGTTGAGATAGGGAGGTATTTAAGGAGGGTGAGGTCGAACGGTGGTCGGAATTGTTGTTAGCGTCGAGTGGCTACCTAACTAACATCGACGGTCATTCGCTTTAATTGTATAGAGCCTCGTTTTTGTTGCAATACTGCTGCCGCTTCGCTGCTGCAGCACTTCTTTGCTTCTGCACAAGATGCGTTTTTCGATTCACTTCCTGCACTCTTTCTTCTTGGTTGACGCAGCACCTTGCCGGGAAGCACGGACTTTGTCGGTAAGCAAGTCCGCGATTCTCGAGAAGCGCTGCCCTCTTCCTCGGAAGCAGTGCAGTGCAAACACGAATGTAGAAAGAATCAGCCCGGTAGCGGCCGGGATTGCCGGGAAGTGGACCTGCAGAGTGCAACAAAAACGAGGCTTAGGTGTTCGACGTATGGAGAAACAAAATGAAGGTTTACAGCATTGTTTGTGTTGCTGTAAGAAGCTGAAGCACTCTGTAATCCGCACTATTTACGTCCGTCATCGTTAGGCAGCGTTCCTACTTTTCACTGCTCTGCAGTATTATCTTTTATACTAACGTCTACCTCTTACCCTATTTGACTTCGTAAGCTAGGTTACATCATAATGACTCACTTCTTTCCCGACGGCCAGTTGGCTAACAACAACTCTTTTACATGTAGCGGATATTATTGTAAGTAACTTTGATTACCGAGAATATAGTAGGCCTACTATTTCTTGATATTCAGGACAATAGGTCATAGCACAGGTCTTGTTTAAAGCTGCTTAGAGAAGTCTGGACTGCAATGCACAGGTCTAGTGTCTGGTCGGTTGCTGATGGCCTAGTTTGGCTTCGCTCTGCAAACCAGTTTGAACTGACCACCGATTTCCATAATAATGGGCCCGTGATGAACCTCTCTATGTCTGGTGGGCCATCCTGAACGCCCTAGGCTATCCTGACATCGGTGAATGTATAGCATCTATGACATTTACCATTACTTGTCGTCGCTTAAAGTGCGAACACAGGATCAGGATCGGGCGCTCCGGGACTGGAATTCCTGCCCGGATTTTTTCCACCATCATCACTTCCATACGGAAAGGTTGATATTTTTCAACTTCACGATGTAAGTGAAGAAAATTTGGCTGGGAAATCCTTCTTGTGTATTCACACTTGTACTACATCCATCGCCATAACACCCGATTCAGAATGCATGAGAGGGGCCGACGTGCTTCCCCTAGAGATCTGCAGTTTTGCTTTATGGGTCCATTGTACAAATTGTAACATCTTTGTATGATTGATGCTGATAATAAGGCGAGAGTAATAAACAGTCGAATGTACTTGAGGCGCTGACCTGATATAAGGTCAACTGTTCTATATGAGCCAAGACGAGAAAAGATTACTGGATTAAGGTTTAACCGAATAGGGATCAGATCCGACAGTATAGTTACACATTACTTAAAGCCGCGGACTTCACCTTCCAGATTACCAGACGTCCGGAGCTAGCCCATAGTTCAAGCCAATTCTTTCCAGATGTTCATGATAATGATGGCAGCTAATTTTGCTATTCTTCAACATTTCCTAGTCCTAGTCCTAACATTTCCATGTCTCCTTCGCATTTCAAATATCTCTTGCATCCTTGTCACAACTATCAACCACTTTCCCTTTTCTTCCTAGATTTGCATATTTGTTATGTCTCTCGAATTGTTTGCCTCTATGGTATCTTCCAGATATCCGGAATCTGGGGTGTCCCGACACCCCGGACTTCCAGAGGTTTTTGGCCTGGCTTCACCTTCCACATCGGTTTAGACGAAAACGGCTGTCTGAAATCCGAACGAACAATGTGGAAGGTGAAGCCTGGCTTTATTCACATAAACTGACCCGAAAATCCGATAAAATACGTTACTCCGTCGTAACGTAATGAACTTACTCTTTCGGATTTACGCTACCTCTATGTGTGTGTCCATCTATGCTTAAAATATTCAGCAACTACAAAGTAAGCAATTGCCGACTAGTAAACTAAAAATGGCAGATTCCTTGCAAGACAAGTAAAGATATTAAAGAAATAAGAAATGTTGGAAGTTCCTCAAGTTAGCTTTTAAACACCAGAAAGATTTCTTTTGATGGGAAAGTTGTATTTTTAGTGTTAATGAAGTATTCAGAGTAAATTAGAAATATTAAGAGTGTTATTAGTGTGTATATACGCACGTAAAATTGTTCACTTTTGCCTGATGACTTTAATGTGAAAATAAATCATCCTCATCAAATCATTATTTATCATCATTTTCCTAGTAATTTTCCGTGGCTTTTCCTGGCTTAGCATCTTTAATCCTGGAAATGCAGGCTTTTTTTTTTATTCAAATTCTCCGCGTCCTCATGACTTTTGGGTTGTCGTGCAAGCAACGGACACTGAGCGTGTTCTACCCTCGTACCAATAGTAACTATTAGTTGCTATTTCCGTTCCAACCTCACGAAAAGTTACTACGCTGACCGTTCCAGCCTTCTCAAAATAGTAACTATTTGCTTACCACGCTCGGGAGCGTAGTAACTACGGATCTCTGCCACGTGATTGGTCGGATTCGCCCGTGGCATGATATTCTGCTGGAAAAAAGAAAAATCGTTCCAGCCTTGACGACAGAAAGGCAGAATTTGTGACGTCATGCGTAGTAACTACGGTAAGTAGGATGGAACATGCTCTCTATAGAGCCTCGGGTGAAAAAATACAGATCCAAGACGGGTCGAAATATTTCAGTGTATTCAAATTTCAGATGTAAAAGCAAGTAAAAGCATTTAAGTTAAACTTTAAGTACTGTTGTCCAAGAGCTGCAAATTCTCAAGACGGAAAGCAGGGACAGGATTTACTGTGTTGCTGCTTTAATATTAATGCGATTTCTTCAGTTTTGACACCCAAAAGAGATCGATGATATATTAATGCCCATAAACATTTACACCGTTTTCCACTTTTCCCCAAAACAGGGAAATTAAAAAATAAATGAAAAAGACTGTGGGAGATGTCAAAAAGTAAGTCTGCCAGCAAATTAGTCGACGCTGTCAAATATGTCAACGCTGTCAAAAAACCAACTGAAAATTTTGGAAACGAAACATTCAATAGGATTAATATCAGACTGCTGTGCCTGTTCAAAGCTAACCGTTTTTTATAGCAAGTAATAATTAAAGGAAAATAATAATATTCAACTCTTCAAATCCCGACTGAACTCGAGAAACGGTAATTCTTTAAGTCTCAGTACGTTGTCACAAGTCTGACAACATTAACAAGAGGTCCAATTTCGACAGTTACGAAACATTTGTTGCAAAATATGTCCGTTATTACCTTGTTAGTTCTTTTTTCGTGACATTTCAAACCAATTTTGATGTATGTTCTACGGAAAAATAACAGTTACAGACTCACACCAGAGATTTTCTATTTCTCCGAAAGGAAAAACATATGAGATCGTGCAATTTTCAGTATGCGAAGCACTTGCTTTATTTGTCAAAATTTTGCCATAAGCATCCACCGACGGAGAAGTTTCGCAATCAAGATGCAAGCATAACCATTTCAAGTTTGTCGTCCCTGTCGTGAACAAACTGGCCCCACCCACCGCATGATATTCTATACTCAAAGTGAAGTGTATGACTTACAGTACAACTGAAACTTGATACTTTTCCATTCTTATCCTTCTCAATAACAAGCGTCATAACCGATCAGACTATTTCCCTTTACATTTCGTCCTCTTATGTCATTTGCCACCGGTGCAGTCGGAGGCACGGAAAGTACAAACCAATCAGGGACAAACTTTAGGAGGGTTTTCGCGAGCTGGAAAGCAAAGTCAGAATCACTTTCCAATGGTTTTCGCGCTACTTCGCAAAGTTGCCCAACTTTCCAACCCGGTTTTCGCGCTTTGGAATCCGAATAAGCATGGGCACTGTTCTGTTCTGTTCTGTTTTAGGGGTATCTGTTTTCTGTTCTCTTTTTGTAAAAAAAAAAAAGAAACAGAACAGGTACCTGTTTTCCGTCTGTTTCTCTTTTTCTTTTTTTGAGCGGGAACTCAACTGACAATCGTAAGCTAGTCGTGGCGGCCATCTGGAAGCGGTTTACGACTCGTTACGACAGGCTACGATTCCTTGTCGTCTCCACTTGTTCTAGATCGTATCGTATTCGTTTGATAGCACGCGGCATATGCATAGCAAAATTAGACTCTGGGGACTAGGGGCAATCAGCAGACTGTATTTTGGGTTAGATCAAACTAAATGAGTGTTCAGGTCTCACGTCATTCAGTTCAAAATCTGTCGGACCAATGTGCACTTGTATGGCTTTTGTACATCAAGCTTCCCAAGATTAGTATACAAATTTTTAGAAAAAGGTAGGTCAAAAGTGTCTCTTCTATCTACGTCTAATTTTTTTCTCTTCGAAATAATAATTAAAGTAATTTTTCAGTCATCCCACACTGAAAAGAACATTGCATTTTTATTTTGGCATGACTGCAGTCTGTTTCTGAGTTTGAAATAAAATTATTTGAAACGAAATTTATATTATTTCCAAATTACACAGTTATCCCGGAATCCGTAAAAATATATAAATAGTTTATACCATTTTCAGGTAACCCGAGTTTCGATTTAAAACGATATCCACGTCCAGGGGGCATTACGGCGAAAAGACCGATAACTACAAGGCAGCTTAAAATTCACACATTTTCGGCCATAGGAATCGTAACCTAGTAAAAAATAAAATTAGAATGTCTCATGCTCCAGTAGCTTATATCAGTAGGCTTGTTGGGTAGTCCAAATAAAAATCAAATACAGTCCTTGCCCATGTAAAATACCCCCCCCCCCCCCCTCGATTGGAACCACTGCCTGCAGTTGCAGTTTTAGAGATGTCTCGAATTTGGGTGTAAAATAATTTCCTTCATGAAATTGCTGTATTACAATTTTGTTTCTGGGAAAAGTCCAACATACGGTACCAGGAGGAGGTCAACCAGTTTTCTAAATTATTATCGGGAACCAAGTATTTCTTCAGCCGAAGATGACTGCAAATTATTTTTCACAGTGTAAAAAGGATACATCAGCTGCATTATATTAGAGCTATACTTCAGCCCTTCTTGGCAAGGGTCTTCTTCAGGCTCAAGCCGATCGAGCTGGAAAATGAACTTAAAAGGAAAGAAAATGAATATAGGGCTGAGATATTACTCTAATAAAATTCACCTGACGCATTCGTTTTGTACCATCAGGAACCCAGAAAATATTTGACCATGGAAATGAGTGGGGATATTTAGTCCTTTGTCTGTTCCTCAATATATGTTAGTAACTTGCGTAGGTAAGCCAACCAAGATTTCTGAAAACTGAGCAAGAAAGCTGGCAGAAACTCCCTAAAACATGTAATCTCACACACTTTTCTTTGATAAGAGTCCCGCTACGAAGATCGTTTTTCCTTTTTATGGCACTTGCAGCCTCTGGCTCAAGTGCCACATACCGATCACAATTCGGTCTGTCGGTCTGTCCGAGTTCTTTGTCACACTTTTTTGAGTTAGGGTACTTCCAGATGTGCTAGGAGAACAAAACTTGGCAAGCATATCAGGGACCCGACCAAACTAACCTTGAAATAATCAGTTTCCCGATCCGACCATATGCGGGGGGGAGTGAGGGCAGGGGAGTCCGGGAAATTGAGTAGTGTATAACTTTCGAACGGGTGATCGGATTGTAATGAAACTTAATAACTGGATATATTATATCTGTGATGTCCCGTTTAAAGTCTTGACCGGATTTGGTAGCAAGGGGGGAGTTGGGGGGGGGGAGACCGGAAATTTCAAGAAACGGTTAGAATGGAGGGATCGGAGTGAAACTTGCTGGGAAGAACAAGCATCTGCTCTAGATAAATCGTTTAGACAATTGTACTGGATCCGGACACTTAGGGGGGGGGGAGGGGGTTTCCCGGAATTCCGGTGATGGCGGTTTTGGGGATTTTCACGATGAAACTTGGCAGGCATATCAGGGACCCGATCAAACTGACTTCAAAATAAAAAATTTGTCGATCTGATTATGGTGGGGGGGGGGAGTGGAGGGAAGGGAATCCGGAATATTCAGTCATGCATAACTTTAGAACGGGTGATCGGATTCGAGTGAAACTTAGGAACTAAACAGAGGACATTTCTCTGGTGATCTTTTTCATATCCGGACCGGATCCGGCAACTATTGGGGGGGGGGGGGGGGGAATACGTGACCCGCTTAGAATGGAGAGATCGGGATGGAACTTTGTGGGAAGAACAGACAGATGCTCTAGGTAAATCATTTACTGAAGCGGATTGGCTACGGGCACCGTGGGGGAGTTGGGGGGGAGGGGGACCAGAAACCTCGATAAACGGTTAGAATGGAGGGATCGGAGTGGAACTTGCTGGGAAGAACAAACATCTGCTCCATGTAAATCTTTTACATAATTTGACTGGATCCGGACACTTAATGGGAGGGGGGGTACCGGAATTCTGGTTTTTGGGATTTTCACGACGAAACTTTGCAGGCTTATCAGGGACCCGGTCAAACTGACTTGGAATAAAAAAAAATCCTCGATATGATAATCTTGGGGGGGGGGGGGGAGTTGAGGGAGGGGAATCCGGAATGTTGAGTCATGCGTAACTTTGGAACGGGTGATCGGATTCGAGTGAAATTTAATAATTGAACAGAGGACATTTCTCTCTGTTTTTTTTGTTTCCATTTCCAGACCGAATGCGACAATTATTGGGGGGGGGGGAATACTTGACCCGCTTAGACTGGTGTGATCGGGATCGAACTTCGTGGGAATAACAAACGGATGCTGTGTATTAATCATTTACAGAAACGGATTGGCTCCGGGTATTGTGGGTGGAGTTGGAGGGGGGGGGGGGGGGGTCTGGGATTCCGGTGATCGCGAGTTAAGGTACTTCCAGATGTGCTAGGACGATGAAACTTCGCTGGAATATTAGAGATTCAACAACATTTGCTCAGAAATTGCTACTTCCCAAATCCGATTAATCCTTAAAGTACCATTCTTGACCGCAAAGTAAAAAAAATACTTTTAAGCAATATATGCATTTTTGTGATGTCCATCAGCCCATTATCATTTTCACGTCAAGGGTTTTGCTTACAAATGAAGTTCTAGCTCGCTTAGTGTGCGCATCTCAACCGCAAAGTCGAAACTTACATTTGATCAATCAAAACGTCTTAACCCATGCAAGTGCCATATGAGCTTACAGCTCTTGTTTACTTTAGGCCTGTCATTCCTACCAAACTTGGGGGGGGGGGGTAGAGTTAAGACAAATTTCTTGACTAGAAGGCAGAACAGACTTGAGCTTATGTTGATTGTGTTATGATTGTTTCCTCAAGTCTGGCATTCCATCGTTAGGATGAGGAGGGGAGTTCCCATTAATCAAGTGACATGCATATCTCTGGAACAAGTGATTTGATTCTGCTGAAACTTTAAACCCCTTTAAGTGTACATTTTAACCATAAAGTGCAAACAATATTTTTGAGCAAATGGTGCATTTTTGTGATCCCCCATGATCGTTTCATCTTCAAAATGAAGCCGCGTTATGTAGCCCCCCTCCCCCTGCAACCGTCCTACCCACTGAATCGGCCTTTTCTGATAGTTCGCATATGTAATCCCCTGAACCGAGAAATTAAAATACTAATAAAGAAAAGACATTTCTGATATTCGACAGCGCCAAACGGATACGTCAGCTGAAATTTATTAGAGCTTATATTTCGGCCCTTCTTGGCGAGGGTAAATATTCTTTGAGCCCAAGCTGACTTTGAAACATTTATTCAAACAATGTTTACAACGGGTACGTCAGCTACGATTCTTCATCAGCGACATTTCGGCCCTTTTTGGCAAGGGTCCTCGTCGACGAGGACCCTTGCCAAAAAGGGCCGAAATATCGCTGATGAAGAATTGTAGCTGACGTACCCTTTGGCGAGGGTCTTCTTCAGGTCCACGTTACATGATGTACGGGAACCCCCCTCCCCACTGCAACCGTCCTACCCAGTGAATCGGCCTTTTCGGTCTTATTTGATGGTGGAAAACGGATACGTCAGCTGAATTTTACTGGAGCTATATTTCGGCCCTTCTTGGCAAGGGTCCTCTTCAGGCTCAAAACCGCTCAAGTTGGAAAGACGAACTTGTGGGAAACACAAACAAAAAGTGTATTACCTTAAATTACCTTAAATCTTACTTCCAGCGAGATAAGGTGGTGTGATCCTCCTGTAGAGTAATTTGGTCGAAAGCAATACACTCGCATAGCGTAGAAGACGCTCGAGAAAATAGCATTGTAAATCTAGTATCAGTATCATTTTTATTTCTCCTGTAATTGTTTGACTAGTCACAACCTTGCTTAGAACTGAGACGGGGAACTTTATTCGCTTGAAACAAACACGCAACTCGATTTGTTATAGGTAGTGTGGGAAAAACAGAACAGAAACAGAACAGATTAACTGTTTTCTACGACACCTGTTTCTGTTTCTGTTCTGTTCTCAAAATGCCCTGTTTTCTGTTCTTCTGCTTTTCGAAAAAAACAGAACAGTGCCCATGCTTAAAACCGAAGCAGCTTTCGCGGAAAGTGATTCCACGAGGTTAGTGGATAGCTCCGCGGAAAGTTGAATGTTTCGGCGGGAATATCAAAGGTGTGGAGAAAAAACAGTGCAAGTGTCACTCATAAATAAAAAAAAATGGCAATCGTAATTAAGGTGACCTCGATGGAATATATGAGAATCAAAGAACCGTTAAGTGAAACATATTTATTCGAAAAAGTTCGTAATTCAAAATTTTCTCGGCGATATCAGCTTTCCATTCGTTTTCGCGATCAGTCGAGCGGGAAGTGGAAAGTTATTCCAGGAATCGCTTTCCCACAGTTGTCGCGATGAGCTTCGCTCGTCGGAAAGTGATTCCGAAATCTCGCGAAAACCCTCCTTTTGCTGTCAGTGCTATCAAGGTTCCGCGCAACACTTAATTAATTCGTCGGAGTCGATCTGTTTGTATTCTCTTCTTCTGGAAAATCTCGGCTGGAAAACTGTGCTCTGGTCGTGGGCAACTGAAGCGATAAGACTAACTCGTTTCGAAACTATAGAAATCCGCTCACTGTACTTCGGTTATCACATTTTTTTGCTAGAATTGCCACTCGCGGAACGCCAACTCAGTAAATAAGTTTCCGATCCGAACCAATCACCATGGACGGACGGACGGAGAGATGGACAATTATACCAAGTCAAAGGATCCCGTCACTTTCCGCTCCGAACCAATCACCATGGACGGACGGACGGAGAAATGGACAATTTTACTAATTCACAGGATCCCGTCACTTTTGGATCCCAAAAGCGGCAATGAGGAAATTGTTTGATCTTGACTTACCGTTCTACAGTCTTCATATACAGATAGCATATTCCTTTTTCCTCGCGGACTGTGGCATATTGACTGTTGGCTAGAGGGCATGATGATGCATTGCAGAGACCGGTCAAGTTGTATTCGTTTCGACAGAAGTTCTGACTCTTTGTCCTAAAATAAAAGAAAGTTCCGTGTTTTCTGAATAACAGGAGGACTTAAGCTAAGTGCACACACAGTCCGGTAAGATTCCGCACGCGGCATATCACGAAACAAACTGACACGAAAGAACAATATCAAGCAAACTGGGAAATGAGTTCAAGGAATCCTTTTAACGCTCAAAAGTAGTGGCCTTTGTTGAAATTCAAATTCTCCGCATCTGGGTGAACTTTGGGTTGTAGCCTAGTGTAAGAAGCGCCCACTGTAAACTTTATTATTAGAGCCCCAGGTGAAAAAAATTCAAAATCTCTTAGATGAGTGAAAATATTTATATATGTATATATTGTTGATTCACCAAGATAGCAAAAATAGCTAGCAAAGGTAAGTCAACCTAGCACTTTCAGCGGGATATAAAATGGCCAATGACAAATGACAAATAATACCAGATAAACACGACTAAGAACTACTGCCTCTGTTTTCCTAGACCTTTTAAGTTGAAAGAGATTCTGTTTGCTTAGTCTGGAAGTCACAGACTTACTGGACTTGGAAATGTTGGATGCCCTTAGATATCTCCCAGGAGCCAGGTGAGGCAGCAATCGTTTGATCCGACAAGCACAAATAACAGAGTAAGAAGTAAGAAGTATCAGCTTATGTTTGAGGTTCTCACATACTGCTACATTCTTGATTATTCCGAGTCAACTTGGTGTTTCAAAAATGTTGTAGAGTGTGAACTACAAGGTTTTTGCTTTTAAGACTAGACAGAACCAAGAACCAAGATGACTTACTTTGATTTGTAGGAGCAGAAGTTTTGATTGATGATATCCCAAATGACCTACAACAAAATCAATCAGAACAAAAAATTGCAAGACTTTTTTACTAAATAAACCAACTAGTGACAAAACGAGACAGAAGTTTGTTGTGTGATCCCAATCTGAGGTATGCTTAGGAGGTAGAGGGAACATCAGTTTCGATGCAAAAGGTAAGAGAAATGACAGCATTAAAGATTGCCACGAAGACACAACAGGCTTCACTACACTACAATAGCTTGCACCAGAATAAAAGATGTAGCACCAACTATCCAGTGTATTGTAAATTCAACTACTTGATCAAGAAATATGTGGCTCGATGGAATCCATGTTTTTCACTATACATTTCACTATAATTTTAATGCCAAAAGTATTGTGGATATTTACCACATTCCAGCGATCTCTGTTTTCCTGCATATCTTTACGGATAATATAATATCACATTTTCATTAAGCTTTTTCACCCTTTTGTTAATTTCCTAGTGACTTTCCACTTCCATTTGACTTTTTTTTTTTACTATTTGAGAATATCCTCACAGATTAGATTTAAATAATGGATACGTCAGCTACGATGATTTAGCAGCGATTTTTCGGCCCTTCTTGATTATTATTCTAACAAACTAAAATTTAAGCTTTCAGTCTTTTATCAATAAAACCAAAGTTGATCAAAATACAGAAGAAAAAAAACATCGTGCAGCAAAATGAATAAGATATTTATAGTCTGTAGAAGCTTCAGTTATTTTTTGCAGGTTTGTTTCCTTCCCCGACGTTGACCCTCAAGATTGACAGCCTGAAGAGGACCCATGCTGCTAATGAGGGCCGAAATATCGCTGCTAAAGCATTGTTAATGACGTATACATATGCATTATTTGAATTTATGTTTCAAAGTCAGCTTGGGCTCAAGGAATATTTATCTCAGATTGTGGCCAAATTGTTGTTACGAATTTGGAATCCAAGGCATTTACAGATTCATAACTTTGTTTTACTCCACTATGTTTTACTCCCCATAATGCATTCAATTGGCAATTACACTCTTTGTGAACTCCCGTTTTTTACTTCAGGCTAAACTATCTATCTCCCATATGTCTGGATAACCTGTATCAACCCTTAAATAATTTTCCATCCCAAACTTCCTGTTCCCGCTTCCTACAAACATAAATGCTGAGCAGCTAAATCAATCTGCAAACCTGACTCACAATGACATGAAACCTGTTTTCACTCAAATATCTCTTTCCCGGAGTTGAAGTGTCAAAATGATCACAGACAGACGATGGATAGTTGGACGAGAAGATATATAAATGTGAGTAAGTAAGTAAAGGTTTGACAAGAGGGTATACAATGTGAGTAAGAAGATAAAGGTTTGACAAGAAAATTTACAGTGCAAGTATATAAGTACCGTACTGGTAAGCAAAATTAAGAACTGGTAGGATCAATATTCTTTCTGCCGAAGCTGACTGCAAATCATTATTTAAAGTGTCAAACTGATATTGCTGCTGTACTTTATTAGAGCAATATTTTGGCCCTCCTTGGCAAGGGATCTCTTCAGGCTCAAGCCGCCCAAGCTGGGAAATTAACTGAGGAATTCCCAGGCTGAGCTGCTTTAGACTGAATAGGCCCATGCCAAGATGGGCTGAAATATTGCTCTAATAAAGTTCAGCTTATGTATCCCTTCGTCATTATCAACCTGCTAGGATCGTAAGAAAAACATAACAAGATCCTGAGAAAATTCTCAAATTTCCACTAGGCTACTAATGGCTAATGAGGAAGTCTAAAATTTAGAGAAGTGGTAAAACAAGCACACCTCTTCTACACAACATACCCAAGAACACCCAGTTTAGATGCCAAAAGTCTAGTTGTTAAGAAACATATACCAGGACTGCAGAATACGGACTTGATTGATTGACTGAACAGATAATCTGAGTATTCTTGAATTTACCAATGAGCTGAAAATACTCTTGACGAACAACTCTTTGTGCTGACAAAGAACAGCTGTGCCTAGCGAAGAGCCAGAAACGTTACCAAAACCTGACCATAAGAAACATTGTTTATTGGTTTACATAGTATATGAATTGATTTTCGGGGTTGATTTGTGTGATGTTTCTTGTTCTTCCAGAGGTTCACTGGTAGGGTAGCTACTAAAAAAATAACTTTCAAATTCTGATCTTTTGGTAACAGGACCATCATACTCCTGAACGTTGGCATTGGTTTGAGTCCAATAATACCTCACTGACTTGCTGCTAAGTACCCCAATTCTTGATTAGAAATGGTGCATGCTGGCAGCATGCTGGCACGTGTTAAAAAATCGCGTACTTTGGCACCTTAGATATTCTGTGAATGATGACATCCTACAGCAGACGCCGGCCGAATGACTGGCTGCCCCCATCTTGTCTTGTAACATTTATTGAAACTGGGTGTTAGTTTCTATCATTGGGAGCAGTCGCACATGGATTATAAGAGAAACAGGGAATATGATGCTAAAGTTCCAAGAACAAGCTATTTACTGGCGTAAGACACAATGGATATTCAGTCCTTGGTATCAATAAATTCTTTCTAGGAAAGTTCAGGTACCTTTTTTCTACCTAAATTTACTTCAATTGTTAATGTGATAATAAAAGCTAGCTAGGACATATTACTGCAGGCCTTATTAAATCTAGGATTTTTTACTGAGTACAGTGGAATATTTACAACATTTTTGTCAGCTGTTTCAGACTGAAAAAAATTGAAAAAAAAATATGATAAATTCCCAGCAATTCATTTTTCATTACGAAACAATCAGCAAATCTGCACTATTGCTGACAGGGTTTGTGCGCTTGCTCTTCCAAGTTTTTCCCTGACATTTTTGGGTGATTTTCCCTGTCCCTTTCCAGCAGTTTTCCAACAACTTTCGATCACCTCAGTGAAAAATGCAGTCAAAATCTACGATATGACTCATACAATAGCAAAGATTCATCCGACTTCTTCCTGAAGAAACAAGCAGTCATATACGTTGAAGCACAGACTGGGAAGGCTCAAAGAACAGAGTTATCAACTGATAAACTTTGGGCAGAGAACGACGAAACAGAAACTTCCAGTAAAAAAAAATTCGATGCATAAGTATAGACTGAACTTTTTCATTAATTTCCCTGACCTTCCGCGACTTTTCACAATTTTCCTTGACTTTTCCCTGATTTCCCTGACCAAAAATAAATTCCCTGACTTTTCCCTGATTTCCAGAGCTGCACGAACCCTGTGCTGATAGGACTTTTGTGGCTACCCTATCACTGGATCAGCACTGGAGTGATTCAGACTTTGTCATATACTGAGTATTTTGAGAGTATTACAGAGTATTCTGGGTTGTTTTGTCCGGTTTGAAATGTGATTGGCTTACAGCATATATGCCTCAGATATCTGAGAATCTAAGGCTAAGTAAATTATTTTAAATTATACAGATTATTGAAAAATTATATAAAAATTAGCCAAACACTCAGACCTGCACAGCTAAAAGACAGCAGTTCAGAGACACACATAACAAACCAAAGGAAAGATGCAAAAATAAAAGCTTACCTCATCAGATTGCATTCTGCTTCTGTGAAGATTTAATTAAAATCAATTTAACCCTTGTTCCAAGATTAAGTAATGGTAACAAATCGTCACAGGCCAATTTGATAGCCTAGGTTTTGCAATTTCAGGCCTTAAAATCTCGAAACGTGACCGATCTTCTTTCCTTCTATTGTTGCTGAAAAAGCAGAAAAGAACCGGCGGAGTGTTTGGCAAATTTCCGCGGGAGATTCAAAGAGTAAGAACTTGTCACAGAGTTACTGTGGGAACAGATAATCACGATTTCCGTGGGATTTCCTGATATGATTTCTACTCTTTCATCGCCTACTTGAAAAAGTTCAACTCTTCCATATGAATTTGATGAAGGAGCCAAAATTCCGCATAAGGATTACAGTCCGAAAGCCCCCATTCCCGGCCGTGTTATCATTATTCAAGATATTACACGGACAGATATTTTTCAGTTGCAAGAGGTTTGGGTTTTATGGCGCTTGCAGCTTCGCTCAAGTGTCATATACCGATCTCTTTTCGGTCTTTCGGTCCACTATTCTCAAGTTAAGGTACTTTCCAGACGTGCTAGGACCAGAGGCGTTACTAGCCAAAATGTTTGGGGGGGGGGCAAGGCATTTACTGATTGGCTGTAATTTTTACTGACTGTTTTTGCACAAAAAAACACTGTTTTCACGAAAAGAAAGACAGTTTTGAAAAAATGCCAAATGATTTTTAGAAAAAACGACTGTTTTGACAAAAAATCGCGGAGCTTCGCGCCGACTAGGCTATTTTTTACAGACTGTCTCAGTGTCTCACAACATTGGGGGAGGGGGGGAGTCCAACTTGGCAGGCATATCAGCGACCCAACCAAACTAACTTGGATATAGTCACTTCCCCGATCCGACCACTGTTGGGGAGTGGAGGGAGGGGGAATTTCGAAACTTGAGGTATTTATAACTTTGCGAAGGGTAATCCTTGATATTTGAACGACCTCGTATCTAAGATGTCCAATTTCAAATTCAAACCCGATTTGACGAATATGGGGGGAACCGGATAAAATCTTATGACATGCTTAGAGCGATCAAGGTGAAACTGGTTGGGAGGAACAAGCACAAGCCCCAGGTACATAATTGACGAAACCGGACCGGATTTGGGCACTGTGGGGGGAGTTGGAGGGGGTTGCGGAGTTCCAGTGATCCGGAGTTAAGTTACTTCCAGGTGGGCTAAGAAGATGAAACTTGTCAGGCGTATCAGAGACCCGACCAGATTAACCTGGAAATGTTCAATTCCCCAATCCAACCATCGGGGGGGAAGTGGAGGGAGGGGTAGTCCCGAATCTTGAGGTATGTATAACTTTCGAACGGGTGATCGGATCATAATGAAACATGGTATTTGGAAAGATGTCGTGTCTCAGATGTCCCATTTTAAATTCGAACCGTATCTGATGATGTGGAGGGGGGTAGAGGGGGAACCGAAAATCTTGTGACACGCTAAGAGTGGAGCGATCGGGAAGAAACTTGCTGGAAGAGCGAAAACAAGAACTAGCCTAGGTACCATACATAACTGACAGAACCGGCCCGGATTCGCCCACCGTGGGGGGAGTCGCAGGGGGGGGGGGGGGGGGGTCTGGAATTCTGGTGATCGCGAGTTAAGGTACTTAAACATTTCGTGTTTTTTTCTTCCTTGAAAATATTTTCAATTCATTTAATATATAAATTTTAAAATTTTTAACTTTACTGTATAAAATGCTACTAACTAATTTTCTCTGGTTGTGACCTGCTCTTTTTAGCATTTTTTCTAATTTTGATATTAATTATGTTAACAAATAACACGATAAGGATCCTGATAATATCTTTTGTATTTTTCCAACTCAGTTTCGGGTATGGGGTACCAGTTGGCAAAGACTGTCCAAATCAACCACTTCAAAACTATCCGAACCATTCCACCCTAACTAAAATAACAAAATGGCGTACCACAGGAAAATTAAGTGATCTGTCTCGAAAATACTAAGCCGGCTATAAACCCCGATCACTAAGCTATACCTTACTATTTAATCGCCTACCAGTTACCACAAATCTTCGCGGTACAGCTTTTTAACCTACCATGAGCTAAAAACTTTTACCTCAAGGAACCAATTTTTTCAACTTTTTGTCAAAACCAGGTCAGCCATTACCATCAAACCTTGGTTCAAAGTTAGTTCACTAGAAGGCAGATATTTTGTTTTTTCCGATTTTAGTAACAAACTTTTAATATTTGTTTCGCTGGTGTCCAGACCAACCCCGTGTCCGATCCGACCCGAGCTCCCCTATTCATTCATTTATTTATTCGTATTACACAAACTACGTAACATCAAGATAAGGCAAGAAACAAGACCCCCTGAAGCTATCTTGTTGGGGATCCTACCTACACTGAAATATTCGCATTTCAATAGTTGCATCACAGTACAACCAACAATGTCTCTGGTTTGTCCTCCAGTGTCTGGCATTACGTGTACAAGGAGTATCATGTGTCTCAGCGTCTGCTAGTGGCCTCCCTAGAACGCACTGGTGAGGAATAACCTAACACCAGGCCCGTATCCAGGAATTTATTTCGGGGGGGGGGGAGGGTTGCCTGCTGGTCGGACAAAAAAGTACAAAACACACAGACCAGAGGGAAAAGCCTATAAAAATGATTATTTTTGTATGTTTCGGGCCGGGGGGGGGGGGGGGGGTCAACACCCTACCCCCCCCCCCCTGGATACGGCCTTGCCTAACACTGTCGAGTCCTGAATAGAAACTTTGTAAAGTACTGGGGAGGAGTCGCCAGTGCATCCTGAGACGGCCGATAATAAGAATAATCCATTTGCAACCCACTTATGTAACAAGATCAGAGGTTTCGGTGGGAGTCCTCTTCGAGAAATGATAAATTAATAGGCTGTCGGAGAGGTGGACTGATAGATAGCCAGGGAATTGGCGGATAAAACAAGCGAAATTAATAATATCCAGCTATTTAACTTCGGTGGGATCCAGTCTTCACTAGATCCCGTAAACATATTATTTATCACTAACCAACCACTTAATCAGATCTGCTAGCTAATTCTTTTGTGTCCTTAATCCTAGCCCTTAATCGCCTAGCCTAGATTACGATGAATACCATGTCTCGTCGAAAACTCGGAGGATATTTTGATCCAACATGTTCTTTATCTGTGTATACTTCGGCATACCTTTATTAGTTTTCTCGGATGATTCTGTTTTTCCTAAAATTTCCAGTGTTCACTAAAACGCGATCTTAGAACTCTCTCGAAGTAGTCTTCTTATATCTATACACCAAATAAATAGCTGGGCAAAGATATTTCTTGAAACTGATAAATTTTTCGACTTATTTCGGTAATCCCGGATGACCTAGCGAATCGAAGGAAAAAGCAGAAAAAATACCAATTTTAAGTTAATTTTAATTATTAAACTATTAAAGTTTAAATGAAAAGCAAACTTATTTTTGTATCATTCAGTTGAATATACTGAGCTATTTCGATTCTTCTAAGATAAATTTTTATTTTCCACTATCTGCTCTAGTAGTGAGGTTCAGAATGTTTACGGCTGTCCCCACAGCGCAAATTCTACTATGACGCGGAATATTTGAATCTGAACACAAACGCGGCTTTTCAGTGTGCGGTGATAAGCTTCGTGAAGGCTGCTTAGTGCCTGAACAAAAAAAAAATCATAAATCTTTTTCGTCAAGCATACGACACAGGTAGTACTACAAATCTGACAGGGAAATTCCACTATTTGAAAATTGATTATTCGTGAACAGCGAAGCAACGAAGTAACGCATTTTCATCGGATCTTCAAGCCTCTTTAAGTGAATAAGTGAGGGTAACACGACTGTCCCATCTCTACCCTTTTCAGTTAAACTTTAATACTATAAACCGCTTGATCAGTCAATTAAGAACTACCCAAATTCCAAGTTTTGGCGGGAGCATACGGTCTTCAGAAGCAACAAGACCAAATGTTTCGATGGGATCTCAAAAATCCAATATTTGATCCAGACAGTTGGGTCATCTCTTCGCCAGATCCAGTCTTCGCCAGGCTAATAATCAGAGAAAACCAAGTTCAGATATACCTCTATAAGCCTTATCTATTTGGACGAAACTGACCTAAGCTTCCTGCTTTACTTCTGCCAAATTTCCGGTTTTGGCCAAATTCCGAGCGAACTAATTGTCCAGCAAAAAGAGAAAATTAAGAAACACATTCAGCGTACATCCTTATCTTTATAAAGTACATCTGATCAACTTCAAATAAAACTTTAACTTATAAAAAAGTCCGGCTACAACCAGATCCCGGACGAATTATATGTCCGGGTGAAGAATGATTGTCATAGATAGACGGACTCAGCGTCTCTTCTTACCTCTAGATCTGTCATCTAATCAACTTCAAATAAAGGTTTTGTTTCCGATTTTGGCCCGATTCCGGGCGAACTAGTTTTCCGGGTAGAAAATGCTTTTCACACAATTGTTCACCATGTCTTCTTACCCCTAGATCGAACATTTAATCAACTTCAAACAGAAATCGAAACCGATGTCTGAATAGCTTTGTTCCCTCCTTTGTAAAGTTTTTTAACGCCATGCTAGGAAGTAATTGTGTACCTGACGTTAACTCTTTTATTAAATGTATTGGACGATTACTTTTATTTTAAACAATTCATAAGTGTTGACTGTAAATTGTATATATATTTATATTGACGACCAAACGAATATTCGGCTTGTCCGCTTCACGTTTAAGAAATAAATTGAATTGAATTGAACTGAAGCTTTTACTTTTCATCAACTTTCCGTTTTTGCCGGATTCCGGACGAACTACTAGTCCGGCGAGAAAATAGTTTTCACCATCGTGTTCAGCATGTCTTTTTACCCAATAATCGGCTATCACATTAGCTGTTTAAAAATATTTTGTTTGCCCCTTAATTTGAACCCCCTCCCCCACCCTTATATTTAAGGCTACAAAGCCCATCTCTTGACCTTACCCTCGATCCAAAGAATCCTTACACCAAGTTGCATCAAAGTTTCTCATTCCCTTCGAGAGTTATCGTGCTCACAGACAGACAGACGGACAAACGGACAACTTTTTTGATGTCATAGGTATCCCTCCACTTACGTTTTGGGATCCCAAAGAAGGAGTGGAGCTGACTAGGACTGAACCGAGGACCTTCACGTGGAAGCCAAGTTCTACACCCCCGTGCCAGAGCCGGTTGTTCGACAAAACAGAATGAGAAGTAACATTGTCGCGCACTTTAAAGAACAGAAACAATCATCGTTTTTTATCCAAATCTAAGTAGCCTACTATTTATATAGCAGGAAGGCGAATTGTTTAAGCAAAACAAATAAAGTAGAAAACGAATTCAGAAAGTCTTTTTTCCATGAATCAAACCTCTAATCTACTTTTTACAGTTTCCTCGTTTTCGGCCGAATTCCGAGCGAACTCTTTGCCCGGCCAAACAACAAGTTTCAGATAAGAGCCTCGTTTTTGTTGCATGCTGCAGGTCCACTTCTCGGCCGATTCCGGACTGATTCTTTCTATATCCGTTTTTGCACTGCAGTGCTTCCGAGGAAGACGGCAGCGCTTCTCGAGAATCACGGACTTGCTCACCCTGCAAGGTGCTGCAGCGCTGCCGCTTCAAGCAAGAAGAAAGTGAATCCAAAAACGCATATTGTACAACAGCAAAGAAGTGCTGCAGCAGGGATGCGGCAGCGCCATTGCAACAAAAACGACGCTAAGGATTCAGCATGTTTCCTTCCCCAAAATCGTATATCTCATCAGATTTTTAAAGATATTTTTTTTCGCCTCTTAATTTGAAACCACTCCTAGATATAGGGCTGATGGTCCCATCTATGAACTTGGCCTGTACTTCGACCCAAAGTATCCTCACACCAAGTTTGAACACAATATATCAACCCCATCGAGAGTTATTGTGATAACAGACGGACGGACGGATGGAGGGACAACTTTTACAAAGTCATAGGTATCCCTCCACTTATGTTTTGGGATCCCAAAAACGCGGAGCTAGTAACACATATAGAGAAGGGACAAACGAAAACATTAAACAGAGCAAAGTAACTGAATTGTAGCACACATTCTTAACCCATTTTTAACACTACTATGCGAAGTTGTGACGGCCTCTATTGCTTCATCATTGAACAAGATCAAAGGTTTCGATGGGATCCCAAAGGTGAGTTTTGCTTGGGCTCCTGATACAGATTATCCGGTAGGCTAATATTCTATTAAATAGAATATTACCGGAATAGAATATATAGAAATCACGAATTCTTTTCGGGGTGTTCGGTCACTTTGCTTTAGAACCACTAAAACCTTCCTGTATCAGGAAAGTCTACTAGGAGAAAGTAATCCTTAAAATAACGTTTTTCAACCATTAAAACGTGGTATCGGTCCGATCTATTTTACAAAATTCCAGATTCATGAACTCATGGAATGTAAATTGATTCACGATTTCTATCATGTTTTCAAACCGATCTGTTTTACAAGATTCCAGATTCATGAACTCATGGAATATAGATTGATCCACAATTTTTAGTATGCTTTAAAACCGATAAATCAGCAAACTGATAATCAAAAGCAGCTGAACTAAAAGAAAGAGAGAAGATACCTTAAAGCAAAATAAAAAAAGTAATTCTCCGGTTTTGCCAGATTCGAGCGAGTTATAAGTCCGGTGGAAAAAAACAAGTCCGGTGAAAAAAAAAATAAGCTCAGGTATCGATTCAGCAAGTATTTTCAACTGACTGATCTTTCATCGGCTCTGAAAGAACTTGTGATTCAACCCAATTTCTGGTTTTGGTCGGCCTCCGGGCGAACTATATGTCCGACACGAAAATTCATTTCAGATATGGGTTCAGCAGGTCTCCTTACTCCAAAATCCACCATCTGAGCGCCATTGAAAAATTTTGTTTTTCGCCCCTTAACTTTACACCCACTTCCCCACGCTTAATAACATGAGCTACATGAATCTGATCTGTACCTTGACTCAAAGAATCAGTATACAAAGCTTGAACAATATGGTCTCATCCCCTTCAAGAGTTATCGTTCGACCCAGTAAAAAATTTGAAGCCTGGGTAGTTGTATGATAGCTGTACGAAAAAGTTACATGCATTGATACGTAATAGTAAAGAAACTATTATTTAATGTACCTCAGACTGGAAATCTTAAGCAGTAGTATCCAGTAGCATCCTGTCTTGCTATAGTAGCCCCCAGTCTTGCTAGTAGTAGCATGCAGCAGAATGCAGTAACACGATACCTTGACATAGAAGCATGTAGTAGTTCGTACTGCATGCTACTTTTTCGTGCAACTTCATACTACTATTTTACAATTTATTTTTCGTCGGGTAAAAAGACGGACAGACGGACAACTTTTACGAAGTAATGGGTATCCCGTCACCTAAGTTTTTCGTTCCCAAAAGTTGCAGGCAGGGTATGATGTTGACTGAGACTAACAAAGTTTCGATTGGTCTGAATAAATGTACTGATGATCTCTTGAATGTTGAAATATGAACCCAGTCTTAGAAGAAACCAGAAACCAGAGAGTAACGCGGTGACAAACACCGTAGTTATCATTTAGCTCTGTAATCGGCCTCTCCGGCGTCATCTCATGTTATCATCATCATCATCATCGCATGTGACAGTTGTCATCCTTTCTATAGTCCATGACCCAATCTCAACGCTCCTGATAATGGAAAACTGTCAGTGCCTGTAGTATCAACTTTTCCAATCGTCCTCCTCTGTCAGAAGTTGGAGGGAGTGCAGGGACTCCGAATTTTCTTTCCATTGTTGGACTGAATTGGATTCATTGCAAATTGAGGAAGCGGGGACCGAAATGTTCCGGTGCCAAGAGTTTTATTTTGAAAGAGTCGAAGGGCGCAGTGCTCACGTCTGCTATTTACATTGCAATGGAGACCCCGCCCATGAATTTTTTGGGGGGAGGGCGGGGTAGGGGGGCTAATCAAGATTGTTCGCTCTCAAATTCGGACGAACTGCTCTCGCCGATTGGTTTGTTATCGGGGCTTCATGTTTCATCCATAAGTTTTTGGGAGGAGGGCGGGGGGGGGGGGGGGGGGGTATCAAGATTATTCGCTCTCAAATTGGAACAAACTGCTCTTACCGATTGGTTTGGTATTGGGGCTTAATGTTTTATCCGGAAGCTATGACCAAAATGTTCTGGTGCCGAAAGAATTCTGTTTCGAAAGGGTGGAAGAGTGCAGTGGTAACGCCTGTTGTTTATTGTTCCCAATGGAAACCCCCGATCATGAATATGTTTTTGTGGGGAGGTAATCAACCGTATACGCTCTCGAGTGCAGACGAACAGCTTTTACTGATTGGTCCGGTTGTGGGCCGATGTTTGATCGGAATATACGGAAGTTATGACCAAAATGTTCCGGTGCCGGAAGAATTGTGTTTCGAAAGAGTGAAATAGTGCAGTTTATCACGCGTGAAGTTTTTGCTTGCAATAAAGACAATAGGTTGGCCTGTGGGCCTGTACGCTCTTTAGCATGATAAGTGAATATGAGTTCCGTAAATTTGGACCCGGGAGGTGAGAACGATATGTTTTTTTGGACTGAAAAGTTTTGGTGGCATTTTAATGTTTTACAAATAAATCGAAAAAAAACAAACATGTCACAGACATTAAAATTGACACAAGAAATGAGAATGGCAGTGATGGGCACGGAAGCTGATATAGAATGTTGTGGAAATTTTATTTTTGTTTGTGCCATAGAGTGCAGTCTGTCCAGGGGTGCAATTTCGTTGCAAGAGGTACTTGCTATAGCTTGGAGTTGATACCTGTCTACTTCCGTCTTACCCGTTGATCATAGCAGAGGAATAAGAGCAGGAGGCACGCTGACCCGCTCTAGAGCGCGTCCAGAGAACCAATCGGCTTTTACTTTTAAAGTTTCTTCTACGCGGCTTCACAGTGATATAGCTATTAGTAGAGGTAACGAAACGTGTTGTGCCGCGTAGCTCTACGCTCGTATGCATCGGGCAGTGGGGAAATATTCAACTCCGCATGGTCGTCTTACAGAAATAGGGAGACGGAGGTTCTATCAGACTATGTGTTCCTGATGATACGCATAAATCCAATATAATCTAAAAACACATAACGGACGAGCCGATGGGTTGTTTCTGCGGCGAAACATAACTTCATAACATAACAATCTACATGTATATACAACTTTGCGACATTCATACCGACGTCTACCATAAATATGGTCAATAACAGAACAGACTTAACGTTGAAATGCGCTCCGAGTTGTATAAACGAACAAACGAGGGGACGAAACTCTGAGCATATATGTATTACGTTATTCGCAAAACTACCACCGGCTCTAAACGAGGCACAGGCAGCTTGACGAGGAAGACGAATTCGGGAGAGGACAAAATCAGGCGGAAGATATTGCGGTGAAATGGGCTTTGGATTATAAATGTACAGAACTTCATACAAAATTGAAGTCGGCTAGGGTATATAACTTACACTGTAAAAAGTTTTTCCGTATAAAGATTAAAGTTAACTGCAGTATTTGCTACTCGGATTATCCTTATCTCTACGCAGATAAGATTCATACCAAATAAAGATAAGATGAATCCGAGTAGCAAATACTGCAGTTAATATTAATCTTTATACTGAGAAACTTTTTACAGTGTCCATTGCTTTAGAAGCTGAATGTATGGGACTTTTGGAGCTTTAGATGTAGCAAGCAACGCTCTATACTGTATCCTCTCAAGTAAATCCGACTGTTGGTAAATCAAAGGTAGCGAAACAAGACAATTGAGAAAATAAGTGAGGTGTCGTTAGGGGGCGAGAGTGTGCAGGTTGGGTCTCCGGGTGTAAGAACGCGCGATCGATTACGGAAGCAGGTTGCATTAGTTTCATAAGTAGGACAGGTCGTTTAAGTAATATGTAGTACTACAAATATTTCCGTTTAACTCTGCTCCAGGCTGGGTAACCTTAAGCAGTAGTATCCAGTACGCCTAGCTTCCAGCATTGGTATAGTAATATGTAGTGGGATCAGCTACTGCTGCATAGGCTACTACTAAAGCGTACAACTAATTTTCTACAATTTTTCCTCGTTTTGGTCACCTCTGATAGTTGCAATTTGTGCAAGAGCCGAACAGTCCGTTCTGATACAGTTGGAAATACATTTTCTAGTTCACTCAGCTGTCGGAAAGTACATGACTCAAGACACTTATCTTAGACCTTAGATACTCCTGTGTCATCCGAGGAACCCTGGGCATCCACGAATAAGCGCCAGTCTTGCCTATTGTGGTACTGCCAGGCATCCCATCATCAAGTTTGTTCTACCAGGGACCCATAAATTTCCTGTAATGAGTCGCCATTCAGGGGGCTTGTCAATAAGAGATTTCTGATGTGCTCTTGCCCGAGCGTCAGATAGTTCGAGAAATACCCACGGGGATAAAATACCCGACTATCCAGATAGACAAAATTTTTTGCAGCTGTTGTGCTGAACTAGGAACATTTCCCTGTAATTGAAGAGTATCCTGGAACTTTTGTCCTAGCTCAGGTACCTGGTGGCATGCTGAATAGTCCCAACAAATTCTGTCCATCTGAGCAAGAACGCCGATTCGACCCAAGCGGAATTTTTTGAAACTAGGTGAGGATCGGGCAACATAGCAACGTAGAAGCATAGGAAATGACAAGCCCCCTGAATGGCGAGTCATTACAGGAAATATATGGGTCCCTGGTTCTACTCGGACCAGAGAGCAGTTCTTCTCGAACATAGTAATTCCCTTGCGGGATACACTGTAAAACGTTCATCCGAGTAAGGATTAAAGTTAACTGCAGTACTACTGGGATCAATCTTCTCTCTACTGAGATAAGATGAATCCGAATTACGGGAAAAATTATCTTTTTAGAGACAGTGTACTTTGTCAAAAAAAACTGTCACCCGATTCCTTCAAAAAGCGTGTGGACAAGGACTGGAAATCTCAGCACTGGAGGGGTGATTGGTAAGCTCCTAGTCGATAGCCCGAAAGTAACAATCAACATCAGCGCAAGCTATCATCGGGATTCTACGTCCTTATTACTTGCAAGTACACTTTGATGTAATTTAAGGTAAAATTAGGTTAAAGGCTTGCATCCCGATGGAAAATTCTTTGACTGTGTAGTTGTATGGTAGTTGTACGAAAAATTTGCATGTATTGATGTGTGGTAGTATGGAATACTTTGATTTAACATGCCTCCGACTGAGTTACTCTTAAGTAGTAGTATCCGATAGCATATAATCTTGCTGTAGCATCCAGTTTGCTAGTAGTAGGATGAAGTGGCAACAAGTACTACTGCATTCTAATTTTTTGTACAGCTCCATACGACTACTTCTCGAAAATTTGTCATCTTTAGTAAATTCGCTCAAGATACTCTCCACTTCATAAATGTTCTTTCTTCACTTGGCCGAACCATAGCTAGACACTCTCGAACGTGTTCTTGAAAGCGAAAGCAGATGCTGTAAAATTTATTGGTCAAACCAGAGCTAGACACTATCCGGCATATTCTTAGCTGCGTTCGTTGCACTTCTGCCTGTCTCTGTTGTTTTGTCACCGGTGGCCGGTTCTTGTCTTTTAACGCGTTTTTTGGTTCACCGGTGGGTAGTCACCGGTGAGTGCAAAAACGGCATAAATTCTGGGTTTTGCGCGAAACCCCGTCAGTTGACGAAAAGTTGCTAACCACTCGATAAACCCGGGCTCTCGAGCAGGTTCTGATTAGTCTGCACCGGTGAGATAAAATCGGACACGGGTTGGTTAAAAACGGGCTATAGGATTGGTGAGTAGTCATCGGTAGATTCGAAAACGTCTTATAAAAGAATAACCGGAGTGTGATCACCGGTGAGAACTTCCGTGACAAAGAACACAGCTATTGAAAGCCTGCCAGCGAAAGCAGATGCTGCAGTATTTGGGAACCGATATCTACGGGGTTGGTTAACTGAAGCAATTGAGTGGATTTGGTCATCTTTTACCTTTTTGGGGATCCCAAAACGTAAGTGGAGGGATACCTATGACATCACAAAAGTTGTCTGTCTGTCCCTCCGTCTGTAAGCACGATAACTCTCGAAGGGAATGAGATATTTTGATGAAACTTGGTATGAGGATTCTTTGGGTCATCGGACAGGTCAAGTTCATAGATGGGCTTTGTAGCCCTACATTTAGGGGTGGGGGAGGGTTCAAATTAAACAGCTAATTTGATAGTCGATTATGGGTAAGAAGGCATGCTGAACACGATGATGAAAATCATTTTCTCGCCGGGCAAATAGTTCTTCTGGAATCTGGCAAAAACCGGAAAACCGTTGATTAGATGTTCGATTTAGGGGTAAGGAAACTTGCTGAACACTTGTGTGAAAATCAATTTCTACCCGGACAAGTAGTTCATCCGGATTCCGGCCAAAACCGGAAAATTCGTTAAAAGTAATAGTTTTATCATAGTTGATTAGAAATCCGATTTAGGGATGAGAAGTGATGCTGAATACGTGTATGACAATCATTTTTTACCCCGGACATATAGTTCGCCCGGGATCCGGATAGAACGGAAAATTTGTTTTAAGTTAAATTTTTAGTTGGAGTTGATTAGATGTTCGATATTGGGGAAAGAAGATACGCTGAATTCGTTTCTTAGCCTTCTTTTTTCGCCGGACAAGTAGTTCCGGAATTCGGCCAAAACCGGAAAATTGGCAGAAGTAAGGCAGGAAGTTTTCGCAAAATAGATATGACTTAATACAGGGGTAAACACACATGCTGAATCCATATCTGAACTTGGTTTTCACAGATGATTAGCTATTTGGCCTTAATCTGTTTCTGAATTTTGATATTAAAAATGTTCAAGGAGTCTGGCGAAGACTGGACCTGGCGAAGACAAGACCAATTGGCTAGATCAAATATTGGATTTTCGGGATCCCATCGAAACCTTTGGTCTTGTTTTGCAAGAGTCAAGCAGTTCGGTTTGTTGTAACTGGAACCACATGAGCGTAGAATGTCTACCGCATGAATGTCTTTTCTTGTTGAGGGAACCAAGCCTAGATGCTGGTTGAGGTTCATTTCTTCAAGTTGAGCAACAGCCTGACAAGGACCCTTGCCAAGAAGGGCTGAAATGTCGCTGTCGAACATCGGAGCTGAATTTCCGGGTTTATCCATTGTTCAATCCATGTTTCCCAGTCAGCTTGGGCTTATGGACTATTTCTTGTTATACTCTGTCAAAACTTTCATAACAGATACGAGGATGTTATCTGTTTTATTTCGAAATGTTGTGCATAAGAAGCGTTACTATCAGGAAGAACCGAAAAACCGCCAAAATACCTGCTGAGTTTTCCGGCATCATGACGATAAGGAATAAAGTCATGCAGTAGATGTTTTTTTGGCTCTTCATAACAAAGCTTCTTGATTAGCTATTTGGCCTTAATCTGTTTCTGAATTTTGATATTAAAAATGTTCAAGGAGTCTGGCGAAGACTGGACCTGGCGAAGACAAGACCAATTGGCTAGATCAAATATTGGATTTTCGGGATCCCATCGAAACCTTTGGTCTTGTTTTGCAAGAGTCAAGCAGTTCGGTTTGTTGTAACTGGAACCACATGAGCGTAGAATGTCTACCGCATGAATGTCTTTTCTTGTTGAGGGAACCAAGCCTAGATGCTGGTTGAGGTTCATTTCTTCAAGTTGAGCAACAGCCTGACAAGGACCCTTGCCAAGAAGGGCTGAAATGTCGCTGTCGAACATCGGAGCTGAATTTCCGGGTTTATCCATTGTTCAATCCATGTTTCCCAGTCAGCTTGGGCTTATGGACTATTTCTTGTTATACTCTGTCAAAAGTTTCATAACAGATAACACGAGGATGTTATCTGTTTTATTTCGAAATGTTGTGCATAAGAAGCGTTACTATCAGGAAGAACCGAAAAACCGCCAAAATACCTGCTGAGTTTTCCGGCATCATGACGATAAGGAATAAAGTCATGCAGTAGATGTTTTTTTGGCTCTTCATAACAAAGCTTCTTATGCATAAAATTCATGCATAACGTTTTCAAACTCTGGAGATAACATCCGAAGTGTTATCTGTTACGCATTATCTGTTGAAACCACGCACCCTCGTGTTATCGGTTATGAAACTTCCGACAGTGTATCAGATGAATGATCAGACACTGCTCTTCCCGAATGCTTTCGTTGTAGAACCGAATGCTGGATCTGATTGTCTTAACTAGAATTGGATCGTGCTTAAAGTTTAACTGAAAAGCTATCCTGAACTCGAGTAAACTGAATTATTTTGACTCTTCAAATGGATTTTTATTTTTTCATCTCCAGCTCTAATAGTGACGTTCAGAATATCTGCTGCTTGCACGACAAGTCAAAATTCATCCATCCGCGGCGAACTTGAATGTCAGCTGAAGTGTGGGTTTCGTGATCCATCAGGGGGAGCGACCAAAAGCCATTCAAGAGTTTCAAGCCATTTTTTCAGTTTCAAGCCATTTCAAGCCATTCAAAGCCATTGCACGTCTGAGAGATAACCAAGGCGAGAGATGAGAGGAGGGTTTTCGTGAGCTGGAAAGCAAAGTCGGAATCCCTTTCTAGTGGTTTTCGCGCTACTTCGGAAAGTTGCCGAACTTTCAACCCGGTTTTCGCGCTTCGGAAATCGAAGCAGCTTTCCCGGAAAGTGATTCCACGAGGATAGTGGAAAGCTCCGCGGAAAGTTGAATGTTTCGGCTGGAATTTCAAAGGTGTGGGAAAAAAACAGTAGCCTACAAGTATCACTAATAAATAAAGAAAAATGGCAAGCGTTATTAGGGTGGCGTCGATGGAATATATGAGAATCAAAGAACCGTTAAGTAAACCACATTTATTAGAAATAGCTTATAATTTAACATTTTCCCAGCTATGTCAGCTTTCCATATGTTTTCGCGATCAGTTCAGTGGGGAAGTGGAAAGTTATTCCAGGAATCGCTTTCCCCACAGTTTTTGTGATGCGCTTCGCTTGCCGGAAAGTGATTCCGAGATGTCGCGAAAACCCTCCTGAGAGCGTCTGAAGACTGAAGTAAAATATTCCGATCATAGAGGTATAACGACCTAGAGGTACGACAAGTCCGTAAGAATTAATTCGTTTGATAAAAAGCGATTATTCAGAAACAGAAGTAACGAAAAACGAAGTAACGCCTTTTCATCGGGCCTTCAAGCCGATTTAAGTGAACAGATCATGGATAACTAGACTGTTGTATCTCAGCCCTTTCGCTCAAACTTTAAGAGCTTTTCGTTGAACCTCTTGACGTCGGCATTGTCTGATACTTTTTCAGAGTCAACCACAAATTCCGTCGAACTGTCAGTGATCGATTTATACTGGGGCGGAGGGTATTTATAAGTAGTGAACTGAATGACTAAAACGTTCCTCAGGGGGTTTTGAAACCAGGACCTTTTACTTTCTAGGCCAGTGCTCTAGCTCTGAGCTGCAGATGGGCTTGTCAAAATAAGTCGTTAACTACTAAATAGTCAGATAGATAGGAACATAGGAACAGTGATTCCGCCTGAAGGCGAATTCATCTAAACAGTTCATATCACGTGATTAATTGGATATTACGTAAATGGAACACTCTATAAGGGACTTTGACCGCGACAAATAAAATATAGTTGGTCAGATCGGCCATCGCCCTTCTACAGACCGAAATCCACGAAAATCCCGACGATCTGAAGTTTTAGCCCCTTGGTCAGAGCCTGACCAAGCCAAACATCAGTTGCGTTTTTTATCCGAATTCTCCGTTCCGACGATTCTCGTACAAATTAACGTTTTTGCTCCTCTGACTTCTCCATTCTCGCTTTTGACAAAAACACTAATTTTGCTGCTCGTCGCAACCCGGTATATGTGTTTATGCACATTGAACACCCACACTCTGTTGACCAATCAGGGAGGAGAAGACAGAGAGGAGATTCGAGAATTCTCCATCGGAGCAACTTCCCGATTCTGCAGAATCGTGAGGCTTTCCCCGTTCTCGATTCTGACAAAAACGCAAGAAAAGGAGAATTCGCTTCATCTGAATAGTCCAAAAACGCGAAATAGGAGAATTCGGATCAAAAACGCAACTATTGCTCCGAGTTGCACGCGTTTTTTTCATGTAGTTTCCTTGTAGTTTCACTGTAGTTTGACGTTGGAAGGACCATGTCAACGAAGATCCTCGGTTCGACTAGAAAGGGGTCTGAGGGTTCAAGAAGAGATGGGAGAGTAGGCAGACTGCTTCTGACCCTGTGAAGAACAGGGGTAGGACTGTTCCAGACGGTTGGCACCAAACTGACGTATTTTGTTATAACAATAAACATGTATTCAAAACCATAGCTGCCAGACGGAAGGGTTTAGCCTACCAAATTGCATAGTTTACTCACTACAACGCTTTTTGGAAAGTTTACCCGGCACTCCGAACTAACTGTGTACAATTTTGTAAATTGACAGTCTAATCCGGACAACAAAACTTGAACAAAGCTAGTCCACATACTGAAACCAAGAACTTATAATACCACTATAGCAGGACATCCGTCTACTCTTGTCGCAATATATCTCTACTCCGACACAGCAGTTGGCCCTATACCAGTTCAGCGCTCCCAGTGTATTATTCCACCCTCGACACATTACACGCATCCGTCACACAGATAGTAACAGAGTAACAGAAAAAAGATGCCGGAATAAGGTTGTGCAAAACTAGCGTGTTTAGGGAGCTTTGAAACTTTTTTTTCTGTTTAAAGCACACCTCGCACTATTACTATTTATGTTCCAATTTTCAAAACTATTTGAATACTGTAAAGCTAGGCTCTGCTTTTAACAAATTATCCAAGGCTTTGGCTGTTTTAAGCCTTTCCCAGGTCCATTGACTTAAAGGAAAAACTCGAAAAAAAAAATCAGATAACCGGTTTTACGCATCAATAGCATGACTAACACTTGTCGGGATCATAATGCAAATGGAAAATAGTGAATCGTGACAAGTGCAAAGATTAGTGAGGTCTCGTTGTCGGGTTTAGAATGTAAGATATGAAATTTGGGTATCCGGGCTTAAGAATAATGGATCGAATTATAGAAGTAGGTTTTATTGGCATTATAAACACGACGAGTCTTTTAAAGAATAATTAAACGCATCCTAGCTGATCTAGTTAAAACATCGATAATGATGATGATCATTGGGGGATTGATAGGAACTAAACCACACTGTCACGTTGGGTTGGAATATGGAGGATTCCCGACCCGAGTGAGAGCTACAGCTTTACCAGAAACCGTTATTTATCCACTTCTTTCCCATAACGTTCAAGCCGCAACGTATAACAGCGTAATACAGTTATACGGATAAACCGCTTAATTAACTAAACAGCCTTAAAACTTGCTTTCCTATGACATTTTATCTTCTTTCCCGTTCTTTCCAACAAGAGTAGAAGTTCGCGAATTACCACATAAATAAAACCAACTAAAGCGGACGGGAGAAAATACTGTAACAAGGTTAGCAAAACGAAACTCAGTCGCGACTTGATCAAATGAGACGCACTAGTTAATGCACAGGAAAGTAGAAAAGACAGTGAAGTTGAAACAGGAATAGTAGAAAACAGAGAAAGCAGAGAAAGCAGAGAAAGAAAAGCAGAAGATGAGAAGTTCGTGACAGACTTGAAAAGAGTGTCGTTGAAAGGAAAGATGGCCTGAACACTTAGAAAGAGGCTCAGAGCTCCAGGTGAGCTGGGAAAAATAGAGATAGTAAGAAGTTAGCCAGGGAGATAAGTATTTGACATATGGTTGAAAAGCGAGCTGTCGTTGGTTTTCCAAGCCATCCTGTAACATGAGCAAGCTGTAATAACTAGCTTTCGGTAGGCTACTATAGTCAACATCAGAGATTCGCCAAAAAAAGGTTTTCATTTTCTGGCGCACCGCTAAAAAGCAAAGCTGTGTTTTACCAGATTTTTAACAACTATTAAGCATTTTTCAAAAGAGAAGCTCTTTCGAAGAGCCAGCTTTGGGAGGTTTTTGGTACCAATCGCTTCCACAGACTCACCTAAAAAATTGTTTTCATTTTCTGAGACATTTCCAAATTTTCGGTGAATTTTCAGAGCTCTCTTTCATCTTTCCAAAAACTATATACGTAAGCTCTTTCATTACTAATCATTTTCAGAGATATACTAGACTTTGTTCTCTGAGACATCTCTCACTGAAAACGAAGCGGTGGCGACTTTTTAGTCACAAAAAAACAACAGAAAATTGTTTCCAAATGCAAGCTGTGCAAACTTTTCCAGTACTACACTAAAAGTTCCTCCGAGTCAGGATTAAAGTTAACTGCAGTATTTGCTACTGGGATTAACCTTATTTCTACAGAGATGAGATTAATCCGAATTAGAGATAAGATTGTATTCTTAGAGACAAGATTAATCCCAGTAGCAAATACTGCAAGATGTTGTTTTACGGTGTAATCACTTAAGAGGCTCAACAGAAAAAATTTCTTTATTTGCTGAGAGGTCTATGGGAACCATGCTGGGTGACTTTCTAAAGCCATCCTTGTTTTTGAAATAGGAAGAGGCGGTCAGTTTTCCAAAAATAGCTCACTTTTGAACGTATCAGGCAAAGAATCTCCCCGACTGAAAAAAGGGGTTAAGGACTAAATTTCGAAAGTTGGCCCTAAGTCTTGGCCGCGTTGAAGCAACTGTTTTTTTTAATACACTTCCGAATGTCAGAGGAATAGGTGAATACAGACATCAAGATACAGGGTAGAGCAGTAAATACAGTTGCCAGCGCCTTCCTTCACAATGTGTGGAACTAGCAATATTTACATTACTTTTCAACAAACAATAACATTCTATAAAATAAACAAAAATGAGTAACGAAACAAAACAAGAAATCACACGAAAACATCTTCAGTTGCACTCTTACAATCGATAAACGTACAAATTAACAGCCTTTTATTTATTTACACTTTCGCATTAATACTTACTAAAGGCAGACTATCCAGAAGCATTCTCGCTAGCTCAGCTGCACCAAACCTTGCCTTACACCACTTTAAACCTATCTTCTCTGTCTCTAAATTTTGTTTAGGCCTGTACAAACGCTTGACTTTCTATTTTTAGCCATTGTGATTTGACGGAATCGACTAAAAAGAGGCACAGCATGGCGCAGGAGGCACGGGTAATAATAAGAGATTAGCAAGTAGTAGAAGTAGACAAGTAAGTAAGAGTTCGTAACTCAAGAGCCTGAAAGAAGGCACGTTAGAACATTGAGTCTGCTGTCTTTCTGAAGCCTGAAAAGGCCCTTTTAGTTTCCGTGCCTCTTTTTTTGTTTCCGTGCCTCTTTTTAGTTTTCGTGCCTCTTTTTAGTTTTCGTGCCTCTTTTTAGTACTCATGCCTCCTACACTAGGTCGTGGCGTGCCGTGCCTCTTTTAAGTTAATCCCACATGTTTCCCAGTCTACTTGGGCTCAAGGAGTATTCTTGCTACCGTATCTGGTTATTCGTATATGGTGTTTTTGGTTTCACTGGTGGCTGCTCCTTACTGTTATTAGGGACCAGCCATTGTCTGGTTTGCTGTTAGACGATGATACCAAAACAATTCTTATAGAGGAAACATCCCACGCTAGTGAGTGAAGACCAGAGAATATTAGGAGTACAAAATAGAACGGAATATCATAAATCGAGGAATGTCTAAACCGCTATTTTGAGATTGAAAAAATGTGAAAGGTCTGACAGTTACAGTAAGAACACTTGAGTTAGGTCGTGCATTTTTCCCCGGTATCAGTTTTGAAGATTAACTGAAAAACAAAACCTGAGACAATAACCAATGCATTTTCAAATGACACTCTTGTATCAGGCGAGTATATAAAAGCTTCTCAGCTTTTAGAAAGGGGTTTAAAGTGGTGTAATTCCAAAAGCTGCCTAATTCAGTTCAAGGCTACTTTTAAGTAAATATGCCTTCTCCTGGCAAACGTCTAGGGCACTCGTGAGCGAACTGTATTACTACAGCATAATAACGAGGTGCACAGTAGTGTACAAGGGCAATCGATAGTTTTGGTTCGGTTGCACTTTGATGCTTCTGTGGCTCCCTTAGCGAGGCATTTTTCCTAGCGGTCTTAATGATCCTTTGGTAGTGATGTTGAGAACAGGGACGGCTTCCCGACAAGACTAAACTGACAGGAAACCCATACAATTTGAATTTTACAAGAAACGTGGTTTTTCGATTTCCGAATGGTGAACGATCAACATAAGAAATACTGCTATGTTCCTGATTGCAAAACAATGCAGCTACATTTATTTAATTTTTTTTTTACTTTTTTCTGCAATTTCATGTTTGTTCACCCAATGTTTCTAAAGATTGTGTTGGAAATTTTTTCACAAAGATGAAAAAAAAAATGCTTTAATGGAGCTACGGAATGACACATTTTCATCGGGTTTTCAAATCTATAGATTATACATATAGGATTGTATTCATAATACATATGTATAGATTTATAATTTTATACTGTAAATTGTATATATATGTGTATATATTATGTAATCACTGAATTTTCACATTTTATCGCTCTGAGCTACTGTGCACACTTCCCTCTATGCTGTGGCAACGCGTACGTCACAACTACACATTTAACACGAACTCGCGCAAAGAATAATCAACAAGTAATAACTATTAACAGAACGCTCACAGTAAGTGGACTACTGGAGGACGCACTTGCTCTCTATTTGGGACTTGAGTTCGCTCACCTGAGCTTCGATCGTGTTTTTCAGCTCTGTAAAGAAAAATATAGGGTTAAGACGAAGAAGAAAATTGTTCCACCAGAGAGAAGGAATCCTGTCAAGGAAGAAGAATTTGGAGTAACCAGGAAGAATACAAGGTTTGAAGCCAATCTGACCATTCATTGCAAAATAAATAGAAAGCCGTGATTTTTTTTTCTTTTTCTTTATCAGCTGGTATCCCGCTAAGATGATATGCAAGGGATATATATAATTTCGGATATTTTGGTTGCAGCGACAAACCGTCCTCCAATTTTCTGCCTTCGGTTATGCGACCACAGCCCTCATAAGCTGTTATTTCGTCGCCGTCAGAAATTATATCTATACCTCGCTTCATCATCTTAGAGGGATAAGTAGATGATCAAGAAAAAACCCCGAAAATCGCGGTTTTTTATTTCTTTTGGAAGAAGAACTAATTCAGAACAAGGGTCCAGCCTTTTCCTCATTTTTCTGGGAGGCTTTCTTAAAATAGCTCTGTTTTGGTAATTCTGTCATCAAGTTAACCGACCAACTAACGGCTATAAGCGTTTCTTCGGCATCCGATCCCGTTCGTCCGGCGGTACAAAATACTGCTTATTATGTATTCTCTAGCATTATAGGAAAGATTCGGATTTCCTGCCAGAGAACGAAAGTAGGTCGGTTGGACCAAGAATAAATAAGCACCAGGACCTCCGTCTCCCTATCTCTGTAATACGATCATCCGGAATGAATAAATCCCTGTACCCTGCACGATGCAAACGAGCGAAGTGTGGGAGCTACGCGGAACATCACAATTCGTTACCTCTACAAACAACAATGAACGTGTCCGAAAGCTCCGAAACGAACGAAAATGCTGAAATAATTCAGCATTTTATGAAATTTTGCTTTCGGACTTAAATTTTCATTCAGTCAATGCAGCATTAATTCAGCATAAAATTCATCGAAAAACTCAGCTAAGATGCTAAATTTTATGCTGAATTTTCAAGAAGAAACTGGGGAGCACGGCGATTCTCCTAATATCTTCCTAGAATCTTTTTCTTTCTAGAACAAATTGCCAAGCAAAATTTTCGTAATGTTATCTAGGTCGAATTCTCGTCTGAGCGGCAACAAACTTTACGGATCACACTTTGCGAAAAACTTTACGAAGTCTGAGTCGTCCTTTATATAGCTAATTCTTTTTTTCTTCTTCTTCTTCCCAACTTAAATTTTGGTATTCTAGAAGTGTCAGAGAAGAAATAAAGGCAACAGCTTTCGGACAAAAATAAACAAATATGCAGCATTAGATGCAGCATTTACAGCACTAAAAACCTTCCAGACACGTTCAATGTCGCAGTGAAGTCCCGAAGAAGAAATTTCCAAAGTAAAAGCCGATTGGTTGTCTGGACGCGCTGCGGACCGGGTCAGCGGCTTAAAACAATTACGTTTTATGTCATAGCGTTAGGTTTTACTGTTATAGGCTTCTGCCTAAACCGTAGCCGCTCCACTGAGTGGCCTGAAAGGAAGGACTCTTCCTTTCAGCTCACTTAGTAGTTCCAGAAGTCTTTCAACTCGGTAGCGTCTAATCGAAGGCTTGGATTTGTTCGTACTGTTCTCGCTAAGTTCAGGCTCAGGACACGTTTATTATATTTTATATTCTACTCACTGTTGTGTTGTTCCTTTGAAGCTTCACCACTCCCTGCCGTAAAAGTTACTAAAGAAGCCCTGACTATAACTTCTTCTGACGTCAATCACACCTTGCTCTCCTTTCACTGATCTCCCAGCGATTCTCCCGTTCTAACCGCAAGCTTCTCCGGAGTTCTAAGCTTTTACATTATGACTTGGCCTTGCGTTCCGAAACAATATTTCCTTTTAAATCTTGGCTGGAGGTTCGGAAACAATGTCCCTTTCATTCTGACTTAGTTTAAAAGGTAAACCAGATAAAGACTGTAAATATAAAGAGATGACGACCCTTCGTAACAGGCTCCTGCACTAATTCCTCTGATATCCACAACGGCGGAGAGGGAGGTAGACGGGCAGCAACTCAAAGCTCAGCAATTGCCTCTAGCTCAGCTCAGTATTGTCGGGGTATCCATAGTCGGTGCATGGGACCAAAGACTATTGACTCATTTGTACTTTATATGTTATTCTTCCTTGTGACGAATAACAGCTTATGAGGACTTAGGTCGCTTATCCGAAGGAAGAAAATGACTTATTCCTGCAGGTCGGTTAAATGGATGACGGTAAGAAACGAAGCTAATGTTCCACCCCATCCGATCAAAGTATAAAAAATAAAACTCTTTGGTCTTTGAAGTTTAACTGAAAAGACAGCTTATTTTTACATCTTGCATTTTTAAATTATTTTCCTCGAGCTTCAACTCGTTTACCTAATCGAGCTTCAATCATGTTTTCAACTCTGAAAAGACAAACGCACGGTTGAAGAGGAGTAAGAAAAGCTATGCTGAAAGATGTTTATCGCTTAAAATGTTCCACCAGATCCATTCCAGGTGGGACAAATAATCTTGGGTCAAAGTTTAAATGGAAAGAAAGCTTATTTGTTGGTTCTTGTATTTTATTACGCTGAATATTTTAGCTATGTCGAACAGTTTTTTTTTTCACAACAGTCATAATGGATGGCGTCCAAAAAGTCCAAACTCAAAGACCGCGCAATTTGAACATCGATGAGGAAGTGGTTTCGCTTCTGTAAAATCAAAGAAAAGAAAATCAAAGACGCTGCAAACAAGTAAATATATTTAATCATGGCAATTGCTTTGAATGTCTTAATCGATTGTTCTTTTCTTTCTTAATACGAAATGTGTTGCTATGTGACAAAATCATGTTTGACCTTCTTTCGTGTTGACGATTGGCCATATTAGAGGATGGGTTTGTATGAAGCAAAAGCTCAGCGGTTGATCATGGTTGACCTGACCTTTTAAATTCATTCATTCATTTATTCATACTACGCAAACTACATAACATAAATATAAGGCAAGAAACAAGACCCCTCAAGCTATCTTGTTGGGCATACTTGCAGATAACAGTGCCAACTCCACTCCAGCGTCCACTTCAGTGATTGCTAACAGAATTAGCCCTCAGGCATTTTTCTAACTGTTTCTCGAGACTGAGCGAGAATGGCTTTTCCGGACTAGCTTACAATAATATTTGTTGATTCCCCAAAGGATACTGGATATGCAAGGGAGAATAGGATAGGATCAAGAGGATGAGACTAATCTTGTTACGGTCTACACTATTGCTTTTCGAGATAGGGAAAGGTGGCCTTCAGATGTCTACCGCAACTTCAAAGTTCTGGGCTCATTCGAGATCCTGAGTCGGACCCGATGAAACTTTTTGGAAATTAGAACTACGAAACTGTGAACTTTAGTAGAATACATCAGTAACTGACGCCACTACGTGCTACTGTATCATGAGTGGACGCCACTGGATACTACTTCTTAAGATTATCCCAGTCTGAAGCACAGAGAAATGAAAGTATTTTGTACTGCATCATATCACTAAATATAAAGTCTTGGATGGAGTTGGATCCATACAACTGCATTGGCTACAAATTTTTCATCGGGTTGTAAGCAATGACTCTGTCAATATTTGATTTACTCACTGTTTACTGCCCAAGACTATGGTTAACACCGAGTACCAAATAGTATAAAGATAAATAAAGAAGAAACCCGAAAGTACTAAACGGGGAAAACAAACTCAGCTACTTAACCAACATCATGAAGAAAAAAAGTTGAATGGCAAGGGCCCTTTTTGAGTCACAAGCTAGAAAAACGAAACTGTGATCCTTGTGATTATGTATGAAGGAAAAAACGGCCGCAGAGGGTTGTAATGGCATTTATTTTGTAACATTATTTTTTATCCGATTTATTTGTATCTTTTTTTTTTTTGCATTTACGCGTTACCTTTTCAGGGAATGGAGGAATGGAGTCTTTGGGAGGGTTAAGTGGGGAACCGAAATCTGCAAAAACTAAATATGATAGCCGTAGATTGACAAAAAACAAAGCTGGCAAAAAACAAGCTGGCACGTTAAGCTGCCCAGCCCAACGTTGAACAACTTCTGTTATAAGGATCAATTTATATATATACACAGCAGGAATAAGCAGAGGTGTTACTCGCCAAACTGTTTTACCGACTGGTTTTGCAGAAAAAATGACTGTTTTCAAGAGAAAAACGACAGTTTTGACGAAAAATCAGCTGATTTTTTTTCAACCGACAACCGACTTTTTTTTTATTTTTCAACCGACGGTTTTTTTTAAAAAGAACCTACTGTTTCGATGAAACATCGACTAATTTTGCGAAAAATCGACCGTTCTTTAAAAAAACCCACCATTTCGATGAAAAATCGACTAATTTTCAGAAAACCGACTGTTTCCATGTAAAAATCAACTGTTTTTACGAAAAACCGAGGCGCGTCGCTCCGATTCGGTTATCTTTTACCAACTGGCCGAAATTATTGGGGGGTGGGGCGTCCCCCCTCCCCCCCCCCCCCCCCCCATACGTGACGCCCGTACTTGGAGGATAAATATTCCTTCAGCCCAAGCTGACTGCGAATCATATTTCATAGTGCCATCTACCATGTGGCTTGATATGGTATATGGTACATACCATATATATGCTGTAAATTTCTGATGTATCTTCCTAAATCTTTCCGTAATCGTAAATTGGTTTCAAATTTCGCATTCAAATCTATTTACCCTCCAAAAACATCCTGCCCTGTCGGCCAAGGCCGTATCCAGGGGGGTATCCCTCCGTATCCCTCCCCGAAACATACAAAAATAATCATTTTTACAGGCTTTTCCCTCTGATCTATGTCTTTTTTGTACTTTTTTGTCCGACCCGCAGGCAACCCCCCCCCCCGAAAGGCGCCCATCCCCGAAATAAATTCCTGGATACGGGCCTGCTGTCAGCCTACGAAATAGTCAGTCGGTTTTTCAGTCCTGAACCCGTTTAATTTGCTTGTCAATGTGTAAAAATTTTAAGTCTATTTAGTGCGTTTTTAAACTGTATGAAAATAACGTAGTCGCGTTTATGTACATTGTTTTGTTTAGTGTTTTAATATGTGCATTTTACTCATATTCCGCTATCATGCAAAAAGCGGGTCACAAAAAAAAAATAAAAACACAAATATTGCAATTAAAATTTCCCGCTTGTTATACAGAGTATCTGCCTACTTGCGGGCCTAATTAGAATTAGTGCGAGGTAAAACGACGACATTAAAATTATTGACGCCAAACAAATATAGAATAATTACAGTTATTAAATACACAATAATTTAAATACACAGTTATTAATTAGCAATCTAACACATCCATTTGGGTCTGTGTTCGGTCCTAAGTGTGAACAACGGGATAATGTAATAGAAACATGGATTTCTTGAATAGTGATGAATTTGAAACACTTTCGGTTGACTGTATATTTAATCTGACGTTATATCCGACTTCAGCACATAAAACTAGATCAGTATAAGGTTTCCTATGAAGGAAACAATAAGCCTAAAGAAGCTGAAGCTGAAAAAGAATAAATAAGATATAAAAAGCTAAAAACACAAACTTTGCACCCCTCTGGGTTTCTCGACTTTTTATATATTGTACAATTTTTTTTTTGTCTACAAGATGGTGTAAAAATCATTTCTCGAACCTTTTATTGACTGTACTATTTGAGATTATCGACAAATCAATCGCTACCACCGATAAGCTTCCATAGAGTATCGTGGAAGATTTTGTAGGGGGGAGGGGACGTATGCAAAAACTAGATAGCCCACGATAGCCGAAACAAATCAGCGAAACAAGCGAAACAAATCAGCAACAAATCCAACGTTTGCTAAGTACGAACTCAGTCAAGCAATCGTTTTCTTTGTCTTACCTATAGCACTAACGCAACCTACTTTTATAATCATTCCATATGTTTATAAACCCCGGAGACCCCAATTTCGTACGGTACACTCTAACCCCTCTAACAAAACCACGCTGATTTTCTCACTAGCCGTGTTTTGCTACCTTTGATGGTGTCGACACGGTATCGACGGTATCGACGGTTATCACGGTATCACGGCATCGACGGTTGTCTGTGAGAAGGTTTTTCATCAGAAAAAACGGTTATGTAAATTGTTTCCCTCTTTTCGCTATAAGTCAACGGGTCTCGAAAAAGGCTTAAAACAGCCAAAACCGTGGCTTATTTGTTAAAAGCACAGCCTAGTTTTAAAGTATTAAAGTATTTTAAAAGACTGGAAGGTGAAGAGTAAATAGTGCGAGGGGTCCTTTAACGAATCGATTGATGCATCACGTTATCACAGAAAAAGCCCTCATCAACTGTTGTTGAGTATTTTGTAGGGGAAAATAGACGTTGCTAGCTTCTCAAACAAGACCAAAGGTGTCGATGGGATCCCAGAATTTCAACATTTGATCCAGACAATTGGGTCTTGTTTACGCCAGATCCAGTCTTCGCCAGACTCCTTGAACATTTTTACTATCAAAATTCAGAAACAGATTAAGGCCAAGAGGCAAATCATCTGAGAAAACCAATTTCAGATAAGGATTCAGCATGTTTGTGTCTACCCCTATAAGTCATATCTGTTTGGAAGAAAACTTCCAGCGTTACTTCTGCGAATTTCCCAGTTTGGGCCGAATTCCGGAACTACCTGTCCGGCAAAAAAAAGAAGCTAAAATCGAACTCAGCGTATCTTCTTTCCCCTAAATCGAACATCTAATCAACTTCAAATTAAAATTTAACATAAAACAAATTTTCCGGCTCCAGCCGGATTCCGGGCGAACTATATGTCCGGGTACAAAATGACTGTCATACACGGATTCAGCATCTCTTCTTATCCCTAAATCGGATATCTAATCAACTACGAAGACTTTTAACAATTTTCCGGTTTTGGCCGGATTCCGGGCGAACTACTTGCCCGGCGAGAAAATGATTTTTACCATCGTGTTCAGCATGTCTTACTACCCCTAAATCGAACATATAATTAACTTCAAATAAAACTTTTACTTCTAACAGATTTTCCGGTTTTGGCCGGATTCCGGGCTAACTACTTGTCCGGCGAGAAAATGGTTTTCACCATCGTGTTCAGCATGTCTTCTTACCTCAAAATCGAACACCCAATCAACTTCAAATAGAACTTTTACTTTTAACCAACTTTCCGGATCTGGCCGGATTCCGGGCGAAATACTTGGCCGGCGAGAAAATGGTCTCCACCATCGTGTTCAGCATGTCTTCTTACCCCACAATCGACTGTCCCATTAGCTGTTTAAAAATATTTTGCTTACCCCTTAATTTATACCCCTCCCCCACCCCTAAATATAGGGCTACAAGACCAATCTACGAACTCGACCTTGATCCAAACAATCCTCACACCAAGTTTCATCAAAATATCTCATTCCCTTCGAGAGTTATCGTACTTACAGACGGACGGACAGACGGACAACTTTTGCGATGTCACAGGTATCCCTCCACCAAAAAGCAACAAAACCAACAGTCGTAGCGCTACCGCAGACAAGCTGTTACTGTCTATAGGGGGTTATTGACAAATCAATTACTTGATCGCGTGTTTCCGCAATCGAAACTATGATCTCTCCAGCTGGATCGAAAACTATTTCAAGCCCGGAACTTGCCAGCACGGAACCAGTAGAAAAGGAAGTTGGCCTGAGGCTATTGTCGGGTGCATAAACATTGTAGCCAGAGAATCATTGATCTACTTATGGAGTGATTTACCATTTCCAGCCTCAGCTAACACGTTGAGCTGGAAGGAAGAGAATACGGAAATGGGATAAAAGACTTCAATAAAATGAATTTGGATGCTATTCTGTTGTAGGGCGTGGCGGCTACGGATGCATGCCTGGTCCCAAGAGTCCCAGGCCTGATTCAATTTATCCCTTCGTCTGTCAACTAAGGTGTTTTCGACCATTCCACAAAGAGGTAGTCAGTACACTGTAAAAAAAATAAAAAATCTTGCAGTATATGCTACTGGGATTAATCTTGTCGCTTTAAAGATAATCTTATCCCTAATTCGGATTAATCTCATCTCTAACTCGGATTAATCTTATCTTAGATAAGATTAATCCCAGTAGCAAATACTGCAGTTAACTTTAATTCTTACTCGGAGAAACTTTTTACAGTGTGGTGTTTCCATGGTCGTTTGTGTGGCCCACAAGTTTGTCATCGCGACCAAAAAGATTTTCTGGCTCCCACTTTGGCTCAAATTTAAAAAAATATCTCTCGAGGTGAATTTCAGTTTGTGGCAAGAACTTTAGCGGCAAATTTATTGGTTAAATTCAGGTTCTAAGAATAAGATTAGTTGCATTTTTGCAGATACAATGGTATCTGTTACCGGTAACTGAATTTGCAATTAGTAGTTTGTTGCAGTTACCGTGGTATCTGATATACGGTTGCTCTGCAAAAACGACTATTGCCGAAATTGCACTTTTCGAAGGTATCTGAATATCAGATACCACGATAACTGGCCAGATACAACGATAACTGCAAAAACGCCTTTTGACCGTGGTATCAGACACCACGATAACTGCCTTTAAGCCGTGGTATCAGATACCATGGTATCTGCAAAAACGCAACTATTAACTTTCTAGTTAAGCAGAAAGAATCCAAAATATGGATCCTTCAAGTATAAAATGGTAAGGGCGGAAATCTTCCGAAAGTCTTACGTTCTATGTGCTGAGATTTCAGTTGTTTTTGTTTTATTTTTTTAGGCTCTGAAAATTACCGCAAAAAAAAAACAGACGAAACTAAGTTTCCGCGAATTACAACCAGGGGTTTGAACGTGTCGTATCGACATTCAGAAACGCGTGGGATAGGCTGTCGATGAACGCCTCTAGTCGTCTGTTATTGCAGATCTGTGAAACTACTGTGACCGACATAGCTGTAATGTCTACTGAGGGGCCACGCAAAAATGCCTTGCGATAACGTTCGAACCGTACAGTCGAACTGAAAAAGCAGAGCTGCATAGTCTCCGTCAAATTAAATTTGCCTGACACACATACGAGTCGTGTAAAGTCTTTTTTTTTCAGAGCACCAGGACAGATAGGTATTCTCACATTCCTATTTGGTATTCTAAAACAAAAAGATTTAAAATGTATCAGGACTTATTGTTTCAAATATTGTAAATTTCTTTTGTACCTTCATCGAGTTCACAGGAATTCCCGGAGAACTGCAACTTTTTTGCCCTCTGACCCTTGTGCAGGGTTAACTTCAATTGCCCAGGACCTTCACGTTTCTGCCCTTGGCCATTTCTCCGCATTCCATCTAGGAAGAAGATTTTTAGACCCAATTAGTCCCTTATCTTTTTTTAATGTTTAGTTTTTTATCTTGTGCTTTTACTACATTATCGAAAGCTCAGTGTATATTTTCCTTTTCTTTGTATTGTACTGCGCTCCCTCTTCTTAAGTGCGTAAATAAAATTTCATCAAAATCATCATCATAGCTCCTCCTAACTTGTTACAGGGCCTTCGGCGAAAAGAAAGCTCAGTAGAGGACATCAAGGCACTTCTGCGTAAAAAGGAGTTTGAAACAAGTTCTCTGGCTTTAAGACAACCAAGATAACCAAGTTCAATGTTAACGAAATAGCGGGTCCCAGGTCTTCAAAAGTACCAAAAAGGATGTTTCATTGCAAGTTCTTCCGGTGTTCCCCGTTTTCCGTTTAATCCCCCTTGTTCAGCCCCGTAAAATTCTCAGAGCTCCCGTTCTCTCAGTCGGGTGGTCTTCTAGTGACACATGATTCGCAGTCAGTTTGGGCTAGTGTAATTTATGTTATTGTAATTAGATCATAAATAGAGCTAGGATGTAGCAGTAACCCGGACGTAGCAGTACGACTTGGCAGTGTCCATGTAAAACCCCTGCATTCGCTCATTTTTCTGGGGTTACCTGTTGGTAAGTCCATCTAAGAGATAAGTGTACTACTTATAAAGCATATATGTAAAAGAATTGAAAGTGCATACGATCTGTGATATATAATAAGCTATGTTTTCAACGTCCCGTCCTCGCGGCAGTCTACAATTCAATCACCCTACCTCATTTCCTGTACACTGCGCCATTCTGGAGACTTCTCACCAAATCGGACAAAAAAGGAATCCGGTCAATATTCTACAGTTTTGCTAAATATATGTTACGCCTCCCTTGTACGAGAAACTCGAAAATTGCCAGTCTTTATCAAATTAGTGACCCACTAACAGCAGTGGCGAAACAAATAGAAACATAGGCATACACCCAAAGTATTGATCACGACTGAAAAATTCTCTTTAAAGTCTTAGGATAAAAGTTTTATTCTATACTTTGTAAGTTAATTCCTTTCGTGTTTTCCTTTCTTGTTCTCCTTATTATTTACTCCGTCTTCGTACTTTGTGCTTATTTTGACGGGTACCCGATGAAACATTTGTAGCCTGCGTAGTTGTGAATGAATGAATGAATGAATGAATGAATGAATGAATGCTTTATTTTACCAAAATAGCGTTAGCTAGCGCAGGTACGTCAAACAAATGATAGTTGATGATAGTTGTACGAAAAAGTTGCATGTATTGATCTGTAATAGTAAAGAACACTATCATTTAATTTGCCCCAGACTGGGCCGATCTTAAGCATTATTATCCAGTAGCATCCTGTCTTTCTATGGTAGCATACAGTCATGCAGTAGAAAACAGTAATACGGTAGCCTTGAAGTAGAATCATGCAGTAGCATCAGTTCGTACTGCATGCTACTTTTTCGTAAAACTTGATACTACCATTTTAAGGTAAATGTTTTACCTGGTACTAAACAAAATCATCGTCATCGTAATTATTAACAAAAGAAGTAACGACTGGGAAACTTGACTTACTTGTAAACTCATCCTGATCTTCTTCTTCTGCTTCTCTCGCTAATTCCTCCGGGGTTTTTTTCTTCCGCATCAAAGGATTATCAGGTTCGGGTTCTTTCACTTCTAATATCTCCTCTTTCTTTTTGATGTTGTACTGAAAGATAAAATGAACTAAACATACAGAGGGCAATTAATGATATAAAAAGATGCTGAAACATAAAATACAGAATGATAAAATAGAACTGTACATACCGTGGGCAATTACTGATATAAGAAGATAATTATATTTCTGATATGTCAAAAAGCTTGAGCATAGCGCTGGGGGGGGCGGGCTGAACCCCCTAGCCCCCCTGGATACGTCCCTGCTGTCCTTATTTCAGAAATGTATTTAATTTATGCCCTTTTTAGTCTTGCTGAAAAAAAAAGAACTCCTTCAACCCAAGATCGTGGATGTTTTAAATGGTGAATAAGAAAAGCCCAGAACTATAGAACGACGAAAGGGCCCAGAAGAAGAACGAAGAAAGGACACGACGACCCTGTTCTAACTTTCTTCTTACTTAAAGGACCCGTCGTACCTGCAATGCCAACACCACTTACTTTTGTAATGGCATTCATTCATTCTTAAACCTAGAGACCCAAATTTCATATTTTTTGCTCCATCCATCCACATGAATCCAGACAAGCCTACTACTACGTAACGAAAATAACTCTAGATCACCATTTAAAACTAAATTATCACTCCTCTCTGATAGCCCCAGAACTCGTTTAGAATATCTATTTTGTACAACTTCTAACCTGTAGATAGATAGATAGATAGATGTTTAATAAAGCCCTTGGGCCATGAACAAAAAAACACAAAACAGTACATTTACATTCATCATACGAGCGAACTTTTAATCAACATAACAACAACTCCCTTCAGTCTCCAATAGCACCTGCATAAAACCCCACAACTCTGCTCCATAACGGATATATGGCTTCTCGATTTCTTGATCTTATAAGAGCTTGGAAGCCTTGGTGAACTAAATATCACACATTATATAGCTTACTGTGTAAGTTCCCCTGAGCTCTAACTAATGAATTATGTCCTGTGAGTCCGAGAGAAAAAACCCTGAATGTTCAAGACTTGGGTCATAGTCCTAGGAGTCCGAAAAGGGGCTCCATGCAGCCATTCAGTTTATTTCAGTTTGAGATGTATGGGGATTTCTTGATCTCGGACATGGCTTGAAGAGCCTTAGTGAAGCGAGTGTTACAGATCGTCTTGCGTGTCCCTTGTCTCTCTGTTGCATGGATGCAGATAGTTTGATTACAGTCTCCTCGATGTTGTTGAAGATTAGGGGGAGGGGGGAGTTTGCTCTACGTCTTGGCTTTAGTTGACTCCGGAGACGGATATAAGCCGGCTGACATGGAAAATATATTCGTGGGAGAGACAACATGCGTCGCTTTAGGAAAGGAGGGGGAATGATAAGCCTAAAAAGGCAAGGGAACAGCTGGAATTCCTCGCAAAGGCAAAACAGCTGTTTCGACATACAAGCAACGTCCAAGCGCCGTAAAAAGTGAGATGGCTGGCCCAAACAGCAGTAGTGAAAAGCATGATTTGCCAAAAACGAGGGCGCATCGACCCCTGTTCCATTTTTTTTTTTCTTAAAGGACCCCTCGCATTATTTACTCTTCAATTTACAGTATTTTAAAATATTTGAACACTTTAAAATTAGGCTGTGCTTTCAACAAATAACCCACCGTTTTGGCTGTTTTAGGCCATTTCCGAGACCCGTTGACTTATAGCGAAAACAGGGAAATAATTTACATAACCGTTTTTTCTGATGGAAAAATTCTCGAAGACAACAGCCGACAGCGTGATACGTATCGAAGGTAGCAAAACACCGGCAAGTGAGAAAATCAGCGTGGTTCTGTTAGAGGGGTTAGAATGTACCGTACGAAATTGGGGTCTCCGGGTTTAGAAATATATGGAGTGATTATGGAAGTAGGTTGCATTATTATTATAGGCAAGACAGGTCCTTTAAGAGTTGAAAGACAGGAGCCGTGTTCTTATATGATATATTCTTCTTCTTCCTTGACAAATTTCTGCACCTGGGACTTTTTTAAGCATCTTTAACCTCATTAATTGCGGTTTTGATCTGAACTCTCAGTTCTTGCTTCTCAACTGGCTTTTTTTCGCAATTTTGATGCGAAAACCACCAAATTGCGTAATTTAGCAGAAACAAATTACTAAGCAGCGATGAATCACCGCCGGTGGCAAATCTCTAAAAAGGCAGATGCAGCTTCACTGACGTTCTGAATTATTATGAGTTACAGTCAGGCCATAGCTAGATGGCAGCTAGCCACATTCTACAGCAGATTCTTTGTGGCATGACAGCCTTTTTTTCTAAAAGCCTGCCACCATCTCTGACTTGTAAGTTACATCGAGTAACCGTCAGGACAGACCCAGATAGCAGCTAGCCAAATTCCACAGCCTATTCTTTGTGGCATGAACATGAAACATTTTTTTTGGAGCAGAGGCTTTTGAAGATTTTCCTGAAAGTCTACCGTTTGCAAAAGCCCTTTCGTTTTTTATGTTGTCGTTAGATATGCCGTCTCTTGAAGAACTTGCTTTATTTATGAATATGAGGAGCAATTGTTTGCCACTGGGAAAGGGAAGAAAATATTTCGGCAAGGTTAGAGTCAAGACTTACTAAATACTACTTTTGTCCAATGTGTTAAAGTTTGAGCCTTTTACGGGCACATACAAGGAGCTGAATCATTTGCGGGAGGATATGTTTGGGGCGAGAAAATGTGGGGCTGAGTGGTTTCTACAAATGTAGCAATAAAGGAATTTTAGATTTATGAAATCACTTGAAAGGTTCCTCCGTATAGGTCTGCACCACGAGCAAATTACTTGTCTCTCTAGATTGAGGTTTGTGCTGTTTTGTGTTGTTGCCTTGGGATTAGAAAACATAATTTTTTTTTGTAGTGTAAATAATTGTGTGGAGTGTTTTGGTACATGCTTTCACTCTCATATTCCTTACTTCATTTTTTTTCTTTTTTTGTGTTGTTTAATAGCACATCTGTGCTTTTGCTGTGTTATTTCTGAGACCCTCGACTGTTTTGTTAATAAAACTATTCTACTACTACTACTACTTGTTTTTATGGCACTTGCAGCCTCTGGCTCAAGTGCCATATACCGATCACAATTCCGTCTGTCGGTCTGTCGGTCTGTCGGTCTGTCGGTCTGTCGGTCTGTCGGTCTGTCGGTCTGTCGGTCTGTCGGTCGGTCCGAGTTTTTTTGTCCCACATATCCGAGTTAGGGTACTTCCAGATGTGCTAGGACAATGAAACTTGGCAGGCATATCAGGGACCCGACCAAACTAACCTGGAAATAATCAGTTTCCCGATCCGACCATATGGGGGGGAGTGCGGGGCGCTGGAAACTTGCAAATTTAGGGCATTTTGTCACTTTTTTCTGAGTTAGGGTACTTCTAGATGAGCTAGGACAATGAAACTTGGCAGGAATATCAGGGACCCGACCAAACGAACCTGGAAATAATCAGTTTCCCGATCCGACCATATGCGGGGGAGTGGGGGCGCTCGAAACTTGAAAATTTAGGGCATTTTGTCACACTTTTTCGAGTTAGGGTACTTCCAGATGAGCTAGGACAATGAAACTTGGCAGGAATATCAGGGACCTGACCAAAGTAACCTGGAAATAATAAGTTTCCCGATCCGACCATATGCGGGGGAGTTGGGGCGCTGGAAACTTGAAAATTTAGGGCATTTTGTCACACTTTTTCGAGTGAGGGTACTTCCAGATGAGCTAGGACAATGAAACTTGGCAGGAATATCACGGACCCGACCAAACTAACCTGGAAATAATAAGTTTCCCTATCCGACCATATGGGGGGGGAGTGCGGGGCGCTGGAAACTTGAAAATTTAGGGCATTTTGTCACACTTTTTCGAGTTAGGGTACTTCCAGTTGTGCTAGGACCATGAAACTTGGCAGGCATATCAGAGACCCGACCAAACAAAATTAGGAATAATCAGTTTTCTGATCCGACCATTTTGGGGGGGGGGGTGGAGGGCAGGGGAATCCGGGAAACTGAGAAGTGTGTAACTTTCGAACGGATGATCGGATTGTAATGAAACTTCATAACTGAAGAGAATATATATCTGTAATGTCCCGTTTAAAGTCTTGACCGGATTCGGTAGCCAGGGGGGAGTTGGGGGGGGGGGGGGGGAGACCGGAAATTTCAAGAAACGGTTAGAATGGAGGGATCGGAGTGAAACTTGCTGGGAAGAACAAGCATCTGCTCTAGATAAGTCCTTTAGACCATTGTACTGGATCCGGACACTTATGGGGGGGGGCCGGAATTCCGGTGATGGTGGTTTTTTGGATTTTCACGATGAAACTTGGCAGGCATATCAGGGACCCAATCAAACTGACTTCAAAATAAAAATATTGTTGATCAGATAATGGTGGGGGAGTGGAGGGAGGGGAATCCGCAGGGGAATCCGGGAAATTGAGAAGTGTGTAACTTTCGAACGGATGATCGGATTGTAATGAAACTTCATAACTGAACAGAATATATATCTGTAATGTCCCGTTTAAAGTCTTGACCGGATTCGGTAGCCAGGGGGGAGTTGGGGGGGGGAGACCGGAAATTTCAAGAAACGGTTAGAATGGAGGGATCGGAGTGAAACTTGCTGGGAAGAACAAGCATCTGCTCTAGATAAGTCCTTTAGGCCATTGTACTTGATCCGGACACTTATGGGGGGGGGGGGGGTCCCGAAATTCCGATGATGGTGGTTTTGGGGACTTTCACGATGAAACTTGGCAGGCATATCAGGGACCCAATCAAACTGACTTCAAAATAAAAATTTTGTCGATCAGATAATGGTGGGGGGAGTGGAGGGAGGGGAATCCGAAATTTTCAGTCATGCGTAATTTTAGAATGGTTGATCGGATTCGAGTGAAATTTCAGAAGTCAACAGAGGACATTTCTCCGATGATTTTTTTCATATCCGGACCGGATCCGGCAACTATTGGGGGGGGGGGAAATACGTGCCCCGTTTAGAATGGAGGGATCGGGATGGAACTTTGTGGGAAGAACAAACAGATGCTCTAGGTAAGTCATTTGCTGAATCGGATTGGCTACGTGCACCGTGGGGGAGCTGGGTGGGTGGGGGTGGGGTGGACCGGAAATCTGGAGAAACGGTTAGAATGATGGTATCGGAGTGAAACTTGCTGGGAAGAACAAACATCTGGTCCATATAAATCTTTTACATAATTTGACTGGATCCGGACACTTTAGGGGGGGGGGGGGAGGGGTATCCCGGAATTCCGTTTTTGGGGGATTTTCACGACGAAACTTGGAAGGCATATCAGGGACCCGGTCAAACTGACTTGGAATAAAAAAAAAATCCTCGATATGAAAATCTTGGGGGGGGGGGGAGTTGAGGGAGGGGAATCCGGAATATTGAGTCATGCGTAACTTTGGAACGGATGATCGGATTCGAGTGAAATTTAATAATTAAACAGAGGACATTTTTCTCTTGTGACCTTTTTCATTTCCGGACCGAATCCGGCAATTATCGGGGGGAGGGCGGAAAATACTTGACCCGCTTAGACTGGTGTGATCTGGATCGAACTTCGTGGGAATGACAAACAGATGCTCTGGATTAATCATTTACAGAACAGGATTGGCTCCGGTTATTGTGGGTGGAGTTGGAGGAGGGGGAGGGGGGTCTGGGATTCCGGTGATCGCGCGTTAAGGTACTTCCAGATGTGCTAGGACGATGAAACTTCGCTGGAATATTGGAGACTCAACAACATTTGCTTAGAAATTGCTACTTCCCAAATCCGATTATTCCTTAAAGTACCAATCTTGACCGCAAAGTAAAAAAAATACTTTTAAGCAATATATGCATTTTCGTGATGCCCATCAGCCCATTAGCAGTTTTGCCTCAAGGGTTTTGCTTACAAATGAAGTTCCAGCTCCCTTATAGCGCACATCTCAACCGCAAAGTCGAAACTTACTCTTGATCAATCAAATCATCTTGACACATGCAAGTGCCATATGAGCTTACAGCTCTTGTTCTTTTCTTTCTTATATTTACTCTTACTGCGCTGGTCCTAGTCGGCTTTATTTCGCAAGGAATCTATCGATCTGTCTAAGATACTTCCTGAACGTTACCAGCCACGTCGCTGCAAACCTGTTTGAATTTTCTCCGTTCGTTAATAATTGCTACTACATACCTTATCCCTAATGTCTTGTCTCATTTTTTCTCTTTCCTCTTCCATTTTCCTGTGTTTCTCTTTTCTTCGGTCTTCGGCTTCTTTAATTGCTTCTAACCGCTCCCTCTCCGCCTCCTCCTCTTTTTCCTTGTCTGTGGCATCCTCTCCACCTCCCATGGATCCTAAAAACAATAATATGAAATTCCTAAGCCACAAATCTATGATAGATATTCCTTCTGCCCAAGCTGACTGCGAGTCGTATTTGACAATACAGAATAGATACGTCAGCTACTTTTGATAAGAGTTAATAAAGGGTAGCTGACGTATTCGTTTTGCCTTGTCAAATACAAATCTATTGCTGCAGACTTTATTGTCTTTTAAATAAATCCGCTTTTCAAGCGTTTACAGAAGGGATTTGTACCGTGACCAATATACCAGAAACAGTTTTTCTCATAATTTAGAACTTTGTTCACAAGCCCCTCGGTAGCTCAAATTGTTAGAGCGCCTGCCTTGTAAGCAGAGGGTCCTGGGTTCAAATCCCGGCGGAGGAGCATTTTTGTCTTTCAGTTCACTACTTCTAAGAAAGATTCTTCCACCTTGAGCGTCATCAGCTTCTGCAAGAGGATGCTCCATTCTGAGGGGTTTTCGGCTACACACTTTACATACAGTTGGTCTTCCCATATTCTTAGCCGAAATGCCTCTTTCTCCTCCACTCAATCGCATTAGAATCTGTGCCCTTGACGGCCAGTATCAGCAAATATCCATCGCTTTGTAAATCAACAATAAGTAAATAATAATATATCCATATTCCAAAACTCAAGCATGCAGCTCGCTTGTCATTTACCAACTGATTTGATGGGGGTTTATTGCTTCCGCGATGTAAGAATTAACTACTAGTAAGTAAGTAAGTAAGTAATTTATTCATAACCCGCCATTTTGAAAAGGCGGATTGGCCCTGTTGTCCATGATTTTTGAAAGCGATGAGGAAAAATCCAAATGGGTAACACTTGCATCTTGAATTTTGAATTTCTCCGTCAATATATTATGGTTATGACATAATTTCGGCAAGTAGAGAAGGTGCTTTGCATATTTAAAATACTATGTAATCACTGGTTGGTAATGGGCTTAGGGTGAGGTCTGTCGGGTCTACCTCAGCTCTCAAAGGGCTTCTTCCTTCACCAAATTAGACTGATCATAAAGCGAGTATCGCAGGATTGTTGTCACTTTTTTCCAGTGGCAGAAGTCAAAAGGGCATGGTAGCGTGGGTTCTAAGATTAAAGCCGCTTTCACATTGACGCGTCTTTGCGTATGCGTTTATCTTGCGATGCGTACAGGTTGCGGAGCGTACTTTGCTAGACCTGCGCTAGAACTTTTCACGCTGGATGCGTATTTACGTTTTCTTTTCTCGGTTTCTTGTGCTGAATTTTGGGTCTTTCATCATAAATTAAGTTTTTCTTCGTCATTAGTACTTTTTCTCCAGTTTTTCGTCAAAAACTTCCCTTTGCCACTGAAAAATCTGATGCGTACGCAAGAATAGAACTTGGTTCTATTCTTGCGATGCGTTTAATTTAACTACGTAAGCTATGCGTTGCGTCGCCGCAAGCGCGACTCAGGGGTTGGTTAGCGCAGTGTGAAAGGCTCAAATTGTCAATGTGAAAGCGGCTTAAGACAATTGAAGTATACTGTACTGAACCACTTATATCGTTAGTTCCATGTGGAGCTCAGTGTCAGCATCATCGGAATACCGGGAAGGTCAACACTGAAAAGAGCCGGTGATAAATAACGGTGCATTTATACACTGCCTAAAATCCGAGCGTATTTTACGCACGTATTTGGGCTTGAAAAGATCTCTAGCAATATGGACGTATTTGAGAAACCGGTCCGTTTTGTATCTAAATACATCCGTATTGCTAGAAATCTTTTCAAGCTCAAATACATGCGTAAAATACGCTCGAATTTTACGCAGTGTGTAAACCCACCATAAGGGGGTCGTAAAATGTTCCTAAAACTTTCACAAGCCGTACACAGAGTGACTTGTAATAACAGCCTCCTGCGATCCATGTGGAACGGAATTTTGATAGTGGGAAACCGAAACCGGAAAGTGGATCCTGGCCTTCGGGCTAGGAACCGGAATTCTGATGAATAAAAAATCTCCAACATCTCCAACATCTTGTATAGTATTTAAAAGTAACAATTGAAAATATGTTTTTTCTTACACAAACTTCCAAGCGTAGCAAACTTCCCACTATCGCGTAAAACTTCCAAAGTAACAATTTAAAATATATTTTTTCTTACACAAACTTCCAAGCGTAAAGTAATTCACTGAAAACAAGAGCTAGAAGCTCATATGGCACTAGCAAGGCTGGGCCAGAGGATGAAAGTAGGAATTTACCAATTCGAGGGTTTGTTATGATTATTTGTAAGAAAAACTCTTGAAAGAAGAACGACCACGGGCCTTTGGAAATCAAGAGAATGTAGCTCATTGTTTGGTATAAATTATTTTATTTTTGGCTGTGATGAAATGATCATGGACCCTCGGGCGTCATGAAGTGTAGAGTTTGGTTAAAAGCAATATTTCACTCTGCGGTTAAGGTGCGTACTTTAAGAGAGATCAAAGTTCATTTCTAAGCAAAACCCTTGAGACAAAAATGATCATGGGCCGATGGGGATCATGAAAATGTATATTTTGCTTAAAAGTATTTTTTGTACTTTGTGGTTAAGATGAGTGCTTTGAAGGATGGTCGGATCTGGGAAGTGATAATTTTCAGTTTCAGAAAATGAAGTTTCATTTTCCTAGCACATCTGGAAGTACCTTAACTCGCGATCATCGGAATTCCGGACTCCCTCCAATTCCTCTCACAGAGTCAGAATTCGGTTCGGTTCTGTCATAGGTGTACCTTGTTCTTGTGCTTGTTCTTCCCACCAAGTTTCTTCCCGATCGCTCAACTATAAGCGTATCACAAGATTTCCGTTCCTTTCCTCCACCCCTCCTCCCACATTCATCGGATTCGGTCCGCACTTGAAATGGGACACCTTAGACCCGAGATCTTTCCAAATATCAAGCTTCCTTAAGATCCGATCACCTGTTCGAAAGTTATACATACATCTAGATTCCGGATTCCTTCTCCCTCCAATCCCTCCACGATGGTCGGAATTGACTATTTCCAAGTTAATCTGGTCGATTGTCTGCGCCTATTTTCATCGTCCTAGCCCACCTGGAAGTACCTTAACTCCGGGTCACCGTAATTCCGGGACCCCCCTCAAAATCCCCCCACAGTGCCCAAATCCGTTCCAGTTCTATCTGCGATGTACCTACGGCTGGTGCTTGTTCTCCAACCAAGTTTCATCCTGATCACTCCACTCTAAGCGTGTCACAAGATTTACGGATTTCCAACCTACTTCCGAATTGCGTTCGTTAATTCACATGTTACATGTTAAACTCGCTAACGACACCTCATTAATCTTTGCACTTGCCACGTGCAATGCGCATTATTGATGCGTGAAACCGGTTATTCGAATTTTGCCGAGTCTTTGCTAGAAGTCAATTGGCCTGAGAAAAGGCTTCAAACAGCCAAAGCCGTGTATAATTTGTTAATAGCAGAGCCTAGTTAGGAAATAGGTTTGAATACTGGCCCATAAACAGTAAAGAGTTCGAGATGTGCTTTAAAGGACCCCTCTTGCTTATTCTGCCTAATATAATAGACCTAGCTCCCTTATAAAACTACAAGCTTTTAAAATACCTATCTTTCTCCATTGTTTCGTTTCGTGCCTGCGAATCTTTAGCTCTTTTTCGGCCGTGCCGAGTTTTGCCTGTCACACAACGTAAAGTTGCAGAAATCTTTAACGTCCACTGACGACTCTGTCACACATAAGGGTGTGAGAATCTTCTGTTTTTTACTTTTTTTATTTGCTTAGTTTCCCGTCTTTTTAACCACGGCGCGTTCAGTTTTCAAATGTTTTGCACCCAGCCGCCGCGTCGGAGAGCAGGAAGGCTGAATAGAGTCGACAGGCGCTAACAAGAAAATCGCCAAATTCAGGTGGAAAGTAATGGTATTTTCGAAAAACATTTTTTCTGGTCCGTTTCCATGTGAAAAGATCATTAATAGTAAGAGTTGTGCTTTAAAGAACTTGAACCTGGACTTTGCGAGCTCGCTTGAACTTGGACTATGCGAGCTCGCTTGAACTTGCGAGCTCTAAAAGGAATTTACTGCGTGGTCGGGGCAAACCATGCTACGCTGGACGACTTTCGCTGCTGGTATCACTCAACCAACCCACATGATCCGTGGCCGGTCCTTGGTTTTCAGTTAATCGAGAGAGAGAGAGAGGGAAAGGTTTGTTTACACAACAATCGTAGCTTAGTGGCTAATTTTACGTTGTACTACAAAACGTGTTATTATACACTATTATAAAAGGACGTAAAAAAGGGCATGAAAGAGTTCTGGTAGCGATTTGTCCGTGCACGCACAGGCACAAGTTTTAGTTTCTGTCTCCTGCGTCTGACTGTCGGGGTTTCTGGGGGTAAAATGTCACGGTGAGCAGGGTTAGACAGCAGCATTTTGCCAAACCTCAGGATAGGGTCACCCAACCGGAGTTCCAGACTTTTGAGTTCAAGGGCTGCGACGGCATCGACCTGAACCAACCTGCTACTTTAGCAGGAATTTGTGTTTTATGATATTTTAAAGATGAGGCTCTAGGCTTTTGTTAGAAGTATGATATAGCCAAAAAAATACTGTACCATCAAGTACCTTCGATACTTTCGCAGACAGTCCTTTCTGATAGAGTTTGAGCATAGTATCATCTAAACATGCACTTTCCAAACTAGCTTGTGCGATCATCACAATGCGTTGCGGTATCTATTTTTTTTAATCTATGAACAGAGGTGATAAGCATGTTTATTGAAAGAGTCTCCAAGTGACGGAAATATGATGCGTAGACTATGGTCCAGTTTTCCTATGAATGAATTTATTACTTGACATTACGAAACCTATATTTGTTACTTGACCCTTACGAACTTTCACAACCACAAATGAGCTAAACTAAAACATTAAAAAAAAAACTGTATGAACAATCGAGACAATACAACATATAAGAATAAAATACTTATAGTCAAGTAATGCATAAAACGGATATGGAAGCTACGATGCTTTGGCAGCGATATTCATGTATATATTATATTTTCTTTATATATTTTTTTTTGTTGCAGGTTTGTTTCCTTCCCAGAAGTCGACCATGAAGATTGACAGCCTAACGAGGACGCTTGCCAAGAAGGGACGATATCGCTGCCAAAGCGCCGTAGCTGACATTTATGCATTATTTGAATATATGTTTCAAAGTCAGCTTGGGCTCAACGAATATTTAATAAAATACTAGACAAAATTTGAAAAAAGAATATAAACAATAAATTCCATTTATTCAAAATCATAAGATAAACCAAGCATTCTGATGATGATGATGAGATTTACGCACTAGACTAGAAAAGGGAAATTGCGCAGTACAGAAATGAAAAGGAAAAAAACTACACTGAGCTTTCAATAAGCCCCTGACCGTTTTGCCTGAACAATCGCATTACGGTACCAGAACCTTAAACAGAAACAGTGGAAGAAATTAGAGCCTTTGAACATACTACATTATCGAAAGCTCCAGAAATGTCGATTGCACAAAGACGAACAGCAATTTTTCCAAGATTCTTGAAGTAAAATCCAAACGTTTGTTTTTTATTATATATTCCATTAGAGCATAGGCTATCTAATGTTTATAAGCTTAAGTGATAAATCAGGATCGAATGGAAAAGGTAGGCTACTCTGATATAGTTTAGGAGACATTTTTCAAATTTGATGGTGCAAAAAAAATCTGATGGCGCGAAAAATTCAGCAGCTATTTATTTTAGTGATGATCGGCCCATCTTGGCAAGTGTCCTCTTTAGGCTTAAGCTAAGAAGATTAAGCTGAGTTAAAAAAAATATATTTTTATTTATTTTTTTTTTTGGGGGGGGGGCACTTCTTTGGAGTTGCTGAAGCTGAAAGAAAGTACTGGAATTTCGTTTTAGTACCAGCCTAGCTTTTGTGAAATCTTTCAGGCTTATGGTATCATATGATATCATATGGTGTCGCTTAATAAAGATTAGGTACACTTCCCCTACTTTTCTGGCGGTGTGGAAAGCTCCGCGGGCTTCTGCGCCGGCTGTTTTTGCGACTCCGGCTAAAACTTGCTTCACTTTCCAGAGCTGTTCTCGCACTCCGCTAGTGACCGCTAGTGTCCACCAGTACTTGGAAAGCGAATCCACGTCACGAGTGGAAAGTGATTTCGGCAAGTCAGCGAGAAGTTGTAAAGGTACAACTGAGGCGCAACGACTCCCGTTTGTTCTTGCGCTCGGCGGATTCTCGCTTTGCTTTTCGAAAAGCGAATACAAGAGATCGCCCTTATATTACCTTAAATTACCCAGTTGTATCGGAGTGAAGTACACAAAGTGTACATACAAGTTTATTGTCTGTTTATCCCGTTTATGACTTTCAATGGGATTGCGACTCTCAAACTCGGCGCACTGTTTCAATGTCACAAGACGGTGTTAAACGAGGGGCACGACCTGTGTCCTACTTTCTTCTTCCTCTTCCTTAAGAGTTTAGAGACAGGATCTCTGTTCTGTCGAAATTAACAAGCGAGGGACGAAAAATAGCTGGGACAGTTTTGAGAGTTGGCAGCGAGGCTGGCAGTCCATGATTGTATCAAAATATTATCAAATAGGACTGAAATAATATACCGGGAGCTACTTGTACGAGGTTGAAAGCCTAGAAAGAGTATCAATCCACAACTGCAACAGATATTTAATTTAATTTTCGTGTAAACAGATGGATCTTGTGTCTAGTGGGAGGTCCCCCCACAAGCTATGCTCCCGAAAGAAGCTAATCCCCACTGGGACCTCTAGTTCATTGAAATTATGCAGTGTATGTAAGTAGTAACGAATTAATGAAATGGAAACCGTTTTTCTTGCTTCATGGCGGAAAGCAGCATGAGATTTCTGAACAGAAAAAATGCAGCCCTCCAGAGGACATTATTTTAACTTAAATTAAACTAAGTTTTTGAAATCATTCAAACTTAAATTTCAGCAAACACAATTTTAATTTGTTTCTCTGCAATTTGAGGAGAGGAATCTTCAAAGTTTGAAACATGATATTACTACCGACGTCCAGACTAGAAAGTTTCGGTTGACATAACAACTTTCTCACGTTCGCAATTTAGGCAATAGAAACTTGGAAGTGGTATGAGAGCTTTATTTGGCAAAAAACAGCAGAGCACGTGCTCTTGTGTGAGTGCTTTCCATGTTCTTTTTATCCAGGAACCACGGTAGGTTGAAAAACAGTCCAATTTTTGCAGTTTGGACGCTCCTGAGTTTTGACGCATTGCATGCGTCAGAAGAAAACCATCAGAACAGGGACCCTGCCTTGTGTCGTTTTCGCAGTGGCTCGTTTCCGCGGCGGTGTCCCCATAGAGACGCAAATTTCGCATGCGTGTTTTCGCATTCAAAGTCTTATCGGGCTGTGAGTTTATGTAGCTTCAGCGTTTTAATTTCACCCGTACTGGCTACGAACAAAGCCGCTTCTTTGTTCATGAAAAAGAAAAAGAATCCAGCTAAGGTAGGGTGGCTTTAAAGAAAAGGCTTATGAATGAATGAATGAAATGACTGACATTCTGAACAACAGATTCTTTAACGCCTGCATAATAAGGTCAAATAAACATTTACTGGTTCCTAAGGCAACCTACACAGAATAAACTAACTAACATGGTCTTTTTTTCCTTTTTGTAAGGATACCTATTTATCTGCATCGCTAAGAAATTCGGAGTAAAAAGACAACAAAGAATAAAGCTAAGTGCACACACAGTCCGGTAAGATTCCGCACGCGAAAACGCGCATACGAAATTCGCCTCACGATGCCCGACAGGTTTTTCAGATAAAATGAAATTGAGATGTGAAACTTGGCCCCAGGTTTGAAAAATCCACTGCTTAGCCTACAGTCAGATGATGCTGATTGATTGCCGAATGAATGAATGCAGCTGACATTAAATAGGTCGTATAAACAGTTGAAATTTCAAACACAGCTTCTAATTTTTCAATTCTCAGGGCACAATTTCGCATGCGTTTAAAATTCGCTCCGATAAAAGTAGAATATTTTCTACTCAAATCGGAACGAAATTATCGGACCGAATCCGCATGACACGCGTCAAATTCCGGAGCGGAGAAGAAATTCGCACCAGACTGCGAAATTCGGATTGTGTGTGCACGCTACTTAAGACATCCTAATTCAGTCATCGACCACAGCTTATTACCACTGTAAATATAATGAATAACAACAAATTTACGGAAATTGAGACTATTAGCTTCGGTGTAAAATGTCGAGATTTTGGCTTATGTCTTATTTTACTTTCCACATGTTAATTTTCAACTACACTTTTTTCATAAGCGAACAACGAGGGATAAAGACTGTTATTCTTTATTGATGAAACAAGGGAAAAAAGATGAACCATTGTGCTTCTTAAAACCATCGCCTGTCCTAGGAGGGGAGGGAGACCACAGAGTATATAGCCCCTTGACTTCCACATTGGGAGAAGCAACAAAAATCAAACTTTAAGCAAAGCCAAGATACTTTTTAATTCACAGATTTACATTATATATGTAAATGATAAATTAATAATAACTGTGAGTTTATCTGAGTAAGTAAGTAAGTAATTAACCTATTTATGACCCGCCATTTTTAAAAAGCGGAGTAAATGAAGAAAATAAATAAACACATAAACACAGAAAAATACACTTAATTTTTCAATTTCGGCCAGGAAGCGGTGGATAACGTCGTGCGCTGGTTCGTCCCTGTTGTCCATGATTTTTGAAAGCGATGAGGAAACATCCAAAAGGGTAACACTTGCATCTTGAATTTTGAATTTTTCCGTCAATGTATGGTTATGACATAATTTCGACAAGTGGAGCAGGTGCTTTGCATATTTAAAATAACATGATCTCTTTTTTTTAATCTCCTTCTTTTGCAGAACATGAGGGACACCTGAACGAAATAGTATAGAAGGAGCGCAGACGGTGCTGTACAAATTTCCCAAAGCTTTAAGATTATAGCGCCCCCTGTGGGGATGATGCGCCCATGGGCGCCACGGATTGATTTATAAATTTCTTGAACAACCGAATAGCAAAATTTTGACAATGAAGATTTGAATGTTCTGCCGAGCCACCGTAGAGAGTCTGTTGATTTGACGATGAACGATCCAAGAGAGATTGAAGCTTTTGATGCATTCGAACATTTCGAACAACACAGGTTAACTCCAAGGCCGATTTTGAGAAGCTTACTTACATTTCTTGTGAGTGTGGATCGGCTACGGCTTACTTACAGCAGGTCGTCCGCGTCGGCTATGTAGCTGAAGGCATGGTCTTTGTAAAAGTAAGCAGGATGCAAAGAATCGAGACAAAAAGATAAGGCCGATTTGAAGATCGGCCACGGCCAGACAAGCTACCTTGCCATTTGAACCTTACTGAAGAATGGCCATACAAAAATTTTAACGATCAACAACAGACAGATTCACGCCAGAAGTAATGAGAGAATAGGGTAAAATGTTCTACTTTTAATCTTTGAAGTGTTCTACTATTAACAAGGCGTTGACGGTCACTTCGTCATCTACAGTATTATGTTACTAATTTAGTTAATATTAATGGTGAAGTTATCTGTGAAATGTCGGTATGGACCAACATACGTATGCAACAACGTATGGACACCAACCTTGACTTAGTTCTCGATTTAATTTTGTGGATTTTTATGAGGATTTTTTTCACCTGGGTAGGGCTTCTTCTTTTGCTGTCAGATCGAATGTGCTTATTTTTTCACTAATGTAATAACTGTTAATCATGAAGTTGTTTGGGAAATTTTGGCATGGGCTTGATGCCGACCTTGATTTTTACGTGGATTTTCAGATGGAATTTTGCGCTTTTACAGGGCTTCTTCTTTTTCTGTCAGATCTATTTTGCAGTATTATGAATAATAAAATAACTGTTAATCATGAAGTTATTTGTGAAATTTCGGCATGGGCTTGATGCCAACCTTGATTTAATTACTTTGATTTTCAGATGGAATTTTGTCAGATCGATTTTGCAGTATTATATCACTAATATAATAACTGTTAATCATGAAGTTATTTGTGAAATTTCGGCATGTGCTTGAGGCCAACCTTGATTTGATTACTTGGATTTTCAGATGGAATTTCGCGTTTTGACAGGGCTTCTTCTTTTGCTGTCAAATCGATTTTCTCTAACAGATAGTTTATTCATGTCGTTCTTATTCTGCTTGTCGTGACTTGGTCTCTTGTCATGCACATGAAGGCCTTCCTTGAACCATCCCTACTTCAGCTTTTCAGCGGGCTTCTAAGTAGGCTATGTGAAATTCTCTAGCCTTCCCACGATCAATACTGAGGATGCCGTTTTTGAAACCCGTCCAAGAATTATCGGTCGCGTTGGGGGAGCTGCTCTATAAACTCTGATAGGGGAACTTTGGAGATCCCCTTGAAGGAATTCCTTGCATTTTAATTGTCAGAGATCTGAAGTACTGACGGGATTGTAAAGTCACGACGATCACTCAAGGGGATGCAAGATTTCATCGCTTTTGTTGTTGGAAACCTATCGTCGGCCAGAACCTTCTAACAATACTGAAATATTTCCCAGGTTATGTTTAAGCACTGAAACAACTGAAAATAAATTCACCTCCTTCAGGTTGCTACGTGCAAGTGCCTAGCCGCTTTGCTTGCCCCCAGAATACAATCAGCGATGCCGGGGCTCTTGGATCCTTTCAATGCGCGTAATATACCATTATTGGATGATTGGCAACGCCTTAATCAGAGAGTTTTAAATATTAGCGTGTTATAAGTTAATCCTTCTATTCTTTTATAATCCTACATTTCCTTGAAAAGAAAAGGCGAAATATATGTAGAGGAGTTTGTTTTAAGAAGCAGCTTATTTTGAGCGTGTTCCACCCTACTTACCGCAGTTACTACGCATGATGTCCCGGATTCTCGGTTTTTGGCGTAAAAACAAAATTTTCTGTTTTCGACAAAATATCGTGCCACTGGCTATTCAGGACTATTTACTATTTCGAGAAGGTTGGAACGGTCAGCATAGTAACTTTTCACCAGTCAACCAGTAAATAGTAACAAACAGTCACTATTGTTAGAAAGGTTGAACACGCTTTTTAAGGCCCTCTTTAAACAGAATATAGGGGTGACTTTAATGAGTTCTGAATGCTGTAAATGGAGTTCTTTTTTTGTTGTTTGCCCAGTATACTCACAAATATCAATTGATCCTTCCTTAGAGTTCTTTGTTACCTCATTGTCTGAAGAAGAAAAGATTGTTTGCTCTTGCAAGTGGACGGAAGAGCGTGAAAGACTGTAATGTTTTCTTTAGGCTTAATGAACAATTTATTTAGCTGATTAATCTCACTGTGACAACAAGTCTAGTTCTTCCGGGACACTGATCAGAGACTGGGAAAAATAGTGTCGCACCACCAAGCCTATTATGCGAAGTGTGGTGCATGTCCTCTTTGGACGTTAAGAATTAAGAGAGCTGAGGCATGAAGTGTTCCGAGACTCTGCGAGGGAGTTTGATGACAAATGATGAGGAGTATGAGGAGGGTTTTCGCGAGCTGGAAAGCAAAGTCGGAATCACTTTCCAGTGGTTTTCGCGCTACTTCGGAAAGTTGACGAGCTTTCCCAACCGGTCTTCGCGCTTTGGAAACTGAAGCTGACCCATTTGAAGCTGGGTGGACTTCTGGCTTGTCTTACGGGGAAACACCACTAACCCTCGCCCTAAACCAAACGGTAGGCACCACCGAGACTCGAACAAGCGACCCTTCGCTTGGGAGTCCAGTGCGCTAACCCATTCGGCCACGGATGTAATATAAAATTTAATCATCATCATCATCAACAGATCTATCTTCAGTCACAACGACTGATGATGAACAGAGAGAGGGCTTTGCCGTTTGAGTTAAAAAAAAACCAACTTTTACATGCAATTTAAGGTTCAGCGCAGGTGCCGATATCCTGATTCTCTGCCCTCGGCCGGGAGGGCGATGAGTGGATGGAGACAAATAACCCGACACTTCCCCCGCTTCACCATAGGTTTGTCAAGGTGCCCATTTGAAGCTGGGTGGATTTTTGGCTTGTCCGACAGGGAAACGCAACCAACCCTTGCCCCAAACCAAACGGGAGGCACCACCGAGACTCGAACCAGCGACCCTTTGCACGGAGACTCGAACCAGCGACTCTTTGCTTGGGAATCCAGCGTGCTAACCATTCGGCCAGGAGGACGTAAGAGCTCTCTTCACTGTCTATACTCAATATGACTCCAAAACAACGCCATTGACCCTCAGGAAGACGGAGTAAACGTGTCCATAACGACTCAAACTCAACGACTCAAATCCTGTGAAACAATCACGGCGATCTTTGGGAGCAGCTGTGACACCACTTCTTGCTTTCTTCCGCAGGTACCTGGAGATTCTGCATCGGCAGGGAGAGATAGTCATCAAGAGTATTCAGTGATCGATGTAAGAGCACTATCAACAATCGCGAGGACTTCATCAGTGGCATAGGTTGACCAGTCCAGTAAGGCTTTTCCCCGAGCTTCTGCGGCAGTCTGCTGTGTTTTCATAGCAACCTCCTCCAGTATTCGTAACTTAACCAGTTAGAATCACTCCAGTCGGAAAATAATTTCTCTGCAGCTCGGAATAACGACAGAGAAATTGGAGACTAGAATTATTAAAGTCGTTTTCGCAGTTATCGTGGTATCTGATACCACGGTCTAAAGGCGTTTTTGCAGTTGTCGTGGTATCTGGCCAGTTATCGTGGTAGCTGATATTCATTCAGCTACCACGGTCCGACCGTGGTAATGGTCGTGATATCTGAAAAGTCTTCTGACCTTCATCAAATTTTGTCAGATTGGGGAGAAAGAAGTTTAGCACTTAGTGATGTAACTGGATATCTGTTTTTCTTTTGGTATGACTTCGAAAAGTGCAATTTCGGCAATAGTCGTTTTTGCAGAACACCGTGTATCAGATACCACTATAACTGCAAAAGCGACTGATTGCAGATCCAGTTACCGTGGTAACAGATACCATGGTATCTGCGAAAACGCGACTATTGTAATAGTCTACAGATAGTGGCTTTACATTTACTGCAGTCATGCTCAGCTTTGAAAAGGTTTGGGAAAAAAGCACGCATTAATGCTCTCAAGAAGAAAGCGTTTGTCAGATCTTTCCACAACCACAACATGGCCGCTTCCCTGGTAGAGGTCAACGCCAAATACCAAACAAAGGTGATGGAACCACCAGACCTATCGATAAAGTCCACTGTACCGGTTCCCTTGGCTTTCTCATTACAGCTCATCCGCCGTACGCAAAACAAAAGTTAAACCCTCTATAAAGCTATATTATCCAAATGATCAAACGTCAAATAACTAACAGACCTACTGATACAATCAAATAGTAGACATCTCCTGGCTTCCTCAGTAGAGTTCGCCCGACAAAATAAGACAAGAGTCGTTCACTCCATGCAACTGTACAACCCAAATGATTCAACCTTAAACAACCCACAGAGCGGTATTGACTAAACCTTAGCCGATTATCTACGGCCCGTGACGTTTCATGCCGTCATGAAAGAAATAGCAAAATTCGATTAAAGGAATGTTGCAGAGTATGTATTTGTATCTATGTATATAGAGCCGATAATCGGCTAAAGTGTAGCAACACCCTGCGGTTCTTCTGGCTCCAACAGCACAGCTCGCTATCCACAAACGAAACATCAGGTGTAACCTAGAAGCAATTTTACCAAATGATCCACCGTTTAAGAGCTACTACCGATAAAATTCATTGGACTAAAGGAAACACAAGTAGTGCCCCTATACAACTGTACAGCCCAACCGACCCAACGTTAAATAATAAACAGACCTACCGATTAAATATTACGAATACATTTTTTTGTACCATTACGATACCGCTTCCCCTGGTTTGCTTATTGCAGCTCACCAACCACAAACGAAACAACAGTTGTGCCTCTCTGCAACTATACAACCCATATGAGCCAACGAACAACCAACAGACCTACCGATAAAATCCATTATACTGCTTTAAGTCCTCCGGCTTCCCTTCTCTCACATACAAGCTTGTTACCAGAAGCAGTACCACTGGCGCCGGCCAAGGAATTTCCCGGAAATCGCGTCTTCCTCCACGCGCAGCCATTTTATTTCGAGTAATTCATCAATATTATACACCACAAATCTAGTGAAATAATACGATTAGACGAAAGGACAAAAGGGAAGGGACTCAACCGAAAGTAGACCGGTGGTCATGAGAGCAGAACGAGTTGTTTGTGAAGGAATACGCTAGTGGTTCCGAATGATTTGGGCATGTACATTGACGACATGAAGACTCGTTGTCGCCCGTGATCAGATCTGTCATTTAAGGACAGGAGCAAGCTCACACTGTCAAAGTTTCATAACAGATAACACGAGGATGCACGGTTTCAGCAGATAATGTGTAACAGATAACACTTCGGATGTTATGCGTTACATCAGGAAGAACCGAAAAACTGCCAAAAAATGTCTGCTGAGTTTTCCGACATCATGACGATAAGGAATAAAGTCAGTAGATGCTTTTTTGGCTCTTCCTAACAAAGCTTGAAATGCACAGCACTTCATGGATACCATTTTCAAACACAACAGATAACACCCGAAGTGTTATCTGTTACGCATGATCTGTTGAAACGGCGCATCCTCGTGTTTTATGTTATGAAACTTCTGACAGTGCAATAGCCCCATGACTTTATTTTAAAGCTGATTTATGTGAACTGACACGATCAACTGGTCCTTCAAACATAGTCCCACGAAACTGCCAAACGATCCCTCTGGTTAACCTCCCTACCGAATTGTTTGAGTGGATAAAAAGATATAGAAGCTGATCACCGCGTTGTCGAAACCTGTCACCTGTGCTTAAAGACTTTGATTCATGGGCCAAGAAGGTGAGAGACACGATCATTTTTCGATGGGTCGGATTCTTACGAACACACTGTTACCTTTTACCTTTGTTTTCTTCAAAATCCTCCAGCTACGTTTACACTTGAAGGATCATTTACACGGCAGGTATTTTCCCCCAGAGACGAGAAGAGAAAGTGTTCACACGGTACTCGGGTATTTTTCAAGGGAGAGTACTGTCTTATGTCAATAAGTTAAAACGTTGTAAGGCTCAGGATATCTCTCTACAATGGATACCAGCATGTGTCCATTTGGATCACTTTTTACATGGGCATCATCAAATTATTCCTCGAAAATCCAGTTTTATTGTTGCTGACGACAAACAAATACCCGGGTAAAAAGTTCGCGAAATTGAAGCTACGTTTACACGAAGGGTATTTACCCGTACTCCGCGGGTATTTTTCCCCGCAACACCAACAAAAACCCGGCTTTTTTGGACTTCAATTTCGCGAACTTTTTACCCGGGTATTTGTTTGTCGAAAGCTACGTTTACACGGTGGGTATTTACCCGTACTCTGCGGGTATTTCTCCACGCAGCAGCAACAAATCCCCGGGTATTTTGGACTTCAATTTCGCGAACTTTTTACCCGGGGATTTGCTTGTCGAAGGGTATTTTATGACGTCAGCAAAAACAAAATCGGATTTTCGAGCAATAACTTTGATTATGTCCACACAAGAAGTGATCCAAATGGACATATGTTGGTGTCCATTGTAAAGAGATATTCTGAGCTTTATAACCTTGGATTTTATTGCCACATGACAGTACTCTCCCTTGAAAAATACCCGGGTACCGTGTGAACACTTTCCTCTCTCGTCTCCGGGGAAAAATACCCGCCGTGTAAATGATCCTGAAGGGTATTCTTCGACGTAAGCAACAATAAAATTGGATTTTCGAGGAATAATTTTGATTACGCCCATGTAAAAAGTGGTCCAAATGGACACATGTTGGTATCCATTGTAGAGAGATATTCTGGGCCTTACAACCATGTAATTTATTGGCAGATAACAGTACTCTCCCTTGAAAAATACCCGAGTACCGTGTGAACACTTTCCCTTCTCGTCTCCGGGGAAAAATACCTGCCGTGTAAATGATCCTTGAAGTCTAAAATACCCGGGTTTTTGTTGCTGTTGCGGGGAAAAATACCCGCGGAGTACGGGTAAATGCCCTCCGTGTAAATGTAGCTTGAGGGTATTTACCCGTACTCCGCGGATATTTTTCCCCGCAACAGCAACAGATCCACGGGTATTTTTTACTTCAATTTCGCAAACATTTTACCGGGGGATTTGTTTGTCGAAGGGTATTCTTCAACGTCAGCAACAACGAAATCGGATTTCGAGCAATAATTTTGATTATGCCCATATAAGAAGTGATCCAAACGGACAGATGTTGGTGTCCATTGTAGAGAGATATCCTGAACTTTACAACCTTGGAATTTACTGCCACCTCCCTTGAAAAATACCCGGGTACCGTGTGAACACTATCCTCTCTCGTCTCGGGGGAAAAATACCCGCCGTGTAAATTATCATGGTAGTCAAGGTTATCAACACATTACTTGAGCACAATTCACATTTGAAAATAAGGTCGCCGATGTTCATTAGCGTGTGATACCTCGGACCACTTTATGATACTGTCTGACATAAAAACACATCATGCTCCACCTAAACCTCAAGCTAAGAAAGTAAGAAGGCTGGACCACTACTCGATTGAAAAACTTAAGGCAATTTTGTCAGAAGCGGATCGTGCCCCGTGCATAGACACAGATGACACGGACATGGCAGCTGAATATCTTGTGAAACAGTTCCAATCTGCACTTGAATTAGCTTGCCCAGCAAAAACTCTAAATGCTAAGCGATATTCCATGCCTAGAAAACCATGGGTTACAAAAGGGATCCTGCAGTCTATTAAGACAAAAAACAAAATGTACAAAGCTTTGCTCCAAAGCCCAGACGAGACAAAAAAGAAAGCATTTAAGGAATATAAAAATAAACTGACAAGCCTTCTGAGAACTGCTAAAACTATCCACATATCGAGACAATTTTCTGAGGCTCAAGGATCGCCCAAGAAAACATGGACTCTCATCAATGAGTGCATTGGCAGGAACAAACAAGCCTCTTTCCCTGAAGAGATACATACTGTCAGAGGGACTATTAAGGGAAAGCAAAATGTAGCGAACGTCCTAAATGAATACTTCGCCACTATTGGAGCAACTACAGCGAGTGAGATCCCTGAAACTAACAGCTCCATCCCATCATTCTCTAATTTTTTACCTTCTATGGCAGAGAGTTCAATATTTTTAACACCTACCAATGCCACTGAACTTACCCGTGTCGTGAACCAACTAAAAACAGGAGGATCTGAAGGTGTTGATGGCTCCTCGACCAAACTACTGAAGCTGATTCTGCCCAGTATTGTAGACTTACTTGTACACATTATCAATCTGACGTTTAAGAATGGAGTTTTTCCATCTTGTCTTAAGTCTGCACGAGTTATAGCCCTACACAAAGGAGGAGATCCAAAAAACCCTTCCAACTACAGGCCAATATCCATACTATCTGCATTTGGTAAAATAATTGAAAGGTGCATATACAACAGATTTGTTGGATTCCTCGAGAAATATGAATTTTTCAGCCCATCTCAGTTCGGTTTTCGGAAGGGTCACTCTACCGAACAAGCCCTGATAGCGGTTACGCAATACATTCACGACGCACTGGACCGCGGTGAAATCCCAGCATCTATTTTTATAGACATCAGAAAAGCGTTCGATACTATATGTCATAAAATACTGAAATCTAAACTGGAAAACTGTGGTATCCGTGGTCCTGCAAACACTCTGGTTATGTCGTATTTAACCAACCGATATCAGTATGTGGACGGAGGGGAAGTGAAGTCAAATCCTACACAATGGTCAGGAGGAGTAGGAGTCCCACAAGGTTCGATCCTAGGACCGTTCCTATTCCTCATCTACGTAAATGACATGAACAGGTCACTGGAGAATATAGGCCTGAATGTACTATTTGCAGACGATACCGCATGCAATGTTGCTGCGAAAAATGAAGCTTCCTTAAGAGATAAGATGCAGCTAGCCCTTGGAAGATTGGTCAAGTGGTTTAATGCGAACAAGCTATCGATAAATTCTACGAAAACAAAATTTATGGTTTACTCTCGATCGCCGAGAAATGTTCCATCATTTACCAGCCTTTCATTGGTGGATTGTAACATCACCATAGCTAGGGTGGAGAGTATGAAATACCTCGGAATAATCATTGATCCACTACTAAGTTTCAAAGAACATATTGACCGACTGAGACTGAGAGTTGGTCGGAATGTCGGTCTCCTTCGCCACCTAAAATCTGTCCTGCCTTATGACGCCCTTCGATCCATTTATTTTTCCCTAATTCACTCAAATTTAAATTACTGCCCACTTGTTTATTTAAACACTTTCTCAACAAATATTACTGGTATTCAGAGACAACAAAACAAAGCTCTTCGGGTCCTCAAGCAATTCATTCCTTCTCCACTCAGCCTCCCTAACAAAACATCAACAAAAACCCTTTATTTCTTTCTCAATATTTTGCCGGTTGGTCTGTTTGTCCCTTATCATGCTATCCTATTCAAAGTTAAACACCATCATAAACAACTTCCAGGATATTTTTATAAGCCGGACATTTTCGCTCAAAAAAATACATCCCATCAGCACTATACACGGAATGCATCACTACTATGTCAACCATTTATACAAACGGAAAGATCAAGATTCTCGGTAAAAAATACTGTTATAAAATCATGGAATAAATATCAATCTAGTTTCGACCCACAACTCTCTCCAAATGTTTTAAAAAATAAAATAAAATCAAGACTTCTGACTGAATATTGAGTCACAAATACATTATTTGTAAGAAGATTGATGGCTTGTCTTTCGAGTATTGACGGTTTCTTGGCTGTCTCGTCTTTTTGTTTATTTGTTATTGAGGAGGTTGTTCGCTGGATGTCCCCTTTCTTGGGACCGGATGGTGGTTATTATATTTTATAAGTTATGTATGACCATGATTAGTTTCAATTTAGTCTTCTGGCCATCGAGCCTGCTCTCTGCCATGAAGTTTTGTCAAATTTATTAGTTGTTATTGTTTGAAATTAAATGAACCTGAACCTGAACCTAAGCCTTCGAGAAGATCGAGTGGCGAGCCAGAGAATTAAAACAACTAAGTATATCCCCATGTGAACGTTTTAATATGTCGGAAGGGTACATTATCGGCCAGTTTGACATTTTTTGGTCTTGGAAGCTGAATATTCTTTAGCTCAGCTTCAGAATCTTCAAGAAATTACCATAATTTTTTTTGGTTTATTGTGATCCAGTTTGCATCCTTTCTTCTTTGGACTTATGGGAATTAACAAGAAAAAAAGAATACAAAATATTAAAATAAATCGAGAAATAAGTAACATTTTCCACATACCTGCTAAAATAAAACTATTTTGTTAGATCCATTAGTCAAACTATGATCCCAACCTTCCCATGTAGGGCGCTTCCGACCCGCGCCACTAGATGACCCAGCGGTCGGATCGAGTCGTGGCTTCATCTGGGTCTTGGGTGGGTGGCTCTAGCCGTTGCAAGTGCTATAGTGCTTACGATGCAACTTCTTTAATATACATGACGAGGACGATTAGCTGGCCTGACGAACTGATCCCTTTAAAGGCACAGAAAACTTGACTACTCAACTTTCGGCCATCAAACCGACCTGGGGGGCTTAGATAAAGATACAGGACTCATTGTCGACAGGACCCCCATTCTTTGTTATCTCGAACCCCCTCCTTAGTGTTCCCAAAGCTAGCTGGCAGGCCCTTGCCCCTTATGCACTGTAATTATGCACTTATGCACAATAAAAGTTCGCCTTTGGCCGTGTTGACTAACACATTGGGAGAGTAGTCAAGAGGTCGTGCGTTCGATTCCTACTCCCGGCACACAAACCTTTTGCTCTTTTTTTTCTACTAACTCAAAAATCGAATTCTCTGAAACTGCCCGGGAACTGCAATGGTCGTAACGAGAATTTTTCTTACTCTCAATATCGACTCAGGGTACATTCTTGATATGTCAGCTAGCTCCCCGAGTAAGTTTGAGTCAAGTTTTCTGTTCCTTTAAACGCAAACCCTAGGCTTGTATCCAGACGGGGTCTGACGAAAGAGAGCCTCAAGGGGATGCAAAACGATGCCACGAGTCAAGAACCAATAAGCCAGAACCTCCGTTGTCGGAGAGGAACCTAAGGAGTCGAATAAATCCCTTTACCCTGACCGATGCAAACGAGCGGAGGGTACGTCGGACATCACAATTCGTTACCTCTACAATAGGATGTGCAGTGTTATCTGTTATCAGGCTTCTGACACTTAAGGGTTGAGATATGGGAATTCTTCTAATTCTGTTTTGGGTATGCGCAGTTGAGGGGAATGGGACAATATGGATCTAGGCAGAGCCAAATAACACTAGAGAGTAGTGCTAAGACCTATGCTTTCCATGCTTCACAGTCGGGTCATACTTGTAGCGTCGCCCAGTACGCTTTTGGCATTCAAAACGAGATAAAATTGAGGGTTTAGAACTTTCTAGTAAAGCTAATAGGCGGTCTGCAAGCATCGGAAAAAGAGGGGAGGTTGTATCTTATTTTTGCTGTGTTTACTATTTTAAGTTATTGCAGCCATCGCTGGTGCACGACTGATTGAATTTCAACAGGGACGTTCGCTATCACTAGTGGTGCTAGTGTCGCTGCTGTTCGAGCGTTTGTGTCACTTTTTTAAGACTTGACGCTACTCCCTAGTGTTATTATGCTTTGGGTCAGGGGAAAGAATCCGGAAACTGGGGTGTGAACGCGGTCGATTTGTGAACTGAACAAAAAAGGAAGCCAGTATCACTGCTCAGGTTGGAACTAATAATGGAAAAGGAGCTAAAGTTTGGCTTTAAATACCTTCTTGTTTTTCAGGTGGTCACTTCCACTTTTAGAGAAATAATAACTTTATTTTTCTTTATGAGTATTTTTTGTCAAGAACAAGAATTATCTGTCAATCAAATCAGCAGATTTTAAGGGTCATTGATTTGAGGCTTCGCTTTCTTGACTTAAAACGTCGTTGTCCTAACCGGTTTATAACTCGGTAGGCCTACTTTGATCGAACATCTAAGCACTGTCTTACTGCACCGAAGTCCAATTCCAAAGAGCAGTGTCCAGCCTAAGACTCGAACTCGGACCCGATCACTTCCCGAAGAATGTACGCCAAATTATCGGGTTCTCGCGGACCTTGGAACTGGAGCCTAGGCATTGAGCCACCAGGCATTGTACGCACGACGATCTCCTTCTCCCAAATCCTTGCAATTCATTTTATCTGAATAACATTCCTTCAGACTAACCTGACTTTGAATCAAATTTGACACTGCAAAACGGATACATGAATTAAGTTCATTTTCCAAATGATCATAATTTTTGAATGAAGTGGATTTTCCGCCTTGAGTGGCTTGAGCCTGAAGAGGACCTTTTCCAAGAAGGGCCGAAATATACCTCTAAGAAAATGTAATTGACGTGATCGTTATGCAGTGTCGAATATCAGTTTATTTGAACTTCTTGGTTTTCAGTGCTAGCCGAGATTCTCCAGGGTCGCAAAATAACCTATGTTGTGTCTTGAGACGACAACAAACAGGCGTTGCCTGTTGTAAAGCTAATTCCTCTCTAATTTCGCACTCACACGTATTTGTTTGGTCTGATTTCTCAGCTTCTAACCACGGCGCGACTTTGTTTTTTAAATTTTTCGCGAGAAAAACCAAGTATTTTTGCGCGAAGCCCGGCTAGAGTCGCCAAGCGCTAACAAGATAATCCCTAATTTCACGAGAAGTATATTTTTGAAGAACCATATTTTCTGGCCATTTTATCGCAAAAATCCATTTCTACTAAGAGTTGTGCTTCAGATAACAAGTGTTACTGAAAGGGATTGAGCGTGAAAACGAAATCACTTCGGCCTGAGCTGTCTATTTCCCCCGTATGCTGCAAACTACTTCCTTCCATTACGGCCCTAAGTACATCAACAAATGTGAGGTGTTCTTTTCCTAGTGGTAAACCAGATAGATTGGAAGACCCGCTCCAAAATGGGAGTAGGATCCAATTTGCCTCACCCTCCCTACCGTTAGAGTGACACAGTCTATTACAACAATAAGTCTCCGATTCGACGACAGGCAGTTACAGATATCGAGCGGGGACTGGATGGATATACAGGAAAGTGCGAAGTCTGTGTGGCTTCTCGCTATTGGACTGACAGATTCGGGCAAATTTAAAGCAGTGGATTGATACAGAGGACAATTATCTTCAATAGGAATGATTATTGTAAGAACAACTGTACTTTTTCTTTCTGCGAAATCCTAACACATAGCAAATAAAAGAAAGGGAATTCATCCTTTACAGCAAAGAGTCCGTCATTTTCGGCCGCTCATTAATTATTCAGTGGGTCAAATCAGGGGCGTCACGTATGTGGGGAGGAGGGGGATGACGATCCCTCCCTCCTCCCCCCCATGTTGTCGACCAGTCGGTACAAAATAGCCGAGTTGGCGCAAAGTCCCGCGATTTTTCGTAAAACAGTCGATTTTTTTCTTGGAACCAGTCGATTTTTCTTCAAAATAGTCGGGTTTTCATAAAAAAACAGCTAATTTTACCTTAAAACAGTCGGTTGCGGGTTTTGAAGTTTTCTTGTACAACGAAGATGCGGTCTGCACACATCGAGGAACCAGGGGAGGCTCTATATGTTTTGTTTGCTATGTTCGGAATATGGAGTTATCGGAGCCAGCGCTTGTGGACGACTGATTGAATTTCAGTAGGGACGTTCTCTATCGCATAGTGGCGCTATTTGAGTGTGTGTCACATTTTTCAAGTCTTTTCGCTACTCCCTAGTGTTATTCTCTCTGCAACAGAAGAGCTATAGGAGGAAGAGCGATAGATATAGGATATCTGTATATCCTACTGCGAGCAGGACGTGATCAAGAAAAATAGAAATGGATCCTATTTTGTCTTACACAGCTAAATCGCAATGTTCTTTGGTTACTCTAGCCAGTCATGAAACAATGACGTGGAAAATCCTTATACAGATTATTACACAAATTTGAACGACTCTTAAAGTTCAACTGAAAAGGGCAGAGATAGGACAGTTCTGTTACAAAGTGACTTAGCTTTCCCCCATTGGCGACTAGCTTTCACTTCATAATTCTGTTTTGGTAAATGGTCAAGGATTCTGGAGGAAGATAAAACAACTATGTCGCCACCGTTCCGTCTTCTTAGCCGCGCCAGGTCAGTGACAGCCCCCAGCATCCGTGCGTACTTTGAAAAAGTACTTTGGACAACGGATAACGTGCTTCGTACGTGCTTTACAACTACGTATATACTTCAAGGACCCCTCTTGCTTACTATGCCTTTTATATTGCTTTTAAGCTCCCTTATGGATTTGCAAGCTTCTGAAATCCCCACCTTTCGGCATTATTTCATTTTATAGCTTTGTTGATGGAAGATCGTTCGTTAGTGGATCTTTCTTGTCAGTTTGTTATGCCTTCAGTCTTATTTTCTTCTTCTTCTTTTTTTCTCTCCTTCCTTTTCTTTTTTTTTATTTGTTTGGTTTGTTTCCCTTAAGACTATATAAATAAAGAATAAGCCCCGCCCATTGCCAGGCCTTATGTTAGGCCTTATGGTGGGGCCACAAAGAGTTAATGGTGTTTTTATTGTTTATGAATAAACTAAACTTGAAACTAAACTAAACTAAACTAAACTAAACTGGAATTGTTTAGCGCTTTTAAGGCTCAGCCGAGTCTTTTCAGTCTCGCAACGCAAACTTAGCCGGAAGCTGCAAGGTCCGCGGACAATCTTTCACATAATAATATAAGTACATGAGAAGCTTCTATTTGTTGTTTATCATTTAGAAAGATGTGGTAGGCCATCAAGCCTATCTTCTGTTTTGTACTTCCTTTCTTTGGCTTAGTTTTTCCACTTTTTAACCTCGGAGCGTTCAGTTTTCAAATATTTTGCGCCCAGCCGCCCCGTCGGAGAGTCGGAAGGCTAGCTACGGTCTATAAGTGCTAACAAGAAAATCGCTAATTTCATGCGGAAAGTAATGGCATGTTTGAAAATTGATATTTCTGAGCCACCTCATTATGAAAAGATCTTTTGCAGTAAGAGTTGTGCTTTGAAAACTTTGTCGAAGACATTCAGACTGCTTATCAACTCAATGTCACTTGCAAAGTACGCTTCCAGCGTCAGTAAAGTAGATCGGCTTTCCCCTTTGGGTGACAAACCCTTTGCGTAATTCATCATTTAGGTACCTTGTTGAGGATATTAATGGAATCTCGGAAAAACTTTTTCTGCTCAATTCAGTCTTCTTAGCGTCGCCAGATCACTTGAACTTGTCAACTGCAGAGCAATTTCATTACGTCCACCCTATCGTCAGCTCTTGAAAAATCCAATCTCAGCTGAGGTTTCTTTTTGAGCTGAAAAACCTTCGGAGAACGTGCCAATCGCCAGGTTCGTGTTCGCTTCTGACAGTCCTAAAGAAGTTCTCACGTATGAAACGAAGTAAGAAGCGATTAGACTGGACTGTTCTTGGTGGAAGAGATGATTCGGTTCGAGGATAGCCGCCCCTAGAGTAGTTGCACGTGAAACCGATAAGCTTGAAAAGAAAATTGGAAGGCAACAAATCCAAGACAATCTATCAGCTATCAAGTGAAAAGCTCCAGTGGAACAGTAGGGTAATGGGTTGTACTACGATAGTTGAAGTCACGCGTCTTGAACTAATTTATAAGTAGGAGATGCTGTGGGTTAGTGCAAGGAGGCAAAACGACGTGAGGTTAACAACACTTCTCCGCGAAACGGATGAACAGAGGAACATTGTCTTCAGAGCAGCCTAAACGTGAACCCGATAAGCTTGGAAAGAAAATTGGAAGGCAAAGACGCTATTGTTTTTTACATGACAAGCTATTATTTTGCATGTCCTTCTGAAACACAGTGCCAGTACACAGTAGGGAGATATACTGCAGCTTTGATATCTGAAGCCTCGGATCCAGAACTAATCTACAAGTGCAAGAAGCTCGGATCGTCCCTTTGAACAACCGAAGGAAGTTTAAACCTGTGAGAAGGTGAGAGGACTGGTAGTTCTTAGATGGGTGGAGGCCTCGCTTGTAGGAACGTGGGTTGGAGCTATCAGAGCAGCGTGGATGTGAAAAAGATAAGCTCAGAGACAAGGCTAGGAGGGAATGAAGCCAAGAAAAGCCATTGCTTTTATTTGCTTGTGAATCAAGACGAGTTCGAGAAGCGTCAGAGGCAGCAGCTTCGATAGTTGAAGCCACGAGTCCAGAACTAATATACAAGTACAAAAAGATCCGGGTTGTCACATCGGACAATCAGAGGAAGTTCTAATGTGTGAAACAAGCGGAAAAACTGGTAGTTCTTGGTGGAGCAGATGCTTTGCTTCGAGAAAAGTCGTTTTCAGAGTAGCCTGGGCGTGAACCCGATATCTTCGAGAAGAAACGGGCTGGCAACGAAGCTAATGCAAGCTGTTGTTTTTCTTTTTATGTACTTCTGAAACACGATGAATTCCAGTACATAGTTGGATAATAGCAAGAACACATAAGCCAAGTAGAACCTCTGTCTTCTGTTCCATGCACCGGATATGGACAAAATTGGGCAGAGCTAGGGTCACATTCTGAGCTTTGAGAAGACACCCGTCTGTTGAAGCTTGGAAAAGAAAATTTAAAGGCAACGAGGCTAAGATAAGCTATCAGCTATCAAGCAACAAGCAGTAGGGGGATAGGCTGCAGCTTCTACAGTTGAACCCATGCGTCCATATAAGTACGAGAAGCTTTCGGGTCGTCAGATTGAAGCTTCGCTTCAAGAAAATTTAGAGTAGCCTGGACGTGAACGCGATAAGTTTAGAAAAGAGAAGAAGTTAACGATGCTGACAAGCTTTTGTTGTGATCAGACGAGTGTGCAGTTGGGTTGCCTGTAGATTCGCTGGTTGAGGGCACCGAGTTCAGAACAGATTTATTACATTAATTGTGGGGACATGTTGCGTGCTGAGAAGAAAAGAAAAGTCTGTTTTGGTCTAAACTAAAAAAAAAGGGAAAACGAGGGACGTACGAACCCTGTTCTAATTCTCGTCTTCTTGTTTCTTAATGTTTACCTGAAAAGACAACTTATTTTTGTATCAGTTCAGTGACTACATTACATTATTTTGATTTTGTTGAGGATTTTGTTTATTTTTTATGATTTGCTCTAGTATGCCGTTCAGAGTATCTACGGCCGTCCTCACAACGCAAAATTCTACTATGACGCGGAAATCTGAATCTCAATACAAACGCGGCTTTTCAGTGGTCAGTGCTCAGCTCGAGGAAGGTCGCTCACTGCGTGAACACTTATTTTTTCGTAAGTTGTTTTCGTCAAGCATACAACACAGACACAAGCAGATCGAGGTACCACAAATCACAGGGAAACTCTACTATTTGAAAATCGATTATTCGTGAATAGCTGAAGAACGAAGTAACGTATTTTCGTCGGGTCTTGAAGCCTCTTGAAGCAACTTAGCTCAGTCCAGTTCAGTTCAGTTTATTCATAAAAATAAAAAACACCATTAACTGTTTCTGGCCCCACCATAAGGCCTCACATAAGGCCTGGCAATGGGCGGGGCTTAAGGCCTGGCAATGGGTGGGGCTTAAGTCATGGGTACCTAGACTTTCCTATTACATCCCTTTTTGGTTAAACTTTAAGGTTGAGCAAACGGTATTTCCTCTTACTGGTGTAAGTTCGGGCTTCCGCGGCCAAAAGGGGTGAGCATATTGCAGCGTCTGTCCTCCGCACACCAGGTCACTTGGAATGTGACCTCTACTCCTGTTCACTACGAAAATCGATGAGAGGCCAATCTAATAACTTCAAATATAACGACGAGTTGGGACTTTTTAGATCTGGGGTCTTCCGACAGTCCCTATGGCACGGGCTCCCTGCTAGTTATTTATTCGCCGGACGAAATCCTGTTCCCGAAAAAGGATGGTTTAAAGATAGGTGCACACAGAACGCCAGATTTTTTCGCCACGAATTTTGTTCTTTCGCCCCGATCAGCGAACTTGTTTCGTAGACCCCACTGGCAGCGAATACGCTAACGAATTCGCCAGGACTAGATGCTCATACGTGGATACGATACGTAGGACTCGAACGAAAACAGGGGGAAAGTCATATCTGGTTATATAATCGACTTAGGCCAGGTAGATTGTTGATTTCCTGAATTTCCTCAACGCGAACTGAGGCGACGCGAAAATTATTCGACTTATGCTGTGACCAAATAAACATGGATGCCAGTTTTGTTGCGTGTGTTGCGAGAACTTTATGCCAAAGTTTTCATCGACCGACTCATATCAAACCGTTTTCAAGGTTACTTGTACCAAACCAAGTACATAAACTCGTAAAATCACAAAATTTTCATAACAATCTAAAAGTTTTCAGAAGGTAAATTTTGTTTAGCAACTTTTAGTCACCCGAAAAGCTTCGTGGAAATGCTGTATTTTTAGTTTTAATATATCCTTCTTCCGTGCTCATTCTTTCGCGGGATCCCCTAAAAAGAGGCACAACACGGCACGTTATGGCGCAGGAGGCACGAATGATAAAAATATATTAGCAAGTAATAGAAGTAAACAAGTAAGTTAGAGTTCATAGCTCCAGAGCCTAAAGGAAGGCACGTTAGAACATTGTTCCTGCCCCACACTCCAACGCCTGAAAGGGCCCTTTTAGTTTTCGTGCCTCTTTTTAGTACTCGTGACTCCTACACTATGTCGTGCCATGCCGTGCCTCTTTTTAGTCTATCCCTTCTTTCGCCGTATTATTTTCTTAACTTGACATTAAATTCTTTCATCAGACCAAGCTGAACGCGAATCTCAGTTGATCTCGCTAAACGAACAAGCCAACTGAGACTTATATTAATATTTCGGCCCTCCATGACTAGGATCCTCTTCGGATAGACACTGAAGGCAGATATCGTTTTAGACTGTTTAGTGCTTCGTTTCTTTTAAAGTATAACTGAAAAGGGCTTGGACAGGACAATCAAGTTACCCATCACTAATTCACTTAAATTGGCTTGAAGACCCGCTTTTTCGAAGTTTGCTTGTTTCCCTTGTTTCGTAGTCATCCGAAAAGAAAAACTTATACCCAGTCACACCACTAAGTGCCAAACTTCTTTCCAATCAATTTGACAAAATCCTAGCCTCTATTGTTGGTGATGATGAAAGTGAGATGACTTTTGCAGATACCACGATCAGTTACCACGGTCTATGGAAAAAACGCTTTTTGATTGTGGTATCAGACACCATGGTATCTGCAAAAACGCAACTATTGAAAAACAAAACATGGCAAATGTAAAAATCAGTGTCGTGTCATTAAGGGGTTGGAATGCACAGTACGAGAATCGGGTCACCGATTTTAAATATGAATGGGAGGTCACGAAGATAGACTGCATTAGTATTTAGGTACGAACGGTTCTTTAGAACAATGAGAGTGCTATTTCTCTGAGATAAAAAAAAAACACTTTCAGGAGTAGTATAGTAAGTGGTATTCCGGCTGGGAAATTGCCTGTGTTTCTCTCTTGTAATCCCTCGTGACTTACCAGTGACCGCACTTAGCTGATTGCCCATCATCTGCTTGGCAATGAAGGCCGCCATCTTGGCTGTTTTTTATTTGATCCTGAAAGAAAAAGTGACACTCAAAACCTTTGCCACACGCTGTCTTCCAGAAAAAATTCCTTGGAGGGAACCTCTTCATGGTATTTAAAGTCTAACTGAAAAGACAATTTATTTTTATATCATATAATTTATATCTTGGCATCGGAATAGAGTAATTATTCGTAAGTTCGGTGTTCCAGATATTTTGGAGAAATCACTAATGCTACAGAGGAAGCTGTCGGGTTCAGCCTATTCTCGGTTTTCACCACTACCCCCCCTGTTTATGTCCTAGTGTTTTTGTATGTATATAGCTATTTTAGTATTTTCTTCCTTTCTTTTTCTTTATTGTACTCCACTTGTTTTTCCTCTGGACTTTGTGGGTAAGAAATAAATAAGAATAATAATAATAATAATTGAATACACTGAATTATTTGGATTGTAATATGGGATTTTTTTTTATCACATTTCTAGTGTGTCGCTCAGAATACTTACGGCCGTCCTCACAACGCGAAATTCGACTACGAAGCGGGAAATTTGAATCTCAACATGAACGCGGCTTTTCTGTGGTCAGCAGTGAGCTTGGTGAACACATATTTTTTGTAAGTCGCTTTCGTCAAGCATACAACACAGGTGTAATAGCTTGTTCACACGGGACCGAAAGAAGCGCGTAAACAGCGGCTGATCTGTTCAGACGACGGATCGACTGTTTGGGGTTGACGGGAGAATGAAAAAGAAAAACCTAATTCCGAATATTGTTTTTGTTTGTAACAAAATATATAAAATTTAAAAAAAAACATCTTGTGAGTTAGTCAAAGTCAAATCTAGTTGACTTGTAGTCTTTATACGAGGAAAAAGTCACAAACTGAATATTGATAGATTTCAGGCGATTCAGCAATTTTAAGTTAAAAAGCAAATAAAAATAATTTAAATATTTTTATTTTTGAAGGAGAACCTAAAATATAATTAATAATATAGATATAAGTAATATGAGAACAGTATGCAATCATTTACTGATGTTCAGTTACATTTCAGTGAAGGTTAAATGAAAAAGTTATTCAATTATTATTTTTTTTTAAGAAAAACAACGAAAACAAATGTTAGACATAAACAGAACATACGCTGTTGTAATTAGAAAATTATTCTACCTTTTTTTTTTTGCAATCGTTTAGTAATCCTGAGATGCTAAGTGTAAAAACATGTTATGTTCACATCAGTCTGACAGAATTTGAACTGGATTGACCTAAACCTCACGAAGTTTGAACTAATTCTCCTAATTACGGTCTGTTTACTGTCCCTAGAGTCATCAAAGGTCACATTCCAAAGGATTTAGTTTATCCCGATCGGAGACCACGATGAAAATAAGCGCCTATTCGGAAAATCAGCGGCTGATTTTTGGATTTTTTTCAACCGCTATTTACGCGCGTAAATCAGCCGCTGATCGAGAATCGGCCGCTGTTTCAGCCCCGTGTGAACAAGCTATAAGTGCATAGAGGTACCCCAGATACGACAGGGAAGTCCACTATATACAAAAATCGATTTTTCGTGAATCGCGAGCAACTAAGTAACTTATTTGGGTCGGGTCTTCAAGCGTTTTAACCGAATCAGTGATGGGTAATAAGACTGTCCTATCTCAGCCTTTTTCGGTTAAACTTTAGACGCGCGAATGCTCTGAAAAATTGGTTACCTACTAAATTAATTTCAGTACTGTTCACGTTCGTTCATCAGAAGAAAATGCAGGGCGATCGCAACTTCGGTACGTCAAACATCATGGACGATACAACTTAACAGAGTAAAAAAGACTAAAGGTTATATGATTGGATATTGATACTTGAATACTTTTAAACTTCCTGGTACAGACAATAATCGGGTCTGACAAATTTCCAGAATCCGTAAACTTGCAAATAGACTTGCAGATCCCTAACTTAGAGGTAATTCTTTCCACCGAAAAGAATAACTGATAAGTAGGTTCATTCATAAACTTTCGTAAACGTTTTCCGATTCATCGTATCTGTTTCACATTTAACAGCCTTCCACCAAGTATTACAGATGAATTTTATGTCTCTATAGGCTATTTTTAAGTTCTCCTTCTCCCCAACTGTGGCAAAAAGAGTGAACCGTTGAGAAAAATAACAAATGCTACGAGCTCATATGGCACTTGATACGAGTAGGTAGTACCGAAAAAGTAGACGAGAAACCAAAATACCCCGCCATCTGAAAATGCGGTTCGGACCTAGAAATACGATATCTAGTTTCACTCAAGTCTGAGCATTTCCGTCGCCTCGGTCACCTAGGGCGAATGACTTTTCTACCTTCCAAGTTTCAACCCTAAGATCCACTCGTTTGGTCCCTACACATGCAACACGGTTCCACCCCCTCCAACTTCCCCTACCGAGTCCGAATCTGGTTCGGACTACTAAATAGATCATCTGAACCATTTTCTCCTACCACCTATCAAGTTTCACTCAAATCTGAGCGTTTTTTGGCCCCCCCCCCCCCCCTCCTCGCCCAGCGTGGTCGGATCCAGTTTGGACCTTAAAATATGTCATCTAGGGCATGTGAGCTCTTTACATTCCAAGTTTCATTAAAATCACTGCACTTGTTTGACCCCTATGCGAGCCAAAACGTTTCCGGGGAATCCCCTTCCAACTCCGCCACTGTGGCTGAATACGGATCGAAAATATGAACGTCGCATCTCTGACATCTCCTAATCAAGTGAGACTGGAATTGGAGCATAGCCTATCCGCAAATTTCCGATTCCCCCTCCCCTACCGTTACCAGATCCAATCCAGACACCAAATAACAAATCAAGGCCGCATTAACTCAGAACTGTACAACTTGCATCCCATTCTGTACCCCCCCCCCCTCGTCCAATTCTCCTAAACGTGCCCGCATGTGGTTCGGACCCATATATTGCTTGTCTAGGTCATCAGTTCTCATCACCCATAAAGTTTCACTCCAACTGGACCACCCGTTCGCAACTTACGGAAGCCACTGATTTGCGGATTCCCCTTCCCTCAACTCTTAAAACATGGTCGGATCAAGGAACACAAGTTTTCCTAGGGCATTATGTCGGGTCCTTGAGTCATTAATAGGCCTGCAAAGTTTCATCGTTCTTAGAATAGCTGGAACTATCCCAACTGGCGATCACCGGAATTCCGGGAAACACCCTCCAACTCCCCCCAGCCCCGATACGATTTGGTTCTGTCAATTACGTATCTAGGACCGATGCTTGTTCTTCTCACCAAGTTCCATCCCAATAACAGTCAAAGCGTTTCACTAGATTTCCGCTCCCCCCCCCCCACAAGTATCTGATTCGCCCAGGACTTGACGTGGAACACCTTAGACGATAGCTCTTTCTACTTGCCAAGTTTCATTCAATTCCGATCACCCTTTCAAAAGTTATGCATGCCACCAGATTCCGGACCCCATCCCTCCACTCCCCCCACGGTGGTCGGATCCAGGAATCATCTGTTCAATCTGTTCAGTCAATCCGTTCGGGTCCCTGAAATGCATTCCAAGTTTCATCGTCCTAGCACATCCGGAAGTACCGAAGTAGCAGGATCACCGAAACTCCGGACCCCCCCCTCGACCCCCCACAGTGCCCGAATCTGGTCCGGTTATGTCAACGAAGTGTCTAGGAGTTGTGCTTCTTCTTCCCACCAAGTTTCATCCCGATCCCTTCACTCTAAGCGTTTCCCAAGATTTCCGGTTCCTCTCCTCCAGCTCCCCCCAAAGTCACCGGATCCGGTTCGGATTTAAATTGGGTCGTCTGAGACACGGAGTCCTTCCAAATATAAAGTTTCATTAACATCCGATCCCCCGATCAAAAGTTATAAATACCTCTAGATTCCGGATTCCCCTTCCCTCCACTCCCCCCACGATGCTCGGATCGGGGAAGTGAGTATTTCCAACTTAATCTTTTAGGGTCACTGATGTGCCTGCCAAGTTTCACGGACAGAAATTGCGATCGCTATTTGGCACTTGGCCGAAGGGCAAGAGCCATAAAACAGATATGAATTCAGGATGCGTTCTTACCCCGAACCCTAACTCTAATAATCATGAGAATTAAACTCCAGTTGAACAAAATCTACCGGATTCCGGGCGAATTCCTTGACCAGCAAGAAAATAAACTTCAGACATGAGCTCAGCACGTATTTTTATTCCGATATCCAACCTTAATACTCCTTGAGCCCTAGCTGACTGGTAAATATATATTCAAACAATGCATAAAACGGATACGTCAGCTACGATGCTTTGGCAGCGATAATTCGGCCCTTGTTGGCAAGGGTCCTCGTCAGACTGTTAAATGTCAGGGACAACGTTGGGAAAGGATTTGATTGCAGGCTCGTTCCTTCCCCATGTTGTTGATCTGAGCCTGAATGAAATATGGCACAGAAATAATCGTTCAGATGACTATGCAACTGCAGAGGCGTTACTAGCCAGAATGTTTTTTTTTTTGGGGGGGGGGGGCAAGGAAGTTACCGAATGGCTGGTAATTTTTACCGACTGTTTTCAAGAAAAAAACGACAGTTTCGAAAAAGCCAACTGATTTTCAGAAAAATCGACTGTTTTAATGAAAAAAATCAACTGTTTTGGCGAAAAATCGCGGCTCTTCGCGCCGACTCAGTTAATTTTTACCGACTGGCCGACAACATCGGGGGGGGGGGGAGTCCCCCCTCCCCTCTCCCCGTCGTGATGCACTGTGTGCAAGAGGTTTGTCTTTTTTCATCTGGGAACGTGTCATTTCTTATTTGGGTTGGTAAAGTTGCCCATGGGACAGACATGTTGTCCAATGGGCACGCCTTGCACCATTTCTTATGAGCTATGACTGATATATTTTTGCACAGATTCATATTTAGTATTACGCCTAACATATGCACAATTTGGTTTAAAAATTTTGCGATGTTGCTCAGATCCAAGGCAATAGAGACTTACTTTAAATGTCGTTGCGTGTTCGGCCAGAACCTTTTTTCAGACATTTAGCTTCATTACTCATAATCCTTATTCATGACGTAAGTCGTTGTCGTCAATAATAGTCTGAATTACCTTGCGGTTCCAATTGACCATTGTCGGAACCACACTGGATCTTACTCCCCAAACCTCATTTCCTTACCATCCCTCCTTTTCTTATGGCACTTGCCTTCCGGCCAAGTGCCATATACCGATCACTTTTCCGTCGGTCTATCGGTCAGTTCGGTTATCGCGAGTTAGTTTACTTCCAGATGTGCTAGAACGATGAAACTTAGCAGGCGTATTAGGGACCCGATCGAACTAGCTCGGAAATAGTCACTTCCCGGATACGACCATAGGGGCATCACGACTAGGAGGGGGGGGACGCCCCCCCCCCCCCCCCCCCCGAATGTTGTCGGCAGTCGGTGAAAAATAGCCGAGTGGAAACAGTCGATTAGTTTTAAAAACAGTGGAGTGGAGGGAGGGGGGATCCAATATATTGACGTATCTATAACTTTTGAACGGGAAATCGGATCTTAACGAAACTTGGTATTGGGAAAGACCTCGTATCTCAGATGTCACAAAATCAAGTCCGGAACGGATCGGGTGTCTTTAGGGTGAGTTGAAGGGGGAGCCGTAAGTCATGTAACATGTTCAGAGTGGATGGATCGGGATGAAACTTGGTGGAAAGAACAAGGACAAGCCCTAGATACATAGTTGACAAGACCGGACCGGATCCGGGCACTGTGAGGGGAGTTGGAGGGAGGGTTCCGGAATTCCGGTGATCCCGAGGTAAGATGCTTCCACATGTGCTAGGACGATGGAACTTGGCAGACATATAGGGACTCGAACGTTTTAACTAAAGAACAATTGTTGCCCCTATTTGATCATCGCGAGGTAGTGGAGGTAGGGGGAATCCGGAATCTTGAGGTATGTCCAGCTTTTGAACGGGTGATCGGAAACTCGATATTCGGAAAAAAACTCATGTCTCAGATGTCCCATTTCAAGTGCGGACAGGATCCGATCAATGTGGGGGAGTCGGGGGGGGGGGGATTTTGTGACATGCGATTGGGATGAAACTTGGTGGGAAGAACATGCATACAAATAAGCCCTAGATACATCAGTGTCAGAACCGGACCGAATTCGGGCGCTCTGGGGGGAGCTACGACGCTTTGGTAGCAAAAAAAAGCTGCCAAAGTATCAGAGCTGACGTATCCATTTTATCCATTGTTTGAATATATGTTTTCCAATCAGCTTGAGCTCAAATTGCTTTGCGAGACTATCCTTGTCCAGAAAGGTTGAAATATAGCTCTTGTAAAGTGTAGCTGACGTAGATCTGTAGTGACAAATATCATTCGCAGTCAGCTTGGGCTAAAAGAATATTTATGGTACAATAATGTTATCAGTTATTTTCATTGATTTTAAAGTTGAATAGTTTTAGTTGCTGTAAAAAGCGAAGGAGAAATTTGAAAGAAGAAAATAAAAGTAGCGAATATATTTAGATTTGTCTAGAATAAAGAGGGGAAGATTAGATGTCACACTTGTGACACTCAGAAAAGGGAGAGGGAGATTCTAATTAAAAAACAAAAAAATTAAGAAAATAATTGCATGGGCAGTTTTGTCCTTAGATAAGACCGGCGTGTCGGTTTTCTGCGTGCTTGGACACTAGCCATAGTCTTTATATTCCTATGGTGTAGTTTGTTTGTTCTGTTTTATGTATTTAGCAAATATAAATCCATGATTGGTTTATTTTTTCTTTCCTATCCTTCTTTTCTGGTCTTTCCCATACTCCATTTGAGACGGTTTTCTTGTCCTACAAATGGGGAATACCTTTATCATCATCATCATCAAAAGGAAAAGTTACGAAACAGTGGACAAAACCTGCGTTCGTTGCACTCCGAGCTTCCTCCCCAGTGTTCGGTTCTTGTCCTACTGCGCGTTTTTCGTCCCACCGGTGACGTCACTAGAACCTGCCTCACGACAAGAACAAATAATCTGATAGAACCTCCGTCTTTGGTCTATGCAGCGACTATGGATACCCCGACAAAACTGAGCTGAGCTAGAGGTACTTGCTCTAGCTTTGAGTTGACACACGTGTCTTCGCTGTTACTCATGGCCGAGGAATAAGAGGAGGAGGCAAGCTGATCAGCTCTGGAGCGCGTCCAGACAACCAGTCGGCTTTTACTTTAGAAATTTCTTCTCCTAGACTTTATATCACGGAGAAATTGTCTGTTCTCCACAGAAAACTGTCCGAAACGGCGTACGCGCGGCTGTCGCTCTTTTTTGTTTTGTTTGACTCTTAAGTAGATTTTGTTTGTATGTGTTGAGTTTTCCCTAATTATGTCTTCATATTTTCTTTTGTACTCCACTGTTTTCTTTTGTACGATTTGTGGGTTAAAAATAAATTATTATTATTATTATACCTGTCTGTAGAGGTAACGAATTGTGATGTCCCGCGTAACTCCTACCCTCCGCATCGTTTGCATCGTATAGAAATGTATTCGACTCCGCATGGTCGTATTACAGAGATAGGGAGACGGAGATTTTGGTGCTTATTTGTTCTTGGTCCCATCCCTACCAAGAGGTAATTGCCTCTAGGACTAGTTCCGTCAAAAGCCATCAGAAATGATGAATCCCTGATATTCCAAATATGCTTCAGGGCTTCTCCATTAACCAACGTAGCTCAATCACAAACAGCAACCATTGGATGGATGAAAAAGTTGATCGATATGCAATTTAGTCTCAAGTCATGCGGTCAAAATGGATTCCCTTAGGGGTTCCCAGAGGGTGCATTTTAAGAAGTATTCCCGCTATTTCTGACAGGCTTTCTAGCTTTTCTTTCCTCAAGGGAAGCGTCGGATGGACCAGAAAAACAATTAGAAAGCTGGGAGAGATTAACATCTACACTGTCAGAAGTTTCATAACAGATTGCGCATAACACTTTCAAGAATAACACCTTTTCACTTAGAAAAAAAGTGTTATGAACAATTAAGTTTATACTATTTCGTGCCCAGATCTCCAACAACACCTTCAATAGGTGAAAATACTACACTGTCAGAAGTTACATAACGACAACAGCAGGATGCGCGGTTTCAACAGATAACACTTTGGGATGTTGTATTTTATGTTTCTTTCGTTCCCGTTCGTATTTTTACGATCCACGTATTCAGACGGCATAGAGGGATAGCAATTACCATCGCTATATGAAGATCTTAAATTTTGCAAAGAAGTTGTTCATAAGTGGTTCTATAAATATTTTCAAGGATTTTCTGTCAATTTCTATGTTTATAGAGTCTACATTGAGTATTGTTTTAGACGTGTTCGTAAAGGCCAATGGGATATTTTATGAACTGTATTATGATTATTGTTGAAATGACAAATTGACTAATTATATATATACTTTAGTGTGATTATGTTTGACGTAGGCTATAGGTCAAATTCGGCGCAGGCGCTGTGAAAGTTACCTTTTTTGAATAAAACTCCACCCCACCCTAACCATGCTCAAGAATAAACACCTGAAAAGTTGAAAATAAGTAGAGACGCTTACGAATCAATAAGCTTAGTCAATCAATGTTTTTGTTAACACATGTAAGAAATGGCACAAGTTGTGTCCATGTGGAGTATTCGAAAGACAACGAAATAAAAGATCAGACCAAACTAGCTATAATAAATAAAGGCTATACGTACGTATCATATCTACGTATCTTTGATGCTTTCCAGCACCCTTATTATTTAGCTGAGTGAATAACGGATAGTGACAAAGAATCTTCGTGTCTCCATCACAGCATCGAACAAACATCCGCGATCGCGTTCCGTAAATACTGCGCGGGTGCTTATACCCAGAATTTAATATATCATCTGTTTTGCGTTGCACCATAGGGCTTGTTGATTCTCCATATCCAAATCAGAAGCACTATTTTTTGTTTGATTAAAACTCTGCTAAGATGGGTTGAATTTAGTAGGTAATAATGTTGTTGAATGTTAGGACTTTAGAGAAAGAAAAGAGCAGTTGATTTTGCAACTATCATTCCTATAGACTGGTTTTTCTCTCATTTTTCGCCATATCTGTCTCAACTTCTTTAAGTTACATGAATTAGACGTTGCCGTTCATATCAAATTTCACTGGAGAGAAGACCAGCCTTGGGACCAACTTCTGACATATCTACTCAAGACAAACTAAACTAAACAAAATTTCACTGGAGAGAAGACCAGCCTTGGGACCAACTTCTGACATATCTACTCAAGACAAACTAAAGTGAGCGCCGCAGGCGAAATTTTTCAAAGATTTCAATTACCCCATATCCTGCAGGTTGCACTAAAAATTCACTAAACATATGAAAACTGACAAGGGGGAACCGAGCCAGCGCCGGGAGACCAGTCCACGAAACCGGATCCGTCTGACGCCTCGGTGAGAGAAAAAAAGTAGGTTATCTGGTCCCTTGGCTACAGTCGTGTGTTTACCTATCCGTATGTCACTTTGCAATTGTACCGTGTTCTTCAAAACTGTGCTAACTGAAAATGTTTTGAAAACTGAGTGAACCATACCATTGGAAAGAACATAGCTGATTTGGTATTCTGTTAAACTGTGCCAAGTGGTAGATGACGACATGAGCACCATCTAACAGGTAGATCAGTTTTAACTTTCTGAGTTCCTACTTTCTTCAGGCAGATGGCATACACAAAACTGGGCACAAAAATTATGAAAATGTAGTTAGCACAGTTTTGAAGAACACAGTACAATTGACTTCCGAAATAAAAATACCCTTTAGACAGTTGATGATCATTTAAAAAAAAAGTCCTAACCCAACTTACAGACACAAATATGGGTCATCGTCAGTTACAGCGAAGATCTTGTGCATTTATAATTCGTGTCATACAGAACAACCAATGCCGAGCAAGAATAGAAAGACAAATGAAAGGAGACATTGGAAATATTCGCGAAGATGTACTTAATGCATGTTGATATCTAAAAATCACAGGTATTGTGTTGCTAGTTATTCATTGGTCATTCATTATACTCATGGAAGGAAAGATAAAAGATTCCCGGCGTCACCAAAGTGCACGCAGGTTGTGAGCAAAAGGGGTAAGCCACTTGGGACTAGCAACCTAACAGAAGTAAATGTATGTCTGGTTTGTTCAGTGTTTCCGGGTGAAGTAAGGAATTCCTGGTATCAACAGGAGCTGCTTTAAAGCAAAAACAGCGTATTTGGTGAAACTTTTTAAGTTGAGGACTGGAAAGACGCTAGAAACAGCCGAAGCTTTCTGTATTTTGCTGTAAGTACAGCTAAGTTTTCAAGTGGTCAACTATCTCAGAATTTCACTAACGGTATGAAAGTTGAGTTCTTCTTGTCTTCGTGTCAGGGTATAGCACAAGCTTGTGAAAAGACCTAAAATATGCAAAGTGTTGAAGCAAGCAGAGCATCCTTTTTTTCAGCTGATGTATATTTGGCCTTTAGCTAATATTCAAAGGAAAGTCACTGATTAACACAGACAATGCATTTCCCAGTAAACCATGTAGCGGGCTTACCGGTCGGTCTGGTGACTGTAGTGGGACGCTTTGGCGGGAATTTCAAATACCTGTGATCAATGCAGAAATTTTTGCACTACAGTTATTACAGAATAAGTAGCTGACCAGAACACGTCCGTTTCTGTTTATCGGGCAAACAATTGTTGGAAAAGTCGGTGATTTCATGGCATGAGTTCTAAAATTGTCGAAACAAACTTTCTGAGTTGGCTTGCACTTTTTTCCTTTTCGTTTTTAATGCCTATTTAATTAAATTGTCAATTCCCGCGTATGGCTTTCATAAGAAAATTTTGGACTTTTGGAGCGTGTTCCACCCTACTTACCGAAATTACTACGCATGACGTCACGAATTCTGGTCAAGGGCTGGAATAATTTTTTTATTTTCCAGCACAACATCATGCCACGGGCGAATTCGGCCAATCACGTTACAAAGATACGTAGTTACCACGCTTACTACACTCCCTAGCATGGTTAGCAACTAGTTACTATTAATTACCGAGAATGTTGGAACGGTCAGCGTAGTAACTTTTCGCGAGGATGGAACAGAAGTAGGAACTAATAGTTACTATTGTTAGAAGGGTGGAACACGCTCTTGGTGCGACGTTTAACGTCATTGGCTCGCAGATCCTCGAGCGTTTGATTCCTGATTAGGACAAAGCATTTTGCTCAAAAATTTAAGAAAGACTGATGAGATTCCGGGTAGAAAACAAATTATGTGAAAATGAGAATTTAGCGACTGAAAATACACAACCAGAGACAAAGAACAAATTTGCATAAAAGTGACTGCCCGGTAGCAACCATCGTGGCTCGGCTGCTTAAAGAAATAATAGCTGTAGCTAAATTAAACATTGTAAGGGGTGTAGTGAGTTATATAGAATCTGTTTTTTCTTTTGAATGTGAATTGTTTAGTGTGACCAGTTGACTATTAAAGTGTTTCATTTCAATTGTTCATAAAAAACGTTTTTAAGTGTGCTTGGCTGATAATAAACACTTACTTTGGTATAAAAGCATTAAAGTATGTATGTTATACCCATATTGACCACAAAGACAAATTTTCGGAACTACGACGTTTTGTGTTTGTTCTATCAATTAATAGACTCTTGAGTAACCTTTTTACTAGTGTTGGGACAATCCCTTTTAGGTATCAAGGGCTTTCAAATCCTGTCCTTTAAGTATCAGACATTAAATACTGACAAGTGACAACACATATATTTAAGAAGTACTTGAGGCTTAAGCTAATTATACTTAAGTAGCAACTGAAGTACTTCACGTTTTAATCGCCCAACTTGAGAAAACATAGTCTTTGCAGCTTTGAATGGAGTTCCCCACCATCTAGTGTGTTTACCAAGGGTGCAGTGTACTTCTAGACTGCCCGAGTTCTATCATTTTAGTCTGAGGGCTTCTAGCAGTTCTAGCTGTTGGATAAATTCTTCCAAAGAAGCATTTCATTGTATAAATTAATATGATATAAGCAGAATGTACTTGAGACAGTAACTGGAAAGGTATTGCTACTTGAGGCTTTGAATCAGGTACCTAGTAATTTTGATTTAGTAAAAGGTACTCCAGGAAGTTACAGGAATCCAATTAGATGAATTTTTTACTGAAGAAGTACTTGAAAAACAAGAACTTGAAGTACTTTCCATCATTGCTTGTTTTAGTCTTTATAGCAATCTTGAAAGTGAAGACAAGCTTTAGCACTACCCTCTTTTGTGTTTGTTTATTAATTATTTGATTCTTGAGTAACCCGTGCACCTCGGACTTTTACAAGGAACAGATGTCACATACCTCACAAACTTTCTCACTCCTATTGTTCAAACTTATCTCAAATCGTGCACACACTCACAGGACTCACGAGAGTGGAATGACGTTCTGTTCTGTGGAAGAAGCTTGCCTAGTTCCAAAACCGGAGATTCCAGAGGATCGATCGTAAAGAGAACTCGTCGTCCTTTACGGTGGCGAAGTGCCAAAATTTCCCCTCTTCGTCACCAGTCGGCTCTAGTTCAGATCTGGAGTTGTGTCAAACTCCTTCCTTGGAGCAAGTAGGAGTTACAAGAGTTTGTTCGTACTTCAAGAAATAAGGGAGGAAATACTAGCAGTCGATAGAAGGGGTTGTTGTGGACACAGCTGTAACTTTTTGTCTACACAGTCCTATAACCACACTGTCAGAAGTTTGATCACAGATAAAGCATGTGTGCGCATCCTTGTGTTTAACAGAATGCGTCTCTTGTGACCGTTTTAAGTCTTGTGTTCCGCGAAAAGATAACCTTCAAAATGTCGTAACAGACACATTATAAAAAATGTTAAAGACAATGATGCACATATATATGTTGTCTGTTATAATACTTGTGATAACAAACCTGATAGGCTATAATTTCGGATATTCAGATAGAGTTCTGTGAAGACAGAATTGAAAACAAGAAAGAAGTGAAGGACTTAGTTGATATTGTGGGAAATGCTGAGAACCATCATCAGTGAGAGGACTGGTGATGGTTCCGTTGCCGGGCAGCAAGACCGCTGCAGAATCCACCTGATTCCCCCTCCAAGGCGGGCCACCTGTCACTGGTTCCCATTTGTCTCCACCCGGAGGAGGAGCCAACTCATGTCTATCGGCCGATCCTGGGCCTCGCACGGCCCCGACCCCTACTTTGGACTTAGTCAAATTCAGTCAACGAACCCGGCTTACTGTGAACACAGCTATAACTATTCTTTTCTAAAAATTCCAGTCACCAGTGAACGTTACTAGCAAATAACAAAACCTATTGGCTCCACTTCAGACTTAAAGGACCCCTCTTGCTTATTTTACCTTTAATAGTATCCCTAGATTTCTTATGGAATTTTAAGCTTTTGATATCCCCGCCTTTCGCCATTGTTTCGTTGTGTATCCACGACTTTTTAGCGATTTTTGGGCCTAGCCTTGTTTTGACAGTCGCGCAACAGGAACTTCACCGAAAGCTTGAAATTTCCGCCGACAACTTCTTAACACATAACACTGTCAGTGGTTTCATAACAGATAACACGACGATGCGCGGTTTCAACAGATAACCCGATGAAAACTTTGTAGCCTGCGTAGTAGTATGGTAGTAGTACGAAAACGTTGCATGTAATACTATGTAATAGCAAAGAATACTATCATTTAATGTGCCTCAGACTGGTCCAATCTTATGTAGTAGTATCCAGTAGCATCCTGTCTTGCCATAGTAACATCCAGTCTCGCTAATAGTACCATATAGTAGTATGCAATAACACGGTAGCCTTGAAGTAGAAGCATGTAGTAGCATCGTTAGTACTGCATGCAACTTTTTCGTACTACTTCATAGTTCTATTTTGAGATAAATTTTTCATCGGGAATGCGTAACAGATAACACTTCGGATTTTATTTCTTGTGTTTCAAAATGTTATGCATAATAAGCGATACCATCAGGAAGAACCGAAAAACCGCAAAAAAGTATCTGCTGAGTTTTCCGACATCATGACGGTAAGCGTAACAGATAACACTTTGGATATTATCTCTTGTGTTTCAAAATGTTATGCATAATAAGCGTTACCATCAGGAAGAACCGAAAAACCGCCAAAAAGTATCTGCTGTGTTTTCCGAAATCATGACGATGAAATAATTTTTTTGCCCTTCCTAACACAGCTTGTTACGAATAGCATTTCATGCATAACGTTTTCAAACACAACAGATAACATCCGAAGTGTTATCTGTTATGAAACTCCTGACAGTGAAGGACATGAGAAGTTTCAAACTGTTGTTTTTTGTTCTCGAAGACATGGTATGTCAGCATGTCTATATTATGTACTGAACTTCTTTGGTTTAACTTGTTTTTCCACTTTTTAAGTACTTCGCATTCAGTGTTCAATATTTTGCGTCCTGCCGCCGAGTCGAAGAGCGGGAAGGCTGACTAGAGTTGACAAGCACTAATAGGAAAATCGCTCATTTCATGTGGAAAGTAATGGTATTTCAGAAACGATATTTCTGAGCAATTTTGTCATGACCAGCGACCCCCGTCCCCTTCGTTTTAATGCAGCGGCCGCCGCATGATTCCTAGCGTGAGTAAGCGAGCGCAGTAAGCGCGGAGTTGTGCTTGAAAAGAGTTACGTGAAACTCCATACTCGGAATAAAGAGAATACTAATAATACTAATAAATTATTTATAGGCTAATTCCATATTATTTTTCATTTACAAAGCTAAATTTCTAGTAGGCTACAGAGCTTCTGTATGATTTTTCTTGCTTGCGCTGGTACAGCCTGCTCGACGTAAACAAATATAAGAAAGATATAATTTGTGCCATTAACCGCAAGTTTCTGACTGAAGAAATATCACATCGTATAGCAATCAAGGAGGCTAAATAAATCAATTTGGTGTAAGCTAAATAAATTTGATGTAAGCCAGGGTTTGTTTTTGGTCATTCACGCTTTTATCTCCCTATCGAATGCGGAAAAGCTTTTTATGTTCCGTCAAGATTACTTACTTTAGTGGATCGTCTAACAGCGGAAAAGGAAGGGAAGTTTGCAGGCGGAAAGAGTACCAGAAAAGGGAACGGAAAGGAATACTAAAAAGAGGAGCTCTGTACCAGTAGACAACATGTTAATAAGAACATGAACGACGCACCGTCTCGTTTCCGTGTTCAACGCGATCGTTTTGTCACGAGTTCTAGAACATGCCCACGCACGACGAGGGGTTGGGAAACAGTGGACAAAAAGAAGGAACGGAAAGAAAGACGTGAAAGACAGGGGTAGCCTCCTGGTGTAGTGTTCCCTTCTTCGGATCGCGTTCCTATTGATAGTACAGGAGAGTTACGTTTCTTTGGACGTTAGTTAACTTCGAATACTGCAATCTTCGCCGAAGTTCAAATGGGATCCTATCATATTAAGGAGTTGATAGGAAGGCTCTGAGAAAGTGCTAATGTTCTAATACGTAAGTTCAGCGAGGCGGACTTTGCTATACATTTTCAGTTGTTTCGCAGTTACTGAGCAAGTACTGAGCGTGTTCCACCCTATTTACCTTAGTTACTACGCATGACGTCACGAGTTTTGGCTTCTTGGCGTCAAAGATGGAACACATTTTTCTATTTTCGGGAAAATGTAATGCCACGGGCTAATCAGGTCACTGATATAACTACGCTTACTAGTAGTAAGCAAATAATTACTGGTAGTTACTATTTTGAGAATGTTGGAACGGTCAGCGTAGTAACTTTCCACGAGGGTGGAACGAAAATAGTAACCAATAGTTACTGTTGTAGAAGGATGGAACACGCTCATTGTTACCATTTGTTTGCTCTGACACTGCCGACTTCTCCTACCACCAAGTGTCTAAGCAACGCTGAAGTGAGTTATAATATGTAGCCAGGCTTTTTAGAATTACCCAAATTTGCAGCATGTCTTCCGAGCTTGTTTCGATGAGATGCTGCACATTCGAAGAAATCCAGCTCAAGCGGCATTATTTTGCCGTCTGTCTGCTTCGGAGTCGGAACTTACGAAATCTGCTGCTAAGCCAATTTTCCACTGCTGGTCTGTGGGCTAGTCTCTTCTTGCTGCAACCGCGCAACAAGAGTGTGCAACAAGTAGAGTTGTTTTTTCCATTTTGTTTTCTGTGAACTGTGTTCTTATACTCCGTTAGTTTGCTACACTGTCAGAAGTTTCATAACAGATAACACGAGGATGCGCCGTTTCAACAGATAATGCGTAACAGATAACCCTTTGGATGTTGTCTGTTGTGTTTCAAAATGTTATGCATAATACGCGTTACCATCAGGAAGAACCGGAAAACCGCCAAAAAGTGTCTGCTGAGTTTTACGACATCGTGACGAGAAGGAATAAAGTCAGTAGATGCTTTTTTGGCTCTTCCTAACAATGCTTGTTACGCATAGCATTTCATGCATAACGTTTTCTAACACAACAGATAACATGCGAAGTGTTATCTGTTGAAACTGAGCATCCTCGTGTTATCTGTTATGAGACTCCTGAAAGTGTAACTTTGGCTGACTTAAAGCAAAATAACACTAGAAAGTAGTGTCAAGACCTATGCTTTCCTTGCTTCGCAAACGGGTCATACTCACAGCGCCACCCACCACGCTTGCAGTATTTAAAGCGAGACAAACTTGCGGATTTAGACATTTCTAGTAAAGCAAAGATGCGGTCGGCACACATCGAGGAAACAGGGGAGGCCTTATCTTTTTGGGATCCCAAAACGTAAGTGACGGGATACCAATAACTTCGTAAAGTTGTCCGTCCGTCCGTCTGTCTGTTAGCACGATAACTCTCGAAGATATTGAAATATTTTGTTGGAACATGGTGTGAGTATCCGTTTGGTCAAAGTACAGGTCAAGTTCATAGATGTGCCCCACTGCTGTATATTTAGGGATGGGGCTTCGAATTAAGGGACAAAAAAAAACAGTTTTAAAAAGCCAATGAGATAGTCGATCTAGGGGTAAAGAGACATGCTGAATCCATAACTGACACTTCTTTTCTCGTCGGACAATTCGTTTGTCCGGAACCAGAGATAGACGAATCCGAATCCCGATTCGGATTCGATTCCAGGATTTACTATTTTGGCCGGATTTGAATCCAGACAGGAATCTTCTGCTTGTCAGGCTGGATTCGAGTTCGGACTCGGATTCCAAAACCTGAATTTTACGAATCATCTCCGATTTCTAATCTTTTCCCAATTTTTACACACTGTACTGAAGATATCGTGCTTAGAAAAGGATGTTTGAATCACTTGTAGTAACAGTGTCATCTAACCGGTGCCGCATTTTTTGTATTCTGATGTACCGACCACCAAGTACCCCAGCATCCGGAGGAATCGCTTATCTAGAGTCTCTCTTGACGTGGCTTCGTTTGACTCGTAATCCGAGCGTGATTATGGGTGATTTTAACTTTAATCTGTTAGATCTTGATCACAGTTGCAACCTGGATTTTTTTTAACAAGTGTTATTTAATTTTTTTTTTTCACTATTGATATCCTAACAAGAATAACATTGACAGGTGCTTATTGATATGTTTCTGTTGTCAGAAGAGTATTGTGAAAAGGTTAAATCATCGGGAGTTTTGCTGGTCCCCGGATCGGACCACCTCTTGAATTTTATTATATTGTCATTGGCAAAGCACCTTCCGAAACGAGGAAATGCAGCAAACCCACCAAAAATGTACGATATGTCTTACAAATCTGCTGATAAAATAAAAGCGTACCTGTCTGAGATTGATTGGAGTGATGTATTAAGTAGTAGTGATGCTGAAGGTGCTTATGTTTTATTTGTGAATAAGCTGGAACTGGGGATTAAGCTATGTAGTTCGGTTAATCCTGTAATCAGGAAATGTAAGCTGAATCGAGTGGATATTCCTTGGATTAGTCATGATTTAAAGAACATGATACGGCTTAGAAACAAGCTATTCATCCAGCAGCTGAAACAGTCATCTGCTGAGAATCTCCAAATATATGATAATTATAAATCTTTGGTAATAAGAAAAACCGTGAACTGAAGCGAAAATATTTGCTGAGTGCGTTTGAAACAGCAAAGGATGATATAAGGGCAACATGAAATCTGTTAAATAGTGTTTTATCTAAAAACATCAGACTAATGAAGCCCCTACAACGGTAATATCAAAAGATAGCCAGGAAAGTCTGCATGATGACGGAAATTGCCAATGAATTTTGCTAAAAATTTACGGAAATCGGCCAAAAATTGCTTCATGTATTGATACTCAAAATAAATATCCTACAGGAGAGCAAACACCAGCAATAAACCCAACTCATAATGAGTGTGAAATGAGCCCCGAGATTTTAAAGATGAAGGAACTTGAATCAATCAATACAAAACCTCGGACCCCAGGTAATGATCATATTCAAAAAAGGATTGTAAAAAGATGTTTCAGGTGATTTCTGGTATCCTTTTATTTTTAATAAATTTATCGCTGGTAAGCGGAGTTGTGCCTAGTGCAATTAAAACAAGCCTGGTCATACCGCTGTATAAAAACGGAAAGAAAGATCTACTGAGTAATTATAGACCCATCTCTGTACTACCAGTGTTTCCGAAGATTTTTGAACAAGAGCTTGCAAGGCTGGGTCATATGGAAGTGATAGTAATTTTTTTTTTCATTTTAGGTTAAGATTCGCTGAGTTCTTTAAGGGATGGTTGGATCAGCGAAGTGACGATGTCTAACCCAATGATGTCAAGTTTCTAATGCTTCAGCTCCTTGCACATCTGGAAGTACCTTAACTCACGATCACCGGAATTCCGGACACCCCTCTACAGCTCCCCCCCCCCCATCGGTACCCCAATCCGGTCCGATTTTGTCACTGATGCAACTAGGACTTGTGCCTGTACTTCCCACCAACCACACAAGATGTCAATCAGAATGTCACAAGATTTCCGGTTCTCCACTCAGACCCCCCTCCTCCCAGTTCATGGGATCCGGTCCTGAATTGAAATGGGGCATCATGAGGTTTTTCAAGATATAAAGTTTCATTAAGATCCGATAACCCGTTCGAAAGTTATGCGTGCCACTAATTTCCGGATTCCGCCGCCTCCACCTACCCCCACGATGGTCGGATCGGGCAACTGACTGTTTCCAAGTTAATCTGGTCGGGTCCCTGATATGCCTGCATCGTCCTAGCCCACCTGGAACTACATTAATTACGGATAGCCGGTATTCCGGACCCCCCCCCAAAAAAAAAAAAAAAAAAAAATAATCTCCCCACAGTGTCCGAACCCGGTCCAGTTCTGTCAGCGATGTATCTAGATCTAGAGCTTGTGCTTGTTCTTCCCACCAAGTTTCATTCCGATCGCTCCACTCTAAGAGTCTTACACGATTTCCGGTTTCCCCCTCAGACCCCCCCCCCCCCCCCCCAGATTCATCGGATCCGGTCCGGACTTGAAATGAGACATCTGAGACACGAGGTCTTCCCAAATATCAAGTTTCATTAAGATCCGATCATCCGTTCGAAAGTTATGCATGCCCCTACTTTCCGGATTCCGCCATCTCCCCCTCCCCCCAGGATGGTCGGATCGGGCAAGTGACTATGTCCAAGTTAGTTTGGTAGGGTCCCTAATATGCCTGCCAAGTTTCATCGTCCTAGCACTTCTGGAAGTACCCGAACTCGAGAAGAGTGGACCGACAGACCGACGGACCGACTGACCGACCTACCGACCGAAAAGTGATCGGTACATGGCACTTTAGCGCCAAGCGCCATAAAAAGCAATGCACCCGGCCAAAAGAAGAATATTTATTGAAAGCAAAATTTTTATCTGAAGTTGATTAATTGTTCGATTCAGGGGTAAGAAGACATGCTGAATCCGTGTACGACGATCATTTTCTACCGGCAGATTTGTTATAAGTAAAAGTTTCATCTGAATCTGATTAGAGGTTCGATCCTCGTTCTTCCTGGGGTTCAGTGGCGTGTTTTGGACTAAGTCATATAGAGCATTAGCCAAAAGAAAACCCTCCCCGACAAATAAAATGGAAATGCGCAACTTCGGCCTCCTTTCATTCCACTTGCTTTATATTCCGGGATCGACTAAACAGAGGCACGGCACGGCACGGCTTGGCGCAGGAGGCACGAGTAAGAAAAAGAGATTAGCAAGTAGTAGGACTAGACAAGTACGTGAGAGTTCGTCACTCCAGAGCCTAATCGAAGGCACGTTAGAACATTGTTCCTACCCCTCACTCTGAAGCCTGAAGGGCCCTTCTAGTTTTCGTGCCTCTTGCCTCTCGTGCCTCGTGCTACCAGTGATGTGGTTTCAGGGTGGTGGATAAGGCTAGGTCTTGAATAGGGTCACTGAGACCTAGTGGATAGCGTGATTTTCTTCTGAAGACCGGCGGGCCTGACCTTAATTACCACTCTAGAACCAATCAACAAACGATGGGTAGGTATGTCTTAAGTAGCCTAGGGCTCAGACGCACTCTTCTCTTTCTATATCAATAAGATAAACAACACTTGTGCCTCCCACACTATGTCGTGCCGTGCCTCTTTTTAGTCAATCCCTTATTTTCCCGCTCTTTATTCTCCTCTCTACGCCTTGTGTTTGTGCCAGATACGAGCGATCTCCTCAAAAGAGGAGAAAGAGGAGATGATGCATGGTCAGTAGAGGGGTAAAGACTAAACAATGAAAATGACCTAGATTCCCTAGCAGCTGAGAAATCATTGATTTGTTTACATGTGGGGTTGGAGAAGTATGGGAGGAAATGCCGATATTGCGAAAACGGAACGAATTGCTAGGCTAATTAATCGGTTTGGAAGGGAACCGATAATGGGGTCAAAGAAATGTTAAATGGTTACTAGGGGATCAGGAAACAGCTGCAGCGAGAGGCAGATTTCTACTTACAGTTTTCTGAGAGAGGATATAGAGGAGAGGAGAGGGGAGACCCCACCCTCGGGTCTTTGCCTAAATTTGGTTCATTTGTCGTTTCACTGAATGATATTATTCACATTGTTCTAGTGGGATTGATGGTATTTATGCCCGCCACTTGGAACTTGGTAGTCTACTGTTGGTCAATCATTTATCTTTGCTTTACAGATGGTTTTTAGCGTGAGTATGGTGCCGGATAGTTTTTGTACTGGAGTGATTACACCGATTTTAAAGAAGGGTAAGCCAATTTCCAAGTGTTCCTCTTATCGTCCGATTACTGTATCTAGTGTGTTGTCCAAAATATTTGAGCTTCTTGTTCTTGATAATATTGTGTCTGTTTGTAAGAGGCCTCCATTGGTTTTCGACAATGTCTGGTTTATTTCCAGGCCCTGAAGTCGCTTTGCTCCATACTGAACGATTCTGGCAAAACATGGCACTTTTTAGCTATAGGTGCGTATGATGCGAGAAACGCTTTTGGGTCTTTAATCCACTCAGAGGCTGTGTTACAGCTGTTAATCGGGGGGTTGTTGCCCCATTGTGCCGCTTTATGCCATGTAGGGGGCTTGAAATGAGAAGCTCGAAAGTGTTGATTTTTATTTTGAAAGGCGTGGTAGACCATCAGATCCATCTATTGTTTTGGAACCCATTTTCTTACCACGGTGTGTTCAGTTTCAAATGTTTTGCGCCCAGCCACCGCGTCGGAGAGCAGGAAGGCTGGACAGACCCCACAAGTGCTAACAAGAAAATCGCAGTTTCAGGTGGAAAGAAATTGTATTTTCAAAACATGTTTTTTCTGTCCCATTTCGTACTGAAAGATCATATCTAGTAAGAGTTGTGCTTCAAAGCTGAACTATGCTTACAACAAATTACACAAGGCTTTGGCTAACTCAGACCAGTTATTAATCCACAAACCTTGCTTATCAAATGAGGAAAATGGCACTTAAGAATATCATGGTGTAGGCCAACAGGGATATCCCGCCAAAATCTTCCGACCAACAGCCCGCTCGTCAAGTTCGAATCTACGCAGTGAAATAATGTATTAGCAAAATTTGTAAAAAGTTCTCTGAATATACTTGAAGTGGTCTTTGTCACATCATTTTGTTATCTAACACAGAATTCTGCGTGAAATCGAGAGAGTATTAACCAAATGTTACCACTAATTTACTTAACCTACTGTGACAGTTTTAATTGGTGGTTTGGTACAATTTCAACGACGAACCACTTTTTCGGGATCCCGATGACTTCGCCTATGACTTCGTAAAGTCTATTCGTGGATCCGTCTGTCCGGTCGTCTGCCCGTCTGTCTGTCAGATTTGTTCAGACTCGGTGTGAGGATTCTTTGGGTCAAGGGACAAGCTCGTCTCAGTCAAGCTCGTAGATGGGCTAAGCAGCCCTATATTTAGGTGTGAAGGTGGGGGGTTCAAATTAAGGGTCGGACAGAATATTTTTTAAAAGGTAATCGACTTCGAGGTAAGGAGACATGCTGAATCCAGATACAAAATTATTTTCTAGTTCACCGGAATCCCGCCAAAACTAGAAATTTTTTAAAAGTTGTTTCCGAATTTCATTAGAGTTTCATTAGAGAGAACTAGGGGTAACGAGGCATGCTAAATCCATATATTAAACGTATTTTCTTGCCGGACGAATTTTTATCTGACGTTGAGTAGCCTAGAGGCTCGATGTAGAGGTAAAGAGAAATCTTGAATCCGTACGAAAATTATTTTCTCGACTTCCAAAGAGCTCGCAGAACCCGGTCAAGACCTGAAGAATTTGTCAAAATCAAAACTTTTATCTGAGGTTGATTATGAGGTTCGATGTGTAGGGGTAAGAAAAATTATGAATTCGTTTTTGAGCTTTATTTTCATGCCAGACAAGTAGAATTAAAGGTTAAGTCTCAAGTGCTGAAAGTGCTGAAACCGTTTCTGAACTTCTTTTTTTTACCTGACAAGAAATTTGTCTGGAATCGGTACCGAAAATTTCGTAATAAATAAACTTGCTGAATCAGAATGTTTATGGATTTTAGACTAGCAATGATATTCCGGCCGCAACCTGACTACAATGTGGGTAATCTGACCTTGGGACTTACAACAAGTTTACGAGATCCGGCAAAGGCAGAAATCTACAAGACCACCATTGTCTGGATGAAGAAGTCCAATCAATCTTCACCTTGGGATCCCATCAGAAACTTTTATCTTGTTCTCTCAAAAGAATCTCTAACAGCAACATCGCATGTAAAATCGGCTGTTATTGAATTATTCAATGCAAAAACCTTAGGATATATAGGTTTGGCTTTGAATGTACCTGCAGTACCGGCCTCATTTCACTTCAGAATCTTGGTGGTACTGATGTAAGACGTTCGAGTGGACAGTTATACCTTGGATTACCAATCATTATAGCTGAAACTCGTAAGCTCATTATTGCTCGTATCCAAAAGAAACTCGGTTTGAAGTATAAGTCGCTTGTTTCGTCGCAAGTTCACATGACTAATGTTTTGCCAACTTGTCGGTAAAATCTAGATAAGTAATTTCGTCGTCGATGATCGTCGTCGATCGTGCATGATCTGCACACAGAATTTAAGGCATTTTAGAGCAGAAAAGGCATACCGACAGTTTTTGTAGGCAAATTTTTAAACAAAAAACAGCTCCTGCCAAAAGCTTAGTATCTCAACTGGTTGTATACTATGCAACCCATACTATGCACAACATTTTAGTTCCAACCATCTAACCAAACTGACTGGAACAGTTCTGGCGCAAACCGACAGGACAACCCGATGAAGAATGTGTGGCCTGCGTAGTTGTATGATGGTTGTACGAAAAAGTTGCATGGATTGATGTGTAATAGTAAAGAATACTATCATTTAATGTGCCTCAGACTGGGCCAATCTTAAGCAGTAGTATCCAGTAGAATCCTGTCTTGCTATAGTAGCATCCAGTCTTGCTAATAGTAGCATGCAGTAGAATGCAGTAACACGGTAGCCTTGACATAGAAGCATGTAGTAGCATCAGTTCGTATACTGCATGCTACTTTTTCGTACAACTTCGTACTACTATTTTGAGATAAATTTTTCATCCGGGATGTTGCCCAAAATATCCTTTTCTCCTGCACGAACCGCGGACAAAATGCTAATGAAAGGGACCCCTACACAATCTAAGCCCCTTTTCACCACAAGGTAAGTTGACTTTTGTGAGAAAAAAAGTCAAACCTTAAAAAACCTCCTCCTGGCCATTGTGGTTGGTTAGTACATGCTTTTTTGGATTGGGTGTGCTTGAAGTGACAAGTCGTATGCTTACCCATCAACGCTATGATGCAGCAGCAACACTTATTATATCTGATGTCAAGCGACCATTATTTGTCTGATATTAAAGGCACACACAGAAAATTGTCGGCACATTTGGGTTGTACCCACCCGCAACCCTAGAATGGTGGTTGGGTTGGGTTGGGTTTGGGTCATTTCATCAGAAAAGTGGAATAGTTATTCCACTCACTGATAACTGTTTCTCCCACAAAGATGATCGGATCGGGGGAGGGACTATTCTTAAGCCAATCTGATAGAGTCCCTAACATGCCTGCCAAGTTTCATGGTCATAGCACAGCCTGCCAAGTTTCATGGTCATAGCATATTTGGAAGTACCCCAGCTCGTGATGACCAGAATTGTGGAAAACTCTCTCAAAACTCTCCCAACTGTGAAATGATCCGGTCCTGTTTTGTCAATATTGTCTCGTATTGTCTCTACGGCTTTCCAAGTCCCATTCCGATCTCTCGACTCTAAGCGTTTCATGAGATTTCTTGCATTCCCCCCCTCCAGCTCCTCCCCCAGTTATTGGATTCGTTCCGGACTTGAAACTGATCTTCTGAGACACTTGTTCTTGACACTTGTCAAGTTTCATTCACGTCCGATAACCCGTTCTAAAGTTATGCATGTCACTAGATCCTGGATTCCCCATCCCTCCACTCCACCAACATCACCGTATCGGGGAAGGAACTATTTTCAAGTCGACTTGGGAGAGTACCTAATATGTCTGCCAAATTTCATGGTCCTGGTACATCTGGAATTACCCTAACTAGTGATCACCGCGAAAATCCAAGAAACTCCCTCCGACACCCTCCACTGCGACATGATCCGGTCCTATTTTGTCAATAAAGTATCTAGGGTTAATGCTCGTTCTTCCCTTCAAGTTCAATCCCGATCCCTCGACCCTAAGCGTTTCACAAGATTTCCCCCCCCCCCTCTACTCCCCCCCCCCCAGTTCTCGGATTCGGGCCAAATTTTAAATTGAAAATTTCACACTTGTCAAGTTTCATCCATGTCCGATTACCCGTTCCAAGGTTCTGTATGTTTCTAGTTTCCGGATTCCCCATCCCTCCACTCCCCCCGCGATGGCTGGATCGGGGAAGTGATTATTTCCAAGTTAATCTGGTCGGTTCCCTCATATTTCTTCCAAGTTTTAGTGTCCTAGCTTCTGTGGAAGCGTTTCAGGAGATTTCCGGCACCCCCTCCCAGCCCCCCCCCCCCCCCCCACAGGTATCGAATCTGGTCTGGATTTGAAACTAATTATGCGAAATCTTATTCTTGACACATGTCAAGTTTCATGCATATCCGACTACCCTTTCCAAAGTTATGCATGTAGTAGTTTCCGGATTTCCCATCCCTCCACTCCTCCCACTATGACCGGATCTGGAAAGCGATTATTTCCAAGTTAATCTGGTCGGTTTCCTGATATGCCTGCCAAGTTTCATTGTCCTAGCTTATGTGGAAGCATTTCACGAGGTTTGTTTAGTTTAAGTTTAGTTTGCATCTGGTTAGCGTTTAGCATTCGTTCTGACCACTTGGTCTTACTTTAGTCTTTATAGCGGATCCGTTCGGCTCTCAACGCAACCAAGCGTGGCGCTATTGGTAGAGTGTGGGTCTTCCACCGAACAGATCGTTGGATCCATACCGCATTTGGACATACGCTCTTTTGCTACCGTTGTTCCTAGTTTCCGGACTCCCGGATCCGGGGAAAGTCGGATTGGGGAAGTGATTATTTCTAATTTAATCTGGTCGGGTCTCTGATATGCCAAAACCTGGACCGACCACCCGACTGACAGACCGACGGATGGACAGAAATTGCGATCGCTATATGGCACTTCGCCGGAGGGCAAGTGCCATTAAAACCGGCATTCCCCCTCCCCCCTGGCGAAAACCACACCAAACTTCCCAAATCTCCACTAGAAGCCCCATCCCCGACCCCTCCCCCCGGTCAACCCCCTGGACAAGTTTAGACGTGCTGATAAAACTTGAATATAAGGTGACCTTGTACGTCAAAACAAAATGTCACAATTTGTCACTGTGTATAAATTTTAAGTCTATTTAGTGTGTTTTTTTTTATCTATATGAAAAGAATGTTGTCATGTTTATTTACATTGTTTTGTTTAAGTGTTTTAATATGTATGTTTTACTTGTGTAATTCATATTCCGCTGTTACGCAAAAAGCGGGTCATAAATAAATAAATAAAATCGTTTGAAAAATAAATAAAACAACCATTAATGCAAAGTAAAATAAACTAAGTGTCAAACACTGCTTTGTTATAATTAGATACGAAATATGGTACAAAGGATTTTAAAAAACGCTGACAAGACTTGAAATCGGGTTCTCTAAGGAGTTGTTTCATCGCTACTTTTCTTGCTTGCCGCGTGTCGACGGTTGGTTCGGGGGTGTAAAAAGGCGGTAGGATATCGTCTGGAGACAGAAGGAGGGAATATCCGAATGCCATGGTGAGATCGTGTCTCCTTTGGTTGAGTGTTTCTAGCTTTAGAGTCTGTAGGCTAGTGTTGTAATCAACGTACATGTGACCGAGTACAATGCGGCAAGCTCTCTTCTGAAGAGTCTCCAAGTGGTCGCTTTGTTCACTGGAGAGAGCTATGCCATACGCTACATGCGTGTTCAAAAACCGGCCGCACTAACGTCTTGTAGCAATCCACCATAGCATGAGCGCTGAAACCGAATCTTTTAAGTATGAGAAGGATTTGAGAAGGCCACTTGCTTTCTTTCCCTACTATGTAGTCCATATGCGGAGCCCAACGTAGGTCATTACTGATGTAAACTCCAAGCAGCTTTATGATATCAGAATATTCCAGTAGGGTGCCTTTGGTTTGAGGCAGATCTTGTCGCAGGAAACTAACACGGAAAAGTGTACTTTTTTCTTCGTTAATGCTCAGTTTTAGTTCTTCTGCCTCAGATTTTAGGATGGTAAGCATTTGCATAACAGGGTCAATCGACTGAGGGTCACCGCGAAAACGCATACCATTGAGTGTCAGATCGTCAGCAAACTTGTAACGGTGCTTGATTGCCTCGGCCAGACGGTTGGCTACCATCAGGAAGGCAACAGGAACTAGTTTGGTTCCCTGTGGGGCCCCACATGTTATGTCCTGCATCGACGACAGTTCTCCACCTGGATGAAGTCTAACCATTTTCTTCCGCTCGGATAGGAAGCTTGCGAGCATTCTTATGACGAATTCACTGGCTCTCATTATTTTCGCTTCAGTGATGACAGTAAGGTGGTCGAGATCGTGAAAGGCCTTAACAAAGTCTGCAATGATGCTATCGACGTATGCTGCTTCTAGTTCAATGTGTGATAGGATATCGTGCAGAAACCGAGTCAGATAGTGAACTGTGCTATGTTTTGGGCGAAAGCCGTATTGTCTGGGGTTCAGCTTTGTACTGATTTCAGTCAGGAGCCGGTTTAAACTGAATCCCTCAAAGATCTTAGCAAACGTGGAAGTAACTGATATAGGCCTGAGATATTTTACAGACATAGCAGCTGGCTTCTTGGGAATAGGCGTAACAGTGGCGAGTTTCCACCTTCTGGGAGAAATCCCATCGACCACACACTGGTTCAGAAGTGCAGTAAGCGGTGTAGCGAGCTCCCTGCTGCATTCTTTCACGAGACGGCCTGGAATCTCGCCTGGAGGCGAAGCTTTTCTTGCGTTGATCTTGGAAACCTGAGCAATGTCGATGATAGGTATATCGCTGCTTAGTGGTAGGTTAGGTAGATTTTCATGCCCTTTATGCTTCCGGCATATGGTGACAAAGTGTTGGTTTATTGACTCCGCAGATAGTTCATTTCCGTTACAGTCTCGGATGTCTGGATGTCGCAAGTCCTTATCGAGGATTTTCTTGACTGTGTTTGTGGAACTTTCGAGGGTCCTTACGCTGGAATTTTGTCTGAATCTGGTGTCCATAGTTGGTTCGGGCTTTCCTGATTTTGTTTGATATTGTGTTCCTTAATCTCCTGAAGCTGGCCATGTTCCCTTCTTCGTGGTAGATATTGCGCTTCTTGGTCAGTCCCTTGATTTCGTCTGTGATCCACGGCTTTGCATTCGGACTGACATATTATTAAGTAAGTAAGTAAGTAATATATTTATGACCCGCCATTTTGAAAAGGCGGAGTAAATGACGAAAGTAAAGAAAATAAACAAAACACATTTATACACACAGAAAAAGACACTTAATTTTTAATCTTCGGTCAGGAAGCAGTGGACGATTTAGTTGTCAGCGGGAAGTATTCCTCAAATATGACGTTGAGTATATTACAGAACTCATCCGATATATCCTCAGCAGAAGTTATTTTGTAGAGTTCAGTCCAATTGTACCCGCGAAGTGCTTTTTTGAACTCAGCTATTGTCTCTTCTTTGCAGGACCTGTATGATACCTCCTTTTTGACAGTGTGATTTAGACACGTGTGATTACATTATGATTTAGATTACATTTTGATTACATGTGATTTAGACACGATGTGATAGACACGTGTGATTTAGGCTTCCAGATGATGGTCAGAGCCTCGTTTTTGTTGCAATAGCGCTGCCGCAGCACTTCTTTGCTTTTGCACAATATGCGTTTTTGGATTCACTTTCTTCTTGAGGCGTATTCTCGCCGTTCCCCGAGGACTCCTCGGGGAATCGAAGGGAACGGCGAGAATAGAGGGAGTCACTCCACGCGGACTCCGCGTACAGAAACAGCGAGAATACGGGGAATGCTTCTAAAATAGATTTTGTTCGAAAAATGAATATGCAGCTGAAAAAATTAGTCTAGATCCACTTTATTTTTGGTTTTGTTTCTTCTGATTCTTATTAATTAATTTTACATAGCACCTACAACAGCAAAAATTGATTCCCCTCCGAATTTGAAAGGGAGTCCTTTTTGATGATGATGATGATAATCGGAGCATTCCCCGTCCGTGGGGACTCGCGAGAATACGGGGAGTGAGTCCCCGGAACAAACAAAAACGCGGGGACTCCTCAAGTGGAGTCCTCGGGGAACGGCGAGAATACGCCTTTGGTTGAAGCGGCAGCGCTGCAGCATCTTGCAGGGAAGCACGGACTTGGTCGGTGAGCAAGTCCGCGATTCTCGAGAAGCGCTGCCGTCTTCCTCGGAAGCGCTGCAGTGCAAAAACGGATGTAGAAAGAATCAGCCGAGAAGTGGACCTGCAGCATGCAACAAAAACGAGGCTCAGGTGATCGCTGTCCCCTACTGGTGCCATCGTTTTCGGTTCTTCGTACATCTCTGGCATAGAGGTAAAGATTAGGTCCTGCCTGCTGCCTCTTGTTGCCTCTGCCTCTCTGCCTCTTGTTGGTATTGCTGCTTCTTGTTGGGGATTTTACGACCTGCTTTAGATCTAGGGTTCTCTCTAGCCATTGCGATTTTACGTCGAAGTTCGGTGAAGCCAAACTGACCATTCATTGCAAACAAAATAGAAAAACGAGATTTTTGGGGGGGTTTTGCACATCATCTTGGAGGGGTAACTAGCTGATCAAGAAAAAAAAAAAAAAATCTCGTTTTTATGGCACTTGCCTTCCGGCCAAGTGCCATATACCGATCACTTTTCCGTCGGTCTGTCGGTCGGTCGATCGGTCAGTCCGGTGTTTGCGAGTTAGGGTACTTCCAGATGTGCTAGGACGATGAAACTTGGCAGACATATTAGGGACCCGACCAAACTAAATTGGAAATAGTCACTTGCCAGATCTGACCATCGTGGGGGGAGGGAGGGGAGCCGGAATCCGGAATTTAGTGACATGCATAGCTTTCGAACGGGTGTTCGGAAATTAATGAAACTTGATATTTGGAAAGACGTCATGCCTCCAATGTCCCATTTCAAGTCCGGACCGAATCCGATGAATATGGTGGGGGGGGGGGGGGGGAACCGGAAATCATATGACACGCTTAGAGTCGAGCGATCGGGATGAAACTTGGTGGGAGGAACACGCCATCATTGACAGAACCGGACCGGATTCGTACACTGTGGGGGGAGTTGGAGGGGGGTTTCGGAATTCCGGTGATACGGAGTTAAGTTACTTCCAGGTGGGCTAGGACAATGAAACTTGGCAGGCAAGTCAGGGATCCGACCAGATCAACCTAGAAATAGTCAACTTCCCGATCCGACCACCGTGGGGGGAGGGGAGGGAGGGGGAATCCGGAATCTTGAGGAATGTATAACTTTGGAACGGGTGATCGGATCTTAACGAAACTTGATATTTGGAAAGACCTCGTGTCTCGGATGACCCATTTAAAGTTTGGACCGGATCCGATGAATGTGGAGTGGGGGGAGAGAGAGGGGGGAACCGGAAATCTTGTGACACGCTTAGAGTGGAGCGATTGGGATGAAACTTGGTGGGAAGGACAAGCATAAGAACTAGATACGTCAGTGACAGAACCGGATCGGATTTGGGCACTGTGGGGGGAGTTAGAGGGGGCGAGTTCGGAATTCCGTTTATCGCGAATTAAGGTATTTCCAGATGTGCTAGGACGATGAAACTTGGCTTGATCATTAGAGACTTGACATGATTGGCTTAGAAATAGTCTGTTCCCCGACCCAACGATTGGTCCGTGGGGGAGTTGATGGAGGAGGAATCTGGAATCTTGAGGTGTGTATAACTTTTGAACGAGTGGTTGGATCTTAACGAAACTTGATATTTGGAAAGACCTCGTGTCTCGGATGTCCCATTTTTAGTCCAGACCGGATCCGATGAACGTGGGGGGGGGGCGGAATCTTGTAACAAGCTTATAGTGGAGCGATTGGGATGAAACGTGGTTGGAAGAACAAGGACAAGAAAAAGATACATCAGTGACAAAACCAGATCGGGTTCGGGTACTGTGAGGGGAGTTGGGGGGGGGGGGTACGGAATTCCGGTGACCGCAAATTAAGGTACTTCCAGTTGTGCTAGGGCGGTGAAACTTGGCTTGAACATTAGAAACTTGACAAGATTGGCTTAGAGATTGACTCCGACCATCCCTTAAAGTATTAATCCTAACCACAAAGTAAAAAAATACTGTTAAGCAAAGTATACATTTTAACTCGAGGTAGTTTTTAGAGCCCTTAAAGTGCGTTTCTTAAACGAAAAAAAAATTACTTTAACCAAACGATATATATTTATGATTTCCAAGGGCCCATGATCATTTTTGCCTCAAGGGTTTTGCTTACAAGTTTAGAGCTTATAATCATCATTTGTCCTTCAAGAGTGTTCATTACAGATGAATCTCCAGCGCCCTTAAAGTGCGCATCATCACGCCCAAATGCACAAATAAAATAGTTTTTACGAACAATACATTCTCGTGATTTCTATGAGGACCCATGACCAGTCTTATCTGAAGTGTTTTGCTTACAAATGACCACAACAAACCCACGAATTGAGGAAATCTTTCCTTTACCCTCTGACTCAGCCCTGCAAGTGCCATATGAGCTTCCAGCTCTTGTTTCTATTTTGTTTGATAAAGTTTTGGAAAAAACATAAGTTTCTATGAAAATTATATAGGCTATAGAGGCGAGCGACCAGCGCACCGCCGTCACGTGTTTACTTTAACTCGCGTGTCTAGCTAGAACCCTTAAGGAACCCCCTTGCTTCTTCTGCCTTTTATATGATCTCCAACTCCCTTATGGGATTATAAGATTCTGAAATACCCATCTTTCGCTACTGTTTTGTTTTGTCCCTACGACTTTTTAGCACTTTTTCGGCTTAGCAGAGTTTTACAGTCACTCAACGCAAACAACGCCAAAAGCTTCAACGTCCGTCAATAACTCTTTCACAAATAAGGACATGAAAAGCAAAGTATTATTTTCCATTTTGGAAGACATGGTAGACCATTAGTTCTATCTTTGGGTGGTAAGAAATCACCACGATCTTTTTGCTCACTCTCACAATGCCCGTTCTCACAATGCCCGCCATCAAAATGCCCACGGTTCAAAACACCCACGACCAAAATGCACCAAGAACACTAAAGAACACTGTTGGAAGGGTGAGGAGTCACGATTCAGAGAATAAAGGTATAAGTTATTCTTTCTTCTTTTATTACCTTTATTTATTTATTTATTTTTCTTTCTTCTTCTTTTTATTTTCTTCTTTTGTGTGGTTTATGGAAAAAAAAAGATTAATTAATGTTGACATGAAATTAAGTTATTGTTTAAGTTAAGTTGAAGTAGTTTGTGGTAACCGCCCAGTGCCAGTCCATTTATGTCTTCTCATGGGCGGTTACCTGTCATGATTGGTTATTATGTAATTTAGCAATAAAATAATCTAATCTGATCTAATCTCAAAATGCCACCAATTGAGGTTGAAGACCCCAAAATCGAAATCGTCCAAAATGTCAACGGATCAAAATGCCGACAGTTTAAAGTTCTCACGGGGAAGGCTTAAATCGTCCTGGTTCAAAGTGCCGACGACTCAAACTGTCGGCAGGGGAGGTCAAAATGTCCAGGGACAATGGACAACGAGATTCCAAGAGACCAGATTATCGGGTATAAAGAGATTGAAAGGGAATATTTTGTTGTTGATCAGTCCAGAATTATTTGCGTGAAATTAGGAAAAAATAAAGCGAAACTAGGCCATACAATCTTGCACCCTGAAGGTAAGAATTGTTCTTAATTAGAAACAACAGTTTTAAGATCACTGTTTGTGCTTCGGTTTGTTGTTTCCAGAATTTGGTTGATGGATAGATAGATATTTATTAACACTGAAAGCCCTAAAGCCTCCTTAATCCGTGCATACAGATAAAGAGAAGGGGGCGAAGATATGTCACATTGCCATTTCTGTATCTCCTGACTCTCTAAAATAAATTTTACTTGTTTAGCTACCACCCCCTTTTCCACCCCTAAACCTTTCCCCCTATCTCAGAGCCTAGCTTCTCCAGAAGTTTCTAGAATATGTTTCACTTGGCTAGCCCAAGATCCTTTCCTCGTATCTCTTAAGCATTCATGGTATGCTGCCTTTAATATTCTATCCTCTGGCAGAGATATTAACTTCTCCCAATACCTAATCATACTAGCTAACCTATTTACTCTAATAGTAATTAATCCCAGATCACCGCTTAAAACTAATCCGTTAAACTAATCACTTAGACCTATCTTAGACCTACCAGTTAATAAAAGTTCAACATACGATTATCGCCATTCTAATACCAGTTTACTGTGGACTGAACACCGCAAACAACTCAGTCGTGGGCATTCTGAACCGCGGGCATTGAGTCGTGCGCCAACCGTCAGTTGACATAAACGTCAGTTGACATAAATATCAGTTCGGCTGCAGAATCCGTCCCTACACCAACAATTCACACCCACCAATTAGTTCGAAGTCATAATGCCGTGGGAATTGTGATCTCGGGCATTATGAGTGTAGCCCTTTCGACCTGTATTGATGCGCTGAACCTGCAGGCTCAGTCGGATTAGTAACCTAGGATTTTTTGCCACTCTCATAACTCATTAAATAATCCAATTTGCCTAGCCATTCAACAAGCAAAATCGTATGGTTTCATTACGCCTTTGCCAGAATATTTCTTGAATATAAGCATTCATTTTATATTTACAAAAACTAGAATTCAGTAAAAACACGATATAAATTGTATTTTCTTTGCAGCTCGTATTTTTTATTAGTTTCTACCTTTTAAATGTTAGAAGGGAAGACAGAATGAGAGAGCGCCAACTTGGCAGTTTTTATTTAAATACTTTTCCTGAGCAAACCCTTTATCATCAGTAGCTAGCTAAGTGGCACAAAAACCTATTAAGATCATTTCACGAACCCCACCACCATCTATAATTTGTTTTCGTTTTCCTTTTGCGTTATCTGTAGTGGCGAAAAATCACGGTGCCGCTAAAACTCGTATCTCACTGCACCAGGTGGTTTGGGTGTGGTTAGTCAGAGTGGCTAGGAACCTAGACGCCCTCGTCTCAGCGCATCATCAGCAAAATTCTCCTTTGACACAGCCAGTTGTACCCTAGCTCTCCAACTCCAACACTGTATTAGTAGTTTGCTACATTGCTTTGAAGCTTGTAGTGCCTTGAAGTTCAAAATACATTTATCAGCTTCGAGTTTCTTTGTGCACTCCCTGACCCCTGCTCAGCAGAGCTGTTATGAGGTCATGGGTAGACTACAGTAGCTACAAGCTGCTGCCGGGACGTCGCTCTAACCCGTTTTGATGTTTTTGGAAATTCTTGGGATCTTGCAGTGTTAAATCCACGATAAAAGATAGAATTTATATGGGAAGTGGTTAAATTTTGCAGGAAAAAAAAACTTAATAAAATAAAATTTTGCCTGCAAGGCTTGATTTAATTTTGTCTTGGGCATAGTAAATAAAAGCTGCTACTGGAATCATGCCCGACACTATACTGTTCAAGTAGGCTTTGCACAAACGACGCCTAGTAGCTGCCCAATCATCTTTCATGCTGCCCTTTAGTGTTACTCTTTGTATTTAATCTTTTCTATTTTAAAGCTAAAGATTCGGAAGGGTCTTATACAGATTCGGTAAAAAAGTTTCTCTGCACCCCCCCCCCCCCCTCCCACACGAAAATGGTTAGATGCGTTGCGTTTCGATAGAAGCAGAAGCAGCCCTGAGTCGACAGTGCCGCCGACCCAGCTGAATAAATTATAAACAAGACCAAAGAAGACGCCCATCATCCCGAAAGTCTTCGAAGACTTTATTCTACGGTGACTTTATTCTAGCAGAAGTAGACCATAAAATCGACCCTATGCAGTTCGGTTTTCGTCGAGGACACAGCACAACACATTATCTGGTCAGATTACTTCATGATCTACTAGAGCACCTAGAAATTTCGGAGGCCCTTGCAGAAATAATTATTTCTGAGGGAAACAATTTACAGGGAAACAATTTACGTAACCGTTTTTTCTGATGGAAAAACTTCTCGCAGAGAATTGTCGACAGCGCGATACACATCGAAAGTAGCAGACCACGGCAAGTGAGAAAATCAGCGTGGTTTTGTTAGACGAGGTAGAATGTACCGTACGGAATTGGGGTCTCCGGGTTTAGAAAGATGTGGAGTGATTACGGAAGTAGGCTGCATGAAAGCTTTCGACCTGCTTGATCACGAGACTGTAATCAACGAAGCCCGTGCCCTGGAAGTCTCGCAGTTTCTGCTATGTATCATCGCAAGTTTCCTTTCTGGTCGTCAACAGTGCGTACAACTCGAAAACGGGGAAGCATCCAACTTCCAAGACATCACATTTGGAGCGACCCAAGGAAGCAAGATAGGTCCCATCTTATTCGTCATGGTCATCAACCGACTGATGAGACAACACAAGCAGAGGTATAAGTTCGCAGAGGATCTTTCGCTAAACCTGCTGCTATTCCTGTCACATCAAGCTGATCAAGTGAAGCTCCAGCTTAAGCCTCGAGAAAAGCTGTGTGGTGCAAGCAGGGGCGTCGCAAGGGGGGGGAGTGCGGGGGGTGCAGCACCCCCCACCTTCTTGAGACTCGGTGAAAGTTTGGGCCGGAGTACCAAAATTTTACAAAAATTGTTAGGTATTTTTTCGATAGCAGAACTGTTCGACATATTTACGGGGATTCGGTAGTTATACAGAATCCTAAATAGGCGATCTGTACAAATCTCTTCGGTATAATGATCGGGATTCAGTATAATTGCCAGTATTCGGTAGTTATCACGAATTTGGTGAGAGATTTTACTGAAATCTTTTGGTATTTTTCGATGCTGGAATTATTCCGTATGGAGATTCGTAGTTACACAGAATCCCGAATAAGCTATTGGTTCAAAATTATTCGGTACCATGATTGGGATTCGGTAATTTATTCAGCATAATTTCCAGGATTAGGAAGTTAACCAAGAATCCTGACTCGTTTCGACGAAAGACTACCGAATATGAATATTATTCGGTAGTCTTTCGATGCCAAAACAATTCGGTATAATAACCGGGATACGGTAGTTATACAGAATCCCGAACATGCTCTCGGTCTAAACTTATTCGGTATAATAACTGGGATTCGGTAATTTATTCGTTACAATTGCCAGGATTCGGAAGGTATCACGAACCTCGAAACTCAGAAGAGGTCGAGTGAAGCACTGGACGCAGACAAAAGGGGTGATCTATGATATCATCGATAGTCGTTACTTTTATTTTGGATCCCAAAAAGAATATAATCATAAACATTTCGAAAATCCCGCTGCAGCACTTTTCGTAATATTCTCTATTTTGTGGATGGGCGCGTCATTTGACGGGGGTTTTAAGCCAGTTTTAGGACTGAGATTTCGAAACATTAAAAGCTAGAATTTGGATGGAAATTAAATTTAGCAGGAAAAAGCAACAAAAAATTTCGCCTGCGGCGCTCACTTTATGTGAATATGGGTAGTATATTGACTAGACTTGCTGCTGCTGGAACGTCGCTCCATCCGGTTTCAAGAAATTCTTAGAGTCTCGGTATTTAATCAACGCTAAATGATAGAATTTTTAAGAGAAGCAATTAAATTTTAGCCTACAGAAAAAAATATGGATTTCGAAAATTTTCGCCTGCGACGCTCGATTTAATTTTATCTTGGCTATAATAGATAGAAGCTGCCCGGCAATAAATTCTTCATGTCGGCTTCGCCAAAACGCCGCCTACTAGTTGGCTTATCGTCGTTCATGCTGCCCTTTATTGTTACTCTTCCTACGTAATCGTTTATGTTCCATAATTTAAAGCTCGAATTCTTAGTTCTAGGATTCGGTAAAATTTTTGAAATATTCGGTAAAATTTTGGCTCTGCGACCCCCCCCCCCCTGACGAAAATGCACTTGCGACGCCCCTGGGTGCGTGTCAAGTTCTTGAAGAAGAAGAGCGTTGACGAATCTGCACCTCTCCATACAAAGAAATCAATCAAAATACCCGGCATCACATCGGCACACAAGTGTCGATCTCTCGTTCGGAGATCACATCAACCAGATCACAGCAAAAGCAGCTGGTCTTCTAAAATCCTTCGCAAATCTCAGAAGGTTTGGAATGACAAAGCAACTCCTTCTTTCGTGCTACAAAACTTATGTCATGCCCATAGCCATGTACGGCTGTCCTGTCTGGCACCCGTCGCTCGCAGAGAAACACAGAAGTCAACTGGAAACAATTCAGACGAGAGCTTGCAAAATAATTCTTGGGCCAGACTACAAAAACTACGAAGAAAGCTTGAGCGAACTCAAGCTCCCAACCCTGGATGAAGGAGGCATGAAACGTTGATGAAGTTTGGAGCTGGCATCCTGAATTCCCCAGCGCACCGAGATATCCTGCCTCACTTTGCTTCAGTAACCTACGCACACAAGACGAGGTTGCCAACTGTGAAAGTGGGGAAAGAACTGTTAGAATGCCCGCCTACACACTCGACGACAAGATTTTTAAACTCCTTCGTGCCATACTACGTGAAGCACTACAACGACAATATCCTCAAATCGAAGTGATAGCTCATCATTTGTGTTCTTCATGTTGCGTCTTTTGATGTTTAACACTTCTTACTTGTTTGACGATGGCCCATGTTCTTGTTTGACGATACCCATGTTATTGCATCGTGATAAAGGGAACGAATATAAAGATTATTATTATGATAAAGGATCTGATGGGATCCCAAAAAATCTAGTATTTGATCCAGACAACTGGGTATTGTCTTCGCCAGATCCAGTCTTCCCCAGGCTAATCATCAGATATACCTTCATAAGCCATATCAATTTTGACGATACTGACCGAAACTTCCTACTTTACTTTTGCCGAATTCCCGCCTCGGCCGAATTCCGAGCGAACTAATTGTCCGGCAAAAAAAGAAAATTCAGAAATGAATTAAGCGTATATCCTTATCTCTATAAAGAACATTTAATCATCTTCAAATAAAACTTTAACTTATAAAAAAATTCCGGTTATAACCGGATTCCGGACGAATTATACGTCCGGGTGAAAAAAGATTGTCATATACAGACTCAGCGTCTCTTCTTACCCCTAATTCTAACATCTAATCAAATTCAAATAAAACTTTTGCTTTTAACAAATTTCCGGTTTTGGCCGGATTCCGGGCGAACTAGTTGTCCGGATAAAAAATAATTTTCACATAAGTGCTCAGCATGTCTTCTTACCCCAAAATCGAACATTTAATAAACTTCAAATGAAACTATAACTTTTAACAAACTTTCCATTTTTTGCCGGATTCCGGATGGTCCCCGACGCCGCGCCGAAACACATTTCGGCGGCGGCGCTGACTACCAGCGTATAAAGTTAATTGGCACTTCTAAGGCTTCGGATTTTTTCTTGTTATAGCTGTTCTAGATTTGACTGGTCACCTTCATACTTGTAATAACGAAGTACAGGAAGCAACTTTCGAATTCAAAGTTAGCAGTTGAAACATTTCCATCAAAACTTGAGTATGTTACAGGTATGCACTTGAACTTCGGCTTCCCTAAAAGTATAGCTAAGACAACTTAGTGCAAGATCTTGACAAGTTTAATTTGCAAAGGCAGGCCATGCCATGGAAATAACTATTTCAACATCTCCTTTACAATGCAATAATTATCATGGATAAACTGAAGCTTGTTGACTCGGTGAGGGGCAAGCATAGATCTTTTGGCACTAACGACCAGTCCAGTTGTGCAGTTGTGTGTGTGTCAAAGTCTCGACAGGTGGACATAGTGTAAGGTTTATGGTTTAGGATTGTAGAGTGATAAATTGATGATTGGTGGTAACTATATTCTGTTTTGGGTAATGCCTATCCCTAATTCGGAAAGGCGCCAGAGACTGTCGGAGGGCCACCGCCGCCGGTGGAACGGCGGCGTCGGCGCGACGAAGTTTAGGTGGCGGTGCGCCACCGGGGATTTCTTGGCGGCGGGCCGCCGGTTTTCGGCGCGGTGTCGGGGACTAATTCCGGACAAACTTCTTGTGTGGTGAGAAAATGGTTTTCACCATCGTTTTCAGCATGTGTTCTATCACATTAGCAGCTTAAAAATATTTTGTTTGCCCTTTAATTTCAACCCCCTCCCCCACCCCTAAATGTACGGCTACAAAGCCCATGTACAAACTTGACCTTAACTTTGACCCAAAGAATCCTACCACCAAGTTTCATCAAAATATATCACTCCCTTCGAGAGTTATCGTGCTTACAGACGGACGGACAGACAGACGGACGGACGGACGGACGGACGAACAACTTTTGCGATGTCATAGGTATCCCTCCACTGACGTTTTGGGATCCTAAAAAGGGTCTAAACTAAGTTGTATCGTAATTCCACACAAGAGTGGCGTCACAACCATTTGTCTCTTTTACCTAGCAAACGAAAAATTGTAGTTTATTCCAATCGGTGAAGTTATAGTTTAATATAACAAATAAAGCCGAGCGGCCAGGGAGGCGCCGGTAACGCTTTTATTTGTAAAACTACCTAGGGACAATCAAATCCTTTGTTGGGTCCTAAATCACATGACGTCACACAACTGTATTGAATTCCGAAACAGTTAAGTTTCCTTTTCCTAAATTTGTAGGTCACAACAGAGAACCGCTTCCTACTTTGTTCCTAAACTATTTATACTGCTCACCGGTTCCTTAGACCGTGCTATGGACTATCTATGTCTAGTACCTATTTCTTTTCGGCAAAATGTTCAAACGCAACAGTTCATGTGGTTTTCATTAGTAAGTCTTTCTGGACTTTCTGGTACTTGCTTAAAAATTATTAATGGTACTTGCAGAAAGGATAAGTTAAATCTTAAGTTGCATAAAACCTTATTTTCAACATCTAAAAGCTAGTTGTTCACCCAGGACAGTAAGTAGTGTAAATAAGTTAGTTGAATAAACCATTGTCCAAATAGGTGTTGTAAGGTGTATTAAGACATATAAGGCTCATTACAGATTCCTCTTTTCCTCTGGGTGCACTTTAATAAGGTGAATAAGGAAAATGGAATTCGGCTCTGTTCTCCCTTATGCAGAGCCAATCAGATCGCTTGGTTTGTTCCGCCAGCGGGCCGAGGAGAGGAGTAGCGTCATCAGGATTGCCATGGGAACCACTAAAGTTCTACTTCGTTGGAAGCTGAAGAAACAATTTTTCTCAGATCATGTTTTGTTCTGTTACGACTGCTTGCTGCTAGTTTGAGGACCAATGCTGTCCATCCCTAAATTTAATAGCTTTCTACAATATATAATATATTGGCAATCAAATTGTACTGTTGTACTTCAAGTAGTACTAAGAACACTTTTTCTGATCTTTAGAAACTTGAAAAACTGTATCAGCATGGCAACACTCAAAGCTGCATTTGTAAGAACCTCTCGGGTTCCTATTTGAACAGGCGTGTGTATCACACCTATTTGGACATTGCTTAAAGCACAACTCTTACTAGAAATGATATTTTCACTATAAAATGGCTCAGAAAAACGTTTATCGAAAATACTCTTACTTTCCATCTAAATTTAGCGATTTTCTTGTTAGCGCTTGTCGATTCTATCCAGCCTTCCTGCGTGGCGGCTGGGAGCAAAACATTTGAAATTGAATGCACCGTGGTTAACAAGTAGGAAAACTAAGCAAATAAAAGAAGTAAAAAACACAAGATTCTCATATCCTTGTGTGTGAAAGAGTTGCCAGGGGACGTTCAGATTTTGGCAAACTTTGCGGTGTGTAACCGGCAAAACTTGGCATGGCCGAGAAAGCACTAAAAATTTGTAGGTACAAAACGAAACCATGGAGAAAGGCGGGGATTTTAGAATCTTATAATTCCATAAGGGAGCTAGGTATGTTGTAAAAGGCAGAATAAGCAAGAGGGGTCTTTAAAGGTACTTCAACTTCAACATGATGTGAGAACCATACCACAGGAGGGGTATCCAACCTCAGACAAGATTTCAAATTTCCAGAAAAGCCTTTCCTTCAGAATAATCTATCTGGCTTATAAAGGAACCAACAAATATGACAAACATACTAGATTGAATCTAATTGCATGGTTTACATATTGGATAAACAGATAACTAAATATTGCTTCAATATTTCTAGTTAAACATATTTTCTTTTCAAACAAGATCACCTCATTCTAAACTTAGCTCGGTTGACTTACAAAATGATGAAAAAAGTAGACTTACCAAACCCAATAGCCAGAAAATCACTTTTTAAAGCAGCTTCAAAACAAAGAAAAGACACAGAATTTGAATATTTTTGGACATGTGACTGTTGAAAAAGTCATATTTTGCCTCTTGACTGTCAGGACAGCATGTACATTTCATTTTAACATTTTCGCGGCAACATTCGAGTTAGTGTAAAATCGATGTCAGTTACCCCTCTTGTACTTCAGGGTGAGAAGAGTTCTATTGCTACTGATAAGTGCAACCCTACATTCCTTGCAACAATGTTTGTCTAAGAGTGACCATAACAGTTAATTGCAGACCAGTAACCAAGCGTAACCAAGTAACCAACCTGTGCATGTGGAATCTTTGCACTTTTGATTTTAATAGTTTTACCAGATAACATGGTATCTGATAACATGGTCTAAAGTTGTTTTCCCAGTTCCCGTTCTGTCTGATCACCGTAGTAACTGATATTCAGATACCATGGATGGACCGAGGTAACAGATCGTGATATTTGAAAAATTCATCTCACTTTCATCATCACTAAAACAGGAGTCCAGTTTTCTGTCTAATTGGTTGGAAAGCAGCTATGTCACTCAAGATTTCATTGGATACCAGTAGCCTATTTATTTTTGGATGAATATTCCTTCAGCCCTAGTTGACTGCGAATCATATTTGACAGTGCAAAACAGATCATCAGCTGAATTTTATCAGAGCCATTTATTTTATTTATTTATTTATTTATTTATGACCCGCTTTTTGCGTAACAGCGGAGTATGAATTACACAAGTAAAATATACATATTAAAACACTTAAACAAAACAATGTAAATAAACATGACAACATTCTTTTCATATAGATAAAAAACACACTAAATAGACTTAAAATTTGTACACAGTGACAAGCACATTAATCGGGTTCAGGAATGAAAAACTGGCTAATAATTTCATGGGCTGAGAGTAGCATCTATATCAGATGCTACTATGGCAAGACAGGATGCTACTGGATACTACTACATAAGAGACTAGTCTGAGGCACATTAAATGATAGTATTCTTCGCTACTACATGGTATTACATGCAACTTTTTCATACAACTACGCAGGCTACAAATTTTTCATCGGGTGGTCAAAGGTGACCTTAAACTAGTGCACTAGGCTGTTTTCTATCAGTCTTGTTGGACTGTGGGGAAGTCAACTCTTGAGGAGTTCATGTAGCCTAGTTTCTTAAAGAAGACCTTAAAACATGAAATTCTGACTCACTGTCATGTAAAATATGTATATAATGAAGGAGATATTGGAGGCCTGGAATGGAGGAAAAATAATAGAAAATGTGTTCCTCAGTTGAAGATGAAAAGATGAACCTTTATGACGATCGTTAGTTTTAGATCTCTAATAATTTTTTTTAAGTCAGAGTAAGCCTAGTAGTTGAATAGAAGATATGAGTTAGAAGGCTTTGACATTTTTTTTTTTTAGTCTTATCTGCAGCTTCAGGCACAGTCTTTATTAGCACAGCGAAATGGTTCATTATTTTCCCAACAAACCAGCTCAGAAGTAGTCTAATTTGTGGACTGTACAAGTGAATCAGACAAAGGCCTCATAACTTTTGAAGTCTCACATAAACAACATGGTACTCTGCCAAGCAGTTGCAGCTAGGACTAGTCAGACAGTTGTGAGTATCCAGCGACTGCATCGTAGAACGATATATGGAAGCCCAGCTTTAGCAAACCCATACAGTGTTAAGAGACCAACTGTGGACATCAAAAAGTCGCTTGCTGTCAGTGAAAAAGTGTTTGTTGAGAACTTGTACGATGGACTCCTAAAGAAGCTGAGACACTGCCTAGCCCAGGTAGGCATTCACTTTTTCCAACTAACTTCCCAGCGACTAGTAATCCAACAAGAGCTGTAAGCTCATATGGGACTTGCATGGGTCAAGATGATTTGATTGATCAAAAGTAAGTTTCGACTTTGCGGTTGAGAAGCGCACTCTAAGGGAGCTGGAACTTCATTTGTAAGCAAAGCCCTTGAGGCAAAAATGCTAATGGGCTGATGGGCATCACGAAAATGCATATATTGCTTAAAAGTATTTTTTTTACTTTGCGGTCAAGATTGGTACTTTAAGGAATAATCGGATTTGGGAAGTAGCAATTTCTTAGCAAATGTTGTTGAGTCTCCAATATTCCAGCGAAGTTTCATCGTCCTAGCACATCTGGAAGTACCTTAACGCGCGATCACCGGAATCCCCCCCCCCTCTCCTCCAACTCCACCCACAACAACCGGAGCCAATCCGGTTCTGTAAATGATTAATCCAGAGCATCTGTTTGTCATTCCCACGAAGTTCGATCCAGATCACACCAGTCTAAGCGGGTCAAGTATTTTCCGCCCTCACCCCAATAATTGCTGGATTCGGTCCGGAAATGAAAAAGGTCACCAGAGAAAAATGTCCTCTGTTTAATTATTAAATTTCACTCGGATCCGATCACCCGTTCCAAAGTTACGCATGACTCAATATTCCGGATTCCCCTCCCTCAACTCCCCCCCCCAAGATTATCATATCGAGGATTTTTTTATGGCACTTGCAGCCTCTGGCTCAAGTGCCATATACCGATCACAATTCCGTCTGTCGGTCTGTCGGTCTGTCGGTCTGTCGGTCTGTCGGTCTGTCGGTCTGTCGGTCTGTCGGTCGGTCCGAGTTTTTTTGTCCCACATATCCGAGTTAGGGTACTTCCAGATGTGCTAGGACAATGAAACTTGGCAGGCATATCAGGGACCCGACCAAACTAACCTGGAAATAATCAGTTTCCCGATCCGACCATATGGGGGGGAGTGCGGGGCGCTGGAAACTTGCAAATTTAGGGCATTTTGTCACTTTTTTTCTGAGTTAGGGTACTTCTAGATGAGCTAGGACAATGAAACTTGGCAGGAATATCAGGGACCCGACCAAACGAACCTGGAAATAATCAGTTTCCCGATCCGACCATATGCGGGGGAGTGGGGGCGCTCGAAACTTGAAAATTTAGGGCATTTTGTCACACTTTTTCGAGTTAGGGTACTTCCAGATGAGCTAGGACAATGAAACTTGGCAGGAATATCAGGGACCTGACCAAAGTAACCTGGAAATAATAAGTTTCCCGATCCGACCATATGCGGGGGAGCTGGGGCGCTGGAAACTTGAAAATTTAGGGCATTTTGTCACACTTTTTCGAGTGAGGGTACTTCCAGATGAGCTAGGACAATGAAACTTGGCAGGAATATCACGGACCCGACCAAACTAACCTGGAAATAATCAGTTTCCCGATCCGACCATATGGGGGGGAGTGCGGGGCGCTGGAAACTTGAAAATTTAGGGCATTTTGTCACACTTTTTCGAGTTAGGGTACTTCCAGTTGTGCTAGGACCATGAAACTTGGCAGGCATATCAGAGACCCGACCAAACAAAATTAGGAATAATCAGTTTTCTGATCCGACCATTTTTTTGGGGGGGGGGGGGGGGGGGGAGGGCAGGGGAATCCGGGAAACTGAGAAGTGTGTAACTTTCGAACGGATAATCGGATTGTAATGAAACTTCATAACTGAAGAGAATATATATCTGTAATGTCCCGTTTAAAGTCTTGACCGGATTCGGTAGCCAGGGGGGAGTTGGGGGGGGGGAGACCGGAAATTTCAAGAAACGGTTAGAATGGAGGGATCGGAGTGAAACTTGCTGGGAAGAACAAGCATCTGCTCTAGATAAGTCCTTTAGACCATTGTACTGGATCCGGACACTTATGGGGGGGGGGGGCCGGAATTCCGGTGATGGTGGTTTTTTGGATTTTCACGATGAAACTTGGCAGGCATATCAGGGACCCAATCAAACTGACTTCAAAATAAAAATATTGTCGATCAGATAATGGTGGGGGAGTGGAGGGAGGGGAATCCGCAGGGGAATCCGGGAAATTGAGAAGTGTGTAACTTTCGAACGGATGATCGGATTGTAATGAAACTTCATAACTGAACAGAATATATATCTGTAATGTCCCGTTTAAAGTCTTGACCGGATTCGGTAGCCAGGGGGGGAGTTGGGGGGGGGGGAGACCGGAAATTTCAAGAAACGGTTAGAATGGAGGGATCGGAGTGAAACTTGCTGGGAAGAACAAGCATCTGCTCTAGATAAGTCCTTTAGGCCATTGTACTTGATCCGGACACTTATGGGGGGGGGGGGGGGGGGTCCCGGAATTCCGGTGATGGTGGTTTTGGGGATTTTCACGATGAAACTTGGCAGGCATATCAGGGACCCAATCAAACTGACTTCAAAATAAAAATTTTGTCGATCAGATAATGGTGGGGGGAGTGGAGGGAGGGGAATCCGAAATTTTCAGTCATGCGTAATTTTGGAATGGTTGATCGGATTCGAGTGAAATTTAAGAATTCAACAGAGGACATTTCTCCGATGATTTTTTTCATATCCGGACCGAATCCGGCAACTATTGGGGGGGGGGGGGGAATACGTGCCCCGTTTAGAATGGAGGGATCGGGATGGAACTTTGTGGGAAGAACAAACAGATGCTCTAGGTAAGTCATTTGCTGAATCGGATTGGCTACGTGCACCGCGGGGGAGCTGGGTGGGGTGGGGGGGGGGGGGGGGGGGTGGACCGGAAATCTCGAGAAACGGTTAGAATGATGGTATCGGAGTGAAACTTGCTGGGAAGAACGAACATCTGGTCCATATAAATCTTTTACATAATTTGACTGGATCCGGACACTTGAGGGGGGGGGGGGAGGGGTCTCCCGGAATTCCGTTTTTGGGGGATTTTCACGACGAAACTTGGAAGGCATATCAGGGACCCGGTCAAACTGACTTGGAAGAAAAAAAAAAATCCTCGATATGATAATCTTGGAGGGAGGGGGGGAGTTGAGGGAGGGGAATCCGGAATATTGAGTCATGCGTAACTTTGGAACGGGTGATCGGATTCGAGTGAAATTTAATAATTAAACAGAGGACATTTTTCTCTTGTGACCTTTTTCATTTCCGGACCGAATCCGGCAATTATCGGGGGGAGGGCGGAAAATACTTGACCCGCTTAGACTGGTGTGATCTGGATCGAACTTCGTGGGAATGACAAACAGATGCTCTGGATTAATCATTTACAGAACAGGATTGGCTCCGGTTATTGTGGGTGGAGTTGGAGGAGGGGGAGGGGGGTCTGGGATTCCGGTGATCGCGCGTTAAGGTACTTCCTGATGTGCTAGGACGATGAAACTTCGCTGGAATATTGGAGACTCAACAACATTTGCTTAGAAATTGCTACTTCCCAAATCCGATTATTCCTTAAAGTACCAATCTTGACCGCAAAGTAAAAAAAATACTTTTAAGCAATATATGCATTTTCGTGATGCCCATCAGCCCATTAGCAGTTTTGCCTCAAGGGTTTTGCTTACAAATGAAGTTCCAGCTCCCTTATAGCACGCATCTCAACCGCAAAGTCGAAACTTACTCTTGATCAATCAAATCATCTTGACACATGCAAGTGCCATATGAGCTTACAGCTCTTGTTTTATTTCAAGTCAGTTTGACCGGGTCCCTGATATGCCTTCCAAGTTTCGTCGTGAAAATCCCCCAAAAAACGGAATTCCGGGAAACCCCCTCCTCCCCCCCCCCTCAAGTGTCCGGATCCAGTTAAATTATGTAAAAGATTTACATGGACCAGATGTTTGTTCTTCCCAGCAAGTTTCACTCCGATACCATCATTCTAACCGTTTATCGAGATTTCCGGTCCCCCCCCCCCAGCTCCCCCGCGGTGCACGTAGCCAATCCGATTCAGCAAATGACTTACCTAGAGCATCTGTTTGTTCTTCCTACAAAGTTCCATCCCGATCCCTCCATTCTAAACGGGTCACGTATTCCCCCCCCCCCCAAAAAAAAAAAGTTGCCGGATATGAAAAAAATCATCGGAGAAATGTCCTCTGTTCAATTCTTAAATTTCACTCGAATCCGATCACCCATTCCAAAATTACGCATGACTGAAAATTTCGGATTCCCCTCCCTCCACTCCCCCCACCATTATCTGATCGACAAAGTTTTTATTTTGAAGTCAGTTTTGATTGGGTCCCTGATATGCCTGCCAAGTTTCATGGTGAAAATCCCCAAAACCACCATCACCGGAATTCCGGGACCCCCCCCCCCCATAAGTGTCCGGATCCAGTACAATGGTCTAAAGGACTTATCTAGAGCAGATGCTTGTTCTTCCCAGCAAGTTTCACTCCGATCCCTCCATTCTAACCGTTTCTTGAAATTTCCGGTCTCCCCCCCAACTCCCCCCTGGCTACCGAATCCGGTCAAGACTTTAAACGGGACATTACAGATATATATATTCTATTCAGTTATGAAGTTTCATTACAATCCGATCATCCGTTCGAAAGTTACACACTTCTCAATTTCCCGGATTCCCCTGCCCTCCACCCCCTCCCCAAAATGGTCGGGTCAGAAAACTGATTATATCTAAGTTTGTTTGGTCGGGTCTCAAATATGCCTGCCAAGTTTCATGGTCCTAGCACAACTGGAAGTACCCTAACTCGAAAAAGTGTGACAAAATGCCCTAAATTTTCAAGTTTCCAGCGCCCCCACTTCCCCGCATATGGTCGGATCGGGAAACTGATTATTTCCAGGTTAGTTTGGTCGGGTCCCTGATATTCCTGCCCAGTTTCATTGTCCTAGCTCATCTGGAAGTACCCTCACTCGAAAAAGTGTGACAAAATGCCCTAAATTTTCAAGTTTCCAGCGCCCCAACTCCCCCGCAAACGGTCGGATCTGGAAAATTATTATTTCCAGGTTACTTTGGTCAGGTCCCTGATATTCCTGCCAAGTTTCATTGTCCTAGCTCATCTGGAAGTACCCTAACTCAAAAAAGTGTGACAAAATGCCCTAAATTTTCAAGTTTCGAGCGCCCCCACTCCCCCGCATATGGTCGGATCGGGAAACTGATTATTTCCAGGTTCGTTTGGTCGGGTCCCTGATATTCCTGCCAAGTTTCATTGTCCTAGCTCATCTAGAAGTACCCTAACTCGGAAAAAAGTGACAAAATGCCCTAAATTTTTAAGTTTCCAGCGCCCCGCACTCCCCCGCATATGGTCGGATCGGGAAACTGACTATTTCCAGGTTAGTTTGGTCGGGTCCCTGATATGCCTGTCAAGTTTCATTGTCCTAGCACATCTGGAAGTACCCTAACTCGGATAAGTGGGACAAAAAACTCGGACCGACCGACCGACCGACAGACCGACAGACGGAATTGTGATCGGTATATGGCACTTGAGCCAGAGGCTGCAAGTGCCATAAAAACACTTTGTTTCTTCGTCGCTATCAAAAATCATTGGCAACAGAGCCTAACCAGCGCAAGACCTTCTACATTGCTTCCTGGCCGACGATTGAAATTAAGTGTCTTTTTGTGTATGTTTATGTGTTTTATTTATTTTTTTCTACATTTACTCCGCTTTCTGAAAATGACGAGTCGGAAATAAATTACTTACTTACTTAGTTTGCCTATCTTTGGGTGGCGACGAATGAGCTCAACCTAAAGCACACTATTATTTATCCATGATAAAGTGGTTTAAAATACCGTTTTCGAAAATACCAATAGCCTACTTAACCTGTGAAATTAGCTATTTTCTTGTTGGCACTTGTCGACGCATGCTCGACGCTTGTTTGACTGTTTCGTATCCATTGCCTTGATGGCACTCTTGGCAAAATATACATAAACATAATAATAATAACAACGTTTATTGCCTGAATAGCTCATTTTACCCCTGGGAGATAGGATGAGGTACACGGGTAGGCCGATTGGGAGAATTGGTCCTTACTTCTGCCCGATATGTGGAGATACGAATGAGTGTGTGCGACATCTTATGTGTGATTGTAGGGAATTGAATGATTTGAGAATTGAAATATTTGGAGGAAATGAGTGTGATCAGGAATGGCTGGAGCAAATGTTTAAGAGTGAGTGCTATGCTACTATAAAGAAAGTGGGTAGATTCCTCAAGCTGTCAATGATGCACAGAGAACATTTTTTGTAATTTTAGTAGTGGGTATAAAAAAGTTCGTCATTGTGTTTATTTTTGATTGTACTGCCATGGCCCGTAGGCTTTTAGTGTAATAAATATCATATCATATCATATAATTACTCGCTAGCGTCGGATCTTCACACAGTTATTAACACGGCTAAAACTTAATAGTCACTTCTCAATAATTACCTTAAAATATTTATGTGTATATACAATTAATAACGAAGGTATCACAGTTCAGAATTAAAATAATTTATGAAATATGGTACAAATGACGAAAGATACCGGTCAGTAGAGTGGATATCGGGGCGAACAAGTCTGGTACAATTACGGGTTGCAGCACGAAGCCTTGTTTCAGGTCGAGTCTGGTTTGGGGCTTCGTAGTCCGGCAGGAGAGATCTATGAAGATCAGAGGACAAGCATTTACCTCCAACAGCTTCTTGAAGATGATGAACGGGAGCCTAATATGCCTCGTGAAGAGAAAAACAGCAAGTTTGAAAACCAGCAAAAGGGGGATACAGTATTACCCCAGTTCGCAGGCAGGCAGGTCCAAAACACGCCAGTGATCCCCGGGAAGAACGAGAAAACGTAGCTCTAACGACTCAAACTCAACAGCTCAATCCTGTGTTAACCAATCACGGCGATATTTGGGAGCAGCTGTGATACCGCTTCCGGCTCGTCCGCTAGGTACAGGGCGATTTTGCATCGACAAGAAGAGTTAGTCATCAAGAGCATTACGGAGGTAGAGTGAGTTAGGATCATAGGTGCGACGGGTCTTTTAAGAATTCGAAAAGGAGTTTTGATTTAGCATCCTTGCCCTTGCTGCCAATCTTCAGAGATGCAGATGACAACAGAGCCTATCTCAAAGTTAAGAGCATGGCACTGATTCTTCGTAAAGAACTTTCCCAGTGGAAGAAGACAGCGGACCCAAGATGCCGGCTTTGTAGCACCGCCGCCGAAACTCTGCAGCATCTGGTGCTCGAGTGCCCCTCCAACGCAGAGCTCGCTAGCTGGTGCAGAAACTCACACGGGACAGCCGGAGGGCCAGTCTCTATCGGTGACCTTATCGACTCAACTCGCCCAGCCCCAGAAGAGCGACGAATCTTCAAGAAAATCATCGAATTCTTCCGAAGCATTGACGTCCTGTGAGCCATCGTGATCGACCCACGAAGAGCAACCCGGAGCAACCTACCCCAGGCCGAAAGGGTTCCGAAGGGTCGGAGCCCAAGAGCCAGAATTTTTTGGATTGGATCAGTCGCCAGGTCGGTTGAAATAGGCAACGACACTGTGGACTCTGTTGAAAATCTTACGTTAAATGTCCGTTTCGCCACTGTTCTATGAGTAAAATGACGTACGCTTAGTTTTGTTGGGAGAGTGTCTATTTCTTTTAAACCTGATCAGCATCCTTTTTTGAGCTCCCTTTAAAGACTTACGATACGCTTTTGTAATGCCGTACGTTATGTCGATTCTTTTGTCCTGTAGTGTAGTGGTTCCCAACCTTTTCCGCACCGCGTACCCTTTATCAAGGTTCAAAAAGATTCCGTATCCCTTTTTCATGAATCTCTGTGTCACTATTTTTTTGAGCATGATCAGAACGTTAAAATGACGATTTTTACATCAGTGATGAGGATTGTAAATCCTTAGACATAATTATTTTAATTATTAAAAATTAGACAGAAGAAATCCTTTAACAGAGTTAGGAGCCTCAAAAACGACTGAAGCTGGGATATTATTTGGATTATTTATTTGGGACCTTCGCGTACCCCTAGCGAGGCTCTCGTACCCCTTTAGGTACGCGTACCACCGGTTGGGAACCACTTCTGTAGCGGACCCCATCAGGGAGGTGAAAGTTTGTGGAATTTCTTTGTAGGTGTCATGGAAGAATAGGACATGGGGTAGATGCTGCTGATGTATAAAAATTTCAGTGCTATTTTTGGAAATAAATTACAGAAATACTGGGGATCTTGAAATAAATCATTGGAGTTCATACTGGTCGAACATATTTTAAAATAAGTTGTCGCAAAATTGGCGAAGTTTGATTTAAAATCCGAATTTCAGTGTGTTTCTTGTCTCCAGACTTCTCAAAGGATTCGGTGTCGAATCATGTGCGAACGTACTCAATGTTCCGCGCAGAAACCCAACCCTTTTTCAGCCGAGCGATTCCCGCAGTGGTAAGGCCTAATGTGGCAAGGTCCTTGTTATTTTTTTCTTATAAAATGCTCACGACATAAACAACATAAACAGTAAATAGTGCGAAGTGTGGTTTAACGAGGAAATGAATGTAGGCTACAATAAACAAACAACAAAAGCAATTATTCCTACACTGAGCTTTTGATAAGGTGGGGAGCGCGCAAGGTCTAAAAACAAAAATATATTATATAAAAGACACCTAAACTCTATAAACAAAATTAATTTTCTTTACTTTTCCTACATTATATAATGTCCTTTATGTTCATTTCGGTTACAAAATTCGTATTTATGATCTTACATCGCTTCCTCTTGTACCGTTTAAAACTAAACTTTGTGGGGTATTGCCACTCCTTGCGTTTCCCTGGCTGATTTCCAGTCTTCTGCCGTAAGCGATTTATTTCCCCCCAGCTACCTATTAGATCTCGAAGAAATATGTGGCATTATTCCAGGACGGTTAATCTCGCAAATGTTTCCAATAATAGCAAGAACGGCTGAAGAATGGCAAGAAGCCAATGCTTTGAGCAACAAAAACGTGTTGGGTGGGGGTGGGGGCTTATACGGGATAGCTTGTAGACAGTTTAAGGAAGTACGTAAGTAAACATATTTATGACCGGCCAATTTGATAATTATGTAATTGGAAAGTAAGAACATTATTAAAATGTATCAAAAACACACAAAATAAAGTGTTGAAAAAAGTGTTAAGTTTGAAAACAGAACAAGAGCTGTAAGCTCATATGGCACTTGCAACTGTATGTAGTAGTTAAGGGCTCTGTCAGATTGATCGGGTCCCTGATATGCCTGCCAAGTTTCGTCTTGAAAAACGCCATCACAGGGATTCCGAAAGGCCCCCCTCCACCCCCCCCCCCAAGTGTCCGGATCCAGTCCAACTGTGCAAACGATTTATCTAGAATAAATGCTTGTTCTTCTCAGCAAGTTTAACTCCGATCCCTCCGTTCTAACCGTTTCTTGAGATTTCCGATCACCCCCTCCCAACTCCCCCATAGCTGTTGAATCTGCTATCATAAGTTGAGATGAATCATTTGGTAATAAGTACTTTTCGTCTTTGCAGTTAACATGCGCACTTTAAGGGAGCTGGAACCTCATCTGTAAGCAAAACCCTTGAGGCAAAAATGATAATGGGCTCTTGGGGATCATGAAAATGTATATTTCGCTTAAAAGTATTTTTCTTACTTTGCGGTCAAGATTGGTACTTTAAGGAATAGTCGGATTTGGAAAGTGGCGATTTCTAAGCCAACCTTGTCGAATGTCCGATATTCCAGCCAAGTTGCATCGTGCTAGCACATCTGGAAGTACCTTATCTCGTGATCACCGGAATTCTGGACCCCCCCCCTCAAACTAAAAACAAAAACAGCGCATCTGTTTGTTGTTCCCACAAAGTTCCATCCCAATCTCTCTAGTATCAGCCAATCACGTATTTTCCGGTCTGCCCCCCCCCCCCGCTCCCCAACTGTTGACGGATCCTGTCCGGACATGAAAAAGAAAACCAGAGACATGTCCTCTATTCAGTTTTTAATTTTCAATCAAATCCGATCATCCGTTCCAAAGTTACACGTAACTCAAAATTCCGGATTCACCTCCCTCGACTTCCCCCACGACTGTCGTATCGAGTAAATTTTTATTTACAAGTCAGTTTGATCGGATCTCTGATATGCCCCCCAAGTTTTGTCGCGAAAATCACCAAAACTGACATCACCGGAATTCAGGGTAACTCCCCTCCACCCCCCCACCCCAAGGGTCCGGATCCAGTCCAGTTGTGTAAACGATTTATCTGGGGCAGATGCTTGTTCTTCCCAGCAAGTTTCACTCCGATCCATCCATTCTAACCGTTTTTCCAAATTTCCGGTCTCCCCCCAACTCCCCCATAGCTACCGAATCCGGTCCGGACTTCAAATGGGACATCAAAGCATTCCAGTCCGATCACCCGTTCGAAAGTTACACACTACTCAATTTTCCAGATTCCCCCGCCCCCCCCCCCAGATGGTCGGATCGACAAACTTATTGTTTCCATGTTAGTTTGGTCGTGTCCCTGAAAAAGTCTCCCAAGTTTCGTCGCGAAAATCCCCAATACTGACATTACCGGAATTCTGGGAATCTCCCCCCCCCCCCAAGGGTCCGGATCGAGTCCAATTGTGTAAACGATTTATCTGGGACAGATGCTTGTTCTGCCCAGCAAGTTTCACTCCGATCCGTCCATTCTAACCGTTTCTCGAGATTTCTGGTCCGGTCCGGGCTTCAAATGGGACATCAGAGATATGTCCTTTATTCAGTTATCAAGTTTCATTCCAATTCGATCACCCGTTCAAAAGTTACGGACTACTCAATTTTCCAGATTCCCCCGCCCTCCAACCCCCCCCCCCCATATCGTCGGATCAGGAAACTGACTATTTCCAAGTTAGTTTGGTCCCTGATCCGCCTGCCGAGTTTCATCGTCCTAGCACATCTCGAAGTACCCTAACTTGAAAAAGTGTGACAAAAAAAAAAACGTACAGACCGACGGACCGACATACGGGATTGCGATCGGTATATGGCACTTGAGCCAGAGGCTGCAAGTGCCATAAAAACATCATGTATTGCATGACACCGCAGAGCCAGTGTATTGGATGGTGCATAGTTTTGAGAATGCACTAGTTTCGGTTTGGTGAAATCGACCATTCGAGTTGGGAATTTCGTAGAAATATCCCTGATTACATTAGCAGACGTATCCGTTTAACACGGTGAATGAATTAATTAATTTGTTCCGAAAAAGCCCGTGGGGACATGGTGATTTTTTTGTATTTATTTATATATGTATTTATTTGTTACCCATCTACAATAGATAATAAGACAGAGTATAAGGAAATATAGAAGAAATAGCAAAAAAAAGAACCAACCAAGAACCAACTGTTGAGATTCGTCCGATTCCGTCGCTCTCTCTATTTGAATGTTTGCGTTTTCCCATTTATCACGCTAGAAGTGTTGGGTAAAGTTAACAGTAATATATCATGATTGAAACGTCACCATTTAATTACGTTGGGAAGACCCTAGCTCTTCTCCAGTCAACGTTCAGTAACGTATATTTAATGACCATCTCTCCAGTCAACGTTCAGTAACGTATATTTAATGACTATTCACAGATGTACTAGTGGAAGTTCAGGAACCCTTTAATTTCAAACAGGTACACTTAGATTTGTCAAACCATTATCTTGTTAAGGACTACCAGCTGAACTGTTGATGCTTCAGTCATGATGCATACATGTTAACTTAACCCAATATTAAAATAGGATGAGAGACGGAATCAGACGATTCTCAATAACAAGCTGAAAGTTTCAGCAGAAGCTTTCGTCGTACTATGCAAGGTCTTCTTCAGACCGTTTCTGGTTAGCTACGTATAATATCAGTAATATTTTCAGCTTTGTTCAAATGTTGTGTTGTTTATTTTCAAGCGATTTTGCCTCTGCCGATAGCATCCTCTATAAGGCAAGCAACTTGTAAATATTTTTCTTTCAAGTTTGAAAATGCGGGTCGCATTTTTTGTAAGGAGGGATAATTTGCAATCTATGCTCGCGAACCAGTTTGTTCTTTGAGTGTTGTTTGTGGTATTTAATGGAACTTCCGGACTTTCTTCTCTGTGCTCCAGAATTCTTTTTCTTTACTGTGTCTCCAGCCTGGAAATGACCAATTCTTGGTTAATTTACCTTGACCCTCACCATCGCACAAACATGCTTCGTCACCATAACTAATCTACTACGCATTAACTATTAATTAATCAATTCATAGTTTCTGTGTAGTAGATTAGTTATTCTGACGAAGCATTGCTTGCGTGTTCTTTGAGTGATTGTACTTTTGATCACCTATTCACTCTAAAGTTTAAGCCCAACGCTTGTGGGATTTCATTGATTGATTTGAGAATATATTTAAAGTCAAAGTGTTATGTGTTTTATTCTCAATAGTTTGGTGTCAGTTCACCACTGCATTTCAGATGTCTGCTGTCTGTGAATAAATTGTTTATAGGAGACGAACCTGGCCCTGCCTATATCAATAGTTGCGTTTTTGCATATACCATGGTATCTGTTACCACGGTCTAAAGTCGTTTTTGCAGTGAGCGTGGTATCTGATACCACGCTCGAAGGGCGTTTTTGCAATTATCGTGGTATACCACGCTCGGGAAGCGTTTTTGCAGTTATCGTGGTATCTGATATTCAGATACCACGGTCCGACCGTGCTAACTGATCGTGATATCTGAAAAAGTCATCTCACTTTCATAATTTTTTGTCAAATTGGTGGGAAAAAAGTTTGGCACTTAGGGATGTGACTGAATATCAGTTTTTCTTTTAGGACGAATTCGAAAAGCGCAATTTCGACAATTGACGTTTTTGCAGAGCAACCGCATATCAGATACCACGGTAACTGCAAAAACGACTAATTGCAGATCCGGTTACCGTGGTAACAGATACCATGGTATCTGCAAAAACGACTAATTGCAGATCCAGTTACCGTGGTAACAGATACCATGGTTTATGCAAAAACTCAACTATTGTTATAGACACTACGTTCACAGTCTGAACATTGTAACAAACCAGTTTTTTATAACAGTCAATCACCCTGGTTGAATCCACTCACCCCCGGAAGAAGCTGCAAGCGCAGTACCTTCTCTCCCTGGTGCTGGAACATCAGCGAGTCCTGGAACGAGAGAAGGGGGTTGAGTCTACCAGCTTTCGTATCGGATTGAGCGGCCCACCAGGAGCTGGAAAGTCGACGTTTTTGGAGAGTATGGGAAAGAAATTGACGAGTAGCGGTCACCGAGTCGCTGTACTGGCCGTGGATCCGTCTTCGAGTACCACCGGAGGTAGGTTTCTCTCATGTGACCTAACTAACTATTTGCTCATTGCTCGATTCCGTGGGAACCGCAAGCTAATTCAGAAGTTCGATGCTCGAGGTGTAATTCGATCGGAGATCGTCGGATTCTCTGTTGTGCACCCTACACCATCCGGCCGGCCAATAGTTCTTATAGATGTGGACATGTGTTCCTTTTAGATATGGATATGCCCGATGAAAAATTTTCTTCGTTGTATGATAGTTATACGAAAAAGTTGCATGTATTGATATTTAATAGTAAAGAATACTATCATTTAATGTGCCTGAGACTTGGCCAATATTAAGCAGTAGTATCCAGTAGCATCCAGTCTTACTAATAGTAGCATGCAGTAGAATGCAGTAACACGGTAGCCTTGACATAGATGCATGTAGTAGCATCGGTTCGTACTGCCAGCTACTTTTTCGTACAACTTCATACTACTGTTCTGAAATAGATTTTTCATCGAGTGGACACGTCGTACTTATGATACTAATTCATTATTCTTCAGTGTTTCATGCATTCTCATTCACGAGATTCTTCACTTCAGAAGTGTATCGTGTCTTCTCTTTTAGCAATACACTATTTATCACACTTGCCACGTTTATTCTCTTTACCTGACGTATCAGGCGCCCTATCAATGTTTCCGAGGATCTTATTCGTCTGAAGACCAGTTATGCAGATTTTGCCGAGATTGTCACCCAAGGCAAGGGACATGGAAAGAGGCTAAAAACAGCCGAAGCCGTGGGTAATTCTCTGTAAGCATAAGGGGTCAACCAGCTCATAACATCTGAGCAGAAACACTATGTAGTGCGAGGTCTCCTTTAAAGGACCTGTCTTGCCTTTAAAGGACACCTGAATGAAGAGTACCAAGTATCATCCCTATCTGTATGACTTCCGTTAACATTGCCTGCAGAAAACCCAATCCAAATACGAAATAGTGTTTCCAAGCTATGATTTTTGCTCCATTTTGCATCTGTCCTTATTGCAGTACCGAACAATTTTAGAAATGAACAAATGTCTCCAGTCAACCCTTCTTCTGGAATATTTTTTAACCAGTTAAGCCCAAACGTATATCTAGAAGAAATTCCAATACGATCCGGCCAGCGGTGTACAAGATTTGAATGGATTTCGCTTTTTGTCTTGGAGTCTGCATGTGCAAACCTCCAGAAACGAACATCCCTATTTTGAAAACGTCACGCTCAGGAGAAGAATGCTCTCCGTGGCCATTTCTGTATATGCATTCTCCATGGTGTGTTCAAGTATGGTTTCATTGTTCAGGTGTCCTTTAATACTAACGCAACCTACTTCCATAATCACTCCATATATTTCTAAACCCGGGAGACCCCAATTTGAATGAATGAAGTGAATGATTTTATTAACCCATTCTAAACACAAAATGTGACAAATGGAGTATAAGAAGGAAAAAAAAAGAAGAAGAAAAAGAAAGGAATCAAACTAAACTAACAAATAAACAAAGAACTAGCACAACTTGCCTAATTTAGAAATGCCAGGTACAGGCTGTGCTGGGGACCCAGGGACTGTATCATGGACATGGTATCAAGAACACCGTATTTAACAATTAAGTATTTCTCGTCCAGAGATGTACTGCAAGCAAGAACTTCGCAAACTTGAAATAAATAACTCTTATTGCTTTCTTTTCCTTCAGTGTGAAAAGTATCCAAAAAGGCGACAGAGCGAGAATGTGCGGGATAACAAGAGCGGTATAAAGGCGTCCTCGAATCAAGCGGAAAAATTTCACCTTAGTTCTACAAAACGTACCATACGCTTTTCGAACTTTTGTAGTTGGATTTCGTACGATACATTGTAACTCCTCTAACAAACCATGCTGATTTTCTCACTTGCGTCTTCGATGTGTATCATGCTGTCGACGGTTGTCTGCGAGAAGTTTTCCATCAGAAAAAATGGTTATGTAAATTCTTTCCCTGTTTCGCTGTAAGTCAACGGGTCTCGGAAAAGGCTGAAAACAGCCAAAACCGTGGGTTATTTGTTGAAAGCACAGGCTAGTTTTAAAGTATTCAAATATTTTAAAATACTGTAGGTTGAAGAGTATATAGTGCGAGGGGTCCTTTAACGAATTCTTCAGGCCCGATTAGAAAGCCTATCTAAATTTTCTTTGTTTCTCAACTTTTATTTTTTACTTTTGTCGTTTTTTCTACTCCGCTGTTGTCTTGTGCATCTGAATAAGCAAAAGAACCTCCGTTTCCCGATCTATGTAATACGATCTCTGTAATATGAAGTCGTTTAGATTCTCGATGCTCTGCCCGATATAAACCAGCTACACGGAGCATCACGATCTATTACCTCTACAAACATCTCATCGCAGTAGAGCACTAGAGAAGAAAAGTTGAGAGTAAGCTACTATTGGTTGTTTAACATTAGTTGCGTTTTTGCAGATGGTATATGATATCACGGTCTAAAGTCGTTTTTGCAGTTATCGTAATATCTGAAACCGCGGTCAAAAGGTGTTTCTGCAGTTACCGTGGTATCTGGCCAGATACTGTGGTATCTGAAAAATTCGTCTCACTTTCATCATCATCAACAAGAGAGTCTAGTATTTTGCCACTTAGTGATGTGACTGGATATCAGTTTTCTTTAGGGATGATTTCTATTAAAGTGCAAAAACGCATCTATTGTTATGTCACTGCAGAGGCGGGTCATACGCGCCTTATGGAACTCTCAATGCACAGCTGCTAAGAGAGAAGTAGACGGCGTCAACCCAAAGCTCAGCAAGTAACTCTAGCTCTTCTCAGTTGTGTCGGGGTATCCATAGTCGGTGCATGGGACCAACGACAGAGGTTCTCTTGGGTTATTTAATCTTGTTGCATTTAGAAAGTATTTAACACAAATATCATTGGCCAATTTATTCTCGTTCGATTATTTACAGAAGTTAAAAAAATAGATAGATTGTGATTTATATTGTATGGATATTGATTTTCTGCCGACAGTTTGCCAGCTATAAGTTCCCCAAGCTTAGCTGTTGGGTTTTTGTTTGGGTAGGTTTCGCGTGGATTTTCTCCAAGTTGCTTTGATGTCCTTAAGTTGCACTTGCTAGCAACAATGCTGTGCACGAGCTGTGTACCTAACCTGAATCACGTTGTGACGAGTTACACAGACGGTCAAGCTTGGTAATATATAATCGTGTGCTGTTGTTAATTTTGTTTTCTGTTGTTGTTTGAAGATTTATATGGCCCCTATTGGCCTTTGATTCAGTTAAATAAATAAAAATAAGTAAATTTACTAAGTAACGGATAGTTTTGGGGTCCCAGAAGTAGGTCAGTTTGGGGCTTTTAAGAGAGGTTGTTCCCGTAGTGATAAGGGGTTTCCCCTTCCGTCCAAGAATAATTGCTGTGATCTTCACTCCTCACGTTTCCCGTAATAGCAAAGGCCCTTAATACCCAGGTTCCTTTTCCCCTAAAGACTCGTACGTGCTTGGATCGTGATAGGTGAAAAAAAGCAGTTTGGTGAAAATTACCTAACGATTCAACCAGGACCGAATCCAGATATCCAGGAATGTGGGGGTCTTTCCCCGGGTCAGACCTTATCCATACTTGATAGCAAGACAGGAACACAGATCAGGAGTCAAGGCCTAAAAAAAACCTTTTTTTGTGCATGTTTGGGGGGGGGGTGTCGACCCCCCTTAAAGCACATCTTGCACTATATTTTTAACGTAACAGCTTTGCCACGTTGTCTCCTAGCTTCTTCGTTCCTCCCAGTTTTTCGGCTTGCTGATACTTCGCATATTAAAACCCGATCTAGATGGTTGTGTCGTTTTAGCAGGTATGAATCCAAAACCAATATGATGGAAACTTATGGTATAAAAAACCCTCTTTAAATTATGATGAAAAAGCATGAAAAGTTTAGAGGTAAGTTGCAAGAGCTCAAACATAATTTGTCATCTTTCCTCCGTGAGTTTTAAATTATTTTCATTGATTTTTTTATGTTTTAATTTTTTTTTTTTTGTAAGTTTTTGTCATTGTTTGTGGTGTTTGATCTGCCTTTGCCATTTTCATGTGTTGTTGTTTATTTTAGTCGTCCCGATAGATTAGAGTTTGCTTTAGTGTTGGTCTATTTTTGTGTATTTATATAATCATTTATCTTATTATCATCAATTTTGGTGGACCAATAAAACATCAATCAATCAATCAATATCCAAACCATTTGAATACTGCAAATCTAGGCTCCGCTTTTAACATACCATTGACTTCTAGCAAAACTCGGCAAAATTCAGATAACCTGTCTTTAGGCATCAGTAGCATGAGACGCGAAGCTTAATGCGCATGGAAAATAGTGAATTATGGCTAGTGCAAAGATTAGTGAGGTTGAAAATTCGAAAGAAATGTAGTGTTTTTTAGAAAATCTTACATTTTGAAAAATAGATAAGTGAATAAGTGAAATATTCAGTTAGAATACAAAATTTTTCAAGTCTCAACATATTAAAAAAAACAAGATTTTTGCATTGATGGTCAAAAGCAGCCCAATGGAAGTGCAAAAACGCACCCTCAGACACCTTTGGGACAAATAACGACAGCCGAGAAATTCAAATTGCCGGTCACATGGTATGAGCCATGAGGTTTTAAAGAAGGAAGATTAAGACTGCCTTAGCAGAATTTAAGTTGAAAAGGTGAGAAGTCTATTCAGTAGGCTAGGCCTAGGTATTTTCTGACAGAAGCTTACAGCCCTTTGGTTGGATAGGCTAGAGGTACGAAACTCTGAGAAAGAACGCCGATTTCGACCCAAGCTGAATTTTTGGAAACTAGGTGAAGCTCGGGCAACATAGCAACATAGAAGCATAGGAAATTACAAGCCCCCTGAGTGGCGAGTCATTACAGGAAAATTATGGGTCCCTGATCCCAAGCAGTTTTGGTTAGCATTACAAGTCCCGTCGGCACAATCGGACGTCCCCCCCCCCCCAAAGGTAAAAGGCTAGTGACGCCCCTGGGGCCTCAGGGTAGACTACTAAAAATTGTTATTACATGAGGCCTGTGTTGGAACACAGGCAGTGCCGTGCTTGTCGAGAGTTTCGTACCTCTAGCCTATCCAACCTAAGGGCTGTAAGCTTCTGTCAGATAATACCTAGGCCTAGCCTACTGAATGGACTTCTCACATTTTCAACTCAAGTTGCGCTAGGGCAGTCTTAATCTTTCTTCTGCTTAGCTTTCGAAATTAGAATTCTTCACTTCAGAACCTGATCTGATCTGATAGATATGAGTCTCCTCTTGATGTCTTCACTTTAGAAGCTCGTACCATGTGCCCGGCAATTTGAATTTCTCGGCTGTCGTTATAGCTGTCGCTAAGTGTTGTATTCTAACTGAATGTTTCACTTATTTCACTTATTTTTTTTTCAAAATGTAAGATTTTCTAAAAAATACTACATTTCTTTCGAATTTTCAACTAAATTAAAAAAAAATTTCATATAATTTCACAAAAAGTTTGAGTTTTTAAATACGAATTTTTTAACTTGAACCAGAATTCAAATATTTTTCCATTGAACCCCTTTTGACCTTCATAGTGTTGCCCACCTCCTAGGGCAGTGCCAGGAACCCCCTTCACCGGATTAGTTTTTCAGTCTTCAGGGTCAACTTCGGGGAAGAAAACAAACCTGCAATGTTTTCTTCCCCGAAGTTGACCCTGAAGATTGACAGCCTGTCGAGGGCACTTGCCAAGAAGGGCCGAAATATCGCTGCTGAAGCATCGTAGCTGACATATCCGTTTTATGCATTATTTGAATATCTGTTTCAAAGTCAGCTTGGGCTCAAGGAATATTTACTCATAATTGTATAGGAATATTTGTTAGATTGGGGTTTTTATCACATTCTTCGGTCACATGAAAAGTTAGGCTATGTTCAGTGAAGCACCGTCTACTATAGTTGAAGAAGTCTGAATTCCCCTTTCGCTGTTGTCGGCATTGACTGTTATTGCGACACTGCTCAAGCGGAAACTGGAAATAGAAGAAAGCGGCGCCATTCGCCTATCGATGCGTTAAGCTCTTTCCGGGTGAATCAGAAAGTCATCTCAGAAAAAGTTCGCTTTCCATCGATTTCATTTCAATAAAAGTAGAAAAGACGATACGCTTAGCGGCGGAACCAATCAAGTGGAAAAGGGGAAGCGAGGAAATGAACCCCAAAGAGTTGTATTTCGTGAACCGAGGGGCTCTTTATGTCTAAAGAAAGCTGAAATGCCTAAATTTTTCTTAATTTTCTCTGTTTGTTTGCATCACTATTTCCCATTTCGTATCCAGTTCTTGATAACATTTCGTCATCATCGCTATTTTCCTTTTAGCTAATATTTAGGACCTCAAAATACGTTGGTTCTGCGTGAAAAGGCTAACTGAAGCGCTTGTCAATCCAGTTCCCACCATGGTTGATATTTGCTTCATTCAAATTCAAATTACTCGGAAGAAGAAAAAAATCAGCTTTCATGCACTAATTCTCGCGATGAATGTCAACTGTGAAATAACACTAGGTACCGATTACCAGGGTTGCAACTCGAAATAAATGGTACTAATCAAAACTGCCAAAAAGTCCCACTTCGAAAGAAAGCATTACCGTCCAAAAAAATGAGCGCGTGTTGCGCGTCAATACTGTTGATTTCTCTTGGGATTATCGCATAGTAAGAGAGTATTTGGGATCCCAAAACGGAAGTGGAGGGATACCCATGACTTCGTAAATGCTGTCCGTCTGTCAGCACGATAACTCTCGAAGGGGTAGAGATATTTACTTCAAACTTGGCGTGAGGATCTATCTAGTCAAAGTACAGGTCGAGTTCGTAGATCAGCCCTGTAGTCCCATATTTAGTGGTGGGGTTTCAAATTAAGGGACGAAAAAACATGTTTAAAACAATAGTCGATCCAGGGGCAAGGAGACATGCTGGATCCATATGTGAAACTTATTTTCTCGTCGGACAATTAGTTCGTCCGGAATCCGGCCAAAACCGGAAAAGTTGTAAAAAGTGTAAGTTTTATTTGAAGTCGATTAAATGTTCGATTCACGGGTAAGAAGACATACTGAATCTATATATGATAATCACTTTTCGTCCGGACATTTAGTTTGCCCGGAATCATGAAATAAAAATAAAAATTTGTTAAAACTAAAAGTTTTATTTGAAGTTGATTAGATGGTCAGTTTAGGAGTAAGAAGACATGATGAATCCATATATGACCATCATTTTCCACCCAGAGATATAGTTTGCCCGGAATCTGGCCGAAACCAGAAAATTTAAAAAAGCAAAGGTAAAGAGACATGCTGGAATCCGCATATGAAAATAATTTTCTCGCAGGACGAATAGTTAGGCCGGAATCCGGCCAAAACCTGAAAATTTGTTACAAGTTAAAGTTTATCTGACGTTGATTAGAGGTTCGATATAGGGGGTAAGGAGATATGCTGAATTCGTTTCGAGCTTTAGTTTTTTGCAAGACAAGTTGTTCCCCCTTAATCCGGCTGAAACCGGATTATTGGCAGAAGTAAGGCAGGAAGTTTCGATCAATTTCGTCGAAGTAGATATGACGTATATGGGTAAACACACGTTCTGAATTCATACCTTAATTTGGTTTTCTTAGGTGACTAGCCATTGGCATTAACCTGTTTCTAAATATCAATAGGAAAAATGTCCAAGGAGTCTGGCGAAGACCAGATACCTACAAAACGCAATTGTCCGGATCAAATATTACATTTTTGGGATCCAATCGAAATATTTGGTCTTGTTTCTTTCGTCTGTGTTTGAGATAGGTTTGTCTTCTTCACCTTTTCTTTGTTGTTGAAAAACGATCGATTATATCCAAGCAAAGGCAAGTTTATTTCTAAATTGTGCCAACCGTATATTTCAGTAAACATCCTAGAAACTGATGATTTGAGCTTTGAATTACTAACAACAAACACGAAAATAATTGAGGACAAACAGTAGAAACACAAAAAGGCAGCCCGAAGGATTACTAGATAGCTATCAGGCCTCGCGCGCTTTTGCGAATACCATTTGTACAGTATGGCACGATCCCAGCAGTAGCTTCTAACTACTATAAAAAAAAATTGCAGAAAAAATACTTCCCCTGTAAATTCTAGCGTTTAATGTGGATCAAAACCCCAAGAATTTCCAGAAACTTTAACACACCGGAGGCAGCGAACCCCGGCAGCAAACTCCTGGCTACTGTAGGCTAGCAAAGACCCAATCAAAGTGAGCGCCGCAGGCGAAAATTTGATAAATTCGCCTTTTCTGCCAAAATTTTCCATCTAGATTCTAGCTTTTAATTTTCTCAAATCCTAAGCCCAAGACAGGCTAAAACTCCGCCGAAATGACTTCCACAAAATGGAAAATACCGGAAAATATTACGACAGGCACAAGTCTTCTGTAGGATTTTAAAATCCGTAATAGCGCGTGCAAAATGTAGCGAAAAACCGAGAAGTCGGCAACGACACGAAATGATTTGGATTTTGGAGTGATTCGAAAGTGCAATTTTTTTACAAAAAAGTAGGACTATTTTCACGAAATAGTATTAAAAAAGTAGGCTACTACTTTCACAGAAAGTATTAAAATAAAGTTGATGAAAAAGTACTAAAAGTAGTACTTTCGTACTACCTGTGGCAACCCTGCCGATAACGCGCAAATCTTGCGAACAAACATAGCTTCCAATTTGCTAAAACAAAAATCGAAAATAGATGGACTGGTTTCAGTTCTGCTTTATAATGAACTCCTTGTGTACGTAATAATACCTGCGACCTCTTCTTGACCCTTTTTCATTCCACGAAACTTTTATTTTACGTTTTTTTTAATTATTCATTTATTACTCCGGCATTTGCAGAATGACACTTCTATTTGCTGGTGCTGGTGCAATAAATGTGACCCGAGTCACTTACAATAATTGCTACAGAAAACTTCACCGACTCCCACACCGGTGTAGCGCCTCGGGGATGTTCGCCAATAATCGTATGCCTTCGTTTTACGAACTAAAACGTAAAACAGTTTTATCGCTAAAAAGCCGCCTTTTGAGGTCAGATAATAACCTGATCCAAATTCTTACCGCTCCAGTTTTTCAACTTCCACTGCCTTTGTGGAAAAAATGGAGCGATGAACTTGTGGTTCGTTGATTTTTTTAATTTTTTTAATACATATGTGGTTATGTGTGATATTTAGGCTAGAATGTGTGTTTTTCCTCTGCGTGTATGGCTACGGCTGAATTAAATAAATACAAATAAAGAAATTTGTTACAGATGGTCTACGGGGATTATTCTTGCCTGCAATATGGTATCTGGTTTCCTCTTTGTATCCTGTGGTTTATTCTTGCCTGATTTGGTATCTCCAGTTCCTCTTTGTAACTCTGTATTTGTAGAACCTGAACCTGTCTGCAGCTAACTGGTTCTCTGTTCGATTCTCTGTCTGTGACCGTCTTTATTTCATATCAGACCTCTTTTACTTTTGTCGGTCGTGTCAGCCCTGCTTTCAAATCTCCAAGTAATCTGACAGTCTGTTCGACGGGACCTTTTTAACTTACTATATTTCGTTTTGGGCCTCAGATACCTGTGTCTGTCGTGTCAATCCTCCTTGCAAATCTCTAAATGACCTGACAGTCTGTTCGATGCTACGTCTGCAGCCATCTTTGTTTCATTCCAAACCTGGTTAACTTTTGTCTTTCTAGTCAGACCTACTTGCAAATCTGTAGGGAACCGGGCCGTCGTTCGATGCTGTGTCTGCAACTAACTTTATTTCATTTCGGAACCGTTGTACTTTTGTCTGTCTTGTCAAAACTGCTTGAAATCTTAAAGTTACCTGGCACTCTGTTTGACCTTGTCGGATAAAACTTTATTACAAATCTGGCATCCTTGACTTTTGTATTTTCAGAAAGTTCTTGTGTAAACATATCTGCATGTAAATTTATTTCACATCAAACTTCATTTACTTTTGCCTGGAGGTGTAGCCCTGCTAGTTTGAACTTTATTTCATACCTGACCTCTCACTTACCTAAACCCTGGCACCCCAGTTGCACACCGTAACGAAGCCTCGCTGATTTGCTCACTTGCCTTGTTTTGCTACGGTATCTTCGATGCGTACTATGCTGTCGACCGTTTTTGGGATCCCAAAACATAAGCTGAGGGATACGTATGACATCGCAAAAGTTGTCCGTCTGTCCGTCTGTCTGTGAGCACGATAACTCTCGAAGGGAATGAGACATTTTGATGAAACTTGGTGTAAGGTTTCTTTGGGTCGAGGGTAAGGTCAAGTTCGTAGATGGGCTTTGTAGCCCTACATTTAGGGGTGGGGGTTCAGATTATGGGACACAAATATTTTTAAACAGCTAATGTGGCTACCCCAGCGATTATGGGGTAAAAAGACATGCTGAACATGATGGTGAAAACCATTTTCTCCTCGGACAAGTAGTTCGTCCGGAATCCGCCAAAAACCGGGAAGTTGGTTAAAAGTAAAGTTTCATTTGAAGTTGATTAAATGTTCGATCTAGGGGTAAGAAGACATGCTGCACACTCAGCACACTTATGGGAAAGGCATTTTCTACCCGGACAGCTAGGTCGCCCGGAATCCGGCCAAACCCGAAAATTTGTTAAAAGTAAAAGTTTTGTTTGAAGTTGAGTAGGTGTAAGAAGATACGCTGAGCCTGTACATGAGAATCATTTTTTACCCGGACATATAATTAGTCCGGAATCCGGTTGAAACCTGATTTTTTTTTATAAGTTAATTTATATATAAGTTAAAGTTGATTAGATGTTCTTTATAGAGATAAGACGTTGACAATTAGTTCGGTCGGATTCGGCCGAAACCGGAAATTCGGCAGAAGTAAAGCAGGAAGCTTCGGTCAGTGTCGTCAAAATAGATATGGCTTATAGAGGTATATCTGAACTTGGTTTTCTCTGATGATTAGCCTGGCGAAGACAAGACCCAATTGTCTTGATCAAATATTAGATTTTTGGGATCCCACCGAAACCTTTGGTCTTCTTTACGAGAGGTTAATTCATCAGAGAAAGTATGGCTATGTAATTTTTCCCTGCTCTTGTGAGAAGTCAATGGGCCTGGTAAAATGCTTTAAAGTGGGCAATTTGTTGAAAGCAGAGCTTAGCTTTAAAGTAATCAACTACTTTACAAATACTGGTAGGTAAATAGTGCGAGGGTCCTTTATTACATCTCGTCTGTGTTGACATACTTTTTCCCGAGACACAAATTTCCTTTTTTTTTATTTCATTTATGACAGTGTAAACTGAAAAATATTTTGTTTTGTTCTTAAAAGTAAACTTCCGACATCATGGTTCGTATCGGAAAACAACACCGAGACGGCCATTGAAAATAACATATCCAGGCTGATACGATATCGTCAACCTCCACAAAACTCATTGTCATAATATGCCTCTGGGACATAGGAAGATTTAAATAACACACCTGTTCGAGAAATGTAATATTATGATAATTGTATGGCACAGGAAGTTAGCGGTGGATATGGCTTAATTAATATCGACCTCTATGGAGGTAGGAATGACTTCATATCAACATTTCTGGCGGTTGATATGAAGTCATATCCACCGCTACGTCTCTGTGTGAAGATTATCGCAATATTACTGGATGAGGGCAATTGGATGATATGCGTTACGTACCTGAAAAGTTCCTGTTTGAGAAGCTTCTAGCACTATCAGTACCCTGTCTTAATTTAAAATTAATCAGAATGAGTACAGATATTACTTCGATCACTGTTCCTAATGCCCGAGGGGTTGCCCACTCTCGATTTTAGTGTACAGCAAGTGCCCGTGCCGCGATGCCCGGTCGGTGCCGGCACCGGCTGACATCAGCAGGCACCGGTTGCCACGTGTTAAAACATCAAAATAAGCATTTTTACGAAGCGTTTGAAAGACAAACTGCCTAATTATTGCCCGCACCGGTGCCGGCACAGCCGATTTCAGTCGGTGCCTGCCGGTGCCGGGAAAGGGTGTACAGCAGGTGCCGGGGAGTGGGCAACCCCTCGCTAATGCCAGCTTCTATCGGACTATTGCAGTGGTTTGCGAACTATGTTCACAAGCCCCTCGGTAGCTCAGTTGCAGGCCCGTATGGGGGGGGGGGGGTGCCTGCGGGTCGGATAAAAAAGTACAAAAAAGACACAGATCAGAGGGAAAAGCCTAGAAAAATGATTATTTTGTATGTTTCGGGGGGGGGGGGGTCAACCCCCTAACCCCCCCCCTAGATACGGCCCTCCTCAGTTGGTAGAGCAGTCGCCTAGTAAGCGAGGGGTTTGGGTTCAAATCCCGGCTGAGGAGCATTTTTATTTACAGTTCACTAGGCTACTCATAAAATACGGATAAATGTCTAATCGAGCAGCAAAATCAGCAGCCGCGTCAATGAAATCTCAGCACTAGTTTTCCATACAGCAATTCTTGAGTTGTAATTTTTCCCAGATGGGACGCTCAGTTGGTAGAAGCTTCATTTAATCGTTTCTTCGACCTACGGCCTGAATAGGACCCTCGGCAAGAAGGGCCTACGAAATGTCGCTAGAGTATCCTAGCTCTTTCACAGGCTCGCTTTTCTATCTTTGAGCCTGAAGAGTACCCCTGCCAAGAAGGGTCGAATATGAGCTGACGTATCCGTTTAGCGGAGTGAACTATGATTCGCAGTCGGTTTGGGCTGGAGGAGTATTTATATCCTGTTGCTCACTTATCCGTTTTAAGTAATTTTCATATCAGATTCTAATAACAGATCCAGTCCATCTTTTGCCGTTTTTACACACACAGCGCCTTTATACCTTTAGACCATAAATAAAACAAGACCAAAGGTTTCGATGGGATCCCAGAAATTGAATATTTGATCCAGACAATTGGGTCTTGTCTTCGCCAAATCCAGTCTTCGCCAGACTCCTTGAACATTTTTACTATTAAAATTCAGAAACAGATTAGGCCAAATAGCTAATCATCTTAGAAAACCAAGTTCAGATATGGATTCGGCATATTTGTTTACCCCTATAAGTCATATCTGTTTTGACGAAAACTTCCTGCCACTTCTCGGTTTCGGCCGAATTCCGGCACTACTTGTCCGGTGAAAAAGAAAGCTCAAAAACGAACTCAGCGTATATTGTTTCCCCAATATTGAACATCTACTCAACTTCAAATACAAATTTAACTCATAACAAATTTTCCGGCTCCAGCCGGATTCCAGTCGAACTATGTGTTCGAGTGAAAAATTATTGTCGTTCACGGATTCAGCATCTGTTCTTACCCCTTTATCGGATATATAATCAACTACAAGCACACCTTTAACAATTTTCCGGTTTTGCCGGATTCCGGGTGAACTACTTGTCCGGGTAAAAAATTGTTTTTAAATCAGCATGTCTTCTTACCCCTAAATCGAACATCTAATCAACCCCAAATAAATTTTAACAAACTTTACGGTTTTGGCCGGATTCCGGGCGAACTACTTGTCCGGCGAAAAAATGTGAAAAAATAGTGATGAATAGAAGTAGAGAAACAAATTAATAAACATAACCAAAATATAACTCACGATTGAAAACTCCACTTAACCGAATAAAGTCAAATGGCGACGCACAACGCCGAATCGAAACGGTACGAAACCAGTGAACGGCGAAAAGTAGTGGAGAAACAAATTGATGAATATGACCAAAATATAACTAATGATGGAAAACTCCATTTAACCAAACTACTTCGTATTGCGATTATGCTTTTTGTACATTTATGAATCATTTTTCTGTTCGTTTTTCGTCGTGTACTTTTATTGACGGGCGAGGAATAAAATAACCAATCGTCGTGGAGATATGTCTGTGTCCTAAGTTTTATTTCCCAAGGGCTCATTTGGCTGGATGAAACGGAATGGAAATTTTCGAGCTCACATCAAAGCTAAACCGGAATTTGCGCTCCCAAGGTGGTTTAGTATAAAGAAGATCTGAAGGCAAATCAAATAAAAGATTTCAGTTTTCTTCTTCGGTTTTTGAGGTGGAATGGCGTAGTTGAAGTGTAGATGAAGAACGTAGTTGAAGTGCTCGTTTGACTGGATGACGCTATAGAGATTTTTGTATTCCACTTATAAACTCGGAATGGACGATCCCGGACTGGTTTAGTACGGAGGAAATTCGTAAGACAAGACAAGGAGACAAAATGGAGAAAACTTAAAGAACCCCTCGCACTATTTACTCTTCAACTTACAGTATTTTAAACTATTTGAATACTTTAAAACTAGGCTGCGCTTTCAACGAATAACCCACGGTTTTGGCTGTTTTAACCCTTTTCCGAGACCCATTGACTTATAGCAAAAACAGGGAAACAATTTTCATAACCGGTTTTTGGGATCCCAAAACTTAAGTGGAGGGATACCTATGACATCGCAAAAGTTTTCCGTGTGTCTGTCTGTCTGTGAGCACGATAACTCTCGAAGGGAATGAGATATTTTGATAAAGATTGGTATAAGGGTTCTTTGGGTCAAGGGTAAGGTCAAGTTCGTAGGTGGGCTTTGTAGCCCTACATTTAGGGGCTGGATGGGGGTCAAATTAAGGGGCAAATAAAATATTATTAAACAACTAATGTCATAGCCAATTATGTGGTAAAAAGACATGCTGAACACTTCTATGAAAAGCATTTTCTACCCGGATAACTAGTTCGCCCGGAATCCGGCCAAAACCGGAAAACTTGTTAAAAGCGAAAGTTATATTTGAAGTTGATTAGGTGACTGATTTAGGAGTAACTCTGTACATGACAATCATTTTTAGCCGGACATATAATTCGTCCGGAATCCGGTTATAACCGGATTTTTTTTTACAAGTTAAAGTTTTATTTGAAGTTGATTACATGTTCTTTATAGAGATAAGGATATACGTTGACAATTACTTTCGCAGAAGCAAAGCAGGAAGTTTCGGTCAGCGTCGTCAAAATAGATATGGCTTACAGAGGTGTATCTGAACTTGATTTTCTCTGATGGTTAGCCTGGCGAAGACTTGATCTGGCGACGACAAGACCGAATTGTCTGGATCAAATATTAAATTTTTGGGATCCCATCGAAACCTTTGGTCTTGTTCTGATAGAAAAACTTCTGCAGACAACCGTCGACAGCTTGATAAACCTCGAAGGTAGCAAAATACGTGTATAAATAAGTGAGAAAATCAGCGTGGTTTTGTTTGAGGGGTTAGAATGTACCGTACGAAATTGGGGTCTCCTGGTTTAGAAATAAATTGAGTGATTATGAATTAGGTTGGGTTAGTATTATAGATAGGACAGGTCCTTTAAGACAACGGATTTTATTTTTCTTCTGCGGTTTTCGGGGTAAAGTTTGGGATAATCTACAGAGAAGAATGTTACATTGGATGAAGTGCTCATTTGCGTCATGACATGTTATGAAGATCTTTGCTTTCTTCGTCAAAACAGCTAAAAAGCCTGGAATGGATGCTGGAATAGACGAGGGGCTACCCACTCCCCGGCATCTGTTGTACACCGTTTCCCGGCACCGGCAGAAACCAGCGGGGCCGTCCGTAAATTAGATGACTCATCCGTTAAACGCTTCTGAAGATGCTGGTTTTAATATTTGAATCTAACACATTGTAACCGGTTTCTGCTTGTGTCAGCTGGTGCCGGCACGGGGTACTTGCTGTACACTAAAATCGAGAATAGAGAACCCCTCGGGAATAGAATAGACAAAACAAAGAACGGATTTGAATTTTCTTGTGCGGTTTTCGATATAGAATCGGTTAAAGTAGATTAATATTACTCTAGATGAGGTTCTAATTTGGCTGGCTGAAACGAAATCCAAATTGCCGAGTTCCATATCAAAGCTAAACCGGAATTTACGCTCACAGACTGGTTTAGTACCAAGAAGATCTGTAAGGCAAACGAAACAAAAGATTTCAGTTTTCTTCTTCTGTTTTTGAGGTGGAATGAGGTAGTTACATTGGATGAAATGCTCGTTTGACTGGATGACGCTCAAGAGTTTTTTGGTTCCACTTCAGAGCAATGGACGATCCCGGACTGGTTTAGCACGGAGAAAATTCGTAAGACAAGACAAGGAGACAAAATGGACGAAACTTAAAGAACCCCTCGCAGTACTTACTCTTCAACTTACAGTATTTCAAAATATTTGAATACTTTGAAACTAGGCTGTGCTTTTAACAAATAACCCACGGTTTACAGATTACGTAACCGATGTTTGGGATCCTAAAACTGAAGTGGAAGGATACCTATGACATCGCAAAAGTTGCAACAATTTTGACCAATGTAAACAAGGCCGTCCGTCCGTCCGTCTGTAAGCACGATAACTCTCTAAGGGAATGAGATGTTTTGATGAAACTTGGTGTGAGGATTCTTTTGGTCAAGAGTAAGATCGATTTCGTAGATGGGCACTGTAGCCCTACATTTAGGGGTGGGGGAGGCGGTTTAAATTAAGGGGCAAGCATAATATTTTTAAACAGCTAATGTGATAGTCGATTATGGGGTAAGAAGACATGCTGAACATGATTTGAAAACCATTTTCTCACTTCACAAGAAGTTACCGGAATCCGGCCAAAACCGGAAAATTTCTTAAAAGCAGAAGGATTATTTGAAGTTGATTAGATATTCGATTTAGGGGTAGAAAGAACTGATGAACACGGTTATTACAACCCTTTTCTTGCCGGACAAGTAGTTCGCCCGTAATCCGGCCAAATCCGAAAAATTTGTTAAAAGCAAAAGTCTTATTTGTAGTTGATTAGATTCCGATTTAGAGTTAAGAAGAGATGCTAAATCCATATATGACAATCGTTTTTTTACCTGGACGCATAGTTCACCCGGAATCCGGCTGATATCGGAAAAGTTGTCATGAGTTAAAGCTTTATTTGAAGTTGATTAGATGTTCGATGTAGGGGTAAAGGAGATACGCTGAATTCGTTTTTGAAACTTCGTTATTTTTTCGGATAAATAGTTCCCGAAAGTTTTGATTAGTTTTGTCAAAACAAATATGACTTATAGGGTTAAACACACATGCTGAATCCATATCTAAACTTGGTTTTCTCAGATGATTAGCTATTTGGCCTTAATCTGTTTCTGAATTTTTGTAGTAAAGATACTTAAGGAGTCTGGAGAAGACAGGACCAAATTGTCTGGATGAGATAGTGAATTTTTGGGATCCCATCGAAACTTTTGGTCTTGTTCCGATGGAAAAATGTCTCGCAGACAACCGTCGACAGCGTGACACACCTCGAAGGTAGCAAAACACGGCAAGTGAGAAAATCAGAATGGTTTGTTTGAGGGGTTAGAATGTACCGTACAAAATTGGGGTCTCCTGATTTAGAAATATATGGAGTGATTACGGAATTAAGTTGCGTTAGTATTACAGGTAAGACAGGACCTTTATGACAACGGATTTTATTTTTCTTCTACGGTTTTCGGAGTAAAGTTTGGGATAATCTACAGAGAAGAATGTGACATAGGATGAAGTGCTCATTGGCGTCATGACATGTTATGGAGATCTTTGCGCTCTTCGTCAAAATAGCTAAAAAGTCTGGAATGGATGCTTGAATAGACGAGGGGTTACCAACTCCCCGGCACCTGCTGTACACCCTTTCCCTGCACCGGCTGAAACCAGCTTGGCCGGCTATTAATTCAAGATTCATTTAAGGTAAAGGTAAGGTACAATTTTAATAGCAAATATGAATAAACCTGGAGTTTCTCAAAATCATCAGACATGCCAGTGGCATAAAAAACGACGCTTCACTAATTCTGATGGGTTTGTAAAAATTATTAATACGATTCTAGCCTAAGGCATTGTAAAGAAAAAACAAACAAACAATCACACATCAACACTAAAATTTAAGGACAACACGAGAATTTAATAAAATAGCTATAGTAGTTATGCTACCGCCGCAACTAATTCACGCTACCTTTGACAACATAATAAGCACTACGTATGATTAATCACACTAGTAAAAAAAGGAACGAATGAATTGCTGAAACGATTTGTCCTGCATCGCACTGGTTCAAGGTTGTTCTTGTGGCGGGTGTTGACTGCAACGGCGGGGGGTAGTAGGGAACGGTGCTTATCACTCAAAAGCACGGAGTGCTCAAATTTGCACATCAGCTGGTACCTACGTTCTTTAACGGTTGGGATTCCTAGAGTTACGAGGCAGATTCGTAATTAGATGACTCATCCGTTAAACGCTTCTGAAGATGCTTGTTTTAATATTTGAATCTAACACGTGGTAACCGGTGTCGGCTGGTGCCCGCACCGGGCACTTGCTGTACACTAAAATCTAGAATGGAGAACCCCTCGGGAGTAGAATAACAAAACAAAGAACGGATTTGAATTTTCTTGTGCGGTTTTCGATATAGAATCGGTTAAAGTAGATTCACATTACTTTAGATAAGGTTCTGATTTGGCTGGCTGAGACGTAATTGAAATTTGACGAATTCGACATCAAAGGTAAACCGGAATTTACGCTCACAGACTGGCTTAAGCCCCGTTCACAAGCATGCCTAGCCAAGCACCGATGCCTAGGCACGGGCCGAGCAACATCGTTCATCCATGCCTAGGCACAGATTTTGGGCCATGCACGGGGTTCCAGGTCTAGAACTCGGTGCCTAGCTTAGCTTGGACACGTGCCTAGGCATCTGTGCTTAGCTAGGGCACGTGCCTAGGCATCTGTGCTTATATAGCTAGGCATGCTTGCGAACGCGGCTTTAGTAAAAAGAAGATCTGTAAGACAAATCAAAGAAATTTTTTCAATTTCTTCTACTATTTCCTGGTGGAATGAGGTAGTTACAACTTACGATGGATGAAGTGCTTGTTTGACTGTACGACACGTTATGGAGATTTTTGCGTTCTATACCAACGCTAAAGAGTCCGGAATGGATGCTCTCCCACCGGTTTAGGACAGAGAAAATCCGTGAGGCATGGTCAACGAATTTTAATTTTCTTCTGCGGTGTTCGGGATAAAATGAGGTATATAGCCTACAGCCTAGAAGAAGTCCAAACAAAAGATCAACCTGAGGGCCTACCATGTCTTCAAAAATTAAAAACAACACTTTGAAGCTTCTTGTGTGTGAAAGAGTTGTCGGTGCGTTTCGAAGCGTTCGGCGTTGCGTGAATGGCCAAACCCGGATCAGGCGAAAAAGCACTAAAAACTCGTAGTTACAAAACGGAACATTGGCAGAAGGCCGGGGTTCCAGAAGCTTGTAATTCAAAAAAAGGGCTAGTGATAATAGAAAAGGCAAATAAGCAAGAGGGGTCCTGTAAGAAACCCGGCAAGAGAAGAAGCCACTCAGTCTAAAAAATTCTGTAACTTTTGATTTATGTAAGCCTTCTATTTGAATTTCTTTTTACTTTTATTCGATATTACAACACTTGTAACGCCACGTGTACTATGAATGAATGCATGAACTGTTATTAGCCGAACGACCATAAAGAAAAGTTTCTGTATTATTACATTCGGCGCAAAGTTTTAGCTTGTCAACATTACTTACTTGACACTTTCTGAATATGTATATTTAGCCGTTTTAGAGCCTTAACGTTGGATACTGCAAATTAGGCTACCACTGTCTTTCTCTGCCGGACAGCTTTTCGTTGTCTTCTTTCCCCTCTTGCACAACAAATAGCTAAAGAATCTGTGAGAATGAGAAAAAGTAATGAACCAAAAGCAGCCGGAATTCCGTAATCAGAGTGAAGAGGGGGGGGGGGAGAAAAGGATGAAGAATGGACTGTTAGTTTCCTGCCGCCCTCACTCTTTCTTCAGGCAGTAGGGGATCGTTATCGACCGGAATTTTATTAGCGCCCCAGATTGAGCGTGACGATTGAATAAAATCAGGTCTGTAGGTTACGGAAGCCTCTTTTGTACACGTAAGTTGACTCTGTGAGCAGTACTTTTGTATTGGTATACGCTGCGTTTTCTGTCGCTGGTGGTTTTCATCTCATGGATTATTTAAACCTCACCTTAAAGAACTGCTCACACTATTTGCTGTTTATTTTGTTAAATAGACGATATGCTCTTCTTTTAATAAACCCCTCCTACAGGCCCGTTTGCTTTGAGCAAAAACCTAAAAAGGTATTTATTTATTATTAGATTTAGCGTTAAGCCTGCCGCCGTACAGATAAGCTTGCCGTCGTACAGATAAGCGTTTTTTTCTGTCGATCGAGCTTCTCGGAAGCAGTCATCGGGAGTATGACGCGCATAGAAAATAGCGAAAGGAAAGTCGGGTCTCCAGGTTTCAGAATGGATGGAGTGAAATACGGAAGTATGTTGCATTGAAATTATTGGTGCGACGGGTCCTTTAATAGTCGGGTCTAGTTTTCTTTTCGGCGAAGTTTTCACGTGTGGCTCTGTGAATGAGAATCGTGATGATCGACGCTTAAAGTAACCACGACATCATTTTTTTTCTCAGCTTAATTGTTTGCAGGTAGCTCATTGAAAAACATGTTTCTCATTTAACCACCTAGAGGGCTCGCGGTCCCGCTGATAAGTTGTATTCTTAATAATTCAACCCTTCTCAGCGAAGAAATCACAAAAAGAAGAAGTTTTGGAAAGTATGATGTTTTTTTTGTCAAACTTTGTGTTTTTGTGAAATTGTTATGTAAAAAGCACCAAAAACTAGTGGCCTAAATTGGCGATAATCTTAAAAAAAGCTGGTGATCAATCACCAGGCAGCCCTCAGTCATCGCGCCTGTAAATATGGTTTCCTTTCCAGGGTCCCTACTTGGAGACAAAACTCGAATGCCCGAACTCTCGCGGGATTGGTCCGCCTTCGTACGGCCCTCCCCCGCCGCCGGTCATGTGGGAGGAGTTACTAGGTCAACCAATGAGGCGATTGTTATGTGCGAAGGGGCGGGATTTGATACGATATTCATTGAAACAGTGGGTAAGTGATTCAGCTTTTCCAGACTTGCACCTTACTTCAGGATCATACTAATGTTGATATTACTGATCTCGGAAGTGCTTAGATCTTTGTCAAACTTTGCTGGAATAGTGGACTGCGTTCCACTTTTGTCGAGCGTTGTCGAGACGCGGGGGCAGGGACTCCGAATTTATTAGAATAAATTCCCGCTTCTTATTTAGGTTATTAATCTCTGAAATTTAGTAATAAAGCTTAGCGTTCAGTATTCAATGTTTTGAGATCTTTGAAAACGTTCACCTGAGCAGGACGGAATATTTCAATACACGCACTAGAGTAATTTTTTTTTTTTTTTTTTATTGATCTACTTCAACCATAGCAATATACATAAGAAAAAACACACATTATCACTACATAACACACATAACCACGTATTTTCAAATAATGTATACAACGGACACGGGTCCTCGGAAGGGTCCTCGTCAGGCTGTCAATCTTCAGGTCCAACGTCGGGGAAGGAAACAAACCTGTAATAAATAACTGAAGCTTCTACCGCCTATAGAGATCTTATTCGGGTAAATTACTTTCAAATACCACTGTAGGGAAAAAACTAGTCCTGAGATTTAGTTTTTGACACGGCCGCTGTTTTTTCTGCACGATTGGGCCGATGACTTTATTAAAACCAAACCGAAGTTGATCAAAATACAGAAAAAAAGACTTTCCTGTTTCAATGTGTTAAATGTTTCAAACATGTTTCAAAGTCAGCTTGGGCCCAAGGAGTATGTATAACCACATACACACCACATAACCACATATAACCACAAACTAAACAACACTAGCTCAGCAGCTTTCCTTGCAAACCATTTTTTCCAAATTCCATTACCTCAAAAAAACTATTGCTCAGTAGGCCTGCATCTTTTACTCACCCGGTGAATAATTTTCTAACTTCTTAAATTGTATTCCGAGTCGCTAATCCCCTCGGGATGGGAATTCCATAGGCATTTACACTGACGTTTGTAATCACGAAAGATGTCTACTACTATCGCTTCTTTCACTCAGTAGCCTATTTGATTTTCCTTCATTTATGAAAGCGCTCTGGGACAAATTCTCTCTGGGGTAATTGTCTCAGGGACTAATTCTTGACGAGACTGATTTTGAACCAGACAAATTGTCTGAGAGGGTTTGATGCCTTTTGCGCTTGTCGTGGATGAGAGCTGGAAAAATTATTCTAGTCGACCTAAGTTGGTCGCGCCCCAAAAACCTCCGCGCTCCGAAATCATGAATTTTCCATTTTCCCCCAAGGTCCCCAAATGTCCATGTCCCAAAAACCTGCTAGACCCGCGTTATAAAATGTCCTCCCAAACCCTGTCGCCGAACTCTTACTAGAAATGATCTTTTCACGATGAAACGGCTCAGAAATACCGTTTTCCGGGACCTAAATGGGTGTAAGTAAGTAAGTAATTTATTTTTGACCCACCATTTTCAAAAAGCGGTGTAAATGAAGAAAATAAATAAAACCCATAAACACACAAAAAAGACACTTAATTTTCAATCGTCGGCCAGGAACCAGTGGATAACGTCGTGCGCTGGTTGGGCCCTGTAGTCCATGATTTTTGAAAGCAATGTGGAAACATCCAAAAGGGTAACACTTGCATCTTGAATTTTGAACTTCTCCGTCAATGTATGGTTATGACATAATTTCGATAAGTGGAGCAGGTGCTTTGCATATTTGAAATAACATGATCTCACCTTTTTATGGCACTTGCAGCCTCTGGCTCAATAATCAGTTTCCCGATCCGACCATATGCGGGGGAGTGCGGGGCGCTGGAAACTTGAAAATTTAGGGCATTTTGTCACTTTTTTCCGAGTTAGGGTACTTCTAGATGAGCTAGGACAATGAAACTTGGCAAGAATATCAGGGACCCGACCAAACTAACCTGGAAATAATCAGTTTCCCGATCCGACCATGTGCGGGGGAGTGGGGGCGCTCGAAACTTGAAAATTTAGGGCATTTTGTCACACTTTTTCGAGTTAGGGTACTTCCAGATGAGCTAGGACAATGAAACTTGGCAGGAATATCAGGGACCTGACCAAAGTAACCTGGAAATAATAAGTTTCCCGATCCGACCATATGCGGGGGAGTTGGGGCGCTGGAAACTTGAAAATTTAGGGCATTTTGTCACACTTTTTCGAGTGAGGGTACTTCCAGATGAGCTAGGACAATGAAACTTGGCAGGAATATCAGGGACCCGACCAAACTAACCTGGAAATAATCAGTTTCCCGATCCGACCATATGCGGGGAAGTGGGGGCGCTGGAAACTTGAAAATTTAGGTGCTAGGACCATGAAACTTGGCAGGCATATCAGAGACCCGACCAAACAAACTCAGAAATAATCAGTTTTCTGATCCGACCATTTTTTTTTTTGGGGGGGGGGGGGGGGGTGGAGGGCAGGGGAATCCGGGAAATTGAGAAGTGTGTAACTTTCGAACGATGATCGGATTGTAATGAAACTTCATAACTGAATAGAATATATATCTGTAATGTCCCGTTTAACGTCTTGATCGGATTCGGTAGCCAGGGGGGAGTTGGGGGGGGGGGGGGGAGACCGGAAATTTCAAGAAACGGTTAGAATGGAGGGATCGGAGTGAAACTTGCTGGGAAGAACAAGCATCTGCTCTAGATAAGTCCTTTAGACCATTGTACTGGATCCGGACACTTATGGGAGGGGGGCCCGGAATTCCGGTGATGGTGGTTCTGGGGATTTTCACGAAGAAACTTGGCAGGCATATCAGGGACCCAATCAAACTGACTTCAAAATAAAAATTTTGTCGATCAGATAATGGTGGGGGGAGTGGAGGGAGGGGAATCCGGGAAATTGAGAAGTGTGTAACTTTCGAACGGATGATCGGATTGTAATGAATCTTCATAACTGATTAGAATATATATCTGTAATGTCCCGTTTAAAGTCTTGACCGGATTCGGTAGCCAGGGGGGAGTTGGGGGGGGGAGACCGGAAATTTCAAGAAACGGTTAGAATGGAGGGATCGGAGTGAAACTTGCTGGGAAGAACAAGCATCTGCTCTAGATAAGTCCTTTAGACCATTGTACTGGATCCGGACACTTATGGGGGGGGGGGGGGCGGAATTCCGGTGATGGTGGTTTTTGGGGATTTTCACGATGAAACTTGGCAGGCATATCAGGGTCCCAGTCAAACTGACAAAATACAAAATTTGTCGATCAGATAATGGTGGGGGGAGTGGAGGGAGGGGAATCCGAAATTTTCAGTCATGCGTAATTTTGGAATGGGTGATCGGATTCGAGTGAAATTTAAGAATTGAACAGAGGACATTTCTCCGATGATTTTTGTTCATATCCGGACCGGATCCGGCAACTATTGGGGGGGGGGGAATACGTGACCCGTTTAGAATGGAGGGATCGGATGGATGTTTGTGGGAAGAACAAACAGATGCTCTAGGTAAGTCATTTGCTGAATCGGATTGGCTAAGTGCACCGCGGGGGAGCTGGGGGGGGGGGGGGGGGGGGGGGTAGACCGGAAATCTCGAGAAACGGTTAGAATGATGGTATCGGAGTGAAACTTGCTGGGAAGAACAAAAATCTGGTCCATGTAAATCTTTTACATAATTTGACTGGATCCGGACACTTGAGGGGAGGGAGGAGGGGGTTTCCCGGAATTCCGTTTTTGGGGGGATTTTCACGACGAAACTCGGAAGGCATATCAGGGACCCGGTCAAACTGACTTGGAATAAAAAAAAAATCCTCGATATGATAATCTTGGGGGGGGGGAGTTGAGGGAGGGGAATCCGGAATATTGAGTCATGCGTAACTTTGGAACGGGTGATCGGATTCGAGTGAAATTTAATAATTAAACAGAGGACATTTTCCTCTGGTGACCTTTTTCATTTCCGGACCGAATCCGGCAATTATTGGGGGGAGGGCGGAAAATACTTGACCCGCTTAGACTGGTGTGATCTGGATCGATTTTCGTGGGAATGACAAGCAGATGCTCTGGATTAATCATTTACAGAACCGGATTGGCTCCGGTTATTGTGGGTGGAGTTGGAGGAGGGGGGGGGGGGGGGGGGTCTGGGATTCCGGTGATCGCGCGTTAAGGTACTTCCAGATGTGTTAGGACGATGAAACTTCGCTGGAATATTGGAGACTCAACAACATTTGCTTAGAAATTGCTACTTCCAAAATCCGATTATTCCTTAAAGTACCAATCTTGACCGCAAAGTAAAAAAAATACTTTTAAGCAATATATGTATTTTCGTGATGCCCATCAGCCCATTAGCAGTTTTGCCTCAAGGGTTTTGCTTACAAATGAAGTTCCAGCTCCCTTACAGTGCGCATCTCAACCGCAAAGTCGAAACTTACTTTTGATCAATCAAACCATCTTGACCCATGCAAGTGCCATATGAGCTTACAGCTCTTGTTATTCAAATCAGTGTCGTCTTAAACACGCTTTGCAAAAATCTTTGCAAACAGTACGAACGCCATCTGAGTCTCCTATAGGTTTCCAGATGCAACGCTTTTAATCAAATCAGTGATGTCTTAATCACGCTTTGCAGAAATCTTTGCAAACAGTATGAACGCCATCTGAGTCTCCTATAGGTTTCCAGATGCAACGCTTTCAATCAAATCAGTGACGTCTTAAGCACGCTTTGCAGAAATCTTTGCAAACAGTATGAATGCCATCTGAATCTCCTATAGGTTTCCAGATGCAACGCTGAAAACCAAATCAGCGACGTCTTAAACACGCTTTGCAAAAATCTTTGCAAACAGTACGGACGCCATCTGAGTCTCCTATTGGTTTCCAGATGCAACGCTTTTAATCAAATCAATGACGTCTTAAACACGCTTTCCAATAATCTTTGCAAACAGTATGAACGCCATCTGAGTCTCCTATAGGTTTCCAGATGCAACGTTGTTAATCAAATCAGTGACGTCTAACAGGCTTTGCAAAAATCTTTGCAAACAGTAATAACGCCATCTGAGTCTCCTATAGGTTTCCAGATGCAACGATTTTAATCAAATCAGTGACGTCTTAAACCCGCTTTGCAGAAATCTTTGCAAACAGTATGAAGCCATCTGAGTCTCCAATAGGTTTCCAGATGCAACGTTGTTAATCAAATCAGTGAGGTCTAACACGCTTTGCGAAAATCTTTGCAGACAGTAATAACGCCATCTGAGTCTCCTATAGGTTTCCAGATGCAACGTTGTTAATCAAATCAGTGACGTCTTACACGCTTTGCAAAAATCTTTGCAAACAGTACAAACGCCATCTGAGTCTCCTATTGGTTACCAGATGCAACGCTGTTAATCAAATCAGCGACGTCTTAGTCCCTGGGAACTCCTGAAATCTGAAATCCCCGACAAAACGGCTCGTTGGCAATACCATAGATGAAGCACTTATTATGCCCTTTGAATTTGTTGATTTGTGTTTGAAGTTCCTCTCACAATTTCCAAAGTTGTCAGCCTTTTGCTAGGAAACAAGTTCGTTACCGTGGCAATTGGTGCGTGAATTCGAAGTGACTGGGGAATGCGGTAAGATTTGAATCTCATAGTGCGAACAAACGTTCAGGATTTCCCGAACGGATTTCCTACACATTCATCATCAATTTGAAAAAATCTCAACTTTTCCATAAGGAAGTGATGATGTTTTTTATTCAAACAATGTTTACAACGGGTACGTCAACTACGATTCTTCATCAGCGATATTTCGGCCCTTTTTGGCAAGGGTCCTCGTCAGGCTATAGATGTTCCTACGGCCCAAGCTGACTGCGAATCATATTTGACGGTGCAAAACGGATAAGTCAGCTACATTTTATTCGAGCAATATTTCGGCCCTTCTTGGCAAGGGTCCTCTTCAGGCTGTCAATCCTCTGGTTCAACTTCGGGGAAGGAAACAAACCTGTAATAAATAACTGAAGCTTCTACCGACTATAAATAAATATACTATATAAATATAACTAAATAAACTATATAAATATAGTTTCAAAGTCAGCTTGGGCTCAAAGAATATTTATCTATGAAGTGATGATGGATGCGAAAATCCGGGCCGGAATTCCAGACCAGGAGCGCCCAACCCTGATCATGTGTTCGCACTATCACCAGGGTGAGTTGCTGATGAGTTACCCTGAGCCTTGTTTCTGTTGCGCGCTGCACGTCCACTTTTCGGCCGCTTCTGCTGAACGTCGTTTTTGCAGTGCAGTGCTTCCGAATAAGGCGGCAGCGCTTCTCGAGAATCGGGGACTTGCTCACCAACCAAGTCCGTGCTTCCCTGCAGGTGCTGCTTCAAAAAGACCAGACCTCTCACACTTTCGAATGCCATTCCACGATCTCTGCCTCCCCCATCTCGTGTCGTGAAGCAACTGATTTGTTTGGGTCTCACCGCGCGTCAGAATAGTATATTATTCTGACCCGCGGTCAACCCAACCAAAGGTTTAAGTATCGGAGGTAGTCCACGAGGATCTCATCTCCCTAGTCTTCTTGTCCGAGACTTCCCCCTCCTTCCCAGCCACGTGAAACCCCCCAACCCATTTCAAAATCCATTAGGCTAGGGAGAGTCACTTCAACCCTCCCACCTGTATTGAGTGAATACCCCCATCTATCTTTATCCCAGATATAACCTGTGGATTTCCCCGAATCCAGCATCCAAAAAAGTACTTATTGTTGCGTCAAGAAGAAATCTTGCAGGTAGTGAATCCAAAGACGCATCTTGTGCAGAAGCAAAGAAGTGCTGCAGCAGCGATGCGGCAGCACTTATTGCAACAAAAACGAGTCTCTGGTGTCGAGTCTATTATCCGTTCTAGACCTGCGTTATAACAATAATAACAGTAGTAATTTTATTCGTTCCCCATCAATAAGTAAGCAATAGAGTAAATAATTTATTCATAACCCGCCATTTTGAAAAAGCGGAGTAAATGAAAGAAAATAAATAAAACACATAAAGACACAGAAAAACACACTAATTTTCATTCTTCGGCCAGGAAGCAGTGGAGAAGGCCGTGCGCTAGCTGGGCTCGAGGAAGAAACATCCAAAAGGGGTAACACTTGCATCTTGAATTTTGAACTTCTCCGTCAATGTATGGTTATGACATAATTTCGACAAGTGGAGCAGGTGGTTTGCATATTTGAATGAACACAAGGAGACAGATTAAAAGAAAAATAAATAAAGAAAAAGAAAAGAAAACACTATAGTAAGAGTAAAGAAACAAAGGTACTACGACACTGTTTAGGGTTTTACGGCTTCTTTTATTATTAGATCACACAAATGAATCAGCCGCTCAGAGCAGTGCTCGACCGCACACGACAAAAAAAGAAGAAAAATAAGTCTAATAAATTTTTCCTCGAACAGGTATGTGATGCATATCTTCCTATGTCGCACAGGTAGTTCATCTTATGACGATATATGACGAAAGACTTTAGTCCAGGTTGATACGAAGTCGTATCAACCGTCGCAGAGGTGCGTTGAGCCGTTTTCCTCAAATACTGAAAGGTAGACGGTGGCCTCCAAAAATGAATACAAAACAATTAGTTTAAGAAAGAAAATCAGTAAGAAACATTTCAGAAAAAGATGTTTCAAAACTTTCTGTTTGAAAAAACTAAACATTGGAAAAACAACCTAGCTGCGATCTGAATTTCTCATAACCCACCTCGCCTTCTGCTCGTACAGGTTATCTTCAATGGCCGTCTCGGTGTTATTTTCGGTATCAACCTCGATGTCTGAAGTTGAGCTTTAATAACCTCAAATCTGGTTTCGCGCAGACATAAATGTAAAAGAAATGTTAGCTGCTAAGGACATTGTAATCGATTTTTGTTGGAAATGGCTATTAATAGTTCACCCTTTGTTCTTACAGTGAGGCCTTCTGCCTCTTACTATTAATTTATAATGCCCTAGTTACGATATATGCTTTCATCTGCAAACAAAGTAACCTTGGAGATCCGGAGTGCTCTGAAATCCAATCTTAGAGTGAATGCAGAGTACCCACTATACGCATCTGACCCCTCTAATGTCACGTCCTAGCGGGGTCTGGTGCAATATCCGAGCTTGGTTTTTGTTGCACGCTGCACGTCCACTTCTCGGCCGCTTCTGCTAAATGGCGTTTTTTCACTGCAGTGCTTCCGAGGAAGACGGCAGCGTTCTCGAGAATCGCAGACTTGCTCACCGACCAAGTCCGTGCTTCCCTGCAATGTGCTGCTTCAGTCGAGAAGAAATCTTGCAGGCAGCGAATCCAGAAACGCATCTTGTGCAGAAACAAAGAAGTGCTGCAGCAGCGATTTGCGGCAGCACTGTTGAAGCAAAAACGAGGCTCCGAGCACAATGACATCTGTGAGAATAAAAAGTGGCGTAGGCTAATTATGGAAGGAGTTAATTGTTAAAGAACAGTCCCGTTTTACACTGTCAGAAGTTTCATAACAGATAACAGAAGGATTCGCAGTTCCAAGGAACAACAACTCAACAGACAACACTTGGGATGTAATCTGGTGTGTTTTTGAAAACGTTATGCATGAAACGGTATGCAAAAGAAGCATTGCCGAAGAGCCGAAAAATGCCGATAACACATCTGCTGAATTTTCCGATATCATAGAGACAAAACAAAAAAGTCAGCAGATGCGTTTTTGGCATTTTTCGGCTCTTCGCACTGTCAAAAGTTTCGTAAGAGACAACACAAGGATGCGCGGTTTCAACAGACAATACTCAATAGACAACACTTGGGATGTAATTTGTTGTCGCGATAAACGAGAGCCGAAAGACCCGAAAAAAAGCCCAAAAAAAACAAAAAAACAACAACAAAAAAACAAAGAAGTCAATAGATGCTTTTGTGGCGTTTTTTTTGGCTTTTTCCTGTCAATGCTTGTTATGCATAACATTTCATGCATAAGGTTTGTCGCGACAACAGATTTCATCCCAAGTATCGTCTGTTGAGTGTTGTCTGGGGGTCCGGGGGGTTGAAGGGGATATTTTGTGACGTTCTCGTCTACTTTCTTGTACCACCTACTCGTAACAAGTGCCATATTAGCTCATAGCTCTTGTTCTGCTGGGAGCTACTTTGAGAAGCAGTTCTGTTTAGAATTGGTCATTTTCTTTTGGGTCCTAGAATACTTCACCGTCCTACCGAGTCCTGACCTACCATCTTGAGAGTAGCGATCTGTAGACATTGCAAATGCTTTCTAATGTAAATGCTTTCTAAATGCTCTCTTTCTAAATGCTTAAATGCTTTCGAATTAGCTCCTGTAAAGTTTAATTGAAAAGCAAGCTTATTTTTTTACCTGTGTATTTGAATACACTGAATAATTTAACTCTGCTTCAACTCTTCAACGTTCTACTTTCTCGTAGTGTTGATCAGATTCTTAGCAAATCAACAAGATGCTGGCGGAATATGACTGGCCGACAATAAGTTGAGAAGAGTCCTAGCAAGCCTAGCGTAGCTAGTATGTTAATGTCAGCATTCATTTCAGTGCTGTTGATCATGAGTGCTGATTTAATGATTTGTTTAAAACTTAACCGAAAAGGGCTGAGGTAGGACAACCTAGTTACCCATCGCTTATTCACTTAAAGAGGCTTGAAGACCCGATGAAAATGCACCAATAATCGATTTTCATATAGTGGAGTTTCCCTGTTGGATTTGTGGTACCTCTATGCGCTTGTACCTGTGCTGTGTGCTTGACGAAAGCAATTTAATTTACAAAACAAAGGTGTTCACGCAGATGATCACTGGCCACTGAAAAGCCGCGTTTGTATTGAGAATCAGATTTTCCGCGTCATAGTAGAGTTTTGCGCGTGAGGACGGCCATGAACAACTTTTAGGCAAAAAACAATATCGGGCTGATCATGAAAATGTAAATCTTGCTTAAAAGTATTTATATACTTTACGGTTAAGATCAGTACTTTAAGGAATGGTCCGATCTGGGAAGGGACAGTTTCTAAGCCAATCCTGTCAATTCTGCAGTGTTTCAGCCCAGTTACGTCGTCCTAGCACATCTGAAAGTACCTATATTCCGATTACCGGAATCCCCCCCCCCCAAATAGTGAAAAAATGCACTTTATTCAGTTAAATATACAAAAATAAGTTGGCTTTTCAGTTAAACTTTAATGATAATAAGTTAAGCAGATGATTTAAGCTGACGCTTCTGCCGTTGACCACTCAGGGTAAAGATGTTTTAGGCCCGGCTAGTAATTTTTTTTCTCACTTCTCTGTTTATCTTGCGCAATCACGAAAGCTGAGTGTAATTGGTTTCCTTTTCTTTCTTTATACTTTACTGTTTCCCTTTTCTTGCCCTACACGCAATACACATTTTATCATCATTAATAGACTTTCAAGCCTTTGACCTTTTTGAAAATTTGATGCGACTGAGATTGATACTTCGGAGCTGGACGTAGGCTCTTTTTGAAAAATTGGTATAGAAAATCAGGTTGTGTTGGAATTGAATCTCCTATGTTATTAGATTTACTTTTTCGCTTTTGACCCCACTTTCTTTCTGTGAACTTCGTAGAATAACTTAGGAAAGAGTTTCTTTAATGGAGGGACTCAAAGACACCGGAAATCAAATTACAAGAATGGACCTGTGTAGAGTCCGGCGGAGGAACTCTACACGGAGGAATACAAAGGAGTATTATATTACAATACGAAGCTCCCGATATAATGGCAAAACTTCATAAGCTTTATAATAATTTGTCTGGACAAACATATAAACGGCTTATTCCATATCACGGGCTCCTCCGTTTGTTCTGTTGATTTTCTGTTTATTTTGTTGTACTAGTGTTAGTTGCTTATTTCTTTCTTTCTCTTCTTTACTCCATTATCTTCACATTGTTTTGTGCAGTGGGTTAGAAATAAATTATTTTTATTATTATTATTATATTCATGTAGGGTAGGTCAAAATTTAGGCCGAAAATCAGGCAACGAATAACCCATTGTCTCAGTCCCTCAATATACAATTTGGTACACCATCACTCTAAGTACAATTGATGGTTAACCATCACTTTAAACACAATTGATGAAAACACCATTCTTATATTGGGGATTTTCGCTCAAAGTTTTCATTGCTCTATTTGCCGGGTCTTCCTGCAACTTTTGGACAATTTTCTTGGCCATTTTGCTGGATTCCAGCTCAGTCCTGTCATTAATTGACTCATCATTGGTGGATTCTCATCGCCTTGGATCTGAGGGACCTTACAGGCATATGTGTCATTTTCAGCCGGCAGAGCCTCATTGCCTTGTTTTGAAAACATCCTTGCAGGCAACAGTTTCTGTCACTGATAACACTATCTGAAGAGGTCCAGATGGACCACATCCTCCACCAACAGCTGCCCTATCTGACAGCCTGGCCTCCAGCCGCTGCTGGAGGGGGGGGGGGAAGTTTAGATTAGTGGTCAGAGAGTTGCATTCATGGACAAAAAAAATGTCCACCACTAGATGGTGATTAAACAGTGAATTAACTAGAATTTTTGCTCAAACCTTAGAAAACCCTCAATGTCCCGTATATAGGCGTGTCCCAATCATGGCTGGTCTCCCCTACTGCAGCAACAATGACACCTAGACATGTTGTCAAATACAGTGACAATTCACACTATCGTGCGATATTTGGCAACCCTGCAATCCAAATGCCTTTTTTCTTATCCGGCTTGTCTTCTCAGTGCCGTTTATTGTTTGTGTGTCAGCTGAGAGTCGTCATTTCCATGTCGAACAAAATCCGATGAATGATGACTTGATTTAGGAGCAAGTCTCTTTACCCTAGGTTCACACAGACTTCACACTGAGGCGATATCGGCCATCGCCGAGATTTTCGTCTCCAAAATGGGCGAATTCTGTTGCTTCGTCAGGTGATTTTCAATGTTGGGAAAATTCAACTCTAATCGGGCGACAGTACGATTTTATGCACGCAACAGCAAAATTTCGCGTTAAATTCTGTTGCCGACGAACATTCAGTGTGAACATCCAGGCCATAAAAATCTTCTATCGCTGCGATTGAAAAATCTCGTTCATCGCCGCGATTTGCTCTGTGTGAACCTAGGGTTAGGCCTACTGTCTCAGCTAAATTTTCTGACTGCGTTTTGTTCGTGAATTCGTCTGTGTTGTGCCCGGTACAACTTTTGTCCTTCTTGATTTCCAGAAGGCACTAACCCCTCGCGATGTGACTCATTGTCGTTATGTCGCGGTCGGATCGACTAGACGGTGTAATTCATTCCGGTTTAGTTTTTGTCGCGAACCGGCAAGCGATCTGGCCAGAACAAAATAACACTAGGGAGTAGCGCCAAGACTTAAAAAAACTGACACACACTCAAACAACAGCGATACTAGCACTGCTAGCGATAGTGAACGTCCCCGTTGGAGCTCACCAACGCTTGCTCCAATAACTTCGTATCCTTAACATTGCAAAAAAATGATACAGTCTTCATTGTTTCCTTGGTGTGTGCAGACCGCACCTTTGCTTTATTAGAAATTTATAAACCCGCAAGTTTGTCTTGCTTTAAATGCCGCAAGCGTAGTGGGCGGCGCTACAAGAATAGCCTATTTGTAAAGCTTGGAAAGCATAGGTGTTGGCGCTACTCCTAGTGTTATTTTGCTCTGGATCTGGCCACATTTTGATCGCTGGTCCCGGTCGTTTATAAGTATCTTGGATTCGCGTTTTGTGTTCATCGTCTTATTAAGATCGGAATGATTTTGCAACCGCTCTTGGCCACCGGAAAATATACCTAACAGTCTGCAGATTTGTTTACCTGACAAGCCTTAAATACAACAGCATTAAACCCTGACTGGGCAGTTTACAAGAATAAAACATCGAGACAACGCGGCTATCGAGGCTCTCTTCATTCCTCATGTCGCATCGGTTATATTTTCGGACACGTTTCATTTATTCGGTTTTTTATTTCCCCTTGCTTTCCCGTCAGTTCAGTTCCCGGAAACTTGGAATCGGAACAACCCGGTTTGAAGTTCGTGGAGCTGATTTTCTGTCATTCGACTTTATAAAGAAGTAAGGCCTTCCAGACTCTCCGGGGACCCGAATTCCGTCCCCACATTTCTAGTAGAGAATCGTAAATTTAGTGGAACGCCCTTCTTGTATTTATAAAATGCGAAAAGCCGAACACTGCAAGTCCGTGATAAGAAAAAATAAAATCTTTGTTGGTGTTTGTCTGATGGCCACACAGATACATGAATGCTGAATAATGTATGCGTGTTTAGGAATAACTTTTAAAATATCATAAGCCCTCCCGGATAATGCCTTCATGAAATCTTCGGGCCCAATCACTAAATATATCAGAGTGATGTTTGTTGATATGTTGATTGACTTTTTGTTTGTCGTTCTGTCCATTCCGCTATTGCCTAGAGGTTTAGCGCTGGTTAAGCTTCGTTCACAGGCATTCATAGCCAAGCACGGATGCCTAGGCACCTGACTAGCACCACCATCCACACCCATGCCTAGGCCCAAGTTTAAAGCCTGGCACGAAGTTTTAGGCTAACTCGGTGCCGGGGCACGTGCCTAGGCATCTGTGCTTGGCTAGGCATGCTTGTGAACGCGTTGACTAATTTTATAATCAACTACACTGGAATCCTAATACTCTCTGTTTCTGAACCAAGGCATATACAAGTAAAAGACTAATTGTGGCGGATGTTTAAATTATGACTGACAGTACGAATACCCTCTTAAAAAATTAACTCATGATCAACTAGGGCCCACTTGCCCATGAAAGTGGAAGGTGGGAGGATGGTTCAGCTCTAAATATGTATTTCCATCCCTTAGATTTCTAAAGCACAAGGAATTTCACCGTCCTATCTCCAATTCTTGTCAAGTTAAAAAATTAAAAACTTGCCAATCTGGGCCCAATTGCCCCTGAACCAAGTGGGGCTGGGGTGGGGGATCCTCAAAAAGCAAAAAGAGACCCCAATGCCCACAAGTCTACCAAGTTTAACTTGACTCCCAACACGGCCGGGTCACGAACTTTGTTCTTAGGAGATCTGGGCCCAGTTACCCATGAACGGGATGGGTGTGGGAGTTGCAACTATGAAAGTGCTTTCCCAACCCTAGGATTTACAAGTACAAGGAATTTCATTGTCCTATATCCAGCTCTGGTCAACATTATTCACTGGGCAATCTGGGTCCGATTGCCCCTGAACCGGGTTGGTGTGGAGGGTGGGACCCCCAAAGTCATAACTAGACACCAATGCCAATATGGATACCACACTGTCAGAAGTTTCATAACAGATTGCGCATAACACTTTCAAGAATAACACCTTTTCACTTAGAAAAAAAGTGTTATGACCAATTAAGTGTATATGATTTCGTGCCCAGATCTCCAACAATACCTTCAATAGGTAAAATACTACACTGTCAGAAGTTACATAACGACAACAGCAGGATGCGCGGTTTCAACAGATAACACTTTGGGATGTTATATGTTATGTTTCTTTCGTTCCCGTTAGTATTTTTACCAATTGAAGGTGTTGTTGGAGATCTAGGCACGAAATGGTGTAAACTTAATCCGTCATAACACTTTATTTCTAAGTGAAAAGGTGTTATTCTTGAAAGTGTTATGCGCAATCTGTTATGAAACTTCTGACAGTGCAAGTTTCAACTTGATACCTGTAGGCTATGGTTAGGCCTAACAAGTTATGAACTCCACTAAAAACGGTGAAAACCGGAAATTAGCTACCTCGGCAGCAAGATGGACTGTAATAATAAGAATATTCCACTAACAAGCGCTAGAAGCTCGTATGGCACTTGCAAGGCTGGGTCGGAGGATGAAAGTAGGAATTGGTCAATTCGTGGGTTTGTTTGTGATCATTTGTAAGCAAAACCCTTGAGATAAGAATGATCATAGACAGGTCCTTGGAAATCAAAAGAATGTATTGTTTGTTGATGCATTTGACTGTGATGATGCGCACTTTAAGGGCGCTAGAAATTCATCCCTTTAAAGTACAAACAATACTTTTGAGCAAAATATACATTTTCATGATGTCGATGAGCGTGTCGGATCATCGTTTTGGCTTCAAGGGTTTTGATTAAAGATGAATTTCTAGCGCTCTTAAGCGCGCATCGTCACAGCCAAGTGAAAAAATAAGACATTTTTTTTACCAAACAATACATTTTCGTGATTCCAAGTGCCGATGATCAGTTTATGTTTCGTGGTACAGGCAAAACCCGGCTAGGCCCAAAAAGTTCTAAAAAGTCGTAGGTACGTTACAAATCAATGGCGAAAGGCTGGGATTTCAGAAGCTTAGTAGTCCGTAAGAGATGTAGGGATAATATAAAAGGTAGAATAAACAATTATCCTTTAAACTCGTGAAAATTGGATCCAGAGGATCTGGCCAAAAAAATTTTACCTCAAGGGTTTTGTTTACAAATAGTCACAACAAACTCTCTTATTGGCAAATTCTGATTTCCATCCTTTGACCCAGCCGTGCAAGTGCCATATGAGCTTCTAGCTCTTATTCGAAATACCATTACTTTCTACTTGGAATGAGCGAGTTTCCTGTTAGCGCTTGTCCTAGCCAGTACCAAGAATAAATAAGAATAAATTATTTATTCTTGCCTATTCAGCCTTCCCACTCTCAGACGCGGCGGCTGGACGCAAGAAAATCGAAAACTGAACGCGCAGTTATTAAAAAATGAGAAATAAAGCCAAAGAAATAGGTCCAGACAGAATAATAATTGTATTTAAAAGCCCGAGGGTCATATACAAGGACAAGCTGTATATACACAAATATTCAAATAATGTGTACAACGGTTACGTCAGCTACGATTCTTCACCAGCGATTTTTCGGCCCTTCTTAGCAAGGGACCTATTACAGGTTTGTTTCCTTCCCCGACGTTGACCCTGAAGATTGAAAGCCTGACGAGGACCCTTGCCAAGAAGGGCCGAAATATCGCTGATAAAGAATCGTAGCTGACTTATCCGTTGTATACATTATTTGAATACATGTTTCAAAGTCAGCTTGGGCTCAAGGAATATTTAAATACACAAATGTTACAACACACTGTTATCATACAATAAATATGTAGTTAATACATTTGACTGCATAAAAGCCCGAATGGGCCTGTGAGGGCAGTCAAGGTAAATATCGTAGACGTTGACGTGATGGCTGTTAAGATTGTGAGCCTGTTGTTAGGTAGCGTTGGTAACCAGGTAAGTCGAACGATCTTTAATCTCGAATCCAAACATAAAAACCCTGAAAGAGGAACACAAACATAATATTCATACCTCTTTCAGTTTGATCACTTCACAACGTAAATATCATATCCTATTTAAATTCACTTAAACCAGTATCCGACTTCTAACTTATTAAATAAATATACTAACCTATTCGGGTTTACTTTTCTTCGTCTTCTTCTGCGGATCTTCGGATATTGGTAAATGTCACTCTAACTAAATACACATAGATGGCCGGGGCATATTTCAAATAACATAAATGTTTGTTGTTCTACAAAAATGGCCTACCATGTCTTTCAAAACGAAAATCAACACTTTGAAGCTTTTCATGTCCTCATGTGTGAAAGAGTTGTCTGCGAACCTTCAATCTGTCGGCGACGTTTATGTTGCGTAATACTGGCAAACCCGGCTAGGCCCAAAAAGCGCTAAAAAGTCGTAGGTAGAAAACGAGACAATAGCGAAAGGCTAGGATTTCATAAGCTTATTAGTCCGTAAGAGACCTAGGGATAATATGAAAGGCAGAATAAGCAAGAGGGGTCCTTTAAGTTTAAACTCATACAAATTGAATCCAGAGGATCGCGACGATTATTTTTTCGAAAACATTCCTGAAATTGCAAGCAGCAAACAAGGCAGCTTCCCAGGGCCGCGCATCTTTAATTATGTAAATGTGGGAATTTTAATGTGTAAAAAGTTTAGCTGTATCACTTCTGTGTCGGCTTGTCGATTTTCCAAATTTAAGTACGTTAAATAAATAAAAAATAAAAGTAAAGTTTGTGCTTCGCTAAATTACCAAAAAAAGGGGCCACTGATACTGGAATTGCGAGGCGATGGGTTACTCACTTCCAAAATGACGGTACAGTAAGAGCCCAGCCTGTACCCTCGAAGGCTTGTACAATAGTGTCCAAGAAGAAAGTAACCTCTCGATGCGTTTTCCGAATTATCCAAGCTTAAGTTAAAAGGGAGTTTATTTTTACATCTGATATTCGATTTGGACACACTGAAATATTTTGACTCATCTAATGGATTTTATATTATTTTTTTTTCACACGGAGCTCTGGAGTGTGCGCTGTCGCACGGCAATCTGAAATTCATCTAGACGCGGAGGATTTGAATTTCAACAAAGGCCTGTATTTCCAGTAGTGAGATGTGCAAAGCTCGGGAAGGTTACGCCCGCACAAGTAGAACAAGAGCTACGAGCTCACATGGCACTTGTTACGAGTAGGTGTTGCAAGGAAGTAGATGGGAACGTCACAAAATACCCCTTCAACCTCCTAGGATCGAACCTAGAAATAGGATATCTAGTTTCATTCGAGGCTGAGAATTCCCGGCATCGCCTCGGATCATATAGATCAAATGTAAGGACACAATATTTCCGGTAGTCGCCTCCTCAGACTCCCCCTACCACGGCCGAATCTGGTCCAGACACATAAACTGATTATCTGAAGCATCTTCTCTTACCAGCTATCAAGTTTCGCTTGAGTCTGAGCATTTTTCGCGAAATTACGGTTCAGATCCCCGGACCCTAAACTATGTCATCTAGGGAACATCGTATCTCTTCTCGCCAAGTTTCATTCAAATCCCTCCACTCGTTTGACCCCTATGCGAGCTACAAAATTTCCGGGACTCCCCTCCAACTCCCCACACTGTGACCAAATACGACTTGGACACATAGACGTCGTATCTCTGACATCGCCTCTTCTCGTCCTTCAAGTTTGACTCCCATCGAAGCATATCTGCGAATTTCCGGCTCATTCTCCTCCTACCCTGGCCGGATGATTAGATTAGATTTTATTTTACACATGTATACAAAACATTTTACAGCACCTGCTTAGAAAGCCCCAAAGGGTTTGTTGGCCGCAGGTGGCAGTCTTCTCTATTCTACATATGTGGTAACACTACTTTTATATTATTATACATGCCATTCATACACGGTTCACACATATACAACAACATTCTACTTACAAAAAACACTCACGCATCAATTACTATTCTTTTGCAAGAAAAAATCTCTTCGCTGTAGCCTTGAAGGATGCCAGATGACTCGAATTTCTAATTTCAACTGGAATTATATCCCATACAGAGGGGGCAAAACTGAACCGTAAAAAAACAAACTAAGTCGCATAAAATCGGTACTGTCAAAGTTGCATCCCATTCGGTACATTCGTTTGATTTTTGTGCATGTCACAAAGTTTCCAGACCCCCCCCCCCCCTCGACACTTCTTTCCACTTGTGACGTTTCATTCAAATCGGATCGCCCGTTCAAAAATTATGAATGCCACTAGATTCCGGATTCGCCATCCCTCCAATCCCCCTACGATGGTCTGATCATGCAAAGGACTATTCTCAAGTCAGTTCGTTCGAGTCCTTGATACGCCTGCCCATTTTCATCGTCTTCAGGAAGTACCACACTCGCGGGATCACCAGAATTCCGGACGTTCCGAGCGTTTCCCAAGATTTCCGGTTGCCCCCTGCAGCTCCCTCCAAAAGTCACCGGATCCGGTCCGGATTTTAATTTGGTCGTCTGAGGCACGAGATCTTTCCAAATATCAAATTTCGTTAAGATCCGATCAGCCGTTCAAAAGTTACAAATACATCAAGATTCCGGATTCCCCCTCCTTCCACTCCCCCACGATGCTCGGATTGGGGAAGTGACTATTTCCAACTTCATCATTTGGGGTCCCTGATATGCCTGCCAAGTTTCATCGTCATAACTTATTTGGAAGTGCCCGAACTAGCAAAAGCTGGACAGACCGGCGGACGGACAGAAATTGCGATCGCTATATGGCACTTGGGGGAAGGGCAAGTGCAAACAATGCAAATGATAAGACGTGTCTTGCAAGGAATCGGTATTTTAGTTTTCGGTAATGGCTTACATATGTAGTAGGTAAATCAAGCGTAATGAGACAAGCACATAGATTATAATATGAAAAATCCGTTTGAAATCCTGAAGCAGAAACACGCTAAGTTCATGATTAAGCTTGATAGCCTAAAGCATAACCTGGGTCAAGGTTTGAAATAGATTGTGTCTGTTAGTATGGTATGTTATTTTTATTTGTTTTTTTCAAAATTTGTTGAGTATTTGATTGTGTAAGTGTTGGGCCACGTTTAATGTAATTTTTTGCCGTGTTGTCTTCTTATTTCCTTATTATACTCACCAGCTTTGGCGGTCAGAAATAAATGAAATGAAATGAAATAGATGTACCAGAAACAGGAAAGAATAAGTTTATTTGATGAAATTCACTATCTGTTGTTAACGGACAAACGAAGTAACACATTTTTATCGGGTTTTCAAGCCTTTTTAAGTGACAAAGTTGTCTGCTAACTAGACTGTCGACCCTATTCGCTTGAAACTTTTAAAGGCCTACTCTCCCCTGAATATCCGCCAGCTCTATGGACGTCAAGTTCTGACGTGTTTTCCATTAGCTTTTCAAACATTCCCCGAGTTCCTCGCTTTCTTCCCTAAGGAAGTAATCTGAAGATTCCCCACGCTTAGTTTGAAATCTCTTCACCGCTTTTCAAGACACTCATGAAATGGTTTTCATCACGGATTGCCTCGGCATGGCGACAGACGATGCATTCTGTATGAGGAAGCAGGAAGGGAAGCAGGCGTGGGAAGAAAGTGAGCCCTTGAAGGAACACAACACACATGCTTTTGTACATCACGTTTGTTTTTTCCATGCAGATCTTGGAGCACAACTCTTACTAGAAATGATCTTTTGCCTATGAAAGGGATCAGAAAAAAGTTTTCCAAAAATACCATTACTTTCCACCTGAAATTATCGATTTTCTTGTTAGCACTTGTCGACGCTATCCAGCCTTCCTGCTCGCGGACGCGACGGGCGGGAGTAAAACGTTTGAAAACTCAACGCGCCGTGGTTAAAAAACTAGACAAATGAAAGAAGTAAAAAACAGAAGTTTCTCATATCCCTGTTTGAAAGAGTTGTCAGTGGATATTGAAGACTCCGGCAAACTTTACTTTGTGTGACAGGGAAAACACGGCATTGCCGAAAAAGCGCTAAAATTTGTAGGCACAAAACGAAACAATGGAGAAACGAGGGGATTTTAGAAGCTTATAATTCGACAAGGGAGCTAGGAGTATTATAAACGGCAGAATACCTTTAAAGTTGAACCGAAAAGGGCTGAGATAGGTTATTCTGTTTTCCCTTCACTTATTCACTTAAAGAGGCTTGAAGACCCGATGAAAATTCGTGACTTCGTTACTCCGCTGTTCAGAAATAGTGGAATAGTCAAATAGTGGACTTTCCTTGTCGGATTTGTGACATATCTACGCGCTTGTAACTGTGTTGTACGACTGACGAAAAAGATTTACGACAAGTTTTTCTCCCACAGTGCCGAAGTCCGGTGTAGTTCTGTTATGATGTACCTGTAGGTCTTGTGCTTGTTCCTCCCACCAAGTCTCATCCCAATCGCTCCACTCTAAGCGCATCACATGGTTTTGGTTCCCCCCTCCGACTCCGCCCTATTCCGGTCCAGACTTGAAATGGGACATCGGTGACACGAGGTCTTTCCAAGTGTCAATTTTCATTAATATCCGATCACCGGTTTGAAAGTTATGCATGCCACTAAACTCCGGCTCCCCTCCCTCCCCCCAGGATGGTTGGATCGGGCAAGTGACCATTTCCAAGTTAGTTTGGTTCGGTCCCTAATATGCCTGCCAAATTTCTTCATCCTACTACATCTGGAAGTACCCTAACTCGCAAACACCGGACTGACTGACCGACAGACCGACGGAAAAGTGATCGGTAAATGGCAAATGGAAATCAGAAGCCCGAACCTAATCAGCAGATTAGCTCGAGCGCGTACTGACCGTTCTAAGGACCTATATACTTCCTATCCGCGAATATCTGTGGCAAAACTTTCATCCCGCCAGGCTTGCTGTAGTAACAAGACCAAAGTTTTCTATGGGATCCCAAAAATTCAATATCTGATCCAGACAACTGGGTCTTGTCTTAGCCAGATCCAGTCATCGCCAGAATCCTTGAACATTCTTACAATTAAAATTCAGAAACAGATTAAGGCCAAATAGCTAATCATCTGAGAAAACCAAGTTCAGATATGGATTCACCATGTGTGTTTACCCGTATAAGTCATAGCTGTTTTGACGAAAAGTTCCTGCCACTTCTGCCAATTTCCGGGTTTCGGCCGAATTCTAGAACTACTTGTCCGGCGAAAAAAGAAAGCTCAAAAACGAACTCAGGGTATCTTCTTTCCCCAATAATGAACATCTAATCAACTTCAAATAAAAATTTAACTTATAACAAATTTTCCGACTCCAGCCGGATTCTGGTCGAACTATATGTCCGGGTAAAATATGATTGTCACACACGGAGTCAGCGTCTCTTCTTACCACTAAATCGGTATCTAATCAGCTAGAAATAAAACTTTTGCTTCTAACAATTTTCCGGTTTTGGCCGGATTCCGGGCGAACTACATGTCCGGGTAGAAAATTGTTTTCACGTAAAAGTTCAGCATGTCTTCTTGCTCCAAATTGGACATCTGATCAACTCCAAATAAAACTTTTAATTTTAACAAACTTTCCGGTTTGGACCGGATTCCGGGCGAACTACTTGTCCGTCGAGAAAATGGTTTTCACCATCGTCTTCAGCATGTCTTCCTACCTCTAAATCGAACATCTAATCAACTTCAAATAAAACTTTTACTTTTAACATACTTTCCGGTTTTGGCCGGATTCCGGGCGAACTACTTGTCCGATTACAAAATGGAACACCATCACCATCACCATGAACACCATTGTGTTCGGCGTGTCTTCTTAACCCATAATCGACTATCACATTAGCTGTTTCAAAATATTTTGTTTGCCCCTTAATTTGAACCCCCTCCCCCACCCCTAAATGTAGGGCTACAAAGCCCATTTACGAACTCGACTGGTCCGCCGACCCAACGAATCCTCACACCAAGTTTCATCAAACTATCTCATTCCCTTCGAGAGTTATCGTGCTTACAGACGGACGGACAGAAGGACAACTTTTGCGATGTCATAGGTGTCCCTCCACTTACGTTTTGGGATCCCAAAAATTAATAGGAACGGGTTCTATTTTGTGTGTTAAAAGTTATACGTGACTAATCACAGCGTGCGTTTCCATCACTGACTGTTAAGGAAGAAAGAGAGAAACGGATAAGGAGAGATATTTGTAATAGGATTGAAACTGAATGGCTCTTTAAATGGAAAGTCATTCATGCTAAACTGTACAACTAATTGCGTTTTGACAGGTACAAGTTTTTACCTTATCTGAAATAACTAGAGCAATCCTGGTAAGCTTAAAACTAAATCGAGGAACTTACATTGGCCCAACCGATACAGCTCAACAGATATTATACTGAATTTGCCCAAAACCGGTCGAGGCTGATCTAAAATTCAACATTTCAGGATGTTCAGTGTCCCTAAGTCATCAAAGGTTAGGTCCTCTTGGGATTCATTGTCAGGCTCCTGGCTCCGTGTTGTTAATGCGCATACGTGGGCGTTCAACCTGATTTGCAAGTTGAACGGAAGAGGAGGATATCTTAAATAAGGCGTACAAGGCGAAGTATTTTTATTCATGTTACAACACAAGCGTAAACGGTCTTATAGGGCACTAACGTGCAGCTAATCGTTCTGCGAAGCGGTGAATGTAAACCCTAGGTATTTAAATTCATCCACAAATTGAAGAATTTACCCTGAAAAGAAAAACTTTTGGGAGGTGATGCAGACTAATGCCACGAGGGATAAAGCCATGCATAGTGTTTTCTTTGTATTGAATGTTATGTCGTGCTGTAAAGCAAAATCATCACGAATAGCCAGGAGTCGGTTCAGCGCATGGACCGTAGGGGCCAGAAGCGCTATGTCGTCAGCATATCTAAAATTGTTAAAACATACACCCTGGACGAAGCAGCTTACACCTACGTTAACTTGCGCACTGTTAAGTTCATCCACAACAGGTTGTATAGAACAGGGGACAAAACTCCACCTTGCCTAACACCATTTATAACGTGAAACGGGCGGCTGAAAACACCATCCCACAGAATTTCTGGCTTTGAAACCAGAATGGAAAGGTTAGAACTACTCTAGATAGTAGTTCTATCTAGGGGGCTAGGGGGCTACAAATCCCCCTCTACGAACTCGACTTGTCCCTTGACCAAAAAAATCCTCACACCCAGTTTCACCAAAATATTTCATTCCCTTCGAGAGTTGTGCTGACAGACGGACAGACGGACAACTTTTACAAAGTCATAGGTGTCCCTTCACTTACGTTTTGGGATCCCAAAAAGCTAAGTTGCCACACATATGAGCTGTCATATCCATCGTATCTTCTATCATTTCTTCTCGATGCATTCGTCGGCATGTGACGTGGCTGCTTAGCGGAAGCCCGTGGAGTTACCTCTTAGAATTCCTGGGAACGTGCAATTCCTTGTAGGCCTCTCTGACCTTCTTTCGTATCCCGTAATTAATATTTCGTTAATCACGAGTTTCCCTGGTTCCGGAAGGCATTTAATATCGGCGGCCATTAAGGGACAAGAGGAGGAATGTTATGGTGTAGAGTGGTGCACCAAGGGGTTTGGGATTCGTGTTTGGGTGGTATAGTCTTCACTGCATGAAGATGAGTATGAAGAATAGCTTATTAGTATTCCTTCAGCCCAAGCTCACTGTGAATCATATTTTAGCCCATCTTGGAATGGGTCCTTGCTTAAGTTCATTTTCCAGCTTGAGTGGCTTAAGCCTGAAGAGGACCCTTGCCAAGAATGGCCGAAATATTGCTCTGATAAAATGTACTGACTGGTATGTTTCTTTCTGGTCCCCGGATTGGCTTATCTCAGTCTTCCGTTCTATTTTGATCTGCCTCACTTTCTGTGTTTTACTCGAAAATCTCGTTTTCATTCCAACGAATTAAAATACTTCGAAAAAAATCTGCTGATGATAAATATTTGTTGGTAACTAAGCCCTGGGCCGTATTAGACATCAGTTGAGAATTTTTGTTGGAGAGTCACTTTTCGTGTTTAATTTTTAGTTCGTTTGGTGGCTAACAGAGGAGCTCCATCATCTAATGTGAAACAGATTTCGTGGGTGCTCACGTCACTCAAGAAAAAGGATCGTGACTGGACAGTAGGAATGCACGCCCTAATTTACCGCAACCTGGCGATAATAGAACAAGTATTTACTACTGAGGATGAAAAGAGAAAGATTAAATAAATATAGTATTCAAGCCGTATTCATTTATTGTTACTACCTAAGTTCATGTTAAAGGCTGTGAGAGAGGTCAACCAATCAAGAAATTGCTCCCGCCGATCAAGAATCCGCGTTTGTGCAGAGTTAAGTGAATGGAGAATGGAAGTGTTTTGGAGTAAGGAGTTCGGGATAGGGGAGCTAGAGCGATTAATGACTAGTAGAAATTTTATTGAGATTATAAGTCTAGGGAGGTTCCTTCTCCACCCTGAGGCATGTATCCAGTGTTGACACTTTTGTCTGATGAAACCTGTGACTGAATAAAAGTCTTTCATTCCGCCAGTATGGCAAGACAAGAAAAGAAAAAACGTACAAAGGCTTCGGCATTTACAGTACAAATATCAAAGTTTGTATTCCGTAACACTCAAATAAGACATTCTGTTGCAAGCGAACGTGTCGTTTCTACCAATCATAAACGAGAAACCTCGCTAATTCAGCTTTATAATCATATGCTTTATAGCAACACTGAATGTGTCTGTAGAAGCCAGTAGCTTATCTTTTTGCATTATATTGTCACTATTGTTAACATGTATCTCTGTTTAAACTGATACCAGTATTTTTAATGTAATTTGACCAATTGTTTTTGATTATATTCAAATACAAACGAAGAACAGCCGTACGGTCACTTATTTATTTATATATTTGTGACCCGATTTTTGGATAATGGAGGAGTATGAGTAAAATACACAAAGTAAAATACACATATTAAAACACTAAACAAAACATTATCTTATACGTTTGTGCTACAACTATTCCCAACCCAAAGGGGAGGCCTGAGACGAACTTTGAATCAACTTGTGCCGTAAGCGCTAACTCAGGTCAGATTTGTGTGGAGCCTTGAGCTTCCATCTATTATCGCATTTTGAACCAGGTTCTCTTCTAGGGGTAGGACAGTCTGAATATGAAGTAGCCGATATGGTGGACCTCTTTGTGTTACTCATACCGCCTGCAGGAGGTGATGAGTTGCAGGTAAGTTCACCTCTCCCTTCACTGTGTAGCCCCTGGTTCATACTTCTGCCATTATCTGCGCTTAATGCCCGAGTCCCACTATAGTGACACCTGGTAATAACTCTTAGAGTTATTACCAGACTTAAGGTTGAGTTATTACCAGACTTAAGACTTAAGGTTGAGATTGGGAAGAAAAGACGCTGAAAACGTAAAATGACGATATGGAAAAATCCATCTCCGCCATTTTGAAACGTAACTTTGACCAATCACAGACGACAGTCACTGACTTTAGCTAGTTTTGTTTACCTATGAGTGATGATGGTGGTAATATATCTTGAATTTCTTCGTTCAAGGTGTGGCCAGAATGAAACGTAAGAGTGGGTCATAACCAAATTAACAATTCAAATACGTACAGATGTGACTGAATGTGACCCGGGCATAATCCCGATGAAAAATTTATCTCAAAATAGTACTATGAAGTAGTACGAAAAAGTTGCATGCAGTACTAACGATGCTACTACATGCTTCTACTTCAAGGCTACCGTGTTACTGCATACTACTATATGGTACTATTAGCAAGACTGGATGTTACTATGGCAAGACAGGATGCTACTGGATACTACTACATAAGATTGGTCCAGTCTGAGGCACATTAAATGATAGTATTCTTAGCTATTACATAGTATTACATGCAACGTTTTCGTACTACTACCATATTTTTGGATAATGGAGGAGTATGAGTAAAATACACAAAGTAAAATACACATATTAAAACACTAAACAAAACATTATCTTATACGTTTGTGGTACAACTATTCCCAACCCAAAGGGGAGGCCTGAGACGAACTTTGAATCAACTTGTGCCGTACGCGCTAACTCAGGTCAGATTTGTGTGGAGCCTTGAGCTTCCATCTATTATCGCATTTTGAACTACTACAAATTTTTCATCGGGATTTTGTGATATGCAAGACGAATCATGCAACACGCAACACAAAAAGTTGCTTTCTGTCCCAGTAGCTATCGGATACGTTGAAAAATGTCAACTGGTACGACAACACACATGCGATTTTCTTTTAGAAGAATAAAAATGGGTCTACACTCTAAAAACTTTCACCGAGTTAGGATTAAAGTCAACTGCAGTATTTGCTACTGGGATTAATCTTATCTCTACTGGGATAAGATTAATCGGAAATAGAGATAATCTCATCTCAGTAGAGACAGGATTAATCCTAGTAGCAAATATTGCAAAATTTTTATTACAGTGTAATTAATGGGTGGGGCGGTAAAAATTCAATGCCCAGAGACGAACCCTCTTAAGGGAATAAATAACCCTAAGACGTCAAAGAAAACAAATTACTTGACAAAGGAAAGAAAGAAAAGTAAACGAAAAAGAAAGAAAGAAAAAAGTTTGGCTTACCCGGTCTAGGAAACAAAACAATAAAAAAAATGTTCATTGAATTTTATATAATGTCTTTTATGTGCCGAATAAAGCGAATAAAGCAAACTTTCTCGGGGAAGAAAGAAAAAAGAAGCTCAGCTTATTAAAAGTTTCTGACAGGTTTTTTGCTAAAAGTTGCTTTGTTTTTCTGAAAGAAAATGTTGTAATCTAGGACGGTTGAACACGAAGTATCTCCTGGACTAAACCTGATATTAACTGAATTACATGAAACGTTTGAGTGAGAATCCCTAAGTAGTTGTTTGTCCCCAGGGTTTTAGAGGTCGTCTTCCTGGGGGTTTCGTTCTTCTACCAGAAATTGGGCTAAAATCGGGGCTACCCAACTTAGCTAGTTTCATAGAAGCTTACAGTCCTTGTTGAGTAAATTCAAAGTTGAATGAATTTAATTAGGATACTTCACAAATATTTACGAGTTCAGAACTTCTGCTGCATGCTCATGCTGTATGATTTCACTCGTGTGCAAGATATAGCCTTATCTTGATTTAATCAGATTATTCATTCGAGACGTGAATACCTTTTCTTCACTTTTTACCTCAAAACTTCCGGTGGTCATAAAATAATTCTGGAGTCACTTTTCCAACGACCCGATTTGTTCGATAAAAGGCAACCCAGTCAAAAACACTTTCAGTTTCATAGGTTTTTTGTCGCTTCCTTTTCCGAGACCAGGCTTTTGAGAGGTCGTAAAACGCCAACCTTGTCTTCATTCCCGTAAACAAATATTTTCTGGAAGTTTGAGGAAAGCTCTCGTCAAAACAGAAGTTCTGTTCCAGGCTACTGGTGATACTGTACTTATAGTCCCAGGCTTCAAAGAGCCCATCTTGCATGTATCGCTACTTGACTCTTTGACCTCAATTGTTCCATCCATTCCTATTTTCGAGATTGGATGTCCTGTGTAATGTTTTTCCACCCGGACTGCACTACTAGGACTTTTGCGATTTTCCGTGTTTGACTCTTTTGGAGGCATAGGTTGATTACTTACACCAATCGATATCTTTCAAGATCTAGCTTTTCAATTCGTCAAACTCGCATCTCTGCTTTCGCTTTGCGATGAGCTCAGTGGTAAGAAATGCCAGTTAGTTACCCAAGTTGTTGTCCCTGTTTCTCATAGAAACAAAGGGGGCGCGCGAGTCTAGGAAGGATTTTTGGGATCTCAAAACGAAAAAGGAGGGATAGCTATGACTTAGTACAAATTTGTCCATATGTCCGTCCGTCTGGCCGTCCGTCTTTCAGTACGATTAATTTCGAAGGGAATGAGACATTTTGATGAAACTTGGTGTGAGGATTCTTTGGATCAAGGGGCCAGTCGAGTTCATAGATGGGCTCTGTAGCCCTACATTTAGAGTTGGGGAGGGGTTTCAGATTAAGGGGCGAACCAAATATTTTTTAACAGCTAATGAAGTAGTCGGTTTAGGGGTAAGAAGACGTGCTGAGCACAACTATGAAAAATCCTTTGTTGCCGGACAAGTGGTTCGCCCTGAATCCGGCCGCCGGAAAGTTTGTTAAAAGTAAAAGTTTTATTTGAAGTAGATTAGATATGTTCCATTTAGGGGTAAGAAGACATGCTGAACATTGATATGAAAATCATTGTCTCGTCGGATAAGTACTTATCTGAAGTTGATTGGAGGTCCGGTGTAGGGTAGGGAGGAATGCGGAATCCGTATATGAAAATCATTTTCTCGCCGGACAAATAGTTCGTCTGGAATCAGGCCGAAACCTCAGTTCTATCTGAAGTTGATTGATTAGAGGTTCGTTATAAGGGTAAGAATATATGCTGAATAGTTTTTCGAGCTTTAGTTTTTTGCCAGACATGTAGTTCGCCCGGAATCCGACCGAAAATTTGGCTGAAGTAATAAGGCAGGAAGTTTTGATCAGTTTTGTCAAAGTAGATATGACGTACATAGTAGATATGGGTAAACACTCATGCTGAATCCATATCTGAATATCTCAGAGGATGAGCCCTTTATCTGTTTCTAAATTTTAATAGTAAAAATTTCGAGGAGTCCGGTGAACACCGGATATCTTCAAGATCGATTTGTCTCGATCAAATATAAAAATTTTAGGATCCCATCGAAACCTTTGGTCTTGTTATTCTTTGAGAAGCCCAGCAGTGTTTAAGAAGAGATATATGTTAGAAGACTGGAAAGTGAACGGGGGAGCTGGGAGTAGCTCCCCCCTCTGCGGAGTAGCTCTTCATGGACGGTAGTGGGAAATGGTCGGCCGAAGCGGTCATCAAGGGCCCATGATTCACTATAACAGAGCAGACTAAGTGTAAAAACAAAAAAATTAAGTGGAAAACGTATTCAGCATATCTCCTTATCCGTATATTTAGATTTAGATTTAGATTTATTAATTGCTAAGCAGCCCGAGGGCCATGGCAACAAAAAATCACAAAAAAGTATCACATACTAGAAGAAAACGCACAAAACAAAATAACAACACAAAAAAGAGAAAAAGCTCCTCCTTAATCTTTCCCTTCTCTAATAACCATTTTCAATATTTCTTTGTTACTTCCCTAATCCAAAAATTTACTTCTATGTTCCATCGCTGTCCTCAGGAATCGCCCCAATCTCTTAATCGTACTAAAACATTCATTCCTAACAACTCTAATTAACCATTCTTCATCAAACTCACTCACACCGTACTGTTCTTTCCTCCATTCACTCAGCTCCATGCACTCGCAAACCATGTGATCCAAACTCTCATTCTCGCATCCACACATCGGACAGAAGTAAGGACCGGATTTCTGCCTAAAATTACCAATATAATGTCTTCTAGCACCAATTGGCAGGGTGTCCGCCAACATTTCAATAATTATTCTTAATTCCTCCCGCTTAAGACCCGCTTTAAACATTATACACTCACCCCATGTCTCCATTACCGCGGCATAAAGCCTCAGGGATTCTGATTGATCCTTTTGGACGTGCCAAACCTGTATTTCCTGGCTCTTAAGTATTTCCTGCACTAGCTTGCTAACTCCTTCCTCATTTCCTACTCCGTTATTCCACATTTCACCAATTCCAAAATCTTCCAATATCTGTTTTACCAAATATGGCCACGAATTCGACGAATCATCTTTCAACGCATCTTTCAATGCTGATTATACTAAGTATGCAGATCTAAGAACAATCTTTTCCCAAAATCTAACCATATTTACTAATCTTACATTTCTCAACGATGTTAGACCTAACTCACCTTTAATCACTACACTATTTGTAAATTTACTAACCCCTAACCACCTTTTAAAATACCCTAACTGAAAAACTTCTATTTTATCTATTTTCTCATAACCCCATACTTCAGACCCGTAATGCATTACCCCAGCTACCGAAAGACCGAAATATCGAACCTCTAATCAACTTTACGTAAAACTTTAATGTTTTACATTTTTTCCGGTATCGGTCGGGTTCCGAACGAACTTTCTGTCCGGCGAGAAAACCCGTTTCAGATATGGATTCAGCATGTTTCCTTACCTCTAAATCTTCTATCTAATCAGCTTTTAAAGATTTTTTCGTCCCTTAATTCGAAACCCCTCCCCTACTCTTAGATATAGGGCTACGGAGCCCGTCTACGAACTTGACGTGAACTTTGACCCAAAAGATCCTCATACCAAGTCTGAAGGAAATATCTCAATGCCTTCGTGCTGACAGACGGATAACATTTACGAAGTCATAGATATCCCTCAACTTACGTTTTGAGATCCCAGAAAAAACAAGAGCTGTAAGCTCATATGGCACTTGCATGGGTTAAGACGATTTGATTGATCAAAAGTAAGTTTCGACTTTGCGGTTGAGATGCGCACTCTAAGGGAGCTAGAACTTCATTTGTAAGCAAAACCCTTAGGCAAAAATGCTAATGGGCTGATGGGCATCATGAAAATGCATATATTGCTTAAAAGTATTTTTTTTTACTTTGCGGTCAAGATTGGTACTTTAAGGAATAATCGGATTTGGGAAGTAGCAATTTCTAAACAAATGTTGTTGAGTCTCCAATATTCCAGCGAAGTTTCGTCGTCCTAGCACATCTGGAAGTACCTTAACTCGCGCGATCACCGGAATCCCAGACCCCCCCCCCCTCCTCCAACTCCACCCACAATACCCGGAGCCAATCTGGTTCTGTAAATGATTAATCCAGAACATCTGTTTGCCATTCCCACGAAGTTCGATCCAGATCACACCAGTCTAAGCGGGTCAAGTATTTTCCGCCCTCCCCTCAATAATTGCCGGATTCGGTCCGGAAATGAAAAAGATCACCAGAGAAAAATGTCCTCTGTTTAATTATTAAATTTCACTCGAATCCGATCACCCGTTCCAAAGTTACGCATGCCTCAATATTCCGGATTCCCCTCCCTCAAACCCCCCCCCCCCCAAGATTATCATATCGAGGATTTTTTTTTATTCCAAGTCAGTTTGACCGGGTCCCTGATATGCTTTCCAAGTTTCGTCGTGAAAATCCCCCAAAAAACGGAATTCCGGGAAACCCCCTCCTCCCCCCCCCCCCCCCCCTCAAGTGTCCGGATCCGGTCAAATTATGTAAAAGATTTACATGGATCAGATGTTTGTTCTTCCCAGCAAGTTTCACTCCAATACCATCATTCTAACCGTTTCTCGAGATTTCCGGTCCCCCCCCCCAGCTCCCCCACGGTGTCCGTAGCCAATCTGATTCAGTAAATGACTTACCTAGAGCATCTTTTTGTTCTTCCCACAAAGTTCCATCCCGATCCCTCCATTCTAAACGGGTCACGTATTCCCCCCCCCCCCCCAATAGTTGCCGGATCCGGTCCGGAAACGAAAAAGATCACCGGAATGCCCTCTGTTCAATTCTTAAATTTCACTCGAATCCGATCACCCATTCCAAAATTACGCATGACTGAAAATTTCGGATTCCCCTCCGTCCACTTCCCCCACCATTATCAGATCGACAAAATTTTTATTTTGAAGTCAGTTTGATCGGATCCCTGATATGCCTGCCAAGTTTCATCGTGAAAATCCCCAAAACCACCATCACCGGAATTCCGGGAAACCCCCTCCCCCCCCCCCCCCCCCCCCAAGTGTCCGGATCCAGTACAATGGTCTGAAGGACTTATCTAGATCAGATGCTTGTTCTTCCCAGCAAAAAAAAACATTGTTGTAAACGTTGTTTGAATAATTGTTTCAAAGTCAGCTTGGGCTCAAAGAATATTTATCAACGAAGTACGGAACTTGCACAGCCCAGACATGCAGAATTGTATACATTGTTTGAATTAAAAACTTCCCAGCAAGTTTCATACGATCCCTCCATTCTAACCGTTTCTTGAAACTTCCGGTCTCCCCCCCCCCCCCCCTGGCTACCGAATCCGGTCAAGACTTTAAACGGGACATTACAGATATATATTTTATTCAGTTATGAAGTTTTCCCAGCCCTCCATTCCCCCCCAAAATGGTCGGATCAGAAAACTGATTATTTCTAAGTTTGTTTGGTCGGGTCTCTGATATGCCTGCCAAGGATCATGGTCCTAGCACAACTGGAAGTACCCTAATTCGAAAAAGTGTGACAAAATGCCCTAAATTTTCAAGTTTCCAGCGCCCCCACTACCCCACATATGGTCGATCGAGAAACTGATTATTTCCAGGTTAGTTTGGTCGGGTCCCTGATATGCCTGCCAAGTTTCATTGTCCTAGCTCATCTGGAAGTACCCTAACTCGAAAAAGTGTGACAAAATGCCCTAAATTTTCAAGTTTCCAGCGCCCCACTCCCCCGCATATGGTCGGATCGGGAAACTTATTATTTCCAGGTTACTTTGGTCAGGTCCCTGATATTCCTGCCAAGTTTCATTGTCCTAGCTCATCTTGAAGTACCTTAACTCGAAAAAGTGTGACAAAATGCCCTAAATTTTCAAGTTTCCAGCGCCCCCACTCCCCCGCATATAGTCGGATCGGGAAACTGATTATTTCCAGGTTCGTTTGGTCGGGTCCCTGATATTCCTGTCAAGTTTCATTGTCCTAGCTCATCTAAAAGTACCCTAACTCGGAAAAGTGTTACAAAATGCCCTAAATTTTCAAGTTTCCAGCACCCCGCACTCCCCCGCATATGGTCGGATCGGGAAACTGATTATTTCCAGGTTAGTTTGGTCGGGTCCCTGATATGCCTGCCAAGTTTCATTGTCCTAGCACATCTGGAAGTACCCTAACTCGAAAAAGTGTGACAAAAAACTCGGACCGACCGACCGACCGACAGACCGAATTGTGATCGGGATATGGCACTTGAGCCAGAGGCTGCAAGTGCCATAAAAACCAGAGTGAACTAAACTAACTAAAACAAAAGCACTACGCTATACTTTGTTTTACTAGCGATTTGCGTATGTCAGCTGTGTAATACAACGTTACTTCTGTAGTGGTTCCCGAGCGGTAGTGTGAATTGTACTTAACAACTTGAACAGTTACATTCTCACGGAGCTTACTAGATTCCCGTATTCACAAGAAGTCTTAAAGGACCCCTCTCGCTTATTCTGCCTTTTGTAATATACTTAGCTCCCATATGGAATTATAAGCTTCTAAAATCTCAACCTTTCTCCAATGTTTCTTTCGTAACTTCGGAATTTTATCGCTTTTTCGGCCTTGCCGAGTTTTCCCCGTCCCCCAACGAAAAATTTGCCGGAATCTTCATTGTCTGCTGACAACTCTTTCACACATAACGATGAGATAATCTTCTGTTTATTACTTCTTTTATTTGCTTAGTTTTTCTACTTTTTAACCAAGGCACGTTCAGTTTTCAAATCTTTTGCGCCCAGCCGCCGCGTCAGAGAGCAGGAATTAAGGCTGGATATAATCGACAAGCGCTAGCAAGAGAATCGCTAGTTTCAGGTGGAAAGGGATGGTATTTTCAAAAACGTTTTTTCTGATTCATTGTATAGGTAAAAGATCATTTCTAGTAAGTGTTCTGCTCAGGTTCTGCTTTAACTTTCGAAGCCATGTAAATTCCGATTTTTTCTTTATACCCACCTCAGTTAACAGTTAATAGAAGTCATGGATGTTTGTTTGCATTCGACTAAATTTCAAAAATAAAGATACAACATTACGTAGATGTTTCTTCAGCCCAAGCTGACTGCGAATCATATTTGACGGTGCAAAACGGATAAGTCAGCTACATTTTATTAGAGCTATATTTCGGCCCTTCTTGGCAAGGGTCAATCAATTTTCAAAAGAAGAAATTCACAAAATCGGGTATATAAGGAAGAATCTTTAATTATTTTTCACAAGTTCCTTTTCCAGCTTGAGCGGCTTGAGCCTGAAGAGGACCCTTGCCAAGAAGGGCCGAAATATAGCTCTAATAAAATGTAGCTGACTTATCCGTTTTGCACCATCAAATATGAACATTACGTAACCAGTGATAGGGTTTGGGACCTGTTGAAAAGCGTGAAAAAACTGTCTTAAGACCGGCGGGCCTGACCTTATTCTCCTCTCTCTCTCACCAATCAACAATTGGAGGGGAAGGAATGTCCTATCCTACTCAGCCTATGGCGCAACTCACGTTCCTCTTTCTCTCTGCTTCTCAAAGCAAGTAAAAATAAATCCTTTATATTCACTCAGAACTGTACAAGATCCAGAACATGATTACGTAATTTCTGACCTGCCTTAGGTCTGAATCGAAACATAGTAAATAAATTTTCTTCATTTCTACATCCTAAACCCGAACGATTGAAATTGACAATTTCTGGAAATAATATTTTCTGGCTGATCAGTTGAACGGACCAAGTTGTAGCCAGTGATGTTTCAAACCTACGGCTGCGGTCTAGCCGTTCAAAGTTTAACTGAAAAGCCAGCCTCTTTTCGTAGATTCTTTATTAAATACACTGAATTATTTTTACTCTCTTGAAGGATTTTCTTCTTTTTTTCTCAACAGGAGTATGGACGGCCTCCCTTCAAGACCGGCTCCACAGCGGGACCGCGAAATTTATTTTTAGGTTTATTATTAAATATTCCTTCAGCCCAAGCTGACTGCGAATCATATTTGATGGTGCAAAACGGATACGTCAGCTGAATTTTATTGGGAAAAAAAAATGTCGTTGTGGGTGGGTTTCCTGTACACTGAGCAGACGAAATAGCTCCAATAAAATTCAGCTGACGTATCCGTTTTGCATCATCAAATAGGTATATTATTTAGGATGCTATTTATATGAAATTTCTTCGATTTCTTCTTCGCTCGGGTCTAAGGAAAAAGTATCAGATGTTGTCGATAAAGGCAACCTTTGACGTTGCGAATCAGACTGACAATCTGCCATATTTTCTTATTTATATATATATAGCGTGCATGTATTGTCTGGGCATGACTGATGAAAAAATTTCTCAAAATAGTAGTATGAACTTTTACGAAAAATAACATGCAGTACCAACTGATGCTACTACATGCTGTTATAGCAAGACAGGATGATACTGGAGCAAGGCGGGATGGTACTGAACACTACTGCTTAAGATTAGCCCAGTGTGAGGCATATTAAATTAAAGTATTCTGTTACTGCATATCAAAACATGCAACTTTTTCGTAAAACTACAATACTAATAAAAAGGCTACAAATTTTGCATCGGGGGGTTTGCCGTTGTAGTTGCTAAAAAGTTTAAGGATAGAGGTATAAGCACATAGAGGTGCAGCAAATCCGAGAGGGAGAACTCACAATATGAAAATCGAAAACTTGTGAATAGCGGAACAACAAAGTATCGCATTTGTGTCGGTTCTTCATACCTATTTAAGGGATAAGAAATGGGTAACTTGATTACCATATAGAAATCCTTTTTCGGTTGAACTTCACGATATGGGAATGCACCAACTCAACAAAGCCAGCAACGCTCCAAGGTATCTCTCACATCCCGTAATCCAATCCGTCTAGTAGATGTATGCCCTCTTCGAGATCCAAACGGATTTGGAATATTCGCTGGTTGATAAATTGCTTGGACCGAGGTGTAAACAGCTTCTCCTTGAGTTGTCTACTCCTTGGTTGCTTGGTTACAGGCATCTGTGTTGACTAGTTGTGTTCTTTGCGAAAACTTCTTTACCTCCCGGGACTGTGCAACTTCTTATTTCTGAAAAAGTTCAGATTTGTCTTACTTTGCTTATTGCGTCTCTTCGTGATTGGAACTTCCTGGATTGTCTGTAGAATCCTTTCCGTATAAGGGACAGCGCTGGATTGAACTTTATCTCTCGAAAACGTCTTTTAGAGGATGTTTCGCCCTTCTATCAGTAGTAACCGTAGTTACTATTTTCCTTCCAACCTCGTGCCGGATTAGCCCATGGCACGATACTTTGGGTGGAACACTCTTAGCCGTTTGCCCAAAACTTTTGCGCTACGCCTTATTTTTTTCAACCCTTTGTTTTTTAATGACCAGTCCTGGACAACTTAGAAGCCAGTTAAAAACCCACCCTCAAAGAATTTGGGGTTGATGGTTTATGGGTGAAGGTAGCCTACTTTAAATTGAGAATTTTTACAATTTTGTATATAATTTTAAATAAGGCATGCAAAGACACCATTTTTATAATGAATGACATTTTGAAAAATGTAGATCATAATGATTTTAAATTATGTGAAGCTTAAAGGTTTAGATGTACCTGTTTTTGGTTTTGTTTTTAGAGGGGTTAAAGTTTAAACGAATATGGGTGAGATCTGGTCTCGTCACATATCGCTTATTCACCTAAGTAGATTTTAGGCTCTAGCAGTAACGTTCAGAATATCAGGAACAAATAATCACAAGAACCTCCGTCTCCCTATCTCTATAATTACGACCATGCGGAGTCGAATATATTCTGATGCCCTACTCGAAACAAACGAGCGGAGGCGGAGCCGCCTAGAACATCATGATTTATTACCTCTACAACAGGTATATCGCAGTAGAACCCCGCAAAGAATACGAACGCCGTCTGAGTCTTCCTTTAAAGATGATGCAGGCATCCTACAGTTTTTCATCTGGTAGGCCTAGCGGCGAAGAGGGAAGTAGACGGGTATCAACTCAGAACTCACAGCAAGTATCTCTAGCTCCGCTCAGTTTTATCGGGGTATCCATAGTCGCTGCATGGGACCAAAGACGGAGGTTCTATCGGATTATTTGTTCTTGAGAATATGCACTACTGACCGGACAGGACAAAGTTTACCCCGACGCGGAGAATTAGAATTTCAACAAAACAATGCATTCCAAACATTTGAATACGTGAAGACCGGCTAAACAAGACCAAAGGTTTCGACGGGATCCCAAACATCTAATATTTAATCCAGACAATTGGGCCTAGTCTTCGCCAGATCCAGTCTTTGCCAGGCTAATCATCAGAGGAAACCAAGTTCAGATATACCTCTATAAGCCATATCTGTTTTGACGGTACTGATCGAAACTTCCTGCTATACTTCTGCCAAATTGCAGGTTTGCCGAATTCCGAACGAACTACCATACATGTCCAGAAAAAAAAGGTGAGAAACGAGTTCAGCGTATCTCCTTATCCGTATAAAGAACATCTAATCAACTTCAAGTAAACCTTTAACTTATAAAAAAAAAAAATCCAGTTTCAACCGGACTCCGAACGAACTACATATCCCGGTGAAAAAAGATTGTCAGAGAAAACCCGTTTCAGATATGGATTCAGCATGTTTCCTGACCTCTAAATCTTCTATCTAATCAGCTTTTAAAGATTTGTTCGTCCCTTAATTCGAAACCCCTCCCCTACTCTTAGATAAAGGGCTACGGAGCCCGTCTACGAACTTGACGTGAACTTTGACCCAAAAGATCCTCATACCAAGTTTGAAGGAAATATTTCAATGCCTTCGTGCTGACAGACGGACAAAATTTACGAAGTCATAGGTATCCCTCAACTTACGTTTTGGGATCCCAGAAAAAGAAACCAGGGTGAACTAAACTAACTAAAACAAAAGCACTACGCTATACTTTGTTTTACTAGCGATTTGCGTATGTCAGCTGCGTAATACAACGTTACTTCTGTAGTGGTTCCCGAGCGGTAGTGTGAACTGTACTTAACAACTTGAACAGTTACTTTCTCACGGAGCTTACTAGAAACTTTTACTTTTAACCAAGTTTCCGGTTTTGGCCGAACTCGGGGCGAAATACTTGCTCGGCGAGAAAATGGTTTTCACCATCGTGTTCAGCATGTCTTCCTACCCCTAAACCGAACACCTAATCAACTTCAAATAAAACTTTTACCCCTACCCCACCCCTAAGTATAGGGCTACAGAGCCCATCCACGAACTCGATCTTACTCTTGACCCAAAGAATCCTCACAACAGGTTTCATCAAAATATCTCATTCCCTTCGAGAGTTACAGTGCGCACAGACGGACAGACAGACAGACGGACAACTTTTGCGATGTCATAGGTATCCCGCCACTTACGTTTTGGGATCCCAAAAATATGTTACTTCGTTACTCCACTATTCATATTATCGATATTCTTATGTGTGGTAAGCCCTACCTATCTGTGTTTGTTCCTCAGAGCATGAAATATTTAGCAACTACAACGATAACTGGTTAAGGTAACAATAACCTAATCGGGGGGGGGGGGGCATGCGATAGCGGGCATGTTTCATAAGCGACCTTCGAATCTAGACCTGGACATTTCCTGAACTTCGCTTTGCTACCATTGAAATGCATGCTTTTGTTGAAATTCAAACTCTCCGCTCCGGAGTGAACTTTTGTCTTGGCGGGCCGGCAGTGCATATTCTGAATATAACTGCTGGAGCTCAAAGTGAAAAAAAAATTTAAAAATCCTTTAGCAGAGTCAAATAATCCAGTGTATTGAAATCCAAGATATACAAAAATTTGCTTTTCACTTAAACTTTAAAGTGGTTGGTTTAGGTGGTTAAGTGGTTACATATATCATATCACCGCGGTAAAGAGGATTCATAGCCCCAAAAGTAAGAAATTAATAGAAGAGAAGACGCTACGTGGGTTTAAAAAAGAAAACAGTTATTTGTTTATGTATCTTTGACGATTCGGATTGCGTCACGAAAGTTGTAGTCTACCCGACTAAACAAGAAAAAAAGAGAATTTTGATAGTATTGAGGCATAGGATTTTCTGCGTTTAGCTCTTTTTGATGGAATGGAGTTAGTATTTCGAACGTTGGATAACTTGGAGCGGTGCCAATGTGTGATGAACCTCAGACCTAGCAAATATCTATGCACGATATTGGGTGCAAGCGAAAATTTCCATAAATTAAAGTCAAATCAAAGCCCGCACTGTTAGTTCTTGCTTTTTTGTGTTCCCTATTTTTGCTCACTTGCTTTGCACCTTCTATCAGCCAGGTTACGACATCCAAAGAATTGAAACAGTTTTATATTACTTTTACGTTCGTCCAAAATAGGCTATCCAACAGAAGAAAAATAATCTTCAAATACAAAGAAGAAAAGCATAAAGCTGAAAAACTTGGCACTATTATGCAAAAATCAAAATTTAGAAATGTATTTCGAAATTGTAAGAAATTCGTCTGAGATAGTCGATAGCGGCTGAGGTCCGTGGGACTGCACAATAGCTTTAGTTCTTTGAAACATTCTCTCTAAAACTTCGGTGGTGCAGGTTGACTCTGTCCGAAGGAGAAAAGAAATATTGATAACTAAGCAAGAACAGTAACTTTAAGCGTGTTCCACCCTACTTACCGTAGTTACTACGCATGTCACGAATATTGGCCTCTTGGCGTCAAGGCTGGAACGCTTTTTTCTATTTTCACCAAGATATCGTGCCACGGGCTAATCCAGCCAATCACATCACAGAGATTCGACGCTTACTACCCTCCCGAGCGTGGTAAGCAAATAGTTACTATTACTCACTATTTCGAGAAGGATGGAACGGTCAGAGTAGTAACTTTCTACGAGGTTGGAACGAAAATAGGAACTAGTAGTTACTATTGTTAGAAGGGTGGAATACGCTCTTTCCTTTCTTTCTTTCTTTAAATGCAGTATTCGAAATTTCCGCGTCTGATGGCATTATAAAATCAGCATTTGGTCACGTGCGGTTTTTGTCCAAATGACCTGCGGAAATATTCAGTTGCTTGCATGCGAAAGTTTGCTTGCTTTTTGTTCGCATGGAAGGTGTAATGAAGTATGGAAAGAAGTAATTGCGTGCGAAGTTTGAACGATTTTGCTGGAGGAGGGACAAGCTTCAGTGTCTTGTGCTAGGGGCTAGGGCCTTACAGCACAGGTCGCAGCTAGATACAGTTCTGTTTAAATATTCGAACCAACGTGACCCCTAAAGCACACCACTTACGATTTTCTTGTTAGCGCTAATAGACTCTATCCAGCCTTCCCGATCTCCGACGCGGCGGCTGGACGCAAATATTTGAAAATTGAACGCGCCGTCGTTAAAGAGTGGAGAAACAATAAAAAAAAAACAATTCCAAAACAGAAGATAGACCTGATGGCCTACCATGTCTTCCAAAATGAAAAAACAACACTTCGAAGTTTGTTTTATGTGTGATAGAATTGTCGGCGGTCAAACCTTGAAGCTTTTGGGAAAGTTGGCGTTGCGTGACTGGCAAAGAGCTTGGTCAAACTGGGCTCAAAAAGCCGCCTATTCCACAAACAACTGAAAATCCCTAGGGGATGTGAGATTTTATGGGCTTTGTGGCAGCTTGGGGATAAAGAGCAGACTGCAATTATGGCTCAATAAGGGTTCCTGTAACACAAATATATATGCTGTTTTGTCTAATTGATCTCCTGAATTTAAAACGACAACATTCAGAATCAGTTGTATCGTGTTCTTTTTCTACCTTTGCAGCCCAAAAAGCCAGGAAATGAGCTAAGTGTGACCAAGCTCAAAACTCGGCTGAGCCGAAAAAGCGCAAAAAATTTGTGTACAAAACGATACAGTGGCGAAAGGGGGGGGGATACGACAAGCTGGCAATTCTGTAAGGTATCTAGAGATAACATAAAAGTCAGAATAAGCTCAGCTGGGTTTCTCGGAGATTGTAAAAGCGTATCGGCTGTTGTCAGCCTCGCGCAGGCCCCCTTGGTTTTGGTGAGGAACACGGACAAATTGCAGAACCTAGCTCTACCAGTCGGTTCCGCATAAGAGCTTGGTCACACTGGGCTCAAAAAGCCGCCTATTCGACAAACAACTGAGAATCCCTAGGAGACGTGAGATTTGATTGGCTTTGCGGCAGCTTGGGGATAATGAACAGACTGCAATTAGGGGTCAATTAGGGTTCCTGTAACACAAATATACGTGCTGTTTTGCTCTAATTGATCTCCTGAATTTCAAACGACAACATTTCAGAGTTAGTTGTATCTTGTTCTTTTTCTTGTTCTACCTTTGCAAGCCAAAAAGCCAGGAAATGATCCAAGCGTGACCAAGCTCTAAGGCGTATTCTCGCCGTTCCCCGAGGACTCCTCGGGGAATCAAAGGGAACAGCGAGAATAGAGGGAGTCACTCGATGCTTACTCCGCGTACGAAAACAGCGATAACACGGGGAATGCTTCCAAAATGGATTGTGTTCGAAACAAAAATATGCAGTTGACGAAACTAGTCTGGATCCACTTTATTTTTGGTTTTGTTTATTCTGATTGTTTTTAATTAATTTTACATTGCACCAACAACGGCAAAAATTGCCCCCCCCCCCCCCGAATCTGAAAGGGAGGATGATGGTGACGATAATCGGAGCATTCCCTGTCCGTGGGGACTCGCGAGAATACGGGGAGTGAGTCCCCGGGACAAACAAAAACGCGGATCTCCTCAAGTGGAATCCCCAGGGAATGCCGAGAATACGCCTCTAGGCGATACGCCGGAGCCTAATCTACCTCGAGAACTGAGAAGCGTCAATTGGCAGTTTTGCGTAAATCCGGAGTTGAATTTTGTGAAGTCACCTAACGTAAGAAGAGGAAGAGCAAAAAAAAAATGGATTTGCTTGATTAAACATAAAAATGAACGTTTTGCGCCGAACATGCAGTTTTGCGTAAATCCAGAGTTAAACTTTGTGAAGGAACCTAACGTAAGAAGATGAAGAATAAACTAAATAAAATTGGATTTGCTTCACTAAATATGAAAGCTTTTCGCCAAACATGCAGTTCTGCATAATTCCAGAGTTGAACTTAAGAAGAGAAAAATAAACTAAAAGGTTTTTCATCATTACGTTCGACTTATTCATGTCATACCAAGTGTTATACAGAAACTAACAACATGTCACTAATTTAGCGTGTTGCTTTACCTCATGTCTACAAACTATAGTTTGTAGTTTATACTCTTGATGACCATCTCTTCGAGCTGATGAAGTATCTCCATGTGCCCAGAGGAAGAGCCAGAAGCGTCACCACGGCTGTCCCCAACGAACGCAGTTGATTGGTTGGCACAGAATTTGAGTCGTCGTTCGGGCGACGTTTGTCGTTCTTCCCGAGGCTCACTGGCGTGTTTTGGATGGTCAGATATAGTTTTTAGGGACATTTTCTCGGTCCTAAAAGTTCAGCTTTCACCAGCCGGCTGTTCTTCTGCATTTCCATCAAGTTCAACAAATCTCAACTTTGTGATAGAGATATAGTTAAATATGGATCCATACATAATTATAGCTTTCACTTTCTACTAAAAAGACAGTGCAAAACTTTCGTTGCTCGGGAACCAGATCGCAGACTTTCTACTCGTCAACTTTTGGTCGGTTTTACCATATCCATCACAGGCGTTGATAATTAGACAATGGGGGATTTACAGAAACTCGTCCACTTGGACGAGTTGAACTGGGATGTAGTGAATTGCTGTTTGTGCTCAGTAGGCTATTAAATATGATTTTGATCAAATTGTTTAGGCCACTTGAAGTTTAACTAAAGAGCCAGCTTATATTTCTATCTTAGATTCGAATACACTAAATTATTTGGCTCTGCTAAGACATATTTTTGTTCACCTTTGGCTCTAGCATAGTGACGTTAGAAGAGGCACTACTGGTCCGACAAGATAAAATTCATCCAGGCGCGGAGAATTTAAATTTCAACAAAAGCGGGCATTTCAATGCCTAATGAAGTGAAGCTCAGCAAATATCAAACTCCAGATTAGTAAGGTCACTTCTAAAGAAAGCCCACTGTTGCGTGTAACACAAGAAAATGGATATTTTTCAGCACTTGTTTACCTTTATAGTTGTTAAATATGTCAAACATAGAGGCACCACATATCTAAAGAAAAAGTTTATTCGATGAAAATCGATCATAAGAATAGCGGAGCAACGAAGTAACGCATTTGCATCTGGTCTTCAAGCCTATCAAGTGGAAAAGCGATGGTTAACTAGACTGTTGCATCTCGGCCCTGTTCGGTTAAACTTTAAATCAGGAAGCGTCCGAAGTAACATAGCCGACCTATATTTTGTATCACGTCTCACTATTGCTTTTAAAAGTAATTCTTATTCCAGGGCATGAAACGTGGAATAGTTGAGCGCTGCCATCTAGTGGTTGTGAACAAATCGGATGGAGATTTGAAGTCAGCTGCCTTTCGAATAGCTTCGGAATATACCTCTGCCTTAAAGTTTATACGACCTTTTTCGAAAAACTGGAGACCGCAGGTGAGTAAAACCATACAATAAGAACTCAAAAACTTAATTCAGAAGCTCCTCTTAAAGTTAATCCCACCTACACGCTACTGGGATTAATCTTGTCTCTACTGAGATAAGATTTTCTCTAATTCTGATTAATCTTATCCCAGTAGAGATAAGATTACTGCAGTTAACTTTAATCCTTACTCGGAGAAACCTTTTAGAGTGTATAGAGTGCATTATGTTCTGTTTTGATGGGCTGCAACCTGGAATTTACTCTATCTGGTGGTCTGGAAGTGACAGTCTCAGTAACCAGCTCCCTTTTAAGCCTACCCAGTCTTGGTCGTCAATCATTCTACACAACGGCGAGATATGATTTTTAATTTTCAGAAGCAGGAACTGAGAAAATTAACAAAAAACAAGTGAATTCCAAGTTATATATTTTCTTTTATGTAATAATTGCATTATATTCAAGTATTTTTACACATGAAATGTAATGGTCGACGTATTTAGTGTCATGTCGGCGCTACGACTTAGATCAGTACAAATATCTATCTATCTAAACGAACTCCCTTCCTTTTATAAAATGGAAGGGTCATTTTACGAGTAATCACGTCTTTAACTTTGAATTTGTAAAAAATAAAATCATCAAAGTTTTATATTTTGTTCTATAAATAATAAAATACCCTAAACTCATACACACAAATGACGGTGCATTGGTATGAAGCAACATAGCTGAACACTGGATTTAGGATTGCACGGTATTACATGTTTGGGAACTGACTTTATATTGCACCCCTCGCAGTGTTTACTGCTTATAAGTTCACCCTACTGTATTTATACAACTCTTACTAGAAATGATCTTTTCTCTATAAAATGGATCGGAAAAAATGTTTTCGAAAATACCGTTACTCCCCACCTGAAACCAGCGATTCTCTTGTTAGCGCTTGCCGATTATATCCAGCCTTCCTGCTCTCCAACGCGGCGGCTGGGCGAAAAAGATTTGAAAACTGAACGCGCCTTGGTTAAAAAGGGGAGAACTAAGCAAATAAAAGAAGTAATAATCAGAAGATTATCACATCCTTGTGTGTGAAAGAGCTATCAGTGGACAATGAAGATTCCGGGAAACTTTTCGTTGGGTGACGGGAAAACTCGGCAAGGCAAGCGCTAAAATTTCGTAGTTACGAAACGAAACAATGGAGAAAGGTGGGGATTTTACTTGCTTATAATTCCATATGGGAGCTAAGTATATTATAAAAGGCAGAATAAGCAAGAGGGGTTCTTTAAACCGGGCTCTGCTTTTAACAAATTACACACGTCTTTGGCTGTTTTAAGCCTTTGTCCAGCCCCATTTACTTTTTAGCAAAGTGGGAGCTTGTAGTAAATAATCGTCGGGCCATGATACGCATCGAAAATAGCAAAGCAAGGCACGTGTGAAAATCAGTTAGGCTATTTATTGTTAGGGGACGTCAGAATGTACAGTATGAAACCAGGGTTGCCACGCGTCGCACGATAGTGTGAATTGTCACTCTGTTTTTTATTTCTCACTCTTGTCCTACGTAGATGTGTCATTTTCCAGCTGGGATTTCGACCAAAAGTGACCATTTCACGATTTTTCACGGAAACAAAATTAAAATCGGTAATTTTTGCAGCATTGATTCTGACCAAAAGTTATTTCACGTTTTTTTATGAAAATAAAATTTCACTCCCAGTTCACTCACTGTTTTCGACCAAAAGTCACTCTCTAAATTGTTTTGATATGGAAACTCGGGTCTCCGGGTTCAATAATTGGGGGACGTTTTCACGTGATTACTGTTCAGCTTCCTCTTCCAGTTCAACAGAGCTCAAGGAGCACTGCTGAGCAGGATAGATAGATAGATTTATTAATTGCTAAGCAGCCCGAGGGCCATGGCAACAAGAAATCACAAAAAAGTATCACATACTAGAAGAAAACTCACAAAACAAAATAACAACACAAAAAAGAGAAAAAGCTCCTCCTTAATCTTAATCTTTCTCTTCTCTAATAACCATTTTCAGTATTTCTTTCTTATTTCCCTAATCCAAAAATCTACTTCTATGTTCCATGGTTGTCCTCAGGAATCGCCCCAATCTCTTAATCGTCGTAAAACATTCATTCCTAACAACTCTAATTAATCATTCTTCATCAAACTCACTCACACCGTACTGTTCTTCCAGTTCCAGTTGGAGGGTGACATCACCCGTCGAGCTTTTCACGTTAAAAGTACCATTGGGCTAGATGGTATTGACGCGAAAACACCCATCATGATGTGGGACGGTAAAGTCCAACGGTCGAGGCATCCAATCGAAAATGTCTCCGAGACTGAAGTAAATAATTCATCCATGACCCGCCATTTTCGAAAGCGGAGTGTGTAAAAGAAATGACATAAAACAACAAATACACATACAAGAAACGATTTTTCAATCTCTGGCCGGAAAACAATGATGAACGCCATGTGCTGGCTGGATCCGGTTGTCCATGATTTCTGGCAGAGGTGACGAAATTACCAGAAGAGTAACGCTGGCATCTTTAAAGGACCTGTCTTACCTATAATACTAACGCAAACTACTTCGATAATTACTCCATATATTTCTCAACCCGGAAACCCCAATTTCGTACGGTACATTCTAACCTATCTAACAAAACTACGCTGATTTTCTCACTTACCGCGTTTTGCTACCTTCGATGTGTATTGCGCTGTCGACGTGTTGTCTGCGAGAAGTTTTTCCATCAGAAAATCCGGTTATGTAAATTGTTTTCCTGTCAACGGGTCTCGGAAAAGGCTTAAAACAGACAAAACCGGGTTGAAAGCACAGCCTAGTTTTAAAGTATTCAAATATTTTAAATACTGTAAGTTGAAGAGTAAATAGTGCGAGGGGTCCTTTAACTTCGGAACTGCTCCGTTAGCATGTGGCTATGGCAAGGCTTTGACAAATAAAGCAGGTGCTTCGCATAATAAAAATAGCACTTTATCAGCTTGTCTAACTCCTTCTTTCGCAGAACATGCGTGACACCAGAACGAAAAAAAATAGAAGGAGCGCAAAAAGAGCTGCATAAATTTCCTAAGGCTTTCCGATTGTAGCGCCCGCGGTTAGTGGCGATGTGCCAATAGTCGGCATGAATAGATTTACAGACGTCATGAACAACCGAAGAGCAAGCGATTACGGAAGGAATTGTCTTGGTATTGTAGGAACGACGGGATATTTTCGAACACGCTTTCAAATCCTGTCAGCTATTCATTAAAGGTTATCTTTCTGAGTGGAAACCTGTGAAATATCCTCCACCCTCCAACCTCTTCCCGCTCATCCAGTTAAGCAAGATGACGCCACATTTATCTCATTTTAAAAGGACTCGGAAAGGATTCCTCTAAAAAGAAAAATGGCTATTATCTTGGCGAAGCTCCATCGCCGTTTTAAGACGTCGTCTGCTTCCTCCTTATAATTTATGGCCCGAGTGAGAGCAGTTAGAGAGGGGTCTGGAACTTCTGTTTAAAAGGGAGACATTACATCCGTATGCTTAAAGGACCCATCTCACTGCTTCACTCTACGTCCTTAATCGTATCATCCATTATAACCCCCAAGATTATATCCTCAGTTCGGTGTATCCTACTCTAACGGTACTACGCTGATTTTGCATTTGCCGTGTTTGTCTGTTTCTGAGGCGGATGGGGCTCCAGTCTCCTGCTTTAGGAGAAAACTTTGTCTGCATCCTGACATTTGTGAACAAATACACTGAGCTTCCAGTGATGAGGTGAAGGTGCAAGAAAAAAAAACGGAACAAGGAAATAAATTACTTATTGGCCCTACAAATCTTTTCCCTAAATGGAAGAGCAGGGATATGAAGAACCTGGGCAGTAGGCCTAGATGAGAACTTTGCGCAATGATCAATCGGTAAAAGGCTTAAAGCACAACTCTTACTACAAACGATCTCAACAATATCGTTTTTAGTGGAGTGTTCATTTATGAACAATCCACTCTTAAGAGCGCTGTAGCAGCTTTCAGCTTTCGTTTTTTCACCATTTTTTGTGGACCTCATAACTTGTGAACCAAAGTTCACCTGTTTAAGGGGCAAACTATAGCCCAGATTGCCCAAGAGTAAAGTTCGTGACCCGTGACAGGACTCAAGAGGTATCAAGTTGAAACTTGGTAGGCTTGTAAGTATTGGGGTCTCTTTTGGGGGGGTCCAAATCCCACTCCCACTTGGTTCAGGGGCAATTGAGCCCAGCTTGCCCATTTTGTATGCTTTTAACTTGACAATACCTGGAGATTGGGCGATGAAATTCCTTGTGCTATTAGATCTTTTGGTGTGGAACATATATGTCGAGTTGAACCATCCTCCACGCTCATGGGCAAGTGGGGACAAATTGCCCATGAGTTAAGTTTTTGACCCGTGATTGGAATCAAACTCTAAGCTGGTATACTTGAAGATTCCCGACCCCCCACCACCACCCTCCCGTTCATAGTCCCACATTTCCCATAATTCGAGCTAAGTTCGCCTATGGAGGTCTTAAGTTCAAATCTTGTATACTTGTGGATATATATGAATAGATGTGGATTCCGGTGTATAAATAAGACTACGCGACGTAAAAAGTTGGAAACTCGACCGTTTTGTCGTATGATCGATGATATGCCGCCGTTTATGAAGTTGTGACGAAGGGGGTATTAAATTGCTAGGGTTTGGTTTATTCCACTTGTTATTAACTTGCTAACTGAAAAGAGGTTTAAAGGATCGGACCGGCTGGCAAGACATTCAGTATTGAAATTTAAAGTGTTCTTGCAAGATCTCCGTTGGTGTCTGCATGTGATCAGGTTTGTTTACACTGAAAAGCTTTTAAAGTGGGATGATTTCAAATTAGGTTATTTCAGTACTTGTTTGGTTATTGGATGTAAAATGTCTTGGTTCTAATGTTGTTTGTGTATAAGATGTGATAAACATCTTACTTTAACACTCCTTGTTTGAGCGTTTGCGCACTTGTTGGAAATTACCATTAGCGTACGTCCCATGCGAAATTAGCGATTTTCTTGTTAGCACTTGTCGACTCCATCCAGCCTACCCGCTCTTCGACGCGGCGGCTGGACGCAAAATATTTGAAAACTGAAAGCGGCGTGGTTAAAAAGTTGGAAAACCAAGCAGAACAAAAAAGTTCAACACAGACCTGATGGCCTACCATGTCTTTCGTTGGATCTTGAAGTTTTCGCAGAAGTTTGCGTTGCGTGACTGCCAAAACTTGGCTCGACCGAAATAGCGCTGAAAGGCAATAGTTGCGTTTCTACAGATACAATGGTATCTGTTACCATGATAACTGGATCTGCATTAGTCGTTTTTGCAGTTACCGTGGTATCTGATATACGGTTGCACTGCAAAAACGACAATTGCCGAAATTGCGCTTTTCGAAGTCATCCCAAAAGAAAAACAGATATTCAGTCACATCACTAAGTGGTAAACTTCTTTCTCGCCAATCTGAAAAAATTTGATGAAAGTGAGATGACTTTTCAGTTACCACGACCAGTTACCACGGTTGGACCGTAGTATCTGAATATCATATACCACGATAACTGGCCAGATACCACGATTACTGCAAAACACCTTTTGACCGTGGTATCAGATACCACGATAACTGCAAAAACGACTTTAGACCGTGGTATCAGATACCATGGTATCCGCAAAAACGCAACTAATGTAAAAAATAAAGCAATGGCGAAAGGTGGGAATCAGAAGCTTCTTCCGTAAGGGAACTGGGATAATTTAAAAGCAGAATTAATAAGCAAGAAGGGTCCATTAAAGCAGCGTGTGAGTTCTTATAACTTCCGGAAAGATCTACAGGAAATATGCAATGATCGAAATGAAAGGCTTGATATTTTTGTTTTCTTGTAATGCCCGCGTATCATCTTCTTCCTTCTCCGTGACCATGGAATTAATCAATGTGAGTGGTTGCGTCGAGGGGTTTCTCTCTTGTTGGGCACTGGGGCACTTTGGGAGTATATAACCCCTCGGGCTACGTCTCCACCTCCACTCTGCAACATTGAAAGCTGTTGCCAAATCTGCTTACACTAATTTGTATTCCTACTTTAGAACTTCATAATCAACAAACTTGATTTCATCAAATTCCTTGAATAACAGATTTATGTCTACTTTTACTCCGTTTCAACTTCAACTTTCCATTATACTTTACAGCCCGTGGTGTACGCTGGGTTCAGTCTGGGTTACGTAGATGCAACTTTCACTATATAGCTTCACGGGGATTTTCGTTATTCTGGGAATACTCAGTGCGTTTTAGCTTGGGTTTACTTTTGGAGTGATCTAACCAGTTTCAGAACAGTTCTGTGTGAAGTTTACTCAAGAAAGGTCAAAGGAGAAATCTAAGTTGAATATATATATGAGTGTTTATGCTTTTAGATTAGTAATGTAAATAAAGTAGTGTAGTAGCTAGCTCTCACTTCCGTTAAAGCATTGTCCAAATAGGTGTTGTAAGGTGGATTACGGCGTATAAGGCTTATTACAGATTCCTCTTTTCCTCGGGGCACGCTGTAATAAGGAGAATAGAGGCCTGTCCATCTGTTAATTTAATAGCCTTTTCAATATAAAGGGCGTCAAATTGTACTCGTGTACTGAAACACTTTTCCTGATCTTTAGAAGCTCGAAAAATTTTATCAGTGTGGCAATACCGAACGCTGCATCGATAAGAACCTATTGAGTTCCTATTTGAACAGGCGTGTGTATTAAGACGTAAACATCACGTATAGCGCTATTCAGCTTATTACACCTATTTGCAGTGCCTAAGGCGTAGGATTTGGAAAAAAAGGTATTGTTCTTGCAATAACAACTCATTGTATGTAACACCCGTATTATTTTCTTATTTTAATTATACCAGCACAAGTGCAGGCTTTTAAATCAGGTTTCCTACAAACAAACAAAAAAGACAAACAAGCAATTGGAACTCCCGCAGGAAGGGTGCCCTTCAGTCCTAGAGAACCCCTCCTTAGGCCTGTAATGTCTTTCTTTAACTTTTGTTCAACCTTCTTACTTAACTTTCTATTCGTCCAGTATGTTTTAAATCTGTTCAGAGGTTCAAACATGCAAAAAAAAAAAAATTATCAGCCTTTACATGCCTAACTGGCGGTCTCCGATTGATTTCGCTCAGCCAGGATGTGTAATAGGCTGGTGGGCAGTGTTGCCACATCAAAAATATTTAGAGAGTGACTTTTCGCCCAAAACAGAGAATGAATTGGGAGTAAAACTTCTTTTCATGAAATGTTCACCTTTGGTCGGAATCGCCTCTGTAAAAATGACACATCAATTTACTTTCATGAAAAAACAAGAGCTGTAAGCTCATATGGCACTTGCATGGCTTAAGATGTTTTGATTGATCAAAAGTAAGTTTCGACTTTGCGGTTGAGATGCGCACTCTAAGGGAGCTAGAACTTCATTTTTAAGCAAAACCATTGAGGCAAAAGTGATATGGGCTGATGGGCATCATGAAAATGCATATATTGCTTAAAAGGTACTTTAAGGAATAATCGGATTTGGAAAGTAGCAATTTTCTAAGCAAATGCTGTTGAATCTCTAATATTCCAGCGAATTTTCATCGTCCTAGCACATCTGAAAGTACCTTTAACTCGCGATCACCGAAAGCCCAGACCCCCCCCCCCCCCCTCCAGCTCCACCCACAATACCCGGAGCCAATCCGGTTCCATAAATGATTAATCCAGAGCATCTGTTTGTTATTCTCACGAAGTTCGATCCCGATCACACCAGTCTAAGGGGGTCAAGTATTCCCCCCCCCCAATAATTGTCGGATTCGGTCCGGAAATGAAAAAGATCACCAGAGAGAAATGTCCTCTGTTCAGTTATTAAATTTCACTCGAATCCGATCACCCGTTCCAAAGTTAGGCATGACTCAATATTCCGGATTCCCCTCCCTCAACTCCCCCCAAGATTTTCATATCGAGGATTTTTTTTTATTCCAAGTCAGTTTGACCGGGTCCCTGATATGCCTGCCAAGTTTCGTCGTGAAAATCCCAAAAATACGGAATTCCGGGAAACCCCCTCCCCCCCCCCCTCAAGTGTCCGGATCCAGTCAAATTGTGTATAAGATTTACATGAAGCAGATGTTTGTTCTTCCCAGCAAGTTTCACTCCGATCCCACAAAGTTCCATCTCGATCTCTTCATTCTAAGCGGATCACGTATTCCCCCCCCCCCAATAGTTGCCGGATCCGGTCCGGATATGAAAAAGATCACCAGAGAAATGTCCTCTGTTCAGTTCTTAAATTTCACTCGAATCCGATCACCCGTTCCAAAGTTACGCATGACTGAATATTCTGGATTCCCATCCCTGCACTCCCCCCACCATTATCAGATCGACAAAATTTTTATTTTGAAGTCACTTTGATTGGGTCCCTGAGATCCCCCCCCCCCCAACTCCCTCCTGGCTACCAAATCCGGTCAAGATTTTAAACGGGACATCACAGATATGTAATCTATTCAGCTATTAAGTTTCATTACAATCCGATCACCCGTTCGAAAGTTACACACTACCCAATTTCCCGGATTCCCCTGCCCTCCACCCCCCCCCCCCCCAAATGGTCGGATCGGAAAATTGATTATTTCTATGTTTGTTAGGTCGAGTCTCTGATATGCCGGCCAGGTTTCATGGTCCAAGCACATCTGGAAGTACCCTAACTCGAAAAAGTGTGACAAAATGCCCTCAATTTTCAAGTTTCCAGCGTCCTCCGCTCCCCCGCATATGGTCGGATATGGAAACTGATTATTTCCAGGCTAGTTTGGTCGGATCCCTGATATGCCTGCCAAGTTTCATTGTCCTAGCACATCTGGAAGTACCCTAACTCGAAAAAGTGTGACAAAAAACTCGGACAGACTGACAGACGGAATTGTGATCGGTACATGGCACTTGAGCCAGAGGCTGCAAGTGCCATAAAAACTTGAAATAGCCACTTCTGGTCGGAATCCCTGCTGCAAAAATTACACATTTAGTCATTTTCTGCGAAATAGAGTGATTTCTACGTCCTATGTAGGACAAGTGACAAAAACAAAACAGAGTGAGAATTCACACTATCGTGCGACATATGGCAACCCTGCTGGTGCGGGCTAGCCATCCTGGTTCTCTCTCTCGCACCCTCCCAAGATCTACTCTAGGTACCCGTTTGAACCTGGGTCGACTTTGGCTCACCTTCAGAGGCGTTACTAGCCAAAATGTTTGGGGGGGGGGGACAAGGCATTTACCGACTGGCTGGCAAATTTTACCGACTGTTTTTGCAGAAAAAATGACTGTTTTCAAGAAAAAAGCGATAGTTTTGAAAAATCGACAGATTTTCAGAAATACCGACTGTTTTCGTGAAAAAATCAACTGTTTTGACAAAAAATCGCGGCGCTTCGCGCCGACTCGGTTATTTTTTACCGACTGGCCGACAGCATTGGGGGGGGCTTCCCCCCTCCACCCCCCCAGTCGTGACGCCCCTTCTCACGCTACGAGGCTACGCCGCTAACCATCGACCCAAACCAAACAATATTCACCACCGAGACTCGAACCATCAACCCTTCGCTTACGAGTTCAGCCTGCCAACCATTCAGCCAAGACGGACAAATAGAGGGAGAAAAATAGCTATTATAAGTTACCGAAGGCTTTTCTGTTATACCTTCATCTGTCTGGAACTTTCGCCATATCCACTAATGGAGCCGGTGAACTTCCGAAACTGTGTTTTCGCAGATATTATTTATTTTTATTACATCAGCGCGAAATTGAAATCTGTTAGTGTGGGAACTGGGAAGGAATTCCAAATAAAATGTCTTTCATGGATGAAAGTTTGACAGCAAAACTTAGTTAATGAACAGGCGGAACGACCAATCGGGCAGCAAGAACAGCCAACAAGAGCTGGAAGCTCATACGGCACTTGCAAGGCTGGGTCATAGGATGAAAGTAGGAATTCGTCAATTCGTGGGTTTGTTTTGATCATTTGCAAGAAAAACCCTTGAGATAAAAATGATCATGGGTCCTTGGAAGCCATGAGAATGTATCGTTCGTAAAGACTATTTTATTTTATCTTATTCGAAAAGTAGAAAAATACTTTTGACCAAACGGTATCTATTCATGATCCCAAAGGGCCCATGATCATTTTTGCGTCAAGGGTTTTGCTCTGAAAAGTTGGAGTCAAAGCTGGTGATTTCATTCTGGACACGGCTGCTGTTTTTGCTGTCCGATTGGATCGTCGAAAAGGTAGAGATTCTTCTGCATTTTGGTTTTGGAGTCACCTCTCTTCCCAGCCGTACAGTTAGATCAGGGCCAGATTTTCAACTAAATAGAATAACTAGTGAATTTTCAAGGTTAAATTTCATTCCAACGCTGCTGTACTCTTCATTGAACGTGTCGAAATTTTCTTCAAGACGGGTAACAGTGCGACTGGGGTTTAGAATGTCATCCGCGTAACATACAAGGCTAACGTCAATCCAACGAATAATGCAAGACGGCTTTATATTACTTTGAGAAATGCTTCAGTAGCTTATCGTTAGAGACTTTTGGAGATATTACTAAGTATAGCTACAGACTGATGAGGATCCTTCCCGATGAAATAGGGGGTTCTCGCCCCAGACTATCGTGTTACTGCATTCTACTACTTCAGCTTATCCGACGCTAAATGTAATTGTGTAAATAGATCTATACTACTACATACTACATACTACTTGTTGAAGCATTTGCATAGAGTAGCACTGATATATGATTCTTTGTTACTACATAGTACTATGTCTTTCGGAGCTATTGCCAAGAAGGGCCGAATATCTCAGCTGACTTATCCGTTTGGTGTCATCAACCATGATAGCTGAAAATGCGTATAACCCTATCATTTTACCGTAATGTTTAAATAAGGTCACCCATTCATTCTAGGTCAAACGAGTTTCTTCACTGACTGGTGAAGGAATGGATGAACTGTGGGAGACGATGGAAAATTTTCGAAGCGTAATGCTATCTAGTGGCGAACTCTTGGAAACTAGGAGGAAGCAACAGAGGGTGTGGATGTGGCATCAGATCAACACGCAGATTATGGATGTAAGTGTAGATGACAGGAAAGCTCCGACCAGGTCCGCAAGGAAACGGAAATGATATGATATGTATTACTCTAAAAGCCAAAGGACCATGGCGATACAAACAAAATGAGGAACTTATCTCTAACAATCACTCAAAACTACAAAAAAAAAATGAATCACTGACAACTTGAGGAACCTACCCACTTTCTTTATAGAAACACAACACTCAACTCTTCAGCATTTGTTCCATCCATTCCTGATCACACTCATTTACTCCAAATACTTCTCAAATCATTCAGTTCCCTATATTCACTCATAGATGTCGCACAGACTCATTCGTATCTCCACACATCGGTTAGAAATAAGGACCAACTCTCCCAGTCGGCCTACCCGTATACCTTCTCCTATACTCTGAAGGTAAACTATCAGCACGCATAGGGGAGCGGGTGTAGGTCTGGGACAGTGTAGGTATGGGACACGTTTACTTTCTCGTATCCAGCTGATAGGAAAATTCTAAATATTGGACTGAATAAGCACTATCTAGTAGCCACTTTAGTCAGATAACATACAGTATGGTTGTGTAAATTTCATTTCAGACATTTATCAAAAGTAAGTTTTTCGCGTTCATTTCCTGGATCTTGTGCTGGCTTTGCACCCGAGGCACGTCTTCGTTTATCGAGTCTGGATTTTCGTTTTAGTTTTGTTTCGTAGCTAGGTCAATGCTGCAAACACTAGCCCCTGTGTTTTGAAAGTACTGGTGCCATCATCTGACCTCTGAATATCCTGGTCACTAACTTTACTTTTTGGGATCCCAAAACGTAAGTGGAGGGATACCTATGACATAGCAAAAGTTGTCCGTCCGTCCGTCTGTAAGTCGTGTATGTCGTGGTATCTGATACCACGGTCAAAAGGCGTTTTTGCAGTTATCGTAGTATCTGATATTCAGAGACCACGGTCCGACCTTGGTATTGGTCGTGGTATCGGAAAGTCATCTCACTTTCATCAGTTTTTGTAAACTGCAGATCCAGTTACCGTGGTAACAGATACCATGGTATCTGTAAAAACGCAAGTAATGATTGATACTAAATAGGCTAGAAATGTGGTGTCACTTGACTAACTTTGCTTTGAAATCCGGTGAATTCGAAATCGAATCAGAGCCGAATGAATCTGGTCACCGAATTACGAAATGGACTTACCGAATGCGATAGATACGAACTTGAGAAAAGTCCGGTGAATCACTGAATTTGGTAACAAATGAGACCAAATAAACTCGTAAAATCATTGAATTTACAAAGGAACGGACCGAATGCGGTGAAAGCGATGCGGACTGAAGAAAAGTTGGATGAATTACCAAATTCGATAAAGAATGAGAACCAATAAATAAGCTCGTTAAATCCCCCCCCCCCCCCTTCTCGGGACGGCCCTGGCTATAGTGATCCATCGCTACTGCGTACTCGCTCACTGAACTCTGTTATTTCAGATTTTCCGGAATCATCCGTCGGTCAGAGACAAAGTTCAGCACTTGGAAGCAGAAGTGATCTCCGGAAACATTACGCCCGGATATGCCGCCGACACACTGCTACATGAGTTCTTAAGTTAGCATAATTGCGTCATTTCCGGTTCTTAAGTTTTTTACTGGAGTCCACTGTTAGAAGTTTTACAAAATTTACACAAGTATGAGCAGCTTCAACAGATATGAAATATCACGCTAGCTGTTGGTGTTTACAAAATATTGCCTTATGAGCGTCTTAGACCGTGTTCCGCCGTACTTACCTTAGTTACTACGCATGACGTCACAAGCACTGGCTTCTTGGCGTCAAGGCTGGGACAGATTTTTCTATTTTCAGCAAAATATCATGCCACGGGCTAATCCGGCCAATCACGTCAAAGTGATTCGTAGTTACCACTTACTACGCCCCCGAGCATGGTAAGCAAATAGTTAGCCTACTATTAGTTAATATTCCGAGAAGGTTGGAACGATCACCGTAGTACCTATTTCCGAGGTTGGAACGAAAATAGTAACTAATAGTTACTATTGTTAGAAGGGTGGAACACGCTCTAAGTGTTAGGTTTCGGTAGATGTAGCACTAAATATAATTTGCGACAGTGCTTTTAGCAAAAAATAACCCTTAAAAAGTCATAACGATATGTTCTGTAAGTTAGACAGATAGGTTACTGTTTTATCTTATTTTGACATTGCCCATCCTTGTCTGAATTTTCTGAAACCTATGACACTGTGATGAACAAGATTTGTCTTTGAATTGCAAGTTTGGGTCTCTATCGTGCAGGACCAAATGACACTAGGGAGTAGCGCCAAGACCTCAAAAAAAGTGACACACACTCGAATGGCAGTGAAACTAGCACCACTAGCGATACACAACGTCCCTACTAAAACTCAACAACTCGTGCACCAGCGCTGGCTCCGATAACTCCGTGTCACGAACATAGAAAAAAAAATATACAGCCTCCCTTTCTTCCTCGATGTGTGCAGACTGGATCTCAGAGTTGTACTGGAATTTTGTAAATCCACAAGTTTGTCTCGCCTTCAATGTCTCGAGCGTAGTGGGCGGTGCTACGAGGCAGGCCCGTTTCCGATGCATGGGAAGCATAAGCCTGGGCGCTACTCCCTGGTATAATCTTGCTGTGGCACCGCGATCCGGTCCTTCGTATTTGGCAGGATACCTGAAGACTCAAAATCACATTTTAAACTTTTTTTTTTTTATAGTTCAGTCGTACGGTAATAAATTACTTACAATAGGAGCGTCTCTAAGAACTTTTGCTTCCAGCACTGCCAGAATCTTCATAACAGATAACATAAGGATCCGCAGTTTAAAGAGACAACACTTGGAACTTTTGTGATTTGGAAAACATTATGCATTAAATGTTAAATCGCTTTCACACTGACAAGTTCTATTCTTACGTTACGTCGACGCATACGCATCAGATTTTTCAGTGAAAAATGGAAGTTTTGAAGAAAAACTGGAGAAAACCTACTATCGATGAATAAAAACTTTGTAATGATGAAAGAGACGAGAATTCAGCACAAGAAAGGAGAACGTAAATACACATCCAGCGTGAAAGCATGTCGCGCAGGTGTGAAAGACACGCAGATAAACACATACGCAGCGCATCGCAAGGACGCGTCAGTGTGAAAGCGGCTTCATGCATAACAAGCATTGGAAACCGCCAAAAAGAAGCATCTGCTGCCTTTTCCGATATTATGACGACAAAGAAAAAATTCATCAGATTCATCGGCTCTTCCTTGCAAGGTCCGATATCATGACGACAAGATCCGGTATTAAGACGACAAACAAAAAAGTCAGCAGTTGCTTTTTCCGCTCTCCCTGGCAATGCTTGTCATTCATAACATTTAATGCATAAAGTTCTCAAAATCAAAAAAGATTACATCCCAAGTGTTGTCTGTTGGAACCTCGCAGCCTTCTGTTATCTGTTATGAAACTTCTGACAGTGTGGCTTAATCTCTCGTAAACTCCACAATAAATCTTGGGCGCATTAACGGACACACCTAGGCGATTTTTATTTATCATTTTAGTAAAGATTAATCCTACTCGAGTCGTTAACCTCTGCTTGATACAAACATAGCCTCTCTTGTGAGTCTCCGCAAGAACAAATAATCACAAGAACCTCCGTCTCCCTATCTCTTTAATACGACCATCCAGAGTCGAATATAATAATAATAATAATAATATTTTTTTATTTCCCACTTACATCAAAAAGATTAATAGTGGAGTATAAACTTGAAGAAGGAAAAAAAACGGAAAAAGACGTAAAACAAAAACTGAAGTCAACAAAACATTTATCAAACAGACGGATCAAACCGTGGTGAGGCGACAAACGCCGATACGCTGTTTCTGGGAGCTTTTTGTGTAGGTCAGTCAGCTTCTCGGTTATTCGGAAGATTAAACTTTTTAACTATCTTTCGATTCTTGTACCACAGAGGAAGATAGAGAAGAAATTTACAGAATCGGAAGTAAGAAGATCGAATATCACTAATATCTTTTTTCTTAAATATAGGGTAAAGCCCAGAAAGGTAAAGAACAGAATGATCGGCGAAAGTAGAGTAAAGCTTACCAAGGGTGACACGATTGTATTTCCCTCGATTGGCTACAATTTTAGAGTAACCAATCTGGATTTTCACTCTAGCATCCCGGACAGCGCGCTCCCGAAGAGTTTTAAGATTTTTTGTAAGTGTAATACCCAACCACCGGATCGAATCTACATGAGGGACAGAGAAATTTTGAGAGCTTAGAGGTCTAGTAGAGGAAGTAACGTTGAAAGAAAGATACTCGCATTTATCAGCATTAAGCGAAAGACCGATTTTAGTAAAAGAAGAAGAAACTTTATGAACCATCTGCGAGAGACTGAGTTTAGACCGGCTAATTAGAAGAATGTCATCAGCATAAGCAAGATAGGAGATATCACTCAAACCAACAAAACACATAGAAGAAATATTCTCAAGAATACCAGAAATACAAAATTTGAAAATACTAGGAGATATCACTCCACCCTGCCGTACGCCCCGACGAACATATTATTTGGATTATTTATTTGGGACCTTCGCGTACCCCTTGCGAGGCTCTCGTACCCCTTTAGGTACGCGTACCACCGGTTGGGAACCACTTCTGTAGCGGACCACATCAGGGAGGTGAAAGTTTGTGGAATTTCTTTGTAGGTATCATGGAAGAATAGGACATGGGGTAGATGCTGCTGATGTATATAAATTTCAGTGCTATTTTTGGGAATAAATTACAGAAATACTGGGGATCTTGAAATAAATCAGTGTAGTTCATACTGGTCGAACATATTTTAAAATAAGTTGTCGCAAAACTGGCGAAGTTTGATTAAAAATCCGAATTTCAGTGTGGTTCCTGTCTCCAGACTTCTCAAAGGATTCGGTGTCGAACCATGTGCGAACGTACTCAAGGTTCCGTGCAGAACAAGAGCTGTAAGCTCATATGGCACTTGCATGTGTCAAGATGATTTGATTGATCAAGAGTAAGTTTCGACTTTGCGGTTGAGATGCGCGCTATAAGGGAGCTGGAACTTCATTTGTAAGCAAAACCCTTGAGGCAAAACTGCTAATGGGCTGATGGGCATCACGAAAATGCATATATTGCTTAAAAGTATTTTTTTTACTTTGCGGTCAAGATTGGTACTTTAAGGAATAATCGGATTTGGGAAGTAGCAATTTCTAAGCAAATGTTGTTGAGTCTCCAATATTCCAGCGAAGTTTCATCGTCCTAGCACATCTGGAAGTACCTTAACGCGCGATCACCGGAATCCCAGACCCCCCTCCCCCTCCTCCAACTCCACCCACAATAACCGGAGCCAATCCTGTTCTGTAAATGATTAATCCAGAGCATCTGTTTGTCATTCCCACGAAGTTCGATCCAGATCACACCAGTCTAAGCGGGTCAAGTATTTTCCGCCCTCCCCCCGATAATTACCGGATTCGGTCCGGAAATGAAAAAGGTCACAAGAGAAAAATGTCCTCTGTTTAATTATTAAATTTCACTCGAATCCGATCACCCGTTCCAAAGTTACGCATGACTCAATATTCCGGATTCCCCTCCCTCAACTCCCCCCCCAAGATTATCATATCGAGGATTTTTTTTTTTATTCCAAGTCAGTTTGACCGGGTCCCTGATATGCCTTCCAAGTTTCGTCGTGAAAATCCCCCAAAAACGGAATTCCGGGATACCCCTCCTCCCCCCCCCCCCCTTAAGTGTCCGGATCCAGTCAAATTATGTAAAAGATTTATATGGACCAGATGTTTGTTCTTCCCAGCAAGTTTCACTCCGATACCATCATTCTAACCGTTTCTCGAGATTTCCGGTCCACCCCCCCCCCCCCCCCCACCCAGCTCCCCCGCGGTGCACGTAGCCAATCCGATTCAGCAAATGACTTACCTAGAGCATCTGTTTGTTCTTCCCACAAAGTTCCATCCCGATCCCTCCATTCTAAACGGGGCACGTATTTCCCCCCCCCCCCCCCAATAGTTGCCGGATCCGGTCCGGATATGAAAAAAATCATCGGAGAAATGTCCTCTGTTGAATTCTTAAATTTCACTCGAATCCGATCAACCATTCCAAAATTACGCATGACTGAAAATTTCGGATTCCCCTCCCTCCACTCCCCCCACCATTATCTGATCGACAAAATTTTTATTTTGAAGTCAGTTTGATTGGGTCCCTGATATGCCTGCCAAGTTTCATCGTGAAAATCCCCAAAACCACCATCACCGGAATTCCGGGACCCCCCCCCCCCCCCATAAGTGTCCGGATCAAGTACAATGGCCTAAAGGACTTACCTAGAGCAGATGCTTGTTCTTCCCAGCAAGTTTCACTCCGATCCCTCCATTCTAACCGTTTCTTGAAATTTCCGGTCTCCCCCCCCCAACTCCCCCCTGGCTACCGAATCCGGTCAAGACTTTAAACGGGACATTACAGATATATATTCTGTTCAGTTATGAAGTTTCATTACAATCCGATCATCCGTTCGAAAGTTACACACTTCTCAATTTCCCGGATTCCCCTGCGGATTCCCCTCCCTCCACTCCCCCACCATTATCTGATCGACAATATTTTTATTTTGAAGTCAGTTTGATTGGGTCCCTGATATGCCTGCCAAGTTTCATCGTGAAAATCCAAAAAACCACCATCACCGGAATTCCGGCCCCCCCCCCCATAAGTGTCCGGATCCAGTACAATGGTCTAAAGGACTTATCTAGAGCAGATGCTTGTTCTTCCCAGCAAGTTTCACTCCGATCCCTCCATTCTAACCGTTTCTTGAAATTTCCGGTCTCCCCCCCCCCCCAACTCCCCCCTGGCTACCGAATCCGGTCAAGACTTTAAACGGGACATTACAGATATATATTCTCTTCAGTTATGAAGTTTCATTACAATCCGATCATCCGTTCGAAAGTTACACACTTCTCAGTTTCCCGGATTCCCCTGCCCTCCACCCCCCCCCAAAATGGTCGGATCAGAAAACTGATTATTCCTAATTTTGTTTGGTCGGGTCTCTGATATGAGGACCATGAAAACAAGTTTCATGGTCCTAGCACAACTGGAAGTACCCTAACTCGAAAAAGTGTGACGAAATGCCCTAAATTTTCAAGTTTCCAGCGCCCCGCACTCCCCCCCATATGGTCGGATCGGGAAACTGATTATTTCCAGGTTAGTTTGGTCGGGTCCGTTATATTCCTGCCAAGTTTCATTGTCCTAGCTCATCTGGAAGTACCCTCACTCGAAAAAGTGTGACAAAACGCCCTAAATTTTCAAGTTTCCAGCGCCCCAACTCCCCCGCATATGGTCGGATCGGGAAACTTATTATTTCCAGGTTACTTTGGTCAGGTCCCTGATATTCCTGCCAAGTTTCATTGTCCTAGCTCATCTGGAAGTACCCTAACTCGAAAAAGTGTGACAAAATGCCCTAAATTTTCAAGTTTCGAGCGCCCCCACTCCCCCGCATATGGTCGGATCGGGAAACTGATTATTTCCAGGTTCGTTTGGTCGGGTCCCTGATATTCCTGCCGAGTTTCATTGTCCTAGCTCATCTAGAAGTACCCTAACTCAGAAAAAAGTGACAAAATGCCCTAAATTTGCAAGTTTCCAGCGCCCCGCACTCCCCCCCATATGGTCGGATCGGGAAACTGATTATTTCCAGGTTAGTTTGGTCAGGTCCCTGATATGCCTGCCAAGTTTCATTGTCCTAGCACATCTGGAAGTACCCTAACTCGGATATGTGGGACAAAAAAACTCGGACCGACCGACAGACCGACAGACCGACAGACCGACAGACCGACAGACGGAATTGTGATCGGTATATGGCACTTGAGCCAGAGGCTGCAAGTGCCATAAAAACCGACCCTTTTTCAGCCGGGTGATCCACGCAGTGGTCTCTGTCGCTTTGAGCCTAATATGGCAAGGTCCTTGTTATTTTTTTCTTATAAAATGCTGACGACATAAAACAACATAAACAGTAAATAGTGCGATGTGTGGTTTAACGAGGAAATGAATGTAGGCTACAATAAACAAACAACAAAAGCAATTATTCCTGCACTGAGCTTTTGATAACGTGGGGAGCGCGCAAGGTCTAAAAACAAAAATATATTATATAAAAGACACCTAAACTCTATAAACAAAATTAATTTTCTTTACTTTTCCTACATTATATAATGTCCTTTATGTTCATTTCGGTTACAAAATTCGTATTTATGATCTTACATCGCTTCCTCTTGTACCGTTTAAAACTATACTTTGTGGGGTATTGCCAGTCCTTGCGTTTCCCTGGCTGATTTCCAGTCTTCTGCCGTAAGCGATTTATTTCCCCCCAGCTACCGATTAGATCTCGAAGAAATATGTGGCATTATTCCAGGACGGTTAAAGTTTAACAGAAAAGGGCTGCAGTACCGCAGGCTAGTTACCCATCACTTATTCATTTAAATAGACTTCAAGACCCGATGAATATGCGTTACTTTCTTACTCCGCCATTCACGAATAACCTGTTTTCAGATAGTAGAATTTTCCCCATCCGATTTCTTGAACCTCTATGCTCTTCTACCTGACTGTACGCTTGACGAAAACGTTCGAAAAAAGTCAACAAAAATTTAGCAAGGAAAATGAATTCGCCTATATGTGTTCCAGTGACAGTGCTCACTAAGCTCACCGGAAGATGGTTCGGATTCAGTCAGAACTTGGTATGTCTCTTGACAGTATAGCATGCTTTTTTCATTTGGTTTGCTTCGGTCTCTTGTCTTGTCTTCATTGTGTCTTGACTTTTTTGCTTTTCTCCTGCGTTGTCCTGTCCAGCTTAATCCATTTTGACTTCTACAGGACAAAAGGAGGGGTATCCGACAGGAGAACAGGATATAGAACAGGAGGGGTATCCAACCTTGATTTTTTACACAATCTCGAACCTGTTCTAAAAAGGTTGGAAGGAAATATTAGTCCAGTCCTGAAAAGGTTCTATCTGCCAAGAAGGTACCCCTGAGTCTGTCCTGAGTGACCCTGGACCTGCTATAGACTGCATAGAATTTCCTTGTAAGGTTTTCAGGCCAAGTTTGAGGTCATAAGAATTCAGGGTTGGATTCCCCTTGTTTGTTCAGTTCAGGAGGGGTATCCAACCTGGCATTTATATAACCTCGAACTTAGCCTGAAAATACTACAAGCATACTTCTGTACAGTTCTAAATTTAGCCTAGGTCATTCTGTCTTTCTTGACAGTTAGGACCTTGTTAGGACTGCATTGATTTTTCCTCTTAACCTTTTAGGCCAAGTTTGAGGTTGTAAAAATTCGATGCTGGATATCCCTACTCAGTGGCAAAACTAGCCCATTTTCGTGGTGGTGCAAGCCCAGATTTAGCTGACAAGAATTAATGAATTAACTAATGCTAAAGCATGCTGCAACAACCGATACTGCCTATTTCCCAACAGGAAGTTTCCTGTTTTACTGAGCAAGCTTTTACTGGTATTGGTGCTTCGCACCAAAAAATCACTACCGATTTACTGACAGGATTTTTCTCTGGGGGTTGGAGCCCCCCCTAGTTTTGCCCCTACTGTAGTCTAATAGCACTGTACTAATAGTTAAATAGAAGAAATGTGATCTGCTTCTGTGCTTTGATTTTTTCTAATTGATTTTTTTGTTGATAGCTTTGTTTTGTTCATATCTTTTTTTTGTTCATATCTTTTTGCCTTCCTAACTTCGGTATTGCCATTGGCTTGGTTAATGTTTTGGTTTATTTTTGGCCATCTACAAAATGTTTCGAAGCATTTGACGAGAATCCACCCACAAATCCATGAGAATTGCTTTATCCTTCGGTTGAGTGATTGTGATTGTTGTGAAAAAATAAGGAAACAAAAACATGCTGGATCTATAGCAGATCAATGGCTGTTCTGCAGTTAAAAAATAGGTTGACTGCTGCAGATATTTTTTTATTTTACAGAAAAGTTTACTTAAGTCATAGCCATGAGTCGCACAAATTCTTTCGCGGGCAAGATATTACTCGCTAGCTGGTCATGTTTATTTGACTCTTTTCAGACATAGGTAGCGTTCCAGCAACCTATTATTAGTTACGGTCGTTACTATTCTTGTTATTCTATTGCTGTTCCAGAGCCCACCGTAATAAGTAAATTGGCCCTCCCACTTATTATTTTCGTTCCACGACTGTTACAATCGTTACAATTTACTTATGATGGTTGCAAACATCATAAGCGATAATAACTATCGGTTCTGCAGGAACTCCCATAAGAGTGATGACGTATGTGCGCGTTGTTATTATTTTAGTTCCAGAGAGCGTGGTAACCAAGACAATACGGCGCTCGCCCGTCTCTTATCATTGTAACTTGTAACAACTTCACTGGAACGCTACCATAAATTACTGATTTAGGAAAATCTATCATTTGTATCATCACAATCACCACAACCATTTTCACACAGTTTTTGCAACCACAGTTACCTCAGTAATACTTTTTCTTCGTACAGTATAGCAAGAATGGTCTTGGGCCAGATCGTTTTGTCCCTTCTTTTATTTTTGGTAGAGCGGGTTTTTGTCAATCAATCTTGTTTCCCCGGCTTTACCCTCTAGTTGTTATGATTTTATACAGAAGTGTAATTAAAACCTTGAACCTTTTGCATTTCTACCTTTCTGCTGCAGTCAGTAGTACTCAGTTTTACCTCTGTAATACTTTTCTTCTTACTGTAAAGTAAGAATGGTCATGGGCCAGATCTTTTTTTCCTCTCTTCTATTTTTCCTTTTTCTTTTCTACCTTTTTGCAGCACTCTTTGCCCTTTTTTTTCTGTGTGCAATAACTTTTTTTGTTTTAGAACCAATAAACTTTCATCTTGGCTGGTTCTGCGATTGGGACCATTGGCGGTGGAGTCTCTAGGATCATTTGGGCCCTCCTGGATTGGCAATAGCTAGGTGCAGTACCAGTTTGCGGAGATAATCTGCATATTCTTTGGATTAGAAGAAAATGGATGATATCATCTGTTGAGTAGGACGGAGATAGCTTTGCTGAAAAAAGTGACACACTCATAGTGCAAGTAATTCAACCTACAAAAAGGCTTCCAATGTTGGAGCTGTTAGTGATACCCTGCTGACTACTAGTGAATTAGATGATTGGGTGGAGTATGTCACAGATAGCTTTGGTGAAAAAGCTACACAGTCATAGTGCAAGTGGTACAACCTATAAAAAGGCTTCCCGTAGTGATACCATGTAGCCTACTACTGAATTATACCCTACTAGTGAATTAGAAAATTGGGTATTATCGGTCGAGTTTGTTGGAAATAGCTTTGCTGAAAAAAGCGATTAAATCAAAGTGCAAGTGATTCAACATACAAAAAGGCTTGGTGATACCCTGTATGGATGATGAAGGAATAATGACCAAATCCATTATGATGATTGTGAGAAAATGAGAAATGTTTCCAGGCCAGAAAAATCTGGCCTGGAAACAACAAATAAAAAGTGACTGGAAAATATGATCGTGAGTTTTTAGATTGAAATGGCTTGCTTTCATGGTAAGAATGCTTCTTGGAAGGTTGTGCACTGGTTAGTATTTTGTGCTGCCCTTTGATCTAATGGCATTTTGACCTCATTTATGCTGATGTAGGGGTTTGTGAACTAATTTTCTTTGCTGCCTGTAATAACAGTTAAAAGTATCTGTAAGCTTCTTACTGATGGGACTAAATATTTACGGGACTTTCACTGCAGTAGCGTGTTGAGCTCCGCCATTTGCCTTCGAGCAGTATGAGATACCCATCAGAATCTTCTTGTTGATCCTCCTGGCAGTTCTTGTTGTGATGATCCTGTGATGTAAATATTTGAAAGTTTTTATGGCTGGGCCTACCAGGAGTCATCAGTCTGTTGGCTTGTTTTTGGGATCCCAAAACGTAAGTGGAGGGAAACCTGTGACATCGCAAAAGTTGTCCGTCTGTCTGTGAGCACAGTAAATCTCGAAGGGAATGAGATATTTTGATGAAACTTGGTGTGAGGATTCTTTCGGTGAGGATTCTTGAGGAAGGGTGAGGATTCTTTGGGTCAAGGGTAAAGTCAAGTTCGTAGATGGGCTATGTAGCCCCACATTTACGGGTGGGGAGGGGGTTCAAATTAAGGGACAAACAAAATATTGTTAAACAGCTAATGTGATAGTCAATTATGGGATAAGAAGACACGTTGAACACTTCTGTGAAAAGCATTTTGTACCTGGACCAGAAGTTCGCCCGGAATCCAGACAAAACCCGAGAATTTGTTAAAAGCAAAAGTTTTGTTTGAAGTTGATTAGGTGACAGTAGCAGAAAAGACGCTGAGTCTGTATATTACAATCATTTTTTATTCGGACATATAATTTGTCCGGAATCTGGTTGTAACCGGATTTTTTTAGAAGTTAGTTTTATTTTAGTTGATTAGATGTTTTCCATAGAGAGGTATAGTCGTTTCTTAATTTTCTTTTCTTGCTGGGCAGTTAGTTCCCTCGGAATTCGGCCAAAATCGGAAATTTGGCACAAGTAAAGGTTTTCTCTGGTGATTAGCCTGGCGAAGAGTGGATCTGGTGAAGACGAGACCCATTTGTCTGGATCAAATATTATATTTTTGGGATCCCATCGAAACCTTTGGTCTTGTTGGAAAAGGGGTGATTTTTCAAGGTGCATGTTATGAAGAAATTTGAGTCTTTCTTCACAGGCTGTAATAACAGTTGGACAACTGGTAGCCAGGCGTTTTAACACCAGAAGTCTTTAGTTATGAGGAGTATGTGAGGGTGGGATTTGTCTACTTTGGCTTGCCAACTAAAAATAACCAAGGACAGCAATGTTTGAGAGAAGCATACAGAAAATGAAATATAGTAGCATTCCTGCCGTTTATTCCTTTGTATGAGTAGCCGTCGTCTTTGCTTGCAAAGGTATTCTCTGTTTTTAACGAATTATCGGCGGCTTCGGCTGTTTCAAGCCTTTTGCCAGGCCCATTGACGTCTAAAAAAATACCTGCAAAATTCAGAGAACTGGTTAATAATTAATAGTGTTAACACGTCAACACTTGTGGGAATCATAATGCGCATGGAAACTAGTTTATAGCGGCAAGTGCAAAGACTAGTGAGGTGTCTTTAGAAGGTTCAGTATGTACTATGTGAAATTTGGGTCTCTGGTTTTAAGAGCTAATAATTGCTATTACTGAAGTGAGTTTGCATTGACATTATAGGTACGACGGGTCTGGTCCTTTAGCATAAGTTTGCTGTCCCTACACTGATTGTCTTCTTCCCTGATCAGCAGGGTAGGGTGATCAAACGATTTGAGAGCGTGTTCCACCCCCGTACCAATAGTAACTATTTCCGTTCCAACCTCAGCAAAAGTTACTACGCTTTTCGTTCCAAACTTCTCGAAACAGTAACTATTTGCTTACCACGCTCGGGAGCGTAGTAACTACGGATCTCTGAATCGTGATTGGTCGGATTCGCACGTGGCAGGATATCCTGCGCGAAAATATAAAACTCGTTCCAGCCTTGACGGCAAAAATCCAGAATTCGTGACGTCATGCGTAGTAACTATGGTAAGTAGGATGGAACACGCTCTGAATAGCTTTTGGGGATAAGCGTACTACGAGTCATATTTATTTGTTCAAAGTTGAATTTTTTTTAGAGGTATATTTCGGCCCTTCTTGGCGAGGGACGGCTTCAGGCTCAAGCGGAAAAAACGAGAATGAACAACAAGGACAGAAAAATAGACTAATAAAATTCCGCTGATGTATACTCTCATTATGCTAATGGTATATGTTGAATTGTATAATTTTAATACTGTAGTACATAATTGTGTACTGTGTACTATCAAGAACAGATAATCTGACAGAACCTCCGTCTCCCTATCTCTATATTATGACTGTTGAGTTGAATATTTCCCCATACCTTGTCCACTACGAACGAGCAAAGGTTAGTAGCTTCGCGCCACATCATATTTCGTTAGATCTACAAATAGCTCAATGGCTTTGAAGCTGCCGGTGAGGTGAAGTAGAAGTCAAATCTGGTTGGTTCTTATGGATGCGCTCCCTCCTGCACTATTTTTTCTGCAATGAGCAACGGCTAAGACGGAAGAAGATGAGTAAACAGGTATCAACATAAGCTCAAAGCTAGAGGAAATACCTCTAGGTCCACTTGTCAGGGTATTCATAGTCTCTGCATGGGACTAAAGACGGAAATTCTATCTGATTATTTGTTTTTGTTGCGATCTGGTCTACCAAAATTTTTCATGGATATGCTTCTTTTTGTATTTATTTTATATGGTGTTGTCACTTGATGTATGTTATGTTTGGTGTTGATGTTGAACTGTTGTAGTCACAAATAAATGTTAGCAACCACTGATTAATGAGATACTGGAAGATAAGACAGAGTAAGCGATTAAACATTGTACTCCTGTTTATGGAGAATAACAGTAAAACCAACATATAAATCAAGTAGTCCTTCAAAGCAAATGCCAGCTTGGTTCTGTAAAAAAAGACTTGAGCCAGCAAGCTGTCAAATCAACTAACAAGCCGAAGTCCCTTGGTTCAGAGCCGTTTGGCAACGTCTTTTGACAGGTCGGATTGAGATGGAGTGAGATTTGGGATGTTGAAGCAGAAAGTACATATCCAAGAAAACAAGCATAGCCCATTCTGCCGAGTTATATAAACAACAGAGATGAGTATACATGTAATCCGAGTATGTTGTGCTTCAAAAAGGAATTCAGTGGTGATGGCAGCAGCGTGTAAGACTTACCTTGGCAGGGACTCCACTTGGGAGAAGTTTGGTGAGGAAACTAATGGGTCAGGAACTCCACCAACTGTCACTTCTACCGCATCTTATGTCTTTTGATGAAAAGTAACAATCCCTAACTGCTGCTTCTCCCCAGATGTTCATGGAAAGCTGACAGCAGTCTGTTTTCTTCAGAAAGATAATAGTTAATTAACATAGGTTCACATCCAAATGCATTGCATCACCAGCAGAGGGGATAGGGACTACTGCTGATTTATTTGCTTTGAGTACTAGTATTATTCAGTTTGATGACCATTGTGCTACATCATCATGCACAAAGAGATAGTTATTATAAAAGGTAAAAGAAAAAACGACCCAAATGTCAGAAACAGAAATCATACCGTTGAAAAATTGTACAAGGCACATTATACAATAAAACTTTGAGAAATAATACCAGAATAATACGGAGTAGTGCTCCTACCTTTCCATTACCTTTGGTTCGGGCAGTACTTTTTGAAGAAAGTTTCAGCAACTATCTTTGTCACTCCAGTATAAATGAAACTTCAATTTCTCTTAGGAAGGGGAATTTAGCAAGTGTGCAGATTAAAACTAACACTGGGTCTAACTGTCTAGGTTCTATGCCATTATGTCTTTATTTTAGACTCCTGTCCCATATATTATCCATCCAGCAGGGCTCTCGTTGAAACACACCATAAATAGATAGAACTGTCCTACAGAAGCTTGAAAGGAAACTTGTTGAACGATGCAACGCAAACCTGGGTCATGTGATGACCACGCGACTGACGACTGAGACAAAATCGCAGTATTAACTGCATCTCTTGCCAAGAAGCTTAGAATTGCATTCCTTGCTAAGCTTATCTTGACGTTCTTTTCAAGGTTCTGGACCAGAACATTGTTTGTCTTGAACAGCAGAGAAAATGGGATGTTAAGAGCTCAAATTTGCTAATGAGCTTGGTGGACATATTCTCTGCTGACCAGATCCTTGCACAAAGACAATCTTTTCTGGGTCACACGCAATAGTAGGACTTCTTTAGAACTGGCTTTGCAGTCTGGGATTGAGCAGTATCTAAGCTGAACTTCATTTGGCCATTGTAAAGCCACGCTTGTGTTCAGATTCAAAATTTTCCGCTTAGTTAGTAGAAATTTCGTTGTGGTGACCGCCGTAGATATTCTGGACGTCCCTACTAAAGCAGATAGTGGAAAATCCAAAAATCCCTTAGCAGAATCCAAATAATTCAGTGTATTCAGCTAAATGATCCAAAAATAGTTTTGCTTTTCAGTTAAACTTTAAAAGATGAAAGGGCACCGTTAGTTTTAATCCGAAGATAAGAATTACCATACCAAAACTTTAGAAGAAAAATAACAGAAAGGTTAATACTATGACAATAAAGAGAGTAAAGAGCCTGACTATGTACAACACTATCGAAAGCCTTGGAAAGATTAAGAGCACAAATATGAAGACCAGAACCTTTAGCCGAAGCATCTTTAAGAAGGGAAGCAAGAGCACGGTGAGCGTGCTGGCAGCCAATGCCAGTCTGAAAACCAAACTGATTCTCCCCAAAATTAGCATTAATGCTTATGAAAGGAAGTAGGATATACTCAAGGATTTTACTAAAATTACAAGCAACCGTAATAGGCCTGTAAGAAGAACAATCCAGCGGAGTCTTACCTCGCTTAAGTACAGAAGTGACAGTTCCACACAAAAAGCTGTCAGGAACAAGGGAACAGCAAAGGCACATTTGGAAAAACAACTGTAAATGGAAAAACAAAGACGGGCAATTTATTTTATACTCTGGCAATTTATTATATACTCTGGTACACTACCCGATGCAAACGAGCGCAAGAATATCATAATTGTTACCTCTACACACAGCTGTATCGCAGTAAAACCCCGCAGAAGAATACGAACGCCGTCTGAGTGGTTCTTTGTTAGCTGATTGGTTGTCGATCTTTGTGACGTCACGTCTAACTCGCTGCAGACTTAGTTTTCCACCCCTGCAGGGATCCTACGGTTTTTCATCTGGTATGCGCAGCGGTCAAGAGAGAAGCGGACGGGTATCAACTCAAACCTCACAGCAAATACCTCGAGCGCAGCTCAGTTTTATCAGAGTATCCATAGTCGCTGCATGGTACAAGAGATGCAGTTTCTGTTACATTATTGTTCCTGGTATCCGTCGATACCAGCCAAGATTTCAGCCATAACTTTCTTGTACTACACAGGAACAGGTTTTGAGCAAGAACAACAAAATAAATAAAAAGAAGATTCAGTTAAATATATTCTGAAAACCGATACAACTGCAGTCAAGCCGATTTCGTGGTTATCGTCCATATAGCCTACCACAAAGACTATTTGGCCTACAATATAACCCTAAAAATATAAACTCTGACAAAAATAAATCAACACTAGTTTACTCAACACCTTGTCAAACCTATCACAGATTCCCCAAGCGCTACTTTCAGCTGAGGCCGTCTCTCAGCAAGGGTTGACAAGTGAAGCTTGACTTGGGTCTGTGCGTTTGTGAGTCCTGTGTGCCAAGCCGGACAAGCATACTCCAGGCAAGGTCAAATTTTCGTCCAGTAAAAACTGCGTAATCTCGTGACGGAATAGCAAACCGTCTTGAAGCGCGAACGACATGAGGAGTGGTGATGCTTGTCGAGTAACTTACTTCACGTGGGAACTCCACTTAAGGTCGTCGTTAATCAACAAACCGACGAGTTTAACTGTTGTTTTAGACGCTAGACCTATTTGCTCTATCTGGGGAAGGTTCCGTTTTATACAAGACCAAAGGTTTCGATGGGATCCCAAAAATTTAACCTTTGGTACAGACAGTTTGGTCTTGTATACATCCGGTCTTCGTCAGACTCCTTGAACATTTATAGCCTACTATTAAAATTTAGAAACAGAATAAGTCAAATTCCTAGTCATCTGAGAAAACCAAGTTCAAATATGGATTCAGCGCGTGTGTTTACCGCTATGCGTCACATCAACTTTGAAGAAACTGACCAACCCTTCCTGCCTTACTTCTGCCAAATTTCCGGCCGGATTCCAGTCAAACTACTTGTCCGGCAAAACGAACATACTTCATATAGGAATTCAGCATGACTCCTTACCGCTACATAGGACCTTTAATCAACTTCAGATACAAACGCTTACTTATAACAAATTTTCCGGTTCCAGCCGGATTCCGGGCGAACTATATGTCCGGGTAAAAAATCATATACGGATTCAGCATTTCTTCTTACCCTTAAATCGGACATCTAATCAGCTTCAGATAAAACTTTAACTTTTTACAAAATCTCCGGTTTTGGCCGTATTCCGGGCGAACTACTTATCAAAACTTCCTGCCTACTTCTGCCACATTTTCGGCCGGATTCCAGGCGAACTATTTGTCCCGGAAAATATCAATATACGACATATACGAATTCAGCATGACTCCTTACCGCTACATCGGACTATATCCGATCTACTCTGAACTATATCCGATAGTTCAGAGAACACGTTTTTGTACTTCGTTGTTCGTTTTCTATACTTCAAGAATCCAACTAAAATATTTACAATAAACGACTAACCTTGTCGATAAGTCTCTTTACCAAAATTGTATGATTAATGAGATTAAAGCATTTTCTTAAATCTATGGTTATTAAGTTAATCCACTTATTAGGGTCGTCCAGATTCTTTAAAATAAAAACAATAGGGCTAATTAAGTAATGACTGGTTGAAGTTTTAGGACGGTTCCCGAATGGTCTTGGGTCGATCTATCTCTGCTTTCAACCACGCGGATACGATAGCCTACTCTCGTAATTGCTAAAAACTGGTGTTAGAGTTATAGGTCTAGTCCCTTGAAAATCATTTTTTGCTCCTTTCTTCGGGATAGGCGTTATATAACCAACTTTCCAAATTTCAGGGTATGTACCTGTAAGGGAAACTGAATTAAAATTCTCGTTAAAAATATCCGTAAGTGGACCTGCCAGTTCACTGGGAAAAGCTCTAAAGCCGCCTCTAAACGCCGCATGTTTCGCACTTCGTGGGTAGTGCGCGACACAACTAGCCTGCTGTTTACTATGCCGGCGATTTCCTACTCCAATATTCGTAAGCAACAGTAACAAGTCGAACTTAAAGGGCGGATAAAAACCTAGTCACACTCTCTTCCGCTCCTACTTGCTATCCAGTCCCGTGGATCGCTGTCACTACCAGCATTTCAGACATTTAACATATATACATGAGTAGATACTACAGATTCAATTGCATGATATAATGATTGGTAATTGCAGCTACCGGTAAAACTTGGTATTGACCTTTGACCTACATATATTGACTGAACCGGGATTACTTATGGTTTTTGCATATGTGTCGCTCCCATTTTTTTTTGTACCAAACGCCGCATGTTTCACACTTCGTGGGTAGTGGCACTTTTTATCTGTTGAGAAAAGGGCAGGCAGTCAGATATGAATGCAAGTTAAACCCATACAACTAGCCTGATGTTTACTATGTCGGCGATTTCCTACTCCAATATTCGTAAGCAACAGTAACAAGTCGAACTTAAAGGGTGGATAAAAACCTAGTCACACTCTCTTCCGCTCCTACTTGCTATCCAGCCATTCAGGGGACTTGTCAATAAGAGATTTCTGATGCACTCTTGACCGAGCGTCAGATAGTTCGAGAAATACCCACGGGGGATAAGATACCCGACTATCCAGATAGACAAAATTTTTCGCAGCTGTTGTGCTGAACTAGGAATATTTCTCTGTATTGGAAGAGTATCCTTGATCTTTTGTCCTAGCTTAGGTGCCCGGCTGCATGCTGGATAGTCCCAACAAATTTTGTCTATCTGAGCAAGAACGCCGATTCGACCCAAGCGGAATTTTCGGAAACTAGATGAGGCTCGGGCAACATAGCAACAAAGAAGCATAGGAAATGACAAGCCCCCTGAATGGCGAGTCATTACAGGAAATTTATGGGTCCCTGACTGAACCGGGATTACTTACGGTTTTTGCATATGTGTCGCTCCCATTTTTGTTTGTACCAAACGCCGCATGTTTCACACTTCGTGGGTAGTGGCACTTTTTATCTGTTGAGAAAAGGGCAGGCAGTCAGAGATGAATGCAAGTTAAAGCGACACAACTAGCCTGCTGCTTACTATGTCGGTGATTTCCTATCCCAGTATTCGTAAGCAACAGTAACAAGTCGAACTTAAAGGGCGGATAAAAACCTAGTCACACTCTCTTCCGCTCCTACTTGCTATCCAGTCCCGTGGATCGCTATCACTACCGGCATTTCAGACATTTAATATATATACATGTGTAGATACTACAGATTAAATTGCATGATATAATGATTAATAATTGCAGCCACCGGTAAAACTTGATATTGACCATTGACCTACATATATTGACTGAACCAGGGACCCATAAATTTCCTGTAATGACTCGCCATTCAGGGGGCTTGTCAATAAGAGATTTCTGATGCACTCTTGACCGAGCGTCAGATAGTTCGAGAAATACCCACGGGGATAAGATACCCGACTATCCAGAAAGACAAAATTTTTCGCAGCTGTTGTGCTGAACTAGGAATATTTCTCTGTAATGGAAGAGTATCCTTGATCTTTTGTCCTAGCTTAGGTGCCCGGCTGAATGCTGGATAGTCCCAAAAAATTTTGTCTATCTGAGCAAGAACGCCGATTCGACCCAAGCGGAATTTTTGGAAACTAGATGAGGCTCGGGCAACATAGCAACAAAGAAGCATAGGAAATGACAAGCCCCCTGAATGGCGAGTCATTACAGGAAATTTATGGGTCCCTGACTGAACCGGGATTACTTACGGTTTTTGCATATGTGTCGCTCCCATTTTTGTTTGTACCAAACGCCGCATGTTTCACACTTCGTGGGTAGTGGCACTTTTTATCTGTTGAGAAAAGGGCAGGCAGTCAGAGATGAATGCAAGTTAAAGCGACACAACTAGCCTGCTGTTTACTATGTCGGTGATTTCCCACTCCAGTATTCGTAAGCAACAGTAACAAGTCGAACTTAAAGGGCGGATTAAAACCTAGTCACACTCTCTTCCGCTCCTACTTGCTATCCAGTCCCGTGGATCGCTATCACTACCGGCATTTCAGACATTTAATATATATACATGTGTAGATACTGCAGATTAAGGTAAGAGGATTAAAACAACTAAGTGTGGACAACCCTGTGGACATTTAGATATATCGGAAGAAGAAATCATCGGCCAGTTTGACATTTTTTGGTCTCGGAAGCTGAATATTATTTAGCTCAATTGCAGAATCTTCAAGAAATCACTATAACGGATTTAGTATAATTTACGGCGTTTGTTTATTGTGATCTAGTTTACATCCTTAATTCTTTGGACTTACTGGAATTAACAAGAAAAGCCAGAAAACACAATACTTAGAGAAATCGATAATGCAATAAAAACATTTTGTTAGATCCAAAGTCAAACTATGATCCCATCCTCCCCATATCGGACGCTTCCGAGCCGCACCGCTAGATGACCCAGCGGTCGGATCGAGTCGTGGTTTCAGGGTTTCTAGAAGTTGCAAGTGCTAGAATGCTTATGATATAACTCCTTTAAAAGGCTATCTTCTATTCCGCGCTCCCAGATTGGACTTTTCATCCGACGGTGAAAGGGGAATAGGTGGAACGCACAAGCACTAGTATTTGTCGAAGGCGAGAGGGCTCCTTGAGAGCCCCGCTTAGCACCGACATAGCACAAGTGATATATAAATGCACTAGTAAGGATAGTCGAACGGTAGAATCCGAGCACTCCTTAAGAGGACTTGGAAAGAACATTCGCCGACATCATCTATAAATTTGTTTCTATTTTTTATTTGTATATGTAGTTATTATTACTAAGGGGCACCCTTTCCGGGGATCTCGCCTCTGATAACAAAGCCATCAAGGATTTTATGTCTGTATCGGGCTCTTGTTTTATTTAGCCTATAGAGAGTCGTAGATAATAGTTAGCCCGGAGGGCTAAAGCTGGTAAGGTAGGAAGAATGTACTGTTGCAGATTGTTGTAATTCTGAAACCCCTAAACAAACGCGCACCTGCCAGCTGACTTGCCAACTCTCATAGCGAGGTGTCGGACATGAGTCACAGCAGTGTGACCGCGACCTGGCCAGCTCACCGTCTTCGCGGTCTGTCGACTCTTTTATCGATGACGGGTGCAAAATTAGCAAGCGCGCAGGTGGGCTTATAGTTCCATATTGAGTTGAGCGGTAAATTGTAGATATAAGTAAGAATTGCTACGTTCAGACGATCAGACCAACAGACGACTACTGTACAATTGGTAGCGTTTGCCATATTGATAAAGTGAGGATTATGGATTAACGTCAACTTGGAATCAAGTGAGTTATAAGTATATTGGTTTTTAAAGTACATTGTAACCCTAGTGTGTTCAACTCTACATGCCCTAGGAGATAGACCCCACGAGCCTCCTCCACGCTACCGAATCGAGTATACATTTCTTCTCTTTTACCGTATTACAGTAATCGTAGTGATGGCGATGGTAATCGGAGCATTCCCCATTCGCGGGGACTCGCGAGAAAAAGGAGTGTGAGTCCCTGGGACAAACTAAAGCATTGTCCTAATAGGTGTTGTAAGGTGTATTACGGCGTTTAAAGCTTATTACAGATTCCTCTTTTCCTCGGAGCGCGCTGTAATAAGGTGAATAAAGGAAAATAGACTAGCGCTCTATTCTGGCTTATGCAGGGCCAATCAAATCGCTTGGTTGGTTCCGCCAGCGGGCCGAGGAAAGAGCAGCGTCGTCAGGGTTGCCACGGGAAGCACCGAAGTTCTACTTTGGTGGAAGCTGAAGAAACAACTTTTCTAAGAAATAACACGTTTTGTTCTGTTGCGACTGCTTACTGCCAGTTCAAGGACTTGTGCTGTCCATCCGTAGATTTACTTGCTTTTTACAATACATTGGGCGTCAAATTGTACTGGTGTACTTCAAGTAACACTAAGAGCACTTTTCTGATCTTCAGAAACTTGAAAAACTGTATGAGCGTGGCAACACTGCACGCTGCATTGATAAGAACCTCTCTGGTTCGTATTTGAACGGGCGTGTGTCTTAAGACGTAAACATCGCGTATAGCGTTATTCAGCTTATTACACCTATTAGGACAATGCTTAAAACGCGGGGACTTCTCAAAAGGAGTCCTCGGGGAGCGACGAGACTACGCCTGTAATGAAATTGAAGCCTACCCGACGAAAACGGAAAAGGAGTAATTCAACTTTTTGAGGTGTAGGACTTCCAAAGAGCCTATTGGGAACCTGTAGACTGTTGAAAAGAGTTCGCTGGCTCTTTCTTAATTGTATAATTACAGCTTGGTACAAAAGCTTCATCAGAAAATGGGAGCTTACAGCCTTCAAACTTTCCGTACAAAAAAGATTCGTGCTTCCTATTGGTCCGGTTTAAAAAATCTCGTCACAACTACCAATAGGACCCAAGACTCCGTCTTTGTTTACAAACTTCAAAGCCTTCAAACTCTCGTTATCAAGAAAACTCTTTTGCAAAAGTTTCATTATACCAACAAGAAGAAACCAGGTTAACGTTTCCAGCAACTCACTGGCTCACAAAGGCCGATAATTTAGTCTCAAAGTCGAAAGTCCTATATGAATCACTTTCCTTTGGTTTCGCGCTACTTCGGAAAGTTGTCGATTTTTCCAACCCGGTTTTTGCGCTTCGGAAACCGAAGCAGCTTTCCCGGAAAGTGATTTCACGAGGATAGTGGAAAGCTCCGCGGAAAGTTGAATGTTTCGGCGGGAATTTAAAAGGTGTGGGAAAAAAACAGTACGAGTATAACTAATAAATAAAGAAAAATGGCAAGCGTTCTTAGTTTGGCTTCGATGGAATATACGAAAATCAAGAACCGTTAAGTGAACCATATTTATTCGAAATAGTTCGTAATTTAACATTTTCCCTGCGATGTCAGCTTTCCATGCGTTTTTGCGATCAGTCCAGCGGGAAAGTGGAAAGTTATTCCAGGAATCGCTTTCCCACAGTTTTCGCGATGCGCTTCGCTCGCCGGAAAGTGATTCCGAGATCTCGCGAAAACCCTCCTCTAGCGTAAGAGCTGTAAGTGGTATCACAGCTGCTAGTGGGAAGCTCCGCGGAGGCCGATAATTTAGTCTCAAAGTCTAAAGTCCTATAATATGAATCACTCACCAACCCGGTTTTCGCGCTTCGGAAACCGAAGCAGCTTTCCCGGAAAGTGATTTCACGAGGATTGTGGAAAGCTCCGCGGAAAGTTGAATGTTTCGGCGGGACTTGAAAAGTTGTGGCAAAAAAGCAGTGCAAGTATCACTAATAAATGAAGAAAAATGGCAAGCGTTATTCGGGTGGCTTCGATGGAATATATGAGAATAATCAAACAACCGTTAAGTGAACCATTTTTAGTAGAAATAGTTTGTAATTTAACATTTTCCTGGTGACGTCGGCTTTCCATGTGTTTTCGCAATCAGTCCAGCGGGAAAGTGGAAAGTTATTCCAGGAATCGCTTTCCCACAGTTTTCGCGATGCGCTTCGCTCGCCGGAAAGTGATTCCGATATCTCGCGAAAACCCTCCTCTAGCGTAAGAGCTGTAAGTGGTATCACAGCTGCTAGTGGGAAGCTCCGCGGAGGCCGATAATTTAGTCTCAAAGTCTAAAGTCCTATAATATGAATCACTCACCAACCCGGTTTTCGCGCTTCGGAAACCGAAGCAGCTTTCCCGGAAAGTGATTTCACGAGGATTGTGGAAAGCTCCGCGGAAAGTTGAATGTTTCGGCGGGACTTGAAAAGTTGTGGCAAAAAAGCAGTGCAAGTATCACTAATAAATGAAGAAAAATGGCAAGCGTTATTCGGGTGGCTTCGATGGAATATATGAGAATAATCAAACAACCGTTAAGTGAACCATTTTTAGTAGAAATAGTTTGTAATTTAACATTTTCCTGGTGACGTCGGCTTTCCATGTGTTTTCGCAATCAGTCCAGCGGGAAAGTGGAAAGTCATTCCAGGATTCGCTTTTCACAGTTTTCGCGATGCGCTTCGCTCGCCGGAAAGTGATTCCGAGGTCTCGTGAAAACCCTCCTACAGTCGCAGGATAGTGTGAATACTCTATATGACTAAGTCCAAAACACGCCAGTGATTCTCATGAAGAAGGAGTAAACGTGTCCGTAACGACTCAAACTCAACGACTCAAATCCTGAGTCACCGCAGTTTTGACACCGTTTCTTCGTTTCTGCCGCAGGTACCCGGAGATTCTGCATCGGCAGGGAGAGATAGTCATCAAGAGTATTGTCACTCTATTTTGTTTTTGTCACTTTTGTCCCACGTAAGACATAAAACCACTCTATTTCAGAAAATGACCAAATGTGTCATTTTTGCAGCAGGGATTCCGACCAGAAGTGACTGTTTCAAGTTTTTTTCATGAAAGTAAAATTTTTACAGAGGCGATTGGGCGATTCCGACCAAAAGTGAACATTTCATGAAAATAAATTTCACTCCCAATTCACTCTCTGTTTTTGACCAAAAGCCACTCTCTAAATATTTTTGATGTGGCAACGCTGGTCAAAGGAATGGCAGTAAAGCGCCAGATTCAAATCTTAGCAAAAGTGAGGTTATCAATGGCTCATAGCCTTATTCGAGCTGCTGATCATGCTTCTATTTATGCACAGTTTCGGCCTCTTGCCCCTACAAGCCTGATAGAACGTATTATTGGTGTTGTTAAAAACAAGGTAAGTGCAGTCAGGGGATTTGCCAACAACTGATACAAATCTGAGGATAAATGGCCCTCAAAGGCTGCTCAAAGGATAATATTAATTATTATTAATAATTAATATGTGCCACACTGAAGATAACATACTGTAACATACCTCACACTTTTGATCATATTCGGGTCTAAACTCAGTTGTATCGGAATTCCACACAAGCGTGATGTCACACACATTTGATCCGTTTTATCTCAGAAAATGAAAAATTGTAGTTTATTCCTAGGCTATCAGAGAATATATATTTGAAGCAAGGCACAGGTCATGTTTACATTTATAAAATGACCTAGGGACAGTCAAATCCTATGTTGGTTCCTCAATCACATGACATCACTACTTAAGTCACTAGGCCTACTGTTTTGAATTCTGATACAACTTAGTTGACACCCATTTTTGTTGAAATCCTGCCAAAATATTTTACAAATCCTTTAAGTTGGATGGCGTAGAGGGGTAATATGCGAAGGCTGTATATCTTTACCCTGCCAAGACCTTCGGTCCGGTGATATGTATCTAACTTATTGGATCTTTTGTGATGTCACAGGAGATTCTGCGGCCTACTGCTTAGGCACAAAGTCTACAATCTCAAAGTAATAAGAAGATTCAAACTTCCGGATTATGCAGTGTTGCACCTGTTGTGGTGGAATGCCATACAGTCATGATGTAAATGGTGATATCATGTGATGAGGACCTAAAATAGGATTTGATTGTCCCTAGAAAATGTAAACGCTACCGGCGCCTCACTAGCCTCTGGGGTTTGTATATATACAGTGGACTCAAATATGTCCACCAATAGGAATAAACTAATTTCTTGTATTATTCTACAACCTCCAGTGATACGAGCAAACTCAAAGATTTTTATTCTTGCACGGTATTTATCTTTTTATCCCTAGAGATATATCTTTTAAGGACCTTGCTGTGTCAGATACTGGTGCTCACAAGCAGTCTGGACCACATTCCTTTCCTGCCGCAATAAGAGTAGCCAAGTAAAGCAACCATACTCTGTCAAAAGGATTCTGCTGGAAAGAGACTCTACATCGGGAAGGATGCACTTGGCTGGAGAATCTCTCAGCAAATGGAGCCCACAGATGCAGTGGCTGAGAGATACTCTGGCCCAGAATCCTTTGAGATGGAGATTCACCTTCCAGCAGAATCCTTTTTGACGATGTACAGTTTCTTTACTTGGCCACTGTCCTTAATGCAGAAGGAGAATGTGGTCCACACTACACACAAGTCCTCTGTCCTCTCTGCTAATTTGACTATTTCTTACCATTGGTGAGGCGCCATTCTCCTGAGCAGATTGGCCAAATTTCCTCGGAGTTGCCATTCTACTTTCTCCTCAGGGCTGGACAGAAGGAACAAAAAAGAGCTTTGTCCTCAGATAGGCCTAATCTTATATTTTAACAAATTTTCGGGTTTTGGCCGGGTTCAGGGCGAACTGTTTGTCCTGTGAGAAATAATTTTAATTTGGATTCAGCATGGTTCCTTACGCATAGATCGAATATATCATTAAATTAAAAAGAAGTATTTTGTCGGCCCTTATTTTGAAACCCCTCCCCAACCCTAAATATAGGGCTATGGAGCATGTCTACAAACTGTTATTTGACTCAAAGAATCCTCACCAAGTTTGTACATAGTATCTCATTCACTTCGAGTTTAATCATGCTTACGAACTATGATAATGAATTTTTCTATCTGCTGTGGTGTGTAGGGGTTAATTACGGTAGTAGCGTGTGGGTATGGAATCAGGATACAGCACTGAGGCTATGCCCCAACTTGAACTGGTTTGCTTAACTGGGAAGCTGACTCTTTTCACTCAGTTTTCCGGTGGCTTGCAGGGAGCATGCCCGAGCTCGTTTGTACTGTCCCATTGGAGGAAGGGTACTTTACAGGGTGTTTTCTACTCTCCCAGTGGAGGAAGGATACTTTTCCAGGGTGGTCATAAGTTAGTCAGGATACAGAGGAAAGGATGCCACAATAGCATCTAGTATTCTTTTTGTATTTCTCATTGTAGATCCATATCTGCTAGGTTAAAAGACTTCATCCCAGTCTAGCTTCTCCTCTCTCTTAGATTTATTGCTTTCTGACTCTACCCATTTAATTACTAAGACCGAGAGACAAAGAGATTTTCCTGTCTGAAGCAAACAGGGGAACAGGTTGTTGGAACTAAAAAAGTTTGTTAAAAAGTTAGTGAATCTTATTTGGTTATAATTGTATCCTCACAGAACGGACGGTCAGACGATAACTTTTACGAAGTCATAGGTACTCCTACCCTTACCTTTTGGGATCCCAGAAAGAAATACAAGCGGTTTTTATTACCGTGTACTGTTTTGATACCAATAATTTAATAAGCCAAAAGGGACCACCCCAAGTTTAATAATCAAAGTAAAAATTGCCATGAGGGGTGGCCAGAAGCACTCAGGCCAGGGGTTGTAAGAACCCTCACTTCAACGACTTGACTTTTGAATCAGAATATACAGCTCGAATATACCGACAAAAATGAACCGATGCCGCACCTGCCAACAAATAACAGAACCGGTGTAAACTAACTGCAATGCATTATTTGAAATTATTCTTGTAATGGAAATTCGTACATACAGCAATTCACAGCCTCAGCTTTTCATTTCAGCTTCGCTAAAGAGGAAAGCTTTTAACCCCTGTACCCAGAACCAATTAATGCAAGCGCCGCAGGCTAAATTTATTTAATCTGCCTTTTTCTAGCAAGATTTAACTATGTACCATGCAAATTCTAGCCTTTACTGTGCTTCAGATCTCAAAAGTTCCAAGCCTAATCGCCAAATAAATGACACACGTTCTTCTAAAGAGAATGCTACGAAATGCACCACAGGCAGTTTTGTGAAACGCAGAGGGGCAGAGCGTCTTTTTCCGACCCCTGTGAAAAGTAATGATTACCTATGAATCACTAATCTGCCCATCGAATAAAGTGGCAAAATAGTGATTATCCAGAACAAAGTAGATTGTTCCGAATTTACAGCAACAAAAAAGCAATTTTCACATTAAAAGACATGCTTAGCATATCAGAAACAGAACGAGGAAAAATGTTGCAGGTCCATTTACAAAAGAAAAAACTGGATTTACGGACGTAACACTTTTGGTCGTCGCCCGACAGGATTTTACAGATTCGGACTTGACAGTTTTATTTGTACAAGAGCTAGGAGTTCATATGGCACTTGCTACGATTAAGTGATGCAGGAACACTTCAAAAAGTTTCTCCAAGTAAGGAATAAAGTTAACTGCAGTATTTACTACTGGAATTAATCTTATCTCTACTGAGATAAGATTAATCCGAATTAGAGATAAGATTATCTTTTTAGAGATAAGATTTACCCCAGATTTTTTTACAGTGAAATGGAATGAGAACGTCACAAAATACCCCATTAAACCCACCTAGGTTCGAACATAGAAGTAGGATATCTAGTTTCACTCGGGTCTGAGCATTTCTGGCATAGCCTCGGATCATCTAGGGCAAATGAATTTTCTACTTTCGAAGTATAGATCCACTCATTTGATCCCTAAAAGTGCCCCCCCCCCCACCACACACCGTGCCTGGATCCGGTCATCTGTCATATATGTCATCTGTGGTATATGACTTCTCTACTTTCCAACTTTCATTCAAATAGCTCCACTCGTTTGACCACTATACGAGCCACAAAATTTTCGGGACCCCCCCCCCCCCTCGCCCCGCCACTCGCCCCACTGTGGCCGAATACGAAGCGAACACATAAATGTCACCTCTCTGACATCTCCCCTTCCCGTACACCAAGTTTGACTCGAATCGGAGCATATCTGCAAATTTCCGGTTCCCGCTTCATCCTCCTCCTACCGTGGCCGGATCTGGTCCGGACGCCAAATAATAATCTAGGCCGCATAAACTCAGTACTGTCCAACTTGAATCCCAATCGACCCATTCGTTTAAAATTTGTATGCATTTCACAAAGTTTCCGGACCCCCCCCCCCCCCCCCCCCCCTCCACCAACTGCCCAAACCATGGTCGCATGTGTTTCGGACAGATATGTTCCATCCCTAGGTCATCGTTTTTTATCGCCCATAAAGTTTCACTCAAATCGAACCACACCATTTGCAACCTTCGGAAGTCAGTAATTTCCGGGTACCCTTCCGTAAAGTCCCCAAAAATAGTCGGATTCAGATACGGAAGATCCCTAGGGCATTGTGTCGGGTCCTGAAGTCCATTTCGTCGGGTAAGTAATATGCCTGCAGTTTTTCATCGTCCTTAGCGCATCTGCAAGTATCCTAATTTGCGATCACCGAAAATCCGGGAAACACCCTCCGACTGGCTCTAACACCCCCCAAAGAGCTCCGGTACGATCTGGATCGGTCATGGACGTATCTAGGACTTATGACTGTTCTCCCTACCAAATTCCATCCCGATGGCTCAAAGTGTTTCACGAGATTTCTGGTGCCCCCCTCCACCTATCCCCACAAGTATCGGACCCGGTCCAGAACTGAAGCTGAAGATCTGAAACGATAGCTCTTTCCACTTGCAAGGTTCCGTTCAAATCTGGTCACCTGTTCAAAAGTTATGCATGCCACTAGATTCTAGTGTCCCCAATCCCCATCCCTCCAATCCCCCACGATGTTTGAATCGTAGAGAATACATTAAGTCAGTCTGTCCGGTCCCTGATATGCCTGCCGAGTTTCATCGTCCTATACAGTAGATCAAGAAGTACTGAACTCGCGGGATCGCCGGGATTCCAGACTCCCTCCAACTCCCCCCACAGTGCCCGAATCCAGTCCAGTTGTGTTAGCGATATATCCAGGACCCAGGTTTAATCCCGATCCCTCCGCTCTAAGCGTTTCCCAAGACTTCCGGTCCCCCTCCATCTCCCCCCAAAAACACAGGCTCCAGTCCGGAATTGAACTGGGTTATCAGAGACACGAGGACTTTTCAAATATCAAGTTTGATTAAAGGCGTATTCTCGCCGTTCCCCGAGGACTCCACTTGAGGAGTCCCCGCGTTTTTGTTTGTCCCGGGGACTCACCCCGACTCACACCGTGGACTCACACCCGGTATTCTCGCGAGTCCCCACGGACGGGGAATGCTCCGATTATCAGTCCCGGGGAATGCTCCGATTATCAGTCCCGGGGACTCACCCCGACTCACACCGGGGACTCACACCCCGTATTCTCGCGAGTCCTCACGGACGGGGAATGCTCCGATTATCATCACCATCATCAAAAAGGACTCCCTTTCAAATTCGGAGGGGAATAAATTTTTGCTGTTGTAGGTGCTATGTAAAATTAATTGAAAAGAATCAGAATAAACAAAACCAAAAGTGGATCTAGACTAATTTTTTCAGCTGCATATTCATTTTTCAAACAAAATCCATTTTAGAAGCATTCCCCGTATTCTCGCTGTTTCTGTACGCGGAGTCCGCGTAGAGTGACTCCCTCGATTCTCGCCGTTCCCTTCGATTCCCCGAGGAGTCCTCGGAGAACGGCGAGAAGACGCCTTAAGATCCGATCCCCCATTCGAAAGAGTTATACGTACCTCAAGTTTTCCGGATACCCCCTCCCTCTACTCCCTCCCCCCCCCCCCAGATGGTTGGATCGGGGAAGTGACTTTTTCCAAGTTAGTCTGGTCGGGTCCTTGATACCTGTACCAAGTTTCATCGCCCTAGCTTATTTGGAAGTGCCCGAACTAGCAGAACCCGTACCGACAGACCGACGGATGAACAGGAATTGCGATCGCTATATGATACTTTGCCGAAAGGCAAGTGCCATAAAAAGACTCCAACGAGAATTAGTTTTGACGTATTTTTGTTGCATTATGAAAGTACCGCGTACCGTTTTATTTGTCCGTTCGACACAGTTTACTTACACAGTGTCAACAGTGGGCCACCCCTGATTGGCATTACGCTTCTGCATCATCACTGTATCAAAGAACCGTAAACCAGCTTCCGGTCATAAAAAGATTTACAGAACGTCAACGGAACCTAGTATATATATTATATATGTTTTATTCGTAACCCGCCAAATACACAAGGTGGTAGCGGAGTAAAGAGAACAACGAAAAACAACACAAGGTAAATAACAGTATAAACACACCAAATTTAGACATAATTTATAACTTGGCCTGAAAAATTCATGAAAAATATCATGTACTCGATGACCAGGATGACAAGATGTAGGCTACAAAGTAGTGACACTGACGTTTTCTCTAGTGAACGAGTGACGTCTTGGACGCCGAACTTCTGAACTAATTTGTGGTTGCGGCAGGAACGAGGAAGGTACATAAAAAATTTACAATGATTATAATAACACGTCTTTAAAGCTTTAATATCTTTTTTTCGCAGAATGTGATAAACACCGGAACAATACAAGATGTAAGGAGTGCAGTCTTCGCAAGCAGTCACCTAACCAAGCCCTATAAGCTATTCTTTAATATTTTTAATACTTTATTAATAAATGGTAAAAATTTACCTAAAACACCCACTCACTGTTTCTAAAAGAGACCTTAAAGGCGTGTTCTCGCCGTTCCCCGGAGACTCCTTGGGGATCGAGGGAACGGTGAGAATAAAGAGAGTTATTCCACGCGGATTCCGCGGACGGAAAACAGCGAGAACACGCCGGGGAATGCCTCCATATTCGATTTTGATACGAAAGAAAAACACTCATGCAACGGCATTAGTCTGGGTCTATTACCTTTTTGTTAATTTTGATTGTTCTTAACTTAATTTTACATTGTTATCATTTACAAACAAAAATCGTAATCACGATGAAATTTACCATTTTTTTTTAAACGAAATCAGTTTCAAACCACTATTAAACTCACTAATAAAATATTTATCTTTGAAATTCTGTTTATCCCTTACCCCTACATGCCCATCCCTTACATCTGTTTTTCCAAAAAACATTAGTACAAGCAGCTCCCGAAATCGATTCCCCACCGAATTTGAAAGGGAGTCCTTTTTGTTGTGGGTGATGATAATTGGAGCGTTCCCCGTCCGTTCCCTCTCTCATACGGAAGAGTGAGTTCTCGGCACAAACAAAAACGCGGGGACTTCCCAGAAGGACTGCTCGGGGAAAGGCGAGATTACGCCTTAGCAAACGAGTAAAGACTTGTTTACTGTAAATTTTTTTTTGCAATATTTACTACTGGGATTAATATTGTCTCTACTGAGATAAGGTTATTTCTGATTCGGATTAATCTTATCCAAGGAAATATAAGATTCATATTGTCTCAACTGAGATAAGATTATTTCTAATTTGGATCAGTCTTATCCCAGTAGAGATAATATTAATCCCAGTAGCCAATACTGCAGTAAACTTTAATCCTACTGCAGTTAACTTTAATCCTTTCTCGGAGAAACTTTTTATAGTGTAGCAGAGAGGCATTGAAGATAATGCTTCCCGACTTTCTTCTAGTGTGAGCATCCATTGAACTTGGCCATTGATGTTGGTTGTGGAAATGGACAAACCACCAATCTCATTGCACCATTCTTCAGAAGAGTAATTGGAACAGATGTAAGTGAAGCACAGATAGCGGAAGCAGTGAAGTCTAGTAAGCTGGACAGTGTGTCGTACATGTAAGAGCTTGATATGTTTTCCTTCTGCTATCCCCCTTGTGGAGGTAGATGTTTTGTCAGTGCTATACTGTTAAAAAATTCTTGCAGTATTTGCTACTGAGATTAATCTTTCCTTTAAAAGGATAATTTTATCTCTAATTCGGATTAATATTATCTTAGTAGAGATAATTAATCTTAAGATTAATCCCAGTAGCAAATAGTCCAGTTAACTTTAATCCTTACTCGGAGAAACTTTTTACAGTGTATCCTGTATAATAGCTTTATTGAAGCCAAAGGCAATATATCTGACAACCAAAGAAAAACAAATCCTTTTTCCGGATAAACAGTTGCCTTGAAAATTGGCAAAATGGTTTGAAATGTGCGACAAATTATTCACAGCTGTGAATCTAGGAAGAAGTCGACAACCTGTGAAAAATCGTAGAATTTTGCGACCAGTCGCAACACTGGTATTCATGACTAGATTCTCGCCGTTCCCAGAGGACCCTTGGGAGATCAAGGGGAACGGCGAGAATAGAGGGAGTCACTCCACACTGATCCGCAGACAGAAAACGACGAGAACATGGGGAATGCTTCCAAGATGGATTTTGTTTCCACTTTTTTTTCGTTTTGTTTATTTTGATCGTTTTTAATTAATTTTACATTGCACCAACACCAGCAAAATCGATTCCCCTCCGAATCTGAAAGGGAGTCCTTTTTGATGATAGTGATGATAATCGGAGCATTCCCCGGTCGTGGGGACTCGCCAGAGTACCGGGAGTGAGTTCCTGGGACAAACAAAAATGCAGGGACTCCTCAAAGGAGTCCTTCGGGAACGGCGAGAATACGCCTTAGAAAATTAGAAAAAAATCGATCGCCTTTGAAAAAGATTGCCTTCCAACCTCATTAAGTGTACAACACCTGCAGGAGACAAGTTCATGGGTCACTGTACAGGTCTGCGGTATTCTGTATAGGCGGTGCGCAACTCGATTGTAACCAATTTGAAGAAGTTGACGAGATCTTCTTTATAGGGATAAGGAGATACGCTGGAATCATTTCTAATTTTTTTTTTTTTTTTTTTTTTTTTGCTGGACAAGTAGTTCGCTCGGAATTCGGCCAAAATCGGAAATTTGGCAGAAGTAAAGCAGGAAGTTTCGCTCAGTATCGTCAAAATAGATATGGCTTATAGAGGCATATCTGAACTTGGTTTTCTCAGATGATTAGCCTGGCGAAGACTGGATCTGGCGAAGACAAGTCCCAATTGTCTGGATCGAATATTAGATTTTTGGGATCCCATCGAAACCTTTGGTCTTGTTTTTTTTTGATCCCAGGAAATTTCACGTTTCCTTTCTTTCCTCTTTCTCCTGGACAAACTGGCAATTTTTCTCAACAAGCAAATCCGTTTGAGTTATTTTTCATTCTATTGAGGAGCAGCAGTTCAGTTTTAGCCTGTTTTTGGGATCCCGAAACGTAAGTGGAGGGATACCTATGACATTGCAAAAGTTGTTCGTCTGTCCGTCCGTCTGTGAGAACGGTAACTCTCGAAGGGAATGATATATTTTGATGAAACTTGGTGTGAAGATTCTTTGGGTCAAGGGAAAGGTCGAGCGTAGATGGGCTCTGTAGCTCTACATTCAGGGGGTGGGGAAGGGGGTTCAAATTAAGGGGCAAGCAAAATATTTTTTAACAGCTAATGAAATAGTCGATTAAGGGGTAAAAAGACATGCTGAACACGAATATGAAAACTATTTTCTTGCCGGACAAGTAGTTCCTCCGGAATCCGGCCAAAACCGGAAAGTTTGTTAAAAGTAAAAGTTTTATTTGAAGTTGATTAGATGGTGGATGTAGGGGTAAGAAGGCATGCTGAACACTTACGTGAAAATCATCTTCTACCCGGAAAATTAGTTATCCCGGAATCCGACCAGAACCGGAAAATTTGTTAAAACAAAAGTTTTATTTGTAGCTGATTAAATGTCTGACCTAGGGGTAAGAAAAGATGCTGAATCTGTATATGACAATCGTTTTTTACCCGGACATATAGTTCGCCCGGAATCCGGCTGAGACCGGAAAATTTGATACAAGTCGAAGTTTTATTTGAAGTTGATGAGATGTTCGACATAGGGGTAAGGAGATACGCTGAATTCGTCTTTGGGCTTTATTTTTTTGCCGGACTAGTAGCTTCGGTAATTTCGTCGGAATAGATATGACAGATAGGGGTAAACACACATGCTGAATCCATATCTGAACTTGGTTTTCTCAGATGATTAGCTATTTGACCGCAGCCTGTTTTAATAGAAAAAAGTCTGGCGAAGACAAGACCCAATTGTCTGGATCAAATATTGAATTTGTGGGATCCCATCGAAACCTTTGGTCTTGTTTGTCTTGTCAGCCTCGGTGCTAAAGTAAATGCTAACATGCGTTACAGATGGTCTACAAGCTATTTGGTATAAGCACTACTGATATATTTGCGGAACACCGTTCCGGCTTCTTTTTGCATGCAGTGAATGAGTTTTTAGTGGAGTGTTCCTTGGAACAGTCCACTATTGCGAGCGCTCTAGCAGATTTCGGTTTCCGGTTTTCACCGTATTTTGTAGAGCTCATAACTCGTGAACCAGTGCAAGTATCAAGTTCAAACTTGGTACACTAGTGGGTATTGGGGTCTAGTTGTGCCTTGTGGGGGGCCCACACCCCCAATCCAACCCGATTCAGGGGCAAATGGGCCCAGATTGCCTAGTGAATAATGTTCGTAACTTGACCAGAACTGGACATAGGACGATGAAATTCCTTGTACGTGTAGATCCTAGCGCTGGGAAATTGTTTTTAAAGTTTCACCTCCCCCACCCACCCCGTTCATGGGCAACTGGGCCCAGATTGCCGAGGAGTAAAGCTCGTTACCGTGACAGGAATCAACAGGTATTAAGTTGAAGCTAGATAGGTTTGTGAGCATTGGGGTCTCTTTTTACTTTTTGCGGGTCCCAAACCCCACCCCCACTTGGTTCAGGGGCGATTGGCAATTTTCAAATGTTTTTAACTTGACAATAACTGGAAATAAGGCGATGAAATTCCTTTGTGCTTTTGGATCACAGGGGTTGTAGATACGTATGTGGAGTTAACCCCCTCCCCCCCCCCCCCCCCACCCTCGCCGTTCATGGGCAAGCCGAAATTGCCCATGAAAAAAGTTTTTGACCCGTGACTGGAATCAAACTCTTAGCTGGTATATTTCAGGAAAAAGAGAATTGAAAGACGCATTTTGATGCGTCCCGAACCACCCCCACCCCTTCTCGTTCATGGGAAGCTGGGCCCAGATTTCCCATGAGTTAAGTTCGTCTATGACAGGTATCAAGTCCAACTCTTGTATATTTGGGGACATATACCTATGGACGAGGATTTAAATAAGACGACGATTATTCAAATAAGACGACGCGATGTACTTTAATCTTTGATGAACAGTTGGAAACTGGACTGTTTTGTCATATGATCGATGAAATGCCGTTCTTAATGAATTGTGACAAAGGGGGTATTAGGCTGCTACGATTAGTTTATTGCACTTGTTATTACTTTGCTAATGGAAAAGAGGTTAAAAGGTCGGACTGGCTGGGAGACAATTGTTGGAACTCGAGCTATTCGTGCAAGATCTTCAACATTTCTTTGGATTTATGCTTGCCGTTTGTTTACATTTAAAGCTTTTAAAGTGGGATGATTACAAATTAAGTCATTTCAGTACTTGCTTCGTTATTGGGCATGTGAAATGTCTTGGTTCTAAAGCTGTTTGTATATAAAACGTGATAAACATTTTACTTTCACACTCCACGTCTGAGCGCTTGCGCACTTGTTTTTATTATCCGGTCTTTCCTGATGTGAATATATTGTAAGTTAGCAATCGCAAGGGATCAAAGGACGTAAAATTAGCAATTTCAAGGACATGATCAGTGGTGGGGGTCTTCTAACATGATTGACGAGGTCTTGAGTAGGTGGCAAATCTGTTTAATACTTTAGCTTGACTGGCCACTTATTGACTTTGCCTTATTGTGTATAAATATACCTTATTACGATGTAGTACCTGACAAAAACATCAAATTCTGCAGTCCAATGCTGTGAAAGTTGGTTTTACAAAAAAGTATCAGTATCAGCATCAATGGTAGTTTGCGGTACTGAGACAGTTGACCAACTTAGTTTCGGCTATTGCTTACCCCCCCCCCCCCCCCCCCGAAAAAAAAAATACAGGTTAAAAGTGTTTACAAGCCACTTTTTTTTCCTCAGGGTATCTGAAGCCGCAGACATACCAGCGGAACCCTCCTCAGTTCAACTCATAACTGCCAGCCAAGCCGCTCACTGGTTTAACCTGCCAAAGTTTTATGCCGAAGTAGACAAGAAATTGGTGCCGACTGGAGTCTTAGCTATTTTCGGCTACACTTTCCCACAAATTGTGGTAGAGAGAAAGGAGAAGGCGCTGTTTGAAGCTGTCAATCATGTAAGTTTCGCACTGTATAAATGTTTCCCCCCAGGACATATTGCAGATCGCTCGTAGAATTTACCTACTAACATGCCACTATGCCAAAAATCAGGCTTCATAACACTGGCAAGAAGATTCGCCGGTAACGTCAATTTGAAAGAAGCACTACACTGTGAGAAGTTTCATAACAGATTGCGCATAACACTTTCATGAATTACACCTTTTCACTTAGAAATAAAGTGTTATGACCAATTAAGTTTACACTATTTCCTGACTAGATCTCCAACAACACCTTCAGTTGGTAAAAATACTAACGGGAACGAAAGAAACATAACATATAACATCCCAAAGTTTTATCTGTTGAAACCGCGCATCCTGCTGTTGTCGTTATGTAACTTCTGACAGTGTAGTATTTTTACCTATTGAAGATGTTGTTGGAGATCTGGGCACGAAATAGTATAAACTTAATCGGTCATAACACTTTTTTTCTAAGTGAAAAGGTGTTATTCTTGAAAGTGTTATGCGCAATCTGTTATGAAACTTCTGACAGTGTAAAAGTGCCACGGCTTTGCAAACGTTCACACTGGATCGCATTCCCTCGACAACGGAGCGTCTTAGAAAGAGAAGATACGAGAGTCAGATGATCGTTATCAGGGGCTAAGCGAGCAATAAATAGCTTCCTCACCTGAACGTCCAGGGCGGACTTAACGCCAACTAGTCCGCCATTGGGTATCGTACCAATCACAGATGACTTTGAGCGCTGGGGCCTTCCACTAGCCGGCAATCTGACATGTAATAGTAAAGAAAACTATCATCTAATGTGCCTGAGACTGGGCCAATCTTAAACAGTAATATCCAGTAGCATCCAGTCTTGCTAATAATAGAATGCAGTAACACGATACCCTTGACATAGAAGCATGTAGTAGCGTCAGTTAGCTGCTGCTAACTAGCTAGCTAGCATGCTGCTTTTTTGTACAACTTCATACTACTATTTTGAGATACATTTTTCATCGCCCCTCCCCCACACACTCCCACAATCGCGAGATTTCCCATTATTCAGTCAAACCATCAATACTCTATACATCCCCCCTCCCCCACACACTCCCCACAATCGCCAGATTTCCCATTATTCAGTCAAACCATCAATACTTTATTGGCAACAAGTATCTAGTGTTTGACAGAGGGTATCCAGCGTTAGGCATAGGCATACTGCATGCTGCTTTTTCGTACAACTTCATACTACCATTTTGAGATACATTTTTCATCCCCCCTCCCCCACACACTCCCCACAATCAACTAGATCAGTTCAACTAGATCAATGCGATTAGTAACAGACGCTGACTGGTCAGCTATTGTTGAACGCAAAGTGGTCTTAACCCACTTCATCTTGCTAAAAAGTCTTTCCCCTTTTGCTGAAGTAACAGGGATTGTCTTAGCAAGCTTGAATGCTTTTCATACTAGTGGTAAGACATCTTTCAGTTCACGAAAGGCTTCGAATGTATCTTCAAACTTTGTGTTCGCTTCGAGGCTCTCCCGGCGACTTCTGAGATCGTGTCGGAACAAGGCTAACTCGTTTTTTATGGCACTTGTAGCCTCTGGCTCAAGTGCCATATACCGATCACAATTCCGTCTGTCGGTCTGTCGGTCGGTCCGAGTTTTTTGTCCCACATATCCGAGTTAGGGTACTTCCAGATGTGCTAGGACAATGAAACTTGGCAGGCATATCAGGGACCCGACCAAACTAACCTGGAAATAATCAGTTTCCCGATCCGACCATATGGGGGGGGGAGTGCGGGGCGCTGAAAACTTGAAAATTTAGGGCATTTTGTCACTTTTTTCTGAGTTAGGGTACTTCTAGATGAGCTAGGACAATGAAACTTGGCAGGAATATCAGGAACCCGACCAAACGAACCTGGAAATAATCAGTTTCCCGATCCGACCATATGCGGGGGAGTGGGGGCGCTCGAAACTTGAAAATTTAGGGCATTTTGTCACACTTTTTCGAGTTAGGGTACTTGCAGATGAGCTAGGACAATGAAACTTGGCAGGAATATCAGGGACCTGACCAAAGTAACCTGGGAATAATAAGTTTCCCGATCCGACCATATGCGGGGGAGTTGGGGCGCTGGAAACTTGAAAATCTAGGGCATTTTGTCACACTTTTTCGAGTGAGGGTACTTCCAGATGAGCTAGGGCAATGAAACTTGGCAGGAATATCAGGGACCCGACCAAACTAACCTGGAAATAATCAGTTTCCCGATCCGACCATATGCGGGGAAGTGGGGGCGCTGGAAACTTGAAAATTTAGGGCATTTTGTCACACTTTTTCGAGTTAAGGTACTTCAAGTTGTGCTAGGACCATGAAACTTGGCAGGCATATCAGAGACCCGACCAAACAAAATTAGAAATAATCAGTTTTCTGATCCGACCATTTTTGGGGGGGGGGTGGAGGGCAGGGGAATCCGGGAAACTGAGAAGTGTGTAACTTTCGAACGGATGATCGGATTGTAATGAAACTTCATAACTGAAGAGAATATATATCTGTAATGTCCCGTTTAAAGTCTTGACCGGATTCGGTAGCCAGGGGGGAGTTGGGGGGGGGGGAGACCGGAAATTTCAAGAAACGGTTAGAATGGAGGAATCGGAGTGAAACTTGCTTGGAAGAACAAGCATCTGCTCTAGATAAGTCCTTTAGACCATTGTACTGGATCCGGACACTTATGGGGGGGGGGGGGGGTCCCGGAATTCCGGTGATGGTGGTTTTGGGGATTTTCACGCTGAAACTTGGCAGGCGTATCAGGGACCCAATCAAACTGACTTCAAAATAAAAATTTTGTCGATCAGACAATGGTGGGGGAGTGGAGAGAGGGGAATCCGCAGGGGAATCCGGGAAATTGAGAAGTGTGTAACTTTCGAACGGATGATCGGATTGTAATGAAACTTCATAACTGAACAGAATATATATCTGTAATGTCCCGTTTAAAGTCTTGACCGGATTCGGTAGCCAGGGGGGAGTTGGGGGGGGGGAGAGACTGAAAATTTCAAGAAACGGTTAGAATGGAGGAATCGGAGTGAAACTTGCTTGCTTGGCATTTTGTCACACTTTTTCGAGTGAGGGTACTTCCAGATGAGCTAGGGCAATGAAACTTGGCAGGAATATCAGGGACCCGACCAAACTAACCTGGAAATAATCAGTTTCCCGATCCGACCATATGCGGGGAAGTGGGGGCGCTGGAAACTTGAAAATTTAGGGCATTTTGTCACACTTTTTCGAGTTAAGGTACTTCAAGTTGTGCTAGGACCATGAAACTTGGCAGGCATATCAGAGACCCGACCAAACAAAATTAGAAATAATCAGTTTTCTGATCCGACCATTTTGGGGGGGGGGGGGGTGGAGGGCAGGGGAATCCGGGAAACTGAGAAGTGTGTAACTTTCGAACGGATGATCGGATTGTAATGAAACTTCATAACTGAAGAGAATATATATCTGTAATGTCCCGTTTAAAGTCTTGACCGGATTCGGTAGCCAGGGGGGAGTTGGGGGGGGGGGGGGGGACTGGAAATTTCAAGAAACGGTTAGAATGGAGGAATCGGAGTGAAACTTGCTTGGAAGAACAAGCATCTGCTCTAGATAAGTCCTTTAGACCATTGTACTGGATCCGGACACTTATTGGGGGGGGGGGGGGGTCCCGGAATTCCGGTGATGGTGGTTTTGGGGATTTTCACGATGAAACTTGGCAGGCATATCAGGGACCCAATCAAACTGACTTCAAAATAAAAATTTTGTCGATCAGATAATGGTGGGGGGAGTGGAGGGAGGGTAATCCGAAATTTTCCGTCATGCGTAATTTTGGAATGGGTGATCGGATTCGAGTGAAATTTAAGAATTCAACAGAGGACATTTCTCCGATGATCTTTTTCATATCCGGACCGGATCCGGCAACTATTGGGGGGGGGGGGGCGGAAAATATGTGACCCGTTTAGAATGGAGGGATCGGGATGGAACTTTGTGGGAAGAACAAACAGATGCTCTAGGTAAGTCATTTGCTGAATCGGATTGGCTACGTGCACCGCGGGGGAGCTGGGGGGGGGGGGGGACCGGAAATCTCGAGAAACGGTTAGAATGATGGTATCGGAGTGAAACTTGCTGGGAAGAACAAACATCTGGTCCATGTAAATCTTTTACATAATTTGACTGGATCCGGACACTTGAGGGGGGGGGAGGAGGGGGTATCCCGGAATTCCGTTTTTTGGGGGATTTTCACGACGAAACTTGGAAGGCATATCAGGGACCCGGTCAAACCGACTTGAAATAAAAAAAAAAATTCTCGATATGATAATCTTGGGGGGGGGGGGGGGAGTTGTGGGAGGGGAATCCGGAATATTGAGTCATGCGTAACTTTGGAACGGGTGATCGGATTCGAGTGAAATTTAATAATTAAACAGAAGACATTTTTCTCTTGTGACCTTTTTCATTTCCGGACCGAATCCGGCAATTATTGGGGGGAGGGCGGAAAATACTTGACCCGCTTAGACTGGTGTGATCTGGATCGAACTTCGTGGGAATGACAAACAGATGCTCTGGATTAATCATTTACAGAACCGGATTGGCTGCGGTTATTGTGGGTGGAGTTGGAGGAGGGGGAGGGGGGTCTGGGAATCCGGTGATCGCGCGTTAAGGTAATTCCAGATGTGCTAGGACGATGAAACTTCGCTGGAATATTGGAGACTCAGCAACATTTGCTTAGAAATTGCTACGTCCCAATTCCGATTATTCCTTAAAGTACCAATTTTGACCGCAAAGTAAATAAAATACTTTTAAGCAATATATGCATTTTCGTGATGCCCATCAGCCCATTAGCAGTTTTGCCTCAAGGGTTTTGCTTACAAATGAAGTTCCAGCTCCCTTAGAGCGCGCATCTCAACCGCAAAGTCGAAACTTACTTTTGATCAATCAAATCATCTTGACACATTCAAGTGCCATATGAGCTTACAGCTCTTGTTAACTCTTCTCGGCTTATCACCGGAAAAGAGTCGAGAAAGCTGTCAAAACTTGAGTAGACGGTACCGTGATTATTATTCCTGGAACAGTAGTATGCGTAGTTGCAAATTATGGAAATTTCAGTAGGTTGCCTAATTCTGTGCCAGATTTCCCATTATTCTGTCAAACCATCAATACTTTCAACAGGTATCTAGTGTTTGACAGAGGGTATCCAGCGTTAGGCATAGGCTATGCCAAATGCTAGAGATATCCAGCGTTTGACATAGGGTATAAAAAAACAGGGGTTCGTGGTGGACTTGACGTGACCCCCCTTAAATGTGTTCTACAAACATAAGGGATGTGAAGGTTGTGCTAATACACCTAGCACGTGTTGAGTCCGTACCTACTACCGTGGTCGGAAATTATTATTCTCACAGCTCTCTGCCAGCGGGTCAGCCCCCTCAGTCGTTTCACAACCGGAACGGAAGAAGATGCTAGCAACAAGCGGGATGGTAATCGCGACGTAGTGGTGTAACAAAAAAGGGATAGAATTCAAGTTAGTTTTAAAATATGGAGAAAAAGGAAAATAACGCGGCAACTATTACCTCCTGTTGAGGGCCGGCAGTCCTAAATACCCGAAGTTGAACTTGGGCACGCAGAAGCAAAATGGTTAATGTAGAAAGAATGGCACATTTTTCAAGTAGCTGTATACCAGTAAGGGTAGTACCAGTAAAGGGTAGTATTCAAAAGTGTTGCTTGAGCTTGAAAAGCTCGCTTGTAGAAGAAGAAGAATTTTGGTTTCTTGGCTTCTAGACTACCTGGCGATTCAAAGCTTGGCGAAGAGGTTCTTGAACAGATTGTGTCGCTCTCCCCGCCAAATTGTAGGAAAGCCGAAGAAATCTTCGTTTTGTTTCAGATTCTGATAATGATATATTCGTACAACGGATAGAACGGGCACCTCAGAAACGATGCTTTGGGAGCGATGTTTCGGCTCTTAAAGGACCTGTCTTACCTATAATCCTAACGCAACCTACTTCCATAATCACTCCATATATTTCTAAACCCGGACTCCCCAATTTCGTACGGTGCATTCTAACCCTTATAACAGTATCACGCTGATTTTCTCTCTTGCCGTGTTTTCCTACCTTCGATGTGTATCACGCTGTCGACGCTTGTCTGCGAGAAGTTTTTCCATCAGAAAACCGGTTATGTAAATTGTTTCCCTGTTTTCGTCGGGTCTCGGAAAAAGCTTAAAACAGCAAAAAATGTGGGTTATTTGTTGAAAGCACAGCCTAGTTTTAAAGTATTCAACTATTTTAAAATACTGTACGTTGAAGAGTAAATAGTGCAAGGGGTCCTTTATATATTCCTTGAGCCCAAACTGACCAGCGTGACAGCCAAAGCTGACAAGCTGATTTCGGCCCTTCTTGGCAAGTGTCCGCGTCAGTCTGTCGAATGTCAGGGACAACTTTCGGGGCCAAAAACCAAAAGACAAAATCACGAATCGGAGGCATTTATACAATTCCCTGTGACTGCGAAAAGCGTTATGTAGGCAGGACAGAGAGAACTTTCGGAAAACGACATGGGGTAAGCAATTGACCACGCCCTCTTTATGCACTTATTCATTCCCATTTAATGTTCTCATCACTTGTATACCTTAACACATTTAGTTCTCATATTGCGCCACTTCAAAGACAACAGAACAAAGCGTTGCGGGTCCTTAAGAATTACCTGCCTTCCCCTAAATTATATCCAGCGAAGTCGTCAACAGATTCTCTTTATTGCTTTCTTAATATCCTTCCTTTAAGATATTTTGTGACTGTTGAATCTATCCTCTTCAAACTGAAGTATGACCGTGGTTTGCTTCCCTCGTTTATTCGTTCCTCGAACCTTTTCCCGCTTAAAACTATTGAACACGGACATCTAACTAGAAATTTTAATGAACAGTGTCAGCCAAGAATTATAACTGAAAGATCGAAATTTTCGCTTCGAAACTCAGTAATTCGGAATTGGAATATTTATACTTCTATTTTGGACATTTCACAGTCAATTCAAACAACCAAACGTAAACTTAAATTTATGTTGTTATATTGAGAATTTGTTTCGTGATAAGTGTGCGGATTGCCTTTGGGAGGTTAAGTTTGTTCCCATTTTATCTGGTTTTGAAGAAACTGAACCTGGGGGATGTGAATACTCAGTCCAGGATCGTTCCTTGGACTGAAATCACTTTCCCTCGGTTCTTGTTATCTTTAGTTTTATTTTTTATTGTTTGTTTCGCTGGACATGTCAACGGGTGGCGTTGGGGACCGGGTGCTGACGGGGAATACGCATATTTCCATTTGTATGAACGGCATGTAGTGAAGTATAAATGTTGTATTTATTTAAAGAAGTCTTCCATCCCGTGCATTACGAATTTGTCTTCTCAGCCGGGCTCTGGACATTTTGTTATTTAGTTTGTTATTAAAAAGAACCTGAACCTGAACCTCTACAGAACTGTGCTGTGCTCCACAACTCTGTCACAACTGCACTTAGCAGAGCATCTTTTCGTCCCATGAGGTATATTTTGTAATAGCCCGAATTCCTGCAACGTGCAACGGACTCCATCAAACTATTCCAGAAGCCATTAGTTGCGTTGGCCTCTGGACATTTTGTTATTTAGTTTGTTATTAAAAAGAACCTGAACCTGAACCTCTACAGAACTGTGCTGTGCTCCACAACTCTGTCACAACTGCACTTAGCAGAGCATCTTTTCGTCCCATGAGGTATATTTTGTAATAGCCCGAATTCCTGCAACGTGCAACGGACTCCATCAAACTATTCCAGAAGCCATTAGTTGCGTTTTTGCAGATACCATGGTATTTGTTACCACGGTAAATGGATCTGCAATTAATCGCCTTTGCAGTTACCGTTTGTATCTGATACTACGGTTGATCTGCAAAAGTGACCAATGCCGAAATTGCTATTTTCGAAGTCTTCCTAAAGGAAAAACTGATATCCAGTCACATCACCTAAGGTCCTAACTTCTTTCCCACCAATCTGGCAAAATCCAAGGCTCTATCTTTGGTAATGATGAAAGTGAGATGATTTTTTCAGATAACACAGGTCAGTTACCACGGTCGGACATACCACGATACCTGGCCAGATACCACGATAACTCGGGCTTTACACTGTGGTATCACATACCATGGAATCTGCAAAAACGCAATTATTAAGATAACGAAAAATCGAGCAGGCATGAAACGACAGGCGAGTACTTGGCTCTATTTGTTCAAACAACTTATGCCTGTAGAATAATTTCAGAATCTTCTCCGTACCAGAAACGTTGAACGGAGTATTAATGGAAGAAAATTTAAACCCAGTCCGCTATTACTAATTAAACCGAGATTAATCAAAATGCGAAACAAAACTTTCCTGCCATCGCCCCAATTGAACAGCAAAAAAACAGCAGCCGTGTCAAAATGAAATCTCAGCACTATTTTTTTTTTTCATATATAATCACGTAATTTTATTCACACGTAATCGTCCCGGATAGGATATTTATAGTCGGTAAAACCTTAAGTTATTTATTGCAGGTTCGCTTCTTCCAGAGCAAAATAACACTAGCGAGTAGCGCCAAGACTTGAAAGAAGTGACACACACTCGAATAACAGCGACACTAGCACCACTAGTGATAGTGAACGTCCCTCCTGAAACTCAATGGGTCGTGCACCAGCGCTGGCTCCAATAACTTCATATTCTGAACACAACGAAACAAAGATACAATCTCCCCTGTTTCCTCGATGTGTTCAGACGGCATCTTAGCTTTACTAGAAATTTCTAAACCTGCAAGTTAGTTGCGCTTTAAATGCAGCAATCGTAGCTGGCGGCGCTATGAGTATGGCCCGTTTGCGAAGCAAGGAAAGCATAGGTCTTGATGCTACTCCCTAGTGTTATTTTGATAAATATTCTTTGAGCCCAAGCTGACTTTGAAGCCTGACGAGGACCCTTGCCAAAAAGGGCCGAAATATCGCTGATGAAGAATCGTAGCTGACGTACCCGTTGTAAACATTGTTTGAATAAGTGTTATTTTGCTCTGGGTTCTTCCATACCCAACGTTGTCCTTGACGTTCGACAGCCTGACGAGGACCCTTGCCAAGAAGGGCCGAAATAACGCTGAGAAAGCATCGTAGCCGACGTATCCGTGTTATCGATTGTCTGAATATACTTCCCAGTCACCTTGGGCTCAAGGAGTATTTATGAAAATGATGATGCACTTTTTTTACTCACTGGAAAAGTAGCGGGAAAAGATAATAATACATAGGGCACTTTACACAAGGGACTTGTACCGTGACTAATAAACCAGAAAGAGTTTTTTTCGATTTTAATTAGAAGTCTAGGACTAGGACTCTATTGTAGGAGCCACGCAGACATACTAGGACCCACATGGTGGGGTCACATGGTGAAAACCAAATATATAATTTTAATGGGGAAGACGCCCTTGAGATGGAAACATTTCATAAGTAGTGAATTGAAAGACACTGTTCATATGGCCGGCTTCTACCTGACTGTTATAGTGGTTTGCGAACTCTGTTCACAAGCCCCTCTGTAGCTCAAATTGTAAGAGCGCCTGCTTGTAAGCAGAGGGTCCTGCTTTCAAATCCCGGCTGAGGAGCTTTTTTGTCTTTCAGTTCACTACTTTCGAAATGGGAAAGATGCGGTACAAGTACTTTAACGCACTCAGCAAAGGGCCGCTAATAGTCGATCAAAGTTATTTAACCAGGTAACTTAAAGGACCTACTAATGCATTCTACTTTCGCAATCGCCCAACAGTAACATCTATGAAGGTATGAATATATTTTCAATAGGCCTATTGAGATGAAGGGTTCTGATATGTTATTTGCTTTACAGGTTTATGAGGTCGAAACCAAGGGCTTCTGGGACCCCGGTCGTTTGGGCGTCGATAGTGAATACAGAGACATCATCATCCCTTACGAGGAAAGGGTTAGGGAGAACCACTACCTGAACTTGACGTGGACTTTGGCGCGCTTTTCCAATTACCTAACCACGTGGTCTGGGTATCAGGCTATGATTAAAGAGAGAGGAGAGAATAGAGGAAAGGAAGTCATACAAGAGTTCGAAAACAAGTAAGTAGTAGCAAGAACAAATAAGCAGAAGAAGATGACCATGCGTAGTCGAATAGATTCCCGATACTCTGCCGGTGCAAATCAGCGAAGGGTAGGCGCTACGCGAAGCATCGCAATTGGCTACCTCTACAAACAGATATCGCAGTAGGAGCCCCGGTGAAGAAATGTCGAGAGTAACAGCCGAGTGGTTGTCTACCATTTTGACTCGCATGTGACGCGCTACAGAATGGGTCATGCACGTCTTCTACAGCCTTTCCTCTGATATGCGCAGTGGCGAAGAGGAAGTAGATGGGCATCAACCGAAAGCCCAGCAAGTACTTTTAGCTCTGCTCAGTTTTGTTGGGATATCCATATCCATATTCGGTGTATTGGACCAAAGAGGAAGGTTCTGTTGGCTTATTTATTCTTGGTAGAATTTATTCTAAAAATGTCTTTGACAGCAATGTTTCCGAATTTGCTTTTCAAATGTAGCTACTCGAATAAAGGCTTCGGTAAGTCATCTCTTGTGTTTTCTTCCGGAGTGTGAAAGTTGCCACTATCGTTGTACATCCCTGTTAAATTTTTCCTGTTTTTGTTTTTGTTTTTATGGCACTTGAGGCTTACCTCAAGTGACATATACCGATCACTTTTCGGTCTATAGGTCCACTCTTCTCGAGTTAGGGTACTTCCCGAAGTGCTAGGACGATGAAACTTCGCAGGCATATTAGCTAATCGAATAAAGGCTTCGTTAAGTCTGTTGTGTTTTTTCCGGAGTGCAACAATTGCCACTATCATTGTACGTCCCTACATTTTTCCTGTTTTTGTTTTTTATTGACGGGCTTGCTAGGCCTTTTTGTCAAAGCCCCACAAGCCAGTTACTTCATACTAGGCTACCTCGAAAATTTCTGAATAAAACCCAAATCTTTTATTCGGTGGCAGCCCATAGTTCATTCTCTTTTCTGGTCATTCACCTGGACACAGATGCAGAAACAAGTCTCTCGGACTGGCTCACCTGATACATCTTCATCGTGGTTAGTTATATTACACCGAAAAAGCTGCGCATATAAAGAAATGTCTAGTTGTGCTCAAGATCTTGAAAAAAAAATGAAGCCTGCAGTTTTAAGACTTTAGCATTTTTTTGTACGAAATATTCGATATTCTGTAAAGTAATTTTTTAGGCCGTCGTTGTGCGTGATAGCTGGATGTTATTATTATTATTACTTATTTGAATCCTTCAAAACTGAAGAGTAATGTATAAAAAGGAACAAGTAATGTATAAAAAGGAACAACAACATGTCAGTCAAACTCTTCCATTCGGGATTATGTGGAGTAGTCAGAGGCGTTACTAGCCAAAATGTTTTGTTTTTTTTTGGGGGGGGGGGAGCAATGCATTTACCGACTGGCTGGTAATTTTTACCGACTGTTCTTGCAGAAAAAACGACTGATTTCAAGGAAAAAATGACAGTTTTGAAAAAAGTCGACTGATTTTCAGAAAAGCCGACTGTTTGACAACAAGAGCTGTAAGCTCATATGGCACTTGCATGTGTCAAGATGATTTGATTGATCAAGAGTAAGTTTCGACTTTGCGGTTGAGATGCGCGCTATAAGGGAGCTGGAGCTTCATTTGTAAGCAAAACCCTTGAGGCAAAACTGCTAATGGGCTGATGGGCATCACGAAAATGCATATATTGCTTAAAAGTATTTTTTTTACTTTGCGGTCAAGATTGGTACTTTAAGGAATAATCGGATTTGGGAAGTAGCAATTTCTAAGCAAATGTTGTTGAGTCTCCAATATTCCAGCGAAGTTTCATCGTCCTAGCACATCTGGAAGTACCTTAACGCGCGATCACCGGAATCCCAGACCCCCCTCCCCCTCCTCCAACTCCACCCACAATAACCGGAGCCAATCCTGTTCTGTAAATGATTAATCCAGAGCATCTCCCATTCCCACGAAGTTCGATCCAGATCACACCAGTCTAAGCGGGTCAAGTATTTTCCGCCCTCCCCCCGATAATTGCCGGATTCGGTCCGGAAATGAAAAAGGTCACAAGAGAAAAATGTCCTCTGTTTAATTATTAAATTTCACTCGAATCCGATCACCCGTTCCAAAGTTACGCATGACTCAATATTCCGGATTCCCCTCCCTCAACTCCCCCCCCCCCCCCAAGATTATCATATCGAGGATTTTTTTTTTATTCCAAGTCAGTTTGACCGGGTCCCTGATATGCCTTCCAAGTTTCGTCGTGAAAATCCCCCAAAAACGGAATTCCGGAATACCCCTCCTCCCCCCCCCCTCAAGTGTCCGGATCCAGTCAAATTATGTAAAAGATTTATATGGACCAGATGTTTGTTCTTCCCAGCAAGTTTCACTCCGATACCATCATTCTAACCGTTTCTCGAGATTTCCGGTCCACTCCCCCACCCACCCCACCCAGCTCCCCCGCGGTGCACGTAGCCAATCCGATTCAGCAAATGACTTACCTAGAGCATCTGTTTGTTCTTCCCACAAAGTTCCATCCCGATCCCTCCATTCTAAACGGGGCACGTATTCCCCCCCCCCCCAATAGTTGCCGGATCCGGTCCGGATATGAAAAAAATCATCGGAGAAATGTCCTCTGTTGAATTCTTAAATTTCACTCGAATCCGATCAACCATTCTAAAATTACGCATGACTGAAAATTTCGGATTCCCCTCCCTCCACTCCCCCCACCATTATCTGATCGACAAAATTTTTATTTTGAAGTCAGTTTGATTGGGTCCCTGATATGCCTGCCAAATTTCATCGTGAAAGTCCCCTAAACCACCATCACCGGAATTCCGGGACCCCCCCCCCCATAAGTGTCCGGATCAAGTACAATGGCCTAAAGGACTTATCTAGAGCAGATGCTTGTTCTTCCCAGCAAGTTTCACTCCGATCCCTCCATTCTAACCGTTTCTTGAAATTTCCGGTCTCCCCCCCCCCCCCAACTCCCCCCTGGCTACCGAATCCGGTCAAGACTTTAAACGGGACATTACAGATATATATTCTGTTCAGTTATGAAGTTTCATTACAATCCGATCATCCGTTCGAAAGTTACACACTTCTCAATTTCCCGGATTCCCCTGCGGATTCCCCTCCCTCCACTCCCCCACCATTATCTGATCAACAATATTTTTATTTTGAAGTCAGTTTGATTGGGTCCCTGATATGCCTGCCAAGTTTCATCGTGAAAATCCAAAAAACCACCATCACCGGAAGTCCGGCCCCCCCCCCCCATAAGTGTCCGGATCCAGTACAATGGTCTAAAGGACTTATCTAGAGCAGATGCTTGTTCTTCCCAGCAAGTTTCACTCCGATCCCTCCATTCTAACCGTTTCTTGAAATTTCCGGTCTCACCCCCCCCAACTCCCCCCTGGCTACCGAATCCGGTCAAGACTTTAAACGGGACATTACAGATATATATTCTCTTCAGTTATGAAGTTTCATTACAATCCGATCATCCGTTCGAAAGTTACACACTTCTCAGTTTCCCGGATTCCCCTGCCCTCCACCCCCCCCCAAAATGGTCGGATCGGGAAACTGATTATTTCCAGGTTAGTTTGGTCGGGTCCGTGATATTCCTGCCAAGTTTCATTGTCCTAGCTCATCTGGAAGTACCCTCACTCGAAAAAGTGTGACTAAATGCCCTAAATTTTCAAGTTTCCAGCGCCCCAACTCCCCCGCATATGGTCGGATCGGGAAACTTATTATTTCCAGGTTACTTTGGTCAGGTCCCTGATATTCCTGCCAAGTTTCATTGTCCTAGCTCATCTGGAAGTACCCTAACTCGAAAAAGTGTGACAAAATGCCCTAAATTTTCAAGTTTCGAGCGCCCCCACTCCCCCGCATATGGTCGGATCGGGAAACTGATTATTTCCAGGTTCGTTTGGTCGGGTCCCTGATATTCCTGCCAAGTTTCATTGTCCTAGCTCATCTAGAAGTACCCTAACTCAGAAAAAAGTGACAAAATGCCCTAAATTTGCAAGTTTCTAGCGCCCCGCACTCCCCCCCATATGGTCGGATCGGGAAACTGATTATTTCCAGGTTAGTTTGGTCGGGTCCCTGATATGCCTGCCAAGTTTCATTGTCCTAGCACATCTGGAAGTACCCTAACTCGGATATGTGGGACAAAAAAACTCGGACCGACCGACAGACCGACAGACCGACAGACGGAATTGTGATCGGTATATGGCACTTGAGCCAGAGGCTGCAAGTGCCATAAAAAACCAACTGATTTTCAGAAAAAAACCTGAGAGTGGTTACTTAAAGGACCCCTCTGTCTTATTCTGTCTTTATAATAGACTTAGCTCCCAGATGGAATTATAAGCTTCTAAAATCCCCACCTTTCTCCATTGTTTCGTTTCGTAACTACGAATTCTTAGCGCTTTGTCGGTCTTTCCGAGTTACCAAGTAACCGAGTACCGAGTAACCAAGGCACGTTCAGCTCTCAAATGTTTTGCGCCCAGCCGCCGCGTCGGAAAGCAGGGAGGCTGGATATAGTCGAAGAGCGCTAACAAAATAATCGTTATTTCAGGTGGAAAGTTTGGGATTTTCGAAAACCTTTTTCTGATCCCTTTCATAGGGAAAAGATCACTCCTAGTAAGAGTTGTGCTTGAAAGGATCTGTCGTATGAAATTTGGTCTCATGGTTGAAGACTCGACGGCGTGATTAATGAAGTAAGTTGCATCAGCATTGCAGGTACGGTGGGTCCTTTAAAGGACACCTGAATGAAGAGTACCAAGGATCATCCCTATCTGTATGACTTCCATTAACATTGCCTGCAGAAAACCCAATTCAAATACGAAATAGTGTTTCCAAGCTATGATTTTTGCTCCATTTTGCCTCTGTCCTTATTTCATTACCGAACAATTTTAGAAATGAACAAACGTCTCCAATCAACCCTTCTTCTGGAATATTTTTCAACCAGTTAAGTACAAATGTATGTCTAGAAGAAATTCCAATACGATCCGGCCAGCGCTGTACAAGATTTGAATGAATTGCGCTTTTTGTCTTGGAGTCTGCTTGTGCAAACCCCTATTTTGAAAACGTCACGCTCAGGAGAAGAATGCTCTCCGTGGCCATGTCTGTAAATGCATTCTCCATGATTGTGTTCAAGTATGGTTTCATTGTTCAGGTGTCCTTTAAGCACTTGAAATATTCGATTGTCTGTGGAGTGATTGTTTGTTTAATTTTTTTTATCTGAAACTGAAATCTCTCTTAGGGTCAAAAGTATACTGGGCACTGCCGACGATTCAGCATCAATCCAACTGCCAGTTCAAGTGAAGTTTTTTCTGCTCATGGGCCGTAAACCCAAAAGTTAAGTTATGTAAAATAAATTATTAGTTGCGTTTTTGTAGATACCATGGCATACATATATATTTTATTTATAACCCGCCAAGTACAAAATGTGGTAGCGGAGGAATAACGCGAAATAACACAAGATAAATAACAGTATTAACACACACACAAATTTAGACATAATCACTAACTGGGCCTGAAAAATTCATGAAAAACATCATGTACTCGAAGACCAGGATGAAAAGATGTAGATAGTACTGACGCTGACGTTTTCTCGAGTGAGCGAATCACATCTAGGACGCCGAACTTCTGAACTAATTTGTGGTTGCGGCAGGAACGAGGAAGGTACATCAAAAATTTATAATGATTATAGTAACGAGGAAGCTTTAGTGTCTTTTTTTCGCAGAATGTGATAAACACCGGAAAAATACAAAATGTAAGGAGTGGAGAAAGCGTTATAAATTCGCCCAAGTGCTTTCCGGTTGCAGCGACCTTTGTTTGGACATAAACGACCGTATGCTCTTGAGTAATTGCCGAACAAGTCTTGGAAAGCGTTTTTTTGAAACTGAGGCCAAGCCACTTTAACGAATCGGTTACTGGAATCGAAATAGGTCCCACGGACAGCGGCACTGGTTCACTGGAACATAAAGCATTAAAGCACAGATAGTCACATTTCGAAAAATTAATGCCAAGACCAGTTTTTGAAAATTCTGAAGAAAGAATGTTAACATTTTTTTCAATTGTAGATTTACTTCTACTGACGAGCAACACATCGTCAGCGTACGCAATATAACTCATAGCAACATCTTTGTAAAAATAAGAAGGCAAAGGCAATAAGAAGGCAAAAGTGAAAAAATGTAAGGAGATAAAACACCCCCTTGTCTAACACCATTCTACACTGGGATACTCTCCGATATCTGACCCTGCCGTTTGATATTAATAGCTGAATTAGCATACCAAAACTGTAAAATTTTCACAATAGAATGGTTCACTCCGAATCGCGTCAGGGATAAAAGAGCCTGTGAGTGGACGACATTATCAAAAGCACCGGCTATATCAATTGAACAAAGGTGAACTTCAAATTCTTCCCGGGTCACCTGTTTCATGGCGGTTGTCAGAACACGATGAGCATGAGCGCAGCTAGTTCCCGCGCGGAATCCAAACTGCATACTTCCAAAATCGCACTTCTCTGTGACCTCAGGTAAAAAATGTGACCTCATGGTATCTGAAACCACGGTCTAGAGTCGTTTTCGCAGTTACCGTGGTATTTGATACCACGGTCAAAAGGCGTGTTTGCAGTTATCGTGGTATCTGATGACTGATGACCGTGGTAACTGATTGTGGTGTCTGAAAAAATCATCTCACTTTCATTATTACCAACAATAGAGCCTAGGATTCTGTCAGATTGGTGGGAAAGAAGCTAGGAACTTACTGCTGTGACTGGATATCAGTTTTTATGGCACTTGCAGCCTCTGGCTCAAGTGCCATATACCGATCACAATTCCGTCTGTCGGTCTGTCGGTCTGTCGGTCGGTCCGAGTTTTTTTGTCCCACATATCCGAGTTAGGGTACTTCCAGATGTGCTAGGACAATGAAACTTGGCAGGCATATCAGGGACCCGACCAAACTAACCTGGAAATAATCAGTTTCCCGATCCGACCATATGGGGGGGGGAGTGCGGGGCGCTGGAAACTTGCAAATTTAGGGCATTTTGTCACTTTTTTCTGAGTTAGGGTACTTCTAGATGAGCTAGGACAATGAAACTTGGCAGGAATATCAGGGACCCGACCAAACGAACCTGGAAATAATCAGTTTCCCGATCCGACCATATGCGGGGGAGTGGGGGCGCTCGAAACTTGAAAATTTAGGGCATTTTGTCACACTTTTTCGAGTTAGGGTACTTCCAGATGAGCTAGGACAATGAAACTTGGCAGGAATATCAGGGACCTGACCAAAGTAACCTGGAAATAATAAGTTTCCCGATCCGACCATATGGGGGGGAGTGCGGGGCACTGGAAACTTGAAAATTTAGGGCATTTTGTCACACTTTTTCGAGTTAGGGTACTTCCAGTTGTGCTAGGACCATGAAACTTGGCAGGCATATCAGAGACCCGACCAAACAAAATTAGGAATAATCAGTTTTCTGATCCGACCATTTTGGGGGGGGGGGAGGGCAGGGGAATCCGGGAAACTGAGAAGTGTGTAACTTTCGAACGGATGATCGGATTGTAATGAAACTTCATAACTGAAGAGAATATATATCTGTAATGTCCCGTTTAAAGTCTTGACCGGATTCGGTAGCCAGGGGGGAGTTGGGGGGGGAGACCGGAAATTTCAAGAAACGGTTAGAATGGAGGGATCGGAGTGAAACTTGCTGGGAAGAACAAGCATCTGCTCTAGATAAGTCCTTTAGACCATTTTACTGGATCCGGACACTTATGGGGGGGGGGGGGTCCCGGAATTCCGGTGATGGTGTTTTTTTGGATTTTCACGAGGAAACTTGGCAGGCATATCAGGGACCCAATCAAACTGACTTCAAAATAAAAATATTGTCGATCAGATAATGGTGGGGGAGTGGAGGGAGGGGAATCCGCAGGGGAATCCGGGAAATTGAGAAGTGTGTAACTTTCGAACGGATGATCGGATTGTAATGAAACTTCATAACTGAACAGAATATATATCTGTAATGTCCCGTTTAAAGTCTTGACCGGATTCGGTAGCCAGGGGGGAGCTGGGGGGGGGGAGACCGGAAATTTCAAGAAACGGTTAGAATGGAGGGATCGGAGTGAAACTTGCTGGGAAGAACAAGCATCTGCTCTAGATAAGTCCTTTAGGCCATTGTACTTGATCCGGACACTTATGGGGGGGGGGGGTCCCGGAATTCCGGTGATGGTGGTTTTGGGGATTTTCACGATGAAACTTGGCAGGCATATCAGGGACCCAATCAAACTGACTTCAAAATAAAAATTTTGTCGATCAGATAATGGTGGGGGGAGTGGAGGGAGGGGAATCCGAAATTTTCAGTCATGCGTAATTTTGGAATGGGTGATCGGATTCGAGTGAAATTTAAGAATTCAACAGAGGACATTTCTCTGATGATTTTTTTCATATCCGGACCGGATCCGGCAACTATTGGGGGGGGGGGGGGGGGAAATACGTGCCCCGTTTAGAATGGAGGGATCGGGATGGAACTTTGTGGGAAGAACAAACAGATGCTCTAGGTAAGTCATTTGCTGAATCGGATTGGCTACGTGCACCGCGGGGGAGCTGGGTGGGGTTGGGGGGGGGGGTTGGACCGGAAATCTCGAGAAACGGTTAGAATGATGGTATCGGAGTGAAACTTGCTGGAAAGAACAAACATCTGGTCCATATAAATCTTTTACATAATTTGACTGGATCCGGACACTTGAGGGGGGGGAGGAGGGGTATCCCGGAATTCCGTTTTTGGGGGATTTTCACGACGAAACTTGGAAGGCATATCAGGGACCCGGTCAAACTGACTTGGAATAAAAAAAAAATCCTCGATATGATAATCTTGGGGGGGGGGGGGAGTTGAGGGAGGGGAATCCGGAATATTGAGTCATGCGTAGCTTTGGAACGGGTGATCGGATTCGAGTGAAATTTAATAATTAAACAGAGGACATTTTTCTCTTGTGACCTTTTTCATTTCCGGACCGAATCCGGCAATTATCGGGGGAAGGGCGGAAAATACTTGACCCGCTTAGACTGGTGTGATCTGGATCGAACTTCGTGGGAATGACAAACAGATGCTCTGGATTAATCATTTACAGAACAGGATTGGCTCCGGTTATTGTGGGTGGAGTTGGAGGAGGGGGAGGGGGGTCTGGGATTCCGGTGATCGCGCGTTAAGGTACTTCCAGATGTGCTAGGACGATGAAACTTCGCTGGAATATTGGAGACTCAACAACATTTGCTTAGAAATTGCTACTTCCCAAATCCGATTATTCCTTAAAGTACCAATCTTGACCGCAAAGTAAAAAAAATACTTTTAAGCAATATATGCATTTTCGTGATGCCCACCAGCCCATTAGCAGTTTTGCCTCAAGGGTTTTGCTTACAAATGAAGTTCCAGCTCCCTTATAGCGCGCATCTCAACCGCAAAGTCGAAACTTACTCTTGATCAATCAAATCATCTTGACACATGCAAGTGCCATATGAGCTTACAGCTCTTGTTTCATTTGGGGTGAAATTGAAAAGCGCAATTTCAGCAATTGTCGTTTTCGAAGATCAACCGTATTATCATATACAACGTTAACTGCAAAAACGACAAATTGCAGACCAAGTTACCGTGGTAATAGATACCATGTTATCTGAAAAAACGCAACGATTATCTTACCCGGTGAATGGACGGATTATAAGGGTAGCTAAATTCCTACTGGTCACTTTCTAAGAGTCTGGGCCTTCTTGTACCTGCAGTGACTGATCTTGAGTTATTTATTTGTAATATTTATTTGTTTATTTATTTCCCTCAGCGCTGAAGAGCAGCGTAATTTCTGGGATTTACTTATTGAAATTCCTGAAATAAATATGCTATAAAATTGCTAATCCTTCTTTGGTTGGTATTTTAATTGTTTCACCTTATATAAGTATGAGAGAAATTAATCAGTTTCCACGAATAATTTTTGCAATACGATTTTTCATTAACAAAATTAAAAGATAGAAGTAAAATTGAATGGAGATTGTTTTGCCGGGTTCTTTTAACAGCAAATCAATTATTTTGTGTATGTTATTAGAAATACATCGAAAGTAAACTGAACCTAAATCAGCTGATCCATATAATGCACAATTTTTTAAAAACAAACTAAGATTTGTGACTCAAGAGTATAGACTGTGGGTTTGGAGGGTTTCCGAATTTTGAATGTAAAAAGCTTACCTCACCTTGCATCGTAATTTCGGTGAAAGATTGATATTTAACTGACAAGCCAGCTTATTTGTGTATCTTATATTTGACTACACTGAATTACTTTGACGTTTTCTTTTCAAAGTAGGCTCTCATAGGGACGTTGAGAATATGGATATCCGCCCAACAAGACCAGATTCACAGTTAGACCGCGCAGTTCGAATTTTATCGAGGACGTGGTCCTTCCCCTCTTGAACGACAGAAAAGCAAAGACTCTGAAGAAACATCTGAACAAGCAGCCTAGCATGTCAACTTCTCACCCCGGTCAATTTAACACCTGGTTTGGACAACGTTTTTGCGCTGATACTTTGCTTCATAAAATGTTGATTTGAAGAACTACAGTAGAGGTATGCTTATTTGAACACTTTTTAACTTTGTCACTGCCTTGGCTTTCTTACTTGCATATAAAAAAGTAAAATGGAAAAGAAAAATAACAAACTTAATATCAGCTAACAGCCAACTATTTCAGGTCTATCCTGGCACAAACTTGAAGCAGAAATTCAATTAACTTTCTTTGACTTTGAATTTATTAAAAAGGTCCTTCCTCTTTTGAAGGCAAACTTTTCAAATTATAAAAAGCGAACCAGGTGTCAGCTGAGTCACTTTCATAGATGAATTAGCAGAATATTCAAAAAGTGACAAAAGCCTGAGTAATTATTACTAGTGTTTTTAGGAAGAAATGCCTGGTTTGGGTTTTAGTTTTTTTTTTCGGCGATCGTTCACTGTTAGCAGACGTTCACATAAGCATACCCCTACTGTACCTGACCAAGGGAATTTTACCGTGATAATTAAACCAGAATACAACTTTCAGTTTTCTCCCTATATTCACAAGCCCCTCTAAGCTCATTAATTAGAGCAGTGGTTCCCAACCACTGCTACAACCCGTATCCCTAATCCAGGTTCAAAAACGTTGCTTAGCCTACCATTTTTTTGGCGAATCATGTTTTACTATTTGTTACCACCATTTTGTCAGAAGGACGATATTTATTGTCATCAATGATCAGGCATAAATGTATCTCTGAATTGCGTACGATGGGGTAGCTGATCTTGGTTCCCAACTACTGCTGCAACCCGTACCCCTAATCCAGGTTAAAAAACGTTGGGTAGCCTACCACTTTTTTGACGAATCGTGTTTTATTATCCGTTACCACGATTGGGACGTCAAAGGACGACATTTTTATCATCGATGGTTAGGAATAAATGTGAATTGCGTACGATAGGGTAGCTGATCTTGAGGGCAGTATAGAAACTAAGTCAAAAGGCTCCAGAACGGTCGAGACAAGATATTAAAGCTACAGACTAACTTGATTTTTGGACCTTCGCGAACCCCTTGTAACGGTCCCTTGCCCCGATGAAAAATGTGTAGCCTGCGTAGCTGTGTGATAGTTTACGAAAAAGTTGTATGTATTTATATGTAATAGTAAATAATACTATCATTTAATGTGCCTCAAACTGGGCCAATCTTAAGCAGTAGTATCCAGTAGCATCCTGTCTTGCTATAGTAGCATCCAGTCTCGCTAATAGTAGCATGCAGTAGATTGTAGTAACACGGTAGCCTTGACATAGAAGCATGTAGTAGCATCAGTTCGTACTGCATGCTACTTTTTCGTGCAACTTCATGCTACTATTTTGAGATAAATTTTTCATCTGGGTACCAAGCTCGTACCCATTTGGACACGCGTACCATCGGTTGGGAGCCGCTGAGTTAAAGCGTCGGTATGTCAAGCCGAAGGTTTCGGGATCCTATCCTGCTCGTGGATCAGTTTTGTTTTTCTGTGCTCCTCTATACTCTCATCTAAGTTTTAGCTAACTTGTGGTTTTGCTTTTCACCCCTACTGAACATGGTAATTAAAGCGTCTGTTCCAGTAGGTATGCTCGTTCATCTTTTGTCTCCACTCTTTTGCTGTGTATTTTCAGTAACTGAATTGTTGTTCTTACCAAGAACAAATAAGTAAAAGAACCTCCCTCTCCCGATCTCTGCAATACGGCCATGCGAAGTAGAATAGATTCCCGATGCTATGCCCGATGCAAACGTCCGGAGATTAGGAGCCACGCGGAACAACACAAAATCGAGAGTAAGCGACCATTAGCTGCGTTCTTTGTCACGGGAGTTCTCACCGGTGGTCTCCGTGTTTTCTTATAAGCCGTTTTTGCATCCACTGGTGACTTCTCACCAGTCTTATAACCCGTTTTTGAACTAACCAGTGTCCGGTTTTGTCTCACCGGTGCGGACTAACCAGAACCTGCTCGGGAGCCCGGCTTCAGCGAGGAGTTTTCATCAACTCACCGGTGAACCAAAAAACGCGTTTTAAGAGAAGAACCGGACACTGGTGACAAAACACTAGAGACAGCCCGGAGTGCAACGAACGCAGCCATTGGTTGTCTAACCCTTGGTTCACACTGTTGCGTGGTGTTGACAGATTGGCGGATTTTATGCCAAACCGGCGGATTTTGCGGAGACTGGCGTAAATATTCTTACAACTGGCATGTGGTATAAAACGTGGCTGTTTACACAGTGCCACACAAGTGCCATATACCGATCACTTTTCCGTCGGTCGGTCTGTCTGTCTGTCGGTCGGTCGGTCTGTCTGTCTGTCGGTCGGTCGGTCCGGTGATCGTGAGTTAGGGTACTTCCAGATGTGCTAGGAAAATGAAACTTGGCAGGCATATCAGGGACCCGACCAAACTAACCTGGAAATAATCAGTTTCCCGATCCGACGATATGCGGGGGAGTGCGGGGCGCTGGAACCTTGAAAATTTAGGGCATTTTGTCACACTTTTCCGAGTTAGGGTACTTCCAGATGAGCTAGGACAATGAAACTTGGCAGGAATATCAGGGACCCGATCAAACGAACCTGAAAATAATCAGTTTCCCGATCCGACCATATGCGGGGGAGTGGGGGCGCTGGAAACTTGAAAATCTAGGGCATTTTGTCACACTTTTTCGAGTTAGGGTACTTCCAGATGAGCTAGGACAATGAAACTTGACAGGAATACCAGGGACCCGACCAAACTAACCTGGAAAAAATCAGTTTCCCGATCCGACCATATGCGGGGGAGTGGGGGCGCTGGAAACTTGAAAATTTAGGGCGTTTTGTCACACTTTTTCGAGTTAGGGTACTTCCAGATGAGCTAGGACAATGAAACTTGACAGGAATATCAGGGACCCGACCAAACTAACCTGGAAATAATCAGTTTTCCGATCCGACCATTTTGGGGGGGAGTGGAGGGCAGGGGAATCCGGGAAATTGAGAAGTCTGTAACTTTCGAACGGGTGATCGGATTGTAATGAAACTTTATAACTGAATAGAATATATATCTGTTATGTCCCGTTTAAAGTCTTGACCGGATTCGGTAGCCAGGGGGGAGAACGGATATTTCAAGAAACTGGACTTTCCCGGAATTCCGGTGATGGTGGTTTTGGGGATTTTCACGATGAAACTTGGCAGGCATATCAGGGACCCAATCAAACTGACTTCAAAATAAAAATTTTGTCGATCTGATAATGGTGGGGGGAGTGGAGGGAGGGGAATCCGAAATTTTCAATCATGCGTAATTTTGGAATGGGTGATCGGATTCGAGTGAAATTTAAGAATTGAACAGAGGACATTTCTCCGATGATCTTTTTCACATCCGGACTGGATCCGGCAACTATTGGGGGGGGGCGGAAAATACGTTACCCGTTTAGAATGGAGGGATCGGGATGCAACTTTGTGGGAAGAACAAACAGATGCTCTAGGTAAGTCATTTACTGAATCGGATTGGCTACGGGCACCGTGGGGGAGCTGGGGGGGGGGGGGGCCGGAAATCTCGAGAAACGGTTAGAATGTTGGAATCGGAGTGAAACTTGCTGGGAAGAACAAACACCTGATCCATGTAAATCTTTTACATAATTTGACTGGATCCGGACACTTGAGGGGGGAGGGGGTTTCCCGGAATTCCGTTTTTTTTGGATTTTCACGACGAAACTTGGAAGGCATATCAGGGACCCGGTCAAACTGACTTGGAATAAAAAAAAAATCCTCGATATGATAATCTTGGGGGGGGGGGAGTTGAGGGAGGGGAATCCGGAATATTGAGTCATGCGTAACTTTGGAACGGGTGATCGGATTCGAGTGAAATTTAATAATTAAACAGAGGACATTTTTCTCTGGTGATCTTTTTCATTTCCGGACCGAATCCGGCAATTATTGGGGGGAGGGCGGAAAATACTTGACCCGCTTAGACTGGTGTGATCTGGATCGAACTTCGTGGGAATGACAAACAGATGCTCTGGATTAATCATTTACAGAACCGGATTGGCTCCGGGTATTGTGGGTGGAGTTGGAGGGGGGGGGGGGGAGTCTGGGATTCCGGTGATCGCGCGTTAAGGTACTTCCAGATGTGCTAGGACGATGAAACTTCGCTGGAATATTGGAGATTCAACAACATTTGCTTAGAAATTGCTACTTCCCAAATCCGATTATTCCTTAAAGTACCAATCTTGACCGCAAAGTAAAAATAAAATACTTTTAAGCAATATATGCATTTTCATGATGCCCATCAGCCCATTAGCATTTTTGCCTCAAGGGTTTTGCTTACAAATTAAGTTCCAGCTCCCTTAGAGTGCGAATCTGGAAATTTTTTTGGGGTTCTCTTTTGATAGTCATTGAGATTTTGGGAGGTGTAGATTTTTCCGGCGTATTTTTCAAAGGCCGCTGCTTATTTTTTTTACCACGATCTGGCAACACTGATGTTGCGTCGTATGCGGCATGATTTTTTCTCTGATGTTCCGACATGCGACAGAATCGCATGAACCTTCCCACCACCACGCAGACCCAAAAGGAACACGAAATTTTTCGTCCAGATTATTCCGCAAAAGGACAAGGGAGCCCTTGGGGAAACGGCCTCTGAAGATGCGGGGAGATTGCCCTTCTGAATACCACCCACCATCAATCACTATTAGGAAATTGTCAGTCAAAACATATAAGTCATCTTGTTCAAAACAGGTCAATACAAGTGTATTTAGAAGATATTTTCCATTCAGCCACCCTAGAAACACAAGCAGAACAAGGTGAGCAATGTTTAGTCTGGTAAATCAACGAATATTTGTTTTTTCTTTTCCTCAAAAAATCGCATGCTTTATGTCGGATCAGTTGAATTTTTCAACGCATCCGACACTGCGAATAAGCGCAAAGTTCTGCGTTGCTCTTCGCACGATTTGTGTCGTGTGTCGCATGACGCACAATTTTGCACGAAATCGCAGCAGTGTGAACCAGGGGAAACCGTCACCATTATGACCGTCTTTTCTTCTCAATAGCTGCGTTCTTTGTCACGGGAGGTCTCACCGGTGGTCTCCGGTTTTTCTTATAAGCCGATTTTGCATCCTCCGGTGACTACTCACCAGTCTTATAACCCGTTTTCGAACTAACCGGTGTCCGGTTTTACCTCACCGGTGCGGACTACCCAGAACCTGTTCGGGAGCCCGGCTTCAGCGAGGAGCTAGCAAGTTTTCATCAACTCACCGGTGAACCAAAAAACGCGTTATAAGAGAAGAACCGGACACTGGTGGCAAAACACCAGATACATCCCGGAGTGCAACGAACGCAGCTAATGCGTAGCGTCTAAGAGGGAAGAAGACAGGCGTCAACGCAAAGCTCAGCATGTAGCTGTAGCTTGGCTCAGTTTTGTCGGGGTATGCATAGTCGGTGCGTGGGACCAAAGACCAATTTGTCTTCTTTCCGGAATAGCAATCGGTCTTCTGACCATACAACTTAGAAAAGCAAAACATAAGTGCACGATCAGGAGTTGAATCCGACCTAGTATGAGAATCAGAAAGCAAATGCTAATTTGTTTTGACGGTCAGCTGTTTATTTGTATGTAAGTGTGTGTGAGTTTCATTGACATGTTGTTGTTTCTTTTCATATATTACTCTTCAGTTTTGAAGGATTCAGATAAATAATAGTAATAACAATAATAAAAAATAAATTCTATTTTCACATTACAGATTCTGGTTATCATACGTTTGATACGTGGAATTCAAATATGCTAGTGAGTCAAATAGGCTATATGAAACAGTAGAGCATATTTGTGATAGGAAACTAAGGTGTAAATATGTGGAATTCCCTTCCCAAGAGGATTTGGGACTTGGAAAGCCATCTAGCTTCAAAATAGGTTAACAACTACTTAGCTGGTTAACCCTAAAAATGCTTTGCTCAATTAAATATTTAGTAATTGCTTCCTTTTTGTTTTTCATTTCCCGATTTAAAATGAAACTGACGAAGGAAAGAAATATCTTTTAACATGCTACGGAAATCCAATAAAATACTAGACGACCTTAGCTCAGTTTATAAACCCTCCCATACTACAGGCCCAACCAGGGGCGTCACGACTGGGGGGGAGGGGGGGGGGACGCTCCCCCCCCCCCCAGTGTTGTCCGCCAGACGGTAAAAAATAACCAGTCTGCGCGAAGCGCCGTGATTTTTCGTCAAAACGGTTGATTATTTTCATGAAAACAGTCGTTTTTTTCTGAAAATCAGTCTATTTTTCATCAAAACAGTCTGTTTTTCCGAAAATCGGTCGATTTTTTTTCAAAACTGTGTTTTATTTTTCTTGAAAATAGTCGTTTCCCTGCCAAAACAGTCGGTAAAAATTACCAGCCAGTCGGTAAATGCCGTGTCCCCCACTCCCCAAACATTTTGGCTAGTAACGCCTCTGGGCCCGACATGTCTAATGCTAAACCTCGATCTACTAGTAATTACAACCGGCCTACATTTTGGCTAGTAACGCGGCCCAACATGTCTAATGCTAAACCTCGATCTACTAGTAATTACAACCGGCCTACGGATCAGCTGCCAACTTCCAGTTACATATTCATGAAAAGATGGCGCACCGCAAAATACTGAGAAAAGAACAAAACTATTGACGCAAATGTGTTTCGTCGCCTCAGCAGTGAAATCTGTTAGCACTAATTTGAATCCTCGCGCCTGTGCTATTTTAACTGATTCCCGTAAGAAAGCGTTCCAATGCCTGAACCTTCGAATTCAGGCACGACGGAAAGAGTGGCTAAGTAGATCTACTAGTAACTACAACCGGCCTACGGATCAGCTGCCAACTACGAGTTCCATTATGAAATGATGAGGCACGGGCAAAAATACTGAGAAAAGCACAAACATAATTTATTGACGCAAATGTGTGTTCGTCGCCTCAGCTGTGTCATTTGTTAGCACTAATTTGAACCCTGGCGCCTGTGCTATTTCAGCTGATTCCCGCAAGACGGCCGTTCTAATGCCTTTACCTTCTAATTAAGGCACGGCGGAAAGAGTGGCTAAGTAGAAATAGGCGGAACGGTCTTGATCGAATGCAGAGACTTTGTTCCAGATAATCGTCACTTTCGGAGGTTCAGGCTGAGTCTGGGTCTTCTTGTTTCTGCAATCACCCTCATTACTAACCTGAGTTATTTATTTACCTTACCCCACCTTGAGTTGTACGTACAGTTCACAACAAGGTGAAAGGTTGAAGTTTAACCGACAAGTTAACTTATTTTTGTATCTCGCATTTGAATACTCCGAATTAGGGGAGGGATTTACATTTTTTTCACAAATGGCTCTCAGTGACGTTGAGAACATGGTCGGCCTTCGACAAGACCACTAGACCCCTATTTTGAAAAATGGTCTTGGCACCAGTATTGAAACCCCGAGGTCCTTAAAAGTCATAGATAGATAGATACTTTAATTTAGCCGTTAGGCCATACACAAAATCATACATTTTTTTTTAAACACTTCGAGAGAGCGATTATATGTCTAAGGATGAAAAGATACGTACAACCCATAGGATAAAAATCGTTGAGTTTGATCGTATCACTCGAGGTTATAGAACACAAAAATTGTAGTTTATTCCTATCGGTGAATATATTGGAGTCTGTATATTATATAGAGCCGAGTGGCCAGCGAGGCGCCCGTCGCGTTTACATTGTAAACCGTCCTAGCTTAGGTCCTTCATACGACGTTACGATTTACATCACGACAGTATGATATTGTATTCCGACATAATTTGTACGATACCGCATATTCTTGAAGTTTTAGCTTGTTTTGGGTTAGCGTAGCTCAGTTTAGCGAAGTCTAGCTCAGCATAACCCCTAGGTAAAGGCCTAGGCCGCAGAGACTCCTGTGAAATCACAAAAGATACAAAGATACGTATCACTGGAGGTATTTTATCCTCAGCGCGGCGAGTATCTTTTGAGGATCTGTTTTCCTCACATTTGTGTCACCTTGCTTGTCTTAGACTAGATTCCCAGTTGGACCGTGCAGTTTGAATTTCAGCGAGCACATGGTTTTTGGGATCCCAAAACGTAAGCGGAGGGATACCTATGACATCGCAAAAGTTGTTTTTCCGTCAGTCTGTCCGTCTGTGAGCACGATAACTCTCGAAGGGTCTAATGAGATAGTCGATTAAGGGGTAAGATGACATGCTGAACATTGATGTGGAAATCATTTTCTATCCGGACTAGTTCGCCCGGAATCCGGCCAAAACCGGAAAATGTGTTGAAAGCAAAGGTTGTAGCCAATTTGTAGTTGGTTAGATGTCCGACTTACGGGTAAGAGGAGATGCTGAATCCGTAATTGACAATCAGTTTAGTATATAGTTCGCCAGGAATACGGCTGAAACCGGAAAATTTGTTATAAGTTAATTTTTTATTTGGAGTTAATTAGATGTTGGATATAGGGGTTAGGAGATACGCTGAATTCGTTTTTAGCTTTATTTTTTCGCCGGACAATTAGTTCCGGAATTCCGCCGAAACTGAAAAATTGGCAGAAGTAAGGCAGGAAGTTTCGATCTGTTCGTCGAAATAGGTATGACTTTTAGGGGTAAACACATCCATCCCAATCTAAACTTGGTTTTCTCAGATGATTAGCTATTTGGCCTTAATCTGTTTCTAAATTTTAAAAGTAAAAATGTTCAAGGAGTCTGGCAAAGACTGGATCTGGCGAAGACAAAACCCAGTTGTCTGGAACAGATATTGAACTTTTGGGATCCTATCGAAATCTTTGGTCTTGTTTTTTTTGTGAAATCGCGCATGGCAGAAAATCTTAAGACGCTGCCAAATGCCTGGCTGCAAAATAAATTCAGAAAAGATAGATAGTTATTGATCCAACTCGTAGCGCCGAATTTGCGCGTAAATATGTCGACCGTAACAGTTACCGGGCCAAAATAACTTGAATGTATACGATCATAAAAAATCTACATCACTTGGAATCCACCACTTTTTTGTTAATCTGGTCTGTAAAGTAGGTAAAACAAAAAGAATTCAAGTACCTGTTTGTACGACCCTTCACTTGCATCGGTGCCGCGTCCGTCCTGTCATCGGTGCTAGTTCGGCCAATATGTCTATGTCCTTTCACTGACAAGGACCGACCGGCATTCCAGAACTAGCAGCTTAGCAAGTTTGTTCATTGATAGCGGGTGATTTGGAGTTGTTGTTGACCCAGAATATTTGAAATTACATAAGGCTACCGCAATTTTGGAAGATGTTTCACCCATTCCAACGCTTTCAGCTTGTGGTGCCCGTTCCGGACCCCACTCAAACACCCCAAAAAGTGGCCAGATCAGGTCCGACCTGACAAAGAAGCATATATTGATATGGGCACTTACCAACTGTCAGGTTCCGTCGAAATCGGATCGCTAGTTCGAGTGTTGCCGCAGAATTTTCGTGACCCCCCACTCCCACGAAGTATTCCAGCGCCACCGTATGTTTTCCGCCATCCAGGAAATCTTGCATCATCAAGAGGATTAGTTGGGTCAGACGAAAGGGTCAAATATTTTCGTAGGTCCATTGCCACAGTATGTTTTACGCCAACTCATTAGTGCAGGTAGCGCAGGGAGCTGGTTCATGTAATTCCATATCTAAATCCTTAAATGCGAAGAGGGGTTTAGCGCCACCAACGCTAACTCTAGGTTAATCCTAGCTAATTCGAAGCCTGAGCTTAATGTTTCAAATAATTATTTATTTTAAGTCCAGTAAAAGAAACTGTACAACTTCAACAACTCAAGGCCCCAAAACTATTAAAATTTCAAAAGGTGAGAAATCGCCCGCAGAAATAATTCTCTTTAAGACTTTCCTTCTTGATACGTAATTTTAATTTTCAGTTGCCTCTCCTCCAGTTCTCTATACACTTTGCGACGTTCTGGAGCACATTTTATGTACAAGCTTTAAGAGCTGGCGGAAGCAATTAATTTTGAATCTTATGAGGATTTTTCAACGAACTTGACAACGCCATCATTCATTCATTTATTCGTATACATAGACTACATAACATAAATATAAAGCAAGAACCAAGACCCCCTGAAGCTATCTTGTTGGGGATCCGATTTGATTTTTGGGATCCCAAAACGTAAGTGGAACTGTGACATCGCAAAAGTTGTCAGTCTGTCTGTCCGTCTGTAAGCACGATAACTCTCGAAGGGAACGAGATATTTTGATGAAACTTAGTGTGAGCACTCTTTAGGTAAAGGGAGAGGTCGAGATCGCTAGATGGGCTCTGTAGCTCAACATTCAGGGGTGGGGGAGGGGTTTCAGATTAAGGGACGAACAAAGATTTTGAAACAGCTAATGAGATAGTCGATTTAGGGGTAAGAACACATGTTGAACATTTATTTGAAAATAATTTCTAGTCGGAGATTTTAATAATAACGGATAATTTTCTTGTTCGGCCCGGAATCCGTCCGAAAGCGGAAAATTTGTTACAGGTAAAAGTTTTATCTGAAGTTGATTAGATGTTCGATTTAGGGTTAAAAAAAGATGCTGATACGAATCCGCTTTTGACAATCATTTTCCACCCGGACGTAATCCGTTTTTTGTTTTAAGCTTTAGTTTTTGCCGGACAAGTAGTTCGCCCGGAATCCGGTCGAAATCGGAGATTTGGCAGAAGTAAGGCAGGAAGGTTTGACCAGTTTCGTCAAAGTAGGTATGACGTATTGCCTAGGGGTAAATACACACATGGTGAATCCATATCTGAACTTCGTTTTCTCAAATGATAAGCCATTGACCTTCTTCTGTTTCTAAATCTTAATAGTAAAATGTTCAAGAAGTCTGGCGAAGACCGGATATCTACAGTCTGGATCAAATATTAAATTTGTGGGATCACATCGAAACCTTTGGTCTTGTTCACTGTGTCCTAAGCATAACAATTACTGTCCCTGAAACTGTTTAGCGAGGAACTGCCGGTCGCGAACACGATCGGAATACAAACTGGAGAAGCTGTGGAGACCAAAGACCCAGTCATTAAATTCGAGAGACCCTTTATAGATCAGTTCTTACGAGACCGAACAGTTATCGACCTTATCTGAAGGTTGAACAGAACATATTTCGGGCACTCTATTTATCCATCTTCAGTTTGAAACTGGTGCCTGCCTGCTTGCGTTCTAGAACGGAGCTTTCCACTCGAAAGCAGAAACATGGTTTGGTGAAACGAAAGGTTCGCTACACAACTTCAGATAGTCCTCTCTGACATGGGCTATATAACTCCACTTCACTTCGCACACCGTAGGCTCTGGCTCGAGGACAAGCAAAAACCATCCTTATTGGCCCCAGGTGAGAGTTCTACGGAGCTTTCCAAAATGTAATGTCATATTCATCAATCCGGTCTAAGGTCCACACTTTCTGTAAAAACCACACAGGTTAGACCCTTACCAGTTACTAGGAATAAAATGAAATCGGGTCATAGGTAAAAAAAAAAAAAAAAAAAAAAACAGGACAAAACCAAAGTGTTGATCTCGCAACATAGTTCGGTGAGATTCATTTGGTTCTGATTCGTTACCGAATACGGTAATTCACCCGATTTTCCTTTAGTCCGTTTCTATTACTAGACTTGCCGAGTTCTGTTGTTTTAGGTGGTTCTAACACGGTTGTAATACCGCTTTCGATCTGTTCCTTATTTTTTTAGTTAGTTTTTCGGTATGCTACGAATTCATTATTTGCTTCAACCCAGTTACTGAGTTTGGTAATTTAAGTGGCATTTATTTAGCTCTCGTTCTTTACCATTTACGGTAGCATCAGCTAGTTGCTGTTCATTTTATTACTTCTTAGGATTGCAGTACTTCAGGAATAAGCACGTTTCTTGACGTGAAACCTAGCTTACTTTTGTTTGCTGTAAATTCCGAACAAATGTACTTTGTATCCATCTGATCGTCACTTTCGTTGCCAGACAACTCTGGGTTGAATGCGGCGCATTTCGCAGTCTCCACTAGTTGGACAAAGGTTGCTTCATTTGGTTGGCGTTTGAGGCTTGTAATTTTGGGGGGCTTGAACTATGTTAAAACCTAGAATTTGCATGGGAAGTAGTTAAATGTTGCCAGAAAAAAAGTCGGATTAAAAAAATTCGCCTGCCGCGCCTTAGTTAATCATGGGCACAACCGTTAGCGACGTTGTCGCTATGCAGCAACACCGTTTTTTGCGATTATTTCAAGTCCTGTTAGCGAAACTTGAAAGATCTTCCAAAGGTAAAAGGCTAGTGACGGCGTATCCATAAAAAAAAAAAACAGAAGCGGAAAAGCGTGAAAACGCGCCAATTTTTCTCTTTAGACTTTCTTTGTATATACTCTGTAACTTTTTACGTTGTAGCTTCATGAAGGCAACTAGCTGTGTTTTTACAATTTTTTTTAATAAATTCAGTAAAAATCAGGTACCGATTCGGTCAATTTTTACCAGGTGCGCCCCCCCCCCCCAATGAAGAGAGGTTCGGGACGCCCCTGGATGCGTCACTTTGGAACGTGTAATCGGATATGCATTAAACTTGACAAGTGTCAAGAACACGTGTCTCAGATGCTCGATTTCAAACCCGGACGGGATCCGATAACGGTGTGGGGGGGGGGGGGGGCTGGAGTGCCCGATGAAAAATGTGTAGTCTGCGTAGTTGTATGGTAGTTGTACGAAAAAGTTGCATGTAATATTATGTAATAGCAAAGAATACTATCATTTAATGTGCCTCAGACTGGTCCAATCTTAAGTAGTAGTATCCAGTAGCATCCTGTCTTGCCATAGTAGCATCCAGTCTTGCTAATAGTAGCATGCAGTAGTATGCAGTAACACGGTGGCCTTGAAGTAGAAGCATATAGTAGCAACAGTTGGTACTGCATGCTACTTTTTCGTACTACTATTTTGAGATAAATTTTTCATCGGGGGGGGGGGGATACCCGAAATCTCGTGAAACCCTTCCACATAAGGTAGGACGATGAAAATTGGCAGGCGTATCAGGGACCCGAGCAGATTAACTTGGAAATAATCACTTCCCAGATCCGGCCATCGTGGGGGGAGTGGAGGGATGGGGATTCCGAAAACTAGTAGCATGCATAATTTTTTGCAACGGAAATCTGACATGCAAGAAACTTGACATGTGTCAAGAACAAATTTCTCAGATGTTCAGTTTCAAATCCGGACCGGATCCGAAAACTGGGGGGGGGGGGGGGGGCTGGAGGGTGGCACCGGGGATCTCGTGAAACGCTTCCACATAAGCTAGACGATGAAAATTGGTAGGGGTATCAGGGACCCCACCAGATAAACTTGGAAAAATCACTTCCCCGATTCGGCCATCACGGCCATCATGGGTGGGGGGGGGGTGGAGGGAGGGGAAACCAGTAACATGAATAATAAACTTTGGACCGGGTAATCGGACATGCATGAAACTTGACAGGTGTCAAGAATAAGTGTCTCAGATGTTCAGCTCAAATCCGGTAACTGGGGGGGGGGGGGGGGAGCTGGAGGGGGGTACCGGAAATCTCGTGAAACGCTTGGAGTCGAGGGATCGAGATGGAACTTGGAGGGACGAACAAGCATAAATCCTAGATATATTGTTGACAAAACAGGACCGAATCGTGTCACAGCGGGAGGAATTGGAGGGGGTTTGCCGGAATTCCGGTGATCGTTAGTTAGGATACTTCCAGATGTGTCAACGAAAACTGGCACGCATATTAGGGGCCCGATCGGATTGACTTGGAAATAGTCCCTTGCCCGACTCGTTCATCATGGAGGAAGTGGAGGGATTGGGAATCCGGAATCTAGTGAAATTCATAACTTTCGAACGGGTGATCGTATGTGAATGAAAATTGACATAACTCGAGAACAATTGTATCAGATTTTCAGTTTCAATTCTAGACGGGACCCGATAACTGGCGGGGGGGGGGGCTGCAGAGAAAGAGTTTCGAGAATAGAGTTTAGAAGTTTTGTCGTACTCCGGTTCCGATCGCGTATAATTCAATCGATGTTAGAAGCAAATACTCTAGCTTCGATCATTTTGTGCTCGAGCTGGATCTGATCAAAGTAGTTGGAAGGTTTTTCGCGAGATTTCCAGTGGCTCCCTTCGAGCTCCGCACATCGTTATCAGGATTGGCCCGGACTTGAAACAGGAGATCTGAGACATTGGCTCTTGCCACTTGTCAAGTTCTATTCGCATCCGATAACCCATTCGAAATTTATTCATGCCACTAGATCTTGGATTCAATATCCCTCCATCCCCCACGATGATCGGATCGGGGAATGTGACTATTTCCAGGTCAAAGTCGTCCGGTCCCTGATACGACTGCAAAGTTTCCTCGTCATAGATAATCTGAAAGTACCCCAAGTCGTAATAACCGGCATTCCGGGAAACCTCCACCCACAATGCCCCGGTCCGGCGGCAATTTCAGATTTAATAGTTCAAGCCCGTCTTCTGATGAAAGGAACAGTTGTCAATGAGTGAAAGAACTATTTCAGATTTAGAAGATCAAGCCCGTCTTCTGATGAAAGGCCTATCGGGAGAGAGATCTAGCCTTTCAGCTCTGGTTTTCCTTCCCTAGGTTTTCGTGAAATGGCTGAAAAAAAACGCCGTAACAGATAGAATGGGGAAAATCAATTGTTTAGGAATTGACTGATCACTGTTGTAATATTGTATTCAACGGGGTGTAATTACACTCCATTATTAATATCAATATTAATGTCGCGATATTTTGATCCGCTCATTCTGCTTTACTTGTGACTCAACTTTTTCGTACCGAAAACGATTACTCGTTTGAGACTCCTGTCCTTGACTTTGTTTGGTGGGAAACGGAAGGCTTTGGTAGCTATACAATGCGGTACAAATTCTCTATCTTCAATGCAATCCTACACGAGAAAACCATTTATTTTATAACAACAAAAGCAATAAACAAGCAGCACTCAGTCATACCTCTTTGCAACTAGTTGCATCGTTTCATTTTCATCTATTTCGTCAAGCACTTTATCTCCATTCCAAACAAAATCCTTGAATTTCATTTCTCCAAGCACTAGGAAACCCAATTTGTTTACGCAAATGTGCTTTGTCTGCTCTGCGGTGGCATCCACTACAAGCAGTTTAAGTCCACGTTCAAGTGCTAGTTCCACAGATTTCTCCACAAGGGCAGTAGCAATTCCTCGCCCGCCGAACTCTGGATGGACAGACAGCATGTAGATGTAGAAGTAGCGGTCAACATCGAAGTGAGTGAAGATGTCATCGATGGCTGATTGGTTCTGTGCGTAGACGGCGTAAAACTTGTGCCAGAGTTTCTTCTCTCTCTGAGGTTCCACTTGGGTTTGTTCTGGTTCACTGAAAAGATAATATGAATGAATGTATTACCGAAAAAGTCCGAAGACTGTGGCAATTTTTCTATCAGTATACTAATTGTATTTAACACCAATAATAAATACCCTCTTGTCTAAAAATATCGTTCTGTGCTCCATCGCAAGCCTCGTTTAACGCCTTTTTTCCACTAATAAAATCGTTCTTATCTATTCTTTTTTATTCCATCTCTTCAAAAACTTCTTTTTTCCTTTCACTTACTTTCGCACACCCATAAACCAAATGATTAAAGCTTTGGCATCATATCCGCACATAGGACAGAAGTAGAGATCGATCCTCTATCTTATCATCGACATATTTTCGCCTGAGTAACCAGGTCGGATAGTATGCAGTGTGATAATCGGGGCTTGTAAAACCCAAAATATAACATTCTAACATAAATATTCTTTGAGCCCAAGCTGACTTTGAAACATTTATTCAAACAATGTTTACAACGGATACGTCAGCTACGATTCTTCAAATGATTTTGTAGGTTTGTTTCCTTCCCCGACGTTGACCCAGAGGATTGACAGCCTGACGAGGACCCTTGCCAAGAAGGGCCGAAATATCGCTGATGAAGAATCGTATCGCTGATGAAGAATCGTAGCTGACGTATCCGGTGTAAACATTGTTTGAATAAACATTCTAACAATATTCAAATAATGCATTAAACTGATATGTCAGCTACGATGTTTTGGCAGTGACATTTCGGCCCTTCTTCATTGCAATGATTGCAGGTTTGTTTCCTTCCCCGAAGTTGACCCTGAAGATTGACAGTCTAACGAGGATCCTTGCCAAGAAGGGCCGAACGCTGCTAAAGCATCGTAACTGACATATGCGTTTCATGCATTACTTGAATATATGTTTCTAAGTCAGCTTGGCCTCAAGGAATATCTATTCTAACAATTTAAATTCTTTACAGTAACTTCAGTTCTAACAGTGTGGTTAGTGGAAATGTGGTAGTGGTCAGACCAGGTCGTATAGTATAAGGAGCGGTCGTTTCCTCTACAAGCAGATTTGTTTAGTATTTCTATTCAAAAACTTCCCATGCTTCCTGACCAATTTGTGATTCCGCAGTTGAGGCGAATAACCAGACACTGGTGAGTCGAGCCCAACTAAGAGAAACTGCATTGACCCTCTCCAACAACAAGTCAGTCAAAGCCAGGCTTCACCTTCCAGATTCCCAGACGTCCGGGGGCTTCCGCATAGTCAAGCCAACCATTCAAGATTTTCATGATAATGATGACAGCTAAATTTGAACATTTGAACATTTCTTATATGTCCCCTTTACATTTCAAATATCTCTTGCATTCCAATCACAACTGTCAATCACTTTCCCTTTTTCTCCTTCATTTGCATACTTCACTGTACAAAAAAATCTTGCAGTATTTGCTACTGGGGTTAATCTTGTCTCTAAAAAGATAATCTTGACTCTAATTCGGATTAATCTTATCTCAGTATTTGGCGGTGCAAAACGGAAAAGTCAGCTACATTTTATTAGAGCATATATTTCGGCCCTTCTTGGCAAGGGTCCTCTTCAGGCTCAAGCTGGAAAATGAACTTATCTCTCAATAAATAAAATGTAGCTCTAATAAAATGTAGCCGACTTATCCGTTTTGCACCTCCAAATAAGATTCGCAGTCAGCTTGGGCTGAAGGAACATCTTATCTCAGTAGAGATAGGATTAATAGCAGTAGCAAATACTGAAGTTAACTTTAATCCTTACTCGGAGAAACTTTTTACAGTGTTGTTGTGTCTCTCGAACGGATTGCCTCTTTGGCACCTTTCAGCAATCCGGAATCTGGGGTGTCCAACACCCCGGTCTTCTAGACGTTTTTGGCCTGGCTTCACCTTCCAGATCCGTCTCGACGAAAACGGCTGTTTGGAATCAGGAAGAAAAATCTGGAAGGTGAAGCCTCACCTTCAATCTCATCCGCTGTTAAACTATTCAGTGGGTGAGAGTGCCAGCAGACTGGATGCAGTAAATTGCTGGACACGTGCTTCATGAAAAATAAAAATTGAGAATGCCAATTATTTAGCCTCATTTTGTGTAGCCTACTTTTTATCTCCGTGCAGTTAAATACCTTTTATTTTGTCTGGTTTTCTTTTTAAGGACTCCTGAATGAAGAGTACCAAGTATCATCCTTATCTGTATGACTTCCGTTAACATTGCCTGCAGAAAACCCAATCCAAATACGAAACAGTGTTTCCAAGCTATGATTTTTTATCCATTTTGCATCTGTCCTTATTTCAGCACCGAACAATTTTAGAAATGAACAAATGTCTCCAATCAACCCGTCTTCTGGAATATTTGCCCAAACGTACATCTAGAAGAAATTCCAATACGATCCGGCCAGCGCTGTACAAGATTTGAATGAATTGCGCTTTTTGTCTTGGAGTCTGCATGTGCAAACCTCCAGGAACGAACATCCCTATTTTGAAAACGTCACGCTCAGGAGAAGAATAGCTGCGTTCGTTGCACTCTGGGCTGTCTCTGGTGTTTAGTCACCAGTGTCCGGTTCTTCCCTTAAAACGCGTTTTTTTGGTTCACCTGTGAGTTGATGAAAACTGGTTAACTCCTCGCTGAACCCGGGCTCACGAGCAGGTTCTGGTTAGTCCGCACTGGTGAGATAAAACCGGACTCTGGTTAGTTCAAAAACGGGTTATAAGACTGGTGAGAAATCGCCAGTGGATGCAAAAGAGGCTTATAAGAAAAACCGGAGACCACCGGTGAGAACTCCCGTGACAAAGAACGCAGCTAATGCTCTCCGCGGCCATGTCTGTAAACGTATTCTCCATGGTGTGTTCAAGTATGGTTTCATTGTTCAGGTGTCCTTTAGGATTGATTTTAAGCTTGCACCTAATGATGACGTGAATTTTATAACCGCAGTAGACAAGAAAAAGGAAATGGCGCACTACAGAAAAAAAGAGGATAAGTTACACTGAGCATTCAATAACTCAGTAAATGCACACGACAAAAACAAACCAATTAAACACAGAAAAAGGGACTAATCGGTTCTAAAAAACCTTCTTCAAATGGAAAGTGGAAATTGGTCAATGGCAGAAATGTGGAGCTCCTGGACAGTGGGGGATAGCTTTGCACAAGGGTCAGATGATACAAAGTTTGCAGTAACGCGGGAATTCTTGTAACGACGAGGAGGGTTCAAAATAATAAATTCCGAATAGTTTCAATAGGTAGAATGCAAAGCACTGGTAGCGTTCCAGCGACTTATTATTTGTTACGATCGTTACTATTCTTGTTATAGAGTCCGCCATAATAAGCAAATTGGCTCCTCCCACTTATTATTTTCGTTCCAAGACTGTTACGATCGTTACAATTTACTTATGATGGCCGCGAGCATCATATGTGATAATAACCATCGGTTCTGCAGGAGAGCGATGACGTATGTTCGCCTTGTTATTATTTTCTTTCCATAGAGATTATTTTCTTTCCATATTCTTTCTGAATACGCCTGTCAAGTTTGGCACCTTGGCCTAACCCAGAACCAGTCCTTGAGGATCGAAAAATTCAAAAGCTTGGTCTCCGAATCATCCCTATGACTCGGCACTGGCGAAACTAAGCCTAACATCCCTTGCCGATAGAAGACATGCACTAATTATGAAATTTGGTCTCCAGTACCTTGATTCCGACCAACACCGCAGTATTCTACCAAACTTTAAACCGAATTGTACACATGGAGTTAAGACCAGACGTACTTGTAAATTTAGTTCCGTGCAAAGACGAGCCTCGTTCCAATTGATCTGAGCGATTTTTTAAAACATTTGTGTCGTATTTTACTATGTTTTATAACGAAGTGCCCTGAATTTCAAATATGTCTTGTTCGTTTTGGATTGTGTCGACATGCCAATGTTATAACTGCCTTGCTTTTATATTATGGTGAATAAATCTGAATTGAGTTGAATTGAAATAACTACCGTGATAATACGGCGCTCGCCCCTCCTCTTATCATCGTAACTTGTAATCTTCACTGGAACGCTACCACTGACTTTACTTAGAAGTATATTCGAAAGTTACTTTTAAGTCTGGCTTATCACCTTGGTATTGGGACAAATTGAAACCCTCCCCCCCCCCCCCCCCAACGTTTACTGAAATGTCGCTATCGAGTACAAATGCATAGAGAAGTTACAAACATATCTTTGGATAACCACTTACCTTTCCTTGACCTTCTCCGAATTGAGAACGACACCAACTATTTCGTCTGTATCCGGATGTTTGGCCACGACGGAAAGCCCTTGCCTCACAACATCATAAAGGTAATCCTCCATCTCCTGCTCATGATCTGGGTAAACGGATAGTCCTAAAAATTTGCATGTCTTCTCATGCTTGGCAAAATGGGTAAGCACGTGTCTTACTGCTTTGTCGTAGTCCTCTGCCTCCAAAAGGCCGTACTTAAATTCTTGTGTGGTCATTGTCACTCCACCTGCTTTCGACTGAGGTTTGAATGTGTCTGGTTTGGACTGATGTCCAATTTTGTGTCGGGTCAACGATAAGTTGGGATTTCCCCCTTTTTCATAATCCCCAATGTCATACCCCCCCCCCCCTGCTCATGTTGCAACATGTCTCAACCGGTCATCATCTATTCTGAGAAGTTTCCGCACCCCCACTGTCTGATTTGCAGAGTCATGCTTACCCCGATACCAAAAAGAGACTGTCATTGTGCCCTTCGGGTACGCAGGTTGCACTCCACATACTTGTTATTGCTACGATCACACAGTCCTGTTATTATTTTCTTTCCACAGCATGATCTGAAAACTACCTTCTCCCTTTTTTCATTATTGTTCGGCACGAGTTGCGATTGTAAGTGATAAGAGCATCGTATATGATATCGTAGTGCATCTAAATATGATAATCTATCCTCATCCTCAAGCTGAAGCTGTCAGTGATTCACAGAGAAATTGTTTTGTAGTTTTTAGTGGTTGTTAGAAATAAGTTCGTCGTTTTGTTTCTTTTTGGGATCCCAAAACGTAAGTGGAGGGATATCTATGACATCGCAAAAGTTGTCCGTCTGTTAGTACGATAACTCTCGAAGGGAATGAGACATTTTGATGAAACTTGGTGTAAGGATTCTTTGCGTCAGGGGTAATGATCAAGTTCGTAGATGGGCTTTGTAGCCCTACATTTAGGGGTGGGGGTTCAAATTAAGGGGCTAACTAAACTTTTTTAAACAGCTAATGTGATAGTCGATTATGAGGTAAGAAGACATGGTGAGCACGATGGTGAAAACAATTTTCTCGCCGGACAAGTAATTCGTCCAGAATCCGGCAAAAGCCGGAAAGTTGGTTAAAAGTAAAAGTTTCATTTGAAGTTGATTAAATGTTCGATTTAGAGATAAGAAGACATGATGAGCACTTATGTGAAAAGCATTTTCTACCCGGACAATTAGTTCGCCCGGAATCCGGCCAAAACCGGAAAATTTGTTAAAAGCAAAAGTTTTATTTGAAGTTGATTAGATGACAGATTTAGGGGTAAGAAGAGACGCTGAGTCTGTGTATGACAGTCATTTTTTACCCAGACATCAAATAAGTCGTCCGGAATCCGGTTGCAACCGTATTTTTTTTATAAGTTAAGTTTATTTGAAGTTGATTAGATTTACTTTATAGAGACAAAAAGGATGTACGCTGAATTCGTTTCTGAATTTTCTCTTTTTGCTGGACAATTAGTTCGCTCGGAATTCGGCCGAAACCGAAAATTTGGCAGAAATGAGCAGGAAAATTCGGTCAGTATCGTCAAAGTAGATATGGCTTGTAGAGGTATATCTGAACTTGGTTTTCTCTGATGATTAGCCTGGCGAAGACTGGAGCTGGCGAAGACAAGACCCAATTGTCTAGATCAAATATTTACATTTTTGGGATCCCATCGAAACCTTTGGTCTTGATTTTTTTGTATTGCCCTGGCCCTTGGGCTTTTAGGGTAATAAATATCATATCATACAGCATCACAAGTGAAAAGAAGTATCTATTCGGCAGGAATTGTCGGAAGGATGCTGGTGTTTGTCGTCTGTCATCTTTATCATTCTTCTCGGTTCAGAGAGGATAAGGTATACCAGAATAAATAGCTCATAACAAGATCTGAAAGTTCGTGTGGTACATATGAGGGTAGTTAGCATGTTTTGAAGCTAAGGGCGCCTATGGTCTTGATATATAAATGAAGAATCTAGGACCTGTGCTCTCGCCAACTGCGTTCAAGAGCTATGCATGTCACAGTATATCAAGGATCCCCCTCGGACTCCCAACACAGTGCCCGGATCCGTATCCGTTGGATCAGGAGTTTCTTGTGAAGTGGGGGCCAACACTGTCTGTTCCTTTTCATGCTGCTAATGGAATTAAACAAGGAGGGAATTATTTCACCTTTTATATTTAATGTTTGTAGATGACCTTTGTAAACAATTAATGGAGAGCCGTGTAGACTGTAACATTTGTGGTGTTTTTTAACTCGAAAGCTAACGCTGACGACATGGTCGTAATGGCGCCGTCGGCGAACGCCTTAAATCTCCTGTTGAAGATTTGCGCAAATTATTTAGTTATTTATTATCACCAAAAGTGGTAAGTCATAATCGCCGCACGATACTATTTTCAATTCTGCGAAGTGCAATTACATGATTTTTATCCCATAACATTTTAAATCCCTGATATTTCCGGCTGTTCGACTTGGTTGGCGACTTGATTTTGTTTTGAAAGGGTACACTAAGTCAAGTACTTAGGCTATTCTATAGACAATGACCTGTATGACGATTCAGCAATTTCGAGTCAGTATCGGGGTCTTTGCGCGCGTGCGAACCACTTAATTCGTAATTTTAAATTTTGTACTGTGTCGGTGAGAATACTTTTTATTTAAAACGTATCGTACGAAACTATATGTCTCCCACTTTTTGATAACTATCTTGAGACATCGATGCGTAAACTAAAATTTTGTTTCAACAATGTATTCCGTCATCTCTTTTCATATAACTGACGTTGCTCTGCTAGTCAAATGTTTTTGGGATCCCAAAACGTAAGTAGACGGTTACCTATGGCATCGCAAAAGTTGTCCGTCTGTCCGTTCGTCTGTCCGTCTGTCAGCACGATAACTCTCGAAGGGAGTGAGATATTTTGATGAAACTTGGTGTGAGGATTCTTCAAGGGAAAGGTCGAGTTCCTAGATGGGCCCGATAGCTTCATAATTAGGGTAGGGGGAGGGGTTTCAAATTAAGGGGCGAAAAAAATGTTTTTTAAAAGCTAATGAGATAGTCGATAAGGGGTAAGTTTGTTAAAAGTAAAAGTTTTGTCTGAAGTTGATTAGATGTCCGATTTAGGGGTAAGGAGACATGCTGAATCCGAATATGAAAATTATTTCCTCGTCGGACAAGTAGATAGCCCGGAATCCGGCCAAAACCGGAAAATTTGTCAAAAATAAGAAGTTTAATCTGAAGTTGATTCGAGGTTCGATTGAAGGATAGGGAAACATGTTGAGTCCGAATATGAAAATTATTTTCTCGCCGGACAAGTAGATTGCCCGGAATCCGACCAAAACCGGAAATTTGTTAAAAGTAAAAGTTTATATGAATTTCATTAGGTGTGCGATTTACGGATAAGAAGACATGATAATTTCGTGTATGGCAATCTTTTTTTGCCTGGACACATAGTTCGCCACGAATCCGGCTGAGATCAGAAAATTTGTTACGAAATGAAGTTTTACCTGAAGTTGATTAGAGGTTCGACATAGGGGTAAGGAGATACGCTGATGTGTTTTTGAACTTCAATTTTTTGCAAGACAAGTAGTTCGCCCGGAATCCTGAAACCGAAAATTTGGCAGAAGTGAGGCAGGAACTTTCGTCAAAGCAGTTATGACGCAGGCTATAGGGGTAAACAGACATGCTGAAATTTGAACTTGGTCTTCTCAGATGATTACCATTTACCTTAATCTGTTTCTAAATTTTATTAGTAAAGTGCTAAAGGAGTCTGGCGAAGACTGGACTTCTACAAGACCCGATTGTCTGGATCAACTATTAAATTTTTGGGACCCCATCGCAACCCTTGGTCTTGTTAGAAAATGAAGTTGAATGTTTTGATGTTATGAGATGAAAAGCGTTAGTTAGTTAGGTTGCAAGGTTAGAAGTCTCCGAAAATCCACTTTTAAACAATTCGCGAGAATGCCGAATGCCGTTCCGGCCATTTCTACCGCCTTTTCCGTCGACTGTGCTATTGCCCCGAGCCATGGAATGGATGAAATGATTGTATATATTTAGTAAAGAATAGTCCTTCTTAGTGTAATTTTAATATGTGATGTGTAACATCACGGATTAAATAAATTGATTGATTGATTGATTGATCAAATGTAAACTTGGAACTTCTGACTATCCTTCGCGCCAGTTCCCCTCTTCACTCTAAACGAGATATCCGGTTCCCATCCAACTCGCCGGTTAATCACCGGATCTCAGTCAGGACGGTAAACGGATTATCCGGGTCCGAACTGTCGAGTTTTGTATAGATGGCGTTACTCCTGAGAGTTATGTGGCCCCTATGCCACGAGATTTCCGAAAAGTTTCCGGTACCCCGTCCACTCTTCCAACCGGGATCGGATCCGATTTGGACGCAGAATTTGCTCGTAACACCCATCAAGTTTCATCCAAATCTGAGAATTTCCAGAAAATACTAGGATCTCCGGATGAATTCCTTGTACGGTAAAAAAAAACAAAGTTCAGATACGGACTCGGCATTTATTTTTACTCGTAAATCGAATCTCTAATCAGCTCCAGAAAACACTTTTACCAACGGCAATTCCGGGCAAATTGCTGATCCGCCCAAGAAATAAAGTTCAAAAGTAGATACAGCGTGTCTCTTTACCCTAACTTCGAATGTTTAGTCGACTTCAGAATCAATATTTGAACTTCAATCAGATTTCTGGTTTTCGCCAGATTCCGGTTGAACTATATATCCTTCAAGAAAACTAAATTCAGATATGCATTCAGCATGTCGCCCTACCCTGTACCGAATCGCTAATCAACTTCAGAAACAACTCTGAACTTCAACCATATTTCCGGCTTCGACCGGATTCCGGGTGGACAATTTGTTCGGCAAGAAAACAAAGATTGGATATGGAATAAGCATGGCTCCTTCTCTTTAAACGACTATCTCATTAGCTTCAAAAATATAATTTTTGTAACCTTTATTAAAAACTCCCTCCCCCACCCCTAGCTAAACAGAGGCGGTTCGAAGTGCTTGGGCATGGGGGGGGGGGGATGATGATCTCAAAACCCACGACTGGCTAATGCCCGGCAACTATACTGATCAGAAACAAAAGACAAAAAGCAGCAGTACAGGTTCAAGAAGTATTAAAGGACCCCTCTTGCTTATTCTGCCTTTTATAATATACCTAGCTCCCTTGTCAAATTATAAGCTTCTAAAATCCCCACCTTTCTCCAGTGTTTCGTTTTGTGCCTACGAATTTTAGCGCTTTTTCGGCCATGCCGAGTTTTGTCCGTCACACAAGCAAAGTTTGACGGAGTCTTCAACGTACGCTGACAAGTCTTTCAAACATAAGGATATGAGAATATTCTGTTTTTTACTTCTTTTATTTGCTTAGTTTTCCAACTTTTTAACCACGGCGCGTCCAGTTTTCAAACGTTTTGCTCCCACCCGCCGCGTCGGAGAGCAGGAAGGCTAGATAGTGCCGACAAGCGCTAACAAGAAAATCGCTAATTTCAGTTGGAAAGTATTGGTATTTTGGAAAACTTTTTTTCTGATCCCTTTCATGGGCAAAAGATCATTTCTAGTAAGAGTTGTGCTTTAACATACATTTAAAAAGATTATGCAAAAGGCTATTACAGGAGTAAAGGATTAAAGAAATAAATAAAAGGAATTCCAGCATGCCCTTCATATCAACTTTTACTAGACAGATCAAAGCCTCGGCATCGTAGCAGCTTCTGACGTGTGTGCTAAAGAGAAAATTAAACTGAGTGCCGTAGGCGAGTTTTTCTAATCAGAGCAAAATTGACCTACTTCCTATGCAAGTTCTAGTTTTTCATGTGGCTTAGATCCCAAAATCTCAATCTGAAAACCCCACTTCAATGACGCATCCCTCAACTAAATAGATAATAGGGTAGGCCACTATGAATGGCGCTACAGGCAAAATTTTCTAAATCCGCCTTTTTTCTGACAAAATTCAACTACTTCCCAATTCCCGTACAAATTCTGCTTTTAAGGTGGCTCAGATCGTTAGCAGCAGATTGTAAGGTACGTACCTTAGACAAAGTTAAATTGAGTGCCGATGCTTTTAAAATCCACTTTTTACTGTCAAAGTTTAGCTACTCCCCACACAAATTCTAGCTTTTAATGTTGCCCAGACCCCAAAATCTGTAACTTCAAATCCCATTTAAACGACGCACGCTTCGACTAAATAGAAAATAGGCTACTACGAAAGGCGCCGCAGGCGCGTTTTTTTAAAACCATATTTTTCTGGCAACTTCTAACTACTTCCAGCATTAATTCTAGCTTCAATCGTGGCTCGAATCTTAGGCGTAAATCATCACCTATACGACGCGCCCTCCCACTAGATAGAGAATAGGCTACTATGAAAGACGCCGCAGGTAAAACTTGCAGGTAAGGGAAGGTAAGGGCTCCCTATAGTGCCTATGATACCCCAGATCTGTCCATGGCACCGACGACTCCGAAACGGAGTGGTAGATTTTGCGGGAAGTTGGTACGTGGCAGTGCTTCCACTCGGCTACTTCCGAAAAAGGTGCTGGCCACCAAGGATAAAAAAGATACAAAGTATTTTTTTAGTTTACAGTAACAAAAATTGTGCAATTATCAGGCCCGTCAGTGCTTGCAAGGCCGGTTTATGTTGAAACCCTACTCTGCAAGACATTAAAAAAATCCACCTGTCTTGTGCTAAAATAAGAATCCTTTTTGCACAAAGCCAGATAGGGTGTTGTTAAAACTTAGCGCCGTAGGCAAAAATATTGAAAATTAGCATATATTCTCCTAAATTTTGATGCAAAACCAGTTCTGTTGAAATTTTGCGCAACAGTGTGAAAACCATGATTTGGCAACTGCGTGTCTGGCCTTGTGACAAGCTCGAAACATGCAACTATCATTCCATTAATATCCAATAAGCTCAAGACTTACGACCGTCTCTAAGATACGACTAGAAAATCGCGACAAGAAACGGGTTCTTTGACGGCAAAATTCAAGATTTGGTTTCATTCTGGTACGATCAAACACAAGACAGTCGTTCTGACAAACACAGAACACACACCTGTGAATTTGACAAGCTGAAAACATACGATTCTTCGTACACATGTGACGAGAAAATTTCATTTGCAGGCAAAATTCGCGTTCGGTAATTGTCTTTATGTTACGTTTGCAAGTTCAGACATGCTCAAAACATGGGACATGGAGGGGGGATTCCCCCCCCCCCTGCCCCTAAACACCTTTCTACGAACTTGGCATGTACTTTGATCCAGTGATCAACGTTTTGGGATCCCCAAACCAAAGGAAAACGAAAGACTTAATTAGTAGGCACTGTCTAGGGAACCGGGAGCCGTACTTTATGTCCTACGGGCTACGGAACCGGTAGTTTTCACGGAAATCAAACCAAATGAGCTGCGATTCCGGGATCTGACGTCATTGTTTAACGGAAACTTGTATGTGCTGGCTCCCGTTCCGGTAGTAATGGAAATAACTCACGGAAAACTTCATCATACCAGCTTCTCGTCCGGTAGTCTCACGGAATTATGTACTCAGAAGCTAGGGAGCCGGTAGGTGATACCGGAAACTATATAAGTGAAGCTTGTGTTCCGGTAGTGTCTACATGGAATATAGAACTCACGGAATAGTTTGGATGAGAGCTAGGATGCCGGGATTTTCACTGACTTGGAGAAAATAACATGGGAAAAAATCCACTATCGGAAACCATATATTGGGAGCTAAGATACCGGTAGCAACAATTGTTTGGTTGAAAATGACCAGCTCACGGACACAGATGGCTATTGGCTAGGCCCGATGAAAAATTTGTAGCCTGGGTAGTAGTATGGTAGTAGTATGAAAAAGTTGCATGTAATACTATGTAATAGCAAAGAGTACTATCATTTAATGTGCCTCAGACAATCTTATTTAGTAGTATGTAGTAGCATCCTGTATTGCCATAGTAGCATCCAGTCTTGCTAATAGTAGCATATATTAGTATGCAGTAACACGGTAGCCTTGAAGTAGAAGCATGTAGTAGCATCATTAGTACTGCATGCTACTTTTTTGTACTACTTCATAGTACTACTTTGAGATAAATTTTTCATCGGGGGGTTCCGGTAGTACCAAAAAAAAAATTGAACTCACGGACCCATGTCAGTGCAGACTAGGAAATCGGAAGTGAATATTTTTAACTCACGGAGCCCAACTCCTGCGAGCTAGGATTCCGGTAGTGCCAAAAATGAAAATTACAAAATTCATGGAAGTTGGATTCCCTGAGCTGTACCGGACTCAAAGTCCATATTGACACGCGTCCGCGAGTTTGTAATTTTAAATTTTGGCACTACCGGAACCCTAGCCCAAAGGAGTTGGGTTCCGTGAGTTCAATTTTTTTAATTTTGTTGGCATTACTGGAAACGTAGCCAATAGCCATCCGTGTCCGTGAGCTGGTCATTTTCAACCAAATAATTGTTGCTACCGGTATCTTAGCTCTCAATATATGGATTCCGGTACTGGGTTTTTTCCCATGTTATTTTCTCTAAGTCAGAGACAATCCCGGCATCCTAGCTCTCATCCAAACTATTCCGTGAGTTTTTCGTTCTAAATCCGGTAGTAGTCACTACCGGAACACAAGCTTCAATTGGACAGTTTCTGGTATCAACTACCGGCTCCCTAGCTTCTGAGTACAGAGTTCCGTGAGACTACCGGACCAGAAGCAGGTGCGATGAAGTTTCCGTGAGCTATTTCCACTTACTACCAGAACGGGAGCCAGCACATACAGGTTTCCGTTAGTCAATGACGTCAGATCCCGGAATCGCAGCTAATATGGTTTGGTTTCCGTGATGACTACCGGTCCCGTAGCCCGGACATAAAGTACGGCTCCCGGTTCCCTAGACAGTGCCTAATTTGTAGGGGAAATAGCCCTTGTTCCTGTAATCTGTTACCATGATGGTAGAGGTTTGCGAAATTTGTTCACAAGCTCCTTGATAGCTCAATTGTATACAGCATTTTATATGGAGCTGAAGATTCCGGGATCAAGTCCCGTTTCAGGAGCATTTTTATTTTCCAGTTTAGCATTACTTATTTGGTAAATAAATAAGAAGTAACGGAATTTAATTATATTCGGCAGTTTTTCTTCAGTTCATTTGTCTGGAGTTTTTTCTGTCATTCCTGCTTAAAATCGCCACTTTGCCAAGAAGAAGGCCGACTGCAGCTGATGCAATTTGACCTACTGTGATACCTACGACTAGGAACAAAATAAGCCAATAAAACCTCCGTCTTTGGTCCCATGCAGCGACTGTAGATACCTCGACAACAGGGTTGCCAAGAGCTCGACTTATAAAAGTATAACTCTGTGTATTAGGATGCAATAACCCTTCATTCTTTTAAAAAACAACTGAAAGACTTATTTTCATGTGATAGTAGTTGAGAGTTGGTAGCCTATTTGTCAATGTATTTAATCAATGATGTTTCTTTTATTTTTGTTCTAACAAGAAGTATTATTAATGAGCTCTTTATTTGTATGTTCGCTACCATAGGCCGCATGGCTTCTTTTTATGCGAACATGCAGTTTGTTCCAGGAATTATATTATTTTCTTTTGGTAAAGTTTAACTGAAAAGCCAACTTATTTTTATGTCATTTAATTGAGTACAATGAATTATTTGGATTGTGCAAAGGGATTTTTATTCCGCTATCTGCTCTGTTTATGACGTTGAGAATATGTGCGGCCGTCCCCACAGCGTAAATTCTACTATGACGCGGGACATTTTAATCTCAATACAAACGCGGCTTTTCAGTGGGCAGTGGTGGAAATTGCTTAGTGCCTGGACAAAAAAAAGATCAGAAATCTTTCTTGTACACTGTCAGAAGTTTCATAACAGATAACACGAGGATGCGCGGTTTCAACAGATAATGCGTAAAAGATAACACTTCGGATGTTATCTGTTGTGTTTCAAAATGTTATGCATATTAAGCGTTTCCATCAAGACGAACCGAAAAACCGCCAAAAAATATCTGCTGAGTTTTCCGACATGACGATAAGGAATAAAGTCAGTAGAAGCTTTTTTTGCTCTTCCTAACAAAGCTTGTTATGCATAAAGCATAACATTTCATGGATAAAGTTTTCAAACACAACAGATAACATCCGAAGGTGTAATCTGTTACTCATTATCTGTTGAAACCGCGCATCCTCGTGTTATCAGTTATGAAACTTCTCACAGTGTAAGGCATACAACAAAATACAAGCGCGAAAAGGTACCACACGCGGTAATTCCACTATTTGAAAATCAACTATTCGTGAACAGCGGAAGAACGGACTAACGCATTTTCAGCGGGTCTTCAAGCCAAATTAAGTGAATAAGTAATGGGGAACTCGATTGTCCTACCCCAGCACTTTTTGTTAAACTTTAATAAATAATCTGAATCTGGAATCTGTCAATATTTATGACAAAAAGGTGCTTTTTGACACCTCGAGTTTTGAAGTGAACAATTGGTGATTATTCTGAATTAGTAGGAACATTTTTCAAAACATTTCTTAATTGTTAGATCACAACTTTGTAGCAAAATTAAATCGGAAATGAGCTTTATATAAGTCTTCAAACTGTTTTTGTGTACTAAATCAAAGTAAAACACGTTTTTTGGAGCGGTAATCCATAACTTAGGTAAAATAAACGAAAAGGCGCTTTTTCCGACCTAAAAGTGTCAAAAAGCACTAAAGGGGGCCACTTGGCAACACTGCTCGACAAGACTGATCTGAGCTAGAGGTACTTGCTGAGCTTTGAGTTGATGCCCGTCTACTTCCCTCTTCGCCGGTGCGCGTATCAGAGGAAAACGTGCAGCAGGCTTGATGACCGGCTCTGGAGAGCGTCACTTGTGTCGTCACAATTGTAGACAACACAATCGGCCTTTACTCTCGGCATTTCTTCTCCGGGGCTTTTCTGCGATGTAACTGTTTGTAGAGGGAAGGAATTGCGATGTTCCCCGTAAATCGGACTCTCCACTCGCCACTAGTACTACTACTACTACTGCAGGGGCGGGGTATCGCGGAATTTACTCGACTCCGCACGGTCGTATTAACAGAGATAGAGAGACGGAAGTTCTGGTGCTTATTTGTTCTTGCTACTATAACGAGCGGAGGATAGTAACTCACATACTGTGAAGGAGAACGTGATTTTCTAGCTTTGTTGGTAATGGTTTTAGGAATTGAAGAAAGAGAAGGTGCAGTTGTGTACATAAAGCCGCGTTCACAAGCATGCCTAGCCAAGCACAGATGCCTAGGCACGTGCTCAGGCGTATCCAGGCACCGAGTTCTAGAGCCTGGAACTCAATGCCTGGCCAAAATCTGTGCCTAGGCATTGGTGTGACGGGTGATGCTAGGCACGTGTCTAGACATCTGTGCTCGGCTAGGCATGCTTGTGAACGGGGCTTAAGAAGCAATTTGTACCAATTGGTTCTAGTTCTACCCATTTGACCGCTAGGTTAGTCAGCTTTTGTAAGCAAACGAAACTTGCACATACAACGCAGTTGAAGCTACATTTGCCATGACATTGTGACGTTGTGAGACTTTGGAAACTTCACCTCTGGTTCTGCTTCACTAAGAAACAAGACCAAAGTTTTCAATGTGATCCCAAAATTTTAAATTTATTGGACTTTTTCAGCCATACAGTCAGATCTTGTAAGATTTCGGTCTTCGTCAGGCCCCTTAAACATGTTACTATTTATCCCTAACCGACTGCTTCAGAATCAGAATCATTTATTTACACAAGCTATCATAGTCAAGAAGAGAACTCAGCTAAATGGCGCCTAGGCTTACAAAACTAAAAGACGACACAAATTAAGAACAGAAACTTCAGCCTTGGTAAACACTGATGTGTAATACGGAACGAACATGTTTAAGAACCGATTGGTTCGTGTGGCAGGCGGTACCAGTTTTTCTTTGTTTTTAGACCTAGTTTCAACTGGTTTCGACATGACTGGTGGTAGTATGGCCTTATGTTTGTCACTTCTTCGAAGGAATTGGCCAAATTTGAATTTCAAATTGAACCGACGGTCGTAAAGGGACGGTTGTTGTAAGGTTGATAATCCTGATTCTCAATCAATAAATGCTTCACACAATATTACTTTAACGGCTCTTTTCTTTATTGACTCAAGTTGATGAAGTTGAAGCTTGAAAGTGAAAAAAAAATGACAACGGATAGTGGTGTTTTTGACAAATAACGGCCCGACGGCTTATCAGCCGAGGAAATCAAGTTCAGATATGTGTTGACCATTTGTTTTTACCAATATGTAAAATCTTTAAATCTACGCCTAGCAGCTCTAAAACATCGCAAGATGAATGCTGACCAAAAGAGCTGGTGACACCGTTAGGCGAACCAAGAACCTATGGGTCTGCAGTCTGACGCTTTAACAGTTGAGCTAACCTCCTCTGTGTCTAAAACATCGCAAGATGTATGATGACCAAAACAGCTGGTGACACCGAGAGGCGAACCAAGAACCTCTCGTTCTGCAGTCTGACGCTTTAACAGTTGAGCTAACCTCCTCTGTGTATCTTTGAGACTGACCGACTTTACAATAAACTATTCCAGTAGTCGAGTTGAAATTTGAACCTTTGGAGTAGACGAAAGCTCCGGGTTTTGGTGAATTTCGGAAAAACTACTTGAATGAATGAATGAATGATTTATTTGCACATTAAAGCCATCCGGCCATCATGCAACAAAACGAAACAAAAAGTGAACAGTCTTACATGCGCATATCCACACTAACACACTCTTAATATTTTTAATTTACACTGAATACTTTATTGTTGTCTGACAATTAAAGAAAGTCCAGAAATGGATTAATCGTGTGTTCTTATCCCACCCCCCACCCCCCCCCGGATGCGAGCTCTAATCAACTTCAGAATGAACTTTTATTTTTAGTACATTTCCAGTTTTGTACCCGTTTTAGTCTCGTTTTGTCTTCCGTTTAATCTCAGGTAAGAAGATTCGTTTCAGATCTGGATTAAAAGTCCCCTCATTCCAGTATCGACTTTTTCATTGGGTTGTAAAACTTTTTGAGGGTTTCATTGGTTTTTAAAACTTACTGCCAAATTTCTGGTTTCAGCTGGATTCCGGGCGAACTGCTTTTCCTACAAGAAAAGGAAACTGGAAAAGGAATTCAGCGTGTTTCCTTACCCTTCCATCGAGCCTCAAATCCTCGGCTCGGATTTGGCCGAGCCGGACGCTCGGATTGTCCGGCGAGAAAATAATGTTCATGCACGGATTCAGCATGTCTCCTTAACCCTAAATTGCCTGTCTTGTCACATAATTTGCTTGTCACGTAATTTGAAACCCACTCCTCCTTAATTAGAGGGTATCCTACAGAGCACATCCACGACTCGATCTGTACTTTGACCCAAAGAATCTACATAACATGTTTGGACAAAATATCTCATCCCTTTCGAGAATTATCCTGCTGATAGACGGACGGACAGACAGAAAGACGAACAACTTGTGAGCAGTCATAGGTATCCCCTTACCAACGTTTGTGATTTATGCCGAACTCTCTAGGCCTAGCCGGATGATTTAGTATCGGAGTAGAAGGTTGTAATCATCTGTATTCATCTTTATGTTAGAAAATCCTGATTTTATCGGCGAGACTTACACTTTCGGTCTTCGCCCCAAAAATTTTTATAGACTTTGATTTTTAAGATGTAATTCTGATTTACCGACGAAACTGAAACATTCCGTGTTCACCCGTCATAAGTTTACAGAATTTGATGTCCTATGTTTGCCGGCGAGAGCCCGACAAAAATTATAAACTTAACTTCTTCTATGTTTGTCGGCGCTTTGCCCCGAAAACCTAGTGGGCTTTTGCCAGTCGTCGCCCGACATCACTAGTAAACTTTGAAGCCTGTCTTCGCCCGACGAAAGTACTTTCCCAGTACCTTTAAGGGGGAATACCCTCCATAGTAAAGCTACTGCGAAGGGGGCCCAGGACGACGCCTTCGCATCCTCCTTAGGTCTCCGCGAAACGACGCCTCTAGTGTTGGGCGATTTCACTAACGATATATGAATATATCGGACCTAAGATGAATATCCTATATCGAAACGTAAATATCGATAACGAAAACGATATTTGTACATTTATTATTACTGCTTATAATTCAGGATGTTTTTGGTAATTCAGTTTTTAATTATTCAAAGTCTGACATGATGCAAGATGCTTTTTACGACAATTTTGTTCTTCAATTTTAGTGAAACAAGACGTATACGATAGCGAAACATGGTACCGAAAAATCGGTTTTGATACATCGGATAATCCAAATATCGCCCAACACTAGACACCTCTGCAAACAGAACTTGCAAATGTAACGCCTTCGGAACAAAATTTGTCATGAGACCAGACCCGTATCCAGGAATTTATTTCGGGGGGGATTTTTGCCTGCGGGTCGGACAAAAAAGTACAAAAAAGACATAGATCAGAGGGAAAGGCCTGTAAAAATGATGTTTTTGTAAGTTTCGGGGGGGGGGGGGGGGGGTCAACCCTCTAACCCCCCCCCCCTGGATACGGCCTTGCATGAGACTGTTAAGTCAGACGTTAAAAGTCGGCTTTAGAAACTTCACCACTGGCTATTTAAGCGGCGTTTTTTTTTCATTTCGTGAGTGATGAAAAAAGCCCTTCTCCTTCGTGCTAAAGTCCTTGGGCAAGCCGTCCCTATGTTACATTTCATCAAACTTCGTTTTCCTGGATTTTCTCTCATCTATAACAATTTCCTCTATCATAATCCAGCAGTGAAAGTAACTACCCGTCAAACTGGTTAGTGATTCGCTTCTCGCGTAGGCAGACTTGATTCAGTAACGACTAACCATCCGCTTGATAATGTTGACTAGATAACGTCGCAGAAAGGATTTTAAGATTTTGGTTGGATTTAGCAACATCATTGGGATATTTTATACAGCTTGAAAGGTTAGATTTTGTTATTATTCTAGTTATTAAATTCTTTATTTTCAAAGGTAAACACAGTTATTACTACTATAAAAATAAAGTTACGAAACGACCAACCATTCGCTTGATTATGTTCACTAGATTAACATCGCAGAAAGGATTTTAATATTGTGGTTGGATTTAGCATATATTATATAGCCTGAAAGGTTAAATTTTGTTATTATTCTAGTTATTAAATTCTTTATTTACAGCGGTAAACACAATTCTTACTACTACAAAAATAAAGTAACTAAACGACTAACCATCCGCTTGATAATGTTGACTTGATAAAAGTCATTGAAGGGATTTTGAGATTGCGATTGGATTTTAACAACATCAGTTGGATAGATTAAACAGGTTGAAAGGTTAGATTTTATTATCATTCTGTATTACTACTACAACAAGACCAAAGGTTTCGATGGGATCCCACAAATTCAGTATTCGATCCAGACAATTGGGTCTTGCAGAAATCCGGTCCTCGCCTGACTACTTAAAAATTTGTACTATTATTTTTTTAGAAAGAGAATAAGGTCAATGGTAATTATCTGAGAAGACCAAGCTAAGATATGGGTCCAGCATGTGTGTTTACCCCCATAGCCTACGTCATATTTACTTTTACGAAATTGTTCAAAACTTCCTTCCTTTTCCGGTTTTGGATGTAGCTTTCCTTAAATTTTAACAAATATATTTTTTGCCCGTTTATTTGAACCCCTCTCCCCCCACCCCCAAAAATACAGCTAAGGAGCCCACCTACGAACTTGACCTGTAATTTGACCCAAAGGATCCTCACACCGAGTTGGGCAAAATACCTCAATCTCTTCGAGAGTTATCGTGCTACCAGACAGACGGACGGACTGACAACTTTACGAAGTCATAGGTACCCCGTCACTTACGTTTTGGGATCTGAAAAACGAAAAAAAACCACTAAGCTACTTATCGACTAATCATCCGCTTGATAATGTTCACTTGACAGAAGTCGATGAAAGGATTCAGAAAGAAAATTCAGGTGAATCAGAAAGACCGTGATAGGAATTAGCATCATCAGGATTTATTATAAAGCATAGAAGGTTAGACTTCATTACTATTCTAGCTATTAAATTCGATTAATCTACGAAGCAGGGAAAAATAACAATATTATTGAATGATGATGTCACTGAAGAACGATGTTATTGTTTTTAGAGACCAAATCATTTTTGCTGTATTTATATCATCATTATTATTACTATAATGATTTACTATAAATATTTACTATGATTTAATCTACAAAGAAGGGAAAAATAAGAGTGGTATTGGATGGATTGGATGATTACTATAATGATTTCACCTACAGGATCAAACCTCAAGTTTATAATTTCCAGAAATGCCTTACAGATCGATCTTGCTTAAAAAGGGGACTAAAACACCGGACAGAAATAATGTATTAAAACTAAAACAGTGGTTTTCCTGTTGGTACAGTAAAATCTTCTTTAACGTTTTGTTTTGGATTGTTTATTTAAGCTTAGTCTGATTTCGTTCCTGTTTTTCCCCAGTACCTTACTCCGTATGCGACGCTTCTGTGATTTTTTTTTATGGGTAATAAACAAATGATATATTTGTCTGACTGAAACAGTTTTGACCTTCATACATAATCGCATCATCCTCAACTGAACTGGAATGCCCCACCGTGGTTTACAAAATGACGGAAATCGAGTTCACAACCAGACACCCTTTCCAAAGCCGATTTAAACTAAAGAAACGGCAAGGGGAGGAGGGAGGTAGCGAATACTTAAAGGACCCCTCGCACTGTTTACTCTTCAACTTATAGTATTTTAAAATATTTGAATAATTAGAACTAGGCTGTGCTTTCAACAAATAACCCACAGTTTTCGCTGTTTTAGGTCTTTTCCGAGACCCCATTGTATTATTGCGAAAACAGGGAAACAATTTACATAACCGGTTTTTCTGATGGAAAACTTCTCGCAGACAACCGTCGACAGCGTGATACACGTCGAAGGTAGCAAAACACTTCAAGTGAGAAAATCAGCATGGTTTTATCAGTGGGGTTAGAATACATCGTACGAAATTGGGGTCTTCGGGTTTAGAAATATATAGAGTGATTATGGAAGTAGGTTTTATTAGTTTTATAGGTAAGACAAGTCGTTTAAGGCGTATTCTCGCCGTTCCCCGAGGTCTCCACTTGAGGAGTCCCCGCGTTTTGGTTCGTCCCGTGGACTCACTCCTCATATTCTCTCGAGTCCCCGCGGACGGGGAATGCTCCGGTTAGCATCACCATCATAAAAAAGGACTCCCTTTCAGATTCGGAGGGGAATCAGTTTTTGCTGCCGTTTGTGCAATGTAAAATTAATTAGAAACAATCAGAAGAAACAAAACCAAAAATAAAGTGGATCTAGCTAAATTTTTCAGCTGCATATTCATTTTTCGAACAAAATCCATTTTAGAAGCATTCCCCGTGTTCTCACTGTTTTCTGTACGCAGAGTCCGCGTGGAGTGACTCCCTCTGCTCTAGCCGTTCCCTTCGGTTCCCCGTGAAGTCCTCGGGGGACGGCGAAAATACGTCTTTAGAAAACGAAAACAAAATGGAACGAATTTGCGAACTTTTCCGTTTCTGAAGATGGTTCGAACGGTTGCAATTTACAAAGCATGGAGTGAACCATTTAGTATTTTGTTTTTGTTGACGCTCTGTGCCCTGAACGATGTTGAAAGGTGACCACAGCCGTTTTTGCATCCACCAGTGACTGCTCACCGGTCTTATAACCCGTTTTTGAACTGACCGTTGTCTGGTTTTACCTCACCGGTGCGGACTAACCAGACCCTGCTCGGGAGCTCGGCTTCAGCTAGGAGTTAGCAAGTTTTCATCAACTCACCGGTGAACCAAAAAACTCGTTATAAGAGAAGAACCGGACACTGTTTTGTCACCAGTGTCCGGTTCTTCTCTTATAATGGGTTTTTTGGTTCACCGGTGAGTTGATTAAAACTTGCTAACTCCTCGCTGAAGGTTAGTTCAAGAACGAGTTATAAGACTGGTGAGTAGTCACCGCTGGATGAAGAAACGGCTTATGAGAAAAACCGGAGACCACAGGTGAGATCTCCCGTGACAAAGAACGCAGCTCTTGTTTCAGTCTATTTTCAGTCCTGTTTCCTGAATAGCGTTTTATTTACGCATTTAGTAAGCTTAAAGCCGTTTTATTTGCGATATCCGTTAAGGGACCGTACCTTTCTCCGAAACTAGATCCCAAAAATCGAAACTACGTCTTCCAGGTAGTTTCACCACTTGTTTAAAAAAAAATGGGCTCTAAGATCGTGTTCCATCCTACTTACCGTCCCTCACTACCGGAGTGGATGATCTCAGTCGTCTGTTCAGAGCAACATAACACTAGGGAGTAGCGCCAAGACTTGACAAAATTGACCCACACTCGAATAGCAGCGATACTAGCACCACTAGCGATAGAGAACGTCCCTACTGAAACTCATTCAGTCGTTCACCAACGTTGGCTCCTATAACTTCATACTCTGAACATTGCAAAAAATGATACAGCCTCCATTGATGCATTGGTGTGTGCAGACCGCACCTTTGCTTTACTAGAAATTCCTAAGTCCGCAAGTTTCTCTCGCTTTAAATGCCGCAAGCGTAGTGGGCAGCGCTACGAGTATGGCCCGTTTAAAAGCATGGAAAGCATAGGTCTTGGCGCTACTTCCTTGTGTTACTTTACTCTGCGCCTGTTTGAGCTTGGCAGAATGGCAGTCATGTGGTCTCAACTCGACATTCAAAGGCAGTTCCCAAATCGGAAATCTGATGGTCTTTCAATGTTTATGAAGACGTTTTTTTTTTCGTTTAGTTTTTCCCCTGCCAAATACGTAGCCATCTTTTAGCTAGCTTAGATATTTTAAGAGGATATTAGGGGTTAGTGAGTCTCTTAGTAGTATTGTATTGAAAGGTGATCTAGGTTTGTTTTCGCTTAGGTCTAATAGATTGGTTACTATGGTAAGTTTTTGGGAGAAAATTATTTCATTACCGCGAGTGAGGTTGCTTAAAGCAGCTTACCTGGAGGCGCTGTGGGACGTAGACCAGCAATCTTGGCCTCATCAAATTAAGAACATTCTTAACAGATGCGGCCTGTCTGAATTATGGAATGGTGGCATTGGAACTTCTTTACAGTATGGTGAAGTGTCGCGTAAGGTGGAGCAAATCCTTCGTGATCAGGAAATTCAAGATTGGCAGTGTCGGAAGGCTGAGTCGATGTCTCTACGGTTCTATGCAAAGGCGAAAGATGTTTGGGGGGAGGAAATTTATTTTAAAGCTGGGTTGTCGGGAGTAGATTTAAAGTGGATGGTGAGTTTAAGGGGGGGAGGATTAGCTATTGGGGAGAAAAGAAGGTTTATAGGAAAAAATAGATTAAAGAATGGCCCTTACTTTTGCCCGATGTGTGGAAAGATGGATGAGGATGTGTTCCACTTTATGTGTGAATGTGAAGGATTGAGTGATTTAAGGGTTGAATTATTTGGGGTGGGAATTACTAGGGAGGAGTGGCTACTAGAAAAAATGGGAAGCACAAATATGGGGGATATCCGTAAGGTGGCTAGATTCCTCCGAGTTGGTTTGTCCCATAGAGAGCGATTTTTGTAGTTTGTTGTGTTTCTTTTTTGTTTTGTTGCCATGACCCCAAGGGTTTTTTTGTGCAATAAATTCATTCATTCATTCAATTCATTCATTCGGACGCACTACATTACGGCACTGGTCTTCTCGCTTCCATTTCGAGCCATTGTATTGGGGTAGCGGTAGCGCACTCGATTTGGGACGGTTTGTTTGCAATTTATTTTATGAAAGTAAGTAAAGTTTCTTAGACAAAAACTTGCTAGCGAGCTAATTTGGTTGTCTTTACAAAATATCATTATACAAACAAAGTAATTTTCGTATTTTTTTTTGTTTTTCCATTTCAGTCATCCCTCCCGCATCAGTTCTTTTTCTTCTCTGTTATTTTGCGGAAAACGGTACATACGGGCAAAGCGTTCTTTTTAATTAAATCCTGCTTGCCACCATCATGTAATTATTTGTCGAAAATAGTTAGATGTCTTTTGTATGCGAACTTAACGTAACGGAAAGCTTCGTCGTCTACGTGTGAACGGTACCTCAGTTCCGTATGACAGATCAGCTGTCTGGTACGAAAGGGAAAATGCGAGTTCCGCTATCGATGATGTCACATATTCTGTTAAATGTTCACCTAATGGTGGTTTTACTCACTGCGTAAAATCCGAGCTTATTTTGAAATCCGAGCGCATTTTACGCACGTATTTGGGCTTGAAAAGACGTTGCCTACGGACGTATTTATATAAGAAACGGACCGACTTCCCAAATACATCCGTATTGTTATAGAGATTTTTTCAAGCCCAAATACGTGCGTAAAATACGCTCGGATTTGACGCAGTGTGTTGACCCACCATAATGGTACTGAAGTACGAAGCCTAGTTAAGAATCACTTATTTATTTATACAGGCTTGATAATCTGATGACACACGCAATATTTACTGTTAATCTTCCCAGTACCGTATTAAATACTATTTGAAAACTGTAAAACTAGGCTCGGCTTTTCAAAAAATTATTCACGGCTTTGGCTGTTGTACGCCTTTTCCCAGGTCCATTGGCTTCTAGCAAAAACGCGGCAAAATTCAGATAACCGGTTTTACGAATTAACAGCATGATAAGCAAACATACATCGGGAGCATAATGCGCATGGAAAATAAGGATCGTGGCGAGTGCAAAGATGAATGAGGTATCTTTAGCAGGCTTAGAATGTAACATGAAATTTTAGTCTCCGGGCTTAAGAACTAATGAATGCAGTTACGGAAGTAGGTTGCACTGTCATTCTAGACACGACAGGTCCTGTAAAACTTATGGTACCGTAGTCCTGTTCAATGTAAAATATTGTAGGATCAGCAACTCCACCGAATTAACTGCTTTAAATATGCAAACCTGCTTAACTGCTAGTTCCGGAACTATTCTAATGTTATTCTGAATCCAGTTATACACAACTCTTTACTTTTGTCCAACCATTTGCTTGTGAAAATGAATTTTGCTTTTGAAAAGGAAAGAAGTGTGATAAGAGGAAAGGGTATTTATTTAGTTTTATTTATTTATTTATTTTTTTACCCCACCCCAAGGGGGGGGGGGGGGTAATGAAGGAATGATGTAGCGGATTCATGGTGGTTAGAACTGCGGCCACAATCAGGATTCTTTTGTCTTAAAAGTGGCCGTTAATGGTAAATTGTTTGTTTAATTTATATGTTTTTTGATGAAATTAAAAAGTAATGTGTTACCTCTACGCACTTTTCTGGGATCTGGGGCAGAAATGCTTCTGAAAAGAAGCCTGCTACACTCTTGATGACTAACTGTCCTTGCCGATGCAAAATCGCCGTGTACCTGGCGGAAGAGCCGGAAGCGGCACCAGAGCTGTCACCAGCGACCGTCGTGATTGACTGACACAGGATTGGAGTTGTTGTGTTTGCGTCATTCGTGAGACGTTTTCTCGTTCTTCGTGAGGCCATATTCCACGGCCATCGTGTAACAATGTAGTTGCTAAATACTTCAAGCATAGAGGTACAACTAATCCAAAAGAAAAATTCTTCCAAGGAAAATCTATAGTATGAATAGCACAGTAACGAAAAACGCATTTTCAACGGGTCTTCAAGACTATTTAAGTAACAAGTGATGGGTAACTAGACTGTCGTATCTCATCCCTATTTGGATAAACTTTAACACTTCCTTTCCTGCATCAGATGGTACAAGTCAGGTCAGGACCATCTGGGTATAAGGACGTGGAAATACGCAATAGACCGCGTTCTTAGTACCGTAAAAATCCAGTATACTGCGAATGGAAAGGCGCAATAAAACCGATTCATCATATTCAGTACCGTGAAAAGCTAGTATACTTCGAATCCCTCTCACCATAGCCGTTACTACCCAAAATGTTTGAGGGGGGGGGGGCAATGTATTTACCGACTAGCTGATCGTTTTTACCCACTGATTTTGCAGATAGACTGTTGCAGATAGATTGCAGACTAGACTGTTGTTAAGAAAAAATTGATTATTTTTGCAAACACGGACTGTTTCGAAGAAAAATCGACTGTTTTCAAGAAATAAATCGACTGTTTTAGCAAAGAATCGCGGCGTTTTGCGCCGACTCGGTCATTTCTACCGACGGCCGACAACATTGGGGAGAGGCGTCCCCTCTCCCCCCCCCCCACACATGACGCCGGTGCTTCTCGTTCGTGCAAGGAATGATTCGAACTATCGTTAGATTGTTGAATTCTTTAAAACCAGGCTCTGCTTTTAACAAATTATCCACGACTTTTCCTGTTTTAAGCCTTTCTCCTGGCCCATTGACTCGGAAAAACTGAGATAACCGGTATTCCCGAGCTGGATCTCCTAAACGATCGTCGGGAGCCTGGATGTTACGGATTAAAATTAGTAAAGCATGGCAAGTTCGAAAATGATTGAGTTGTCGTTAGGGTGGTTAGAATATACCGTATTCAGTTCGGATCTCCGGGTATAGGAATGGATAGAGTGAATACGGAAGAATGTTGTATTGGCATTGTAGGTACGACGGGTTCTTTAGCAGAGTCGTCATTTCGCGAAAACATAGTTGAGACAATGGCGTAATTCCGGATCTTTAGCTCCGTCTTGTAAGGTCAAAGGCTGGTGAAAAATCCACTTTCGCAACAGCCTCTCATAATGATGTCAACCACTTTCTTCCTAAAGATTTCATAATTTTTCAGATACAGCTCTGTCCTTTAAAAGAAAAAAAAAACCCAGTTAAACTGACACATCAGCTACCGCTTTCGATGAATGTAGGTGTCGTACATTTTCTGTGAAGATTTAACTACATTAAAAAAGCCAGTATTTTCTTTTATCCATACACTAGCTAAATATTTTTTTTCTTTTTGGTTGTTTTCTTGAAATCTTATCTGACAGTGCCGACTTGTCCACTTTCAAGTCGTGCCACTAGATTCCCCCACGGTCGTCCTGTCTCCAGGCTTGAACTGGCGACCTTGACTGTGGATGATTGCACATTGAAAAGTGAGAGAATACTTTCGAATTAACTCCTTAAAACGAAAAAAAATAAATAAACGATCGTATCTGTCTTCAAGTTGAAGCATTCGTGGGCATCAAACAAGACTACTTTTAATGCAACAAGACAGTTCGAGTTGTCTAATTATTTTTGTTTCAACCGTGCGAATAAGAAATAAACTGAAAAAGAAACTACTTCAAAAATTGCCACGCAGCGTAGTCGCCAATCTGTTTATTGCCACACCCAACGATTCTTGTGTACAAAAAACTTCACTTTGAAAATATGGATTTCAAGGTCTGGGATTTAGATAGTAAACGCCCACTCCAGTAACCTTGATAAAGATCTTAATTTATATCAACTTATATTTCGAAATTTGATCCCTTCAAAGTTCAAAATAACTTTGGTGGAACTAATTAATTTATGTCCAAAGAAGCCATAGACCATGGTGGGAGAAGTGACAAAAATATGCATGTGGTCGAACAAATAAAACCAAAAACAAACCGAAAATCATCATCTAGCGAAAGAATTGGCAGAATAGAATTTGAATGCGCTATGTGCTGATGTTGATGTGATGGTGTTGGTGGTTTTATTTTTCAAAGGTCACGATTGATTTATTGATTTATAAGAAACAAAAAAAAAACCTGTGAATCTGTAACTGCCAACAGTCCAAAGGCGCTTAAACTACAAGTTCAGGAACTCGAAAAAGAACGAACACTTCTCTAAAGAAACTGCGAGAATGCTCTCACTTGACAGTAACGTCGCCTTTTCATGTTATTGGTACGGACCCTCTAACTCCCCTTCCCCCACCAAAATAAAAGTTTTTAGTGATGGCACTTGTGAGGCTTAATCTAGTTTTAAAAAGGCATACCCATGGAGCAGAATGACAGAAAAGAAGATGCGAAGCAGACCATATGTCGACAATATCCAGATTTTTTTTTTTTAGCGAATCCTGAACCCAGTCAATGAGTCTGAACCAGAGCAAAATAACACTAGGGCCAAAAACGCCAAGACTAGACAGGATTAACACAGACTCGCACAGAAGCGATACTAGCAACATTTGCGATAGAGAACGTCTCTACTGAAACTCATTCAGTCGTTCACTAGCGCTGGCTCTGACAACTTCATAGCCTGAACATAGCAAACAAATTATACAGCCTCCATTCTTTCTTGGAGTGTGCAGACCGCACCTTTGCTTTACTAGAAATTTCTAAGCCCGCAAGTTTGGCTCGACTTAAATGCCGCAGTCGTAATGGGCGGCACTACGAGGACGGCCCGTTTGCAAAGCATCGAAAGCATAGGTCTTGGCGCTACTCCCTAGTGTTATTTTGCTCTGGTCTGAACTTAGCATTAGCCCAACAGGTTGTGTTCCACAGATGCTATCACGAGTTATGATGGTAAAGGGGATTTATTGGGGATTTATTGTGGCATTTATTTTCTTCTCTGGGAAGAATATTCCTGCTGAATAGATGGCTAACATTATCCTACCTATGATGCTACCGACCTTCATACGCAAAGTTTACCGATCGTAATTCTTACGGAACGAAAATGGTACGATGGATACGTCATGATGGACTGTGACAAAAACAGAAATAACGATCGTAAATGAAAATAAGTCTTTGGAACGCTACCGTAATTCACCACTGACACTGTTTTGTAGTAATTTCGCAAATGCGAGAAAAAGCGAACGAGGAAATTATTATGATTGTGACAAAGTGATTTCGACAAAAGAATTGCAGATACGTTTAGTATCGTAACTGTCAAGAGAATAACTGCGTGATTTATTTTTTTTTTGCAAATTTCTGTCTAGCTTATGTATTTTCACATTTGGATGTACGGTCCGTGGCCATCATGTATGGTTGTATCTGATAAACATATGTTAACCAGAGACAAGCGTGATAGTGATTCCGTTGTTAATTGTTTTGCGGAGAAACCCCTCGGTATCCAAATTGCACAATTGCTTTTTAGGCCGAAAACCACAAGTGTAATAAAGTTCCTCGTTCTGTCCTATATGACACGGCTTGGTAGATTTTTAGAAAATTTTAAATCCACTTGTCTGTCGCCGGCTTTTTTGACGATTTTTTCTTTTGCTTTTATTCTTGCCAAGAAGCCCACCTTTAGAAGTTTACTTTGACCGGCACACTTTGGCTACCCTCAAACCTTGATCACCAGCTAGAGCGATAAGATTCCTTGGAGACCAGCTTTATGACCCTTCTAATCTGACGAAATAATAAAATATTCCTTTTTATTCTGGTGATCCCGCGAGCTCGGTACTTCTTGATGTACTAGGACGATGAAAATAGGCAGGCATATAAGGTACCCGAACAGACTGACTTAAGAATAATCATTTGCCCGATCCAACCATCGTGTGGGGAGTGGAGGAATTGGGAATCCGGAAACTAGTAGCATGCAGAATGTTTGAACTGGTGATTGGATTTCAATGAAACTTAGCAAGGGGAAAGAGCTATTGCCTCAGATGTTCCATGTCAAGTCTGGACGGGATCCGAGACTTGGGGGGGGGGGAGAGGGCACCGGAAATCTCGTGGAACGCTTAGAGTCGAGGGAACAGGATGGAATTGGGCGGGAAGAACAAGCATAAGCCCTAGATTCTTTCTCGACAGAACCAGATCATATCGTGGCTCTTTGGGGGAGTTGGAGGGGGTTTCCGGAATTCCGTTGATCGCGGGTTAGGATACTTCCAGATGTGCTATGAACAATGAAACTGGCAGGCATATTAGTGACCCGACCAAATAAGGTTAAGGACCTGACGCGACGCCCCAGGAAAACTTCCGTGCCTAGATCAGACCCTTTCCGGGGGAGTTTAGGGAAGAGAATCCGGAAATTGCTGACTTCCGTAGTTTGCGATCGGGTGGTCCGATTCGTAGTTGTATGATAGTTGTACGAAAAAGTTGCATATACTGATATGTAATAGTAAAGAATACTATCATTTAATGTGCCTCAGACTGAGCCAATCGTAAGCTGTAGTATCCAGTAGCATCCTGTCTTGCTTTAGTAGCATCCAATCTTGCTAGTATTAGCATGCAATAGAATGCAGTAACACGGTAGCCTTGACGCAGAAGCATGTAGTAGCATCACTTCATACTGCATGCTACTTTTTCGTACAACTTCATACTATTAATTTGAGATAATTTTTTCATCGGGCAGTTGGGCAATCCTAACCTGTTCCGGAGTTAAAACCTACAACCAGCGCCGGCGTAAATCTGACACCATGCTAATTAGTTAGATAAGGTTAACGCTGTGTGTACTCATACCTATGTTAGTGTTTATTGTTTTGACAAGGTTTGGCTGTGGTTTTGCGGTTTGGCAAATTTATAATTTTCTTCTCATTGAGCAAGTATTATTGGCTGTGGATGTTACAAGTACTGAAAAACTGCAGGTAGTTTCTTTTTATAGTTTGATCGCCTGTTTTCGATTTGGTTTGGACGGTCATGCTTAATTTGTCGCCCATACATCACAGCACACAAAACAATACATCCCTGCACACAAAACAATACATCACTGCACACAAAACAATACATCCCCAGTAAAGTGTCAAACTGGAGTGTCGGCAGCGCACCGATCTACACTGTACAAATTAGCCTTATTCCAGTTAAAGTTGAAATGAAAATGCAGCTTATTTTTACGTCTGATATTCGAAAACACTGAATTATTTTGACTCGTCGAAAGGACCCGAGATCTAGCAATAACGTTCCGAATGCACGCTGCTTGCACGACAACTCAGAATTGCACGACAACACAAAACAATACATCCCTGCACACAAAACAATACATCACTGCGCACAAAACAGTACATCCCCCGTAAAGTGTTAAACTGGAATGTCGGCAGCGCACCGATCTATGCTGTACAAATTAGCCTTATTCCAGTTAAAGTTGAACTGAAAATGCAGCTCATTTTTACGTCTGATATTTGAAAACACTGAATTATTTTGACTCATCGAAAGGACCCGAGATGTCTAACCAGCTCACATCAGCACCGATCTACACTGTACAAATTAGCCTTATTCCAGTTAAAGTTGAAATGAAAATGCAGCTTATTTTTACGTCTGATATTCGAAAACACTGAATTATTTTGACTCATCGAAAGGACCCGAGATCTAGCAATAACGTTCCGAATGCGCGCTGCTTGCACGACAACTCAGAATTGCACGACAACACAAAACAATACATCCCTGCACACAAAACAGTACATCACTGCACACAAAACAATACATCCCCCGTAAAGTGTTAAACTGGAGTGTCGGCAGCGCACCGATCTACACTGTACAAATTAGCCTTATTCCAGTTCAAGTTTAAGTGAAAATGCAGCTTATCTTTACGTCTGATATTTGAAAACACTGAATTATTTTGACTCTTCGAAAGGACCCGAGATCTAGCAATAACGTTCCGAATGCACACTGCTTGCACGACAACTCAAAATTGCACGACAACACAAAACAATACATCACTGCACACAAAACAATACATCCCCCGTAAAGTGTTAAACTGGAGTGTCGGCAGCGCACGATCTACACAGTACAAATTAGCCTTACTCCAGTTAAAGTTTAACTGAAAATGCAGCTTTTTTTTGCGTCTGATATTTGAAAACACTGAAGTATTTTGACTCATCGAAAGGACCCGAGATGTCTAACCAGCTCACATCCCCTGGGGATGTGAACTGGTTAGATGGATTTGCCTTCGGGCGGGATCACTGTTCCTATGGCCGGCTCCTACCAGACTATTGTAGTGGTTTGCGAACTCTGTTGACAAGCCACTCGGTAGCTCAGTAGTAGAGTGACTGCCTTGTAAGCAGAGGGTCCTGGGTTCAAATCTCGGCTGAGGAGCATTTTTGTCTATCAGTCATTACTTATAAATGTTTCCATCTCAAGGGTGTCTTCCCCATTAAAAATTATATATTTGGTTTTATTTGGTTTTCACCATGAGAACCCGTCTTGTGGGTCCTGGTTTGTCTACGTGGCTCCGGCAAGGGAGTCCTAGACTTCTAAATATATTTGAAAAATTGTTTAAGGTATTGGTCAAAGAGAAGTGAACTGACTGAAAAAAAAAATGGAAATGAGCACACAAAATTGACGACGCCAACCTACATTACAGCGTGATATTCTACGCATACAAAGTATCTATCTATCTACATACCTATTATCCGCACCAGATGATGCACCAAATCCTGTCTTGAAAATAGAGTGGAAATTGCGTTGTGTCCTAGTTACTCTTTTCTGTTTGTACATAATGGCATTTATGCTCGAATTCTTGTTAATCTGGGGGATTTGTTCCTTGTTTTGCAGTTTCCAGCAAGCTGTTGCCACTTGTACAAACCAATGTTGGTCAATATACATTAGCTGGAAAAATTTTAGTTAATTTAAAATTGATTTCTCTGGGTTGATTGGTCAGCTGAAATTCTGGGTCCGCTATACTTCGGTTCCTCTTGGCGCAGTTCCTCTTCAGGCCGCACCTAAAAGTCCGAGGTTGTGACAAAAGTATCCACATTCAACAGGCACAGCAAAGATCTTCTAGGACTATCTCCGTGGGCCCGTAGCTCTAGATTATCGCCAAAGTATAATGTCACCGATGCACCTTATATTCGTTCGCTTGATGCTAGCCACACTTTGTGTATACTGTAAAAATTTCTCCGAGTAAGGATTAGAGTTAACTGCAGTATTTACTACTGGGATTAATCTTATCTTTACTGGGATAAGATTAATCCGAATTGGAGATAATCTTATATTAGTAGAGACAAAATTAATCCCAGTAGCAAATGTTGCAATATTTTTTTTACAGTGTCGGGCTGGCGAGCCCCGTGTGTAAATAAGTTTACAAAGATCTATGTGTTCCACAGAGCAAAATAATACTAGGTGATAGCGCCAAGACTTGACAAGATTGACACATACTCAGATAGCAGCGATACTAGCACCACAAGCGATAGAGAACGTCCCTACTGAAACTGATTCAGCCGTTCACCAGCGCTGGCTCCGATAACATCATATCCTGAACATAGCAAAAAAAGGATACAGCCCTGATTGTCTGCAGACCGCACATTTGCTTTACTAGAAATTTTCAAACCCGCAATTTTGTCTCGCTGTAAATGCCGCAAGAGTAGTGGGCGGCACTACGAGTATGGCTCGTTTGCAGCATGGAAAGCATAGGTCTTGGCGTCACTCCCTAGTGTTATTTTGCTCTGGTGTTACATGCTGTATGTTCTTTCCTTATTTCCTTCTTTTCTTCATATTCCATTTGTGGCTTTTGTCTTAAAAATGGGTAATAAATTCCATTCATTCATTCAGTGAGGTTTCGTTTTTGACACTACTAAAGTTTTTGCTGCAGGGTAAGGTCGCCGACAATTGACAGATTCGATTTCGTTGATGTTTTTTCTTTTGTTGCGAATGGGTCTTTGTGGCTTTCACTCCCTTCCACAGAGGGCGTCGTTCCACGGGTTCGGGTAGAGAATCACGGTAGACTATCTTTCGCAGCACCAGCTTTAACTCCAATCAATCTTCAGAGAAGAAGTTCACACTATCAGATATTTAAGGAAGAATCTTTAATTGTTTTTCCACATGTTTATTTTCCAGCTTGAGCGGCTTGAACCTGAAGAGGACCCTTGCCAAGAAGTGCCGAATTATAGCTCTAATCAAATGTAGCTGCCTTATCCGGTTTGTACCGTAAAATATTGCACTTGTTATTACCTTGCTAATGGAAAAGAGGTTTAAAGGTTCGGACTTGCTGGCAAGACATTCAGTATTGAAATTGAAACTGTTCTTGCAAGATCTTCAAGATCTCTTTACATTTCTACATGCGGTTTGTTTACATTAAAATCTTTTAAACTGGGATGATTTGAAATTAGGTTAGTTCGATACTTGTTCGGTGATTGGGGATGTGAAATGTCTTGGTTCTAACGCTGTTTGAAGCCTATAGAAGATGTGATAAACATTTTAGTTTCACACTCCGCGTTTGAGCGCTTGCGCACTTGAAGGAATTGCTGAGATTTCTTTTTCGATATTTCTGATGTTTTTGTTGCAGGCTAAGGTCGCTGATGTAGGACAGATTTTTACCCATTTTGTTGATTTTCTTATTTTGTTCTGAATGGATCCTTGTGGCCTTAAACCCCTTCCACTGATGGCGTCGTTCCACGGGCCGGGTAGAGAATCTTCATCTCTGTCGCGGTTGATATCCCGACGGTCCCTTGTGTAGTTTAATTGCTTCCAGGCCAGGTGGCGTTAGTTGATTGCAAGAGTTTGGATGCTAGGGTTCAAGTAGAATAAGAAGCAGGTTTCAAGAGTACAAACTTGACGGTAAGGTTTTTGGGATCCCAAAGCTTTAGTGACGGGATACCTATTAATTTGCAAACTTTGTCAGTCCGTCTGTTAGTCCAATAACTCTAGAAGCGGTTAAGATATTATGTTGAAACTTGGAATGAGGATCCATTGGGTCAAAGTACAGGTTTAAGTTCGTAGATGGGACATGCAGCCCTGCATTCAGGGATGAGGGAGTGGGTTTCAGATTATATAGTGTTTAAGCTAATGAGACAGTCGTTTTATGGGTACCCGATGAAAAATTTGTAGCCTGTGTAGTTGTATGGTAGTTGTATGAAAAAGTTGCATGTAATAATATATAATAGCAAAGGACACTATCCTTTAATGTGCCTCAGACTGGTCCAATCTTATGTAGTAGTATCCAGTAGCATCCTGTCTTGCCATAGTAGCATCCAGTCTTGCTAATAGTAGCATGTTGTAGTATGCAGTAACACGGTAGCCTTGAAGTAGAAGCATGTACTAGCATCAGTTAGTACTGCATGCTACTTTTTCGTACAACTTCGTACTATTATTTTGAGATATATTTTTCATCGTGTAAGGGGGCATGCTGAATCCGTATCTGAAATCTATTGTACTGCTGGACAAGTAGTTCGTCCGAAACCTGGCCAAACTTGGTAGAGTCAGGGACCCATAAATTTCCTGTAATGACTCGCCATTCAGGGGGCTTGTCATTTCCTATGCTTCTATGTTGCCCGAGTCTCACCTAGTTTCCAGAAATTCCGCTTGGGCCGAATCGCGTTCTTGCTCAGATAGACAAAATCTGTTGGGACTATTCAGCATGCCACCAGGTACCTAAGCTAGGACAAAAGATCCAGGATACTCTTCCATTACAGAGAAATATTCCTAGTTCAGCACAACAGCTGCGAAAATTTTTGTCTATCTGGATAGTCGGGTATTTTATCCCGTGGGTATTTCTCGAACTATCTGACTCTCGGTCAAGAGCGCATCAAAAATCTCTTATTGACAAGCCCCCTGAATGGCGAGTCATTACAGGAAAATTATGGGTCCCTGGTAGAGTTTAGATGTTCTCCATCAAGGAATTCGTCCGGAACCCCGGTAAACCCAGAAACTGGATAGAACTGAAAGGTAATTCGGAACTCCTGTTTAGCTGGAAATTTCGGAATGAAAAAAAGCTGTAATCTGATCTTGGGACAAACAACATGCTTGCAAGATCTAGCGAATACAGAAAATCTACAAGGCCCGATTGTCTGGATGAAGAAGTCCAAGAAATAGTCACCTTTGGGATCCCATCGAAACCTTTGCTCTTGTTTCTGATGTATGCGAATAGGAACGATGACCGTATTTAACTCATTTTGAATAAAACATGACCCGTCACAAAAGACAAACCATTTGTGGGTTCGTCATACATATCTCGTTGCTTTGTTCAGTTAAAGGAGTTCGCCAAGTCTTTTAATCCATACAGTAGCTCACGGTAGTTCGCCCACATGTCAGTTCCACAACTTCTGACAGTTTGCTGAAGTTATCACGTTACAAACTGATCACGGTGGAAAATTTGTTTATTTTGAATGGGCATGGTAATTTACCTAGTTATCTGAAAAAGTCATTTCACTTTCATCACCACAAACACAAGAGCTTTATGTCAAATCAGTAGGAAAGCAGTTTGGCACGTGTGATGTGAGTGGATTTAAGTATATTCAAGTCATATTCAACACTTGTAGGCTATAGAGATAATAAAAAGTCGGGCCCGTAAGGTAGTGGGTAACTTTCTCTTTCTATTACTGAGAAATATGCAAAACTTCCATTAACTGGGAAGCAAATTGCAGATTTTCTACTGTGTCAGTGACAAGTGCTGATGGTTAGGCATAGGGGGACTAACAGGAACTAGTCCGCTTGGAAGCGCTGAACTTGAATATGGCAAATTATCGTTTTTGCAAAGCAATCATCGTGTGAAATACCACTGTAACTACAAAAATGACAAAGCGAAGATCCAGTTACCGTGGTAGCAGATACCATGGTATCTGCAAGTTGCAGATGCTCTACTCATCAACCTGTGTATCTACTCTACTATGTCAGTCGCAAGTGCTGATGGTGAGGCATAGGAGAACTAACAGAAACTAGTCCGCTTGGAAGCGCTGAATTCTTTATATAGAATATATATATATATATATACAATATTATAGAAAAAATATATATATTCTATAATATCATATTAATCATATTAATATGGTGAACTGTCGTTTTTGCAAAGCAACCGTAGTATGAAATACCATTGTAACTACAAAATTTACAGGTTTGTTTCCTTCCCCGAAGTTGAACCAGAAGATTGACAGCCTGACGAGGACCCTTCCCAAAAAGGGCCAAAATATCGCTGATGAAGAATCGTAGCTGACGTACCTGTTGTAAACATTGTTTGAATAAATGTTTCAAAGTCAGCTTGGGCTCAAAGAATATTTACAAAATTGACAAAGGGAAGATCCAGTTACTGTGGTAGCAGAGACCATGGTATCTGCAAAAACACAGCTAATGTTTTCGTCGTAAAAGTGAGCGGTTGCATTGGGCGTTACTGATTATCAGCCGAGTCTTTCTTTTTCCGTCACCTTCCGATTGCCATCTCGGCGAGACCCGTTGGCATGTCAAAAACTTGTAGTTTCACCACAAACTGATTGACCGGTTTTCTCCCATCAGTCATCAATATATGGTTTCCTTTAGCCAGTGAAGTATGACGAAATGGTCTCGGGTATTGAGATCGAAATCTGTGACAGCTTCGCAATATCATGTGACGGCTTGAAATAGACTTCCAGGGCCCTCTTGGAAGTTAACAAAGTTCGGTGCCTTTTCTGAAAACACACTATACTTTCATGTTTTTATTATTTAGTTTTTAACGTACTTTGACCTCAGAAAAAAGAGAAGCAGACTTACATCCAATGCTTCAATCTCTCTTGGTTCATTTATCATCAGCTCTCTACGATGGCTTAGCATTACTTTCAACTCTACACTTCCAAAAACTTGCTCTTCGATTGTTAAAGACGTATGTACATCTATCCTTACCGCTTATGGTCGCATCGTCCCGAACCGTGGGCGCTGCAATCGGAAAGCTTTAGGAAATTTATACAGCTCTTTTTGTGCTCTATCCATTTTATTTTGTTCTGGTGTCGCACATGTTCTGGGGAAGGAGTTGAATAAGATGACAAGATGCTATTTTAAGTATGCGAAGCACCTGCTGTATTTGCCAAAGTTATACCACAGCCACATGCTAACGGAGCGTTTCCAAGTTAAAGATGCAAGCGTCACACTTTTGGAAATTTCGTCGTCTCTGCCAAAAATCATGGAGAATTTGGCCCAGCCACCACATGACACTCTACATTCTTTTCTGACCGACGAATGAAAAATTTATATTGTATTTGTTGTTTTTTATTTAATTCCTTTATTTTATTTTACATATTCCGCTTTTCAAATAGCGGGTCAGAAATAAATTACTCATTACTTACTTATTACTTACTTACTTATAGATGAAAGAAGGTGCCAAAGCTATTACTGGAAGTATGTCTTGAATCTCAGAAATCTTGACAAATGTGCAGAGAAATTGTGCGAAAACCGCGGGATACTTTTTCCGGTAATCACGTTCCACCGTCATCTCTGCTGTGAAAATGCATGGAAAGAAGGATTCATGTTATAGATTTCATGTGGTCAAGGCTACACTCGTGCTAACAAAGACCCATGTTACAAAAAAAGTCTCTCATGTCGAAATTTGCCATGTTTTTTGTTTTGTTTGACTTTCATCACCGGCTTTTGTTTATACTGGACTTATTCACTAAACAAAAAGGTAATGGGAGTATCGTTATAAAAAGCGTTATCAGAATAACATAAACCAATATTTTGGCCAACCAAACAAACGGAGACGTCAGGGAGACGCCATAATTAAATATGCTTTGTTTATGTATTTTCCAATTTGAAAGCTTCAAGATGTCCAGAGCACCTTATACCCTCAGTCGGGGATTTCTCGCAGGTTTTTATAAAATTAAACGATCCGTAAAGGACACGTCTTACTTATGATAGTAGTTACTTATACGTGATTAGTATTTCAATCCATCCTCGTTCCTGAGATCCTTCACTTCGTAATAAGCAATACATCGAGTATCACGCTTGCCACGTTTTTTCTCTTTAGACTACGTATGTATCATGCGCCCGATCATTATTTCCCAGGAGCTTATTCGACCAGAGACCGGTTTTGCAAATTTCGCCTAGATTCCCATCCAAACCGAGGGACATGGAAAGAGGCTAAAAGTAGCCGAAGCCGTTTGTGATCTTCTGTAAGCATATCTTAGTTGCAAACTGGTCAACTATTTCAAAACGTCTGATTCGAGAAGACACATTTAGTGCGAGATGCCTTTTAAGGGTTTATATAGTTTAAGTGGTTTAAATAGTTTATGAACTATACAAAATTTAAACCTTTATTTTTCTTTTATGGTTGCTTTGACCTGCCTGTTATCTTTAAGTCCTAAGGATAGGGCTTGCAGGCTTCAGATTCCCTTTATGTATCCCTTTTGAAATCTGTATGTAAAGAGCGTAAGCATATTCAAGTACTCTATGACGTTTAGTGTTTTCACCAGGGGCGTCACGGCCGGGGGGGGGGGGGACGCCCCCCCCCCTCCAGCGTTGTCGTCCAGTCGGTAAAAAATAACCGAGTTGGCGCGAAGTGCCAAAATTTTTCGCCAAAACAGTTGACTTTTTTTTTCAATAAAACAGTCGATTTTTCTGAAAATCAGTCGATTTTTCGTCAAAACAGCCGTTTTTTTCTGCAAAAACAGTCGGTAAAAATTACCCGCCAGTCGGTCAATTCCTTGCCCCCCCCCCCCCCCCCCAACATTTTGGCTAGTAACGCCTCTGGTTTTCACTTATGCCTTTTACTTTCTTTATTTTGTCCAAGAAGTCCAAGAAGTTGTCCAATTTATCTATGAACGAATAAATAGATTTGCCAGATGAATAAAATAATTTCATCTAATTTTTTAGATTGAAGCATGGACTCGTTAGAAGTTTTCACTGGCGTCCTTGCCGTTCTCCGCATTGCTGTCGTCTCCCTAGTTCTCGCCTTCAACATCCTGTCACTGAAGAAAAGCAGAAAGACAAAATGCACTTGCATCAATGGACTGCTATCAGACTCAACCAAAATCTGCAGTGTGATGTACATCATGACATGGTTGCCGTACTTGCTAAACTCACTTCTAAGTGGTAGTTTCAGCATGCTTAACAGCACAACCTTCTGCCTTCTCCAGAACTATATGACCAACGCCATCTCTGTTGTGCTATTGGCATTCGCTGCCATTTTGTCTGTGCACGCTTTTAGGCGGGAAATTTCAAAAAAGTTGACGAGCAATTCGAAAGTTGCTGCTGGTGTTGTGCTAGCGGCGTGGTTCTTCCCTCAGGCGATTTATTTCTTGACCATAACGCAGTTCGATGGGAAACTGGCAGGAGATTTCAAGTTTGTTGGCAAATACTTCAACTCCAGTGAATCGTCTGCCTTACCTGAAGGGCTGTCGGTGAAAATAGGTAAGCTCTTTTAAAACATACGATACAATTTTACTGTTAACTTTTAATTCACTTTCGCCCTAAAATAACAAACAATTAACACAAAAACAACACTATCAAACAGCAATAATCTCCCCGCAGCAGCTTCCTCCAAATTGGGAGGACCTATTTCCCGCCCTCCACTACCTCCACCTGTCCAACCGATGGTGGAAAATAGGGTTGGCTGCCAGGAGATTGGCTTCTCTGACCCCCATAGCCTTAAAGCACAACTCTTACTAGAAATGATCTTTTCCCTATGAAAGGGATCCGAAAAAATGTTTTCGAAAATACCATTACTTTTCACTTGAAACTAGCGATTCTCTTGTTAGCGCTTGTCGACTGTGTCCAGCCTTCCGGCTCTCCGACGCGGCGGCTGGGCGCAAAACATTTGAAAACGCATCGGGCCTTGGTTAAAAAGTGGGGTAAAAACGAAGTAATAAATAGAAGATTATCCCATCCTTATGTGTGAAAGAGTTGTCAGCGGACATTGAAGATTCCGGCAAACTTTTCGTTGGGTGACGGGAAAACTCGGCAAGGCCGAAAAAGCGCTATGAATTCGTAGTTACGAAACGAAACAATGGAGAAAGGTGGGGATTTAAGAAGCTTATAATTCCATATGGGAGCTAAATATAGTATAAAAGGCAGAATAAGCAAGAGGGGTCCTTTAAGACCAAGGATGGCTCAGTTAAAGTGCGAGCTCTTCCTGTGACCATGTGTGGAAATGTTGATTAAGTCATGGTTTAGACGACTACAATTCTGTATGAACTTTTAATGGAGATTTCGCCATCAGAGGCGCTACTAGCCGAAATGTTTTGGACTGGGGGTCAAGGTTTTTACCGGTGGGCGTCTCCCCCTCCCCCTATACCCTGGGAAAATTTGTAGCCTGCGTAGTTGTATGATAGTTGTACGAAAAAATTGCATGTATTGATATGTAACACTGAAGAATACTATCATTTAATGGGTCTCAGACTGGGCCAATCTTAAGCAGTAGCAAGAAACAAGACCCCCTGAAGCTATCTTGTTGGGGAAAAGCAAATGAATTTTTGACATTATCTTTTTCGTTCAATAGTTTCCTCTGAGATTTTCTGTATGAATTCACACCAACCCGAAAAATTACTTTCTCTTAGTTCATTGACGATCTGGTTTCTATAGGAAGGCCCTGCGTCACAATCCAGAAAATTACTTTAGTTAGAATATGACTAAGCAAAGCTCCGATTCGGTTTCACTTAATACCTTGAAAAGTCGATACCATGGTCAAATTTAGAAGTTTAGCGTGCTGATGAATAAAAGCGCAGTTTCTTCAGTTCCATTCAGTGGAGATGGAAACGGCGCTCGTGCTGAACCAAGGAAGATAGAAGTCAGATCAGATTCGGATATGTAGATTTCCCCGATTGCAGGTGGTTTGAAAGATAGTTAACTTAAAATTATAGCTAAATTAGTTAAATCGGAAGCATTCCTTTTTTGCCTGATTATCTATTTGAAGTCTCTGTACTAAGGATACCCCAATACAAATTTGCACTTATTTATATATGATCCGCTTTTTGGGATCCCAAAACGTAAGTGGAGGGATACCTATGACATCGCAAAAGTTGTCCGTCTGTCCGTGCGTCCGTCCGTCTGTAAGCACGATAACTCTCGAAGGGAATGAGATATTTTGATGAAACTTGGTGTGAGGATTCGTTGGGTCGGCGGACCAGTAGTTCGTAAATGGGCTTTGTAGCCCTACATTTAGGGTAATTATGGGGTAAGAAGACATGCTGAACACGATGGTGAAAATCATTTTGTAATCGGACAAGTAGTTCGCCCTGAATCCGGCCAAAACCGGAAAGTTTGTTAAAAGCAAAAGTTTTATTTGAAGTTGATTAGATGTTCGATTTAAAGACAGGAAGACATGCTGAAGACGATGGTGAAAACCATTTTCTCGACGGACAAGTAGTTCGCCCGGAATCCGGCCGAAACCGGAAAGTTTTTTAAAAGTAAAAGTTTTATTTGAAGTTGATTAGATGTTCAATTTAGATAACCGATTAAGGGGTAAGAAGAGACGCTGAATCCGTGTGTGACAATCATATTTTACACGGACATATAGTTCGACCGGAATCCGGCTGAAATCGGAAAATTTGTTATAAGTTAAATTTTTATTTGAAGTTGATTAGATGTTCATTATCGGGGAAAGAAGATACCCTGAGTTCGTTTTTGAGCTTTCTTTTTTCGCCGGACAATTAGTTCTCGAGTTCGGCCGAAACCGGGAAATCGGCAAAAGCGGCAGGAACTTTTCGTCAAAACAGATATGACTTATACGGGTAAACACACATGCTGAATCCATATCTGAACTTGGTTTTCTCAGATGATTAGCTATTTGGCCTTAATCTGTTTCTGAATTTTAATTGTAAGAATGTTCAAGGATTCTGGCGATGACTGGATCTGGCTAAGACAAGACCCAGTTGTCTGGATCAGATATTGAATTTTTGGGATCCCATCGAAAACTTTGGTCTTGTTCTTTATAGACAAAAATCTTGATCTGACTTCAGGAACCTACGGCTCCCACAAGCAAGAATAATATGTTAATTTGAGGGCCTATGATGTATCAGCGTTGACACCAATTTTCAGCTCAGACTCTTCATTTTTTTTGTTACGATTTTTTTCCAATTTTGGATCTTTTCATGTCTTGGAGTGCCCTAACTAGGAACAATGAAGAAAATCTACAAAAAAGGAAATAAGTCGACAGAGGAAAGCTGGCCGATGCAATTAAAGCTCTGAATGATGGTATTTTATACCATTGGATAGTTTGCAATTCTAAAAACTGTAATATTTTGACATAGAAAAGGTCACGAACAAAACTACGAAGTATGAAAAATGGGGATGCACGCAATCATTGATGAAGTAGATGAACTTGACCTTGTTCAAAGGATTATATTATGTGCTGAATGGGGCTACCCCATGCCATCATTTGACCTGCGATGCTTCGGTAAATACCATCTAGACAGGATAGTTCATTCTTCGAACATATTCATATACGATTTCCCAGGAACAAAGTGGGCAAACAATTTCCAAAAACGTCATAAAGATGAGCTTTCTGCTAGAAAAGCATATTATTACGGTCTATTAGTCGAGTCTTAAGACATGAATAATCTGGTAATTTATCTGAAGTCCATAGTGTGCAGGTGCCTTTTATTACAAGTTTTCTGGGATTTTTTACCTCTTGAAGTCGTAAAAACATTGATATCTGTGCTATTTTAATCACTTTTCCACAAAAAATTTCACCAATAGGCAATTAAAGCATTTTTTAAAACGTTGATGCTGTCCCTTGATCAATTTAGGCTTCCAAACAAGGTTTAAAAGTGCATCAAAATTCACCGTCCCTAGACATAACATAACATAACATAACGAATTTATTTCAAACAACCACTATCATGGCAATGCCAAATTTGGGTATTACGTCAAGCATAATGCACATTTTAAAATCTATACAGTTAATCATCAATTCGTCATCACAGACCTGTTATAATATATAACTGAAAACCACAAACAGAACACGGACGTTGGGATAATATCACAGACAGCTACCACCATCATTATAAATTTTTGTGAAACTCGCAACGAAGCTTTTCTGGTACCGCGTATGTGTTGCAGGTACGGGGGACAACTTTGGAACCTTTGAACTTGCGACCCTTTCCTGTCGGTTTCTTGTGTTTTCATAAGGAGGAGGAAGGATAGGAACCCGCTGATAGGAATAGGAACCCGCTGCCAAACAATCACAGAAAAACATGAATAACTGTCCCTAGTTGAGGCGTTCTACGGTACACTTTAAAAACACACTAAATACACTTAAAATTTTGACACATTGACATGTACACTAAACGGGTTCAGGGTTAATAAGACCAAAGGTTTCGATGAGATCCCAAAAATTTAATATTTGATACAGACAATTGGGTCTTGTCTTCGCCAGACTCCTTGAACATTTGAACTATTAAAACTTAGAAACAGTTTAAGGCCAAATAGCTAATCATCTGAGAAAACCAAGTTCAGATATAAATTCAGCATGTGTGTTTACCCGTGTAAGTCATATCTGCTTTGACGGAACTGATTGAAACTTCCTGCCTTGCTTCTGCCAAATTTTCGTTTTTTTCCGGATTCCGGGCGAACTGCTTGGCAAGAAATTAAAGCACATAAGCGAATTCTCCATATCTCCTTGCCCTTATATCGAACATCTAATCAACTTCAAATAAAATTATAACTTATAACAAATTTTCCGGTTTCAGCCGGATTCCGGGCCAACTATATGTCCGGGTAAAAAATAATTGTCATAGACGGATTCTCCATCTCTTGTTACCACTAAATCGGACATCTAATCAACTTCAAATAAAACTTTTCCGGGCGAACTAATTGTCTGAGAAGAAAATGATTTTCACATAAGTGTTCAGCATGTCTTCATACTCCGACATCGAACATCGAATCAACTTCAAATAAGGCTTTCACTTGTAACAAACTTTCCGGTTTTTGCCGGATTCCGGGCGAACTACTTATCCGGCGAAAAAATGGTTTTATAATCGTGTTCAGCCTGTCTTCTTACCCCTTAATTGGCTATCTCATTAGCTGTTGGAAAATATTTTGTTTGACCTTTATTTTACCCCCCCCCCCCACCCCTTAATGTAGGGCTACAAAACCCATCTACGGACTTGACCTTTCTCTTGACCCAAAGAATCTTCATACTATGTTTCATCAAAATATCTCGTTCCCTTCGAGAATTATCGTGCTGACAGACTGACGGACGGACGGAGGACAACTGTTACGATGTCATATGTATCTCTCCACTTACGTCTTGGGATCCCAAGAAACTTGCAAATAATGTCGTGGGCTGCCAGGGCAGGATGTTGGTGGAGGGTGAACTGTAAGAACTGGTGGACTGTAAGATACGTTTGAATAATGTAGGTCTGTATGAATACTCCTTGAGCCCAAGCTGACTGGGAGACATATATTCACACAATGGCTGAAAACGGATACGTCAACTACAATTATTTTGCAGCAATATTTCGGCCCTTCTTGGCAAGGTTCCTCTTTAGGCTATTCGACAACATCGTAGCTGGAAGAAATCATCATAGCAATAAATGTTGCAATAAATTTCAACAGCATTAAGAACCCCTGACGTATGACGTATCCGCTATGACGTATCCTTTTCTAGCCATTGTTTGAACATATTTCTTCGTGGAAAACTAGCTTACATTTCGGGTAGGCTTCTCGAAACTAATTAAATAATGACCGAATTAAACTAAAATTCTATTTACAAACAGAGATTTTTGAAACGATCCGCATTTAATTTTGCACGAGGGGTAAATAGTCCTCGGGTCCACCGAATGAATAGCACGCCAAACTCCCAAGCGAATGAACGCTTGTTCGAGTCTCGGTGGTGCCTGCAATTTGGTTTCGTGCGGGTGTTTGTGTCGTAACCCTGTAAGATAAGCCAAAGTCCACCCAGCTTTAAATGGGTACTTGGATAAATCTGGAAAAGGAGACATAAACGGTGTGCGAAAGCACCAGGATGGCTAGCCCCCAGCTGCCCATTGCACTTGTGGCTGAGGGCAAATCGGAGATCAGCACCGCCAGTAAAGTCTGTATAGGATGATGCTGATACCTTTACCTTTTACCTTTCAAATAACCTTTAAATTTACCTTTCAAATTTACCTTTTACCTTTCAAATTTGTATTTTATTTATCCGACCTTAACGAAAGTTAATCGTGTACATACACTGTAAAAAGTCTCTCCTTTATCGGACTTTAGTAGTTTTGCGTCACTTATTTCGGACTCTAACTAATTCGGAGAATTAAAATCCGATTTCGGAGAGTTATAATTCGATGCAAGATAAAAATGCTAGAATGCAAAATACTGCAGTATACTCCACAGTATTTTGCATTCTAGCGCTTTAACCCTGCATCAGATTATAACTCTCCGAGTTCAGATTTAATTATCCGAACTAGGAATAAAAATGTCCAAAATCGGTGACGCACAACTACTGACGTCCGATAAAGGAGAGACTTTTTACAGTGTAGGTTACAGTTTAAAAGTCAGATATGACAAAAAAGCACTGATGCCTGATATAAATGAGACGGTTAATTGGACGATGTAAACCATATTTCTAGGTTTTTGTGTGTGCTTGTTTTAGTATGGGTTTCCTCTCGGCAACCAGGAATTAATTTGAGGCTTAAGCTCAAAGCCTTGAGAACAGTGTGTAAAAACTGGGAAAAGATAGGAAGTGGAGCTGATTCGTAAAGTTCAACGTCTGGAATCCGAGTCCGAATCCGAATCCAGCATGAAAAGCAGAAGATTCGAATCCGGCAAAAAGCAAGAATCTGAATTCGAATCCGGATTTGCCCATCTCTTGGTTCACCTACCAGATTCCCGTATTCGTGTCTTCCATACAGTCAAGCCAACTCCTCCGGATACCATAAAATTTGTATTGCTAAGGTTGCTATTATCAGAGTTTAACCGAAAAGGGATAGGATACGATCAACACAAGGCACAAAGACGGGTTAGGTTCTGGTAAAATAAGGGAAAAAAACTGAAATACTTGTGTACCTCTCCTGTCGATGAGAAATAACGACAAACAGCCACACCCGTAACCTAAAACGGGAAGGAAGTCAGCCTTTTGAATTTGCTTATCGAAAATGCTAAAATTCAGGATGTGGTATTAACCTGTACTTCCGTCGTATTCAAAAGAGGGATACAAAGACTAAATATGAATACGCCAGATTTAAATGGATCGGCCCAGTATTCGGGTCAGGGGTTGAAGGTGCGAGTCGCACGGTGCGTGTGGCCTGGAGGTTCCCACGAGATTGGGACCGATTGAATCTTCTTTTTTTTGGACTGCTAACTAACCTATTTTTGATTGTAAGCTATTTATTTCTGGGCTTGGGTTTTTGTTTACCGAAAAAAATTTCCATCCTGTGTCACTCTCTTGCGTGCTTGAAGGTTGCCGTGATTCTTAAAGCACAACTCTTACCTAGAAATGATCTTTCCCTATGAAATGGATCAGAAAAAACGTTTTCGAAAATACCATTACTTTCCACCTGAAACTAACGATTCTCTTGTTAGCGCTTGTCGACTGTGTCCAGTCTTCCTGCTCTGCGACGCGGCGGCTGGGCGCAAAACATTTGAAAGCTGAACATGCCTTGGTTAAAAAGTGGGAAAACTAAGCAGACAAAAGAAGTAATAAACAGAAGATAATCACATCCTTGTATGTGAAAGAGTTGTCAGCGGACGTTGAAGATTCCGGCAAACTTTTCGGTGGGTGACGGGAAAACTCGGCAAGACCGAAAAAGCGCTAAAAATTCGTAGTTACGAAACGAAAAAATGGAGAAACGTGGGGATTTTAGAAGCTTATAATTCCATACGGGAGCTAAGTATATTATAAAAGGCAGAATAAGCAAGATGGGTCCTTTAAATGCCTTCCAACCGCCCTTTACTTTTTATTTTCTTTCTCGATCGATAGCTCATCCAGTATAGACGGACTACTTGGCTAAACTTGTCCCTCCAGAAAAACTCTCAGTAGCCAACTAGTTGGCTAAACTTGTCCCGCCAGAAACACTCTCAGTAGCCAACTAGTTGGCTATACTTGTCCCCCAGAAAAACTCCCAGTAGTCAACTAGTTAGCTCCACTTGTCCCCCCAGAAACACATGACTAAACACCGTTTTATCGGCCTGTAGTAGACCCTTGCCGAGAAGAAAATGTTCTTCCATATTTTTAGCGCCGGGCTGAATAAAACCTTTAATAGTGGGTTGATATTTTGAAAAAGAAACGGGAAACATTTTTTTTTTCAATTTTTCTTTACAGATGGCACACCTTTTCTGATGCGTTGCGATTCATTGATTGTATTTTGGTTGAAGGTTTAGGTAGATATCCATTTAGGCTAGTGTAACTTTTTAAATGAATGGAATGTAGAGTATGTTAAAGTATATGGTGTAGCTGTTGGTCAGGTGTAGACCTACTATTTATATTTTATTGCATTTCTGCATGAACGAATGAAAGACTTCGAGTTGACTTTCTGACATGGTATTTTATTTGGAGTGTCGTTATTCAGAGAAAAAAACAACTACTTTTTGAGATTCGCTCATCGCTTGCTCTGTATATTTAGTTAAATTCAAAGACAACCGAACGTACATTTAAAATAAAATCAGCTGACGTATCCGTTTAGCGCAGTCATAAATAATTCGTGATCAGCTGGATGTTAAAGCACCCCTCGCACCATTTTCTGTTGTGTTCCAAGATTCTAAACTATCTGAATACTGTAAACCTAAGCTCCACTTTTAAAGTTACCTGAAAAGCGAACCTATTTTTGTATCGTTAAATTGAATGCACCGAATTATTTAGGTTCTGCTAAGGGACATTTTTATTCTCCGTTATCTGCTATGCTAGTGACGGTTCAGAATATCTTCGGCCATCCCCACATCGCAAATTCTACTATGAGGCGGATAATTTGAATCTCAAAACAAACGCGGATTTCAGTGGCCAGTGATCAGCTCTCGTAAGGGGGCTAACTGCGTGAACACTTCTTTTTCGTAAACCGTTTTCGTCAAGCATACAACACAGGTACAAGCGCATAGAGGTACCACAAATCCGACAGGGAAATTCTACTATAAGAAAATGATTATTCATGAGTAGCTGAGCAACGAACTAACATCAGCTCCTCATCAGGCTTTTTAAGTGAATACTTTATGGGAAACTAGAACGTCCTATCTCAGTTCTTTTCGGTTGAACTTTATTGTTTCACTGAAAAACCAACTCATTTTGGTATCATTCAACTGAATATACTGAATCATTTGTTGCTAAGGGATTTTTTGATTTCCCACTATATGTAGATATACATTTAATTTATGACCCACCAAATGCACAAGGCCACAACGGAGTAAAAGGAAAACAGCAAAACTAACACAAATAAAAATCAACAATTATGACTACAATATAGACTTAATTTTTAGCTAGGCCTATCTGCTGTAGTAGTGACGCTGAAAGTATCCACGGCCGTCCCCGCAACACAAATTCGTCTATGACGCTGAAGATTTGAATCTCAACACAAACGCTGCTTTTCAGTGGCCAGTGGTGGACTTGGTGAAGACCGCTAGGTGCCAGAGCACACATTTGTCTCAAATTTATTGTCAAGCGTACATCACATGTACAAGTGCATAGATGCACCAAAAATCTGATAGGGAAACTCCAATTCGAAATTTGATTGTACGTGAATAGTGGAGCAACGAACTAACGCATTTTCATCCGGTCTTCAAGCCTATTTTGAATAATTGGTGGGGAACTAGATTGTCCTATCTCAGCCATTTTCGGTGAAACTTTAACAACTTATCCAAAACTTAGGCTGTGTTAAGCTTTTTCCCAGATCCACTGACGTCTAGCAAACATTCGACAAGACACAGATAACCGGTTTTACGCATCGGTTGGATGATACACAAACGCTCGTTGGGAGCATAATGCACATGGAAAATCGTGAATCGTGGCAAGTGCAAAGATTAGTTTGGTGTCGTTTGCGTGTTTAGAATGTACCATATGAAATTCGGGTCTCTAGGTTTAAGAATTAATGCCTGCAATTTGGAAGTAGGGTACATTGACATTAGACTATAGGTACGACAGGTTCTTTCAAGGAATTATGACTGTCGTCTTTATCAAACCGTATTATAATTGACAGTGCTAACACGTCAGCTAAATTTTATTCTGTCGATTATGATTCGCTGTCACCTTTGACTGAAAGAATATTTAAAACACGCTAAAGAATATGTAAAAATAACCGTCATCAAACTACTCCGCACTAAAGAGGGCCTTAAAATACGCTGTTTCTGCTAAACAGTTAACTTCTCCCTGTATTTCGGGATACCTTTAATCTTTAATTCCACGGAAGTCGCACGAAAACTGATAAAACTGTGTCCTAAATACATTCACTTCCTTCAGGTTGCTACTTGACAGTTTTTAACCCTTTTGCTCAGCACCTAGATGCAAAGTTCGGCAACGCCGGAATTCGTAACTTCCTTCCTTACACATAATGAATCATCGGTGAACAATTAGCAATGTCATAACCGATAGTTTGTGAGACCGCATGTGATAAATTTCAGGATTGTTAAAATAAGCTTTAATTTTTTCTTCCTGTATTTGCTGGAAATGTGTTGCTATGTAAGACAAGAACGTTTAATGCAAGCCTATACAAATTGTTTATTTTATCTCGCGCATGAAATGTTGTGCCGCATTTATGTGAAATTAAAATTAAATTGAATTAAGACCAAACTTAATCAGATACGGCCCTGGTGGCTGGTATTGGCGACGACTGATAAGAGAGGATAAATTTGAATCCAGCGGAAGGTGAAGATTGGATTCGGATTATAATTAGCACGTCCAGGTTTGATACGGACTTGAGGGTTTGGGATGAATTACGAGCTAAGCCCCGTCCCCGTGTTCTCTTACGTATTCTCTTGGGACCTAAATTCAGTTTAGCAAAAAAAAGTAGCCAGTCTCGCAGGCCCGCGCTGCCGTTCTGCCATGCTGTAGCAACGAAGTTTGGCTGAGAATTATTACACTACTCGTGTTTACACCCCCCCCCCCCCCACAAAGACCTAACATAACATGACAGCGTTCCCTGAATTACTGTATTATGTTTATATGTTTTAGTTGTAGGTTAGTGACAAGTGCCAATTAATTTGCTCGCGCATGAAATGTTGCGCCGCATTTGTTTGAAATTAAATTAAATTGAATTAAGACCAAAATTAATCAGTTTTGTTCCAGGTTTCACCATATGTGGGATTCAATACTCGCCTCTCGCCAGATCTCAGTACTTCCTCACCTATATGCTTCTAGTCGCCTCGCTAGGTGGCATTGCAGTTTTTGGTTGCTTCCTACGATACGCCTTGAAACTGGTAAGGCGGCTGAGGAAGAATGAAGAAGATAAGGAGCAACTACTTGGTAAGATTCTTCTTACTTGGTAAGTCTGGTCGAGTATATAAATGTTTTTGCTAAGCTTACCACCGTGCCCCAGGCACTCGTTTGTCAGTGACAGCGAGCTGATCGACAAACCAAATCAAAAACAACATTTCGGTTTTATTTTTTATCAGCTAGTTATCCCTCTAAGATGATATGTGAGGGATAAATAATACAGTTGCACTTTTGGCAAACCTTCCTCAGCGAATAGCAAAATAAATCATGAAGTCCAAAACGATATCAACAGAAAAATGATGCAGAACCACCAAACCATAAAACGAGACGTAACTAAACACCAAAGAACCATGCGGATTCGACGACATGCAAATAAAATAACGAATATAAAAGTGCGTTTTAAAATGCACAAATCAGTTATATTTTACAATTTTAGATCATATACTACATCATAAAGTCCACAACTATACCAACAGAAAAGTTATGCAGAACCAAAAAACCACAAAACGACACGTAACTAAACACCAAGGAACCATGCGGATTCGACAACATGCAAATAAAGTAAAAATGAAAAAACGAATATAGAAAAGTGCGTGTCTAAAAATGTGTGTACATGTACAAATCTGTCATATTCTTACAATTATTCTGTGTCCGTGTACAATTTAGTGATTTTTTTTTTACAATTATTCGCCCGAGAAACACAGAAACTTTCACCCGGAATTCAGTCAGTTCTTAAAACCTATCAGCCGATATTGCTGTACCGACTGAGAGAATTCGAATTGGCACAAGGAAACCTATTTGGAAAGTCAGTCCTGAAGTTAAGAAGGCAAAAAACACGGCAAAATTTTTGCTAAAAATTTGGATTGCTTGTGGACGCCCAGGGAATGGTACTGTCTTTAATCTAAAAGCTAAAACGAAGCGTGAATACAAATCTTCACTTAAAAATGCTCGTTTGAATGGCTTAGATGCTCTCAGTGACAAAAAAGCGTGGCAAAAGGTTCTTCGCACAGATAAAGGTTCAGCTGTACCTCCTTCCGCACTAACTATGGCTGACTGGACAAGCCACTACAGTGGTCTATTCAGTGGTTGCAAAAACCAGATTCAGCAGCACTTCGAAAATTTACTTCTTAAATACCTACCAAGGAAAATATTTCAGCCTTCTGTTCTTCCCGTTACTTGTTCTTCCATCGAAATTGCTTTCCGAAAATTAAGAAGAACTGGTTCTACAGATTCTGATGGCCTTAGTGCTGATTTTTTCAAAACTGAGTGTCCAGCTTTAACACAACACCTTCAGCTGCTATTTCAAATTTGTTTATGCCAGGGTTTGGTGCCGAATAGTTTCCTCTTGGGTACTATAACATCGATGATGAAGCGAGGGAAAGACGCGGACCTTTGCAAAAGCTATCGGCCAATTATAGTTTCTTGTACCATAAGCAAAATCCTGGAATACGTCCTTCTTCCAGAACTATTTGAAAAATGTAGCTTTGATTCAATGCAGTTTGGATTCCGTTCGAGCGCCAGTTGTGCGCATGCTCATCACATATTGACAAAAATGATGAAACAGGCTACCCGCGACAAGTCTTCTATAAATATATGTTCTATAGATATAGCTGGTGCTTTTAACAATATAACGCATTCTCAGGCCCTATTTTCTCTCATTACTTCTGGCGTGAATATTTCTGTTGTCTATCTGTTAAAATTTTGGTATGGTCATTCTTCAGTAAGGTTCAAATGCCAAGGTAGCTTGTCAGAGAGTATTCCTGTCAGAACTGGTGTTCGCCAAGGGGGAGTCTTATCTCCCTTCATCTTCAAATCGGCCATATCTTCTTGTCTCGATTCTTTGCATCCTGCTTACTTCTACATAGCCTACGCGGACGACTTGCTCTTAGTAAGCCGTAGCCGATCCACACTCACAAAAAAATGTAAGTAAGCTGTCGTCGGATCTTCTCAAAATCGGCCTTGAAGTTGACCTGTCAAAATGTGAGTACCTGCATTTCAACCCTTCGTCAAATGGTTCGAATGCATCCAACGCTTCTATATCTCTTGGATCGTTCATCGTCAAATCAACAGACTCTCTACGGTGGCTCGGCATAACATTCAAATCTTCATTGTTAAAATTTTGCTCTTCGGTTGTTCAAGAAGTTTATAAATCAGTCCGTAGCGCCTATGGACGCATCGTACCCAACCGAGGGCGCTATAATCGTAAAGCTTGGGGAAATTTGTACAGCACCTTCTATACTATTTCGTTCTGGCGCCACTCATGTTCTGCGAAAGAAGGAGATTAAGAAGATGAGATCATGTTATTTTAAATATGCGAAGCACCTGCTCCACTTGCCGAAATTATGCCATAACCATACATTGACGGAGAAATTCAAAATTCAAGATTCAAGTTACCCTTTTGGATGTTTCATCATCGCTTTCAAAAATCATGGAGAACAGGGCCCAACCAGCGCACGACGTCATCCACTGCTTCCTGACTGAGGATTGAAAATTAAGAGTTTTTTTTTAGTGTTTGTGTGTTTTTTATTTTTTATTTATTTTCTTCATTTACTCCACCTTTTCAAAATGGCGGGTCATAAATAAATTACTTACTTGCTTACTGACTTATTTGGAAGTGTTTGACACAGGACTATTCAGACCAATCTGTTGCAACAGCATAACTGTTCGACCGCTGCTAACGGTTGCTGTTTTTTATCATTGTAGTTGTTCTTGCTTAAATGGCTATTTACTGCATTCGTTCGTTTAAAAAGGCCTGTTGACCTAGCAAATTCTCAAATCTAAAAATTGGTATTACGCGTCCAGAAATATACCAGAAAATGAAACAACGAATTCTTATTTCGCTAAACCACAAAATAACCTTTACTTTTACCGCACTGAACATTATTGAATAATTATTTTAAATGCGAAGTTAATGATCAGGTGGTCAAGGACAGTGATCTCGTTTCACCTTTCAGAAATTAACAAAGAATTACATTAGCTCGTTGTTTTGCGGTTAGGCATGTGGCACTTTTTTAGAATACAGAGTTGACTGACGAGAGCTCGCCAGTGATAGAAATTGTACAAAAATTGGAACTTAAGTGGCAAGTTTTAGCTCCTTAAAGTTTAACTGAAAAGGGCTTAGATCGGACAACCTAGTTACCCATCACTTATTCACTTAAAGAAGCTTGAAAACCCGGCAAAAATGCGTTACTTTGTTGCTCCGCTATTCACAAATACTCGATTTAAAATAGTGGAATTTCCTTGTCTGATTTGTATGCTCTATGCGCTTGTATCTGTCTTATATGCTCGACGGTAACTTACTAAAAATAAGTGTTCACGCCGTGAGCTACCTTCAGTAAGCTGATCACTGGCCGCTGAAACGCCGCGTATGTATTGAGATTCAATTTTTCTGCGTCATAGTAGAAATTTGCCTTGTGAGGACGCCCGAAGATATTCTAAACGTCATTCTAGAGTAAATAGTGAAAAATAGAAAAGTCCCTTAACACAATCCAGACTATGCTGTGTATTCAGTTAAATGATTTTCAGTTAAACTTTAAAGAAAAAACTTTCTTCATACCGCTTCGCTTTTGCACTTATTTGCAACAGTTAAGATAGATGCACGCAGAACGCAAATTCGCGTTTGCCTAGGCGAATTTGACCTCGGTAGCGGAAAAAATTCGGTTCGCTAGGCAAGAATTTCGCGCCGCGCCGTTTCAACTCCAAGTCGAATTATTTTTGCGTCGTCTCAGTTCGCGCTGAAGAAATTCAGGAAATCAACCATCAACTTGGCCAAAGTAGAGTATACAACCAGATATAGAGTGTATAACCATAAAGTTGACTTTTCACTCTAATGTCGTTCTAGTCCTACGTGTCGTATCCACGTCAACATATCTAGTCCTGGCGAATTCGTTCACGTATTTGCTGCCAGTGGGGTCACGAAACGAATTCGCTGAGTGGCACGAAAGAACAAAATTCGCTCGCGGAAAAAAATCGCGTTCTGCGGGCACCTATCTTTACTCTGCCTCTCCGCTTGTATTTGCGAACAATGTTCGCAAACCCCTCTGTAGCTCAGTGGTAGAGCAGTCTATTGCTTCTGAAGGACAAACAGAAACAAAGGTAAACGAACACTTAACAAGAAAGACAGAGAGTACATAAAATCTACAACAACAGCAAAATATAAATGAACGCAAAACAAGAAATACACAACGAATCACGAAAATAACAATAAATTTACTGCATTAGCTATTTTATAATTTAATTTTGCTATTCCTAAATATTTCCTAGATATCGCCTGCGATATCTTTTATTTCCCCAATCACGACTGTCAATCACTATTCCTTTTCCTCCTACCCCATTCATTTGCACATCTACTCTGACTCTCGAGTGTGTTACCTGAATGACAACTTCCAGATAACCGGAATCTGGGGTGTTCAACGTTCCCTAACTCCCAGACGTTTGGTGTGGCTTCACGTTCCCAATCCATCTCGACGAAAAAGGATGGCTGGAATCCGGAACACAAATCTGGAAGGTCCACAGCCTCCCAGATTCTGGAACATGGGGTGCCTAAAATTCGTCTCCCAGGCAGGGGCTAGCCCCCCCCCCCCCCAGTATGGTCTGAAAAGGAAATTCGTACGCACAATGTGGGGCAATAAGCTTCTGTCGGTGCGAACCGGCAAATGCATATCAACATTATTTCTCTGCACATTTTATGCAAAATTAGCTCCAATATAATATACCTAATAGGCAGACACAGGTATGAAATCTACTGACATCGCCTAAAATCAGTCAGCTTCCAGGACGAGAGGGCTGCACCAAGAAATTGTATCCAACACCCTCTAACTAGACCCAGACTGTCTGGTGGAACTTGGTGGGAAGAGACAAGCAGAACTTTTATTGACATATTTCACATTATTGACAGAACATGACCGGTCAATGCACTCTTGGCAGAGTTGAAGGGGGCTTCCCGGAATTCTGGTGATCGCGGGTTAGGGTACTTCCCGATGTGCAAGGACAATGGTATTTTGCGGGCGAATTCGGTACCCGAGCTGATGAACTTGGAAATAGTTACCTCCCGCTCCCCGACCCAAAATCTTGTGGGGAGTGGAGGGAAAGGAAATCCACAATCTTGTGTCAGGCACAACTTGCAAAAAGGTGATCGGATACGAATAAAACTTGATAACTGACAAGAGGACGTGTCACAGGTGTACTAGTTGGTGACAGGGACCGAATGCGACAAACTGTCCAGAGGGGGGGGGGGGGGTTCGCGAGGGGGACCGGAAATTTCGTTACACGCTTAGACTGGAGGAATCGGAGTGAACTGCCTTTCTCTAAACAAGCCTTTGCTCTAGACACAGCATTTACAGAATTGGACTAGATCTGTCCACTGAGGGGGGAGTTAGAGGTGGGTCCTGGAATTACGGTGATTGGGAGTTAAGGTACTTAAGAAGAATTTTCGAATGGGCGATCATAATTGAATGAAACTTGCTAATTAGCAAGAGTACATCCCCCGACAGTCAGTTCAACGCCGGACGGGATCCGGCAACTATGTAGGAGCACCAGAAATCCCATGACATGCTTAGCCTAGAATGGAGTGCTCGGGACCGGACTTGTGGCGAAGGAAAAACATATTTGGCAGTGCAAAACGGATACGTCAACTGAAATTATATTACAGCTATATTTCGGCCGATCTTGGCAAGGGAAAAACATAACCACGAGACAACCATTTATAGAACTGGATCGGATCTGTGATAATCGGATGAGTCGGGAGGGAAGGGAGGCCCGTTAATTTTGTGGCATACATAACTCTGGTACGACTGAGGGAACTTGAAGATGACTTAAAGTCCACATTTTAACATAAATGTGCTGAAAACACTTTTGATCAAATGATACCTACACTTTCAGGATCCACAAAGGCCCACGATCATTTGTACCTCAACTCAAGCGATTAAATTAAAAACGTATCCTGACGACCTTAAAGTGTCGATCTTAACCGAACAGTCCTATTTTGCGCACCTACAGGAAAGGTTGCATGTAAAGTTGGGGGGAAAACCTTACACTCTTCCCTAAGCTTACCAGTGAAGCAGGGTCTCAAAGGCTTTAAATAAATGACATCAGAAATACCGAACCAACGGATCTGACAACAGATAACGAGTTGGAAGGGGATCGAGACTTAGCAAGTCGAACAAGCATAAGCCCTATACATACAATTGTAGAACCGGACCGGATCCGAGAACTGTTGGGAGAGCTGGAGGGGGGACTCCGGAAATCTTTGACATGCTTAATTCTGGAAGGAGTGATCCGTTTCGGATGGAATGTGACAAATGACACTAGCACACGTCTTGGATGTTCAGTATAAGGTCTGTATTAGGGACCTGGCTGGGTTATATAACTTTCAGACGAGTTATCCAGTTTGTATTATACTTAATAATTGACGATGGCACCAATCCCATGAAATTTCTATTCTCAAACAGTCCTCAACGAATGGAGTAACCGTTCCAAATTCACTATATCAGCCCGTCTTCCTATATGAAAGGCATCGCGGGGGAGACTACCCTTCAAAGTGCCGCATGAGCTTCAGCCCTTGATCTTTACAGTGAAATAGTAGAAGAAAATTAAATAGGATGTTCTTAGTTGTCTTTCAACTTTCTAATCAAGCCGAGAAAAGGCCTCTGAACTGAAGAAATACGTCGTCACAATTTTGCCCAGAATAAGCATTTGCCAGGCGAGAAGCGCCGACAAACTTTTCTGTCGCGAGTGACATTCGGCAAAAAAATTGGCTCTGGACAAACACTATTTGTAAACTCTCTTTTAGTAAGCATATCCTGCTGCGAAATTCAACTTGTTGGCAACACAAATAGACGTTATCTCGTCTCATACCGAAAATTCAACTTTGAATGTCTTATCAAACGAATATAAACACTTCTGAGGTGATTTTGTCGGCACCGTCTGTCGTAAATAAATTGTTGTGCGAAAGCGAAGGGCCCCAAAAAAAAACATTACCACATTTTTGCTTTGTACGCAACTCAGCTCCTGCAAAGAAAAAATCACGTCAACTCGGTTTTAGTTAGCATATTCTACATCGTGTCCTGCTTGTCAGCAAAATAAATCAAAATGGCTTACTAAGCTTAATAAGCTTTTTTAACCTTATTTTAACCTATAAGCTTTGTCCGGCACGAACCGCCGATAAAATGTGTCAAGTGTTCCAGAAATTTTCGCCTCCGACGCCTTTCTTGGTATTCTGTATCCAGTTGGTTGACGTGTGAGATTTTACAGTTTGCGCTAGATAAACAGAAACAACTAAAATTCGACTGGAAGCAGTTTAACTTTGGCGAGAAAAAAATGCAAATATAACAAATTTGGTATGCGGCGCCTCCTTTAATGTTAGTCTACAAAAAAATTCACCGGTGGCGATTGCGTTAGTATTGACCTTCTCTATACCCAACGAAAGCTGATATAATGGACCCGCGTTTCTTATTTAATTTAGCCAGACACTATGACCAATCAACCCACCACCCCAACGATTTCGTTTTACCTACAAAAGTCAAACGGTATTGCCTACCTGCAAAATTGCCTTTTCATTCGTTATTACTTCCAAAATTCTACATTTTTTAGGGTGAAATTAAGTTCATTCTATCAGTAGAGGCACTAATTGACAAGCAACGAATGGTATGCTATTCATATATGTGGCAATTTACATTTACTTTAAGAACAAGATCTAACATTCGGCAAAAATTCATCGTACCTCACCACGACGATGTTATGTCGGCACACTAAATAATTTGTCGGCACCTGGTTGTCCTTCCCCCCCGACCCCAACCCTTGGATGTCCGGCTTCATCTTCTGAATCCATTTCAACGAAAATGAATATCTGGAATCGAGAAGAAAGGATGAAACATGATCTTACGTGTCCACAGTGTTCCATAAAATGGCGCTTTGTAAGACAAATGGTATAACATATGAAGTTCTCGGTTTAAGCACGCGCTCCGCTGTCTGGAGGAATTCGTTAAGTAGAAGATCAAAATATTGCGTATATTAAAAACGAAAACCGTTGTTTTTCTTATATTGCATCATTTGTTGTTTTTTCGATAAATTAGTTGGGGTTGACGGGTTGTGTGTAAAGGTTCATGTGTAAAGGAAAGGAGGTTCCAATAACGAAAGTAGGCTACAGTTCATATTAGAATTAACATTAAATTGTTTGTTTTCATTAGATATTTGAGAGATATTGATAGAGGAGAACAGAAATGATTTAAGATTTTGAAAATTCAAAAGGTGTGGATATTGTTTAAAAAACTTAGATGGTGATGTAGAAAGTTGTGAAAGAATCCTCTGTGTATCTCAGGGGAATGTGGTGTTTTTGCTCGGTATTTACGAAACACGACCACGAACACCAATCGGTGCACGGGCCGACAGAGAGAGGTGCTATTCATTATCCGTTTTTTTGTAAGAGGCTCGAACGCCCGTGATGTGTACAGAACAGCAAAGGAACATGCTTGCTTTTAACGCTAACTAAGTTAACTAAATTATTTTTTATTTTAGTACTTGAAAACTGTTGTTCCTGTCCCGATAGATGTCACAAGCTATCCCCGTGCCTTGGCCCAGTTTTGGGTGTCCACGTGCTATGGCAGCTTTTGCTGAAACCAGTGGTATTGGCGTACTGGTGGTATTATTTGAACAATCAGGTATGTTTATTTTTGAAGATCATACAGAGCGCCTTCCACCCTTCTAACAATAGTTACTATTAGTTACTGTTTCCGTTCCATCCTCACGAAAAGTTACTACGCTGACCGTTCCAACCTTGTCTAAATAGTAACTAATAGTTACTGTTTGCTTACCATGCTCGGGAGCGTAGTAAGCGTAGTAACTACGCATCTCTGTAACGTGATTGGTCGGATTCGCCCGTGGTATCATATCCTGCTGGAAAATAGAAAAATCGTTCCAGCCTTGACGGCAAAAAGTCAAAATTCGTGACGTCATGCGTAGTAACTACGGTAAGTAGGGTGGAACAGGCTCACAAAGCCCGTCTCAGTTCCCTAAAGGCCCATTCACAACGGGTTTTAGCTAATACTCGGTACCAGCAGGGACCCATAAATTTCCTGTAATGACTCGCCATTCAGGGGGCTTGTCAATAAGTGATTTCTGATGCGCTCTTGACCGAGCGTCAGATAGTTCGAGAAATACCCACGGGGATAAAATACCCGACTATCCAGATAGACAAAATTTTTCGCAGCTGTTGTGCTGAACTAGGAATATTTCTCTATAATGGAAGAGCATCCTGGATCTTTTGTCCTAGCTTAGGTACATGGTGGCATGCTGGCAATTTTGTCTATCTGAGCAAGAACGCCGATTTGACCCAAGCGGAAGTTTTGGAAACTAGGTGAGGCTCGGGCAACATAGCAACATAGAAGCATAGGAAATGACAAGCCCCCTGAATGGCGAGTCATTACAGGAAATTCATGGGTCCCTGGTACCAGCTAGTTCTGAAAGTTGCTCCCGAGACCGAAGCTTTACGAGGTTTCTGCCGTTCGGAATTGACACAGGTGCCAGCTTCGTTTACAAGCTAATCTCGGACCCAAGTTGAAATCAGTTCAACTTTTGAGGGTACTAGCCAATCAGATTGCTTTGGGAAAAATTGAGGAATATTCGGATTGGCTAGTTTCGAACCAAGCCCAATAGATAAAATCAGATCCACTCCTTGCTGTTTTGAAAACCGAAAGTGAATTTGGTACATTGTTTTTTAGATTAGATTATTTTATTGCTAAATTACATAATAACCCATCATGATAGGTAACTGCACATGAGAAGATATAAATGCACTGGCACAGGGCGGTTACCACAAACTACTTCAGCTTAACTTAAACAATAACTTAATTTCATTTCAACACTAATTAATCATTTTTTTTTTCATATAACACACAAAAGAAAAAAGAAGAAAAAAAGAAGAAGAAAGAAAAAATAAATAAATAAGGGTAATAAAAAAATAAATAATAACTTATACCTTCATTCTCTGAATCGTGACTCCTCACCCCTCCAACAAAAATTTCTTTACTCTTTTTTTAAACTCGGTCTGACGTGGTTCAGCATTAGCCAATAAGAATATTCCTCACTATTCCCCTAGGTAATCTGATTGGCTAGTACCCTCAAAAGTTGAACTGATTTCAACTTGGGTCCGAGACTAGCTAGTACCCGAAATAGGCACCAGTATCAATTGCGAACGACGGAAACCCAGCTAATTCTCGGTCTCAGAGCGATTTCCGGAACTGTCTGGTACCGAGTATTAGTTAAAATCCGTTGTGAATGGGCCTTAAGACCTCTACAGTTGGAAACACAGGATACTCTGTTGAAATGGTGTCATGGAAAATCGAGCTATCCGCTATCGGGAACAAATAAGCAAGAGTCTTAGGTCCAATATACCGACAAAACAGAACAGAGCTGGAGGTACTTGCTCAGCTTTGAGTTGATGCCCGTCTACTTCTCTCTCCGCCGCTGCGCATATTAGAGGTGTAGCAGGCGTGCATGACCCGCTCTGCAGCGTGTCGCATGTGACGTCCCAATGGTAGACAACCAATCAGCTGTTACTCGCGACATTTCTTCTCCAGGACTCCTACTGCGATATCTGTTTGTAGAGGTAGCCAATTGCGATGTTTCGCGTAGCGCCTACCTTTCGCTCCTTTGCATCGGCAGGGTATCGGGAATGTATTCGACCCGCATAGTCGTACTACAGAGATAGGGAGACGGAGGCTCTTGTGCGTATTTGTTCTTGCCGCTAACTAGCGTTTGGTCTTTGTCCAACTTTAAACGGTGAAAGTAAGAGTAAACGGAAAAAAATAAACAAACCAGAGGATTTGCATAACCATAACACGTGACACGTATAGTTTGACAGAATGATCGGTCAAAATATCAACAGAGCGATTGTTTTAACGACAGACCAATCGCTAGCAGGCGTTAATTATCGCGACTCGTGGGGGTTTCCTCCCTTTTCCCATTTGGCACCACGTGGAATCGTAATGTAAACTCGAAACCCCGCTCAAATGGTTTCCCTTCACTTTCCCTGAACCATGTGACGAATTTATTTTACTTATCACCTTAGTGTTATCAATGATGTAAGTACCGACGACAGAGTCTAGAGATTGTCCCTACTGTCCGAAAAGGGAGAGACAGAAACTTGTTTCCTTCAGGTGGATCGATATTGCTTCTGGTTGCCTGGTGCTGTCCATGTGTCCCAGTGTAATACCTTTATGCCCGGGCCACATTCAGTCACATCTGTACGTAATTTGGTTCGAAAATTGGTTATTGGGTTGGGTCGGAGCCGGATTCGTTGAGGGGACTTAATGCTTCGGACACATTAGTTGCGTTTTTGCAGATACCATGGTATCCGATACCGCGGTCAAAAGTCGTTTTTGCAGTTATCGTGATATCTGATACCACGGTCAAAAGGCGTTTTTGCAGTTATCGTGGTATCTGGCCAGTTATCGTGGTATCAGATTTTCAGATACCACGGTCCGACCGTGTTAACTGATCGTGGTATCTGAAAAAGTCATCTCACTTTCATCAATTTTAGTCTAATTGGTGAGAAAGAAGTTCGGCCAGATGTTTGTCACTTAGTGGACGTGACTGAATATCAGTTTGTCTTTTGGGATGACTTCGAAAAGCGCAATTTCGGCATTTGTCATTTCTGCAGAGCAACCGTATATCAAATACCACGGTTACTGCAAAAATGACTAATTGCAGATCCAGTTACCGTGGTAACAGATACCATGGTATCTGCGAAAACGCAATTATTACTTCGTATTCCGGGCCTCACAACTAATTCAGTCTTGTCGAGCTAGCCCACGGCCGCGCAGCAGCACTTTCTGACTGACTGGCTCCTCCTCCAAGGCGGGGCCACCTGTCACTTGTAACATCGTCGCTCATGGGAAAACATATCTGTGACTGAGGTCTGTGATTGTCCACAGACACATTTCAAAATGGCGGAGATGGATTTTTTCATCTCGGCTATTTTTCATTTTCAACGTCTTTTCTTCCCATTTTCGACCATAAATCGGTCTTATTACCAGCGTTACTACCAGATATGACTATAGTTGGGTCTGGGCATTAGAAAAATTGCAGCTTGCCGAATGAAAACGAATATTCCTATATCACCGATTGAAAAGAGCAATGCGTCGGCAACCGCCCAGTCTGAAGTGTTGGACCTGTACGGTCTTCCGCGTTTTGCAGTGCTTCAGAGATGCTCAGCGATTACGGCGTTCTGAACTTTTCGTAATTGGCGTATGCGCATCGTACATCTCTGAGAAATCGGTTGCTACTATCGCAAAATTGCATAGTAGTTATGTAACCTGTGCTGTGGCTTCGCCTATCTTTGCCCGTTTGGGTTAAAATGTATGGAAAAGAAAGATGTGGCTAATTTACAGGCCCGTATGCAGGAATTTATTTCGGGTTGGGGGTGCCTTCCGGGGGGGGGGGGGCTTTGCTTGCGGGTCGGACGAAAAAGACATAGATTAGAGGGAAAAGCCTATAAAAATGATTCTTTTGTACGTTTCGGGAGGGGGGGGGGGGGGGGGGTCAAACCCCTAACACCCCCCCCCCCTGGATACGGCCTTGCTAATTTATGTAGTTTTGTAATTACGTTGTTTTACTTTTGTTTGTTTGTTGTGGTGTTAATATATGGCTTCTTGCTGGATTGAAAGTCTTGTTCTTCACTTGGGCCAATCAGAATATTCCAATGTCACGAACAGATTCTCCAGACAGTTTTGACTTGTAAGTTGTTTTGACTATAGAATATTTTAGGGAGGGAAAAGCTAGCACACAGTCCAAGGAAAATTGAAACTGCGCTGGATGGTTGTAGCCCTGTTCCCGCGAGAATTAGACAATCAGTAATGTTTGTTCCTTGACGTCACAGTTCCTGGGGTATGGGCTGAAGACAGTCTGACACCATAGATTTCCACCAGCCCCAATACCAGTCAGGACCAAATAAAAGGGACAAAGGGTTGTTCATCCGCAATCAGTCCAGAAGTTTCCAATCAAGCTGGTTTAGATATCCCAGCGAAGATGGAATTAACATTGTCCAGACAAGACCGGGGCCTACTAGCCGAGATATTCTACTACCAGCCCTACTACCGTGCCTACTAGAGAGCCTGCGATCCCTCTGGGGCTCTACCCGATGAAAAAAGCCTGCGTAGTTGTATGATAGTTGTACGAAAAAGTTGCATGTATCGATATGGAATACTATATAAAGAATACTATAATACGATAAAGAATACTATAATAATAATAATAATAGATTTATTGCCCATCAAATGCACAAACGTACAAAAAGACGGAGTAATTAAATGAGGAAGAAGAAAAAAAACAAGAAAGAAAGAAATGAAAGAGAAGAACATTACTGTCAACAAAAATTCTGGAAAGAACACACGAAACTTTAAAAGAAAACCACACACACTGGCAGAATTTACACAGAATAAAGCATCTGCTCAGCTGCATCAAGGCTGCGCTTAAAGCGCTCTCGCCTTTCCCGAATAAGCATGGGCACTGGTCTGTTTTTTTTCGAAAAACAGAAGAACAGAAAACAGGGCATTTTGAGAACAGAACAGAAACAGAAACAAGGGTCGTAGAAAACAGTTAACCTGTTCTGTTTCTGTTCTGTTTTTCTTATAAAACAGAAAACAGCTGTTTTGTTGAAAAAAAAACAGCTGTTTAAACAGCTGTTTTCTGTTTTTCCCACACTACCAATAAGAAACCGAGTTGGGTGTTTGTTTTAAGCGGATAAAGTTCCCCGTCTCAGTTCTAAGCAAGGTTGTTACTAGTCAAACAAGTACAGGGAAATAAAAACGATACTGATACTAGATGTACGATGCATCTGCTATTTTCTCGAGCGTCTTGTACGCTATGCGAGTGCATTGCTTTCGACCAAATACAAACAGACCGAAAAGGCCGATTCACTGGGATGGACGGTTGCAGTGGGGAGGGGGTTCCCGTACATCATGTAAAATGGGCCTAAAGAAGACCCTCGCCAAGAAGGGCCGTAATATAGCTCTAATAAATTTTGGCTGACGTATCCGTTTTGAACTGTCGAATATTTAGAATGTCTTTTCGTTATTATTATTTTAACTTCTCGATTCAGGGGATAACATATGCGAACTATCAGGAAAGGCCGATTCACTGGGTAGGACGGTTGCAGTGGGGAGGGGAGCTACATAACGCGGCTACATTTTGAAGATAAAACAATCATGGGGGATCACAAAAATGCACCATTTGATGAAAAATATTGTTTGCGCTTAATAGTTAAGATGTACACTTTAAGGGGTTTAAAGTTTCAGCAGAATCAAATCACTCGTTCCAGAGCTATGCATGTCACTTGCTTTACGGGAACTCCCCTCCTCATCCTAACAATGGAAGGCTAGACTTGAGGAAACAACCATAAAACAATCAACATAAACTCAAGTCTGTTCTGCCTTCTAGCCAAGAAATTGTTATTGACTGAAGCCTGACTATTAAAGAAAAGTGTGTGAGATTACACGTTTTAGGGAGTTTCTGGCAGCTTTCTTGCTCAGTTTTCCGAAATCTTGGTTGGCTTACCTATGCAAGCTAGCGATTCTCGTCCCGCTATACTTTTTTTTCTAGTCGTCTTCACGAACGTAATCCTTTCGAGTCGACCTGAATTCCTTTCTACTTTGAGGGATTTCTTGTCCGTGCCTGAATTCCTTGTCCCGACATTATCTGTTCTTGTTATGATGAACAGCATGCAGAAGCGGGTTTTACGCCTGGTCAAAGAGCTTTATAAAACTAATCCTCGCTTTCCCTTTTCGCAATATTTGACGAGTTGTTTCATTATTTAGAAACATCTAACAAGCAGAGTAACCTGGAATGAAATAAGGGGTTTTAGTTCTGCTTTAAACGACTTATCTTATCTTTTAGGATGGAGTCTACATAGACGTCGGCACTCACATGGTAATTGCTGCCGTCGCCATCTTTACTCCAGTTTCGAAACTGACAAATCAGAGACCAGTCAAGACAGTCTACAGCATTGAATCTGACATCTAGCGACTCAAAATGACAAGTGCATACCAGTGCACCAACAGAGTACATCATATGATAATTTAAAGCAGGAATGAAAAGTGATCGTGGGCTGCTAAGTGGACATAATATGTCTTTTCCCACCTTTTTAGAATCGTCATTAGATAAATTCTCACGTGCACAAGACCAGAGTGAGTCGAACAATTGCGCATCCTAAGTAAACTGTAGCTTGTGGCTTTTGTACCAGAAAGTGGAACTGTGAACCGACCCAGATGTCGACCCCTTTACAACAGTATCCCTCATAGATGGGATAGTCTCAACAGTAGCTGAAAAATGGGAGCGAACGCAGCCTGTTTCACTATACAAGGATTGTGAGCTCGAATCCCATAACCCTACGTACCGAATGTTGAGAGGTGAAGACCATCTAATCGACTGTTATTTTTCTTTTAAAATGTTCTAATGAAGTTTTTCTAATTTGGAAGAGAAAAAGGAAAGGAGTCGCATATATCGATGGTCTGCATCAGTTTGATCCTCAAGTGTAGCTTCAACTCAGTTTAAGACTATCACCAAGTGCTTCTGTGTAGACATAGGCTGTGTTGTTCTATAGGTCTTTTTACACATTTCTAAGAAAAACAAGAATTGCATCGCAAAGATGATCTATGTCAGTTTGATACTCAAGTCTATCTTCAACTCGATTGAAGACTATATCATCAAGTGGTTTTGTGCGGACATGGGCTCTGTCGTTCTACACATTCCAAAAGAGATGTTCGTATATTTTAAGATATCACTGGCTGTGTGTTTTAAAATTAGGAAATGGTTCCTACTGCTAAGCGGTTAAAAGTAGTTTGCGAAAAAGAAAAAAGAAAAAGGAGGAAGAAAGTAAAAGAACTACGGACTCGATGGGAGAATGCGTGCTCCAATCTTTGATTTTTTCGTTCGAATTTTTTTAGGTTAGTATTGCGCTGGACGTATTTTTTAGGCTACGCTATGTGACAGAAGTGTTTTTACAAGAGGATATTTATATATTTATGACCATCTAAAATAAAGACGAGGTTGATTGACTGGTTCTGATAAATGAATCCCAGATGAATACGTAAATTCCTTCAGCACGGTTTGATCCTTCATCATAATGATGGTGTTTGCGAGTGCAGTGCGTCCAGAGGCGTCACTAGCCAAAATGTTTGGGGGGGACGAGGCATTTACCGACTGGCTGGTAATTTTTACCGACTGTTTCTGCAGAAAAAACGACTGTTCTCAACAACAAAAAATGACTGTTTTGAAAAAAATCGACTGATTTTCAGTAAAATCCACTCATTTTCAGAAAAACGACCATTTTTACGAAAAATCAACCAATTTTCAGAAAAACCGACTGTTTTCATGAAAAAAAATCAACTGTTTCGACGAAAAGTCGCGGCGCTTCGCGCCGACTCGGTTATTTTTTACCGACTGGCGGACAGCATTGGGGGGGGGGGGGGGGGGGCCTTCAAGCAAATTCAAAGTTCTAATCTGGTTTACCTTTTAAACTCAGATTTAAAAAGAACATTGTTTTCGAATCTTTTAAACTCAGCCTCAGCCAGATTTCAAAAGAGAATTCAAAACCAAGTTCTACCTTAACTTCTTACATATCGATCGACGTTATAGGAATTCCCGTGTAACTGCTACTTTTTTTTCCTCTAGCCCTTGTGCAAAGCTATTTTCAATTGCCCAGGACCTTCATGTTTCTGCCCTTGGTCATATCTCCGCATTCCATCTAGGAAGAAGATTTTTTAGACCCGATAAGTCCCGTTTCTTTTTTTTAATATTTATTTTTTGATCTTGTGCACTTACTACATTATCGAAAGGTCAGTGTATTTTTTCCTTTTACTTGTCTGGACTGCGCTCTTTTCCTCTTCTTAAATGCAGAAATTAAATAGCATCATCATCATCATAACGCTTTCAAGACGCTGCGGTTTGCAAGCGGGAGATGAGGAGGGGGTCAGTGGGAGTTGAGCAAGTCGAGTTTAAGGTCAGAGCAAGAGTCTATAAAGAGGCTTTTCTAGTCATTTTCTAAGCAGATCAGAGTAGATCAAAGCAGAGTGCGGTAAAGCTTCGAAATGACAACATAACAGTGAGTAACTAACAACGGAAGGGTCCTAAAAATGAACTTAGCGAAAACCATTCGAGCAAATCTACGCCTTCGTTAAACGCTATCAGACTGAGAGACTTCGTGGGCATATTAGTGAGCTGACAGGAAGGCAGATTCCTTTCAGGCCACTCTGTTGGACGGCTACAGTTCGCGTAGAAGCTTATAACAGTAATACCCTAACACCATGAGTAAAACAAATTGTTTTATGGGCGCTGAAACACTGGAAGAAAATAATGCAGAGGGAAAAAAGAAAACAAAGCTATTACACTGGACTTTCAAGAACAAGGCGAATGGCCTACATGAGATGCAGACGACAAAATCAGGACAAAAAAGTGTTGCATTGTTAGAAATCTGATAACAGATAACAGGTGTTTGCGCATCCTTGTTTTAAACATTACGAGAATTTATCTCTTACGAACATTTAGGACGTTATGTTTTTGAGAAACAAAACACTTAAAAGGCTCAGAGAGAAGTAGGCTATTAGCTGCGTTTTCGACCGTCATCCAGTTAACCGACCTGCAGGATTTCACACTCTATGCCGTTTTACTCCTTTGGTTAACCGACCTATGTCTTTATCAGAGCAAAACTGCAGAGCAAAATAACACTAGTTAGTAGCGCCAAGACTTGAAAAAATGACACATACTCGAATACCAGCGAGACTAGTACCACTGGCGGTAGAGAACGTCCATACTGAGGTTGCGTTCCGGAACTTAACGATCGTTAACAAATTGTTAACAGTTGTTAAATTTTTGCGTTCCACGTTTCTGATTTCGAAATTGAAGCTCCTCCCACCTACAGTTTCCGTTCCAGAGCTTAACGATTGTTAACTATTTTGTAACGATCGTTGCAAATAGTTAACAATTGTAGAACTGGGAAAAGTTAACGATCGTTAAAGCTGCAGTTAGCTCTGCCCCGAAGTAAAGTTAACGATTGTTAACAATTGTTAAGTTTGTGGAACGCAACCTGAAACTCAATTTGTCGTGCACCCGCGCTGGCTCCGTTAACTTCAGATTCCAAACACAGCAAAAGAAACATACAACCTCTCCTGTTTCCTCGATGTGTGCAAACCGGATCTTAGCTGGACTAGAAATCTTTAACCCGCAAGTCGGTCTCTTGAATGTCCCGAGCGCAGTGGTCGGCGCTACGAGTAAGACCCGTTTCTGATGCATCGAAAGTATAGGAATATAGACGTTTTTTGCATCGCCGGGCGAACAAGATGGGATGCCGGAAAAAACGGCTTATAGTCGTAAATAGGTCGGGTAACTGGATGACGGAGAACTGGCAAACAACGCAGCTATTGTCTCTAAATTAAACACTTCAAAAGGCTTGTAAGAGGTACTCTCACATTTAACACAAGGGCGTACAAACCTTTTTTTGTCTATTATACCCGGTCGCTTTTCTGTCGGTCTGTCCGGACGACCAAATATATTTGGCGGCACAAAAAAGCACAACGGTCATCTAACTTCAAGAACAAACCCTGAGACCTTAGCAGTGGGAAAGAAAGGTATGAATACTTCGAACGATATTTTCGATAGAATTTCTTCCGAAATTCTGCAGGAATGCAATAAAGGAAACCGTTTCGTTTTTCGTATCTTAAACAGTTCATGAAGATATAGGCTAAGATAATCAGCCCAAGTGTTTCGACTTTCTTTAGAAATAAGGACTAATATGCACTTTCACTTCAGACTGCATGTGTTTACTTCTTGCCACAGCCTGAACAAGACCCTTGCCAAAAAGTGCCGAAATATCGCATGCTGATACAACAGCGGACCTACGTTTAGTGCCGCCAAAGGTGCTTGAAGGTAATTTGTGACGGACGCCCCGAAAATTTCCCGGTATAAGGGTCTCCACAGGGTTTAATCCGGCACTGATAATCTTTCATTTGGTCTTTATCCAGTCTCGATGGTCTTCCATCACGAAATTGCATCTCAAGTCGAACATGGTGAACGCCATCTAACGCCAATTTGTTTGAAGTTGCATCAGATTACAGCTCTAATTGCAACTGAAGATGACGGCTGCTTTTCCACTGTGTCGTTAAGCTGCTTTCACATTGACGCTTTTGCCTTTCACACTGAGCTACGCAAGCCTTGCGTTGCGCTTGCGTCGACGCAACGCAGAGCTTACGCAGACAAATAAAACGCAACGCAAGAATAGAACCAAGTTCTATGCTTGCGTTGCGTCGACGCGTACGCATCAGATTTATCGAAAATGGAAGTTTTGGAAGAAAAACTGGAAAAACTTGCTGATGATGAAGAAAAAATCGCTACTTGTGGAAGAAATTAAAATACAGCAGAAGAAATCGAGAAACGAAAATGCAAATGAGCATCCAGCGTGAAAGCTTCTCGCGCAGGTGTGAAAGATACGCTTTGCAACCTATACGCAACGCAAGATAAACGCATACGCAACGCATCGCGACGACGCGTCAATGTGAAAGTAGCTTTACTATCACATTACGAAATTGTAGTTGAACGGGAGTGCGCTGAACGCCATCTATCACTACACGCTCTTGCTCGGCTACAACTCAGGATACCTCCAGATTGTTCTCAATCCTTATGGCCGTTTTCGTCCAAACCGATTTCGCTCAACCGGAAGGCGTTTGGGCGAATTTATAATGCATTCTGCGCGCCTTACATCTTGTACTGTTCTGGTGTGTACCGCATTCTGCGGAAAAAGACATTTAAGTTTTGAAGATGTCCTAGGCAAAGAACTAAAAATCCGTAAGACGTTTGGAGCTTTAATCCATCTGAGGGGTAAGCTTAGACGTGATATTCTGGCCCGTACATACCAGTCAACTGTTTTACCAATAGTATTTTTCCAGCGGTGGTGGTGAATGGTTTTAATCGTGCTATGATTGCTAGTGTTCGTGTGTGCTATTTTAAATATTGTGAATTTTTGCTTGGATACCCTTTATTTGCTAGAAATACACCTCTAATTAATTCCCTTTCAGTGAAAGATCCTGCCCTGGCAATTCGGCAGAAATTTGGAAATTTTGTAGCTAAAGCTAATAATATTCTGACTCTGAAGAATCTGTTTTCATTTTTCGATAAAAGTTAATAGTTAAGTAAGTACAGTGTGTTGTTTAAAGTGCGTCAGTTGTTATTTATTGTTTTGAAACTTATTTGTGACAGTGTTTTTATGGCACTTGCAGCCTCTGGCTCAAGTGCCATATACCTATCACAATTCCTACTGTCGGTCTGTCGGTCGGTCCGAGTTTTTTGTCACACTTTTTCGAGTTAGGGTACTTCCAGATGTGCTAGGACAATGAAACTTGGCAGGCATATCAGGGACCCGACCAAACTAACTTGGAAATAATCAGTTTCCCGATCCGACCATACGCGGGGGAGTGGAGGGCGCTGGAAACGTGAAAATTAAGGGCATTTTGTCACATTTTTTCGAGTTAGGGTACTTCCAGATGTACTAAGACCATGAAACTTGGCAGGCATACCAGAGACCCGGGGGGAGTGGCAGGCATACCTGTGATGTCACGTTTAAAGTCTTGACCGGATTCGGTAGCCAGGGGGGAGTCGGGGGGGGGGGGGGAGACCGGAAATTTCAAGAAACGGTTAGAATGTAGGGATCGGAGTGAAACTTGCTGGGAAGAACAAGCATCTGCTCTAGAAAAATCGTCTAGACAATTGTACTGGATCCGGACATATAGGGGGGGGGGGGGGGCGGAATTCCGGTGATGGCGGTTTTGGGGATCTTCACGATGAAACTTGGCAGGCATATCAGGGACCCGATCAAACTGACTTTTTGCCTCAAGGGTTTACTCACACATGAAGTTCTGGCTCCCTTAGAGTGCGCATCTCAACCGCAAAGTCGAAACTTACTTTTGATCAATCAAAACATCTTAACCCATGCAAGTGCCATATGAGCTTACAGCTCTTGTTTGTCACACTTTCTCGAGTTAGCGTACTTCCAGATGTGCTAGGACAATGAAACTTGGCAGGCATATTAGGTACCCGACCAAACTAACCTGGAAATAATCATTTTCCCGATCCGACCATATGCGGGGGAGTGAAGGGCGCTGGAAACTTGAAAATTTAGGGCATTTTGTCACACTTTTCGAGTTAGGTACTTCCAGATGTGCTAGGACCATGAAACTTGGCAGGCATATTAGAGACCCGACCAAACAAACTTAGAAATAATCAGTTTTCCGATCCGACCATTTTGGGGGGGGGGGAGTGGAGGGCAGGGGAATCCGGGAAATTGAGTTGAATGTAAATGGAATGTAGGGCGCTGGAAACTTGAAAATTTAGGGCATTTTGTCACACTTTTTCGAGTTAGGTACTTCCAGATGTGCTAGGACAATGAAACTTGGCAGGCATATCAGGGATCCGACCAAACAAACTTAGAAATAATCAGTTTTCCGATCCGACCACTTTGGGGGGGAGTTGATGGCAGGGGAATCCAGGAAATTGAGTGGAATGTAACTTTCGAACGGGTGATCGGATTGTAATGAAACTTAATAAATGAATAGATTATATATCAGTGATGTCCCGTTTAAAGTCTTGACCGGATTCGATAGTCAGGGGGGAGATGGGGGGGGGACCGGAAATTTCAAGAAGCGGTTAGAATGGAGGGATCGGAGTGAAACTTGCTGGGAAGAACATGCATCTAAATCGTTTAGACAATTGTACTGGATCCGGACACTTAAGGGGGGGGGGGGTCGCGGAATTCCGGTGATGGCGGTTTTGGGGATTTTCACGATGAAACTTGGCAGGCATATCAGGGACCCGATCAAACTGACTTCAAAATAAAATTTTTGTCGATCTGATAATGGTGGGGGGAGTTGAGGGAGGGAAATCCGGAATATTCGGTCACGCGTAACTTTGGAACGGGTGATCGGATTCGAGTGAAATTTAAGAATTGAACAGAGGACATTTCTCTGGTGATCTTTTTCATATCCGGACCGGATCCGGCAACTATTGGGGGGGGGGGGGATACGTGACCCGCTTAGAATGGAGAGATCGGGATGGAAATTTGTGGGAAGAACAAACAGATGCTCTAGGTAAATCATTTACTGAGGTGGATTGGGGGAGCTGGGGGGGGTGGGGGGAATCTCAAGGAACGTTAGAATGGAGGGATCGGAGCGAAACTTGCTGGGAAGAACAAACATCTGGTCCATGTAAATCTTTTACAAAATTTGACTGGATCCGGACACTTGAGGGGGGGGGGGGGGAGGGGGTTTCCCAGAATTCCGGTATTTGTGATTTTTACGACGAAACTTGGCAGGCATATTAGGGACCCGGTCAAACTGACTTGTAATAAAAAAAAGTCCTCGATATGATAATCTTCGGGGGGGGGGGGAGTTGAGGGATAGGAATCCGGAATATTGAGTCATGCGTAACTTTGGAACGGGTGATCGGATTCGAGCGAAATTTAATAATTGAACAGAGGACATATCTCTCTGGTGATCTTTTTCATTTCCGGACCGAATCCGACAATTATTGGGGGGGGGGGGGAATACTTAACCCGCTTAGACGGGTGTGATCGGAATCGAACTTTCTGGGAATCACAAACAGCTGCTCTGGATTAATCGTTTACAGAACCGGATTGGCTCCGGGTATTGTGGGTGGAGTTGCAGGGCGGGGGGGGGGGGGGTCTGGGATTCCAGTGATCGCGAGTTAAGGTACTTTCAGATGTGCTAGGACGATGAAACTTCGCTGGAATATTAGAGATTCAACAACATTTACTTAGAAATTGCTACTTCCCAAATCCTTCCCAAGTTCCTTAGGCCGTGAAAATTTCGGGACGTCCGTCACAAATAACCTCCAAACACCTTTGGCGGCGCTAAATGTAGGTCCGCTGTGGTTTATGCATGCGGTATTTCGGTACTCTTGGGCAAGGGTCTTGTTCAGGCTGTGGCAAGAAGTAAACACGTGCAGTCTAAAGTGAGATTGCAGATTAGTCCTTATTTCCGAAGAAAGCCGAAACACTTGGCTCTCGGCTGATTATCTTCGCCTATATCTTAAAGTGCGAACACACGATGAGGATTTCTCAGAAGCTCCCGATCCTAATCGTGTGTTCGCACTATTAATGAACTGTTTCAGATACGAAAAACGAAACGGTTTCCTTTAGGCCTATTGCATTTCTGCAGAATTTCTGAAGAAATTCTATCGAACATATCGTTTTAAGTGCTCATACCTTCCCGAGTGAAAATAAAGATAGAGACAATTTTATAGTTCCTACGACCCTATTGTCACCATAGAAACCATGTATACGTGATTGTTTATTGTTTTGTATTGGTTCTATTTGCGTCTAAGGTTGCTATAGTCTAATAGTTTTGTATCATTCTCAATAGGTACCTGTCAATCATTAATGAAGCGGCTTTTATTGTCTGGTATGGGATCAAAAAGGTTTCGGGCTCTGAGGGGGAACGAACCCTAAGTCCCAACCCAAGTCACTTTTGTTCTGAAGTAAAATGGTGACGGACCGGAATTGGATCAATCCTGCGTCCTCTGTGATGGGAACCTCACACTTTAACCCTCAGGGCTATCCGTACTTGATATAAGGGCTGAATGTATGAAGTGATACAGTTTATGGATGAAAATAAGACCGAAATTATTTGACTCGCAGTCTGAGGAAATTTGTGTAAAAGAAATAGTTTGGTACAATTGGTCCTGGAATTATACATGTTTGGACAGTGCGCCTTATATCTGACTTTTCCGAGGGACTTAAAAATAGATGGTCGTTTCTTTTTACGTTACTCCCTTTTGAAGATTTCCTCTAGTTGCCGTCGGGAGAAAATGCACGAGTCTTAAACTCCCTAGTCTTACCGTTTTTTTTTTTTATCTAGACCAAAGTCAAGGTGGTACTACGATTTCCGAGTCTGACAAGCTGGCTTTAGCAGAATCTTCTGATAGGGGGCGTCACTTCTGAAATAGCAGTAGCATTTTGTTCGGCTTTTGCTTTTCGGCTATAGCTTTAAGCTTTTTTGGAGGCTTTCACCTTTTGCCAAGTCGTCTTTTCTACTAAGTACTTATCTCTTTTTCTTGGATAAAAATTAAATTTTTGACAGATAGTTGTCAACTACAGCGAGTTCCTTTTTGCAAGGCGCGAAGAAAGGCGAAAGTCGGCGTTTGCCTTTTTGACAAAAGCGGGATATGGTAAAACAGTTCAACCGTTTTAGGAACGACGTTTTAGGACCGTTTTAGGAAAACGCACAAAAAGTAAAAGCCGTTAAAACGGCAAGTGAAAAGGCGAACAAAGACGCAACCTGCAACTGAAATCAACCGCTAGCTGATTCCTTCGGATTCCGTTCTAACTGTCGTTTCTTAGTAATTACGTTTAAATACTCATTAGTTGCGTTTTTGCAGATACCATGGTATCTGTTACCACGGTAACTGGATCTGCAATTAGTCCTTTTTTGCGGTTATCGTGGTATCTGATACACGGTGCTCTGCAAAAACGACTATTGCCGAAATTGCACTTTTCGAAGTCATCCCAAAAGAAAAACAGATATCCAGTTACATCACTAAGTGCCAAACTTCTTTCTCACCAATCTGACAAAATTTGATGAAAGTGAGAAGACTTTTCAGATACCACGACCAGTTAACACGGTCGAACCGTAGTATCTGAATATCTGATACCACGATAACTGGCCAGATACCACGATAACTGCAAAAACGCCTATTGACCATGGTATCAGATACCACGATAACTGCAAAAACGACTTTAGACCGTGGTTTCAGATACCATGGTATCTGCAAAAACGCAACTATTGACTCTAACCTGACTTGGAATCAAATGTAATAAATGACTCAAAACGGATTGAATAAAATTGGTCAGTTAGAATTATGTTCTAGCGATTCTTTGATCCTTCTTGGCTTGCGTTTAAAGCTTTTCAAACCGAAGAGGATCCTTGCTAGAGAGGGCTGAAATATCACCGTGGAATATGTACATTTTAAGTTATTTCTCATTTGATTACACTTTTAAAACAAGTAAGTTGAAATGTGGAGTAAGTTCGCAATGTGGATTTTTTGTTAACTTACTTTGAGTACTTGTCTAGTCTTTTGTATTACTTTACTTTGATTCTCTGTGGTTCCGATGTCAAAAGTATTGGGCATATATAGTGCTTATGGGAAATCATTTAAACATACAATAGTTGTCTTTTGACGTTCTTGTAATCTAGTGACCGACAAATACGAAACGATTCCGCTCATACATAGGAACATATGCACATGTGCCAGTTGTCTTCTGACGTCCTTGCAATCCGAAGACCGGAACATACGTAACCATTCAGCTCGTACCTTGGAACATATGCCCATTAGCTAAGATCCGCTATAGTTTCAAAGGTGGAAGATGAAACACATTTAGGCTTCTCTAAGGACGTATAGACCATCACTCAGGAAATCTGGGGAACCTCAGAAACAATACGAGCATGGGCTTTTTGGTATGGTTTATCTATAGTTCTCTTTTTTTTTCACTCGGGTTTCTTTCCCGCTGCTTAGGTATCTGGGTTTGTTCTTGAAATTAGTTTAGTTTTTATTTTATTTTATTTTTATATTTAATAGTTTTTATTAGTTTTTAATTAGCGACTTTTGTCAGCACTGAAAGATCGCAAAATCGAGGGGGAGAAGTTGCGAATATGATTCCAATATCTTTGTGGAACAATCCAACTATTTCTGTAATCACTTGTCGAGAGACCTCGAATGAAACGTGTTCGGGCTTATGTGTGAGCGGAGAATTCGCCATGTTAGTCGTGTAAAAGGTATGGTGGAAGGGTAATTTCCTATGCTGAGAATGCGCCAAACACGGCAAACACATTTCCCGGCAGGGGACATCCCACGCGGGATCCGGAACGGGCGTCTGACCGAGTGCGCCGTTATGGCGGGGGTCCATAATACTGCCAGGCAAGTGGAGTGCTTTAAATGGCCACCTATGACCAGGGGCGTCCCGAGCCTTTCTTCATTGGGGGGGGGGGGGAGGGGCGAACCTGGTAAAAATTGACCGAATCGGTACCTGATATTGACCGAATTTATATTTTTTTTTTCTAAAACACCGCGAGTTGCCTTCAAGAAGCTATAATGTAAAAAGTTGCATAGTATGTACAAAATCAAGTCTAAAGAGAAATTTGGCGTGTTTTCACACTCTCCCACTTCTTTGTTTTTCAGGGATACGCCGTCACTAGCCTTTTACCTTTGGGGGACGTCCGGTTTTGCCAACAGGACCTGAAAATGTGCCGACTAAAAATGCAGTTGCTGCCAAGCGACAACGTCCTGAACGGCTTTTTTGAATCTGCCTTTTTTCTGGCAAATTCTAGCTTTTAACGTGGTTCAAGCACCTCAAAATTCCAAGCCTCAAACGCCAACATAATGACGCACCCTTCTTCTAAATAGTGATGACTGCTAAATGTGCCGCAGGCGAAATTTTTTGGAAACACTCATGATCAAAGTGCCTTTTTGCGATCCCAAGGCTACCTATTAAACCACAGAGCTGCCTGGCGAAAAAAGGGTCCATTCATTGTTAAATAGGTGTAAAGTACGTTTATTCTGAATTTACCTCAAACAAAAATAGGCTAGTTTTCACGTCAGGAGATGTGCTACCTACCTATTAAGCCACAGAGCTGCCTGGCGAAAAAAGGGTCCATTCATTGTTAAATAGGTGTAAAGTACGTTTATTCTGAATTTACCTCAAACAAAAATAGGCTAGTTTTCACGTCAGGAGATGTGCTTATTCCTAAAGTTCTGCAATCATTAGAAGTGTAAGTTAAGTAATGGATGGAAACCAGCTGAAGCTATCGTTAAATGGTAAAGAACAAGAGCTAAATAAATGCCACTTAGCATAATAACTGGGCACATTTACAGTAACTGGGGTGAACCAAATAATGAATTCGTAGTACCAGCGTACTACCGAAAAATTAACTAAAAAAATAAGGAGCAGATCGGGAGCGGTATAACGACCGAATTTGGCAATGGAATAAAACTCTTGGAATAACCACCTAGAACAACCGAATGTGGTAAGTCTAGTAACAGATGCGGACCAAACAAAAATCAGGTGAATTATCGAATTCGGTAACGAACCAAATAAACTGATTAATGACCGAATTATGAAATGGATTGACCGAATGCGATAGAACAGATACGGACTTGAGAATAAATAAATACGTTACATCACCGAATTTACGTGGGGACGTACCGAATGCGGTGAAATCGACTCGGACTGAACAAAAGTTGGATGAATTGTCGAATTCGGTCACCAATCAGAACCAAATAAATCTTATTAATGACCGAATTATGAAGTGGATTGACCGAATGCGACAGAACAGATACGGACTTGAGAAAAGTCGGGTGAACAACTGAATTCGCGAACGAATGAGACCAAATAAATACGTTAAATCACCGAATTTAAGTGGGGACGTACCGAATGCGGTGAAATGGACTCGGACTGAACAAAAGTTGGATGAATTGTCGAATTCGGTCACAAATCAGAACCAAATGAATCTGATTACTGACCGAATTATGAAGTGGACTGACCGAATGCGACAGAACAGATACGGACTTAGTCCGGTGAACAACCGAATTCGCTAACGAATGTGACCAAATAAATACATTAAATCAGCGAATTTACGTAGGGATATACTGAATGCGGTGAAATCGACTGGGACTGAATAAAAGTTGGATTAAGTACCAAATTCGATAAAGAATGGGAACCAATAAGCACGTTAAATCGCACGTTGGAAATGTGGGCACAATAGATTTTATAAAAACAGGCATCACGGTTTCGCCGCGATGCCCGTTTTGACCGAATTTTCGCCTTCGGCGAAAATTTGACCGAATGCCCAAAACGTAGGGGGGGCGCTGCGTCCCCCCCCCCCTCGGGACGCCCCTGCCTTTGACGGATGTGTTATGGAGACATCCCATAGCACTTTGCTCTTCAATAGTCCTCCTAGTTATTCCCTCCCTCAATCGCCTACTTTTCTATATATCTCTTCGGTTTTCATCACCATCATTAATTTCCCGGCATCGTGACAATAGGTCACTCGGTCTTTATCCACTAGCTCCAGTTAGCTGCTCGCTAATCCGAGGTCAGGCTTTGATCCATTTCATTCTAAGTATTTTGGCTACGGAAGGAGTCGTAGCCAAAACAATTCTGTTTCATCTTTAGTCCGAGCAGGACCTGTCTGTTATTTTAGTATTTATGGTAAGGATCAGTTTATATTTAGTTTATATAAACTGATCCTTACCATAAATACTAAAATATTTAGAGGTTACCCATTTTTTTTTCATGGCACTTGTAGCCTCTGGCTCAAGTGCCATATACCGATCGCAATTCCGTCTGTCTGTCTGTCGGTCGGTCCGGTTTTTTTGTCACACTTTTTCGAGTTAGGGTACTTCCAGATGTGCTAGGATGAAAACAGTTGGCAGGCGTATCAGGGACCCGACCAAACTAACCTGTAAATAATCAGTTTCTCGATCTGACCTTCTGCGGGGGAGTAGAGGGCGGGGGAATTTGGAAAATTTAGGGCATTTTGTCACACTTTTCCGAATTAGGGTACTTCCAGATGTGCTAGGACGATGAAACTTGGCAGGCAATCAGGGATCCGACCAAACTAACTTGGAAACAATCAGTTTCCTGATCCGACCATCTGGGGGGAGTTGAGGGCGGGGGAATCTGGAAAGATGAGTAGTGTGTAACTTTTGAACGGGTGATCGGACTGAAATGAAACTTGATAACTGAATAAAGGCCATATCTCTGATGTCCCGTTTGAAGTCCAGACCGGATTCGGTAGATACAGGGTGTTGGGGGGGGGACCGGAACTCTCGACAAACGGTTAGAATGGAGGGATCGGAATGAAACTTGCTGGGAAGAACAAGCATCTGCCCCAGATAAATCCTTTACACAATTGGACTGGATCCGGACCCTTGGGGGTGGGGTGGGGTGGGGTGGAGGGGAGTTTCCCCGAATTCCGGTGATGTCAGTTTTGGAAATTTTCGCGACGAAACTTGGGAGGCATATCAAGGACCCGACCAAACGAACTTGGAAATAATCAGTTTCCCGGTCCGACCATCTGGGGGGAGTGGAGGGCGGGGGAATCTGAAAAATTTAGGAGTGTGTATGATATCAAGGACATATCTTTGATGTCCCATTTGAAGTCCGGACCGGATTCGGTAGCTATGTGGGAGTTGTGGGGGGGGATACCGGAAATCTCGAGAAATGGTTAGAATGGAGGGATTGGAGTGAAACTTGCTGGGAAGGACAAGCATCTGCCCCAGATAAATCGTTTACACAAATGGACTGGATCCGGACCCTTGGGGGTGGGGGGGGGGGGGGGGGGGGGTAGAGTTTCCCTGAATTCCGGTGATGTCAGTTTTGAGGATTTTCGCGACGAAACTTAGGAGGCATATCAGGGATCCGATCAAACTGACTTGTCAAGAAACACTTACTCGATCCGATAGTCGTGATGGGAGTGGAGGGAGGGGGAATCCGGAATATTGAGTCATGCGTAACTTTGGAACGGGTAGTCGGATTTTAGTGAAATTTAATAACTGAACAGCTGACTTTTTCATGTCCGGGCCGGATCCGAAAACAGTTGGGGGGGGGGGAGGAGACCGGAAAATACGTGACCGGCTAATACTGGAGAGATCGGGATGGAGCTTCGTGTGAATAACAAACAGATGCTCTGGACAAATCTTTTCCAGAACTGGATTGGCTCCGGCGACTGTGGGGAGAGTTTGAGGGGGGAATTTCCGGTGATCACGAGCTAAGGTACTTCCAGATGTGTTAGGACGGTTCAACTCGGCTGGAATATTCGGCATTCTACCAGATTGGCTTTGAAATCGCCACTTTCCGAATCTGACTATTCCTTAAAGTACCAATCTTGACCGCAAAGTAAGAAAATACTTTTAATCGAAATATACATTTTCACGATCCCCATGAGCCCGTTATCATTTATGCCTCAAGGGTTTTCCTACAAATGAAGTTCCAGCTCCCTTAAAGTGCACGTGTTAACTGCAAAGTCGAAAAGTACTTCTTATCAAATGATTCATCTCAACTTATGATAGTGGATTCAACAGCTATGCGGAAGTCGGGTGGGAGTGATCAGAAACCTCAAGAAACGACTTGTATGGAGGGATCGGAGTTAAACTTGCTGGGAAGAACAAGCATTTATTCTAGATAAATCGTTTGCACAACTGGACTGGATCCGGACACTTTGGGGGAGGGGGTGGTGGAGCTTTTTGGAATTCCAGTGATGGCGTTTTTCAAGACGAAACTTGACAGGCGAATCAAGGAGCCGAAAAAATCAGACAGAGCCCTTACCTATACTACATACAGTTGCAAGTGCCATATGAGCTTACATCTCTTGGTTAATAAGCCCTTCTTTATGCGATGCTTTAGTGATCTTTTACTAGCCAATGTTGCGATATGAAAGGTTAACTTCCGACATCGAGGTTGGAATGGGAAAATAATATCAACACGGCCGTTTAAAATAACCGACCTGAGCCGAAGACGAGGTAGGTTACGAAAATTATCGCCCGATTGCAGCTAGGTTGATATTCTTAAATGGCCGTCGAGCTTGTTATTTCGATATCAACCGAGATAGAGGTGTGTTAACTATTAAAACTTTTCTGAACAGCCTTTAACAGTTAACCATTAACCATGAAAATACCACGCACAACCATGCGTAAGTCACACGGCCAAATTATTATTATCGTCACAAAGAAATCTAAGAGGTGGATATGACGTTATTTCAACCTCTATACGGAGGAAGAGATGATCATATCAACATCATAAGGTAATGTTTTTCGTTAATGTTTTTGTTTGGTTTTGGTATCGGTACATGGTCTCATCTCCATACTCTCTCTTCTCTTCTTTTTTTCTCTTACAAGTTAGCACAGCCTCGCAAGCCCCGCTTTTGTTGTGCTATTGAAAACAAAATGTTTATTTTCAATAAAACTGTTCTACTACTACTACTACATAGAGGTTGATATGAAGTCAGATCTACCGCTAATTCTCAGTGTGAAGATTATCGTGATGTAACTGACCGTGGGTCATAAGATGATGTGCGTCACACACGTCTTGGAGAAAAGTTATTTGAGAATTTATTATTATCCCTGCTGAGAGTGCTGGGTGTGTAGCAGTACTTTATTAGTTCTGAAACAGCTGCCAAGTTGGTGATACTATGGAAGAGTTTGTGGTACATACAGGGAAAGATTTTGTAAGGGTGCCAGGATTTAATGTTTTCGTAGCAGACTCGTCGTATTTCTCAACATAATCGTATTGTAAAGCAGCCTACTTTGCAAACACTCGATCAGTTGTTAAACCCAGAGAATGTAATTTCGTACGGTTCATCCCCCCCCCTAATAATACCACACTGTTTCTTACACTTGCAGGGTTAACCTGCATTGCAATGTTACCAAGGGCAGTTTGCGAAAAGCTCCTTCGTCAGAAGTACTGCTACTATTAAGCTCTACTGCTAGATATCAAGGGGCATGAATGAAACAACCAAAGCCGTGGGTAGTTGTTTTTGTAGAGTTTATATATTTTTGAATACAAATATGTATAAATAGTGCGAAGTTTCCTCTAAGAAATTTGTATTCTATCTATATTGCTCTTTTCTTAGTTTGATTATATCTCTATGGTCCATTATTTGATTCAACGAAGCAAGGCAGAAAGGCTAGTTAAACTCGAGGCTGTGTCGTCTGTAAATACGGGCCCATTGCTGGCAATTTCTAAGTACTTGAAATGTTTCGTTTGAAACTTTCAGAGTAACCAACTTTTTTTCACGGCTCTTTCATGTCTCCTTGCTAAAGATAAGAAGATAACTTCGTCGTTAATCACGCACCGAAGAAGAGATTATGATTCACGTGGAGTTGTGAATCACCACTTAGAAATGAACGTTTGAACTGAAAAATATGCAAAACTTCCACAAGGTTCGCATAGTTCCTGAAAAGCTTTTAATCTTTACATTCTGCTCTTGGCGGTATTAGAACACAAATCGCTTGCAACAAATGTGTATGTATATTGTTTTTTAATGACGGGCAATAAATTAGTCCTATCTTTTAAGACACGCTATCTACATGTCTTCGTGAACAGTGGTGTAAGGGTCACCGACCGGCTGATCCGATCTAAACGTGAGAGAAAGTATCAAAGAAATTGTATCCCTGTTTCTTTAGATGACCAATCTTGCTAGAAATATCTTTTCAGTACGAAACAGATCAGAAAAATTGTTTTTGAAAACACCATTCCTTTCCGCGTGAAATTAGCGATTTTCTTGTTATTTCTTAATTGAAGACCATGTTCAGCCTTCCTGCTCTCCAACGCGGCGACTAAGCAAAACAAAACTATTATATGGAAAACTAAGCAAAAGAAGTAAAAACCAGAAGACAGATCTGATGGTCTTCCTAAATGAAATATAACCCTTCTAGCTTCTCATATCCTTATGTGGGAAAAAGTTGTCAGCGGACGTTGAAGATTCCGGCGAAGTTTGCGTTGCGTGACGGGCAAAACTCAAAACGGCCGAAACAATTAGGAAAGGTGGGGATTTTAGAAGCTTATAATTCCATGAGACATCCTAAACGTTAGAATAAGCAAGAAGGGTCCTTTAAAGTACGTATCGCACCTGACATGTTGTATACGTTATTCACTGGAATTCAAAATTCAGAACAAAAAGAAAATGGAGTGTCGGGAAGGACCACTCTTCAATAATGGAGCTGGATAGATTTGGGTCTTATTCTATCACCCCAATAGGGGTGATAAATAAGAGCAAAATAGAAGATTCGCCGCAAATTTTGGAGCAAATCTCCCCGAAATTTGCCCAAGCCTGTCTTTCTGTGGTGCTAGTGAGCGGCGCTGGTGGGGTGGATGTAATGACCTATGCGGGGAACGAGGAACGAGCGTGTGGCACGTTTGGATGCTATCAGCTAAATGAGTTGGGGGGCGGGTTCGAGTACCAAGCTTTTACGAGACCCAAGTACGGTAATATTCAACAGCTCGGCATTGTGGTTATGACTATTCACTGCGTAGAATCCAACGTAAGCTGGAGTTGGCAAAGAGAGTTGCTGTGCACCTTTTCAGGCGCGAAACTCGTCCATCACGCGGCAAAATTCGAAACAGTGTCGCAGCCTGGTCAGTCGAAGCATTATTTGTGTAAAATGAGCGCGGCCGCACTCTTTGCCAAATCCGGATCGCTCTCGATTCTACATAGTGAAAAGTCGCAACTACTACAGTAGAGGTATGCGCATGTGAACGTCTGCTAACAGTGAACGATAGCCCAAGAAAAATCTAAAACCAAAACCAGACATTTTTACTATGAATAGCCTACTTGTAATAACCACTCACGCTATTGTCACTTTTTAAATATTTTGCTAATTCACGGCCGAAAGTGACTCAGAGCGTGTTCCATCCCACTTACCGTAGTTAATACGCATGGCGATTTGTTTTGTTAATGTCTCAAGGAAAAAAAAAACCTTTTTGGTTTGGTTGCAAAATAATAACGAGGGATAGTATTTTTTTAAATAAATGAATGAAAGTTTTAAGGAAAGGAGATATTCAGGAAGGAAAAAATAAAGAAAAGGATTTAAAGATGTGTTGAAAATGGTAAAATGAGAAAAAAAGGGTTAAAAGAGGGAATAAATGTAGAGATAGTGGAAAGTGTAGGTGACGCTAAATATATATGTCGGTCATTGAAAAAAAAATTAATAATCTTAAATATGAGATGTTAGGACCGTTGGCGTCACCGAAGGAAAGTGGAAGCGTAGTCAAATGGCCAAATCATATTGGACAGGAAAAACGGAAAAGCTGCTACGTGGCAATTAAAAAAAAACGAAAAAAAACGCATGACGTCACGAATTTGGGCTTTTTGCCGTCAAGGCTGGAACGATTATTCTATTTTCCAGCAGAGTACATGCCACGGGTGAATCCGACCAATCACGTTACAGAGATGCGTAGTTACCACGCTTACTACGCTCCCGAGCATGGTAAGCAAGTAGTTACTATTATAGTTACTATTTCGAGAAGGTTGGAACGGTCAGCGTAGTAACTTTTTGCGAGGTTGGAACGAAAATAGTAACTAATAGTTACGATTCTTAGAAGGGTGGAACTCGCTCTCAACTGACACCTGGTTTGCTTTTTATAATTTGAAAAGTTTGCCACGAATCAAATCAAATCATTTAATGTAAACAAGATACAGTCTCTCATAGGCATAGCCCAAATATGGTATCTTTTAGTCAAACAGTTAATACAAGAAAGATTTGTCAACGAGAAACACAAAAAGAATAGGATAAAACGCACAAGTTACGACTTGTTAAAAGTACGAACAAAACTCGGCACAAAGCTTCGAGAATAACGCTGTGACCTGGAGTAAACCGGTGTCAGTTTTGGAACTTTCGCAGCCGCCTCTCTGGGGAGTCGGGATCTGAGGGGGACAAAGGGCGGCGGGAGGAAGTTCTTGTAGATGGGGTGGAGGAGGAGGGTTGAGCCAAATTTTAGGCACAGTTTCTCTCGACGGACAAAAAGGGGGTCAAGTTTGTATTCTTTTAGATAAAAAGAGTAAGGCAGTGGGGAACCTCCGTAGATGATTTGTAGAGACCTCTTCTGAACCCGTTCAATTTTATCACTTTCTTCTTTTGTAAGAGCGAAATGCCAAACAGGACATGCATATTCTACTAGTGGGCGGATGAACATGCAGAAAATTAATTTTAGTTTAGCCTTAGGAACCCGGAATTTCTTTAGAGTCTTCAGCATTTGGATAGCACCATTTGCCTTTTTTACAATCAATCTTATGTTTTCATGCCAAGTTAGATCAGAAGAGATCACTACCCCAAGCAGGGTAGTGCTGTTACTGAGGAGGTTTGGGTCTATAGGTGGTTCGAATTCAGGTAGGCTTTTCTTGAGAAATGAAAATGTCATTACTGAAGATTTATCTTTATTTACCACCATATTTAATTTTGCTGCTTCAGAGGTAACTTGTTCAATATAATTGAAAGTATGACTTTTACACGCTCCAGATACTACCTCTGCTAGGGAAAGATCATCTACATACTTCCATCTTTCTTCCAGCCCGACAGCTATTTCATTGATCATGAGGAGGAAGCATAAAGGACCGATCACTGTTCCTTGCGGGACACCGCAAAAAACCGGTAAAGAAGAAGAAACATTATTTTTATATTTTACGATTTGTTCTCTGTTTGTTAGAAAGCTTTTTACGATATTAATAAGATATTCAGGAATATTTTTCTCTGCCATTTTTTCCAGCAAAATCTTGTGATCTACAAGATCGAAAGCATTTTTAAAATCTATTGCAATTAGATTTATCCATTTCCCGGGTTAAATCTAAATTTTATACAATAAACGAGGAACGCCCCTTCAATCAAGAATAAATAAGGGAAGAATTGAGAAGACTTGAATCATGGGACGTTGTTTTCTGCCCGATCCTAAAGTACCGGGGGTGGAGCCTATTCGGCGCCTGTCCAGACCACAGAGTAAATATTGGCGCTATTTCTTCTGATCGCCGTGCTTCGCGTCAAGGAAGTGCACCGAATTCAAATTAAACACAAAGAGGCCGACATTTTGCCCTTCTCTCTCCAACAAATCGCTGCTACCACTAGTTTAAAAGACGAGACAAAGGGCTAAAGTACAGTGAGATAATAGAAGTCGTGCAATCCTACATTCAAGGATGACGAAAATAAAGGAAGAAAAGAACCGATTTGGACTGAGCACTAAGTTTAAAGAAGGAAGGGACACGCTTCCAAACATTCATGCAATCTCTATGGCAGATTCTTAGTGATGAAAAAAAAAGACTGTCAATAGGATAGATAGTGAAACATTTAGCCAACTACCCGAGATAATGATATACATTTCGACCAAAAATAATAAATGGTTATCTCAAATATAGACGTTTTGAATGGTACCGTGCAATTATCATTTTCAGTTATCAATTAAAATTTAAAATTAGGAAATACTTCAAGCCAACTGTTTTTCGCAACTAACCGAGAAATGTTATGAACTGAATTTTGTGTACAGAGTACAACTTAAAAACAAAACATAACAACTCTTTGAGTACAGTTCACCAGCTATGCCCAAATTCCAACTTGAAGGATGTAAAAACATGATAATTAAAAAAAAAACCGATTACGAAAAGGCATAGACAATGACAAATTTGGGCAGATGTAAAGTGCAACTATCCGAGATAATGATATACCTTCTTGACCAAGAATAATAAGTTGTTATCACAAACTGATACGTCTTGAAAGATATCCTACACTCAGCAATCATTAATTTAAAATTAGGACTTTATACTGTTTTTCGCAACTACACGAGAAAATGATATGAACTAAATTTCGTGTAGAGTACAACTTAAAAACAAAACATAGTAACTCATTGAGTACATTTCGACAGCTAAATATTGTCCAAGCTTAATACCTTTTCTAGAAAAGATTCTTTACAGTCCTGAGAAGACTAAAATAAAAGTACTAATGTTCACACCAGTCCTATTGAATCTGAACTAAATGCATGCGTGTTAGGTCTGTGCTTCAGCGTTCAAGTTGCTTAATTGTTCCCCTGAGTCATCAAATGCCGCATTCCCTTGGGCTTCACCGTCTTTGTGAAGGGTGGTGACAACATAAGCTTCATATTGCAAATCTGACCCGAGATTGAAAAGGAGTTTCCATTTATATAATCCTCAGAATCTGCACTGTTTGAACTTCCCGCCTTTTCTGACTGCTTCATCACTTTTGCTCTGGAGGTAACATTTAATACTGCAAGAGGCAACACGCGAAGCTCCACCCCCGGTAAATAAGACGGACGAAAAGAGATCTAGGATGCTGACATCGGGGTTATTTGAGTTCTCAATTCTTCCCTTATTTATTCTTGCTTCAATGGAGAAGATTGCGGCCCACACCTGCAGACGTCTTCAAAAGAAGAAGGACCTTTTACTAAATTCCAAATCAAAGAAAGTTAATTGAATTTCTTCTTCAAGTTTGTGCCAGGATAACCTTGAAATAGTTGTCTGTTCTCTGATATCAAGTTGTTTTTTATTTTATTTTCCATTTTACTTTTTTATCCGCAAGTAACAAAGTCAAGGTAGTGGAACAGTTAAAAAAGTGTTCAAATAAGCATACCACTACTGTATACTGAAGCAAACATCACTCTTTTTTAAAAAAAAATATTTAATATATTCAAGTGATTACATGGGCGACATATCGAAGTGGGTAGATAGATAGATAAATCTTTTTATTCGCCAAAAACTGACCATGGCTCACGCCAAATTTGTTCGGTATAGTCATGCATATAAATGAACACACACATAATAGGCCTACGCATATACGGCTAAAATGGTCATAAATAACATGAATGGTGTCTTAACGCCACCGTGCTTTAGCGCCACCGTATGTTTTCCGCCACCCGGGAAATCTTGCATCATCAAGAGGATTAGTTGGGTCAGTCGAAAGGGTCAAATATTTTGGTAGGTCCACCGCCACCGTATGTTTTCCGCCAACTATTTAGTGCAGGTAGTGCAGGTAGCGCAGGTAGCTGGTTCATGTAATCCGAGATCTAAATCGTTAAATGCGAAGAGGGTTTACCGCCACCAACGTCAACTCTACATTAATCCTAGCTAATACGGAGACTGAGCTTAACGTTTCAAATAATTATTTATTGAAGTCCAACTAAAGAAACTGTACAACTTCAACAACTCAAGGCACCCAAACTATTCAAATTTCAAAAGGTGAGAAATCGCCCGCAGAAGTGCTTCCCTTGAAAAACATGAGCAGTTTGTAAACACTTGGATTAGATTCGGCTATACACTTGTTTAGACGGTTGTGCCATCCTTCAACACTATTTGTTGTACGATGTGATCCTTCACTGCAGTTCCAGGCCCTCAGAGGCAACTTCTCGTTCTCTAGCCACTGCTCGATAAAATAATCGTTAAAGTGGACGGATGATTCTGTTGCTTGTTCCATGATGTCAAGCCATGCATCCCCTACTTCTGCTACTGGGAAGTGTGCGAGGGCTGCCGCTTTTCTGACATGGGCTTGCAGCTCTAGCCCTTCCTGAGTTTCGGACCAATAGAGCGATACAAGGCCAAGAGCTTGCACTTTTCTGTACAAACACTGATTGAAGTGAAAATTGCACCCGTAATAATTTTATTACCCATCATAATGTATAAATCCACAAGCAAAATAAGGAAAAGCTACACAGTACACAACACTACGTAACCAACAACAAATAATCAACTATTTCAAGAGTCTATATATATCGCTAGTCGGGTCCATATCTTGCCTATACCGCAGTAAACATTTCGATCGGTTTCGTCAAAATAGATATTGCTTAGGGGTAAACGCACATGCTGAATCCATCTCTGAACATGATTTTGTCAAATGATTAGCTATTTGGCCTTAATCTGTTTCGAAATTTTAATAGTAAAACAGGTTCAAGGAATCTGGCAAAGACTAGATCTGGCGAAGACAAGACATTGTTCGGATCAAATATCGAATTTTTGGGATCCCATCGAAACCTTGGGTCTTGTTCAATGTTTCCTAACCATAACATATGCATTCCCGGAAACTGTTTAGCGAGGATCTGCAGGTCACGAACACTTGAGATTGTTGTTAGTTTTGTTTTTCTGTATATGGCTTAATAGCTTTCAAATACAGATATATATATAACATGATCGTAATACAAACTGGAGAAGCTGTGGAGACCAAAGACCCATGGTGGCGACAAGCTGAAAGCTTAACGCCAAAATGTAATAATAAATAAATTAAATTTGAGACCTGTATAGATTAATTCTTACGAGATCGAACAGTTATCGACCTTATCAGAAGGTTGCACAGAACCTGTTTCATGCACTTACCTTTGTCAATAACTTTCCGTGATTTCTCGCGGCCAACAGGATTGGACACTTCTTCGCGAATTCGTTTCCGAATGGTAGTCCTGGCTTGGAGAATCTGGTTATGGGCGCAGTCAGGCCTGTGACCTTCATGGGGCTTAGTAACGACTAACTCTCCGTTCCCACGTAAAACGGCCCTGGCAGATTTCTTTGAAGCAAACATAGTAAATATTGTCATTCTTTGTGCTCTTGAGACGAAACGAGAAACCGTCAACAATGTAAATGTCATTTTCTTTCACACTCTTTGTTTTAACCATTTCCATGATTATTTCTATTGTCACTGAGTCCGGGTTTTGCAGTTACAGTTGCTCTTACAAATACCTTTAGACCAGTTGGTAACTGATAATCCCTTAATCGCTGTGATACTTAATCCGGTTGGCGCTCGACACCCCATCAGAATATTAGGTCTGACAAGATTTGACCCAACCCTCTAGAGGAACTAATCCTCTTGGGGACGTAAGATTTCCTGGGTAACACCTTTTTCACATTTAAAGATTTAAATCTGAAACTACCTGAACATGCTACCTGCACTACCTGAATTAAAAGGTGGCGGAAAACACATGGTGGCGGAAAACCGCGGTGGCGTTAAAACACTGCTACCGACATATCAGTTGCCGGTCCGCAATTTTTAGAAGGTACTGAAAAACTAGGCCATTATTGCAAGGATCCATTTAATACCCCGGTGAAAGTTTTTTTACGTTGCGCATATACATACACATACATGGACACTACATTTCTTCTCAAGATCACCGGGAATTCTCACTAGCTTGTATTTTGCAGTTCAGGTATCTCGCTAGATGTTAGATTCGACGCTGTAAGCTGCCTTGACGATTTTCTCATAGGTCAATTTTGAAACGGGCGTAAAGATGGCAACGACAGCGAGTACCACATGTGTACCAATGTCCATGTAGACCCCATCCTGAAAGATAATTTGTATCAGTCTAGACTAAATTGAAGTTTAGTTCCTAAGAAGTAATAATAATATATATAATAATATAATATTAAAAGCGCGGAAAGACGTCACCATTCTAACAGGAACTCCTGCTGAACAGATAGTTACTGTCGCTTATGATGCTCACGGGTCACGACCACCATGAACAAATTGTACTGGTTGAAACTCTTGTGAGAATGGTTCGCTGTAAGAGACAATTCTCTTGCAATGACTGCTGTGATCCGAAGATAATAACATAAATGGAATGGTCGCGGAATGGCACACGACCAGGGACGGTTACTCACTGTCTGGAATTACTGCCCGGGTTTTCGGCACCATCATCACTTCCATATGCAAAAGTTGAGACTTTGCCAACTTGATGATGATGAAGAAAATCCGACCGGGAAATCCTTATCGTTTGTTCGCAGTCTTAGACAATCAGACACAAGCGAGATGAACGATGTCGTTAGAGAGGAGAGGCGAATGGAAATCTTGGAACGAGTTTCGTGATCGCTTGTCAAACCCTATCCCGACCCCGTGTATCATCAACTGGGACAAGTGAGCAATTTGTTTGTCCGGTAAAAAAGCACCAAATAGAAATATGCGTACCTGATTATTTAAATAATACCACCAGTACGTCAATACAACCGGTTTAGCCAGAAGCTGCCATATTGCATGTATACCCAAAACTGGTCCAAGGCACGGGGAAAACCCATGGCATCGATCCGGACAGGAATAACAGTTTGATGGTACTAAAAAATAAGAAACTATTAGTTCACCAGAAGCTAACAACGTTCTTTTTCATTCACCCTTGCTGTCAGGTAAGCTACTCACGGTGTTCGCTGACAGCGCTGTGCGAAGCCGGCTACCCCATGAAAAATGCTCTCTAAATAGTAGTATGAAGTTGTACGAAAAAGTAGCATGCAGTAACTACTGATGCTACTACATCCAACTATAGCAAGACTGGATGCTACTGAAGCAAGGCGGGATGCTACTGAACACTACTGCTTAAGATTAGCCCAGTGCAAGGCAAATTAAATTAAAGTATTCTGTACTACTGCATATCAATACATGCAACTTTTTCGTACAACTATCATACAACTACACAGGCTACACATTTTTCATCGGGTATTTATCTATCTAAAGGTGAGGCTTTACCTTCCAGACTTTTTCTTGCGGATTCCAAACAGCCGTTTTCGTCGAGACTGAACTGGGAGCGTGTTTTACCCTACTTACCGTAGTTACTACGCATGACGTCACGTAACGATGAAATACTCTTGACGACTAACTCTCCTTGTCAATGCAAAATCGCTGTGTACCTAGCGGAAGAGCCAGAAGCTCTGTAGCTCTAGAGCTCAGAAGCACAACTGTCCCCAGCGATCACCGTGATTGGTTGACATAGGATTTGAGTTGTTGAGTTTGAGTCGAAGGGCGACCTTTTCTCGTTCTTCCTGAGGATCACTGGCGTATTTTGGAGTTAGTCGTATAGAGTATAGCAAAATTAGCTGTCGTCATTATTATGAAAATCTGAGACGTATTCTCGCCGTTCCCCGAGGACTCCACTTGAGGAGTCCCCGCATTTTTGTTTGTCCCGGGGAACACTCTCCGTATTCTCGCGAGTCCCCACAGACGGGGAATGTTCCAATTATCATCACCATCATAAAAAAGGACTCCCTTTCAGATTCGGCGGGCAATCAATTTTTTGCTGGTGTTGGTGCAATGGAAAATTAGTTAAAGTCAATCAGAATAAACAAAACCAAAAATAAAGTGGATCCACGTCAACTGCATATTTTTTTCGAATAAAATCCATTTTGGAAGCATTCCTCGTGAACTCACTGTTTCTGTGCGGGGAGTCCGCGTCGAGTGACTCCCTCTATTCTCGCCGTTCCCTTTGATTCCCCGAGGAGTCCTTGGGGAACGGCGAGAATACGGCTCGACAAGGGTTGGCTTGACTGTGCGGAAGGCCCAGACATCTTGGAATCTGGAAGGAGAAGCCGGCCTTGACTCTCAATCACTCCCCCTTTTTCTCCTACCCTAATCATTTGTATGTTTGAATCCCTCCATGACGCCTTCCACACCGGAATCTCCAGCGTTTTTGGCCTGGCTTCAGAGCTTGGTCATAGTTTTTGTCATTGTTTGTGGTGTTTGATCTGCCTTCGCCCTTTTCATGTGTTGTTGTTTATTTTAGTCGTTCCGATAGACTAGAGTTTGCTTTAATGTTGGTATGTTTTTTGCGTATTTATATAATCATTTATCTTATTATCATCAATTTTTGGTGGACCAATAAAACATCAATCAATCAATCAAAGTTGGCTTATTTCCTGGCTTTTTGGGTTGCAAAGGTAGAAAAAAGAACAAGAAACAAATAATTCTGAATGTTGTCGTTTTAAATTCAGGAGAAAAATAGGGAAAAATTTCAGGAGCAAAACAGCGTGAATAGTTATGTTACAGGAACCCTAATTGACCCCTAATTGCAGTCTGCTCATTATCCCAAGCTGCCAAAAAGCCCATCAAATCTCACGTCCCCTAGGGATTTTCAGTTGTTTGTCGAAGAGGCGGCTTTTTCAGCCCAGTATGACGAAGCTCTCAGCTTCCAGATTCGTCTCGACGAAAAGGATGTCTGAATCTGGGAGACAAATCTGGAAAGTGAAGTATGGCGGATCGGAGAATTCAAAGATGACGAAATTAGGTTGAAGTTTAGATAGACACCGTTTATCTGTCATCTATTTATATGTCTATGGCGTTGAGCATCTAAGTAGATAAGGAATGACGAAAAACAAAACTTGCTGTGAGGCCACTAAGGTAAAATAGGGTGTTCGGTAGATAAGATTCGGTAGATTCGATTGGTGTATTTGGAAGTCTATTATTTTATTCCTTTCGCCGAACGAGGAAAATTACAAAGCTATTCATGTAAATACAACATTATACAGGAATATCCATGCAAGTATAAACCCACATACCCCTAAAAACAATATATATATATTTACCATGATTAGAAGATTCAAGAGTTGGATTACAAATTGTGCTGAAAGAAGCACACGCCGGTGTACTTCTTTTAAGTTTATTTTCTTTCTTCTTTCATGAAATAGCGGATCTTTCAGATATGGGCCTAAGTTTGGATTGGGGGATAGTTTCAGCTGTGGTCTGGTTCTGGTTGTGTAGGATTCCTAGCCGTTCTAATCCTCTCCATATAGCCTATATAATTCTGCCTTTCTGAATGATGGAGCATCGATTAGCACTGTGTTTAAAAACAACATAATTTATACACACGACAAATTTTTTTATACAAATGCCCTTCGATTAACTTATACGTTAGAAACTCAATTTGTTAATCGAAAAAGGCCACAAGAGAACACAGAGCTTTTCTAAAAACTTCCAGAACTGAGATTTTTGTTGTTATATGAAAACTGATTAAAACCTAGGTACTAACGCATTCGAAGAACATGGATAAATTAACAATAAACAGCACCGAACTGACCAAGTAGGTTCTCCTTATCGTCTTCAGTCCTCTTCAGCCACCTTACCAGTTTCAGACCATATCGAAGGAAACAACCGACAACCGCAATGCCACCTAAAGAGACGACCAGAAGTATATAGTTGAGGAAGTATTCGGTCCTCGCCAGAGGTGAATATTGCATCCCACATACTCCGAAACCTGGAAAAATGTTAATTTCAATAAGGAATTGATTGACGAAGACTAAAGAGTTGAGTAACCATTGGTAAGCACCGGTACCAAATAATGTAAAAGGACTGTAAGTAAGTAAGTAAGAAAACTCTGTTACCCATCAAGGTTCAACAGAACGTGCGATAGAGTACAAGGAAAAGAAAAGAAAAATGAAAATGAAAGGGAAAAAAACAATGCAAAAATAACAAACGAAATCACATGAACAAGGTTTGTCTGTATTACAGAACTGGGCTAAAAAATAGACAGACTTCCAGGGGTGCTCCTTAATTTCGCTTGACAAATTAATAAATTGAGCCTCGGCTGCACAGAGGGGCTCGTGAATTCCGTATTTTTGGCAAAGACAAGAGTTACGTCGCCAACTGGGTAGCTGCAACAAATACTTCGCATACTTAAAGAATAAACTTCGCAAAGTTTTCTTATCGCTTTTCGTAAAATTTCCCGAAAAGGTGCTAGATATCAGAGAAGGGGCAGTGCAACGGCGTTTGTAAATCCTTTCCCGAAGCACATGCCCCAATTTAAGTTTCGGTATTCGGTCCTCGCCAGAGGTGAATATTGCATCCCACATACTCCGAAACCTGGAAAAATGTTAATTTCAATAAGGAATTGATTGACGAAGACTAAAGAGTTGAGTAACCATTGGTAAGCACCGGTACCAAATAATGTAAAAGGACTGTAAGTAAGTAAGTAAGAAAACTCTGTTACCCATCAAGGTTCAACAGAACGTGCGATAGAGTACAAGGAAAAGAAAAGAAAAATGAAAATGAAAGGGAAAAAAACAATGCAAAAATAACAAACGAAATCACATGAACAAGGTTTGTCTGTATTACAGAACTGGGCTAAAAAATAGACAGACTTCCAGGGGTGCTCCTTAATTTCGCTTGACAAATTAATAAATTGAGCCTCGGCTGCACAGAGGGGCTCGTGAATTCCGTATTTTTGGCAAAGACAAGAGTTACGTCGCCAACTGGGTAGCTGCAACAAATACTTCGCATACTTAAAGAATAAACTTCGCAAAGTTTTCTTATCGCTTTTCGTAAAATTTCCCGAAAAGGTGCTAGATATCAGAGAAGGGGCAGTGCAACGGCGTTTGTAAATCCTTTCCCGAAGCACATGCCCCAATTTAAGTTGAGTATATACTGAACCAGCATAATGCAGCCTGAACCTTCTGTTCAGTTCATTTATGCAGAGTTTACAAGTACAGGAAAACTTGAACAGAATCCGATCTTGGTGATCGGATTCTTCAAACCAGAAAATCTGACAAAAGAAAATTCACTAGCCAATAAAAAAAATGTTTTGAGAGTATTTATGACATTAGTACTCATGACTGCTGCTCTCAAAAGCTAGCTAGACTTTTTTTTGTCTCTTTATCAGCGTCGCCGACGAGATTCCTTTCAAGTAGACTCCTTTCATCATGAAAGGATTCCCGTTCCGCTAGACTTTTTTTTTTCTAGTCGTCTTAATGAACGGAATACTTTCGAGCCGACAGGAATTCCTTTCTACTCGACGGGATTTCTTGTCCGTGTAAACACTACATTACTGAGTAGCTTCCACGTAGCTCGGATTGACTTAACAATGGGTATAAGCCCTAAGTACGTAAGCTCGTCTATAGGCATAACCATTAAATCTCCCAACACGATCGAAGGTGGGGTAAGGTTAGACGGCCAATAAAATAGTAACACTTGAGATTTCAGTGCATTGATACATATTTATAAAAAACAACTTTGAAGTTGTTTTCTAGTGCAGTACTTTGAAGTTACTTTCTAGTGCAGCGAACGTTCTACTGAGATTAAGCATTTCATTTGCATAACAAAGCAAAGACACAACATAACATTTACATACACAACTAGTCTGACTACCAGACTGGGCGCTTAAAGCAGCATTATTGTAGATAACAGGTGAAGTAATCGCTCCCTTTTTATTCCAGCTTTCATATCTGGATCACAGTCGAAAATACGATTACCAATCCTTCCTCGGACATTAAGGTGATCGTTCATATCAGATAACGGCCGGATAATTTCAAGCGGAACCCCTCGGCAAAACGGTAGCAGTGTTCCACCGCCACCGCGGTCTATTGTCACCATATGTTTACCGCCACCTTTTAATTCAGGCAGCGCAGGTAGACTGAGCAGGTAGTTTCTTATTTTATTCTTTAAGTGCGAAAAGGGTGTTGACCGCCACCCAGGAAATCTTACGTCCTCAAGAGGATTTATTTATTTTATTGAAACTAGGATACGACCAACTAGGGTCAAACAAATGAAAAAATAATTAACAAACACTGCATAAATATAAACTACAAACAAAATAAAACAAATTTAAGCACATCAACCTGGAGAGAACCCACAATAAAGTAGGGTACCCCACGACAGCCAAATTGGCAAACTCAGCCGCATATGGGAACTCGCCATCACCAGAAGGAGAGGATTCTCAGCGCGCAGAATTCGTGTCTGAAGTGTCCTCAATAATTTGGCTTCTGCAGAATTCCTTCCGTTTAGATCGTATGTCAAACAGACAACGTATAAATAGTGTAGAATCCTTAAAGTTCTCGTTCAACCGCACAGTGCAATAAGACTTCTTTGTCACACACTTAACAGAAGTTATCCATACCTCAAGATTCCGGATTCCCCCTCCCTCCACTCCCCCACGAGGTTCGGATTGGGAAGTTGACTATTTCCAGTTTATTCCGGTCGGGTCCCTGATTTGCCTGCCTTCATTGCCCTAGACCACCTGGAAGTAACTTAACTACGGATCATCGGAATTCTGGAACCCCCCTCCAGCTTCCTCCACAAATATAAGGTTTTAAGCCAAGCTGACCATTCATTTCAAATAAAATAGAAAAAACGAGATTTTCGGGTTTTTTTCTTGATCAGCTAGTTACCCCTCCAAGATGATGTGCGAGGGATAAATAAAATTTCGGATATTTCGGTTGCACTTCCGGCAAACCGTCCTCAGCGAAAGAAACAACACCAAATCATAAAATCCACCTGTTGTGATTGTGGTGGATTTTATGATTTAGTTTTGTTTCTTTTGCTAAAAAAAAAAGAAAAAGAAAAGAAATTCTCGTTTTTCTATTGTACTCCCCCCACACTGGACGAATCCGGTCTAGTTCTGTCAATGATGTACCTAGGGCTTGTACTTTTTCTTGCCAAAAAGTTTCATCCCGATCGATCCACTCTAAGCGTGACACAAGATTTCCCCTCATTCATCGGATTCGGCCCAGACTTAATGGGACATCGAAGACGTGATGTTCTTCCAGATATCAAGTTTCATTAAGACCCGATCATCTGTTCGAAAGTTATACATGCTCCTAAATTCCGTATTTCGCAATCTACTCCCCCCCCCCCTGATGGTCGGGTCGGGCAAAGACTTGTTTTCAAGTTAGTTTGGTCGGGTCCCTGACATGCCTGCCAAGTTTCATCGTCCTAGCACGTCTGGAAAACTCGAGAACAGTGGCCTGACAGAACAGACCGATCGACCAACAGACCGAAAATTATCGGTATATGGCACTTGAGCGGAGCTGCAAGTGCCATAAAACTTTCGACCAAATGATACATTCCACGATCACCGAAGGCCCTTGATCTTTGTGCCAGAAGAGTTTTGTTTGATTTATTGGGAAGGAAAATTTGGTGATTGTTAACGGTAGGGTTGGAGAGGATTTTGAATAAGGGGGAGGTTTCACTTGTTTTTCGGGTCACCGAGCGTAATAGATTATATTTTATTTGATCTGTCTCTTTTGCCAGAGTGTAAAAATCTCAGGATTCTGGAGGTGACTGGATCAGACCACGTCCCATCAGAGTTGGAAGTTGAGCTGCGTTGCCATCGACAATCGCAACTCCCGAAAGGAACAAGACCAAACTTTTCGATGGGATCCCAAAAATTCAAATCTGATCCAGACAACTGGGTCTTGTCTTAGCCAGATCCAGTCATCGCCAGAATCCTTAACATTCTTACAATTAAAATTCAGAAACAGATTAAGGCCAAATAGCTAATCATCTGAGAAAACCAAGTTCAGATATGGATTCAGCATGTGTGTTTACCCGTATAAGTCATATCTGTTTTGACGAAAAGTTCCTGCCACTTCTGCCAATTTCCCGGTTTCGGCCGAACTCTAGAACTACTTGTCCGGCGAAAAAAGAAAGCTCAAAAACGAACTCAGGGTATCTTCTTTCCCCAATAATGAACATCTAATCAACTTCAAATAAAAATTTAACTTATAACAAATTTTCCGACTCCAGCCGGATTCCGGTCGAACTATATGTCCGGGTAAAATATGATTGTCACACACGGATTCAGCGTCTCTTCTTACCCCTAAATCGGTTATCTAATCAGCTAGAAATAAAACTTTAACTTCTAACAATTTTCCGGTTTTGGCCGGATTCCGGGCGAACTACATGTCCGGGAAGAAAATTGTTTTCACATAAAAGTTCAGCATGTTCTCTTGCCCTAAATCGGACATCTGATCAGCTCCAAATAAAACTTTTAATTTTAACAAACTTTCCGGTTTGGGCCGGATTCCGGGCGAACTGCTTGTCCGTCGAGAAAATGGTTTTGACCATCGACTTCAGCATGTCTTTCTACCTCTAAATCAAACATCTAATCAACTTCAAATAAAACTTTTACTTTTGACAAATTTTCCGGTTTTGGCCGGATTCCGGGCGAACTACTTGTCCGATTACAAAATGGTTTTCACCATCGTGTTCAGCATGTCTTTTTACCCCATAATCGACTATCACATTAGCTGTTTCAAAATATTTTGTTTGCCCCTTAATTTGAACCCCTCCCCCACCCCTAAATGTAGGGCTACAAAGCCCATTTACGAACTCGACTGGTCCGCCGACCCAACGAATCCTCACACCAAGTTTCATCAAAATATCTCATTCCCTTTGAGAGTTATCGTGCTTACAGACGGACGGACGGACGGACAGACGGACAACTTTTGCGAAGTCATAGGTATCCCTCAACTTACGTTTTGGGATCCCAAAAACAGAAAAGTGTGATGTACAGGTGCATAGGGCTATTGGCGTTAACGATATAGAAGAAAAAGAATATGTTAGGGCACTAGGAGAAGTGCAGATTGAGTCTAGATTAGACGCATGTTATAGTCTTATCGAGGAAGATAGAGTAGAGGAAGCTGTTAATCAATTATCTCGGGTAATACAGGAAGCAGCAGTATGTGTCACGCGGAGAGAAAATAAACCAAAGAGAAAGAGGAAAAAAGATTTTTTGGATAGAGATTGCGAGAAGAAGAGAAGGGAAATGGTGTCGGCATGGATAAAAGTGAAAGAGTCAAGTGGAGAAGAATTGAAAAATAGGCTAGTTGATTATAGAAGGATAAGGAGACAGTACAAGAAGTTAGTTTCCCAAAAAAAAGATAGAAGAGGATAAATCAAGGCTTAGGTTAATAGAAACAAGTTATAAAGACAAAAATAGTAGGAAATTTTGGGGTAGTATTAGGAAGGAACTTGGATCTAGAGAAGAGAACCTCACACAAACAGCGGAAACTTGCCCGGCGGTACTCCAGAGAAAAGACGACGAAGCTATGAGGGACCAGATAGAGCTTGAAGAAATAAAAGAGAAGCTTATGAGTGAAGATACGATACCAATGGACGACGAGGACCGTCAGCTACTACAGCCGTTTAAAGAAGAGGAGGTCTGGGCAGCAATGAAGACTATGAAAGGTGGGTCGGCGCCAGGGACTGATGGTATACCCACTACGCTTTGGAAGTGGGGTCGTGTTTTTTTAGTGCCGCTGTTGGCCTTGATATTCTCTTCGATCCAGAAGAACGTAGTACGGCCAACCCAGTGGTCCATATCGGTTTTGGTCCCGATATTTAAGAAAGGGGATAGAAGTCAACATGGTAATTGTAGAGGGATCCAGTTGGGAAATACGGCGAGTAAGTTATTCTGTAGGGCAATAGATAATAGATTTAAAAAAAAGGTTAGAAAAGAAAGGGAAGTTAAGTGGATTACAGGCAGGATTTCGAGAGGGTTACAGTACACTAGACCAGATATTTGTGTTGGATGTGTTAGTAAAGAAATTTACAAGAAAGAGATGGGGTCGTTTGTTCGTAGCGTTTGTAGACCTTAAAGAAGCGTTCGATAATGTAAGTCGTAAGTTACTGGTGGAGGCTTTGTTGGAGTTGGGACTACCCGTTGGATTTATTTTGATGGTGTGCGAAATGTATACATGGGTAAAATTTGTTGTACGGGTGATGGGAAAAATTTCAAGGAGTGTAAGATCGTTTGTAGGCGTGAAGCAAGGATGCACGCTATCATCTAAGCTGTTTAGTTTGTTTTTGAATGATATTGAGAAATTTATGGAGGAGCGAGCTGCGCCAATGGTAACACTTCGTACTACGCTGTTATGTCTGCTACTGTTCGCAGATGATATTGCTCTGATCGCAGAATCTGAACAAAAACTGCAAAAGCTGCTCCAAATCCTGGGTGAGTATTTGGACAAAAAACGACTAGAATTGAATGTAGATAAGACAGTAGTAATGATATTTAGAAAGGGAGGTAAAACATCGGCGAACCCACAATTTGTGTTTAGGGGAAGGCAAATCGTGGTTAAGGAAGAATGGATGTATTTGGGATGTAAGATGAGTGCACGTGGGGGAGCAAGTAAGCATATAGAATATTGTGTCACGAAAGGTAGAAGGTGCGTTAGTATGTTGCATGCCAGTAGATTGAGAAATAGTAGTAATATAAGAACGATTAAAGAAGTATTTTTGGCGAAAGTAGTGCCGATAATCCATGATGGAGCAGAGATATGGGGATACACAGTAGCTGGTAAATTGGATAAGTTGCAATTAAAATATTTTAAAAGGATCCTGGATGCAAATAATAGAATTAACGGTCTAGTGGTAATGGGTGATTTAGGTCTGTTGTCACTAAGGAGTAGGAGTTTAGCGAGCATGGTAAATTTTTGGGAAAGGATTTTGATTATGCCTCAATCAAGACTATTAAATGAGGCATGCCTAGAATCATTGTGTGATGGAAGGAAGCAGTCGTGGGCACACCAGATTAAGTGTATTCTAGATAATACAGGTTTTAGTAATTTGTGGAATGAAGGGGAAGGTCCAGGATGGGAGTTAGGAATTGTGACTAGAGTAGTTAGACAGACACTCTTAAGACCAGGAAATACAGACAGACGTGGTTATGCGAGGGGGCAACGATGGGGCAAAAAGACATGGGGTGAGGAAACATATTTTAAGGTAGGGTTTAGTAGGGAGGAGTTGGGTTTGTTAATAAGTATGAGGGCTGATGGGTTACCGCTCGGTGCAAGAAGAAAGTATATGGGGAAAAAAGAGGAAAGATTGGGTCCTTACTACTTCTGCCCTATGTGCTACCTTTTGTGTGATTGTAGTGAGTTACTAGGACTCAGGGAGGAGATTTTCGGGGCGGGGGGAACTGATAAGAAATGGATTAATAAAATTGTGGGAAGTAAAGATTTAAAAAAAAAGAAATGTTGGGAAGTTCCTCAAGTTGTTAATAAAGTGTTCAGAGTAAATTAAAAATATTAAGTGTGTTAGTGTGTGTATAAACACACATGTAAGAGTGTTCACTTTTTGTTTTGTGTTGTTGCATGATGGCCTGATGGCTTTAATGTGCAAATAAATTATTCATTCATTCATGAATTTCTGACACACTGAAAGTGCGCGTCTCAATCGAAAAGTGAAAAAAATACTTTTGACCAAAGGATATGTATTCTTGATCCCCAAGGGCCAACGATAATTTTTGCCTCCAGGGTTTTTCTTACAAGTGAGCTCCTTAAAGTCCAGATTCTCTTGATTTCCAAGGGCTCATGATAATTCTTATCTCAAGGATTTTGCTTAGAAACGATCACTGCTAACCCACAATTTGGCAAATTCCTACTTTCATCCTCCACCCAGCCTTGCAAGTGCCATATGAGCTTCTAACTCTTGTTTCTACTTCAATCTGCCCCCTTAAGCTTTGACAAGAATTACGGAAAATTTGCACGTATTTCTGACCAGTGAGCTCTTCGGAAGTAATAAGCGGGGCCCTGATCCGCTTCGGAAACAGCCAAACGTGCCGAATGGGATTATCAGCGAAGTTGAATTTCTGGGAATTTAGTGTCAAATATCCCAAACAAATAATACTAAATCAATTCACACGGGTGAATGTGAACGGCGCAACTGCGTATGACAATGCAGATGATAAACTGGATCTTGCCCCTTGGAAAGCCGGGGGAGGGGGGGGGGTGTGTGCAGAAAACCACTGTGACAAAAGCGAGAAATTGCAGAATGTCTTTGAAAGAACTTACCTATTTTAATTGACATCCCTTCGGGTAATGCGGACGATTTGCTGGAGTTGAAGTATTTTTGAACAAATTTGAAATCTCCCGCCAGCTGTTCATCAAACCGCGTTGCGATCAAGAAATAAATCCCTTGAGGGACGAACCACGCCGCTAACACAACACCAGCAACAACTTTAGGGCTGCTCGTCAGTTTCTTTGAAATGTCCCGCCTAAATGTTTGCACAGACAAAATGGCAGCGAACGCCAATAGCACTACAGAGATGGCATTAGTTACATAGTTTTGCAGCAGGCAAAAAGTCGTGCCATTCAGAAAACTCAGACTACTAGCTACTGACTTTAGCAAGTATGGCAACCGTACCATTACAATATAGAGTATACAGCAGATGCTGGTTGAGTTCAACAGTAGTCTATTAATGCAGGTACATTTTGTTTTTCTGCTTTTCTTCAATGAGAGGATGTTGAAGGCGAGAATAAGGCTGACTGCGGTGATGCGAAGCACTCCAAGGAGAACAGCGAACAGCTCAAGAGATTCCATGTTTCAAACTGGAAAAATACCATGGCTTATTTTTTGTATTCAGATGGCTACTAAGGTGGTTTGCAACTAAACGAAATCCTAACCGTTCGTAGTCGCAGCACATGAATAAATATATCTGCTATACTCAAACGATGAAGAAAACGGAAACGTTCGCAACGATGCTTTCGGTTAGGCTGGCGCTTAGGGGCCAGGGTAAGCGAGAGGCCAAGCAGCCGGTGTAATTCTTGCGAAATGAGGCTACGGTGGCCAGCCGGATTGCCTGTTCGTAATGATCCAGGTGTTACAAGCTACATTGCACCATCGTCGTTTGCGTTACGAAACTGTGCTCAAATGTGACGATAATATAGCTCGACCAAGAATCGTCTGTGCTAATGTGCTGGCGTTTTTACGTTTCTGACTCATGAAAAGGGGCCAAGGATGGCCTAGAGTCCACGAAAAGTAAAAGACGGCACTGGATGATTTGACAGCAACATTTTTAGCTCTTTTTGGAAACGGTCTTCGTCACGTTCCCGGACGTCACAGACAACATTGGAAGAAACGAACCTGCAACGCAGATTGCACCTCGCAGCCACAGCATCGTAGCTGAAGTATCCGTTTTATCCAATGTTTGAATATATCTGGGGTTTTTTTCCTACCAGATAAATGGTATGACCGGAATACGATACAAACCGGTATTTCGGTAAGAACAAAATCCTCTAATGAAACAAGGTTCTGACTACATACATAAATGAACATCTCCAGTCAGGATTTTAGTTTTCTATTCGTCTTGATACCCCGTCGTAAACTACGCTAGACCAAAATACATTAATAATCACCTAATGTGTGTCAATGAGCCTGGCACAGATTCAGCCGACCTTTCCTACTGGCGGTTAATCACTCGTAAGTCACCCGTGGAGTTTCTTACTCGGATGCTGGGAAATCTATCGTTGGCGTTGGACCTGAGGGCATACCTGATCCACTTCTTTTGGAGATTGTCTCAATGTATGTTTTTTCTGCTTAAAACAAAGCTTAATCTCTACTTTCAAGCACCTGTAACTTTTCCTTCCACTAAATCACATTATTCTGACAAAACTCATCCTTCAACTTTCCTTCAACTTTCCTCAGTCTCTGTCATTTGGATACGCTTAGCAACTGAGCTGGATTACGGGAAATCATAACCCTGTGCATCATTTGGAAAGTGGGGGGTGTCAAAAGCCCCCCTTGCCAGTAAGTCTGCATTTGCTGATGTTTTTTATGGAAGCATAAATTTCACCTGAGAGCGGATTTTAAAGCAAAATAAATATGTCGTCAGTCAGCCAGAAAACGTTTGATGATGGAATGAAGGCACTGGGAAAGAAGCTAGACCTCATAATTAGCCAGCAGAAAGAGTTTGCTATTACACTGTCGTCGATTTCTGACGAGGTTCAAATTTTGAAAAATGAATCGAAGTCTCGTGATTCGAAGATTGCCACTCTGGAAAACCAGCTTGAAGAGCAAAAGTCGAGATGCGATACAGTCGAAGCGAAACTACTCGAAATCGAAGTTAGAGACCGGAAACTGAACTTAATCATCCACGGATTACCGAAAGAAAAACAGCAACAGACAGTTCTCGCGAATGTGTCAACATTATTTTCGTCGAAAATGGAAATCGCGGATAACATTCAACTATCGCAGTGCTACCGAGTGCCCCAGAAGTCGAACGTGTCTACCCGTAAACCGACCACCCCTCCAGTTTTCCTTTCAGTGTCCTCCGAAAAAGATATTCAGTGCATTTTCAGCTCAATATCGAAGTTGAAAGGAACGGGGGTCCGGATCTGTACGGACTTGCCGGCTAAATTAAACACTGTGAGAAACGAATTACTGGCTAAGGGTAAGGAACTTCGAGATAATGGATCTGCACAGCTTACACGAGTGAAGCACAAAGGTGCCAAATTGTGGCTTGAGTACAAGTCTGATTCAGAGTCTCAGTGGGCAAAAGCGTAAGAAGCAGTCAAGGCGACTAGTGTGAAAAAATTAGGTCTATCCCGCTCTTGATTGGTAATTTTTGCATTTTTGTGTTTGTGTGATGTTGATTATCTACTTTCATGTGTTACTTAGGTTAGCTCGGTTCAAGTTTATCTTCATTATTTCTGCCCCAGTTATTTCTGTTACAGTTATACCTACTCAACATAAGTTTACTCGAAGGATGGCAAGTTTTCATGACTCATCAGTGGGACGGGCTCCTTGTCGCGTGGACTTGCTGGCACGAGGTAGGATCTTTCCGACTCTTTTTATTTGACATTTAAGTTTGCAGTTGCGGGGGGGACTGATAGGCTGGCAGCTTTGAAGGAGGAACCTCTTAACCTTTCATTACTTTCTGAAACTTTTAACATTTTTGGCCAGAGAGAAAATAACTCTTTTTCAGAAATAAAACAATCATTGTATGTTTCTCCTGATGAAATAAATAGACTTGAAAATAATTCAAAGAGAATTGGGTTTATGAACATACAGGGACTCGCCAGTTCTATTGATGATCTAACAAGATTATTGCCAAGAAATCAAATTGATATTTTGGGAATTTGTGAAACCTTTATCAATGATGTGACAAAACATAATGTTAAAATTCCGGGATATAACTTCATTGATAAAAATCGACAAGTACATGGAAAAGGTGGGCTTGGTTTATTTTTGAAAGAAGGAGTGCAATTTAAACGTATGCCAGAGGTGGAAAAATATGACGTTGAAAAAGTGTGTGAAATTTTGGCTGTTGAATGTCGGACCGGAACAAAAAAATTACAAATTTGTGTCGTATATAAGCCTCCGTCAGCCCCAATCCCGCTTTTTTTGCAATCCCTGGAATCTTTATTAGCATCTTTAGACGATAATGATGTTGTGGTTATGGGAGATTTTAATATAAACTTACTGGAATTTCAAGAAAACACTCAAACAACAGAATTTATTACCCTAATGACATCGAAATCACTGATTCCCTCATGTACAATCCCAACGCGTGTTGCGTCGACTAGTGCAACTCTTATCGACAATATATTTTTAACGACACCAGCAACGTCTTCACAAGTTGTTCTAACGGATTTTTCTGATCATTTTTTGTTAATTTCTGACGTGAAGTACCAGCTTCAGACAAAAAAAGCACCAGAAACAACAAACCGGATTATCAATAAAAAAAATCTAGATTGTTTAAAGGAGAAACTGAATATTATTGATTGGTCTCGTGTCTTTGATGCTGAAGAAATAAATTCTGCAACGGCTTATTTCTTAGAAGCATTTAATGCTGCTTTTGATGAGTCATGCCCCAGAGTAAAAAAACATAAAGGGAAATATAATCAACCCATTCAACCCTGGATATCGCCCTCCCTTTTGACGTCAATAAAACAAAAAACGCTCTCTATAAAACTTTTGTATCATTCCCAAGTGAAGAAAATAAAACAACTTTCAAAAATTACAAAAACCTACTTTCAAAAATAATACGTAATGCTAAAATGAAATATTTTTTTGATTCTTTTAGTGAAGTAAGTAAGTCACCAAAGAAGACCTGGGTGCTAATAAATTCATGCTTGAATCGATCGAGAGCATCTTCTACACCATCCGAAATAAAGGACGCTCATGGTAATATAATTGAAAGGGAGCTAGAAATAGCTAACTACATGAACTCGCATTTCGCGTCAATTGGACAGTCGGTAGCCAGCAAGCTCCAACATAATATGCCACATGGTCAATGTGATTATCGTGCATACCTCGGAAAGCCTTCTGAAAAGTCTATGTTTTTAACACCGGTAACAGAGGAAGAGCTTGCTAATGTTGGTAAGCTTTTAAAGAGTGGAAATTCCCCGGGGATTGATGAATCGTCGACGAATATTGTGAAAGCTATTTTACCGAGTATTAATAAAGTAATGTGTCATTTAATAAATCTTTCATTTAGATCGGGAACTTTTCCTGATTCATTTAAGAAAGCAAAGGTGTTACCACTGTATAAAAGTGATGACCGGAGTAACTGCACAAATTATAGACCAATATCTATCCTTTCGGGTTTTTCTAAATTAATGGAGCGATGTTTTTATAATCGAGTGTATAATTTCCTTACTTCGAAAGATTATTTTTCAAAAAATCAGTTTGGGTTTAGAAAGGGACATAGTACGCAAGATGCCATCCTGACTATGATCCAATTTATTCACGAATGTTTTGATAAAAAATTGATTCCGGCGAGTATTTTTTTGGACCTTGAGAAGGCATTTGACACGATTTGTCACGAAATATTGTTATATAAATTAAGCCATGGTGGGATACGAGGACCAGCGCACGATTTTATCGCATCTTACCTAACAGGTCGCTCCCAAGTAACAACTATTAATAAGACAGTTTCGGATCCATGCTTATTGTCAAATATTGGTGTCCCTCAGGGTTCAATTCTGGGACCACTGCTTTTCCTAATATACATAAATGACCTTCCATCAGCGACAGAAAACAACAGTCTGAATGTCCTTTTCGCTGATGATACCGGATCAACACTTGCAGGACAGTCGGAAGAGGAGGTCAAAGAGAAGCTGCAAATCGTGTTTTCTCAACTGATTGTATGACTAAAAGCTAATCGTTTGTCACTAAATGCCGCCAAAACGAAATTTATCATTTATAGTAGAATTGGACACAAAGCAAAAGGAATTTCAACAATAACTGATCAGGCTACAGATATTCAAATTCAAAGGGTAACTTCACTCCGGTATCTTGGTATAATTATTGATGAAAATCTATCGTATAAAGAACATTGTAATAGATCACGGGTTAAAGTTGCACAAGGAGTTGGTATAATGCGGAGGTTTCAACATTTTTTCCCGTATGAAATTCTACGCCTAATTTATTTTGCTTTGATACATTCGCATCTTACGTATTGTCCTTTGATTTATTTGGCAACATTCAAATATCATGTGAAACCGATACAGACTCTTCAAAACCGGGCTCTTCGAATTTTACAAAAATATTTACCGTCCCCTTCTTCTTTTCCTAACAAAACTACAACTGAAACTCTATATTTGTTAACTAATATTTTACCTGTTTCAGAATTATTCACTCTTCATTCTTTTTTATTTAAGGTAAAATATGACCGGTCCGAACTACCTTCGTACTTTCGTTCGAGTAATTTTTTCCCTGAGCAACCTGACCATGCTTATGAAACCCGTCATAAATGGAAAATGCAGCACCTTAAAGTAACCACTGAGAGATCGCGGTTCTCACCATATTTTTCGATCACGGGCTCATGGCATCTGTATCTACCACATATTGATTGCAGCAAATCTCTTCCTAATATAAAAAAGCAACTTCATTCTATACTTATAAATAAATTCAAGAATCATCGATAAAAAAAAGTAAAAAATAAAGTAAATTCTGATTTGTATTATGTTGATATGTTTTGGTTGGGGTCTATTTGAGTTGCCGGCCATCGGTAACCCTCGCTTGCGCATTGGTTTTTTTTGTGGGATTTCGGGTTGATCCTACCGAGTGTCGGTGGGTTTGTGGGGCGGGTTCCCCTCTGGTGGTGAGTCATGGAATTATTAACATTTATTTATATAATTGGTTATATGTAAAATATGTGTGTTATATATTGTACCGGGTTTTTGTCAATCGACCTTGTGTCCCCGGCTTGACCCTCTATTTATTTTGATTTTATAAAGAAGTGTAAATTAAACCTTGAACCTTGAACCTTGAACCTTGCCCTCTTAGCCCCTCCATTTTCTCATGGTAATCATTTCAAACAAAAAAGTGACTCCAGGATCCTCAATTTTCTCAATGACCGGTTAAAACCCTCTGAGAATAAGTTTTGCAATTTTTAAGTATGGGCTTTGTAAACGATCATTACATGCTAAAAGTTTGAGTTTCTTCTTTCCTTTTATTTTCTGTCTTCATTGAAATGGATCGCGCATTGAAGACAGGAATATCGTCTCGCCCTCACAGTGGCCCATGATAGATGGTTCAGTGAAGTAAAAGCTGAAGATTAAAGTGGGATAATAAGCCGATGTTTGTATACGGACTTTAAAGAATCTGATTCATGTGGGCGAAGAAGGTGGGAAACACCATTATCTTTCGACGGGTCAGATTTTTACGAACACACTGCTAACTTTTTTTGCTTCAAAATCCTCACGGTAGCCAACGTTATGCACAAATTACTTGAACACAATTCACTCTTCAGAGCAAGGTGACCATTGCTCATTAATTATTCAGTGATCTCCTGCCGGACGTTCAACGGGTTACTAAACCTTGGAAAAGAGTGGCCAGAAAGAGGATTAATACAACCTAAGCGAATCACCATGTGAACGTTTAAATATATCGAAAGAGGAAATCATCGGCCAGTTTGACATTTTTTTTGGCTTCGGAAGCTGAGCATTCTTCAGCTAAATTTAAAATAAAGGCTTTAGTATCATTTGCCGTGTTTCTTTATTGTGACCCAGTTCACATCCTTTCTTCTTTGGACTTGCGGGAATTAACAAGAAAAAAACAAAAAATAAAATAATAAATGAAATGGATAAAGCTAGTAATTAGTTGGATTTTTCTAGATATTTTTCACATACCTGCAAAAAAAAACAAAAAACATTTTATTAGATCAATAGCCAAACTATGATCCGAGGCTCCCCATGTCAGGTGCTTTCGAACCGCGCCACTAGATGACCCTGCGGTCGAATCTAATCGTGGCTTCACCTAGGGTCTTGGGTCGGGGTGTTCTAGACGTTGCAACTGCTAGAATGCTTACGACGCAACTCCTTTTAAAATGCGCTTGACCAAGTTGGCGGACTTGGTTTAATGAACAATCTACATGTAATTAGCATCCACAACCCCTGAATCACAGGGAGCACACACCAGGGCCACGATTCCTGCATTGCAGTCGCCGGAAGAAAAACTTTCCGGTTTCCACCGTACTTCTTGTGGCGGTTAAGCCTATAGGTCTGTAAAGAGTGGCCAGTGAAAACAATGAAGCGATTTGGATTCGGCGTAGAATCTATGAAATTGGCCTATGTGACCTACGTGCGACCGCTACTGGAGTATGCCTGCCCAGTTTGGGGACCCTTTGTACAAAGGAGTATACAACATAACGAAGAGATTGAATCACTGCAAATCAGAGCGTGCCGCATTATGCTAGGACTGAAATACAATGGTTACGAAGCTTCCCTCCTCCTATTAAGACTTGAGCCACTCCATGTCCGCCGGGAAAACCTAATTTTATGTTTTGGCCGATCAGTCCTTGCCAGTGAAAAACATAGAGATATTCTGCCCGATCTAGCACCGGCGACAGGACGGACGAGGCATCAAAATCTCCTGGTGCCAGTTAAATGTCGCACAAACCGGTATTTGAATTCCTTTGTACCGTATTTCACTGAGAAGATTAACAAAAAACAAGTGAATTCTAAGTGATTTATTTTCTTCTATGTAATAATTGTATATACTCAAGTATTTTAACACATGCAATGTAACGGTCGACGTATTTAGTGCCATGTCGGCGCTACGAGTTGGATCAATAAAATAACTACCTAACTATCTATCTATCTCACTCGCAGAAGCTCGTGACCTCGACGTCTTCAGTCAACCGTCTCCGACAAACTGGAGGAACTCGGAAAGTGATCGACCGCTCTTGTCGGACACACCCAAAGTTAAAAGACTAACCCCTGGTTCAAACTGTCCCGACGTGCAACAGAATCGCATGAGCCCTCCCACCACCCACCACCACGCAGACGCAAAAAGAAAACGAAATTTTTCGTCGAGATTTTTCTGCAAAAGGACAAAGGAGCCCTTGGGGAACGACCTCTAAAGATGCGGGGAGATTACCTTTTCTGAATACCACCTATTATTATGAAATTTTCCGTCGAAACCTATAAATCATCTTGTTCGAAACATGTTAATACGAATTTGTTCAGAAGGTATTTTGCATTCAGCCTTCCTAGGATTACAATCAAAACAAGGTAGAGCTTATTAGTCTTGAAAATTAACTAATCTTTGTTTTTCTTTTCTTTTTCCTAAAAAAAATCGCTTGCGTTATGTCGAATGATTGAAATGTTTCAACGCATCCGACACTGCGAGAAAATGCAAAGTTTTGCGTTGCTTCTTGCACTATTTGGGTCGTATGTCGTATGACGCACAATTTTGGGCGAAATCGTAGCAGTGTGAGCTAGGAGTAATATGGTTAGGACACTAACTCCGACAGCCTGAAAATGCTCTGTCGAGATGTCGCCCCAAGTCATCCCTCCTACTGTGTGAAAGGAGTGAGTAGGAAGCCAACGAAATACATGGCTTTTGACAGTCAAGGCGGACCTCGAAACCATCGCACGCTGCAGAAAGTAAGGAAAACTATGAAACACCGAGCCAGCTGCGCAGGCCCGCGATCTTTGAAAGCAGATATGTCGTCGCTTAGAATATGCCACGAAAAGCCGTGGAAAATGAAATAAGCAAGTTTTCGAGGCACCGTTGTTCACCTAATCTTGGTATCGTCCTCAACGTTCTCAACTGATTGATCGCAAGCCCGTCAGAAATCAAGCCATTCAGCTTTAAGTGTCACACACATTCAAGTTGAAATTTCTTGATCTGTCAGTTTGGTGAGAGCCAACCGCAATGACATTCGTACTTGCTACGAATTATCCCGAAACATAAAACTTCGCCCTAATGAAACCTGATGTACCACGTGGCAGTCTGCTTATCCATGGACAGGATCAGTGCAAAATCGATAGCTACAGCTTGAGGTTTTCGTACTTTTGCCACTAGGGGCGTCACGTATGGGGGGACGCCCCCCTCAATGTTGTCAGCCAGTCGGTAAAAAATAACCGTGTCGGCGCGAAGCGCCGCTGTTTTTCGTAAAAACAGTTGATTTTTCCTTAAAATTGATCGATTTTTTCATGAAATCATTCGGTTTTTCTGAAAATCAGCCGAATTTCATCAAAACAGTAGGTTTTTTCTTAAAAATAGTCATCGAGTTTTCTGAAATCAGTCGTTTTTGCTGCAAGACAGTCGGTAAAAACGACCAGCCGGTCGGTGAATACCTACCCCTCCCCCCCCCAAACATTTTGACTAGTCTGGTTGTCACTCCAACTCAAGTTCCAGCTCTTACGTTTTGATCACGTTTCCTTTAGAATGAAAAGCCACGACTTATGGAAAGTGATACACTTAATTATAGTTGCGATTTTTATCGAAATTTAGTTCGCATGCGGTTAGCCGTTTGCCTATATTTCCGTTTTCATCCGCCGTGGAAGTTCACCGCTTGCTTAATTGTTGCTTTTACAGCTCCGGCGATCCTTTCCGGTCACCCTTTCATCAACGTTTCTGGCAAACTTCGAACTTGCTAGCTCACAAAGTTTGACGGCTAGAGTTTAAAGGACAAAGCATCTGTGACCGGAGGCCAAAAACGGTATTTGAAAAGCGACCTTTGAGTTGAAAGTGCCTTCAAACCTTATCAAAAACGCAACTCCTAGATTCCAGACTTCCAGATACCTGGTCCTTCCTCACACTCAAGCCGACCCTTACAGATTTCATATAGAGCGTGTTCCACCCTCGTACCATTTGTAACTATTAGTTACTAAATCCGTTCCAACCTCACGAAAAGTTACTACGCTGACCGTTCCAGCCTTTTCAAAATAGTAACTAATAGTAACTATTTGCTTACCACGCTCGGGAGCGTGGTAAGCGTAGTAACCACGAATCTCTGTCACGTGATTGGTCAGATTTACCCGTGTCATGATATTCCGCTGGAAAATAGAAAAGTCGTTCCAGCCTTGACGACAAAAGGGCAGAATTTGTGACGTTATGCGTGGTAACTACGGTAAGTAGGATGGAACACGCTCATAATGACGATAGCTAATTTTGCTTCATGTCCCCTAGGTTTTTGGCCTGTTTTCACCGTACGATTCATCTCGACGACAACGGATTTTCCGAGTAAGGGAGACAAATATGGAAGGTGTAGCCTGGCTTTAAGCTTCATTCAGCATTAATAGCACCCTGAACCATGATCTAACCATCACTACTACAGAATCACGATAAATTGCAGGTAACTTTGATCAGTGCCAGGGAATACGCCCTTCATAAAATTCCTTCCAGATTAGTTCTTTTTTGGCCGCTAGTTGCGCTAGCATAATGTAAACAATGACACGTTCCTTCTTGGTGTACGTTTATCCAAGTTTGTTTGGCTATTTTCAATTCCTCTTTGGCCTATATAGCCATGTTTGAAGTTGTTTAAAATGCCTCTGCGTCTATGTTTGCTCTTCCCAACTCTGTTCTGTCAAACTTCATCAAGTTTGTGAATTCTGGCTTCCGACTTCAGTCCTTTGTGCTGGTTCACTTTTCCACGGGGCTAATGCGCGATTCGGTATGAAGCGAAAGACTAATCGCTTTTTGACCCTTCAGATAATTAATACCAAGATCTCACGTGTGATTGTTATTGTTTCTCTAGCGCATCTGACGGCAATCCGTCATTTGATTTTATGAGGGGTGTATGTGATGGAATCAAACCTAGCCTGAATTTCTGTTTAGTAGTAGCACAACCAAAAGTTCAAGTGAAAGAGTTTTACAGTGAAGCACACGCTGTGTTTTTCTCTCATCTGAGTTGCTTTTGCGTCTCTTTACCTTCCGTTTCCCATACTTTCACGTTCGTCCGAGATACCCGTATGGAAATAATTCAAGTCATCGTATTATGGGAATTATTTTCGAATCGTAAACATTGAAAACAATCGGAAACGATCGTAAACAATTGTTTTTTTACGATTGGAAACAATCGTTTTCAATCTAAAATACAATCGTTAACAACTGTTTACAACCGCAAACGATTGGAAACAATTGTAATCGTAAATGACTGTTTCCAATCGGAAACGACTGTTTCCAATCGGAAACGACTGTTTCCAATCGTAAACAACTGTTTCCAATCGTAATAAAACAACTGTTTACGATCGTTTCCAATTGTTTTCAATTGTTTACAATTGTAAAAATGTCCCGTAATACGATGACTTGAATTACTTCCATACGGGTACTACTATACGGTATACTATTTCGTGCTCAGATCTCCAACAACACCTTCAATAGGTAAAAATACTACACTGTCACACTGTCGTTTCTGATTGTTTTCAATGTTTACGAATCGAAAAATTTCCCATAATACGATGACTTGAATTATTTCCATACGGGTATCTCAACAAACGAAGACGAACGTTAAAAAAATGTGCAAGCGCTCAGACGTGAAGTGGAAAGTAAAATCTGTATCACATCTTATAAACAAACAGCGTTAGAACCAAGACGCTTCACATACCCAATAAATCAAAAAAAATATTGAAATAATGTCTTTTGAAATCATCCCTGTTTAAGCGCTTTTAATGTAAACAAACCGCATTCAAGATCTTGCAAGAACAGTTTTCAGTTTCCATGTCTTGCTGGCCACACGGCCCTCTGAAGTTTACCCGAAAAGGGCTGGGATAGGACAATCTAGTTACCCATCACTTATTCACTTGAAGACCCGCTGAAAATGCGCTACTTCGTTGTTCCGCTATTCCCGATAATCGATTTTCAAATAGTGGATTTTCCGTGTCATTTGTGGTATTCTATGCGCTTGTATCTGTGTTGTACGCCCTACGAGAAAGGTTTATGATTTTTTTTTTCAGGCACCAAGCAGTCTTTACTAAAGTCACCACTGCCCTTTGAAATGCCGCGTTTGTGTTGAGATAAAAATTTTCTGCGTCATCGTAGAATGTACGTTGTGGGGACGGCCGTGGATATTCTGAACGTCATAACTAGAGCAGACAGTGGAAAATAAGAAATCCCTTGGCAAAATCCAAATAATTCAGTGTATTCAATAAAATGTCATCATTGAAGAATGAGGTACGCCGCGTGGTCTTATTTGTTTGTAGTTACACCAAAATCCGCGTCTACACATACATATCCACAAGTTTAGAGCTAAACTCGAGGCATGTCACAGACGAACGTAACTCATGGGAAATCTGGTCCCAGTTACCCATGAACGGGAGGGTGGGGGTGGTTCAACTCCACATATATATCCCCAACCGCTATGATCCAAACGCACAAATGAATTTCATCGCCTTCTCTCCAGTTACTGACATTTTAAAAACATTAAAAATGGGAAATCTGGGCCCAATTGCCCCTGAACCAAGTGGGGGTGGGGTTTGGGACCCGCAAAAAGGAAAAAGAGACCCCAATGCTCACAAACCTACCGAGTTTCAACTTGATGCCTATTTACTCCTGTCACGGGTAACTAACTTTACTCCTGGGCAATCTGGGCCCAGTTGCTCATGAACGGGGTGGGTGGGGGAGGTGCAACCTTAAATCCCAGCCCTAGGATCTACAAGTCTAAGGAATCTCATCGTCCTGTGTCCAGGTCTGGTCAGGTCCTGAACCGAGTGGGGACGGGGGGGGGGGACCCTCAAAAGGCACAACTAGACCCCAATACCCACAAGTATACCAGAGTTGAACTTGATACTTGCACTGGTTTACGAGTTATGAGCTCCACAAAATACGGTGAAAACCGGAAACCGAAAGCCGAAAGCTGCTACAGCGCTCGCAATGGTGGATTGTTCCAGGAACACTCCACTAAAAATGGAAGATTATTTCGTCATATTTGTCAAGAGAAATGTGAAACATTTGGCTCGTAGTGGATCTTTCTTAATTAATGTTTCCATTTGATTGTTTTAGTGTCGGAAAAAAAAACAAAGTTGGTTTAAGGCTTAAGATTTATAGAAACGATGAAAGAAGCAGACCTCTACTGTGTTATCCTTCTTCGTGAGCACCTGCTGACTAACTAGAAAATAAGCTCCTAAAAATACCCGGAATAATTGTACACTTTGTTCGAGACGCTCGTAAAACCAGCGGTTCAACTTCTCGAGGTTTTAGCTATATTCGTTAGCTATGACGTCAATACAGCAATCTCCGTATCGCGGTATCACTTTTGTTTCTGTGATCCCAGAAGGTCAGTTATAAGATAAGATAACTCTGATATAAATTGTATGTTTGTCTTTCCGGCGGTCCGTTCGTTAGCACTATTACTGGCACTATTACCGACTTTAATATTTTTAGTACCGTATTTATTCAAACAATGTTTACAACGGGTACGTCAGCTACGATTCTTCATCAGCGATATTTCGACCTGTTGTAAACATTGTGTTGTAAACGTTGTGTTGTAAACGTTGTAAACATTGTTTGAATAAATGTTTCAAAGTCAGCTTGGGCTCAAAGAATATTTATTTAGTACCGTATTTAGTATTTATGTTACTCGTGAGTGTTTAAAAGAATGTAATTTTTGTAAAGACAACCAAATTAGCTAGCTAGCAAGTTTTGTCTAATAAACCTTACTTACTTACTTACTTACTCTCGAGGGAGCCAAGGTATATCCTTCAGACTTGGTGTGAGGAACCTGTGGGTCAAATTTCAGAGGGAAAAAACTACACTGTCAAAGTTTCATAACAGACTGCGCATAACACTTTCAAGAATAACACCTTTTCACTTAGAAAAAAAGTGTTATGACCAATTAAGTCTATACTATTTCGTGCTCAGATCTCCAACAACACCTTCAATAGGTAAAAATACTACACTGTCAAAGTTTCATAACAGACTGCGCATAACACTTTCAAGAATAACACCTTTTCACTTAGAAAAAAAGTGTTATGACCAATTAAGTCTATACTATTTCGTGCTCAGATCTCCAACAACACCTTCAATAGGTAAAAATACTACACTGTCAGAAGTTTCATAACAGACTGCGCATAACACTTTCAAGAATAACACCTTTTCACTTAGAAAAAAAGGGTTATGACCAATTACGTCTATACTATTTCGTGCTCAGATCTCCAACAACACCTTCAATAGGTAAAAATACTACACTGTCAGAAGTTACATAACGACAACAGCAGGATGCGCGGTTTCAACAGATAACACTTTGGGATGTTATATGTTATGTTTCTTTCGTTCCCGTTAGTATTTTTACCAATTGAAGATGTTGTTGGAGATCTAGGCACGAGATAGTGTAAACTCAATTGGTCATAACACTTTATTTCTAAGTGAAAAGCTGTTATTCTTGAAAGTGTTATGCGCAATCGGTTATGAAACTTGTGACAGTGTAAGGAGCTCTTTGGAGAAAAGATACATGCTAAATCCATATCTGTACATTGTTATCTCGTTGGAAAATTAGTTCTTTCGGAATCGGGCAGAAACCTGGATCGACTTTTTTTCTTGGTTCACTGTCGGACTGACATTAGCCGGAATCGACGAAAACTAGAAGTTCGATGATACTAATAATTTCTTACTCAAATCACTTAGAATGCAAATAGTGTCACAAGCTTACTCGTTAAATCGGTTCATCAGATCTGGTTTGGTGCTTGGTAAGCACTAAAGACAGACTCAACAGAAAATGGAACAGAAAATGTCGGCAAAATGCGTTATAGTACCTCTTCCGTTCATGTACGGAAAGTTTCTGAAAGAGTGAGCCAAAGCAACTTTGGTTAGTGACGGAAAGATTCAGTAACCAATTCTTCGTTCACAAGCAGAAGTTTCCTGTTTTCGGAAGTTTGTGAGAATACTGTAAACGGAAAGTTCTTGTACCCAAGCAGAAGCTTTCTGAAGCTGAACATGATATTCAAGTCCCGCTGCTGTAATATTATGTTAAGGAAATGAAGGTTCTTGCGCAGAGACGGAATGTTTACTGTACAGGACGGAAAGTTCATGTACCCAAGCATAATTATTCTGAAGCTGAGAATATTCCTGTCCCGCTGCTGTAACATTCTGCTCTCGTAAAGAGACGGAAGGTTTACTGTACAGGGAAGGTAAATTCCTGCCTCAAGATTGATTAAAACTGGGAAGTTCTGTCCAGGAACAGAAAAATGTCGGCACTAGCCGTTGCAGTGCTTTTTCCGTTCCTGTGCGGAAAACTTTCAGTAACCAATTTTCCGCTGGGAAGCAGTAGTTTTCTATTTTCGTACAACGGTTATTATACTTCACTAAAACAATGAACTTATTTCGATCGAGATACTCACATATAACACCAATAAATCAATTGGCTCTTGTATATGTGTAATGGTACATGTGAACGTCTGGCTAAATTTTCATTATCTTTGGTATTAACAGTCTGTTTTTCCATTACTAAGAATCTGCAAGAGAAATTTATTTAATGATTTGTTTGACGAGTACGAAAGGAGGTAATTCGTTCTTCTCACATCTCCTGTCACGGAAATTCTAACTTACTTACAAAACTGAAGGATTAAAATTATTTTGAAGTATGTCCTTTCCTACTTTACACTTGAATTGGCGTTCAGTCCAAATTTCTGTCGATCCCATTTTGCCTTTATTTTCGTCATCCTTGAATGTAGGGGACTGCCCGACTTCTATCATCTCGTATCCCTTCATATCGTTTCTTCAAACTGGTGGCGGCTGCGATTTGTTGGAGGGAGATGAGCAAAATGTCTATCCGTTTCTTTTGAATTCTGCGCCCTTTCTTGACGCGAAGAGCGGCGATCAGAAGAATTAGCACCAATAAATAATCTGTGGTCGTGACAGGCGCCGGGGAGGCTCCACCCACGGTGCTTGAGAATCGGGAAAAAATATGCTTCGCTTGATTCAAGTCTTCTCAATTCTCCCCTTATTTATTCTTGATAGAACGCAGCTTTGGTCTATGCGAGAAGGAGTGCTCTGTCAATGGCGCAACCTGCCTGTTAGGAAGCAAAAGGCGAGGTCAATGTGTACCAATAAAAACTTTGACTTGATCTCAAATACAATGCTGTTTTTAGGCCTCCCACAATCTGTCCATATTTGCTTAATTTTTTTACTTTTTCAACTCGTGGTCAACTTTCCAAATTGGTCTACGGGTATTACGTCTTATCCGAACAATAGAACGGCAGGCTCTTCTACCTTCTTAAGGCAAACAACTATCCTTTGATCATATAAATTCAGTTCCACTAGGGCATTTTTGGAAACAACACTCATGCAAAGTAGATTGAATGTAACTTTAACAGACGAGAGTTGTAAGGCATAGAGGCCAATTGGCGCAAGATCCGGTCGCTCGTTCCAAAGTTATAGATACCTCAAGATTGCGGATTTCCCCTCCCTCCACTCCTCCCACGGTGCACGGATCTGGGAAGTGACTATTTCCACCTTCATCATTATTATCATTATTTTTATTATTACTGCTTTATTTCAGTCCATAAGACCATATCAACTTATGTGGAAGTGCCTGAACAGCCGGACCGACCGACCGACCGACAGACGGACCGACGGACAGAAATTGCAATCGCTATATGGCACTTGGTCGTAGGTCAAGTTCCATAAAAACTGGTTGTCCGATCTGAAATAGTGATTTTACCTACAAGCTAAGATAAGGTTTGTTACGATAAAGTACGATGAAGTAAATCCGAGAAAATAATGTCGATTTGCTTTGCTTGGAACACAAGTTGCTATAGATGCAGTTTGATTTTTTTCTTCTTCTAAAAGTGTACTGCTGCTTAGCTATTTTGTATTGTTTAATATTTAGTTTGTGGCTTTTTCTATATTTTATATACTCTGTCGTATTCCGCAGTGGGTTACAAATAGTATATCATTATTTTTATTAATTTTCATATTTGGAAATACGTGTGACTATTTCGAAAAACTGTCAGATTTCTTATATTACACTGTCAGAAGTTTCATAACAGATTGCGCATAACACTTTCAAGAATAACACCTTTTCACTTAGAAAAAAAGTGTTATGACCAATTTAGTTTATACTATTTCGTGCCCAGATCTCCAACAACACCTTCAATAGGTAAAAATACTACAATGTCAGAAGTTACATAACGACAACAGCAGGATGCGCGGTTTCAAAAGATAACACTTTGGGATGTTATATGTTATGTTTCTTTCGTTCCCGTTAGTGTTTTTACCAATTGAAGGTGTTGTTGGAGATCTAGGCACGAAATAGTGTACACTTAATTGGTCATAACACTTTATTTCTAAGTGAAAAGGTGCTATTCTTGAAAGTGTCTGTTATGAAACTTCTGACAGTGTAGTAGAAATCTTTCCTGGCTTTTTCTACTTCAATCGGACCCTTATGCTTTGATAAGATTTGCGGAAAACTTGCAGGTAGTTCTGACCAATGAGCTCTTCCGAAGTAGTATGCGGGCCCTGATCCGCCTCGAAAACAGCCAAAAGTGTCAAACTGGAAAATCAGCGAAGTTCAGATTCTGGTTAATTTACAGTCAAATATTCCAAACAGATAATAGCCGACTGAAACACTTCACAGGTGAGTGACCTTCGGTAAATGGGTGGTGCAACTAAATTTCACAATGCAGACGATAAACTGTATTTTTTGGCTGATTTATTTTTATTTTTTTTCCTAGCTAGTTCTGTGCCCCCTTGGAAAGCCAGTGGGCCACTGCGCCCCCCCCTCTCAACAAAGTACGCCCTGTTACAGATGCAAAAACCTGCAGAAATGTCTTTGAAATAACTTACCTATTTTAATTGACATCCCTTCAGGAAATGTTGAGGACTCGCTGGAACTGAAGTTTTTTTCAATAAATTTGAACCTCCCGCCAGCTGTTTATCAAACCGCGTTGCGAAATAATTCCTAGAGGGGAAGAACCACGCTTTTAACACAACACCAGCAACAGTTTTAGGGGTGCTAGTCAGTTTCTTTGAAATTTACCGCCTAAATGTGTGCATAGACAAAATGGCAGCGAACGCCAATAACACTACAGAGATGGCTTTTGTCACATAGTTTCGCAGCAGGCAAAAAGTCGTAAAACCAAACTACTAGCAATTGACTTTACCATATCCGGCAACCGTACTATTATAACATAGAATATACAGCAGATGCTGGTTGAGTTTAACAGTTCCAGTAATGCAGGTGTATTTTGTTTTTTCTGCTTTTCTTCAGTAAGAGGATGTTGAAGGCGAGAACAAGGGCAACTGCGGCAATACGGAGCACTACAAGGAGAACAGCAAACAGCTCTAGAGATTTCATGTTCCACCTGGAAAATAACATGTCTTATTGTTTGTATTAATTTGGCTAATAAGAGGTTTGCAACTACTGGAAATCCAGACCGTTTGTTTTCGTTTTTTTTAACCCGCGTAGCATCTTTCCAAACATTTTGATTTTTTTACTCTTCAGGCTACGGCTCCTCCTCCACTCGGTTGCGTTAATATTTCCTTAAAATCTTTAACGTCACCTACTCTTTCTAAACAAGCATACCCACTTTAAACATTCAAAGTTTTAACTTCTCCATATCAACTATTTAATTAATCTTTTCATTTAAATTTACCAATCTTAATACTTCTTTATTCTTATTTGAATACAAGTATAAACCTTTTTTCTGTTACCTGTCGTCATTCAAATTGACAAGACCTGTTTTGTGGATGAGCGCGTCATCTCTATAAGATCATGGCGAGATCACGTGATATTGGAGAGAACTTGGTGTACTCGCCAGTTTTGAACTTTATGCAATCTAGCTGGGAAGATGGTGTTGAGGTAACCGTGTTAGTCAAGCCTGCATCTGACTTCTTTGAAAGTAGCTATACTTTGGCTGCAAAAAATGAAGTCTCCAGCACGGTCGCTCCGAATGATCCAGTGCCAAAATGTGTTGACTTGAAAAGTGCTTCTAGAAACCTCACGGATATCCCCGACCCCCACATTAGATGTGATGTGGAGGATAGCGCGGTGCCCTCATACGTGATTCGGTCACCAACGGAGGTCCTTGCGTCCCCGCCGTCACTTCTTCAAGGCTTGCAACTAAAGTAACTGCAATTCAGGAACTTCCTCAAGTAGTTTCTTCGAAGATAGGCTCCTACGACATGAATTTTCCGAAGCTTCAACCGGCGGAATGTGGCCGTGAGCCGCACTCAACTCTGATTTTGTCCAAAATCCCTTCAAATCTTGATTGTCCACTAAAGCGAAGATTGATGATAGATCGAATCGATGGCCACGAGTCGATATCAAATGTTCGCGCAGCTCGTGATAAGATTCAGAAATCCGTGGCAAGTGATTTCTGCACATCGGCGGCGATCCTCCCAACTGGGTACACGGCCAAAGTACTTAGTAGGAAGTTCTTGAGCATAGCCAAGGGAATCTCGGAAGACTTTGATATTGAGACTATTGCGAACCTCCCTGGTATAAGTGCAGCTAAACTCAAAAAGTGTGATGCTGGATTTACGGACTTATTGTCAATGGCAAATTAGAAAAAGTCGGGTCTAAAGACTGGATTCGAAATAATCAGTGTATTAGACTTCAAACAGATACCAAAGTGCTGCAGGAAATGTATCTCCCTGATACTGGACCCTGTCGAACCCCTGCGAAATGCGCAAATTGCGATGGACCTCACGTGTCATTCAGGATGAGCTGTCCTACACTCAAGCAGTTCGTGGCTCGCAAAACTCCGAAATGAGTGTTACCAGGGACCCATAAATTTCCTGTAATGACTCGCCATTCAGGGGGCTTGTCATTTCCTATGCTTCTATGTTGCTATGTTGCCCGAGCCTCACTTAGTTTAAATAAATTCCGCTTGGGTAGAATCGGCGTTCTTGCTCAGATAGACAAAATTTCTTGGGACTATTCAGCATGCCACCAGGTACCTAAGCTAGGACGAAAGATCCAGGATACTCTTCCGTTACAGAGAAATATTCCTAATTCAGCACAACAGCTGCGAAAAATTTTGTCTATCCGGATAGTCGGGTATTTTATCCCCGTGGGTATTTCTCGAACTATCTGACGCTCGGTCAAGAGCGCATCAAAAATCTCTTATTGACAAGCCCCCTGAATGGCGAGTCATTACAGGAAATTTATGGGTCCCTGGTGTTACGAATCTCTCTCTTGTGTGCTAAAACATTAACGGCACGAAAAACAAAGATTCTGTAAACGATGAACTTATGCGTGATTACGATGTGGTCTGTCTACAGGAGCATCTACTGACTGCGATTAGCTCAAACTTTCTGTGCCGTAGTCCTGCTCAGGTGACGTTCCTTGTTAATGCCAAATCCACTTTTGGCCGGCCATCCGGTGGCATTGCCTATATAGTAAAGCGTAGTGCAAACTACCACTGGATTCACGCTCAACCAGCCCTGTGCTTTACCATTCTGACGATAATTTTTTGGCGGTGCGTATTGCAGATATTGTGATTGTAAATGCATATCTACCATTTGATAACCGAACAGCTCTGTACCTAAATAAGTACGCAAAGGTCTGCAATAACCTGACGTTTCTCATGGGAAGGATATTTAATGCTGGTCTTAATTTTGTTTTAGTTGGAGACATAAACTGTGATATCAAAAGACCATCTAGTCTCAGTGAACTATTTCTTGATTGCCTTCCGGATTATCTAACCTTGCGTAAAAAGCTATCTTACACTTATGTTCACCACAGGGGAACGATGTTCGACTTGGATCACGTGATTATTTCACCACGCGTAGCTTGCTCAGATGTTCCCATCTTCCCTTGTCATTTAGAGCTAGTTTCAATAGTGATAACCTACCATTTGATACCCCTAAGAGGAAGTGGTATATAAAGAGCAACTTGAGTAAGGCAAACCTGCCCTTCTTCGTGTTAACCCTTACTTCGCTCCTGGCAAACGTACGTGCTCCTTTTCACCTGTTGCAATTAAATGTACTTGGGAATTCCAAACATGATCTTAATCTTTATTATAGTCAGCTGAATCCGCTGCTGTTCCCCAAGAGCGTGTTCGAATTAATACTCGTAAATACTTGTGGTCGCTCGATCCTGAGTTAAAAAAAAGTTAAAAATAAAGCTAAACTGTGGTTACATATGTGGACCGATTGCGGCAGCCCGGATTCCGGGTTGGTTTTGATCTGACACAAAAAACCAAGTGTGATTATAAAAAACGTCTTCGTTCCGTACTTCTTCTAAAAAAGACTGTAATAATGTGTTGAATTCGAGCAAGCTCAGTACGAGGGGTTGCTCACTCGCTGTGCACCACTGTACACCCTCGCTGGGCACCGGCTGGGCAACGCTGGGCACCGGCACCGCTGGCACCGGCTGGGCACCGGCACCTGGGCACCGGCTGGGCACCGGCACCTGGGCACCGGCTGGGCACCGCTGGGCACCGGCTGGGCACCGGCTAGGCACCGGCTGGGCACCACTGTACAACCATTTCGGGAGTGAGCAATCCCTCGGCTCAGTAATAATGGTGATCCGCTAATGTTTTAACTCCATCTGAATGGCATTATCACTATTAGAGTATTTTTTCTGTCATTCACTTCCAGGTTCATGCACATTAACAGAAACTTCTTAATCGAGTTCTACCCACACGGCTAGTCCAGTCATGCATTGTACCGGTTAATCTGAGTGCGATATCTAGTTTTCTGAAAAAAAGCTGAAGTCTTGTTCCATTGATATTGATGGTATTTCCTCGCACCACCTACAGTCGGATTGTACAGCTCTTCACCAGCATTTACAATTGCTTTTTCAAATGTGTATATGTAATTCTTTGGTACCCGACAGCTTCCTTTGTGGCACAGTCACTTCAGTTTTAAAACGAGGAAAATCGCCTGTTGATACTGCTTCGTACCGTCCCATAACTGTTGCTTGTAATCTCAGTAAGTTGTTTGAATACGTTCTTTTGCCATACCTAATTACAAATATTAATTTCGGCGAAAATCAGTTCGGTTTCCCGAGGAATTAGTTCCCAACATGCTCATCGTGCTCTTGCTACTACCCTCAAAGGATGCTTCTAAAAAAGGGCATAAACTATATATTTGTGCGCTTGATATTTCTAAGGCTTTTGATTCCGTTGTTCATAGTCAAGCCCTCTTTGCTTTGCAATCAGAGGTAGTCAATCTGTCTGTTATTTCCGTACTTAGGTTTTGGTACACAATTCGTATCTGAAAATTAAATGCTCTGGTTCACCCCCTGCTGATCTAGTACGTCGGGGCGTCCGGGCCGTCCGGCAGGGGGGTGTACTCTCTCCGAGTATTTTCAAAATTTGCATTTCCCATATGATTTCAATAACTTCAACTTGTTTCAGGGATTTTCTGATATTTTTTACATTGCATATTCTGACGATCAGAGGCGTTACTAGCAAAATGTTTGTAGGGGGGGGGGGGGGGGCAAGAAATTTACCGACTGGCTGGTAATTTTTACCGACTGTTTTTGCAGAAAAACGGCTGTTATCAAGAAAAAAAACACAGTTTCGAAAAAATCGACTGATTTTCACAAAAAAACGACTGTTTTGACGAAAAATCGACTGTTATAAGGAAAAAATCAACTGTTTCGGCGAAAAATCGCAGCGCTTCGCGCCCACTCGGTTATTTTTTAGCAACTGGACGACAACATGGAGGGGGGGGGGAGGCGTCACCCCCCTTCCCCCGGTCGTAATGCCCCTGCTGACGATTTGTTGCTTCTTTCAAGATCTAACATCACTCTTTTTCGTATGGTTTCAAAAGTTTCATTATCTTTCTCTCAAATCGGTCTGTCTCTAAACGTTGATAAATGTAGATTTCTCCCTTTTATTTCGTCTTCTTCTATCAATAAACTCCTAAACGGTTTTAGTTTCTCTATCCCTTGTGTGTCAAAAATCCGTTGGCTCGGTATTTCTATTACAAAAAAATGTCAATTTTCGAAAGCAGGCAGTTCTTGATACAAAAATAAAAATTCAGTCTGGATATGCCAAAATCGTTGCCAACCGCGGAAAATATAACCGCAGAGCTCTTGCCAAGCTCTACGCCACTTACTGCGACCATTCGGTCCTTTACCTTTCTGGACTGTACCCCCTGCTGAAGAAAAAGGATGTACCAGCTATTCAAAGCATACTTCCGCTACTGTAAATTCCTCCTCTACTTGCCAATTTGGTATAAAAATTGAAAAGTGATAAAGAAATTTCAGTACTAATATACAGGCTCGTATCCAAGAATTTTTTTTTTTGGGAGGGGGGCCTTTGGGGGGGGGGGCTGCCTGCCGGTCGGACAAAAAAGTAAAAAAAGACATAGATTAGAGGAAAAAGCCTATAAAAATTGATTATTTTCGTATGTTTCGGGGGAGGGGGGATGAACCCCCTACCCCCCCCCCCTGGATACTGCCCTGCTAATGTAACTGTTCAACTTGACGAGCTGCAGAGGAATCTGTCGGTCGCCGCGTTTTCTCCGCATCACGTTCTTGTCCGTTTGTTTGAAGTGTAATTTGTTCGAAGTGTAAATTTGTATCCTAATTTAAGTGCGTTTCTTTCTTTTCATATGTACTCCACTATTTCTATTTTATAGATGTGGGTTAATAAAAAGATTCATTCATTCACGTCTGCTTCGAATACTCCTTGAGCCCATGTGACTGTGAAACATATATTCAAACAATGGATTAAACCTTGATAAAACGGATATGTCAGCTAAGATGCTTTGAACACCGTCTTTACCCTTGGGTCGGTTAATTTAATTATAATTTAATTTCAAAATAAATCCGGCACAACATTTCATGCGCGAGCAAATTAATTGGCACTTGTCATTAACCTACAACTAAAACATATATACAATTGTCATAAAATAAAGGGAAAAGGAGAGGCAAAGCGGCCGGTGGAAGCTCTTCCGAAATCAGGCTACTGTTGCCAGCCGCATTGCCTATTCGGAACGATCCAGGTGTGACCAGGCACATTGCACCATCGTCGTTTACGTTCTGAAACTGTGCTCAAATGTGACCATAGTGTAGCTCGGCCAAGAATCGTCTGTGCTATTGTGCGGGCGTTTTTACGTTTTTGACTCATGAACAGGGGCCAAGGATGAGTCCACGTCCACGAGTCCACGAAAAGTAAAAGACGACACTAGATGCTTTGTCAGCAATATTTCAGCCCTTTTTGGAAAGGGTCTTCGTCCGGCTGTCGAGCGTCAGGGACTACATTGGAAGAAACGAACCTGCAACACAGATTGCATCTCGCAGCCAGAGCATCGTAGCTGAAGTATCCATTTTATCCAATGTTTGAATATTTGCTTTGTTTTCCTACCGGATAAATGATATGATCGGAACACGACATAAACTGCTAGATCGGGAAGAACAAATTCCTCTTCTGAAAAAAAGTTGTGACTATCTACATAAAGGAACATCTTCAATCAGGATTTTGATTGAAGACACTCGTGCTTTGACCTCTGCCGGGAGTATTTGTTAATTTACCTGTGTACAATTAATGAATATAATAAACGAACCTGAACCTGAACCTAGTTTTCGATTATTGATACCCCGTCATAAACAACGCTAGACCAGAAGACATTCATAATCACCTAATGCGTCTGGTGAAGGACCGATTAGGGAACAAATAGCATGTTATTCCAGGGGGCGTGTGAAGATCTTAAACCTACAACTACAAGACCCGCTGTAGTCCTGCCAAATGCTTGCCATGGATTGCTCATGACTTACTGGCAGGATCCTGTCCCCAGGGGCGTCGCAATTGTGTTTTCGTTGGGTGGGGATGCAGACGAAGGAATTTACCGAGTCCTAGAAACTGAGAATTCGAGCTTTAAATGATATAACAGAAAGGATTGCGTCGGCACGTAACATTAAAGGGCAGCATGAAAGATGATAAGCCAACTATTAGGCGGCGTTTTGGTGAATCCCACTTGGAAAATATATTGCCGGTCACAATTGACGTAACATCTTTTATCTGATATACCAAAGAGAAAATTAAATCGAGCGCCGCAGGCTTTTTCCTGGTTTCCCTAGTTTTCCATTTTTCCTTTCAGCTTTTTCCTGCCAAATTTATGCCTATTTGCATCCAGATTCCAGTTCTTAATGTCAATTCTAAAACTGGCTTAAAACACCAGTCAAATGACGCGCCCTTCCACAAATTAGAGAATATTACGAAAAGCGCCGCAGTTGGAATTTCTGAAACATTTATGATTAAATCTTATTTTTGGGATCCAAAAAAAAAGGAAGGACTATCGATGAAATCATAGATCAGACTTTTTGTCTGCGACCAGTGCTTCACTCGACCTCTTCCGAGTTTCGAGGTTCGTGATAACTCCCGAATCCTGGCAATTCTACCGAATAAATAACCGAATCCCAGTTATTATACCGATTAAGTTTGAACCTATAGCATGTTCGGGATTCTGTATAACTACCGTATCCTGGTTATTATGCCGAACTGTCGAAAGACTCTCGAATAATATTCGTATTCGGTATAATTTCGTTGAAACTGGAGCAAAAGTCGTCATTCTTGGCCACTACCGAATCCAGAAAATAATACGGAATAAATTACCAAATCCCAATCATGATACCGAATAGTTTTGAAACGATAGCTTGTTCGGGATTCGGTGTAACCACCGAATCTCCGTAAATATACCGAATAGTCCTGGCATCGAAAAATTACCAAATAATTTCAGTAAATCTCTCACCTAATTCATGATGACTACCGAATACTGGCAATTATACCAAATCTCGACCACTATACAGAATAGATTTTTACAGTTGGCCTATTTGGGATTCTGTAGAACTAGTGAATCCCCGTAAATATACCGAATAAATACCGAACAGTTTAAGTAAAATTTTGGGCCTCCTCCGGATTTTGCGAGATTTCAAACCGGATGTCGCGACGGGAATCAAAGCATTTGATTTACGATCGGATGAGACACTGTTTGGCACAGGATTTCCAAAGGCTTTAGATAAGGCTAAGTCACTTGGCGATCTCAAGAAGACCTACGGGAATAGGTCTCAAACAGCAGGATCAAGACATTCTGCTTCCAGTAGCACACACTAATTTTTACTAAAAAACGGACGGGGGACCTTTCCCTCGAAATCACCTTTCTCCCGGTTTGATGCCTTGTTTTTGGCATTGACTAATGCTATGTGCTGCATAGGGGCCGAAGGGGACACCCGTGAAGGTCAAGACCATATGTCCAATCCAATCAATCGGGAAATTCGCCTAGTCTTACACGCTTGTCAACCATACAATTCACTGACTTCCAATTTGATCCAACCGTACTTGTCTTTCGGGAACATTATAATCGTCCCTTAGAATTGATTACGAAGCCTTAATTTCCATTATCTTGGCCAGAAAACAAACCGTCTTTTCCTCCCCGCAGTCTTATTGTGCACGACGGTTTTACTTATTCGTTTGCCCTTAAGTGTATAGCATCTATATAACAGTGTGTCGGGACATTTCGCCACAAGACAACTCGCCAAAGCGACAGCTGGGAACCGACTACTCGCCATACCGACATCTCGCTACGGTGACATCTTGCCACAGCGACAACCTGCCACACCGCTAGTTTGCCACACCGACAGATCGCCACAGCGACAAGCCGACACACAGACATCTTGCCATAGTGCGACATCTCGCCACATTTATAGCATGAAGTACATTATTCAATTACTATTTATTGGAAAAAATTTGTACTGCAGCAGATAATTATGGGCAATGCCTCTCAACGGTTATACCCACAGACAATTCTTTCGATTCTCTGGTTGGTCTTCAAGTATTGTTTCTTTGGCCGAGGCGGAGAACAACCTGCCTTGATCCGGTCCACATCGGCTTTCGCAAATTTCTTCGACCTTGAAACAGTTCAGGCAAGGCCAAAGACATGGGTGGCTTGATCCTATCAGCTGGTTAAAGCTGAGACACCAACCTTCTATGTTGTTGCGGTTCGTGGAAGGTGCCCAGCTACTCGATCGGTACGTGTCGGGACATCTTAATACCACACTGAATTCCTGCTTGCCAAGTTTCATCGTCCTAGCACATATGGAAGCATCTTAAGTCGGGATCACCAATTCCGGAACCCTCCTTCCAGCTCCCCCCACAGTGCTCGGATCCGATCCGGTCTTGTTAGCTCTGTATCTAGGGCTTGTGCTTGTTCTTTCCACCAAGTTTCATCGCAATCCATCGACTCTGAACATGTCACACGATTTCCGGTTCCCCTCCAACTCCCCCCAAAGTCACCGGATCCATTCCGGGCTTGACGTGTGACATCTGAGACACGAGCTTTTTCCAGATATCAAGTTTCATTAGGATCCGATTCCCCGTTCAAAAGCTATAAATACGTCAATATTCCGGATTCCCCCTCCTTCCACTCCCCCCACGGTGGTCGGATCGGGGAAGTGACTATTGCCAAGTTAGTTTGGTAGGGTCCTGAATACGCCTGCCAAGTTTCATCGTCCTAGCACTTCTGGAAGTACCCTAACTCGACATGAGTGGCCTGACAGACAGACCGACGGACCGACAAACCGAAAATTAATCGGTATATGGCACTTGAGCGGAGCTGCAAGTGCCATAAAAACTGATAGAACATCAACTAGGGCCAACGTCACAGGTTTGGCCAGTACGAATATTATTTGGACACCTCGCACTACAGTGTTTTGTGGGGTTCCCAAAATCACCACGATCTTTCTGCCTAGTCTCACAATGCCCACGCTCAGAATGCCCACAATTCAAAATGCCACGATTCAGAATGCCCACAATTCAGAATACCCACGATCAAAATGCCCACGGCTCGAAATTCCAACGGTTCAAAATGCCCACGGCTCAAAATGCTCACTGCTTAAAATGCCCAAAATTGAGGTCGAAGACCCCAAAATCGAAATCGTCCAAATGTCAACAGACCAAAATGCCGACAGTTTAAAATAGGCATTTCTAGTCGTGGGCATTTTAAGCCGTGAGCAGTTTGAACCGTGGTGTATTTTTAGCCGTGGGCATTCTGGGTCGTGAGCATTGTGATCGCGGGCATCATGAGTGTAGCTAGTGTTTCTGCCAAGATGTTTTACTACTTCTGTAACTACTGTTCTGAGATAGTTGGCTACTTCAAAACGTACTTATGCTAACAGCATAACTACACAAGAGCTTTGAGTTAATATGGCACTTGGTACGAGTAGGTGGTAAAGAAAATTGAGGAGAACGTCACAAAATACCCTGCCATCCAAAAATGCGGTTTGGACCTAGAAATAGGATATCTAGTTTCACTCAAGTCTTAACATTTCTGGCATCGCTTCGGATCATCTAAGGCAAACCACTTTTCTATCTTCCAAGTTTCAACCCAATAGATCAACTCGTGTTGGTCCCTAGACGTACCACACGATTTCCGGTACCCCCATCCAACTCCCTGCACGCGGCCGAATCTGGTTCGACTCCTAACTGGATCATCTGAAGCATTTTGTCGGACCACCTATCAAGTTTCCCTCGAAACTGAGCGTTCTGGTGACTCTCCCCCCCCCCCCACCGTTGTCGGAGCCGGTCTGAACCATAAAATATGTTCATCTCCTATGCGAGCAACATCATCTCCTGGACTCCCATCCCCGCTCCCCTACTGTGTCTGAATACGACTTGGAAACATAAACTTCGTATCTCTGACATCTCCTCTTCCCGTTCATCAAGTTTGGCTGGAATCGGAGAATAGCCTATCAGCAAATTTCCAGTTCCTCCTTCACCCCCCAACCCCCTACCTTGGCCAGATCCGGTCCAGACGCCAAAAACAAATCAAGGCCGCATAAGTTAGGTAGTGTCCAACTTGAAACCGTTCCCCCCCCCCCCGCAGCTCCCTCGATCGTGGCTGCATGTGGCTTGGACCTGGTTCGAACGCATGTTTTGCTTGTCTAGGTCCTCAATTCTTGTCACCAATCAAGTTTCACTCGAATCGGACCACCCATTCAAAACTTACGGAAGTCACTGATTTCCGGATTCCTCTACTTCCTAGAATGATGTACTAGGGCATTGTATGGTATCCTTGAGTCACTAATATGCATTAGAGTTTAATCGTCCTTACAACATCTGGAACTATCCTAACTGGCAATCACTGGATTTCCGGCCCCTCACTCCCCCCACAGAGCTCTGATACGATCTGGCTCTGTCAATTAAGGCCTATTGCGTGTCCCGCAAAGTTTCATCCCAATCCCTCGACTTAGCTCAAAGCATTTCAAAAGTTGTCCGGCGCCCCCTCCACCCAAAAGTATTGAATCCGATCCGGACTCAGGTTCAGGTTCAGGTTCAGGTTTATATATTTACGTAAAAAATTTATAAAATAAATAACACTTCTTTCCCGGCAGAGAGGCATCTCGAATGCTCGGGAACTCTCGAATGCTCGGGAACTTGACATGGAACATCTGAGATCATAGCTCTTTCCAATTGCCAAGTTTCATTCAAATCCAATAACCCATTCAAAAGCTGCCCATGCCACTAGATTCCGGATTCCCCATCCCTCCACTCGCACGATGGTCGGGTCGAGGAAACGACTAATGACAAGTCAATATGTTAGGTTCCCTAACAAGCCTACCAAGTTTCACCGTCCAAGCACATCAGGAAGTACCGAACTCGCGCGATCACTAGAATTCCGGATCACCACCCCAACTCCCCCACAGTGCCCGAATCCGGTCGATCTTATTATGTCACTGACGTATCTAGGACTTGTGCTTGTTCTTCCACCAAGTTTCATCCCGATCCCTCCACTCTAAGCGTTTCCAAAGATTTCCGGTTCCCCCCTCCGGCTCCCCCAATGTCACCGGATCCGGCCCGGATTTAAAATGGAACGTCTGAGGCACGAGGTCTTTCTAAATCTCAGGTTCGATCACCCGCTCAATAGCTGAGCTTGCAACTAGATTCCGGATTCCCAATCCCTTCACTCCACCCACTATGGTCGGATCGGGGAAACTACATTCTCAAGTCAATCTGTTCGGGTGTTGCTTTTTTACCCAAAAGGGTTCTTTTGTCTGCGACATTATGTCGAATAATTTTACACCGACAGCCTATTCTGGATTATGCATAACTACCAAATACCGGTTATTATACCGAACAGCTTTTGGTATCAAAAAACTACCGAATAATAATCGTTTTCGGTATAATTTCGTCGAAACAGGAACACAAGTCGGGACTCGTGGTCACTACCGAACCCTAAAAATACCGAATAAATTACTGAATCCCATCCATGATACCGACTAATTTTAGACCGATAACCTATTCGGGATTCTCTATAACTACCGAATCTCAATAAATATACCGAAAAGTCCTGGCATCGAAAAATTACAAAATAATTTCAGTAAGTCGTGAGAACTACCGAAACCTGGCAATTATACTGAATCCCGATCATTATGCCGAATAAATTTTTACCGATAACCTATTTGGGATTCTGTATTACTACCGAATCCTCTTAAATATGCCAAATTGTTCTGACATAAAAATACAGAACAATTTCTAAACAAAACTCAAAAAGTTGGGGGGTGCTGCACCCCCCTCACTCCCCATGCGACGCCCTGGTTTTGTATCTTTCCTTCTTTTCTCGGTATTCAGATCCCAAACAAGAGATCTGGTTGGCTCTGAGGAAGACAAATAGAATGAAGATCTATAACTCATTCTGCGGGGTTAAAAGACCCGCAACGGCAAACGTCGCATACCCCTACAGTTCGATAGGTAGGTACTTGTGAACAAAGCCACTTTCACATTGACGCGTCGTTGCGCATTTTATCCTTATGTGAAAGTCCAAAACTTTGGATCAAATCAGAAAATGTGCATTCTGTGCATGTTGTGACTGTGAAGTAAGGAGACACATATGTTGTAATCATGACAGCGCACAACAACGAAGATGTAAATCCTGCCCACGGCTCAAATTGCCCACGGTTCAAAATGCCCACGTGGGCATTCTGAGTCGGGGCATTTAGAGTCGTGGGCATTGTGATCGCGGGCATCATGAGCGAAGCTAGTGTTTCTGCCAAGATGTTTGACTACTTCTTTGACTACTGTTCCGAGACAGTTGGCTACTTAATGATGTTTGAAAATGCAAGTGTTTAAGTTTCGACGCTGTCTTTCACGTAAGCTGGTTCTATCTTAATGCATTCCGATTAATGGGATCAAAGGTATTGTATCCCACCCCTTAGTTCACACACACGCTAGTTCAGCCCAGCATTGTAGCCACTTCTCTCTCGCTGAACCTGTGATATTCGGCCGCAAAAACTTTGACATTGTTCCTCCTACGAAACTTGGTCCTTTTCATCAGTTACTAACGAGAGAACTCGCTTCATGAGCTTCGTCAGTATATGCTTCACGTTGCTTCAGCTTTGTTTTACTTAAATTTTTAATATACTGCTAAGTAACCGGTCGCAGAATTCTGCGACCAGTTGGCAACACTGCAGCCCAGTGTTGCCACTTGTCGCAGAATTCTGCGAATTGTCACAGGTTTTCTACGTCTACCCAGATTCACAGCCGTGAAATTTTTTTCACAGGAAATTGCACGCATGCCGAAAACGTCACAAATCCTGCCACTTCAAAATATTTTGGCCAGTTTCAAGGAAACTCTTTTCGGGACAAGGATTTTTTTGCGACTATTAGCTCCTCTTTTCAGAGCAAATTGGAACCTTAGAAACTAAAAGTTTTTCCTCGAAACTGAAAATAAGACCGGATTTTGTGTGCGCCAGAATGCACAGGTTTTGTGGCCAAACTTCACAGGCTCCGATAAAGCACAACTCTAGCTAGGAATTATCTTTCCATAACGAAATAACTCACAAAAAAAACTTTTCAAAAACGCCACTCCTTTCCGCGAGAAATTAGCGACTTTCTTGTTAGTGCTTTTCGACTCTACCCAGAGCGTGTTCCATCCTACTTACCGTAGTTACTACGCATGACGTAACAAATTCTGCCTTTCTGTCGTCAAGGCTGGAACGATTTTTCTTTTTTCCCAGAATATCATGCCACGGGCGAATCCGACCAATCACGTGACACAGATCCGTAGTTACTACGCTTACTACGCTCCCGAGCGTGGTAAGCAAATAGTTACTATTAGTTACTATTTCGAGAAGGCTGGAACGGTCAGCGTAGTAACTTTTCGTGAGGTTGGAACGGATATAGTAACTAATAGTTACTATTGGTACGAGGGTAGAACACGCTACCAGTCTTCCTGCTCTCCCACGCGGCCGCTGGACGCAAAAATATTTGAAAACTGAATGCTACGTGGTTCAAAAGTGGGAAAACTAAGCAAAACAAAGTAAGTTCGAAGTAGATGACATACTTGATGGCCTTCCGTGTCTTCCAAAATGAAAAACAGAGCTTTGAAGCTTATCTGTACTTATGCGTGAAAGAATGTTTGGCGGGCCATGAAGCTTTCGGCGAATCTTGCTTTGCATGCCTAGCAAAACTCGACGAAATTAGTGGCAACGAGGCGAAGCAATGGCGAAAGGCACGGATTTCAGAAGCTTATAATTCCATAAGGGACCTGAAACGAGTGACCTGCACACTCTGGAAAAACATCCAGGTCTCCTTGAAACATCGCCATGGGCCTCGGATCTATTTTCACCCAGCTTTATAGGAGACGCATGGTCTAGCCAAACCGTCAGTTGCGATTCGTATTGCTTGCAACACTGGTCATAGTGATGGTATTAGGGTTGGGTCGTGTCGTACTTTATAAGGCACGGTTCAGGTCTTCATTTCGGGTTTTAAAGAATTTTTAAGTACCTTCGGGCTAGTCAGTTTGGGCAGCTTAGTCTGATCCCGGTTTCTTTTCATTTAAGACAAACACAAATCTCTTTAAGCACTACTCAGTTAGTGTTTACTTTTTCTATAGTAAAATATATTTCTTTCGTGCTCGAGATTCTGAGGTTTCCCTTGGATGTTGTGGATAAAAGGGTTACCACGGGCCATCGATACATGTACGCCCCAGCAACCCATCTCAGCTAACATGCTATCGATCGCTGGCAAAACTCAGTTTTCCAGTCAATAGGGGCGTTACAGAGCTATAGGGATAAACTAACACGCAGAATTAGCAAGGGTCCTTTAAAGAAAAGTGGCAACACTGGTTCAGCCTGCATGAACGAAAAGTGCAAGCGGTACTGAAGTTAGGCACTATAATATCGAGCTCTAGAATAGGCAGGCTTTAATCACAAACCCAAGACAAAATATTACTTAAAACTGGCGACAGGAATTTGGGTACGACCCTATCAAGCATACAGTAATTGACAGGAATGAGACTTTTCGGCTCAACTGGATAGGCAATATATTCGTTAACAATGTTCAACGCTAGGTCCAGTGGAGTGAGGACTTCCTCCCCCATCACCCCCTTGCGACGCATATCGTCAGTAAGAACCGACAAGATATGTTCAACGGCGATTTTCTCCGTATACGAAGCCCATTTCTTCTTTTCGTCCTCACTTTCAAAACAACGTGCGCGCCAAACTAGCGACACCCGTAAATCGGTTGTTTTGTAGACCGCTTTAACACCACCATTCCCGTTGAGGTGCCATCTATCATCTCCAACGTAAACTAATTCGTTTTTATCGCTCGGGGCGATTCGGGGCGGTTTCGAGGCAGGACGATAGGTTTCAACACCATGCATGATTACAGAGCCATCTAGGACCAGCCCCGTATTGAACTCGGCGGGGACGACTTCCGCTGCTCCCTCAGTACCATTAGGGTAGAAATAAAATCCACCCGAATCATACTCTGGTTTTAGCCATTGATGCAAATAAGCAACCCCTTGTGACTGACGGACACGTACATCTTCAAAAAGCCCTGACGACTCCATGGCGATCAGCAACCACTGGGGTATATTAAAGCGGGTAGCACCCCAAAACCAGGGTACGTCCAAATGCATTGCTACTGTTTGGCCGGGTAGCAAAATTATTATCCCTAACTGAATCGGGTCGAAAGTAGAAAGTCCGCCACACGATGCAGTTGCAGCTGTGATGTACTGCTCAGACTCGAATAAGCTCTTCAGCACCGGAGCTTCAAGGCTCTCGAAAATGAAGCCAGAGAAAGCTTGCAGGCGGCTGGAGAGGGTGCTGTATGTCTCTTTCAAATTATCACGTCCTCCATACTTCAAGTAATGCTGCGCCACGTCTATACGCGATGGTAGAATGCACTGGAAAAAAAGGATCTTTACACAAACCTCAGAAATGAATTGTATGTTAACATAAGAGATTATGAGCGAGCGTTAAAGCACTGCTCATACTAGAAATCAACACCGTTTTTCCATGTGAAATTGGCGATTTTCATTTTAGCGCTTGTCGACTCTATCCTCTCTTCCCACTCTCTGACGCGCGGCTGGGCGCAAAATGTTTGAAAACTGAACGCCAAGCAAAAGAAAAGAAGTCACAAACAGAAGAAAGATCGCGCAGAAATTCCATCTGGTTCTGCCTGCTAAGATTATTGATAAAAGAGTGGAAGATTTCTTCCGCTAGTAAGCTGGACCACCAGTGGTCTTCCCTGTTTGTGTAATCTGTAGTTATGCTTATGCCGTGTTTAGTGTAAAGTTTTCCTGCGTGCGTTGTCTTTTTTTTCCTGTTTTTTTTTTTTTTTTCTTAGTTTGTACTCCGTCATTAGGGCTACACGCCCTCCATTGTTCTTGACGGGTAATAAATAGATTGATTGATTGAGAAGACAGACTTGATGGCCTAACACGTCTTCCAAAATGACAAAGAACACTTAACGCTTCTCATGTCCTTATTTGTTAAAGTTCTCGGTGGACCTTGACACTTTCGGCGAAGTTTGGTTGCATGAACTCGGCTTGGCCGAAAAAGCGCTAAAATAGGTACCTACAAAAAGAAACAATGGTGGAAGACGGGGGATTTCAGAAGCTCCATAAGGGAGCTAGGAATAATATAAAAGGCAGAGTAAGCAAGAGGGGTCCTTTAACAGGAGTGATAAATGCTAGTTTTCGACGTTGAAGATTTAAGTTAGACTGGCTCTAAAGCATTAGTTGCGTTTTTGATCGAAGTTTGAAGTTACCTTCAACCTCAAAGGTCTTCGTTTAATTGCCGTTTTTGGTCGCCGGTCACAGTTCCTTCGTCCTTCAAACTCTAACCGTCGATCTTCGTGAGCTAGCTAGTTCGAAGTTTGCTTGAATCGTCGAAGAAACGTCAACCGGGCAAGGATCGCCGGAGTCGTAAAAACACTAATTAAGCAAACGGTGAACTTCGACGGCGTTTGAAAACGGAAATTAAGCAACCGGCTACGCTAACGGCAAACAGAACTTCAATCAAAAACGCAACTATTGTTCAAATAGGTGAGTAAGCTGCGTGGCACTACAAGTGATGCTTGCCTCTTATTACACACCCTGAACTGAAACTGAAAGTAAAAGGTTCTTATCCATGCGACTTTCAGTGTTGCCACACTGACACAATTTTTCGAGCTTCTAAAAATCAGAGAAAGTGGGGGTCGATTAAAACCAGGAAGGGAAGGGAACGCGAGAAAAGCAGGAAGGCATACTAAAACCAGGAAGGTCATACTAAAACGAGGAAGGACATACTAAAACGAGGAAGGCTGTCGCCAGAATTCAAAACTGGAAAGTCGCACCGTTCCCTTCCTCTGTTTAGTATTCTTTGAGGGGTCGGCAACTTTCCAAATTCAAGTTCACCATCCCTTCCTCGTTTTAGTATCCCGTAGTATCCGTCGTTATACTCTCCGTCTGAACTAGAAATGAAAAGGTGAATTACAATTCTGATAGTTGCTGACCCCTCACTGAACTTAATTTCTACCCATATCAGGATACTAAACCGAGGAAGGGATGGTGAACTTTGAGTTTGTAAAGTTGTCGACCCCTCGAAGAATACTAGACAGAGGAAGGGAACGGTGCAGCTTTCCATTTTTTCGCAGCCTTGAATTCCTTCCTCGTTTTAGTATGCCCTTCCTCGTTTTAGTATGACCTTCCTGGTTTTAGTATGCCTTCCTGCATTTCTCGCGTTCCCTTCCCTTCCTGGTTTTAGTCGATCCCGAGAAAGTGTTCCTAGTCTTACTTGAAGTACAATTTGATGAACATATTGTAAAAAACTACTAAATTAACGCGTGGACAGCTTTTTCTTCTAGCTAATATTAAGCAGTCGTAACAGAAAAAAACGTGTTCCCTTTGAAGTAAAGTTGTTACTTCAACTTCCAACAAAGTAGAACTTCTGTGCCTCCTGGCAACCCTGGCGAAACTCCTCTTTCCTCGACTGCTAGCGAAGCCCAATCAAGCGATCTCATTGACTCGGCATAAGACAAAGTAGGATCAGGGTCTATTGTCCTTATCCAGCTTATAATATTAATAATAATGCTTGTTTATTGAGCCAAAAGGCCATACAAGATTTAATACACTTCACAAATAAACTGTTACACCTCTAGAAATACTTATGCTACGTAAACTAAGCTAAACTTTCCTTCCTTAGATTAAATCCTTTAGTCACAAATTGACAAACATCTAGGATATATTTGGGGTTCGTAGATTTCAGGATACGGGGAAGCGATACCAGCCCACCCCCAACAAATGTTACTCTCAAATGCGAAAGCTCTTGGCACTCTAAAGGCGTATTCTTGCCGTTCCCCGAGGACTCCACTTAAGGAGTCCCCGCGTTTTTGTTTGTCCCGGGGACTCACTCCCCTTATTCTCGCGAGTCCCCACGGACGGGGAATGCTCCGATTATCATCACCATCATCAAAAAGGACTCCCTTTCAAATTCGGAGGGGAATCAATTTTTGCTGTTGTAGGTGCTATGTAAAATTAATTAAGAGGAAACAGAATAAGCAAAACCAAAAATAAAGTGGATCTAGACTAATTTTCAGCTGCATATTCATTTTTCGAACAAAATCCATTTTAGAAGCATTCCCCGTATTCTCGCTGTTTCTGTACGCGGAGTCCGCGTGGAGTGACTCCCTCTATTATCGCCGTTCCCTTCGATTCCCCGAGGAGTCCTCGGGGAACGGCGAGAATACGCCTTAAGAGGAAGTGGCTAAAATCTTATTACACCGCACAAGCAAAAAACGAAATCTGTAACGCACCGCACTGAAAAACGCACCAGAGAGACTGGCTTACACCCTCAAGCCACCACTGCGTCATTTGGGTTCAAGGGGACGTGAAAGAATCGTTTTCGGCAATTTTTTGCACTAAAAGTTTCTTGGTATGGGATTTTAGTTTTCTCTTCGGTAACCGCCTCACTGTTAGGCGACATTCAGACCTCCAATGTACACTCCCATCAGAAAAAACAACTGACATTACCTAATTCCCCCGCTACATAAACAGTGAAGTGGTTGACTAAATAGAGGTTGACAGATGCTTTCCCATTAAAATCGCTAAGCGTTTTCTGTTGTTTTTTTTTAATAAAAAATCGGTCCCATAGTTCCGTTAACATCTATTCACATTACATTGTTTAAAAAAAAAAACTTACCAAAGTACGTTCCATGTTTGGTACAAGCAAGAACGGACATCCTTTTTTTTCATCAAACGGTACGGCTTCACCAATATGTTCAGCGGATGACGTCAGGTCAGACGCTGTTGTTGAGTAGGTACCGATTTTCTTAACATAGCCCAGAAGTTCTTCTATGTCTCCTTCACTCCAAATGTCACGGAGTAGATAGTGGTCATTCCGAACAGGCCTACTGTGTTTGGTAGCGACCAAGTTGTGAATTGCACTTTTGAAGTCGAATGCGTAGACACTAAGAACAATCGCAATTCCAAGGATTAGAAGCGCTAGCGCGTTCTTGCTTTCTGGTTCGCTTGGTTTTGTTTGCTGCTTGGCCTGAACGGTTGAGGTAGCTTTATCTTTCCGGGATGAACTCATGGTATGTTCGTTAGGTAAGAAAGGAGTGAAAGAAGCACTAAATGTCAGTTTAACTTAACGGTTCTAAGGTTCATTCATGGACTTCTGGTTCAGCATCGAAGTTTACCACCGTTGACCCGCTTACTAGGTCTTATAACACTTCGACACACTGTCAGAAGTTTCATAACAGATAACACAAGGATGCGCGGTTCCAACGGTCGAAATTTGGGATGTAGTCTACTGTCGCGACACACGTTGTGCATGAAATTTTATGCATAACAGGCATTGGAGTACGAGCCGAAAAACCACCAAAAATGCACCTGATAGCTTTTTTGGTTGTCGCCAGATTTTCAGCTGATGTCTTTTTAGCATTTTTTCGCTCTTCCTGGAAATACCTGTTATGCATAACATCTCACGCCTAACGTTTGTCTCGATTACATCCCCAATGTTGACCGTTGAAACCGCGCATCCTTGTGTTATCTGTTCTGGGACTTCTGACAGTGCAGTTTTCAAGCAGACGATAGCTTTGAGTAAGAGATAATTAGGCTAGGTTCAATGTCAGAAGTTTCGCAACATCCAACAAAAAGAGGCAGATAACACTTCGGATAATATCTGTGAATGTTAGCAAAACGCGTGTGCTGTGAGCAGTAATGTTGTTATTCCCAAAACTCAGAATCAAATATGGTCTTAAATCTTTAGTTTTAAAGGACGCTTCGTGCCACTCCATTGCTTCCTATGCCATTGCAACCTACTTTCGCAATCGCATTAATTAATTCCCTAACCCGGATGATTTTCATATGTTACATTTTAAACCCACCAACCTCACTTATCTTCGGACTCGCCACGATCTACTCGAAACCCAATCCTTTGTATATCGTGAAACGCTACTTTTTCCACGAAAGTTTCATTAACCCTTAAAGTTTAACTGAAAAGTCAACTTATTTTTGTATCATATTTGATGGTGGAAAACGGATACGTCAGCTGAATTTTATTGGAGCTATATTTCGGCCCTTCTTGGCAAGGGTCCTCTTCAGGCTCAAAACCGCTCAAGTTGGAAAGACGAACTTGTGGGAAACAGGTGTTTCCCACAAGTTCGTCTTTCCAACTTGAGCGGTTTTGAGCCTGAAGAGGACCCTTGCCAAGAAGGGCCGAAATATAGCTCCAATAAAATTCAGCTGACGTATCCGTTTTCCACCATCAAATATGATTCGCAGTCAGCTTGGGCTGAAGGAATATTTATTTTTGTATCGTTTAACTGAATACACTGTATTATTTGGATTGTGTTAACGGATTTTTTTTTTCGTAACGAATTACGTTCAGAATATCCACGGTCGTCCCCACAACGCATATTTCTACTCTGACGCAGAAAAACTGAATCTCAATACATACGCAGCGTTTCAGTGGCCAGCCATCAGCTTCTGCGTGAACACCTGTTTCTCGTATATCGTTTTCGTCGAGCATACAACACGATGAAAAATTTGTCTCAAAATAGTAGTACGAAGTTGTACGAAAAAGTAGCATGCAGTACTAACTGATGCTGCTACATGCTTTTACTTCAAGGCTACCGTGTTACTGCATACTACTACATGCTACTGTTAGCAAGACTGGATGCTACTATGGCAAGACAGGATGCTACTGGGTACTACTGCTTAAGATTGGACCAGGGTGAGGCACATTAAATGATAGTACTCTTTGCTATTACGTAGTATTGCATGCAACTTTTTCGTACAACTACCATACAACTACGCAGGCTACAAATTTTTCATCGGAACACAGATTCAAGCACATAGAGCATACAGATGAGACAAGGAAATTCCACTAAATGAAAATCGATTACTCGTGAATAGAGGAGCAACGAAGTAACCCATTTTCGCCGGGTTTTCAAGCTGCTTTAAGTGAATAAGTGATGGGTAACTAGATTATCCTATCTAAGCCTTTTTCAGCTAAGCTTTAAAGGACCTGTCGTACCTATAATGCCAATACAACCTACTTCCGTAACTGCATCCATTAGTTCTTGAACCTGGAGATTTGGAAATTGGAAATTTCCTACATACTGAGCCCATTAACGACACCACTTGCCGCGATTTACTAGTTTCCATGCGCATTTTTATCCCGAATGCTATTGATCCGTAAACCGGTTATATGGTTTTTCCTAGAAGTCAATAGGACTGGGAAAAGGCTTAACACAGCCAAAGCCGTGTATGATTTCCTAAAAGCAGAGCCTAGTTTTTCAGTATTTCAATAGTTTTGAATATTGGGACATAAACACTAAATAGTGCAAGGTATGCTTTAAGGAAAAATAAAAAAGTAGGTTATTTTGTAACGCCTAAGGTAACATCCGAAAGCGTCGTCCGGTGAAACTGCATACACATAAATGTTATCAAACTTCTGTCACTCTTATAGTTTTTGTTGTCACTATTCCAACTCAAAGGATCACTGTGAGCCTAAGCTATCCGATGAAAAATTTTCGACGATTAGTCGTATCGAGTTGTACGAAAAGGTAGCATGCAGTAGTAACTGTTGCTACTGTATGCTACTACAGCAAGATTGGATACCATCGGATACTACTACTTAAAGGACCCGTCTTACCTATAATACTAACGCAACCTACTGCCATAATCACTCCGTATATTTCTAAACCCGGAGACCCCAATTTCGTACGGCACATTCTAACCCCTCTAACAAAACCACGCTGATTTTCTTCACTTGCCGTGTTGTCTGCGAGAAGTTTGTCCAACAAAAATACCGGTTATGTAATTTTTTTTCCCTGTTATCGCTGTAAGTCAACGGGTCTCGGAAAAGGCTTAAAACAGTCAAAACCGTGGGTTATTTGTTGAAAGCACAGCCTAGTTTAAAGTATTCAATTATTTTAAAATACTGTCAGTTGAGTACTAAATAGTGCGAGGCAGGGGTGGCGCGAAGGGGGGGGGGGTGTCTCACCCCCCCCCTGCCTTTTGTTAAGTCATCACAGTCGTTTGTTTGGCCTTTTGCTAAGTCGTATCAGTCGTTTATTTTGGCGTCACCTAGGTCCCGGGCATTCATTTTAATCAAAAACAATCCAAGTCGTTTAAAAAAAATTGTTAATTTGTCTCTGCACAGCTTCAATCGTAAGCCAGTTCCTAAAGACAAGTCGAGTCGTTTAAACCAGGTTTTGTAACCCCGATAGGTCGGAAACATGATTCATGGGGGCAGCAATGCGGCTACCTGTTCTACTCCCATGGGATTTGGATCTGCCTCACTTAGGTCTTTCAGATTTTAGCCTGTCAAAATTAGAAGAGGTTAGTTGTTAAAGTGAAGTCTGACTGGGTAACATTGATATACCGTATAGACCAAAAGCGAGAGACAAGGTTATGTGCATTGATTGTTGGTAATCTTTGGCTATAAGTGAAAAAAGAAGGAATAGAATTTTAAACAGAATGGAAAAGCCATAAGAAATCAAATGACAGGAGACCCGCGAAAAAAGTGTGTCAAAATGTCGAATACAAAGAGAGGTTGAGGTGGGAACAACGCTTTAAAAGGACAAGGAAGATTTTAATATACACCCGAAAGTAGTTTTCCAGGACAGGAGGGATTCTGCAGACACTGGAATAGCTCATTCTAATCGGGAGGTAAATTTTTGGCCTCTATGCTAGCAGAGGCGTTACTATCCAAAATGTTCGGGGGGGGGGGATCATATGTATTACAGCTGAGTGCGAACCATAGCGCAATCAAATATGGGAGGAGCAAGGTATTTACCGACTGGCTGGTAATTTTTACCGGCTTTTTTTGCAGAAAAAACGACTGTTTTGACGAAAAATCGACTGATTTAAAGAAAAACCAACCGTTTTTAAGAAAAATCGACTGTTTTTACGAAAAATCGCGGCGCTTCGCGCCTATTCAGCTGTTTTTACCGGCTGGCCGACAACATCGGGAGAGGGGGGGGGGGGGCATCCACCCCCCCCCCATACGTGATGCCCCTGTATGCTAGTGTTAAATCACATCTGAAAAGACTTCGTAAAATTCAGGACACTCATACAACTCGAAAAGATCTCTTTTATGTTTAAGTTATTCTAAAAGCGAACTTCTCGTCTTCATTTGCTGTGTATAGCAAATTCTGAAAACCGAGATGTAGCTCACTGTAGCTTTACCTGCTCTAGTTTTCGACATGAAAGTACAGAGTGTCGAATGACAAATAAAACGGTATACGGTACTTCCATAATGAAACTAAAGTACATCAAATCATCCGGAAAAAGTGTCGTCGGCGAACCGGCGTCTTTTTCTATCTGTAAACTCCTGTCAGGTCAAGACCAAAAGTTCGTTACGTCCGTAGATCCGGATTTTTTTTTTTTTTTAATGCACTGGCAAACCTGTTTTCCTTGTTTCGTTTCTGAGGAAGTGTGTTTTGAACGTGAAAACTACTTTTTTTTGCTATTAGTTCGGAGCAAATCTACTTTCTTTTCTATGGGTACTATTTTGTCACTTTTTTCGATGGACAGATCGTAATTACATAGCTATTCTTAACTTTTCATTGGGATCGCAAAAAGATGCTCTGCTCCTCGGTGTTTACATCCATAAATCCGGATTTGTTTTTCTTTTAATGCACTGGCAAACTTCCTGTTTTTTTTTCTGAATATGCGTGTCTTTAACGTGAAAATTACATTTTTGGCTTTAATTCGGAACAAATCTACTTTGTGTCTACTTTGATTTCTATGGCCACTATTTTGTCACTTTTTTCGACGGTCAGATTTGTGATTTCAAAGCTACTGTTTCCTTTTCAATGGGATCGCAAAAAGACGGTCTTCTCCTCGGCATTTCACAAAATTTCGCCTGTGGCGCATTTCATAGTATTCTCTATTTAGGGGAACGGTGTGTTATTTACTTGGCGATTAGGCTTAGAACTTTTTAGATTTGAAACACATTAAAGGCTGGCTAGAATCTTTCTAGACAAAGGCAGATTTCGCCTGCGGCGCTTGCTTTAATTTGTCCCGGGTACAGGCTTGAAAGCTTTCCTGTTTAGCGAAAGCTGAAATGTAAAGCTGAGGCTATGAAGGTATGTATACACAAATTTTGATTACAAGAATAGTTTCAGCCGACGCATTGCAGCTAGTTTTACACCGGCTCTATTATTTGTTTGGTGGGGAATGTGCGCCATTGCCGCGTAGTCGCAACCGTTCATTTTTGTTGGTACGTGCGAGTCGTATATTCCGATCCAAGAGTCGTTGAAATGAGGAGTCTCCCCCCCCCCCTGGCCTGGGTGCTTCGGGCCACCCCTGGTGCGAGGGGTTCTTTAAGAATCTTAAGATTAACCCAGTGAGAGGCATGTTAAATCAAAGTATTCCATACTACTACTAATCAATACATGCAAATTTTCGTACAAATAACACACAACTACACAGTCAAGACTTTTTCATCCGGATGTGTTCCGTCTGGCTTCCTAGCTCGATCACGTCACAGAGGCATAAAACTGACTTAAACTGGATCTGTAAGTGTAGTGAATTCGAATTGCTTGTCTGCTTCGCTCTATCATAGAAGCACACTTATACTGACCAAATTGAATCCTAAAAAAACACATTTCGCAACTAACTTAAAACAGCAAAGATAAGAAAAGCTGACGTGGCACGTGGTACTAACGCTGGAGGAACTTGAACAGATAAGAAAAAATAAGAAAGTTTGATTAATTGCGGTTATGCAGATACCATTGTATCTGTTACTAGGGTAACTGGACCTGCAATTAGTCGTTTTTACATTTACCGTGGTATCTGGTACTACAGTTGCTCAGGGAAAATAATTGCCGGATTTGCACCTTTAGAAATCATCCAAAAAGAAATACTAATATCCACTGACATCTTGAGTGACGTGACTTCTTTCCCACCAACTTGACAAAAAATACACTCTTGTGTTAGTGATGATGAAAGTGAGATAAACTTTTCCGATACCACTGTACCTGGCCAGATAAAACGCCTTTTAACCGTGGTATCAGATACCACGGTAACTGCGAAGACGACTTTAAACTTCTATAAAATCTTTTGTCCCCACATCTAACGTGGTTCTCAATCTTGGAAGTTGGTAATTCATCCAACTTCTGTTCAGTCAGCATCGACTCACACGAAGGAATTTACGAAGTTAAATATTTAACGCTAGGCTAGAATCTTTAGTTTTGTGTTTCCCACAAGTTCGTTTTCCAATTTGAGCGGTTTTGAGCCTGAAGAAGACCATTGCCAAGAAGGGGCGAAATATAGCTCCAATAAAATTCAGCTGACGTATCAGTTTTGCACCATCAAATATGACTCTAGACCGTGGTATCAGATACATTGGCAGCCTATCTGTAAAATCGCAACTATTTTCTTTTAAGGTCAGTTTTTGATCTAAGCCCGACGGTGGAGCCTGCTATTTTCAGCTGCTGGCGTAATACGTTTAATGGAATTTCCTTTTTTATACAATGTTTGATTATAATTAATTGTTTATATGTAGATTTTCGTTTTCAATGGATTTTCTCCTTTCGAGTGTGCGTTAGATGGTTGCCGTTAAAAGTCAAAATGGATTAGGACACCATTTTCAGGAGTTGTTTAAAGACCAAAGAACCGACGGGTTTACAAATTCTGATTTTCCCTAACTATTGCTTAGGTTACCAAAACTAAGCTAATGCAACTACAGCCTATGGACCCGATGAAAAATTTGTAGCCTGTTTAGTTGTATGATAGTTGTACGAAAAAGTTGCATGTTTTGATATGTAATAGTAAAGAATACTATCATTCAATGTGCCTCAGACTAGGCCAATCTTAAGCCGTAGTATCCAGTAGCATCCTGTCTTGCTATAGTAACATCCAGTATTGCTATAATATCATCCAGTCTTGCTAATAGTAACATGCAGTAGAACGCAGCAACACGGTAGCCTTGACAAAGAAGCATGTAGTAGCATCAGTTCGGACTGCATGCTACTTTTTCGTACAACTTCGTATTACTATTTTGAGATAAATTTTTCATCGGGGAGGCGCCTGGATTCATTCCAGCAAGGAGTGCACTCTTTGTCAAATATACAAATAAAGGATAATCGGCTGTATTTTTGAGAAAAACAAATACAAAAAACAACAGACGAATGAGGATGCCAGCCTGATACCGATTACATACGAACCAGGCTCTAAATCCAGACAGAAAACGAACACCAATATGTAAACAAACAAGGCCAAGCAGCCTATCACATTTTATCACATGTTTATTACAAGGCACAACATAAACCATTTTAGTAGCCAATATGCTCTGAGCTTTCCAACCTTGTTCCTGAGCCTTAGAGAGCCATGCCCTACTCTCAATTTTCAGATTTGATCGTGGATATAGTCTATAGCATTTTTTACTTATGGTTCACGGGCGTTAAGAGTCTCGTTCGGTTTTCCAAACTATGAACCACAGCAAATAACACTAGTGAATAGCTCCAGGACTTGACAAAATTGACACACACCGACACCAGCACCACTAGCGAGAACGTCCCTACTGAAACTCATTCAGCCGTTCACCAGCGCTGGCTCCGATAGCATCATATACGGAACATAGCAAAGGATACTGCCATCGTTTCCTTGATGTGTACAGGCCTCACCTTCACTTTACTATATATTTCTATGCCCGCAAGTTTGTCTCACTTCAAATGCCGCGAGCGTAGTGGGCGGCGCTAGGAATATGGCCCGTCTGCAAAGCATGGAAAGCCTAGGTCTTGGCGCTACTCCCTAGTGTTATTTTGCTCTGCTATGAGCTTTAGTTCGTTTCATGAAGATGTCTATGCTTTATAGAGCAGTTTTATTTTTTAAAGTTAAAGCCACGAAGAACAAGACCAAAGGTTTCGATGGGATCCCAGAAATTTAATATTGGATCCAGACAGTATTTTTTAAATTTAGAAACAGATCAAGGCTTATAGTGGGGGTTGAAACACCTTCGAAACTTAAAAAAATAACCTTTTTTTTTACATTTTCAAAATACAGTACAATAACTGGTAGATCTGAGAAAACCAAGTTCAGATATGGATTGAGCATGTGTGTTTACCCATACAAGTCATTTCTATTTTGACGTAACCGATCGAAACTTCCTGCCTTACTTCTGCCAACTTTCCGGTTTCGGCGGAATTTCAGTAGCCTACTACTTGTCCGGCGAAACAAAAAAGCTCAAAAACCAATTCAGCGTATCGCCTTACCCCTAGATCCAATATCTAATCAACTTCATATAAAATTTAACTTATAACAAATCTTTCGGTTTCAGCCGGATTCCGGGCGAACTATATGTCCGGGCAAAAAAAGATTATCATATATGGACTCAGCGTCTCTTCTTACCCCCAAATCGAACGTCTAATCAACTACAAATACAACCTTTGCTTTTATTTTCCAATTTTGGCCGGATTCCGGGTGAACTACTTGTCCGGCGAGAAAATGGTTTTCATATTCGTGTTCAGCATGTCTTCTTACCCCTTAACTGAGTATCTCATTAGCTGTTTAAAAATATTTTGTTTGCCCCTTAATTTGGACCCCCTCCCCCACCCCTAAATGTAGGGCTACACAGCCCATCTACAAACTCGACCTTTCCCTTGACCCAATGAATCCTCACACCAAGTTTCATCAACATATCTCATTCCCTTCGAGAGTTATCGTGCTCACAGACAGACGGACAACTTTTGCGATGTCATAGGTATCTGTCCACTTACGTTTTGGGATCCCAAAAAGGAGGATACTATTTTACAGCATCCCTTTCAGAGTTTCATTGTACTCCTCTTCAAGGATAGACAAGGGCGATTCTTTCAAATTCAAATTCACATATATTAGGTACGATTCTCGTTTTTTTCTTAAGCCATGAACCCTATTCGATTTACGAAGCCAAATAGATGTTTACAAGGCCTACACTTTAAGACAAAGGGGGGAGACTATTATAGAACTCCAACTTTTAACATGTTTATTTTAGAATCGTGTACCTCCTTTTAAAGCCGCTTTCATACCGACGCGTTGAGCCTTTCACACTGACCTGCGCAAACTTTTGCGTCGTGCTTGCGGTGACGCAGCGCAGAGCTTACACAGACAACTTAAACGCAACACAAGTTTAGAACCAAGTTCTATCTTGCGTTGTGTCGACGCGTCCCCATCAGATTTTACAGTCATGGAAGTTTTTGAAGAAAAACCTACTAGGCTACTGATGAAGAAAAATTTACTAATGATGAAAGGAACGAAAATCAATAGAAGAAACCGAGAAAAGAAAACGTAATTACGCATCCAGGGTAAAAGCTTCTCGCGCATATGTGAAAGATACGCCACGCAATAAACGCATACGCAATGAGCGTCAATGTGAAAGCGGCTTAAGGATTGGCGACGCGCTATTCTGAATTAAAAGAGAATATGACCCTATCAGAAAGCTGGGCAAACGAAGTCGAAGCAGAGGTGGTGGTAGGGGTGCCACGGACAGGCGCATTAACGACAGGCTCTGTTGAAGTTGTCGAAGATCGAACCGAACTAGGCGCAGTGAAGTGAAACGGAACAGGCAAGCCAACGGCAATTGCTGCTGACCCAGAAGCACTCGCGCCGGAAAGGGAATAACTGAGACCGATTGTCTGAACAGGTCCCACCTTCTTCCGTCTTACAAACTTGACGCTGCTAGTACCGGATGCTCCAGTTGCATTTCCCCTCTCGCTCTTTCCAGGGCTTCTTGATATAAAATACTTCCCAACAGTTGCAAAAACGATATCCGATAATTGCGGATTTTTGCGGAAAAAGTCTGAATCCATGAACTTCTTCCAATCGGCCCTTGCTACGTCCAGAAACGTGAAGATCCAAGATGTCAGTATTTCACTAAGGAACTCATGTCGCTCGTGCCTGAATAAGAGCCACTCAGACAAAGCCAGGAGTGTATTATCAGGAGCAGCATCCGTTAACATCAGCGGTGTTATATACTTGCAGTCCAACTCAAGAAACTCTGCTGAATGTGGCAAAAACTGGACATATTTGCATATGTCTTTTTGGGCTGCCTTTCTGATGTCCTCTGAGTCAAAAACACTGCCACATTTGTAAGCTTTCACACAAAAGTTCACTCTATCCAAGCCTTCCAGGATTGTAGCAGGGTTTGTGCACAAAAACTTCTCACACAACGAGAAAATTTCATTGACTTCATACTCATGAGAAAACTGAAGCAACTCGAGAACATTCTTGCAGGACAACACCAGCTTGCCACGGTAGATTGCATCGCAAAATGTCTGAAGGGTGTCAAGACTATACGGCAATACGGTCATTCTTCTCTCTTTCCCTTCTTTGAAGCTTGACTGAATGGCAGTTTTGAAAACAGGGCTGAAGACAGCTGCCAGACAGGCATGGAGCTGAACGGAACCACCATCCCCTTCCAATACAAAATCCATCAGCTCAGTTTGTTCACCCAAAGCTTTCAATACGGGTGACACTTCTAGCTGGAAGCTACTCAGGCCGTTTCCTTCATCACTCATTATGGTAGCTATTTGGGTCCTTGATACAGTTGGGGCTGCATTTGAAAGACCTGAAAGGAAAGATTGAGACTATAGGGATAGGGCAGCACAAGCCCTTGGGACATTCTGTTTATTTATTTATTTGAATCCAATACCGACCAACTAGGGCCATTGTACATAACAAAATAGCACTTCACAAGCTTACACTTTACACACTAAGTTGGGTCAAACACACAATATACCAACTCCCCCCATTTCAGCCAAATGGGAAGAGATAGCCGCATGTGCGGCCCAGAGAGAACAGCCAACAGTGGGTTCTGGGACTCCAGAATTCTACTATTCTGGAGCGAAAAACAAGCTGATCTACGAACTTCAGAGAAAGATGGGAGACCTTCACCAACAAACATTGCCGAGGCACTACAATTCCAGGGAAAACTGTGCAACCACCGGAGGGAGTTATTGTGCAGAACACGGAAGGAATTACCGCGTCTGACCGTGATATTAGTCACAAGAGATAGACCATAAAGTTGTGTACAGTAAGCCCGGAAGTTGTGTACAGTAAGCCCGGAGTTTGCTCCGAAGTAGGCTATCTTTTATTTGTTGTAGTCTATGGCTAAAACAAAGTAAAAAAAAACTACCTATACCAACCTAGGTGGCACTTCGGATGTGCTTTCTCCCTTTACCCTCATTCAACTTTAAGATTCAGAACCACTCTTCATCGCACTCTACCATATTTCCCTGATGTTTAGAAACGCTCTGCCAAATGAGCAGTATAACCAGGAACAAATAAGCCAATAGAACTATACTTAAAAAAAAAATCTTGCAGTATTTGCTACTGAGATTAATCTTATCTTCATTGAGATAAGATTATCCCTAATTCGGATTAATCTTATCCCAATAGAGATAAGATTAATCCCAGTAGCAAATACTGCATCCTTATTCGGAGAAACTTTTTATAGTGTAGTGTTGGGTGATATTCGCTACGATAATGAAAATACCGATATATTGAAAAATATCAGTATTTCGATATTGACTTTTCAATTATCGAGTTCGCTAGGATAATCGAAATATCAATAATATTGAAAAATATCAATATTTTGTGACTTTTCAATTATTGATATTTACATTACGATGTGGAATAGTTTATTATTCGGGATTTTCAGAATCAAATAAAGAAACCGGAAAAACGTCGAAATGCTACTCTTTCTTAATGGGAATGTTTGATTTCGTTCTTTTGATTCGATTTTGTTCTTGTTATTTTTATGAAAAAATGTAGCAGTATAAACAGTTTTAAATATCGGTTTACGATAATCACGAAGTCGATTATGGAGTTTGGATATATCGATATTCAGATTTTTCTCAATATGGGCCAACACTAAATAAGAAATAAAAGCGACTATGGATACTACGACAAAACTGAGCTAAGCTAGATGTATTTGCTGAGCTTTGATTCGCCCGTCTTCATCCCTCTTCGCCGTTGCGCATACCAGAGGAATTAGTGCAGAAGGCGCGCTGACCCACTCTGCAGCTCATCCACACAACCAATCGGCTTTTACTTTGGAAGTTTCTTCTTCGGGGCCTTATTGCGATATAGCTGTATGTAGAAGTACAGAATTGTGATGTTCCGCGTAGCTCCTCCTCCGCTCGTTTTGTATCGGGCAGGGTATACAGGGATTTATTCGACTCCGCATGGTTTCATTACAGAAATAGGGGTGAAGTCTGGTGCTTATTTGTTTTTGGTTTAACCAAATCTGCAGTTTGGGTTAGCCTTAGCTAAGCACCAGTTATCCCATCCCGTGCATAATGCTATCTGCCTATGCCAAACGACATATACCATGATTCATCTGTTGAATTTTTTGTTCGTTTTATAAATAAAGCACTTAATCGATCAATATAGTAAACACTGGGAACCTTAAACCCCGCCGTAACCTCAAACCGAAATTTTGATGGTTGTTTTCAATAACTTCACTCAAATCTTCAATATTACACTGGATTCGAAGGTTCTGCTCCTATCGTGTTCCCCAGCACTTCTTCAGCAACCGAGCTGTTCCTCTGTGAAATAGCCTGTCTGAATCAACTGTTACCAGCGAAACACATCTGAGGGATTCAAAAAGCGAACCGACGAGGACTGGCACGCGCAACCGTGGAGAGAGGTCTGGGGCACCCCAGAAGCAGTAACCAGCTAATAGCCAACATCATCAATTACCTTAAATCGCACTTGCTAGCGACAAGGCTGTGTACCGTCTTGACGTCACCAGTGATTATGATCTGGAAGTTGACACTGGAGCTGGTTGAACTGCAAGCTACTCATCGGGATACAACATCCTTATTGCTTGCAAGTGCAATTTAATTGAACTTTATTTAATTTAATTTAAGGACACAGCATAAGGCTAAAATATGGTAAAATACATTTGGCATATAGGTTATTCGAAACTGGAGGTGCCTAGATCAAAATTCAGAGATTTGTAGCCGACTGGGATGACATTGCTAATTATTTACTGATGATCGATTTTGCAGACAGAATGAGCTTAAGAATCCCGGCCTCACCAAACTACACCGAAGTACTGAGCAAAGGACTTGGACACTTACATGCATGAGCCTGAAGGATGTAACTGTAATTCAGAGTTGTAAGTTTATGAGATCTTGTCCAAGGAAAAGGTTGCAGGTATCTTCATGAATGTTCTGAAACAGCATGAGGCACAGCCTCCAAAGAAGCACTAAGCAGAAACAGTGAGGAACCACATGTTTTGTAGAATACTCTTGAGTCAGAAAATCCCCTCGGGGAACAAAAAATTCCATGTGAAGAAGAATTTGATTTTAAAAGAGATGACTATGGTTAGAAATATATCATGTGCTTATACCAGTTGCAGAAGTCTTAGACATTAGCTGACTGGAATATTATCACCCTCCCCTCGCCCTTCGTGGAGAAATCTCCAGTCAATAGAAAATTGTGAAAAAGTAAATAAATTGCCAGCCAACTGAACTTCACAAGCGATTTGGTGACAAGCATAAACAATTTATGCAACTAACAAGCTACCTGCTATTACTTTACTACCCTGAGCACTTTGAACAGCAGTTTTTCCTGCGGAGGAAATTCAACTTTCCCTCGAACCTGGTAGTTCAGCTTCTTATTGAACTTGAGGATAATTCTCACCACAAAAGTATTATCTTTTTCAAGAATGATCTACAAGATTCCTCCATCTCCTCACAGGGTCAAAAGAATGTTTGCTTCCTTGAATAAACCCCAGCAGAAACGCAGTAGGCCTAGCCTACATGAGTAGCACAGGAAGAAAAAAAGCAAAGGAAAGATAAGAAAAAAATCACAAATCCTTGACAAATCTAAAGTCATGCACAATGGTCCTCAAAGTGCCTCTGAATTTAATGTACGATTGAAAAACAAAACAATGGATGTTTTTGATGATCTTTTGAGTTTTTGTTACTTTTATGGATGCGAGGATGAGGCTGGAGGAGCAGCAGTGGAGAGATATACATGCTTATTTATATCCCACCAAATGTAGGCTACATAGCGACAGTACAGTAAGAGAATACAAAGGCAAAAACAACAGCAAACAAAAACTCAACAACACAGACAATTTATACCTGCACTTCCTTCTCTTTGACTGCCAACTCTCAGCCAATCAATCAACGACTGAAGAAGAGTTATACCCCCGCCCGCTCCCTACGGGTCCGGCCTTGTAAATTATGCCGGACTCTCCGATCACGGTCGGGGTTTAAACTGGGGACGCCCGCAAATCCCTCTCTACCCTTCATCACAACCCAATTAATCCTTTCTAATACAGACCCCTTACTAAATTTTCCTACTTGGCATAAAAAAAATCTGTGAAAAACATTGTGTAGGCGATGAGCTGGATGGCGTGACGATTAGAGATGCTTAAGTTCTCTCCAGTGTCAGAATGACATCTTGGATGCCGCATTTTTTTTTTTACTAATTTACAGTTTCAACAGGAATGCGGAAGATGCATTGAAAAAGTACACTGATTAGCCTACAGCATAGAAATGAACTAGGCTAATATCTAGGACTAGAACAAACAAGTCCCCCAGACACCGTTGGTGGTATCTTCCTTTGAACACTGCCTAACTTTGAACAGCCCCAAAGAATTGATAGCCTACGGTCCATTTGTTACATGCCACCTTTTCAATTTGGTTTTCAGCCAAAGCTTGGCTGCTTTCACGCGTTGAAATGCTTATCTGGTATTTTACACGACGCTGACCTCACAAAACAGCCGCTCGCAATGTAAGTAAAGCTTTTGACTCGCTTCTACATCCACAAGCAATGCTTGAACTACTTGAGCGAGGTGTTTCACCTGTAATTGTTAGACCGTTGATGAATATGTACCGTCACATGAAGGCAAAAATAAGAATCCCGGGGAAGACCGTACTGTCTGATGAATTGCCAGTCCGGATTGGGGTTAAGCAGGGTGCTATCACTTCACCTGTTATTTATAACAACGCTACGGTATCTGCCCAATCAGACCTTCCATCGTGTTGTATTCATAAAGGACTGGATCTATCTATCCTGTGTTATGCTGACGATGTTTTAAACATAAGTAGAACTGTTTCTAGCCTTGAAAATTGTTTCCAGGATATTTCGCAAAATTATCAGGGAATAGGTTTGTCTATGAATACATCAAAATGTGAAGTGCTGCTTTTTAATGATAATAGTGATTTTTCTGTTGTTAATATAGCTTTAGATAATGTTATAATAAAGCCGAGTGATAAACTGATGTACCTTGGTATTCCGATTGGCAAGACTCTGAAACAAACTAAAGCTTTGATTATTGAGAACATGGAAAGCAAAATTCGTCGATCTTATGGGCAAACCGTTTCAACCCAGTTCCACCTAAACCGTTACCTCTTAGCAAAATTATATAACAGTGTTGCGCTTCCCCATGTTCTTTATATAGCTCCTTTTTCTGAAACTTTAAATGACACGGACCGACTAAAAATTAAACGGATTTACTTCAAATTTGCAAAATATCTTCTTCGCTTTCCTCCTTGGACGCGCAACACCTACATGATGAAAAAATATGGTATCGTTGACCCGATTCTTAAACTTGACGAGCTTTGTCAACGACTAAAATGCAAACAGAGCGGCCATGAGTGGCAAGGGATTGTTTTCTGATATTTTTTGAATTATAAGTGTGATTTTCTCCTTGTGATTTGCCTTTTGTTTTTCTTTGTTGTGTGATTTGTTTTTTTTTTGTGTGTTTCTTCTATTTTTCTTCTTATACTCCATCATTTTCTCTTTCTTGTACGATGGGTCATAAATAAACATTACATTACATTAGAATATGATGAAAATATACTCCGTCTATGCCATGTGCTTTTTGATGGGTGAAAAATAAAATTAATTATTATTATTATTAATTATTATTATTATATGAAGCAAGTACTATACCTATGCAAATTAGACTATTGTTTCCAGACGGTAATTTAAGTGAAAAAATAAAGAAGCCACAAACTGTTATTCTTTTAAACCTCATCTCTTTGTTCCTTGGGTAGGCTATTCTGTGCACTTTCCCTGCCACGTTAAAAGGTCCTAAATTCTGCATTACTCTCACCCACAGTCAGGAGTCCCAGAGAAGCTGGCTCCTTTGGCTCTCAGCAGGTTTTTCAGTTCTTAATTAGATGATCATCACCAATTTCATTGTTATAGGGCAAAAAAACAAGAGCTGTAAGCTCATATGGCACTTGCATGTGTCAAGATGATTTGATTGATCAAGAGTAAGTTTCGACTTTGCGGTTGAGATGCGCGCTATAAGGGAGCTGGAACTTCATTTGTAAGCAAAACCCTTGAGGCAAAACTGCTAATGGGCTGATGGGCATCACGAAAATGCATATATTCCTTAAAAGTATTTTTTTTACTTTGCGGTCAAGATTGGTACTTTAAGGAATAATCGGATTTGGGAAGTAGCAATTTCTAAGCAAATGTTGTTGAGTCTCCAATATTCCAGCGAAGTTTCATCGTCCTAGCACATCTGGAAGTACCTTAACGCGCGATCACCGGAATCCCAGACCCCCCTCCCCCTCCTTCAACTCCACCCACAATAACCGGAGCCAATCCTGTTCTGTAAATGATTAATCCAGAGCATCTGTTTGTCATTCCCACGAAGTTCGATCCAGATCACACCAGTCTAAGCGGGTCAAGTATTTTCCGCCCTCCCCCCGATAATTTCCGGATTCGGTCCGGAAATGAAAAAGGTCACAAGAGAAAAATGTCCTCTGTTTAATTATTAAATTTCACTCGAATCCGATCACCCGTTCCAAAGCTACGCATGACTCAATATTCCGGATTCCCCTCCCTCAACTCCCCCCCCCCCAAGATTATCATATCGAGGATTTTTTTTTTATTCCAAGTCAGTTTGACCGGGTCCCTGATATGCCTTCCAAGTTTCGTCGTGAAAATCCCCCAAAAACGGAATTCCGGGATACCCCTCCTCCCCCCCCCCCTCAAGTGTCCGGATCCAGTCAAATTATGTAAAAGATTTATATGGACCAGATGTTTGTTCTTCCCAGCAAGTTTCACTCCGATACCATCATTCTAACCGTTTCTCGAGATTTCCGGTCCACCCCCCCCCCCAACCCCACCCAGCTCCCCCGCGGTGCACGTAGCCAATCCGATTCAGCAAATGACTTACCTAGAGCATCTGTTTGTTCTTCCCACAAAGTTCCATCCCCATCCCTCCATTCTAAACGGGGCACGTATTTCCCCCCCCCCCCCAATAGTTGCCGGATCCGGTCCGGATATGAAAAAAATCATCGGAGAAATGTCCTCTGTTGAATTCTTAAATTTAACTCGAATCCGATCACCCATTCCAAAATTACGCATGACTGAAAATTTCGGATTCCCCTCCCTCCACTCCCCCCACCATTATCTGATCGACAAAATTTTTATTTTGAAGTCAGTTTGATTGGGTCCCTGATATGCCTGCCAAGTTTCCCCAAAATCCCCAAAACCACCATCACCGGAATTCCGGGACCCCCCCCCCCCCCCATAAGTGTCCGGATCAAGTACAATGGCCTAAAGGACTTATCTAGAGCAGAAGCTTGTTCTTCCCAGCAAGTTTCACTCCGATCCCTCCATTCTAACCGTTTCTTGAAATTTCCGGTCTCCCCCCCCCCCAACTCCCCCCTGGCTACCGAATCCGGTCAAGACTTTAAACGGGACATTACAGATATATATTCTGTTCAGTTATGAAGTTTCATTACAATCCGATTATCCGTTCGAAAGTTACACACTTCTCAATTTCCCGGATTCCCCTGCGGATTCCCCTCCCTCCACTCCCCCACCATTATCTGATCGACAATATTTTTATTTTGAAGTCAGTTTGATTGGGTCCCTGATATGCCTGCCAAGTTTCATCGTGAAAATCCAAAAAAACACCATCACCGGAATTCCGCCCCCCCCCCCCCCCCATAAGTGTCCGGATCCAGTACAATGGTCTAAAGGACTTATCTAGAGCAGATGCTTGTTCTTCCCAGCAAGTTTCACTCCGATCCCTCCATTCTAACCGTTTCTTGAAATTTCCGGTCTCCCCCCCCCCCCCAACTCCCCCCTGGCTACCGAATCCGGTCAAGACTTTAAACGGGACATTACAGATATATATTCTCTTCAGTTATGAAGTTTCATTACAATCCGATCATCCGTTCGAAAGTTACACACTTCTCAGTTTCCCGGATTCCCCTGCCCTCCCCCCCCCCCCCCCGAAATGGTCGGATCAGAAAACTGATTATTCCTAATTTTGTTTGGTCGGGTCTCTGATATGCCTGCCAAGTTTCATGGTCCTAGCACAACTGGAAGTACCCTAACTCGAAAAAGTGTGACAAAATGCCCTAAATTTTCAAGTTTCCAGCGCCCCGCACTCCCCCCCATATGGTCGGATCGGGAAACTGATTATTTCCAAGTTAGTTTGGTCGGGTCCGTGATATTCCTGCCAAGTTTCATTGTCCTAGCTCATCTGGAAGTACCCTCACTCGAAAAAGTGTGACAAAATGCCCTAAATTGTCAAGTTTCCAGCGCCCCAACTCCCCCGCATATGGTCGGATCGGGAAACTTATTATTTCCAGGTTACTTTGGTCAGGTCCCTGATATTCCTGCCAAGTTTCATTGTCCTAGCTCATCTGGAAGTACCCTAACTCGAAAAAGTGTGACAAAATGCCCTAAATTTTCAAGTTTCGAGCGCCCCCACTCCCCCGCATATGGTCGGATCGGGAAACTGATTATTTCCAGGTTCGTTTGGTCGGGTCCCTGATATTCCTGCCAAGTTTCATTGTCCTAGCTCATCTAGAAGTACCCTAACTCAGAAAAAAGTGACAAAATGCCCTAAATTTGCAAGTTTCCAGCGCCCCGCACTCCCCCCCCCCACATGGTCGGATCGGGAAACTGATTATTTCCAGGTTAGTTTGGTCGCACATCTGGAAGTACCCTAACTCGGATATGTGGGACAAAAAAACTCGGACCGACCGACAGACCGACAGACGGAATTGTGATCGGTATATGGCACTTGAGCCAGAGGCTGCAAGTGCCATAAAAACATGATAGTCAAAAATTTAGAGAAGCCTTCATAGAAACACAGGGCTACCTCTAATGTATATTGTTATCTCTGAAAAACCAAATTCTCTTAATTCTAGAGAATTTTAAGCATAAATTTGATATGTGGTGTGGCTACTCTATCTTAAGTTAATTTTTTATATTATTGGGAGATTCTGACTTCCCCCAGCCTAATCAGGAAAATTTCTCAAAAACAGTGCTAAACTAAGAAAGACAAATAGCCGTATATTTATAAAAATGTCTGAATCCCAACTTCAACGGCAAATGGTAGCCACAAAAAAGTATGGTCGGCAGTAGCACAATTTTTCAGATTTTCCGTAACGAAAACACGAATTGCCACGAATGTGTCTTATCTTTTTTTTAGTTTTTTACTATCTGAAACAGCTTCCAAAAAAAATCTAAAATACACAACTGCATTCAGGACTAAATTATCTATTTAATAAGGTCAGAAGTAAGAAGTAAATTGTCCAATAAGTAAAAGGCAGCAGAGAGCAGCACCACTAAATCTATGGGTCTCTTCACTTGGAGATTCTATTCACTTTCTCTCTTTTAATTCATTTGCTTGGGGCTCCCATGCACTCTAAACTAACTTGTTTTCATAGACTCTCCCAAAGACACGTGGCTCTAAACATGGACACCAGGTAGCTGCCAGGTAGTGAGTGACACATGAAAGGTTTTTTTTTGACAATCCAGATTGAGGATTTCACAATCTGGATTCTCCAAAATGCAGTTTCTCTGGGAATACAGATTACGAAAAATTGTTTTCTATCTATTCTCGGGTTTTTTATTCAGAAATCTTCAACAAGCAATACTGTCGAATTGTCACTTTGTAATCTGAGAGAGTGGATTTGCTGTTTCGCTGATGATTCGGTTATACAGGATTATAATCCAAAACTGTCAAGGAAAAATGCTTGAACTAGTTTCCACAGATATGAACTTAATGGCCATGTATCAGCATTTTATCTTGTAAATTACTGTTTTTTAAAAGAAGATAAGATACTCAAGAGGCAATGTAGAGGGTTTATTTTGACCTCAAATTAAAGCTAATGGTAGGAGAATCATTACCTGATGTTTAAATGCTAGGGTTTTGATATTTTTTTTTTTTTTTTTATAGCAGTACCCTTGTAATGGACTACAGTAGAGGTATGCTTATGTGAACGATCGCCGAAGAGAACAATAAAACCCAAACCAGGCATATTTTACTATTATAACGACTCACGCTTTTGTCACTTTCTGAATATTTTGCTAATTCACGGCTGAAAGTGACTCAACTGACACCTGGTTTGCTTTTCTAATTTGAAAAGTTTGCCACGAGATATGCAACTTCAATGGAGAAGATGGAGCTCCGAACCTGCAGATGCCTTCAAAAGAGGAAGGACCTTTTTAGAAAATTCAAAATCACAGACAGTTACTGGAGCCTATACTATTTCCGTTAGAATTTAACCTGCTTATTCCATTGCCCAGCTTTGGTTGTCTTTATCTCACCACAGAAAAGGGTAAACAGTATCTCAAAAGAAAGTCATCTTCTTCTTCTTCATTGTAGATTTTCTTCCGAGATAATAGAGTGCAAGCTGCCTTGCCAGTACAGGAATTCCTGCAATAACCCCCAAAATTTTCTGGGGACTTTGTTACCGTTATGGCTGGTCACCCGAATTTTGTTTCCATCACATAAACATTGTTTAACCGTAGGTACTTGGAAAAATATGAAAGCAAATTGCATAATTGTTAGAAACATACATGAATTCAATTTAAGAAAAACATTGACAACACATTGACGATGACCTCTTGTACTGTAACGATGCAGGATGCTGTGATTTAATTTCCGTCACAACAGCAGAACCGTTACTAGCCAAAATGTTTGGGGGGGGGTGAGGAATTTACCAACTGGCTGGTAGTTTTTACCGACAGTTTTTACAGAAAAAATGACTGTTTTTAAGAAAAAAATGACTGTTTCAGAAAAATTGACTGATTTGCAGAAAAAAAACTACAGCAGGGGAGAGGGGGGCCATACCGCGCGGGGGCGAAACCGAACCTTCCATTTTTTCACCACCTAGCATGCAGCTTTTTCACTCTAAAAACTAACGCTAGATGACCTCTAGCTAGCCCCCATTTGGCGGAAGTGTCAAATCAGTTGGACGTCAGACGAATTGTACAAGTTTTGGAAGCCCTTGAAGTTTTTTTGCTCTCGCTGGAAATCTGGACATAGCAGGTCGATGAAAGATAATTCAATAACTGTGATGGCTAGAATTCCATGTTTTTGCAGGCGTTTAGACTAGTATTCGTTCTCTATCCTGTGTGATTTTCATTTTGATTGGCCGATGGGTTTGACCACCACCACCATTTAATTTCTTTTTGTCTGTCTGGGGTGATTCCAAACGAAAATTTAGGGGCTATTCCGAACAAAGTTTTGAGCGTTCGGTTTTGCCCCTTGTTGACCAAAGATAACTATGACCTTCAACTTTGCAGATTCTGAGGTTTATATGTCACTACTTAAGCTTCATATTAGTTTTGTGTATCTTTAAAACCAAGCTACAGTGAATTTTCGCTACAGTGGATTTACTGCGCAGAAGTGGCGAGAAATTAGTTTTCCCTGAGCAAGTTGATAAAGCAGAATTAGATCTAACTGACATTGAGCTTAGACTACCAGCCCCTCAGTGCACAGGAGGAGCTGAAAGGTCAGTGAGAGGCCTAGTATTTGGATACGACCTTTCTGCCTATAATGTTAAGTGATGAGGGTGCACATTTTTGCTTATATAGTTGAAGATCTGGTCATTTTCTGCTTTCTATGTTACTTTTCAAATAAATAGCTGAAATTTTCAACCCGTCCGGATTGGCCCCTACCCCGGTGGCTTTCGCCCCGTGGTGGGGGCTATCCCGAACAACTGAGAGTCTACTGGTTTCAGGAATGCCAAGGGTTTACCTTGTTTCCTAAAATTTTCATAAAGTCGCCACAGAATGCCCAGTGTCTGCTCTCCCTTGACCGTAAAAACCGGGTATATTGGTTAAAAAATAAGCTTCCAGCAGCAAAAAAAGGAAAAATCATTCGGTATATACCTCCCCTACTGTTTTAACGAAAAATCGACTGATTTTCAGAAAAGATGACCCGCTTTAATGAAAAAATCAACTGTTTTGGCAAAAAATCACATCCCCCCCTCCCCTCCCCGGTCGTGATGCCCCTGCACAACAGTGCCTAAATACCTGAATTAAGAAAGATTTATAAGTGTAAAGAATTTTAAACACATATCTTTCAAGAAGTTTAACTAGTTTAGACAGGTTGTGGTACATCTAAGGCACATCCAAGCTAGAAAACTAAGTCTGTAGGGTGCATTTGAAAATAGAAACTGACGGAAATAGTGTAGGCTCCAGTAATTGAATTTCTACTTTAAGTATGAGCCAAAACAACCCTGAATTAGTTGGCTGTTAGCTGATGTACATATTTTTTTATGCAACTAACAAAGCCAAGGTAGTGGAACAGCTAAAAACAGTGTTCATATAAGCATACCTCTACTTGCAGGCCTAAAACACCCCACAGAAAAATTACAGGAAATGGACTAGCAATCATGGCCTAGTGGAAAAGGTGACACAAATTGGCAATATAAGATATACTTGCAATATCTCAGGATAGACAAGTCCACTTCCAGTCAAGCCTGGTCAGGAAGCTTTTTAGATCCACTGCGAAGCCGCATGGACCACTATTTTAAATTTCACGCCAACATGGACAGTGCTGCCACTCGAAAAGTGACTTTTGGTCGATAACACACGGACACGGACCAGTCCACACGGACTCCGCGTACAGAAACAGCGAGAACACGGGGAATGCTTCCAAAATGGATTTTGTTCGAAAAAAAAATATGCAGTTGACGAAACTACACTGTAAAAAGTTTCTCCGAATAAAGATGCCAGTATTTGCTACTGGTATTAATCTTATCTCTATTAGAATAAAATTAATCCGAATTAGGGATAATCTTATCTCAATAAAGACAAGATTAATCCGAGTAGCAACTACTGCAATATTTTTTTTTACAGTGTAGTCTGGATCCACTTTATGTTTTGGTTTTGTTTAGTCCTTTTTGATGATGGTGATGATAATCAGAGCATTCTCCATCCGTGGGGACTCGCGAGAATACGGGGAGTGAGTACCCGGGACAAAGAAAAACGCGGGGACTCCTCAAGTGGAGTCCTCGGGGAACGACGAGAAGACGCCTTTTGTTTCATGTGAAATGGTAACTTTTGGCCGGAATCACTACTTAAGGCGTAGGAGATACGCTGAATTTGTCATTGAGTTTTCTTTTTTGCTGGAGAAGTAGTTCGCTCGGGATTCGGCTGAAACCGGAAGTTTGGCAGAAGTAAAGCAGGAAGTTTCGGTCAGTATCGTCAAAATAGATATGGCTGATAGAGGTATATCTGAACTTGCTTTTCTCAAATGGTTAGCCTGGCGAAGACAAGACCGAGTTGTCTGGATCAAATACCGTAGTAGATTTTTGGGATCCCATCGAAACTTTAGGTCTTGTTTGGCAGAGAGAAGTCAGGCGTCGCTCTCATGAGCAGATAGGTCAAAGTAGGGTTTTCGCGAGCTGGGAAGCAAAGTCGGAATCACTTTCCAATGGTTTTCGCTCTACTTCGGAAAGTTGCAGAACTTTCCAACCCGGTTTTCGAGCTTCGGAAACCGAAACAGCTTTCCCGGAAAGTGACTCCACGAGGATAGTTGAAAGCTCCGCGGAAAGTTGAATGTTTCGGCGGGAATTTCAAAGGTGTGGGAAAAAAACAGTGCAAGTATCATTAAGAAAAGTGGCAAGCGTTATTAGGGTGGCTTCGATGGCCGGAAAGTGATCTCGCTAAAACCCTCCTCAACTTTCCTATGAGTTGCCAATCTCCTTCCTCCGCAGGCCTGGGCAGAAGGGACAAAGGCCTTGGTCAAAAACGTTCAAAAGAGCAGTGAGGAATAATGCCCGGGCCACATTTTGTCACATCTGCACGTATTCAGTTTTTTAATTTAGTTCTTACCCATTCTTTACGTGTCGTCCTGGCTAAACTTGAAACAAAGAAATTCAAAATGTACATAGGTAATCAAAACTAGTTAGAGTCAGTGACTGCGGTTTGTGATTGGTCTAAAGATACGTTACAAACGGCGGAAATGGATTTTTCCATCTCCGCTATCTGACGTTTTCAGCCTCTTTTCTTCCCAATTTTGACCGTAAAACGGTTTTCTTACTAGAGCCGTATTCTCGCCGTTCCCCGAGTACTCCCCGGGGAATCAAGTGGAACGGCGAGAATAGAGGGAGTCACTTCACGCGGACTCCACGTCCGGAAAACAACGAGAATACAGGGAATGCTTCGAAAATGGATTTGGTTCAGAAAACAAATATACAGTTGACGAAATTAGTCTAGATCAACTTTATTCTTGGTTTCGTTTATTCTGATTGTTTTTAATGAATTTTACATTGCACTAACAACAGAAAAAATTGAATTCATCCGATCCTGAAAGGGAGTTCTTCTTGATGATGGTGATGAGATGATAATCGGAGCTTTCCCCGTTCGTGTTCTCGCCGTTCCCCCCTCGGGGAACGGCGAGAATACGCCTCAGGTGTGACTATAGTGGGGCCCGGGCATAAGCGCTTGGCACAAAAAACGGGAAATGTACCAAGGCCTTGGTGTATATAGGTGACAAAAAAACGTGCTAATGTCACCGCCGTATTCTCGCAGTTCCCCAAGGCTTCCTTGGGGAACCAAGGGGAACGGCGAGAATAGAGGTAGTCGCTCCATGCAGACTTCGCCTATGGAAACAACAACAACACGGGAAATGCTTCGAAAATGGATATAGTTTTTAAAAAAAATGCAGTTTTGGTTTTGGGTTTTAATTAATTTTACATTATTAATACCGACAAACAATACTACAATAGATAACAAACAATAACTACAATGAAAATGTTCCTTTTCTCAAAATCAGTTCTCAACCATAACCAAACTCAGTATTAATCTCCAGAATTCTTATTAACCATTTCTAATATCTATTTTATCAAAAAATTAGAAGACCAGCAACTCTCAAAATTAATTCCCTCCGAATCTGAAAAGGAGTTATTTGATGATGGTGATGATAATTGGAGCATTCCACTTCCGTGGAGACGGGAGAATACGGATCAAAATCGCGGGGACTCCTCAAGAGGAGTCCTCGGTGTATGGCGAGAATACGCCTATGTATGTTCGCACCATAAGACAACATATATGATTCTGTCCTATGTAAGACAACAGCAATGACCATACACACTATCGTTCGACATGCGGCAACCCTGGGACTGGAAGCCGGAAGCAGTGCTGCCGTTTTCATCTGACGGATCCTTTGACTTTGGTGGCAAAGTCTGTGACTTTCTAGCGCGACTTTCCTTCTTCAGTAATTTTTTTAATTTTCCTACACCTTTTTCCTACACCCAAAAGCCTTCACTCTAAATGCGCTATAGCGACTAGACCGTGACATTTGTTTTCGCCACACTTTTGCTAGTTAGGGCACTTCCACATAAGCTAGAGGCGTATTCTCGCCGTTCCCCGAGGACTCCTTTTGGTGAGTCCTTGCGTTTTTGCTAGTCCCAGGGACTCACTCCCCCGGGAATGCTCAGACTGTCATCACCATCCATATAAAAGGACTGCCTTTCAAATTCGGAGGGGAAAACAATTTTTGCTGGTGTTGGTGCAATGCAAAATTAATTAAAAAATCAGAATTAACAAAACCAAAAATAAAGTGGGTCCAGACTAGTATCGTCAACACTATTTTTGAAGCATTCCCCGTGTTCTCGTTGTTTTCCGTCCGCGAAGTCCGCGAGGAGTCTCGCCGTTCCCCTTGATTGCCGGAGGAGTAGGCCTTAGGACGTTGAGACATGAAAGGCTTTTGAAGGCTTATGCAGGACCAGACTAAATGCTCAGTCAAACCTTGTCTTCCCGGATTCAATCATCTGAGCGTGGGTCGAGGGATGGGGAATTGGGAATACTTTGACCCGCGTATATTGCTAGTCAAGTCCATTGAAATGAAAAGTGATGGTTTGTAAGGGCAGATGTCAGAGATATTCCGACCACGGGGAAGGGGGAGGAGGGGGCAGTTCGATGAGGACTTACATAAAGACCAAACGAATGCAGGGATTGGGATGAAACTTGGACGATACAAAGATCATGGGTCCTAAGTGTGTGATTTTGAGGTCCAGACCGGGTCTATCCTCGGTGGGGGGGGGGGCGAAGTTGGAAGGGGCTTACCTCAAATTTTCCGGAAGAACTTCGACTTGAGCTATACTTGGTGGATGGTGAAGCAAATGCATTATAGGCGGCACTTGTGTCCGGATCCCAACCGACTTCGCTGAGAGTGGAGGGGGGGGGGGAGAGGAAATCCGACTCAAATGAATCTTGTTGGGTGGTAAAAGCAATACTTGAGATACAGCATTTAAGTGTCCGAATCGCATCAGAATACTATGGGGGATGAAGGGGGCGGCCAAGAAAAGAACACGCTTATTGACCTGAAAGGATGGAGGGATTGGTATGAAACTTGAACCGTACAAACGTCATGGGACCAAGATATGTTATTTTGAGGTCCGGACCGGTTCTGACCTTGGTGGGGGACTGACAACCGAAATTACTTCGACTCGAGTGAAACTTGGTGGGTGATAGGAGCAAATGCCCTAAGTTTGATATTTTTGTGTCCAAATCGCATGACAAATGTGCACACCGTGGAGATGGGGGGTTCCTGAAACTTCGTTATACACATAGGGAACAACAACCGGATGGAACAAAGAAACCTGGACGGTGCAAAAATCCTAGGGCCCGGATGTTCCATCTAAGGTCTGAATGGAACATAGTTCATGTCACGGTGCAAGTCCTACATAAAATGTTTCATCTACGTAATATTTATCTAATCCCGTGACTTGGGGATGTGAATTGCTTCGATGGATTTGCCTTTGGCGGGATTACAGTTCCTATGGCCCGCTTCGATCTGACTGTTGTGGTGGTTTGCGAACGCATGTTTACACGGTCCTCTGTAGCTCAGTGTTAGAGAATTGGCCTAGAACGCCGAAGGTAATGGGTTCCAATCCCGTCTGAGGAGCACTTTTGTCTTTCAATTCACGACATTATAAAGGGATACAACCTCTGCTAGAGAGATGAAGGGTAGCTGAATATTTGTCGGCAGTTTTAGATTCCAGTGAAACTTGACGAGTCTGTGTGTGCAAGTATTACTTGCAAGGGATACGGAAGAGCTGAAACCTCATATTGCACTTGTAAAGGGTCATTTAGTGTGTTTTTTTTTTAACTAAGGGTCGCATACAAATCGAACATCTAGGATCTTTCGACAGTTTTCAAGTCCCATCCCGATCGGATCACGCCTTCGAGAGTTAAACATGCGATAGATGACAAGAACCCCCTCGAACTTCCCCGACAAATCCGGATCCGGTCGGGATCGGAACGTTGTTTCGAGGGAATTTCCAGCGTGTGCCAATGTTTCCAAAATCTTAGAGCTTGCGATTCTGGCCGGAAGGAAATGACAGTTTTCACCGTCTTAGTTTGTCCGCTTGTCCGGAAGGGTCTAAACCAGCAAATGCTGGACAGAGGAACCAACACACAGTCGGCTACAACATCTATTTGGTACTTGGCTTACGTGTTTTGTGGAGCCAACCAGGGGTGTCCCGACACTTTCCTGATAGGAGGGAGGGGGGGGGGGGGGAGGCGGCTTAGGAATTCACAGTAGTGGAAATTATCTGCAGAAACTCTAGAATACCGTTTGTTCTGACTACGATTATGCGTTACAAACAACAATAAAAATAGGCTCGTTAAAGTTTAACTGAAAAAGCAGCTCATTTTTAAATCTTCAAATCTAATATTTGAATACACTGAAATATTTTGACACATCTGAGGGGTTTTGTATTTGTCCACCCGGGGATCTGGTAATTACGTTCAGAGTGTGCGCGGCTTGCACGAGAAACCAAAATTCATTCAGCCACGGGAATTTGACTTTCAACAAAACCCTGAATTTTCAGGGCTAAAGATGCGAAATCGGAGAAGCAAAACCTGTAGCAAAATGATTTTAGGATATGTCTTGCAAGGATAAATTCTTTTCTTCGGCAATGGCTACGTTTCTAGTTCGTCTATTTCACATTCGTCAACTAGATCGGTTTCACTTGCGATTAGCAACAGGCGATGGTCAGCCATTGTTGGACGCAAAGTAGTCTTAACTAACTTTTTCTTGCTAAAAAGCCTTTCCTTTTGCGGAGGTAACAGTGTTGTCTTAGCCCGCTTGAACGCTTTCCATACTAGTGGTAACACATCTTTCAATTCACGAAAGACTTTTTGTTTGTTTCTAGGCTCTCCTGGCGACTTTCGAGATCATGTCGAAACAAACTTGTTTTTAAACTCTTCTCGGCTTAGCACCGGAAAAGAGTTGAGAAACCGTGATATTAATCCTGCAACAGTATTTGTAGTCGGAAATTATGTAAATTACCTAGACAAGTTCCGACAGATTCCTTGAGCAAGATTTTGGTAGATTCCCGTGCAAATTCTTGTAGATTCTGTGGGGCAAAGTCCTGAAGATCCCCTGATCAAGCCTCCAGTAAATTCCCTGACACAAGTTCCGGTAGATTCCTTAGGTACGATCTCGATAGATTCTTTCAGTAAGATGTCGATAGATTTCCGTGAGCAAAATTCCGGTAGGTTACCTGAGCAATAATCCGGCAGATTCCCTAAAAATCATCAAGGATCAGGTGAATTTGACAAATTTTAACTTTAACTGGCGCGGCTTCACCGCACTAGTCAAAATTTACCGGAATTTTTATTTACAAACCATCTGGGGGGGGGGAGGGGGCAGCTCCCACCCTCCTCGGGACGCCCCTGGAGCTAACATAGACTGTTTAGTAATAACGGTCAGTCCCGACTTCTGCACTGCCGCCACAGCTGAACTCTCTTTTGCTAGTATACCTGCCGATGGCAAAAACAGAACAACAACCTTTAGCCTTTGGAAGAGAGGGCTCGACAGAAAGAGGATTTTGAAACATTTCACTTAGAAAGATCCGGCACCAGAGTTTTATCTGCGGCGGCCCACTGAGTTATTTTTAGCCGCGCACCCCCTGCTTTCGAGGCGGCTTCATGAAGACAAAACCGAGTTTTTTTGTTTTTTTTTTATCAAAAATCTCGCTTTGTATTAGATGCCTTAAATTTTTTATTTTTTTTTACTGGCAAGGAACTGGCTGGGAACCGGTCTCAGAATTTTGGCTAGCTTCGTCGAAGAACACTGAAAATCTGTGACCAGTCGCAGAAATACGCAGAATTCCTTCACTGCTGGCAACACTGAACAGATGTCGAGTGCCTGCAAACTCGATTTCTTCAAGAAGAACAGGAGGAATTTAAACCAAGTCCGTTTATTTGGAATTTATGTGCGTATCACCTGAAAAATTTGGTTTTGACAGCAGACAGGCTACCGTAATGCCTGTTTTAATAAAAAAAAAATTAAGCTATCAATAGTTGCGTTTTTGCAGATGCCATGATATCTGAGTAAGGTGGAGTATCCAACCTTGAATTTGTATAACCCTGAACTTGGCCTGAAACCCTTAGGCCTACACAGAACAAGGAAACTTCTGTGCAGTCCAAAACATGTCCGAAGTCAGTCATGATTCCTTGCTTGAAAGTTGGCATATTGGCATATTGGCATATACAACCTCGAATATTCTGTAGGCTAGGCTACAGTCCTAAATTTACCCTAGGTCATTTAAGATGTCTATCTTGACAGTTAGGGCTGAACTGATCTTTCCTCTTAACCTTCTTAGGCCAGGTTCGAGGTTGTAAAAATTGGAGGTTGGATTCCTGTACAAGAGTCTTTTTTTTGTCAAATTGGTGAGAAAGAAGTTATGTCACAGTAGATGTGAGTGGATATTCTTTTTGGATGATATTGAAAACTGCAAATCCGGCAATTGTCGTTTTTGCAGAGTAGCTGTAGTATCAGATACCATGGTAACTGCAAAATGACTAATTGCAGATCCAGTTACCGTGGTGATAGATACCATGGTATCTGCAAAAATGCAACTAATACTCTGAAAAGTAGCATTAGCAGTGTTGCCGATGTCAGGCTGTTGTTATCTTATTACTGTAGTAGCCTACTGTACAGTAGAGGTATGCTTATTTGAACACTTTTTCAACTGTTCCACTACCCTGGCTTTGTTACTTGCTTATAAAACAGTCAAATGGAAAGGAAAAATAACAAACTGTATCAGCAGCCAACCATTTCAGGGTTATCCTGGCACAAATTTGGAGTAGAAATTGTAGAAATTATATTATATTTTCAAATAAAAACGTGAATGGGAAAAGGGTTATTTCTAGTAGGAAAGGAAAAATAACAAACTGTATCAGCTAACAGCCAACCATTTCAGGGTTATCCTGGCACAAATTTGGAGTAGAAATTGTAGAAATTATATTATATTTTCAAATAAAAACGTGAATGGGAAAAGGGTTATTTCTAGTAGGCTATTTATAGTAAAAATGCCTGGTTTGGGTTTTAGTTTTTTCTATGGCGATCATTCACTGTTAGCAGACGTTCACATAAGCCTACCTCTACTATAGGCTACAGTCAGTGTTCAGTACATAGCAACAATGGCAAAGGCAAAAGCTAAATGATGGTTAACAAAAGGAAATGAGTCAACACACAGGAATTGTTAACAGCATCTAAGGAATGTACAACACTGCATCAATAACAATCACTTAAGAACAAATACTGAAATAAAACAAGGAAGGGAACAGTTACAAATGAACTGAATTAATGGGAAACATGAATTTTTATAGAAATTTGCGGTAATTCGTAACCAGGGAGGAGAACGGATAGAGCCAATGGGCACTACTTAATGCTGGAAACGGCTTAAGTAAATTTGAATGCCTTGTTGAATAAGTTGGTTCAGGAAGTTTTTTGGGAAGGAGGCGGCGGAAATTGAATTACAAAGTTTATGCTTGTATAATCTCTCTTCTTTGATGAGATACAGTCAAGAATTTCCTTACCAAAATCATTAGTTAAGTTATGGCGTTAAAGTTTGGCAGAGGATATCCATAAATCGGAGGTTTGTGGTAGACTGAAGTACCCTACTGACTTAAAGTCTTTCCTTTTGATAGTTAGGGATTTCCTGTCTATCTTTCAAGTGACTAAATTGAAAATCACCTCAAGTGTTGTTGTTCAAATTTGAGCAATTAGGCCAGCTGGAAAAACCATGCTGGTTGTGAAAAGAAACTTATATGTCTCATAAAGGATCTCCGAAACACTCTTTCAGACCACTTCTGAGCCACAGTCTCGTAGTCGAACTGCTGATAATTTTTTTGCCAAGCTCTGAGCGCCTCGACCCTGCTCTAATCCCGACAATAATGATGATTTGAATGAAGTTCAGGAAAAAAATAATCAAAATCTTTCTCCAGTGGTTCTAGGTGCAGACTTTGACATAGGGTATTGTAACTGACACTTGTTAAAGTACAACTCTTACTAGAAATGATCTTTTCCATATAAATGGATCAGAAAAAAGTTTTTTTCGAAAATACCATTACTTTCCACCTGAAACTAGCAATTCTCTTGTTAGCGCTTGTCGATTATATCCAGCCTTCCTGCTCTCCGACGCGGCGGCTGGGCGCAATAGATTTGAAAACTGAACGTGCCTTGGTTAAATAGTGGGAAAACTAAGTAAATTAAAGAAGTAATAAACAGAAGATTATCACATCCTTATCTGTGAAGGAGTTGTCAGCGAACAATGAAGATTCCGGCAAACTTTTCGTTGGGTGACAGGAAAACTCGGCGAGGCCGAAAAAGCGCTACAAATTCGTAGTTACGAAACGAAACAATGGAGAAAGCTGGGGATTTTAGAAGCTTATAATTCCATATGGGAGCTAAGTATATTATAAAAGGCAGAATAAGCAAGAGGGGTCCTTTAAGGCTATTCCAAGCTGTGGGGCACCATTCTTGTTGCAGAAATATGCTAAGTAGGGAAATCCCCTTACTCTGATGAAAAAGAAGCCCTGATGTATGAGATTTTTCTTTTTTACAGATGATGATAGCTAGGAAGATATGTCTTTCATAGCTCTTCAGCAAGAGTGAGTTCTGGACAAGCTTGATATAAAGCTTTTGAGCGTGTTCCATCCTACTTACCGTAGTTACCACGCATGACGTCACGAACTCTGCCTTTTTTCCGTCAAGGCTGGAACGATTTTTCTATTTTCCAGCAGGATATCATGCCACGGGCGAATCCGACCAATCACGTTGCAGAAATGCGTAGTTACTACGCTTACCACGCTCCCGAGCATGGTAAGCAAATAGTAACTATTAGTTACTATTTCGAGAAGGTTGGAATGGTCAGCGTAGTAACTTTTCGTGAGGATGGAACGGAAATAGTAACTAATAGTTACTATTGGTACGAGGGTGGAACACGCTCTTTATCACTCTTGCTTTTCAGTTACTCAGTTACCTGGAAGTATCAGCTTCGGAAGTCCTATATATTAGTTGATTATTCTAGAATTCTACTCTTCATTGTTACAAGCAAGCCTAAAATCATTTTTGTTCAGGCCTAGGCTACCCTTAATTCAGAACAGGTTTGAAGACCACCATGCTTGAGCAAAAAAAGAATTTTCTTTTAGAATTAGCCTAAATGCTAAAATTCTTTTTACAGTTTTTCAGTTCTTTATAAACAATCTCCTGTTGGGATTTGTCTTATTTGGACTTCTAACCCGGTGAAAAATTTGTAGCCTGCGTAGTTGCATGATAGTTGTACGAAAAAGTTGCATCTAGTGATATGTAATAGTAAAGAGTACTATCATTTAATGTGCCTCAGACTGGGCCAATCTTAAGTAGTAGTACCCAGTAGCATCCTGTCTTGCTCTACGAGCATCCAGTCTTGCCCTACGAGCATCCAGTCTTGCTAATAGTAGCATGCAGTAGAATGCAGTAACACGGTAGCCTTGAAGTAGAAGCATGTAGTAGCATGAGTTGGTACTCCATTCTACTTTTTCGTACAACTCCATATTACTATTCTGAGATAAATTTTTCATCGTGAAGACTTAATTATTGAATAGCTAGTTGATTATGTTATAGTTAGGCTTAGGATTTTCTATTCAGCTTTTCCACCAAACCTTTTCTATCTTTTATAGACAGAGCAACGATGAGTGATTCTGAGTTGGCAGATGTGTCTGCTTCGGGAGGTGATGAACCAGTTGAAGGAACTGCAGGAGCTGGCGCTGAAAAGGCAGCTTCAGACTCAGCACTGGGAACTGTGGACAAAATGAAAAGAAGGTGATTTTTATGTTAAATCGCCTTAAAGCCGCTATCACATTGACGTGTTGAGCCTCTTACACCGAGCTACGCAACCTCTGCGTCGACGCGTACATCAGATTTTCAGTGGAACATTGAAGAAAAAACTTACTAATGATGAAAGAAGTGAGAAAATTCAGCAGAAGAAACCGAGAAAGGAAAACGTAAATATGTATCCAGCGTGAAAGTTTGTGCAGGTGGGAAAGATACGCTGCTCAACCTATACGCATCGGAAGATAAACGCAAACGCGTCGCGGCGACGCGTCAATGTGAAAACGGCTTAAATTAATCTTCCTGAGAGACAAGATAGTTCTCAGTGATCGGTTACAAGTTGGATGGTTCCGTTCCGTTTGTTACTAGATGGAAACCCTTTCTAGTTGTTGTTTGTCTGGGTATGGTATATAAATTATCTCCACTTACTTGCAATTATTTAAATACCAGCTACTTGCAACGTTTCCTGCCTCCCTACTCAGAACTCCCTACTCCCTACGCAGAAAGGTCAATTGCTAGGGAGTTAACACTCACTCAGCTTTTTGCAGGTTTTGGCAAATTAGGGTGCGGGTGGTGCAACAGCCGTATAAATTGAAATAAGAACATCTCTGCGATACATCCCCCGTAAACGATTAACAGCACCGAATGCTCTTACTTATTTTATCTTGCACATGTTCAGTAAGGATAAGTTTAGATGAATAGTGGATTCCGAGATACATAACTTTCTCAACAGGGCTGAAAACAATCCCCTCACCATAATCGAGAGGGGAATTCAGTGTCGGCAAACTACTAGTCACAAAATAATTACACTTTTCAGAACTAATTATTAGACCCTTCTGCCCCAATTTAGACACTAGAACTAATTTTCAATTAATTTTTCCTTCGACCGACTTAAAATAATAATATCATCAGCAAACTTTTGACAGTTTAGTCACCAGCTCGACGGAATATGTGATGTAGTTCGTTCTTTGCTGAACACAGTTGCCGGAAGTGCTATAGAAATATCTTCGCTTATCATCTTTGAAGGATCGTTAGCTGATCTGAATATCTATTATTATTATTATTATTTATTTGAATCCTTCAAACTGAAGGGCAGTGCATAAAAAGGAACAACAATATGTCAATCAAACTAACACACTTACATAGGCCTACTAATAAACAGCTGACCGTTAAAGATAAGCTAGCCTACTAAATCTACAACGAACTACAATGGAAAAAAACAAAGTTCAAAATAAACGAACTAATCAGGGCTTTTTTGTGAAAAAAGGAAAAAGGTTGTGATGAAGAAGAATGTTGTCAGCCTTTTTATGAAACTTTTGGATTTTACTATTTAAAGTTTCCATCTCGTTTTTGTTCTTTCGATATGGAACTTGGCTTTAAAGCACAACTCTTACCAAAAATTATCTTTCTATGATGAAGTAGGTCAGAAATATCGTTTTTCCGAAACAGTAGCGCTTGTTGACTTTGCCTAGCCTTCCTGCTCTCCGACGTGTGGTGGACTCAAAATATTTGAAAACTGAATACACCGTGGTTAAAAAGTGAGAAAACCAAGAAACAAGGGAAGTCCAACAGAAGATAGACTTGATGGCTTACCATATCTTCGAAAATGAAAACCAGCACTTTGAAGCTTATCATTCACTTCTGCGTGAAAGAGTTGTCGACAGAGCTTCGAGTTTTTGTCGAAGTTTGCGTTGCCTGCCTAGAAAAAACTCGGCTAGGCGGAAAAAGCGATCAAAAGTCGTAGTTACAAAATGAAGCAATAGTTGCGTTTTTGGTCTGAACTCTCAGTTCTCCGTTCTCGGTTGTGAATTCTCGATTCTCGTACAAATTACCGTTTTTTCTCCATTCTCGCTTTTGACAAAAACACTAATTTGGCAGCTCGTCCGCAACGGACCGCAACCCGGTATACGTGTTTATGCATATTGAACATCCGCACTCTGTTGACCAATCAGGGAAGAGAACGGAGAGAGGAGAATCGAGAATTCACCATCGGAGCAACTTCTCAATTCTGCAGAACCGCGAGGCTTTCGCCGTTCTCGATTATGACAAAAATGTAAGAAAAGGAGAATTTTCCAGAAATTCCAAAAACGCGAAATAGAAGAAGGAGAATTCGGACCAAAAACGCAACTAATGGCGAAAGACCAGGAGGGAGCTAGGGACACAGAAAACGCAGAATAAGCGAGAGGTATTCCTTCAGCCCAAGCTGACTGTGAATCATATTTGACGGTGCAAAACGGATAAGTCAGCTACATTTTATTAGGCCATTTTATAAAGTGCACAAGTTAATTTTCCAACTTGAGCCAGAAGAGGACCCTTGCCAAGAAGGGCCGAATTATAGCTCTTATAAAATGTAGCTGACTTATCCGTTTTGCACCGTCAAATATAAGCAAGAGTTGTCCTTTAAACCTTAGTTTAATACTAGTCTGTCTGTTTCCTTTGCACCGATTTCCCTGTAATATTCTTTTCAATCATCTTGGTTGTAATAGGGTGAAACTGTGATGTGAGCAGAAAGCAACGAAGTGCTTACAGCCTTTCTGTTTTTCAGACAAAAAAGGCCATCGAAATATTTAATGAAACTCGCCAAAGAACATTCCAGTGGAGTCCCCAGACCGAGCAATAACAATGTCCCAAGACCTGTGAAGAACATGCGCAAGTCACGTGCTGCATACGGAAGAGGTCTTGCCAAAAAAGGTCAGTTGTTATTACGCAAAAGATGGAAAGCTGTACAAAGCGTGTTCCACCACACATACTAAAGTTACTACGCATGACGTCATAGATCCTAGCTTCTTGGCGTCAAGGCCAAAAAAGGTCAGTTGTTATTATGCAAAAGATGGAAAGCTGTACAGAGCGTGTTCCACCACACATACTAAAGTTACTACGCATGACGCCATAGATCCTAGCTTCTTGGCGTCAAGGCTGGAACGCATTTTTCTATGTTCGGCAAAATATCGTGCCATGGGCTGATAGGGCCAGTCACGTCACAGAGATCGTAGTTACCACGCCAACTACGCTCCGAAGCGTGGTAAGCAAATTGTTATTATTAGTTACCATTTCGAGAAAGTTGGAACGGTCAGCCTAGTAATTTTTCGTGGGTTTGGGACGAAAATAGTAACTAATAGTTACTATTGTTAGAAGGGTGGAACACGGTGAAGGTGAACTGTTACCCCAACGAAAACGTCTCTCTTGTAACTTTCCTGCATCCAGCACACCTCGCAGTATTTACTGTTGATGTTCCAGTACTTTTTTTTCCAGACCTATTGACTTCCAACAAAAACTTGGCTATATTCAGAAAACTGGTTGTACGAAACCGCTTCATACGCGAACACTCGTCGGGAGCATACTGAATGAGTGAAAGTACTCCCCCCCCCCCACAAAAAAACCCTACCGGCCATGGCAGACAACAACACAATAGTAAATAAGCACTCCAGCTTTTTTTTTGGTGGGGGGGGGGGGGGCAAGGGCGCTTTGTTGATGGAAGATCGTTCGTTAGTGGATTTTTCTCGTCAGTTTGTTATGTCTTCATTCTTCTGTTCTTCCTCTTTTTTTCTCTCCTTTTTCTTTTCTTGATTCCTTTGATTTGTTTCCTTTAAAGGAACAGAAAACTTGACTCAAACTTGACTCGGGGAGCTAGCTGACATATCAAGAATCTACCCTGAGTCGATATTGAGAGTAAGAAAAATTCTCGTTACGAACATCGCAGTTTCGGGGCAGTTTCCGAGAATTCGACTTTTGAGTTAGTAGAAAAAAAGCAAAAGGTTTGAGTGCCCCGGAGTAGGAATCGAACGCACGACCTCTTGACTTCTATCCCGATGTGTTAGTCAACACGGCCAAAGGCGGGCGTTTACAGTGCATAAGTGCGTAATTACAGTGCATAATGGGCAAGGGCCTGCCAGCTAGCTTTGGGAACACTAAGGAGGGGGTTTGAGATAATAAAGAAAGGGGGTCCTGTCGACAATAAGTCCCTGTATCTTTATCTAAGCCCCCCAGGTCGGTTTGATGGCCGAAAGTTGCGTAGTCAAGTTTTCTGTGCCTTTAAGACTATGTGAATAAAGAATAAGCCCCGCCCATTGCCAGACCTTATGTTAGGCCTTATGGTGGGGCCATAAAGAGTTAATGGTGTTTTTATTTTTATGAATTAACTGAAACTGAGCTATACCATTCCAAATATTCAACACTCGACTCAAAATTCTAATAACTAATTAAACTGTCTAATAAACAAATAACTATCCTTATCACAACTTCAACCTACAGCAGAACGTTTGCGATGCTCCATGAGTTCCAAATACTCAAACGATCTGAATACTGTAAAACTAAGCTTTTGAAAAATTAACCCCCGCTTTGGCTGTTTATATATTTGTAAGTAGTGAACTGAAAGACAAAAATACGACTCAGACGGGGAAAACTCCGCTCTGCCGGTTGAGCCGCCGAGAGGCTTATAGGCGGATTCTCGCCGTTCCCCGAGGACTCCTCGGGGCATCGAAGGGATCGGCGAGTATAGAGGGAGTCACTCCACGCGGACTCGGCGTACAGAAACAGCGAGAACACGGGGAATGCTTCCAAAATGGATTTTGTTGGGACAAAAAATATGCAGTTGACGAAATGAATCTGGATCCACTTTATTTTTGGTTTTGTTTATTCTGATTGTTAATTAATTTTACATTGCACCAACACCAGCAAAAATTGATTCCCCTCCGGATCTGAAAGGGAGTCCTTTCCGACGATGGTGATGATAATCGGAGCATTCCCCGTCCATGGGGACTCGCGAGAATACGGTGGAGTGAGTCCCCGGGACAAACAAAAACGCGGGGACTCCTCAAGTGGAGTCCTCGGGGAAAGGCGAGAATACGCCTTGTATTATGCACATGGTTCGCCAAACCACTAACAATGCTCAGACAGAAGCCGGCCATAGGAACACTGATCCCGCCCTTTTTTGTCTTTCAGTTCACTACTTATAAATGTTTCCATCCCAGGGGCGTCTTCCCCATCAAAAATTATATCTTTGCCTTTATTATTTTTTCACCATGAGACCCTGCCATGAATGAATGAATTTGAATGAATGAAGTTATTCCCAATAAAGCCGAAGGGCCATGGCGGGAAACATAACACAATAACAAAAACAAGATATCATAAACTCCAACAACAAACCAAAAAATCAACTTCTATAAAAATAGTTCACGGTGGGCCATAGCTAGCTTCAGGAATCTACCCAGCCTTCGGATCTCACCAAATCACTTACTTCCCATACTTGAAACCAAATCCCTTTCCCCCCAAGCCTCCCGACCAAACACTTCCTTTCTTAATTCTTTCAACTCCTCACAATAACACATCAAATGTACCGCATCCTCTCCTTCAATACCACACATTGGACAAAAATAAGGACCAGTGCTTTTCCTATCTCTACCAATATAATTTTTCTGCATCCCCACCGGAAGAGCATCCGCCCTAAGACTCACCATCCACTAAGACTCACCATCCCCCCCCCCCCAATCCCAACTTAAAATATATTTCTTCTCCCCATGTCTCTTTGGCCATGCTTCGAAATTAGAGTCCGAGACTTCTATTCCAATGAAAATTCTTCAAGAATTAGTTATATGGATTTGTAAGTAGATTAGTAACTGTCACCACCGCATGCCACTATTAGCAAGACCGGATGCTACTGGATACTACTGCTTAAAGGACCCCTTGCACTATTTACTCTTCAACTTACAGTATTTTAACTTTAAAACTAGGCTGTGCTTTCAACAAATAACCCACGGTTTTGGCTGTTTTAAACCTTTTCCGAGACCCGTTTACTTACAGCGAAAACAGGGATAAAATTTACATAACCGGTTTTTCTGATGGAAAAAGCTGGCAGACAACCATCGACACCGTGATACACATCGAAGGTAGCAAAACACGGCAAGTGAGAAAATCAGCGTGGTTTTGTTAGAGGGGTTAGGATGTACCGTACGAAATTGGGGTTTCCGGGTTTAGAAATATATGGTGTGATTATGGAAGTAGGTTGCGTTATTATTATAAGTAAGACAGGTCCTTTAAGGTTGGCCCAGTCTGAAGAACATTAAATGATAGTATTTTGTATTATTACACATCAGTAAAGGCAACTTTTTCCTACGACTATACAGGCTACAAATTTTTCATCGCGGTGTAAAATATGCTTCAATGCACAGTAGCACACCGTGCACTATCTACTATGTATGTTCCAATATTCGGACCTGTCTGAATACTGTGACTAAGCTCTGCTTTTAACAAATTATCCACGACATTGGCTGTTTCAAGCCTTTTTATCAGACCCATTGACTTCTAGCAAACACTCGACAAGATTCAGATAACTCGTTTTACGCTTCAGTAGCATGATACGCGAACACTTGTCGGCAGCATAATGCGGATGGAAGATAGGATAATTTCGTAAACCACATTGGCCTGACATATCACAAAAAATCAACGAAGAAACCAACGAAAATGGGGTTTTTATAGGCCAACGAATATACTGAAATAAATGGCGAATATTTCGAGAGGACAACCGCCTCCCTTCTTCAGCGCAGACAGAAAATTTCAAGAAAAAATGCCAAAACGAGGATGAAGAACAACAGCCAAGAAAACTAAAACCAACCAAAAAACCAACAAGAAACCAAAGATAAAAATAAAATTAAAAGAACTGAAAGCCTAAAATAAAGACAGCGAGCCACTCACCAATACCTGCGACTAACAATTAAGATTGTTCTCGCTCGATACTAGAGAATGACTGCTGAAAAATTCCATAGCCTATAAAACCCCCATTTTCGTTGGTTTCTTCGTTGATTTTTTGGGATGGAAAATAGTGAACCGCGGCAAGTCCAAACGTTAGTAAGGTGTCGTTAGCGCGTTCAGAATGTAACATGGGAAGTTTGGGTCTCCGGGTTTAAAATTAATGAATGAAGTTACGGAAGTAGTTACATTGACATTATAAGTACGACGGGTCCTTTAAAGTTTAACCGAAAAGGCGTAGATAGCACAATCTAGTTACCCATCACGTATTCACTTAAAGAGGCTCTAAGACTATGAAAATGCGTTATTTCGTTCCTCTGCCACTCACGAATAATCAATTTCATTGATTATCATTGACGGGTCTGTGTCTTTAAGGTATTATGCAAAGATCAAAGAGATTTGGGGGGAGGAAGTTTATTTTAAAGCGGGATTGAAAAGGGAGGAAATAAGGGATTTGATTAGTTGTAGGGCAGACGGTCTGCCTCTTGGGGAGAGAAGGCGGTATATTGGGAGGGCAAAGGGTCGGTCCGGTCCTTACTCATGTCCGATTTGTGGTAGTAGGCTATGGATGAGAATTTAAAACACTTGTTGTGTGAATGTGAAAATTTGAATGAACTTAGGTTAGAAATTTTTGGAGTGAATGAAGGAGGGGTAGATGAAGAATGGATGTGTAGGATCATGGGAAATAGTTGTTTCATGAGTATTAAACAGTTGGCCAGGTTCCTCAGGGTAGCCCTAGCCCATAGGGATAGGTGCTTATAGAAGGTATTATTTTTGTCTGTTTGAGTTTATTTTTCATGTATTTGCCATGGCCTTTGGCTCTTAGTGTAAATAAATCTTATCTTATCTTATCTTATAGTGGAATTTCCCTGTCGGATTTATGATACCTCCATGCGCTTGCACCTGTGTTGTATGCTTGACGAAAGCGATTTAAGAAGAAATAAGTGTTCACGCAGTGAGCTACCTTCCGCAAGCTTTTGTATCAAGATTCAAATTTGCCGTGTCTTTGTAGAATTTTGCGTTGTGACGACGGCTGTAGATATTTTGAACGTCATACTAGAGCAGATAGTGAAAAATGGAAAAATCCCTTAAAGTTTAACTGAAAAAGGGCTGAGATAGGGCAATCTAGTTACCCATCTCTCATTCTCTTAAAGAAGCTCGAAGACGCGATGACAATGCGTTACTTCGGTACTCCGCTATTCACGAATAACCGATTTTCATAAAGTGGAATTTCCTGTCGTTGTGGTACCTCCACGCGCTTGTACCTGTGTTGTGTGCTTGGCGAAAACGATTTACGAGAAATTAAGTGTCACGTAGTGAGCTACCTTCCGCGAGCTGATCACTGGCCACTGAAATCAGCGTCTGAGTAGAATTTTCCGTTGTGAGGACGGGCTAGATATTCTGAACATCATACTAGAGTAAATAGTGAAAAAAAAAAAAAATCCTCAACACAAGTCAACTAATGGCTTGGGTTCAGTTAAATGATACAAAAATAAGTTGGCTTTTCAGTTAAACTTTAACACAGTCCAATTAATGCATTTTATTCAGTTGAATGATACAAGAATAAGTTGGCTTTTCAATTAAAATTACATTTGTCAGTTCCCGTCACATGGACGTGAACTTCGATGAACTTGCCTCAGCCGCGGTGGGGTTAACGTTCCTGTAACATGTTTCTATCTGGCAATTGTAGTGGTTTTTGGAACTGTGTCCACAAGCCCGTCGGTAGCTCGCTCAGCCTTAGAGCGTTGGCCAAAAAAGCCGAAAATACAAAAAAAAAAACGGAAAAAGTGGATGAGCACATTCGTCTTTCAGCTCACTGCTTTTAAGGTCATATCATTTAGAGGAGTAGCATGCAGTAGTAACGTTGCTACTACTAGCAAACTGGATGCCACTACAGCAAGAAATTGAATGCTATCGGATGCTGCTACTTTTCCTGGGCTTTCCAGATTCGTTCAATATTAGATAGTTGCGGGCTTGGTTATATGTGGAATAGAGGGGAGCGTCCGGGGAGAGAGTTAAGATTTGTGTCAAAAGAAGTTAGTAGCAGGTTAATGGACCAAGAAATAAGATTAATCCAATCGGAGGCATGTTAAATCGAAGTATTCCAAACTACCACATATCAATACATGCAACTTGCAACAAATATTATTGCATCTGGGATACCTCACTAGTCTTTGCACTTACCACGATTCACTATTTACCATGCGCATTATGCTCCCGATGAATGTTCGCGTATCATGTTATTGATGCGTGAAACCGGTTCTCTGAATTTTGCCGAGTTTTTGCTAGAGGTCAAGGGATCTGGGAAAAGGCTTAAAACCGCCAAAACCGAGGATAATTTCTTGAAGTTTTACAAGGCAGCTTATGTTTACATCTGATATTTGAATACGCTAAATTATTTTAACTCATCTAAGGGATTTTGCATTTTTTTCACCCGGAGCTTTAGTTATAACGTTCAGAATATGCGCTACTTGCACGACAACCGAAATTCACCCAGAGGCGGAGAATTGAATCTCAACAAAAGCATGCATTTCTATGGTTTCCTTCGTCCGTGGCCGAAGAACCCGATGAAAAATTTGTAGCCTGCGTAGTTATATGGTAGTTGTACGAAAAAGTTGGATGTAATACTATGTAGAAGCAAAGAATACTATCATTTAATGTGCCTCAGACTAGTCCAGTCTTATGTAGTAGTATCCAGTAGCATCCTGTCTTGCCATAGTAGCATCCAGTCTTTCTAATAGTAGCATGCAGTAGCTTGCAGTAACACGGGATCGTTGAAGTTGAAGCATGTAGTAGGACCAGTTAGTACTGCATGCTACTTTTTCGTACAACTTCGTACTACTATTGAGATAAACTTTTCATCGGGAAAGTAGAAAAATTATGTAAAGATATCGAATGCAAGGAATCTGCCATTTTTAGTTTATTTTGGATATCTTTTTATTTACTAAACATTTCAAGCATAGAGGTTTACAAGCACATTCGAAGTAGGCATACCACAAATCCGTAAGGAAAAGTTCATTCTGTTGTAAGGAGGAACGAGTGGTAGGCGAAACTTAATGAAGAGAAGGCTCCTGGGGTGTGGGCTGAAGACATTGTGACATCATAGTTACCCACTAGCCCCAGGACCAGTCAGGAAGTTGGACATAAGAGACAAGGGAAAGCCTCGGGGAATTCTATAGCTCAGCCGCAGTCAACCCAGAAATCCGTAATCAAGCTGGTTCACACATCCTAGCGAAGCGGGGATTCACATACCCAGTCAAGCCCGAGGCCTACTAGCCAAAATGGACAATTACGACAATAGTTAACTTACCGTATCACATGAACTAGAGTACCTAACTAAATATTTAAATGATCTTTACCATAAGGTCTAACATAAAAGAGAGGCCCTGCTCGAACTACGGACTCATTCCGTAGCCAAAATACTTTGAATGAAATGGATCAAAGCCTGACCGTGGATTAGCACAGCAGCCAACTGGAGCTGGGGTATAAAAGCCGAGTGAACTATGTCCCGATGGCGGGAAATTCCGGTGATGAAAACCGAAGAGATATATAGAAAAGTAGGTTATAGAGGGAGGAAATAACTAGGAGGACTATTACAGAGCATAGTGCTATGGGATGTCTCCATGACAATTAGATGAAAGCGATTATCTGTGGATATCAAGGACAACGAAGGAACGCATTCTTATCAGGTTTTGGGCCTGCTCAAGCAAGTGATACTGTTGGCTCTCAGTCCATTTCGATTAAACTTTAAAAGCAAAGCCTAATTTTACAGTATTCAAATAGTTCTGAATATTGGAACATAAACAGTAAATAGTGCGAGGTGTGCTTTATCGCTGGATCGCCTGCTCTTGCCAACGTGAACGTCAAACTCTGATCCAGTTGGCCCCTCTTCCAAGGCGGGCTCAGTGTCACTTGTCACCAGTTGATTCCGCCCATAAGGAAGAGCCAAGTCATGCAACGGCCAACGCTGGGCCTCTGAACTACCTGAGTTTTAGAAAAAATAATTAGGGCGGAATGAAAAGTTTACGCGTATAGGAGAAAACAGTTGGTTTTACACAAAAACAATGTATTATGAGTCGGTCGTAAGTTTTAAGCTTCAAGGATATAACAATATGATATATATATATTACTTAAAGCCCGAGGGCCATTGCATACAAAACAAATACAAAATAAACAGGCAACTCTACTGTTGAATCCTAACTACTAGAACTCTTCTCTGTGCTTCCAACCTATCCGCAAAAAATCTTCCAAGTTGCCCAACTCCAAACAGACTTTTCTCCTTGAAACATCCCCAAAATTCGCTCCCCAAATATTTCAACTCTCAAATGATTCACTCCACACATTCGCACATAAAATGAAAACCATTTCATCTACACATAACCACACATTGGACAAAAAAAGGACCACTGGACCGCCTCTAGTTAATTGAAAATCAAACTTATATTTGTATCGTTCAACTGAATAAACTGCACTCTATGGATTGTGTTAAGGGACTTTTTTCTTATTTTTCCCTTTTTGCTCGAGTATGAGGGTCAGGTTATCTACGGCCGTCCTCGCAACGTAAAATTCTTCTATGACACGGAACATTTGAATCTCAGTGCAAACGCGGCTTTTCAGTTGCCAGTGATAAGCTTGCGGAAGGTCGCTGTGACCGTTTTTGTAAATCGTTTTCGTCAAGCGTAGGCTACAACACAGGTACAAGCGCGTAGAGGTACCATAATTCGGACAGGGAAATTCCAGTATATGAAAATTGATTATTCATGAATAAACAATTAGACCACTAGACCGCCCCTTTAAACTTTTCGCATAATTTCTCCGCATCCCCAGAGGGGGGAGGGGTGGGGGCGGTTATCGTTACGAGCGCTAACCGTCAATTCGAATTTCTCCGAAGATAACCCTTCCTGAAGGAACATTTCTAAACCCCAGCGCTCTTTGGCCTTAGCGTAAAGATAATCAATCAATCAAATTTACTTCCAAATAGTTTAAAGCTAAGAGGTGAATCAAATTTTACGAAATACACAAAAAAGGCAACAAATTAACTAATAATATGACTTGAAAAAATGGTGGGATGGATCTAGTGGGTTGATGAATTGGCCGGATTCGTCAAACACTGATTGCCAGTGCTCCTCTCGGACCGACGCACGGACGATGGGAGTGGAGGGAGGAACAGACGACTCGTCTGGGGACAACACGCTGTCTTTGCTCCAAATTTGTTGAAAGGGTATTTCTGCGGTCAGTTAATTTAGGAACGCTTCAGTTTAATGCGAGCCTTTTCATATGAAATGTTGTGATCACCAAAATGATTCTCGCTGCTTTCTCTTGGACATTTTCGTTATACATCGACGGCTTAGAGTGTTTTCCACCCGTCGATCAAAAGTAACTGTTCGTTAGTATTCTCGTTCGAGCCTCGGGAAAAGTTACTACGCTGAACGTTCCAACCGTCTCTAAATAGTAACCAATGGTAACTATTTGCTTATACCACGTTCGGGAGCGTAGTAAGCGCGGTAACTACGTATATATGTCCCGTGATTGGCCGGATCAGCCAGTGGCACGATATTTTGCTGAAAATAGAAAAATGCGTTCCAGCCTTGACGCCAAAAACCCAGAATTCGTGGCGTCATGCGTGGTGACTTCGGTAAGTAGAGTTGCGTTTTCAGACAACAATGAGTTTAACACGGTTAACACCAATGTGCAAAATGCAAATACCCATTTTCATCGCACCATGTGCAACGTCTAAACACGTAACGTAATTTGCTATTCGAGTGAGTTTCGTGTTGTCGATAATCGGTGTTAAACCCGCCCATAACACGGAGGCTTAAAACGCTTTTAAACATAAACACAGTAACACAGTGTTTGACTCTGGCAATTGAAAACGCTTTTATGCTAAACTCAGGTAAAACACAAGTGTCTGAAAACACAACTTAGGGCTGAAAACGCTCTTAAGGCGTATTCTCGCCGTTCCCCAAGGACTTCTCGGGGAATCGAAGGGAACAGCGAGAATAGAGGAAGTCACTCCACGCGGACTTCGCTTACAGAAACAGCGAGAACACGGGGAATGCTTCCAAAATGGATTTTGTTCAAAAAAAAAATATGCAATTGCCGAAATTAGTCTGGATCCACTTTACTTTTGGTTTTGTTTATTCTGATTGCTTTTAACTAATTTTATATTGCACCAACACCAGCAAAAATTGATTCCCCTCCGAATCTGAAAGGGAGTCCTTTTTGATGATGGTGACAACAATCGGAGCATTCCCCATCCGTGGGGACTCGCGAGGCTACGGGGAGTGAGTCCCCGGGAAAAACAAAACCGCGGGGACTCCTCAAGTGGAGTCCTCGGGCAACGGCGAGAATATGCCTTTAGAATCCTTCTCGTGGTGCCCTTTAAGTTTTCTTGGTCGAGTATAACGCACGCCCCCCATTTTAGGTGGCGACGGCGGAAAGGGAGTCTGGGGAAAACTCGGCTCGGAACTCGTACCAGTTGAAGTTGATCCTGAGGACCCGAACTATGAAAGTGACACCATGGAGAATGGAAAAGTGGTGACCATTCAAGAAATAGTGCCGGACCAAACGGACTTAGAGATCAAAGTAAGTTCTTTAAGAGTTTATTAGCCAAATGACCATACAGTACAGTAGAGGTCATGTATGCTTATGTGAACAGTTACTTTAATGTGAACAGTGCAGTTTTGGTCTAAATGAAGATCCAAAGTACCTATACAGGTGTTTCCAGGTGCCCTTAATTACCTACTTTGTCTAATTGGTAGTTAGCTTTCTGTCAACAAACGTTCACATCAGCATACCTCTACTGTGCATTACATAAAATATTACATGGTAAACACTTAATGCATTCACAGTATTCGGTTTGCTTCACTTGAACATTTTAATATTCTAAGGGACATGCCGTATAAAAATATTCCTTGAGCCCAACCTAACTTGAAAACGTATATTCAAACAGTGGATAAAACGGATACGTCAGTTACGATGCTTTAGCAGTGATATTCCGTCCCTTCTTGGCAAGGGTCCTCGTCAGGCTGTTGAATGTCAGGGGCAACTTTGGGGAATGGAAGAAATTAAGAACCTGCAATAAATAACTGAAGCTTCAACCGACCGTAAATATCGACTATAATTATCCATTTGTCAGTAATTCGTTGTACTTCAGTAGGCTAGTACTTCCATTAGGTTTTGATCCCCAGATTCTTCACATCGTAAGTGTATCCTATCTCCTCTGAATGAATGAATGAATTTTACTGACCCACTGCACTACATTAGAAGTAGATAAACTGGAAAAGGAAAAACAAAAACACAAAGTACACGAGGTAAACATAGACAGTACCTAATCAAACTTTGATTATCACGCCTGCCACGATTTCTTCTCTTAAGAGAAGAAATCATAGTTAGCTGTTTTAAAATATTTTGTTTGCCCCTTAATTTGGACCCCCTCCCCCACCCCTAAATATAGGGCTACAAAGCCCATATACGAACTTGACCTTACCCTTGACCCAAAGAATCATCACACCAAGTTTCATCAAAATATCTCATGCCCTTTGTGAGTTATCGTGCTGACAGACGGACGGACAGATGGACAACTTTCGCGATGTCATAGGTATCCAGGCAAGGGGTATTGAAAGAGTCGTGTGCAAGTTCTGTAAGCATAGCGTAGCTTTGAAGGGCTCAACTATCTCAGGATGTCTGAGCAGAGACACTATGCAGTGCGAGGTTTCCTTTAAACAATTGCTTAGGTTTCAAACTGTACTGTACGACAGCTAACTATATTCAGAGTTGCCACATCAAACACAAATTTAGAGAGTGTTTTTTGGCCCAAAACAAAGAGTGAATAGCTCACTTTTGGCCTGAATAACTTATGCAAAAATAACAAATCTGAGCGTTTTGGAGTAGAGTGAACTATATGTCAAACGTAGGACAAGAGTGACCAAATGAAAATAGAGTGACAATCCACACCATAGTGTGACATGCGGCAACCCTTACTATATTCTGACAATTCATTGGACAAATTTTATGATGTGACCATTTGCCCCTAGCTTCGCTGAATGAAAGAACCAGACCAATCAGATTAGTTCGCAGTATTTAGCTATCAGGGGTCGGATACTTCATAATACTGTTGCGTGAATACAAAATACGGAACATGCCAGATCATGATAATAATTGAACCATCAGAAAAAAGAAAAACTACAGATTCTGGCAAGTATATCCTCGTAGCCACAGGCTGGGCAAATAGGTTTGCCTCTGTGATTGCACTGACACAAATGGAATTGGTATGCTGAAATTAAGGTTAAATGGTTATCTATGCATTGATGCAGGCAGGGGATTATCCACTTTCTCACTTTTTCTCCTCTTGCGATTTTCTTCGTATTTGCGATTGTTTGCCTGTCTGTCGGAGCCGTTTTGTTTAGAGCGTGTTCCACCGTTCTAATAATATTTACTATTAGTCAATATTTTCGTTCCTCCCTCGTGAAAAGCTACTACACTGACGTTTCCAACCTTCTCAAATCGTAACTGATCGTAACTATTTGCTTACCACGTTTTGGAGTGTAGTAAGCGTGGTAACTACGATCTCTGTGACGTGATCAGCCCGCGGTACCATATTCTGAAGAAAAAGCGTTCTAGCCTTGACGCCAAGAAGCCAGGATTCGTGACGTCATGCGTAGTAACTACGGTAAGTAGGGTGGAACACGCTCTTAGCTAAATTTAGCTAATACGCGCGTCGTACATCTCTAATAAATCGGTTGCTGCTATCGCAAAATTGCATAGTTGTGGTATTATGTAACCCGTGGCTTCGCCTGTCTTTGTCCGTTTGGGTTAATATGTATAAAAAAAAGACGGGTGTGGCTAATGTTGTGTTGTAGCCTAATACGTTCTTTATTTTTGTTTATGTGTTTGTTGTAGTGTTTGTTTATGGCTTCTGGCCGGAATAAAAGTCTTGACTTGAATTGAAAAGGAGTTTTTCGTCTTTCCAGAAAGAACTAGAGCCAGTCCTTCAGGAGTACTTTGAAGTTGGCGATACGCACGAGGTTTTAATCGCTTTGGAGGATATCGCATTTGGCGGAAAGAAGTACCGAGTGGTTGTCGACGCAGTTGAACTCTCAATTGACAGAAAGCCGTCACATAGGGAGATGGTCAGCGTCCTGCTCTCTGATCTGTTTGATCGATTCTTGTGGGAAAAGGACATTGAAAGAGGTAAGAAACTTAAAGACCTAATACAAACATTCTGTTTAAAGGTAAGGTAAGGTAAGGTACAATTTTAATGGCAAATATGAATAAACCTGGAGTTTCTCAAAAGCATCAGACATGCCAGTGGCATAAAAAACGACGCTTCACTAATTCTGATGGGTTTGTAAAAAATATTAATACAATTCTAGCCTAAGGCATTGTAAAGAAAAAACAAACAAACAACTATCACACATCATCACTAAAATTTAAGGACAACACGAGAATTTACGACAACGGACATGTGACTAAAGAAAAAATGAAAACTAAAAAAGGTTTGCGGCACGGGTCTGATCTTCCTCCGAGCACACACGAAAAGGAATCAATTAAATCAGACAGTTTACCTTCTCTAACTGATTGGAAGCCACCAGTTTATTTAGATTTGAACTTGATTGCCGGGTTTTGGCTCGAGAAAAAATCCACGCAGAAGTTCATCTTTTCTAGAGGGCGAAATTTTTCACGTTTGATTAGCAAAGAATTATAATACTTTACAGATTATTTTTTGTATATCTTCACAAGTACCACACCGGTCTTGGGCTTTTAATTTATTTGCATTTGTAATAAACAGTTGGAGCATTAGATTGAAATTATTATTTTGATCCTTTGCCATAACGGCTGCCCTTGATAATCGGCTGAGTCCAGGCCGAATTATTTCAAAGCTATGAAATTTTTTTTTTTTTTTATTTGCTCAATGTTTGACGGTGTATTTTGTGGTTTTGAACATACATAGTGACAGTAGCGATGGTTAGCATTCTATGTGTGGTAGAAAGACCATTTTTTTTGGTCCGCTTTAAGTTAAGTAGATAACTATAGTAGCATACTCAATTAAATACAGTTTTATTTCAACACCAGTTACGGACTGGCCGAATAGCAGGTGGTAAAGTCAAACATAAATTAAAAACTAACCAAAATTATCAACATAGAATAGAAAGTGGTCGAATTACGTATAAAATACTGAGAACAAACAATGTAAAAAATAAAAAATAACGATTGGGATAATAGACAATGGAGGGGGGGGGGGGAATAATAACCTACTAATTTCTGTTTCGTAGGGAAACAAAGGAGGGGACAAAACTATTCTTGTATCTTATGTGGCGGCAAAACACTAGTTGAAGGGTAGGGACTTCAGTTTCATTGGACTATATTTAAAGAAAAAAAAAATACACAATTTATATTCCTGCCAGGAAAGCACAAATGTAGTGCTTGGCTAGGGCAGGGAAATAACCGATATTAATTTAAACACCAAACAGAATAAACTAACTGAATATTCTATTTAAAGAAAAGGGAGGAGAGGAAAAAAATAGCCTAAGGTTAGACTGGTTAGACTGGTAGACTAAAAATAGACTTGTTCGGAAGATTGTCTTTGAGGTCTCGCTCTTTCTGTTGCAGGCTTCTAGTATATTCTTATATACTTAGTATATTTTAATTATTATGTTGATATCGTCAAATCTTTTCTTTTCAGGCCTCGACACGCTTCTTTCTAACCTACCTGACCTCGTTTTGGATGCACCCGAAGCTCCAGTGATTCTTGGTAACTTCATCGGCCGAATGGTCGCTGATGACTGTCTCTACCCCCGCTATATCCATAACTACGAAGGGAAGCTGGAGTGCCCTCTTGCAAAGTAAGTAGCTCGTCCGCAGTTCGGAAAGCGGATTCAGAGCAGAGGAATAATACTAGGGAGTAGCGCCAAGACTTGACAAAGTTGACACACACTCGAATAGCAGCGACACTAGCACCACTAGCGATAGAGAAAGTCCCGACAGAAACTCAGTCGTTCGCAAGTGCTGGCTCCAATAAATCCATATTCTTAAGGTAGCAAAAAAATACAACAATCTCCATTGTTTCTTTGGTGTGTGCAGAACTCACTCTTGCTTTACTAGAAATTTATAAATCCGCAAGCTTGTCTCGCTTTTAATGCCGCAAGCCTAGTGGGTGGCTCTACGAGTATGTCCCGTTTGCAAAGCATGGAAAGCATAGGTCTTGGCGCTACTCCCTAGTGTTATTTTGCTCTGACTCGGAGCAAGGATATGCTCTGTATTGCAAGTAAGTCTGAGGGCCATGGCACCAGAAATACACAACGAAAAAAATAAATAAACAGGCAAACCAGATGGTAGATCCCATTACATTTATCTCAACAGTCTTGGCGTACATGAAATTATCACGATGCCTCATTGCCAGCGTGAGGAATACTCCCAAGCTATTAATCACCGCAAAACAATCACTCTTCATCATTCTCACCATCCATTCCTCATCATACACTCTCATGCCAGAAATTTCATGCCTCAACTCATCCAACTCGCAACACGTATACTTCAGACGGACCACATCTTCATTCACATCTCCAGACATTCGCATCTCTTATTATTCATAGTGGACCGAATTCCATACTCCTACCTTTTAAAACACTTTAACCTCAAAACAGTGCAGGAACGCAGAAGAGAGCTAAACACCGACTTCGTTTCAGCCATGGTATCTCACCCTCTCCACTCCCAAACCCTACCAAAATGTTAGAAATCGATCAGAACGAGTGGTAAGTTCTAGGGTACCCAAGGTCTGTCGCCTCTGTCCTGTACCAGCAAAACGCGCCAGATATGCATAGAGTTTTATTCCAGAGTTCGTGAAACTTTTTATCGACGCTTGACAGATTTTAAGTGTATTGACGCATATATTTTTTTTTCGTTTTTTTTTACAGTCATCGCAAATTCGGTTGTATAACCACTTAAGTGGATTTTTGAATAACCTTTCCATCTTTCTCTCTATCTATCGTAGGGTAGAACTTAGGATCGGTTCTCCCATTCAAACCACCTATATACTTCCTCCAAAGGTAGACTATTCGCCCTTAAACTAAGCAATGATTTAAATCCTTCCTGCCCAATCCCACTTTATAATAGATACTGTCCCCCCATGTCTATCGTGCCCTTGCCTAAATACGTCAGGGAAACCGAATTACTAACCAGACCTTGCCAACTCTGGATTTCCTGGTCCTTCAGTACCTGCCTAGCTTCTTTAGCTACCTAATCCTAATTTTAATCCCACTCTTAATCCTTCAGCCTACCGCGCTCCGTCATTCCACCTGGAAAATAACTGATCCGCGGAACTGAAGCTATGAAAGGAAGTTGTATATTCGAACGATGTAAAAAATGTCTAGACACGTCAGCTACTATGCTTTGGCAGCGATATTTCAGCCCTTCTTGGCAAGGGTCCTCGTCAGGCTGTCGAACGTCAGAGACAGTGTCGGGGACTGGAGATTATTTAAGTTAAAAAAAAAGATGTAAAAAACAAACTAACGAACATGAAGTAAACGTTAAAACTGGTAACAAGAATAAAATTCTGACAAGTAGACATTAGACGAGAAGGGACACTCCAAGGATTTCATTGCAGTTTCGTGTTTTCAGTCCCCGACATTGTCCCTGGCGCTCAACTGCTAAGAGAGGCCGAATTATCGCTAGCAAAGCATCGTAGCTGATTCCGGGGGTGGTGGATAGCCGGAGTGTGGCCCACAGTTGTCCCGCGGATAAACGCCTCTTGTTTATCGCCCAAATACACTTTTGAGTCACACAAATGACCTGGGAAATAGTCTTCTCGAGCAACGGCTGGGACGCGGACTATTTGTAGGATGGCGAAAAAAGAAGCTCCCTCTAAGAAATAGAGCCTTCTCTTTCCTAATTTAACATTCTTATAGGCAGGCTATTGTTCGTGCTGACGTTCTCATCAGCATGTCCCACGGTATGGTCCGTCTTGACAACGTATGGGGGGTAGGAGGGGGCCTCCGCCCCGTCCGATACTTGGTTAAAGCCATGAATCTGATTCTGAAAGAGTATATCGCGTCGCGTGATGAAAAGGAGGCGGCGCGGTGCTTGAACGACCTCGAAGTGCCTCACTTCCATCATGAACTTGTCTATGAAGTGAGTATGTTTGTCTTAACCTATTTTAACCTTGTCTTCCTTGCTTGTCTCCTTTTCTACAATCCGAGCTTCGGTTCCTACCGTTTCACCCAGTCCAACATTTGCGTTCCCTGGGATTGGCTGAAAGCATTAATTCCTTCCACTCGCCATCGTGGTGCACTCTTGTTATATCAAGGTTGTCAGTCTGGTTCTTTCCGGTTTGATATTATTATTTATTTGAAGAGTGATAGATAAAGCTTTAAACACCAACATATCAGTAAAACTCACACTTAAAAAAAAAACACAAGTTGTTTTTTCTACAAAGTCGTTTTCCAACTTGGGCGGTTTTGCAAGAAGCCTTGCAAGAAGTGCCGAAATATAGCTCCAATAAAATTCAGCTGACGTATCTGTTTTGCACTGTCAAATATGAGTCTTCTTTTAAGCTCTTTAGAGTGTGCTGGTCTGTAAGGCCTAGTGGAAGATGGGCCTATATGCCTATTGTGGTTCGGTCTGCAAAACATGGTGTGGATTGACCTGCGGTTTTCGTAATAAACCTTGGAAATTCTGCAGGTGTAGTAGGTCATCCTGAAGCCCTAGGCCATCCTGACTACGGTAACTGTATGCTTGGACCAATTTACCCTTGCCATAAAATCACTTTGAGAATGCATCTTCACACGCAAATGCAGTCGTCGTAAAACCGCCAGGTCTTTTGTTATTCTAATATGTGTTCGAGACTCACAGACGTTTGTGTTCATTATCGTGTAAATAAATTGGGAGGTTTTTTGACAACCAAAGTCTAACAAAGATGACAACCAGATATCAAGCCAACCGAGTCTACTACAAATCCAATCCTTGATTTTTGGTATCTGTGCTAAGCATTGGGTACCTACAGCTTTGAAGAGCTTATATATAAGCCTAGCTCACTGAACCCCTGTTTGAACCCATTTAAGTTAGTAGTATCTTTCGGGGTTAGGGTGCCCGAGCGGACTGTGGTTGATGGCCGTCTTCAATGGTGCTAATTATGTGGTTCAACTGAGATTTTATTTCGGCGTTTCTTGTCAAGAAGCCTTTTCAGGCCGTATGTATGAACTTGTTTTTTCGAAGTAAAAATCTCAGCTGGCTGATATGATTGTCACCGATCCCAATTTTTTTTTTTTGCAAATTCAGCTATAACGAGAGATATTTGTTGTTCGTCCTTTAAAGTTCAACCGGAAAGGGCTGAGATAGGTTAATATACTTACGCATCACTTCTTCACTTAAAGGACCTGTCTTACCTATAATACTAACGCGACCTACTTCCAGAATCACTCCGTATATTTCTAAACCTGGAGACCCCAATTTCGCACGGTACATTCTAACCCTCTAATAAAACCACACTAATTTTCACTTGCCGTGTTTTGCTACCTTCGATGCATATCACGCTGTTGACGGTTGTCTGCGAGAAGTTTCTCCATCAGAAAAATGGCTATGTAAATTGTTTCCCTGTTTTCGCTAGTCAACGGGTCTCGGAAAAGGCTTAAAACAGCCAAAACCATGGGTTAAGTGTTGGAAGCACAGCCTAGTTTTAAAGTATTCACATATTTAAAATACTGGAAGTTGAAAAGTCAATAGTGCTAGGGGTCCTTTAACAAGTCTTGAAGACCCGATGAAAATGCATTACGTCGTTGCTTCGCTATTCACGAATAATCTATTTTTAAATAGTGGACTTCCCCCGTCGGATGTGTGGTACCTTTGTGCACTTGTACCTCTGTTCACTGTAAAAAAAAACTTGCAGTATTTGCTACTGGGATTAACCTTGTCTCTACTGAGATAAGATTATTTCTAATTCGGATTAATATTACCCCAGTAGAGATAAGATTAATCCCAGTAGCAAATACTGCAGTTAACTTTAATCCTTACTCGGAGAAACTCGAGACAGTGTTGTGTGCTTGACGTAAAAGATTTACGACAAATTGTGTTCGGCACTAAGCAGTCTTCGCCAAGCTCACCAATGCTCTCTGAAAATCCACGTTTGTGTTGTCATTCAAATTTTCCGCGTCTTTTCTGCTTTGGGGAGGGCCGTAGATATTCTGAGCCTCGTTTTTGTTGCAACAGTGCTGCTGCATCGCTGCTGCAGCACTTCTTTGCTTCTGTACAAGATGCGTTTTTTGATTCACTGCCTGCAAGATTTCTTCTTGCGGTAGTACCACCTTGCAGGGAAGCACGGACTTGGTCGGTAAGCAAGTCCGCGATTCTCGAGAAGCGCTGCCGTCTTCCTCGGAAGCACTGCAGTGCAAAAAGGAACATAGAAAAAATCAGCCCGGAAGCGGTCAAGAAGTGGACCTTCAGCGTGCAGCAAAAACGAGGCTCTGAACGTCACTGCTAGAGCGGATAGTGGAAAAATCAACAAATCCCTTAGCAGAATCCAGATAATTCAGCAGTGTATAAATGATTAAAAAATAAGTTGGCATTTCAGTTCAATGGACCCATCATGTCTGTATGCCCCAGCTTCTCGCCAGCTTTCTTGCCAATTTCTGCTGTGGGGAGGGCCGTAGATATTCTGAACGTCACTGCTAGAGAAGATAGTGAAAAATCAAGAATCCCTTAGCAGAATCCAAATAATTCAGCAATGATTAAAAAAAATAAGTTGGCTTTTCAGTTAAACTTTAATGGACCCGTCGTGCCATAATCCCTTCACTTGGGCCGGTACAACGCATCTTGCTTCCAGCTCAAGGCTCCACCTGAAGACTTGATATGTATACCACATATTTTGTTATACGTTTTCCCGATAGCCTATTTAACGTCTATCTAACCATGGTTTGAATCCGTCACGGAAAATAAGCAATTCGACGGCTTGGTATGCGGTGCTTTGGGACCCGGAATAATGTTTTGTTATGTTCAAGGCCGTAATGTACGGCTGTGACGTCACCGTCCAAGATCTGATCATTTAACTCTGCTCGTCACAAAAGTTGCGTTTTTGTAGATATCATGGTATCTGATACCACGGCCTAATTCGTTTTCGCAGTTATCCTGGTATCTGGCCAGTTATCGTGGTATCTGATATTCAGAGACCACGGTCGTCAATCATGGTATCTGAAACGTCATCTCACTTTCATTAAATTTTGTCAGATTAGTGAGAAAGAAGTTCAGCACTTAGTGATTTAACTGGATATCAGTTTTTCTTCTGGGATAGCTTCGAAAAGTGCAATTTCGGCAATAGTCGTTTTTGCAGAGCAACTGTGTATCACATACCACGCTAGCTACAAAAACGACTAATTGCAGATTCAGTTACCGTGGTAAACTGATACCGTGGTCCAGATACCAGCACCCTGCCTGTGTCTACCAGTATGCTTTCTCGGCACACCCGTCAGAAGTGCACCTGCCTAAGACTGACTATTCAGTTCATTTAGTGGTGCTTCGGACCCCAACCAATGTTTTTATCTTGTTCCAGGCAATAATGTACGTTCTTGACGGCTGTAACGTCAACGTCGAAGATCTTATCATTCAGCTCTTGCAGCACTTGTACAGCACTTCAACGATTACTTTCGACCAGCTAAAAGCGGTAAGAGAACTTGCAGAGGCGTGACTAGGGCTCAAGAGGTTAGAAACGGGGGGGGGGGGGGGGGGTACAGTCCTCTTATGCCAACGGAAGTGCCGGGGAAAGCTGCCGGTTCTATTTTTTTTTCTGGGGAAACAAGTGCAGAGAGAAGTTGTCGAGATGTCGGTATTTTGTCTCTTCTATTTTTCCTTTGTCTCAAATCTCAGCTTTTTACTTCTTATTTGTTAACACGTTAGTGATAAGAGAGTAGCAATAGTACGTTCCGAAGATGAACCGTTTGACCGACACACTTCACAATCTGCACCCTCGAATTAGAATGTGCGCTTCTCCTTATAAGACCATCCTTCCTCTGGATGTTTGTTTGACTGATAGTCTGGTCACACTGGGCTCAAAACGCGGCCTGTTTGGCAATCTGGGCAGATTTCTCGGCTGAAGGGTCGGTCGCCGGTGAGGTTCTGAAAATCCTCAGGGGACGCGATGGTTGATGGCTTTGGGCAGCTTGGGGATAAATGTTTTTAGAAAATGAAACTGAATCTTTTGATGTTATGAGAAGAAAGGCTATAGTTAGTTTTGTTGCAAGGTTAGAAGTTTCCGAAAATCCACTTTTAAAGGCAATTCGTGAGAATGCAGAATGCCGTTCCGGCCATTTCTACCGACTTTCCGTCGACTGTGCTATTGCCCCGAGCCACCGAATGGATAAAATGACTGTATATATTTAGTAAAGAATAGTCCTGTGTTAGTGTAAGTTTATTATGTGATGTGTAATATCACGAATTAAATAAATTGATTGATTGATTGATTGATAATGGGCAGACTGCAATTAGTGGTGTAAAATCGAAACTTGACCAGTTTTGCAACAGTTGAGTTTGTTATCAACATCTCAGGATTAACCTAAGCTATTTGGAAAGAAAGGTAAAGAGTTTCTAGTCAAAATGCCGTCAGTTACATCTGTTTTTGGTTTTCTGCCAAAAATTAACAAAGAAGCATCTGTTTGGTGTCTTTTTCCTTTTTTTTGAAGTAGAAAAAAATACATATTTACATTGTTTTTATAGTCAACAACACAAAAAAATACCAATGTATTTCCTGGAACATAGTCAGAAATGCTGCTTCATTCTAAATGATCTCCTGGATCTAAAACAACAGCATTCAGAATTAGGTGTATCTTGTACTTTTCTTTTTTTCTGAATTTAGCAACTCAAAAAGCTGCCTATTCTTGGATCTAGTGTGACCACTTCGGCGCCAGATTTTGCGCAGAAATGAGCCAAGTGTGACAAAACTCTAAAGGTCAAGTTTTCTCAAGCTAAATTTTCTTCATTGCCATCAGCTTCGGTCGGGAAACTTCAAATAATCTCAACTTTTCCGTTCGGAATTTATGATCGTGCAAGAATCTTCCACGAACTTTAGAATGTTTTTGTTCTGTTCCTACGAGATGGCAGACTTTTTCATCGCTCGTTTTGTTCACTTGGATGCGTCTTGTCACATTCGCACTTCAACTTTAAAAAATTTACTTTGTTAAAAAAAAAGGAAAAAAAGAATCTTTGCGGCTCTCCATCATGATGTTGTTCAGTTAATTAATGCCTGTTGTATATTGCATGTTTTGTTGACGATCCGTAGTTAATTCGCGATTAAGGGAATGAAATATGTCTTGATATGTCATGAATTAAGAAATTAATGAAAAAATCAAAAATTGAAGTATGTCTTGATTAACATTTATTCATAGGGCTTTGAACGCGTTCTGGAGGACCTGAGTGACGTTATTCTCGATGTCCCAAACGCACCCCATCTATTGGAACATTTTGGCATCAAGTGCAAAGCAGTTGGCCTCGTTCATGACGATATTATCAAAAAAATACCCACCCGGTAAGTACACCCTCTTAGACCTTCCCTCCCTTAACTGGGGAGGTTAACTAACCGTTGAAGGTTGTGCGAATTTCGCTTTCGCAATTTAGGATGGGAATTGTTTTCGGACTGAGTGTGTACGAAGCCGAGTATCGCTCTTGCTTATTCTTCTGAAATCTCCGGCTTTCGCCAATTTTTCGTTTTAAAGCTGCGACTTTTTAGTGCTTTTTCGGCCGATCCGAGTTCTTTCAGTCACGCAACGCAAACTTGCAGGAAGCTTCCAAATTCGGCGACAACCCTTTCACACATAAGGACATGATAAGCTTCAAAGTATTGTTTTTCATTTTGGAAGACAAGTAGACCATCAGTTCTATTTTCTGTATTTGACTTCTTTTATTTGCTTAGTTTTCCCATTTTTGTTTTACCACAGCGCGTTTAGCTTTCAAATATTTTGCGTCCGGCCTGAGAGTGAAAAGGCTGGATGGAGTTCACCAGCGCCAAAAAGAAGATTGCTGATTTTTTGGAAAGTAATGGTATTATCGGAAAACGCTATTTCTGATCCACTTAATCGTGAAAAGATTATTTCTCATAAGAGTTGAGATTTAAAGGGCTCAGTTCACATTTACAAATTATAATTTCAATTTGAAGGGTCCTTCAAATTGGCCTTATTCCAGTTCAGCGCTCCAAGTGGACTAGTTTATGTTAGTCCCTCATTGTCTCATAATCAGCACTTGTGTGGACATAAGTTGCGTTTTTGCAGATACCATGGTATCTGATACCACGGTCTAAAGTCGTTTTTGCAGTTGTCGGGGTATCTTATACCACGATCAAAAGGCGTGTTTTACAGTTATCGTGGTATCTGGCCAGTTATCGTCGTATCAGATTGTTACTACGATACTACGATCCGACCGTGGTATCTGAAAAGTCTTCTCACTTTCATCAAATTCTGTCAGATTGGTGAGAAAGAAGTTTAGCACTTAGTGATGTAACTGAATATCTATTTTTCTTTTGAGATGACTTAGAAAAGTGCAATTTCGGTAATAGTCGTTTTTGCAGAGCACCGTGTATCAGATACCACGATAACTGCAAAAACGACTAATTGCAGATCCAGTTACCGCGGTAACAGATACCATGGTACAGCAAAAACGCAACTATAGTAACAAGCCGGATCCATAAGGTAATGGATAACTTTTAGTTTCTAGTACTGACGCAAATGCAAAATCTCGATTACATGGGCAGAAGATTGCAGATTTTCTACTCATAAACCTGTGAATCTATTTTATTATCTGTCAATAAGTGCTGATGGTGATTCATAGGGGGATTAACAGAAACTAGTCCGCTGGGAAGTGCTGAACTGGAATATGGAGAATTGTCAGACCTCTACTGTATGGGCCGAATGGCTAGCGCGCAAAACTCGTCAGCAAAGGGTCGCTGGTTGGAGTCTCGGAGTTGCCTACCGTTTGGTTGGGGCGGGGGTTTGTGGCGTATAACCGTAAGACAAGCCAAAATCCATCCAGCCTCAAATGGCTACCTGGAGAAATCTGGGGAAGGTGACAGGAACGGTGTGCGAAAGCACCAGGATGGTTCCCAGTCGCCCATTGCAATTCCTGGCTGAGGGCAGAGAATTGGAGTTCAGCACTGTATAGGGTGATACTGATACATTGGCTTACCTTTACCTTACAGTGGACCACAACAAATGGTCTTTCTACCACACACACAATTATAACCATCCCTACTGCCACTATGAATCTTCAAACCCCCCCCCCCCCCCCCAAAAAAAAACACCGCCAAACAATGAGCAAATTAAAAAAAAAAAAATCTGGAAAAGAAGACGTTCTGCGTAGGTTTTTCTCGAGCCAAAACAGCAACCGGGCAATCAAGTTCAAATCTAAATAAACTGGTGGCTTCCGGTCAGTAAGAAAAGGTAAACAGAATGTTTGGGTTAGGTCTTTAAAGCGGGCAACAAAAAATGGTCTTTCTACCACACATAGAATGCTAACCATCCCTACTGTCACTATGAATGTTCAAGAGCATTCAAAAAACACCGTCAAACAATGAGCAAGTTACAAAAAAAAACACCAAATCTCCAAGGTTTGAAATAATTCTGTCTGGACTGAATCTCAGCCGATTATCTTGGACAGCTGTTGTGGTACGTAGGGAGCCAAGGATCAAAATAATAATTTCCATCTAATGCTCCAACTGTTTATTACAAATACAAATAAATTATAAAACCAAGACCAGTGTGGTACCTCTGAAGACATACAAAAATTATCAGTTGGGTCTTATAATTCTTTGCTAATCAATCCTGGAAAATTTCGTCATCTAGAAAAGAAGACGTTCTGCGTGGGGTTTTTCTCGAGCCAAAACAGCAACTCGGCAATCAAGTTCAAATCTAAATAAACTGGTGGCATGCGGTCACTAAGAGAAGGTAGACAGAATGTTTGGATTAGGTCTTTAAGTCCTTAAGAATTTCAGGATCTGAATTGTTCATTCAGCAAATGAAAATTCATGAAAATAATTGCGATTGAAAATAGGTGGATGGTGTAGGCGTCTGTTATTGAGAACGAAAAGTTTGCATGACATGAGCTTTTTAAGGAACGGGAATGCGCCCTTGCGGGCCAGTCGCTCGCAGAAATTATGGTCGACACCTGTCGCTAGTCACCACTCCTCCAATTCAGAAAACCTGTCGCTTGTCACCAGAGCAAAGTAACACTAGGGAGTAGCGCCAAGACCTATGTTTTCCATGCTTTACAATCGGGCCATACTTGTAGCTCCGCCCACTAAGCTTTTGGTACTTAAAAGCGAGACAAACTTGCGGGTTTAGAGATTTCTGGTAAAGCTAAGATGCGGTCTGCAAATATCGAAGAAAAAGGGGAGATTATATCTTTTTTTTTGCTGTGTTCAGAATTTTAAATTATTGTTGCCAGCGCTGGTGCCCAGCTGATTGAGTTTGAGTAGGCATGTTCTCTATCACGAGAGGTTCTAGTATCGCTGCTATTCGTGTGTGCGTCAATTTTGTCAAGTCTTTGCGCCACTCCCTAGTGTTATTTTGCTCTGCTTGCCACTACTTGCCTCCTCCCAAAGGAGGAGCTAACTCAAATCTATTGGCCAATCCCGGGCTTCCGAACTTCCTGAGTATCGGAAAATCAGTTTCTGAACCAGGAATATCAGGTTTAAGTTCTACGTTTTTTCTCTTTATATTTACTCCGTGTTTACACCATGTGTGTATTTCGGGTAATAAATTTATTGATTGATTGATTAACGACCCTTTTCTTCTCTAGCGGACGCAAGCGATTCGTCTCCGAGGGTGATGGTGGAGTCATCAAGGTGGAGTAAAGTGGAGGCGGCCCCTTGTAGTGACGAATAACATGTTCTGTAAATGAGACCTGTAGTTTGGGATGTTCTCTTTTTTTGTAAGGTCGCCCATCCGTGATATTGCGTAGCTGAGGGAAGGGACAGTGGTGAACTATCTTCTGCTTTCTGGTTCATGCAGGCCCGATGAAAAATTTATCTCAAAGTAGTACTATGAAGTAGTACCAAAAAGTAGCATGCAGTAGCCTACTAATGATGCTACTACATGCTTCTACTTCAAGGCTACCGTGTTACTGCATACTACTATATGCTACTATTAGCAAGACCGGATGCTACTATGGGAAGACATGATGCTACTACATACTACTAAATAAGATTGGACCAGTCTGAGGCACATTAAACGACAGTATTCTGTGCTATTACATAGTATTACATGCAACTTTTTCGTACTACTACCATACTTCTACCCAGGCTACAAATTTTTCATCGGGGAGTTTCGATCGCCCGCTTAACAGTTGCTTTACTAATATTTAAAAAATAAGTTCGATCGAGTAAGCAATAACAGTAGTATCGATCATGTAATGTTCGAAAACGGAGAACCACGGTCTCTAGATTTATATTTTTTCCTGATTGGTTTTTATATTTCTTTTCGTCGGTGCAGTTGGCTTGTCCTTATCTCGTACAAAAACGAAGTTCGATTTGGGATTTTTCCCAGTCCAGTTTTAGATGCGTTCACAAGGTGCGTTCGCAAAGGTGACTCCGTGATACGTTGGCAAATGCGAAAAGTTTCATCCCTCTGCTTTTGCTCTGCTGTAAAATATATTAATTTTTTCACTTACAAAGGGGTCGCTAAAGAACAGAGTAGTTTAGAAATGCCCTACTTGGTCTAAAAGTCGTGCTTTTCGTATTTGCATAAATTATAACTATACAAAATATATTATTAAAGTAATTAATAAAATAAATTCGGGACTATATACTACACTTTTGGGGTACAGAAGACTACCTATACCAATTTGAATCGAAACCCCAGTGACACGAGAAAATCTTAATGTTCAGTTGGTAGTGGTTGTGACAGTGGGGGGGGGGGGGGGGGCAAGTTAATGATTCCAAGGCCATAAGAAAATGCGAAATTAGATATGATGTCATTTTTTTGCTGCATGGTCGGTACATTGAATCCATTTTGATTAGAACAAAAATTATCCTGTAAACCGTGGACTGTCAAATTGCTTCCTCGTCATGACCAATTTCCGACTATAGGCAAAGAAGTTCATTCATCGCTTGTTTCGGTTGCGTGTCTGGAGCCAGAGGAAGTATTTGCTATTAATAAGATTAGGTCTCCGGTCTTTTTTGCGAAGCAAATGGTCCACACTGGATAAAAATAGTAGTACAGGGGGCAAAATTCACGTAAGAAAAAACCCTCACTGTATAAACGGAATGCAATCTCGCGAACCACTATTTTAAGTTTAGTTCAAGGTCGGAAGGGATAACCTCCTTCTGTCAGAGAGATAAGCATGGTTCCTGAACGTGGATAAGTATGTATTCAAACACGCTTGACACCTCACCTTTAGACCTTAGTTCCGTCAGGACCGATAGAGGTGCTTAGGCCATCGAGACTGAGTCACCAGTCGTCACAGTTAGGCCGCTGCCCAGAAGTCTTTATGTTCTTGATGAATGGACACGGTCTTATTGTTTTTTGAGATCCGACTAGTAGGAGCAGCTAAGAACCAGTAGCGTATATTCCGATTATTTTCCGGAGGGGCGACAGCTCAGTGAAAATATTTGCGGCCAAATGTCACCCCTTTATTTGCCGGAAGGCCGAAAATTTTTCGGCGTTTTTCGCATATTTTGACCGTTTTTAACACTAAAAATACCGCTATGTGCCAAAAACACCTTTTGATCTTGTAATCATGCACACTACGACTCAAAAACTGGTTCTAAGATCAATTACTGAACCATACTGTAAATAATTTCAATTTAGCTTCTCAATTTGTATTTTCGCGTACGTTTTTCCCGTAAAAAACTCCTTTTCCGAGAATTTCGGATGAAGATCGCCCCTGCCGCCCGTATTTCGCACACGTTTTTCCAATTAAAACCCTTTTTTCAATAATTTCGGGGGGGGGGGGGGGCGATCGCCCCTGTCGCCCCCCCCCCCCCTAATATACGCTACTGCTAAGAATGTTCTTCTGAGCGTATTCCACCCTATTTACCATAGTTACTATGCATGACGTCACGAATCCTGGCTTCTTGGCGTCAGGGCCGGAACGTATTTTTCTACTTTCGTCAAAATATCCTGCCGCGGGCTGCTCTGGCTAATCACGTCAGATCGTACTTACCACGCTAATCACGCTCCCGGGCGTGGTAAGCAAATGTTTACTATTTTCAGGGGGCTGGAACGGTCAGCTTAGTAACTAAAATTAGTAACTAGTAGTTACTATTGTCGGAAGGGTGGAACAAGTCCTCTGCGTCTGGATCTGTAGAACAGTGTAAGAGGTGGCGATATTCGCCCTGTCCCTTCCCGAGTAAACCTTTTGTAAATCGTCGTCGTCCTTCTCCGCGGAATGGTCTTTTCCTTCTTAATGTTGAGGATTTTTTTGATTTTGTGTTTACTTTTTCAAAATAAATGAGCGACGTACCATAAACAAAAATTGTGAGGGTTCAGGTTTATCTCCTGCAAACCATTGAATTATTGCGTTTTTTATCTCAGTTTTCCTCACCGATTCTACTCTCATTTCTCTTGTTTCGCGTTTTATGACTATTGAGATGAAGCCAGTTCTCCTTTTTTGCGCTTTTGTCAGAATCGAGAGCGGGGTAAGCTTCGCGATTGCGCAGAATCGAGAAGTCGCTTCGATAGTCAATTCTCCGTTTTCCTTCCTGATTGGTTAACGAAGGCTGGATGTTCAATCCTTTTAAGCAGATTTTATTGGATTTAAAATTAGTGTTTTTCTCAAAAGCGAGAAGAGCAAAAACGGTAATTTTGTACGAGAGTTGAGAAGCGGGAACTTAGAACTGAGAATTTAGATAAAAAATGCAACTAATGTATGCTTACTAGGCCAGCCTTATATTGAAGTAGGATACGTGACTGGGGGAAAACCATCCGGCCCTTCTCGTCAAAGTTTAACTGAAAGGCCCCTTATTTTTGTACCTTGGGTTTGAATACGCTTAATTCTGACACTGAAAAGGAGTTTTTGAGTTTTTCATCTTAAGCTCTAGTACTGATGTTCAAAATATACTCTTACTCGAGCAGACAAAAGTTTACCCAGACGCGGAGAACTTAAACTGAAGAAAGGCTAAATGCTTCAAAGGCTAAATATACTGAAATTTGGGAAATGTTCTGTTAGATTCGAAGGTCACTTCAAGAAAGCCCACTACTTCGTCCAACACGATATATTTTTGGCAAAAGTACACTTCAGCAAAGCACGGGCGCATATGGGTACCACAAATCCGAAAGAAAAGTTCGTTCGATGAAAATCCATTCTGTGAATGACGGAGCAACGAAATAACACATTTTCATCAGGTCTCCAAGGCTCAAGAAGTGAATAAGTGACAGGTAACTAAACTGGGATATCAAATTATTCGGTTAAAGTTTAAGCAAAAGCGACTGAGATAGGACCCATATCTTCACTTAAACAGGACTGAAGGCCCGACACAAATACGTTGCTTCGTTGCTCCGCTTTTCACAAGTAATCGACTTTCTTTCATATCCCGATGAAAAATTTATCTCAGAATAGTACTAGGAAGTAGTACGAAAAAGTTGCATGCAGTACTAACGATGCTACTACATGCTTCTACTTCAAGGCTACCGTGTTGCTGCATACTACTATATGGTACTATTAGCAAGACTGGATGTTACTATGGCAAGACAGGATGCTACTGGATACTACTACATAACATTGGATCAGTCTGAGGCACATTAAATGATAGTATTCTATGCTATTACATAGTATTACATGCAACGTTTTCGTACTACTACAATACTACTACGCAGGCTACAAATTTTTCATCGGGATAGAAAACTTTCCCTGTCGGATTTGCGTCACCCCTCTTCCCTTGTACCTCTGGCGCATGCTTGACAGAAACGAATAAGTGTTCATGCAGTGACTCACATTCACTAACACACACATTTGTGTTCTCAGTTCTAAGTTCCCGCTTCTCAACTCTCGTACAAAATTACCGTTTTTGCTCTTCTCGCTTTTGGGAAAAACACTAATTTTAAATCCAATAAAATCTGCTTAAAATGATTGAACATCCAGCCTTCGTTAACCAATCAGGAAGCCACATTTGTGTTGTGATTAAAATTTTCCGCAGTCATAGTAGAACTTTGCGTTGTGAGCACGGCTAGATATTCCGAAAGGCATACTGAGCATATAGTGAAACAAAAAAAATCCCTGGAGCAATCTACATGATTCAATGAGTTCAACAGTTCAGTCCAGTTCAGTTTATTTCTTACGACCAAAGTACATTTAACTATGATGCCAGTACCCGCCCGAAGAAAGGTGCAAAAAAGCACTTGCAATTGGGCGGGTACATAAAACTCATTTCCTAACTAATAATTAACTAAAAACAAAACATAACAGAAAAGAGCACTAAAATAAGAAATAATATCCAATCTCTCGTCAACTCATTTAATAATAATAATGAGAAAAAAGAAAATAATAAGAAAAAAGTAAAAATAGAAAAAAAACTATGAACCTTGGCCTAACAAATACTTTTTCAATTTATTTTTAAATAGCCCCAGGTGCTCAGCCGCCCGAATGCTCTCCGGAACAGAGTTCCACACATTAGGCCCTGAAAATCTAGTAGGGAAGCCGGCCCTGGTTCCACTTCTATGCGGGACGACGAAGTCACTAGCATGACGCGTTTCATAATGATGCAAAGATCTATTGTCACTTAAATAATCACGAAAAACCTCTGGACTTACATCATTCCAACATTGATAAGCAAAAATTCCAACTTGGTACTCCCGTAACTGTCCTACATTCAGCACTTGCAACTTTTTGAAGCAAGCTGCAGTGTTGTGTGTATACCTTCAACATATCCACCAATAAGACGCATCGCTTTATTTTGAAGAATCTGAACACGTTTAAATTCACATAAAAATTGCTTGCCCATAACCTGCAACCATACGAAATATATGGGTAAATCAGAGCGTGGTATAAAAGCAATAAAACTCTCGGAGGCAAAAAACTTTTGAAACGTCGAATTGCACCCAGGCCACGGGCAACCTTTGTTGCAACAACATCACTGTGGCGTTTCCACGAAAGATTACAATCAATGTAAAAACCTAAATAACGAATTGCCTGAACCACAGGCTTATTATCAAACAGATTTCTACCATTAATATCACTAGGCTTACCAACTCTAGAATATAAAATAAAATTAGTCTTAGCAACGTTTACTGATAACAAAGTCAATCTAGTAAATACGGAAAAATTTCTCAGGACGCCATTCACTTTCAAGACAAGACTATCCAAAAAACGACTAGAAAACGTAACTGCAGTGTCATCAGCGAATGACGTTAAGCAACAATCCGGAAGATAGAACCTCATGCTATCTACATAAACCAGATGCGGCACACCACACGACATTTGATAAGGGGAAGAAAAAGCATCATCAATCATCACTTTAGTAGACCTCCCGCACAAATAACTTTCAAACCACTTCAGACTCACTCCTTTAATACCCAAGCATTCCAATCTCTGCAATAAAATTCTAAAATCTACCGCATCAAACGCTTTCCTAAAATAAAAAAATACTGTTAGGGGGATCTGACCTTTTCCAAAACAGTTCTTCACAAAATCAACAAGATGAATGGCAGCATGACTAGTTGAATGACCTTTTCTTAACCCGAATTGGGTGTCACTGAGTAGGCTTTAACTTCGATTATATTCACAGTAATTGGTAACACTCAACGTTATTACATGTTCAGTAAATTATAACCTTAAAGTTCTGTTTGCATAATCGCATTTGGCTTGCTTTCAATTTCTTCACACACAACGTGAAATACATTGGCACTTATTGATCACAGAAAATATGAACATATGTTTAACAGACGAATAACTAGTTTCACTTGACCTTTTACCACTCATTCAATCTTTGTTTTGGTAAGTTCAAGTAATTAAGAATCTTTTTTTTTTGTCAGAGAGCTACGTCTGTGAAGATATTGGTCCTGAAAGGACACCTGAATGAAGAGTACCAAGTATCATCCCAATCTGTATGGCTTCCGTTAACATTGCCTGCAGAAAACCCAATCCAAATACGAAATAGTGTTTCCAAGCTACGATTTTTTTTTCCATTTAGCATCTGTCCTTATTTCAGTACCGAATAATTTTAGAAAGGAACAAATGTCTCTAATCAACGCTTCTTCTGGAATATTTTTTAACCAGTTAAGCCGAAACGTATATCTAGAAAAAATTCCAATACGATCCCGCCAGCACTGTACAAGATTTGAACGAATTGCGCTTTTTGTCTTGGAGTCCGCATGTGAAAACCTCCAGAAACGAACATCCCCATTTTTAAAACGACACGCTCAGGAGAAGAATGCTCTCCGTGGCCATGTCTGTAGATGCATTCTGCATGGTGTGTTCAAGTATGGTTCATTGTTCAGGTGTCCTTTAACTGCTCAAGCCCACTTTTGACTGTTTTTATGCAAGAACGCTTAAATTGTGGAACCCCGAACCAAGCCCTTAGTTAACAACATACTGCGTTGACTTCTTTACGTTCTGCCGTAGACAGAATAGTTGCAGTAATAGTTTCTATATTATTGTTGCCATCAAGTGGTTTAGTTCCTATTAGTCCCCCCCCCCCCCAATCATCACAGTAATCAGTTTCTACCAAAAACACTGCTAGGTCTGTGTTTAATTATCTTCTTAACCAGAAGAATGAGCCTTTCCTCTGATATGACCCTTCAATTAAAATATGTTCATTAACTTATGGAATCAGAAGACAATAGGAGGGTTTTCGCGAGCTGGAAAGCAAAGTCGGAATCACTTTCCAATGATTTTCGCGCTACTTCGGAAAGTTGCCGAACTTTCCAACACGGTTTTCGCGCTTCGGAAACCGAAGCAGCTTTCCCGGAAAGTGATTCCCCGAGGATAGTGGAAAGCTCCGCGGAAAGTAGAATGTTTCGGCGGGAATTTCAAAGGTGTGGGATAAAGACAGTGCAAGTATCACTAATAAATAAAGAAAAATGGCAAGCGTTATTAGGGTGGCTTCGATGGAATATATAATAATCAAAGAACCGTTAAGTGAACCATATTTATTAGAAATAGTTTGTAATTTAACATTCTCCTGGCTTTCCATGTGTTTTCGCGATCAGTCAAGCGGGAAAGTGGAAAGTTATTCCATGATCGCTTTCCCACAGTTTTCGCGATGCGCTTCGCTCGCCGGAAAGTGATTCCGAGATCTCGCAAAAACCCTCCCAAGACCTCTAGTAGGACCTTCCTTTGTACTATAATACTGATGATATTGTACGGTACTGCTGTATAATCTCTGTGTGACGTATAGCTGACAATGACGCTAGGGAGATAAACTGAGAAAATTCCAGTTTGAGCGTAGTAATCCTGTTCAAAGACAATAATAGTGGGAAAGACCGGTGACTTCGCTAAAATCAGGTCTCTGAAAATCAATCGGAACGCCACCTAGCGTTTGGACTTTGTCTAATTTCGATCGGTAGATGATTAATATAATCAAAGCAAGAGGGCGTGAGTAGGCAATGTCTGTCAACATTAATTGATTCGAAATCGTGAATTCAAAATTTTTTCCCATAAAAAAGCGATTTATTCTTTTCCTGTCTGAATGGAGAGTCCGAAATCTGAATGGAGAGAGAATGCACATCATACACAAAACGTGCTTTGATGATGATTCTGCGGAAAGCGATGGAAGAAATCGTCAAAACAGCGATTTTTTAACGAAAGAACATCCGCTAAACTGCGCTGATTGCTGTGACTCATGGGGCTTACGGGAGTTTCCGGTCTTTCCCACTTTTACTGTCTTTGAGCCTGTTCACTGCGATTGTCGCGCCAACAGCACAAACACCGCGCTGTGACGCATGGGCACATCCAAAGGCTAGGTAAAGCCAGGGAGCAAATCATTGATAATCTTTACAGGCCTGGTCTTGGAAATTAGACGTTGGATGCCTATTATTGATTATACATTATATTATATTATTTCCCTATTATTTTTTTCTCTTTTAAGATCTTGGAAACACAGCAGAACCGCAGATTGTGCAAAACAGAGGTAATAAGTTCATGTAAAGCGAGGAAAGTCGTGAAGGACTGTTAACCTTTATGGCTAGGATTTTGTAATTCCGATATCGGACTCCTTATTTAGTGGTTTGTTGTTTTTAGACGACTTAACATTATTTTTTTTTCTGTTATGAAATAAGGAACCAAACATCTGACGGCAGAAACGAATCCAGCACAGACCAGAGAAAGAGGAAAGGAAATGGGGGGGGGGGGGGGGAAATGCCACAAATTCGAATGACTCTTAACCTTTATAGGCAGGATTTTTGAAATTAGAAGTCGGCCCCTTGTAAAGTGGATTGTTTTCATTTGCCCACTTTGCATTCTCTTGCTCATTCAAAAACTTGGCATATTCTCTTTTGTCGTGTAAATACGTAAGCACACGCCAGAGGATTAGAAATAAGAGGCCGATAAGGAGAGTCAAACCCAGGGCGCTTAGTGCAACGACTACCACCGGTGCAGGAACGGGGCATTCTAGAACGTCAGACACTCTAGTTTCGTTAGTTTTCGTATTATAAGCAAATCTGTAGGTGCACTTCTCTATGTCGCTGAACCGGCAGTCCTTTTCGTCTATCTGGTTGCTACCAAGCTCTTGGACGACGGTGAACTGGGACTTCTCACATCCTGAACAGTCGTTTCCTTCTTCTGGAGATTTTCCAAAAGCGGCACAGTATGCGCACCGGCTGTATTGGGTGCACTGTGCATCATTGCACTCCGGACAGATTTCGCAGAAGCTGCCCCTGTGGTGACCCTCGGTGCTGGGACTGCAGTCGCATTTACCACAGTCGCATTTTCCTTTCCCGCTGCAGATTTCAGCATCGGGACTTTGTCGACAAGTGTCGGTGCTCTCTAAGCAAGCGCACTTATCCCCAGTCCAACCTGGCTCACATTTGCAGTTACCGCATTTGCATTGTCCTTGAGCTGTAAGAGATTGAAAGTTTTGTATGTTGTAGCCTATGTATTTGTATGTTGAAAAGTCAACTGGCCGTTCTACATATAAGACATAGAAAGTCCAAGTGAGCTGATATGGAAAAAAACTCCCCAGCCGGGTTTTCGCCTACCAGGCGACTACTCTACCAATTGAGCTACAGAGAGACTTGAGAACTTAGTCAAACCATTACAATAGTTAGATGGAAGCAGGTCTCTGGAAATTAATCCCACGCGTATGCAAATTCTCTTATCAGTAGCGTATCCCCATGTCAGGGAAGATACTGGATATTGCATAGATGGCGCGTTAGACACTGGACTTCGACCGTGACTAATTTATCACGGTTCAAGTCCTTTGTAAAGCGCCGTCTACATAATAGCTAGTTTGACATCATTTCAAGCTCTACGGCATGCCTCTCAGGATGACCATGAGGAACCTATATTTTATTTAGATTTTATGTTGTATCAATAACATTTTTTTATATTACTCATACTCTGGTTTGGACATCCGAACATAGGGCATAAGTTAGACCATATGTGAATTTGCTTTCCCGTCATATATCCTTATCTCCACCAACGGCTTACTTCGTGTTTTTGTTTTAATTTCTTGTCTTAAACTAAACCTCCACGAAATTTGATACCACTATAGACAAACCCTCACACGAGGCAACAATTGTGACGGTCAAAGTCTTCATTATCCAACGTCCAGGGTAAGGGCAAGTGATTTGCCTAATTATACATTTGAACTGACAATCCCTTGGAGGCAATTTTGGGCTTCTAAGTTTTTGTTCATTGACCCATTTCAAGACGCGGTCCGAGAGCGCTTAAGAAAGGAGGCTCTTGAGAAACTGTCTACGTACACTGGGCCTTATCGTACAGGCATTGTCCCGGAAACAATGTTTGCTTTTTCCAACCTGTCCTTCAAGCTTTGAGATTTAGATGAAAGAATTACCTGGTCCTGAACAAACAGGGTTGCCTGGGCAGTTGTCATCGTCGCACTCGCAGAATAGTCCAGAAAATCCTGGCTGGCACTGGCAGTGTCGACACTGACAGACGCCTCTGCCACTACAGTCTTGAACCGTACTGGTAGAATTCGGTGGTCTACAGTTGCCTGTGTCTCCAGATGAATCAACTTCCGTTGTATTGCACTCACAGAGATCGCCGTCATATTGATCTTGACACTCGCAGGAACCACAAATGAGCGTTCCTTTCTTATTGCAGGAGCTCGAATTAAATTCACTCTTTTTACTGCATGGACAAGTGCAAAGAGCGTCCACTGTTATTTCAACTCTTTCTCGAATACTCAATGGCTTTATGTTGAACTTGTACTGCTTGAGATTACAATGCTTTAGCTCGATCTCAACATTGAAACGAACGACGTCGCCTTTCTGAATGGCACTGCAGTTCTTACCAGGCGTGTACTCGTTAGTATTACATTTAACAAAGTACTTAAGGCTGACATCAGCCGGCTTATCATCTTGAAGCATGACGGACCCAGTAATCTTGGCGTATTCAGCCTTGACAACATCGACAATGTTGTCTGAATTCTCCGTCAACATTGCAACACCAGAACCCAATACGCGCTTGGCGAGCTTTGTGTAGACTAAGAGCTTGTCGGATGTAACGGCGAAGATGGGGGTGACGGTTGTCAGTAAAGAGACGTAATTGAGCTGTGCGATTGAGGGGTAGTCATGTTTGTTGACCCAAGTGTAGGTGTAATCTTCGTTCAGGGTTTTTTCGAGGTGGCATTCAAGGTCGTTTGGTACAACGATACCTCCAAGTCTTCCATCACCAGCGACATGGTAGTCAGCGTCGGTTGCAAGAATGATCAATTTTCGGGAAGCATTACGCCATCCGACTTCTTTAGCACACACCATGGCCTGAAATTATATTAGATATTATTCTCTTTCCTTCCTTATTGAAAGTTCAACTGAAAGCCAAAATGGACGTTTACCTAAGCTATTCACCGATCCAGTAGGTTCGTTCTTTCTTTAAACTTTCTTCGAAATGTGTGTGTTATCATGTGTTTTTATGCCACTTGCTTTCCTGCCATGTGCCACATACCGATCACTTTTCTGTCGGTCGGTTGGTCGGTTTGTCTGTCGGTCGACTGATTGGTCCAGTGATCACGACTTAGGGTACTTCGTGCACTAGGACGACTAAACTTGGAGGGTATCTCAGGGACCCGACCAAACTGACTTGGAAATAGTTGCTTCCCTATTCGACCATCGTGGGGGGTGGGGTGGAGGGAGGGAGAATACGAGGTTTTGAGACATGAGTAACTTCAGAACGGGTGATCGGAACTGAATGAGTCTTGATCAAGTCTAAAGAACAGATACCTCACATGTTCTGTTTTACGTCCGGAGCCGATCCGACAACTGTGGGGGTGGTCGAGGGATACCGGGAATGTTGCCACAGGTTTAGAGTCTAGGGATCAGGATGAAACTGGATGGGAAAAACATGTATAGATTCTAGATACATCGTTGACATAACCGACATCACTTGTCACGGGTTATGGTAAGCTACTTTCAGATGCGCTAGGACCATTAAACTTGGCAGTTATATCAGGGATCCGACTAGATTGACATGATAATAGTTATTCGCCGATCCGGCCATCGAGGGGGGGGGAAGAAAGGAGGGAATCCGTGATTTTGAAGCAAGCATAGCTTTCCAACGGGGCATCGGACACAAATGAGACTTGACAGTTGGAGGTCACGGATGTCCCATTCCGTTGCCGGACCGGATCAGATAACTCTGAGGGAATGGAGGGAGTGGATCGGAAGTCCCGGAACAGGCTTAGAGTGAAGGAGTCAGGATGAAGCTTGGTGAGAAAAACATTTGTAAAAGTTGTGAATACATTTTTCGATAGAAACGGACCGGATGACGAGTTATGGTAATTACATGCACTTGAACGATGAATTCGGCAGGGGTCTCAGACCCGATCAGATTGACTTGGAAGCAGTCATTTCCCAGATCCGGGCATCTTTGGGGAGTTGAGGGAATATGAATGCGGATCGCCAGAATTTTGTTCGGCCGAAACCGAAAATTCGCCAGAAGTAAAGTGGGAAGTTTCGGTCAGTGTCGTCAAAATGTACATGGCTGATGAAGTACATGTGAACTTGGTTTTCTCAGATGATTAGCCGGGCGAAGGCTGGATCTAGCGAAGATTGGATCTGGCGAAGACAAGACCCAATTGTCTGGATCAAATATTCGATTTTTGGAATCCCATCGAAACCTTAGGTCTTGTTAAAATAGAAGAGCAAGTTAAGGATAATGTGGATTTGAAGGTAAGCCCGAGCCATTTCAGCGACTCGGATGAGAGAACAGAAAAAGAGCCAATTGCAGCAGAAGGGCGCTCAGAGGTTGTTGTGCGACCGAAACAAAAATATTCACATTTTTACAATGTCCAAAAGTTTGTTTGCTAAAATTTTCATATTTTTAGAAAGAGTGGATTTTGTACGGCTGACTAGGAGGATATCATCAGCATACGCAGTGTAGATGATCGAAATCTCCTTGAACAAACATACCAGAAGAAGGGAATCCAAGCAATCAGAAATTGCAGACTTAAATATACGGTGACCTTGGCGAACTCCATGGTTCACTGGAATATTTTCCGATAACTGAACCTGCCATTTTACCCGAAAGGTAGAATTTGCGTACCAATACTTTAAAAGGCAAAGAATAAAAGAATTGACTCCAGAACGAGCAAGCGAATACAAAGCTTCAGAATGGATCTGTTTAGGGTGGCCTGTCACATTATTTTGGTGAGAACGTGGTGAGCATGCGCACTACCACTACCATCCCTGAAATCCAATTGCATGTTTCCAAAATTGTATTTTTGTGAATTTTACTTAGTGTACATGATAATGTAATCGGACGGAAACTTTTGCACTCTTCAGGGTCCTTGCCTCGCTTAGGAACAGATGTTACGGTTCCAACAAGGAAGCTATTCGGGACCTGAGATTGGGAAAGAAACATTTGGAACAGTAGTTGTAGTTGTTGGATCAGAACAGGATATTGAGTTCTATAACAAGTATCTGGGGAAAAGATGCAGGGTTGAAACAGACGGCTCTCACGCTGGACTCAAACTGCCCTGTCACATTAATCTGTCTCCAGCCCAGCAATTTATGTTTCCTTAGAGTCTTTACAATTATGGGTTACAGCTGGAGAATCAGGGTTTCCGGATGGGGGTCTTGGGTCGTCGTTTTACATTTTGTATTTAGTGTTACGTTATACTTCTGCGAATAAAGAGCTGTGTCCCGTTATCTCTCTGGGAATAAAGAACAGTGTGTTCGATCATAAGCCTCAAGAACGCTACCTATTAGATCAAGAATAACGGTTTATAACATCAGAAGAAACCCGTTATAAAGTGGTGAACAGCGGTGTGTGATACGGATCTTACAACTTTAGCCGTTTAAGTGACATTCTTATTGCCCAACACCATGGCATTTTTGTGCAATCCACACACAGACATAGTTGAAATTTCAAAGATCGAAGAACTAAAGAAATGGCTGACGAATGTGGAAGTGACAATTGCTATGTGCAAACTTACTGACGAACAAGTTATGCCTTTGCTAAAAACTAAGCTAAGGGGTGCAGTGGCGGATGGTCTTAGAGACATCGAAAGGACACCTGAAGGAAGGGTTACAAGGTTTGTGGATTTGAAAGAAAAACTGTTGGACTGTTTCAAAGACGAGCTGGAACATGACCGCAGCTACGACTTCGGTCGGCTTTACACCATCAAGCTGATGCCAGGTCAAACCGTATCGGATCTGAGTCACTATGTCCGTAGTGAGGTAGAAAAAATCTATGGCCCATTAACATCAGACCCAGCTTCGGGTCCAGAAATTGCGGCGATTCAGACTTTCTGCAGTGCCGTAAGAGACAATAAGGATATGTACCATTCAGTCCTTAAAGCAAAACCAAAGACCTTTAAAGACTGCGTCAGAGAAGCAAAAGAAGCTGAACGATTTCTACGGGCAGCATCCAGTGGAAGCGTCTCTTACCCGACTGTCGATGCCATAACAGACAGCATGAGACGAGTAAGCTTTAAGGATAGGTCACACGGCGGAAGAAGAAGACACGACAGCGACAGCAGCTTTAGCGGGAGCAGAGAGAGAACGTACACTCCGAGGCGTAGGGAGCCTCGTCATCAAAGCCCCATTTCTTCATATTACGATGACGACCACTATAGTCCTTCCAAAGTCGAAAGGAGGCCGTCTGGCTCCGGACGTCTTCGACAGGATCATGAGAGGTCGGATCGCAGAGGACTTCAGTGCTACAGGTGCGGACACCTGTATCACAGAAAAGCGGAGTGCCGAGCGCCTGAAAGCGTAGCTATGCGTTTCAAGCAGGAAACGAAGCAGGGAAACTTCAACGGCAGACGAAAATAAGGGCCAAACCGTCTGCCGCCAAGAACACTGAATTTAAGGCCCCTAAGGACGCATGTTTCGAACAAAGTGATAGTGTTAGTAGTGCAGTGCAAGAATATGAAAATTATGATTTACATCATGCTAAAGAAGCGTTTTACGCAATTGTGCAGTTAGAAAACCAGTATCGGAGGATTTTGGTGGACACAGGAGCGTGCATATCGGCCATTTCCGAAGTTGCGTTAAGGGAATGGGTTAGGTCCCCTAACATTCGAAGACCAAAGAAACCTATTAGCATTCGAGCAGCTAACGGTGAGACTTTGCGAACAACCGGTATATGCGACATTCCCATCCAAATCAACGGAAAAAGGTACAGGCACACTTTTATTGTTGTCCCATTGTTAACACCCAAGTTTATCCTCGGTTTTGACTTCCTATCATCTAACAAATTTCTGCTGGACTGCAAAAACAGAAATTTAATCAGCACTTTCAAAGAATCGGTAATTGACACCTGTGCTATTAACGCTGACGGTTCAGTAATGCCGGACCTGTGTGATGTGCGTTATTTGTCGAATGTTTCAGTCCCAAGTAATTCCTTTTTTGATGTTGAGGCTGGGGTTGAGTTTGAAACAGGCACCGTAGGAGTTTTTCACGGGGAAAATCGGGTCAGTGCACACCTGATTTGCCCTGATCAGTTGACAGAGTCACGGGAAAAAAGGGTTGTCATTCGTCTTAAAAATGGCAATTCCCACCCAATTACTTTTAAGCGTGACCAAATTCTTGGCGTTTTCCGTAGATTAGACCTAGATGCTTATTCTGTGCTTGGTAGTTTAGACCCAGTAGACGCTTCCGTGAACGACTCTGAAATTAGTAGCATGGAAAGTGAAAGGAACCTGTCTGCCCCCTGTAATGCGAGGACAGGAGAAAGCGGTAGTCTTGCTTCTGTTGGTAGTTTAGAAACGGGAATAGGAGGTACCCCTAGTTTTCCCAAGGTTCGGGAGGGTTTGAAAGGCAGTAGCCAGGTCCCCTCTCGAGGTCACGGTGCTGAGAAGTATGGTTCTCGCCCTCGCATAGGACGTGACAAAAGCAAGGTTGGTGAGGATTTCGAAAGCGGTAGCAACGTTTCCTTTCCGGGCCACGGTACCGAGAGCAAGGGTTCTCGCTTACCCAGTGGTAAAAATAAATGGACTTCACGTTCGGAATTCTTTGATCAGTTTAAGCTTGACCACATGCGTGAGCCAATGAAGGCGAAATTGCGGTCAGTACTCTGGGATTTCAGGGATACTTTTGCAAAGGGTCTATTTGACGTGGGTAAAGGGGTTGACTTTATGGAAGCAAATCTCACATTGTCGGATGAAAAGCCAATCTCTAGGAAACAGTTCCCGGTGCCCACCCAACTAGAAAATTTAGTCAAAGTTCATCTGGAGGAGATGAAAAAGGCAGGCATAATAGAAGAGTGTATTAGCCCTTTTTCTTTTCCAATCGTCGTTGTTAAAAAGGGCTCGAATAAAAAAGCGTCAGAACTGTCTGTCGCTGACATTCGTCTTGTGCTTGATTGTCGTCTCTTGAACAAAGTTGTTGTTCCACCTGCTGTTCATACAGCTGACTACACAAAAATCTTCGAGAAAGCGCGAAATATGAAAGTAAAAAGCACGATTGATATCGCAACATCGTTTTATAACATTCGTTGCAGTAATAAGTCTAAAAATTATTTCAGTTTCGTTCTATTTGGAAAACAGTATTGTTTCAAGAGGATGGTTATGGGGTGCACTGCATCCCCGAGTCTACATCACATCATGATTGCCAAGATTTTTGGGCATATGGGAGGTGTAGAACCTTATGCTGATGATTTGTTATGTGGAAATTCAACGGATGAGGAGCACCTTTCCACATTGGAAGAAGTCTTTGCTGCTTGTCGGGAATACGACATCAGACTTAAAGGATCGAAATGCAATTTCTTTCGTACGGACGGAGTCAAGTTCTGTGGCCACAGTCTTAGCTCCGAAGGTATAGCGCCAGATCCGGACAAGTTGCAAGGAATTCGAGACTTAGCTCCTCCCAGTGATCGGAAGGGCCTCCAGAGCATCTTAGGAACTCTTGGATACTTCCGACGATACGTTCCACATTACAGCTCTATTTCCAAACCATTGTACAATCTTTTGCGCAAGGACGTCGAATTCAGTTGGAACAAAGATCATGAGTTTGCATTTACCACACTGAAAAATCGACTAGTAAATGCACCTCTTCTTTCCTATCCAGATCTTTCGGGAAATGTTGATTTCGTGCTTCAGACCGACGCGAGCCTACACGGCTTCTCGGGCCTTCTTCTGATGAAGCCGAGAGAGCCAGGAAGTAAGCTTGAACTCCTGGGCTGCTTCTCCAAAGCACGAGGTTCTGGCCAGTTAGCGTGGTCTATTATCGAAGCCGAAATGTATGCCTTGGTACTGTCTATAGAACACTGGAGTCATCTTCTCTATGGGTCTTGTGGAAAAATTATCTGGATGACAGATAATTTCTCTCTTACATATTTACGTAACGCGAAAATGAACGGAAGTCCGAGGCTTCTAAAGTGGATCTTGTCGCTTCAGCCTTATCATCTTCATTTTGTCCATGTCCCCTCGGAAAAGAATTACTCGGATTCCCTGTCGCGCTACACGACTCAAATTCTTGATTTCTCCAGGTACCAGAAAAATCTGTGCAAAATTAGTTGGAATCCCACAATTGAAAAGGGCAATTCAGAGGATAATGTCATCAGTGCTGTGACAGCCACCGCACGTGTCTCCAGCCGTCATGCTAACTACCCCCATGTAAATAATTCTCAGGTTTATTGGGGCATGGACACAGCAGACGGTGATTATCCGTATATTGACCTTCCCATTGTAAACGAAGCCGTTAGAAAATGCCCTATATTTAGCAAAATCGTGTTGGCTCTTAACAAGAAGGAAGTGCCGAAAAAGTTGAAGAAATATCGACTGCAGGAAGGGTCTTTGTGGTATGACCCGGGAGTATGCTGATCGGTATTGTCGGGTAATACGGATGGGTTTTCCCGTATTCGACAAGGAAGCTGTGATCTCGACGGCCGCGAGTCACAGCAGGATTCGCAAGAATCCGGCGGTTTTGCCAACGAACTAGAAACTCTGAGTACTCGCTCACACTCAGTAGTGAAAGGCGGAGCAGTAAAATCCGCCTGGGATGACGATAATTTCAGTGAAGAATCACTGCTGGTCATCCCTCCCAGTCTTGAAAGGACAGTGTTCAGGCTCGGCCATGAGCCTGGCCATCACTCGTTTGCCTTTACACTGAATCGGTTACGAAAACTTTACCACTTTCAAGACGGTTTTGTAAGTAGACTTATGACGTTTGTTGACTCCTGTTTAGTTTGTCAACGTCGTAGCGAGTCTCGCACAATTATCCCGCCGATGGGCGAAGGATACATGCCAAAATATCCCTGGCATATTGCAGCGTGTGACATCATAGGGCCACTTACTGAAAGTGATGGGAACAGGTACATCTTAGTCTGCGTTTGCCTGTTTACCCGATTCGTCGTTGCGGTTCCTCTGCGCGAAACTTCGTCTCAAACTATTGCACAAGCTCTTGTGGATTCATTGTACTCAAAACATGGAGCTGTAGAGTTGCTGATCTTGGACAATGCCAGCTATTACAGGAGCGAAGTTTTTCGGTCAGTGCTCGAAATTCTTGGAATTTCCCCTAGGTATACACCAGCTTACTGTCCTAGCGCTAACCGCACAGAACGCGCAAATCGCGACATCAAACGTATGTTGTCGAAGCTAGTTCGAGCCAAACAGGATCGTTGGTCAAGCTCTCTCCAGCTTACTATCATGAACTTGAACAGCCAACAGAATCCTTCCGGCTTCTCTGCCAACTTTCTGGTTTACGGGCGAGAGCTGAGACAACAGTTTGAACTTTTAACGCATCCACCACCGAGGACGTACCATGAATTCGAAAATTATATTGTGTACCTACGTGAAACACTTTTCGACGCATATCAGCTTGCCGACGAGCACAGCACGGAAATTCGAATGGAACTTCGTCAAAAGTACAACCAGAGTAAAGTGTTTGATCGAGACATTGTCGAGGGTGACGTTGTGTTCATGCGAAACCACAAATTTCGGAAAACGGAAGGCTCGCTTGGTGACCGTTGGACGGGTCCAGTCGTTGTTCGCGAAGTGTTGAAAGGAAATCGGTTCGAAATATCCAACATGGCAAATCGAAAAACTCGAACTGTCCACAAAAGCCATCTAAAACCTTTTAATAAGCGCACAATCAAAGATCAAATGGAATTTGATATGCGGTTACCCAGTAGCGAGGGCATCCCACCTATTCAACCAAATAAAGTTGCTACAAACCCTTTTTCGTCTGCAATGCAGCCACTGCAAACTTACGAGCTACGCAATGCTTACGACTTGACGGTAGATAGCAGCGTTTCTGTACCCTCAGAAGCTCATACCGTACAAGCAACTAGCAATGCGTCGCCAAATGCGACTTCTTCGCTTTTTACCCATCCAGATGTTAACAATACTAACCAGCACGAAACTAGAACCAACCAGTCTGTTACTAATCCAAGTAGTGCTAACAGTGGCAGAAATCTTCGACCTAGAAAGCCTACCTATTACGGAACTTAAGTTACACTTAAGAGTACAACAGTCTTTTGACCCATTTTGCTATCCTCAAAATTTTTTAACTGTTTCAGACTCAATGCCGATTATTCACTTTGGTGTATTTTATTGTCGCAAGTGCTATGTATTATATACCGTTTGTAACCGAGTGATTAATTGTTTGCGAATTTGTTGGGACAAATTTTGGGGGGTGGGAATTCTATAACAAGTATCTGGGGAAAAGATGCAGGGTTGAAACAGACGGCTCTCACGCTGGACTCAAACTGCCCTGTCACATTAATCTGTCTCCAGCCCAGCAATTTATGTTTCCTTAGAGTCTTTACAATTATGGGTTACAGCTGGAGAATCAGGGTTTCCGGATGGGGGTCTTGGGTCGTCGTTTTACATTTTGTATTTAGTGTTACGTTATACTTCTGCGAATAAAGAGCTGTGTCCCGTTATCTCTCTGGGAATAAAGAACAGTGTGTTCGATCATAAGCCTCAAGAACGCTACCTATTAGATCAAGAATAACGGTTTATAACATCAGAAGAAACCCGTTATAGTTCTGAATAACTCTGAAGAAAAACCATCCATATCAACAGATCCAGTCTTTTTGAGTCTGCAAAGCCTTTTCAACAGCATGACTAGTACCGCAAATACAGAAAACTGGGAAATTCTGACAGGGATAAACCTTGAAAGTAAAGAATCGAAATACTGTTGCACACGCATATTGCACTGACTGAACAAGTTGCGATAATGGTGTATCCAGTCAGAGGAGGTCAATTTTGACGGAGACGCTGCACAACACTTGTCCGAAAGAAGTGCTTTTTTCCAAGACTTGCGGTCTGTAACAACAACTGCGGATTTTAAACAATTCTTAAACTCCCGCTTTGTCTTCTGTTTAAGGTCAAATACGGTTCCATTGACGCCCTGTCACTCGTCAACCCTTAACTCCTCCCCAATTGGAATCCAGCAGCCAATCCACAAGCTTTCCATAGTCTCAACCAAAATTTTGCATGATTTTTCACTGTCTTAACCTCCGGACCAACTCTCCAAAGCCGCTTTCGGGTTCCAACCTTCACATTTTCAAAAACACTGTGGATGCGTTCTGTATTAATGGTATCCACTAAAGGAAGAAACGTTCGTTTCTTCCACCAAAATTCTTCCTGCCGCAGGGAATTTTTTGTCGTTCTCCTGCTTAGAAGAATTCGAGAAAATCTTGGCGTCCAACCAGGAAAGAGATTTGGGTACGCTAGTATCGAATAGGTAACTCGCTTACACTGTCAGACGTTTCTCAACATCTATCCGCTAGGGTGCGCAATTTCAACAAATATGATACAACTTTTCCCGAACAGGTGTGTAATGTATATCTTCCGATGTCTGTATGACTTATGTATGTATTATGACAATGAGTTTTGTGGAGGTTGGTATATATCGTATCAGCCTCCAGAGAGGTGATCTGAAGCCACAAAATGCAAAAAGAAAACTTCAAGCAAATTAAACACTTTCATGGTCCAAGGGCCCATGGTCATTGGTGTACCAGTGCTTTTGCTTGCAAAATAGATTATAATAGCCCCCTAAAAGTGTGCATTGTAATCGTTAAGTACATAGCAAATTTTTTACTACACCATACATTTTCATGAATGCGAAAGGCCCATAATCGTCTGTGCCTCAAATAAGCACTAATCTTAGCTGATACCCTTAGCAACTATGTATGCTTGCAAGTGCCATATGGGCTTACAGCTCTTGTTTCTAATAGTTTTACTCTTCTGCTGCACTTAATCCCCCAGTGCGTGACAGAGCACTCAATTATTCATACTGAACCCTTGAACCAAATCTATAACTGACATCAGCGGCAAATATCATAATCAAAATTCATTTGTGATAGGCTAATCATTGAAATAGGTACTATTTTAGGTACGTTAACTCGTCCCTTCACAAACAAAAGTAAGGTGACATGATCACGGCGTGACTCAGTTTTATTGCCGCAATACTTTAAATCATAACTCATTGTCAGAGACGAGACAGTGCCATTACTTTTTCTGTGACCTAAGAAACATTTGCAATAACTATTAACTTGCCTGAACAAGAGCTTCGATACTTCCTTCAGGGCTATCCACGTTTGTACTAACATTGGTCATTCTCACCCTCTCTGTAAAAGTCTTCGCATCACTAGTTAGGCTCAGATGATGCTTGAATCCATAGGTCATGACGACTCCGTTCTTTATTTCTTCTTGGTTGAGTGAAGCTTTTGCGTAGGGCTGGACCGTCTTGTCAACAAAGGACCCAAAGCCGAGCCTGAAATCTTTCGTAATCTTCTACATTTCGTCTTCAAGTTTCTCGCCCAGCTCTGTAAGCTTCTCTTTGTCATCCTTCATGGACTGGGAGAGATCGAGCAGGACGTAAAGATCGAGCGGGTAGTGTTCAGGTTCCTTATACTTAATGGAAATTTTGATCGGCTGACGTCTACGCAGTTTCAGGTTGATATTCGAGGGGGAGGTGAATATCTGGTTACCCTGAGTGATGTTTTTGCTGTTGCTTATGTCAACCACTTCCTGGCAGTTGGCAAAGGAAGCCGCACATCTGCTCATCTTATTACCTTCAGGAGTAGTTGAGATAAACTCCTCGGGAAGGTCGGCACACCATTTACAGCCAGGTTGCTGCAGACATTCATCACATGACTTAATATCCTTACCACAGTCTATTTCAACAATAGCTCTTGACTCGTCCCCTCTCATTTGTGCGCTAGTGGCACAAAATAACATGACCAAAAATATCACAGGCGTCATGGCTACTATAATAACACTCACATTGATACTGATCAGCGCATTTTACGTGAGGAGGTGGGATCCTTGTCTTGCTCTTATCTTGCTTTTAATCTCCGTAATAGAAAGTAATGCAGATTACTTAATTATGGATGTTCACAGACACGGCGGTTCCGGGGTGATTGGATCAGACAAATGTTATCATTTGCTGGCATCGTTGTGACCTCATCATTTCCTAGACACACGGATGCTTAAATTTTCGCGTCCAATTTTTTCAGTTTCAGTCCAGTTTCACTGGACTATATTTAAAGACAAAAAATGAATAATTAACATATTATTGGTGCCAGGATAGCAAAAAGGAGTGCTTGACTAGGGCAGGGACATAACCGATATTTAATGAAAAGGCAGAATCAACTAACTGAATACCCTATACGAAGAAAAAGGGAGGAGACGAAAAAATTATGGTTTCAACTTTAGAAAAAAAAAGAGAAAAACAAGGGAAACAAGGAACGAGAAAGAAATAAAGCAAAAAACAAGAGAAGGGTTCCGAATGAGGAGAACACTGATAAGTTTTCCAGTCATGACATTTCGCTGCTCGCTTAAATGACATAAGGTTATTCGAATTCCGGATATCTAACGGTAGTAGATTCCAAGTTGTGTTCGCAAAAAATCTAATTAAAAAAGATCAAGTCCGTAAAAGTAGAAACGACGTAGGCTACGGGGAAAACACACATGCTGAATCCATATCTGAACTTGGTCTTCTCAGATGATTGCCGTTGGCCTTAATCATTTTATAAATTTTAGTAGTAAAATTGTTTAAGAAGTCTGTCGAAGACCGAATATCTACAAGACCGAATTATCTTGATCAAATATTGAATTTTGGGTATCCCGTCGAAACCTTTGGTCTTGTTATTTAGGGCTCGTTTTGTTCGATGTCACAAGAATCTCGGGTGTCATAAGAATGCAGGTTCTGATTTAGTGTAAACATATTTTTTGGAATGAAGCCGAAGGAGGAGCTTTTTTTAATTTAAAACAAAAAGATGCAATCTGGAAATCTCGAGCCTTCAACACATCAAATATCTTAGTACATTTGAAATGAATTTCAATGTTATTTGATTTTCAATGTTATCCGTTGAATGGGTGATATGCCATGAATTGTCTTATTTTGGATGATTTAAACTCTTTTATAACAAGAAATGAAGATACTTACCCGTATGGAGCACCCATAAGCGAAATGAGAATGCAAAATAGAATGATACCTCATTCTTAGCAAATTTTAGGAAAACAGAATTTAAGACGGCGGATGACTCCAAGTGGCCTTGAGAGTTCATTGCCAACTAATTTCGCATGCTTTTTTCCACCAAACATTCTCATCAACTATGAATCCAAGACACATATTGGTTTTCACTCTATCTGTGGTATTATTAACTACCACCTAATTTCAGATCTGTCTGGGCTGATACTATTGTAGAAAATAAAATTTTATTTGTCTTACTGTAATTTAGTGTTAAATAATTCGAAACATTCCATGACACTAATTTAGTGAGAGCTGTTTCTATTTTTCTTAAACAAAGAAGGTTTCCAAATGCAAGAAAAAGAAGTGGATCATCTGCGAAACGTATTATTTTATCTTCAGTTAAATATTTTTTTTCAAACATAAATAAGAAATAGTAGGGGTCCTGATTTTGACCGTTACGGGACTCCACAGGTTATAAAATGGGTTTCAGATTTTCTCATTTTCTCAGGCATTCTAACAAATACAAATCAAACCATTTTAAAGCTACGTTATCTACCCCTATTGATTTAAGAATCTGGAGCAACCAGGCCCGTCATTTCAGCAAAACCTGGGGGGGGGGGGGGGGGGCAAAGAATTTTCAACCCCTAGGACCATCATTTAACTGAAAAATCCGGGGGGGGGGGGGTTATTTCCAGCCACGTTTTTGTTTAGTGATAGCCGTGTATCCTTTGCCCAAAGGTAAAATTCGGCACTTTTATTGCAAGTCTAGATTTCTCTAAACTAGTACAAAAAGGGTAAGAAAAAGGAATGGCTAACACGAATTTCCATATAAAAAGAACTAAACAAGGGGATAGCGCCTGTTCCCTAATGCAGCAAATCTGTCTACAACCTCTTCCACACTGAGGCAGTTCGCCTCCTCTTTGTTACATGTGATAACAAGTAAACTGTTCAGTCTTTCATCACCACAGGTTGTACGTAAATATGTCTTTACGTGCTTCATGGTGCAGTACAATCTCTCGTTCGTCACTGAAGTCACTGGGAGGGTAAGAGTGATATCAATAATTTTGATTATTTCGCTGAACGCACTCGGCAGCTTTGAAAGCTCGGACCGAACTTCCCAAATATCGGAGAGTCGAATTGGCATCGAATGCAAAAGTGATTTTGCAGCACCAACTTGTGAGACAAGGACAAGATCATCTATTGCACATACTGGATACAAACTGCACATTTCTTGTGTCTTCTCCACGGAAAGAAAATTTGGCGATTCCGGGTTCACCGCAGACAAATTCTCGTAGAGGCTGGTGTTTTCGGTGAAGCGCGCGTCAATTTCACAGATGAATCGATCAATCGAAGAATAAAGAAGGCGGGTATTGTCACTGCGATGGTCACTACTACCATCAACATCCCTTCTTCCTGTCGAAGAGAGAACAAAGTAGTCCACAAGTCTTTGAGAATTCACCCTGTCTCGCCTCGGTCGTTGAGAAGTGTTTTCCTCCGTCGGTATTCCGATTGAAGTCGCTATTCCGCTCGATTCACTGACACACGTTAGCCAGTCTGTGCGGCAGTCCTGCAAAATTTTTTTCGTTGCTTGAATCAGTTCAATAGCTTTTATGTAGTTTATCTTTGGGTTCTGGAGCTCGCACGAGACCGAATGAAGCTGGCAAGTAGCTTTTCCATGACGACCAAGCAACGCAGAAAGGGCATGGTGAAAACCCGATCCCTTAAACCCTTGGCCTCAGCTGCAATTTCCAAATTGCCTCGCTGCTCAGAAAGCGCATCAAAGACTTGCACGATTGGTTTCATTCGCAGTTTTATCTTGCGAACGGACTTGTACCAGTAGTTCCGTCTAGTGTCTACAAGCCTCTCTAGCTCGAGAACTTCCAGCCCAAGATCCTTCTGGGCTTTGACAAACAACTCGTGGCGTGGAGAACTCTGAGTTAGGAACACGTACTGTGACTGCACCACTCGAAAAAATTCAACGATTTGTTGGTTCCCCTTGACAGTTTGGATCAGGACCAAATTCAGCCTATGTGCGTGGCAATGAATGTATACTGCCTGTGGTGCATACTGCTGCCTGACTTCAGCCTGTACTCCATTAAACGGGCCACTCATTACCGATGCTCCATCAGAACACTGAGCAACGCACCGACCCCAACTTAGCTTGTTCCGGAGAACCAGTTCATTAATGGCTTTGGTTAGTGACTGGGTAACTAACTTTTCCATATGGTAAACTCCAAGTGGTTTTTCCCACACCGAGCCATCCGTCGTTGTCGAGCGTATGACGAAACTCAGCTGCTCTTTCTTCGACTCGTCTTTCGATTCGTCAACAACAAGTGACCAAAATGGGCCCAATTGCTCGGTAATAGATTTTCGGATCGAAAAAGCAATGCTTTCGATGATCTGGTTTGGATATTCCAGTGAACTGTAATGCCCATATCTCTGTTTCAATCTCTCTCGAAGTAGGGGGTCCAGTTCCCCCATCAATTCAAGGAGCTCCAGGAAGTTTCCCCTCTGGCTTGAGTTACGACTCTCGTCATCACCACGGAACGCCAAGCCCTGCTTCGCTAGAAACTTGGTTGCATGTGTTAGTAATCGAATATGGCTCCTATTTTCTGCAACCTCTGCCTTTCTCTGGTTCGAGCATTGACTAGCAACCGAATGAACAGACCCAGATGACACTTTGCTAAAGTTGTGCCATGCCACGATGCTGTCTTTGTGTCGAGTACCAGCCCCATGCTGTGTAAATATACTTTTCGCGTCTTTCCATTTCTTTATCCCCTTGTGCACGAAAGGAATGTTGCATGCAGTTTCCCAGGCCGGATCCTGTCCCCTCCAAAGTGACGACAACAGCAACAAAATACCTTGTCTGCTGACACGGAATATTCTAACCATGGAAACTGGAAGAAATAGCCAGTATTGAAGCGACGAGACGAAGTTTGGGGGTACTCGTTCAGCTTCGGCTGGGTAGGGCCCTCAGTCGGGGAACTTGACAGATCTAAGAAAACAGATGAAGTAGAAGAAACCGCCTCAGCATTCATTGCAGCAACTGGAGTAGGAGCTGAATTGACCACGGCTATCGGTGTAGCGGAGTCTGTCTGAGTAGTTGCCCCAGCTGCTGCAGAAAAAGTGGTTGTATTTTGAGGTACTGGATCGCATGCTGTTGCCTGTACCACTCTTTCACCTAAAACACCCACTTCATCCGTCGCAGCATTGGAAGTAGAACTTGCACCGCTTGCAGGACGAGAGCTAGATCGAAATTGTTTTATGCGTTAATTTTGCAGCGTAGGCGATGGTTACGTTCGTAAACAAATACAGGCTGTCCCTGTGCACCCAGTGATCGCTCTTTCTTATCCGAGCCGGATACCTATTCAGAAAGTTTAAACAGGTGCGTTCCGACGGTGCATCCCCCCCCCCACAGCACCCGTCCTAAAGCTTTTGGCCATTCGGTAAAATTTTGTATCCCACCCCCACCCCCAAAAGTAGCCTCAAGCCTGTAATCGGACTGCCCCGAGTTCAGAAACAATCAACATTTTGTGTTTTTGACGGCTTGATCAAACCAAAATGAACGCATAATATTGTTAAATGAACCTTTTCTGTCTTCGTTCTTCTTCACTTTCTGTGTTTTTGCGCTTAAAACAGTTGGCTGATGTCTGCTCATAATAATCCACAATAATTTCTTCGCAATCAATCCTTCATTCACTGCACTAAACTCAACCAACTCTGTCCAGTCTGCAACTAACCTTAGCAACGATACATTTTCCCAGTCCAAACGTCGAAATGAGACACGTTGTTTGGACTCGAAATAAGCTTGAAAGCCAAGGAACGAATCAACGAAACAAAACTGATTGTAGGGGTTCTGAACTCTCGGGTAGTGAGTGAGTCACTGACTGAATAGTAAGAGAAAACACTTGAAGCCAGGGAATTTCTGTAAGCAAAGTGGGAAAGGCAGTACGTTTGGGTCTCTGCAGAAAAATAAAGGTTTAAAAAGTGAAATTTTTCAAAAATCAGGGGGGGCAAATGCCCCCCCCCCTCCTTCCCTCCCCCCCCCCCCCCCCCCCCCCAATTTACGGGCCTGGGAGTAACTGGTCACTTTCAATAGAATCAGATCCCTTTTTAAGGTCTAATAATAATGCTGCGAGAATTATACCTTCATCAAATACGTCGTTCACACAATTAACCAATTTTAAAATGGTAAGATCCGTTGAAAGTCCTTTCGGAAAACCAAACAGCGTTTTATGGCACTTGCAGCTGCGCTCAAGTTCCAAATAGTCTACCGATCACTTGTCGGTCTGTCTGTCGGTCTACTTTTCTCGAGTTAGGGTACTTCCAGAAGGGCTAGGACGATATGTCACTTAATATATATATCATTTATTATATATCTAGGACGATATATAATAAATGATTGATTGATTGATCAGTACTTTCAGAAGGGCTAGGACGATATTGAGGATGACATATCATTTATTATATATATCATTTATTATATATCTAGGACGATATATAATAAATGATTGATTGATTGATTGAAACTTGGAAGGAATATCAGGGACCTAACCAAACTAACCTGGAAATATTCACTTCCCCGATCCGACCACGTTGGCGAGTGGAGGGAAGGGGAATCGGGAATCTTGAGGCATGTAAAACTTTGAACGGGTGATCGGATCTTAATGAAGCTTGACATTTGGAAAGACCTCGTGTTTCGAGACGTCCCAGTTCAAGTCCGGACCGGATCCGATGAATGTGGGGGAGAGTCCGAGGGAGGAACCAGAAATCTTGTGACCCACTTAGAGTGGAGCAATTGGAAGGGGCGTGACTAGCCTTTTACCGTTGGAGGGGGGACGACCAATTTGTGCCGACGGATTGAGTTGAGTTTATTCCTTTATGTAAAGTCGTATATTAAATTCACATATTCGGCTTTTCATTTCAGCTTTCGCTAAAAACGAAAGCTTCCAACGATTTTTTCTGACTTTAATCCGGATAAAAATAAGCTATCCATACAAGTTCTAGCTTTTAACGTGTTTCAAACCTCAAGAATGTCAGCCCTAAAGCACCAACCAAATGAAACGCCATTCTTCCAAATAAAGAATATTAAGAAATGCGCCGCAGTCGATTTTGTGTAAAACTAACTGCAAAGCATCAGTTGTATTATTCCTTAAATGTAAATTCGTATCCGTAAATTCACATATTAAGCTTTTCGTTTTAACTTTCGCCAAGCAACGAAGCTTCCAACGACTGTACCTAGAAAAAGTCAAGCGCCGCACGGGAAATTTTTCAATCTTTCCTTTTTTTCGGGCAAATTCTGTCCCTACCAATCAAATTCTAGCCTCTCCTCTCCCACGAATTTTAAGCCTAAAACACCCGCTAAATGAAGAGAATACTACGAAATGCGCCGCAGGCGAAATTTTGTAGAAACTCTGATGCAGAGCGCCTTTTTCCGATCCCAGATAAATTTAAGGCTAGCTGTGAAATGACATATCTTTTCGCCAAAAAAGTAGCGACCATCCATACTGAAGGAGGCACAAAGTAGATTTGTTCTGAACTCATATCTAAAGAAGTAGTTTTCACGTTAAAAGACATGCTTAATACTGGAGTACTGCGACCGTAATTGCGCTGCATCCCGTCATTTACCACATTATGACTAATCTGAGAATCGACCAAGAAAAGAAATAAGAATCCGAGTTTGCCGATAAGTATACAGAATTCGATTTGCTTTGACCGACAAATGCTTGCAGAATTTTATTTCTTGTGTATAAAAAGGACCCCATTGTCGACGAATCGACCGACGCCCCATAAAAGCAGACACAATTTTGTGTCGGCGCGACAAGTGAACTTTCTCAAGACCTTCGGGGGGGTCTCAGGGGTTCGGGGGCGACAAGTGAATTCCTTAAAGTACAAACAATACTATTAAGCAAAATATACAATTTCATGATCCCGATGAGCTCATTATAATTGTTTCTTCAAGAGTTTTGATTACAGATGGTTTTCTAGCGCCCTTGAAGTGCGCATCATCACAGTCAAATGCAAAAATTAAATACTTTTTACAATACATTCTCGTAATTTTCCAAGGACCCATGATCATTCTTATCTGAAGGGTTTTGCTTACAAATGATCAAACAAACCCAGGAATTGACGAATTCCTACTTTCCTCCTCTGGCCCAGCCTTGCAAGTGCCACATGAGCTTCTAGGTCTTGTTCAAACTATATCCTGCTCCTGAGATAGTTATACATTCTTTTATGAACTATATTGTCAAAAATTTTATTCTCAAAGATTTTGGAAAAAAAGGAAGAAGGGAAATGGGCAGGTAATTGCTTGGATCATTTTTATGGCAGCTGCCTTCCAGACAAGCCCTTGGCGATATACCGATCATTTTTCCGTCGGTCGTCGGTCGGTTAGTTTGAGTTAGTCTGGCGGGTTAGGGTGCTTTCACATTTGCCAGGACGATCAAACCCGACAGGCATGTTAGGGACCCGACCAAACTAACTTGAAAATGGTCACTTCTCTGATCCGACCATCGTATGGTTAGTGGAGGGAGGGGTAGTCCCAATCTACCACAAAGCCCTGATTTTTGAATACCCTATGCCAAACGCTGGATATGTCTAGCATTTGACATAGCCTATGCCTAACGCTGGATACCGCACTGGATACTTCTTGGCAACTTAACCCTGACCTACCTCATTGGTTGGTTGATCTGATTTGATTGGTTGATTTTTTAGCTTCACTCAAATCATCAATATTTTACTGGGTTACGGCAAGGTTACGGTATCAAGTACCTGGCATAGTGTATCCAGCGTTAGGCATAGGGTATGCCAAACGCTAGACATATCCAGCGTTTGGCATAGGGTATCCAAAAATCAGGGGTTTGTGGTTGACTGGGTAGTCCGGAATACTGAGGTGTGTATCAGTAATTTCTGAACGGGGAATCGAAAAAGCTGGTCCACTTCTAAAGCAAAGAAAGATTTTACCTTGAGCACTGTAGGCTAGTCTCTCTCAACCTACTCACTGCTTTTCTACTTCATATTCTTGCAGCTTGATGTTGTCGTCGTTTTGACCTCTGGTCCATAGCTAAAGAATCTACCGACTCTGACAAAAGGAAATATCCACTTTAAAGTGCAAACACACGAACAAGATTGCCCAGCCGGATTTCCTGCACTTTCATCATCAAGTTGAACAAATTTTTATCTGGTGATGATGATGCCGAACATTCGGTAAGGAATTCGAGTAAGGGAGCTCTCGATCCTAATCGTGTGTTCGAACACTTATAAGTTCAGTACCACGCCAGACAGGTTCTCTGCATCAACTGACACGCTACCCGCCGAATGGTTGTCAGTCTATGGGACGTTTTCGCGTGGATGGCTGTAGAGCGGGTCATCCCGTCCGCACAAAAATGAGAAAATGAACCGGGTGTTGAACGGCTGAGGAAGATGGCTTCCGTCCACACGAAAATCCCAATTCAGCTGGACGGCAGCATATGAACGGGAAGGTCCACACAATATCCCCGTTCAGCTCAACCCTGCCCTCTGAGCGGTGTTGAATGGGAGAAGTCAATCGATCTGGATGGCCCGTTCACCTGTTCATCTATACACGCGAAAATGACAAGAATTTCGACGGCATCCACGCGAAAATGTCCGTCAAGCTCGACGAGAGGTTGACGGGACTGGAGCCATCCACGCGAAAACGTCCCCTATGTAACATGAACTCGAATGGAGCCAGTGCTCCAAAAGGTATATCTCATGGATTCAGAAGACAAACCTCTACAAGGACCTTCCTTTGATATTGTATAATTGCAATATCTCTGTGTGACAGACTGCTGACAATAACGCTAGGGGGGCAAACTAAGAAAATTCCGCTTGGAGCGCGTAAGCCTTAAAAGAGATTGCAGCGTACCCAACGAAAACGGACAGAAGTAGAACAAGAATAATTAATATGAATACTGGACTTTTGGCTTTGATACTGAATTATCCATGTCCGGTAACTATTCTGAGCCTGTGAATAGTTGGAAAAGTTTTGTTCGTTTATCTTAATTTCATAATCACGGTTTTGTGGAAATTTTTCATCAGAAATGAGAGCTTGAAGGTTTCAAACTTTCGCTAAAAACGAATCGTGCTTTCTATTGGTAGGTTTTTGAACAACGCGTCAAAACCGACCAATAGGATATGAGACTCTGTTTTTGTGTTCAAATTTCGAAGACTTCAAGTTCTCATTTCCATGGAAACTCTTTTGTAAAAATTAAAGTATACAAACAAGGTATAGTTCGATTAACATTCAATCAGATAACGTTCGAGATAACGTTCGATCAGAATGATGACCATACGCCCATAATTTAGTTTCAAAGTCGAAAGTTTTAAACCTCTTAATGTTAAACTATTTTGTTACAATCCTCGGATGACGGCGTAGAAATATCCGTTTGTGCAATCTCTCTGAGCGGTTTCCACCCTTCTAACGGTAGTAACTATAAGTTACTAGTTCCGTTCCGACCACGAAAAGTTACTACGCTGCTCATTCCAACCTTCTCGAAATTGTAGCTAATATGTTACTATTTGATTACCACGCTTGGGAGCGTAGTAAGCGTGGTAACTGAAGTGGGTGTCCTAACGCCACCGTGCTCCAGCGCCACCGTATGTTTTCCGACACCCAGGAAATCTTTCATCATCAAGAGTATTAGCTGGGTCAGACGAAAGGGTCAAATATTTTGGTAGGTCAAACTGCCACGTTATGTTTTCCGCCAACTCATAAGTGCAGGTAGTGCAGGTAGCTGGTTACCTGAATTAAAAGGTGGCGGAAAACGTATGGTGGCGGAAAACCTGGAAGTGGCGGAAAACCCCACTGCTACCTGGTAACTACGATCTCTGTAACGTTACTGGCACGGTCAGCCCGCGGCACTACATTTTGCTGGTAACAGTAAAACTCGTTCCAGCCTTGACCCCAAAAAGCCAGAATTCTTGACGTCATGCGTAGCAACTACGGTAAGTAGGGTGGAACACGCTCTCTCTTCACTTTGATTTTTCACGGAAACAGATAAAACGCCGCACATAAACCCATGAGCACATTCAAGGGCGAGGTAGAGCCAGGGAACAAATGATTGTACCGTGTTCTTCAAAACTGTGCTAACTGAATTTTTTTTGAAAACTGAGTTAACTATACCATTGGAAAAAACATAGCTGATTTGGTATTCTGTTAAAATTGTGCTAAGTGTAAGATGACGACATGAGCACCATCTACCAGGTAGATTAGTTTTAACTTTCTGAATTCCTACTTTCTTCGTGCAGATGGCATACACAAAACTGGGCCCAAAAATTATGAAAATGTAATTAGCACAGTTTTGAAGAACACGGTACAATTGGTAATAGCTTTATATGTATGGTTTTGGAAACTGGACGTCTGGCCCCTATGCTCACTGTGCTTTTTGCTTATCTTTAAAGTTTGGCTGAAAAGCCAACTTATTTTTTTGTCATTTGGCTGAATATACTAATAACAACTAATATTATATACTAATACAATACTACTGAATATACATTATTTGGATTGTGTCAAGGGATTTTTCTTAGTTTTCACCGTTTGATCTAGAATGACGTTCAAAATATCAACGGCCGTCCTCGAAACGCAAAAATTCAACCATGACCCAGAAAATTTGAATCTCAATAGAAACGCTGCTTATCTTTCTCGCAAACACTTATTCTTCGTAAATCGTTTTCGTCAAGCATACGTCCTTCATAAAATCCGATGACGATTTGCCGCCAGACGCGCTAGAGGAACAAGAACAATCACACGTGAGATCCGGGGATAAATTATCTGACGGGTGAATAAGCGATTAGACTTTCGCTTCATACCGAGTCGCGCATTAGCCCCGTTGAAAAGTCAGCCAGCACACGGCACTGAAGTCGGAAGCCAGAAATGACAAACTTCATGACGCTTGACAGAACAGAGTGGGTAAAGCAAAAAGAGGGGAAGAGTCATTTAAACAGTTTTAAACATGGTTAGGCCTAAGAGGAATTGAAAATAGCAAAACAAACCTGGATAAACGTTCACCAAGAAGTAACGTGCATTGTTTTCTTTACGATAGCGCACCTAGCGGACAAAAAAGAACTAATCTGAGAGGAATTTTATGAGGGGCGTATACAACACAGGTATAATCGCATAGGGGTACCACAAATCCGACAGGGAAATTTCTCTGATTATTTGTAAATAGCCGGGCAACTAAGTAACGCACATTTCTTGGGTCTTCCACTCTCTTGAAGTGAATAGGTTAACTAGATTGTTCCCTGTTCGGTTAAACTTCAAACATATCAGAAACACCGCGAGAAGCACAGCATAATGGTGGGTTTACACACTGAGTAAAATCCGAGCGTATTTGAAATCCGAGCGTATTTTACGCACGTTTTGAGCTTTAAAAGATTTCTAGCAATTTGGACGTATTTAGATACAAAACGGACCGATTTCTCAGATACGTTCCTATTGCTAGAAATCTTTTCAAGCTCAAAACGTGCGAATAATACGCCCGGATTTCAAAATACGCTCGGATTTTACGCAGTGCGTAAATGGACCATAAACACAGGTTGTTTAAACCAGAGGTAATAAGAATAGATCCAAACAGCGAGAAAAATCACGAAGGACTGTTAACCTTTCAGGCATGGATTTAGTAATTTCGATATCGGTTTCTTTTATGGTTTGTTTTTGTGGGATTAATCCAGTTTGCGTTATCTTTCTCTTCCATCAACTGAGAAACGCGACATTTTAACTAGATAAACGCATTCCGCACAAACCAGAGAAAGACGAAAGAAAAATGTTAGAGGAAAACGCCATAAATCCCAAAACTGTTAACCTTTATAGGCAGGGTTTTGGAAATTGGAAGTTGGTCCCTTATATAGTGGGTTATTGTCATTTGCCCACTTTGCATTCTCTTTCTCATTCAAGAACTTGGCATATTCCCTTTTGTCGTGTAAATATGTCAGTACACGCCAGAGGATTAGAAACAAGAGACCGACCAGGATAGTCAACCCGACGGCGCTTCCGGCAATGACTGCCACCGGTGCAGCAACGGGACACTCTAGAATGTCAGACACTCTAGTTTTGTTAGTTTTCGTATTATAAGCAAATCTGTAGGTGCACTTCTCCATGTCGCTGAACCGGCAGTCCTTTTCGTCTATCTGGTTGCTACCAAGCTCTTGGACGACGATGAACTGGGACTCCTCACATCCTGAACAGTCGTTTCCTTCTTCTGGAGATTTTCCGAAAGCGGTACAGTATGCACACCTGCTGTATTGGTTGCACTGTGCATCATTGCACGTCGGACAGATTTCGCAGAAGCGGCCGCTGTTGCGACCCTCTGAGCTGAGACTGCAGACACATTTACCGCAGATGCAGTTTCCTTTCCCGCTACAGATTTCATCACCAAGACTTTGTTGACAAATGTCGGTGCTCTTCAAGCAATCACACTTATCCCCAGTCCAGCCTGGCTCACATTTGCAGTTACCGCATTTGCATTGTCCTTGAGCTGTAAGAGATTGAAAAATTACTGAAAATCAATTTCTTGGTTATTTGTATGTATTTGTATGTTGAAAAGTCTACTGGCCATTCTAAACATAAGACAAAGAAAGTCCAAGTGAATCGAAAAATAAAAATGCTCCTCGGCCGGGATTTGAACACAGGACTCTTCGCCTACGAGGCGACCGCTCTACCAATTGAGCTGCAGAGCGGGTTTTGAACATCGTTCCTAAACCACTGCAATAGTTAGATATAAGCCGGCCTTTGGAACAGTTGGTCCCACGCGAAAGCAAATTCATCTAATCAGTCCGCATCCCCATGTCATGAAAGATACTAGATATTACGGAGATGGCGCTTTATACACTGGACTTGGACCGTGATAAATTTTGTCCCGGTACAAGCCCCTTGAATAAAGCACCGTCTACAGAACAACTACTCCAACATCACTTCAAACTGTATGACGTGCCCATAAAGGCGTTTTTCCGCGCTCCCACAAACAGTTTGTGGGTCGCCTGTGGCTTGAAAAGAGTGTTTCTGTGGTCTTTCGTGCGGCCCACTAGTGTGTTTCCGCGACAAACGAGATTTTTTTGGCTCGCTTGGTGGCTCAAACTCGACACACAACTGGCGAGGTGATTGTCGATTTTGTGGCTCGATACTGGCGGGAAATTCAAATTAAGCAGCAACAATAAAGCGAACTACTTTTTCGAGCATGTAGACGTAAAACTGAGGATGCTTTTTGTACAGAATGGTGAGGAAATTAGCCTGGAGTTCTACTTATTGAGATTTTCCGTGAGTTTTCTTTTTATTTTTAGATATTTGAAATTACCGCCAAAAAAAATAGACAAAACGGCGTTTCCGCGAGTTTTAACTAGTGGCTTGACCGTGAGGCACACAATCGTGTTTCAGCGACAAACACTCAGACGTGTGTGGCCCACAACTGTGTCGCGGAAAAAGGCCTTAAGGCTAACCATGAGGCCTATATTCATGCCCATATTTATCTATATTTTTTCTTAGGTTTTTTGTTTTATTACTAAGACTTCCATTTTTATTTAATTCCACTAGTTTCCCGATCCCAAGCTCAAACAAGTCCATTCAATCAACCCAGCACATCCCAACATTAAACGACTCACACTTCGGTTTGGACTTCCACACATAGGGCACGAGTTGGACCAAGAACAAATAATCTAATAGAACCTTCGTCTTTGGTCCCATGCAGCGACTATGTTACCCGATAAAACTCAGCGGAGCTAGAGATACATGCTGTAAGGTTTGAGTTGATACCCGTCTACTTCCCTCTTCGCTGCTGCACATACCAGGTGAAAAACCGTAGGATGCCTGCAGGGGTGGAGAACCCGATTTGCAGTGAGTTAGACATGACGTCATAATGACAGATAGCGAAATCAGTAGTAAAGGACAGCTCAGACGGTGTGCGTATTCTTCTGCGGAGTTGTACTGCAAAGCAGCTGTTTGTAGAGGTACCAAATTACGATTTTCTGCATAGCTCCTCCTCCGCTCGTTTTCATCGGGTAGGGTATTAGAATACATTTGACTCCGCATGGTCGTATTACAGAGATAGGGAGACTGAGGTTCTATTCGATTATTTATTCTTGGTTGGACATATATGAATTTGCTTTCCCTTCATACATCCTTATCTCTATCAACGGCTGGCCCCATCCTTAAACTAACTACCTGTTTTTGTATTAATTTCTTGTCTTGAACAAAACGGAGGTCGATACCACGAAAGGCAAACCTTGAAAACACCTGGAAACAATTGCGAAGGTCAAAGCTGTCAACATCAAACGTCTAGGATAAGGGACAGTGATGCATCTGAACTGACACTCCCATGGAGGCGATTTTGTCAAGTGTGGTTTTGGACGTCTAAGTTCTAGTAGACTGACCCATTTCGAGATGCGGTCTTGCAGGGAGAGAAATGAAGAAAGGAGGCGCTTGAGACACGGTCTACGTACACCGTGCCTTATCGTACAGGCATCGTCCCGCAAACTATGTTTGCTTTTCCCACCTGTTCTTCAAGCTTTGCGATCTAGAAGAAAGACTTACCTGGTCCTGAACAAATAGGGTTGCCTGGGCAGGTGAAATCGTCACACTCGCAGAATTGTCCAGAATATCTTGGTTGGCACTGGCAACGTCGACACTGACAGACGCCTTTGCCATTGCAGTCTTGATCCGTGCTGGTAGAATTGGGCGATCTACAGTTGCTTGTGTCGAGAGATAGATCATCTTCCCTTTTATCGCACTCACAGCGATCGCCGTCATATTGGTCTTGACACTCGCAGGAACCACAAACGAGTGTTCCTTTCCCATTGCAGGACAGTGAATTCAGTTCATTCTGTTCACTGCAAGGACAAGTGCAAAGAGTGTCTACTATTATTTCAACTTTTTCCTGAATACCCACTGGCTTGATGACGAACTTGTACTGCTTGAGATCACAGTGTTTGAGCTCGACTTCAACCTTGAAATGGACGACGTCACCTTTCTTAATGCCACTGCAGTTCTTACCAGGCGTGTACTCGTTAGTGTAACATTTGACAAAATACTTAAGGCCGATGTCGGCCGGCTGATCATCTTGAAGCACCACGGACCCAGTAATCTTGGCATATTCAGCCTTGACAACATCGACAATGTTGTCTGAATTCTCCGTCAGCATTGCAGCAACAGCACCTGATATTCTCTTGGAAAGCTTTTCGTAGACGGGCAGCTTATCGGATGTGACGGCAAAGATGGTGTTGACGGTTGTCCTTGAAGCGACGGAATTGAGCTGTGCGATTGAGGGGTAGTCATGTTTGTTGATCCAGGTGTAGGTGTACTCTCCGTTTGGGTCTTGTTCGAGATGGCATGCAAGGTCATTTGGTACAACGATACCTGCAAGTCTTCCATCACCAGCGACATGGTACTCTGCGTCGGTTGCAAGGATGATCAATTTTCGTGACGCATTACGCCATCCGATTTCTTTGTCACACACCATGGCCTGAAATTAGAGTAGATGTTATTCTGCAGCTCTTTCTTTCTTTCTTTAAAGTTCAACTGAAGACCTTAATGGACGTTTACTCATTCACCACCTTATTAGCTGAGTTCTTATTTCCTCAAGTGCCATATAGCGATCGTAATGTCCGTCTGTCTGTCGGTCTGTCCGCATTTTGCTAGTTTGGGCACTTCCACACGACCTAGGACGATAAAACTTGGCACGCATATCAGGGACCCAACCGGATTAACTTGGAAATAATCACTTCCCCGATCCGACTATCAATGGGGGAGTGGCAAGATGAGGAATTCGGAAATTAGTAACATTCATAACTTTAGAACGAATAATCGGACGTGCATTAAACTTGACAGGTATCAAGAACAAGTGTTTTGGTGTCAAGTGTCAAGTGTCTTATTTTAGCTTTCTTTAGCAGGGGACACTCTGCGTATTATGTCTAAAATGTAACGATTGTGGTACTCGGCGTCCAGAAATTGACTGAGTGTATTTCTTATGTATGATTTATTTTGTATTTGTTAATAAACCCATTGAACTTGAACTTGAACTTGACTTGGATGTTCATTGTCAAATTCGGATCGGATCCGATAACTGGGGGGGGGGGGCTGGAGGGGGACACCCGAAATCTCTTGAAACGCTTTTTCTAGTTTTTGTCAAACCCCTACCCCTTTCTTGACACTAGTATAACTCTGCGCGTGGATGAGTCATTCTTTGCTTAAATTCGTTCGGATAGAGCTAGAGCAATCGAAGGTCGAAGGGGTTGGTATAATATGCTGTTGAACCTTAGTAGGGTTTGATAGATTAAGGACTTCAACACAAGCTAGGACAATGAAACTTCGCAGGCATATCAGGGACCCGACCAGATTAACTTACAAATAATCACTTCCCCAATCCGACTTTCCCCGGATCCGGGAGTCCGGAAACTAGGTAGGAACAACGGTAGTAAAAGGGGAGCAGGAAAAAAGAGCGATGCCCAAATGCGGTATCGATCCGCGAACCTCTGTGTCAAAGGTCCAGTGTTCTACCACTGCGCTACGAGTTGATGTATTTAGAAGCGAATGCGGGAAGACATACAGTTTAAAGATTAAAGTCAGACTAAGTGTTCTGACCCCATGGTAAATGCTAACCAGAGCAAAATAACTAGAGCTATTTTGCTCTGATGCTAACGAAACTTAAACTAAACAAATCTCGTGAAATACTTCCACATAAGCTAGGACAATGAAACTTGGCAGGCATATCAGGGAACCGACCAGATTAACTTGGAAATAATCACTTTCCAGATCCGATCATAGTGGGGGAAGTGGAGGGATTGGAAATCCGAAAACTATTAACAAGTATAACTTTGGAGAGGATAATCGGACATTCGTGAAACTTGACATGTGTCAAGAACAAGTGTTTTGGATATTCAGTTTCAAACCCGGACCAGATTCGATACCTGTGGGGGGGGGGGGGGGGGGCTGGAGGGGGGCACCGGAAATTTTCTGAAACGCTTCCACATAAGCTAGGACAACACAACTTGGAAGGCATATGAGGGAACCGACCAGGTTAACTTTCATATAATCACTTTCCCGATCCAGCCATCGCGGGGGGAGTGGAGGGATGGTGAATCCGGAAAATAGAATCGTACATAACTTTTAAACGGGTAATCGGACATGTATGAAACTTGACAAGTGTGAAGAACAAGTGTCTCAGATTTTCAATTTCAAATCTGGCCCGAATCCGATAACTGGGGTTGGGGTAGAGGAGGGACCGGAAATCTTTTGAAACACTTAGGGTCGAGGGATCGGGATGGAACTTGAAGGGAAGAACGAGCATTAACCCTAGATACTTTATTGACAAAATAGGACAGGATCGTGTCGCAGTGGAGGGTTTCGGAGGGGTTTCTCGGATTTCCACGGTGTTCACGAATTAGGATACTTCCAGATGCACTATGACCATGAAATTTGGCAGGCATAATAGGTACTCTCCTAGGTCGACTTGAAAATAGTTCCTTCCCCGATACGATGATGTTGGTGGGAGTGGAAGGATGGGGAATCCAGCATCTAGTGACATGCATAACTTTAGAACGGTGATCGGAGGTGAATGAAACTTGATAAGTGTCAATAGCAGGTGTCTCAGATGATCAATTTCAAGCTCGGAACAAATCCAATAACTGGGGGGAGCTGGAGGGGGTGCAAGAAATCTCGTGAAACGCTTAGAGTCGAGAGATCGGGATGGGACTTGGAGGAAAGAACAGGCATAAGCCGTAGAGACAATACGAGACAATACTGACAAAACAGGACCGGATCTTGTCACAGTTGGGGGAGCTTGAGAGGGTTTTCCACAATTCTGGTCATCACGAGCTGGGGTACTTCCAAATGTGCTATGACCATGAAACTTGGCAGTCTGTGCTATGACCATGAAACTTGGCAGGCGTGTTAGGGACTCTGTCAGATTGGCTTAAAAATAGTCCCTCCCCCGATCCAATCATCGTTGTGGGAGAAACAGTTATCAGTGAGTGGAATAACCATTTCAGATTTAGTAGGTCAAGCCAATTTTCTGATGAAATGAATATCGGGAGAGAGATGCAGCCTTGACAACTGCAAACAGTATCTGAAAAACATGCTATCTGTTCTTACATGTGCCATATGAGCTTTGAGCTCTTGGTTGTCTTTAAATATAGTCCAGTGAAACTGAAACCAAAACTGATGAGATACACGGAAGAAGTTGCATATCCGGCATTCCTAATCAATGAGCTCAGAAAATGCTATTTGTTTCCGGTTCGATCCGCGTGGGAAAACACCAAACAAAGATAAAAGAACTAAAGTCTAACATCTTTAAAATCTAGACGAAAAGTTCTTTTCTATTCAGGTTTTAATACAGTTTATTATTTTAACTAATTTTCATTCTCGCCTCTAGTGGTAACGTCCAGAATATGCAAAGTTGGTCTGAAGAGATTAAGTTTGACTACGAAGAAAATGTGAATTTCAAAAAAATTGTTCATTCAATAAAATAATTTCAATAAAATAAAATAATAATAAAATTTGTAATCCTCTTCTAGCTTTTGGCTATTTGGATTAAACTTGATTGATTGATTGAATAAAGGAAACATTAAATTCCAGATTCTTTTCTGAAGAAAGATCAGTATTGCGTTTGAACAAAAAAAGAGTTGTTTTTCGGAAATCGTCGGCCGACGTAGCTGCTGAAAGCATGGAAATACAAGCACAAATAGGTGCCATAAATCCAAAAGAAGATTTTCACTCCATGAAATAAACATGAGAATAATAGCGTAAAAGCATTTTCGTAGGGTTTTCAATCCAATTTCATGCCCAGCCTATAGAAACGTTTTTGCAGATACCTTGGTATCTGTTGCCACGGTAACTGGATCTGAAATTATTCGTTTTTGCAGTTACCGTGGTATCTGATATAAGGTTGCTCTGCAAAAACGACAATTGCCGAAACTGCGCTTTTCGAAGTCACCCTAGAAGAAAAACTGATATTCAGTCACATCACTAAGTGTCAAACTTATTTCCCACCAATTTGGCAAAAACTGATGAAAGTGAGATGACTTTTTCAGATACTACGATTAGTTACCACAGTCGGACCGTGGTATCTGAATATCAGATACCACGATAACTGCAAAAACGATTAGACCGTGAAACGTGATTAGACCAAAAACGCAACTTATGTGATGGGTAACTAGATCATCGTATCTATTCTGTTAAAGTTTTAAGGTGAATTATTACGACACAGGAAGTTGGGAATGTCGGGAATGCATGGAACAATTAGAGACGTAAGGTTAACCATTAATAAAGATAACCCTGTTCCTTAAACATAAAAAAGTACCGTGACATAATTTTGGTGGAATCATTTCACTTTTTTTCCTGGAAACTAATTATCGTCATGTTAGGTGCTAGTTTTTTTTGTGATCCAGGAAACATACACAATCAGAAATAACTTGCCTGAACAAGAGCTTCGATGCTTCCTTCCGGGGCATCCACGTTTGTACTAACATTGGTCACTCTCACTCTCTCCGTAAAAGTCTTCGCATCACTGGTAAGGCTCAGATGATGCTTGAATCCATAGGTCATGACGATTCCGTTGTCTATATCTTCTTTGCTAAGTGACGCTTTTGCGTAAGGCTGGACCGTCTTGTCAACAAAGGACCCAAAGCCGAGCTTGAAATCTTTCGTAATATTCTTCATTTCATGTGCAAGCTTCTCGCCCAGCTCTGTAAGCTTCTCTTTGTCATCTTTCATGGACTGGGAGAGATCGAGCAGGACGTAAAGATCAACAGGGTAGTCTTGTGGTTGCTTATACTCAATAAGAATTTCGATCGGCTGACGTTTACGCAGTTTCAGGTTGATATTAGAGGGGGAGGTGAATATCTGGTTACCCTGAGTGATGTTTTTGCTGTTGCTTATGTCAGCCACTTCCTGGCAGTTGGCAAAGGAAGCCGCACATCTGCTCATCTTATTATCTTCAGGAGTAGTTGAGATAAACTCCTCGGGACGGTCGGCACACCATTTACAGCCAGGTTGCTGCAGACATTCATCACATGACTTAATATCCTTACCACAGTCTATTTCAACAATAGCTCTTGACTCGTCCCCTCTCATTTGTGCGCTAGTGGCACAAAATAACATGACCAAAACTATCACAGGCGTCATGGCTACTAATAGCAACACTCACATTAATACTGATAAGCTCGTTAAACGTGCGGAGGTTCAATCCTTATCTTACCGGGACTACAGATACGACGGTAACCACAGATACGACGGTTCCGGTGTGATTCAATCAAACTGGATACATCATTTGATGGCATCGCTGTGAGCTCAGCTTATTCCTGATTTTTTTAATTTCTTATTTATAATTATTTATTATATAATTATTTATATATAATTATTTATTTTCACGTTTCTCTATCCAGAATCCGTTTCGTCAAACCCACAAGGCCCAACCAGCACACGATGTCGTCCACTGCTTCCTGACCGAAGATTAAAAATTAAGTGTATTTTTCTGTGTGTATATATGTGTTTTGTTTATTTTCTTTATTTTCGTCATTTACTCCGCCTTTTCAAAATGGCGGGTCATAAATAAATTACTTACTTACTTACAGGCTATGTCAAAATTGTGTTTCAATATAGAGTGAGTGCATTCAAAGAACGAAAAAAGCGTAATGATTTCGGTCTGTTTTAAATGTTTTAATTCGTGCCTTTTACTTTTATGACAAGCGGTTGTACCTTAGTAGCGGGTCATTAAAAAATAAATAGAAAAATATATTTTGAAAGAGAGTCTCTAATAATTAGGGAGTTAGATCACAGTGACGCTTCCTGCACTTGTGCTCTGTCCTGCTTTCGCAGACTGAAATTCGTGACCGTATTTTGTCAAACAGTTCCAAAAAGAAAAAGCTGTGAATTTTTCACCTTCCGCTAAAAATGAAGAAAATAGGGCTGGGAAACCCATATCGTCTATCGATAGGAGGACTTCGTGACAGCCAACACGGGACTCCGACAGGAAATAGAAAAGAATTGTCAAATTTCAGGCAACGAAGATATCGCGTACTGATTGTCACAGGGACTCATTAATCATTATATCATTAACGGCTACATATTCACTTCCTATGTTTCGCTTCTTCTTACAGTAGAGGTATGCTTATGTGAACAGTTACTTTACTGGAAACAGTGCAGTTTTGGGCTAAATGAAGATCCATAATACCTATACAGGTGTTTTCAGATGCCCTTAATTACCTACTTTGTCTAATCGGTAGTTAGCTTTAGACACAGCAAGTGCATTAAAATGGCAAAGTCTACTGTCAACAAACGTTCACATAAGCATACCTCTACTGTACGAACATAGCAACAAACTAAGTTCCAATACAGAAACTCTTTGCCCTTGCCACAAATGCACATCCTGTTATTAGAACGGAGAGCACAGGACATGGAAATGAAGACGACAAAGGTCGTAGGTCTCGAACGGGTGTAGGGAACAGGACATAATTTCGTTTACTTACAATGGGTCTAGGCGAAAAAAAAAACTGGTGAACCAACCTGACCCGCGAAGAAAACCCCACAAAAACCTCCCGGCTATCCCTCCCCCGGTACCACCCCCGACCCCCCAGTGCAAATATGGGATATGGGACACTAGAGTTTTTACTGCAAGCACTTAAGGTTTAACCGAAAAGGGTTAGGATAGGACAATCTAGTTCCCCATCACTTATTCACTTAAATTGGGCTGAAGACCCACTGAAAATGTGGTACTTCGTTCTTCCGCTATTCACAAATAGTCAATTTTCAGATGTTGGAAATTCCGTGTGATTTGTGATTTCTCTCTCTTATATACCTTACGAGAAAGATTTATGATTTTTTTTTCAGGCGCTAAGCAATCTTCACCGATCTCACCACTGCCCACTGAAACGCCGCGTTTGTGTTGAGATTAAAGCTGCGTTCGATTTGACTCCTCCTTGTCTCGGTCCTGTCTTCTTGTTACTGCCCTGTCACGGTTTAAACCCGTTTTATTTACCCTTGTCAGGTGAATGACTCAGCGGACAAGCATCGCAAATAAAACGCAACCGAGAAATCTACCCGTGACAGGACCGAAACTTGCTCCGAGAGCATGTCATCATTCACGGCGTCCTGTCTGACAGGGCACTGACAATTGTAAGTAAGTAAGTAAGTAATTTATTTATGACCCGCCATTTTGAAAAGGCGGAGTAAATGACAAAAGTAAAGAAAATAAACAAAACACATATATACACACATTGTCAGCTGACAGGACAAATAATACGGCATCAAGCGGACAAGGCAGTTAAATAAAACGGCGTTTCGATGACTGGACTGAGACAGGACCGGGACAAGGCTAAATCGAACGCGGCTTAAAATTTCCAGCGTTATAGTAGAATTTACGCTGTGGGGACGCCCGCAGACATTCTGAACGTCATAACTAGAGCACGTAGTAGAAAATAAAAAAAAATTCCTTTGCAGAACCCAATTAATTCAGTGTATTCAATTAAATGACAAAAAGAAAAGTTGGCTTTTCAGTTGAACTTAAAGTCTTTTCCCGCGTGACCGCGGCTCACTGGCCGTTCCCCTCTAAATCTGTATAATTTTCGGGAAAATATTTTTTTTATTTCCAGAAGTTTATCGGCACGTCTAGATATGTCCGGTAAGGGAGTCTTGACTGGGTGTAGATACTTTCGGTTTTTCGCCGGGGGGGGGGGGGATTACAGGACGAGGTTTGGGAAGGGTTGAAGCTGGTTTCGGACCAACAGCCCCACCTCCTTTCCCCTTATTGGCAATTATTGCTGGATCCTTCGTGCCTTTCTACTTTCTTTATCTTGTTTCTTTCTTTGTTTTGTTTTTTTGTTTATTTGCTTACTCATCTATACCTCAGAATAGAGCTATAAGTAAAGAAATATAAAGTGTTTCTTACATTTGTCATATTTTTTGCTGCTGCCGAACGACATGCTTGGGGATGATTTGACAAAGCAGGATGGAACCGTGGGTCGCTTCTTCTTTAAAAAGAAGAGCACAATAACAAGCGTAAAAGTGGTCACTATTACTGCTACAACTAGAACTTATTTTACTTGCTACTACTCCGTCACCCCATTGAAGACCTGTCAGACAAAAAGTAGAAAGAAACAGATGCCTCAGATGCTCATCGAACCAAATGTCGAAGAACTGCACCCGTCTCATACTTTCAGAAGCCAACCGTTTTTGGCTGAAGACTTTGACCCCTTTCCTTGGTGAGCGAATGACCAGGCTCTCAAATCGCAAAAAAGAAACGAAGTCGAGTTAACAAGTGCTGTTTATTAATTTGTTGTTTTCTCTACGAGTTGTTTAGTTATCCAGTGTATGGCCTTTGTGGGGTTCCGGCTAAGAACCCCCCAACCAAAACCCTCCGAGTTCACCCTCAACACAACACCACCAAACCCAAACCCCCACACACAGTTTTCATAAAATAAAAATAACGTTTTTAGGAACAGTAGATATAAAGGCGAGCGGCAAACGAGCCGCCGTCACGCGTTTACATTTAGTTCGCGTTTCTAGGGAATATCCTTCAGTGCTCAAGGTCCAAAATGCAGTTTTTGACAAGATTTCTTATAGTTCCCACATATTTGCATTCAGGGGGGGGGGGGGGGGCAACCAGGAGGTTTCGCTAGTGCGGTTTTGGTGACGGGGGGGGGGGGCACCGGGGGCTGGTGTTTTGGTGGGGGCTTATGTTCAGGGGGACATGTTTGGGCGCTTCAACACAGATGAAGACAATTTACAATTACCCATTTTAATCTGTTTTTCTTTGGATTTCTTGTTCGATACAGATATTTATGTATCTATATTGAAAGCAGACACCCATAACATTCGACATTTTCTCTACTGAAAGTAGAGGCGACATCTACCATAAAACTAGATTTTTTTTTACTATAACTTTCTTTTTTGACTTGCTGCGTTAAATCTCGATTCCGTTTGGTGTTTTAGATGTGAATGGATGACTGCTACTGTTCTCAAGTAAATAACAATAATCTTTATTCTTTTCCCTTTATCACAATGCATTAACATGGGTATCCTTCAAAAAGAAGAAAAGAAAAACACAAAAAGACGCAACATGAATAACACACACGATGAGCCATCACTTCGATTTGAGGATGGTGTCGTTAAAATTCCTTCTTTTAAAGTTTAACTGAAAAGGGCAGAGATTGGGACGGTCTTTTTACCCCTCACTTATTCACTTAAAGAGGCTTGAAGACCCGATGAAAATGCATTACGTCGTTGCTCCGCTATTCACGAATAATCAATTTTCAAATACTGGAATTTCCCTGTCAGATTTGTGGTACTACCTGTGTTGCATGCTTTACGAAAAAGATTTATGATTTTTTTTGCTCAGGCACTAAGCAGTGTTCACCAAGCTTATCACCGCCCACTGAAAAGCCGCGTTTGTGTTCAGATTCAAATATTCCGCGTCATAGTAGAATTCGCGCTGTGGGGACAGCTGTAGATACTCTGAACCTCACTACGAATGCAGATAGTGGAAAATCGAAAAATCTCTTAGCAGAATCCAAATAACTCACTATATTTAACTAAATGATACAAAAATAAGTTTGCTTTTCAGTTAAACTTTAAGCTTTAACCAGAATGTCTTAATGTTTTTGGCTTCAACCCCACCATCGGTGGAATTGACTCTATGTGTATTGATTTAAATTGAACGAAACATTAAAATGTGCGTATTAAAAGTGTATATTTTTAAATCTGTGATTATTTACAGTTCTGAGTTCTGTGTCTATTTACAATTTACCAACTATTTTTACAGTTATTCCCTGGGAAAGCGCAGAAGCTTTCACCCAGAATTTGCACAATCCTTGTTATACATCACTATCAAATACTTTCACAGAACTCTCTCTCACAGAACACAGTCTCTGCGTTACTTTCCTCTTTAAAGTTTAACCGAAAAGAGCTGGGATAGGACAATATAGTTACAATCACTTATTCACTTAAATTGGCTTGAAGACCCGCTGAAAATGCGTTACTTCGTTGTTCCGCTATTCACGAATAGTCGATTTCCAAATAGTGGAATTTCCGTGTGATTTGTGGCACCTCTATGCGCTTGTATCTGTGTTGTATGCCTTACGAGAAAGATTTATGATTTTTTTTTGTTCTGGCACCAAGCAGTCTTCACCAAGCTCACCGCTGTCCCCTGAAAAGCCGCGTTTAGGTTGAGATTCAAATTTCCCGCGTAAGAGTAGAATTTACGTTGCGGGGACGGCTGCAAGATGTTCTGACCGTCATAACTAGAGCAGATAGTGGAAAATAAAAAAAATCCCTTAGTAGAATCCAAATAATTCAGTGTATTCAATGAAATGACACACACAAAAGTTGGCTTTTCAGTTAAACTTTAAGTAGCAAGTAAGTAAGTACCCAATTTATTTACAGCCCACCATTTCGAAAAAGCGGAGTAAATGAAAGAAAATAAATAAAATACATAAAGACACAGGAAAAGACGCTAATTTTCAATTTTCGGCCAGGAAGTAGTGGAGTTCTATTTTCCCTTTTCCTTCTCCTCCATCCCTCTCTTGTCGTAACAATGTCTTGCTGAAATCCTAAGATAGGGGATTCTCGTTCTACCCTGTTATGTGTAAGTTCGGCTTTGCTCCTTGCATTCCTTGCGTCATTAAGTACTAGAAATAAAGACTAAGGAGAAATATGATATCAAGTCATGCCGATGCAATTTAGCCTCTATTTTACTTTTCAACACAGTATAGTCATTCGAGTTGTAAAGTCTGTCTTTGTTTAGGGCCTACTTGAATTTCTAGTGCCCTTAGAAAAGGTTTCTTCCTTTAGAATATGTGTTTTCTTTATTGACCACGCTTTGGGTCCAGGCTTGACGGATCCGGTGTGTTGAATTGCCTCCGTGTACACACAAAACGTAAATTTGAGAAAGCCTTCAAGCAGCATCGCACAAATGTGAAAAATGAATATACGGAGAAAATAATCAACGATCCAAGTCGTTTATGGAAAGACCGCGTGAAAGATCGCCAAAACACGCCTAAGTCCATGCCTTGTGATCCCAACGACTGGCGAGCCTATTTTACGAGCGAATTTAGTGCCCCCGATCCCAGTGTAGCTAGACCTTATACCGAGCAACTTGAATCTGTTCTATCAAATTCGAGTTTTCCGGACTTCACCGTATCTGTTTCGGATGTAACTGCAAATGTCTTTAAGCTGAAAAAGAAAAAATCGCGCGGAGTTGACGGTTTGTGTGCACTTCACCTTGTGAATGGTACTCGTCTTTTGTATGAAATGTTAACATTATTGTACCAGATCATATTCGTTATCGGTGTTGTACCCGACGTTTTCTGTACAGGACAGCTTACACCCATCCTGAAAAAAGGGAAGCCAGCAAACATTTGCTCCTCGTATCGCCCAATTACCGTGTCGCCAGTTTTATGCAAGCTTCTTGAAATGCTTATATTGTCGAATGTTAGACACTGTTGCCAAATGCCAAACCACCAGTTTGGTTTTACAGTAGGTCTTGGTTGCGCTGACGCTCTTTTCGCCCTTGCTGCTATTTTGTCTGATTCTGAGGCAACGGGTGACCCACTAGTTATTGGTTCTTTTGATGTAAGCCGGGCTTTTGACTCGTCGGTGCATGCGCAGATCCTTCTAGAAGCGTATAAACAAGGGCTAAATCTGTGTATTGTTAGAGTTTTATACTATATGTACAATAACCTTAGAGCGCAAATCAAAATACCTTCAAGTCCGGCCGAATCCGTTGTTGTACCGGTTCGTAAAGGGGTCAGGCAAGGCTCAGTTGTGTCTCCGAGTTTGTATAACAATAGTGTTTTGCCAGCACAAGCCCAGGTAGCTACGTCTTGTGTTTCAAAAGGGATCGATGTTTCGTTGATGACGTATGCAGACGACCTGCTTAATTTGAACAGGTCTGCCGATCGACTATCGAAGAACTTTGATGTGTTGAATAGGGAATACAATAACGTAGGTTTATCGTTTAATGTGTCGAAATCGGCTGTATTGTTTTTCAACGCGGAGTATTGCGAAGAAGAAATTTCTTTAGGCGATTCAGTTGTTAGACCATCTGAGAGTATTACCTACCTTGGTTTACCAATCGGTCGAAGCCTCCACTCCACCGCAACGCTGCTTGTACGACACGTAGAGGCGAAAATCCGGATTGCGTACGGGTCAATTATTGGTAACAGACATCGGTTCTGCCGTAGATACCTCGCGTCGCTGTATAATGCCATTGCTCTTCCACATGTACTGTATATAGCACCTTTTTGGAAATACTTGTCGTCCGCCCAGTGTGCAAAAGTAAGAGTTCTTTTTTTTTCGATTCGCGAAGTTCCTTCTGAGACTTCCCCCGTGGACGAGGAACTCCTATATCATGCGTACGTACGGTGTATCCGATCCAACAGTTTGTGTTAACCGTGTCGTTGTGAATTTTCTGGAAAAGGCTAAGGAAAGAGCGAACCCGTGGCTAGCCATCCTGTGCCAGTAGTCTTGTTAATGTACATAGTGTGTAAATACTGTTGATGATGTTCCGTAGTGTGATTCTTCTTTTCTTTTCTTTTTCATTTTCATACTCCGTCCTAATTCCATGTGAATTTTCGGGTAATAAAACTACTTACTTACTTACTTACTTACTAATGTGTCCTGTTCCGGTCAACATCTGGGGATAGAGGAGCAGGGTCGAATTGCTAGTCCCGAGTGTGAGCCGTTTTGTTGGTTAGTCCAGTGTCTACATTCGCCACCTATATATGTATTAGTCCTTAGAACCAATATAGAACAATCGCCTACTAGTCTTGTCTACAACTATTAACATTAATATAAACACTGCAAAAGACATAAACCCCAACACAGCAGTGTCCATAGAGCTTACCCGCAAGATAGGAGATGCTTTCAGTCTGTTTACCAATACCTCCGTCAGTTCCCGTGAGATTCCCCTTCCCGGGACAGATCGCTAATAAGTCAAATAAATAAGGTGACTGACTGCTTTTTTGTTCTTCTACTGATGATCTATTTTTTCCAGGGTACCTTTATTCAATTCGAGGAACCAAGGATCTACCGCTATACTTTTCCCTGAATACATCTATTGGGAATCGCAGATGTCACATCATTTGAAGCTATAAACGCAGACCACTGGTCCATGCAGAGGCTGGAGAGCAAAAAATTGAGGATCTACATTCCGAAGATATCCTCAGCTCCAACACGAGACACCTTCGACGTGGTCTAAGGAAGCGGTCGGAGATCTTTACTTACTGGGGGAAGATGGTATGCATGGCAAGGCTGAGTAGAATCTAGTATGTCTGATGGAGCTGCAGATAGCGAAGGAAGAGTCTTCAACATAAAATCTGGTCTATCTATTTACATTTACTGTCACATCGTGAACGTGTCCGAAAGCTTTTTAGTTTGCTGTAAATGCTGCATTTAATGCTGCATATTTATTTATTTTTGTCCGAAAGCTGTTACCTTTATTTCTTCTCTGAAACTTATAGAATACCGAAATTTAAGTTTGGAAGAAGAAGAAGAAAAAAAAGAATTAGCTGTATAAAGGACGACTTAAGTAGCGTGCACACACAGTCCGAATTTCGCAGTCCGGTGCGAATTTCCTTCCCCGCTCCGGAATTTTGACGCATCGCATGCGGATTCGGTCCGATAATATCGTTCCGATTTGAGTAGAAAATATTCTACTTTTACCGGAGCGAATTTTAAACGCATGCGAAATTGTGCCCTGAGAATTGAAAAGTTAGAAGCTGTGTTTGAAATTTCAACTGTTTATACGACCTATTTAATGTCATCTGCATTCGTTCATTCGGCAATCAATCAGCATCATCTGACTGTAGGCTAAGCAGTGGGTTTTTCAAACCTGGGGCCAAGTTTCACGTCTGAATTTCGTTTTATCTGAAAAACCTGTCGGACATCGTGACGCGAATTTCGTATGCGCGTTTTCGCGTACGGAATCTTACCGGACTGTGTGTGCACTTAGCTTTAGACTTCGTAAAGTTTTTCGCAAAGTATGCTCCGTAAAGTTTGTCGCCGGTAAGACGGGAATTCGACCTAAATAACATTACGAAAATGTTGTGTGGCGATTTGTTCTAGAAAGAAAAAGATTCTAGGAAGATACTAGGAGAATCGCCGTGCTCCCCAGTTTAGTCTTGAAAATTCAGCATAAAATTTAGCATCATTGCTGGATTTCTCGATGAATTTTATGCTGAATTAACGATGCATTAACTGAGCGAAAATCTAAGCCCGAAAGCAAAGTGCTGCATAAAATCCTGAATTAATTCAGCATTTTCGTTCGTTTCGGAGCTTTCGGACACGTTCCGTATATCTTGACGTTAGCCGGAACGCAACAGCTGGCTGAACCATGTTTCCACACAACAGTTGGTTTGGTTTTCAAGTTCTAAAACAAGACCTGAATTTTAACAACGGTAGTAGGGAAGTTGGATTTTGTTGAGATGTAAACGATCAAAACAATTTAACTGAAACAGCGAATCTAAAATCCCAATCGTAAACGATTGGAAACAACTGTTTCCGATCGTGATTTTTACAACTCTTTACGATCGTTTCAGGTGTTTTCGATCGTTTTCAATTGTTTTCGATCGCTTTCAGTTGTTTTCATTTGGAAATAGTTGGTTTGGTTCTCAAGTCCCGAAACAAGACCATATTTTTAGCAAACGGTAGCTGGACTGTATATGGTCTAAATAGTTTAACTGAAACAGTGAATATAAATCCCAATTTTAGACAACTGGAAACAACTGTTTCCAATCGTAATTTGTTTTCGATCGTTTTCAGTTGTGTTCAGTCGGGAACAGTTTGTTTGGTTTTGAAGTCCTGAGACAAGACCTGATATTTAAGAACGGTAGGAGAGTATTCTGTTGAGTTGTGAACGATCAAATAGTTTAACTGAAACGGTAAATCTGAACTGTAAATTTACAACTGTTTACGACTGTTTTTTTAAGTGTCATTAAACAACTGTTTACGATCGTTTTCAGTTGTTTTCGATCGGAAATTAAGTCGTAAACAACTATAAGCAATTGTTAACAACTGTAAAAAATTGTTAACAAATGTAATGTAATTGTTAACAATTGGAAACAGTTGTTAACAATTGGAAACAGTTGTTAACAATTGGAAACAGTTGTTTCCGATCGTAATTTTACGATCGTTTTTTTCGTATCCATTCAAAACAGTCGTTTTCAATTGTTTCCAATCGTTTTCAATTGTTTTCGATCGGAACCAGTTGGTTTTGTTTTCAAGTCGTGAAATACAGACCTGAGTTTTAACAACGGTTATAGGGAAGTTGACTTTTTTTAGTAGCAAACGATCAAAATAGTTTAACTGAAAAGCTGAATCTGAAATCCCGATCGTAAACGACTGGAAACAATTGAAAAATTTTTACAACTGTTTACGATTTTTTTTTTCGAAAGTTGTAAAAGACGTGGAGATGCTTGAAGTTGAGAGCTGTCATCCGTGTTTATGCTATTTTCACTTTTCTTTGAAGCGCAAAATATTTCTAAAGCAGCTTTCGCAGTCAAAGCCCCCTTTATACTGCTAAAGCGTCATCTGGTATTTTTCTAGATTGCTGCCGTTTAATCGGAAATTTTTAAGAAAAAAAATTTGCCTGTATATACCACATTGCAAATATTGCTCCTTAACATCTCTGACTGCACTGAATCACAGAAAATTAAGCATTAGGTCAAGTTGGAGAGAAGTCGAAGTCCTTCCACTAATCGACAAGCGACAGTTAAGGCATAGGGGTGAAGGTGGAGGGTGTCGAAAAAGAATCTGCAGTCCGAAAGTCCGATCGTAAAAATACAATGAGATATGCATTTATTATATTTTTTTTACTCGCCAGCTTTGGCGGATACAAAGAAATGAATTGAATTGAATTGAATTGGAAACAACTATTTCCAATCGTAAAATAACAATTGGAAACAATCGGTTTCAATCGTAAACAACTGTTTTCGATCGTAAAAATACAAATAGAAACAACTGGTTTTGATTGAAAAATACGATCGTTAACAACAGTTTACAATCGCAAACAATCGGTAGCAACTGTTTACAATCGCAAACAATTGGATACAACTGTCTACAATTGTAAACAACTGTTTCCAATCGTAAAAAAAACAATCTTTTAAGATCGTTTCCAAGTGTTTACAATTGTTTACGATTGGAAAAACGTCCCATAATACAATTGTAAAAAAACGATCGTTTACGATGGTTTTTTTTACAATTGTTTACGTTTACGATCGTTTACGACTTGAATTATTTCCATACGGGTATGCCCATGCCTCTTTCTCACATTCATTCCGTCTGCACTATTCCCCAGTTTGACCCTGATCAGTAGTTATGGAGCCCCGCGGCATATTAATTTTGTTCTCTCGCAAACCTAAGCCACTTTGGACAAATCATATTTCAACAAGGGAAACAAGAGCCTGCATTGAAAGAGTAGACTGAAGTTACACTGAAAGTGAGGAGTGATATTCTAAACATCATTATGTATGAGCCCGAAAATTGCAATTAAATATTCCTTGAGTCTAATTTCGAGATTTTCAGAAAAAATTAATAAATACTAGTCTATAGCTTGGGGACTAAACGAGATACTGGAAAAAATTAAATTTTTTCTAAGAGGTTGTAAGGAATAAAGTGAGATGTCCTGCAACTAAATTGGGCTAGTACAACCTTATAAAAATAATAAAAGTCTGGACATATTTTACAGCCCTAAAAAGGGTATTTTTTCGCGTTTAGAAGGTTAAGCCGTCACCTCCAGCTTTGCCACCACCCATGTTGAGATTCAGCGTGGTCGATATAGTCAGAGACTATCGTCAAACTGATTGTGTCTTTCTGATCACCTAGTCATCACTTTGTAGGGGTCTGGCGCCCGGACTAATAGCAAATAGTAATATCCGCTTTGTGGTTTCGAGATTACATAACTAAGAAGCGGCAGGGACCCATAAATTTCCTGTAATGACTCGCCATTCAGGGGGCTTGTCATTTCCTATGCTTCTATGTTGCTATGTTGCCCGAGCCTCATCTAGTTTCCAAAAATTCCGCTTGGGTCGAATCGGCGTTCTTGCTCAGATAGACAAAATTTGTTCGGACTGTTCAGCATGCCACCAGGCACCTAAGCTAGGACAAAAGATCCAGGATACTCTTCCATTACAGAGAAATATTCCTAGTTCAGCACAACAGCTGCGAAAAATTTTGTCTATCTGGATAGTCGGGTATTTTATCCCCATGGCTATTTTACAAGCCCCCTGAATGGCGAGTCATTACAGGAAATTTATGGGTCCCTGGAAGCGGTAAGAAGCATTTATCGAAGGGAGAAAAAGTGGCTTGTGTCAGAATGGTTTGAAGCAAAATTTAACCAAATAGGGCTAAAGATACGACAGTCTAGTTTCAATCACCTATTCACTTAAATGGGTTTGAAGACCCGAAGAAAATATGTTGGTTCGTTAATTCGCTGCAATTAATTTTCTCGAAAGAACTTACTCTTTCGACTTGTCGTAGAGCTCTACGAGCTTGTAGGCTACCTCTATGGTACAAGCAAAGAACAAAAATGGCAACTTTCAGTCCTCGTGATCGTGCTGTCTAGGATCGAACATTTCTTGAGCTTCGGTTTGTTAGGCACTGAAATCCACGCTTTTGCTGACATTCAAATCAGACTCCAGGACTAGATCCCAAGATGGAGAAAAAAAGGTTTTGAAGAGTCAGTAGCCTATAAATCAGTGCATCCCAATCCAGGATAAATAAAAAAATTGACTTTTCAGTTATACTTTTGAGAGGGATATCAAAACTAACCAGAAACCGAACTGTTTATGACTATGAGCTAAAGGAAAAAGCTAAAGGATGTTTCTTAGGAAACCTAAATATACCGAAACTTGAAAAAGAGCAAAACGAAACGCTGACCCAGGATTTCACGCCGGAAGAAGTAAAGAGAGCCACAGAAGAGACAGGAAACAACAAGTCTCCTGGACTTGACGGTTTGCCTCACGAATATACAAAAAACACAAGAGGGATTTCTCGGAGATATTTGCGAAAATGTTTAATCAAATACTAAATGATGAAGAAAGGATAGCTTTAGACTCAACAGGAGCAATGAAACTCCTACCAAAAAGCGGTGACCTACACGACCTAAGTAACTGGAGACCTATAACCATCACACCGTGTGACTACTGAATTTTCGAAACTCTCAGCAAACAGATTAAAGAGGGTACTAGCCAAAGTACTGAGTAAGCACCAACAAGGAGGAGTAGCTAAACGAAAGACTTCGGATATTCTAGCTTCCATAAGAAACGTGCTTATCCAGAGCGAGAAATTAAAGAAAAAGCAAAAGTCAAGGCTATGTATTACAAACATACGGCATTGATCCGAGATTTATAAAAATGGATCGAAAAACTGTATGAGAGAGTAATACAAGTGATAGTCATCGGCAGTCAAGTAGCCGAAGAATTCGGAGTAGAACTTGGAGTAAGACACGGTTGCCCCCTTAGTCTACTTTTATTTGAACTATATTTCGACCCGTTGCTGAGATACTTGGAATCAGAGATGAAAGGGATAAAACTAGAGGACGTAACGCTGAAACTAAAAGCTTTCGTTGACGATCTTAATACCTTTACAAGCAGTGACGAAGATCACAAAAAAGCAGTCAGCTGCATTGAAGAGTATTGTGGGATATTTAAGCTTGAGCTGAACAGGAACAAATATGAAACATTATGCCTCGGAGAAGAGAATAGAATGGAAATTAACAACATAAAGCGGGTAGATGAAGTAAAAATCTTGGGGGTTAGATTCCAGAAAACGTGGGCCGGGACCGAGAAAATAAACTGGGATCTCACTACTGGAAACTTTAGAAATGAAACGAGCTCTGGATACGGAAGGGGCATGACAATCTTCCAGAAAGCCCAATATGTGAACATATCTGCATGTCCTATATTGGGGTATTTCGCAAGCATCTCGATTCTCAAGAAAAAGGACGTCAAGAAGCTTAAGAGTGCAATATATGGTTTTGTATAGCAAGGGATCGAGCCACACGGAAGCAAAATCACTGACATGTTTTTGAAAAAGGAAGATGGAGGGCTCCAGATAATAGAAACTGAATCGAAATCTAAAGAAATTTGCGTGAAAACCCTGGCAGAAAGCATTATCAGCGAACAAGAATCCGAACTGAAGAACTGGTTTACTGCTTACAACGAAAAAAAGTGTTTCCCCAAAAAGCTGGAGAACCGTTTTAAAGAAGCTCGTGACCTGACGGAAAATAAAATAGTAGACTTCGAAAAAGGAACCCTTGATAGGAAGGAAATAAAAGAGTACTATTTCAAAAAGTCGAACCTACCTAATTTAAAGATGGTACAAGATGGGGAAAAGACGGAAAAGGAAGTAAAAGAAATTTTCAGCATTTTGCATGGCCTTATGCTTGCTCCGAAAGTTAAACAACATTTATACCAGCAAATAAATAATCTACTATCAACACGAGCAAGAAAAAAAAGAATTAACGAGAAAGAAACAGAAACAATCTTGCATGCTTTGATAGAATGTGAAGCACTGAAAAGAACAAATAGAGCAACTAAAAAATGTGCTACAGGAAACTACAGGTAGCAAAGCTGCCCTCGATAAGCTCCTAAAACTAGGAGGCGATAATGAAGAAGAGAAACAAGACCGATCGGCCGTATCCATAGGGGCAATCTATAGCTACTACGCATGGAAAGCGAGCACACAAGAAAAAGAAGAAAGCTATGTTCTGGAAAAGACATTGGCAGCATGAGGGCTGTTGAAAGAGCTGACACAAGATGGTATGGTATGTAAATAGAGCAAAAATTGTAAATAAATATATGTTTTAACAGTAGTTCCTAATTTTATTCCGTTGGGTTTTTTACTGGAATTTTATTTTTTCAGGATTATAAAAAATGCCCAATAACACAAGGCCCAGTGAAGGTATTGATTTGATTATAATTATTATATAGTATCAGTGTATTTTAAAATATGTTAGTTAAATGATTTATATAGTGCTCAGTGTATTTTAAAATATGTTGGTTAAATGATTTTTTATTTATTAGTGATGTTTTTTAGTTGAATATGTTAAAGATGGGAGCAGCCCCTTGAAGTCGTGGGCGTTTTTTTTATCCTTTTTTACCGTTTCCAGTAAAGTAGTTAAATTTGAAGAGTTTGAGTGTATTTTGAGTAGCCAGAACGGAAGATGGAAATTTGTATATATAATGAAAATAATTTTTATGTCTTGTCGTTTTGTCTTTTGTCCTTGTTTTTGTGCCAGTAAAACAGCTGGTGCTGGTTGATGACCTGATTTGTGAAGGTGTGTTTAATTGAGGATCTTTTATTTTAATGTTCACAAATGTTTAATACTTTAGATTTAGTTGTTTAAAGTGTAGTTGCACAAATTATTTCAAAAATTTAAATGAGAGAATTAATTTCCAAATATTAGGGGGGAAGAATAGTAAATAAAACATGGGTTTATTTTCGAAAGTTAGGTGACGTGAATAGTTAAAAGTGGGTAAAAATAGATTAAAATTAACGTCACTGAAGGATGGAGGAGTAGCCACAAAAAGTACGAAATCTGATTTCTTAGTTTTTCAAACGATATAAAAATAAGTAAATCAAAAAAGATGACACGAAAAAAAAAATGAGATAAAGGAACGAACCTGTTCGCGTTCATTTGGTTCATTTGGTCATTTGGTAACTCCCTCGTAGCTACAGGAATTCACGCGTAACTGCCAACTTTTTAACATCTGATCCTTCGGCAAAGCTTTCCTCCATTGCCCCTCAACGTTTCTGCCCTTGACCATTTTTCAATTTTCCATCTACGAAAAATATTTTTTAGACCTAATTAGTCCCTTTTTGTGTTTTGCTTGTTTGGTTTTATCCTTTATTCAAACAATGTTTCAAAGTCAGCTTGGGCTCAAAGAATATTTATGGTTTTATCCTGTGCATTTACTAGGTTATCGAAAGCTCAGTATATTTTTGTCTTTCTTTTTGGCTCTTTTACTCTTTCAGTGTGTTGAAAAAATTCAATATCAAAGGAGGAGCCTCCTTTCACCTGGCACCGATTGTCTTTGCCGGGGTTCAGGTCAGCAGCTCCTAATAAATGAAACAAAAACCTATCGTTAAACGCCTGGATGTACTCATTTTAAGTTCAGTTTGAATGTGACACTTAAACCGCATCTTATCACCTTCAGCTGTTTAAAATCCCAATTCATATTTTCTCGATTCTCGTGTACTCCCCGGTAAACGGTAGGGCAGACCGTTAAAATCTTGCTGAAACGAGATAACTCGAAAGTTTTCTTGCATTAGTAATGCATATCACTGCGGAACGACCTAATTGTGTGATTCAGAGCTACGCAGCTGTAGGAATATCAAATAAGGAGATTACAACATCTTTACTGTTTTCCCACTCAGCTGAAACGTTAAGCTCCTGTTACGTATTAGCTGAAGTAGAAATGAAAATGTTCTTCTGTTATAAATGATCCCATTCGCTTTTCTGTTGGATAAAAGATGAAGTAACCACATTTGCCTATTATTCAGAATTTGGTGTTAAGACTAATATATATCCAAATGATGCAAAGACGAAATTTGTAAAGTAAGAAAATCTTTGTATAAAAATAATAATAATAATGTATTTTTGACCCGCTACAAAAAATCAAAGCGGAGCACCAATAAAAGAAACAAAACAAACACTTCACAAACAAAAAGAAAAAGAAACAAAAGCAAACAAGAAGGGCCACTGTGGGCGGGCAGATACTTATATTGCGTATAAGTTGAATGGGGTAATTTACCAGCAAGCTCCGTAAGTTTCGACGAGCCAATATCAGGGAAACTGGAAAAAGATGTGAGGTTCCAATTTCTGTACCATGGAGGCAGATACAATAGAAAGCGGGCCTCGGAGTGGAAAATCTTTTTTTTTAGTTCTGGTTGAAGCAGGGAAATCGAGCGTACGTACTCGTAAAGGATACCCCGCGCTACATAGTGTGTCTGCTAAGAAGTCCGGCGACAGCTGGCCGAATTAAAAAATTAGCTATGCTTGCAGAAAGCTACACAAGTTTTCGGCTATTTCTTCTTTGTATATCCCTTGTCTTGGATGAAAATTTTGGCACAACCGGTGCCAATAGGCTTTCTGACCAATAGGCTTTTGAGAAACAATGATCGAGTGACTGATATGTCACGGACATGGCAATAAACATGGCAAGCGTGATAAACAGTGTAATGATAATAGAGGAGATCGGATACACTTATGAAGTATAGAATCACGGGAACGAGAACAGATGGAAATACTATTGAATTGTAATGAATTACTACCATCGGGACAACATGTCCTTGAACACTAGAAGCTGAAGGTCGCTCCTCATCTTTCGACCTATTATGTTAGGCAAAGACTTAATTTAGTTGCTATCTTGCAGTATTCATTCAGCCGTCGTACTGAAAGGACGCATTGATGTGCGCTGTGTGCTGACGTCATAGATCCGAAATGATTGCCGAGACGAGTGACATGAATTTGATGTATTCGCCCGCGCGGAATTTTGTTCAGTATAACAGGGAAAAGGGCGTGGAAGATGAGATAATTAAGAAGTTTGGAAGAGAGTTCTTTGAACACGATCTCGTGATGAAAGCTAAGACACTTCTCTGCTCGATTGTAGACCCTGATGTACCGCCGAAAAAACGTCAAGGCCCCAATGCCGTTTTCAGTCATTTTAGTGACATGCTGGAAATCTTCGCAAAATGTGATACTGATGGCACGGAACTTCCTAATTTCGTGATCCTGTCACCATTCGAAGTGCCGTGTATTCCCGCCAGTGCCTTCGCGCGACTGAACGCGAAGTTGAACAGTTTAGAGGAAATGGTGAAAACCCTATCAAATCAGTTTGGTTCATACAACGGACAGTTCCCGGAACTTCCTCGAAAGGCCGCTCCAGCAGCTGATACACACGCAATGGTTGTTGTTTCAAAGTTACCTGAAACACTAAACGACCCCCTCCTCCGGAAGCAATTGATCGACCAAGTTAAAGGCCACGAGTCCATATCGAGTGTGCGCCCCAAAGGGAACAAACTCCTCGTAAATATTGAAAAGTCCGTAGCCGCCGATTTCTGTGATTCCATCGTATCTATAGTGACTGGCACAGTCACCAAAGTCGTCTCCAAACGCCACTTTGGACTCCTAAAAGGTATCCCAGTCTCTTTCGAGGTCAGTAACTTCGCTGGCTACCCGGGCATTTCTGGTGTGAAACGGCTTGGCTCTTCCCAAGCCGTAAAAGTCGAGTTCATCGATAGTTTTGAAAAAGCTAAGGCTCTCAAGAATGGACTAAAACTCGAATACGAATATTTCTCCGTCTATGATTTCATTGAAACGCCCCGTTGCTGCTTCCGCTGCAGATCTCCTGAACATTTCCAATCCCAATGCAGTAGCCCGGTAGAAAAATGTGCGCGTTGCGCTGGCAACCACGCCATATCAAAGGACTCTCCCTGCACTAACCCCCCCAAATGTGCGAACTGCGACGGAGACCATCCCTCGTATAGTCTGCTATGCCCAGTGATGAAAGCACGTGCTGTAGGTGGTGCCCGATAATGACACACCCAATATCTATCGTCAGCTTCAACATAAATGGAACCCGTCACAAAGAGCACTACATAGATGAGCTACTGTTAAACTACGACATTGTGCTCCTTCAAGAACACTTACTCACGGCCGCTAGCTCGAACGCCCTTAAAAGAAGCACTGACCATTTACTTTTTCTTACGAATGCTCGAGCCACTTTTGGGCGGCCATCCGGTGGCCTTGCGTGTATGATCAATCGGAAATTTAGTGCTTTATCACCGGTGTGCTACCATAGTGATGAATATATTTTAGCAGTGAGACTTGGTAAAGTGATTCTGGTCAATATATATCTACCGTGTGATCGTAAAAATTTGATTTCCCTCAACAAGTTTTCAAAAGCTTGCGCTTCGCTTGAGAGGCTGCTAAAGTCAATTGTTTCGCAGGGTTACCAATTTGTTATTGCAGGAGATTTTAACAGTGATTTACTAAAGCCGTCAGCTCGAACTGATTTAGTACTTGATATTCTTCCTGATTATAAGTTAGTTCATAAGGATAAAATGTACACTTATGTTCATAATTCTGGTAGCTTTTCGAACATTGACCATGTTGTTGCCTCTCCCTCTCTTGATATTTCGTCTATATTAGTCACTGAGGATGAAAATGATGTGGATCATTTACCTCTTTCATTTACAATTGCTGCAACTGATATAGCACTTTCATCTATTAGATCTGATAGAAGTCATAAGTGGTTTATACGTAGGAACTGGAATCGTGCTGATTTGTTGCTGTATACTGTTACGCTATCTTCCCTCCTTAGTAATATCAAAGTTCCATTCCACCTTTTGCAGGCTTCTGAGCGGTATTCAAATGACAATTCGTGTCTTAATAATTATTACGACCAGATCGTTTCGAGTTTGAGGTTGGCGGAAGAAGTGGCCGTGCCGGAAGAAAGAATTCGAAAAAATACTCGGAAATCAAATTGGTCTCTTGACCCAGAACTGAAATTAGTGAAGAATAAGGCTAAGTTTTGGTTAAGACTTTGGGTTTCTTGCGGCAGACCACGTTCTGGCACCGTGTTTGATATTAAGCAACGAACTAAGCGTATTTATAAGAAGCATGTTCGTTCGATCAGTTCAAAAGGACTCGAGTTCCCACGTACACAAGGTGATTGGTCAAATGTAATTAATGCAGACAAAATTGATGGAAAGTCGTCGCTCAGTGTTATCAGTGATTCCGCATGGAATTCGTATTATACGTCAATGTTTAGTGCCGCTAATTTTTATGTTCATGCCGTTTATTCTAAGTTGCTGAGTGCTTCACTTCCCCCATTTCTCACTCAAGCACATGTTCTCCCCGTGTCTTCGTCATCGGTCTCACTTGCTATTAAGCGTCTCCGTTCCTCTTCTGTTGATAACGACGGAATTTCGGCTCGACATCTAAGAATAAATTGTCCACCTCTTGAGCAACATCTTCAATTGCTCTTCCAAATGTGCCTGAGTTCCTCTGCCGTTCCCAATAGTTTTCTTTGCGGAATTGTAACATCAATTATTTAAAAAAAGGCAAACCCCCTTCGGAGTGTACCTCTTATCGTCCCATCACCGTTTCATGTACGATTAGCAAAGTCTTCGAGTATGTACTACTCCCCTCATTTATTAATAATGTTAACTTCGGAGAAAACCAATTGGGTTTCCAAAAAGGTATTGGTTGTCAACATGCCCACCGAGTTCTTTCGTCTCTCCTGGTTGAGGCAACTAAAAAAGGCTTGGAACTGCATATTTGTGCTTTGGACCTGTCGAAAGCTTTTGATAGCATTGTACATACCCAAGCCCTTTTCTCGCTTTTTTCACATGGCATAAATATTTCTATTATTTTTTTATTACGTTATTGGTATACAAATTCTTTTCTGCGCACTAAAGTGGATGGACAGATATCCGATTTTAGAATACCGATAAAACGTGGCGTTCGACAGGGCGCGGTTCTCTCACCATCCATTTTTAAAATGTGCATCTCTAACATCCTGTCTTCTATACCTACCACTTGTATTATTAATTCCATTAATATCTCTTATATTGCTTATGCCGATGATATTCTGCTGATAAGTCGAAGCAAGACCGGATTAAAGAAGTCAGTTTCTTTTGTTTCAGCTGCTTTCGACCGGATCGGTCTGGCTCTGAACGTTAATAAATGCGAATACTTATCTTTCAATTCAACTAACCAAGAGCCGCTTATTCTCCCAACTAAGACTATCCCCCTTGTCACATCTCTTCGGTGGTTGGGCATCCACATTACTAACAGCCTCAAATCGTTCCGGTCTCAATCGGTTAATGATGCAAAAAGAAAGATTCAAGTATCATACTCGAAAATCGTTGCTAATCGTGGGAAATACAATAAAAAAGCCCTTAGTAAACTTTACAGCAGTTTTACCGACCATTCTATCTTATTTCTTTCCGGCCTCTCTTCAGTTTTAAAGAAAAAAGATCTTCATTCCCTCCGTTCTTGTTATTACCGATATGCAAAATTCCTCCTTTTCCTACCTCCCTGGTATAAAAACAGACATCTGATTTCGCGTTACAAGCTTCCGGATATATCGCTGAAACTTTCGGCCATAAGTAAAAAATTGTCCACAACGTCCCATCTCAGCTTCCCCGCACATCACGGCTTGTCCCTTCTTCTAGCGTGAATTCTAGTGTATTTTAGTGTTTTGTGTTCTTTTTCATTGTTTGTACTCCGCTATTCTGTCTTTTCAGCGGGTTATAAAAATAAATAATAGGCAGAACAGAGAACGGCATAAAGAAAACGGAGTTTTACAAAAAACGCGGCTAATGAAAAAGGCCTCAAGAGCAGGGGCGTCGCTATGGGGGTGTGTGGGGAGTGGTACCCCCCCCCCCCCCCCCCCTCCAAGAAAGAAAAAGCTAAAACGGGCGCTCGCAGAGCGCCCGACCACAAAAACTCAGCTAAAACGGGCGCTCGCAGAGCACCCGACCACACAAATTTAGCTAAAACGGGCGCTCGCAGAAGACAGTTGTCAAATCATGAATTTCATCCTGCAGCACACAGTTTTAACCTGAGTTTTAACACGATTTGTTGTGTACTAATGTCTCTGGATTCAAGTAAAATCAGCTTGATTTTCCTTGAGGCGTAGGTACATTTCCAATACTTTATTAGTTTCATGCAAAGATCCTTTGTATTTTAGTAGAAAACCATTTAATGACAAGAATTTTTCTACAGTCCGACGTTTAAACTAAATCGGTTTCGTGATCAACGAGAGAAGATTTAATGACGGGTCTGATTATTACTATACGTCAATTGATTTTTATTTTGTGTTTTAGCTCTAAATTCAGAACAAGTAAACTCCATTTCAATTTTTTTTCTAGATGATCAGTAGCCTACTTCTTTCTTTCGAAAGGCTCGAACTGAAGCACATTATCCAACTTCCAGCTAAATGTCTCACATTTTTCTTGATTCGTCGTGAACAAAGACAGACGGGCAGATCCTGCTAAGTGGCCCTTACCTTCATTTGGGATCCGAAAAGGCGTTTTGATCATAGAGGATTCCATAGAATTTGCCTGCGGCGCCATTGGTAGTAGGCTTCATTTAGGGGAAAGTGCGTCATTTCATTCGAATTTTAGGCTTGGAATTTAGGAGGCTTGTGCCGCGAAAAGCTATATAGATTTTGTTGCGGGGAAGTAGCGTTTTGACCGAAAAAAGTCATAGCCTACTTCAAAAATTTCGCCTGCGGCGCTCATTTTTACTCTGTTCGATATACAGTTTTGCGGAAATAGTGCTGTTTCTTGGCTATTGTTTCTAACTGGGTATGACTCTTGGGCCTTCTCTCTGCCAGTCAGTATCTGCCAGATACTGACCTTCCACGCCCAAGCCCTTCAAACCGCTTCTGAGCTCGGATTTACAACTAGGCTTCTAATCTTCAGTCCTCAACGCTTGCAGTTATCACAAGTTTGTCACATGTGAGACGAAAAGCTGAGACGGGCGGCAGGGCGCCGGTAAGCGCCCAGCCACCCCCCCTCGAGTTTTGGCTAGCGACGCCCCTGCTCAAGAGTATTCTTTGCGCTCCGTAGACGCGTTGAAGATGTGAAAGGAAAGAACGCAAAGAAGTTGATGGTAGTTATCACTTATCATCTAGGCCCTAAAGAGAAGGACTAAACTGAATTCTGAGATCCCAGATTCCAAAGAATCACAGGCTTCACCAAAGAAATTCAGAAACCAAACTGATGGAAAAGAATCCCTTGAAAAGATCATAATTTTTTGGTACCTTCACTTTACTTATAATGGATGACACACTGTTTTTGATCACTGCAGCTGTTGTTCTTATTGCTTCGATAATAGCACTGAAACTTTTTGCTGGAAGTAAGTCAGGTGAGTGTTCAGGCTAAAGATAAATCCTGTGTAAATCAGCATGTAAATAGTTTAAGTTTGCTTGCCTTATAGTATTTGAAAAATTGTTGCTAGAAAAAATCGTAGACCTAGCTTTGGTGGGTGACAAGCAGTTGGGGTTCCGTAAGGGCCTTGTTTGTGCCTTTGCACATAGGCTACTAAGGAAAGCGTTAAATAAAGCTCATATGCTAAAAAAAACGTCGTATATATGCAGTGTTGACATTTCTGCAGCATTTGATTCAGTACTCCACCCACAAGCATTACTAGCTCTCCTTGATTCTGGTGTTGATGCCCACATTGTTTGTCTTCTAGCAAATTGGTATGCAGCTTCGGTGATATTTTTTAAGGGTTTTCAAGGTAAAATGTGTAAGGATGAGATTAAGATTAGAAAAGGAGTTAAGCAGGTATCTCCGCTTAGTCCTGTCATTTTCAATACAGCCATTTATAGTGTGACTCATCGTATTAAAGGTTCATTCTTGATTGATAACGTGGATCTGTCGTTTATTTTTTATGCTGACGATTTACTGCTTCTCAGCACTGACATTTTGTCTCTTGAGAGGAATGTTGCTATGCTATTTGAAGGATACGGACAGATTGGTCTAAAAGTTAACCCATCAAAGACATAGTTTGTTGTTTTTTCGTCTATATCCGTGCCTGATACGAGTTTGTGTGTTGGATCTACGGTTATCCCAGCTGCTAAGTCATTCACATACCTTGGAGTTTGGTATGGAACTGATTTTGTGTCAACTAGAGCCTATTTACGAGACGATACCATTGAAAAAGTGCAGCGCGGGTACGGTAGACTCCAGTCTTAAAAAGACTGTGAATCGGGCCGTGCCTTCGCGTCTATTCAGTGCTGTTATTTCTCTCAATGTGTTTTATATTTCCCCTCTGTGGTCTGTTCTTAGCATTACTGAGCGGCGAAAAATCAGAACTTCGTACTTCAAGTACTGTAAGTTTCTTCTGAAATTGCCACTATGGGTCAGAAACACTTCAGTTTGTAATTTGTAGTCGGATTATTGACCCCACACTACGTCTGGAGAAAATTGAAAAAAGAGCTCGAAGACGAGCTGCTAGAAATTTGTGTGAGAACCCATTAACCCGTATTGTGTATGGTGACTTCTTCACCATTTAGACAGCCCGGGTAGATGCTATGTTGTATTTAGGTATGTGTGTTATGTTCAATTCTTGTTCTTTTTCTTATTTTGTTTTTTCTTCTTTTGTATGTAGCCTACTCCGTGTTTTTCACTTTGTTGTTCACGGGCAAAAAAGTTAAATAAATAAATAAAATAAAATAAGAATTTCGAGGGTATTCTAATAAGAAGCGTTACTATAGCCAAAATGTTTGGGGAGGGGTGGGGGGCCAAGGAATTTACCGACTGGCTGGTAATTTTTACAGACTGTTTTTGCTGAAAAAAATACTGTTTTCAGTAAAAGCAGCAGTTTCGAAAAAATCGACTGATTTTCAGGAAAAAAATCTACTGTTTTAATGAAAAAATCAACTGTTTTGGCGAAAAATCATTGCGCTTCGCGCCGGCTTGGTTATTTTTTACCAACTGGCGACAACATTGGGGGGGGGGGGGCTTCCCCCATCCCTCCCTGGTTGTGACGCCCCTGATTCTAATAAAGTCAAAGACTATTTGATTTTTCCATGTCCAGTTGTCCAGTTGTCTCCATCCTGTCAAGTCCTGTCAGCAAAACTCCATTTTATCCAACTTCATTTCTTTCTTTTGTTTATGAATAATGTTCTTTGGTTTTAGGATTTTGCAGAAAGAAGGAACAGTAGAGCATACAGTAATAATTCCTGTAAACTGGTAATGATTGCTCCCCATTCTTTTGCCATAGCCTAGATAGCCTATCATTCCAGTGAGTTATTACAAGTTACCATGACACAAGGAGTGGTGAAAGCTGTATTCTGGTAGTAGGGGAGAGTCGGGTAGTATGAGGCGGGTACTATGACACATTTATTCGAACAGCGTTTACAACGGATACGTCAGCTACGATTCTTCATCAGCAATATTTTGACCCTTCCTGGCAAGAGTCCTCGTCAGGCTGTCAATCCTCTGGGTCCACATCGGGGAAGGAAACAAACCTGTAATAATCAGATAATAATCAGATTATTACAGGTTTGTTTCCTTCCCCGACTTGGACCCAGAGGATTGACAGCCTGACGAGGACTCTTGCCAAGAAGGGCCGAAATATCGCTGATGAAGAGTCGTAGCTGACAAATCGGATGTAAACATTGTTCGAATAAATGTTTCCAAGTCAGCTTGGGCTCAAAGAATATTTATACTATGACACACTCTCGGAACTACTGGTTCTGTTGGTTTTATTCATCTGTGCTCCCAGCAGCTAAGAGACATCTACTATACAAAGTCGAAAACGAGTTTTCAAAAAAAAATAATTACCCACTCAGAACATATGCTAAAAAATATATTTTTTGACCCTCAAAGTAATTTTTTTTGTCTAACTACGAACTCCCATGTGGATAATGCTTTGGTCACACCGCAGTTTCTGTACATTTCTCCATTTTGGGATTTGCTAAACATTTCCGAGAAAAGGCAAATTCGGACAAAACATTACAAACTGGCAAAATACCTTCTGGGACTCCCCACGTGGGGGTCTAATTCAGCCCTGTCGAAGAAGTACCACATTATCGATACTCTGAGCGTGTTCCACCCTCGTACCAATAGTAACTATTAGTTACTAAATCCGTTCCAACCTCACGAAAAGTTACTACGCTGACCGTTCCAGCCTTCTCGAAATAGTAACTAATAGTAACTATTTGCTTACCACGCTCGGGAGCGTGGTAAGCGTAGCAACCACGAATCTCTGTCACGTGATTGGTCGGATTCACCCGTGGCATGATATTCCGCTGGAAAATAGAAAAATCGTTCCAGCCTTGACGACAAAAAGGCAGAGTTCGTGACGTCATGCGTGGTAACTACGGTAAGTAGGATGGAACACGCTCAGAGTGTCGTGCTAGATCCCGGGCTCTCAAAAACATATACGAATCGCCGTTGACTCGCCTAATGTATCTATAAGTTTTATAAAGTTTATGTAGTGTTTCGTTTTGTTTGTGTGTAATTCATTTTTCTTTCTCTTTATTACTCCGCTCTTTCATTTGTTGTATAGCGGGCCTCAATAAATTATTATTATTATAAGGTGTTATGAAATAGAATAACCATTTTTTGCAGGGACCTAGGTAAAGTATTTAATTATCATAAGCAGTTGAGAAACTACAGGATATTCACATAATTTAAAAGGAAATGCAGATCACATAAGAAATGGGGGAGTCGGGTAGTATGACACACTTCTTATCGGCTTGTATGACACATGTCATAGTACCCGACTGACGTTTTGACATGTAAGATTTCTGGATTTTTCTGTTATTTCTTCAGTATTATATGTATTGAAACGCATAATATGCAATAAAAATGTACTGAAACCTTCATTTTTTGGGTTCACTCACCCATGAGGGGTGGAGGAGGGGGAGTCGGAGACCATGTGACATGCATAGGTTGCGAGCGGGTCAACAGATTATAGTGAAACAAAATGGGTGGTAAGAAAAAATGCCCTAAAGGACCCATATATGAGTCCAAACTAGATTCTGCAACTGTGAGAGTTGGAAGGGACACAAATAATCTTGTGGTGGCCCTAGGGATGACACGAGTAGAGTCATTGGGATGAAACTTAGAAGTTATGAAGGTCATAATACTGTAAATGATCCAGTTTTTGATTCCAGTCGGATGCTGCCTCGGTTGGGGGAGCTTGAGGGGGGTACCATAATTTCAAAAAATGCTCAGATTCAGGTGAAACTTCATAAATGGTAAAAGCAGATGCCATAGATGATGCATTGTCCGAACAGGATGTGGCCACGATGGGCACCAGCACCAGAAATCTTTCTGCAGCCCTAGTGATGAAATGTGTGGAGTGCCTGGGATGAAACTTTAAAGGTGTGGAGCTCATATGCCAAGAGAGCTTACCCATTTCATGGTCCTGGTCGGATCGCATTGGTAGGGCGGAGGGGGAGTTGGAGGTGGATAGGAAATTTCCTGGAAACTCAGAATTAAGTGAAATTTGATGGGCTGTATGAGAAGATACCCTAGCCTAGGTAATTTCTCCGAACCGGATTTGGCCACTTTGGGGGGGGGGAGGGTTGCAAGAGTCTCGAAAGTTGTCGGGTATGCTTAGCTAGGGAACAAACGATGGGGTGACTGAGATGAAACTTGGAATGTTCTTTTTAGTTAATGTTGCTGAAAACATCGTATTCTTGATTCTCATGATTCCAAGCTTTTTAGTCTTTTTAAAGAAAGTTTTTGAGTGAAATATAATAATAAAACACAAAAATTAAAGATGTGTCATACTGAACCCAGGGTGTGTCATGCTACCCTCCACCGGCGGGTAGTATGACACAGTGACCATGTCCAGAATTTAGCCTACTACTGAAAAACTGTGAGAGAGAAAAATCTGAAAAAAATCCCAAAAATTCTATAGGGAACCCAGTAGGCTACGTGCAATTTGGCAACATAAATACAAATTTCAGGGAAATAAACAAGAGCTGTAAGCTCATGTGGGACTTGCATGGGTTAAGATGTTTTGATTGATCAAAAGTAAGTTTGGACTTTGCGGTTGAGATGCGCACTCTAAGGGAGCTAGAACTTCATTTGTAAGCAAAACCCTTGAGTCAAAAATGATAAAGGGCTGATGGGCATCATGAAAGTGCATATATTGCTTAAAAGTATTTGTTTTTACTTTGCCGTCAAGATTGGTACTTTAAGGAATAACCGGATTTGGGAAGTAGCAATTTCTAAGCAAATTTTGTTGAATCTCCAATATTCCAGCGAAGTTTTATCGTCCTAGCACATCTGAAAGTACCTTAACTCGCGATCACCGGAATCCCAGCCCCCCCCCCTCCAACTCCTCCTACAATACCCGGAGCCAATCCGGTTCTGTAAATGATTAATCCAGAGCATCTGTTTGCTATTCCCACGAAGTTCGATCCAGATCACACCATTGCAGTCTAAGCGGTTCAAGTATTCCCCCCCCCAATAATTGTCGGATTCGGTCCGGAAATGAAAAAGATCTCCAGAGAGAAATGTCCTCTGTTCAGTTATTAAATTTCACTCGAATCCAATCACCCGTTCCAAAGTTATAATAATAATAATAATAATTTATTTTTGACCCGCTATAAAAAATCAAAGCGGGGTATCAATAAAAGAAACAAAACAAAAAGCACTAAAAACTAAAGCAAACGAGACAGGCCACTGTGCAGATTCTTGTTAGTTGACTGGGGTAATTTCCCAGCAAGCTCCGTAAGTTTCCACCCGATATCCGGAAAACTGTAAATAGATATTAGGTTCCGATTTCTGTACCATGGAGGCAGATACAATAGAAAGCGGGAAAACCGGAAATAATAAGAACGAACTGAACTGATATCTTTTTATGGAAAATAGGGTAAATACCAGAAAGAAATAAAACCGAGTGATCTGTAAAAGCCGAATATAATTTAGCAAGAGATTTTCTATTGTATCTACCTCGATTAGCAACAATTTTAGAATAGCTTAATTGGGTTTTCTTCTTGCAATCCGCGACGGCGAGAGTCCGGAAGGATTTTAGTGTTTTACTAACATTAACTCCCAGCCACCGAAAAGACGAAACCGATGGGACAGAAAAAGATCCACAAATTAGAGGAGTCGTGATATTACTATTAAATGAGAGATATTCACACTTTGAAAGATTAAGAAAGTCCAATCGCGTGAAGTTTAGATGCTACTGTTGGAACAGACAAAGAAAGCCTTTTTTTATTCCTACTGATCAAAAGAGTATCATCCGCATAAGCAAGATAAGAAATATTTAGTGAATTATGCATAACTCAATATTCCGGATTCCCCTTCCTCAACTCCCTCCCCAAGATTATCATATCGAAGATTTTTTTTTATTCCAAGTCAGTTTGACCGGGTCCCTGATATGCCTGCCAAGTTTCGTCGTGAAAATCCCAAAAAAAAACGGAATTCCGGCCCCCCCCCCCCTCAAGTGTCCGGATCCAGTCAAATTGTGTAAAAGATTTACATGGAGCAGATGTTTGTTCTTCCCAGTAAGTTTCACTCCGATCCCCCCATTCTAACCGTTTCTCCAGATCCCCGTTCCAAAGTTACGCATGACTGAATATCCCGGATTCCCCTCCCTCCACTCCCACCACCATTATCAGATCGACAAAATTTGTATTTTGAAGTCACTTTGATGGGGTCCCTGATATGCCTGACAAGTTTCATCGTGAAAATCCCCAAAACCGCCATCACCGGAATTCCGGGAAACCCCCTCCCCCCCCTAAGTGTCCGGATCCAGTACAATTGTCTAAACGATTTATCTAGAGCAGATGCTTGTTCTTCCCAGCAAGTTTCGCTCCGATCCCTCCATTCTAACCGTTTCTTGAAAATTTCTGGTCTCCCCCCCCCCCCCCACTCCCCCATGGCGGACATCACACATATGTAATCTGTTCAGTTATTAATGTGCATTACAATCCAATCACCCGTTCGAAAGTTACACACTACTCAATTTCCCGGATTCCCCTGATCTCCACTCCCCCCCAAAATGGTCGGATCGGAAAACTGATTATTTCTAAGTTTGTTTGGTCAGGTCTCTGATTTGCCTTCCAAGTTTCATGGTTCGCATGTGGTCGGATCGGGAAACTGATTATTTCCAGGTTAGTTTGGTCGGGTCCCTGATATGCCTGCCAAGTTTCACTGTCCTAGTACATCTGGAAGTACCCTAACTCGAAAAAGTGTGACAAAAAACTCGGACAGACCGACAGGTGGAATTGTGATCGGTATATGGCACTTGAGCCAGAGGCTGCAAAGGCCATAAAAACAAAGAAAAAAAAATGTGTCATACTACCCGAATCTCTCCTTATTATAAGGCCAGGGGCATTGCTATGGGGGAGGGGATACCAGGGTGATACCACTGCCCTTGAAGAAAGAAAAAAAAGTTAAAGTGGGCACTTGCAGAGCACATAGTCGAAAAAATAAACTAAACTGGGCCCTCGCAGAGTTCTGTGTCAAAGTAAATGAGCCAAGCTTGGCAATTGCAGGAGCACCCTACCACAGAAATTTAGCTAAATTCGGCTATCACTGAGAAAAGCCAAATGGGCTGGCGGGCTGGCAGTAGCGTACAGCTGGAAAAGTCAGGAAGGCTTTAGGCTCACCAAGAAACTGAGTTACATCCAGCTTGTACATCGCCGGTTCGGGTGCCTCGACCATTTAAACTCTGCATTCTCAGTCGCATGTTCCAAGCTTGCCAGATGACATAAAGTGGCAGGCATTTCAAGTGGTTTGGATACATATTGTTGAGAAGAATGATTGTCAGATATGAGCTTCCAGGATCGACAAAAGAGAGTTATAAAATCACCCCAGTCAACTTATAAGAATCTGCCTGCCCACAGTGGCATTTCTCGTTTGCTTTAATTTCTTGTGCTTTTGTTTTGTGAAGTGCTTGTTTTGTTTCTTTTATTGACACTCCGCTTTGACTTTTCGTAGCGGATCAAAAATAAATTATTATTATTATCATAAATTTCACCATGCAGCGCATAGTTTTAACCCAAGCTTTAACATGATCTGTTGTGTACCAGTATCTCTCAATTTAAGTAAAAGTCAGGCTGACTTGCTTGAGGCATATGCATTTCCATGCAAAGATCCTTTGTGTGGAAACGATTTTGATGACACAAATTTTCATCCAAGGCAAGGTTTAAAAATACAAGACCGACGTCACTGATTTTGGGCCAAAACAGATGCAGGTAATTACAAAGAGGTTAGAGGCTCTAGATTTGCCAACTCTTGGAAGGAAATGCAGACGCAGTTTTGTCATAATGTTATTACACTTTGGTAAAAGGAAAGTAACTGGAAACAAGTGTCAGAAAATAGAGACTTGACTTGTTTTATTTTGAGACTGTCCTTAAATTTTCTGTTCTTTCTCTTAGGGAAAAATGAGGATGAAGCACAGCCAGCTGTTCAAGAAGCTCGTCCCAGGCCGCAACAGAGAGCTCTTGCAGAAAGAGGGAACAGAGTCAGAATGCGAATGAATGGTTAGTAGGTTATGTCGGAATGTTGAGTTTTCTTAACCTTGGCTATTGGTCTGACCACTGGACACAGTTGTACTTACCCGAAGTCTAGTTAAAAATCTTCTTTCTTGTAAAATAGGCCCTAAAACAGTTTCTATAGTCATCTCCAGTAGCATAACTACTGACACATTTTTATGGCACTTGACCTTCGGCCAAGTGCCATATAGCGATCCCGACTTCTGTCAGTCTATAGATCTGTCTGGCTTATCTAGTTTGGGCACGTCCACATAAGCGAGGACGACGAAACTTGGCAGGCATATGATGATGATGATGAATTTTACTTACGCACTTAAGGAAAGGAAAATGGTGTAGTAAAGACAAAGAAAAGGAAAAAAAATACACTGGGCTTTCAATAATGTAGTTAATGCACACGATCAAAAAATAAACATTAAGAAAAAGAAAAGGGACTAATCGGGTCTAAAAAATCGTCTTCCTAGATGGAATGCGGATAAATGGCCAAGGGCAGAAACGTGAAGGTCCTGGGTAATTTCAAATAACTTTGCACATGGGTCAGACGGCAAAAAGTTGTAGTTATATGGGAATTCCTATAACTTCGAGGAAGGTACAAGAGAAAATTAAAATATTTGAAATAATAAGTCCTGATATATTTTAAATCTTTTTGTCTCAGAATACCAAAAATTCCGGAAAGGTTGCAGACAGAGGGAGAACAAAAATTATTATATAAACTACCAAGGGCTTTTCTGTTATACCTTCCTCTATTTGAAACTATTTTGAATGGAATCGTGAACAGCCGAAACAGCGTTATCGCAGATTTTTCTTAGATACTGTGCTATGATCATGCCAAGCCATTTCACGGTAGGGATATTGGGGAGGAATATCAGGGCCCCGAAAAGGTTAACTTGGAAAAAGTCACTTCGCCGATCCGAGAAAACTATGGGGGGGGGGGGGGCTGTAGGGAAGCTGAATCGGGAATCTTGAAGTATTCATAACTTTTGAACGGGTGATCGGATCTCACTTGATATTTGGAAAGACTGAATGTCTCAGACGACCCACTTAAAATCCGGACCGGACCGGATCTGGTAACTCTGGGGGGAGTTGAAGGGGCGAACCGAAGATCTGTGGAAACGCTTAGAGTGGAGGGATCGGGATGAAACCTGGTGGGAAGAGCAAGCATAAGTCCTAGATACATCATTGACGTAACCTGCCGGGATTCGGGCACTTTGGGGGAGTTAAGGGGGGAGGGTCCAGATTTCTGGTGATTGGAAGTCTGGTGATTTCGGTGCTTCCTCATGGACTAGGGCGATGGAACTCGGCAGGCATATCATGGACCTGTTCTTTCACAAGGAAAGTTCTTTCACATACAAAATGTATAATTGTTTCCTCAAAATCCATCTTATTTTTTTTTTTTTACAACTTTTCTCCTCTCTTCCTTAAGTGCACTTAACTTTGAGTGTAAAGTTGAAAAATTTTCAACTTTGAAAAATACTAAAGTTAAGTAAGATTTCAACGGTAAGTGCGACTTTAGACGAACAAAGTAGAGTTAAGATGCCTAAGTACTCAAGTGCGAAAGGGGTCTTAAGTCAGTGTGAAGCCGCCTGTAGCCTACGAATCTTCCTGGACTTTCCCTATGGCGCATCGACCGTTCACGCTAAGCCATTCGAGCTCTACCTCACGCTTCCCACGTCGCTACCTAGAGCTTGTGAGGCCAAGTGTAATGATAGTGACGAAACTGATCGTCCCTACATTCCTAATCATTGCGTCCATTCCTAGTCCCGAGACTCCGAACTGCCTGTGTAATATTTGTCCACTTTAAGAGCGCTAGGCTATTCTTCCATTTACCGTATTTTGCCGTGTTCGACGCGGATCGGAAGCTGATCGCTTCTGGTGAGTTCATTGGTTATAATAAAACCGCTCATGTAACTTTCTCGTCAAAGGGGGGGGGGGGGCTGCGAGTGGCTTAAAACGATGGAGACGAGTTTTTAATCTCTGAGAAACCCGGTACTTCGGCTGAGACGGAGCCGACGTCGCCAACTTGTCCCGACGCCATCTGGATGTTTTTTGGAATACAGCGTCACTAGTATTGTATTGCATTGTAGATGGCTCTTGCTGTCCATTTTCAGTTCAGTTTGTTTGTGACCCATCTCAAGAAAAGGAGGGCGAGGCAGGGCAAAATAACAGTAGGGAGTAGCCCCAAGACTTGAAAAAGGTGACACACACTTGAATAGCAGCGACACTAGCACCACTACTGATAGTGAACGTCCCTACTGCACCAGTGCTGGCTCCAATAACTTCATATTCTGAAAACAGAAAGAAAAAGATACAACCTCCCCTGACTCCTCGATGTGTGCAGACCGCATCTCAGCCTTAGTAGAAATTTTTAAACCCGCAGGTTTGTCTCGCTTTAAATGCCGCAAGCGGAGTGGGCGGCGCCATGAGTATGGTCCCTTTGCGAACCAAGGAAAGCATATGTCTTGACGCTACTCCCCAGTGTTATTTTGCTCTGGGGTGAGCCGCCCTAAAGATGGAGTAATAAACACATGACATATGGAAAAAAGAAACACTAAATGTAAAAAAAAATATCAACAAAGGTCATCAAATAGATAGCGCTGACCATGGGGAAAACAATACGAAACAAAATCCTGTCGCCGTTTACCAATAACAGAGGTTAGAGAGCTTAGGCGGAATTTACACACCAAATAGTTATTTCTAATCCAAGGAGTGTAACTGAGAAGAAACTTGGCAAATGAAAATATATGCTCCGAACACAGATGTGTGAGATTTCTGAATTGAAATTAAAGTCAATATTTAATTTGTTTTTAGCCGGAAGACGCCAGCAGGCCGACGCACAAGGTTCGGAGGAAGAGCTGTCGGGTAGTGACGTGGATGTTGGGCCTAGGGTGGAAATACCCGAAGGAATGAAAGTAGGAAAGAAGAAGATGGCTAAATTAGAGGCCAAAGCTGAAAAGAAGTCCATGAGAGAGGTAGGCCTGGAGTCGACTGACGACTCCCTCGATATTCTGTAATAATGACAGTTGGTCCTGAGCATACGGTATTTTGGGTTTTAGAGGATCTTGGGTTTTAGTGAACTTGGTCCTTTATTGTAAAGAATGGAAGACGAACGTTAAAGGACCCGTCGTACTTGTATCACTGATTAAGGGGACTAGTTGCCTTTCCATTAGTTATCATAATTTCTTATGTTATTATTGATAGATGTACAGATGTATTAATTGCTGAGCAGCCCGAGGGCCATGGCAACAATTAACAAAAGAAAATCTCAAACACAAAAAAAATCCTCCTTAATCTTTCTCTACTCTAAGGAAACATTTGCGGTATTTCTCTATTCCAAAAATCTACTCCGATGTTCCATCATCCTCAGAAACCGCCCCAATCTCTTAATCGTAGCAAAACATTCATTTTAACAACTTTGATTAACCATTCTTTATCGAATTCACCCACGACGCACTGTTCTTTCCTCTATGCACTTAGCTCCGTACCCTCCGGAAACCACCATATCCAAACTCTCATTCTTGACACCCGTATACCGGACAAAAGTAACGGCCGGATTTCTGCCTTGAATTACCAATATATCGTCTTCTAGCAGTTGGTAGAGTATGCGCCAACATTTCCACGTGCGCCAACATTGGGTGTTTTTCTGCGACACAGTTGTGGGCCACACACTTCTGAGGGTTTGTCGCGGAAAGACGATTGTGTGCCGCAGAGTCGAGCCACAAGTTGAAACTCGCGGAAACGCCGTTTTGTCTATTTTTGGGCGGTAGTTTCAAATGTCTGAAAATAAAAATAAAGTTCATGTCAAAGTCTCAATAAATAGAAGAGGCTTTCTTCCTTACCATTCCGTGCAAAAAGGATCCCCAGTTGGATGTCCACAGACTCGCGAAAGCTTTTAATTTTTATTGTTTTGATGTTCTTTTGCTGCTAAATTTGAATTTCCTGCCAATATCGAGCCACAAAATCGACAATCACTTCGGCAGTTGTTCGTCGAATTCGAGCCGCGAAGCGAGCCACACAAATCTTGTTGGTCGCGGAAACACGCATGTGGGCCGCACTAAAGGCCGTTGAAACACTTTTTTCGAGGCACAACCGACCCACAAACTGTTTGTGGGACCGTGGAAAAACGCCTTAAGTCATTCTTGCTCTCGCGTACTCCATTCTTCGGAGCTTTTCGAACTAGATTAGTCTCCCGCATATCGCTTCCCGCGGAGCTTATTTGTCAGCTATATCGTTTATCCAAGTTTTTCATCAAAACCAAGGGGCTACACGCGGCTGAAAAAAGCCGAGCCAGGTTTATACTTTTTGGGAAACCCAGAAGAGTTTTATGTGAGTAAACACTCGAACCAAATGACCAAATGAAAGTAAACACTCGGGGGAGAATACAACACTACATAAGGTGTATGTATCGACCCGGGGATGCTCGTTGACATAGTCCTCCCAAGAGCATACTAGTCTAAATGAATTACTAGAAACTATACTATGTTCGAATATTCGGCAGGTGGATTACGTAAATACGAGCCACTGCTCGTATTTAGTATGTTAATCAGTTGTTGTTAGAGTTATACGTCTTACGTCTTGTATTGTTCCGGTGTTAATCATATTCTGCGATAAAAAGACATTAAAGCTTTCAAGAAGTGTTATTATAATCATTGTAAACCTTTGATGTACCTTCCTCGCTCCTGACGCAACCACAAATTAGTTCAGAAGTTTGGCGTCCAAGATGTCATTCGTTCACTAGAGAAACGTCAGTGTCACAACTTTGTACATCTCGTCATCCTGGTCATCGAGTACATGTTTTCCATGAATTTTTCAGGCCCAGTTAGAAATTATGTCAAAATTTTGTGTTTTTATACTGTTATTTATCTTGTATTGTTTTTCGTTGCTCTGTCTACTCCGCTATCACCTCGGGTATCTGGCGGGTTACAAATAAAATACATATAATACGTTATTGCCACAATTGGTTGCCAACAAGTCCTATTTTATTCTAAGTAATATTCTATTTTGTCATTACAACTTTTTAATTACCTAACATCCTTTATAGAATTTCATCTTTCCATTTTACTTTTGCTTTCTTATGAATTTATAGAGCATCAGAGAACTTCAGGTTAGGACAGAATTAGACATTTGTTGGAGCGACCATACCTTGAACTGACTAAGGCTTTGAACTTATGGGATGAAACCTAAAGTTTGGCCGTTATCTGGTGATATTGGTTCGCTATTAAATCCCTGCTCCATAGACTAGTCATGTGTCCAATCGCGCTGAAATAAATTTCAGCTTCTAAAAAAAGCAACCAAGTAATGTAATAACCTGCCAGGGAAAGACGCTAATTAATAATAATGATACAAAAAGTAGAATGAACAGATGAACTCTAATGAGCATATTAAATCTAACTTGTAGGCTAGCTGACGTATTTAAATCCGGTTGTAGCTAAGTTTAGTGGGAGCCGTGTTCGTCAATGAATGGGGCCAAGGCTACTGCCATATGCCCTTCCATGGTCAATCAAAACAGTTTTCCTGCCTTGAAACAGGGCTCCTGACGTGATCAAAACAGGGCTCCTTTCTCAGAACTCGACGTGCCGGCGAGACGCCTAAGATAAGCATACAGAATGTGATTTCTTCCGAGAACTTTCGCCTGTGAACTTTTTGAAACCTAATAATGCTATAATGCTAGCCCTTTAGCAAGTCCAATTTGCGAAAGGCTTTTCCCGTAACTTCTTTTGTTAATTGGAAACAAACTCGACAGGAGTCTCCTTCTAGTTTTCTGAGGAGTTTCCAACCCTGGACTGTCTCCCACTTTTTTATAACTATCTTGAGACGACGATGCGTAAACTAAAAGTTTGCTTTAACAGTGCATTCCGTCATCTTCTTTCATACAATCGACGTTCTCTGCTAGTCAAATGTTTTTAGAAAACGAAATTGAATCTTATAATGTTACGAGACGAAAAGCGATAGTTAGTTTTGTTGCAAGGTTAGAAGTCTCCGAAAATCCACTTTTAAAGGCAATTCGTGAGAATGCAGAATGCCGTTCCGGCCATTTCTACCGCCTTTTCCGTCGACTGTGCTATTGCCCCGAGCCACCGAATGGATGAAATGATTGTATATATTTAGTAAAGAATAGTCCCGTGTTAGTGTAATTTTATTATGTGATGTATAATATCACGAATTAAATAAATTGATTGATTGATTGATTGATTGAAGTGAGATTTTTAGTACCATAATGTATAAAATGAAACGAAATGAATTGGATCGTGTGGTCTTTTGGAGCTCACTGTAAGAGCAGTTTCTGAAAGAAATTTGCAACATTCACATTTTAAAAACCTGGGAAAGAGCTACGGTAGAAGCAGTAACAGGAACGACTTGCAAACCCGACGTTTTGACAGAGCGCGTGTGAGTGGTGGGTCCTCAGGGCTGCAAATGAGAATGCGCTACAAAGGTAGCGTTCCAGCGACTTAGTTAAGATCGTTACCATTCTTGTTATTATTGCGGTTCCAGAGCTCGCCCTAATATGTAAATTGGCTCCTCCCACTTATTATTTTCGTTCCACGACTGTTACGATCGTTACAATTTACTTATGATGGTCGCGAGCATCATAAGTGATAATAACTATCGGTTCTGCAGGAACTCACGTAAGAGTGATGACGTATGTTCGCGTTGTTATTATTTTCGTTCCAGAGAGCGTGATAACTACCACAATACGGCGCTCGCCCTCCTCTTATCATCGTAACTTATAATAACTTCACTGGAACGCTACCAAAATACAACTGGATATACTCTTTGTTATTGTTGCCGCTCTAAGCGTCTTGATGACACAAGATTTGTCAATGCTTCTTCCATTTATACTTTAACATCCTTACTACTTTTAACCTTAATTTAACTTTTTCTTCAAAAATAAGTTCTTTACGTAACGAGACCTACGATTTCGATGGGATCCCAAAAATTTAACATTTGATCCAGGCAATTGGGTCTTTCAAATTCAAATTCAAACTCAAATATTTTATTGACCTCCAAAATCGGAGAGTATAAAGTGAAGTAAATACATACAAATTGGCCCAACATGTAATACTACTAAAAAACAATCTGGCCAAAGCATACTAAAAATACAAGAAAACAAAATTATACACACGCGTAAAACTATAGTAACTCTTTAACCGCTAAATATAGGTTATGAGTAAGAGAGGACATTTTCGACAGAAATATTTGTTTCTTTTTTCGAATAATTTGAAGTGGTCTTGTCTTCACCATATCCAGTCTTCGCCAGGCTCCTTGAAGGCTCCAGGCTCCGGTTTCGGCCGGATTCCGAGTGAACTCCGAGTGAACAAAAAAAAAAGTTCTGAAACGATTTCAGCGTATCTCCTTATCCCTATAAAGAACATCTAATCAACTTCAAATAAAACTTTAACGTATAACAAATTTTTCGGTTTCAGCCGGATTGCGGACGAACCATATGTCCGGGTAGAAAATGATTGTCATATACGGATTCAGCGTTTCTTCTTACCCCTAAATCTGTCATCTAATCAACTTAAAATAATACTTTTGCTTTGAACAGATTTTCCGGTTTTGTCCGGATTCCGGGCGAACTAGTTGTCCGGTTAGAAAACGATTTTCGCATAAATGTTCAACATGTGTTCTTATCCCTAAATCGATTATCTAATCAACTTCAAATAAAACTTTTGCTTTTAACACACTTTCCGGTTTTCGCCAGACTCCGGACGAACTACTTGTCCGGCGAGAATATGGTTTTCATCATCGTGCTTATCATGTCTTCTTACCCCGTAATGGCCGTATTGGACTATCGCATTAGCTGTTTATAGATATTTTGTTTGCCTTTGTCTCGTTAAGTAAACAACTTATTTTTGAAGAAAAGTTAAATTAAGGTTAAAAGTAGTAAAGATGTTAAAGTATAAATGGAAGAAGCATTGACAAATTTGACGAGAGAACAAATAGTCGGTTTTTTGTTAATACCGTAAGGAATGTTTTCCCATCCCTAAATGTAGGGCTACAGAGCCAATCTACGAGTCCACCCTTGACCCAAAGAATCCTCACACCAAGTTTCATCAAAATATCTCATTCCCTTCGAGAGTTATGGTGCTGACAGACGGACCGACAGACGGCCAACTTTAGCGATGTCATAGACATCCCTCCGCCCTCATCCCAATAACAAATGCAAATGTTGCGCGCTGTCCTTTAGCCTAAGTAATTGTTTGTTCTTTTATCTTTTAAGGCAGAAGAGAGAGAGAGGGAAGAGAGAAAAGAACGAGAAGCGAAAGAAGAAGAGACAAAGAGAAAACAGGAAGAGATGGAGAAAAAACTGGAAGAGGAAAACGAGGTAAGTAACTTAAGGTCATATATGTATGCATGTTTGTATTGATTGTCGGCCCGCCACAGAAAAATAAACGAAAAGACGGAAGAATTCAAAGTTACCCGAAAGCGGAGTGACTTATCATGAACCCTTCGGACTCTTCTTCTGTTAAGAAAGCCGGTTAAAACGAAAGTCGAAGAGGCAAGTGTGTTATAGTTATCGGCGCTGTCCTGACGGAGGTTTGGGTAAGTTCCCGCACCATATTTTTATGGATTCCGAGAAAGATTTGGTACTGGGTTGAGAGGGGTGCCGCTGGCTTGGCGGCTTTCAGGATTTGGCCGGGGGGGGGGGGGGCTTATCTGATAGGAGATGACAGTTAATATTTTTTTGTCAAGAAGAACAACAACTAAATCATCACGAAATAATTACACAATAATTGCAGATAATTCGTGGTACAATGAAACAATCGCGTAGTTTGCGGCAGAATAATTTGAAGGGATCATGTAAGCTACGAGATTAGAAGCGTTCCTAGGTATTTGGAATTCCTGTCGCCGCCCTCTCTTCATGTGAGGGAACTTGGAGATATTTAATTGTTTGCATTCCTAGCATTTCTGAACAAGCTGGATAGCGCGGACGTGGACTAAGCTCAGGGAAACGAACTTAGCGAATGTTTGGTCATTAGTGTTATTTTGCGACGATTTTCAAGGCTCGTCTGGGGGGCTTAGTACCTGAACAAAATAAAAACATTGTTGTGCCGGGCACAACTTTTGTCTTTCTGCTGATTGAATTAAATTGTATAGGCTATATAAGATTTGAGTAATTGTAAATAATATTTTTGATTTTGATTTAGTTTATTTATTAATATTTTTGCCTAATCTCAGTTGTGCGTGTTGTGAGATTTGTACCATTGTCTTCTTTGTGACGCGTCCAAACTATCTTATGATGATACTGGCAAGAAATAAATTGAATTGAATTGAATAAATTGAATTCTTGCGATTTGCAGAAATCACTAACCCCTCGCGCTCGCCGTCGTGACTCATTAGTGTCGTCTGACTATAAGCCAGTGTAATTCATTCCGGTTTGTTTTAGTCGCGGATCAGCCAGCGATCTGGCCGCATGCCGATCGCTGGCCCCGGGGTCGTCTCTAAATATGTTGTATTCATGATTCAGTATTTTGTGTTCATCGTCTTGTCAAGAAATCGGAATGATTTTGCAACCACTCTTGTCCAAAATATTGGACACAAACCGAACAAACAGCATAAATCTTTCTCGTAAGACATACAACAGAAAATACAAGCGCATAGAGGTACCACAAATCACACGGAAATTCCACTATTTGAAAATCGATTATTCATGAATAGTGGAACAACGAAGTAACGCATTTTCAGCGGGTCTTCAAGCCAGTTTAAGTGAATAAGTGATGGTTCAAGGTTCAAGGTTTAATTTACACTTCTTTATAAAATCAAAATAAATAGAGGGTCAAGCCGGGGACACAAGGTCGATTGACAAAAACCCGGTACAATATATAACACACATATTTTACATATAACAAATTATATAAATAAATGTTAATAATTCCATGACTCACCACCAGAGGGGAACCCGCCCCACAAACCCACCGACACTCGGTAGGATCAACCCGAAATCCCACAAAAAAAAAACAATGCGCAAGCGAGGGTTACCGATGGCCGGCAACTCAAATAGACCCCAACCAAAACATATCAACATAATACAAATAAGAATTTACTTTATTTTTTATTTTTTTTTATCGATGATTCTTGAATTTATTTATAAGTATAGAATGAAGTTGCTTTTTTATATTAGGAAGAGATTTGCTGCAATCAATATGTGGTAGATACAGATGCCATGAGCCCGTGATCGAAAAATATGGTGAGAACCGCGATCTCTCAGTGGTTACTTTAAGGTGCTGCATTTTCCATTTATGACGGGTTTCATAAGCATGGTCAGGTTGCTCAGGGAAAAAATTACTCGAACGAAAGTACGAAGGTAGTTCCGACCGGTCATATTTTACCTTAAATAAAAAAGAATGAAGAGTGAATAATTCTGAAACAGGCAAAATATTAGTTAACAAATATAGAGTTTCAGTTGTAGTTTTGTTAGGAAAAGAAGAAGGGGACGGTAAATATTTTTGTAAAATTCGAAGAGCCCGGTTTTGAAGAGTCTGTATCGGTTTCACATGATATTTGAATGTTGCCAAATAAATCAAAGGACAATACGTAAGATGCGAATGTATCAAAGCAAAATAAATTAGGCGTAGAATTTCATACGGGAAAAAATGTTGAAACCTCCGCATTATACCAACTCCTTGTGCAACTTTAACCCGTGATCTATTACAATGTTCTTTATACGATAGATTTTCATCAATAATTATACCAAGATACCGGAGTGAAGTTACCCTTTGAATTTGAATATCTGTAGCCTGATCAGTTATTGTTGAAATTCCTTTTGCTTTGTGTCCAATTCTGCTATAAATGATAAATTTCGTTTTGGCGGCATTTAGTGACAAACGATTATCTTTTAGCCATACAATCAGTTGGGAAAACACGATTTGCAGCTTCTCTTTGACCTCCTCTTCCGACTGTCCTGCAAGTGTTGATCCGGTATCATCAGCGAAAAGGACATTCAGACTGTTGTTTTCTGTCGCTGATGGAAGGTCATTTATGTATATTAGGAAAAGCAGTGGTCCCAGAATTGAACCCTGAGGGACACCAATATTTGACAATAAGCATGGATCCGAAACTGTCTTATTAATAGTTGTTACTTGGGAACGACCTGTTAGGTAAGATGCGATAAAATCGTGCGCTGGTCCTCGTATCCCACCATGGCTTAATTTATATAACAATATTTCGTGACAAATCGTGTCGAATGCCTTCTCAAGGTCCAAAAAAATACTCGCCGGAATCAATTTCTTATCAAACATTCGTGAATAAATTGGATCATAGTCAGGATGGCATCTTGCGTACTATGTCCCTTTCTAAACCCAAACTGATTTTTTGAAAAATAATCTTTCGAAGTAAGGAAATTATACACTCGATTATAAAAACATCGCTCCATTAATTTAGAAAAACCCGAAAGGATAGATATTGGTCTATAATTTGTGCAGTTACTTCGGTCATCACTTTTATACAGTGGTAACACCTTTGCTTTCTTAAATGAATCAGGAAAAGTTCCCGATCTAAATGAAAGATTTATTAAATGACACATTACTTTATTAATACTCGGTAAAATAGCTTTCACAATATTCGTCGACGATTCATCAATCTCCGGGGAATTTCCACTCTTTAAAAGCTTACCAACATTAGCAAGCTCTTCCTCTGTTACCGGTGTTAAAAACATAGACTTTTCAGAAGGCTTTCCGAGGTATGCACGATAATCACATTGACCATGTGGCATATTATGTTGGAGCTTGCTGGCTACCGACTGTCCAATTGACGCGAAATGCGAGTTCATGTAGTTAGCTATTTCTAGCTCCCTTTCAATTATATTACCATGAGCGTCCTTTATTTCGGATGGTGTAGAAGATGCTCTCGATCGATTCAAGCATGAATTTATTAGCACCCAGGTCTTCTTTGGTGACTTACTTACTTCACTAAAAGAATCAAAATAATATTTCATTTTAGCATTACGTATTATTTTTGAAAGTAGGTTTTTGTAATTTTTGAAAGTTGTTTTATTTTCTTCACTTGGGAATGATACAAAAGTTTTATAGAGAGCGTTTTTTTGTTTTATTGACGTCAAAAGGGAGGGCGATATCCAGGGTTGAATGGGTTGATTATATTTCCCTTTATGTTTTTTTACTCTGGGGCATGACTCATCAAAAGCAGCATTAAATGCTTCTAAGAAATAAGCCGTTGCAGAATTTATTTCTTCAGCATCAAAGACACGAGACCAATCAATAATATTCAGTTTCTCCTTTAAACAATCTAGATTTTTTTTATTGATAATCCGGTTTGTTGTTTCTGGTGCTTTTTTTGTCTGAAGCTGGTACTTCACGTCAGAAATTAACAAAAAATGATCAGAAAAATCCGTTAGAACAACTTGTGAAGACGTTGCTGGTGTCGTTACAAATATATTGTCGATAAGAGTTGCACTAGTCGACGCAACACGCGTTGGGATTGTACATGAGGGAATCAGTGATTTCGATGTCATTAGGGTAATAAATTCTGTTGTTTGAGTGTTTTCTTGAAATTCCAGTAAGTTTATATTAAAATCTCCCATAACCACAACATCATTATCGTCTAAAGATGCTAATAAAGATTCCAGGGATTGCAAAAAAAGCGGGATTGGGGCTGACGGAGGCTTATATACGACACAAATTTGTAGTTTTTTTGTTCCGGTCCGACATTCAACAGCCAAAATTTCACACACTTTTTCAACGTCATATTTTTCCACCTCTGGCATACGTTTAAATTGCACTCCTTCTTTCAAAAATAAACCAAGCCCACCTTTTCCATGTACTTGTCGATTTTTATCAATCAAGTTATATCCCGGAATTTTAACATTATGTTTTGTCGCATCATTGATAAAGGTTTCACAAATTCCCAAAATATCAATTTGATTTCTTGGCAATAATCTTGTTAGATCATCAATAGAACTGGCGAGTCCCTGTATGTTCATAAACCCAATTCTCTTTGAATTATTTTCAAGTCTATTTATTTCATCAGGAGAAACATACAATGATTGTTTTATTTCTGAAAAGGTGTTATTTTCTCTCTGGCCAAAAATGTTAAAAGTTTCAGAAAGTAATGAAAGGTTAAGAGGTTCGTCCTTCAAAGCTGCCAGCCTATCAGTCCATGATGCGTAACTAGAATGAATGAATCGTTTTATTAACCCACTTCTGTAAAATAGAAATAGTGGAGTACATAGAGGAAAAAAAAGCACACTTAAATTAGGATACAAATTTACACAACAAACGGACAAGACCGTGATGAGGAGAAAACGCGGCGACCGACAGATTCCTATGTTGCTCGTCAAGTTAACATTTCCATTAGTTACCGAAAATTTATTTATCATTTTTCGATTTTTATACCAAATTGGCAAGTAGAGGAGCAATTTACAGTAGCGGAAGTATGCCATTCGAATAGCTGCTACATCCTTTTTCTTCAGCAGGGGGTACAGTCCAAACTTTAATCCTGCTGCAACTGCAGGCTTCTGTTACTTTGTTAAGTTGCCTTTTCAGTTAAACTTTAATACCACTGGAAGGATGAAGTTAGAAGATTCGAGTGGAGTCGGGATATCAAGGATTTGGAAGTCGAATCCGACCTTAAAACAAATCCGTAAATACTCTTTCAGCCGAAGCTAATTGGGAAAGATAATTTCGTAAACCATATTGGCATAACGTATCACAAAAAATACAATGAAGAAACCAACGAACATGGGGTATGTATAAGCCAACGAATATACTGAAACAAAATTGCGAAATATCGGGAGGACAACCGCCTCCCTTCTTCAGTATCGAGCTAGTATCGCTAGTATCGATCGAGAACAATCATAATTGTTATTCGCAGGCATTGGTGAGTGGCTCGCTGTCTTTATTTTAGGCATTCAGTTCTCCCATTTTGTTTTAATCTTCGGTTTCTTGTTGGTTGTCTGCTTTGTTTTAGTTTTCTTGGTTGTTGATCTTCATCCTCGTTTTGGCATTTTTCCTCGAAAATTTCTGTCTGCGCTGAAGAAGGGAGGCGGTTGTCCTCCCGAAATATTCGCCTTTTATTCCAGTATATTTGTTGGCCTATACAAACCCCATTTTCATTGGTTTCTTCGTTGATTTTGTGTGCTAATTGGGAAACATATTTTAAGGCTCAGCCGGAAAATCAGCTACCATGCTCGTCAGCGATATTTCGCCCCTTCTGGGCAAGGGTCCTCGTCAGGCTTCTGTTGGAAGAAAGGAACCTGTATTAAATAAAGGAAACCTTTATCAACTAAGTGCTCTGTCTTGGGGAGTGACTTACAACATAGCTGCTCGATTAAAGGACCCGTCGTACCTACAGTGCCAATGCAACCTGCTTCCGTAATTACATCCGTTAATTCTTAAAGGACCCCTCTTGCTTTTTCTGCATTTTATAATATACCTACCTCCCTAATGGGATTATAAGCTTCTAAAATCCCCACCTTTCTCCATTGTTCCGTTTTGTGCCTACGAACTTTTAGGCTTTTTCATCAGTGCCGAGTTTTGCCCGTCACGAAACCGAACGTTTGCCAGAATCTTCGACGTCCGCTGACAACTTTTTCACACACAAGGATATGAGAATCTTCTGTTTTTTACTTTTTTTATTTGCTTAATTCTCCTACTTTGTAACCACGGCGCGTTCAGATTTAAAACGTTTTGCGTCCTGCAGCCGCGTCGGAGTGCAGGAAGGCGGGGTAGAATCGACAAGCACTAACAAGAAAATCGCTAAATTCAGATGGAAAGTAATGTTATTTTCGCGAAACGGTTTTTCTGATCCGTTTCATAGTGAAAAGATCGTTTCTAATAAGAGTTATTAAGCGCGGAGAACCGAATTTCATATGTTACATTCTAACCCGGTAATGACACCTCACAGATTTTCACAACTGCCGCATTTCACTATTTTCCATGCATATCATGCTACAGATAACTAGAACCGATTATCTGAATTTTACCGAGTTTTTGCAGTAGTCAATGTGTCTGAGGAAAGGCTTACAACAGCCAAAGCCGTGGCTAATTTGTTAACAGCAGAGCCTAGTTTTACAATATTTCTAATAGTTACTGGAGCACAAATAATGAATAGTGCGAGGTACACTGTAAAATTCTCCGAGAATGGATTAAAGTTAAACTGCAGTATTTGCTACTGGGATTAATCTTATCTCTACTGGTATAAAATTAATCCGAATCAGAAGTAATCTTCTCTTAGTAGAGACAATATTAATCCCAGTAGCAAATACTGCAAAAAAAAATTTCACAGTGTATGCTTCAAATCCGTCCGTGGCCGAATGGGTTAGCGCGCTAGACTCCCAAGCGAAGGGTCGCTTGTTCGAGTCTCGGTGGTGCCTACCGTTTGATCTAGGGCGAGGGTTAGTGGCGTTTCCTCGTAAGACAAGCCAAAAGTCCACTCAGCTTCAAAGGGGTACCTAGAGAAATCTAGGGAAAGCACGAGAAGCGTCGGTTGATTCGCCCCCAACCACGCATCGCACTCCCGGGCCGAGGGCGGAGTATCAAGAGATTGGCACCTACGCTACGCGAACCTTAAATGGTTTGCATGCGAAAACTTAGCTTTTTTTATTTTTTATTTTGCTTTAAGGCGACGACGTAGGAGGTTTTTCGAATATTGGATCCGGCCAGACGAACGAATTCCGGATTCGGATTCACTGGTCTGCTGCTTGAATTTTCTTTGATTTTTAGGAAGCAGAGCGAAAGGAAAGAGAGGAGAGAGAAAAGCGAGAACATGAAGAGTATCTAAAGATGAAAGCGGCATTTTCTGTGGAAGAGGAAGGCTGTGAAGGGACAGAAGAAGCAGACGAGAGAAATTTACTACAGGATTTTATCAGTTATATTAAGGTAAGAGAAGTCGTTTGGTCGCTCCCTCCTATGGTCCTCCTGCAACAAAGTACGGACCATCAACAGGTGAAAGCCAAACTATAATTGGTGGCTATAAAATGCCGTACTCGTATCTCCTAAAGGAGGGTAAGCTGGAACCCCTTTCTGTCTTTCCAAGAAGTCTTTCCATCCCGTGCATTACGAATTTGTCTTCTCAGCCGGGCTCTGGACATTTTGTTATTTAGTTTGTTATTAAAAAGAACCTGAACCTGAACCTGAACCTGTAGGCTACGTAGAGAATAGCTGTGTCAACGTTTCGGAACCCATTTGTTATCCCACCCTTTCTACCGAAACATCTTTCCTCCACCCTTTCAACCGGGAAGAACCAGACCTCCAAGAGAATCAGCTATGAAAATATCAAAACTAACACCTGTCGCTTGTAAAACTGAAAGGTACCGTAATAGTTTTGTGCCTCTGTTTACCTTGTATCACAACAATCTTACCTGAATTACTGTATTTATTCTATGACAATTGTATATATGTTTTAGTTGTAGGTTAAAGGACCCCTGAACAATGAAACCATACTTGAACACACCATGAAGAATGCATTTGCAGACGTGGCCACGGAGAGCATTCTTCTCCTGAGTGTGACCTTTTCAAAATAGGGATGATCGTTTCTGGAGGTTTGCACATGCAGAGTCCAAGACAAAAAGCGCAATTTATTCAAATCTTGTACAGCTCTGGCCGGATCGTATTGGAATTTCTTCTAGATATACGTTTGGGCTTTAACTGGTTAAAAAATATTACGGAAGAAGGGTTGATTGGAGACATTTGTTCATTTCGAAAATTGTTCGGTACTGAAATAAGGACAGATGCAAAATGGAGCAAGAATCATAGCTTGGAAACACTATTTTGTATTTGGATTGGTTTTTGGGATCCCAAAACGTAAGTGGAGGGATACCTATGACATCGCAAAAGTTGTCCGTCTGTCCGTCCGTCCGTCTGTAAGCACGACAACTCTCGAAGGGAATGAGATATTTTGATGAAACTTGGTGTGAGGATTCGTTGGGTCGGCGGACCAGTCGAGTTCGTAAATGGGCTTTGTAGCCCTACATTTAGGGGTGGGGGAGGGGGCTCAAATTAAGGGGCAAACAAAATATTTTGAAACAGTGAATGTGGTAGTCGATTATGGGGTAAGAAGACATGCTGAACACGATGGTGAAAACCATTTTGTAATCGGACAAGTAGTTCGCCCGGAATCCGGCCAAAACCGGAAAGTTTGTTAAAAGTAAAAGTTTTATTTGAAGTTGATTAGATGTTCGATTTAGAGGTAGGAAGACATGTTGAAGACGATGGTGAAAACCATTTTCTCGACGGACAAGTAGTTCGCCCGGAATCCGGCCCATACCGGAAACGTTTGTTAAAATTAAAAGTTTAATTTGGAGTTGATCAGATGTCCGATTTAGGGCAAGAAGACATGCTGAACTTTTATGTGAAAACAATTTTCTACCCGGACATGTAGTTCGCCCGGAATCCGGCCAAAACCGGAAAATTGTTAGAAGTTAAAGTTTTATTTCTAGCTGATTAGATAACCGATTTAGGGGTAAGAAGAGACGCTGAATCCTTGTGTGACAATCATATTTTACCTGGACATATAGTTCGACCGGAATCCGGCTGGAGTCGGAAAATTTGTTATAAGTTAAATTTTTATTTGAAGTTGATTAGATGTTCATTATTGGGGAAAGAAGATACCCTGAGTTCGTTTTTGAGCTTTCTTTTTTCGCCGGACAAGTAGTTCTAGAGTTCGGCCGAAACCGGGAAATTGGCAGAAGTGGCAGGAACTTTTCGTCAAAACAGATATGACTTATACGGGTAAACACACATGCTGAATCCATATCTGAACTTGGTTTTCTCAGATGATTAGCTATTTGGCCTTAATCTGTTTTTGAATTTTAATTGTAAGAATGTTCAAGGATTCTGGCGGTGACTGGATCTGGCTAAGACAAGACCCAGTTGTCTGGATCAGATATTGAATTTTTGGGATCCCATCGAAAACTTTGGTCTTGTTCTGCAGGCAATCTTAACGGAAGTCATACAGATAGGGATGATGCTTGGTACTCTTCATTCAGGTGTCCTTTAATGACAAGTGCCAATTAATTGGCTCGCGCATGAAATGTTGTGCCGCATTTATTTGGAACTCAGTTAAATTAAATAATAAACTTTGGCAGCGTATTTCGGCCCTTCTTGGCAAGGGTCCTCTTCAGGCCTGCGAACGTCAGGGACAACGTTGGGGAGTGGATCAACGTTGTCCCTCGTATTTGACAGCCTGACGAGGACCCTTACCAAGAAGGGACGAAATACCGCTGCCAAAGCATCTTAGCTGACATATCCATTTTATCCGTTGTTTGAATTTGAAGGCACAGAAAACTTGACTACGCAACTTTCGGCCATCAAACCGATCTGGGGGGCTTAGATAAAGATACAGGGACTTATTGTCGACAGGACCCCCCTTCTTTGTTATCTCGACCCCTCCGTAGTGTTCCCAAAGCTAGCTGGCAGGCCCTTGTCCCTTTTGCACTGTAATGATGCACTTATGCACTGTAAAATTTAGCGTTTGTCCGTGTTGTCTAACAGATCGGGACAGTAGTCAAGAGGTTGTGCGTTCGATTCCTACTCCCGGCACACAAACCTTTTGCTTTTTTTCTACTAACACAAAAAACGAGTTCTGGGAAACTGCAATGGTCGTAAAGAGAATTTTTCTTACTCTCAATATCGACTCAGGGTACATTCTTGATATGTCAGCTAGCTCCCCGAGTCAAGTTTGAGTCAAGTTTTCTGTTCCTTTAAGTTTCCTAGTCAGCTTGGGCTCAAGGAGTATGTATCTAATAAGCCTACGATTTGCATCTTTCCTCGCAAATTAACCTCCCTTGGTATCAACCTAACTTATTTATTATTATTACTCTTTATTATCCCTCGAAATAGGCCATACTAGAGGAAAATAAATAAAAAATCTTGTTTTCTTTCTTTCCTTTCATAAAATATTTTTTTTTCTTTGATGTGCTAGTGTTCTTTAGTCTCCTACAGGTTAACCAAAATAAAGATTAGCCAAAATTGCACTGATCTACAATGGCTTTCGAAATACACTGATCTATCTACCATTACGCACATGGTTGTCTTACTCTTTCAACCAGTTTTGCATCATCCCTTTTATTTTTTCTGCCATCAGCATTAGACTATTCATGAAAGCCCTCTTCCCTGTCTCTTCTTTTCTTTTATATTCAATTGCGAAGTCGCGCGTGTCCTTTTCAGCCCCCCCCCCCCCCCCGACAGGAACGGTCCGCGTTTACCTGTGAAGTAATACTTCTTTGTACTTTGTTTCGTTGTTGAGGTCTCCATGGCAACCAAAGATGGCGAAAGGCTTCTAGCCACGAGTCCCGGTCTGTGGTGGATAGTAACGAGGTCTATATCCAGGACGAATATGTAGCAAAAATAATACAATGTAGGACAATAGGTCGGCTTCTACAAAGTTTGTCGACACTCTTGAACGCTCTTGAATAATTCAGTTTGCTGATTTTATAATTAACTAGTATAATTAGTTAGCTTAAAAGTTATGAGAATATATATATATATAACGCTTGTTTTTTAAGCCATAAAGCCAGACAAGATTTAATACACATTACACTTCACAAATAAACTATTACAACTCTAGAAATACTATGATACGTAAACTAAGCTAAACTTTAATTCTTGAGACTAAACCCTTTACTCACAAATTTACAAACACCTACGATACATTTGGGGTTCGTAGAATTAAGGATACGGGGAAGGTTTACCAACCCACCCCAGCAAATGTTACTCTCAAATGCGAAAGCTCTTGGCACTCTAAGAGGAAGTGGTTCAAATCCTCCTCCTGCAACTTGCAAAGAGGGCAAAGATAAGTCTCTCGTGCCAGCTTTCCTCCTATTGAAAAGTTTATTTTTAATGAGGATCGGATCTGTTATTCACTTTATAGTGTCATTGAACGGATCAGCTGATTTAGGTATAATTTTGATTTTATATATTGTATTTTGCACTCCTCAGTTTTGAGGAAACAAATGAATAAAAATAAATAAAAAAAGGCTAATTTTGCTTTACATTTTCTTTTCATTATCTTTGAGTACTTACATCCTTAATATTGCTATAACTTTTCTCGAACTGATATGCATTGCATATCATCCTCTGACACACGGTCAGAGACCAAAACGAGCAACGAGTCTTATTTTTCGTTGCTATGTAGGGAAATGGATGAGGAATTTGGCGATATTTAAAATATGGTACTTGCCGATTCATAGCGATCTTTTTTTTTGCGACTTTTCGTTGTAGGTTGATTTGGCGGACAGACTGCGATTCTGACCGCAGTCTGACTGACCAATCAACAAGGTTTGTTGTCGTGACGTTTCTGGCTCTTCGCTGGGCACACGGCGATTCTTCATCTGCATGAAGAGTTAAGGAGGGTTTTCGCGAGATCTCGGAATCACTTTCCGGCAGCGAAGCGCATCGCGAAAACTGTGGGAAAGCGATTCCTGGAATAACTTTCCACTTTCCCGCTGGACTGATCGCGAAAACGCATGGAAAGCTGATATCGCCGAAAAAATGTTGAATTACAAACTTCTTCGACTAAATATGGTTCGCTTGACGGTTCTTTGATTCTCATGTATTACATCGAAGTCACCTTAATTACGATTGTCATTTTTTTTTATTTATTATTGACACTTGCACTGTTTTTCTCCATACCTTTGAAATTCCTGCCAAAAGATTCAACTTTCCGCGGAGATTTCCACTAACCTCGTGGAATCACTTTCCGGGAAAGCTGCTTCGGTTTCCAAAGTGCGAAAACCGGGTTGGAAAGTTCGGCAACTTTCCGAACTGGCGCGAAAACCATTGGAAGGTGATTCCGACATTGCTTTCCAGCTCGCAGAAACTCTCCTCTTTTTTGCCAATAGTTGCGTTTTTGCAGATAACACGATCGAAGGTCGGCTTTGTAGTTACCTTGGTATCTGATACCACGGTCAGACGTCGTTTTATGGTTACTGAGTATCAGGCCAGATACTGTGGTATCTGATATTCAGGTTCCATGCCCCGTTGAAAAATTTATCTAAAAAAAGTAGTACGAAGTTGTACGAAAAAGTAGCATGCAGTACTAACTGGTGCTACGACATGCTTCTACTTCAAGGCTACCGTGTTACTGCATACTACTATTAGCAAGACTGTATGCTACTATGGCAAGACCGGATGCTACTGGATACTACTAAATAAGATTTGACTAGTCTGAGGTCCATTAAATGATAGTATTATTTGCTATTACATAGTATTACATGCAACTTTTTCGTACAACTACCATAAAACTACTCAGGCTACAAATTTTTCATCGGGTTCCCGATCGTAGTAACTGATCGTTGCTTCTGAGACAGTTTTCTCGTTTCATCATCACCATTACAAGAGTCCATGGTTTTGTCAAATTTGGTGGGAAACAAGTTTCGGCACTAGATATGTCAGTAGATATATAGATAGATTTACTAAATGCTAAGCAGCCCGAGGGCCATAGCAACAAATAATCACAAAAGTGAGTAGTGTGGGTATAGATGTGAGTAGATACTAGTTTTTCTTTTGCTTTGACTTCTGTTCTACAGTTGTCCTGTTTGCAAAGCAACCGTAGAACCAGTAACACCGGGAACTGCTTAAATGACAAAATCCAGATCCAGTTACCATGGTATCTATTCCTTCAGCTCCAGCTGACTGCGAATCATATTTGATAGTGCAAAAGGGATACGTCAGCTGAATTTTTTCTTGAATTTTTAACGCTAAGCTAGAATCTTTAGTTTGTTTTCCCACAAGTTCAAATTTCCAACTTGAGCGGAGTTGAGCCTGAAGGGGACCCTTCCCAAGAAGGACCGAAATATAGCTCTAATAAAATTCAGCTGACTTATCCTTTTTGCACTATCAAATAGCCTACCATGAGTTGCGTTTTCGCAGATACCATGGTATGTGATATCACGGTCTAAAGTCGTTTTTGCAGTTATCGTGGCATCTGATACCACGGTCAAAAGGCGTTTTTACAGTTATCGTGGTATCTGGCCAGTTATCGTGGTATCTGATATTCAGGTACCACGGTCCGACCGTATCTGAAAAAGTCATCTCTCTTATCATCATTTTTGTCAAATTGGTGGGAAAGAAGAATTGACAATATCGGTTTTTCTTTTGCGATGATTTCGGAAAGCGCAATTTCGGCAATTGTCGGTTTTGCAGAGCAACCGTATATCAGATTCCACGGTAACTGCAAAAACGACTAATTGCAGATCCAGTTACCGTGGTAACAGAGACCATGGTATCTTCTAAACGCAACCATGGTATCTACAAAAATGCAGCTGATGTCGTTTGAGAATCTCCAGCCACTCAGCGCGAGGTTGTTGTTGAGCTGAGAATTGTGTCAGCAGACACGCTTGAGTAGAAGTGAAGTAGGTCTACTTCAAAACATTGGACTGAACCGTACTTTTTGCTATTTCAGAATGTTAAAGTTGTGCCCTTGGATGACCTAGCTGCCCATTTCAAGCTGAAAACCGTGGATGCGATTAATCGGGTTGAACACCTTGTTTCAGAAGGAAGTATAACAGGTAAGACCAAAGCAAAGCTGACTTGCCTGTTCTGTGCCACTCCTGCTTATACGTCTGAATTAAAGCACCCATGACATAATTTTTGCATTATGATGATGATGATGATGAGATTTTATTTACGCACTTAAGAAGATGAAATATTAGAGCTGATATATAATTGACCTTTAGGCAATGTGCACAAGAAAGCCACTAGTTAAAAAAACGCTATAGGGCGCCTTACGCTCCATTTGTTGAGGTGGGTCATAAATACAATGGATTGAATTTAATGTAAAAATGGATAAATAGGATTTATTTCCGTAAAAGCTCAAAGGGCTGTGGGAACAACAAAAGAAAACAAAAACCATAACCTCAACAGCTATTTACAAAAAACGTTCTCTGTGACTATGGCCACCTTAAAGAATCTTCCCAAATTTCTTGCATTTCTAAAGCTCTACTTTCGTCGAGGGCTAGAGCGTCGGCTCTGAAAACTGGGGTGTTGTTGTTTGTTGTTTGAGGGTTGACGTTTGGGCAAATCAATCGCCCGTATACGTGTGTATCCTCTATGTCTTTGTTCACTTCCTTTGTCCAAGTGTGGCTTTCTGGCCTCCGTCACAATTATAATCTAAACTGCGGCCTTTTTTCTTTCTAAGATTTGTGGGGGTTCGACAAAGACGTCGTACGGAGTATACGGGCTCAGTCCAATTTCCACTCTCCTTTCCTTTCTTTATTCCTTTCTTGGTGATGCTCATTTCCACACACCACTGGGGTTCTCCTGTGGCGGATTATTCAAAAATGTTCGGTCTAGGAAGAGATTCTTGAGACAACCTAGGTTATGTATACGATAAGCAGCTAACCGAAATATGTCCATTTCTTTTTGCTGGCAAATAAGTTTGCTCCGCAAGTTAGTGACAGAACTACTGCCCTTTCAATGTCAACCAAAAGATCGGGCTTTTGCTCTTTAATCAGAACAGGGCTCCTTTCTTAAAGGACACTGGTACTTATGATATTAATTCATTCTACTTTAGTAGTAGGCTATTTCCATCCATTCTCGTTCCCGAGATTCTTCACTTTATAAAAGGACCCCTCGCACTATTTACCTTCAACTTACAGTATTTTAAAGTATTTGAATAGTTTAAAACTAGGCTGTGCTTTCGACAAATAACCCTCTGTGGAAGGTTTTATTCAAAGTGAACACATTATGGATTTTTCGAGTGGGCCGTTTTCTGGGTGAAAGCTTTTGCGCTTTCCCAGACGGATGGTGAATTGTAAATATAAACAGAATTCAGAATTGTAAATAATCACAGATTTGTACATATAGCCTACACTTTGAACACGCACATTTTATCTTTCGTTATTTTACTTTTATCTGCTTGTCGTTCAGTCCGCATCGTTCTTCTGGTTTTTAGTTACATGTCATCTTATTGTTTGTTGGTTCCGCATCGTTTTCCTGTTGTTATTGTGGTGGATTTTATGATTTAGTTTTGTTTCTTTCGCTGAGGACGGTTTTGCCGGAAGTGCAACCGAAATATCCGAAATTGTATTTATCCCTCGCACATCATCTTGGAGGGGTAACTAGCTGATCAAGAAAACCCCCGAAAATCTCGTTTTTGTATTTTTATTTGAAATGAATGGTCAGCTTGGCTTCAAATCTTATATTAAGGCCAATGCAACCTACTTCCGTAACAGCATTCAGTAGTTCTTAAACCCGCGACCCAAATTTCATATGTTACATTCTGAACCCGCTAACGACACCTCACTAATCTTTGCACTTGCCACGATTCACTAGTTTTCATACGCATTATGCTCACCGACGAGTGTTCGCGCATCATGCCATTGATGCGTAAAACCGATTTTCTGAATTCTGCTACAAGTCAATGGGTCTGGGAAAAGGCTTAAGACATTCAAAATAAACCGGTTCCGGTAGCTTCGCGAACGAACCGCCACGCAAATTCGTTTGTACCTTTTTTTACGGATTTGCTAAACAAAGCCGAGTGATATTTTCCTTTTTTTTGTGTTAATTTGTTATTTAGTATAGTGAAGCAACGCAAATTAGCTGTCAGCTATGATGTTGTCTAAATAAACATATCTCTCTCTCTCTGTCTTCAGATGGTTTTGAATGTTGGCACATAAACAGTAAATAGAGGTGTGCTTTAAGAGTTTCGAACATAAATATTATCGGGAACACAACGATGTTCATCCATATGTAAAATATTACTGGAGTTGTCGTAAGCCCTTTGATCTCCAACTATCCGGCGGTCACGTTTGCAGTGATTCATCTCTGTCGCCAGTGTCCAGCATCCCAAATGTTACATAGTGTAAACAAAAGCTGTGGTCCCCTTCGGTAATAGGTTCTTGACAGTGATAGATCCGGACCTTCGAGTAAGGTGGGGCTTTTCAGGCGTGACTTGGAACTCTTTCGTTGTCCTCGGTCCGGTTATTTCTAGTTCTGATTCTTGTGGTGTGTCCCAGACCGTGGAGGGTGGACAGGTTTGAGGAAAACTGTCGTAGTTTGAAATTGTAATTTTGGTTTAGACTGAAGTTGAAATGTTTTTAGGATCCCAGAGGTCAGTGATGGGATACTATTTGGTGTTTATCGCTGTGTTTGAGTTTGGTATTTCCAAAAAGCAGGAAGACGCTGTTTCCACGCTAATTCCGAAACACTTTTTGGGACCCCAAAACGTAAGTGGAGGGATAGCCTACCTATGACATCTCAAAAGTTTTCCGCCCGTCTGTCTGTTAGCACGATAACTCTCGAACGGGTTGAAATATTTTGTTCAAATTTGGCACGAAGTCTTTGGGTCAAAGTACAGGTCAAGTTCGAAGATGGGCTCTGTAGGCGTATATTTAGGGGTGGGGGAGGGGGTTCAAATGTCAATGAGATATTTAAATTTTAGGATCCCATCGAAACCTGTGGTCTTGTTTTTGTATCTGTCTAAAGGATCATTTACACGGCAGGCATTTTTCCCCGGAGACGAGAAGGGAAAGTGTTCACACGGTACTCGGGTATTTTTCAAGGGAGAGTACTGTGTGGCAATAAATTCCATAAGGCTCAGGATATCTCTCTACATTGGATACCAACATGTGTCCATTTGCACCACTTTTTACATGGGCATAATCAAAATTATTCCTCGAAAATCCTATTTTATTTTTGCTGGCGTCGAAGAATACACTTTGACAAACAAATACCCGGGTAAAAAGTTCGCCGAACTGAAGTCCAAAATACCCCGGTTTTTGTGGCGGTTGCGGGGAAAAATACCCACGGAGTACGGGTAAATACCCTCCGTGGAAACGTAGCTTAGCACCTACTACAACAGCCGACCGCTAGCTAGCACCTGCCCAGCACATTACAAATTTGACAGATGGCTCTTCTGTAGAGTTACTTTACCGACAGTTGAGTTTCATCTTATAACAAGAGAAGTGTGTTTTTTTGGACTTCAATTAAAATCTCGGGCTTTGTGTTTTCCGTCATAACATTTAACACACTGAATGAAAAGGGGGATTCAAATCCGATACTCACGGCGTCGTAAATTCAGAAAAAGGGATATTTTTGGTCAAGCTCTTGGATATGGCCTCGTGTCCCCTAGCCTGTATTTCGGAGCGTGTGTTGCAGTGGACCAGACGTGGACGCTCGTAGGCTATTACGCTATCTTTTATAAAATGTGAAATTAAGTTTTTCTGCTTTCCTTTTTTTCTTCACTATTTCCCTTTTCAGTTCAAGCACAAGCCGAATATTCGTTCAGTCGTCAGTAAATATTTTTTTAGTCAGCACTAATGAATTAATGTAAAATAAAAGTAATCGTCTAATACATTTAATAAAGAGAGTTAACCTCAGTTACACAATGACTGACCAGTTTAGTCAATAACGATACGAAAACTCAACCACAAAAATCGAATATAAATATAACTGATAACTAAGTTGCGTTTTCAGACAACAACGAGTTTAACACGGGAGTTTATTACCAATGTGGAAATACCCATTTTCATCCCACCGTGTTTACTCTTGAGCCTAACGTCTAAAAACGCAACGTAACTTGCTATTCGGGAGAGTTGCGTGTTCTGGATAATCGGTGTTAAACCCGCGCTTAAAACGGAGGCCTAAAACGCTTTTAAACATAATTACAGTAGCACAGTGTCTGACTCTGGCAATTGAAAACGCTTTTTGCTAAACTCAGGGAAAACACAAGTGTCTGAAAACACAACTCTAGATAGCTGTAGCTGCTCTTGCTCATTAGCACTGTCATAAACAAAACTTAACAAACGAGGGAACAAAGCTTTTTAGATAACGGCTTCGAGACACCTAGATAGGCTGTATGTGAGGTACAGCCTCTGCCACTGCTCTTGCGCGTCTTTCTGGATGTGGCTTGAAATCAGGGGGCAGTATGGATCGATGGGGTGTACTGCTCAACATCCCTGTACCAAAAGCAAGTGACAATTTTTGTTGACGGCGAACAAGAAAATCGGCCAAACCTAGATTGGGCATAGTATGTGACTTCTGGCGATTTTCAAATTACCAAAATTACCAACAATGCCCGAAACTGAACTCTCAATCGCGTTCGACTGCTCCTGCGTCAGGCCGTAATGCCAGACGGGGGAACAGCGTTCTAACCCGATGAAAATCTGTAGCATGTGTAGTTGTATGATAGTTGTATGAAAAAGTTGCATGTATTCATATCTAACAGTAAAGAATACTATCACTTAGTGTGCTTCAGACTGGGCAAATCGTAAGCAGTAGTATCCAGTAGCATCCTGCCTTGCTATAATAGCATCCAGTCTTGTTAATAGTAGCATGCAGTAACACGGTAGCCTTGAAGTAGAAGCATGTAGAGTAGCATCAGTTCGTACTGCATGCTACTTTTTCGTACAACTTCATGCATAGTAATTTTGAGATAAATTTTTCATCGGGAAGCAAGACCGTATGAAAGAAGTGTAAACTCGCAAAAGGGGATCTGAAGTCGTGGTGATTCCATGTCGAGACGCAGCAGCTTCAGAGAGCTAATACGTGCATCGACGTGCCGATGTTATAGCTGCCATGCTTTTATATTATGGTGGATAAATCTGAATTGAATTGAATTGAATTGACTCTCCGAAGCACCGTTTCTTATCCAGTTCCTAACAAAATCATAACAGTAATTCAATAATTGTTACAAAAAGGCTTGCGCCTCTATAAGAAGATATTCGGGTCAAATTGCAGGTCAAGTTCGTTGATGGGCCCCGGAGCGGCCCGTCGACTGCATTGAAGAACTGAACCCTTCGCGTCCTTTATCAAGCCTTTATCGAACATCTTCCATTCTGGAAGACTTCGCAGTATTTCATTATTTTGTAAAAGAGTTCGTGTCATTACAGAGCTTGGAGCTCCTTTCATTAGTCGAATTCGGACTTTTTTGTTGCTGAGCTTACATCGCTGGTTATTGGCCACATTAGTTAATTGCCGCTTTCAGGTCGTTTTCTTTTGAACCTTTCTATCCTAAGCCAGCCTGTAAAAAGGGAGGTCCAGGCGGATATTTGGTGACGTCTTTCAAGGCTAGTAGGAGGGATCAGGAGTGCATCTCGGCTTGGAGATGTTAGGCCTACTACCATTGCGATGAATGATTGGGATAAAACCGTCTAGAATGTTCTAACTCGCAGAGCAGTGCAAAATCTAGGAACATTTTACAATATCTACATATACCACCCATTCTTTTAAAGGACACCTGAATGAAGAGTACCAAGTATCATCCCTATCTGTATGACTTCCATTAACATTGCCTGCAGAAAACCCAATCCAAATACGAAATAGTGTTTCCAAGCTATGATTTTTGCTCCATTTTGCATCTGTCATTATTTCAGTACCGAAAAATTTTAGAAATGAACAAATGTCTCCAATCAACCCTTCTTCTGGAATAATTTTTTAACCAGTTAAGCCCAAACGTATGTCTAGAAGAAATTCCAAAACGATACGGCCAGCACTATACAAGATTTGAATGAATTGCGCTTTCTGTCTTGGAGTCTGCATGTGCAAACCTCCAGAAACGAACATTCCTATTTTGAAAACGTCACACTTAGGAGAGGAATGCTCTCCGTGGCCATGTCTGTAAATGCATTCTCCATGGTGTGTTCAAGTATGGTGCCGTTCAGTTTAGTTTTTTTCACTAAATGTGAAAAAAAAAAAAAATAATCTAAATAACCCCTATAGGCTACATAGCTCCGTGGCCCGTTAGCCTATATAGGGGTAACCAAACAGATGAGTCTCCTGAAACATCAAAACAAATAAAGACCAATTTAATAATTTTTTCGGACCGCTGACGGTCTCCGCCTTTGCCGCTGACGTCGTCTGAGATAAGACACTCACTTATCTCTATTTCACTATCTCATCACTTATCAGCCAAGTTGACTTGCCTGCCCACTCTGTCCAAGCCATCCTCCCATCCTGGTGGTTTTGGCCCAGTTTTCGCAGATTTACTGCGTTTCTCATTTTTGGAGGGATCCGCAGGGGTCAGTTTTCGTTCCTTTTTTTCTTGTATTATGTTGGCCTATGATATAGAGGCTTCATTGAATAGGAATAGCAGTTATTTGTTCGCAGTATTTTGGGGCGTGTCAGGTAATCTTCTGTCGCTGGTCAGTTTTGTCCTGGCACTGTGCCAAACGTGGAATTGGCGTGATTTGAAAAAGCCTTAAATATTTCCGGTGGTGATCTTCTATAGGTTCAGTCGGGATCACGTAAGAAGTAGAAGGGGGTCGGAAAGTATCCCATCCTCTCTTTTTTCCTTTGGGAATAAAAGCGAAGTGTTTTGAGGGAATCTTTTTGGCTACTCAGCCCAGCCTTAAGGTTAAACGACTGCTCATCAATCCCATTTTGCGTTACGTTGGACTGTTGTGAGACATGAGGGAAGCACTCCCGAAACTCGGGTCGAAAGAGGTTGCATTTCGCCTTCACTAATCCCTGTACAACACGACGATTTTTCCGGTAAAGCACTGAGGGCACCATTATGTATCTTTCAGCTGATCTCTACTTTGCCTAGCTTTTCTTCACATGAAAGCCGCTGGTTAACACTCAAAAGCATTACCCAGTGGACAACGTAGCGAGCTTACGGAAAGTTGGTTGCTTTAAGCCCCGTTCACATGCATGCGTAGCCAAGCAGAGATGCCTAGGCACGTGCCTAGCATCCCCGTTCACACCCATGCTTAGACACAAATTTTGGACCAGGGACAAAGTTCTAGACTCTAGCTAAGCCTGGGCACGTGCCAGGGCATCTGTGCTTGGCTAGGAATGCTTGTGAACGCGGCTTTAGTGGTATTTGAATCCTTCCTCTCGTTCTGCTTATAATTCATTTTTCTGTCCACTTTCTGGTTTGATTATATTTATTAGACCGATGGCCGTCTTCCTACGGGCTTTCAGGGCTACGCGAAAATGAACTGGCAATACACCTGCGTCTGATTTCTGTTCGATTTGGTTCTTGATGAATCCTCGATACAGCACACAAATAAAGACTTTGGAACTTCATAAGACAGTATTTGTTGCAGAAAATGCAGTTCATGTTCCAGTATTGTATTAACCTACCTGCAATATTCTAACCTCTTTGAAACTGTTTGTTTTTCATGAAAAATAGAGACTCGTTCCGGCGATTTTAGGGCATGGAACCACTAACGTTGCCTTTGAAGCCTTTTGAATGCCTTTAAAGCAAGCTGCGCCTGAGGTTCTCTTCGATTTGGTTACTTGATGGATCCTCGATAGCCTACAGCACAGAAATATAGACTTCATAACTTCATAAGACAATATGTGTTGCACTTTTCATGGAACCACTAATGTTCTGATTAATTAATGCCTTTAAAGCACAAGTCGTAGGAGATACAGTTTGTGTTTCAGTATTGTAACCTACCTGCAATATTCTAACCTAGCTGAAACTGTGCTGGTTTTCATGAAAATAGATACTCGTTCCGGCTGTTTTACCCCCCCCCCCCCCCCCCGTCCCCCAGATCTGATGAGAAACACGGAGAAAATTGCGTCTGAGCAAACTGCTGTCTTTCTGACCAATGAGCTCCTCGGATGCAATAAGCTGGAGTTTGTCGGCCTCGACAGGAGATGGACATGGCAGATTGCCGTTAGAGTGGATGATGAGAATGATGAGAAACGCGGAAATAATTGCATAACCGTTCTTTCTGACCAATGAGCTCGTCAGATGCAATAAGCTGGTGCCTGATCTGCATCTAAAAGAACCAAACATGGCAGATGTAGAGCTCGTCGTAGTTTGGGTCGATGAAAATGACATCGTCCTTAGAAATGCGGAAATGGAAATGGATGAATAACTTTCGAACGGGTGATCGGATGTGAATGGAACTTGACCAGTGGTAAGAGCAAGTGCCTCAGATGTTCCATTTCAAGTCACGACCGGATCAGATAACTGTGTGGGGGGAGTTGGAGCTGGGGCACCGGAAATATTGTGAAACGGTTCGGGACGGAACTTAAAAATTAAACCTTGATACGTTATTGACAGAATCGGACCGGATCGGGGCACTGTGGGGGGAGTCAGACAGGGTTTCCCTGAATTCCGGTGAGTTTGTTTTACCTTTTTACGGCTACTCGAATTGTCAATAAACATTTTTAATTTGTACAGATTAACTCTTCCGATCAATTTCCTCTGGTCAATCCCATTCGAACGATCAATTCTTACATGTACAGGAATGAGTTTATATGATCATTCTTCGTCAACAAGGTGACTCGCTCTACAAGTGCCATATTAGCTTTCAGCTCTTGTTTTCTAAAGGTCAGCTTCTCGTAAGCTGACATGTATTGCTATTAAGTTTAGAATTTGGGAGAAACCCCTAGAAAAAGCCTCGTGAGAGCGGAAAGTTGCTGGGAGACGCTTAGAAAGTGGGACTCGACTCCAGTGTCATTGCTGCCTCGTCTTTGAGTGGTGGCGGGGGGGGGGGGGGATAGAAGGTGATCCTGGAGGATGTTTCGTCTTTGATCTTATCATTTTCATATTTTTTATTCGCCCTATCTATCGTATATCTCGTGGGCTCCAGGAAATTGAAAGGTACTCGGGAAAGAATTTCGAACCAGTTGGCAGTTTTTATAGCTTGCTTGGAAACCTGAACTTTCGTTCGGTATCCAAACGTTCCGATCAGCAGTAGCCTACCTGGTTAGCCGATTTCTGGTTTATGAATTATACTTTTTTCTTTATAATATGGCAATCCTTGCACCCCGATAATTATTTATTATTGTTCTAACTTTGGGTTTTGAACTGGATTTGTAGGCCAATTGTCATGATTATTTTTTTGTAGTCTTTGTCAGGTGATTTTTGTATCCATGTAACTGTTTTGGAATTCACTGATGTGTTGATGTTTACAAATTCTTTTTTTCAGGATTCGAATAAATAATAATAATAATAATTCCAGCTCGTGAGCGATTGCCAAAACTTTTGACAACTTCGAAATATTTTACGGAGTGAGGGCTGTTATGTTAGAGACCAAAGTATGATGCACATGTGTATTTGAACTGTAAATACAATGGGTGACAGTTCATTCTGATTTCCACGACGGAATGTTTTTGAAGAATTTATGTTTTTCAAGAATGTGTTGCACGACCCTTCGACTGAATGTATATCAGCATTGTCGTTTGCTTAACTCACTGTAACGTGAGGAAATCGTTAACGAGGCAAAAATATTGTAGGGTAAAAAATCTTCAAAGCAAATAAAAGCCAGCATGGAGAGTATTTCTGTCCAAAATTTGTTTCCAAATTCTGGCAGTAAGATGGACTTTTAATTTAAGACGTTCAGCAGGGTCAGATAATTATGTCCAGAATACGGTCGTAAGTTAGCGCAGTAACTTTTTTTTACTGCCTATTATATCTACGTTTTATGGTTTATTATGGCACTTTGTGCAACCGACAGCGATTACATTTTACCGCCTTACGGTGCACGTCTTATAGCGTTTCTGAAGCCAAGTCGTTAACTTTGAAAGTTACTCTCCCCCTGTCGCAGCAAATTATCGCTGTTTTATGTCCAAAATATGGTTTCTTTGAAATAGATGTGATATATGGAAAATGAAAAATGTGGGAGAAACTATTATAGTTGGTAGGAACAAATATTATAAGCTCAACTGTTCCTTTCCTTTTTGCAAAATTATGACACAGCCAACATTGTTCATCAGTAAGAAAAACTGAATTAAGTATTTGGGGCAACGTGTGTGCCAATTCCAACAGCTCTTGAATAGTTCAGTTTGCTGATATAATTAATTTATAATTAACTAATAAAGTTAATTAGCTTAGTAGACACACCTTTTCCCGTTGGAAAATGTGGCTGATAAAAACCTCAAGCAAAAACGACTAATTGCAGATCCAGTTACCGTGGTAACAGATACCATGGTATCTGCAAAAACGCAACTATTTGCTAAATATTTAGCTGTATTGTTTTTGCTTTTTATTCGATAAACCAGCTTCATATTTGGCTTCGACTGTTCTGCTGCCGGTAGACCGCGGCATGCCATACACTGTAAAAAAAAATCTCGCAGTATTCGCTACTGGGATTACTCTCATCTTTATTGAGATAAGATTATCCCTAATTCGGATTAATTTTATCCCTATAGAGATAAGATTAATCCCAGTAGCAAATACTACATCCTTATTCGGAGAAACTTTTTACAGTGTAGTTACACGATTCAAAAGTACAGGGCTGGGGAGTTCTGGGAGCTCCCCCAGCTTGTTTACTTTTGAATCTCGTCACTACATCAGGCCACGGCCGTACGGGCATAGAACCAGCGACTTTGTGTGTTTTAAACATTAGGAATGAATGAATGCTTGCGAATTAATCCTTTTAAACGTGTTCGTATCGTTACCTTAGACTGGACGGTAGTAATCTACTACACTGTCAGAAGTTTCGTAACAGATTACACATGGATGCGCGGTTTCAACAGATAACACTTAGGAAGTTAGCTTTTAAGTTTTTTTCAAATGTTACGCGTTGAAACGTTATGAATACAAGAAGAGCCAAACCACTGCCTGAAAAACATCGCTGACTTTTTTGTTTGTCGGAAACTTTTTCGTCTCCTCCTGGCAGTGTGTCGTGCGTAACGTTTGCAACATCACAACAGGTAACATCCAAGTGTTATCGTTCGAAATTGTGCATTCTTTTGTTACCTGTTATGAAACTTCTGACAGTGTAATCATACAGCTGTGGAGTCCTCAGCAAATAATTGTTTTCCCATTTCTCTCCGTTCCTTTTTCGACTGCTTGCGAGACCCTTAAATAAGTCTTCGTTATGCATTACGAAGAAACATGCGTCCGAGATGCCCTAGGCCTCATAAACCTGATTTTCGTCATTAGTTTTTTTTTTCTTGGTATGAATGGTTCTTAATCTGGGGAACTTTCGAGTCTTGAACTGCGACACAAATCTAGGAAATTAGATTTCGTCGGGAAGTATTCTCATCTGATAGTTCCAAGAATCCTGACAAAATAGCCAATTGAGGGAAACATTTTTTTGAGGGGGTATTCGTGAGACTAGTTTTTTGGGGGGGATTCCTAACGCTAGTCACGGGTTACCAAGGACAACACAGTTTTTATGGAACTTGCCTTCCGGCCAAGTGCCATATACTGATCGCTTTTCCGTCGGTCGGTCTTGGTCGGTCGGTCGGTCAAGTTCAGTTATAATGATGATTTTTATTTATGACCCGTCAAAATAAACACAAGGCACAAAGACGGAGTAAGTAAAAAGGGAAAAAGAGAAAAAGAAAGGAAAACACGAAAGAAAATAACTTACAAAATTACACAGTATAACTTTTACCATACAACTAAACCAAGAGGGTTTTCCAGTCGTGATCAATATTTTGGCTATAAGTTTCTATTTGTTTCTCCACTGCAGTTAGTGGATCACTAATTTGATAACGACTGGAAATCTTAGGGTTTCTCGTCCAAGGGGGGAGGCGCAATATATATTTGGTAAAACGATAAAATGTTGACCGGATTTGTTTTTTGTCTGATTTGGTGAAAAGTCTCCAGAAAGGTGCAGTATTCTTAATCAAGTTTCATTTTTCAGTATAATTTTACAAAAAAAAATATAGTAGACTACTGAGTTCACTCAGATGCAAGTTACACTATAGGCTATACAACATTAAAACACATATTTTTGTAGTGATGCATCGCCGGTTCCGAACGCCCAGGAGGCTCGGCCAAACTAAAAAAAAAAAAAGAAAACAAACAATGTTTCTTACAGACAAAAAAAAACTACTGAATTTTGAAGGTGACGGACACATAAATATATCTATTTTTTTAAATCACTAATAGCCTACCAATGATTCTTAAATTCGGACAGCAATAGTGCACGAGGCTTGGTCCGACAACTGTATGGACAGATGAGCACGTAGACGGCCATGGTAAATTATCCGGTAGTGCGGTAGGCTACTGATTGACATAGTGAAAACCTACTTGTCTCAGTAACCACTTCATGACGACAGAAAGAAAAGCAAGCCTTGAGGCATCGACAGCGTGATACACATCGAAGGTAGCAAAACACGGCAATTCAGAAAATAAGCGTGGTTTGCTAGAGGGGTTAGAATATACCGTCCCACGTCGCAAACCTTTTTTATTTTTCATTTTTTCTTTAGTCATATGTCTGTTGTCGTAAATTCTCGTGTTGTCCTTAAATTTTTATGTTGATGTGTGATAGTTGTTTGTTTGTTTTTTCTTTACAATGTCTTAGGCTAGAATTGCATTAATAATTTTACAAACCCATCAGAATTAGTGAAGCGTCGTTTTTTATGCCACTGGCATGTCAGATGCTTTTGAGAAACTCCAGGTTTATTCATATTTGCTATTAAAATTGTACCTTACCTTACCTTTTACGAAATTGAGGTCTCCGGGTTTAGAAATATATGGAGTAATTACGGAAGTAGGTTGCAAAAGGTTCAGAGGAGAGAAATAATTTGGTGTTTGATGAGGGTCGAGTTTTATTTTAAATAAGATAGAATGAAATATAGATCATACTTACAGGGACAATCTTTAGAATGATGTAAATTGAACGTTGATGATTCTTTAGGAAAAGAAAATGGAATTGGCAGATAATTTTTAATGATCCAAACCGCCTTATTTTGAATAATCTGCAGCGGTTTAACGTGCTTCTGAAATGTATTCAAATATACCATAGGAAAATAAACACATCTCATTGGATACTAAGGTAAAACATGTTTTAGTCGATTCAATTGTAGTAAACTATTATGAGCACTCCATGACAAGTTGGGGTCCATAATCGTTTCCAAAATGTTTGCATGACGAAGTTCGTGAAAAACTCATGTCAAGGTCATCAAAGATAAGTGACTGCAGCGAAGGAAAACGTGTTGTAGATCGCGAGAAAACCATGAAATTACTTTTAGCTGCAAGCATCTCCTCTCCGCCTGCCTCTCTTTTCACCCGAATCGGTGATGTCGGGATTCCTAAACTCCTCCCAGAACGAGTCTGAGTCTGTGGACAATTAACGATAATATTTGTGAGATTTAAGACACCATCTTGTAAACAGTTAGTCCTAGGGAATATTTTGGATATCTGCTTTTATTTAATTTTTTCAGTCTTAATCGAAATGTTTTGCTATAGAGGACGGGAATAAACGAATGATTTATTGCCGTATTAATGACCTAAGGCCATCATGCAACATATTTGACGGTGCAAAGCGGATAAGTCAGCTACATTTTATTCGAGCTATATTTCGGCCCTTCTTGGCAAGGGTCCTCTTCAGGCTCAAAGAGCCTGAAGCCTTTGAAGAGCCTGAAGCCCTGAAGCCTTGAAGCCTTTTTTTAGAGCCTTTGAGCCTGAAGAGGACTCTTGCCAAGAAGGGCCGAAATATAGATCGAATAAAATGTAGCTGACTTATCCGTTTTGCACCGTCAAATATGATTCGCAGTCAGCTTGGGCTGAAGGAACATCCATCATGCAACAAACACGATAGTAACACAGCAGTAGCCTACATACTTAATTTATTAGATCACTTTACGTACACTTTATATATATATATATATATATATATATACGCACTATATATACACAACGGGTCTAGGCTAATGATAATGGCTAGGCTAATGGGGAATGCAAAGATATAGGAAATTCTAAAATCTAATTAAAAACCGCAGTTTTGACTACGAGCACTTTCCTTGGACACGCAAGTTAAATGTAAACTCGGGCTCGCCTGTCGCCTATAATTTTAATAAAAATACATTTTTATTTCCGAAGTCTTATCAGTACTTCTAGACATGTCGGATAACAGACTACTTACTGACTGTGTGAGGGGAGTTCGCTACCGGAGGGGGGGGGGGCGCGACCCCATACACAACCTCTCTCTCGTGTGTTTGATGCCTGAATCTTGTCTTGCCTTGACAGAGGTTGGGTTTGAGTTGGAGTGCCACGGAGCGCCGCCATCAAAAATAAAATTGGCGTGGCTTCGGGGTTTAGTCAAAAGACCCAGTAGCAACATTGAAAAGTATCCGCGCCTTGAAACAGAGTTAGCGATGGCGCGCAATTTGAAAACGGCGGCGGAGCGACGAAACTTCTTCGGTTCTCGACGAAGATTTGATGGGGATTAAAAATTCCGTGCTTGGATACGGACTTCTGAATCACCAGTTTTCTGTATCAAGAAGTCCAGAGGAAAACAAATCAGGACAAGTCTCGTGTGGTGTGGCGTAGGAAAAACAGGGGAATCAGCTATGTATTGTTCTCCCCATGAATGGGCCCCTGATTAACATTCTATGAGACGGAGGGAGACGGAAGTTTGCCTGCTGCTTTCTTTTCTTGTCGTTTATCCTTTTTGCTTTCGTTCTGCTGGATTGACCAAAATGAAAGACATCTTGCCTACGTCCTCTTTAGATAAGATTTGTTTTCGGTACCGTGTGATGGAGTCATTATTACTTTGAAGATGCAGACCCCTGACCATTCAACTGACTCCGCGCTTTCCATTTCGTCCAGTGTATTCAGTTTTTATGGCACTTGCCTTCCGGCCAAGTGCCATATACCGATCACTTTTCCGTCGGTCGGTCGGTCGGTCGGTCGGTCCGGTGATCGCGAGTTAGGGTACTTCCAGATGTGCTAGGACAATGAAACTTGGCAGGCGTATCAGGGACCCGACCAAACTAACCTGGAAATAATCAGTTTCCCGATCCGACCATATGCGGGGGAGTGCGGGGCGCTGGAAACTTGAAAATTTAGGGCATTTGTCACACTTTTCCGAGTTAGGGTACTTCCAGATGAGCTAGGACAATGAAACTTGGCAGGAATATCGGGGACCCGACCAAACGAACCTGGAAATAATGAGTTTCCCGATCCGACCATATGCGGGGGAGTGGGGGCGCTGGAAACTTGAAAATTTAGGGCATTTTGTCACACTTTTTCGAGTTAGGGTACTTCCAGATGAGCTAGGACAATGAAACTTGGCAGGAATATCGGGGACCCGACCAAACGAACCTGGAAATAATCAGTTTCCCGATCCGATCATATGCGGGGGAGTGGGGGCGCTGGAAACTTGAAAATTTAGGGCATTTTGTCACACTTTTTCGAGTTAGGGTACTTCCAGTTGTGCTAGGACCATGAAACTTGGCAGGCATGTCAGAGACCCGACCAAACAAACTTAGAAATAATTAGTTTTCCGATCCGACCATTTTGGGGGGGGGGGCAGGGGAATCCGGGAAATTGAGAAGTGTGTAACTTTCGAACGGGTGATCGGATTGTAATGAAACTTCATAACTGAATAGAATATATATCTGTTATGTCCCGTTTAAAGTCTTGACCGGATTCGGTAGCCAGGGGGGAGTTGGGGGTGGAGACCGGAAATTTCAAGAAACGGTTAGAATGGAGGGATCGGAGTGAAACTTGCTGGGAAGAACAAATATCTGCTCTAGATAAGTCCTTTAGACCATTGTACTGGATCCGGGCACTTATGGGGGGGGGGGTCAAGGAATTCCGGTGATGGTGGTTTTGGGGATTTTCACGATGAAACTTGGCAGGCATATCAGGGACCCGATCAAACTGACTTCAAAATAAAAATTTTGTCGATCTGATAATGGTGGGGGGAGTGGAGGGAGGGGAATCCAAAATTTTCAGTCATGCTTAATTTTGGAATGGGTGATCGGATTCGAGTGATGTTTAAGAATCGAACAGAGGACATTTCTCCGATGATCTTTTTGGGATCCCAAGTGGAGGGATACCTATGACATCGCAAAAGTTGTCCGTCGGCCCGTCCGTCTGTCCGTCCGTCTGTCCGTCTGTAAGCACGATAACTCTCGAAGGGAACGAGATATTTTGATGAAACTTGGTGTGAGGCTTCGTTGGGTCGGCGGACCAGTCGAGTTCGTAAATGGGCCTTGTAGCCCTACATTTAGGGGTGGGGGAGGGGGTTCAAATTAAGGGTCAAACAAAATATTTTGAAACAGCTAATGTGATAGTCGATTATGGGGTAAGAAGAGATGCTGAACACGATGGTGAAAACCATTTTGTAATCGGACAAGTAGTTCGCCCAGAATCCGGCCCAAACCGGAAAGTTTGTTAAAATTAAAAGTTTTATTTGGAGTTGATCAGATGTCCGATTTAGGGCAAGAAGACATGCTGAACTTTTATTTGAAAACAATTTTCTACCCGGACATGTAGTTCGCCCGGAATCCGGCCAAAACCGGAAAATTGGTAGAAGTTAAAGTTTTATTTCTAGCTGATTAGATAACCGATTTAGGGTTAAGAAGAGACGCTGAATCCGTGTGTGACAATCATGTTATACCCGGACATATAGTTCGATCGGAATCCGGCTGGAGTCGGAAAATTTGTTATAAGTTTAATTTTTATTTGAAGTTGATTAGATGTTCATTATTGGGGAAAGAAGATACCCTGAGTTCGTTTTTGAGCTTTCTTTTTTCGCCGGACAAGTAGTTCTAGAATTCGGCCGAAACCGGGAAATTGGCAGAAGTGGCAGGAACTTTTCGTCAAAACAGATATGACTTATACGGGTAAACACACATGCTGAATCCATATCTGAACTTGGTTTTCTCAGATGATTAGCTATTTGGCCTTAATCTGTTTCTGAATTTTAATTGTAAGAATGTTCAAGGATTCTGGCGATGACTGGATCTGGGTAAGACAAGACCCAGTTGTCTGGATCAGATATTGAATTTTTGGGATCCCATCGAAAACTTTGGTCTTGTTCGTATCCGGACCAGATCCGGCAACTATTGGGGGGGGGGCGGAAAATACGCGAACCGTTTAGAATGGAGGGATCGGGATGGAACTTTGTGGGAAGAACAAACAGATGCTCTAGGTAAGTCATTTACTGAATCGGATTGGCTACGGGCACCGTTGGGGAGCTGGGGGGGGGGGGGACCGGAAATCTTGAGAAACGGTTAGAATGATGTTATCGGAGTGAAACTTGCTGGGAAGAACAAACATCTGATCCATGTAAATCTTTTACATAATTTGACTGGATCTGGACACTTGAGGGAGGGGGAGGAGGGGGTATCCCAGAATTCCGTTTTTGGGAGATTTTCACGACGAAACTTGGAAAGCATATCAGGGACCCGGTCAAACTGACTTGGAATAAAAAAAAATCCTCGATATGATAATCTTGGGGGGGGGGGAGTTGAGGGAGGGAAATCCGGAATATTGAGTCATGCGTAACTTTGGAACGGGTGATCGGATTCGAGTGAAATTTAATAATTAAACAGAGGACATTTTTCTCTGGGGATCTTTTTCATTTCCAGACCGAATCCAGCAATTATTGGGGAGGGCTGAAAATACTTGACCCGCTTAGACTGGTGTAATCTGGGTCGAACTTCGGGGGATCGGACAACAGATGCTCTGGATTAATCATTTACAGAACCGGATTGGCTCCGGGTATTGTGGGTGGAGTTGGAGAGGGGGGGTGGCGGGGTGGCTGGGATTCCGGTGATCGCGTGTTAAGGTACTTCCAGATGTGCTAGGACCATGAAACTTCGCTGGAATATTAGAGATTCAACAACATATGCTTAGAAATTGCTACTTCCGAAATCCGATTATTCCTTAAAGTACCAATCTTGACCGCAAATTAAAAAAAATACTTTTAAGCAATAAATGCATTTTCATGATGCCCATCAGCCCATTAGCATTTTTGCCTCAAGGGTTTTGCTTACAATGAAGTTCCAGCTCCCTTAGAGTGCGCATCTCAACTCAACCGCAAAGTCGAAACTTACTTTTGATCAATCAATAGTGTCAATAGTATTCAATAGTATTGTCACTCTATTTTGTTTTTGTCACTCTTGTCCTACGTAGAACATAAAAATCACTCTATTTCAGAAAATGCCCAAATGTGTCATTATTGCAGCATTGATTCAGACCAGAAGTAACTATTTCAAGTTTTTTCATGAAAGCAAAATTAAGATGTGTCATTTTTACAGAGGCGATTCCGACCAAAAGTGAACATTCCATGAAAATAGATTTCACTCCCAATTCACTCTCTGTTTGGGGCCAAAGCCACTCTCTAAATATTTTTGATGTGGCAACCATGATTGTAGACCGGCTAGGCTATCACATACCGGTTGAACGGACGATTCTTTGTATTCATAAAAAAAATCATGAAGCAGCGTCTTCGAGGCTGTCGAAAAAAACGCGACATATCCGCAGTTTATATCTTTGTATTGTAAACATGTATTTAATAACTGGTAGGCTATCTACTACCCGAACAAGATAGCTTCAGGGGATCTTGTCTCTGGTTGAATATGTGTGTTATGTAGTATGTGTAGTACATCAGTAAACTAATGATATTCCGTACACTTCGCTTCATGAACACCCCGAAGGCAATACAATACATACATTTGTGTTATTACATTGACATATTACATACTCAGTATCAAAATCGCATTAAAGCATAGACAACATTAAAAACATACCCTCTTATTATATCATGCTTTCAGAACCTTTAAAACCCTCTTGAATGCGGGAAGTCACATCACAACATTTCTTTTAAGGACACCTCTTGCTTATTCTGCCTTTTATAATATACCTAGCTCCCGTATAGAATTATAAGCTTCTGAAATCTCCACCTTTCTCCATTGTTTCGTCATGTCCCTGCGAATTTTTAGCGCTTTTTCGGCCGTGTCGAGTTTTGCCCATTACAAACACAAAGTTTGCCGAGATCTTCAACAAACTCTTTCACAGACTAGGACATGAAAATCTTCTGTTTTAGGCTTCTTTTACTCTCTTAGTTTTCTCACTTTTTAACCACGGCGCGTTCAGTTTTCAAATGTTTTGCGGTCAGCCGCCGCGTCAGAGAGCAGGAAGGCTGGATAGAGTCGACCAGCGCTATCAAGAAGATCGCTAAATTTAGGTGGAAAGTAATAGTATTTTCGAAAATGTTTTTTTCTGATCCAGTTCATAATGAAAAGATCATTTCTAGTAAGAGTTGTGCTTTAAAACCTCTAGCTTTAAGCTATTTGGGATTACATTTGATTGATTGATTGATTTCTTTAAAGACTAAGAGGCAGTAGATTTAGTTCCACTCCCAGCATTACCGACTGTTTTTGCAAAAAAAAAAAACTGTTTTCAAGGAAAAAACGAAAGCTTCGAAAAAATTGAATGATTTTCAGAAATAACTACTGTTTTGACGAAAAATCGACTGATTTTCAAAAAAATCGACTGTTTTAATGAAAAAAATCAACTGTATTGGCGGAATATCCAACATGCATGACTCCTTTGAAAGCCTACTGGGTTTCGCGAAGATCACAAAGCCGGATGTTTTCAGCCTCGCTTGTCTACCATTTTGACTTCGATGAGAAATACGGAAAAGCTTGCATAACTGGTATTCCTGGTCAGTGAGCTCCTCGGAAGTAATAAGCGGAAGCCTGATCCGCCTCGAAAAGAGCCAAACAGGGAAAGCAAAATAAAATAAAAATAAAACGTGGAGAAGAAACTTTCGAGTCGCTTACGCTTCCATCGTGACAAACAAGGTCCACTTTTCACCTAGTCTGCTAGCTAAACTCTACAACGCTGTGGCGTTACCCTACGTCTTACATCTGGCTCTATTCTGGAAGTTATTCACAACTACCGAGCAGTCTCGAGTCGTATCACTTTATTTCGTTACCTAAAATACTTACTCAAAATGCCACCCTGGACACGCAACAGGCACCTAATAAGAAAATTCTGCCGGGTAGAACCCAACGAGGCTGGAGACAAGCTAGTTCGGAAAGTTCTTGAAATGACCGCACACCAGTGCCTACCAATACTTTGTGCCCAATTGGATGACGACCAGGGGCGTAATTTGCGTCTTCGAAACTCTCATCGAAACTAAGATAGGCCTACAGAATCCAAGCATACACAGAAACAGATCGGTTTTCTTTAGTATACCTTTGTCTTTATTGTAAGATTGGAACACGGAAGCCTTGAAATTTTTATAGAGATATGCATGCGCTTAAACACGTTAAACACCTCTGTCAGACGACCGATTAAGTGATCTTTTGGTCATTCGTACCCAACCTGAAAAAGCGAAGAAGCTTGACGTCAGTCGCGCAGTGGACAGTTTCGCGAATTTGAAGAATAAGCGTCGTTTCGCCTCGGTCGATTAGTAAAATATCTCTTTGTTTCTTTGTTTTTATTACGTTTTTCTTCTTAAAATAAACTGCTCATTTTCACTTGACTTGGGAAAATTGACTCCAACTTTGCCCCCCCCCCCCCCCAGGATTTTGACGAAATCACGCCCCTGATGACGACTGACTAACTCGCCCTTTGAAATTTTCTTCGTCTGCTGTATATATTTTGACATTGATCACCTATTGTGTTTTCTCTCTATTGTTCTTTATTCTTTCTTTCATTTACTCCGTTCTTGTTCAGTTTGAATGTAACATGTTATAAAGAATATACATGGAGCTAACATATGCCGCGTTTTTTGTAAAACTCGATTTTCCTTACGCCGTTCTCCGTTCTGCCTATAAGCCCGTTTTTTTTTGAATGAGTTACAAGCTCGTTCTCCGTTGGGGTTGTTACAAAAAACGCCTATCGCACCAATTTTGTTTGAGGGGCTATTAACTTAAAAAATCAGCATTCGCGGACGATGTCACCTATTTTTTGTCCACTCACCTGCAGTTGATGAACACAAATTTTACTGAAGGGATGTTATTTGTGTGTGTGTGGGGGGGGGGGGGGGTTGGCAGGCATTCCAAGGGGCCCAGAGCCACCCAGGAAAAACAGAAAAATTAGCCGTAAAAATTCAGTTTCTCCTCAGAAATTGCCACATCTGGTCACACCTGATAATTTAACCCTTTGATCTTAAGTAATGAGCCATGTTCGAGGATCGATTGTCTTCAACGCGTTTGAGCCTGGATTAGTTGTGTGTCTGAAGTCTCAACTCTTGTCATTTAAAGAAACAGTTTTGTAATATGGCGTCGAGTGATTTGTACATGGGTAGCTGAGGGCCCCCTTGGAAATTATAGTGGGGGCACTGGGCACAAACTAAAAGCGTAAGAAAGGGAAAGGTCAGCAAACGCTCAGTGCCCTTTCCACCTGATCCCAGCTGGTTTATTTTGTAAATGGTAAGAAAAAATTTTGAATTTATTTTTTGCCTGTTATCAGGGACCCATAAATTTCCTGCAATGACTCGCCATTCAGGGGGCTTGTCAATAAGAGATTTTTGATGCGCTCTTGACCGAGCGTCAGATAGTTCGAGAAATACCCACGGGGATAAAATACCCGACTATCCAGATAGACAAAATTTTTCGCAGCTGTTGTGCTTAATTAGGAATATTTCTCTGTAATGGAAGAGTATCCTGGATCTTTTGTCCTAGCTGAGGTACCTGGTGGCATGCTGAATAGTCCCAACAAATTTTGTCTATCTGAGCAAGAACGCCGATTCGACCCAAGCTGAATTTTTGGCAACTAGGTGAGGCTCGGGCAACATATCAACATAGAAGCATAGGAAATGACAAGCCCCCTGAATGGCGAGTCATTACAGGAAATTTATGGGTCCCTGCTGTTATTAGGTATGACCTTTCCCAAGCTTCACAAACTGGTTTCTTTATAATAGATGATTATGAATATATCTGTTTTAACATTTTGGTAGAAAACTCCTCATGACTACATGTCCTGTTCACTCACGTCGAAGCTCACTCCCTTGGTTAGTATTGACCACAAATTTCGGAATTTTTGTTCCTGAACCACTGAAATTAGGAAGATCCATTCCATGACACCCTTTTTATTCTTCATTAATTTCTTAATCTCGAAAAAATAGGGTGTTATTATCCATTTCTGCAATTTCACCGAAGGACCTTTTCCCCATACTTTATGAATTTAGCAGAACGGCATGAGAACGGGATTCAGAACTGAGGTTCCTATTCCAATGGTCATCCAGCCGAACGGAATGTATAAGGAGATACAACTCGTTCTCCGTTCTGCTAAAAACGAACAATAGCACTACGGCGTTCTACTAAAACCGCTTATAGGAGAACGGGATAGAGAATGGAGAACTTTTTGTTTACAAAAAACGCGGCTATACATACAAATCAGTGTAGTGCCGTTTGGGTGTAATGCTGACCGAAGAAATGAGAATGAAAGGAACGATTTGGGACACATAGTGAAGCAGTAACATAGATAAGAGGGATCCTTTAAGTTTGAAGAGCAAACACGATCTCGCTTCCCTGCAGGCTTCGATAAGATATTCGGTCACGGTCACGTCACTAGTAGAAATGAATTCAATTGGCCATGCTCCAGTTCACCCCCGCCCTATGTCTCACCATCATCACTTACCAAAGACATAGTAAAATAGATCCAGAGGTAGCTGAGTCGAAAATTCTACTTTCCATGTAATGGAGATTTTGCGTATGTTTCAGCAGTAGAAAGTGAAAATACTCTTGATGACTATCGCTCCCTGCCGATGCAGAATTTCCGGGTACCTGCAGAATAGGAAGAAATGGCATCACAGCTGCTCCGAAAGATCGCCGTGATTGTTTGGCACAGGATTTGAGTCGTTGAGTCTGAGTCGTTACGGACACGTTTACTCCTTCTTCCTGAGATCACTACCGTGTTTTGGACTTGGTCATATAGAGTATTCCCCACTGCCTAATGAGGTCCGACTTTGTATGGCACTTGTAGCCTCTGGCTCAAGTGCCATATACCGATCACAATTCCGTCTGTCGGTCTGTCGGTCGGTCCGAGTTTTTTGTCCCACATATCCTAGTTAGGGTACTTCCAGATGTGCTAGGACAATGAAACTTGGCAGGCATATCAGGGACCCGACCAAACTAACCTGGAAATAATCAGTTTCCCGGTCCGACCATATGCGGGGGAGTGCGGGGCGCTGGAAACTTGAGAAATTTAGGGCATTTTGTCACTTTTTTCCGAGTTAGGGTACTTCTAGATGAGCTAGGACAATGAAACTTGGCAGGAATATCAGGGACCCAACCAAATGAACCTGGAAATAATCAGTTTCCCGATTCGACCATATGCGGGGGAGTGGGGGCGCTCGAAACTTGAAAATTTAGGGCATTTTGTCACACTTTTTCGAGTTAGGGTACTTCCAGATGAGCTAGGACAATGAAACTTGGCAGGAATATCAGGGACCTGACCAAAGTAGCCTGGAAATAATAAGTTTCCCGATCCGACCATATGCGGGGGAGTTGGGGCGCCGGAAACTTGAAAATTTAGGGCATTTTGTCACACTTTTTCGAGTTAGGGTACTTCCAGTTGTGCTAGGACCATCAAACTTGGCAGCCGTATCAGAAACCCGACCAAACAAACTTATAAATAATCAGTTTTCTGATCCGACCATTGGGGGGGGGGGTGGAGGGCAGGGGAATCCGGGAAATTGAGAAGTGTGTAACTTTCGAACGGATGATCGGATTGTAATGAAACTTCATAACTGAATAGAATATATATCTGTAACGTCCCGTTTAAAGTCTTGACCGGATTCGGTAGCCAGGGGGGAGTTGGGGGGGGGGGGGAGACCGGAAATTTCAAGAAACGGTTAGAATTTAGGGATCGGAGTGAAACTTGCTGGGAAGAACAAGCATCTGCTCTAGATAAGTCCTTTAGACCATTGTACTGGATCCGGACACTTATGGGGGGGGGGGGGTCCCGGAATTCCGGTGATGGTGGTTTTGGGGATTTTCACGATGAAACTTGGCAGGCATATCAGGGACCCAATCAAACTGACTTCAAAATAAATTTTTTGTCGATCAGATAATGGTGGGGGGAGTGGAGGGAGGGGAATCCGGGAAATTGAGAAGTGTGTAACTTTCGAACGGATGATCGGATTGTAATGAAACTTCATAACTGAATAGAATATATATCTGTAATGTCCCGTTTAAAGTCTTGACCGGATTCGGTAGCCAGGGGGGAGTTGGGGGGGGGAGACCGGAAATTTCAAGAAACGGTTAAAATGGAGGGATCGGAGTGAAACTTGCTGGGAAGAACAAGCATCTGCTCTAGATAAGTCCTTTAGACTATTGTACTGGATCCGGACACTTATGGGGGGGGGGGTCCCGGAATTCCGGGGATGGTGGTTTCGGGGATTTTCACGATGAAACTTGGCAGGCATATCAGGGACCCGGTCAAACTGACTTGGAATAAAAAAAAAATCCTCGATATGATAATCTTGGGGGGGGGAGTTGAGGGAGGGGAATCCGGAATATTGAGTCATGCGTAACTTTGGAACGGGTGATCGGATTCGAGTGAAATTTAATAATTAAACAGAGGACATTTTTCTCTTATGACCTTTTTCATTTCCGGACCGGATCCGGCAATAATTGGGGGGAGGGTGGAAAATACTTGACCCGCTTAGACTGGTGTGATCTGGATCGAACTTCGTGGGAATGACAAACAGATGCTCTGGATTAATCATTTACAGAACCGGATTGGCTCCGGTTATTGTGGGTGGAGTTGGAGGGGGGGGGGGGGGGTCTGGGATTCCGGTGATCGCGCGTTAAGGTACTTCCAGATGTGCTAGGACGATGAAACTTTGCTGGAATATTGGAGACTCAACAACATTTGCTTAGAAATTGCTACGTCCCAAATCCGATTATTCCTTAAAGTACCAATCTTGACCGCAAAGTAAAAAAAATGCTTTTAAGCAATATATTCATTTTCGGGATGCCCATCAGCCCATTAGCAGTTTTGCCTCAAGGGTTTTGCTTACAAATGAAGTTCCAGCTCCCTTAGAGCGCGCATCTCAACCGCAAAGTCGAAACTTACTTTTGATCAATCAAATCATCTTGACCCATGCAAGTGCCATATGAGCTTACAGCTCTTGTTATGGCACTTGCAGCCTCTGGCTCAAGTGCCATATACCGATCACAATTCCGTCTGTCGGTCTGTCGGTCGGTCCGAGTTTTTGTCCCACATATTCGAGTTAGGGTACTTCCAGATGTGCTAGGACAATGAAACTTGGCAGGCATATCAGGGACCCGACCAAACTAACCTGGAAATAATCAGTTTCCCGATCCGACAATATGGGGGGGAGTGCGGGGCGCTGGAAACTTGAAAATTTAGGGCATTTTGTCACTTTTTTCTGAGTTAGGGTACTTCTAGATGAGCTAGGACAATGAAACTTGGCAGGAATATGAGGGATCCGACCAAAAGAACCTGGAAATAATCAGTTTCCCGATCCGACCATATGCGGGGGAGTGGGGGCGCTGGAAACTTGAAAATTTAGGGCATTTTGTCACACTTTTTCGAGTAATGGTACTTCCAGATGAGCTAGGACAATGAAACTTGGCAGGAATATCAGGGACCCGACCAAACTAACCTGGAAATAATCAGTTTCCCGATCCGACCATATGCGGGGAAGTGGGGGCGCTGGAAACTTGAAAATTTAGGGCATTTTGTCACACTTTTTCGAGTTAGGGTACTTCCAGTTGTGCTAGGACCATGAAACTTGGTAGGCATATCAGAGACCCTACCAAACAAAATTAGGAATAATCAGTTATCTGATCCGACCATTTTGGGGGGGTGGGGGGGGTGGAGGGCAGGGGAATCCGGGAAACTGAAAAGTGTGTAACTTTCGAACGGATGATCGGATTGTAATGAAACTTCATAACTGAAGAGAATATATATCTGTAATGTCCCGTTTAAAGTCTTGACCGGATTCGGTAGCCAGGGGGGAGTTGGGGGGGGGGGAGACCGGAAATGTCAAGAAGCGGTTAGAATGGAGGGATCGGAGTGAAACTTGCTAGGAAGAACAAGCATCTGCTCTAGATAAGTCCTTTAGACCATTGAACTGGATCCGGACACTTATGGGGGGGGGGGGGTCCCGGAATTCCGGTGATGGTGGTTTTGGGGATTTTCACGATGAAACTTGGCAGGCATATCAGGGACCCAATCAAACTGACTTCAAAATAAAAATTTTGTCGATCAGATAATGGTGGGGGAGTGGAGGGAGGGGAATCCGCAGGGGAATCCGGGAAATTGAGAAGTGTGTAACTTTCGAATGGATGATCGGATTGTAATGAAACTTCATAACTGAACAGAATATATATCTGTAATGTCCCGTTTAAAGTCTTGACCGGATTCGGTAGCCAGGGGGGAGTTGGGGGGGGGGAGACCGGAAATTTCAAGAAACGGTTAGAATGGAGGAATCGGAGTGAAACTTGCTGGGAAGAACAAGCATCTGCTCTAGATAAGTCCTTTAGACCATTATACTGGATCCGGACTCTTATGGGGGGGGGGGGGGGTCCCGGAATTCCGGTGATGGTGGTTTTGGGGATTTTCACGATGAAACTTGGCAGGCATATCAGGGACCCAATCAAACTGACTTCAAAACAAAAATTTTGTCGATCAGATAATGGTGGGGGGAGTGGAGGGAGGGGAATCCGAAATTTTCAGTCATGCGTAATTTTGGAATGGGTTATCGGATTCGAGTGAAATTTAAGAATTCAACAGAGGACATTTCTCCGATGATTTTTTTCATATCCGGACCGGATCCGGCAACTATTGGGGGGGGGGCGGAAAATACGTGACCCGTTTAGAATGGAGGGATCGGGATGGAACTTTGTGGGAAGAACAAACAGATGCTCTAGGTAAGTCATTTGCTGAATCGGATTGGCTATGTGCACCGCGGGGGAGCTGGGGGGGGGGGGTTGGACCGGAAATCATGAGAAACGGTTAGAATGATGGTATCGGAGTGAAACTTGCTGGGAAGAACAAACATCTGGTCCATGTAAATCTTTTACATAATTTGACTGGATCCGGACACTTGAGGGGGGGGGGGGAGGAGGGGGCATCCCGGAATTCCGTTTTTGGGGGATTTTCACGACAAACTTGGAAGGCATATCAGGGACCCGGTCAAACTGACTTGGAATAAAAAAAAACACCTCGATATGATAATCTTGGGGGGGGGGGAGTTGAGGGAGGGGAATCCGGAATATTGAGTCATGCGTAACTTTGGAACGGGTGATCGGATTCGAGTGAAATTTAATAATTAAACAGAGGACATTTTTCTCTGGTGACCTTTTTCATTTCCGGACCGAATCCGGCAATTATTGGGGGGAGGGCGGAAAATACTTGACCCACTTAGACTGGTGTGATCTGGATCGAACTTTGTGGGAATGACAAACAGATGCTCTGGATTAATCATTTACAGAACCGGATTGGCTCCGGTTATTGTGGGTGGAGTTGGAGGAGGGGGAGGGGGGTCCGGGATTCCGGTGATCGCGCGTTAAGGTACTTCCAGATGTGCTAGGACGATGAAACTTCGCTGGAATATTGGAGACTCAACAACATTTGCTTAGAAATTGCTACTTCCCAAATCCGATTATTCCTTAAAGTACCAATCTTGACCGCAAATTAAAAAAAATACTTTTAAGCAATATATGCATTTTCGTGATGCCCATCAGCCCATTAGCAGTTTTGCCTTAAGGGTTTTGCTTACAAATGAAGTTCCAGCTCCCTTAGATCTCTCAACCGCAAAGTCGAAACTTACTTTTGATCAATCAAATCATCTTGACTAACGGAAACGAATCCACTTGGAGCGATGAAGTGGGCTAAGATGAATTGGAACTGTAAACCCAAGACATTAGTCTAATTTGGACCTATAACTTTCTCTTGATGTTTTGAGAAGTAAGATAAAAGTCTTTTGATAGAATATTGACATATTTAGTAAAAAAAAAATTTAATAACATTGCTGATTTTTCCTCTCAGTATCGACATGTTAATGAAGCTACCCCTTATGCACTAAGAAACCGAGATGACATACTGGTTCCTTCCACTCCCTCAGTGCGTTCAGACTTTGCTCTGGAAGTGGTTGTAGGGCGTGCATGGAATTCGATTCCCGCAGAGATCCGGCAGTCCCTGAGTCTTGGTTCGTTCAAAAAACACCTTAAAAGATTATTGTTGGAAAATAGTAATTAATTGTTTGAAATGGGTGTTTATTTTATTTCATTAGTTTAAAAAAATGAGACGTTATAGTGATGGCTCTCGATGAATTTGTTTGTTTATCTATTTATTTTTTATTTTGTTGCGTGGTGATGTGGAGGTCGGTTGTATTCGCGAGAACACCTGGTGAATTGTTTAGTTTTAATGCAAAGATAGATGTTTCCCAACCAACGGGCCATAGAGCCCTTGGGATTCTGTTAATAAACAAATTTTGTTTTTTGTCTATGTTAGTATTATGTTAGTTGTGTATATATAAGTTTGTCAATAAAAATAACTTGAACTTGACTGTTTGTAAGTGGCTTGTTAATGTTGTCTTCTTTTTATAGAATGTTGACATATTTAGAAAAAATTGTTTTATAACATTGCTGATTTTTCCTCTGAGTATTGACTGTTTGTAAGTCGTCTCGTCTTGTCATTTTTGTCTTCTTTTGATAGAATATAGATATATTTAGTAAAAATTGTTTTAATATCATTGCTGATTTTTTTCAAGTCGTCTCGTCTTGTTAACTGTGTCTTGTTCTTGAGGAGGTTTCTTGCTAGTTGTCCCCATTATTGGGACCGTTGCTTTGATTGTTCAGGTTCAGGTTCAGGTTCTTTTTAATAACAAACTTAACCTCCCAAAGGCAATCCGCACAGTTATCACGAAACAAATTCCATTATGTGTCCATTATGCTCTCCGGCCGAGATTTTTTGTTTGTTTATATTTGTAAGTAAAATGAACCTGACCTGAAAAAAAGAAA